>CM056573.1:58370000-60870000 GCA_029721435.1 Gymnothorax reevesii
TGCCGCCTGAAAACCCACCTCTTCAGACTCCACCTTTCCCCTACTCCACTGCCCTGAATCCTGTCCCCACTTCCCTTGATTTGTTGCCCTTTCCAGATGTTGTTGCACTTTATTTTGTTTACTTTATTTCCTGATTTTGTTACTACTTAATTTGGTTGCCCTTCATTTTGTTGCACCCCATTTACTTCATGTTCCTGCCCCTTTGTTGCAGTTGTCCTGTTACCACTTTTGTTGCACTTACTTTATTTTAGTGCCCTTTTTGTACTTGACTTTGCACTTGACCTTGTTGCCATATTGTTCACTTACCCTTGCCCTTTTGTTATTGGTTTAGATCTGTAACAATGTGTAACAATGGAAAGTGTTCTGTCACTTATGGTTAGCACTTGTACTAGTCTCCTAGGAGCTCTGTACTTTTGTACTGATCCTGTGCACTTTTGTATGTCGCTCTGGATAAGAGTGTCTGCTAAGAACCTGTAATGTAATGTAATGAAATAAACAGCAGCTCCGAAGGGACATGCTTGTTAACACCTTTCTGCAGATGTAGACGTCAGCAGACATAGAGCAGCTCATTTTATGGAAGCAGTTGCACTACTCTATGAATAGATGGCACCCCCAGATCAGTTATTGAATATTCACAAGCCAGCAGAGCTGGAACACAGTCGAGAATATTGACGGGTTCACTCCTATCCCTGTTTTTCAGGAGTTGCGTGAATTAAACTCCTCAGCTAAGCCTGGTGTGCAAACTGCTCAATATCCTTGCTCATAGTATCTATCCAGCAGTTTAAAAAAATGATCTCTTGCAACAGAAAAATCTTAGTCCTCTGTAGCAACCACTTCAGTTACAGTGAGCCAACTATATTCCAATTAGTGGTTAAGAAAAATCAGTTTTCTGAAGCAAAAAATTCTACGTGGTATTGATTGTCTCACATTCTACTGTCAATTACAATCAATCAATCTTTATTTCAGACTCGAATTGGTCCATATAAAATACACTACAAAGAACAGACACACAAGAAACATAAAAGATAGGCATTAAAAACAGGCATAAAATGACCATGTCTAAAGGACATACAAACACCATCTCCATTGCCTCTAAAAACTGTTGAAGTACATGGTACTGCTCTCCTTAGGCATGGCTAGAGCCATGATAATTTCATTTTTATAGTCCTTCAGCCAGACCATAAAACTGTGCATAAAATTTTTAAGAAGGGCATCTAAGGTGAGGACACCATTATGCACAAACAACATGCTGGCACTCATCCACCTGGGGAGTTTCAACAGAAGTCTGAGTGCATCACTGTAAGCCAGCTGTAGTTTGTTGAACTTAGCCTTACTGTCGCTGCACCACAAGTGGGCAGTATATAGTGGACTACATAGGCTTTAAACAGGGAAATTTTCACTGTCAGAGCACATATAAAATTTGCATGCCAACATATTCGTTTGTGCATACATTTTACATTACTGTCGCTGAATGTCATCATCATCACTCAGGTCATCCCTGATGTGACCAAGATACTTCACCTTTTCCACAACAGTTAAAACGCTGCCTAACAAGAGGAATGGGGGGAATTTTCCCTTCTGATCCTCCTTAGTCTTTACGATCATAACAACACTTTTCTTAGAGTTGAGCTTTATATAAAAATGTTCTCAATAATGTGAACAGACTGAGAAGTTGCTGCAGACCACCCGAATAGGGAGACATGATGACTAAGTCATCAACATACATTAAATGACTCATTAGCCATTCTCCCCCCATGCAGCCAGTCCAATTCTTTAAGCCTATTGAAGAGCTCATCCAAATACAGATTAAACAACATGGGTGACAGAATACCCCCTGTCTAACACAGTTTCTCACTAAAAAGGGTTCTGATGTAATATTCCCCCATCTCACTTGCATTGTTTGATGCGAGTACCAGCAATATAAAACCCAAATTAAATAGGGAGGGGCCCCTCTGTCTTGTAATTTCACAAACATTTTCCCGTGATTAATGTAGTCAAAGGCTTTAAAAGCATCTAAAAAGCACAAGAACATGGTAGAGTTCTGTCTTCTATACCTACTGACAGCCTCCTTCAAGGCATAAATACACTGGTCAGTGTTAAGTTTATTTTTAAAATCCAAATTGGTCATCAGAGGTAATGATGTAGTCCTGTAGCCTATCTAGTAGGATTCTAACACTTTAGAGACTACACTTGCCAGAGCAATGGGCCTGCAATTATCAATGCTTGACATTTTCCCTTAACCCCTTTCTGCAGATGTAGACGCTCGCGTCTATAGATATGCAAATGTAAGCACTTAAGTTATAGTACTCGACCACAAGATGGCACCCCCGGATCAGCTATTGGATATTCTCAAGCAGGCAGAGCTGAAACGCGATTTATAGTATGAAGAAGTTCCCTCCAATCCCTGTTTTTCAGGAGTAGCATGGATTAAACTCCTCAGCTAAGCCTGATGTGCAAACTGGTCAATATCCTTGCCCATAGTATCGATCCAGTAGTTTTAAAAAATTATCACTTGCGACAGAAAAAAAACGTACTACTCTGTAGCAACCATTTTAGCTACAGTGAGACAACAGTATTCCAATTAGTGGTTAAAAAAATCCGTTTTGTGAAGAAAAAAATCCGACATAGTATTGCTTCTCTCACATTCTACTGTCAGTTACTATCATCACACACAAAATATGCGTAGTTCCCTCCCATGGATTAACGCTTAGATTCCTCCATCGACAAATTCAGCGCTCCCTTCTATCCACCGAAGTACTGGTGTCGATAGCCAGTCACTCAATTATATACTCAGATTCATCTGCGTAACTCTACAGTTATAGTTCACGTCCTCGTGAAGCTTCCCCGGTAACGATGTATTGACAGACTCGTTTCTTATCCCATTCCCCAGTGTCTTAACTTTCCTCTATAACTGAAATACATTGATCGGACAATAAGAATGGGATACAAAGCTAAGCGTAAAAGTAAGGTCGGTTGTATTCTTCGAATGTTGGCCGCGGTTGCGCAGCTGAAAATGATGCGATATCTAAGAAATAAAGACACTCGAGACCGTTCTGAAGTGTTCAGTTTCATTTACGAGATTTAAATGTTGTATGGACGCGGTCAACGGGAATTATTCCGAATGAAACAGAACTGGAACGTTCCTTCTACCCGATACATCTGTCTCTGGAGGTGGGCATCAATGAAGAAAACAGGTTATACTTCTACTCTGTTTGCATTTTGCTTAATTTGGCTTTTTGCTGTAGAATCTATACCGCGTTTAAAGACATCGAATGCCGAGGTTTTCGTTTCTCCAAATGCATACATCCCACGCAGGTCGGTAGATCCCTCGGTACGTTCATTACACCACTCTGATGAACATGGAGGCATATGTCGTTGTATTTTTTTCCTGAAAGTGAAATTTCTGTTCTGTTAAAATTAGGTGTATTTCAGAATTCAGATATTACTGAGTTAGTGAGTTTTCACCCTTATAAGGTGTAAGGTTATGAGCTCGGATGTGAGAGCGGTTAGCTTTTTATTCATATCATGTTTGGTCTTGCGTGAATGTTATAGCTGTTAAATCTGCACTTCATTTAATGCTTGGGGTACTTCGAAGAGAAATGGACAATATTGTTAACTTTATTATGGAGAAAAGGCATGTTTTGAGAGGTTACTGGTGACCAATGATGTTCCACTGCACGGATATTGATTAATTCATGCAAAACTCAACCAGAAAATCATTTGTTCATATTAAATTTCATGCCTTAAAACTTTATTTGTGTTATATACATGATTTTTTTATGATTTGACTGGACTTCATTTTGAGACTTCGGGGAGACACTTGGATAGCTGTATAATTTGGCTAAAAGCATGTAGGTAATCTAGAATGTAATGTTGAAGATGAATTGTACTTGTGGTCAAGGAGTTTATGATCCCAGAAATGTATAGTTTTAAGCCCCAGCAGTTTTTAAATCCTCAGAATTATTTTTTTTGCAATTTCAATGGTGAATTCTCATGAAGATTTTTTATGTTTGCAGCTCATTTTCTCTACCATAATCATGAAAATTAACTGAAATACTATGTAATTCTAAATGCTGTAAGTGTCTTTTCAGAATTGAGCCACATTTTTCCTCTTTTTGAAGCTTTAATTTTGAATTATACAGCATTAAAGTGGGTAACCCAAAAATAGCCAAATTTGGCTTCTGCACAAAGGGGTTAACTACCAGCACCAGCAATACTGACAGCATGGAGTCAGGTAGTATGCCATGCATCAACATTCCAGTAAAACGTAAGGTAAGTAAAACAAAAACTGACTAAAACAAAAACAAAAAATTTCAAATGCTCTGCTATAATCTGATCAAGGCCACAACACTTACATAAGGGTGACCTAGTATGCTACTTTTCCAAGTTTATATTTTGGTCTTTGACTACCCTTGAGTACTCCTGATCACGCAAAGTAAAGAAAGGGTACTTATTTTGCTCATACTGCAATCCTAAAAAACCCCATTTGTAGTCCATAGTAGTCTCTTCCTGAAACGCTTCATTGGGGTGGCTCTTCTGCTGTGGCCTCCACTCCCCGTGTGCCCACTTTCCTCTGACTGGCCAGCTCTGTGGAGGGCGGATCTAGGCGGGACGAGGCAGCAGAGCACAGTTTTCCTGGTCCGGAAAACTGAAACTGAAACGGGAAACTCCCGAATGAATCGACGGGCATATTCTGCAATCTAACGCAGTACATGTGTAAAGATCTAATGAAATTAACTTTTTCAAATAAACACAACGACGAAAGTGGAGGACGCAGTGCGAAAGTCTGGCAGCTCAAGCACAAATTTGCTATGGGCTACAGTTTGCTATGGCAGCAGTTGGTGAGTACAGCGGTTTTTCCACTCCGTAGATAGGATGCAGGCAAAGCTAGAATCCACCCCATATTGACACATTTGTAAAACGGGTCGACATGCCCAAGTGTAGACTGGAGACCGTAGAAATCTGGTGGGTCTGAGGGAAATATGGACAGTAAGGAGCAGCTAAAAGTGGACCAACAGCTTATGGACTGTTTCGGTGTGTATTAGGACCTGCTGGTTCATGTGCATAACTGTGGTGTGTTGTTAGCCTGGAGAAATGAACAGCTTCCGCACTGGTATATGGCGGAGGGGCAAAAGCTCCAAGCTTAACAGCCTTTTCAGAAATTGCCCGTGGTAATGCTTTACTTATTGCTTTGGAATGACCAGCTTTTCCTTGCGGAAAATGGGCGCATTATGGATAGCGTAAGAGAGCTGGACAAAGCTCCGGTTATGTCATGAGCATAATACAGGTTTTACAGACCGTAAGTTCCGTCTGCGCGAACCGTTGCTAATGTGGAGCTAGCGAATTGATCACTTTTACAGGAAAGAATATTCAATTGATGGCAATGCAGAGAAATTTTTTGTTATACCGGACACCTTATAATCAGTGCTCTTCCCCATTGCTTTCATTCACCGGCAGGATCAGAGAGCTTGCCCAGACATTGGAGATGTATCAGGCTGGCCCCGGTCATGGATAAGTAAAGCGATCGTTTCATAAGCACCCAAAAACGCACCCTAAGCTTTGCAAGATCTATGTCTGGTCTAACTGCTGCCCAACTCGGCAGACACATACAGCGCTTCTCATTGTAGCTTCAACTGTAGTCGCTACAATCAGGCAATGTTATGATGAAACGGTAACATTGATGCTCACTGAAGTAACTCCAGCATACCAATGATAATTGCTGCATATAAGTTAAACAGGAGCATTTTTAATTAGCAGAGCACACAAACTAACATGCAGTAGCTGATAAGTGGTCATGATTTTAAATGTAATCTGTCGTGCGGAAAATTCGTTTTTCGTCCGGTGTGAAAGCTGCTTAATGTACCCATAACGCCTGTATTTGCGACTTTGGATTGACTTTGAATGTAGCTAATCTGTCCTTCGAAAAAAAAATTTTCGTGTCTGATGTGAAAGCAGCTTTATGGATAGTACGTGACAGATAGAGAGAGCTTGGTTATGTTATGAACATAATACACGTTTTGCAGACCGTAAGTTCCGTTAGCGGACAAGTTGCTTATGTGGAGCTAGCAAATTGATCACTTCTACAGGAAAGAATTACCTATTTAATCTCCGCCTTTTAATTAGCCACAACATTTTCTAAGGGGGGATGAAATTATGTCAAGGTAGTGCAGAGAAATCATTTGTAAACCGGAAGAGCTTCTGCGTTTTGCATTACTTTCATGGAAGCACCAGAGAGCTTGCTCAGACATTTGTGTAGTATCCAGCTGATCCCAGTCATAGATAAGTGCAGTGATCACTAACTGTCGTGGCTACAATGTGGCAACGTTATGATGAAACTGCCACATTGATGCTGACCGAAGTAACACAAGCATACCGATCAGAATAACTGCATTTTTAATTAGCACGACATGCAAACTAACATGGAGTAACTGGTAACCGAGAGGTCATAACCACAGAGACAAACCCTTGCAATACAGGTTTTACAGGCAGCAAGTTCTGTTACTGTGAATAGTTGTACTAAACATCCAAATTACATACAAGTATTAAAAATTTGCTTCAAATGAGGTTTATCTTCACACACCTTCTGTAGAATTTCCCCTGATATCACTCTTGCATATTTAGGAAACAAACATTAGCAACAGTAACTTGGCTGCGTTAGCCACTGTGCTACAGTCACAATCAACTGGCTATCACGTCAGGTTGGCTTATGCAGTAAAAGCAACTTACAGCTTCTGTGTCTGAGTCACGGACAGTCGCGACAGATACAGGCTTTATCTTCAGATATTTTACAAAGCCTGCATTTGAGGCCAGTTGTTTATGCTAGCGGTCTTGTTAGCCACCCGTAACACATTAGCTTCATTTACATTATTTGCGGTTAGATGGATACTTCCAGCTTGTGGCTTCGAGCGATGCAACTGCCTCAGGTTTGAGAAGCAGCTGAAACCCTTATCCTGTGTCGAATTATCCTTTATTGACAAAGCTGTCTTTGGTGAAATGCTGAGCGCAAGCGACGAACGTTCCCTTTGGCCGTGGCTATTTTCTGCCAGCAAACAAAAAAAGCTACGCACTGATTTCTGGTGGCATTGTCTGTTGGAAGAGAAATATTTGTTTTTCTTTGCGTCCAAAAGTAAACGGACAAGTAGCTTTGGGAGAGATACTGACAAAATAGCACCTCAAATGATCTGCGGTTCTTCTTTTGTATTTCTAAAAGTGTAGACGCTACTAAGGGATAGTATGATCTGCCATTGTTAGAGCCTGCTAGAATAGATTCCGGTGTGGACAGGTCAGCACAGTGGTTGGCTCCAGCCAGGCCTGTACTAATTGTATGGCACAACCGGACGTCAGGTTTTGCCCAGATTTCGTGAAGATCTCGGAGGAACTGTTCAGAGAAGAAATCACGTTCTTGGATTACAGCAAAATCCCTGTATCTTATGTTTAGAAACTTGTCAGAGGTTGAGCATGGACAACCAACATTATAACATTACTAATATGTATTAAAAGATGGATCAGCATGTTAGGTCCCCTGTAAAGATATTTTCCCAATGGCATAACTTCTTCAGGCCTAATAACCACATCATCATGGGGAACATCACTAATACAAAAATCATCACTTATAACACAATTAAAAAGCTCTCTGTAATGTCTTCTCCATAATTCAGTCAGCTTTTTCCCATCGAGCAGCACATACCTGGAACATTGTACCCACAGAACTCAGGAACATCACATCTCTTAACTCGTTCTCCAAATCAATAAAGCAGTGGTTTCTGGACAATCAAACCTGCTATCATGATTTGAGTTAGTGGCTATGTCTTCATTCATTCCTTCATTTTCTATACCCGCTTATTCCTCACTCGGGTTGCGGGGGCTATGTCTTCATATTTCATAATATATTTAGGACTCAAGTGCTCTGCATAGTACATTCTCTCATGTTGTGGCTTTTGTTTATGCGAATTGTTTACATATTTGTGTGTCTCCTTTTGGCTGTTTCTTTTGGTCTATTATGTTTATGTTTTACTTTTGTGAAGTATGTTTTAATGTTTTTTGTAATATACTGACCAAAAAAAGAAACGCAATTACGTAATCCAGTGCCTAATTACGTAATTTCAGTGCCTACTTTTGCTCTGAGTTATTTTTGGAAGTGAGTACTTCTACCATCCAAATTTTCGCGGTCACAGCACATATTCTGGAGCTGCCATTCGTCCAGAACCAAAAAGTCAGCAGTGCTTGGATTTGAGTACTACCATTGTCTTAACACTCCCATTTTTGTTTTGAGTTCCTCGTAGACACCAGGGCCTATAAAAGTCTGGCCGAAAATGACTAAAAATCAGACAGGTTATAATGCCACTACTAATGGAAGTTTAACGAGAATGCGCGATTGGGATGCTACAGGCTGGAAGTTGGGTGGATAGTGCTGCCCGTCAATTAGGCGTACATTCTGCGACAATTAGTCGCCTCAGAACCAGGTTTAATGCCACTGGATACACGGCCATTCGCCCCAGATCTGGTAGGCCATGTGTTATGACTCCAGCGTCTGACCTTCGTATCACAACCAACCGTTTGCTACACACCAAACCAACCTCCATTTTGTTGAAAGAAACCTCAACGTTGTCCATTACCGCCATGAAATTCTCTGTCCAGTTGTCCTTCCGTTTGTCTGACGTCACGACTGACTTTCCAACAGGACAACGCGCGACCACACACGGCACGTGTCTGTATGGAGTTCCTTCAGGTCGAAAACTTGCAAATCCTACCCAGGCCAGCTTTTTCTCCAGATCTTTCACCTATAGAACACTTGTGGAAAATTCTGGATAGAGCGACACAGAGATGTTAACCACCGCCAGCTACAGTACGTCGGCTAAGACAAGCACTGACCGAAGAGTTGAACAGCATTCCACAAGCAACAATCAAACGTCTGGTGATGTCTATGAGATGCAGGTGTACCGCCGTGTGCGACCATATAGGGGGACATACGAGGTACTGATAGTGTCATTTGTGTTTCATAATGTTGAACTTCACCTTGTTAAATAAAAGCTAATATGGCTATATTCCAACCCAATTTTCTGTTATTTCTTGTCTGAGATTCCCTCTTTCATTTGATACCAACTAAGTGTTGATTAATAACAGTTACGCTTCATAAAATCAAGAAAAAGAAAATTGCGTTTCTTTTTTTGGTCAGTATATGTTGAGGTAACTTTATTAATTGGCTTCCGATTTTGCCGTTTCTGCTATGTGCCAAATGTGCTTTTGTTTGTGGTTATGAAGTTGCTCTGGGCTTATGTGCTCTCTACATGTTTATGTGCCTTTCTAAGGACATGCCATCATTTTGCTTTAATCTGTGCTTTTGTACTTCTGTATGAAATTTTAATGTCTGTTCATATCAACCTGCAAGGGACTGCAGATGAAAATGAGCTAGTATGGCTAAATCTGGCACATTTACGTGACTTTAGTGATCATGTTAATTAATGTGCATTGTCCCTTCTTAAATAAAATAAACAAACATAATTCTGCAATATTTACACAGCCAGTTACTCCTTCGATATTACAGGGCAAAGGTATTTAGCATCATTTATAATCTTTACCTCTTTCCAAAAATCTTTGACATCATTTTGCTGCAACTTTCTGGCCATACAATTTGCTCTCAGTGTCTGCTCATTTCTCTTAATAAACCGCACTGCATACTTGAACCGAGTGGCAGCTTTCTTCTTATTTTCACACTCAGATCCATGTCTCAATTTGCCAGAGTTAACCCAGTTCATAAAAACTTCTCTGGCCTGCAGGTGAAGTTCATCCACATATTCGTTCCAGCCTGGCCTAACATTATGCCGTTTAGCCCTTCTGTGGCATAATGGATCACTAGCCATATTCAGGTCAGTCACAATTCCATCATACATTACACATAGTTCTTCTTAATGCTTTGAGTTAGCACAATTAATATTACCACAAAGCATAGTGTCATATGGAATAACAATATTCCCTAGGCTTTTCTAAGTCAGGTTTATTATAATACCGTAGCTCATCAGTGAGCCTAGCCCACTCAATTCTCCCGCCATGCTCGAAGATATTATTAGTGGACAGTGTAGGTAGGCTTTCTACATCCAACGTAACAGAGATAGGCATATGATTCGATGTTGCCAGCCCATGCAAGATTTCAACTTTCTTCACACACTCGTGAGCATCAGCTGTATATATGCAATGATCCAGCCAAGATGTTGTATTCCAAGTCTCGCTGACATACGTATAGCAATCTGCCAGCAACAGAACCTTACTAGATACGATGAGCTTGTTAATTCAAAACTCAATCAAGTATTGACCAAACAATGATTTCTCATCTGAAATGTCTGCATTCAAATCCCCCATTGCATATGTACAAGTACATTAATTTTCCTCAACAAAAGAGCTTATAAAAGCAAGGCTTTGGAGATAAAGATCCTAGTTAATGAGACCTTCATAGGCCATTTTGACATTTAAAATGATAAAAAAAATATTATATGCAACTTTTACAGCAATACACTAGTCCACCCCCATTCTAATCACACTAATTAGGGGGTCATATTTTTTGCACCACATTCTGGCCACACCACCAGCAATTCTGGCATGCACAATTCCCAAGCTCAAGTCTGTTGTCGTCTCCCCTGCCCCATGGAAGTCGCCATTGACAGAGTTAAGCTTGTCCCGATCCTGCTTCGCAAGAAAAGTTTCTTGTATACAGCGAATGTCAAAGTTCTTAAGGAGTTTATCAATCACAAGGCAACATGCCTTATCTGCAGCAGCTTGCCCCAACTGCAATCTGCGTGTGTTATATGACGACACTCATAAGGAATGAACATACATCTACTTAGCGTCAGTGGCCTCAGGCTCCTTCACCATAGCTACTGCTGCAGCAGGAGTAGCAGTCATCACACACGAAAAATGCATAGTTCCCCGACCGTGGATTTACGCGTAGATTCCTCCATTGACAAATTCAGCACTTCCTTATATTCACCCAACTCCTGTTGCTAGCCAAATATTCAATTATGTACTCCAGCTCTTCTGCATAACTGCACAGTTACAGTTCCCACACTCGTGAAACTTCCCCGGAAACAATGTATTGATTGGCTCATTTCTTATCCAATTCCCAAGTGTTTAAATTTCCCACAGTAACTGAAACACATTTATTGGACAAACGTAAGAGCATACAAGCCTATGCGCATCAGCAAGGTAGGTTGTATCCGTTCAACGTTGAGCATGATTGAGCAACGTTGAGCTGAGAATGATGCAAGTTATTGGAAAAAAAAAAAAGGACTAAATGAGGTAAGGACATGGTCAATGGGAATTATTTCGAATGAAACAGGACCAGAGGGTTCCTTCTACTGGATACATCAGTCCCTGGAGGAGGGATTCATGACAAAGGTTAGACTGCTACTTTTGCTTATTTTTTTAGAATGTATACCCTATTCAACAAAATCAAAAGCAGAGGTTTTTTTCCTGTTTAAAACGTGAACTAGTCATGCATTTCGGTTGACCCCCTGGCACACGTTCATTGCACTATTCTGTTGAATCTAGGGAGGCATATATTGTTTGATTTTCCCTGAAAGTGGAATGTCTGTTCTGTTAAAATAAGGTATATTTCTGATATTAGAGTTAGTGAGTTTTACTCGTTTTAAGGTGGAAGTGCTGAAATAAGGTTGTGAGCTCGGAAGTGGGAACGGCTAGCTTTACAATGTAGGGTGAATGTTCTGACTGTTAAAATAAAGCACTTCCTTTAATGAGTATGTGTGCTGGCTTGGGGGAGTTTGAAGAAAAAAGGACAAAACTCTTAACTTTATTATGGAGGAAAGGCATGTTTTGTGTTTGGAGAGGTAACTGGTGACCACTGATGTTCAACTGCATTGATATTGATAAATTCATGCTGAACTCAACCAGAAACTCATTAGTTCATATTAAATTTAATGCCTCAAAACTTTGTGTTAAATACATGATTATTTTATGATTTGACAGCGAACCATTTTGAGGGATCTCAGACATTGGGGAGCCACCTGGATAGCCGTCTAATTTGGCTCAACACAAGTAGGTAATCAAGAATGCATTGTTAAAGATGAATTGTGCTTGTGGACTAGGAGTTTATGATCTCAGAAATGTACAGATTTAAGCCCCAGCAGTTTTTCAATTTGCAGTATTTTTTATTCCATTTCAATGATGAATGTTCATGAAGATTTTTTGTGTTTGCAGCCCTTCTTCTGCACCAAAATCATGAAAATAAACTGTAATACGATGGGAGTCTAAATGCCTCGTGTCGAGACTCAGTTCAGCTCATCCTTTGCTGTCTGAAGCTGAAATCTTGAATTGTAATGCCTTACATAAGGTAACCCCCAAGTAGCCAGATTAGGTTTCTGCACAAAGGGGTTGAGGAGATAACGTCCATTATTTATCTTGTAAGTCAGGGCATGGCATTAGATGGCATTGATCCAAATCATTGCTATCTTTACAAGTTGCTGGAATTACAGGCTCAGGATTGTCCAAATATTTACTAATGGCTTGCTGACAAATTACACGAGCCATGACATATTTAATTTCTCGTTCAGTTCTATGCCAAGTACTTTCACCTATTCGTGGTGAGTTCTATGCAATATTTGCAGATGAGACCAGAAACGTTTCAAATAAATACCAACTTCTTTTCCCCTGGGTTGATGACAACTATATCCTTCACGAGGAATTTATCGGCTTATTTGACCTTCCTCAGGCTGACGCTCAGACCATTCGTACAGCACTAAATGACATCTGCTGCAACATTTTGCCCTCTATGTGCCGTGGGCAGGCTTACGATGGGGCCGCAAACATGTCCAGTGTTTAAACAGAGTTGCTGCAATTTTTAAAAGAGGAAACCCTGAAGCCATTTATGTCCATTGCTTTGCACAATGTCTTGTTTGTAAGTTATAGGGAAAAAATTTAAAATTGAGAGATTCATTGGATTGTGTTCAAGACATGGTGCATGTTGTAAAGCAATCCCCTAAACAAAACCGCAAATTCCTACACATAAAAAGTGAAACTACACCAGGCTACACTAACTTGTGCAAGCTTTGCCCGACAGGCGCAGTAAAATCCATCCTCAACAACTACAGGGTATTTTCCTCTCTGATGACTGAAATTAATGAGGAATCATACACTGAGGACGGAAAGAAAGCTGGCAGAATTTTAACAGTACTTGACAAATTCAGCACTTTATTTGGCCTACACCTGGCCCTGATGTGTTTTTCTCCCACAGAACAGCTGTCAAATTCCCTGCAGACTGTAAACATATCATTGCAGGATGCACAGAAAGCTGTGGATTTTACACAAAGCTTTATTCCGTGAAAGAGGTCTGATCGGGCTTTTGATGAGTTTTACCGAAAAAAAAGTAGCGGACTCCAAATACTTCACTGACGCTCTGGCGTTGCCAAGGCAACAGAAACCCCATGTACAGCTGGATGACGATGCGCCTGCACACACTTACCTGGGCCCAGCGGATTCCTACAGGAAATTGTACTTTGAAGTCTTGGATCCGCTTGATGGTGAATTACAAAGACGTTTTCAACAGAGACCTGCATGTGGCAGCTGACTTAGAGCACCTGATTATGTGCTCAGCAAAAAGTGAAGTTGTCAGTTTCCCGTCCTCCATCCTGGCACTCTGAGAATGATTTTAACTTGGAAGGTTCACGCTCACAGCTCGAGATGCTGCCTGGCGTAATTCAGGCATCTGCAAATGAAGGCCTTGCTGTGTCATCTGTTGCAGCTGCAATGAATGCAAACTCTAACAAAAACTCTTTTACCAGAGGTGCACAATCTAATAAAACAGTTCTAAACCATTCCAATATCAACTGCCAGTGCTGAGAGGCCTTCCTCATCCCTCCATCGTTTGAAAACCTACCCATGTGTGCTCACATACACGCTGATGTTTTGGCAACAGTGGATGATATGGAGATTGCCAGAGACTTCACTCAGCTTAACAACCGAAGGAGGCAGTTCTTTGACAGCAATTAAGAAGCAGTGGTGAGTTTAACATTCATCTTACATTTTATTGTATCCACTTATGAATTAATCTCCCAGTAGCGGGATTTCTGCAACACTAAGGCCCATATTCAGAAACGACACTCATACTAAGAGTGCGAGTGAGTACTAAAACTTAGTGTCAGGTTATACTGAATGAGTCAGAAGTTACCTTAACACTCATTTGCTTTCAGAGACCTCACTCATACTGAAAATAGTGTCTCTTTCTGAGTGAAGGTTGAGCGTAGGGAACACCTCCCTTGAGCCGCACTAACTTGCGCCAGTATTTCGTTGTCATGGTTTTCAGGTAGTTACAAACATTAGAAACTCTGGATCATTTACAGCCACGTGCTCAACGCAATCGCAACTATGCAAATTTTTAACTTTAATGCTGATAATGATGCCAATAACTTACTAACTGACCACCTGGTTTCAGTGTTTATGAACTGCACTGTGGTGAGCTCGAGGGTAGCATTTGTGTACCCACCAGTAGCTTCTGGTGAACTGACAACAGGGGAAGCTCAAAACCATCCCTTAAAGATAATGATTAAAAAAAGGTCATATCCAATCATTTAATAAAATTTTATTTACTTGAACTACAAAAATCCGAAGGATTATCATGTATCGCCAGTTCTACTTGTTATGTTAGATTGATCATTAGGCTATCGCCCCGTTTTCAATTCATTTAAATTACCGTTGCAAAAACTCTGAGAACTCTCAACATCAGATGTGGCCAGTTTTCATGAATGACGCATATCTATTAACTCTCACGCATTCGGATTTCTCACGCTTTTCTTTACTCATGGGTTGGAAAATTCAGCGCGCAGCGGCTCGTGGGCCGCGTGTGGATGGGTCTGCGAGGCTTGTGTAGCTGTAAGTCATGAGAATCCATTTTTTTTCTACATTCTTAACCGCTGAATGTAGAAAGAAATCTCTCACACGTTTCACAGCTTGTTGCTTAGTGAGCCTCTAGGGCTGTCCTGCGCCTTTCACGAGCCACTCGACCACAGAATTTATGAAGACATGCTGATATTTTACGTCACTTATATGCGGAAGAAATGCCTCAATTTTGTGAAGCAATGTATGACGACTCTATAAAAATAAATTTGATTGTCGTTTTACCAATTAGTCCGAGAAACTTTCTAATCCAGAAAAGTAAACTGCGTCAGGTAAAGGTTATTCAGCACTGTAGGGTGAGGATTGAGCGTCCCTTTGCAGTAGCCGACGCACCGTCTCTGGTACCCAGTGCCCACTACTGTCAGTTATGCTCGAGTGACGTTTGTGAATAGCAACTGGCGAAGAGTGGGACCGCTCTCTCGGTTAGTGGTAGGTCGATCACTTTCTCACACTCCAGTTACCTTTCGGTCGTACTCAACTATATGGTGAGTGCGAGTGTCGATTCTGAATGTGGGCCTAAGAGTAGGTCTGCTGGGTGCTTGTTTAGGGTTGTGTTTTTTTCGCTCATGTTTGTATGCGCTCAAGGTGTGTTTATGGACTCATAGCGTGGGGGTGGGCCCCACTAAATTTAGATGTGCTCTACGGTCCATCTTTCAAACCAAAGACATTCAGCCCAACACATACATTTCGACAAGCTCTCAACAAATGAAAACAAACATAATTAGTGGCTTAGATGTCAGCTTAATATTAGATATTCAACTAATTGAACCACAACATGGGGGGGGGGGGATCACTTTGAGAGCTACACCGAACAAAAATATAAAAGCCCCATGTCAAATATTGATGCCACATGGAGTTAACAACTCGCAGAGAGCATATGCTGACTTACTTGTTCAATAGGGATATTTCTATTGATTTGATTCTTGATTGTACCATTTTTTAATTCATCCCTCTGTGAGCATTTGCTCAGTGATTTCACTCAGTACATGGGTGTGGCATTTCCAGACTGTGATCAGACCGAATGAGCAGTGCCCAGACAATCCTTATACTGGGGACAATAAAAGGCCACCCCAAAATGTCAAATTTCGTCAAAAGTCATCATGCCTTAGATGTCTCAGGTCATGCAGGAACATGCCATTGGCATGCTGGATGCAGGGATGTTCAGCAGAGTGGTCGCTATGCAGCTGAATGTTGACTATCGGACAATAGGCTGTACTGCAAATCGACCTTATCCATGTCAGCCACTTGTGACCACATCAGCACAAGATCGCTACATCCGGCTCGTCCACCTGCGGGATTGGCTCAGATCAGCGACAGCACCATTGGTCTGCACAACAGACGCATCACACCAGAGACAGTCCGTAACCGCCTGCGAGAAGCCAACTTGCACGCTCGGCGTCCTCACCGTGGCCTGGATCTCACCACAGTTCTTAGAGTGCTATTCATAATCATAGACGAATCCCGGTTCCAGTTTTTTGTTGATAAAAACTCCAATTTTACATGGGCCATTCATATTTTTGTTCAGTGTATATTCATTTTAATGTTAAACTTTCAATTTCTGATGAAAAATGCTTTTTACGGCTTCAATTCCTCCTGGGTCTCGTTTTCAAAGCAATTAAGCCACGTTTGGTGTCAAATTGTTCCTTGGGATGGCAGCAACAATAACAATTATAAATTTTAGAACTAGCACGGTGATAATTTGGAGTTATTGATTTATCCCCATATGTTGGTTTTATGGTGGTGCTCATCTAAATTTGGCCCACATCTGCCTATGATACAAAAAACAAATGCATTTTCTAGGCCCAAATACATCTCTCCACACAGTCAATATGGTAAGGCATCAAAAGCTTTCATGGGCAATTTTGCCATACTGAGGCAACACCACCTTTGCAAATTATTCAGCTAATACTGTCGCTAATGGCAGCCAAAATCGATAGGTGTCATAACTTCATTATATTGCCCATACCAAATATGAAAGTAATCAGTCAAAAATTACAGCCTGTACAGTGTGTACAAGGAAGTGTCTATAGATGCAGACATGGTGACTGAGACTAGCATGAATCCATAGTAGCCACCTGACTGTCTCGGGGTTACGATTAATCTTTAATAATTGCCTAAAAATGCCATAATAATTATCGCAACCACAAGAAATGGCCTAATGTGAGCTCACAAAAAAATTATGCAATTGGGTTCATGCAAATCTGTGCTGTTCTATGGCTATTTAACTTTCCAACATGCAACAATCAAACATGCCATCTTAATAAATAGGACTATCAACTCATTGAAGAAATTAAATGAGCAAATCCACTGCTTAAGTAAAGTAAACAGGCACAGGATTGGAGTAGCCCAATTGGTGAAAAGGAAACGATTTTGTAGTCCTTAGCTCTGTTCTGCACGTCTCCAAAAATACTAGTGCAAGTCAATTTCCACCCCCTCCCTGGAAGCATTTCACATGCCCTCTTTTGTTTCACAATTTCGGCAGCCGTTCGGTTCAATACTGCATCAGGTTGAATAAAGAAAAAGTGCAAGGATGTTGGATGTTCGCCCCATGGTAGCAAGTGGTCTTACTGTGCTTAAAAAAATAAGGCGGTTGAATTTCCTAACAGACCCATCACTGGCGCAATACTAAAATTTGTATTTCACTTTAAATATAACCGTATAGTTGATTTCCAAGGACAGATTAACATCAGATCTGAGGCACAATCAGGGATTTTCCAGCTTAGTGCTCCCCCTTGTGTGAATGGGCAAATTGGCAAAGTAGTGTTGACGTTCTGACAATTTTTTTGATTTCCTATTGAAAATCATTTCACAACAGCCTTTTTGATTACACCTTTAGGGTTAAAATTAAGAGAATTGTTCTGCAAATACAAATTGCCCTGAAACAGGACCAACCCAACCAAGCCCCCCACTTACTGGCACAAATTTTCTATAAATTCTCAACATTTTAGCATCGGAGTGGTCCTAAAAATGTGGTAACTATTACAGTTCAATTATTGGGTTTTCACCTGACATGCTCAGCTTATTTTGTGACGAACCATAAAAGCATAATAATTGTGTTCCGCATGAAAGCATAATCACACATACACATGCATTATAAAACTGTTTAATTGGAGACACGTCAACCACTGTGGCAGTAAATGAAGTTTACACAAATTTAAATGAATGCCTCTCTGTTTAAATCAAGAGACCAACTCTGACTACTCACAAAGCACACCATGAAAAAAATGGGAATACATCCCTATATTTCACATAACCATAAGTAATTAAGTTGGGTGAGAAAATTCACAACATTCCATTCATTTAAAAGTTGGGGTCTTGTCAAATATCTTAAAAATGCATTGATGATATGAATCATTAGTCTGCATCAAGGACAGGCAAATCAACAAAACTTACCATCAGTAAAGCAGACTAAGATATGCACCAAGTTGTCTGTAATGTCCGAGGTGCTTTTCAGTTGTCAGGCATAAGTGTGAATAACCAGCAATTTGACAAGGTGCCTTGTTTCATCAATAAGACAAGAAAAGGCTCAGACTTAAGTGTTTTATGTGATCACTCAATTGAAGAGAGAATCTTTATATTCTAGCACAAGTTCATAAGACACTATAGTCATAAAACATCTATTTTCTCAAACTTAAAAATTGGCCACATTGTTCCAGGGAGAAGTGTGGTGCTTTTCAAGTACGTCAGACAAGGGATAACTACAAACAATAACACTTAAATGTTTTGGTGAAAAAAAGTACTTAAAAAAATGCATTATTTTCAAAATGCGTGAAGTTAGCAGAATTTCCAGCATAATGTCTAGTCCTGAGCTCGAGTCTTTGACGATGAAATCACTCAACTATACAGCCACTTTCTCAGTATTACCATTGGTCTCATTTCCTGCAGTTGTTTCAGCAAGAGATCAGCACTACTGGAAAATGTTCCATCAACAACAATTTTCACATTTTTCACAGACTTCAGCTTCAGGGGATTTCTAAATTCAACTAAGCTTTCCTTGTTCTTTGCATGCCTGTACAAATTGGGCGCATCACAAATGATGTTCACTGGTCTTTGCTGAAGAGTGCGACGGCGTTTTGATGATATCTCATTCAAATGCGATTTGCTTGCCTTCCTCTTTTCTGAGAGAGTAGGCTCCGCAGATTTCTCTAAAAATTGAAGGAAAGACACCTCAAATCCCAGTGGCTTAAAGGAACTCAGAGGCAAGGTCTTTTCTGATTGCCCTGTTGGTGCCTGGACAACGTGAATGCAAGCGTGATTTCCCACTCGCCTGACTTTATTGGCTGTGTTTCTCTGGCTCTTCCTCCTCCTCCCGGAAACAACAACTTTTGTCTCTGTAGTGTCCACCTTTCGAGGACGTCCCCTCTTCCGCTTGATTACCACAGTTTCAACAGATTTATTCTCGGTTATTTTATTGGACAGCTGCTTGATCACAGGCAGTTTAGGGCTCCCCACTTTTCTGCAGATGCGCTTAGAACGCTCTGTCCCTTGTTCCTTGGCTCCCATCACATCCTCATCATCCTCTGAGGTTTCTGGGGCATCATCCTCAGATTCAGAGTCTCTCAGTCTTGAGCGTGAGTATTTCTTACAGAAAATGAAACCACTTCTCTGCTCCTCAATGTATCGCTCGGTAAGACCATGAGAAGCATAGTGTCGTAGTATACTTCGTTCAGAGCTCATGACAGAATCACAGCCTTTCAGCATGCACGGGTATTGCAAGGCAAATTTCTTGGTGCACATCCCAGAGGCTTCATCTAAGGACTTCAGAGAGGGCTTTCCAAAACAAGTCCAGTGGGACCCTGACCTTGAATTTTGTTTCTTGTTGCTACCCTTTTGCCTGTGATTTTCATCACCTCTGTTTTCTTTTCCAGCATGAGTTTTATCTCGAGGACCGTTTGTCTTTCTCCTGACCCGATGTACTCTCTCGGGGCTTTTCCGTTTCTTCATTAAGAGCTTGTAGAAATCCGGGTGCTTATTCATGATGTGCCGCACAACATTTGAACGTGTTGCATAGACGCGGTCACATCCATCATACTCACAGTGGAAAGTTTCTTCCATTTTACCACTCTTGGACATCTTTGCCATCAAGTGATCTTCTTTAATATGCTCAGTGTAACTCCGAAAATCAGAGAAATATGATGTGCAATCTGGCTGATCACACTGAAAATCCTGAAAGTTAATGTTGGACATAAAAGCTTCCATTCTGTCCATGGAAAAGTCATGAAGCTGCAGGTAATGCTGCACCAGGCTACCTACTTGTGGAAAAATCCTTGAACAGTCTTGAACCTGACAATGGAACTCATTACTCCTTGCCATTTCAACATCCCCCTCCTGACTAATATCCTCCCAGCGGTCGTGCTCGGCATGAATGCCAAATTTTGGCAGAGCAGACTGATGCACGGCCTTGTAGTGAAGCATCAAATTTTGCTGAATAGTGAAAGAGGCCACACATCCCTCATGAACACAGCGGTATGGTCTATAGGGGTTGAAAGAATCTTCAATTTCATTTATCTCTTTTTTCTCTTTTGTCTTTTGTGGGCTTTGTACTTCAGCTATTTTTTCAGGAAAAGAATTCACAGCTCGACAGGGAACTACTTGATGAGATGCCGATGCAGCTATTGTCACAGACTTTTTAGCAGGTCCTCCTAGCTGCCTTTCTAAGCACTGGTTAGCTGCAGATTGTACATTAGCTGAAGAATCAGAAACTCTTTCCTGGGATATTGCTTTTTGCCCATGACCTGCATTGAGCTCAGAAGCTGAATGTAGCTTCTCCTGGCTAATCACATGAGAGGTTGCATAGCTTAACCGTACTTTCTCGGAATTCGATGGAGAAATTCCAGTTAAGTTATTGCTCAATTTGCCCTCAGAAATGTCTTCATCGGCCTTTTTGTTTAACAAAAAACGCACTTTCTGCTTAGCAAACTCCTTTCTTGACAGTTTGTGAATACCCTCGCAATGAATTCTGAGATTAGTGGTTCGAGTGAAAGTTTTTGTGCATAAGTGACAGCAATATGGTGCAAACTTTGCCGGTCCTTTTTTGAGTTTGATTATCATATCATTGGTGTAGTCATGTACCTTGATGAGGTGTTTGAACAGCGATTCCTTAGTCATGGCACCATATTTGCAGCCCTCTCTCATACACAAGAATGGTTTTGAAATATTTCCCGAATTATCTGGTCCATTAGTTCCATCTACAGCAGAAGGTTTTGGAGACTGAACCACCATGGGGAATTTTTCATCGCAAACAGAAACATTCGGAGTGGAACACAAGTCTACAGGAGACTGGTCTTCAATGGTCTCCTGACCTAGATCCAATCTTTGTAATGCTGTAAGAATTTCCCTCACTTTTTCATCTTCAGCAGGCAAAATGAGAGATTCCGGTTCATGAGTTATCAGTTCCCTCGGTAATTTTCCACAAACTACTGAAGAACTTTCAGCCTGTTCGGTACAACACTGCAGAGGCAATATTCCATTACTTTGGGGAATAGGCGCAGTGAATGTTCTCCCACTAATAGGCTGGGCTTTGGGCTTGCTGTCATTTTTATGAATTTCCACAGAAGAGCAGAAACTTTGAGACTCATCTTCAACTTTAAGATTTGCCACCATTTTGGGACAAGTACTTGCATGAGTAACCGTTTCTTGACAGAACTTCCCCCTATAGACAATGTCCCCAGCTAAAATCTGGTCTCGACATTTTCTCTCGACTGACTCATTGCAGGTTTCCTTTTGAATCAAGTCCGGTGGCCCAGTGTGACTTGGTATTTGTTGCTCAGTATTAGGCAAGGCTATATGTTGAGATGGATCTCCTGTCAGATTTTGCGCAAGGCTGGCAATTGCAGCCAGCAGAGAATCATCTGATGATCCAAACCCCTGGGATTTTCCAGCATTCTCCTTCAGCACTGAAATTTTCCTCAGTGCTTCAGCTCTTAAAATTTCATTTAAATGAAGCGAGGGATCACAGCAGTTGTCCAAACTGGTATTTTGGATTTGGAAGGGTTGCACAAAATTTTTGGAGTCCAAATGTGACACTTCTGACCTGATGAAGTCCACCTCCCTGTATTCCTTTTCTGGACTGAAATTAAGAGTTCTTGCGTGCTGCATGACTGTGCTCTCAGGCAAACAGCCATCAGCAGGGAGAAACTCACCAAGCTTGTCGAATGTTGAATGAACCATTTGAGTGGACTCCAAAATCGTTTGGCTCTGCATAGGGAGTTCATCAAAAAATATCTGAGGGGATTCACCTGCTTTCCTGACCTCGCAAACTGAAGGAACAGTTTTGCGTGAAGTAACTCTGGGATCGAACTCTGGGTCTGCAGCATGCCTGATTGACTGACCTAGATGATTTTCACCATGCTTATCTGGATTTACATTTGGAGCTGCGGTTGGAATTTGGACAATTCTAGACAGGGGAGACCTCTGAACATGTAATAGAGAGGACTGCTCATTCATTCCTACTTGATTCAGATCTTTACATTGGGATCTCTTTGACAAGTGACCCCCAAGTGATTTAGAGCTTCTGAATTCCCTAAAACATCGGGAACATATATACTTTCCATCCTTAATAATAGCTGGCCACTTAGATCTTTTGTCACGCTTGACTTTTTTAATTCCTAGCTTTGGGTCTTGATCCGAGGAATTGCCCTTCTCTCCAGAGTCAACAGTTGTGGGCACTGCAAGTTGGCTGACATTTTTCTCAGAAGGGACCAGCATAGACGAGCGCATTGCATACTTATTAGGTGATATAGGGTGACTGGATAAAGTTCCATCGACCAGTCCTTCATCCATTTTCTGGAAAGGTGCCTCTGGAGATGTAGTCGTATGCAGAGAAGACAAACAAGAAATTTCACTTAAAAGGCCAGATAAATCTGACTCCTCTTCCATGCGTGGCAGGAGGAAAGGATTAATACTTTGGCCATCAGTTGGCTCTACAGCTGAAGCGCTGATATTCAATGAAGGATCTCCGTCAAATGATGTAAATGTCACTTGGGAATCAATACTGTCAACCTGCTTTAAACCAAAATTTGGATCCGCATTTGTCTGGATCTCATTCTGCCGTTTTACAGCGCAAATCTCTGACCTATCAAATGAGCTTGCATTGGGAGCAGCAGACATCTCGTTTTCAACAGATATTCTATTACAAATTCGGTTCACTTTGCCTGACACATTTTCAGAGCCCATCTCTGAAGATAAAACCTGACTTGCAAGAGGCTTAAGTTCTTTGGGCAAATACTCAATAGCGTGAGCAGGCAGAGTTGAAATATCAGATAAGTTCCCAGCAGATACAGGCCGATGTGGGCCACTTCCAGTATTAGCCTGCATTGCTCTGGTATGGATAACTGCAGCTTTGCTATGAGACTGCCCAGGCTGAGATGGCACCACATTATTTATGACTTTTCCAATCAATCTGCCAGGGCAGGCAGGGGGATTTCTGCAACTGGTTGGGTATATTTGATGGTTTGGGGATGCTTTGTTCCTCCTGAGAGGCTGTGTCCTTGTAATTGCATTTAAGACTTTACTGTTCTGCTTTGCCAATTTCCACTGAACATAGAATTCAGGGTGTGCAGTTTTCATATGCTTATTTACACTTTTTGTGCAGCTGTAATTTCGAGAACACGTCTCAAATAGGCAATAGTGCCTTGCTTTGGCCACCACAGGTGCAGCAGAACCACTGCTGAATGGATGATCAAAATCATTACTGGTTTTTCCCTCAACAACCAGGCTCAAAGAAGGTCGAGTAGAATCCACTTTCTCTGCACTTTCATGAACAGAAAAATTAAAATTAGATGTAGGGGAATGGATCTGCCGTACGACTTTGTTTTCATTAAATGTGCATGATAGGTTTGCTGGCTGTGAACTTGAACAGTCAAATGAGTCTGCATTTTCATGTTGGGCAACCTGGATGGAAGATTCGTGAGGTTCACTTTCACCAGAAAAATTACACAAGCTAACAGGACGATGCAATTCACTCAAATATAACTTGGGGTCCTGTGAGTCCCTTAGACTCTTATCACTGCAGGGCCAATCTTGTGGTGGAGTGGCCAAAGTATCCTGATTAACTGCCTCTGACATAGACAATGAAACAGAATTCTGAGCATCTGGGGTATTAGGGGTCTGCAAATTCCGATTCAGAGTGCAAGTTTGACCATGCAAGCCGATTTTCATTAATTCAAGAGATGGAATATTATCAGACTCCGCTTGTTCTGAGTATGAGATGTGCATGTCCCCAGAAGACTGTAGTTTAAAATGATGAGAATTGGAGTCATATGGTTCCACAGCTGAATTACCATGAGAAGAAATATCTTGCTCCACCTTCTGTGGTGACGTATTATCTGGGCTCAGTATATTCTCCGCCGAATGTCTTATTTTGAGCGGGTTAACTTGCTGAGACACCATCTCATTGGTTACCACTGATGATACTGGCTGCACTGCACTGCAGCAATGATCTTCATAATTAGCTGACGCTATATTCATAGAGGGGTTGTCTGGCTTTGAGTCGGGGAGGATTTCAGCGGATGGTCCAGCCTTCATATCTGAGGACACTAGTGTTTGCTGCTCAGTACCAAATGTATGTTTTGTGATGTGGTCTTCATGGTGCAAATCCAATTGCGACTTTGAATGAAATATCCTACCACAACCAGAAACTTTGCAAGTGAATGTATTATAATGCCGTGCCTCATGATCATACAGCATATAAGCTTCGGTGAAAATTTTTCCACAATTGGGAAACATGCATTTTGCCCGAAATACAATATGCTCCTTCCTGTGCTTGAACAGCTCAGTGCTTGAGGGGAACCTGGCCTTGCAATTCAGCTGTACACACATGTAAGGCTTGTCGCTGCAATGCATTTGTAAGTGATCATTGAGATGGGCAACGCTAACAAACTGCCGACGACAAAAATTACACATCACCTTTTTGCTTTGTATTTCAAGAAAACATTTAGCCTCTTCATTAGTACCATGTGTTTTGACATGGGCCATCAAGTTTGTGAAGAATTTGAAACGCTTTTGACAGTTTGTAACCGGGCAAAGGTGCTCCATGCCCTGTTCTACCTCAAATGCACCAATCACAGACTCAGGTTTTTGCTCAAAAGCAGGGTTAAAAATGTTTTTTTTTGAAGTTGCCAGCACCCTACTTGTTTTCATGGCAGCAAGTCTCTCACTGCAAGATTGTTTCACATGCAGTGCTACATGAGGTATGAACCGATCTTTGGAGTCAAAGTTGGCCGCACATATTGGACAGCGATAAATCCCATCATGGTAATGTTTCTGTGCATGACGTACAATCCTGTGTCCAAGAAACTCCTTGTCGCAGAGCACACAATACTGCACATATGCCTGCCAGTTCCTGAATCTTCCAGATATGAACCCTTTCTCTCTCAGTTTTTTGATCTCTTTCTTTTTCTGTCTTTCATCCTCAATTTCATTCAGCTGATTGGTAGTGTCTATAAAACAATCTGTTGGGTCTTTGATATGGTTACTTTTGCTTCCCTTCTCATCAAACTCATCCAGATTCCTGTTATCATTAAGCTTGTCTATGGAAGACACAATGGATGACTGCTCCCCCATGAGCACCACACAGTGTTGTTTCAAAGCCTTCCAGTCCCAGAATTCAGGGTCAAAAGGCCATTGGGTCTTTAAGACTAAAAGAAGCTCACATCGCAGTGAATAGGGCACTAGGGTGTTGCTCTCATCCAGTTTCTGGTCAGGCTCATTGTAGACTGCTTCTATGGCATAGTAGGACTCCACTGAAGGCTCCATGAGGAACTCCGTAAGCTTGCATGCCCTCTTCACTTCCAGGTCACTGGGCAGCAAACAAGAAATGGTTTTGCAGATAATGGCCTTAACGTTTCCCTCATCATTGGCCCCCATTTGCAGGCCTTGGATGCACATTTCAATGCACGCAGGGAGACCCTCATCTTGAAGCTGAAAATCAAACACAAACCAATTAAAAAAAATGAACCGTCCTTGGGAGATCTAGTTAGAATTTTGTGTGCCAGATCGTGTGCTCCAAGTAGTAGGAATGGGCATGAGTGATCGTTTCCTCAATTACTCGCCATTATGAGGAAACTTGAGGGGCAAATGAGGGAACTCAATTCATATTTATTTAATATTTGCATGTTTTTAGCCAATATTTTATATTTCATTCTCTAACACACACACACACACACAGTACAAGCAGTCTAAATCGACTGTGTAAGATTAGCTCTTGTAATTAGCAGCGTGGTAATGCAGCAATTTTCCGTGGAGGCCTAGTTGACTGTTCAAAGGAGATCAACACACTGGTTCAAAATGGCAACTAAAAAAGTACAGTGAGGTATGAAAGAACTATATAGAGCAGTGACTGAATGCATTTTTTCTTACAGTGGTGATAAAGCAAAGAATTCCTGCAGAATTCGGGCAGTTCACCGCGAATGCCTATTCCGATATAGGCTTGAATATTCTGATTGGCAACTTATTTAGCTTAGGAGCTACTTTTGGAGCAAGCATCGTTGAATTGAAAAATGTCAACCGACGAGCGGGTGCTGGATGGCAGTGGTTCCCGGACTCAGTCCTGGGACCCACTGTGTATGCTGGTTTTTGCTCCAACCATAGCTCAAATCTGAGAGTGCTAATGAGTGGTGAATTGTTTTTCATTGCACTATTGTTATTCATCCTGATTTACTCTTTTACACCACATGCCAAAGATGGCCTGGCGTCCATGACGTCAAATTGATTACAATTGCAATTGATGACATGAAACTATGAATCGGCAGCCAATTGATGAAATTGAGGACGTGTGGTCTTTTAACGATAAGGCAATTATGAATTCAAGGACAAAGCATATTATAATAATAAGTAAAACCTGTTAAATGTTCCCCATTTGGTTTCAGGACAGAACTTGAACACTTGTGTTCAGAACCTCCCTGATCAGCAGCTTATTTCTCACAGTCTTGCATTTGATCACAAAAGACATACCGCTACCTTGGCTTGGTGTGATTACTTGGAAAATTTCAAAATAAACAATATGAATGTTGGGCTTTTAAACATCATGGAATGCATACCTATTTCTGTCAATTTGGTTTAAAGGGGTAAAATGTCTCTCGAATCTGAAAAGCAACGGACTAAAAAATAATAACCGCTTGTTATAATTACATTTGCAAGCAATTGGACAGATGGTTTTGGCAGAAAATAGAAAATTCGGCCTTGTCGCTTACGTGCAGTGATTTCTCCAGATTCTCTGAACCTTTTGACGATTTTACGGACCGTAGATGATGAAATCCCTAAATTTCTTGCAATAGCTCGTTGAGGAATGTTGTTTTCAAACTGTTCGACAATCAGCTCACGCATTTGTTCACTGAGTGGTGACCCTCACCCCATCCTTGTTTGTGAATGACTGAGCATTTCAAAGCTGCTTTTATACCCAATCATGGCACCCATTTGTTCCCATTTGTAGCCCGCTCACCTGTGGGATGTTCCAAGTAAGTGTTTGATGAGCACTCCTCAACTCTCTCAGTCTCTTTTGCCACTTGTGCCAGCTTTTTTGAAACATGTTGCAGGCATCAAATTCCAAATGAGCTAAAATTTGCAAAAAATTAAAGTTTACCTGTTCGAACATTAAGTAACTTGTCTTCGCAGTGTATTCAATTGAATATAGGTTGAAAAGGATTTACAAATCATTGTATTCTGTTTTTATTTACGATTTACACAACGAGCCAACTTCACTGGTTTTGGGTTTTGTAAATGAGAAAGAAAATTCTGGTTGGAGAACTGCAACAGTTGTATAACCTGTACTTGTTCCCACATTTTTTGCACTACATACATAATTTTGACATATTTTGCTCAGCAGACTGTCCTCTTTAGTATGGTAACTCCGTTTTGTAGATTGAACTTACTATTTTTGAGGTAGAGGCAGTAGTGTGCAAGAGCACCTGAGCCAAAATCACCGTTGGTCCAAATGCTTTAACCATTAACTCAAATGGCTCAGCGAAATGGTGGCGTAGCAGTATTGTCGGTAAATTCTGCCCTCAGCATTATCATCATTCGGATTAAGATTGATGAGAATGTTAGACAAATCTCATTCTTCTGTGTCAAACTCAGTGAAAGAATTTTTGGCATCGTTGTTTGTACAGTCGCTCAAGCCAGCTCCGAGAGAGCTCATTTAGGGCAGCAAAGACCGGACTTTTCGCAGGGCCGGTCCACAAGAACACGTTACAGTAAAAAATTTCAAAGCAGAAAAAAAAATTGCTCGAGCTCCAACTCCTGTATATCCAAGCAACTGTTAGCACTACCTAGATATATTTACGATTCTATCTAAAACAGGTGAAATACTGGTATCAAAATGACCGAAACTGCCATCCTTGCTAAGCCAGTAGACCTAACTTTTCCACACTCATTGAGTAGTTCTATCATCTGTAGTGATGGCAATTTCAAAAGTCAAGTTCGAACCATTTCAAACACGTTCTGTGCACTGTGCGATTGCAAGCTAACTAGCTAATAATAGCACAGAAATAAAAAGGAGCTGTGAATAATATCACAACGTGTTAACAATATCTTGCAGCCTGCTATTATTCGCCATTTAGCTAGCGATGACGCTGTGCACAGAAATGAACAGAGAGTCACGAATAGTAGCATCTCACTACTTGGCGAGGTCAGCACTGTACAGTTCAGGACAGGGTGAGACACTGGCAATGAGCGATATGCAACAGCAGCTGCGGCAGTCTGCTAATGTGGCCTAACATGTTTTCTCCATCATAAAGCTAATTTCTTAGCATGCACTGTGTTGACCGAGATAGGTACAGCCATAGGGAGAGATGCGTGAACCTCATTCAGTCCAATTCACGATTTTTTTTTTTTTTTTTACAGCTGGGTTGAAGTGAAGTAGACTCCGTCATGACGCAGCTGAAAAGTCAGAATTCCTTCAACTATTACTTTCAGCTTTAAAGTCTTGTTTAAATTTCAGCAGTTTTTCAACATTTCTTCAGCAATTTCCTTTGCCTCAGTTTCCGAGCACCTTCATTTTATGAGCAAACCTCTTCAGCTTTTCTTGCTGAAGTAAGCACACAAATTAAATTAAGCCTTTTCTAGTTTATTTTTATTGGTTACATTTTCATTTGCAATGTTTACATTTACTTAGGTCTTCAGCATGTTACTGCAGCCCATGCCTCTTAATTTGCAAGCAGGCCTTCTCCCATTTAGATGTATTAATACTATTTTTTGAATTTTAAATACTTAATTTACTTGCTGTGGCATTTATTCGCGATGTTTACTTTTACTTCTTGCATACCTTGCCCATGACCATTTTTGATCTCGCCACCAAAATTGATGCCTGAGCGTTATTGGCTTATGCTTTTTTGCTGCAACATTTTCTTCGTTCTTCAAATTATTACAAAAATTATAGTCATCTAAATGGTAATTTAACCTATTCATTATGCATTGGATATATTGCTGTACATCATCATTGCTGCTGTCATGCTCTTAAAGATGCATTCTAAAAATAGACTTCCCTCCACAAGGAATCAATCCCCCCTCAAGTAATTCATGCAATCATTTGATTTGGGAAAATATTAATCATGCCCATTCCTACCAAAAAACAACCGAACATTGCACAGAGGCGCCATGTACTATGTAATCAAAATTTTAATAATTTCAAAAGCTCATTTAAAAACATTGCCATTGTTCATCTGAAAGAGAGCCTACTGTGATTGTCTGCACAATGGATCATTCCATGCCAAGTGGACCAGTTTTCAGAAAGTTTGTGCCAGATTGTCTCAGAAAAATTTGAAAAAATAAATAAATAAAAAATCATGGGTGTTTGCAATCATTTCAAATCCCAAATCTTAAGTTCCAACTCCAATTTTTCATGGAGTATTTGCCAACTTAAGCGAGGGTGTCTAGTCACTCAGATGTAGCAGGACGTTTTTGAAGGGATAATGAAGAGTTTGGTTCCAAAATGCAATATATCCATTTTAGTAATTTTGAGTAAATCAGCTTTTTATATGTTGGCGCCCATTGCATTTTATAGAAAAACACAAACTTTGACCATGAAAAAACACACCAAATAGTATGCATTTCTAATGATGGGTTTTTGCACCATGTGTAAGAAGCGCAGGACTATCGCTTTATGGTATTATCTCAATTTTTCTAATTTTGCCACTTATTGCGTTTTGGAACCAAACTCTTCAAATACACTTTACAGTGCTCCTAAATTGATATCAATGGGTACACATAGGTAAAATAACCTGCAATTTATGAATCTGTGATCAGATTTGACATCTCATTTGATTTTCCTGTAATAAACTGTTGAAAATGACAATTTTTGCAGAACCAAAATTTTTTTGATTTTTATTCGGTCCCCTTGACCGAAGTATGCATAATCAGGGGTTCATATTGCAGCATTATCCTCAGCAGCTACAGCACACTGGACCCTTAAACCCAATCCAATCTCCTGTCCCTAGTGAAGAGTAACTTGCATCTGAAAATGCTTATGAAAAAAAAAAAATGCTCAAAAATGCAAAAATTCAAGGCATCATTTGGTCGCGTGGACACGCCAGAAAAGAATCTGAGAATCTGTGGAGCAGCTTTTATATTAAGACAATAAACAGTAGACAAGAGGCCAGTCTGCCTAGAGAGCTCCGCTGAGGCAGGGTTCTTGTTAATAGCTGGTAACTGGTTATTTTTTCTGGCTGTGAAATGCAAGGTTACCGGCTATTGCTTTGGTAAACAAGAGGCCCATGGGCCTTAACGGTCACCTGAGTATAGTATATCCAATGTTAAACCTAGGCTATTAGGCGTGGGCCTAATTTTGACCCCAGGGATCAGATTAATGGAAACCAGTATCATAAGCAAGAGTATTCTAAATTGTATGTATATAACTTCTGGCAATTTTCTTTAAGCAAAGAAGATTTCTGAAGCCATTTTGAAGCCCTTGGGCCCTGCCCCTTAGCCCCTGGGTAAGGGAAACTGTCAAAAATATCATATCATCATTTCATTGTTGTAATGTCAATCAAGTGTGAATGATTTCCAGTAGAAATTAAACAGAATAAACCCAAAAGTATCATTTTCCTATATAAACTATAGTAAACTTGACCCCCTCCCCAGGGGCAAACATGGAGCCTGGGGGTCATGAAATTCACAATTTTTATAAAGCACCTCAAGACACTTCCATCTATAAAGATAACTGGTTTCCAGCATATCTAGGTATAAAAAAGTAAATGCAAGGCAATAGGCTTGCACTAACAGAGTTGACAATACATAGGTTTGGTCGGTGCGGTCTGTGAATATGCTCATAAAAACTTCATTTTGGGTTTAAACAAAAAACGCTTCAGTGAAAGGAAGGAAAATTACCTTCATTAACATATGTCAGGTTACTTTTCTACTTCTGAGCTAAAACCGCATCCCGCGGGGCATTTTCCCCTCAAACGGTACAGACAGTTGCCAAGTACCAACCACAGGTTGTTGGTTTTCTCCAGGTATACTCCAGTTTCCTCCAAAAACTAAACATGACACATCCTTAAATGACCCTTATTTAAGTTGTTGTGTTCACAATGTGGCTTATGATGACAATATAACAAAGGGCAATAACTCCATCAAATTTGATTGAATTGGTCTGATTTTCAAATTTCTTTGAGATCTTATAGATACAAGCCAGCATGCAAAGTTTCATGAAAATTGACCAATATTTACTAAAATTGTGTTCACAAAGTTGCTTATGATAACAATATAACAAAGGGCAATAACTCCATCAAATATGATCGAATCAATCTGGTTTTCGAACTCGTCCAAGATCTTATGGATATAAGCCTGCATACAAAGTCTCATCAAAATTGGTTCATAAATACTTAAGTTATTTTGTTCACAAGGAAAAGTTTACGGACGACGCACGAGAAAACACAAAAGAAATACATTTTTTAATGACCGCTGCTGCAGCTAGTATACACGCAGGCACAACACACCATGTACGCATAATCTTGCAGCGAGTGCACCGGTGCGCTAAGAGTATGTGATACTCCTACAGCACAATTTGACCATCATTGTTGATGAAGGGCAATTCCACGGTAATGACATTTTCATGTCATTTTTACCTTCCATCCATTACTCTATTGCAGTAGCTACTTGCTTGTGCTTTTATCAGTTCCACTGGCATGCCTGCTGAGCTGTATAACACAGTTTTGTATAGTCTATTTTGTAGAAGGCTATACAAAGGTAAAATTGTCGGTAATGGAACTACGGAAGAAAAAATGCCATTATTTTTACTTCAACCCATGGAGTGGGCCTGAAGTACTGTTTTTAGGGGCTCTGTGTGTTTGTCTGTGTTTCCGGACTTGACAATATTTGCGTGAATGGGTGAAATCTGCCATCTAGTGGCTTGCGTGTTTGTTTCCGTTTCTGCACTAGACAATATTAGCGTGAATGGGGTCAAGTCTGCCATCTCTGATTGCCTTGTTGCCAAGACTTTGACAGGCATTCCTCTGAAATCTGGCAATGATAGGCAGGTAGGTTTAAGTTTAAGTTGGCAGCCTACGAGGTTGACCAGGCCATGGTAAGTTTATATTGAGTGGTATGCTCACAGATATTTTGTAGGATGCCATTTATGCAAAAGAGACAGCGGGAATGGAATTACATTTTCTGATAATCTACTAAATTTATCATACTTTATATACATAAAACAACAAAGCAATTGAAAATTGGTATCATAAATGATTTGTGTGTTGTTGACCTCATTAAAAAAATGACAAATTTCACAATGAGCCACTGGAATTGTGTGTTTCAATTTCCTGCATGACTTTAAGTGTCAAATACTTCGGCTACTAATGTATGAAAATACAGTAAATACCAGGAAATGGCTAAATATCTTTTAGGAGTTGCCAGCTTTAGAAAAATAACCTTTGATCCTAGTCCCGGAGCTAAATTGTTTTTTTTTACTTAAATTCAAATTTAAATTTTGAGAAGACCATCAAAGATATTTCAAAACAGTTTTCAGTTTGATTTGGTAATGAGTCATCTACATGAAAACCTATATATTTCTAATATAAAACACTTTTTAAAAATAGCTGTTTTAGCAACTTTCATGTGGAATTGCCCAGAAGCAAGCTGAAAGCTGAGGACGCTCATGTGGTGCAGAAGCAGAATCTTAGCGACAAGATTTCAAAATTGATACTGCTTAGATAGTTGGTCAAACCAAGGTTTTCACAATTGTTGTTTTGTTAAATTGTTCATAGTCAATGGTTTATTTCAAAAATTGGTAAAATAATTCTAATTAGCTTTTATCCCTCTATTAAGATGGTAATGATTGATTTACATTGCACGTTATTCACTCAGATGGGCTGATGTCACCATTTATCAGTTCTTGTAAGCATGTAGCTGTGGGGGGGTCCGCACAAAGTATGTTTGTTCATTTTATTTTTTTCACTTCTTTTTTACTTCATTAACCCATTAAGACCTAGGTTGCCGGCCTAAAAAAAAAAAAAAAAAAAAAAACCAAACAAAAAAAACACTAAAACCGAAGGAGTTTTTCTAAACAACATCCTAAACCCTGAGGGTTTTCTGAAAAACTTGACAGAATTGTCAATGTTCACTAAAATCTTAATTTATCAGCCTCTGTAGCAGATCGAAACATGAAATAAACATTTGAGAGCTTAAACCTTTGGCTTCAACTAGAAATCATTGCCTATGTCAAGTTCATTAGAATTTTTTTCAAAAATGAATAAGCATCAAAAAATTGTAAAAAAAAAAAAATTGTACACTTTTTACAGTGATGTGTTTGCAAGTGTTCACTGTAAAACACAAAGTGGCACTGCCATAGAAAGTTGCATTGCATTAACGCAAGTTGCTGTGTAAAAAAATGCAGTCACTGTATGCCAAAATTTCATTGAACTGCTGTTCCTGAACTGAAAATGTTAACAAATGTGCTCATTGCTTCAAGCAATACTTTCAATAAAACAAACTGGCAGTGGTAGCGCAATATCTGCGTCAGAATTGGTTCACAGTCCACAGTTAGTGTATGCCATCATCCTACTGTGTCTGAAGATGTTGAGGGACGTGCTTGCCAAAGCACTCGATGTGTACAGCGTCGTTGCACTGTCTGCAGCCATACTTATTTTACCGAATCATGTTACACGTAATCGATCAAGTCTTGAAACCAATGATGTCATCTAAATCGCGTGCACGACGCATCCGGTTTTAAAGGTAGAAGCATGTAAACGTTGCATGCAGTCTTAAAGGTACAGCGCCATCCAAAATTATTGGCACCCCTGGTTAAGATGTGTTAAAAGCCTTAAAATAAATTCAATTTTTATTGCAGAGGCATACTCTCACATTGAAAATTGTAGAAAAATGTATCCTTCAACTCAAGTGAATTTATGGGAAAAAAAAGAATCCCTGACCAAGAAATAATTATTTTTCATAAAATCAGCTGTTCCACAATTATTGGCACCCCTAGCAATTTCTAGGAATCAAATATAATTGAGGTGTTTCTGCCATTTCTACATTATTTTACAAAGTTGATCAGAGTATCTAGGTACATTTATTTACTAAATCATCACTTCCTGTTTCCCTGGGGTATAAATATGATGTGACACAGAGGCCATTTCTCTTATCCACTCTTCAACACGGGAAAGACAAAGGAACACACCATTCAAGTAAGGCAGATGTGTCAACCTGCCTGCACCTGCCCATATCTACGGTCAGAGGAATCATTAAGAAGTTTAAAACAACTGGAACAGTGGTAAACAAGCCAGGATGAGGATGCAAGGTTCCACCACGCACCGTGAGGACGATGGCAAGAGAAATAAAAAGTTCTCCAAAGCTCACTGTTAAATAATTGCAACAAATGGTAGCATCTTGGGGTCACAAAGTCTCCAAAACAACCATCAGGTGCTATCTATATGCGAACAAGCTGTTTGGGAGGCATGCACAGAAAAAACCTTTTCCCACTCACAATCATAAAGGCAAACGTCTGGAGTTCACCAAGCAGTACTGGCACATCAACTGGGACCATGTGGTTTGGTCAGATGAGACCAAGATATAGCTTTTTGGCAACAAACACTAAGTGGGTCAGGCAGAACACAAAAGATGAGTATGCAGAAAAGCACCTCATGCCCACTGTGAAGTATGGGGGAGGATCGGCGATGCTGTGGGCCCGTTTCTCTTCCAGAGGCCCTGGGAACCTTGTTTGGGTGCATGGCATCATGAACACTTAATACTAGGACATTTTAAATCAAAATCTATTGGCCTCTGACCGAAAGCTGAAGATGGGTCGTCACTGGGTCTTTCAGCAAGATAATGACCCTAAACATTGTGGCCAAATCAACACAGAAATGGTTCACCAGACACAGAATCAGGCTCCTCCCATGGCCATCTCAGCCCCATTGAAAGCCAGTGGAGTGAGCTGAAGAGGACCCAGGTCGTTGGATGATTTAGAGAGAATTTAGTCGATCTTAGTCGTAGACCCCTCTTTCTGTATTCTCCCATCTTGAGAAACATTATAGGAGAAGATTAGGTGCTGTTTTGTCGGCAAAAGGGGGTTGTACAAAGTATTAACATCAGGGGCGCTAAGAATTGTGGCACATATGATTTGATGTAAAAGAATTATTTCCTAATGTGGGATTTTTTCCCACTGAATAAATGCACTTGAATTAAAGGTTGGATTTTCCTCTTTTTTTCATTGTCATCCTATATTATTTAAAAAAAATTAATTTATTAGAAGCTAAAAAACACATCTTAACCAGGCATGCCAATAATTATGCGCTGTATATACATGCCTATGTTGCATTCGGTCTTAATTGGTTAAATTGTTCTTGTTTGATTCGTTCATTGCAAACAGCTGAAAGTTTGTAAATTTTGCCAGTAAACCTAATTTGCAGTGGGGGTTGAATAATTTTTATTGCAACTGTACATGGATCGTATACTGTCCATGGTTGGTCCACTCCCAGTGAGAGGCTCCAACAATGTAAGTTAGCATCAGTGATTTACGGAGACGCATCCCAGCTGCCATTGAAATTGTGGTTTGATGGTGCTTCGTAAATCTCAGTGGAGATAAGCACTGCTCACATAATATTTCACATTAAAGAAATTTTTATCTTCCCCGCATTTTTAAACTTTTCTTTTGTAATCTAAAAATGCTCTTAGTGTATGGCACACAAATGTAAAAGAAATCCACCAGATGTTGAAACTCTTCAATATTCAATTCTTATTTATTCCAGATAAAAGTCTGGCCAATCATTTTCTTCAGTCTGAATAAAATGATTTGCCAAGCTTTCTGTCTGTTATCTGTTGCAGCACCCATGCCAGTTGCCTACCGCTGTCACCGCTTGCGAATCGCCTCCATAGCAGAAAAAAAAAGGTGCATTTGACTGCAAACAAACGGGTGCTGAAATGCTATAATTATGATCACGTCAATGGTAATTTGTCACACTATGAAAATAACAAAATGTTAAGTGGGCATTTTATTTTGTACCATATATCCACGACTTTCCCGTGAATCCCATTGGGCGTCACCATGACAGACGACACTTCCTCTATCCGGAGACAAACTTCCGGTTTAAGTACTAGCTATCTGTGAAACACCTGTAATTTATTTTTATCACATTTTTCTGTAACACACATGATTAGTTTGCCCGCAGTGCCCAGAGAGAAGGATGCCTAGAATCTATTCTTGATGCAAGACAAATCCACCCACTACATAAGGCAATATTACAGCATTTGTATTTTTACTGGTTTCAAGTACAAACTGTTTAAAGGCGTTCTAACACGTGCAGGATTTTTTGAAACAGTGGCGGAGGGCTTCAGCGTCGGGTCAAAACTAGGCATTATCAGGTGTGGCCAGTTTTCATAAGTCAACTCGTAGGCGACGTAATAATTGGTCTGTGTGTACGGAGGTTTATCAGTTTCACGTGCGTGACGGTGAATTTCACAATTAATATGAAAAGCGATTATGACTCTGGACAGAATAGGAATAAATCATCATGAAGATAGAATTAGGTAGAGCAGGATGTGCTTACAGCAAACACAAGTTAACATCGTAGTTTATCATTTTGCAAAGTGAACAAAATAATTTTTCTCTAATCATAGCACACAATAAAGAAAGCAGCACGTTTCACTGCCCATGGCAAATTTTTACTCATTGGAAAACATGTTCATCAAGCAAAATGATTGACAACAGGTCAAGAATTATTAGCGCGCATTTTTAACTTAAACAAGGACAACTGGCGGCACCTGATTGCCCTCAGGATTTTTGGAGTTTATGTAAAGTCGTTTTAAATTTCCATGGCAGCTTTTATTTTGCCGTGGCGATGCGCCACGATCAATTACATGTAGCGGAAACCCTGATATGCCTACCTTCCAAATGACGGCTGCTGCATGGCCACAGGACTTCCCTAGCCCTGCAGTGCATGTACAGCCGACCGTTTCAATAATGCCAACAGGCCTCATCATTACCCAGGCTAGGTGTTTGGGCTTGTTTACACTCTGACTAGGCTCAACCTCTGCCTTCAGGAAAACAAATTCGCTGTACTCGGTACACAGTATTTTGCCGATTTTATTGCTGTGTAGATAATTGTAAACCTCCGTGCTCTTATAATTCCTTAAAGTCTCGCCATCAACGCCCTCACTTAGAATGAAGTAGTTCAGTATATCTATGTAGCTAACATCTGGCCACAATTTCATATAGTCTTCCCACTCTGTCAAAGTAGACGGATGGGGCACTTTAACTGTGTCATCTCCAAAAAGAGTGAGACAGTCCGACCCGTGTGTCCATCTGCGAGATTTGTTCATTTTACCAGGGACGTTATTTGTAATAGTGCTGGCCAAACTTTCAGCAGATTGCCGTTGCTACTAGCTGTGGGCTATACGGTAAACAGGAAGTTAGTCTCCGGATTGTGTCTACGTCATCAAAGAAGGCAACGTTCAGTGAACATGAAAGGAAAAAATGGTAACTGTGAGAGGTAAAAACAGAACATGAGAGATAAGTGCAAAGTCACTGAACCTGCATCGCTGCATGGGTGTCATGTAGAAGTTTGCTTTGGTAAATAAAATTAGAACTGATAAACTGATGGTGAATTGTTATGATGATGACTACGATGATGATAGATAAAGCCATATGGAAAAGATAAACTGGAAAGGATTTTGGCGTAGCACACTCATCTTCAGTAATAACCTGCCTTGGGTTAGCCACTTATTTTGCGAGTAATCTCGATAACGTGGTCTGGTGGCCATCTTGGATTTTGATGTTGTGATATCGTTTTCAATAAGAACATGCAATAGGTCAAGATGCACCACCATATCAAATGAAAAGTTCCTAGGCCCACTTGTTTTTCCACATTATCACAATAACATTGTTTTTACAAAAGTAGCGGCGACCATCTTGGATTTTAAGGCAGCGCGGCCATTTTCAATAGTGACCTGCCTTAGGTCAAGATACATCAGCATACCAAATTACAACTTCCTACGACATTTATTTTTTGTGTTCTTGATAGCGTTGTTTTTACAAAAACGGCGGAGATCTTCTTGGATTTTGATGCAGCGCGCCCATTTTCAATAGCAACCTACCTTGAGTCAAGATACACCATCAAACCAAATTGCAACTTCCTGGGCCAATTATTTTTTGAGTTACTTCGATAACATTGTTACCTCGGACGGACGGATGGAAATGGAATGACGCACGGACAATGGAGAACAAAAATTCACCCACTCTATTTGATAAGTTTGGCGCACTCCCAATAGATTTTTGCCCTCCGAGCAAGAACAGTAAATGTGAGGTAGAAACAGTGAACTTGAGGGGTAAAAACAGTGAATGTGCGAGGTAAGAACAGTAAATGTGAGGTAAAAACAGTGAACGTGAGAGGTATAAACAGTGAACGAGAGAGGTAAAGTTTAAACAAGTTGACATGGTCAACAACATCCCCCGCCAATCGTGTGCTTCTCATTTTCAAACTCCATCAAGGCCTTTATGGTCTGAAGCTACACACCAAACTTGGTTGTCCCATCTGTAATAGTTTCTGAGAAAAGTAGTCCCCTTTCTCTCGGACGGACGGACGCACGCACGCACGCACGGATGGACGGAGGTCAAACCTATATCCCCCTCCCACTTTTTGTTGGCGAGGGATGATTATGGCCTAAACGGCACATCATACTTTACCATGCCTTTTGCAAGATCAACGTGAGAAACATTCATGACCTTTCCCAATTTATGGGCAAATACTTGCATACATTCAGCATTCAACAAATTGCAGTTTTGCGATCCTTTGGGCATTATTTTATAATGCATATGCCATTTACAAGCAAGTTGACAGGATTTACTGAATGTTAGAGGCTTAGGTACGCCACTGCGCATGGTAAATAAAAATTCCTACATTTTTGTAGGAGTGGAAAACAATGAATTTTCAACTGTTTATTGCCCTACTATAAACGCTGCGGCACAAATTTTATCAGATTTTTTCTGTCATGTCCACATGACCAAATCATGCCTTGAATTTTGGCATTTCTGGGCTTTATCATATGCATTTTCAGATGCAAGTGACTCCTGAACTGGAGGACAGGAGATATTATTGGGTCTAAGGGGTCAGCATGCTGTAGCTGCTGAGGATGAGGCTGCAAAATGATGAAATGAAATAGTTTATCCATACTTTGGTCAAGAGGACCAATTAAAAATAAAATTATTTTTGTTCTACAAAAACTCATTTTCAACAGCCTACTACGGGAAAATCATCAGATGTGTCAAATCCAAGAGCAGAATGATGCTGTACATTTCAGGTAATTTTACCCACATGCACCCATTCACATTAATTTGAGAGGGTATTTGTAAAGTGTATTTGTAGCCCTTTAAATAAGCTTTTAAGTCATTGCTGCATTCGCTAGTTGCTAGAAACCCCCTCCTTAACCTGGCAATTACTCCACGAGAAATTGGAGTTGGAACATTTGGGATTTGTCCATTTCAAATGATGGAAAACACCCATGATTTTTTTTCCCCCAATTTTTATGAGACGATGCGGTGCAGACCTTGGTCTATTTGGCACAGGATGACCTCAATGGCTTGTCATCATTACTACAAAGATCTTAAAAACATATTCCAATGGTCATGACCTTCCTTAAAATTATCAGTCATGTTACATTACGTGGTGAAACCACGACTTAGAAATAAACAAAAATGTACAAAAACACTTCACCTGAAGTGGCACAACAACTTGAACCAAAATTAGATTGCAGGTAAAAATAAGTAAATAAATAAAAAAGAACTTTCAAAGCTCACCTCAGCCTGAACAACCTTGATCAGGAAGAGTATATGGTAGACATTCTTAGACAGTCGCGACAAATGGCGGCAGCGGTCTAAAAACGCCAGTTCAGATGGTTCCATCCGCTTCAACAGTTTACTCCAGAACAGGGTCAGTTCCCTGAGTAGAAGAGAAAAATTAAAGATACAAGATACTCACTGCAATAGCAATAAAACACAAATACAGTTATTCTCAAAAGTTTGCATACCCTGGCTGAATTTGTAATTCCTGTATTTGTAAAATCTGAATTTGTAGGTCATGCACAATGGCTTGAACATCAAATAAAACATGGCAATAAGGGAAAAAAATGACATGAGCCCCATTCAAAAGTGTGCATATCCTTGGTTCTTAACACTGTGTACAGCCCCATTTTGCATCAACAACAGCGTGCAGTCTTTTGTGACAATGAGGCCCCTAATTCTCTAAGGTGGTATACCTGCCCATTCTTCCTTGGAAAATGCCTCCAGCTCCAGCATATTCATCTAAGTCATCTTGCATGAACTGCATGTTTGAAATCTTCCCAAAGCGGCTCAATGATATTGAGGTCAGGAGACTGTGGGCCACTCCAGAACCTTCACCTTTCTCTTCTGTAACCACTGAAGGGTCAACTTGGCCTTGTGCTTTGGATCACTGTTATGCTGAAAAGCGCATCCCATGTGCAGCTTTCATGCAGCGGTTTGCAAATTGTCTGCCATTATTTTCTGACAGCATGCTGCATTCGTCCTGCCATCAATTTTCACAAGATTCCCCATGTCTTTAATGTTTTAGGGGTTTGTGAGCTTCAGACAGCCTCCACCATGCTTTACAGTGGGAATGGTATTGACTGCTCTCCAAATATAGTGCTTATGGTCCTGAGTTCTTTTGGTCTTGCCACTCCAAATGACTGGATTCCAGAAGTTGTGAGGTGTGGCAAGGTGTTTTCTGGTATATTTTAGATTGGCTTTTTTGTAGAATTGGCGCAAAAATGGCTTCCTTCTAACAACTCGGCAGCTCATTGTTGTTTAAGTACCTCCTTATTGTGCTCCTTGAAACGACCACACCATTTTTTTTCCAGAGGGTCCTGTATTTCTTGAGGTAGCTAGTGGATTTTTGTTTGTGTCCCAAACAATTCTCCAGGTGGTTTGGGCTGTAATCTTTCTTGGCCTACCAGGCCCGAGGTTGGTATCAACATATTACCCAATTTTCCACCTCTTAATCACAAACTTAACAATACTGACTGGTCTTATGAAGTATTTCGATATGTTTTCATATCATTGCCCATCTTTAAAAAGTTGAACTTTCTCATAACGAAGTTCCTCAGAGACAGTTTTTTTCCGTTCCCCATGGCTCAGTATCAAGCCAGATCAGTGCATCCACTCAGGAGCTAACAAGTTTTATGAATATACAGACACCAGTCACAATTTGAAAAGCCTGAGCTGAGGAACCCTTAATAGCCATTTAACTCAAAGTGTGTCACCTTGTTTCTATATAACAAGGTCAAACATTCAAGGGTATGTAAGCTTCTGGTCAGGGCCGTTTCAGTAATCATAATGATTTAAAGAAGGAGCCAAACACCTATGGGTCATTCCATGTCATATGAACTAAATTTTAGGAACTTCCCCCAGCAAAAAAAATTTTATTTTTATTATATTTCCGGTGTGAAATAGTGAAATAATTAAGCTCAATTGTTGCCAGTTCCAAAGATTTAGCTTCTTTCCGTGGAGGGGGGTAAGTTTTAAGAAAATCGCCACAATTTTGGAGTAAGTTTGAGGGTCTGAGATATGCATTTGTGGAGCAAACAGACCCATAAGTTTCATTTTTTCATCAGAAAAGTTGCTGAACTCTTGGCTTAAGCTACTTTTCTTAACTCAGTGTGTTTAGTTTACCTGTAATGTGGCCTGGAAAAAGCAAAAAACACCAATCATACAAATTTTGTCAAAATTTAATGTATTTATTATTCTATAACTGATTAAGATAGAGCCCTGAAACTTGGTATGCAAACTGTCGGTCAACTTTCTGAAGGGCACAAAAAATATCAGTCACAATGGTTGTATTACATGTTTTAATAACCTTGGAAGTTTGCTTCAGAATGAAAAGTGCATTTTTTGGAACATTATAGTGGGTATATACCTCAAAAGGGACACAAGTGATCAATGTCACATTTTTAGTGCTTGAAGCCATGGGTCTTGGGTCTAACAGATTAAATAACTGGAGATGTAAAACTGTTCTTTTTGATTTTACATTATGCCCATCATAATAGTGGTTTTATTATCTACTCTTACCAACACAGTATTTGACATACAAAAGAATTGTCATTATATACCATGCTGCTATCAGATATATTATAGCATAATAAAGGGAGGTTGGAAAAAAATATTTTATGAAAAGATGACAGTGTAACCATGGTAATAATTACGGTGTAAAAAGATTTTTTTTTTTTTTTTTTTTTAAATGGAACTTTGGAGTTCCCCACTTCTATATTTTGCAACATGTAAACTGAAACCTCTGATAATCCCATGTCTGAAATATTGGATTTTCCTGCCCCATGGCCCTATATATAGATAGCAGTAGCAGCTCGTGAACTGGGGAGGCTCAAAACAATCTCTTAAAATTAATGACTGGTCACGACCTGTTTTCAGTCATTCAGTAGTTATTCTGATGTTTCTTCATATGTCAACATATTTGTAATGTGACCAACATGTCTCATAACAATGCCTATGTACCCATTTCATTATGAAACAAGAGCACTCAGAGCATAGCACCTCCGCCACGCCAAGGCAACTCTGTGCATTAGGCATTTTCATTGGCTGACGTAGGGCACGGTTGCCTTCCACCGCCAGGTGGCAGCAATACCCAAAGGCACGCCGATTGGGAATCCAGCCAATTGGAAAGACTTCAAATTTCTGCCAGCATAGCTGGATTTGAACTTTGGCCTCTATCTCAGTTGTACTTTGGTCTAGATGTGCCCAAATTTCATCACTTGTTTCTCTTGTGCTACTCTAACATCCCGCAATGTTTGGTTAAAATCTATGGGGCCGTTTTTTCAGACATCTTCCAAACAGACAGATAGATAAACAGACAAACAAACAAACCAACCAATGCCAGCAAAAGCATACACCTCCTTGGCGGAGGTGAACAAATGTGTGTGTCACATTCATCTTTTCACTTACACCATGGTTAAGGAGCTCTGAAAATTCACTTGGACACCTAATATGATTGGCATGCTGTAGTCTAAAGGAGTAGTTTTACATCTCCAGTTTTACCCCTCGGCCGACTCTGGCCAGAGGGGTATTGAAGTCACCTGGGTGTCCGTCTGTCGTCCGTCCATGATATTGTCCGGGTCAGTACTCGTCAACTAAATATCGCAGCCTCACCAAATCTGGTATGGTAACTCACTATGACCCATAGATGTGCAACGTCATGTTTGCTGGATTGACCTTTGACCTTAGCGCTGTGACTTTCACCCTGGAAATTTGTCCGGGTCAGTACTCGGCAACTAAATATCGCAGCTTCACCCAATTTGGTATGATAACTCACTATGACCCAAAGATGTGCAACCTCCGGTTTTTTTTTTTTTTGCTGGATTTCACCTTTGACCTTAGCTCTGTGAGGCAAGAAATCTAGTCTGGGCCGAGGGGTATTCAGCAACGCATTATGTTTTAATATGTTAGACCCGAGACCCATGCCTTCAAGTACTACAAATATGACATTGATCACTTGCGTCCCTTTTGAGATAAGTACCCACTTTGACCCAAAAAAGCACTTTTCATTCCGAAGCCAACTTCTAAGGTTATTAAAAATACAACCATTGTGACTGAATTTCTTTTTTGTGGCCTTCAGAAAGTTAGCCGACGGTTTGGATACCAAGTCTCAGGGCTCTATCTTAAGTAGTTACAGGTAAACTAAACATACAGAGAAAAGAAAAGCAGCTCATGTCAAGAGTTCAGCAACTTTTCTGATGACAAAATGAAACTTGTGGGTCTGTCAGCTCTGAAAACCCATATCTGAGGCCCTCAAACTCCCATCAAAATTAAATGATTTTGTTAAAATCGACCCCCCTTCCCTAAAACCGGTTAAATTTCAGCAACTGGCAATAAATGAGCTGACATATTAGACCTCAGTGCTGGCAATGCATTATCAAAATTTTGATGAAAGGGCTCTGAGTTGACACGGAATGACCCCAATGAGATGATAAATGACTTCACATAATCACGCTCTTGAAATAAGAGACAAGTTTTTTGCATGAAGATTCATTTTCAAGATAAACGGCAACATGTCACACATTCAGCCAGGGTATGCACACTTTTGAGCACAGCCGTTTATAATTCGTGACAAATAAAAATATGTAAGCAGAAATATGAACTAACCAAGCACAGTAAACATCACCCAGGAGAAGCTGGCGGGTGAGAAAGGCAGAGCATAAACTGAGGGCTCCCCTCTCATCTCCATCTGACTCAAGGTTACAGACCATCTCCAGTACATCCTTACAGTCTACTTCTGAAATCTGCAAACAAAATAACAAAACCAGCTTTAACTGCAAATACTTGAAAATAAATAATGTGTATTAAAGATAATTACATACTGAAGCCAAGGAACATAATATAAGCCCCAACACAGATTACAATGCAACATTAACCCGTTGGTCACTGTGGTTTGAATTGTGTACATCACTTACACCAAATAATAGTTGCGTTTCCTATTATACCAATTTGAAAAATAGCTAGGCATTTTCTTTTTCTTTTTTGCTGAAACTTTTTGTAACATTTTTTGGGTAGGTAGGAGATCTGTCCTTTTTTTTCCCCCTCCATCACAGCAATATGTCAGGCATATTCCAAACCTGAAAGAGACATGCTACCAGCACATGATTTTGGTGTGCGCTACATTCAACAAATAAATATGCAAATAAACAACAAATAAATACAGTTTAACTTTAATGAACTGAAAGAACAAGAAAAGTAGTCATAAAAAATTAAGATACTGTACAAGCACTGAACATTTGAATGGCACTTGGCCAGACTATGCTCTCAAAAATACTGTAATTTTTGTCTGAGATATAGTTTGCATTAATAAGTGGAGGGCTATAGGAATCACTAGATATCCGAACATTTCATAGCTTATACAGCAGTTCCAACAGCAGGTTGATCCAGCCAAACTAGTAACAAAGAAAACATCTTAAAAACAACAGTCCATGACTCAATCTGAACTTCAACTTCTGACTAAAAATAGTGGCAAAGCCACTGCGCCTGCTTGGCCAAACGTCGCTAAAATGGAATGCCCCGTATTGGCCAAGGTATCGGTCTGATTGGGCTCAAAATTGAACTTGGTCTAGACCTTATGACGCTATATGCAAATACAAAATATGAAAAGGATCAGAGAAAACCTGAAGACGCTAGAGCGCAGACAAGCCAAAAGTTTATGTACGGGCGTGTGCGCGACAGACCACCACAAAAGACCCCGAGCATAGCATAAGCCCTTTGGACCTTTTGGCCGAGCGGGCAGACAATTTGAACCTCTTAGTTCGCAGAATAAGGGGAGCTAGAGCTGTCTAAAGTTTTGCAGAAAAAGCCGCCGGATGGCCAAACCAGGAATCGCAGCACGACCAAGATCGAACTCAGGCTAGATTTTGGGCCCATATACATGCATATACAATAGGAAAAGGATACGCTGAGAACTGAGGACGCTATATCGCTGAAACAAGATTAGCACATTTTATGACCTTTGACCTAAAACCTTTAAAAATAGGTTAAATGAAAAACATATATGATGAACCCTTAGCAGGACAACAGACAGTAAAAATTTGAGCATCTTAGCTCGTAGAATAAGGGAGCTACAGCCGTTTGAAGTTTTGCAGAGAAAGCCGCCTGGTGGCCAAATCAAGAATCGCAGCACACCCAAAATCAAACTCGGGCTAGATCTTGGGCCCATATACATGCAAATAAAATAGGAAAAGGATCCATGAAAACTGAAAACTGGATTGCGCTGAAACGACAATTGTGGACGCATGCCAGACCACCACTAATGACCCTAAGCACAGCATAAGCCTGATTGGGCCTGTCAGCCAAGCGGGCCAAAAAAAACAGAACCATTAAGTGACAAAGTTTTCATTTGGCAAGTCAAATAATTTATTGCCGGAGTGCTCCGATCAGGGTTTTTGGGGCCGATCACCAATCGTTAATACAATCTTGCCATCTTGGAAATGTGGAGGTATTTACACTCATTGCTTTTCCACTATGTCAGTGGATGACCATCCACTGGAATGCCGCATTTATAAACTTAAATAGCCATTGAACAGCACATATTTGCATGAATTTTTCATTTTTTTTTTTTCATTTTTCCCCCCTCAGCAGTGCAACCCATCTTATTTTAAGATTGCACTTCATCAAAATGTTTACAAAAGAATAGGCTACATTTTTGCGGGGAAGTGCAGCTGCACACTATGCCGCAAAGCGATAAAAATGTAGGCTTTTTTAAATTACTAATGCAAAGCATTGGTAATTGAAAAATTTTGTAAATTATTTATTTATTAGTGCACTGTAAAAGTTCACCTCACGGCATGCGTTTAAAATCAATTCATATGCAAGCCAAGCATCAAACTTTCATGTCAAAATCATTTATAGTTAGGCTTTTGGGAAAGTTGTACGGAGGCTACAATAGGAGATTTTATGAACAGCAATTAGCCTATTAATCATAAACACATTCTAAACCTTATCTATACGACATCTTCAGCGGGATTTGGTACTTCATATTCTACTAGAATCAGAGATTCCAAGTCTCACGCATTTGGCGTCTCGCCTCTTGGTGGCATTCAAATTCCTGTGCCGTAGTCAGCAATTATTCTATCAACGCGCACTGAAGAAATTCACTTGCGTCATTGTGCATTAAGTTAATCAGTTTCACGTGCATTAAGGTGGATTTCCTCACTAGTGACACAAAAATCGATTATGACTCAGGAATTCTCACGCTTGTCTTTACTGCAGGATTGAAAGCAATGGAATTGCATAAAGACGTTTCAAATTATCTTATTTCATTTACACACTTGAAACAGTCATGAAACACATGCATTGTTTTCAATCCCTGAGTAAAGAGAAGCACAAGAAGTCAGGAGTCATTTTCCATGCGACTTGTGGCGAGGTCCACCTTTACGCTAGCAAAACTGAAGCTTCAGTGCACAAGGATTTTAATTCCGCGTGAGAATCTCATTAATAACGTTCATTGAATAATTGCTGACTATGGTGAATAAGCCTAAAAATGCGTGAAACCTACGCCGAATGCGTGAGACTTGGCATCTCTGTAGAATGTAGAATTTCAAGAAAATTCAGTGAATTGCCGTTCGTGCAGTCTCATTGTAACCCTCCCCCGACGCAATGCTTTGTCTTAATCATCAATGATAATTGGTGTAGTATCTTATCAGTAGCCTGTGTGCTCAGTTATTTAATTCAACTAACTGTCCCATTCTAAATTAGAAACAGGTTGAGGGTTAACCTGCATTATAGTGATGTCACTGGCGGAAGACAGATTTATTTTTACGAAAGCAAACTGAACACTCAGACCCCAGTCGGCAAAAATGCATTTAATAGAAATTTTTCTTGGGTGTATCAAGCAGGACACAGACAGAAAAAATAAGTCGTCGGAGGCGACGGCTTGGGGTATATCCCCGAACGCCCCCAATCCTCCAATTCCCCTATCCTTGAGAAGACCCAATACAATATAAAGCCCCTCAGGTCATGACCTTTCATTTGAACTTAATTTCTGGTCAAATCGGACAAATGGTTCTGAAGATATGGCCAAAATGCTAATTTTTCATCAAAGCGCCACCTGGTGGCAAAATATTGAACCATACAGGAATGATGTCATCATGTGACAGGTTGTGAGGTCATGACCTTGCAGTAGCACAGTTTCATGTCAATTGGACAAATAGTTCCAAAGATATGGCAAAAATGGTGAATTTTGTGTGACAAAGCTCCACCTGGTGTCAAAATTTTTAACCAAACAGGTATAATGTCATCATGGGACACATCAAGTCATGACCTTTCATTTGCACTTGGTTTGAGGTCAATCGGACAAATATTTCCAGATATATGATCAAAATAGTAATTTTCTTTAAGTTTTGGGCCCCTGGTGGCCAATCTAGAAATTGTAAATTGTCCAAAATTGAATCAGTTCTTCCTCCTTTTGATAATTACCAATATGCAAAACTTGAAATTTCTAATTGAAATATTACTGAAGTTATCGCGTTAACACGTTGGGCGGCGCGGCGGCGGTCGGACAAAAGGCATAATATCCCCGGAACGCTGTTCGGGGATATAATGACATGGACGTGATCTTTAATATTTCAGTTTTAATTAATTGAAATATCATCGCATTTCATCAAAAGTTTTTGACCAACTCTGTTCCGGAGGCTACCGAACCATGACCGAATCCCGCAACCATTATTTTTGTTGGTAATTTAATGCAGCAAAAATGGCATGAGCTAGCTAGACAATACTTTGAAAAGGACACCAAGGATTGAAGATGTCATACAAGACATAGAAGCTCACCGTTGGCCTCTGTTAAATTTTCAATATCCCCAGGATGCTACATGCGAATTGCTTACTTTTTGGCTTAGAAGCGAGTGTTGCCCCTTTTCAACGATAGCTAGTAACTAGCTTTGTTAGTTACGCATTATTGCATATCCAATTTCCCCATGCTGAAAAAAAAAAAGCTATTTTCGTCCAATAACTATCCACTGTCCGTTGAATAACGGCGGTGTGCTCTTTACTTTCAAGCAATTTGAGGCAGTTTATGACTGGCAACTATGCTTGTTTGAATCACTGATTTGTAGCCAATTGCACAATGGAATTACACAAGAATATTCTATCCCCACTACTTACAGTTTTATCCCATAGTGGGCAAGTGCTCGAAATAAATGGCCATTTATAAGAAAATAAGACATTTTCAGCGGAAAAGTTCAATATTGTTCTCAAAATCATAAATCATTCCCATTCAAAAAATAAAGTCTAGTAATCAGTAACAAAATGTGTGAGCTTTTCTGTTTGTAGCAGAGTACTACATAGAATGTCAGACGCTTGTCCAGCGGAGGCTTTTTATTCAACTGAGTATATGAATGGCGGTAAGTGCACCTACCAACAAGATATATAAACTAGAGGTGCAACGTTGGTCGTTCCAGATCAGCTAATGTGTGCAGTGCTGGCAGCCACCTGCTGATGTGCGTGCATGCCGCTGGAACCCATGTAAACAAATACGCACAGGTTAATATTTCGGTTAGGATGGGGCACTTGAGAACTAGTAAGATGATTTATCATGAAAATGCCGGGAACCTTGATAAAAATTGTTATTGTGACCGCAGCCAAGCCATGAAACTAGTTTATTATTTATTAGTCAAGAAAAAAACAAAAAAAAAAAAAAAACGCTGGTTTGTGATAGAACCTGATACCTAGGCCTATCTATTAAAAAAGAAAAACAAAAAAAGGGCTTGTAATTGGATCATACACGCATCTATGACAATTTTTTAGTTCGATAGAAGCTGCATGGTGCAGACCCAGACACTGAAATTACGATAGAGGAGAAACAACTAAACCTATTCGCGTCTACTGACAGCGGCTGCTGATTTCAATGGGTTTTTGGACGTGCCTAACTCTTCAGTCGGGAGTGATTCAAAGTACTGTGGTATTTTCGCTTGTTAGGATTGTATGGTATAAATCCACTTTGCTGCACCTTTCTGTGATGGACGCCCATCACAAGATGCCAGCCACATTTGCATATTGAAATCATAACATAGCGCCTCTAAATTAAGTAGGTCGTGGGCACCAACATCAGGGGTCATTGTCCATGCTTTAGTCTGACCAGCCAATAACTGATATTATCGTTCTAACTATAAACCCTTGCATTTTCTTTTTACTCATCGAATACGGATGGTTATGGTGTCATTTTAAAGTGTTTTTAAAGTACTTTTCAGTGGTGCCGGTTGCACTGGTATAGACGGAGTTTGAATTCTTTTTTAACATAATCCACATATCGTTGATGCTTGATGCGCGCCAAGAATGGACATTCGGCTCCAGCAGCATTCTTGGGTAGCGATTCTAGCCGGATATTCCCGCTCTGACGTAGAAAAAGTTAAAGTAAGTTGAATATTTAGTTTGAAATATGCCTTGATTCGAAGCAGATTATTGAAAGACTTTCTGTAAAAACAGACTGACTTGCGGTATCAGGAAAAACTAATTTGACAAAGGGAGATTCTGGTAAAGGATTTAATGCAAAATACCTCAGCAAAAATACCTCACCATAAATCTACATGTCAAATGATATGGCAGGGTTTCCCGCAGGGCTCTATAGTTAGGGTGGCCGCCTTGACAAGAAATGCCCCCTGCCTTGACTATGTCCCCTGAGGAGAAGAGGAGGGGGGGAAAAAAAAATCTGCTGCATCCACGCATGCATACACAGTAAAATAAGGCCGGAATCTGTTGGTTAAATGTGTTACTGCACCATCTATTACCTGTTGCTACGCCAACATTATTTTTTTTTTTTTTGTATCGGGAAGAAGCTAATTATCTGGATATACAATAACCTGTCATCGTGGGAAGGACATGCGGAGGTAAGATAATTATTCATGAAAACTAAACATTTGAATAGTGTCTCCTATCAACTGCTTGCCCACATATTGGGTTTCATTAAGATATGGTATATGCAATTTGTTTAGTTTCTTATCAAGGCTACCGATGTCTTTGCACGTGGCTATTGGCTATGTTTGACAATTGCGGTCACCACTTTGACGAACAGATTTTCTGCGGGAAACTCTGTATGGGCTTGTTTTGTCTGATAGAGTAAATTCCAGGGTGAACAGGTCCAGCAGCGTGATTGGCTCTTGCCAGGTCTGTCCTGATTGGACGCAACAACCTGATGTCAGGTTTTGCCCAGATCTCGTGAAGATATCGGGATGAGCTGTTCAGAGAGGAAATGTATTAAAAGAAGGAGCAGCATAATAGGGGACCTTTAATGAGTAAATGTGCTTGCTGATGCGGCTTTGTATAAAAATGGACGAAACTCTGAACTTCATCATGGAGAAAAGGTATGTTTTTGATTTGGAGAGGTTACTGGTGGACCATAGTAGATGTCCAGCTGCGCATATATTGATGAACTCATGCTAAATTTAACCAGAAAATCTTTCATTCATATTGAATTTTATGAGTCAAAAGTTGGTGTGTTTAAAATAGGATTATTTTATGATTTGACAGTGCACAGTTTTGCGGCTTGTGAGTGTTTGGGGAGCCACCTGGAAAGCAGTCTTTTTTGGCTTCCTCTTTCATGAGTTTATGATCCCAGATAGGTATTGTTTTAACCCCCAGCCATTTTTAAATCCTCAGTATTTTTTTATAATTTCAATGCTGAATTCTACTTAAGATTTTATATGTTTGAAGCCCCTTTTCTCTACCAAAATCATGAAAATAAACTGAAATGTGATGGAAATCTAAATGATGCAAGTGTCTTGTCTCAGTTGAGCCATATTCCTTCTCTCCATGAAGCTTAAATCTCAAATTATAGAGCATTAAATAAGGTAATGCATAAATAGTCATACTTTGCTTCTGCAAAAAGGGGTTAAGTAGCAGTAACTGATCTGTATAGAATACTTGGATAGCGGACGCAAAAGAAAACTGTGCTGGGAGGTTGAAGCGACCGAGCGGCCACACTGGTATGCTGGGTAGTAATCAACCATTTCACTGAATCCTATGACAAGGCTGATTTTAAGTGCATCTTTTCAGCACAGCAAACATTTATTTTATTTTATTTATTTGGCAAGAAAATTCACAGGCTGTAGTTGCGATTGGTACATTGTGATTAATATGTAAACGTTAAATCGCTGCTATCAATCAATCTTAAATCACACGTTAGCGAGCAGTAATTTACATTAGCCAAGTTGGTCATCTCAAGCCCATTTCAAATTAGTAACCCTGAGCCAAATTTATACAAAAGGTTTCATGACTGCATCTGACATCACTGGGATCCATGTCACACACCAGAACTTTTTAAAGTCAGGATTACTGAAGCAAAACCTTGTTTAAAAATCGATGAGGCTTAAACTATTGTTCAGGCACCTAGCTATTATCTTTCATTGCCAACACCCATCAGAGGCTACAACTGCCCTTGCCCCACCTTCCCCATTTTATATTTATTTGAGGACAATTAATGCTGTTGCCCACTAAAATGTCAGGCCAGCTAAACAATAAATATTAAACGGTCTTGCTCAAAGGGAGAAAAAAAAAAAAAAAAAAAAAAACCTAGTCCATTCTTTCATCTAGTAATTTTGACATCAAATCAGTGTTGCAGCGACCCATTAAGATTCTTGAAATTGACTAATATTTACACACACACACACACACACACACACACAACCACCAAATGTAAGGTTTATGCCGCAGCTGCCCTAAATTCAGTGTTGGTAATTACCAAAATCATTTTTATGATTTGTAATGGTTAATCCATCAGTCTGCACAAGCTCTTTAACTGAAATGATATTTTTAATGCCAAAATAGAATCATTGTTAACCATAAATTTTCAAATTTACCATTTAACAAAAAAAAGCAGAAATAGTTGAGCACATTATTATTTTTTGATTAAGATGCCAAGTAAGTCATTTTCTTGCATTCCTGAACATAAAAACTATTTTTAGTGGTTGAGTGCAAGCTGTTATCAAGGCCAAAGGAGGGCATACAAAATATTTTTTTTGTTTTGTCTTTTTGTGTGAATAAAGACTATTTAGTGGTTTCAATTTGTTATTTCCCAAAGAGGTAACAAAACAATTATTAGTTTTTAACATATTTAATATTCACGGTTTCTCATTTTCGTATGACTGGGGGTCTAATAAATTTGATAAGCACTCTGTGTGTGTGTGTGTGTGTGTGTGTGTGTCTATATACATATCTCAATTTCAATCTCTCATTTTAGCATTTTCAGGAGCACAATTAATTGTGAAATGGCTATTGATTTAATTATAGGCTGTTGTTTTTAGCATTGAAATGAATACAACTGATGAGGAAGAAATCATAGGTTTATTAAACCATACTGTCAGGTAAAATGCTTTAATGGCAATAAGAAACGAAAAAATGCAAATTAATGCTGTTTTGTGAGCTACATGCATTCAGAAATACAAGCTACCATTTCTGTGCATAGGAGTAACTTAGGGATGCAATTTACAATAATCAGGGGTTCAAGAAAAACAGAGTATGGGTTGTGGTGGCCGACCGGGGGGGGTTGATTTTCAGTTTGTTTTTTGGGGGGGGGGGGGGGGGTTTCACTGTTATTGTGCAAATTCCGCATCTTCCAGTATTTTCAATTTCTTCCTTTTCTTCTTTCTGCAGTGCGCATACATTATGAACAGGCGGCGATTGCTCAATTACTCAGAATTAATGGGCATCAAGGGGCTGCTGGGGAATAGTAAGGGGGCGCAGCACCCGTTACTCTGTTTAGAAAAACCCCTGATAATGCTATCAAAAATGAACTTGTTAGTCATTCGACCAATTAGCCTCAGAAACTAAGCAAACTGATGGTGGATGTGTGAAGTTTTTCCTCCATTACAGTCTAATGTTCAACTTTGTACCGGCATTCATTTTCCACACTGAAGAATGGCTGTGCCAACAATCTTATTCTTACTGGTTGGAGTCATTGAAAACTGACATGGTCTAGTTTTATTTTAAATAGCACTTTATTTGATAAAGCCATTGATGCTGTTAATGGCTCCAACAAGACCCCTTTTCTGCACATGTGAATTGTGAGTTTTATTAATAGGCATTTTTGGAGTCCCATCTCTTTTGATTCTATTCAGCGAGAAGGCTGAAATTGATGTCTGTCTTAACTCTGACCCTGGTCTACCACATTCTGTACTTGAAAACAAGCCATTTCTTATAATTTATGAATTATTAACCACTTAAAACCAGAATTCGAATTACCGAGAAGTTGATTTTGAGGAATTTGGGGGTCCAGAGCAAGACGTATCAATAGATTTCTGTGCAGATATAGACTTATTTGGGTTATTTGGCAACTGTACTTCACACTTCGAGTGGCATTGAAATCTGACCTTTAATGGAGGTACAGTGTGTCCCCAAAAATGGTCTCCGGACAAACTGGCCCTTTGACCCCCCCCCCCCATCCCCCATCCGTTGACCTCGTGGGCACATACTGCAGTAAATGAGCTGCGCAACAAATTCATTGTCACTTTTTGCCAAGGTATTGCCAAGGAGCCAATAAAACTTTGATGATGCACCTCCTTCTGTATAAACTGAACCTTTGAAAATTAGTACTTTAAATCATATTCATCAACCACTCGCAGATTCTCTGAAAGGGAAAACTAGTTTCCTTCATAGAAAGTAGGGACTGTGTTGAAGCCATTATCGAAATTATATAGCAATTATTAATGATTTTAAATTGAAATGGCAAAGTAAGCACTATCGGAAGACACAAGATACTGGAATTCATCTCAGTGTCTGCTGTACATGTATTATTGTCACACGGAAATCAACCCTGAAGTTTTCTGGTGAAGTAATCATGGTGGAATTACACTTGAAAAAATGTATTACTATATGTACTTACTTTTGCATGAAGACTTATGCCTCTTCAATGGATCACAGCAGATTTTTTGCAAGCTTTCGTATCTTGAAACGTATACTTTTTCATGGTGGTAGCAGATAGTGTCCTCCCCCAAAAGTGATAAGGTGTTTCGCCATTCTGTTTCCTTTCAGAGGGATGTATAATATAGATAGGAGACAGCCCTTTCTTCCTGCAGCATATGACTTTATGGCAATCATTCAGGGACAAGCCCATCTGGCATGAATTTAGTTCCATCTTCAAGGATTGAATTATGGCAAATGACCTTCATTGGATGTCTCATGATCTAATTCAAAGTATGTGACGAGCGCCAGCTGAAATTCATCAGCCCTGCCTGCCAGCAGTTTCCTGCCACACGCAATTATTAGTTTGTTTCTCTCATTGGTTTAGATCGCGCCTCACGCTAGTATTTAGTTCCTGCCTTGTTCATTTTTCTTTTGTCAGTCAGACCATTTGGTTAGCCTGCCTGCAAGAAATTACGGTCAAGTAAGAATAGCCACAGTAATGATTAAGACAAAAAAAATTTCCAACAGTAGGCCAATATATGCAGCAGCACCACTATAACTGTAGAAACTGGCAGGAATCAAACACGTCTCCCCCGGACTTCTCCGTGGCAGCTTGCCACCTGCCAGCCAATCAAAAAAAGGAAAGGGGCTACACATTATCCACTCAGATAATAGCACCATCGTATCTGGGTAAGATTCAGGGCAACAACCAATGGGGGTGAGGGGGAAAAAGAAAAAAAAAAAAAAAAAAAAACACAGCTATCCTGAAATTATTAACACGATCCTGCTACAACAACGTTCTGAAAGCTGCATTATTCATTCACCCATGGTAGAAAACGGGAGAATCAGTCACCCACGGTGGAAAACAGGACCATCATGCATCCTCCCCACCCGACCTTGGGCCATGCATGGACTGCACTTTTTCTTCATAGCTAGCTACAGGCTAATACAATACTTTGTCTGCTTTGCGTACTCATCGTGAATATATTGATGTTTAGAAAGCTCACCCCGTTCATAGGCTGACAGATGCATGAACGCTACGCCAACGTTCGGCACTCACTGGTCAAATCATCAACGCCAATTTTAGCCAGTACAAACAAGGCTATCGTTATCGTATCACCCAATTATCTGACCAGCTTTATTTTTCCAAGGTAACCACTGGGAATGTATACCTGCTAAAGAGGTACAAAATGATTACCATCCATCACAAATACAAAACGGTTTCAGCTAGCTACGTCTCCATGACGCACTGCTCAACTCTCGTATGTGAATGGGGACGTTATTATGCTACGCTGATATAACATTATCTTTACCAAACCCATTTGCTTCCTACAACTATCACCCAAGGTTATTGTCAGCTATTCAGCGATAGCTGGAAACAAAAAAACCGTAAACGTTAACACAAGACATTCTTTGGGACTTACGCTGTACATGATTGCATGTTGCATATAGTGTTTCAAGAATAAAGACAACAGGTGATATGTCTTGCTTTATTATCCCCCGCCACGAAGTGTGAGGGGATATAGGTTTGAGCTCCGTTCATCCTTGCGTCCATCCCAAAAGGGGACAGCTTTTCTCAGGAACTATTAGAGATAGGGCAACCAAACTTGGTGCGTAGCTTCAGACCATCAAGGCCTTGATGGAGTTTGAAAATTAGGTGCGAACGATTCAGGCATTTGGCAGGGGATGTTGTTGACCATGTCTACTTGTTTTTTATATTTTCTGCATCTGTGAAGTAATGTTTCCTCCCAGAATGAGATACCTGTGGCTAACCATGTCCCTGGAGACTATTGTTGGGCATACCAATATGGGGGCACTGTTACTTCAAAATTACTACTTCATCAGCTATCCCTTCTATACAGATCAGTGGTACCAGTATGGTTCTGAAAGCATTATTTTCGTACCAGTATCTACAACAAGTAGAACAGAAGGATCTAATAGCTGCGGCCTCACGTAGCATCTGTCACGTGGCCCAGTGTCCATGACTGGTGGTTTCTTGTACAAGTGTGATCTTGAAATTGACAAATGACCTTGAAAATCAATAGGGGTCCCCTTCCTCTGTACCAAGAAGCTTGTTCTAAGATGTAGTAGCCATCCATCAAGTTAAAGTGGAGTTACGGTGCGAAAACTGTGAAATCGGGGCGAAATCGACACTTTTTTGACCGGTGTGACCTTGGGATTCGACAGATGACCTTGAAAATCAATAGGGAACCCCTCCTCTATGCCAAGAAGCTTGTTCTAGGATTTCATAGCCATTCATTGAATTAAACTTGAGTTACGGTACGAAAACCATCAAATTGACACTTTTTTTTGCCTCTGTGACCTTGGGATTTGACGGATGACCTTGAAAAACAATAGGGAACACCTCCTCTATGCCTAGAAGCCATTTCCAAAATTTCATAGCGATCCATGAATTCTAACTGGAGTTACAGCGTGAAAACCCGCAAACAAGGTCATGACCTCTGTGAGCTTGACCTTTGACCTCGACCTTTGCATGGACATCACTTTGGTGAAGGTCAATAACTCCTGAAAATTTCATGATGATACGACGACAGGGACATGGTCAAAAAGGTGGCACAGACGGACAGACAGTCAGACAGAAGCGTTCATAGAGCTGCTTGGTCGCAGGTAAAAAACAAATGATACCAGCCTCCACTGATAAATGCACTTGATCCATTGTTTAGGGATCACAGTTTTTAGATGTGCACTGTTTAGTATACTCTTAAGAACTATGCAAAGTTGTAGGCTGCTTAAGATAGAACCAATAAACACTTCAATTACTGGGATTTTTGTAATGTTGTGAACTCACCTTTTGCATGAGCTGTTCTTGTGGTTCAGAAGCACACAGACACAGTAGGTACATCTGACTGAAGTTGCCCCTCCCTTTGAACTCTGCATACTCTACACACTGCTTGGCCAGTAATGCAGCTTTTTCAAGATTGCCATCGTTTCGGAGTCGCTTCACACGCAGCTCCAGAAGAAGAGGTCCCTCCAGAGCAAGGAACTCATGAACTAAATGGTGAAAGAGGGGCAATAATCAAAAATACAAAATGGATTTCTTCCCTCAGTTGGAGAATATCCAGTCTACATTAAGCAATTAAGTGCTACAAAAATGAGATAACCAGACCAATTAGTGTCTCCTCGGACGCTCGTATTACTCAGACATCCAAGCGATACTAAAAGATCAACATTTGGCCTTGAAGTCAAGTCCAAGGTTACAAACTAATTCACAATATATACATTCCAATCCATGCCGAATATAAGCCTAACATCTAAATGCAGTAATAGAGACATGAACAGAAGTTTTGGCAGAGACATGGTGTGTTTCGCAAACACTGCTGCTTCACTATTTTTTAGGTTATTTTCCCACATTTCTATGGTATACTGAAAAACAAATAAGCTTTTTATAAGTTTCAGACACCTTTATTGGCAAATAAATGCATGTAAAAGGTCAATATTTTAAGTGCTGACCCTTCATGATTTCTGGAATTCGTTCATACAGACATACTGGACATCAGACTCTGGGCGAAACCTTGACTGATGGCAATCCATTCAAGCTTTAGTGCTCAAAATTGATCACAATTCTGAGTCTTCTGCTTGTCCACCTGCTTTGTAAGGATCCACCGCAGGTTTTCAGTTGGATTAAGGGGACTTATAGTTAAGCAAACATTTTCTCAAGTTTTATCAAAATAATTATCTTAGAAATAGCAACTTAAAACACCGAGTTTCTGTAGCATCCCATCAGTGGTTTCCATGGCTATGGCTGTTTTAATGAACATAGATACTTCAAGAAGCACAATTACTAAGATAACTTAACAGTGTTTCAGCTGTAATGTGAGGGAAGAAAAAGAAAAAAAAAAAGAAAAAAAAAACATTCCTAATGTCACTACAGAGCTTTTTTCCAGGTTTCAATGTTCTCGTATTGATTTTGATCCCCCTAAATCAATTTCGGCAGGAAACAGCTAATTGAATATGCATATTTAGATTTACTCATTCAGAGGTACATATTGCAAAAAGCTAGATCACCACAAAAAGAAGAAAACTGGCAAATATGAAGTTAATTGGATGTACAGTTGCGGAGAAATCTGTATTTTTAGAAAAATGTGATTTTTAGTACAGCAGTAATAATGTGATCAAAGTTTGACAGTAATGTTCTCAGGAGGAATACATTTTTTTTTTTTTACCTCCTTAAAAAAGGCACCAGCCTGATAAGTAACTCCCTGTTCTTCAATCTGTGTTTCTTCCCTAGTTTTACGTGCTTGTCAAGCGTCTATTCGTTTCTTTAAGTTCTAGCGCTCGTTTTTCACCATTTTACATTTTCTGTCCATTTCCCTGATAGCCTTTCATTGAGTGTGCCCCCACCTTTATGCAAAGATTCATAAGAATGGAGGCAATTCTTTATTGGCCATCATTGAAAGTCACCACACTCATAGCTGTTCCAGCCTTGAAGACAGCATTAGTGACAAATGTTTCCTTCGGAACACGACTCCATATTTCAGACTATTTGAAGGACCACTTCATGTTCTTACCTCAAAACTATAATTTTGAACCAAAAATTGGCATTTCACTGAGCTCATAGTCCCCTTAAAATCTGGAGAGTTTCCAGGCCACAGATCTAAAATTCAATGTGCGGACTGCCAAGAAACTTTGTTGTCACTCTTGCATTGTGCCACAGTGATATACGATGCGGAAAATAGTACAGATCTTCACCAAACTCCTCTGGGATTGAAGGGAAAAGTTGCTCATAGAGGATGTTTTGAGACCATTCTTTATTCTTGGCACTATTATTGAGCGGTATTGTGAGTGAGCCTACTCCCTAGTGTAGAATGGCCACAGATGGTGAGTAAAGAGTGATAATTCTCACCTGCTGCGAGTGAAAATTAATCACTTTGGCGTCACTAAATGTACAATTCCCTCTCAGGGATACCAAAAAAGTCAGAAATAACGGAGAAGTGAAGGAAAGCGCTTCTAACAGTGTTGCCGGATTGAGAGTAATTTAAAGCTTAATTGTTATAACTATCAGACTCCAAATGATTTTATACCCAACCTTCCTCTGCATTAACACTGACACAGAGAAGGCTGCACGCAACCATAGTGGGGCTCTGCGAGGATGGCAATCTAGCTATGCAGATGCGGACGTGCCTATGGCCGATAGTCAGCAATAATACAATTAAATGCAGGCTAGTGACTACAGGGTGCAGATACCCAGAGACTAGTGCATGCGTCAAAACTGAAAAGCCATAGCTGTGAAGTGGATATCAGTCAGAGGAATACTTGGTTAACATTAATATAATTTTCAACGCATTTACAGATGAACTGGAAATTCAGCAAGAGAATGGAAGAGATAAATGACTATAAGCGAATGGCGTGCAGGAAACCATGTTTAAGAGTCTCCCAGAACCATTCCACTCTTCCACCTATATACCCAAAGATGAAAGGCAAACCTAGCTGTCAATGTAGAGGCCAAATGAGCGGGAAACAGAAACATCAATAATCACCTGCTGCATGCCTACACATCAGTCACACCCTGCCTGACAAGTCATACAAACAAAGATGACCCTCCCACATGATTAAAAAATGGCTTAGACAATGCTGACCATCCTGATGTGTAGAATACAGACTTGCAGGAATAGTAAAACAGGGTAACGTGACAGTATGACTAAACAAGAATCCTTTATTGACCCCTGCATATCAGCTTTGTGAACAGTCCCGTTTCCTCATGTGGGGACTGACAGGGGCATACTTCTGTAAACACCCTATACTAGGTTGAGAGACAAGCCAAAACAAGGATAGTCGCCAGATGCTCCATTGTGGGCACAACACAGGACTCATGGTAGCATTAACCCTTTCTTCTTCGGGCAGTTGATTATCCAGACGTCCCAATCAGGCTGAAGGGGGCTTCACATCAGAGAAAATAACTGCACCAATCTTCTGCCGTCCAATTCTGTTATTTCCTGCAGTTTAAGTCAGTCCTTGATGTTTCTCTCGGAAAGAAGCTTCTTTGCTGCCCTCTTTGACACAAGGCCATTACCCAAAAGTCTTTGCCTCACTGTATGAGCCAATGCACTCACACTCACCTATTCCCAATCTTGATCAAGCTCTGTACTGATAGTGACACCATTCTGTAGCTGACTCCACAGGAGGAGACAATCCTGGCACTTGCTGGACACACTACGGTCCTAAGGTCTTCTTCACCACAGCTGAACCTCTGTCCTTGAAGTTCTTGATCTCAAAAGTATCAATCAGCATCTCAAAAGACAAGTAAATGCACTGACCCCATAACCCCTGCATCCCCAGGTAAGGCATCAAAAATAAATAAATGAAAAAAAATCCAGTGTTTCCGGTTACCTGATCTTGGGTATTCATGCAGACCTTAATGCTGTCCCCCCCTCCCTTTTTCACATCCATGCCAAAATTTCTTCATTTTTATAAGAAGTTTGAATTCCTACATAATAGCAAAGCTGACAGGTGCAAAATTGAGTCAATAAGTAAGCCTATAGCAGCAGTAGTAAAGATGTGTTTCTCATTGTTCCGCTGAACAAACGAAAAGGAAAAGGGATACTGGTATGCGTCGCATTCATCCAAAGACAAGCCTAAACTAGAGCACTCAGCAACCGAGTACACGTATCCCCAGTTCATTCAGCAGTTCATTTCTAAAAAAGTTCATTTTGTTCTGCTGGTTTCTAGCTGTTATGGTTTCATCATAAAGCTCTCTACTCTCGGAGGCCAATGAAATGCGCAGTTGTGGTGACGGGAACTAACCTCTGTCATTAGTCATGTCTCATGATTTTTATTTCTTTTCTTCCAGCATTATTTGGTATGATTCTAAATATAGTGTAAATTTGAATACTGATATCTTCCCCGAAATTATCCCCCCCATCCCACCCTCCCCCGCAAAATACTCCAATTAGGCTTTTAGTCCAACAAACGGCATGTAGAGCGGATAAGCTTTTTTTAGGATACAAAAGGGACAAGCCCAATTCTGAAATGTACACTACAGGCCAGAAGTTTGGAAGGAAGGCCAATACAGGTTAAAAATTTGGAAGCAACTTTAAGTTTCTGTTCTCAATGGCTTTCTTAAATAGTGGCAAACCCACTGCGCCCGCTCGACCAAATGTGGCCAAAATGGAATGCCCCCTATTGGCCAAAGTATCGGTCCGATTGGGCTCAAAATCGAACTTGGTCAAGACCTTATGACTCTATACACATATGAAATATAAAAAGGATCGGTGAAAAACTGAAGACAATAGCGCAAAAAAGCCAAATGTTTACGCACGCACGCATGACAGACCACCATTAAAGACCCGAGCATAACATAAGCCCCTTGGGCCTTTTGGCCAAGCAGACAAAAATTTGAGCATCTTAGCTCACAGAATAAGGGAGCTACAGCTGTTTGAAGTTTTGCAGAAAAAGCCACTCAGTGGCCAAACCAAGAATGGCAGCAAGTCGAAAATCAAACTCGGGCTTAATCTTGGACCCATATACGTCTATAAAATATGAAAAGGATCCGTTGAAAACTGAAAGCTGTATCGCGCTGAAATGACAATTGTGGACGCACGCACACACGCATGCACAACAGACCACCACTAATGACCCTAAGCACAGCATAAGCCAGATTGGGCCTGTCGGCCAAGCAGGCTAAAAACCAGTATGAAATCTATGGATTTTGGGATGTATTTACTGCGTGATTAGACTTTTGTTTCATTGATATGCACCTTTTTCCTCCATTTACCTTTAGGTACTGTATACATTGATGTTATACGTCTCATAGTCAAAGTAATGTGGAATTGGCGAGAGAAAGCAACTCAAAAAGAAGTCAAAGTAAGATGAAGTGAGAGGAAAACGTCATTACAAGCTGCATGGTTACGTCATTACAAGCTGCATTGGTTTTGTCATTACAGAACTAGATGTTCATGAGAAAAAAGTAAGATTTGCTTCAAGAAAAGAACTAAAAGAGGTAACATGACATAGTGTTACTTTTATTATAAAATCACAGATATACATTATTACTCAAGTCAGTTATGACAGCAATCTAATTTCATCACACAATCCTATGACTAAAGTCATTTTTAATTTGAATTAGGCAAAAATAGTTAGATGCTGAAAAATATGAATAGTAAAAGGTATTAAATGTAGAAGCAATTTTATGTAGTTTTAGATATTTTATTGTTGTGATTAAAATTATGTGAAAAATAGATTTCCATGTGTGTCTGTAGTTTTCAAACTTCATACACTTCAAATGGATACAATTTTTTTTTTCACATCCTGTATTGAAAAAACAAGGTTAGTTGTTTTCACTAAAGTGAAACTTGATGGTCTTTAGGACCTTCTAATTGAACAAGAATTTGTCACTAAAATGACTATATCCCCCGCCATTATGTCACCAAAACCGACTGGTGTCTGCGCATTCCCAGTAGGAAGGTTGGTACCAAAAAGAATTGAAATAGGTTGACTCTTTCTTGAGATATCGCGTTGACAATTTTCGGGACGGACCGACGGACAGACGGAGCTGAATACTTTATTTGCGCTGTGAAACGCAGCCGGTGAGTCTCGACAGACGAAAAGCACAAGGCAATCCCGCAGTGGAGTGAAGACAGACCAAACACGCATCTGGTGTAATATCCGGGTGAATAGGTGACAAAAGCAGCAGTACACCTATGGCCTTGTTTCTCCATCAAGGACTTGTGTTTGGAACAATGCAATATAGCAGATTATGTTCTTCTGCACAATCTTTGGTACAAAAAAGGCACCCAAGGCACAGTAAAAAAAAGCTGCCAAATTGAGGCACCATGGCAAAACAAACCTGTCTCTGCTTGGAGCGAGTCATTGGAGAGAATGCCACACAGCGTGCTGTTGGTCCACACACCCCTCTCCAGCGCCAGTGCACACAGCATGCTCAGCTGAGAGTTCCCTTTCTGCTTCAGGAGACTGTGGGAAGTCTGCAAAGTGACAAAATCCAGGCATTACAATTTATCCATCGATGAAGAATACCATTCAAAATGGAAACTGAAAATGGAAACACTACATCAGCCAGTGTACAAAGGAACAGTGTACATTTGCAGTCGAGCACTCGTCATTTGCTTCAGGGTCGTATTCAGAAACGACACTCACACTAATTGAGTGTGAGTGAGCACTAAAACTTAAGTGTCATGTTATACTAAATGAGTCAGAGGTTGCCTGAACACTCATTTGCTCACAGAGAGCTCACTCACACTGAAAATAGCGTCTCTTTCTGAGTGAAGGTGGAGTGCAGGGAACACCTCCCTTGAGCCGCACTAACTTGTGCCGGTATTTTGTTGCCATGGCTTTCAGGTGGTTACAAACATCATTTACGGCCATGGGCTCGACGCACTCGCAACTACGGAAATTAACTATAATGACAACGATGCCGGTAACTTACGAACTGACCACCTGGCTTCAGTGTTCACAAACTGCACTGTGGTGAACTCAACGTTCGCCTTTGTGTACCCACCAGTGGCTACTGGTGAACTGGCAATAGGGGAAGCTTAAAACCATCCCTTAAAAATAATGATTGGACATGAACTGTTTTCAACTCATTTAAATTACCATTGCAGAAACTCCGAAAACTCTCATCATTATCAGGTTTCGCTAGTTTTCATTAATGACGCGTACCTGTCAACTCTCACGGATTCGGATTTCTAGTGCTTCATCATAGGTTGGAAAATTCTGCGCTCAGCTGGCTCGTGGGGCGCGTGTGGATTGTTCTGAGAGGCTCATGTGGCAGTAAGTCACGAGAGACTCCATTCTTATCTACATTCTTAACCACTGAATGTAGAAGGAAATGTCTGGCACGTTTCACAGCTAGTTGCTTAGTGAGCCTCGGGGGCTGTCCTGCACTTTTGGCGAGCCACTCGACCCCAGAATTTATGAAGACAAGCTGATATTTACTTCGTCATTTCTAGGCGAAAGAAAGGCCTCAATTTTGTGAAGCAATGTATAACAACGCTATTAAAATAAATTTGATTGTCGGTTCACCAATTTGTCTGGGAAACTTTCCAATCTGAAAAAAAAAAAAAAAACGTGACAGGTTTGGGTCATTCAGTACTGAAGGGTGAGGATTGAGCGTCCCTTTGCAGCAGTCGACGTCCCGCCTGTGGTAACCAGTTCCGACTACTGTCAGTTATGCTCGAGTGGCGTTTATGAATGGCATTTGGGGAGGAGTGGGACCGCTCACTCGGTTAGTGATAGGTCGAGATCTTTCTCACACTCCAGCTACATTTCAATCGTACTCACTATATGGTGAGTGGAGGGTGAGGGTCGTTTCTGAATACGGGCCTCAGTGTCAAGGAAAATCTATTCTCCTTCAGACAGGTCACACCTCAAGACAGAGAAAGTATGATCAAACAGAACTTCATGGCAGACAGACTTTTGATAATGACCGCTTTGTCTTAGGGGAGGGAAGCGCAATGATGGAAAAGGCTTACGCGAATGGCGGCATATGCAAAGATGTGAGAAAAGAAAAAATTATGCATTATTTTAGCTCGTATTATGCTGCAAAATGTTCAGATTAGAAAGAAAATTGGGCCATTACAATGCATTTACCTAAATATACACCTTCCAAATGGTGGCCAATGTATTATTCTTTAACATGCATGTTAATTGGCCCCTTCTGATCTCTAGCAAAGTGCAGTCGTTTTCACTGGTTAGCCTTGCCAGCAAGTGACTATTGAGGCCATGTGCAGTGTAAATATACACCTTCCAAATGGTGGCCAATGTATTATTCTTTAACATGCATGTTAATTGGCCCCTTCTGATCTCTAGCAAAGTGCAGTCGTTTTCACTGGTTAGCCTTGCCAGCAAGTGACTATTGAGGCCATGCGCAGTGCAGTCACGTTGGTTGTATTTACGGAAGTAGGGGGGGTCGTGGGAGAGAAAAGATATCAGAAGTGAAGGTATCAATGCGCTGTTGAAGCGCACAGAAGGTGTTACTACACCTGTCATTATAGTACGCACTTCCCACAGCATAGAAAAAGCCACGTTTGGATTTGCGTACCCGAACCCGAACTCATGTCACTGGTCATATAAACCTATGCAAACAGGAAAAACGTGGAAGACTTTGGTCGCATCTAACTACAGCCCCGAAAAATACCGTTGCCCACACTGAGTCTAGCTACAAATGCGAACAGGGGTGGCAGCGCGTCTGGCTGACTGGGAGGTTGCTCGGAGAGGGACGTATCATCTCGTCTCATTTCATAGAAGAACATATTTCATTATGAAAGTACAGTGGACTGTTCCTTTAACATTCAGCTACCACCCAGAACAAGCTTAAGTGCATCATAGTAGTCAACTCCCTCCGAACCAAAACCCATTTTAATCCATGAATATGACAGAGGAAGTAGGAAAAAAAATTTGGTGAAATCTCCACCAGGCTGTCAGTTGTCGCAAAGGCTGGGTTTTCGAAACATGGATTGTGTGTGATGGAGCAGCTTATAAATGGCAGGTCTGAGATCTGGATGTCTTTGCATAACGCCTGTTATATCCTGCTATGTATCATCAGATTGATTGGGATTTTTCCAATTACGGATATATCAGAGGTGAAAAAAAAGAGCGAAAGTAAAAATTTGGTGCTTCCAGTTTTCCTTGGGCTTTTGTGATATTAGTAGCTTGATTCTTGGAGTTTTGTTTTTCCATTAGAACTGATTGAATCTAGGAATTTGAACTAGGGGGTTGGGGGCTAGATTTAAATCATTGCGAAAAGGTAATTTATCATTATTAATACGGACATCTTGATTGCTGCTATACTGCCCATATGGGTAAATTCATCCAACGTTGAAGGTTGTCCTCCATCATTTTGAGAAGTGGGTTGAAGATTGATCAACTCTGACATCCTGGGGAAGATCTTGATTACTAAATGTGTGATGTTACCAGTGCGTAGCGAGAGGGATGAGGTGTAGGCTGCCACCAGTTGATGGTGTAGTCAAGAGATTTCAGAAAATGTGTCTATCACAGAAAGCGTTTCAGGCAATGAATAGGCAGGGTTTTGTGAATACAATTGAATGTCATCTGCAGAAAGGCTGATTTTATGGAATACATTTTTTGATTGAATTCCTGCGATCAATGTATTTTGGCATAGGGCAGCAGCAAGTGGTTCTATGAATATGGAAAATATGGATGAGAAAGAGGGCATCCATGCCTAGTACCCCTGTGCAAAGTGAAACATTGTGATCTTTATCCATTAGTGTTGATGGTGGCCATTGGTGCAAAGTAAAAAAAGTCCTCATCTAGTGTAGAAATGATTCACCAAAACCAAATTTAAGAGTAGAAAATAAAAATTCCCAGTTCACTATATCAAATGCTTTTTCAGAATCGAATGAAACAATGGCTGTAGGTGTGTCTGAGAGAGATGAGCTGTGAATTAAGTCAATAATTGTGACATGATCAACAACATCCCCCGCCAATCGTGTGCTTCTTATTTTCAAACTCCATCAAGGCCTTTATGGTCTGAAGCTACACAGCAAATTTGGTTGACCTATCTGTAATAATTTCTGAGAAAAGTTGTCCCCTTTCTCTCAGACTGAAGGACGGACGCACGAACGCACGGAGGTCAAACCTATATCCCCCTCCCACTTTGTGTTGGCGGGGGATAATAAATTTCTCGGAATCAACTGTCAAACTCATTCAATAGGATCATTAGTACTGGTCATCCATAAAATTTCATCCATGTAGGTGCAATAGTTGCTGAGAGAACGTCTCCCCATTGCAAAACCCATGCACTTTAGTCCACGAACAGAGTCAAGGGCCATAACACTGTAAAAATGAATTTCTCGGAATCAATTGTCGAGCCCTTTCAAAAGGGTCATCAGTAATAGCCACATACAAAATTTCATTCACGTAGGTGCAATAGTTTGAGAAAACTTGTCGCAATTGAACCTGGACGGACAGACGGACGAGCTCCATTCCAATATTATCCCCCGCCACAAAGTGGATCGGGGGATAAGCAAGCTTGTTTGTCTGTCCTGTAGTGGCATTTACTTTTATTGCATTTAAAAAAATAAAATAATAAAATTTAAAAAAAATATTGCAAATTAATCACCCAGTCCAACACCTGCATCGTCAAACTGGCCAATTTCTCCAGCCAGGAGGAGAAATTAATTCATGAAATTGATTCCACAAGGGAGAGAAACCCACGACGAGGCTATTCCTTTTCAAACACCAGGACATCCCATTTTAGGTCCCCAAATGTATTGTATTCAACATTTTTCTTTCATTTCCACAGCCCTCCTAGGATGACAAGCATGCTTACCTGAACCGAGGACTGAAATCTCTCCCACTGTGCACATGGGACCAGTTCTGTCTGCGTCAACAGTAACTCCACGCAGCTCCTGTTCAAAAGAATAAGTTCATGTCAGTGGGGGCACTCTGGCTCAGTCTGTCACATCACCACACTCAGAACATACCCGTGCGCACTTGAAGTAGAAATGCATTGAGAAATCAAAAAATGGGAAAATTATACCTCTGTAGAAAGCCAATGTCATGGAGATGATGAATAACTCACTTTCTGGACACTAACTAAAGCAGGAAGAGAATAAAGGAGGCATTTTGAACATCCTTTCAACTCGCGCACATCCCCAAAGAGCGCATGCGAAAATGGCCCCTTTCTGATGGCGTAATTTATAGGAAACTGGGACACACTCTAAGGAAGTCGAGTGCCTTGACCAGCATCTGCCTGTCCAAATTTAGTTCATTCCTTGGTCTCATTTCATTTTACATTACTAGTGGATTGGATTTCAGACCATCAAAAAGTATATAATTGTTTGGCTACCAGATTGGCTCACCTCGTAAAGGAGCTGCTTTGCGGAGTAGAACTGAGAATCACGGCCCGGGTTGGAGCCCGAGACATGATAGTGCTCGGTAGCCTTTCAGAACAGTGCACAATTGGCTTTGCGCTGCAGGGATTTAAATTGGGAGGGACAGCGAGCTTTGGATTCAGTGTTTCCCCTACATTCATTCAGCAGCGGCGCAGTGCCACTGCTGGATTACGAGCGCCGCTGCTGAAATTTTGCACAATCATTAATATCAATGCGCTACTACTGATGTTTACTCGCACTGTGTGAGCGCAACCACATGCAACGTTATTTTGGACTTGTTTTGAGTCATCAACGTGCGCATCAAATCCTGTCGGACCCTCTTAGGACATCAACGTAAAAGGTAACGTTCAAGCTAGTACACGGTCTATATAGCGAGTAGCGCAGGTAACGTAACATGAAAGTAACAGCGTAGCTCCTGAGGGCAGCTGTCAGGAAGGCCTTCAGTAACATCCCGCATAATTGCTCTTAAAAGGTTTGCCTGATTAACAATCAAAGTTTATGAACTGAACAGCCACCACCAATGGATGACACGTAATGATTAAGAAATGCTAATTACAAAGTTATTGCCTGTTGGCCATGTTGATAAAATTGATGTGATTCCGCAAGGATGACAATCTGCAAAAAATCCGAAACTTTCGCTGACCTCGCAGAAATTATTTTTGCCATCACTCAGCTGTGCATCGTACCTAACGCACTTCAGCTGTCACCAAATCCAGACTATAGAGCAGATTCTCATGGCTTATTGCTCAATGAACCTCGCAAACTAATTTACGCAAATCCAGAAATTATAAAGACGTAGGCAATTGATATTTTCCATAGCCATTGATGTGCAAAAGTAAGCGCCATATATTTTCATAGTGCATTGTATCACAAGGCTTTCAAAAATAAATTAGATGCTCGTCGGTTCCATCAATCAGTCTGAGCAGCTGCTTCTAATCGGGGAGGTAAACTGCGGAAGGTGTCTGTCATTAAGAAGTGAAGCCTTCTGTTTCTCTCACATTTTAATCATTACTTATCTTAACTGCACTACTCTTCCATCTGTGAGATAAAAATTATTGCCAAATGAATTTACTGCCTAAGTCATTCTGTGTCAATTAACAGGTTATGTCTTAAGTTTGCGAGACAAGCGAGATTTACTCAGTGTTATAAAGTTTAATTTTATCCCAGTGCATATAGCCTTTGCTAATCGAGGCCTTACATTTGAGAGATCCGATTTGTAATAACCAGGTATTGAAATTGATATTTTTTATGGTTAAATTTAATGCTTAAAAAGCCAAAAGCTATGAGTAGTTTTGTCACAAATACACTGACAATAAATATCGTTTTTATGGCAATGTTGCCTGGGGTTTGTTGTCATAACTCCTGGAAGTCATAATGATGAGTGCTGTTTTTGGTGTTTCTGAAGGAAAACATAAAATCGCAATTGTTGGCTGCTCCTGTGTTGAGGCCGTTTAAGATCAGGTTGCAGCATTGCAACCAGCAAGAGCAATGATGCGTGTGAGCATCAATGGCCCCCCTACTGCTGAGTTCAACTATAGACGAGCTTTGGAGCTTTTTACAAAAAGCCCAGAAAAATTTAATGTTCACAGGCTGGATGTGTAAATGAGTCTTCTGGTTTGTAAATAAATAAAAGGTGTGAGTAACTTTCTGTGTTGTGACATTAATTAATTATTTTCTTTGGATAAATGTCAAAAACTGTAAATTGAGACAAAATAAAAACATGTTATAATCCTGTCTATAAGGATTCCGGGTCATTTACACTCAACAAAAATATAAACGCAACACTTTTTTTTTTTGCTCCCATTTGTCATTAGATGGACTCAAAGATCTAAAATTCATTCCAGATACACAATATTACCATTTCTCTCAAACATTGTTCACAAATCTGTCTAAATGTGTGATAGTGAGCACTTTTGCTTTGCTGAGACAATCCATCCCACCTCACAGGTGTGCCACATCAAGATGCTCATCAGACACCATGATCAGTGCACAGGTGTACCCTATACTGCCCACAATAAAAGGCCACTCTGAAATGTGCAGTTTTGTCTCACAGCAAAATGCCACAGATGGCGCAAGCATTGAGGGAGCGTGCAATTGGCATGCTGACAGCAGGAATGTCAACCAGATCTGTCGTTCGGGCATTGAATGTTCATTTCTCCACCATAAGCCGTCTCCAAAGGCGTTTCAGAGAATATGGCAGTACATCCAACCGGCCTCACAACCGCAGACCACGTGTAACCACACCAGCCCAGGACCTCCACATCCAGCAGGTTCACCTCCAAGATCGTCTGAGACCAGCTACTCAGACAGCTGCTGAAACAATTGGTTTGCATAACCAAAGAATTTCTGCACAAACTGTCAGAAACCGTCTCAGGGAAGCTCAACTGCATGCTCATCGTCCTCATCGGGGTCTTAAGCTGACTCCAGATCGTCACCGCAACAGACTTGAGTGGGCAAATGCTCACATTCGATGGCGTCTGGCACGTTGGGTGTGTTCTCTTCACGGATGAATCTCGGTTTACATTGTTCAGGGCAGACAGTGTGTGTGGCGTTGTGTGGGTGAGCGCTTTGCTGATGTCCATGTGGTGGATCGAGTGGCCCATGGTGGTGGTGGGGTTATGGTATGGGCAGGCATCTGTTATCGACGAAGAACACAGGTGCATTTTATTGATGGCATTTTGAATGCACAGAGATACCGTGATGAGATCCTGAGGCCCATTGTTGTGCCATACATCCATGAACATCACCTCATGTTTCAGCAAGATCATGCACGGCCCCATGTTGCAAGGATCTGTACACAATTCTTGGAAGCTGAAAATGTCCCAGTTCTTGCATGGCCAGCATACTCACCGGACATGTCACCCATTGAGAATGTTTGGGATGTGCTTGACCGGCGTATACGACAGCGCGTACCAGTTCCCACTAATATCCAGCAACTTCTTACAGCCATTGAAGAGGAGTGGACCAACATTCCACAGGCCACAATTGACAATCTGATAAACTCTATGCGAAGATGATGTGTTGCACTGCATGAGGCAAATGGTGGTCACACCTGATACTGACTGGTTCTGAGTCCCCAGACCCCCAATAAAGCAAAAACTGCACATTTCACGGTGGCCTTTTATTGTGGACAGTCTAAGGTACACCTGTGAACTAATCATGGTGTCTGATGAGCATCTTGATGTGGCACACCTGTGAGGTGGGATGGATTGTCTCAGCAAAGCAAAAGTGCTCACTATCACACATTCAGGCAGATTTGTGAACAATGTTTGAGAGAAATGGTAATATTGTGTATCTGGAATGAATTTTAGATCTTTGAGTCCATCTCATGACAAATGGGAGCAAAAAAAAAAGTGTTGCGTTTATATTTTTGTTGAGTGTAATTGGAAACTATTTTCACGCGCAGGAGTATGGGTCGACGTCGCGTCCTCATGGAGACGGACACAGTAGCACTGCTGCTGAAAGAAATTCAGCTGAAAACACTGGGATTATAGGATTATCGCATTGTTTTTTGCCTATGGGCCTCCCGTTAACCAGCCAGGTGCTCGTCAGTAAAATTCTAAGCTTGTACATATTCTGGTTTCCCTCCATTCCCTCCCAAGAGCATAGTTGGCAACTACTGTACATTAGCAACTAACAAACACACCCTAGAGCTTGTTTCCCGCTAACTCGCCCATTCCCGAGGTTCCGGTTCATGCTGGTACGCTTGTGGTAGCTGTTGGTACTCAGCTGCATCCCTATCTTTGCCGATTATTTCCCCATTTTCCATGTCTCCAATCTCTCCATCATCATCGTCTCTAGTTGTTGAACTTGCACCAGAATCATCCTTTTCAACTTTGATGTCCAAGTCAAGCAAAAATTCTGACATTTATAGTGGATTTCCATACACATACTACAGCCTGTGTGTCTCGATTGATCCCGTGAGTGACGTCAAGGCTTTCACAGTGCAACGGATTCACAGTGCTGTTCAAGGGTGATATTGGGGGTTGCTTCCAGCCAGTTTCACATGCATGATTATTCCATTCCACTTTCATTTCCAGATGAACAAGTAGATCAGAGGGATCTAATGGCTGCGACCTGGCCAAGCATCCGTCACGTGTCCATGACTGGTGGTTTCTTGTACAAGTGTGACCTCGAAATTGGCAAATGACCTTAATCAATAGGGAGCCCTTCCTCTGTACCAAGAAGCTTGTTGTAAGATTTAACAGCCATCCATCAAGTTAAACTCGAGTTACAGTGCGAAAACTGTGAAATCGGGGCAAAATCGACACTTTTTTGACCGGTGTGATCTTGGGATTCCACAGATGACCTTGAAAATCAATAGGGAACCCCTCTTCTATACCAAGAAGCTTGTTCTAAGATTTCATAGCCATTCATTGAATTAAACTTGAGTTATGGTGCGAAAACCATCAAATCGGGCAAAATTGACACTTTTTATAACCTGTGTGACCTTGGGATTTGACGGATGACCTTGAAAATCAATAGGGAACCCCTCTTCAATACCAAGAAGCTTGTTCTAAGATTTCATAGCCATTCATTGAAGTAAACTTGAGTTATGGTGCGAAAACCATCCAATCGGGCAAAATTGACACTTTTTTTAACCTGTGTGACCTTGGGATTTGACGGATGACCTTGAAAAACAATAGGGAACACCTCCTCTATGCCTAGAAGCCATTTCCAAAATTTCATAGCGATCCATGAATTCTAACTGGAGTTACAGCGCGAAAACCCGCAAACAAGGTCATGACCTCTGTGAGCTTGACCTTTGACCTCGACCTTTGCATGGACATCACTTTGGTGAAGGTCAATAACTCCTGAAAATTTCATGATGATACGACGACAGGAACATGGTGAAAAAGGTGTCACAGACGGACGGACAGATGGACAGACAGACAGAAGCGTTCATAGAGCTGCTTGGTCGCAGCTAAAAATGTTGATGGTTTGAGAGAGTACAGCATGATGATACCAAATACAATTTTTTGTTTATTAAGTTTCAAATCAACACGCCTACTTGATGTTTAGGGGGCAATCACTTTTTCACACATGGCGAGGTAGGTTTGGATAGCTTTTTCCTCTCATTAAATGAAATCTATTGAAAACTGCATTTTGTCTTTACTCAAGTCATCTTTGTCTCATTTTGTTTGATGGCAAACATTTGTGACAAATATGCAAAAGAAAAAAGAAAAAAGAAATCATGAATAGAGCAAATACTTTTTCCACAGCGTTGTATTAGTTTTTCATGCATGTTTCTGACAAGTATTTTCCTATTAATTGAAAGGAACTCTATTACCGGGTACTTTGACACCAATTCCATAGTTATGGTCTAGTAAACCATGTCTGCACCAAAAATCACCATGAAAATATGCACAGGCTTGTTTTCTGATGGCAGATCTTGATATTTAGCCAGTTTCTGCCCCGCCCACAATTGTGTCCGTCTGGCGGATTTTGGACCCATGAACCTTGCTGACGTCATCTCAAGAACAAGATGAGCTCAAATCAAGCTCATTTTTCTATACTGCCTATGGGACACGAACTGCAGAAGATTTATAAAATCGTTTTATCGCGAAATTTTGGGAAACTGCAGAGCAAATGCCTACCAGATGCATTGTAGCAGGCTGTAGTAACATATCCAAAGAAGGAGTCAGCCTTCATGAAAAAAATAAGTAAAATTTGTCCGTTTCGGGTGAAACAATCAGGCAAAATGGCAAGGACCAAGCAACAATAGCGTGATTTGTATCGACCACTTGAACGATTCTGACTTCAAGCATGAAGGGTTTTGGTCCGGGTTTGCGACGAAAGAAGAGAAAAATCAAGCCAGATGCTATCCCGCATCAAAAGTCCATTCGAGGAGAGAAGCACAGAGGAAAAGGGGAGACAGAAGAGAATTACTCCAAAATGGTTTGACATTGTAGGAAATGACTGCCATGTTTTTTTTCTGGGTGAAAAATTACATAAGAAGAGCCTGTTTCTGAAATTTCGCCCTCTAGACGCTTTAGTTCCATTAAGCTGCTGACGCTATTCCATCAAGGGTATGTCTACCCCCGCAGAATGGAAGTGAATTGAGGACCCTATTGAATTCCTTTCTGGATGACAGCAACTTTTCAGATGATAAATTTCAAACAAAGCTGTATGCCAATACACTTAAGCCCATTCTAGGCCTTAATTTTGAGGCGAACAATCATTCAGGTTATGTGAAGATAAGGTATGTGTATATAATGTATGTGTATATAATCTATGTGAAGATAACGTAAACTCAATTTCACACAAACCGTTTTCGTCTGCACAAAATTCAGCAACTGGTGGTCTGTCATACCCTAATAAAATTTACGTACGTGCGCATGGTAGGCCTGTGCAGCTTATTCACCATTCATAACAGCTTTACATGTGCAACATAAACCTGTCCAGCCTGTCAAGGTGCGAACACTGGTAAACCTGCCACATGCTGTGGAACGTTGGTCTGTCTGCTGCAAAGACAACAGCAGTGGGTAACGTGTGCGGTGATTGTGATCTAGCTGATCGGTCTGTTCTGTGTTTATTGACCAATTACGTTTAATCTCCAAAAAAATTGAGCAAATTACAAAACAATGACTCAAAGAAATAAAAATAAATTCATTCAAGTTTTGGTGCATGCAGTGGTCCCTCAGAGCACTTTGTATTTCCAAGCCATATAGTGACAGTCCATAGACTATAATATCGCTCGGAAGTACAGTATAACTCAGATATAACGGATTCAATTGGAGCAGCTCATTTTGTTCATTATAAGCGAAATCTGCAATATGCATAAAACGGACAAAATCCGTAATACGAATAAAAGCATGAATTTATATGAATGCTTTGTGCATTAAGATTGGAACAACTTCATTCTGAAATACACATACCTACTTCACTTTATTTAGTCCGTCTTTGCCCTGACAAAATGGATAACAGGATGATACTGCATGTTGCTCCGGTGGGATCGATGAAGAGGACTAAACACTTAAGTCTGTAAATGAAACTATGCCGGTTTCACTTTCCTTGAATACACTGTTATAAACCTGCACCTTTTTCGCCAGTTATTAGGGTCCGAGCCTCCAGGCCTGCAAGGCCTTGGCAAGGACCCTATCATTTTTCTCGTGTTTCTTATTATTGTTATTTCTACGCACCTTTGGACTTAAATTTGACCCCCTAAACATTCTCAAAAACTCACCAAATTTGGCAGGCACCTCATGTCTGGCAAAAAATTTATTGAGAAGTAAACATTATCCCCATAGGTGCCAAAATGGCCCTCTAGTGCCACCCAGAAACGTTAAATTGGCGCTTAGACGGCCACCACGACCGGTAGGAAAGTCAGAGAGATGAAGTACATTGCTCATCTCATCAAGACCTAAAAACGAACAATTGACACCCCTGACCTAAATCGAACAGCAAGTTCGCAATTTTCATATCAAAATTGCCAAATTTGGCCTAAATTTGAACAAACGCGAACTCTTTTCCGGCCGTTCATTGTATCGGCTCAAAATGCTAACAGATGACAAAGCACACTTTGCCAAGGAGAACTACTTTAATACTTCATGAAAACTCAAACGGTTTGGATTTTATGAGGCATCAAAGTCAGAGTCCGCAGTCACCTTGACTGCTTTTTTTCTATGCGAACACCAATTTCCAACCTAAATGTGACCCCTTAAACATGCTAAACAAACTAAACAAATTTTGCAGTTAATAAAAGAGTGTCTTCAAAATCTGAAAATTCTCCACCAAAGAGACAAAATGGCTCTCTAGCGCCGCCTAAATACACCAAAATGGGGCTTTCGCAATCACCACGGCCTGTCACAATGACATAAAATTCAGAAAAAATTCACACATCATTCCTGTACCATGACCTGGGTTATCACTTGTTTTGGTGAAAATTAATTCCAGACCTTTTGAAATAAAAAATTTTATAGACATAGTATGCTGTACAGTAATATATACTTTCTTGCAGTGGACATACCGTTTATCATATCAAAATTTCCTTTGGTATACTTCATAATCTCCATTTGCAGAAACAATTTGCCAAGCCTGGTACCATTTGAACGAATATTTGGAGAGATATTGACATGTTATGAATACTCATATTTTGAAAAATACAGTGACAGACTTCTGAGATCACCATAGGTTGCAGCATTTCAAAGTTTTGTCTGTTCAGTGGACATCCTCCCAAAATTTCAACAGTGTAGGATTTACGTGGATGAACCATTTATTAATTTCTTTATTATTCATTTTCAGTGTATTTCTATGTGGTGCTACACATTCTGACCAGCGGGTGGCAGTAGGATCACATGGCTCATCTCCCTTCACTTAGTTAACTAGAACGGGCACTCGGTAGAGCGCATACCTTCGCCGACGCCACTGAATCCCTCGCCACTGGCGTTGGTTTCATGCCGATCGGATAAAAATTGACCGAGATATGGCCGTTAATGAATGGGGGAAGATTCCACAATACACAGCAGTGATAAAATCTGCAATAGAAACTTTGACCAGGTCTCATGACTCAAAACTCCTATTTACAAAAGACAAATCTTTTTCAGTACAGGAGTTTGCACTGAACTCAAGATAAAACATTTCACTCAGTCTCGCACTGTCCAAAGAATGAGAATTGCTCGACACCGTCCGAACACGTCTCGCCCCCCCATCAACGTGCGCGTGTGGGTGAGGACCCGTCCAACACTGCTTGCAGCTTTAATTTTAACTGTAATTTTACAATAAGTTTACAACAGAGTTCCATGCATGATAAGAGTAAACGACGGCAGAATGCGCGCAGGACTTCACTTACAGTAAAAAAATATGACATATACAGGGTGGCTACAGGTATGAACAGGTTAAATGTATGACTCCGACTTTTTTTTTTTTTAACCACCTTAAACAAAATTTAAGACCAAACTTGCGATGGAAATGCAGACCAAAAGTGGAAATACCCTCTTACAATTACAGGCATTGATGTCAGTTCAAAATGAACAATAACGAAAAATGAAAATATTTTTGTAATGTCTTTATTGATGTGAAAAGAGAACAAAAATATCATTATCCAAAATGATATTTACTAGAACATTTTTTGTCTGTGGCTGGTACATCTGTGAACACAGTTTTGGCAGGTAAACAACCAGACTACTTGCATAAAGCATAAAATATCTGCTTTTGATATAACCCTCAAAACACATTTCACACTGACAATATTCTGCACTCTCACACTTGTTTGATTGTAAGATTGATTATTTTCTTATTAGCAAATTGATAAGTGAAGCACTTTCACATGACATGCTCTCCAATTTACCTTGGAAAAATATCAGAATTTCATTACCAGTTTATACTACTTCTATACTTGAGCCGTAAAAAAGTGCCTGTGTGAGCTTTACTCAACGTAACCATAAATTAACTTACTAAAACTTTACAGTTGCTGTAGACCTAGTGAGGTTCCAGCAGTGAAATCCCAGAGATATTTTGCAACTAGAATAGTGATTATTTGCCATAATGTGGGGTCGAAGGTAGCCTGACCAGCTGTGAGATTGTAGAACATCAATATTTACTCCAGTAGAAGCTACAATTCCATGTGAAATTAACCTTGTTTTAAGGGAAACAAGTTTTATTCACAATATCATGGAGATTGGAGAAGTACCACACAGCCCACAATCCTCACAACATCTCTAGTCGGTGGAGCTTGCCGTTACCTTGGAAACTTTTACGTTTGCTACAGAGTACCAAGTTTTTTTCCGTCGCAAGTGATAACTTTCTGAAACTGCTGGATCGATACTATGGGCAAGGATATTGACCAGTTTGCACATCAGGCTTAGCTGAGGAGTTTAATTCATGCAACTCCTGAAAAACAGGGATTGGAGAGAACTTCCCCATACTCTGAATCATGTTTCAGCTCTGCCTGCTCGTGAATATTCAATAACTGATCCGGGGGTGCCATCTCGTGGTCGAGTACTGTAACTACGTGCTTAAATTGGCAGTTCGATAGACACAAACGTCTACATCTGCAGAAAGGGGTTAATATCTGTGCTGAAAAACAATAACTTAATGCGTGGCTCAGCGTTGTATTTTAAGGGCATCAAAGCAAAGCTAAAGAATGCCAAGTGATGCAGCGTTACTTCGCCTTGGTTTCTCTAGAGCTTCTCGTAGGTAAACACAACCCATTATTTTCAACAAACTCAGAATATTTGTCCACATAGTAGAGGATGTTTCTCTTGAAAAAAGTATACAAATAATCATTATCGATTGTAAATGAATTTAAGGCCTTTTCCTTGGCACGACAGAATTGAGCTCAAAGTTGCACAGGTTTCAGTCTGATCTTGTCCCACTGACATTAATGTGCTGCTTTAACAAGTGTTTGTTCAGCAAGAAAAACACTATCGCATGTTTACTTTGGCATATCTGTGGGTGACCAGCTAGATTAATCATTTAATATTATCAAGGTGGTCAATCTCGAATCACTCGCATTGTTTTTAATATGGTGGAGGTGAGAGGTTCCTAACCCGGAATTCCCTTTTCTGACACGTGAATTTCAACATAGATTAGTCCCAAATGGAATGCTGAATCGTCAGCCAATCAGTGCGATCATAATGAACTTTATAAAGATAATTATCATACATCAGTCATGAATTAAGTATGAACCAAATATGATGGCGAGTGCCAGCGGCGAGTGGGCGATTGGACTTGATGTAAACATCGACCAGCTATGGCGCAAAACCTGAGGTTATTACTTCCCCACTCTCTCCATTACGCTTTTGCCAACGTGGCGCTTTGAGGACAATTTTCGGTCGCCACATGCCACACCACCTCGCCATTGGCGACGTGGCGAGCGTGTAGCGCGGACCCTGGCTTTGTGTACGTCTTCTCTAGTGCTTCAAAAAACAATACAGCTAATTTTGTTCATTAAATTTATTAAGGGTGAAAACAACAAAAAACTGGGCCTGGTTGTTCAAAACTGGGTGACTACACTTAACCGACTGTTAAAGTTAACAGAGCTGTTTTCTTGTCGTTCACAACTCTTATCTTAAACAGGGTGTTAACTTGACATTAAAGTTAACAAACCTAAGGACCACCGCTAACTTTTTAACAGTGTGGTTTACTCTCAAAATGGCGTTCATTGGCAACGCTGCTTTCATGATGCCAGTTCAGCAAAGGAAGGATAGGGGTCATTCCACATGAATTCAACCAGAGGTCCCATAATGACTGACTCGGATTTGGCTAAAGAAATTTATACTGGTACCTTAACGTATATTACGAACATGTGCAAAATATTTTGTCAAAATTCTAAAGGGTTTTTGTGCTGTGGCTCTTCAAAATAGGGTGGTATACCCCATTTTTGACCCTTGCCAGTCTCGCATGTTTAAGAATAGCCATATTTGGATGCCAATATCTTGGGAATGAAATGAGTTGTGAGCATGAAAAGTAGAATAGAATGTAACTAGCACCCAGGCTTTCAGGATCTGTCATCAGAAAAGTCCTATCTCCTCTAGTTTTTGAGGTATTGGCCTCCAAAGTAGTGGTTTTGTTATGTGCGAAAATGAAAATTTCAATTTTCAGGGGGCAACTGTCATGCTACAATAGATCACAACCCTTTATTGGGGCTACATTCCTTCTATTAAGGCTCATGACTATCTGTACAAAGTTTTTTGACAGTATTGAAAACATAATTTAGGAGTAAGGGAGCTCCAAAAATGGCTCCGACTGAAAAAATGCAATTTAAGACCAATTTTTAACAGTCAAAATCATAGCGTAGTCATTTACCCAGGACAATTTTTTTTCTATACAATTGTACATATATATTATGCACATGTATAATATGCACAAATATTTTACACATGTTCATCATAAATGTTAAGGGACCAGTAGAAATTTTTTTAGCCAAATCAGAGTCCGTCACTATGGGAGATTTCCAGACTTTGGTTGAGTTCATATGGAATGACCCATAGGGGGTATCGTGGACTAGACTTCGATATTGGAGATTACTTTTTGAGTTACGTACCCGCTATCAATTTGGTAGAGCATCTATAGCTTACCTTCACAATATTTTGCAAGGTGATTTGCAGTGTCCAACGAGCAGGGGTCACGCACTGAATTAAACAATTTAATTCATTTTACATAAGTAATTCATAAATATTGGCAAAACATAATAAGATGTATGTGAAGCACCATTAAGATCCCATAATTTTGACTGATTTCCATTTCCCATCGTATCCATACAGTTTAAAGTGCTAAGTGTGCAATAAAATAGATGTGACAATAATAAAACAAATGGCCTGATTATTTCCAAATAATTTATATAGTTATTTATGAAACATAATACAAAGAAACCAGTGAAACTGATATTTCCTCAATCAATAATAAAACATAACGCGTTGCTGAATACCCCTCGGCCCGGACAAGATTTCCTGCCTCAAGGTCACAGCACTAAGGTCAAAGGTAAAATCCAGCAAAAACATGACCTTGCACATTCATGTGTCACAGTGAGTTACCATACCAAATTTGGTGAAGCTGCGATATTTAGTTAACGAGTACTGACCCGCACAAGATTTAAAGGGTCAAGGTCACAGAGCTGAGGTCAAAGGTCAAATCCAGCAAAAACCTGACGTTGCACATCTATGGGTCAGTGAGTTATCATACCAAATTTGGTGAAGCTACGATCATTAGTTGCCGAGTACTGGCCCGGACAAAATCATGGACAGCTAACGGACGACGGACGGACACACAGGCGACGACAATATCCTTCCAGCCAGAGTCGGCTGAGGGGGAAAATATATGTTTACTCTTTTTTCCCCTGTTTCCTGGTTTCTGCACTGAATTTCAGTGCAGAATGGTGCCCATTTTAATGCAATGCCACCTGAGGGCCCGAAGATCATAAGCTTCCAATATTGAGCCTTGTCCCTTGGGCACAGAGATTACTCCAAATTCTCTCAATCTTTTGATGATATTATGTACTGTAGATTTTACATCTGGGAACATTTTTCTGAAATTGTTCCACAATTTTCAGACACAGATTGGTGAACCTCTGCCCATCTTTACATCAGAGAAAAGACTCTGCCTTTCCAAAATGCTCTTTTTACACCCAGTCATGTCACTGATCTGTTGCCAATTAACCTAATTAGTTGCAAAATGCTTCTCCAGTTATGTTATTATTAGTACCACTTACTTTTCTGGCCTTTTGTTGCCCCTGTCCCAACTTTTTTGAGATGGGTCGCTGCCATCAATTTCAAAATGAGCTAATAGACAATGGTAAAATGTCTCACTTTCAACATCTGATATGTTGCCTGTGTCCTTTTGTGAATAAAATTTGAGTTTGAGATTTGCAAATCGCATTCTGCTTTCGTTCAAACTTCATTAGAATTGGGGTTCGTATAACACGTCCATCCCGAATATAAAAGTAATCAGTCAAAAATGGCAGTCTGTACAGCGTCCAGAAGGAAATCGCAATATTTTGCAAGTAATTTGCATATTATTCAACCAATCCTGCCGCCAAGGCAACCAAAATCAATAGATGTCATAAGTGAAGTGTAACACCTGTCCAAACCGAATATAAAAGTAATCGGTGAAAAATTGCAGCCTGTATTACGTCCACAAGGAGAGCTTTACGTTTTGCCAGTAATTCGCATAAAATTTGGCCAATGCTAGGTGTCATTAGTGAAGTATAACATGTCAATACCAAATATGAAAGTAATTGGTCAAAAATTACAGCCTGTAGAGCATCCACAAGGAAGTGTCCATGGATGCGGACACGGTGGCAGCGGCAAAATCCATAGTAGCCGCCCGACTTTGGTATGATGATGTATCTTGCCCCAAGTCAAGTCGCTATTGAAAATGGGCGTACTCCGTCAAAATCCAAGATAGCCGCCGCCGTTTTTGTAAAAACGTTATCAAGAAAACTAATGTCCTCGGAAGTTATAATTTGGCATGCTGATGTATCTTCACCTAAGGCAGCTTGCTATTGAAAATGGGCGTGCTTTGTCAAAATCCAAGATGGAAGCCGCCATTCTTGTAAAAACGATGTCATCAAGATAACACAACAAGAGCTGTCAGAAAGACAACAAAGCTCGCCGGGGGCAAGGTTAAAGTTTTTCTGCACGCGGACGGACGCGGGCGCGGACGCCGGGGGTAGGACAATAGTTTGTTAGAACTGTTCCGTACTTAGCTATGAGGAATGCATGTTGGCCAAGCTCAGGGGCTGAAAATATTGTAATTATGGGATGTTTTTTGTACATTTTTATCCATACGTTTTCCACCCTGTTAGGGACATGTACATGGTAATCACATATTTCAAATAATATACAGGTCAAACAATACTGATCTTTTCTTGGGTAGATTATGTCCCTTGTGCTATGATAAAAGTTTCATTCTTGTAGCATTAACTACTTTAATTCTATGAAAAGTAAATATCTTGAATATTGGAATTTCTGCATTTTTGGTCCCCATTTTGTTGTCTAGTATGAAAAGTGGCGGTTTTTCGCGGAGGCCAAGGGAAGCCTGGCTTCCCCAAAAATTATTGCAAGAAAGAAAAAATATAAATAAGCTTCACCAAAATGTATTTTATACTGTTGTCATTTCCTTGTCAAAACACTACATCAGCGCACTTCTGCTTTGGCTGAGCGTGAGGAGCAAAACAGCGCCCCTCCTGTCAAGCTCTCATTGTGTCTTACACTTCGTGTCTCATGCCCCCCACCCTGTCTGGCAGTTCGGAGGCCAGCTTCACTTGGCCTCCCTTAGGGAAAAAAACAGCCCGTATTAGCCAATCAGATTGAAGCAAGGCTCATCGCTTAATGGTCGATGCATCATTAAAAAAAAAAAAAAAAAAAGAGGGAGGCCAGATCAAATCTGGCTTCCAACCAATCACAAACTGTTACGGAAAATACACGCACTGATCCAACTGTCCCGCCAGGCACCAGCCAGCCCACACAGAAAATATAGCCATTAAGTCAGAGAATGGATGGTGACAGGGGCCTTGAGTTTCTTGTAAAAATGACTTCACAAAACTTCCTTTTGAGGTTCAACTAAAAGTCAAGCGGGATGGTAGGCCGACTCCAAAGCTCAATTTAACTAAGGGGAGAGCTGATGGAAAAGTTCGCTCTTTTTGTGAAGCCAACTATGCTAGAAACGAGTGGCTAACAGGAAGTGTCGAGCTTAACCAGCTTTTCTGCTGGCCATGTCTCCTATTGCCCGCCGTGGCCTTTTTGATCACCGGGTTGTTGTCACATTTTTCTTATGTGATGCATAAAATGTGGTATTTTATTCTTTATTATTCTTGTCGTGTCAAGTGGATTTCAGAGCATGATGGCTCAGCTGTACTGTTTTTTTTATACTCTCAATCCTTACCGAGACTGCATTTAGGTCCGCTGACATCAGCTGCACTATCAGCTGACAGCTGTAAGGTTTACAGTTGATAGCGCTGCAGCACAGTTGATATCAGTTTTCATATAAACCTTTGTAACTATGTGTTTTATATTTAGTTTATGTAATTCAGACGTTGCACACGAGTTATGCATTCATGTTGAGTGTGTTTTTGGATGTATGAATATTGGGCATCCTTGTGATTTGTTAATTTCAGTTGCGAGGCTGCCACGTATGACATTGTTACTTCTAATGTTGGTAGAAGGGGTTCGCCTGTGTTTCTGTACAGTAGTCCACGGCTGTCTTGCAAATGCTTTTGTTGCCAATAAATTAAATATGAGCCAGAAAGAAGCATTGTTCACAAAACAGAACTTCATTAATACGGTCTGTGAAAGCAATGGTTAAAATGTTTTTGTTATATCCAGATCTAGTCATAATTGGCGTCTGATCGCTATGTGTTTAGCTTTCTGCTGTACTAAAGCTACGAGGCGTTTACCAGCTTTGCATGGGCTTCCTCTAACTGACCACATACTACTGTGTGCCAGAGCCATGAGCACGCACACAGCCCGAAGCGCGCATCCGCAGCTCTCCCTCGCGCTTTCACACTCTCTCTCACAAACGCAGTCCTCTTTTTTAACCTTTTTTTTCACTAAAATGAATGAGAAGTCGGTAGAATAAAGGTACTGTAACAGTAGGCTAATTTTTTTGCAGGAAAATAACACAAACACTGAATTAAATTTGTTGTTCATTCTGGCTTCCTCGGTAATTTTTGTCACGGGCCGCCACTGAGTACGAATAATTTTATTAATCAGAAATAAATTTATATGTATATACATGATATGAACCTAAGTTAACAAAACAACATACCAATATGCCAAAAACTTAAAGTTGTGATTAAATTATTTTTAAAAAATCTTTGCCTAACAGGGTGGAATTGAGTAGACCTCTCTCAAGTGAGACACAGATTCACCTTACCATGCAATGTCATTTTATTATAAAGTACATAGTTGCCCTTGTATTACACTGCAGCTCCACAATAAAACAGTAATATTACTTCGACCACTACTAATTATAATGACAATAATAATAAGGTAACACTTTAAGAGGGTCTCTGAACCAATGTATCTACCTCATTAAGTACAGTGTAAAAACCTATATACTAAAATAATAATATGTATTTACTTTGTTCCTTACCCTGCATAATGCATGCAAGATCTAATGCTAGATATTACGTGTGAATGCATAGGTTATAACACTATATTTAATGAGGTATAGACAAATTGGATCAGGAACCGCATAAAGTGCAACCAATAATAAATGTAATAATAAAATAAAAAAAACTGTAAAAGAATATATTTTATTTTTTTAAGTTTTTTTTTCATTATTTATGTTATAGTTTTATTATAATTACTTTTATTATTGGTAACACTATATTTCACGGGGTCCCTGATCCAATGTATCTAGACCTTATTAAATACAGTGTAATAACCTATGAATTAATATTTTAATGTAATGTCATATTGAGTCGTAATTAAACAAAAATATTGGTTATTTATATCATGAAAAACCAATATTCTTGTAGAATTAATACTGAGTACATTGCATAACCCAAAAAACCCTGTGAGGTTCCACCCTGTTAGGCATACATAGCCTAACAGGGTGGAACCTAACAGGGTGGAAATTTTTAGCCAAGTAAGCCCTAGCTCTTTGAGCTAGCAACATTTAGCTTGCACACACTCTACAGATGAACAGCACTTAAATAACTATTTTTAACATGTATTTAAAATTATTTTATCCAAAAAACATTATCCATAATATACGCTAACAGGGTGGAACTTGAAGGTTTCCTCAAGCAGCCATGTCACACGAAATTGAGAAAAATAAAGGAGAGTGACTGTTGGAGCTTACCTCAGTTTTCCACTTGAATTTCCCTCCAAAAACAAATGTTGTATCATCAAGTAAATGGTTATTGGGATTTGTAGTGTTTTTTGGGGGGTCATGAAAGTACTGACTAACAGGGTGGAAAAGGACTGCAGGGACATATTTTATATTATATAACCACAGAAAATAAATGTAGTTTCACCATTTTTACTTCTTTGTTTAATGTAAGTAGTCCCTTGTCTATCAAATTAATAAAGAATAAGTTCAAGTTTTGATAATTTTAAGTTTTATATTAATTGAAGAAGTTGATTACATTGCATTGGGGACATGCTGAAATTAACATGTATACCACAGAGAAGGTGCCTTAAAGAGATTAAAAAATAAAATAGTTATTTAACTATGTTGAAGCAATAGAACACACCTAAACACATAATGCAATACATTTTTTATGAGTATTTGTCTAATTTAAAAAAATGATAAGAGCCAGTAAATCACAGGGACATGAATATGTGGCCCAAAACAGGAATCACCCCTATGGAAATACTAGAATTAACACCGCCCTGGGGCAGGTAAGCATCAAAAACTGACCAAACTCCCAAAAGAATGTTTCAAATTTCTTGGTGTCTGCGCCACACAGAACTGAGGCAATCATGAGCGTAAAAATAGGCCATACCCAGAATTAGTTTGGTGTCCCTAATGAAGTGCTGGTGAGCATACAAACATTCATAATGTACAAGTCCAGCTCCCACTTGTATGTTGTGCAACCCTAACCTGTGCGAAACCTGCCGTTTTAATTTCCATGTCCAACAATATGATGCTTGTGTAGGGGTGGTGCAGGCACTCACAGCGTTAGTTGTTCAAGTATGAGAGACACATTTTCACACTCGAAGGAAAGGTATGGGGTAGCTCCCACATAACTCAGAATGGCCTCCGTGTACACCTCGAGCAAAGACAATGGATCGTCTTCTTTCCACTGGGCCGCAAACTCCGCAATGACCTGACAATGAAAACACACACAAAACCAACTGAATACAGAATTGTGAGCCACACAGCACTGCACAACAAATTCAAGACATTTAATCGTCTCTTAAAACTTTCCTCCCCCAATCAAACGAATACCTCGCACAATCCCCCAACATATGGGCATTTCCATGGCGTCGGACGTACATTTCAGACACTTCATAAGTCAATTAAGAGCACAGTGAAGTGAGGAGATGACGGTCATTTGGGCAGATTAAACTTAAACATCCTGGTGGCAATCATCTGGTCTGCAGGGGTGAAGCTCCTCATCATAGTGTAAGAGATGTTGCTCCAAAATACCTTGGTGGGGTACGTACTCAGACAAATGTCTTTCATGACATGCACATGATTTGATTTAGGATCTCTGAAGTGCTACAACCTTTCCCAATTATTAGCCCATAACTCATTCCCCGAGACTGTATACTCAAACAAGATTACATAAAGAAATCCATACTTTTTATTATGAGCATGTAATGTGCCACTAAACACCGTGTAAGACATACATTTTTTGGTGTCGGACATTAGGGATGGGGCGATTTCCGATCAGATCGCATATCGGCGATCAAAGGGATGATCGTGACTGGTTTTTTCATAAAGCAATATTTTTAACCTGACACGCAGACACCCTCTAACTCGCCACGCAGTTTCATGTTTCTGCGCTTCAGCTTCTTAATGATGGTGCACGTTGATATTTCGGTCTACATTCATTTTCAATGGTAGAAAAGACGTTCCTAAACCTTAACAACCAAACTATTGGGTGTTTATCCGCCGAAGGTTAACTAAAAGCCCAGTGAAACGAGTCCTGTTGCAGAAACGAATTGCCGGCATTTCTCCGTAAAAAAAAATTAACGTAGTGTCAATAATTTCATTAATTTCACTATGATGTCATAAATACATTTTTGAACACTATACTTCGAAACCCCAATATGTAACCCATCATTTACACCAATAAGCTCACATCTCATGGTCTACTTGACAGTCTTTATATCAAAATGAGATCACACGGCTTCAATCGGGTTTTCACCAGCGGGATCACGTTACCTGAAATCCAAAGTTATTTGTATTCATGTAGGCAAGCATGTACAGTACTGCAGACTGTCCTCTATTTTGTAATATTACGCTGCACCTGAGCCGCGGCTGCATGGCGACTCAGGTCGACATTGGCAGGTTATGGAACTCGACCCGAGTCGAGTGGCAGGATGAGTGTCCAGGCGATTTTTGACTAATTTACCATCATATGATGTTTTTGAAATAATATATAAATAAATGATTTTTAAACTCTAGAATCTGCGCCCTACTGTGCACTTGAAAATGTTTCAGGTGGAGCGACAAGTCTGGACACATAGCTTACAGTCTTCATCGGGTCCATATTTGGCAACCAAACGAAAATATTCAGGACAAACCCGTACGAGGCCCGTTTAGTAGCTGAAAAGCTCGACCCCGAACCGGAGAAGTTCCAAGAGTTATTGGACCAGTACTGTTAATGTTGCCATTTGGGCTCATGTTATTGAAAACCTCTGCTCAGAATCGAGTCTTATTAGCCTCCCCGACCCGTCCAGGAGGGACCGATCCGTTTGGTACTTCGAAGTCAAAATACACCCTCTATCAGTGCATCATGCCGTCTAAAGGCCCATTCACACCGAATGCAGATTGCCGTGTGGATTATTCGCGCGGATTTTTACAAGAGCCAATTCCATGGGCTCTAATGTAAGCTTGCACACCAAGGCGGAGTTTCCATGCGGCAGAAAAAACATTCGCACGGACTTCAGCTTCTGCGAAAATGCGCCTATGAAATTGTACTTTTAACCAATGAAATTTATTGTTTTTATTGATGTCACAGCATTCAAACCTTTTGATGACTAGATAGCTTGTAGTCAGTTAACACTTGCGCATTTAGTTTACTTTTTCAGAGTAGTTAGAGATCTAGCTAATCATAGTTTCTCCAACCAAATACTTATTTCCCCCACTGTATTTTAGAAGATACGCCCGTGAGTCAATTCACAGCACTCATTTTATTTGATTTAAGGTACTTCTCAATAATAAGATGATGCAATAAATTGACATGCCTTGATATCATTATGTAGCCCGAATATCATTTTTGCGCATATGCGCCTTTGCTCGCCTAAAATTGTATTTTTGGAGCGCAAATAAATGCACTCACCCATCAAAAAAAACGTTCAATTTTTGCATGCCTAGCCACCCGAACTGCAGCGCCATCTGGACAGCATTTCCAAACTCTTTCGCATAACGCGCAAAGGCTCAGAGTTGCCAAGTCCGCTTATGATGCGCGACTTTGGGCCTCTTTTTTCCTGAAGTCGCTTGAAATAATTATGGGTCGCGGGTTGTGGTTTTTTTTTGTGCTTGTTTTTAAAAATATGGTTGCTAGAGAAGTGTAACAAGTGAGCTAATTGTTATACATTTATGGTTGCCATTCTTTTTTGGATGTTCTGTTAGTTGGTGATATATTTTTATTCTTTATTATCTCTGCCAAGGAGATTATGCGATCGAGTCGGTTTATTTATTCATTTATTTATCTGTCTGTGGACAGGATTTCTCGGAAACTACAGGAAGGATCTTCATGAAATTTTCACCAGAGATAGATCTTGGTCCAGGGACGACTCCATTATATTTTGGTGATGATCCGGATCTGGATTCTGAATCCGGATCAGGATCTGGATCTACAAATTTAGTGACATTTCTCGGAAACTACTAAACAGATCTTCATGATATTTTCACCAGAGAGAGATCTTGGTCCAGGGATGACTCCATTACATTCTGCTGATGATCCGGATCTGGATTCTGGATCCGGTCCTAAAATCTTCCCAAGAGACAGATGTTGCATTTGTGTCAATGTCATCCTTTGGTGGAGATCAGAAATCTCGGATTGCTCGTTTAGAAATAAATCTGTTCTCATATTACTTTCACTTTTTACTGGCTGTCGGCATTTACTGGCTTTAGCGTTTCACGTCGGACAGTCTTGATCGTGCATGCGATATTTAATTCACAATGTCAATGGTCATGGAATTGATTTGCTCACTGACAAGCACTATTTTATATCTGGTGTGGAAATAAAGCGTGAATCCGTTTGATCCATCTGACTAATTTTCGAAAGAGAGACTGAATAAAGCCTAAATAATAAAGTCTATCTTCAACGGAAGAAAACAGACAAATAAAAAGACCAAGAAAAGTCGACAGATATCAATTTGCATTTTGTGAAGGTCGAAAACAAACATGACCAAGTTTGTAGCCTACGTCTAATAATTCCTGGAATACTCAAAACAAGAGAACTTTTATGACTTTCGGAAACTGAGTATTTTATGATCTCTGTCCGACAGTCGCTAAATTTGTCATAAATGCACGAAGTCCCGCGCCAATGTCGACTCATTTTATTGAGCAGAGCTTAAACAGAAATATTGATTGAAATTCTCGGTACTCATCTCGAAGAACCAAGCCCTCTTATCAAAACATTCACTTTTAATATCGAAAAGATTCAGTAGATTTGAAGAAATCAAAAACAATATTCGACTGTTGGACACGGAGTTATATTGAAACCATCCGGCTGTCGAACATGGAGATATATTAAAACCCTGTCCGACTGCCGGACACGTAGACACTGCGTTTAAACAAAATTTGGATTGGTGTTCATACAGTCTGTGTCTCATTTATACCAAATTAACCATAGTATAATTGTCGCTAAATGACGAGGAATTGATTACCTAGGAGTTTGGCTTGGACGACTTATCTTGATGGTTAACCTTTTGATAGTCAATTGCATGGAACATGCAGTGTAAACTGCGTTATAATATTACCGTTAAGTTTTTCATCAGAAGCTATTAGTAATACAACCAATCTATACACCTAAATGATTTATATAGAATTGGAACAAATAGCCAACTGTAACTCAACTCATAATACCACAGACTCACGATATACTTAGTAATACTGCAACAAGCAACTCATGGACGCCGGAGCTAACGTGTTGTGGATCAGCTCTCTGAAGGGGTGCAAACTGATTGGCCACTGTTTAAATGGTATAACAATATGGAGCCATTTTTTCTCTGAATGATTAGCTCCTGCAACACTTTGTAGCATGCTGTAGAACTATGCAAACTCTGGATGTCTAGAATTATATTGTGCCATCATCAACACGGCTCATTCTCAGTCTGCATCATTTCATAAGAATGTCAAATAATCAAAATCATTAGAAGAATACAAACATTTGCTTTACTGATCCTTCGCTCTGTCGTTGCTCTCCTCCTCGTGTTGCGTTTACCAGCATAGACATAATAAAGATTTATTTATTATGTCTCTTTATTATGTCGGTTTACCAGAGGTGCAGGCTTTAGAATGTCCGGTTCCCTTCGGTACGAAGAACGTGATTGGCCGACTGAATCCACGTGTCATTCTATGGGCGCTTTGATTGGTTGGAACATTTAGACTGGTTTTGTTCACCTGTTTTAACTTTATATTTAAAACGGCCAACTTTTGCACCCCAAACATTTGATATTGTGTTTTATAAATAATTAATCTACATAAATGCAAAATATGAACTACTCTCTTGATGGGGAAATACTACATGAAAAACTAAAGCAGCTAGCTTCGCTTGGCCCACTGCCTATTTAAGTTGAGGAAGTAGTGGAGCTGTGCATGCAGCCCATACAGCCAGTAGATGGCAGTCATAAATTGGTTTAAACGGATTACCAGACTATTCTATTCCCAGATTTTCAGAACCATTTATTAATTAATATTTTGTCATTTCCCCTTAATGATGAGAGAAAATATCTTGTGGAAAGGGCTGATAAGAACAGAAAAACATCTGAAACAACTTACTTCAACGAAAGCCGCTGGATGACTTGCCTTGCTGTAAATTGAAGGAGAGACATACAGCAAGTGCCGGTGAAGGCGAGCAAAATGCAGAATGTGGCATAGTCACATAATAGCTAAACTGGTACAGGGCTGCCAACTGTGTACGCAGTCTTATGCATACGGTGCAAGTTTCGCGCATTTTGAAGGCGTATTCAGTGTAGTCAGCAACTATGAGATTCTTACTCGTAATTTAAGTCCTGGTGAGTAGAAGTTTCAATTTCACTTGCGTTACGGTGGATTTCACAGCAAGTAACATGGGATCGCAATTCAGCGATCTTCTTTCAACAACTAGAATTCCTTTACCCAAGTATGCTTGGAGCTGTCAGACAGCTGGGTTCATCCTTTACTTTTTCAGCTGTCAGGTAGCCGGGCTCACAGACCTCAAAATCTGTCAGCTCGGCTGAGTTTTTGTCAGCCCTGATTTTTTCAAATGCAAAAACCCAAAGAGAGACACCTTTTTATGAACAAAACATACATTTCTCAGAATATAGCAACAATGAGGTCTTGTGTATCATATAATAAGACAGGATTTTTAAAAGTTAAGTGCTGAGGCAGCTAGCAGGCTGTCTTCTGAACAAAGTAGAGCACTTGGCAACCGAGCACATGTATCCCCCGATGGCCCCCCAGTTGGGCCCAGATGGTCCCAGAGTACCCAAAATCAATAGATGTCATGAACTTACCATTATACATGTCCCTGCAAAATTTGAAAAGAATCGGTGCACTTATGTGGGCTGTAGAGCGTTCACAAGAAAATCTCTGCAGACGCGGCGGACGCGGACGCGTGACGAGGCCAAATCCATAGTATCCTCGAACTTCGTTTGGGGGATACAATAACAAGACAAGATTCAAACCCTGACCCCTTTGACATTTGTTTGCGACTTTGATTTTTGACCTAGCAGTCTGATGATAGAGGAGGGGCAAGCCATGGGTAGGACCTTACTGCTGTGAAAGTTTTACGTAAATCGTGCCAATAGTTTAAGATAGAGGGTTTGGAGCACAATGGTTTTATGTCCAAAATGTGTGGTATAGAGATTTTTACCCCGTCACCCCGTTTTGATCAGCTAATCCTTGGAGCACAATAACTATGTCTATCTGCATTCATTTTTCATCAGACTGCACATTTTCATTTTGTGATATGTCCAACAAAATCTGCTTAACCCGTTGCACACCAAAGGCCCGTATTTGGGCCGTCGGGGAAGTTAAAAACAAACTAAGTCATTTACACAGCTAGTATGTAACTGAGATACTCATACCACGTATCGTCGGAAAGCAACGATTCTTGTGATTCAACTGATGCCATTTCAAAATATAATCATCAAAGCAGCTTTAATCAATGCCTGTGTCAGACCACAAACAGACAGTTACAAACCTGCTGCAACTCACCAATGAAGCCTCCTAGTACTTCTCCAGTCAAACATATCCCCTAAACATGGTCTTGTTACATTCACGAAACTCGAATAAATCCAATCCAGTAAAGTTTTTCGTCCAAAGCACACCATTATACCAGTAAATATCCACAAACAGCTGCTGCATCGTTTGAAATTGGCCCGGTGAAATTCACAAAGTCCGCTGTATTTTTAGTCGTAGCTCCGGTGCACATGTAAACCGTATGGAGCCATTGGACTTAAAATGGAGTCTGCACTCCAACCTTTCAACTGACATCTCTTTCGACCAGTTACAATCTTCCCTGTCCTGTCTACAGCCTGCTATAGCCAATGAGTGCCTGTGTTGAGAAGCTCATACCTCATTTTTTGTGTGAGCCTGCAGCAACCAATTGAAATGATTAATGTTGCATTGTATAGCCAATGAAATTCTGAAAACAATGTACAGCTTTGCAGGGTGGAAACAAAGCTGAAACGGCAAATCGCGTGCGTAACTGAAAGTACAGAATATCTCCCAGCTGTGCATAATGTGTGAGGTGCGTCGAGCAAAACAGAGAGGGAGAGAGAGATTTCGAGTGAATGTTTGATGGTTGTTTAGTTTGACAGGAAAAATGGCGAAAAGGTTGCAGAAAACAACATTGATAGTCACAGAAGCTCCAGAGCTGTGCTCTTGGCGTGCAAATGATAACTCAGGGGAAGAGGTATCTGACTGATATCTCGTCTGATGACTCCGTAGCAGAGGAAATGTTTCTCGGGGGGAAAAGACTTTACTCTTGACAAGTAAGTATCATATTATAACTTATATTTCATTATATAAGGTTCATATTTTATTATGATTATATTATTTCTATATTACACATTATTACAGCAGTCACGGAAGGTGGATGGAGGTCATGTTTTTTTTGCCGAAGTTGGTCAAGCTGTTTGTCTGTTATTCTGCAATTCTGTGTAATCCAGAAAAAGGATATTATAATATTATGATTATTATAGGCCATTATTATTATTATATCATTACTGTGTTATGTATTATTACCTCCGTCACCAAAGGTGGATGGAAGTTTTGTTTTTGCTGGCGTTGGGAGCTCTGTCTGTAATTCTGTGTTCAGGATGACGGAAAATTGATATTATATTATGTTAATAATAATAATAATAATAATAATTTTTTATTATTGTTATTATTATTATTATCATTATATTACTGTATTACACATTATTACCTCCGTCACCGAAGGTGGAAGGAAGTTGTGTTTTCGCCAACGTTGGTAGCTCTGTTTGTAATTCTTTGTTCAGGATTATAGAAAAAGAATATTATAATATTATGTTTATATTATAATGATTATATTGTCACTAGATTACGTATTATTACCTCTGCCACCGAAGGTGGGAGGAAGATACGTTTTCGCCGGCGTTGGTAATTCTGTTTGTCTATTATTCTGTGATTCTGTGTTCAGGATTGCGGAAAATGTACTGAGCGGATATTGATGCAATTTGGCAGGATGATAGAAGATAGCCTGAGGAAGAGTTTTGGAAGAAGAAGAAGGAGTACAACTGGTACGTACTGAATATTCCACTGTATATGATGCCCTTTGAAATATAATCATTTCTGCTGCATATATTTATGTTTTTGTATATTTTTCTCCACGTTGTTCCAGGTGTATGGGTGGAGTGGACCTCTCTGACGCCCTGATTGGGCACTACGAAGTCCTCCACAAGACCCAGAAGGAGTACAAGACCTTCTTTTACCATTTCACGGACATTGCAATTGTGAAAGCCTTCATCCTTCACAAAGAACTTGCAAAAAGTAAAGGAGAGACACCTCTGCACCAGAAGGCGTTCAGAGACCCTCGCCGAGGAGCTGGGAGAGGCTTCCTCCACAGCCAGACCAGTACCTGCTCCAGCTCAACACAGAGCACATCACAAGCCAGTGCATCACTGCGCACAGCACTGCTGGTCTGCTAAAATGCAGACCTTGCCATGCAATAAGGCCTGTGAAATGCTCCTCCTGTAATGTGCCTTTGTGCTTTGTCCCACGTCGGGATTGCTACAACGACTGGCATGCTGCCAACAACCTGTGATAGGTTATTTATCATATATTGTAAATAGTTTGCTCTGAGTTTGCTGTGTAAAGGCCATTTGTTTACATTTCATATAAAAAAAGCATTTTTTACATAACAGCACTCATTTTGACTCTTTTATTTGCACAAATTTGAGTTTATATTTCAGTAACATTTTTTCAGCTGTACTGATAGTGAATTTGGGATAGGGCATAGGATACCTCTAAGTGTCACCTTTCATTAGAGCGCAAGATTATGACTGTACGTTGAGGCGTTCAAGAGTTATGCCCTTTTATCCTAGGTATGTGACCATGGTTATCCAAGTGTTCTTTTAGGGTCTCCAAATGGCCATTTTTGGAAACGCCTAGACATGGCCTTAGAAAAACATGTAAAACACTCATTTTCTGGAGGACTGATATCAAATTTGAACTGGGACTAGGTAAGGCTTCATGCTGTGGTCCCATTGCGTTTTTTCAACTAATAAATCCCAGCTAAACTCATCTGCAGGCATCGGTTTGCAAAAAAAAAAAAAATAAAAAATCAGGCGAGAGTAAAAACCTTCAACTTCAGTGTGTTCCAACTTAGATTACTCAATGACAGTAGCACTTAATGATTCTTTCAGCTGGGGGAAAAACTTCAGCGTTTCCTTTCAAGAGACCAAAACTATCCATATAGTCCAAACGGTTCAAGAACAACTTTCAATTTACTTTGGGTACGCTTTTGATAGGCATTTCAAGCAAATTTTACCCGAGTGTTAAGGGGTTAAATGAATTAAACATTGACATTTTGATGAATAAACATGAATTTTATAACAAAATAGTCTGTCTTCCATTGCAAACGAACTTACATTCAACCAATCACCATTGTGTTATGCCACATCATGTGCAAGAATTCTTGAAGCACTGAGGTGACGTCCATTTTTGGCAATTTTGACCATGATGTTACAGTTAGACTCCAATGAAAACTTAGGTGTTTAATATACTACTGAACCATGCAGCAAAAAAGAGACTGGTTTAAAAAAAAAAAAAAAAAAAAAAAAGGGGTAAAATACCTGATTTACTAGAACACTTGGAAACCTAAAAATATTTTTTCTCAAAACCTCCAAAATGGACAGTCTGAAACCATTGTGCTCCAAATCCTCGACATGCGTCTGAACAGACAGACGGACGGACGGACCCGATCAAAATGCCCTCGCTACCCCTTCGGAGGAGAATTGCTCTTCTCCTTTTCATAAATCTGAGATCCTTCACCATCTTTCTTTTATGCTGGTTCTTCTTTGCCCAGCCACGACATTAACCCTCGCTTTGCCATGCTAAACTCAACTGTACACAATTATAGAATGTTCTTGGTTAAGTCAAAGACACATTGCAAAAATATCTCTGTATTAACTTTCATACTCGAAAAGACGAACTCAAACCTTCGGTCAACAAAGTAAAGTGTATTTTCACTGGCCAATATTTAGAAAATGTAATGAATCCCATTCAGTCACATAAATTGATGCCAAGTTCGAATACTCGCTAAATCGTGTGAATAGATGGCTGGCAGCATAATTTGTATTTACAGCACAGTGACGGGTTCACACAGAATTGCAACCTTGTGAACCTCCGCAAAGGTTTCTCTCGCGATCATGGCCGTATATGCTATACAAAGAAATCAATGGATAACGGTGAATAGTTACTTCACCATTTAGTTCGCTACCCAGCATTTGCATGCACCGAAGCAAAGTCGGCAAAACGCTTTCAAGCTTTTCAACTTTCACTAAATAAACCAATAAACTTGCTTGCAAGGCTAGCAAGCTAGTTCGCCTGATCAGCTAGCTATTTGTGGTGCATTTAAGTAAATAAATACAGTGAATTGCAATTATCCCGCTACTTAGTCTGATTAACAACAAGAATTGCGTATAAGGAGCCAAGTTGAGCCTCGTGTCAGATTAGTAAGTAGTCATGAATTAGCTGTGTTGCAAGGTCTGTTACACATTGAGGAGACTGATCAGCTCATTCGCCGAATGCAGAGTTTTTACGCAAACGAATGTTTGCCAAAGAAAAAAAACTTGATGTCTACCAAAGTAAGTCAGAATAAATATGTAAGACCTTGCAGTAGATAACAAATTAGGGGGCCGCCAAGCTGTCACGGAATTACAGTCCCATTACATTTTGGGTTGTAACTCTACAACTAAATAAGATAAAATCAAGTATATGTCATATTGAAGGTATTAACCTGTTCTTTAACACCCCTTAAAACTCCGGGAAAATTTGCCTAAAATGCCTATCAAAAGCGTACTCAAAGTAAATTAAACGCTGTTCTTGAACCGTTTGGACTATATGGATGGTTATGGTCTCATTTGAAAGGAAACACTCTGAAGTTTTTCCCCCAACTGAAAGAAACATTCTAAGTGCTACTGTCATTGAGTAATCCAAGCTGGAACACACTGAAGTAGAAGGTTTTTACTCTCGCCAAAATTTTTTTTTGCGAACAGATGCCTGTAGATGAGAGCAGCTGGGACTTATTAGCTGAAAAACACAATGGAACCACAGCATGAAGCCTTACTTAGTTCCAGTTCAAATTTGAAAACAATCCTACAGAAAATGAGCATTTTGCACATGTTTTTTAAGGCCATGTCTAGGCGTTTCCAAAAATTGCCATTTGGAGACCCCAAGAGGACCCTTGGATAACCATGGTCACATACCTAGGATAAAAGGGCATAACTCTTGAACGCTTCAACGTACCGTCATAATGTTGGGTTCTAATGAAAGGTGACACTTAGTGAATCTGGATATGGGACTGGATTCCTCTATCAATATTGCTGAAAAAAAGTTACTGAAGCATAAACTCAAAGTTGTGCACATAAGAGTCAAAACGAGTGCTGTTATGTGAAAAATTGCTTTTTTATATGAAATGTAAACAAACAAATAACCTTTACGCAGCAAACTCACAGCAAAATATTTACAATATATGATAAATAAAAAATCAAAAGTTACTGAAGCATAAATTCAAATTTGTGCATATAAAATTCAAAACGAGTGCTGTTATGTAAAAAATGTTTTTTTATATGAAATGTAAACAAACAAATAACCTTTCCATAGCAAACTATTTACAATATATGATAAATAAAAAATAAAAAAAATTAAAAGGTTACTGAGGCATAAACTCAAATTTGTGCATATCAACCCCAAGGGGAGGAGATTCTGACTTTGTTCTATTACATATATCCAATGCAAAGGAGAGATTCCTTTGTCTTTGTTCTTGCCTGTAAGGAAGACCCTATGTGGCACATAGTAAAATGGATCCTATTGACTTACTTTATCTCATTCTGATTTCTTACAGGGATGAAAATTAAAATTTCCACAACAACCAACGCCGGCGAAAAAATAACTTCCTTCCACCTTCAGTGACGAAGGTAATAATGCGTAATATGGTAATAATATAATCATCATAATATAAGCATAATATTATAATATCCTTTTCCCGTAATCCTTCCAGAGAATTACAGACAGAATCACCAACTCCGGTGAAAACATGACGTCCTTCCACCTTCCGTGACAGATGCAAATAATATGTAATGTAATGTTATAATAATAATAATAATAATAAAATATAAACGTAATATTATTATATAATGAAATATAAGTTATAATATGATGCGTAGCCTACTTGTCAAGAGTAATGTCATCTCCCTCGAGAAACATTTCCTCTGCTACGGTGCCATCACGGTTTTGGTCAGATATTTCTTCCCCTGAGGTATCACTTGCGCGCTGAGTGCACAGCTCTGCAGCTTCTGAACTGAAAATGATTTTTTTCGCAACCTTTTCGCTATTTTTTCTTTCAAACTCCGTAAACAACCAAACAAACATTCGCTGGAAATCTCTCTCTGCCTCGCTCTGTTTTGCGGAACGCGCAGCACGCATTACGCGCAGCTGAGCCATATTCTGTCCTTTCTCTTACACGAGCGACACGCAGCGTCAGCTTTGTAGCCACCCCAACAAGTTATATATCGGCGTTTGCAGAATTTCCTTGGCTTTACAATCAGGGATGCAAACAGGGAAAGCTGAAAAAAGAGAGAAATGACCGCGGCGGGTGGCAAGCGTAGCACTGCGTCTGACAACAAATACCTTCAGTGGGTTACTCATAAGGTGACAGAGATTAACAGGTATATTGTAGTTATTTAACTTCTCTGCCACCATGACTGCTAAATTCAATCAATAAAAGTAGTTAATCAACCCTTTACAGGCCAGTTTCTGGGATGTACCACTCAAAAAAGATTCATTGAGTCTCCTGTTCAATTCAATGTAATTTTATTATGAACAACTGAACACATTGCCCTCTTTGCACCGGTGCAAAGAGCATGCATCGCCGACCGGGCTGCCTCCTCTTCGCTGGTCCGGCCACACCTACTAATTTTATTGATTGAATTTAACAGTCATGGTGGGAGAGAAGTTAACAAAACAAAAAAAGAAAAATATTAAAATATTAAACCATTAAAAAATTATAGCTTCAGCCATCATGAGGATGCAATGAGTCCTTAACAGGGTGAAAGCCATTTTTAGTTTCAATCTAACACTACAAAAAAAAGTTAAAATGCATAAAAACTGATATCCCCCATGAACATTGTCTGACCTCAGACAGATGTAATGATAAAAAAAAATCCACTCTTGCAAGGGAATATTTCATTTTTGGGCTGTTTATTTGTATAAAATTAGAGGTACATCCAGAACCAGCCTGCAAAGGGTTAATTAACTAATTTTATTTGGATAATTCTAACAGTCATGGTGGCAGAGGAGTTAAATAACAAACAAAAGAAAAGAAAAATCATCTTACAAGATAAAACCATTAAAAAGTTATGACTTCTACCATCACAAGGACTCAATGAGTCCTTACAGGGTGAGAGCTATAAATATAATTACACACTGAAAAAAAAAACTTTTATATAGATAGATTTTTTTTTTATTTCAACATGAACAGATAAAGGAAGAACTTCCTCGAAGCGTTTGGCTATAGCATGATTGCAGCCAAAATGCTGCTCAATAGAAGAACGAGCGAGTAAACATTGAGTCCTTGCAGGGTATATAGCAAGTTAGAATTAGAAAAGTTTTAAGAGTCAATCACTGGGAATCCATGGGCCACGTCAACCCCCCCGCCCCACGAGCGTTACCATAGCAACACGCACACACACTGCGTGTCGCGTGTGGAGAGAAGCAGCTGACTAACGTTACAGTTGCTGCTTCTTCTTAGTTTTCCCAGACTACGGCATGAACCCATGGACGTGTTATTATTTAATAATTTATCTATCAGTGACCCGCGCATTTAACAAACAGGCTCCAGCTCATGGATGTATCGGGCTCTATCTGCTTCTTCTTCTGTAGTTTCAGCAGCGATTCCCGGCGCACTGCAGGCAGAATTACACCCATACAGCACAAGCATGAGACGGAGATGGCACAAAATTAGACAGATAAAAAAAATCAAACGGGCCGTATTTGGCCCACGGGCCGCCAGTAAGTAGAAGATTTTAATATAAGCAGACGATCACATCTCACTGGGTGTGACGCTCTGTCACCTGACTGTCGCACAGCAAAAGGAAAAAATATTGTTTTTCTATCGCTTAGCAGCGCGACATGTCTTTCTATAATGCTAGCTGAAACAGTAGCCCAACCACCCTGTTTAACAACGTAAGGAACAAAACAAAATAGCCCCATTTTGTTTGATTTCGGAATCCAGCCGCGGGATTAGGCCAGTGGTAAACCGTTCAGACGTAACTTTCAAGGCCCCTTCCTTTTAATAGTATACAGCTTATATTGCGCCTGCGTACCATGTACACGAATACACCACAGCTTTTATCTAGATTCACCCTCTGATGGGTCAATTTTGAGTGTGCCGCTGCCTTGCTGCCGGCTATGTCTACACCTAACGTTATAGCCTAGTTATTGTTGTAGTTACTGTTCATTGACAATTCATAATCACACTTGAATATGCAATGCTTACCTCGCATGATTTCAAAAGTCGTCCTCCGAAATCATTGCAGTCCTCCACTATGTCCTTGCGCAGCATCGACCACGCCCCCGCTGCCGCTCCGCGCTCGCGGCCCGCGACCCCCCCCCCCCCCCGAAACAAAAACTCTTCGGATCTGCGCGATTCACACAAGTCACCTTTTTGGAAATGAAAAAAGCGAATAGCGCTTTTCGGCGCCGTGTTTGCATGTCTGTACAATGCAACAATCGTCGTCTCGATTGGTTGCTGGTTGCTCGGGCTACACGCAAAAAAAGGGAGGCATGAGCTTCGTTTCAACACAGGCACTCGTTGGCTATAGCAGGCTGTAGACAGGGCAGGGAAGCTCGTAACTGGTCGAATGAGGTGTCAATCGAAAGGTTAGAGTGCAGACTCCATTTTGACGGAAATGGATTTGTACAGTTTATTTCTGCAGCGAAGCAAAGATTACTAATGCAGCGAACTTTGTGGATAACCACCGACTCATTTCAAACGATGCAGCGGCTGTTCATGGATATTTACCAGTATAATAGTGCGTTTTGGACTAAAAACTTTACTTGGTTGGATTTACTGGAGCTTCGTGGATGTAACAAGACCATGTATGAGGGGATATGTTGGACTGGAGGAGTGCTAGGGGGCTTCATTGGTGAGTTACATCAGTTTTTTAACTGTTCGTTTGTTTGTTTGTTTGTGGTCTGACATAGGCGTTGATTAAAGCTGCTGTGATGATTATACTTTGAAATGGTTGGCATCACTCTTAGCTTTCTTAGCTTTCCGACGATATGTGGCATGAGTATCTCAGTTGCATACAAGCTGTGTAAATGACGTGGTATGTTTTTAACTTCCCTGACGGCCCGATTACGGGCCGTCGGAGTGGTAACGGGTTAATATAATCAAGAGAAAATATATTTGAGAAATTTTCATGGAAGAAACAAGCAAAAACTACTCCGTCACGGAATAACACAAAATTGACGTGGTTTTTTTAATGTTGTGTTTAATTATCCAGAAAGTGATCTTCCTGTCATAGTTATGAAACTTCAATATGTTCATATTTAAGGTGTTTTTTGTTAATACTGTAAGTTATAGAAACAAATATTAACTTTAACCCTGCTTTATGGGCAAGAAATTTCAAAAAGTCAATGTCATGGAATTACATGAGGCAAATTGTCACGGAATGACAACAATAGTATTAATTAGTTTCAATGTATTTATTTCAATATATTATACATGTATACATAATTATTTACATTTTTACAGTTTAGCAATATATTACAATGAGTTTTCCACTTAATGACCAATCATAATACATACTTTTTTATTTTTATTTTTTATCTGCATGTCAACATTGGCTTGGCGGCCCCCATTAGCATAGTCTCAGTAATTAGCTGAAAAGGAGTTAATGTTTCTCCAAATTGGGTGAAGATAGAAAGATGTTTTTACCTTCATTTGAAACTGTCAGGTATACTATCAACGGGACATTCTAAGGATACTTGCATAATATTTCATTTGAAATCGACATGTTTGGCACCAAATTTCAATGTTTAGGGGTTAATTGCAAAGCCCTCAAAGGGTAAATCACTATATTAAAAGGTTTGTTGCAGACTATTAAACAGAATAAACATGAATGAAAGAAATTTGTATCCTTATTAGTTTATTGGTTATAACCCTTTGAAAATGGTCACAAACTGTGACCAGAGGGTTAACATGGGCCACGCCCCCTTTTTCAGGGGCCCATAAAATGAGAACGGAACGAGATATCAACTTGAAACTACCTGCAATTTAATTTGCTCATCACAGGCAACAAAATATTACCAAATGAAGCATTTCTGAGACCATCAAGATGGGAGCTTGGGTGATTTCATATGGAATGACCCAGCTGAGGAATGCTTTAAGACTGTATGAAGGACAAATTGCAGAGGGGGCAAAAACTAACCCTAAGCGCTTCTTTTAGTACTGTAGCAGAAAAAGGAAAGTTAAAGAGCAGGTTAAGTGCATAAAGAATAAAAACGGATCACTGCTATATGATAACAAGCATATTGCGGACGCCTTAAACAGTTACTTTGTTGAGAATTTTACCTCCGAGGGGGTCTTTATTTGGCCAGAGGGCATGTCAAATGCTCAAGATTATTTACCAAAAATTGAGGTTCGGGATAACGAAGTATTAGACAAGTTGCATAAACTAAAGGCAGATAAGGCGGCGGGTCCTGATGGCTTATATCCTAGAGTGCTCAGGGGAGTTGGTGAGATCATCTTTAAGCCGCTATCCGACATCTTCAGACGGTCTTGAGAAACTGAAGAAATACCAAATGACTGGAAACAGGGCAATATAATACCAATATATAAGAAAGGGGACCGTACAGAGCCAGAAAACTACAGGCCAGTCAGTTTGACTTTGCGTGCAAAATATTGGAATCTATCATAAAAGATGAGCTGGACCTATTTCTTGAACGGAACAGCATCGAGGGATAGCCAACATGGTTTTCGGAAGGGACGGCCATGCCTAACAAACCTTCTGGAGTTTTTTGAAGAGGCGACCAGAACTTATGACCAGAGGAGGGCTTATGACATCATAAACTTGGACTTTCAGAAAGCATTCGATTCAGTACCACATAAGAGACTAATTTTTAAAATGAGCTCCATTGGAGTTACAGGAGGTATTCTGAAGTAGATTAAAAACTGGTTACAGGGCAGAACACAAAGAGTGGTGGTCAGTGGTATCTCATCTGAGCTAGGTATGGTGGGGAGTGGCATCCCTCAGGGATCGGTGTTGGGTCCCCTGCTGTTTCTCATCTACATTAAATGACCTTGATCGGAATATTGAGAGCAAATTGGTTAAATTTGCAGATGATACTAAATTGGTGGGTTTGGCAAATAGTTTAGAGTCCACTAAAGTGATTCAGGACGATTTGGACAGAATCCAGAATTGGGAAGAAATGTGGCAAATGAAATTTAATCAAGCAAAATGTAAAGTTGTACATGTAGGTAATAAAAACATTAGACAGGATTACTTCATGGGAGGTTTAAAACTGGAATGTGCTGCACAAGAAAAAGATCTGGGAGTGATTGTTGACCAAATCCTCACTGGTTCCAGCCATTGTGCCGTAGCAGTTAAAAAAGCTAATCGGATGATGGGATACATTGCCAAAAGTATTGAGTACAAATCTAAGGAGGTGATGCTTCTTTTGTACAACATGTTCGTTAGACCACATCTGGATTATTGTGTACAGTTCTGGGGACCATACTTTAAGAGAGATATAGAGGCTCTAGAGAAAGTTCAGAGAAGAGCCACTAAGCTTACTCCATGTATAAAAAATGAAAGCTACGAGAAGAGGCTGAAGATCCTTAATCTCTTCACTCTCAGGAAAAGGAGACTTAGGAGTGATTTGATTGAGGTCTTTAAATATGTAAAAGGGATTAACAAAGTGAATAATGAAGGATTCCTTCGACCAAGTGTTGTGAGTAGAACTTGGAAATGGAAGTTGACCAAAGGTAAATTTAGCATTGATATTCTGAAATATTTCTTCACCCAAAGAGTAATTTCAATGTGGAATAGCTTGCCTGACCATATTGTTAAGGCAGAGACCTTGGGGGTTTTCAAGAGCAGGCTTGACTTAAAGCTAGATACCATTGAGTCATTCAGTATCTGAAGGGATATATTCACAATAGTATAATGAAACTGGCGAGCTTAGTTGGGCTGAAAGGCCTGTTCTTGCCATTCATGTTAGGTTATGTTATAATATCCGTAAAAGGCATAGAGTATTCGCAGAAAATGGCAATATTCTCAGGGCATTTGTGTACCATCAGTATTCCATAATGTAACTACAACCCCTGGAAAAATATGGAATCACCACACGGAGTATGTTAATTTACCTTTTTTTCCTTCATAACAAAGAAGCAAATTACACATATGATAAAACAAGAGCAACGCAGAGCGTGGCATATGCCCCCGCCTGTATGTTGATCAAGGGCATATTGAGATGGCTGCTGTGGCGGCCATATTAGATATCGCATGACGCTGGTTTTCGAAAGGAACCTTCCTCTAGCCACTCCCAATACACCATTAAGAAATCAATCCGACAAGGGATTCTATAGTTATTTCACAGAAATTAAAAAGTTAAAGGATGACGGACGAACGGACGGACGACGGACATGGTGTCGACATCATGCCCCCTTTCCTCTTTGGAGGGCGGGGGCATGACAATTATTGTTTATTAGCTTGACATGCGGGCGTCATTCAACATTTCACTTTGAAAGTGAAGGCAAAACATGTAGCAAATGCGCAAATCGCGGTAGATGGCAGAGTATTAGAATTTATCGCTTTCTGATGCGTCATCATCAGTGATACCTTACCCTTTCCTGAGAACAAAATGCTTCATCAGCACCAGTAAAGTTATTCTCTGCGTAATTTTTGTAGAAGAGGGGCAGCATAACTTTCTCAAAGGTAATTAGGGAAACAGAATTGGACACAACGCTGTTGCTCCTAATTTTGCTTCGAACAGGATCACGGACAAAGAAACATTTCATAAATGCAGCAGCTTCGGTGAATAAACGCAACCTTGTTTGAAAGGTAAGGCAACGCACAGTATATATATCAAGCTGCCTAAAACACACGTTTCAAAACCACAATCTGAAGACCTGTTTCAGTGATGGAAAGTGAAGCCTGTTTCCTAGTGATAATGCAGAAGTGAGTGGTCTATTGCAGCCAATTCTCTCTGACCAATCAGTGGGCTGCTGTTGTCATCCCGCAACATATTTTACAATTTTTCAGCAGCCAGTAATAGGCCAGTCAGTTATAGGCCTGTAGGGTATTCATGAGTGGGGCCAAGTTAAACATTTTATATTATTTTATATTGTGCTTTGTTGGAATGTCAGTGCTAAATAAATATTTTCATAATTTTGTAATTGATTTATTCTTTGAAGTGTGACTATTAATTTATGCCATAGCAATGCCTTGGCTTTAGTTAGGTAAGCGCACAGTCATGGCCATAAATGCAATGGTACTAAAAATTGGCATTAGGGCTGTCACGATAACAAATTTTGCTGGACGATAAATTGTCCCAAAATTTATTGCGATAAACGATAATATTGTTGTTTCGGTACCATTTTTCAAATATAATGACATTCTATTAAAATGCAAATTCACCCTTTTTAAAGATAAATGAGCTCCTAGGTTTTAGTGATTTTTAGTGCCCTAAGTGTACTTCGAATTCAATAAAATAAAATAAAAAAAACAGAATTATTATCCAGTGTATATTCAAGCGAACAAACACGTGTAATCTTTCATTTCTAAGTCAAGCCAAAATTAGTCACAAGCTCCAAGCTTGTAAAGAATTTAATCTAAATTTAATTGCACTCAGATAAAAGTCAAAAAACATTCATTGAATATAGCCAATATATCAATAAAATCATTGACTTCACATTCAACTCCAAAATCATATCACAAAGTCACATACTCATGGGATTTTATGAATTTAGACTACCCTGAATGTACTGGGTAATAGCAAAAATGAAAAATAAGAACATAATCACTATAGATACACGCCACCAAAAAATATTTTTTCTTTATCCAATCATCTGTAGAAACCATCGATGAGTTCTGTGAGCATTTTCAACTTCCAATTTTTGACTAAAAACACAATCCTGATGGAACTCCAGGAAATATGCATTACATATTACGCATTACAAATTAACCTAGTGAATAACCCAAACAACAACTGAAAACAGTGTCACTAACTAGCCACATTCGACTATATTCGGTGTCAAGTGACGCTCCATTTACATGAAAAAACAAAAGTGAAACTGCGCGGAAGGGCTGAAGCATCATTAATACTAGCGAACGATACCACTAACTTTTACCTTTACGACGTGATAGAAAAGTTAGTGGTATCGTTCGATAATATTGCTAAAGGTCATGGATTAGCTGGGCAGCTGATGAAATAACCCTGATTTAGCTTTGGAGCGAGACGCCCAGCTGCGTTAGTACTGATAACCCGTGCGTGTGCTGGCCACAGTTACCAATTGATTCAGCATCACCGAAGTGAAAATGTAGGGTGATAATGCTTCATATTAAAGTGTGCGAAAGTGAGGTAGGAAAATAAAGGTCCATCAGGTTTGTTGGTAAGCTTACGTAATGCAACGTTATGGTTTGACTGGCCATGCTTCCATTAATGGGAGCTGGCGAAGGTGCGTCAAAGAGCTAAAACGAGCACCCACTCACACTCCCGGGGGATGCTGATACACACTGATCCAACCACGCAACTTACCAGCGGGCACAGCATTTGTCTCAACTCTCAACGAGTTACATAAAGGGACGCCGCAGTGTTCAGCTGTCAACCACTCACGCCGCTGAAACTTAGGCTGCAAGACTGCTTCATCCTCGCTCCACTAGCCGAATGGGCTACACAAAATACAGGTATACGGACTATTAATTATTACTATACTATAAGCTCTCTCTCGTCTTGAATATCCATAATATCTAAGTCGTTTCTTTTCCGTAGTGTTGAAACTTGCCGCTGCGGCCCCTGCCCACACAGTGTCACATTTGACCGGGGTGCCTTAGCTAGCTAATTTGAAAACGGAGGTTCTGTCTAATGCAGGGGTGGGCAATTCCAGTGCTGGAGGGCCGCTGTGTATGCAGGTTTTTATTTCTATCAATTACCTTGACTAATTGAGTTAATTGATTACATACACAGATTTATGCAAAGATAAGGTCAAAGAAAAAAAAATTTACGTGGAGAAGAGAACTCTCTCTGTTTGTCATTCATGATAATTTAAAGAAATGCGCTTGAAATGTCAGATTTCAGACATAGTTTGGCTAATTTAGACAATCAACTAATTAAAGGCCAGAAGTTGGTGTGAAAACCAGGGACAGATACGGCCCTCATTGCCCACCTCTGGTCTAATGCATCATGCATAAGATCAATTCAGTTACGGAAATACTCAAAGTCAGAATGCTGTAGATATGAAATCGGATTTTCATGACTGAAAAATCAGAGTTTTATTTATTTATTTAATTTTGAAGATAAAAAAGCAAAATTCCGCGAATTAGCGGAAAAATCACATCCCTGAGATTGACAAGACGGTTCACTCCACGGAGGAGTAAGGAACCGCGAGTAATCAGTCAAGATCAATGCACTGGAGTTACTTCTCTTGACATCCAGTGCCTTTGATAAATGAAAATTATCGACCCCAGAAAACAAAAAATGAGATCGATAAGTTATCTTTAGATTAATTGATTTATTGATTATCGCAACAGGCCTAATTGGCATAACAATTTCTTTCGGTGTTTCGGCCAAGCGTTGCTCATTTTCGGTTTCAGCCAAAAATTCTCATTTCAGTGCATCCCAACCTTAAATCTCGGTTTCTTTAGTTTGCGTCCATGGGCAAATTTTTTATTTGGTGCATTTTAATGGCAGCTAGCAAGCTGAATGCTTGTGATTCAACTCTAGCTGAGTTAGTTCGCAAAATAATGGCCATTCACTTTTCCCCTATTGACTTCCATGCATCAAATAGAACAGTTGGCTAGCTAAGCTAGCAAACTTTCTAGCTGAGCAAGCGAAGTAACGTTAGTTAGAACTACTGATTGCTATCCATTGCTTCCTGTGTCTGCCATGTTAAAGCCATAGTCACTTGGGAACCCTTTGCGCATGCTCAGAAGGTTATAATCCTGAGCGAACCCTTCGCTGTTGTTTAAATACAAAATACGCCGCCTGGCTTTACTCAAGGTGGCGTCATTGGTCATGTTGACGGACAGAAAGAGTGTTCCATTTTAATGGAGCCAATTTCGCGGCAAAAATATGCTGTTGGCCTAACGGACCGACTCACCCAGAAAATTATCGGCCCAAAATAAAGATCGTTGGCCAATGGCCAACGGACTGGCGTTAAGGTCGAACACTGGATAAATAATGGGCAAGTAGTTCTCCAGAAGAGAAGACAGGTTTAACATAAGTGTGACAGATTTATGGATGCACAGATATACATGGACAGACAGAATTTAGTCTGAAAAGCCCTCTTCAGCTCAGGTTATCTGAGAGGCTAGTTATCCATTTCATATCTCCCCACACTGAGTGTTTGTTAAGTGCGACAAGGGGAGACACCGGACGCAGGATAGGGAAAAAGACAGAGGTTAATTTATATGGAAGAAAAGAAAACAGGCTGGGATAAACGGGCAAGAAGGCCAACAAAAAACATCTCCCAAGGGGCTGCAAAGAGGGCAGTGATACAAGGGAAATCACACATGGCCAGGAAACACAGCATGGCTTAGAAACACAAGGAACCAAGGAGCTCAGCAAGAAAACATCAGTAACATAACAAGAAGGAACCTGAACCAAAAACATGAACAGAGCAGGCAGGACATAAGTGTTTGGGGACCTAAATCATTGTTTGACTAAACACCAATGGGCACCATCGGGCACTTTAACCACCGCAATTCAGCAAAACTGCAATGCAAGTTCTTTCTGTTATTTTCTTCAATGGCTAAATCTGTGTTGTAGAAAATAAATTTGTGACTATTATTGCTTATGCATTGCAAGACAGTATGTCAATGAGTTAATCAGACAGTATCACAGTAATGTTTCGTGGGGGGGGCGGAGACTTTCAGGAGCCTGATCTCAGTCTTCATTAAAGAAACGGACAGATTCTGTCATCAAGGCTCAAAAAGATACATGAGTAGTGGCAATTACATGTAATTTCAATAAAACAGGTTAATTATAGTAGGCTACTATAAACTGACTTCATGACCATAACCATGGCCACTCGGGTCTTGCCTTATAGGAAATTACCCACCAGGCAGCCTTGCAAATAGCGGTACAAAATTATCCACAAGGCTGCCTTGGGAATAGCCACTTCCGAGGAAAAAAAAACTGGTTGTACATGACAGTTGTCGGGTTTCCATCGCACTATTTTAAGTGCATTATTTTTTTTTCTTTTAATCAAATTGCGACCTCCTCTTCTACTGTTGTACTGTATACGTGGTACATAGGTGGCAAGTGCTTTATTGCTATCTTGTGGAAAACCTGGCTTTATACATTGGAGTTTATTTGCTCCAAGCCGGTGGATGGAAACGCAGGTCATTCGCATTTCCTCTGAAGCGAATTGTCCAAAATTCGCCATAAATCGCTTGATTTGAGATGGTAACTGGACTATTGACTTAAAACATGAAATGCGCTGATGTATGTGATGGTAGCTTTTCACCAAAAGTGAAAACATTAATGTCATTGTCCCCTCCACTTCTCAAAGCGCACTCATTCTGATAGTTATCGTCCCACCACTTTTCAAAACAAACTGACGCCCATGACCACAGGACTCATTATCCAGGCAAAATCACAAGCATAACTTCGATCGACAGCAGTCCTCAACAGAAGGACCTAATGAACAAGCAGCAAGGCTGAAAACGACCAATAGCAAGAAGCTGGAAGGTAAATGGTACCAATTTGCCAAGATTTGCCAAGTGTGGAGGGACAATTAAAATAATCCCAGTTTTCTAAGCCTGCAGCCACTTCCGAAATTGTACACTGCGCCAGCAAGCTGGACCAAACGTTACCAATGAAACAGGACTGCATTACACAGTGAACATTCCGTCATAACGGTGCCTGTCACCCAAAATGAGTATTCTTTGTAGTCATAACCAGCAAGTTCACTTAAGCTGAACAGGCGCGGCAGAATAAAATTAATAACGCCCCACGGGGCATCATCAGTTGAGGTCACTTCAGCCACTTCCTATTTCGAACGACGATATTCTGTCGCGTTTCAGTAAACTTAACATTGCTGGCAAGCTAGCCACCTAATATAATAACATTCGCCAAACTAACGATAACGTTGAGTTTCCCGAATAACGTTGCTGGCTAATTAGCAATGCACTGTGCTCATATTTTCTCCATTGCTTAGGGAACCACGCATTTTGATCAGGAATGTTGGACCCAAACAAAGAACACATAAAACAGCGATCAAAGCAAAACGAAAAACGTTGACGTCAACGCTTTTCGCAAACTCAACCATGGTAGCTCTCTGTTAGCAGGACAGCAAGGTAAAACTGCAAGGCTAGCTAGCGGGTTTGCGAACATACTTCACACACAAATAAGGACAAGGGCTCGACTAACCTCGCAAAATTTCTGACAAAACTCGGTAGTAGAACGAACGGGAAACTCCACACCGTTATTCAGTTCCGTAACCAGTTGCTGTAGCCGTTCTCTAAGGAACAAAATCGTTTTTATGGTGTTTGTCTTTGCCCCCTCTTCTTTATCGGCCTCCTCATCCGCCATCTTCACTGCTAATTCCACGGCGTACGCACTCCTCTTCTTCTTCTGCAGTTGCCAAATTCTTCTTCTTCTTCTTGTGTTCCATGACAACACCTGACCATTTGGTTTATTACTGCCACCTACTGGATTAATATTATAACTTAAAATGGCCTATTTCACAAGATGGCCACGCCTACCGGAAGGCAGGGAAAATCACTTCCTGTGGCTAACACGACAGAAGCTTAGATGCATGTACCGTTAACTTGTCTTCTCGCAATCTTCTCTTTCTTTTGTCTTAAGAGATGATTACAGTTGCGGTTCGTATTTTGGAATTACAGGGGAGCGCGAGGAGGTTTAAATTTGTCTAAGGTCATTAGGTTAGCCTTTTCTTTTAATTTGTTCTTGATTAACATAACATAACATGAATGGCGAGAACAGGCGGTTCAGCCCAACTAGGCTCGCCAGTTTCTTGATACTATTGTGAATATATCACTTCAGATACTCAGTGACTCAATGGTATCTACAAGTTGAACTTATTTCATGTAAATTTCCTTTCTGAATTCGGATATGACCATGTTTTTGCCTAAAATCATTTGATAATGCAGAAATCTAAACAAAACAACTATGTTTGGGAATGCCCCTAAAAATTAGTTTTTTTTCCCACAACTGTTCTGCAGTTTGGGTGCTACGTGAACTTGGGAACGCTCAGCCCTGCCCCCAACCCGGCATTCATAGATCCTGCATACAATGCTGACTTATACTCATCACGCTTCCTGTCAAATTGACTAACACTGCTCAAAAAAGAACAGCAGTCGAGTCTACAATTATGTATGACAAGCAATCAGAAGAGAATACTTCAGGTGCAGAATTGTCCGATTTTGAAGAGGGAGAGGCAGAAGAAAGAGGGATCCAACCGTACGTGTTCGAGCCACAGGCATCCTATGATGGCTTGGAGGAAAGCGTACATGATGACAGGGAAGATCTTGAAGCGAGACTGAGCAACAATGACTGGTTAGTTATTCACAGTTTTTTTCCTCCGTTATATTTACATGAACATTTCATATCTATACATTATTGCAAGGCAGTCACTCTGTAGTGAGATATGAAGGTGTGCACGTCCTGGTTGTCATATTAGCAGCAGGTTTAGCTTTAGTTAGCTGTCAAATACAGCGCACTGAGTCGGCGTGGCTCGTGGCCACTGATTCACAAAAAAAAAAAAGGAAAAAAAAAAACGTTTTCACGCTGGCATGAGATGGCTTCTCACTTTTGCGAAACAGACTTAATATGCAGTTAATGTGAAATGGGAAACACTTTTCTAATAAACGCCGATGCCGAGGGTTGGCTGCGATAAAGAGCATGCACATGGCTACTTAATGCACGTTATTCTGCATTAATAGCCATGTGCTTTCTCAGACCGTGTAATTCTACATATCTTCCGCATATACTTCACTTAGCGGTAAAGTGCCTTTTTTGAGATTATCCAAGATCAGTAGCACGATCGAGGGGTGCAGTCATGAGCAGTAGGCAATGCCAGACTGAAAACACAGTCTGACTGTTCTCCATTCGCATTTGAGGTTGCCTAGCAAGGAAGTAGGTACCCGATGTGTTTATCTGACATAGGAATGCACGGACATCGCCGTCTACTTAGAGTTGTTTATTTGCTCTCAGCCGCTTGAGGGAAACATAGAAACGCTAGCAAATATTCACAAGACTCACAAGAGCCCATTGTTGAAGTCGGTGTCCTGGAAGTGGTCACTGCAAACTACGCTAGACTCATTCGGTCCATGCCACTTGGCTCGAGTTAGCCTCACTTTCGCGGCCAAAAGTTGTCTTCGAGCCTTGTCCTTGGGGAAAGTATGTTAGCTTACCCCAACTTTGGTTGTTTTGCTACAACCCCCCACGATGCACCAACCTGGCATTTCAAGTATTGAAGCAATTTTAATTTATAAAATACTGCGTGAATACCTTCCGCCAAGCTTCGAAAATGTCAGGTGCGTTCCTGAGTTTACGTCACGGCTGCACTTGATCATGCATACTTGTTTTTTTCCCAATTTTTGGAGGCGGGCCCAAAGAACTGGCAAAGTGGCTGAAATAGTTACTCCAAATGTTTTTTTTTTAATTGTCAAAACGCTGTTCGCAGAAGTAATGTTAAAATGTTTATCAAAAGCGGTCCCCAGAGCATATATCAAATTAAAATTTTCGGTGGCTGAAGACCTTTAAGTCAAGTCTGCTCTTGAAAACTCCCAAAGTCTCTGCCTCAACAATGTGGACAGGCAAGTTATTCCACATCGAAATTACTCTTTGGGTGAAGAAATATTTCGGAATATCAGTGCTAAATTTACCTTTGGTCAGCTTCCATTTGTGACCCTGAGTTCTACTTACAACACTTGGATGAAGGAATCCAACATAATTCACTTTGGTAATCCCTTTAACATATTTAAAGACCTCAATCATATCACCCCTAAGCCTCCTTTTCCTAAGACTAAAGAGATTAAGGATCTTCAGCCTCTTCTCATAGCTTTCATCTTTAATACCTGGAATTAGCTTAGTGGCTCTTCTCTGAACTTTCTCTCGAGCCTCTATATCTTTCTTAAAGTATGGTCCCCAAAACTGTACACGATAGTCCAGATGTTGTCTGAGGAATGTGTTGTGCAAAAGAAGCATGACCTCCTTGGATTTGAACTCAATACTTTTGGCAATGTATCCCAGGATCCGATTGGCTTTTTTAACTGCTACGCCAATGGCTAGAGCCTGTGAGGGTTTGGTCAACAATCACTCCCAGATCTTTTTTGTGTGGAGCACATTCCAATTTAAAACCTCCCATGAAGTAATCCCTTCTAGTGTTTTAATTACCGACATGTACAACTTTACATTTTGCAACATTAAATTTCTTTTGCCACATTTCTGCCCAATTCTGGATTCTATCCAAATCATCCTGAATCACTTTAGTGGACTCTAAACTATTTGCCAAACCTCGCAATTTAGTATCATCTGCAAATTTAACCAATCTGCTCTCAATATTCCGATCAAGGTCATTAATGTAGATGAGGAACAGCAGCGGTCCCAACACCGATCCCTGGGGGACACCACTCCCCACCATACCTAGCTCAGATGAGATACTACTGACCACCACTCTTCGTGTTCTGACCTTTAACCAGTTTTGAATCCACTTCAGAATACCTCCTGTAACTCCAATGGAGCTCATTTTAAAAATTAGTCTCTTATGTGGTACTGTGTCAAATGCTTTCTGAAAATCCAAGTATGTGATGTCATAAGCCCTGCTCTGGTCATAAGATCTGGTGGCCTCTTCATAAAATTCCAGAAGGTCTGTCAGGCATGACCTTCCCTTACGGAAACCATGTTGGCTATCCCTCAAGAAAGATTGTACAGGTATGGCTGATGATAGCTGGCATTTCAGCTAGTTTGGCTAGCTTGCCTATAAAAATGTGAGCTAGCGGACAATTTTATGACTTAATAAATGCCTGTGTTTTTTTAACTCACTGTTTGTATTTTTTTTTATTTTTTACTTTACCTGCTTAATGGTCACTAGGGTTGGATATTATATCGTTCATTCACTGAGGAAGCTTGAGAAGCTATCGCTAATTGTACTAATGTTGTAGCTCCAATGAGCCGAGATTGGGGTTTGCTAGCTTGGTGAGTTGTGATGGCCTGAAGCCATATTTTGTTTTTTGTCACGAACACATCTCGGTTTTATCCATGCTAGAATGCTTAGCAATGATATCTGATAGGGAGCTAGAGGTTTGCCCCGCCGGCTTATGCAAAGAAACTCTGGCGAAATGTAACTTGCTTCGCAGTAGATGGCTATCTAGCTAGCTAGTAAATTAAGATATTGCAAATGCATGCTGGCTAATGACCACCATTACCTGACATTTCTTTTTGATTACTGCAGCTACTGCGACTTGAGTTTTCAACTGTCACCGTGGCATTCCGTCTGGGGTAGCCAGTGAAAGACCACCCAGATAGCAAGCTCCGTCGGGCCAACATCAGTTTAAGGTCATTATTGCTTGGCAGCGGATTTCTGCTGGTTTGCCGATATTGGGCCGAAGTCGGCAAGTGAAATTCTCTCACCAGTGGATTTTCGATGGTTTACCGACGTTGGGGCAGCGTCAGCAGTGGCAGCATTTCCACTAGCAGATTTCCGATGGTTTATCAAAGTTAAAACAACTTTGGTTAGGTCGGTACTAGTAGCATGCAGAGCATGTGTGGGGCAAGCGCAGTGAGTCCCTTATTGGTCTGGTGATTGGTCAGCTCAATGCACCCTCTGTTGGCAATTTCGAGGAGAGCAGCCGGTCGGTTGATGACAGACAGACAGACAGACAGACATAAAAACATATGAACATACAAACAGGGAGCAAATTGAGCGGACTAATAAGGGGCGCGCGCGCTGCTCATGCTCGCCCCAATTATTTTAATTTGAAATGTCAGTGTTGTGATTCTGCTATTTGCTCATTATCTGTTCTGCATTGCCCATGTTCATGCCTTGCATTTCTGACTGATCTGTGTTTCTGAATTATTGCTCATGTCTGACCATTCTTAGTATTGTGTATTGTGTTTTCTGGTATTTAGATTTCTTGTTTTATTATGTTTCATGCCATAGTTATTCTTGCCATGTTTTCATTCTCTTGCCTTGTTTATTTCTGCCATGCCATGCTTTGAACTACGTCTACCCCGTCTTGTCTTGTGTAGGTCTTTGCTCACGGTCCCTAGTCTTGCGTGCCACTCATTTGGGTGATTTATTAGTTTCTGGGTTTTCAATCTTCCTTCATTATCCTTCTTTCCCTCCTCTCTCTTTTACTATCCACTAACCAATACTAACAGTTTGTTGTTTTCGCTAGATTACTAACTAATATTAACATTGTATATTTTTACTAACTTACTAACGTGCACTCAGGATTGTATAGCTGCACATACTAATTGACTAACGATCTCTCAGCAATCGCCCAATTCTAATCTCCGCCCTCTTGCCTATCTCTGTTGCAGCTTCTGTGAATTTCCACTTATACTTTGTGCTTTCCTTTTCTTTTATCTATGCACTTTAGTACTCCTTAACCGGAGCTGTTGTTTGTTCATAGGATTGTCTTGTTATCCCTGTCAGCATTTTGGCTTTTGCCAAATTCATGTAATTAGATTATTCCTCATGTGTCACTCCTGAATATCGTATCATTGATTGCACCTGTTCTCTCTGGTCATGTGTTTCACCCTGATGTGTATTTAAGATGTCTGTTTAGTCACTTCCAGTTGTCAGATCGTTCTTCCTTGTCTCGTGTGCTAAGTTTTTTCCTTGATTCATTGTGATTTATCTTTCTGACTGGACCGTCCTTGATATCGAGCTTTGCCTATTCCCTGTGCTTTTGCAGCATTCTTGTTTTTTGACCTCTTTTGTTTGACTACGATTTTTGTGATTGGTGCCCTGTGTATGACTCTGGATTTCGCCCCTTGGACTCTGATTTTGGATTGCAGACTTTCCCCCTTCATAAATAAAGCCTCCTTCCCTATTTGTTGTATTGATTTTCACTTGTTCTTGCCAACCACGCTAATGCAAGTCTGAATATGACGTCAATGTTAGTAAACAAGAACTAGTCCTATTGGAATGTCACTGGTAAACAGATTTATTTTACTCAGTGATTTTACATGAAAAACGAGTCACCAAAGTCATTAAGATTGTGTTCCATTTGGCAGGCAAGCAAACTTTGTTAATGTACAGGTAGTGATTGCAACCGACTGTGAGGTTTTACGAAATGAACCAAGAGCAAACACCAGTAAAATGCAAAAAAAGTAAAATGCATCTCCCATTCCCTGGACAGATTTTCACGAAAGTTGGTACGTGGACGTAGGTCGTCACAAGAAATGACCACGAGAGGTCTGTTCCGTCAAAGGTCAAGGTCACGAGGGTCAAAGGTCACCGTATTCATGAAAGTTGGAATGTGGACGTAGGTCGTCACAAGAAATTATTCTCGCCACGGGTAATTCACTAGTAATAATAATAATAATAATAGCATTCAAAACGCAATGGGAACTTACCTTTATAACTAGTCCAAGACTACTGTTAGCATGCGAGTAGCATGCGACTACTGTTAGCAGGGACAGCCTACACAGACCCACCAAGTTTGGTGAAGATCCGTCAGAGGACCTCGGAGGAGTAGGGGAACAAACAGACAGACAGACAAACAGACAGACAAACGTTCCTCAAATTATAGTATGATTAGTATTATTATTATTACTACTACTACTATGGCTTATAAATTTTTTTTATTTTACTAAAGAGGAGCAAAAATGCAAGTTTGGTGCTCCAACGTTCGTTGTTTGCCAGGTCTCTCAAGCACCAGCCAATCAGCGCACGTGTCACAATTTCATGGCTGTGCCGTGAACGATTCTGGGCAGGAAGTTAGATTTCAGAGGTGAAATTTTGCCTTCTCCAGACTTATTTTTCAGAACGAGAGGGAGTTACGATGAATGGTTGGTGCCAAACGAATCTTTTACATGTCGTTGTTACACTAATACCAGACACACAGTAAAACAAAAGAAAGTTTTGAGGCTAGCAGCGGTAGAAGACAAGTGGTGTCTGGGGATTTCCATTTTTGCAGGTTCTGTCAATGGCACGGCACGTGACTCCGCTGGGCCAGTAAATGTCAGAATGTTAAAACAAGCCCTCGGGGGTATGAATGGGGCTAGTATAAGTGCACAATTATTTCTTTTCCACAAAGGCTGTGCTGGTGCAGGTGCCGGTGCTAGTGTTGAATGAGCCCAAGTACGGTGCCTTTCAGCCTTTCCACAGCTTGCGGCACCAAATGAGTGCTATAGAATGTTTTGCATATTACTACAGTTACAATGTAAATTGTTCATGAGCAACCTTTATCATGCAAATAACAATGGCTGCCTGGCATAAAGAAGTTACAGCTTTTCGTACTCTTAATTGATTCTTTACAAGTTTTTTTTTTTTTTTTTTAATCTTTCTTAATGGCAATAGCATTTTACAGAAAAAGACACAGACACACACATAAACGTTTAGCACAGGGGTTCAGTGAGTTACACAGGCATTGCAAGGATTTATTGGCAGGGAGAGAAAAAAGAAAATAGGAAAAGAAAAAAGTCACGAGAGTTTTTTTTTTTTTTTTACACAAGAGAGTCGTTCTTTTGGCTTTAGAATTGTTTAACTATTGTATTGACTCTGGAGTTCAATTAGGAATGCTGGGAAGTAGGGTTTAGCTGATTTCACTTCAGTTTGAAGGCTGGCGTCCTGTAATGAACATTAAGGGCCGATTCATAGTCGACGCATAGGCATGCAAACGCGAACACATGTTGCGTCCGATTGTGTAGCATGATTTTTCAATAAGCAACGCAGCAACGCATGTAATACCATCCGCGGTAATATATGTAACATACTTGCAGGCACTTTATAGTCTACATAATTGAAGAAGGCTATGAGAAATGGCGAGTGAGGAGGAAAAGTTGTGTGATTTCGTGCGGCACACCTGCAATTATATGATACCTGTAGCTCCCTTCGTTCAAACAAGATCGCCCTAGAGCAGGGATTCCCAACCTGTGGTGCGCGTACCACCTGTGGTGCACAAGCTGCCGCTAGGTGGTGCTCGAAATGAGAAGGGTAATGGCGGCCTTTTGTATTTTATTTTACTAAATAATAAATAAATCACGCGTTATTTCAAATGAAGTTTGACTTGTAACAAACAGCTCAAACAGATCAATTCGGATTGCTCAAAAATTGTTTCAGTCCCACAAAACGCGCTTTCAGACACTTCTAGCGCGCATATGCGTTTTCCACAGTCAATATGGCAAAGCCAGTGTTCTGTCAAATTTTGCTCCCTTGCCAAAAAATGCTACCTTAATGCACAGCGATCGTAAGGTCTTTGTTTTCGACTTGATATTGCAATATGAATCAGTCTACAGGAGTAACTTTGTTATTTGTTAGCTTATCATAACATAAGCAGATTTGATAACGAGTTGGAAAAGTTTGTTCAAAAATGTAGCTATGCCCATATACGCCATTATCATGTAATTTCTGCATTTTCAGGAAAATCCAGCATGTACATGCAAATATATGAAGGCTTACAGGTCGAAATGTGCACTAAAATTACATCTATTTTTTTATTTTTGAAGATACTTAAGATATGAGCGAGGAAACAGCCCGAGATATTAGGTTTGCGGAAGCGCAGGACCGTGAGGTAGCAGTAGCAAGTGTACACTCCATCTGCAGTGGATAGGTTAACTCCTTCCACCCACTGCACCCTTTCGTACCCTTTCATAATAATGGCCACTAGGTGGCAACCGCAAGTCGACGACGACTGAGGGCCAATCAGCGCCGAGCTTACGAATGCGTCGCCAGCAGCAGACGGAATAGCGGAAACAACATGTAAACGGTAAACAATATGCGATGATCTTGGCAGAAAATACTCCCAAAAAAAGGGTATACCGTCGTGCCGAAGGGCTTTCATGCTTGTGCGTGGTATGTCAGTGCGATATAAGATTAGGAACCATGTTCGCACGTGTGACATCGCCGGCAAACGGTCATTTGCGACAAGTTTTGACATGGGTGGACACAGACTTGGATGAGTTCTGGCCATGGATATACATAGAACACGAAGAAACGTCGATTAATGTCCGTTTTTGTTATCAATTACAAGTAGCTAGCTAGCTTTTTAGCCACCTTTTTAATTTTATTTGCCACTAAGTCAATGTAGTCCCCGCAACGCCAAGGCAGCTCGCTGGTGATCGTTGTCAATCGCTAGCGTTCGCTTTCAGTCAGCCGTCTGTTCAAGTCAATGGGACAGCTTAATTAGCGAGCTAGCACGAAACGCAATTTTTTTCGATTAAAGTGACTACTTTCCGTTTATACGTTAACTTACGCATGAAACGTTTTATTACAGCTCTTCAAATAAATATTGCTGCAAAAGGCAGCCGCGCATCTCGGCATTTTCTCGCTTACATCGACTAATTTGAAATTGGTCTCATAGGAAACCATTTTAATGAAGAAGTTCGGTGTATCAATATTGCGGCCCGGTGCTTCACTTTGGATAATGTAAATACGTCGACATCAGCAATCTAGTGTTCTAAATATATATATATATCTATGGCTCTGGCAGTTCGTGTTGCCACTAAAACGAGAGATTTACATCTGCTGCAGGTGTCATGATCAGTTGATGAGATTTGATAAAACTCGTAGCAGATACATGCCGCAAGAGAGTGATTACAAGCGTGAACTGGCGAAGTAGGCCTCACAGCTAAGGGACTTCAAACAGAATCACATTGGCTGGAAGCGCAACATATCACCCCAGGGCCAGGCACCCCCTCACGTGGGTCGCCCGGAGCCAATGACAAACGATGTTATAGATTCTCAGCTTAAAGCAGGATGAGTGCGCTGATTGGTTGTGATCATGCAACCTAGTGGCCATTATTATGAAAGAGTACGAAAGCGTGCAGTGGGTAGAAGGAGTTAACCTACCCACTGCAGATGGAGTGTATAGCAAGTAAAGCAATGGGAAAAATCCAAGAAGGAGCTCCTTGGAAAAATCCTTCCGTGACATATAAAGTGACAGTACACCAAGTGAGTCCCAAATAAGCCACAAAAAAGTACCCCGCAATGATGAGGCAAAAATGAAGATAAAAGAAGTCATTAGAGAGCAATAGAGCTTCATTCATTAGTTTGAGTAAGAATAACGGGAAACTCGTAAAATGCAATTACAACCATATTTCGTTAAATATAATTAAAAGAATCAGAGAACACTTAAAATCTATGTGACAGTGTCACACATTAGAAAAATTCAAGAAAATCATCTGTAGACTTTTAATTCAAAATGCTTATTTAAATTAAAATTCACTCTTTTATTTCTCTTTTTTATTTTTTGTATTAAACTTGATGCACTCAATGAGGCTAAAAAAAGACCTTTTTTTGATCGGTAGTCTGTTAGCCGGTTAATTGTGGGCTCACTCAGCAACCATAATTTTTATTTTCATATTATCTCCTCATCTTTCAAATGTGAGAGCACAATTGGCCTATTATTGCACATTCATTAATGAACAGGTGTGTGTTCTTATATTTTGTTGTATTAAACTTGATGCCCTCAACGAGACTATAAAAAGACGGTGCCTTTTTATGTGTTGGGCGTGGTGGTGCGTCAGCTAGGTCGGGAAGTAGAAGGTGGTGCGCGGCCTAAAAAGGTTGGGAACCGCTGCCCTAGAGAATGCATGGAATGAAATTGGCATCGCCATGGGCAAGAACATTGAAACTTTGAACAAAAGATTGGAAAAATGTTAGGAATAAATTTGCCAGGGCACATAAGAAGTGGAAGGCGGCGTGCAGAAGTGGAGCAGGGCGGATGGAGTTTGGTTTTCCTATAATCTTGACGCAACTGAGTTGGCTCAGCGAGTACATAAAGCAGTGGTCATCAACCCTCCAGTCCTGGAGGGCCGGAGTGTCTGCTTGATTTTGACGTTACTCTGCACTTAATTGATGAATGAAAGCAGTTCATTACACACGTAACTCATCTCACCTGGTGTCTTACGTTTAAATAGGGTGGAGAAAACCAAACTCAGCACACCCTGTGGCTCTCCAGGACCAGCATTATCCACCCCTGCCCGATACACTTTTATCTTTACTTTGAACCTCTACTTTGTCCGGATTACAACTATGCTCAATGTCCAACTACATTGACAGGTCTTGGTTTCCACTTAGACTTCTGTCACAACCTGCATGTCTGTTTAATTGGCTCTAGGAGTCTTGTGGGTAGTTCCTGGTAATTGATTGATTGCCTTATTATTCCCTTAGTGCAGGAGTAATGCTAACAGGACAGAGTGTGCTGAGTTTGTTTTTCTCCACCCTCTATAAACTTAAGACACCAGGTGAGATGAGTTAAGTGTGTAATGAACTGCTTTCATTCATCAATTAAGTGCAGAGTAACGTCAAAAATCAGCAGACACTCCGGCCCTCCAGGACCGGGGTTGACGACCACTGGTGTAGACTACATGAACTTATTTTCTTCATCCTCGCAAATGTAGGCTATCAGTTACATTGCTGAAGTCCACCCTCTGTCATTTCTCTGTCGATAAAAAGCATCGCCAGATTTGAGAGACCATTCTCACTCATTGAAGACCGCAGATATGTTTTTATTTAGACGACTGAAATTAGGCTCTGCCTGTGCACTGCTTATGAGAATAGTAACATACACTGTTTAAAGAAAAAGTTTCAACACAGTGGTTTTGTGTCCTGAGGCACCAGATCTGGAGGCTGGGGAGTGAAGTCTGGTGTTTGCTTTGAAACCAAATGTTGGCGTTTCGGCACACTCAAAATGAATTTTAAACACAGAAAACAGGGTTTCTTGAGTGAGGTCTGGTGTTTGGAGGGTGTTTGCTTTGAAACCAAATGTTGGTGTTTTGGCACACTCAAAATGAATTTTAAACACAAAAAACAGGGTTTCTCCCAACTCAGGAAGTTTACTGCTGTTCCTGTCAAAGTGCAACATACCCTAAACTCAAAATAAATTAAAAGAATCTCCAGGGTATAATAATCAAAATATAGCCTGTGACCAGAAATTATTTTTGCATTACATATTTTTTTGTTGTTACGCAGTTAATAGAAATTTCAAATGGAATGTGTGAAATGTATTTCTGTTGTTTATGTTTCCATGTCCCGGCAATCCCATAGCTGACTTGTAGGCCCACATACTCACCGAGTGTGAGTTGAAGATCCACACTGCAAAAAGTGATTTTCAAGGAAGAGAAATTCTTATTTAAGACTTAAAACACTTATTTCTATCACCATTTTCTTAGTAAGAGAAAAAATTTGTCCTTGATTTTAGGTAATTTTTACTACCTTGCCAATGGGGTAATCAAATTTCACTTGTCAAGTGAAATTTGCTGACCCCATTGGCAGGGTAGTCAAAATTACTTAAAATCAAGGACAAAGTTCTCATCTCACCAAGAAAATGGTGATAGAAATAAATGTTTTAAGTCGTAAAAATAAGTAAATTTCCCTTTCTTGAAAATCACTTTTTGCAGTGCAGGGAGGAGCGAAGGGTGGATCTGACCTTATCTGATGACGACCAGAGGAATGCCACGCCCCAAAATCATATCTGGCATTATCCTTTGTTCTAGTCCATTTGGGACTATAATTTACAAAATTGAACATCACGATACATTAAGAGAGACTTGTAATAGATATCATAAAATAATGTGGAAAATCATTATTCAAATAATAAATCAGGTAAGTAAGTAGGGTCATTTCCTCATCTATAGCATTGAACTTCTTTCTGCAACTACTGACATCGCCATCTGCTGGCCATTAAATAGAATGCAATTTTTTGAGATTTTCGCATTGGCTTCCCTTTTCAGACCCAGGTGCTGCGTCCAACCTTTTAGAAAGTCTATGGGTCAGGGTGAGGTTTTAGGCATGAAAACTACTTGGTTATGTTCAACTGCTGGCTTATGTTCAGGTTCGGGTCAGCATTAAGGTCAAGGTGAGGTTTAAGCGTCGATATTACTTGGTTTGGTTCAGACACCAAAACAACTTGAAGTTTGGGAGTTGGACCGGGTTTGCCATTATGGGTACAAAAAAAAAAAAATTTATTATTTCACCAGTGCTTGTGCCAATAGCCGAGTGGAAACATAATATAATTTGACCGACTGACTCGTGGGTGGAGAATATAGTTAACAACCTGAAACCATTAGACCTATTTTCTAACCAGACAAACAAGTAACATTTAAGTTGACCCCAGGAATTTTTGAACTTGGACATGAGCTGAAACTTGTTGGACACTTTGTTCTTTAACCATACTGTGACGTACAGTTCAGGAACCACATGCGAGACAGAAATCCAAAAAATGTATGCCTTTAATGGAGTCCGAGTCAAAGCCAAAACACACAGGAATTGCCAAGCCACAATACGAAATCCAAAAACAGTATCAACTAGACAGGCAGAGGTCAGAACAAGTAAGACAGATGGGCAGATGTACAAAAACGAGAGGCAAAAAGTCGTAGTCGATGGGCAAAGCCAATGGTCATACACAGGGCATCCAAACACAGAACTCGTGGTCATACAAAAATAGGTCGAAATCCAGAAAGACAAAAACCAGTACAAAAGGGCAATGGCAAGAATCAAAGTCAGACTATCCGGTAGAAGTAAAACAATAATCTATAACATACAAGGAGCTCTGCACAAAGAAATATTGATCAACGTTCTGACAAGAACTGTGAGTGAAAAGACTCCTAATATACACACAGGACGGGTCACATGCTATACAGAGATCAGCTGTGGGGAATGAGTCTAATTACATTGGGAGAATCACATGAGGCAAACCCTAGCCACGAAAATAGGCGAGAAACGAAATACGGACAGGAATCACACAAACAGCCTATGACATTTAAACAGCTTCGGTCCAGGAGTTCTACGTGCACAGATAACAGGAGCAGGAAAGTAGTTAAGCACGTGCGAGAGATTCTCGCTGAACATAGGGAGAGGACAGTGGAAAGCAAAAGGGGCGGAGAATACAACAGGGCGACTGCGAAGAGGGAATTAGTCTATTAGTAGCGGTGCGATTTTAAAACTTAAACTAGAGTGCTCATTAGTAATTTAGTAATCGAATCTATATATGTACATGGTTAGTTGTGTTAGTATACTATCATACAAATGTTCGTCTCGTTAGTAATCAGAACAGAGGAGTGAAGGGAGAAAACGAGATGAGAAGAAATGTTATAGACACCAAATAACCTCTATAATACAGTCGTTATGTTGCGCTCCTCATTGACTGACTGTCGCTATACTAACGCCTCTCGGCGGGAAGCGACTGTGCAAATCGTTGGTGGAATCCGGGAAAGTCATGAATATTCATGAGGAGGTACCGGTAAGTTATCCAATCTCGTTTGTTAAGTTCCCTGGTCCAATCAAATGCCTACTACGTCCCACAATGATCAGCCCAGAGCCATGGTTCTGCTTCAGCCCAGCCGCTGCTGCTGCACAGGAAATGAAAAGTCACAAGCTCGCTCTTCTGCCATCGTATGACTCTGACCACGCAGTCCTGAACCCTGAACACATTTGAAATGAAAGCCATTTCTGATTCACCAAAGAGCAGTTACAGATCTTGAGCGCCTAAAAAATGTTGGACATTCAAGACAAAATAACGTTTGCCTTTATAATCTTAGATATTTCTGGGGAAAAATTGCTTAATTTATTTACAATTTTATTTTAATCATAACTCCATTAAGTATTTATATCAACTTTGACAGAAAAGAAATACGTTCTAGGTGTGTTCCTGTGCACTATGAGTTCAAGTCACGTTCATTCATCACATTCAGAACAATATAAATTGAAATCCTAGCTCTGTTGTCTTCAACTTATGGGAAGTGGCGGTGATGATTCATAGCCACTCAACGCACTTGTCATGCTGCACTGTCACAACCAGAATTCGGTATTAAACAAGCAAATTACAGATAAATAATACTAAAAATACAGATAACAGATAAATAATACTGAATACTTTTTGGTCCAACACTTTTGAACGAAATATTTATGACACCCCAATGTTGACCTGAAGTTGGCACTTCTGTGTATTCGACTGTACAGTAAATGAGGAAACATACCTTTGCGTCTGCACCTACGGATGAACACGCGGGCAGAGGGGACAGCTACCTCCTCCTCCTGGGACTGGTACAACGGGGGCTGGTAACCCAGGCAGGCCTTGAAGGGGGAGGAGGCAGTAGCGGTGTGGCTATTCAAGGCGTACTCCACCCATGGCAACTGATAGCTCCAGGAGGAGGGGTTCCTAATGCAAAGACATCGTAATACACTTTCTACACATTGGTTTGCTCGCTCGGTCTGGCCATTAGTCTGGGGATAGAAACCTGATGACAAACTGATAGAAGTGCCTAAAGCTTTAAAAAATGATCTCCAAAAAAGGGCAGTGAACTGGGGGCCGCGATCGGAAGTGATATTTGTGGGGATACCATGGAGTCTAATAACATGTTGGATGATAAGGTTGGCAGTGTCTTGAGCGGAAGGGAGTTTAGTGAGGGGAACTAGATGTACTGCTTTGGAGAACCTATCAACAATAGTGAGAATGGTGGTGTAGTGATTGGATGAGGGAAGACCTGTGATAAAATCAAGAGCAATATGAGACCAGGGGCGATGTGGTGTAGGAAGGGGCTGTAGTAAACCTTGTGGTGGTTGGTGAGAGGTTTTAGCCTGGGCACAGACCGAGCAAGCAGCAACGAAACGTTGGACATCTTGGGTGATTTGTGGCCACCAAAACCTCTGAAGGATAAAGTTCTTGGTGCGGCGGATCCCAGGGTGGTACGACAGTCTGGATGCGTATCCCCATTCCAGGACCTTGGAGCGCAGGGTAACTGGGACAAACAGACAGCTGGTGGGACACGCACTGGGGGTGGTAACATTAGTTTGAGCATTTCTAACTTCTCTCTCAATCTCCAGACACAAGGCATTTATGAACGTTTCTCTAGGGAGTATGGTATCCTTGTTAGGTTCCACTTCCTGGATTTAAAAACATCGGGAGAGGGCATCGGGCTTAACGTTCTTACTTCCAGGTCGAAAAGCAATATGGAAATTGAAACGTGAAAAGAATAGCGCCCACCTGGCTTGTCAAGGATTGAGTCTCTTAGCCGTCTGCAGATACTCCAGGTTTTTGTGGTCTGTCCAGACAATGAAGGGTACCTTGGAGCCCTCCAGCCATTGTCGCCATTCTTCTAAGGCCAGTTTGACCGCCAACAACTCCCGATTCCCGATGTCGTCATTTCTTTCTGCAGGGCTGAGTCAGCAAGAAAAGAAGGCGCTAGGATGGACCTGTTATGGCCCCAATTTGTTATTACATTTACAACGTAACAGCAACAGCAAGGGATGACAGACACAATTTAAAACTCAAACACATTTAATTAACAAACAAAGACTTTAACTAAACTACTGACCAAGATTGATTAATAACAAGAACAAAAAAATATTCACAGTCCCTTGTTTTGGTGGGGTGGCGTGGTGATGTCCTGGGTTAGGAAAAATGCTCAAATCCAGGCAAAAATCCACAAAAGAAACTTCTCAGGTTCTGAACAGAAATGACAGGTCTGGTCACATGTATCCTTCTTCTTGCAATTTCTCCTACTACTTTACTGTCTCAATTCTTTTCCTTATATACTCTTTTGCAGACCCCACCAACATTTAGACCTCTTTTTTTTAATTTTCTGAGACTTGCCCCAGACATGTCCAGGACATGTCTAAACATGACTCCAGTCTGAGCTTAACAAAAAAAAAAGGTAAATACTGCCATCTAGTGGCCTATATTCACATTACACCTCCATTCCAAAAGGGAAAAATTTTTGACTCATAAAGGCAAAATTTTTCTTTTCAACACAAAATGGTTAAGTGAACACTTGTCATTTATATACATATCATACAATATTCAAATAAACACATGATATATATATACATATTCAAACACGGGATAAGCAATCAGCAATTACATTGTCTGTACCCTTCACATGCTTAATTTCCAAGTCAAACTCCTGTAAAATCAAACTCCAATTCAACAATCTCCGATTCTTGTTTTTCATTTTACTCAAAAACATTAACGGATTGTGGTCAGTGTACACAATCATTGGCTTTTGTCCTGTACAAACATAAACCTCAAAGTGTTGTAAAGAAAGGACCAGAGCCAACAGTTCCTTCTCTATTGTGGAATAGTTCCTTTGGTGGCGATTGAACTTCCTGGAGAAGTATGCCACGGGATGCTCAATGTCATCAGAGTCACTTCTCTGTAGGAGCACAGATCCACAAGCTTGGTCGCTAGCATCGACCGCGATGGAGAACGGTTTGTTGAAGTCAGGAGATTTGAGCACGGGGAAGTGACACAGCAGAGACTTCAGGTGATCGAAGGCTCTCTGGCATGCATCATCCCAGGTGAACTTTACGCCTTTCTTCAGTTGGTTAGTTAGACTGAGAGCAATCTCAGCAAAGTTCTTGCAGAACTTGCGGTAGTACCCGATCATTCCAAGGAAGCGGCGCAAAGCTTTTTTGTTGTCAGGAACTGGAAAGTCCATGATGGCTTGGACTTTAGCATTTATGGGTGCCACCTTACCCTGGCCTATGACGTAGCCAAGATAGGTGACAGTAGCACAACCAAAGTCACTCTTGCTCAGGTTAACAGTCAGGTTAGCCTGGGTCAGGCGCTGGAACAACGTCTCTACATCTTTTAGATGTTCTTCCCAGGAGTCACTCCATGTGATCAGGTCATCGATGTACGCACCCGTGTGTGGCAATCCGGCGATTGTAGACTGTATCATCCTTTGGAACGTGGCTGGGGCATTTTTCATGCCAAAGGGTAGGACTTCATACTGGTACAATCCAGATGGTGTGGCAAAAGCAGAGATGCTCTTGGCCCTCTCAGTTAAAGGCACACACCAATAACCCTTCAATAAATCAATCTTGGTCAGAAACTTTGCTTGCCCTACACTATCAATACAATCATCAATCCTAGGTATTGGAAACACATCAGTTCTAGTTACAGCATTGACTTTGCGGTAATCTGTACAGAATCTAGTACTTCCATCAGGTTTTGGAAATAGCACACAGGGTGAACTCCAATCGGAGTTGGAGGGTCTGATAATATCATGTTTTAACATGTACTCAACCTCTTTCTCAGCAATCTTTCTCTTTTCAGGATTCATCCGGTATGGATGCTGTTTTATTGGTTTGGCATCACCAACATCTACATCATGAGAGGCTATAGTAACTCTCTTTGGAACATCAGGAAACAAATCCTCATATTTCTTGATCAACCTTTCAAACTGATCTCTCTGTGAGGGTTCTAAGTGCTGGAGTTTTACATCAAGATTTTGCAACACTTCAGTGTTTGACAATTTACATGAAAGAAGTTCAGCTTTAATTCTTGGTTCATCATCTTGAAACTCCCCCTCATCTTCACACGTTTCGACCATTGGAGAATCTGAAGTGACAGCTGCAACCCTAGCATTTCTGTCATGATAAGGCTTTAGCATGTTAATGTGACACAATTGTTTTGGTTTTCTCCTATCTGGAGTCTTCACAATGTAATTGAGATCATTGAGTTTTGTCAGAATTTCATAAGGACCATGAAATCTTGCCTGCAATTGATTGGACTGTAAGGGAAACAACACAAGGACCTTATCTCCTGGTTTAAACCCACGGCTTCTAGCCTTATGATCATACCAAGTTTTCATTTTTCCCTGACTTGATTTCAAGTTCTCTTTGGTTAGGTCACAAGCTGCACACAATCTTTCCTTGAACTTGCTAACATAGTCTAACAGACTGATATGCGGTTCTTTCTCTTGCCATTGTTCACTCAATAATAGCAAAGGTCCTCTCACTTCATGACCAAACACTAGCTCAAATGGACTGAATCCAGTAGACTCCTGCACTGCTTCTCTAGCTGCAAACAACAGCAAATGAACCCCTTCATCCCAGTCTTTCTCATGGTCATAACAATAAGTCCTCATCATTGTCTTGAGAGTGGAATGAAACCGCTCTAAGGCACCCTGACTTTCTGGATGATAGGCACTAGAAAGAATCTGTTTTGCACCTAGTTCATACACAACCTGCTGAAACAATCCTGAAGTGAAATTGCTACCTTGGTCTGACTGAATTTCCCTGGGAAGACCAAACAACGTGAAGAACTTTATCAAAGCCTTCGAGACTGCAGTTGCCTTGATGTTACGTAGAGGTATGGCTTCGGGGAATCTGGTAGATGCACACAAGATTGTCAACAAGTACTGATTTCCAGATCTAGTCTTGGGTAATGGACCAACGCAATCAACAATGACCCTAGAGAATGGCTCCCCAAATGCTGGGATAGGCTGCAATGGAGCTACAGGTGGGTCTAACTGGTGTTTTCCAACTACCTGACAAGTGTGACAGGTTTTGCAAAAGTTGGAAACGTCTTTCCGAAGCCCAGGCCAAAAGAAGTGTTTCATGATCTTATCAACAGTCTTGTTAACACCAAGATGACCTCCTAAAGGTAAACTATGAGCCATTGTTAAGATCTCATTCCTATAGACCTTCGGAACAACAATTTGCCTGACCACTGCCCAATCTGCATTGGCAGGGATATCAGGAGGGCGCCACTTCCGCATCAACACACCATCCTTGAGATAATACCCAACTGGAACTGCATCCATTTCTTTCTCAGGAAGGGCTCTCCTCTTTAGTACACCAATTTCAGGATCATTAGTTTGCTCCTCAATCAACCGCTTTCTGGACAGAGACAAGTCTCCAGACACATCAGAATCACCAGACCCATCCGGCTGGCTGAATAGAGAACTGATAAAAGTATCTGATAAGTCCTCAAACGGAGAAACCATAGTAGGCCAATCAGAGTCATGAGGCGAACCACCTGAGTCCTGACTATTCAATGTACTGGACGGCACCACAACATCATCTTCTTTAGCCTTCTTGGCCATAGCACGAGTCACTGCGCAAGAAGGATACAGAGATGGGTCCTCATCCCCATCTTCAGTGCTCGGCTGTGAAGTAAGATGTACAGGGGGAACTACTTTGCCCCCAGCCAGGTCATTGCCTAGCAACAGAGAAACACCCTTTATAGGTAGACTTGACATAAGTCCCACCTTTACCTGTCCTGTAACTAAATCTGACTTCAAGAATATAGAGCGCAGGGGTACAGATACAGTCCTCCCTTCAATACCTTGTACAAGTATGAAATCCCCTGAAGCGGTCTCATCACGTAACTCCAAGGAGTCCATCAACAAAAGTGACTGAGAAGCTCCGGTATCCCTTAGGATATATATGGGGACAGGAGTAGTATGCTCATTCAGAGCCACAAATCCCTCTGACACAAATGGAAGAAATTCCTCCCTCACAAAGTCAGCTGTATTAGGCTTTTTAGCCCCACAAGAAGCAGGCAATTTAGCAGATTGGTTATCTACTACAGGGGTTTCTAACCTTGTTTTCACAAAGGCATTTGGTTTGGTATCCTTTTCTTTTTCTTTCTTAGCTTTAAGGAACCAACAGTTAGTTGTAACATGACCAGATTTCTTGCAATAACTGCAAACTAGACCACTTTTGTCACTGTCAGCTTTCACACTTTGATCAGACCTGTTACTGGATTTCTGAGCACCATCACCAGCTTTGTCTTTGTCTTTGGGTGAGGAATCTTGGGTATCACCATAACCCTTTTTCTGAAATTGGGACCATCTATTATTACTGCTAGACTGAAATTTGGACTTATGTGTGAGAACATATTCATCTGCAAATTTGGCAGCTGATTGCAAATTCAGTGCTTGCTTCTCATTAAGGTAGGTCTTAACATCATCTTTAACACAGTTCTTGAATTCTTCAACTAACACCATCTCTTTTAGTGAGTTGAAATCATCCTTGACCTCCATAGAAGTACACCAGCGCTCAAAGCAAACCTGCTTTTCATTAGCAAATTCCACATAAGTCTGATTTTCAGATTTCTTCAGACCTCTGAATTTCTGTCGGTAAGCCTCTGGAACCAACTCATAAGCTCTCAAAATAACCTTTTTGACAACCTCATAATCAGAGGAATCATTGGCAGACAAAGCCGAATAGGCTTGTTGAGCTTTACCCTTGAGGACAGTTTGCAACATCAGAGGCCAGTGTTCCTTTGGCCACTGGCAACTCTTTGCTGCCTTTTCAAAACACTGGAAATAGTTGTCAACATCCTTTTCCGAAAATGGAGGCACCAATTTTACCTCCTGGCTAGCCCGAAATTTATTTTCAGTTGCTATTTTAATTTTTAGTTGCTCCATTTGGAGTCTTTCTTCTCTATCGAATCTCTCTAATTCAAAATCTCTCTGTCTCTGTCTCTCTCTTTCTGCTCTTTCCTCTTTCTCTCTTTCTTTTTTCTCTTCTCTTGCAAATTTTTCTAACTCAAATTCTCTTTCTTTCTCTTTTTCCTCCCTTTCTTTCTTCTCTTCTCTAGCTAATTTTTCCAACTCAAACTGCCTTTGTTTTTCTTTTTCTTCCCTTTCAATCTCTAGCATTTTTAATTTAAGTTCCATTTCTATATTTGGATTTTCCACTGGAAACTGTTCCAGATCTCCTGGTGCAAACACATTTTCATCAATGTAATATTCAACTATCTCTCTAGCCAGTCTTGCTTTTCGCATGGCTGGTTTTACCTCTGTCAGCTCCAAATGTCTGCATATTTCCAACAGTTCGGTCTTTTTAAAAGACTTCAAAACCCCTACGGTTGGTGATGCCAAGAAATCATCCATTGCTGTTGTCAATATATTTATATCGGAAAATTCACAAAAATTATTTTACAATCTGAAATGTTAGATTTTTAATAAATGACTCACAAAATGGTCTATCCCGGACGAGCCCCCAATTTGTTATGGCCCCAATTTGTTATTACATTTACAACGTAACAGCAACAGCAAGGGATGACAGACACAATTTAAAACTCAAACACATTTAATTAACAAACAAAGACTTTAACTAAACTACTGACCAAGATTGATTAATAACAAGAACAAAAAAATATTCACAGTCCCTTGTTTTGGTGGGGTGGCGTGGTGATGTCCTGGGTTAGGAAAAATGCTCAAATCCAGGCAAAAATCCACAAAAGAAACTTCTCAGGTTCTGAACAGAAATGACAGGTCTGGTCACATGTATCCTTCTTCTTGCAATTTCTCCTACTACTTTACTGTCTCAATTCTTTTCCTTATATACTCTTTTGCAGACCCCACCCACATTTAGACCTCTTTTTTTTAATTTTCTGAGACTTGCCCCAGACATGTCCAGGACATGTCTAAACATGACTCCAGTCTGAGCTTAACAAAAAAAAAAAGGTAAATACTGCCATCTAGTGGCCTATATTCACATTACAGACCTTACCATCCTCTGTGGACCTCTGCGACAGCATGGCTCCAGCACCGATATTGAAGGCGTCCACTTCGACTATAAACTGGAGTTCTGGATTGGGGATGGTTAGTATAGGTGCAGAGGTAAAACGGGTTTTTAGGTGCCTGAAGGCCTCTTCGGCCCTTTCGGACCACAGAAACTTGGACTTAGAAGAGGTGAGGGCAGTTAGAGGAGCGGCAACAGAACTATAATTCTGGATGAACCAGCGGTAAAAGTTGGCGAAGCCCAAAAATCGCTGTAGCGACTTACGGTCCTCAGGTCTCGGCCAGTTGGTGACAGCTTCCACCTTTAGGGGGTCCATCTGAATGGTGCCTAGGGAGATGATGTAACCCAGAAACGTTGTAGTCGAAACATTGAACTCACATTTCTCAGCCTTGACGAAGAGGCGGTTCTCCAGGAGGCGACGGAGCACTTAGCGGACATGTTTAACATGGGCCTCCTGGGATTCTAAAAAAATCAGGATATCATCAAGATACACGAATACAAACTTATTTATCATGTCTCTTAAAACATCATTCACAAGGTTCTGGAACACTGCCGGAGCATTAGTAAGGCCAAAGGGAAGAACTAAATATTCCCAGTGGCCCGTGGGCGTGTTAAACGCGGTCTTCCATTCGTCCCCCTCTCTGATGCGCACCAAGTGATAGGCATTACGGAGGTCGAGCTTGGTAAAGATCTTGGCTCCTTGTAGGAGATCAAAAGCAGTGTTCATGAGAGGGAGTGGGTATCGGTTCTTGACCGTTATCTCGTTAAGACCCCGGTAATCGATACATGGTCTTAATGAACCGTCCTTCTTGGCCACGAAAAAGAATCCGGCACCAGCAGGAGATGATGATGGTCGAATTATGCCAGCAGCGAGTGACTCTGAAAGATATTTCTCCATAGCTTGGGTTTCAGGTCTGGACAGGGAATAGAGTCGGCCTCTAGGGGGCATGGTACCTGGCTTCAGGTCAATGGTGCAGTCGTAAGGTCGGTGAGGTGGTAAGCTGGTGGCCCGGGATTTAGAGAACACCTCCTTCTTCGCCCCGGTATCCACGAGAGCCAAGGTGGATCTGCTCTCACCCCCCCATTCCACGGTTACAGGGATGCAGGTACGATTCTTAGTTTCCTGCACTGGCGTCACCCCTATCACTGTTTCTATCTGGGCACCAGGAGGACTTCTTTTCTCTTTTTTTTCTTCTCTGTTCGGGCACTGAGCGATGTGGTGTCCCCCCTTGCCACCGTAAAAACAGGCCCCTTCATGACGACGGCGATCCCTCTCTTCCACAGGAACGCGTGTGCGGCCCAATTGCATGGGTTCAGGCTCGGAAGGGCGGCCGCCAGTAGGGGGTGATTGAGGTACTCTGGAGAAGTAGGTTCGGTCATCTGCGGGAAGCGAAACGTCTGCGTTCCTCCAATCGCGAATCCACGCGAATAGCCAGGTCGACCAACTCACGGGACACTAGCTCATCCTTTAGTGCTTCGGACAGTATGTCAAAAAATGCATCGTACAAAGCTCTCCGTACCCACCTGCTGTTGGTAGCCAGTGTTTGGAAGTCGATGGCGTAGTCGGCCATGGAACGCCCACCCTGTCGCATGTGTAGGATTTCACGTCCTGCCTCATAGCCCACCTTCGTGCAATCAAAGATTCGTCTCATCTCCTCCCCCAGTAGACCGGACGATTGCACGCAGGGAAGATCGGCTTCCCATGCAGCTGTGGCCCACTGCTTGGCCCTTCCTGTCAGCTGCGTGATGATGAATGCAACACGAGCACGTTCGGAGGGGAATGATGAGGGCTGTAGACTGAAGATGAGCTCGCACTTGGTGAGAAAAGCCTGACATGCTCCCGGATTACCGTCGTACCTCTCAGGCGGTGGTAGATGTGGCTCGCAGACTGGCAGTGGCGGAGCGGACGCAGGAGCAGGAGTGGCGTGGACGGCAGGTTGGGGAGGATGTAGCAGCTGTGCATCTTGCACCGAGCGAGTGAGATCCACCATCTGGAGACTCATGGTTTGTATGTGTTGCATCAGAGCGCGAAGCTGACACTCTTGAAACTCTAACTGAGCGCCCTGTTAGTGCACTGCCTCCTGCAGAGGCTGGTTGAACGCTGGCTCTGTCATAGTCAGATCGTAATGTTGCGAATTACGAAATGAACCAATTGCGACAACCAGATAAATGCAAAAAGGAGGCTTTATTTCTGAAGGGGGAAACCCCCCAACAGAGCTGGCAACAGTTCAGAGTCCGCAATCCAAAAAAGGTATCCAAGGGGCGTAATCCAGAATCGTAACCAGGGCACCAATAACAAAATACGTGGTCAGACAAAAAGGATCCGGTACACAGGTGTAGGTTTGTAAGAGAAGCAAACTCATAAGCCAAAGACAGTCCGAATCCAAAACCAGGGCAGCCATCACAATATCAAGGTCGGGCAGAAAAAAAGGCCAAAAACACGCAGATGCAAAAATATCCAAAAAGGGCAAACCAAGAATCGGTAGTCGGGCAATCCAGTCAGAAAGATAATATAACAATGAGTCGAGGCGAGAAACGTAGCACAAGAAACAAGGAAGTATAACGATCTGACAAGGAACTGAATGTGAAGACACCTTATATCCACATCCAGGGTGAACACATGACAAGGGGAAGCAGGTGTGATCAATGAAACAATAATAAGGATTGACACATGAGGAATTATCTAATTATATGAATTTGGCAAATGCCAAAACGCAGACAGGGATAACGAGACATTCCTATGAACGAACAACAGCTCCGGTTAAGGAGTAGTAAAGTGTACAGTCTAAAGAAAAGGGAAAGCCTGAGATATCCGTGGAAACTGCAGTAGAGATAATTAGTGATAGGCAAGGAGGTCGGAGATACAGATTGGGCGAATGCTGAGAAATCGTTAGTCTATTAGTATGTGCAGCTATACAATCCCGAGTGCAAGTTAGTCAGTTAGTAAAAATATACAATGTTAATATTTGTTAGTAAATTATCGAAAACAATAAACTGTTAGTACGGTTAGTAGATAGTAAAAGAGAGAGGAAGGAAGAACACGAGATATGAAGGAAGATTGAAAATCCAGAAACCAGTAAATCACCCGAATGAGTGGCACGTAAGACTAGAGACCGCGAGCAAAGACCGACACAAGTCAAGACGGGGTAAACGTAGTGCAAGGCGAGAGCAAGGAAACATAGCATGGATAACTATGGCATGAAACATAATAAAACATGAAATCCAAATAACCGAAATACAATACGCGATCCTAAGAGTCGTCATAAAACATGCAGTGGTCACTAAACGTGGAAATCAATAAGCATGGCAAGGCTAGGAAACATGGCAAGGCTCAGAAAGAATCAGGACATAAAAAAACAAGAAATCTAAATTCACCAAAACACAATGCTTAATACTAAGAATGGTCAGGGGGCAGGCAGAGGTCGCTAAACACAGAGATCAATAATTATGGCAAAGCCAGGCACAGAATTTCAACTTGACTAGAAATACGGATCATAACACATACTAACAGTTTATTGTTTTTGCTAATTACTAACCACACTAATCTTATATATTTTTACTAACTTACTAACATGCACTCGGGATTGTATAGCTGCACATACTAATTGACTAACGATCTCTCAGCAGTCGCCCAATTCTAGTCTCCACCTCCTCGCTTATCCCTAATCATCTTTGCAGCAACTTTTGTGGATCTCCACATTTACTTTGCTCTTTCCTTTCTTTTTATTATGCTTTATTACTCCTTGACGGGAGCTGTTCTATTCATAGGTTTGTCTCGTGATCCCAGTCTACGTTTTGATTACTGTTTAATTCATGTAATTAGTTTATTCCTCATGTGTCTCAGCCTGATCATTGTTACCATTGATTGCACCTGTTCTCCCTGGTCATGTGTTCACCCCGGATGTGTATATAAGATGTCTGTTTGGTTCACTTTCTTGTCAGATTGTTCTTCCTCGTCTCCTGTGCTACGTTTTTTTCGCCTTGATTCATTGTGATTTATCTTTCTGACTGGACCGTCCTTGATATCGAGCTTTGACTATTCCGTGTACTTTTGCCGCATTCTTGTTTTTTGACCTCTTTTGTCTGACTACGATTTTTGTGATTGGTGCCCTGTGTATGACTCTGGATTTCGCCCCTTGGACTCTGATTTTGGATTGCGGACTTTGTACTGTTGCCAGCTCTGTTGGGGGGTTTCCCCCCTCAGAAATAAAGCCTCCTTTTTGCATTTTACTGGTGCTTGCTCTTGGTTCATTTAGTAAAACCTCACATGTGTGGATGTTTGGGTTTTTTTTTTTTTTTAATTAGGTGGGGGCAAAAGCTGTGATCTAATGTACTCATAGCCTACTTTGACTGAAAAAGTCATGATTTTTCATAAAATGTATTGTTTAAAAAACGAACTAATGATGCGTGAAAAGTTTTCGATCTCCTAATTATAGCGTTAGAACACTGCCAAAAATCGCGCTTGCAAATGAGACCTGCGCCTAACATCCACGCGCAAATCAAACATCCTAGGAGAAATACATGTTCATAACACTTTTTGCGAGTGCTTTCAAAGCACTCACGAGCTATATTGTATCCTGCATCTTTTGCAACTTCGCCAGTTGGACAGCAAGGTACGGCACACCAGTAGGAGAAACAGAACAAACCACACAGCCCTGAATAACTTGTATCGTGAAAGTTGTTCTCGTTCCGCCTGTTCCTTCAGAAGCCAAAGCATGACCGACTGCAAAGAGGTAACGTTAATTTTGTATGTAAGAAAATGTATAATTACTATTTAGTGCATAATTGTTGTAACATGGCTTGCCTTATTTCCTGTGCTTGACAGGCAAGACAGATATTTTAATACCTTACACTGCTGATTTGCGTTTATTGCCACTCGTCCACAGACTTCGAAACAGCTATCTGTCAAGACAAAGCCATAAACCTTCAGTATGGGTTATCAAATTCAAATTTGGAATAATCCCCACTTGACGTTTGATTCCCCAAAGGGGGGGTCACTTTTGAGTCGTGACCATATTTGGGCCCTATTATAAAAATATCAGAGCAGGTAACAAATGTTCCTTTACAATGGATCAGTCAAGCACTCTGGTCACATTAAACAAAAAAAACACCATTTGGCTGAGCTGAGCAGCTGAGATATTGAATGAAAGAAATGGTATGCCCCACTCCAGGGTCAGAAATTGCCACACAGAGGGGTAGAACTTGAGCAGGCTATAAAATCCTGGGGAATTGGCTGATAGTCCTAATTGGGAAATGTTCATATGTCTAAACAAATAGCAGGACAAGGAAATTAAGAGCCACCAATGTCCAAAAGTTCATTTTTCATACCCAGTTGACATGGAACAGGCCTTATGCAATTGGCCGGATAAATGGTCGCCGCTTTCAATGTTGCTGCTGCTCAGAATTGCGGGATAGTGTTATCTCCTTTCTTTTCAAAAAGGATGGTTCTGTGTTCAATATGCTAAAGGAGGTAAATCAGAAGCACTGAGACACCTTTCCTTAACATTTAAAGAATTCAAATGCACTCATCATGGCTGCCACGTGATTACCTCCAGATCATTTTTTCGGAGTTAGGAACTTTTCAAGGCAAAAAAGACGATTTGGACGCAGTCATAGGTCCAATTCCAAAACACTCCCTCACCAATGGTACTTCACAACCAAGTGTCACTCTGTGTGAAGTCTCCCTCACAGCTATGGAGGGAGCTTCATAAATGGGGAGGGTGTAAAAACATGTATAAACTTTGGGATGCCCTTGCCCTTTATCCGATGGGAAGTGATTTTTACTGTACTATCTCTCTGGAGTGCACATGTGAGTCCAGGACAGCATTGTTCTAAACTAATGGAAAAATTCACTTAGATCAGGTAAATGAAGGTCATTGATGATATTCATGAAAGTTTTCCGGTGGCAACTACCCAGAGAAATAGACTACGCGCTTGAATACCTGAAAGCGCCCCCTCCTGGCATTGCAAAAAACTCCACTTTAATGCCATAACAATTTCTTATTTCTTTCTCATCAGTCAGGTTATTATATTGTTTCCAAAGGTTTTACTGTAGTACATCGATGGGGATGCTGTAAAATAAGGTACAGACGAAAGCGCCTCCTAGTGGCAGTTTTAGCTGAGATTACACATCAAATATCTGGCTTACCGTATAGAGTGCCGAAATAATTCCTCCTTTTCTTGAATCTACATGGTAGAGTCTGAAAATATTCCAAATTTCAAATATCTATCTAGCTGGAGTAAAATTTTATGGACTCCTAAAAATGGTCCCAAAAAAGCCAAGAAGGTTGTATTGGGAACTTTGACAGGGGACAGCACTAAAATACTTAATAGTGCCTTAGAAATTTTTGGAATCTTTCATACACCATGTCAGAAGTTATAAATCAACCTATTCATTAGCTCCATTCTTGTCTGGAGTATTGAAATATAAGACCTCAGAATAGGGCCAAAACAGCTGAAGTTCACTTTTCAAGGCCAAATATTCCAAAACCCGAGCAAGATACTGGAGGTGTTCTCACATTATTGTAAAGGTCTATGAACATGAAATGGCATAAAGTATAGTTTCTCAAGGCATGTTGCCGAAGTAAAACAAAAATAAAGTCCAAAAACTGGATTTTCATTTGTTTTTTCCCCAAACTGTGAGCCCCTGCCACACAATTCTTCAAGTTACCACTCTGTGGCAAGTGATACATGGGACAGTTAAAGTATTTAAATATATATATATCCATCAGAAATAGTTGGGCAGATTGAACCGATTTCCCATTATACTGCATCTCATAAGACTGTTTTTTTTCCTATTTTGGCCCTGAATTTTCAGTTTCCAGGTGCCGCTGCAACCAAACAAAGCGACCAATGGCAAAATAATTTTGGGATTTTCTGTGATACATGTGTATTTAATTACATGCAAAGTTAGACAGTGGATATTTGTATATGTTGTAATATTAACAATGGTAAACACATTGCAGATTTTTTTTCTCTTTTATGCTGTCAGAACACAATTTTTCAAGTGATAGTCACAAATGATTTAGAAAGTTTCTTTTTATGTTTGGATGAAGACCTGTAACTGTTTTGCAATACCTGTGTGATCTATGTGCGCAAGCCTCACAATTAATATTCACAGTGTTTCAAAAGCTCAGATGAATTTCCATACCTCAAAAAGCAGTGTTTCATGACTCCTGATGAGGAGTGTTCCAATACTGTCCACAAGGTGTTTCATGACTCCTGATGAAGAGTGTTCCAATGCTGTCCACAAGGTGTTTCATGACTCCCGATGAGGAGTGTTCCAATACTGTCCACAAGGTGTTTCATGACTCCCGATGAGGAGTGTTCCAATACTGTCCACAAGGTGTTTCATGACTCCAGATGAAGAGTGTTCCAATACTGTCCACAAGGTGTTTCATGACTCCCGATGAGGAGTGTTCCAATACTGTCCACAAGGTGTTTCATGACTCCCGATGAGGAGTGTTCCAATACTGTCTACAAGGTGTTTCGTGATTCCTGATGAGGAGTGTTCCAATACTGTCCACAAGGTGTTTCATGACTCCCGATGAGGAGTTTTTAAAAACTGTCTACAGAGTGTTTCATGACTCCCGATAAGGAGTGTTCCAATACTGTACACAAGGTGTTTCATGACTCCCAATGAGGAGTCTTTTAATACTGTCCACAGGGTGTTTCATGACCCCCCTTGAGGAGTGTTCCGTTACTCCACACAGTGTTTGCAAACTCAAATTGTGTTGTGTTTTCACACACCACTCTGTTTCAAGACATTACATGTTGAGTGCACTGGTTCTTACGAAGTGGTGTTTCATGAACTCTGTTAGTTTGTGTTTCAATAGTTTCTGTAGTGTTTTCAGACACTATAAATTGAGCGTTCTGTAACACCTTTGTTGGTGGCAGCTAAGTTGCCACCAATTTGGGGTTTTCAAAACATTTTCTTTTAACAGTGTAGATGCAATCTAAAGTTGAGATGCTGGGAAAAGTTAGGTGCATGTCATTGGCAACGAGGAAAAACAAAATTTGCCCTGTATAAAACTATCCTCCTTCGGTGAACTGAGCCAGATCATTGATCTTCTCGACTGAATTTGTATTTTTTTTTTTAAGTTCCCTTCGTTGAGGACTTGAAAATGACTTGCCATATTGCGAAGGTCTGTGAAACGTGTCACAAACGGTTGGTCAAAAAATGTCGAGGATATAATAGAATGAGTCCACTTTAAAACAAATTATGCAACTGGGTGGGGCCCAGAGCTCCCCTTTACAACAATTACTAACCCTGACTTGCACGCAATCATTAGCATAATTGGCAAACAGGATTTTCCTGGTTTTTTTTATTGTTTTTTTTTTTTTTTTTGCGGTAGCTTTTTCAAAAAGTGGCAATGAAAGTTGCAATGTCTTGACGATTTATTTATTTTTTGTCCTCGAGAAATTTGAGTTGATCGGTTGAATTTAATTGTTTTTTTTTTTTTTTTAAATTTGGCATCTCCAATCCCACCCGAATTTGGAATGCCCAATTGGGGAACTATGTACAAAGCTTCTTCGTATGCGACCCCCTGCTGCCAATTCAGGATAGTGAAGACAGTTCACGGCTCTCCTCCGAAGCACGTGCCTGTCAGCCACTGATTCTTATACACTCGCTGGTTGAATCTTCGCAAGTTCAGAGCGAGGGCAGAGGATACCCGGACATGAACCAAGCAGGAATCTTCCTGACGAGCGCCCGTCTGGCCAACAGGAGGCGCTGGAGCAACGAACAAAGCTGTTAGCAAATACCCAAATCCGGCAGTCCCTTCCTAATTTGTAACCCTGTAGCGCAATAGCCAATTGTGCGCTAATCTGAAAAAGCTGCCGACCCCTGCCGGTGGGTACGCCGAGGTTCGAACCCGGGACGTGGTGATCACCTCTGCCCTGCAGCGCAGTGCCTTAACCGTGTGAGCCACCCGGCAGCTCTGAATTTAATTGTTAATAGTTGCAAACGCGACATGCAACTTCCTTGAGGGACTGAGCAATAGATTCACTCCGAGAACACGCCGGTACTACATTTCCGTACGGCGACAATCATTAATCTGGACGCGTAATTTCGTGCATTTAAATCAGCATTATTCAGAATTGTACACAGACGTTTCAAATGGTCTTTTATTTTATTTAAATAAAACGATCATGAAGCGCCAGTTAAATCACTTGATTTGTGGAAAAGTTAGCGCAGACGTTTGAGAGCATTTTGTGTTTCATAAAGCGTTGAACAATTTTTGAGTGGCCTAAATAATTCTTCTGATCTGAATTTAGTCGTCAATAGATTGCATGGATAGAGAAACCGTAACTTTGATTGCCAGAGGATTATTGTCAAAACTGGAAAACGTGTTAATAACGGAAAATAACTGAGTACAAGCCAGGAACAATCATTGGCGCAAAGGCATGGTCTGGGCCCCACCAATTATCACTTCCAGAAATGCCTGCTGTCCTCTCTCTATTCTTTTCTGGTGTCCAGATTTGTTTTTTTTTTTTTTTTGGACAACATATTTGCAAGGGTGGTGCTCCCTGTTTGCTGCCTTTGTTCGCTACCTCGCCAGCAAAAACGCACCGAAAATTTTCCAATGCAAGCACTAAGCATGGATCGAACCATTTTTTAAGAAGGGGGTTACTGAAATATATATTCAGCAATATTGCATGCCTTAATGGCTTTGTTTAAACTCTGATGCATTATTATGAATATTTAGTAAATTTATGCAGAATAATTTTGTCATGGTGGATACTGTGGGTTTTGTGGGCCCTAAAGGACTGTGGGCCCTTATAATTGTCATGACCTTTCCCCCCTATACGACGGCGCTGCCAGTGCCTCTGCCGCCTGCTACTGTGGCGATGATGATTCATTAATGTGGAATCCAGCTTCAGACTGTTTGGCCGCGAATCCCTAGGATGGTAGATTTGATGTGCAGAGCGGAGCTCTCGTGCCATTTTCCAGGGAGATGGTAACAAAGGTGAGTGCCACTGTTAGCTAGCTAGCATAAGATATTCAAGTTCAATAGCCTATACATGCCTAGTCACAAATAAAAACCCACTTCTTCAAATAAAAACGGAATGTTGGCTAAATCACGAAGTGATTTGCTGATGTTAGCTATCTAACTTAAGATGTTAACGGTTAACGTTAGTTTGCTCCCCAAGTTCGTTTTCAGTTGAACAGGCTTCAAAGTTGCCTGGCAGATGCGCTTTATCGTTGGAATATTTTTTCATCATTCCTCTTTTCAAGTGAAATGTGAGTTCTGTGGTCCAGTTAGCGATTTTTCATGTGGAGAGGTCTGGGCCATTCTTTATAAATTTGGTAAGATTTACCATGGCTTCATTATACCGTTTTTCTTTGACCTGCCTGTGCTCAAAGTAAACAAAAAAGCATAATACTGCACATCCATCGTGAGTTCAGATAATGAATAAGAATATTATATGTACATGAAAATCTTGGCTATCTTACATTCATTTTCATGACCTTAATGTCAGTTTTTAAATTTAAGCATGCACTGCAACCACTAGGATACAAAGTCATTTTTTACATGCACATTCCTGGTTTTCGGTATAGATGGAGAGGTTTCTTGTTTTGTCGCATGCCTCATGTGACTGGACTTTGACTTGCACCATAATACTTAAGAAAGCTCTGTCATTTGTACTGCGTATTTCTTATTTGTCTTTTTTGACTTGTTCCCGCAGAAAAATGGAATTCCACTCTGGGAAATTGTCCAATAAGTAAGAAATTTCCGGTGTATTTCCAACCATGTTTCATGTTTGTTGAAAAGATGATGTTGTGGACCGCATAGATTGAAGCTCTTTTGCTTTAATTCAGAAAGTCTTTCCAATTTTTTACAGTTTTCTGTTTGTGTTGGTTTCTAGAGTGACTGTAGTCATAGATGACTCAGGCTCCTACACCTATGCTGCTGGTGAGAGGGAACCCCTTCAGTGCCGGATCTTCACATGAATGGAGTCAACATTTTGTAGCCATTATATCTCAGTGGGAGTTGGGGCCCTACTTGGGCACTACTTCATTTCTGTTCGTTATGCAAAAAATATAAGGAAGACTTTACTCTCTTGAAAAAGGGGTTCTTAAGGGTGCTATATAGAACCATTGGGGTACATTGCCAATGAAACGGAACCTTTAGCTCAAAAAAGGTGCTATTTTCTTCACGAGAGGATTGTTTGAACTACAATGACCGTTTATAGAACCTTCCAGGAGACACTCATCCTACAATTGCTTTAATGGTAGGCATGAAAAAATTTCCTCTGTTTTCCATTCACAATATGAAGATATTCCTATAAAAAACTATGAGGGAGGTCCCATAAACATGAGTGAGCATTGTCAATAGTAATTTAGATCAGCTGACACAGAAGATTTGAGACTCACTTTAAGTTTACGAATGATCTTAGACCGTGGTTAGCTAACAGCTCCTTGCCAGGCATCGCCATCATTAAGATAAGTTTTCTACTTCCACACTAGGCTGACAATGAAATCAACTGTCACTGACATTATTTTCAGTGTGTATCTGTTGTAGTTTTTCAGTGTCATTCTCACTAACTATGTTAGGAAGGACGTCTGTCGCTTGCTAATTCTGGCTTGGAGTTGTCATTAGTTTAGATAACCAGCTAACGTCAGCCAGCAATGCAAAGTGCATTTCGAGAAGGTTGTCTGACTTTTTTGTGTTATTGTAGGCATGGGACAGGCATCAAATTAATGCTTTATAGTTGTGTCAGTGTCCCGTCCTAATAAGTCAGCTCATTCTAACTAACGCCAGCTTAATAGCTAGAACTAGCTCGCTAACAGTCAGCAAAGTGATAAGACCGGTGATAGATTCAAGTGTTTAGAAGTTTTTCATGATAACTTTTCTGCATTCTTCACTGGCGTTGCAATATAATAGGCTATCAAAATTACTCTGATTTACATTGATGTGGCTTTTGCCTCTGATCCTTGCTGATACAAGTGCTACTTGACCACATTTCAGTTTACACATGGTATTGTCATACTTCATTGCTTACTATTGGTGTGTGGGTTATTTTAAGTTAGCTTAAAGGTGCTCTACTGGATGGTGAAAGTTGTGTTCATTCATATGATTTTTTTTAAATTTAATGTTTAAATTTCTTAGTTGATGCCCAACACAACTATTTTATGTTTTTCCCAGGGACTTATCAATCCACCCGAGAGAGGTAGTTTATCCATACCTTCTGTACTGTATTCCGTAATGTATTAGCTGAATGTTATAGAAAGTGTTATTTGTTTACAAACAACCTATCCGTGCATGGAGCACCTTTAAATGTGCTGGAAAGACTCAAAATGAAATTGAGTTGTACACTTCTAATTCTTAAAATGATCTTTCAAGTACCCGACTCATAGACAATGCTCAGATGTTCTGGGGCGTCTAATCACAAAATATCCATTTTTGAAAGTTGACAGCTCCTCCGGATATGTATGCTATTTCTCCACTGTGTGTATGCAAAGCGTTATTCCTTAGTCTCTATACTACATGAGCCTGAATGTATGTCAGTACCCCCAGGAAACCCAACTGGAATGCTGAAGAAATAAATTTGAAAAGGAAAGGCATAACAACAGTCCAGGAAATGAAAAGGGAGTTTGGTGTAAGAAGGCCAAGAGTTGACGATGTGCCCCTGGAAAATCCAGCTGGACATCAGGTACCATTTTTGGTTTTCTTGCTTTTCTTAAGCCCATCTGTGTGTCTGTCTGTAAGTCTATCTGCTAAGTATTGTCAGTGTTACCCTTTTTAGCAGTACAGATGCTTTCTTATTTGTAATTTCAGAGCAAATAGATGCAGAATTGAAAAAACAATGCATCAATCTGTGAACTTGGATCTTTCACGAGGTGTGCAATATTTTGGTGATTAAAATAATTATAAATAATTTCCGGCTTGCAACATTTATGTAATCATCACTCATATACTCAGCTTTCTCGGTATGCTTTGTTATTATTTTCCGACAGATTGTATTGGACAGTGAGACTGTTGGGGAGGATGACCTGAGTTTTAGGGAACATATTAACGCTATCAATAATGAGATACGCTGTCGACAGCTGGAAATCACAAACATTAAAGACAGGATGAAGCACACAGTTTGCAAAAGGTTTGAGCTCGTGGACAAGCTAACTGAGGAAGTGATGGGCACGTTCCCCTTTTTTCAGGTACCGGAGCTGGTAGGTAGTACAAAGTAATATGCTATAATGTGTTTTCAGTACTGTTAGTGTTATACAATGCGATGTATTGGTAACCACAACGCTCTTGCGCTCTCTCTCTCTCTAGCTTGATACATCATGAAATGAAAATGCGTTTTAGCCAAGACATGGAGCTGAGCCTTGACAACTCACTCTCAGTGATTGCCCCCAGCATAATTAAGGCAGCTAAATCTGTCAGTCAAAAGGAGTTCCTGTCAAGTCTCTGCGACATGGCCAATACAGATGGTATGTTATTTGTGAGCATGTCTTATTGTAGCCCTGGACAGATTGTCCGAGGGTTCTAAGGCTTTGCGGTCGTTGACTCCTTGAGCATCCGCATCCGCGCCTGTAGAGATTTTCTTGTGAATGCTCTACAGACTGGAATTCTTCTCCAATCCTTTTGATATTTCACCTGCACATTGATAGTGGTTTGAGGATGAAGCCTCTCAATTTTGGTTGAGTTTCGTTATGCGGTGTCTGAAATATTTCCAAAAAAACCAACAAAGATTTTCCCTTTGGATAGAAAGGGAGTTGGGTTCTCATTGCAAGAGTGCGTGATGTCACACCTAGAGTGGGAGCTGGGAGCACAGAGGCTGCAAAAAATACTTTTCATATCACTATCTTCCACAAATTTGAGTCCCTCCCAATGAAATTTCCCAAAAACGTAGGAAAATTTGTTGTCACAGGACTATAGTTTTTGTAGCGCAGAAGTGCATAGTTTTGCCACCGGAAGCAGTCAAAGGGTATGAGGCACATCTAATTTCTCTTTCCCATTCAAAAATCACCCAAAAATTTTTGGGAGAACAGCAAACACACAGAGTTTTTAGATCGCTGTAATTCCAATATTATATCACTCAGAGAAATAAAAAAGACATCCACACTCTCAGCAAAGTCTCGTGCCTTGAATGATGTGACTACATTTGTGACAGGATGAACATTTTTTGTGTGAGAAGCAGGAGTTTGAGGTGTGTGCGAGCAAGGATTTCTGTCACTAAGTGACTCAGCGATTATCTGTGCATGGGGACCCAGTCCTGCCATGGCCCTCAGTGATTGGCTGATTTGATATCTGACAGCTTGGCTGAATTTCCATGGAGTTGATTTGGTTAGAATAGGGCACGTTCCAAATGTACACTCACCCACTATGTACTGCATTATGTTGTGAATTTTAAACATTGAAAACAATATAAATACAGTGAGCGAGCGTTTGGACAAGTGTGCATTCCGTGTGTCATCATCAGAAAAAAGTTAAACTAGCCAGCGATTTAGCGCTGATTGAAATTTGCCAAATGCTACGAATTTCCAATCTTAAAAAGGTAACCTACCTCATTTTCCTGGCTGTTTATTTTAACTAAGCTAATTCGGCACTATTTTAAAACATCGCTCTCTTTGTCAAACAATTAAACATAAAGAAGCATTCAATAGAAATTTAACGTTAAAAAGAGAAACTTACGTTCATGATTGCGATGTTGCCCCTGTTTGCGGTCCACCTTAAATGGAATTACTGCTTATCTTACCATTCAGATAAGCTAACCCTCCGATGAATTTTCACGAACATAACTTCATGGCTCAGCCTGTCGTGCCGTACATAATTTACAAAGAATAATGGGTGCATAAATAAATGAGCAGAAGTAATTTAATTTGCATCAAGAAAATTTACAAAGAACTAATGTGGAATCACAATGAAATACAATTGAAATAACATTTGTACTATTTGAAATAATATTTGACCATTTTTATGGTCACTGGTTTCAACGGTGGTTATTATGTGTTCAGTTCGTAAGTGTGTCCGGTCCGACCCATAACCCCTCAGTGCAGATGTTTATGCCAGCGGACATGGATCTGCTCTGTTTATAAACGCAGTCACACTATTCTCTCACTAGATGGCAGACCCGGACCAGTTATTGAATATTCACCAGCAAGCTGACCTCGAACACCGTTTGCAGTATTGACGAGTTCAGTCCCAACCCTGTTTTTCAAGACTTTCATTAATGAAACTCCTCAGCTAAGCCTCCTGTGCAAACTGCTCGATATACTTGCCCATAATATCTATCCAGCAATTCCAAAAATGCTCTATTGTGACTGAAATTCATTGTCCTCTGTAGCAACCACTTCATCTATACTGAGCCAGTGGTATTCAAATTAGTAGTCCAGAAAAATCTGTTTTCTGAAGCAAAAATTTGACATGATATTCATACTGCTATTCTTCTATCGCTATCATTTATCTCCTATCGTTTCCCTCATGCAGAGGTATTTCTGGGCCAGGACACAAACGCGCGACCACCGCAAGTCCATAGTACATCCGGACGCTCTGTCCGGGGTGTTATGGCCCCAATTTGTTATGACATTTACGACAGCAAGGGATAACAGACACAATTTTAAAACTTAATCTCATTTAATTAAACAAAGACTTTTAACTAATCTACTATCTACTGTACTGACCAAGATTGATATATACAAGAAAAAAAATATTTACAGTCTCTTTGGTTGGGTTGCTTGGTGATGTTCCAGGTGAGGAAAATGCACCAACATAGGAAAAAATCCACCTTGCAATTTCTCCTACTATTTTACTCTCTCAATTTTCCTCTTTAAATACTCTTTTGCAGACCCCTCCCACCTTTTAGACTTTTTAAAAATTCTCTGGGACTTTTCATCTCAGACATGCCCAGGACATGTCCAAACCTAGCTCCGGTCTGGGCTTGACAAAAGAAAAGGTCAATACTGCCATCTAGTGGCTTCTATTCGCATTACAGGGGCCACAATAATGTCTTTTTGTGATTGAAAAAAGTCACTATCTAATTTTTCCCTGCACCCTGCAATTGCCCACATGAAGCATAACTCTGTTATTAAACGCATTGCCCTGTTGTGTGAGGTCACGGAGCTATCAATTATAAGAAAAGGAATAAGAAAATATGGGTTAAACTTGAGTTATGCTTTAAATTATGGCTTCATGACAACATTGTTTCTTTTTTGAAATTTCAGATCTTTAAAAGTGTGCAGTCGTCCTGATCTTGCCAACTCTTCAAGGAGGACCCCAACTATCTGTATTGTTTAGAGGTGGTGTGTTTTTATCACTGCAATTTCCATTTCTGTGTTGTGTCACATGAACTCCATCAGCAGATCCCTGAACACTGTACATTTCTCATTTGCAGGAACCATTTAGCCCATTATCCTTCATGGTGCTGAAAATCCCCACCTTCCCATCAAAGTCTCCATTACAATGGATGGAATAACGATCACTGGGGAGAGATGGACATCCTCCAGTCTCTACAAAGCCTCCTAGAGTTTTATTTTGTTTGGAGTGGCATATCCCAAACAGATGAAAAACAAATAACATTTAATTGAGCACTACTCGTTTAAAATTCAAAATCAAAAAAGGGTGCCCATTCCTGTTCTTAAAATGTACAGTAAAATTAGAAAACGTTTTTTTTTTTATCCCCCGCCGCACGATTAGCGCGAAGCAGGGGATATACACTCAACAAAAATATAAACGCAACACTTTTGGTTTTGCTCCCATTTGTCATGAGATGGACTCAAAGATGTTAAATTCATTCCAGATACACAATATTACCATTTCTATCAAACATTGTTCACAAATCTGTCCAAATGTGTGATAGTGGGCACTTTTGCTTTGCTGAGACAATCCATCCCACCTCACAGGTGTGCCACATCAAGATGCTCATCAGACACCATGATTAGTGCACAGGTCCACAATAAAAGGCCACCCTGAAATGTGCAGTTTTTGCTTTATTGGGGGTCTGGGGACTCAGAACCAGTCAGTATCTGGTGTGACCACCATTTGCCTCATGCAGTGCAACACATCTTCTTCGCATAGAGTTTATCAGATTGTCAATTGTGGCCTGTGGAATGTTGGTCCACTCCTCTTCAATGGCTGTGCGAAGTTGCTGGATATTAGTGGGAACTGGTACGCGCTGTCGTATACGCCGGTCAAGCACATCCCAAACATGCTCAATGGGTGACATGTCCGGTGAGTATCCTGGCCATGCAAGAACTGGGACATCTTCAGCTTCCAAGAATTGTGTACAGATCCTTGCAACATGGGGCCGTGCATTATCTTGCTGAAACATGAGGTGATGTTCATGGATGTGTGGCACAACAATGGGCCTCAGGATCTCATCACGGTATCTCTGTGCATTCAAAATGCCATCAATAAAATGCACCTGTGTTCTTCGTCCATAACAGATGCCTGCCCATACCATAACCCCACCACCACCATGGGCCACTCGATCCACAACATTGACATCAGCAAAACGCTCACCCACACGACGCCACACACGCTGTCTGCCATCTGCCCTGAACAATGTAAACCGAGATTCATCCGTGAAGAGAGCACCTCTCCAACGTGCCAGACGCCATCGAATGTGAGCATTTGCCCACTCAAGTCTGTTACGGCGACGATCTGGAGTCAGGTTAAGACCCCGATGAGGACGACGAGCATGCAGTTGAGCTTCCCTGAGATGGTTTCTGACAGTTTGTGCAGAAATTCTTTGGTTATGCAAACCAATTGTTTCAGCAGCTGTCTGAGTAGCTGGTCTCAGACGATCCTGGAGGTGAACCTGCTGGATGTGGAGGTCCTGGGCTGGTGTGGTTACACGTGGTCTGTGGTTGTGAGGCCGGTTGGATGTACTGCCATATTCTCTGAAACGCCTTTGGAGACGGCTTATGGTGGAGAAATGAACATTCAATGCCCGAGCAACAGATCTGGTAGACATTCCTGCTGTCAGCATGCCAATTGCACGCTCCCTCAATGCTTGCACCATCTGTGGCATTTTGCTGTGAGACAAAACTGCACATTTCAGGGTGGCCTGAATGTGGACAGTCTAAGGTACACCTGTGCACTAATCATAGTATCTGATGTGCATCTTGATGTGGCACATCTGTGAGGTGGGATGGATAGTCTCAGCAAAGCAAAAGTGCTCACTATCACACATTTAGACAGATTTGTGAACAATGTTTGAGAGAAATGGTAATATTGTGTATCTGGAATGAATTTTAGATCTTTGAGTCCATCTCAAGACAAATGGGAGCAAAAACAGAAGTGTTGCATTTATATTTTTGTTGAGTGTAGCATTGGGCTCTGTACGGATACATAAAATTGAGGCGGCGGGGGATATTGCCACGTTAGTGGTCAACACTTGTTAATGTTTGGAATGTTCCCATTAATCTAACAAATCTAATCTAAACCAATGTACAAATAGTATTGTTAATGCATTTTGTATTTAAATGTATTTTCTACTTCATTGTGTATGTATGCAATGACTTTGCAAATGAACAATACATTTTAGAAATCAGCTCTCCTCTTTTTTCATAGCAGAAATAAATTACTTAAATCATAACTGTGTCATGACACTACTTTTAATGATAGTACAAGTGTTGTAATTTATAACTAACCATATTTTGAAATACCACTGATTAAGTTTCAACTGGTAGTGGGGGTGCGGCCCCAGGTCGTTTGGCCGTGTTTTGGGGGCTGGCCCAATTTCACAGGCTGCATCAAGTGCAGATTTAAACCGGTCCACTGAGATATGGTCTGCTCTGTCTCTGACGTCCACAACAAAAACTTTGTCACCTAGCTCCAGTACACCGAAGGGCCCCTCGTACGGTGGTTGTAGTGGACTCTGGCGGGCATCATATCTGATGAAGACATACTCTGCTGTATGACTGGGACCTGCGACTGGGGCAGGCCATGGCGTGAAAAGGGCTCCGGTCGGAACGCCTCCGGCACCCTAAGTGGCTGTCCATTCCCTAACGCCGCATATGATGACTGGAGATCTTCCTTTGGGGCCGTTCTGAGCCCAAAACATCACCCAGGGCAGCCAATCACGCTAGCCCTCATCATTAAGGCCGGCTCTCAGCACTGCCTTCATGGACCAGTGGAAATATTTGTAGAGACCATTGTCCTGTGGGTGTTAAGCGGTAGTGTGATGATGCTTGACTCCAAGGCTCTGCGTTATCTCACTCCAGAGCCTGGAGGAGAACTGTGGCCCATAGTCAGAGGAAAGGTCAGCCGTGCACGCCAAATTGGGCTATCCAGGTGTTGATGAACGCCCGGGCCACATCAGCTGTGGATGTTAATGCCAGCAGGACGGCCTCCGGCCACCTGGTGGTCCTGTCAACCATGATGAACAAGTAAATGAATCCTCGGGAGAGCGGAAGGGGACCTCCTAAGTCAATGTTGACATAGTCGAAACGTCACCTTGGCACAGTGAAAGTCTCTAGGGGTGCCTTAGTGTGGCGATGGACCTTTGCCCATTGACACTCCGCACAGGAGTTTACCCAGTCTCTGACATCTTTACGTAGCCCATGCCACACAAACATAGCCCCTACTAGCTGTTGTGAGGGTTTCCTGCCTGGATTTCACAGACTGTAGATTGTCAGATATGTAGGCCAAATGTCATTGTTGTCTGGTGGACCAAGGCTCAGAGACCTTAGACATAGCCAGAGCCAGGGGCTAATGGTCAATGAATGCCGTGAACTGGTGGCCCTCCAGCAGGAAGTGAAAATGGCGCATAGCGAGGTAGCCGGTGAGAAACTCACAGTCAAATGTGTTTTACTTTTGTTCACTGAGGCAGAGCTTGTGGCTGAAAAAAGTATGTGGTTGCTAAACTCAGTTTACCAGTTGTTCCTGTACCGCGGCCACAGCATAGTCTGATGCATCCATGGTGAGAGTGCTGGGAGCCCCAGGAAGTGAGTGCACTAGCATGATTGCGCTTGCCAGTGCCTTTTTAGTGGCCTTGAAAGCCTAGTGCCTATCTGCCACCCAATCCTGAGCATTTAATGGGGGCCTTGCCCTTGAGGGCTCCATGTAGAGGTTGCATAAATTAAGCCACCCAGGGGACAAACTGGTGATAAAAATTGACCGTCCCAAAAACTCATGAAGCGCCTTGATTGTGCAGGGTAGTGGGAAGTCAGCAAAAGCAGCCACTTTATCTGGAAGGGCATTGCCCCATCCTTGGAGATGTGGTGTCCTAGGAAAGCAATGGAAGTCAGCCCAAACTGGCACTTTGCTGGGTCTATGATGAGCCCACGTTGGTTGAGGAGCTCAAACAAAACACACAAGTGAGTGAGATGTTCTGCTCTGGATGTGCAGCCAACCAGGATATCATCCAGGGAGACGTACAGGAATGGTAAGTCTTTCAGCACCGAGTCCATAAGACGTTAAAAGGTTTGGACAGCGTTCATGAGCCCAAATGGCATCCTTAAGAACTCAAATAACCGAAACAGTGTGATGACTGCCGTCTTATGGACATCCTTGAGGCACAACGGTACTTAATGATAGCCTCTGATTAAGTCCACCTTAGAGAATATTACCATTCCAGCCAGTCGGGCAGAGAAGTCTTGAATATGAGGGACTGCGTAACGGTCAGGGGTGGCAGCATTGTTCAGGTGACAGCCGTCCCCACATGGGCAGCACCCACTCACGGGCTTGGGCACCATGTGCAGCGGGGAAGCCCACTGACTGCTGGAATGGCGAACTATTCCTAGGCTTTCCATGTTGGCGAACTCTGCTTTTGCAATGGCGAGCCTTGCCGGATTGAGGTGGTGAGGGCGGTCATGGACTGGTGGGCTTGTCATGGGTATGTGGTGCTCCACCCCGTGTTTAGTGTTAACAGTGGAGAAAGTGGGTTTGGTGAGGTCCGGGAACTGCATATTGACAGAAGATGCAGGCAGGACACTCAGCTGAGTGCTCGTGTTACATGGAAACTTCTGGCCAGAAAGAGCATAAGTGATGAAGAGAAGGCTGTTTAATCCTTCAGCACTAATTGCAGTCACGGAATATCGCCCTCTGTGAATGTGCTGGTTCGCTGAACTTGCAAGGTGGGCGGCATTTTTTTGCTTTCCAGCCAAAAGAGCGCATGATAAAAATACAATCCTGAAGCTGCTTGACGCTGGGCCGTAGGCGCTGGTTGAGTTGCAATGGCGTTGACTGGTTTCACTCAGGCGGTGAACGGCTTCGTGAAAGAACAACTGCCTGCAGCAGCGTGAAACGCATCTGCTGCCTTTGTCAGTTCACGGTCATTTTTAATGTGCGTATTAGCCAGGGCTGACCTAACCTGTTCTGGCAGCTGGGTCAAAAACAGCTCTCTAAAACTAAAACAGGGCTTATAGTTGCCCAAGAGTGTCAACATGTAGTCCATCAGTTTGGATGGCTTTGACTCACCCAGATCAGGAAGTGTGAGGAGCTGTTTCGCGCGCACCAACTGTATTAACCCGTAGGTGTCCAAGAGGTGAACCTTTAATGCACCATACTTATTCTTTTCTGGAGGATCTTTGAGTAGATTTGGGATTCTAGTGGCTGTGGAGATGCTGAGAGCAGAGACGATGTAATAATATTTTGTCTCATCAGCTATGATTCGCCGCAACGCGAACTGCGCTTCTGCTTGGATGAACCACTGTTGCTCTCAAAGCTCCGGCGGTTTGAGTGATATGGCCTTGATTTCCATTTTGCAGTAAACTCTAGAATTGTCTAAGAGCGTCGAGGTCACCAATGTAGCGAGTGTGAGAATACACCATGCTGGTTTTGTCAGAAAGTTAAGGGGGTATTTTCCCTCTCACACACAGAACTAACTTTCTTTTCCAACACCAAAAAAAAAACAGTTAAAGGTTTTGCGCATAAAACAAATGTCATCACGAGCTGCCACTCTTAAAGGACTAGTGGTCTTAGCTATTGTGAATTATGCTGTTCTTAAATGGTGAGCTAACTTGCTACAATACTAACGAAAGTAAGTGGCAAAATGGCAATGAACATTATCCAAATGCAGTTGCAAAACTGAAGACTAAGCCAGGACCAGACATCCCACATCAAACTGGAACTCAGACTGTCCTGTCTCTGCTACTGCAACAACATGCTTCATCAATGCGCTTTCCTATCCCCTATAAGAAAGCTCCTCCTGGACTTGAAAATCGCTGGATACAGTCAGCGATGGTTTCAAAGCCACAAAGACTTTAGGGGAAATATGAAGTGCATTTTATTTTATGGACATGTCCTTACAAAGTGTAGTTTGTTTTTGCTTATTTGGCTGCCAATTCAGTGAATTTTGGTTGCAGAGCAATAAACCATATGTGGTTAGAATCGGTAAGAGTCTCTGCTTTCAGATGATATATCGTTTGTGCAGTAGAAAGAAGTCACAGATTCGTTAGCACTACTTATGCAGCTTATGCGTTGCATATTTTTGGTTCGAGCTCATTTAAAAGCTTGGAGTTAGAATTGTGTTTTGTTTTGTTAAAAATGGTTTTCATGGGCTGCGAGCCAAGTTTAATTCTGTTTAGCAGTTTTGAAATATGACTTGGATGCTGCACGGTTAACATGCCATCGAATGGTGTTAGATGTGAGATGCGCTGCTGCCCCTGGTACCAGGGGCGTTTGGATTCAAGAGGATAACCCAGTCGAGCAAGCAGGTCATGGACCAACATCGCCTTTGGTCAGTGTTCACTGCAAAACCTATAGTGATGTTTCAGCTCAAACATCGAAAGCGCTTTGTGTATTGGATCAATTGTTTCCATATTACTGGATTCTTTGGAAAGGAACAGAAAGAAATAACACCACCCCTTTTCACCAAGCTGTTGCAGCCATGTGCTGCACACAGAATAGGTATTATGCAAGTTTTGGCATAAAATCTTGTCAAAAAGCTTGAATAATTGTTGAACAAGCAAGTGATTGAGCAAATCAATGGAGCAGTGCAAATATCAGCTTTATTTTTGACCTTAGTGTCACTTCACCCACCTGACAGCTTTGCTGTCAAATATGCATAATCTCCCCAAGCTGGTTACCAGTCAGAAAAACAAGGATTGTGGAAAGGCCGAGAAGAGTGGTTGTGCCTGGTTTATTTTAATTATATCATTTTTACCAAAGCATTATCCGCCGTAAATTAGGAAATTTGTTGGGATGAATCCTTGAAGTTGCTATCATCATCAGCAACTATGCATTTGGGAAATGCACCCCAGACCCAAGAAGCCTAAGCAGTGTTGACCATTCTGAAGCCAACGCCTCCACCAAAAAAAAAAAAAAAAAAAAAAAAAAACTATATATACAGAGTCAAAAAAGAAACTTCACACTCATAAATTTGTAAATATTTTCTTGAAACTTTGAATAAAAGAGTTTTTATTATCACTAGGGGTAAATGTGTTGTCAAAGACATCATGACACACATCAACACCGACGTGCACAGGTACGTAGCACGTGCGAGCGTACTTTAAGCTAAAACCATGTTTTCTCGTGTTCCTAGTCACGTGACCATATGAGAGATGTGCAACTGAGCTCGCGTTAGCACGTTAGAGTGACATCTCAGAAATATAAGTTTTTAAAGTTAATTATTCGTTGATTTTCAATGCCATGGCTGTCAAACATTCAGCGTGAACGTGCCATTGGCATGCTGAATACGGGAACGTCCGTCACTGACGTTGCAAGGGTTATGGGATACAGTCGAGGACTATCCATGATCTTCTGACATGTCTCCAACAAACGCACCATAGCTGACTGACCTCGTTCTGGTAGCCCACGTGTGATGTCAAAAGCAGAAGACCGACAAATTGTCTTACGCCATTTGCATAATCAATTTGTCACTGCAACGTCCACTAGGAATTAATTGTTTAAAGGTCGTGTGACTGCCCAAACCATACGTAATCATCTGCGCACAGCTCTTATTCAAGTTGTAACTTACCATTTTTACTCATGAGCATTTCCGGTGGAACTGGTTACATTATGGACATTATTTTTATGATACACCATCTTTAATGAGTACAGAATTAAATAAAATCATCATTTAAAACCTCATTTATTGTATTTTCAACTTATCGACCTCCAAACGAGTGTGAAGTTTTTATTTTGGCTGTATATATGTTATTATACTGTAATTTCTGGAAATTATCAGAAAATTATGTTTTTTAAAATATAGAGTTTGCTTGCATGAAAACACTAAGTACAGGAACTAAGCTTTCATCATAGTAGACCATAATGTATAAAACAACTTCTGGAAATGTTTGATTTTGATTTAAAAAAAAAAAAAAAAAGGTCTGGATAAATAGCATCATGCAAAAAAATGTTTTTGTAGTAATAAAAAGTGAAAAATGATTAGGAAATCATTTTAAACAATGTCCGCTGAATTAACTGAGACTAAAAGAATCGAAGTACACATATCCAGTTCAATGGAGAAATGATATTCTTTTGAAATTAAATTTCATTGTTTTTCTGAAAACAATGTTTTTTGTTGGATATATCTCATTTTACAGTCAAACCCTTAATTTGATGTCACAATAAACATAAAACTTAAAAACTTTATGAAAAACGCAGCCGATAAGATTACAAACAAAACTTAAACCTTCAAAGATATCAAAGGGAAATGCTATCCCATTCTAAGTCACTCAATCTATTTGTTAAATTGTTGCTCATTTCCTGACCTGATAAGACCATTAGAAGCTTCATATTTTACCATTTCAGTCTTGGGCCATTTTTTATTTTTCTTGCCAGGAGTGAATATTTGGGCATAACTTGTTGGGGTTAATGAAACATTTCATGGCAAATCACATTTGGGTATACGTCATGCATTGAGAGCCATAATTCATTGGACTGCCATATGTTTTATATTGGTTCTGTGCTTTAGCATTTTGAGTTTCAAAGGATAAAATGGCGCTAAGTTTGATGCAGACTGTCGGTTTTAATTTGAAGGTTACATGAAATGTATAGACCGAGAGTACTTTTTGTTTGCAGACCCCCTCAATTTTCAGGTGCATCAAAAAATATTGGACAGTTTGTACATAGTCCAGCAAAATTTGGTTACATATACTTTACATGCAATACATTTGGTCACATAAACTTAACATGGTGATACTCTACCAGGCCTGTTCTGTAACCATCTTCAGTTCTTGCGCTTTACGGGGATTTTTTGCCTTGAGTCTCCACTTCAGTATGTAAAATACATTTTTTCTTTGGATATATATCAAATATTTGACTCAGCAAACAGAACCAAAATAACAAAAAAAATAAAATAAAAATCACAATGTAATGAATTATGGCGCTCACTGTATTAGGGTAGGTAATATGGGGGTTTATGTGATATATTAGGGTATACAGAGCACTGCAGGGAATATGAGATATACTTGCATATATCAGCATGGTGTCTATTACATCTATGAGAGAATATAACCTAGGGTTAATGAGATGCTGTATTTAAGGATATACTGTCTTGGGGCATATGAGAAATAAAAAGGCAACATACAGAAAAGTGTATGTGATGCAGTATAGGGCAAATGTTTTAAGCACGCTAGATTTCTTCCATTTAAAATTGGTCATAGAAGTATATTTTTGCAGATAAACACATCAGAGACACCAAATGTACATAAAAAATGTTGGTATTTCACTGAACATAGTTGATGGAAATAATATAGCCTTGACAGAGTTCTGATATCAACATTATCAAGGCTGTCTGGGATTACTTGGGGACAGGGATACAAGTGTGACAGGCAAGTTCTCCATTATGCTTGCAACAAGCAAAAGCCAGTCATCTAAAAAAATATAAAACTGTTGTACAGTAATTCAAATTTTAGGCAAAGGGTAGTCATACAAAATATTTATTTATTTTAGTTTTGAACAGTTCACAGATCTTTGTAATGTTATGATCCAGACAAGGAACCAAACAGATTCAAGGTACAATTCACAAGGGAGTATTTATTAACAGGAATATGAAACCGCTCACAGAGCGATGACATGCCGAAATCTTCAAGGTCAAAGATTATGGTGCCATTAAAAGGTGACCTTGACCTTGCCCTTCAGGCTTAAGTTGTCATTTTCAATCAGCCAAAACTAGATGCCAGTACCAACAATATGAGCTAACTTGGAATGAAATGTGCCCAGTGGTTTTTCTTAGAAATTGGAAACTAGCAGACAGACGAATAAACAACCGAACCGATCAATAGACACGCCAAAATCGTAGATTTCTGATTCAAGGCTTGGGAGCTTGTTCCTATTAAGAGGACTCCAAAAGGTCATTGCGTCTTTCTTCATCACTGAAAAAAAAACACATGGAAGAAGAGCATAGCTCAATACTAGAAGGCACAAACTGACTGGACACCTTTTAGGCTATAACCATGACAATCATGCAACCATATTGAAATCACAATGAACTTAAATAGACAAGGCATTCCCAAAAGGGATGAGGCAAATGATGACACTTTGTATTAAGAGAGGAAACAAACCAGAAAATTAATTAAAGGACACAAAATCACAGAAGTACATGTAGACTGCTGAACCAGGGGTGGCACGAACTGAGAACACGTAAGGGTTGTGACAGTATCCCTCCTGAGGGGCACCACCTGTGGTCAGCCCCAGATGTCAACACAGGAAGTCACAGACTAAGATGGGTTCAAGGATGCGGTGCTCTGGCACCCAGCAACGCTCCTCAGGCCCATACCCCTCCCAGTCTACCAACAACTGGCGGCTGCGCCTTCTATGCTGAAAGTCCAGGACACAACACACGGTGTAGGCAGGGCCACTATTGTTGAGCCAAGGGGAAGGTAGGGACCGGGAAGGAGGACTGTAACAAGAAAGAGACATAGGTTAAATTCTACTGACATAAAAAACCAGAATACTACAAGGATCGGGTGGGAGGAGAAGGCTGACAGCAAATGAAAATATTATTCATGTAATGGAGAATGGGCCAATGAACTGGCGGTGTGATTCTTTGATGTTTCCCAGAAAAGGATATCCCTCTTAGCCAGCCGCACCCTTTGTCCCACTTGGTAGGCAGGAGCTGGACAGCAATAGCAGTTGCCCTGTTCTTGGAAGACCGAGACTTAGTGCATGGGCTCTCTTCCATCCCCGGTGGGTGTACTGAGCTAGGAGCTGAACAGATTGAACTGCCACTTCCCTCTCTACTGCCTAAAATGTTTGATAACCCAGAAAATACTGGAAACTGAAAATCAGCAAACAGTAAGGAGCAATGAGTCAGTTCCTCCCAGGGAAGAAGACGGGATCACATGGCTGGGTTACCTTCTGTCAGGGAGTGTAGGGTTTTTTCCAATTCCTAGTTAAGCCTCTGCACATGGCTGTTAGTCTCTGGGTGAAATTCTGAGGAGAGGCATTGGGTAGCGCCCACCAGGGTGCAGAGGGCCTGTCAGAAGCTGCTGGTGAATTGTGGGCCATGGTCAGAGACTACCTCCTGAGGAACACTGTGGAGGGGCACCACATGATGTTACAGAAGCCTAGCAGTCTCTTTGGCTGTGGGCGGCTAGGCTAGTGGGACAAAATAGGCTTCCATTGATGACCGATCACAATAGATAAGGTTACTGTGGGTCAGTCAGACGGAAGGAAGTCCATGGGCATAGTCATTAGCTATGGTAACTCAAGGCTGATGGGGAACCTCCTAGGGCTGGAGAAGACTGCTGGGGTGCCGATTACTGGACTTGGACTTCGCATACACGACAAGCTGTGACAAACTCCCAGGTGTCTTGGAGGATGGTGGGCCACCAAAAGTGTTGACAAATCAGTGCCAGAGCGCCAGATGAGTGCCCATCAGGACAAGGTGAGATGGTATGCCAGCTGAGAAGCACGTGCCCAGGACAGGACACTGCTTTTCATTCCATCAGGAAAGGAAGGGGTGGTTTGGTGGAGAGTCTGATTGTAGTGTGAGGCAGAACCAAAGCACCTCTCCAAATATGCACTGGAGCTTGGAGGCTGCCAGGAGAGACAGATCTGAGAGGATGTTTTCAAGAGGTTTGTCGGGCCAAGGAGAGTCAAGGCTAAGAGTCAGGTTTAGTATTCTTGGATCCAGGATGATAGGTCAGGAACAAGTTACATTGTAAGAGAGACCAGTGGGCTTGCCTGGAGTTAAATCTCTTTGCAGTGGAGTGGAAAGGACAGCTGAATCCCTTCAGAGAGTGCCTTCATTCCTCAAATGCCACCTTCACAACCAACAGCTCATGGTTGGCAATGGAAAACTCTCTGCAGGGGACAACCATTGAGAGAAAAGAAGTCACATGGATGGACCTTTTTACTTTTTTTAAAATTTGGCATCTCCAATCTCACCCGAATCTGGAATGCCTAATTTCAGAACTATGTACAAGGCTTGCCCAAGCGCGACCCCATGTTGCCAACTTCGGGAGAGCGAGACAATTTGCGGCTCTCCTCTGAAGCACGCGTCTGCCAGCCGCTACTTCTTTTTGCACTCATAGGTCGAAACCTTGCAAATTCAGTACGAGGGCAGAGGATACCCGATCGTGAGCGAGCTTAGAATCTTACTGACGAGCACCCCTGCTCCTCCAGGGTTGGAGAAAAAACCAGAATACTGTCAAGGAAAACACAGATGAGCCAGGAGACCATGTTACAGAAGACATAATTAATGAGGTTCTGGAACACAGCGGGGGATTTAGCAAGCGCAAATGGCATCATCAGATATTTGCAGAAGTCATGGGAGGTGTTAAACACCTTCTTCCACTCATCTCTTTCCTGTATTTGCACTGGGTGGAAAGCTCTGCACAGGCCAGCTTGGTAAAATAGCAAAAGCCGTGGAGGTTGAAGGAAATGCTGTGTCCATTAGAGGAAGAGGGTGATAGTTCTTGGCTGTAATAAAGTTGAACCCTTGGTAATCATTGGAGGGACACAGATATCCATCCTTCTTTGCTACAATGAAAAAGCCAACTTTGGCTATTAAACGAAGAAGCTTGAATGATTCCTGAACCCAGCAACCGGTTTTTTTACTCCTCCATAGCTTGGGATTCCTCTGCAGTTAAGGAGTACAGCAAGTCTCGAGGGGGAAACAGTTCAATTAGTAGCTCAAGGGTGCAGTCAGAGGGTCTCTCGGGAGAAAGCAATGTGAAACGTGCTTTACTAGATGCCTGGAGAAGGTCGTGGTTTATAGTTGGAACTCATTTTAAGTCTGATGGATCCCCCTGTTGGTTGAGGGGAGGAGGTGCTAGAGGACAAGGAGCTGACCAAAGACAGGACTGAGAACAGGATAAACTCCACTCCATCATGGAACCAGAGGGGCAGTCCACACGAGGATTGTGGCATTCCAGCTGTGACCTTTCCGAGACCACTGACAGACTTGTGCGGTGACTGCTTGATGAAAAATGCTAACTCTTCAGAGGGGTGATTGGAGGTCAGAATGGGGACCAGCCTGGACAATTTTGTGGTTTCAGGGAGGGCCCTGAGGGCAGATACACACAAGCAGGGATTCAGTGCGGATCTTCAGGAGACCAGAATGGATAAAGTTCCTGTTCATCCCAAATTGATCAGTGCCTTAGTGGAAATTACGCATCCCTCCCAGGTCATACAAATGAAAAGCAATAGTCAAGATGAAGAAATAACAGCTCCTGATAGCACTTCTTGTCCAGAAGAAGGAACCACCCCCAGGACAAGGCACTCAGCAATAGCATGGTTTGTGCTTCTGCAGTACAAGCATAGACTCTGCTGGATACGCGGCAGTCATTGTGCTGGGTGTGATGCAAGAAGTCAGGCTTGATTGACCACCATGGGGTCCAAGGGAGCAAGGTGGGGACATAGCTCAAAGCAGAGTGTCTTGGCACACAGGCCGAGTAGGTGTCTGTACCCCTGCCAATCGATTCTGCTGTCTCTCCTGAGGGTGGGCATTTATCTGCAGTGCCATGTTGATGAGGCTGGCCAGGTCTGGGGAAAGGATGCTGGTAATCAGGCTGCCTTAGACCTGACTCAAAAGGGTAAACAGGAAAGTGTCGTAGAGAGCCTGGCATGCAGTGACAGCGAGTGTCCAGAAATCGGTGGAGCACCCTAAAACAAATAGGCTGCCTTAGTGCAATCGTAGATGCCTACCAGCAGTGGCATGGCTAAACTGAGACCAGTCAAATACCTTTCTCATCTCTTTAGCATTGGCAGAAAAGGTTTGAACTGCAGGATGACCAGCCTCCCAAAAAGGTTGACATCCCAGTCTTGACTTGTTCAGAGAAGCAAGTGATAATGAACTCCACTCTGGACTCTTTGGTGATGAATAAAAATAGCTGGAGCTCAAAGATCATCCAACATTGAGCCAGGAGACTTTGGGTGGTGAATGGGGTCCAACACAGCTAGGTTGGGTTCTGGCAGGGCAACTACCTGAGGGAGAGTCAGCTGCATGATAGAGCTGGCTGCTTGAGCGGAGTTGGTGGAATCCTGGGAAATATCAGTGATAGCCACAAGTTGATTGGAGGCTATCCCAATGGATTGGTGTGATTGCAGACCAATCAGAACACCTTACCACCTCAGGGCATCTACCTGGCTCACCAAATCTGCTGGTTTCATTCCTCAGCTGGATTGTACTGTAATGTTCCAGACAAGTAATCAAACAGTTTCAGGGTATAGTCTGCAAGGGAATATTTAGAAACAGGAATAAGGTGATAGAAGAGGGAACCGCTGTAGCTTCGAACAATATAGGAGTCCATCTTAGTAATGACTAGGGAGGGTTGGAGCGTGTCCACGCCTGAGCCAGTGGCCATCCCAGGGCAGAAGCCAGGTGGTGAATCCCCCTTCCTGAAGCAGGACTGCTGAACTATAAAATTGATACATTTAGCAGGAACGCTGTCCCAACTCTGGAGATAAATGAAGGATTGGAAGGTGTCCCTCATAAATTGACTCAAAGGAACAGGCAAGTTTACACTGGGTTTCTTCTATCGATTAAAATCTTGCTTTTCCTCGTTTTCTCGTGAACAGTCAGTAAATAATATATTTTTGTCTCAACTTGATTACGGCGATACAGTTTACCGATTTGCGAGTCCCACTTTCCTGGCTAAACTCTATCCGCTCTATCATTCTGGACTGAGATACATTTCTAAGTCGCCCCATAGGACGCATCACTGTACACTGTACACTTTAGTTAGCTGGCCTTCACTAGCTATGCGCAGGCTGCACCATTGGTATGTTTTAATATACAAGGCTATTTTAGGCAAAATACCCCAGTATATTTGCTCTAAATTTGTTTTAATTCAGAACTCATACAACCTTAGATCCAACGCCTGGTTGCGATTCAAGGTGCCTCCTGTGCGATCTGACGCTGGTAAGAGGAGTCTGTTTTACTTTGGCCCTTGGTCATGGAATGACCTTCAAACTCATTTTAAAATTGCTGCTCCCATCTCTATCCCAAGTTTCAGACAAAAGATTTCTGAAGCTTTTCCCATCAGCTGCTCTTGTCGTACTGTTTAGATAAATTTTCACTGTTTTTATATTGAGCCATTTTTAGAACTTATGAAATTTTAATTTTTTTGGATATTTTGTTTTGTCCTGTCAGATGGTTGTCTCTATTGTGTCCCTTGTTCTTGTTTTATACTGCACTGTTTTTTTTTTTCAATATTGTCTTGAACTGTGTTGTGTTATACTTCATCGTGACTTGCTGCATATTGCCAGATCACCATTGAAAAAGAGACTTTGGTCTCAACTGGTTTTATCTGGTTAAATGAAGGATTTGATTGATTGATTGATTGAATGGATTAACAAAAACGCAGTCCCAATAATAACATCTTTCTTTATCCTTAATTCACAAAAATACACAAAATAAGTGCTTAAAGGGGACCTATTATGCTAGATTTCCAAGTTTATATTTTGATCTTGGACTCTCCTAGAGTACTCCTGATCGTTCAAAGTCCAAAAAAAGGGTCCTTATTTAGCTCATACTGCCATCCTCAAAAAAACCCATTTGTCATCCATTCTAGTCTCTGCCTGAGACGCCTCGTTTGGGCGGCTCTTCCGCTAAGGCCCCCCTCCCTGTGTGCCCACTTTTTTCTGATTGGCAAGCTCTGTGGAGAGCAGAGCTGGGCGGGGCGAGGCAGCAGAAGGAAGTTTTCCTGGTCCGCCTCCCTAGTGTCAAACGAGACACGCGTCTGCCATCTGATCTATGGAATCGGCGGGGAAATTCCACAATCAAATGTTGTACATGTGTATAGATCTAATGAAATGAACTTGTTCTGATAAATGCAGCGACTAAAGTGGTGTGTGAAAGTGCAGTGTAAAAATCTGGCAGCTCAAGCTGGAATTTGCCATCTACCTATGGCTAGTATGGTGAGTAGAGCAGTGTTTCTACTCCATGGCTAGGATTGAGGGAAAGCTAGAATCCACCCCATACAGACATTTGTAGAACGGGTCGACATACCCAAGTGTAGACAGGAGACTGTAGAAATCCGGTGGGTCTGAGTTTAGAGGTAAACATGGACAGTAAGGAGCAGCAAAAAATGGACCAACAACTTATGGACTGCTTTGGTGTGTACTATAAGGACCTGCTGGTCCGTGTGCATAACTGTAGTGTGTTGTTAGCGTGGGGTAACGAACAGCCAGAGAGATTTATGAACATAATACAGGTTTTACAGACCGTAAGTTCCGTTAGCATGAACAGTTGCTTCTGTGGAGCAAGCGAATCGATAACTTCTACAGGAAAGAATTTTGTTTCCAATTTCCGCCTTTTTTTGGCTTTTTATTGGCCAGAACAATTTCTAAAGGGAGATGAAATTATGCCGCGGCAATGCAGAAAAATCATTTGTTATACGAGACACGTTATAGCTTGTGCGTTTCACGATTACTTTCATCGCGGAGACATCAGAGAGCAAGCCCAGATAATGGTGCAGTAGCCGGCTGACCCCGGTCATGGATAAGTAAAACGAACGTTTCACAAATACCCCAAACACGTACCCCAAGCTCTGCAAAACCTATGCCTGGTCTAACTGCAGCCTCATCAGCCCAACTTTGCAGACACATACAGCATCTCTCCGGTTAGCTTCAACTGTAGTGGCTACAATCAGGCAACATTATAATGAAACTGCCACACAGGTAAAGCATCTTTGGTAAGATCTTACCAAAGTAACACAAGCATGCTGATCAGAATTACTGCATATAAGTTAACCAGGAGCATTTTTTAAGTGGCACAGCACGTGAATTAACATGCAGTAGTAGGTAACCGAGCGATCCTAACAACCACAGAGACAAACATTACCCTGCAATATAGGTTTTACAGACAGCAAGTTCTGTAACTGTGGACAGTTATGCTAAGCATCCAAATTACAAACAAGTATAAAAAGTTAGCTAGGAACTTAGCTAGACTTAGGAACAGAGTCTTCAACAACAATAACCTCCACCTCCACACCAAAATTTCAGTCTACAAAGCAATATGCATCACAACCCTCCTATATAGGTGTGAGACATGGACAGTCTATGCTCGCCATCTCAAGATGATGGAGGCATTCCATATAACGTGCCTCCAACTAATCTTGCAGGTGACGTGGCAGGATCGTGTCCCCCACTCTGTGGTTCTTCAGCGAACCAACTGCAGGAGCATAGAGGCCATCATCATGCTCCATCAACTAAGATGGCTCGGCCATGTCACCAGAATGCCAGCCAGCCGCCTGCCACGTAAAATCCTGTATGGTCAGCTCAATCTAGGCCACCGCTCTGCAGGAGGACAGAAGAAGAGGCTGAAAGACCAGCTAAAGGCTTTCCTAAAGAAGTGCAACATGCAGCCTGCTGCCATGGAAGCTGCCGCAGCAGATTGCTCCTCCTGGCGTCGACTCTGTCGACAAGGAGTAGAAGTGGCAGAGGAGAACAGAAAGAAACACCATCTGGCGAAAAGAGAGAGGAGAAAGGCGGCCATGTCTGCACCTGTACCATCGGGTCAGGCCTACACTTGCCCTGTCTGTGGCAGACAGTGCGCATCACGCATTGGGCTGTACAGTCATCAAAAAACCCACAAACAGTAGCAGAAGTCATCATCGGTCACGATGGACTACCTAAGAGAGATTAATTGGTCAGCACAACCTGATGTCAGGTTTTGCCCAGATCTCGTGAAGATCTCGGGATGAACTGTTCAGAGAGGAAATCACGTTCTTGGATTGATTACGGCAAAACCCCTGTATCTTATGTTTAGAAAATTTAGAGGTTGAGTATGGACATCCAGCATTATAACATTACATATATGTATTAAAAGAAGAATCAGCGTAATCGGTCCCCTTTAACTCAATACTAGAAGGCCGAAACTGACTGGAAGGCTCATAGGATATGAACCTTGACAATCCACAACCATACTGAGATCACATTGAACAAATATAGACGGGACATTCACGAAAGTGGCAAGGCATACAGATGACAACACCGGGGAGCAAGGGAAGAAACAAAGCAATAAATAAATTACACCGCAAAAACACATGCAGACTACTGGACCAGGGGAGGTGCCAATTACAGACTCTACAAGGTTGTGACATATATAATATTTTTCTCAAATTCATAACTTTTCTAATCATGATTTTTGGCAGCTTCTTCACCTCACAGAATTGTTTTAAATGAGCCCAAAATTTATGCATACTGCATACTGTGACGAAGAACAGAGTCAATGAAATATTAGGATACATTACCTTGGCGAATATTAGATGTAGTATTATGGAATATAAAAACAGGTGTATGACATGCATTACCTTGGCACATTCAAGATATATTTAGATATATACCTTGGGGCATATGGGTGGCTGGATCTGCTTGTCAATGGAGCTCTCAGAGGCAGTGCGGCCTGTGCTACTTTGGGATGATATTGCAGCCAGTGCTGCAGGGAGATCATCCTCATCGCTATGACTACTGCAGATAATAATCAAACAAAAAGAGGTCCTTGTACACACAAAAGTGTCCCAGATAGGAAACCATGATTACTAGGTACCCCATTCATAAGAAAAACCCCATTCAAAAGAAATTACCATTTTGTTCAAAAAAAAAAAAAAACAGTTGGTTATAACTCACAAACTGAATTGCCTAACCAGCCTCTTCCTACGGTCTGGCCTAACAGACGGCACCTCTGTTGTCAAACTGGATGAAACTGAATCCTGTGACGATGGAAACCTGGAAAAAAAACAAAACAGGAAAATGTAAACATTCACAGCGCATCGGCCACACTGAAGCACAGCCTTGATTCTGAATATATGGGCATTAGAACATTAAAGAACTGTATATTAAATAATACTGCCAGTGGCAAAACCACCATGTACTGAACTGAAACAAGACAGGTGCTGGCAAGTTGAGAGACCTTGCCGTAAAAATATGCCATGGATGGATGTAGGGTTGGTGGGCCAGCAGATGGAAATTTTCCTCCTGGGCAAATAAATCCCAGTGATGTGATGGCATACACGGTCCCTCATTTAAAAAATTATTGAATGCTTTAAAAGGTGTACTTTAGGTGTACAGTCCTTAAATACCATTGAGTGGTACAATTGTTGAATCAATTATATTTCTCTGATGGATATTATCCCATCATCACTAGCCCATATAAAAAAATATTGACTATTCATAGGTTTAATTTGACAGAATAACATCATTGATTTTGATGTGGTTAAGGAAAATGCTAATTAGAAGCTAATTGATTCCAATGCAGATGTGATAGCATACATTTTTATTCTGTCATCTCTTAAACCCCTTGCGCAGAGCCATTGGCTCTGATGTCTAAATGATGAGGTCATTGTAAGCACGCAACTGCTTTCGTGGAGCAGTAATAAGTGTTGCATTAATCATATCTCCCCATAAAGGCTGATCTGCCACAAGCCTGGCATATATGGCTACAGAAGCTTATTATTTATTATTTGGTATTATTATTATATTCAGTGGTAATGAAAAATTTGTCTAACCTCCCACCAACAACATATATCCATACATACTCATATGAACATGAATACAGCAGTAATATGCTGCTGAGGAAATAAAAAAATACACAGGAAATTCCAGAGTTGTCACTTAACTATCAGAATCTCCTATTTGATACTTATATAAATACAAAATGTTGCAGGTGCTAACACAGTGAGAGGTCCCTTTGAAAATTAAGCATTTTTTTCTCTTATTCAGGAACTGCCGGGGGGGGGGGGGGGGATAATGAATTAGAAAAAAGTTCCATGCCCGAAAATGGTCTCTTTCTGCACATTTTGTTTAGTAAAATCTTAATCACAGCTCTGCTAAGAGCTATGGCTGTGTAATCTGATAGAAGACAACATTCATTTTTAAAAGGAGCATCGCATTAATTTAATTTAATTCTGAGGGATTGTGAAGTACCACGTAGAGAGGCCTTACTTTTTGCATTTTATTACAATTCAATTTACAATACAAGTTAAGGCAAAATAACATTACCAAATCGTCCAGTCCCCACTTACCAAACAAGCTGGAAGTTAAATTTCCCATTGTCATTGAGTATTCACACTTACATCATGAATAATCATAATGTCTGAATAACACGCATACGATGGAGGCAAAAGGTAAGCTGTGCTGGTAGCAAGATTTAAATAATTTCCAATAAAATAACAATTTTTCATTTTTGTATGTCAGCTACAATTGGAGAAGCCAACTCGAGGCTTTTGCCTCAATAGTCTATTTACCTTGGTATCTAACATGACCACCAGATGCACTGATATTCCCAGAAAAATGTGTTAAAATCAGTGTTAATTTTCTTATGGATAGATTGGACTTTGGTAAAACTTCATACCACTACAGTAGAATTATGATAATATACATTGTTGTATTGCATGTTGTACAACAGAGAATGATGTTATTTGCACGTATTTCTAATATGGAGACTGTGATGAAACAAGCCAATTTCCAAAAAAATTGGAACACCATGTTAAATGTAAATAAAACAGAATGCAATCATTTGCAAATCAATTAAAGCCCAAAGTTTAATTGAAAATAGGGAAAAGAAAACCTATCAAATGTTTAAACTGATTACTTCTTTTTATTATTTGAAAAATATCAGTTCATTTTGAATTTGATGACAGCAACACATTTTTAAAAAGTTGTATGGGGTCTGACATTTCCAACTAGCCCTCAACCACCTTGCATTCCTGGTGCCTAGAACTGCGGAGTCCATGCGCAATAATAAAAATGCTTAACTGGTTTGTTTGTTGTATTTTAGGTATAATTACCGGTTAATTATTCAGTCGTTTTCAAAGTCTTTTCTGCCTGAGAATCCTTGCGCCATTACACACAAGCACTAAGACACAGAGCAGTACAAGCGCCAACTCCGAGTGGATGATGTGTTTTGTTGACTCACTCTTGAATTTCTTTATTTCAAAAAATGACATCGCATGATTCATTCATGTACAGTTTGTGTACATATTATGTACATCGGACATTACTGTTTACACCCCCCCCGGACAGAAAACTTTGGAAAACAGAAGAGCCAGAGGAGGGAACCAAAGCTGAATACTTGACATAGCCAATAAACAGATGAAAGGGGTAAAATGTTGGTTTTGTTGAGTACTGTCCACCATGGGTTTTCGGCCCTCATTAAGGGGCTATTTTTGGCTATTTTCAATTTAGGACCATTTTAAGACCCCACCAGTCCATGAACACACTGCCAGAGGTGGTTCATAAGCCATTTATGAAGCCATGAGTTGATTGCTTTTTTAAAAACCGCGAATTAGTATAATTATCAAGATCTGGACTGTCCCGCTTTGGAAGTAGAGGATCGACCGACATTAGACTGAACGACCAGAACATTGCTGACAATTTCAAAACCTAACAACAATAAGTGATTCAGAGTACGTGAGAAAATGGTGTCGATTCTTAAGCAATGTATGGACTTTCACCCGGCATAACGAAAGGATGCTGTACAGTTTAAAGGAAGAGTTTTGTCGCCCAACCTGGCAACCCCCCCCCCCCAAAAAAACCAAGGAACCCCCAACCGCACACCACGGAGACCATAGATTGTAATAAAAAGTTGCAATACTTTATTATCAGTTCATCCCCTTACCCACTACTGGAATGGAGGAATGTAGAGTTAAGGGCCAACAACAATTGCACAGTCTCAATGCAATGAAATAAACACACAAAAATACACAGAAATCAGATATAGTCTCAATGCAGTGACAAATACACAATCCCCGACACGTAAGGAGCCAAAACACAAACTACAAGATGGCAAAATGCTGTCACACATGCTCAATAACCACCCACAAACTCACTGGCAACCCTGCTTCACCACCCCAAACCAGAATCCAAATGAACAGGGCCTCACAGGAAAGAAAGAGGTGAAGGGTAAAGGGGAGACAGAATGTCCGTTCGGTCAGAGCCCCCTTCTGACCTAAATTTAAAAAAAAAACCCTTAATAAAAACACAGCATATTACACAAGCACGATAAGTCTCCAGATTGCACACAATTCCCTCAAGGGCTGAGCAGGTAGAGGATCAGTTCACTTGGCTAGAGCGGAACTCTTATTTTGACTCACACGCAATTCAAATGTCCTCATCCAGTCCGACGTCACACGGAATGTAAGCCCAGCTCCCCAACGTGCTGACGTCACTCCAGCGAACCCCGGAAACACCAGTCACCATCTGACCCACTGCCACCCATTGACCTATAAAGAGAACTGGACAGACAACTAGGGTCTGTAACACACGCCGACATGGCCCTAGCGGTGAACCTGATATTGCAGGTCACGTGATGCCATGGGGGCCAAAAAGGAATTTCTCCATAGGGAATAATTGAAACACATGCTGATAAAGAAAATTTTTTTTGACAGCCACAAATTTTCAATACCGGTTTATTTTTCTCTCTTAAATCATTAATGCCTCGTTTCTCGGCAAAGACAAAATGTTTTATTTATATTAAGGCTATGTGAACACCAATGGGTCCTCATATGAATGCGTCTGGTCTGGTTGAATTCAGCACTGCAGCGGATGTGAGTGGTTGATGTTGATGTAATTGCTAATAAGATGTTTCTGGGTCCGTAGAAGGTTAAATACCACTAATAAGGGTTGCTGGTTCTGTGCAGTGGGCAAGCAGGCTTCCCACTTCTGTACTTGCGTTCCTCAGTGGGTAGCTTCTGGAGTGGAGTCATATAGAAAGACAAATCACCAGTGCTAACACCAGAGAGGCTATCTTGAAAGGACCAGAGGGCTAACCCAAGCAGGGGCTTATACTGAAAATACTTTTTTCAGGGCTTACTCCCATAAATCCGCTACATTTTTCAATACTAGGGGCTGCACTAAGAGCCACAGGATGCGGTCTTCAAATTTGTGAAAGGCTAAGTAGTGCGGCCACTTGCTAATGATAAGCCGCATGCAGCGCGTCACAAGCCGCTGGGTGTGGGGAGACCAGAAATGGGCATTCCTTGCCATCCGTCAGTGATCAACATAGACGTAGCCTAGCCAGTGATGTGAGCTGGCGTTACGGTGCAAATCTACTGAGCAACAAAAGAAACGCAATTTTATTAATGGCAGAGCGGAGAATAAGTTATTGAAATGCGCGTAATTATTGAAAATCAAATTTATTACTAGCGTGTGCACATTAACACTCGTTCTATCAAACTTTTCTTTGTTTTGCGGTCACTATGAGTAACCATAAGAGCACATTAACTAACTAGCTAACTTGCATTTCTTTTGTTGCTCTGTATATTTTTTCCATTTTAATTGATGAATGGCTGTAATATGTAGCACCTCGATTGCTGCACTTCATGTAGCGCGACAGAATGTACAGTAGGCGAAGGCTGCTGTTGTGACATCCTAGAACCATGTACACAGCCAACACTCACCTTACTTTTTCATATTAAAATGATATGGTTAAATCCCTTAACTGCGTTGTGTATTTCCATTACTTTGAATAGCACCAATTCGCATCACTCTATTTTGATGCGTTATGCATAATGTGTCAGCTGAGTAGCATCTAACGTAATGTCCATATGAGTGCATTTATAGCAATCCATGAATTCAATTCGAACACTGCTTAGCGAACCATTTATCGGCCTAACCATTCTACATTGTTAAATTACTTACAGACCTTCATACGTAATGACGAAACTTTTCAGCAACTTGACAGATGACATCCAAAATATTAACTAAACTAAAATGTTAACTAAAGTGAACTACAAGTAAATTAGCTTCCCAGAATTGACAAAAGTTGAAGGCTCCTGACTTTGAAACATATCGGTTTATAAGGCACGTGCAGGGCGTTGTGTGTTCGGTTTATGGTCTTGAATCCGGAGAAGATAATGGAATTCACACAGACGAGCAAGAATCGTCTGACTCCATTAATGTGGCTATTCATCGTTGAACTAAAGAGGGTATGAGCCCGTGGTGTTTCCCAAAAGCGTTGTTGCCTCAACTTAAGTAATTCGTCCATTCACAGTCAATAGTTCCAATTAAATAAGTTAGCATCTGTGACTTCAGGAAGCGCACCCTTAAGCAATGTGACATTACACAACAACAAGTCAACTAATTTTGCCGACATTTTAGTTGAAATAAATCGTTTTACTTCCCTGTTAAATAACACTAGTTTTAAACATCTGACACTGCATTTGTGTTTTTAAATTCTATCTCAAACTATAATTAAACCTTTACCGACGGCTATGTTTTTTTTTTTTTTTTTTTTGTTCCGCTCATACTTACGCTAGGGTGCAGTCTGCAGTGGTCAGAATTCCATTTCTGGTGAAAAGTGATCGGGAACACGCACCCTGGGTTGGAATTCCACAAGCGCGAACCATTGTCATTGACACCTCGGATACAGCGCGTTCATGAGACCCACACTATGCATGTGTGAGCTAAAATCAAACAGCGCATGTCCACCTGGGTCCGGAGGCTTGGCCCCCCATGTCGGCGTGCTGCGCCATTGAGCAATTTCCATTGAAATGAATGGGCGGCCATTTTACAAATGTATTTCCAGTGAAATATAAAACATCCTTGCTGCCACCGGATCATTCCTTAAGATCAGTTTGAGAGCGCAGAACAATCTTTGACAGTCTGCACACAGCCTCTCCTCCTCGCAAGCCACCTTGGAGCTCCCCCAGATGCATCTCGCTCTCTCTCCCTCTCCTCTCGATCACGGTAAAATGCCAAACCACAGTTGCGATGGTATGATACGTTGGCTTGTGTAATCCGTAGTATAAAGCATAACAATCCGGACCCCAAGTCTCTACATCGTAGCCTGGTAAGCCCTTTTGTACCCACGCTCATTGTAGGCTTAGCCAGTCTACGTCCTCGTTCTCTAAATGACTAAGTGCCCTCACCTGCAGCCCATCACTCCCCCGCTGCTGGCAGCCAGGTGTCTCAGACGCAGCTGTCGCGATCACCATACAATCTACAAGCCTGAACACTGCACAATTTACATTACCCCCCCCCCCCCCCCCATATCCCATAAAGCATGTCATACACAAATTACAGGAATACAGTATCACATAAGCACCCACATGACATTCCTCATCTACAGTTTTTTAATATGTTAGATCCAAGACCTATGCCCTCAGGCACTACAAATATGACATTGATCACTTTTGTCCCTTTTGAGATAAATGCCCACCATAATGACCCAAAATACACACTTTTCATTCTGAAGCAAACTTCCAAGGTTATTAAAACATTTAATACAACCATTGTGACTTTGATATTTTTTGTGGTCTTCAGAACGTTGACCGACAGTTTGTTTACCAAGTCTCAGGGCTCTATCTTAATTAGTAACAGAATAAATTTAGAAAAAATGAGTATGATTAGTGTTTTTTGCTTTTTTCAGGCCACAGTAGAGGTAAACTGAACACAGTGAGTAAAGGAAAGTAGCTTAAACCAAGAGATCAGCGACTATTCTGATGACAAAATGAAACTTATGGGTCTATTTGCTCTGGCAAACTCTCAGGCCCTCAGACTTACTCCGAAATTATGGCAATTTTCTAAAAACTGATAGAATTGTGAGGCTGCTCTGTGGAATGTCAAATATTACCCGCTATAATGAAACTGTGTTTTGCCCTCCAGGGGTACGCAGCAATCACGTGACTGAAAACTATGAATAGCCCATGATAATATAATCCTATTCAGTTAATTCAACCTAAAATAATTCTGCTGAAGTCACTTCTTCATTTAAGTCACCTTGGCGCAATGGAATATTGAGTTATCCGAGCTTGAATATCTCCCTCGTCCAGGTCTTTATAGCTCAGTAGAAATGCTTCCTGGTGATGTAATTACAGGCAGTTAGCTCAACCTATAGTACTTGCTCATAGGGGAGTTCTTTATTAAGGCCACCTTGGTGCAATCAAATACTAATTTAGCCCAGCTCGAATATCTCCCTTGGGCCCATTTGCACGAAGGCGGGATAAGGGATTAGCCAAGGATTGGCACGGGATTAACTTGATCTCAAGTCCCATTTCGGTTGCACAGTGTGTGTGAGCTAAGACATGGCACTAGTTACTATGGAAACAAAGTCTGTGGAGCTAGCCAGCTCCGGAGCAAGCCTACAAACTAGCTAAGCTCCTGCCTCCCACCAATTTCACCTCAACTCATTCAGAAGTCACCCAAATTGAAATCAATGGGCTCTAAATTTGTGGACCAGGCGCGGCAAATGGGGGGAGTGCTGCACCAACGGGGTGTGTCCAGGCGTATGTTGCAATTTAGTGCTCGGTTCAGCCTGGCACCAGTACTCCTCTGTCCCGCCTCAGCCCCTCCTGCCGGCGCAAGTGGCAAAGAGGGAGGAGAGGTGTGTTTGGGCATAACACAGCCGAGTCAAATCTTCACCAATCACATGAGCTCCTCTCCTCACCTTTAATGTGTTGGAATATAGAAGCATCTGTCCTATATCTGCACGATGCGTTAATGTTGCATTTCACTTTGCTGGCTCAGGCACGTTTTCTGCACCGCTTTCGTCTAGGCCTATATTTAGCATTTTGAATACGAGTTAGTTGGCTAGGATGGGCATTTGCAAATTATTAATAGAATGAATGCACGCACATCCAAAATCCAATATTAAAGGTGCCGGACCCAAAGAAACAGTAGAAAGAAGAGAATGAAAGTCTGGACTTTTATCCTCTTCTTCATTTGCAAATAATTACCATTAGCGAACTTGAATAGAATTTTTAAACAAAACTACGTCAGATCATTCAAACTCATGAAGTTGGAATGAAATACAACGGCCTGCATCTTTGGGAAGAGAAACGATGAATACCCTGTTCCTATTATTACACCCTGTTTCTGCTTAAAATTTTAGGATTAACATGCATGGACAACAATGCAAGATACCTTACACATTTATTTTCAATATGTGATCTTAAATCAGTACGAGTAAAATAAGGATGAACCGTACGCACTGCATTAATATCTCCTTGCTTAGTGTCACATTGATTTGCCTGACGCGGCTGTGTCTGCAGTGCTTCATTGCTAAGAAGGCTGTTAAGAGTGCTCCAGACCCTTCTTTCAAATTCTTCTTAACAAAAGATCATTTTAGGCTAAGAAGGAATCTGAGAAATGCGTTTACTTCTTAGTGGAGCTTTAAGAAGGACCTAAGAAGCTCTTAGTGCTATGATCTTCTTAAACTAGGCTTATGCCGTTGGGGGCGACGGCTTGGGGTATATCCCCGAACGCCCCCAATCCTCCAATTCCTCAATCCTTGAATAGACTCAATACAATTTAAAGCCCCTCAGGTCATGACCTTTTATTTGAACTTAATTTCAGGTCAAACGGACAAATGGTTCTGAAGACATGGCCAAAATGGTAAATTTTCCATCACAAAGCGCCACCTGGTGGCAAAATATTGAACCATACAGGTATGATGACATCTTGCGACACGTTGTGAGGTCATGACCTTGCAGTTGCACATAGTTTCATGTCAACTGGACAAATAGTTCCAAAGATACGGCAAAAATGGTGAATTTCATGTGACAAAGCTCCACCTTGTGTCAAAATTTTAAACCAAACAGGTATAATGTCATCGTGGGACACATCTTCAGGTCATGACCTTTCATTTGCACTTCATTTGAGGTCAATCGGACAAATATTTCCAGAGATATGATAAAAACAGTGATTTTTTTCAGTTTTTGGCCCCTGGTGGCCAAACTAGAAATTGTAAATTGTCCAAAATCGAATCAGTTCTTCCTCTTGATGATACATACTTATATGCAAAACTTGGAATTTCTAATTGAAATATTACTTAAGTTATCGAGTTAACACGTGAATCAGTTTTTGGCCCCTGGTGGCCAATCTAGAAATCGGAAATTGTCCGAAATCCTATCAGTTCTTCCTACTTATGATCTTACTTATATGCAACACTTGAAATTTCTAATTGAAATATGACTGAAGTTATCGTGTTGACATGTAGAGCGGTAGCGGCGATCGGACCGAAAACATAATATCCCCGGAACGCCATTCCGAACAGTTAATTTCATTAGAGCCAGAGGTTTAACTCACCGTCAGTTTGACAGCCTTCTTAGTGATAAAGACATTACCTATGGACTGCCATACCACACTGAGGTAAGGTGGTTAAGCCGAGGTGCCGTGCTGAAGCGTTTTTTTGATCGACGAGAGGAAATTGGACAGTTCATGGAGAAAAAGGGAATATTAAAAAAAGGGAATATAAATCCCTAGAATGGTTGCAGGACCTTGCATTTATGGTGGATATTACGGAGCACTTGTATAATTTGAACAAAATGTTTCAAGGCCGCAAAAAAGTTGTCGCACAGTATTATGACAGCATACGCGCGTTCAAGTTTAAGCTGACTTTGTGTGAGAGACAGCTGTCAAGTGGCGATCCTGCTCATTTTCCTCATCTAAGAGATGTGCGTGCGACCGGAGTTAATGCTGAGATGAGTCGGTACAAACACAAGATAACGGGATTACTGCTGGAGTTTGAGGAAAGGTTTCAGATCTTTGGCGAACTTGAGACAGAGTTCGCAGTTTTCCGCTCGCCATTCACAGTCAAGGCTTCTGATGTGCCCGTCGACATCCAACTTGAAATAATTGATTCGCAGTGCGATTCAGATTTGAAGGACAAATTTGCCTCGGCGGGCTTGGACACATTTTATCAGTATCTCTTGCCAGGGTACCCCAAATTGACTGCACTGGCTGCAAAAGTTTTGTGCATGTTTAGGACTACCAACCTTTGTGAACAGGTTTTCTCTGTAACGAGTATCAATAAAACAAAGCTGCGCTCAAGGCTCACGCACAAGCACTTAAATGACATTCTAAAATTGGCTGCTACTCAGGGTCTGATACCTGATGTTGATGCACTTGTGAAGTCTGAAAGATGCAAAGTTTCAGGAGCTAATTAAACAATGAGTTAGCCTAATTCATCTAAAATGCTGCTTCAGACACTTTTGCACCCTGAAAAATACAGTTCTGTGAAAATGAATTCATACTATGAGAAATATTTAAAAGACACTGAACATTGTGCAATATAAGTCAGCAGCTTCAGTGCAAAAGATTTTTTGTGGCGGGGGGGATCATTTAACCTTCTCCCTTAATAGCTCCCACTTTAGTTTTTATGGTGTGGTGACTCAGTTCAGGTGGTCAGGACTACATCATAGATGTAGAAATGTATGTAAAATTAAAATAATTTGTAGATCTTGACAAGTTGTTTTATTCATAAAGTAAAATACCATTTTGTTCAGTTCTAGATACCTGTGACTAAATGTTTTTTGCCATTGTACGTCTACTGTGATCTGTAAGTTCTAATGCACATTTGCAGATTATAAACTGAGGAATAATATTGTTGAAATTATATTTCTTAAGAAATTTCAGGTTCATAATATGTTTTCTAAAAAGATAGTTCATTAAATGTGAACATTTTCAGACTGTACTTGTACTTCTTTGTGCGAAAAAAGGGAAAGATTTGGAGTTGTCATAATTTATAGGTTATTACGCTATGATTTTACTGGTCCGGTCCACTTGAGATCAAATTGGGCTGTATGTGGCCCCTGAACTAAAATGACTTTGACACCTCTGGGGTAGGGTCATCAGTCCATGCATCTGCTGGCAGCCTGTAAGGGCAGTCATCAAAGCCAACAACGGCTAATTACAGCCCATACCTTGTCCTCGCCTCGCTGGGAAGACTATATAATTGTACAACATTTGGAAGGCTGTATAATGAGATGTCAAGTCTCACGCATTCAGCGTAGATCTCACACATTTTTCAGGCTTATTCACTGTAGTCTGTGATTATTCATTGAATGCTTAATGAGATTCTCACGTGGAATTAAAATCCTTGTGCACTGAAGTTTCCGTTTTACTTGCGTAAAGGTGCACCTCATCACAAGGAAGATGGAAAGCGATTATGACTCTGGACTGCCCATGCTTCTCTTTACTCAGGGATTGGATACAATGCACGTGTTTCATTGCTGAGGATTAAATTTCAATATTTCTCATCATATTCATCAGTAGATCAATTGCTATGTTGAATAACCATAATCAATAATCATAATCAATAACCATATTATGAAAGCAGCAGTAACACACACACCCACACACACACACACACACACACACACACACACACAAAAGCAGTTCACACACGAAGGGAGGGGATGAGCAGTGCACACAGACAAGTAGTTTACACACGAAGGGAGGGGATGAGCAGTGCACACAGAGAGGTAATTCACACACACAGGCAGCACATGTACACATGCACAAACACACACATACACATGCAATTCAATTCACACACGTATGAGCAGCTCAAACACACATAAGCAGCACGCTTCTGTACTTTTGATTAGTAAGCAGGCTTCTGTTTAGTTAATTCAAAATCATAATCAGATGATGCATTTGATTTCTGTAGCTTTGATCAATATTTGTTCAGTAAAATCATTAGTTGTTACTGAAAACATAATCAATTGAATCATTTATGTATCTACTTGCATCCTATTCATCTGAAAGTGTTTTTCCACTCATAAACTGCAATTTTCCAGTCCATTTTAGTAGATATTCCTTTTACAAAACCGAAAACCAGGGAAGTTGGCACGTTGTGTAAATCGTAAATAAAAACAGAATACAATGATTTGCAAATCCTTTTCAACCTATATTCGATTGAATACACTGTAAAGCCAAGTTACTTAATGTTCGAACAGGTAAACTTTGTAATTTTTTGCAAATATTAGCTCAATTGGAATTTGATGCCTGCAACAGGTTTCAAAAAAGCTGGCACAAGTGGCAAAAAAGACTGAGAGAGTTGAAGAATGCTCATCAAAAACTTATTTGGAACATTCACTGTGACCTCACTCACAGGTGAACGGGATAATTGAGAACAGGTAGGTGCCATGATAGGGTATAAAAGCAGCTTCCCTGAAATGCTCAGTCATTCACAAACAAGGATGGGGCGAGGGTCACCACTTCGTGAACAAATGCGTGAGCTGATTGTCGAACAGTTTAAAAACAACATTCCTCAATGAGCTATTGCAAGAAATTTAGGGATTTCATCATCTACGGTCCGTAATATCGTCAAAAGGTTCAGAGAATCTGGAGAAATCACTGCACGTAAGCGACAAGGCCGAAAACCAACATTGAATGCCCGTGACCTTCGATCCCTCAGGCGGTACTGCATCAAAAACTGATATCAGTGTGTAAAGGACATCACCACATGAGCTCAGGAACACTTCAGAAAACCACTGTCAGTAACTACAGTTCGTCGCTACATCTGCAAGTGGAAGATAAAACTCTACAATGCAAAGCGAAAGCCATTTATCAACAGCACCCAGAAACGCCGCCGGCTTCGCTGGGCCTAAGCTCATCTGAGATGGACTGATGCAAAGTGGAAAAGTGTTCTGTGGTCTGACGAGTCCACATTTCAAATTTTTTTTGGAAACTGTGGACATCTTGTCCTCCGGACCAAAGAGGAAAAGAACCATCCGGACTGTTGTAGGCGCAAAGTTCAAAAGCCAGCATCTGTGATGGTATGGGGGTGTATTAGTGCCCAAGGCATGGGCAACTTACACATTTGTGAAGGCACCATTAATGCTGAAAGGTACATACAGGTTTTGGAGCAACATATGTTGCCATCCAAGCAACGTCTTTTTCATTGAGGCCCCTGCTTATTTCAGCAAGACAATGCCAAGCCACATTCTGCATGTGTTACAACAGCATGGCTCCATAGTAAATGAGTGCGGGTACTAGACTGGCCTGCCTGTAGTCCAGACCTGTCTCCCATTGAAAATGTGTGGCGCATTATGAAGTGTAAAATACGACAACGGAGACCCCGGACTGTTGAGCAACTTAAGCTGAACATCAAGCAAGAATGGGAGTTCCACCTGAAAAGCTTCAAAAATTGGTCTCCTCAGTTCCCAAACGTTTACTGAGTGTCGTTAAAAGGAAAGGCGATGTAACACAGTGGTAAAAAGGCCCCTGTGCCAACATTTTTGCAATGTGTTGCTGCACTAAAATTCTAAGTTAATGATTATTTGCAAAAAAAAAAAAAAAAGTTTCTCAGTTTGAACATTAAACGTCTAGTCTTTGCAGTGTATTCAATTGAAGATAAGTTGAAAAGGATTTGCAAATCATTGTATTCTGTTTATATCTACGCTTTACATAACGTGCCAACTTCACTGGTTTTGGGCTGTGTATTTTGTTTAAATCCCATACTTCTATATGCCACCATGGTTTAACAAAACAAAGTTGGAGAGTAAAAAAAAAGTTAAAGATAAGATGGATACAACCCATGAATTGTGATCGGAGCAAAGTTGGCTGAGTTTTCTCCATAAATATTGCTCTGTAAAGAATGCCTGGCCAGGGACTGCTCACCGTGTGAATAAAGATGGCTTCTGAAGATTTTGTCTCCCTCCAAGTATTCACCAACAAGGCGACCTCAAAAATATGTAAACATCTGGTTGGAAAACCACAACATCATGATCGTTTAAATAAGACCATTCGAAACTTTTTATGCAATTCTTTTGCTTTCAATCCCCCAGTAAAGACAAGCCTGAGAATTCGAGTCATAATCGATTTCCGTGTCATTAGTGGGGAAATCCACAGTAATGCACGTGAAACTGATTAACTTGATGCACAATGACTTAAATTCCGCGAGTGAACTTCTATAGTGCACGTTGATAGAATAATTGCTTACTATGGCACAGAAACGTGAATGCCACTAAGAGGAGAGACTCACGCGTGAGACTTGGCATCTCTGTGTAAACTCGCTGGGAAATGCTGTCAAACTGACTGCTGATTGTGACCATAGATATATACTACTCAAAATTTGATAGGGATCATAGGAATTTTTTTGTGAAATGACATGAAAATTTAGTAACTGCCACTGATGAACAATATATTGGATGAATGACATGCAGTCAGACACAAAACACATTTGCAAGTGCATTTAATGACATTAAATGAGCGTGCAGCCTCACATTTTGGCTTTCACAAACACTTCATGGTTTAACCTCTGACATGTAAAGTGAAAACAGACAGTGTTCATTTGAAGTTTCATTACCACAGTTAATGTCAATAACGGGTATGGCCTCCCCTAACTTGAATGACGGCTTGACAACGTTGGGTCATATTGTCAATCAGAACCCGGATGCTTGCAATTGGAATGTTTTTCCATTCTTCAACAAGGGCATTTCCGAGCTCTTCTAGAGTTGTGGGTTGTGCCCTAAATGGTGACCTGCAGCATGTTCCACACATGCTTGATAGGGTTTAGGTCCGGCGAACGCGCAGGCCAGTCCATGCGGACAATTGTCTCCTGCTCTAGGAATTGATTCACCACCCTAGCACGACGGGGACGGGCGTTATCATTCATCAAGATGAAATCAGGGTCAACACCAACAGCGTATGGTCTTAAGTACATATTGAGGATCTCATCCCTGTACCGTACCCCTGTCATCGTCCCTCTTCCCATGACATGCAGGTCCGTTCTGCCGTTCCAGCTGATTCCTCCCCAAATCATAATTGATCCGCCACCATAAAGGTCGTGTTCGTTGATGTAGGCATCATTAAATCGCTAACGTTGTCTTCGCCACACCCGTTGCCTCCTGCCAGTAAAGTCCAAACAATATCGGGACTCATCAGTAAAGAGAACTGGAGCCCAATCGCTGTGTGTCTGTGTGACATGATCGTGAGCCCAATCCAAACGGCCCCGCCTATGACGCACGGTCAGTGGGATTCGAACACATGGCCTTCTTGAGTTGAGGCCTGCAGTATGAAGACAATTCCTTATCGTCTGAGTGGATACCCTGACCCCTGAGGCGTAATAAAGGTAATTTCGTAGGGTGGTGGATGTCCAGAAAGGATGGAAAAATGGAATTTGATCAAAGGTAAATTTAGCTCTGATATTCGGAAATATTTCTTCACCCAAAGAGTTATTTTAATGTGGAATAGCTTGCCTGACCATATTATTGAGGCAGAGACCTTGGGGGTTTTCAAGAGCAGGCTTGACTTAAAGCTAGATACCATTGAGTCATTGAGTATCTGAAGGGATATGTTCACAGTAGTATAAAGAAATTGGCCAGCGCAGTTGGGCTGAAAGGCCTGTTCTTGCCATTCATGTTATGTTATGTTATGTTATGATTTAATGATGCCTACATCAACAAACACGACCGTTATGGTGGCGGATCAATTATGGTCTGGGGAGGAATAAGCAGGAATGGCAGAACGGACCTGCATGTCATGGGGAGAGGGACGATGACAGGGGTACGGTACAGGGATGAGATCCTCAACGTGTACGTACCATACGCTGGTGCTGTTGGCCCTGATCTTGATGGATGATAACGCCTGTGCCCATCATGCTAGGGTGGTGAATCAATTCCTAGAGCAGGAGACGATTGTCCGCATGGACTGGCCCGCGCATTCGCCGGACCTAAACCTTATCGAACATGTGTGGGACATGCTGCAGGTCGCCATTTCCGGTCGTAGGGCACAACCCACAACTCTAGAAGAGCTCGGAAATGCCCTTGTTGAAGAATGGAACAACATTCCAATTGCAAGCATCCGGGTTCTGATTGACAGTATGACCCGACGTTGTCAAGCCGTCATTCAAGCTAGGGGAGGCCATACCCGTTATTAACATTAATTGTGGTAATGAAACATCAAACGAACACTGTCTGTTTACACAGACATGAAACCATGAAGTGTTCATTAAAGCCAAAAGTGTGAGGGTGCATGCTCATTTAATGCTGTTAAATGCACTTGCATATGTGTTTTGCGTCTGACTGCATGTCATTTATCTGATATATTGTTCATCAGTGGGGGTACCAAATTGCATGTCATTTCACAAAAAAATTCCTATGATCCCTATCAAATTTTGAGTGGTATATTTGCTTAATGGCCCTACTGTGATGTCATCAGCCCAATGTTTACGGTCTCCTTTCTTATATATTGGTATTATATTGCCCTGTTTCCAATCATTTGGTATTTCTCCAGTTTCTAAAGACCGCCTGAAGATGGTGAATAGTGGCTTAAAGATGATCTCACCAACTTCCCTGAGCACTCTAGGATATAAGCCATCAGGACCCGCCTTCTTATCTGCCTTTAGTTTATGCAACTTGCCTAATACTTCGTTATCCCAAACCTCAATCTCTGCTAAATAATCATGAGCATTTAACATGCCCTCTGGCCAAATAAAGACCCCCTCTGATGTAAAATTCTCAACAAAGTAACTGTTTAAGGTATCTGCAATATCCTTGTTATCATATAGCAGCGATCAGTTTTTATTCTTTATGCACTTAACCTGCTCTTTAACTTTCCTTTTTTTGCTACAGTACTGAAAGAAGAGCTTAGGGTTAATTTTTGCCCCCTCTGCAATTTGTCTTTCATTCATACTTCTAGCATTCCTCAGCTCTTTTTTGACCACAGCTCGCATTACATTACAGTACATTACAGTATTCAGCCTTAATGTTCTCATTGTTATCCTTTATGTACATCTTATAAAGATGCCACTTTCCCCTCAAAATCCTACGAATAATTTTGGTCATCCACTGAGGATTCTGCTTTTTCAGCTTACTTTTGGACACCTTTGGAATGAATCTGCACTGTGATTCAAGTAAAACCCCCTTAACTCTTTCCCACATCTCATTTACGGACTCTCAGTCCAGGAGTGCATCCCATTTTATTTCACTTAGATATGAACACATCCTGTCTAAGTTTGCTCGCCTAAAATTGAAAATTTTTGTTTTTGAATACACCTTTTTAACACCCCATGAAACATCAAAATTAACAGCGGAGTGATCATTTGTCCCCAGTGGCTCCAGTGCCTCAACATTGCTAATTCTATCGGAGTCATTACAGAGCACTAAGTCTAAAATTGCCTTCTCTCTTGTAGGTTTATTAACATACTGCACCAGGAAATTATCATTTATAACATCTAGAAATTCTTCCTCCCCCCCTACCCTGTCCTTTCACCATTTCCCAATTGATACCAGGATAATTTAAGTCTCCCATAATAATAGTCCCTCCACTCCTACGAGCTTGCGTAATCCTCTTAAAAAGCATTTCGTTGACTGTACTGTCCAAAGTAGGCGGTCGATAGCATACTCCTATGTTTAAATCTGTCTCGTGTTTGCCAATGAGCCTGACCCAGATATCTTCACAGGACAAGGAGTGCTCAATATCGGGAATTTCCTGTACATTTATGTTTTCGTTCACATAGATTGCTTCGCCCCTTCCTCGCATATTACATCTATCTAGTCCCAGTACTATTAATATACTAAACTAAAAATATCACAGGGCTTAGCTGAGAACCCAGATAAAACAGACTGGCTCCAACGCCCAGGAGAAACTGGAAGAGGCGGAGAAATTTGATGAAAACTTACCTTTTAAATTCCAACCTAACTGAACGGATGAGTCAAATCACTGTTGCCCAAGTAACTAAATACTAAATCTCAGATCCCCAGTCAAATTGCAAACCGTACTTATCTAGCTAGCTAGCCGCAAATGCAACTAAGGGTAACCGAGAAAAGAGTATAAAACGGACCGAATAAACAAGTTGTTTACTATGAGAGCGAAATAAACACAGTACCTACCCCAACAAGCTGTCCGAAGCACTCGAACAAGCAGTTAAACTTTAATCAGCTGATCAAGGCACAGCAACAGGAGGGAAACACAAAGATAGGGTATATACGATGTGTTTAATCAGAAGAGCCCTTCGATAATAATAAAATGCGAAAAAGACAAAAACCCTGGTGCGCGTGAATATTCAAGCTTGGCAATGTGTTTATGCGGTAATGCAGTCAGGATAGAGAACGAAGGGGACTAAAAAACCCTGGTGAAGTCAATATTTATTGGCAAGAAGACTGTATGAAAGGCAAGCCACCAAATATAAACCAAGCTGGGCTATAGTTAGATATCCAGGTAATTGGATAATATTCTTGGCGTTGAGAGCTTGCAATGGTTTGTTTGCTTAGTCAGCTCCAGAAAATCCAGGCGACAGTAAAAGTCCTTGAATGAAAACTGTTTTACTTTGTATATCGCACAATTCACTCAGACTATTATTTAGCATTTAATTTATTCTCTAAATTTAGCGTTTAAATTTACTTTACATTACTTTGCTCCCTAGAGACTGAAACCCCCCGGAAATCCCAAAAAAAAAACCGTCGCCTTGGTTTGACCAGATTAGCGACTTAATTTGGCTGTTTGCTCACTGTTGTTACAGGGGGAAAAAGAACACGGGGAGAAGATTCTCCCTGTCCCTACTGCGACAAAGGTTATACCTCGGGAGCAAATCGTGTAATATCTATTATTGTTTGAGTCTTAACACACAAATTATTTTCATAAAACCCCTTTTATACAAGCGTAAATTCTCAGCTTCAATCCCACAGACTTCCTCTTGTCCTCTCTCAACTCAAGCGAAATGGTCACCAACGAACAGCGCAACAGCACAGCCAGAGGTCAGCAACAGCAAATCGCTCATGTTGTCTTCGCCACACCCGTTGCCTCCTGTCAGTAAAGTCCAAGCAATATTGGCACTCATCAGTAAAGAGAACTGGAGCCCAAACGTTGTGTGTCCATGTGACATGATCGTGAGCCCAATCCAAACGGTCACGCCGATGACGCACTGTCAGTGGGATTCAAACACATGGCCTTCTTGAGTTGAGGCCGGCAATATGAAGACGATTTCTTATCGTCTGAATGGATACCCTGACCCCCGAGGCGTTATGAAGGTCATTTTGTTGGTTGGTGGCTGTCCAGAAAGGATGACGTCATGCCTGAAGTGTGAGAAAGTGGTCTTGTCGTTGTGTAGTCGATGTCTGACGACCACCCCCATGACGGTGTGCTGCTGTACCAAACTTTTGATGCCGGTTCCACGCTCTGTTCACAATGCTTTAGCTGACGTTAAGTGCATTAGCAACAGTGACATTGTGAGAAGCCAGAGTCAAGCATTCCGATGCATCTTCCCAATTGCTCTGAAGTCAATCAACGTCTAAGACGTTGATGAGACATTGTTATTGCTAAATGTACTGCAAAAAATTTGGGAACTTCCAAATTTTCACCAAAATGGTGAAGTGCTGGTTAAAGCCAAAATGTGAGGCTGCACACTCATTTAATGTCATGAAATGCATATGCAAAAGTGTTTCGTGTCTGACTGCATGTCATTTATCCAATATATTGCTCATCAGTGGCAGTAACCAAATTTGCAAGTCATTTCACAAAAAAATTCCTATGATCCCTTTCAAATTTTGAGTAGTATATAGAATCTTGTGCGAGGTGTTCTGACCACGTGCAGCAACGGTCAGTTTCAGGCTGTAGTACTACAATCTGGCTCTCTTAAGACTTCAGATCCTGTTCAACTGTTTCTTCTGCTTACAACTGTTTCAAAATAAAAGTCTTCACTACAATAATTCATTATTAAATAATTTAACTATTTAAACTACTCAAATATTTAACTGTTCTGCCATTCCAACTGTCAGTTTTCATCAACTATGACTCCTGCAAACGGTTTTCTCTGTCCAAAACTGTTTCAAAATAAAAGTCTGCAAGACAATAAATCACAATGAAATAATTTAATTCTTTAAACTACTCAACTTTTCAACTGTTCAGCCATTTCAACTGCCCGTTTTCATCAACTGTGACTCCCGCCAACTGTTTCCTATGTCCAAAACGGTTTCAAATTAAAAGTCCTCACTGAAATAATTCACAGTTGAATAATTTAACTATTTAAATAACTCAACTATTTAACTGTTCAACCATTCCAACTGTCAGTTGCCATCAACTATGACTCCTGCCAACTATTTCACCTGTCCACAACTGTTTCAAAATAAAAGTCCTCATTACAATAAATCACATATGAATAATTAAACTTTTTAAACTACTCAGCTTTTCAACCGTTCAGCCATTCCAACTGCCAGTTGTCACCAACTATGACTCTCGTCATCTGTTTCTTCTGTCCAAAACTTTCAAAATAAAAGTCCCCACAACAAAATTTCACTGTTAAATAATTTTACCATTTAAACTACTCAAATATTTAACTGTTCGGCCATTCCAACTGGCAGTCGTCATCAACTATGACTCTTGCCAACTGTTTCCTCGGTCTACAAATTTTTAGAAATAAAAGTCCTGATTACAATATATCACAATTAAATAATTTAACTATTTAAACTACTCAACCATTCAATTGTTCAGCCATTCCAACTGTCAGTTGTCATCAACTATGACTCCCGCCAACTGTTTCCTCTGTCCAAAACAGTTTCAAAATAATAGTCCTTACTACAATATATCACAATTAAATAATTTAACTATTTAAACTACTCGACCATTCAACTGTTCAGCCATTCCAACTGTCAGTTGTCATCAGCTATGACTCCTGCCAACTGTTTCCTCTGTCCACAACTGTTTCAAAATAAAAGTCCTCACAACAATAATTCACGATTTAATAATTTAAGTCTTTAAACTACTCAACCATTCAACTGTTCAGTCGTTCCAACTGTCAGTTGTCTTCAACTATGACTCCCACCAACTGTTTCCTCTGTCCACATCTGTTTCAAAATAACAGTCCTCACCACTACCTTAATTATCCTACTAACCACCTAGCTACCAATACCATAATGCAATTCTTTGCCACAAATTCCTCCTTAAGCAAGTACAATTTGCATTTTCATGCTCTCGTAATTCCCTGGAATTACATTATCTAGTTATATATATATATATATATATATATATATATATATATATATATATATATATATATATATATATATATGTATATATATACACAATTACAGCCTGCTGGCTGTTAAACCCCTTCAAATAGATGTGTACATCCCCAGACAGGGAGGTGGTTCTTGTATTGCTGTTGATTTGGAGGTATAAATTTCTGAATAGAATTCTCTGGATCATTCATTGATATCCCTTTAATCAATGAGCATCATACCAGATGGAATTCTTTTTTTTTTAAACATATATTTGTTAGTTTTCTTCATTTGACATAATAATACAAAGTAACACAAGGCACACATAAAGCAATGTTACAATCTTTTCACTAATTACGAAATTAAGAGAAAAAAATAAATTAGTTAAATAATAAAACTAATAATAATAATAAAAATAAATAAATAAATATAATAAAGTAATACAATAATAATTTAAAAAAACACCCTCATATGGCCTCAATCCCACTCATCATCCATCCAATCATCAGTATTCAAATCATTATTCTCAAGAAAGATATAAAACATACTCCAAATTTTCCAAAACTTGTCAAGTTTGTTCCTTATGGTATAGCTTATCCTTTCCAAAGCTAAGAAGGAAGTCATACCCCTCAACCATTGCGTTATGACACAGGGTGTATCTAATTTCCACGAGCTTGCTATACAACGTTTGGCTTCCAATATGCAAATATTCAATAGTGACCTAACCTTTCTGGAAGCATTAAGGTCCTCTGGGTAAAGATGCAATAAACACAATTTAGGATTGAGTGGTATATCCTCACCAACAATTTCACCTGCAAGGTCCAGCACCTTCCTCCAAAATGGAAGTATACATGGACATTCCCACATACAATGAAATAGGGTACCTCTTTGGTCTCTACATTTGAAGCATTTGTCAGGAATGTTTGGATTGAATTGGTGCAATCTAGCTGGTGTAATGTACATTCTACTTATCAATTTATACTGAAACAATTTTGAGTTTGTATTTACCGATAAATTCTGGGCGAGAGAACATGCTTCTGCCCATTCCTCATCCGTTAATTCCACCTGCAAATCCGTCCTACATGCATGGACAAAGCGTTGAGATGACTCTTTAGATTTTTTTGCAAACAGATCAACTAGTAATGAAACTTGACCCCTGGAGTGTAACAACTTCAATGTATAATCCTCTAGAGTGGATAGGGGGGGAAGGGTTAAATTATTCTTTCGTTTAGAGAGGATGAAACTTCGGAGCTGTAAGTACTTGAAAAAATGTTTTGTTGGAATTCCATATTTTAATTTAAGTTCCTCAAATGACATCAGAATGGATGGATTGAAATAGATACAAATATTTTGGTAAAATTGACATTTTCAGTACATTTATTCGTGCAATCATTAAAATAGGTAATTTGTTCTATCTGTTTATAAGTTGGGTAACCTTGTCTGTTAAGCCCTTGTAGTTATTAGGAACAATTTTATCGATGGTAGAGGTTATCTTAACACCCAGATAGGTGAAGCCATCAGTTGAAACCATGAATGGAGTGAGGAAAGGAGGGTTTAACCGTTCTCCTTAGTCCGTGAACATCACCTCTGATTTTGAGTAGTTAACTTTGTATCTCGAAAAGGAGCCGTAATAATTAATAAGGTCCACTAGGGCTGGCAGAGTGCGCTTCAAATTCGAGCAGAACACCACCACATCATCAGCGTATAATGGTAATCGATGTTCCATATCCCCTATGCTTATGCCTCTTAAATTGGTATGATTTCAGATTGCCATGGCCAATGGCTCGATCGCCAAGGCAAACAACAGTGGAGACAAGGGGCAGCCCTGTCTGGTGCCTCTGTAAAGCTTAAAAGGAGCTGATGACATTCCATTAGTTAAGACTACAGCTTGAGGTTCCGCATAAAGCAGTTTAATCCAGCTGATGCATTCTTTATGCCAAATCGTTGAAGGACCTCGAACAGGAAGTGCCACTCTACCCTATCAAAGGCCTTTTCGACATCCGGTGATAGGATGGCAGTATCCTTGTAACCCGAATTTTCAAACACAATATTAAGCACTCTGCGTATATTATGAAATCCTTGCCGTTCCTGAACAAAGCCATTTTGATCAGGATGCACAATTTGTGGTAGAAGTGTTTCCAACCGTCTAGCTAAGGCTTTGCAAAGAATTTCAAGATCATTATTCAAAAGCGATACTGGTCTGTACGATCCGCACAGGGTTGACTTTTTACCTGGCTTTAATATTAGCGTAATTACTGCCATATTCAGAGAGGGGGGGAGGATTCCATTGTCTAAGCTCTCTTCATACATATCAAGTAGAGGTGGTATTAGTTTGTCTCTAAATGCTTTATAAATTTCAATGGGGATCCCATCCGGCCCTGGTGTCTTTCCTCCTTTCATACTCCCAATGACCGCTGGCAGTTCCTCAGCCGTTGTGTCGAGATCTAGATCAGCCAAAAGTTTTTCTTCAAGGGCGCTAATATTCAGTGAATCTAAAAATTCTGTTTGCCTTTGTAGGGCAGAGGTTGAAAAATTTGTACTATATAGGTTCTCATAGAAGTCCTTAAAAACCTTATTAATTTCCTTAGGATCACTAGTTTCTAAACCGCCGTCTATTTGAATTGCATTTATTGTTCGTTCGATTTCAGATTGTTTAATGTGCAAAGCCAAAAGTTTGCTAGCTTTTCCCCCTTGTTCGTAATAAGATTGTTTCAACCTTAGTAGATCTTTAGTTGCCTTATTTACAGATGGAACATTATATTTAGCTCTCAGTTCAATAAGTTCTTTAACTGACTGTTGAGAAGGGTCAATAAAGTGTTTTGATTCAGTTTCTCTTATCTGTTTTTCTAACTGTTCCATCTCCAGTCTCCAAGATTTATGCTTAAAACTTGTAAAACTTATCATCTGTCCTCTTAAGAAGGCCTTAAACGCTTCCCATCGAATAACAGCTGATGTTTGAGTTGTGTTATAAACAACATAATCAACTATTTGCGCCCCAATGAACTCCATGAAATCTGGGTCCCTCAGCCAGAAAGATTGAAGGCGCCATCTTGTGGAGAGATTCAGCGACTGCGGCATGTGTAGAGAAAATGAAACCGAAGCATGGTCTGAGATAATAATACTGTCATACCAGGTTTTAGAGACTGTAGATACCAAAGTAGCAGAGATAAAAAAAAAATAAAAAAAAATCAATTCTAGAGAATGTCTTACACGTGGCAGAATAACACGAGAAAGTTAATAGATTAGGATAACCCTTTCTCCATATATCAATTAAGTTAAATTCTTTGATATTTTGTAGTAACTCCCTTCTTGCTTGGGTATGAGATGCATCTGATCCAGTGGATCTATCAATTTCTGGTTGGAGAGTACAATTAAAATCCCCGCCTATAACAAAATTACCAGGTAAATCAGCCATTGACAAGAATAAATTCCTGAAGAAAGAAGGGTTATCATCATTGGGACCATATATGTTCACAAGGTTAAACCTAACTGAAAGAATTTCACACTGAATAATAAGGTATCTCCCAAATCTATCCTCAACAGCCTTAATGAGACGAAAAGGCAAGGAGTTATGTATTAAGGTGATAACCCCACGTGACTGTGAGCTGAACGATGCTGAAAATACACGACCAGGCCATCTCCTCCTCACTTTCACTATGACTTCTGGTGATAAATGTGATTCCTGTAAAAAGAATATCTGAGCTCTTAGTTGCTTTATCCTATTCATTACTTGTTTAAGTTTGACAAGCTGGTTTAAGCCTCTTACGTTCCAAGAGGTGAACTGTAGATCAGACAACTTGACCTAATGCTAAAGAGTTGGAGAGTTGGAATTGGGCCTACAACATTGGAACACGTTATCATAAAATAAAACAAAACAGGTGTGCCTAAGAACATGAACATAACAAGATGTATTACCCCAAACGAAATACATCTTCCCCTCCCCAACATTAAACTTCCAAAAGACCCTTAAACAGAGCCAGACTATGGAGCTAAACTGGTCCACCCTCATGACGAGAAACAGTCTACATGGCGATCTTGACGAAGCTCCGTGCAAAAGTGAACTCAATAGATAAATATTGCAATCAAAAATAATAGCAGTCGCATGTGAGACAATATTATGCTTAAATTGACAGTCTCAAAACAGTCTCGGGCAAAAGTAAGCAGACCACATGGGTCGTATTCTGAAATCAGTCCAAAAGGAAAGTTACCTGTATCATCGTTAAACTTAGTCCTCATTAACTAATGTTGCCTCGGTGTTCTCGGACCTCAGATCACGCACAAAAGCCTCTGCTTGTGGTGCTGTGTCGAAAGTGTGTCGCCTTCCCCTGACGGTCACTGGAAGTGAAGCCGGGTGGATAATCCCATAGCGTAGGTCGCAGTTGGAGACCGAGAGAGATGCCAGTTCTTTCTTAACCGGATCAAAAACCTTTCTGCGCTTGAGTAATTCCACAGACATATCAGGAAAAAACATGACAGATTTATCGTTGACCTGTGTCTTCCCCTTGTTTCTTGCCGCTCTTATCATCCGCATCTTGTCCGCGTAGTTCAGGAATTTCATCAACACAGGTCTGAGTCGTTCAGTGCCGCCTCGGGTGCCCGCCTCGTTATTGATTCTGCCGACTCAGTGCGCCCTTTCTATAATTACTGGCCCAGGAAAATTGTCTCTGCCGAGCACGTCAGGAATCCACTTTTCCAGGTAAGCACACATGTCCCTTCCTTCTGTCATCTCTGGGAGGCTTACCAGGCGAATATTTGACCGGCGAGCGCGGTTCTCCAGGTCATCTACCTTCCGTGCTAGCTCGTCCATTGATGCTTTCATGGTGGCGTTATTACCTGGCCCCCCTAAGGGGCCAGGTTAAGCAATGATCATGTCTGGGTGCGTGTGTGTCTGTCACTCTGTCTGTCAGCCCGTGACTGGGGCCAGGTCTGCCATCTCTGATTGCCTTGTTGGTAGTAGTTTGAGTTTTCAGAGAATGCAGTTCATCTTCGTTGGTGCCGATTCGGGTTTCAGCTTTGGTCATTCGGGTAAGTTAGTCAATGTCGTCAGATCCCTCTGCACTTTCTGAATTGCGCCAAGTAGCCCATCAAATCTGCCTGAAAAATCGTCCTGCATCTTTTTAATGGCGTCCAAAATTGAACCGGAGCTAGCTGCGTTGTTGCTAGCAGAGCTAACGTTATCATCGTTGTTAGTTGGTTCTTTCATGCAGGCGGAGCTATCAGTTGGGAAACTAAGGTTAATGTCGGATTTTTCCGCCTGCTTGATCCTTTTGTCAGGCATTTAGTTATTTCTCCTGTTTAGAAATAGTTGCTGACTGAGTAGTGATAATTAAAGACTGTTTGATCGCTTATTCATTAAACTTTGCATGGGAGCTTCTGTTGTACGTCCGCTTAGTAGCGCGCCATAACTGGAAGTCCACCAGATGGAATTTATCACTTTAACTGCCTTGCCAATAGGTCATGCAGTTTGTCACCAAACTCAAAGTGCCTTTGTTAGAGTTTAACGAATATGATACCAATTTTTTCTCCCAGAATAGAATTATATTCATATTTTAATTTTATCATTTATTTTATTATTTTAATCTGATTGGGACAGGGAGTTTTTATAAGTTTGGCTACTGGTAATTGCTTCTCAGTTTCTTCCAATCTACTATGCTTATCCCTTTTCTCACTGGCTTCATGAGAAATAATTTGTACTCTCACATAAACTTTAAGTGTTTCCCACAATATTGAATCTTTCACCTCACCATCATCATTGGTCTCAAGGAACTGTGTGATGTGCTTCATAATAAATTCTTTGAATGCCGGATCTCTTAGTAAAAGGGGATTAAAGTGCCAACTATAAACTTGTTTAGGGAGGGACAATTTAAGGCTGAGAGTGACGGGACAGTGCTTGAATATTATAATGTTATATTTGGTGTAGTCAATATTCAAAATCAATCTTGAATCCTCCAAAAAATAGTTAATCCATGTATACAATCTATGCACAAGAGAATACAAAGTAATCGCGAGCAGATGGGTGCTGCAGTCCTCAAATGTCCACTACTTTCTTTGTCTTCATTAAATTGTTAAGAGTCTGCACAGCAGCAATACTGGGTGGGTAGGTAGAAGAAAACCAATCCAAATAAGGATCCTGATAATGTAAGTCGCCCCCAATCAGTAAATGACTTAAATCGTCATCCAGGGTCAAATCAAATACCTTACGAAAAAAACCCTGATCATCGGTGTTCGGTGCATTAAACCCATGGATCATCGGTGTTTGGCGCATTGAACCATTAAAATGATGAACCTACCATTCGAATCAATTATAGATGAATGTAAATGAAAGGGTACCGTTTTTCGAAAAAGAATGGCAATGCCTCTGGCCTCAGATGTGAAAGATGCCTGATACACCTGTGAAATCTAAACCCTCAGTTTCCTATGCTAAGTAGCTTTATTATGCATTTCTTAAAAAAAAAAAAAGCATCTGATTTCAGTGACTTTAATATCATTGTAGGCCCAATCGGATTCCTGGCCAGCTGGCATTAATTGGGGGCGTTACCCAGACTTTGTTTAAACTCCTGTTCTGCCTCGCTCTCGTTGCTAGTGTGTCAGTGTTTCTTTGGTGCTTTAGCCGGTAAGGTCTCTTGAGAGAGTATTGTCAGGGACTTAGCTGCAAAACAGGATTAGTGTTAGTGAGTAAGGGAATCTTTGGTTTATTTTCCCTTTTCTTTTGTTTTCCTCGAGCTCGCCTGTTTTCTACCACAGACGGCGTCTGGTCCGTTGGTAGCGCGAGTCTCATCATTTCTATCTGTTTTTAGCCTCTCAGTGCGCTGTGAGTTTTGCCTTTTATTTCTGGCGGCTGCTCTTGGCGTCCACTTCCAGCAGCCATCACACATACACATTGGGGATCGCCAGCAGCTATCACAGTACACTCGAGCCACTATGGAGACGCCAGCGGTGGCTGAAATTAAGAGGGCTATCGCCAGCCAACTAGAGATGTTGGCTGGGTTTGCTAAAACACTTTCAGGTTTTTGTAATCAACGATCTGAACTTGTTGAGAGACTATACCTGCAAGAGACCACTCTTCAGAATCAGCAGTGTGTTCTGTTAGGCTCGTCTGAGAGTATTAAATCTCTAACGTCACAAGCTTCCAAAAAAGTTGCAGAAGCACCATCCATACATCCTCCCCAAGAACCTAAGTTACAACTGCCCCAAAGATATAGTGGCGAGGCCGGAAAGTGTAAGGATTTTATCGCCCAGTGTGAAATATTTTTTAAGGCTCAGCCGTCACGTTTTGTTAATGAGGATTCTCGGGTTGCATTTACATTATCCCTGTTGGCTGGCACAGCGCTCAATTGGGTCGGCCCACTAATCAGATCTAACTCACCGGTCATGGATTCTTTAGAGGCCTTTGTTAGGGAGATGGTGACTGTTTTCGATCAAGACATCATTTGTGGTCAAGACGCAGCTACGCGTTTAATGTACTTTAAATAGGGCAAAGAAAGCGCAGCTGAGTCTTCTATTGCTTTTCGTTCTTTGGCCACAGAGACAGGCTGGCCGGAGGCTCCTCTGATGACTGTATTTGGCCATGCCCTTACGGAGGAGATTAAGGACGTACTGGCTACCTTAGAACCCTGTTCGACTTTAGACTCTTTAGTTCATACTACTGAGTGAATTGACAACCGCATACGCGAACGCAACCAGGAGAAACTAAATAAATCACTGCTGCGCTGACAATGGGGCTAAAATTGCAAGTGGCGAATGTGCACCTCTTATTCCACCCATTTAAGATTCTAGTCCGGTGGAACCCATGCAAGTTGATAGTTTGTTTGGCCGTCAGACCAAGAGACCTATTCGGAGAAGAGTAATCTGCTTTAATTGTAATATGCCAGGTCCATATTGTCCTAAGCTTCAGGAAAATGGAAAACCCCTCTAGCGATTCAGAGGGCGCTAGAGGGGCAAATCCAATTTCCCTTCTGAACACTAATTCCCGTGGAACTTACTGTGGGGAGCAAGAGATTTACTATTGAAGCGTTCGTTCGTGGACTCGGTCGCTGTTGATTGTTTCATGGATATAGAGTGGGCTAGGAGGCACTCTGTTCCCACTGTTACGCTTTCACAATCACACTCTGTAAGAACTTTGGATGGTCGCCTGCTGGGAACGGGAGTTATATTCGAAGTTTCGGAAGCATTAAAGATGTTCATTTCCTTTGGTAGTGTAATGTGAATATAGGCCACTAAATGGCAGTATTTACCTTTTTTTTTGTGAAGCTCAGACTGGAGTCATGTTTAGACATGTCCTGGACATGTCTGGGGCAAGTCTCAGAAAATAAAAAAAAAGAGGTCTAAATGTGGGTGGGGTCTGCAAAAGAGTATATAAGGAAAAGAATTGAGACAGTAAAGTAGTAGGAGAAATTGCAAGAAGATGACCAGACCTGCCATTCTGTTCAAGACCTGTGACGTTTCTTTTGTGGATTTCTTTGCCTGAGTTTGAGCATTTTCTTCATCCAGGACATCACCAAGCCACCCCACCAAAAAGGGACTGTAATTATTTCTGTTTTTTCTTATTTATCAATCTTGGTCTTTAGTTGTAGGTTGTTATTAGTCTTTGTCTTTGTTAAAAATTAAATGTGTTTTAGTTGTTAAAACTGTGTTTGTCATCCCTTGCTGTTGCTGTTGTGTTATAAATGTAATAACAAATTGGGGCCATAACAAATTGGGGGCTCAAGGTCCGGGATAGACCATTGTGTGAGTAATTTATTGAAAATCTAACATTCCAAATTGTGAAATTGTTTTTGTGAATTTTTCCTATATATATATATTGACAACAGCAATGGATGATTTCTTGGCATCACCAACCGTAGGGGTTTTGAAGTCTTTTAAAAAGACAGAACTGCTAGAAATTTGCAGACAGTTGGAGCTGACAGAGGTAAAACCAGCCATGCGAAAAGCAAGACTGGCTAGAGCGATAGTTGAATATTACATTGATGAAAATGTGTTTGCACCAGGAGATCTGGAACAGTTTCCAGTGGAAAATCCAAATATAGAAATGGAACTTAAATTAAAAATGCTAGAGATTGAAAGGGAAGAAAAAGAAAAACAAAGGCAATTTGAGTTAGAAAAATTAGCAAGAGAAGAAAAACAAAGAGAATTTGAGAGAGAGAAAGAGGAAAGAGCAGAAAGAGAGAGACAGAGACAGAGAGATTTTGAATTAGAGAAGTTGGATAGAGAAGAAAGACTCCAAATGGAGCGACTAAAAATTAAAATAGCAATGAAAAATAAATTTTGTGCTAGTCAGGAGGTAAAACTGGTGCCTCCATTTTCAGAAAAGGATGTTGACAACTATTTCCAGTGTTTTGAAAAGGTAGCAAAGAGTTGCCAGTGGCCAAAGGAACACTGGCCTCTGATGTTGCAAACTGTCCTCAAGGGTAAAGCTCAACAAGCCTATTCGGCTTTGTCTGCAGATGATTCCTCTGATTATGAGGTTGTCAAAAAGGTTATTTTGAGAGCTTATGAGTTGGTTCCAGAGGCTTACCGACAGAAATTCAGAGGTCTGAAGAAATCTGAAAATCAGACTTATGTTGAATTTGCTAATGAGAAGCAGGTTTGCTTTGAGCGCTGGTGTACTTCTATGGAGGTCAAGGATGATTTCAACTCACTAAAAGAGATGGTGTTAGTTGAAGAATTCAAGAACTGTGTTAAGGATGATGTTAAGACCTACCTTAATGAGAAGCAAGCACTGAACTTGCAATCAGCTGCCAAATTTGCAGATGAATATGTTCTCACTCATAAGTCCAAATTTCAGTCTAGCAGTAACAATAAATGGTCCCAATTTCAGAAAAAGGGTTACGGTGATACCCAAGATTCCTCACCCAAAGACAAAGACAAATCTGGTGATGGTGCTCAGAAATCCAGTAACAGGTCTGATCAAAGTGTGAAAGCTGACAGTGACAGAAGTGGTCTAGTTTGCAGATATTGCAAGAAATCTGGTCATGTTACAACTAACTGTTGGTTCCTTAAAGCTAAGAAAGAAAAAGAAAAGGATACCAAACCAAATGCCTTTGTGAAAACAAGGTTATAAACCCCTGTAGTAGATAACCAATCTGCTAAATTGCCTGCTTCTTGTGGGGCTAAAAAGCCTGATACAGCTGACTTCGTGAGGGAGGAATTTCTTCCATTTGTGTCAGAGGGATTTGTGGCTCTGAATGAGCATACTACTCCTGTCCCCATATATATCCTAAGGGATACCGGAGCTTCTCAGTCACTTTTGTTGATGGACTCCTTGGAGTTACGTGATGAGACCGCTTCAGGGGATTTCATACTTGTACAAGGTATTGAAGGGAGGACTGTATCTGTACCCCTGGGCTCTATATTCTTGAAGTCAGATTTAGTTACAGGACAGGTAAAGGTGGGACTTATGTCAAGTCTACCTATAAAGGGTGTTTCTCTGTTGCTAGGCAATGACCTGGCTGGGGGCAAAGTAGTTCCCCCTGTACATCTTACTTCACAGCCGAGCACTGAAAATGGGGATGAGGACCCATCTCTGTATCCTTCTTGCGCAGTGACTCGTGCTATGGCCAAGAAGGCTAAAGAAGATGATGTTGTGGTGCCGTCCAGTACATTGAATAGTCAGGACTCAGGTGGTTCGCCTCATGACTCTGATTGGCCTACTATGGTTTCTCCGTTTGAGGACTTATCAGATACTTTTATCAGTTCTCTATTCAGCCAGCCGGATGGGTCTGGTGATTCTGATGTGTCTGGAGACTTGTCTCTGTCCAGAAAGCGGTTGATTGAGGAGCAAACTATTGATCCTGAAATTGGTGTACTAAAGAGGAGAGCCCTTCCTGAAAAAGAAATAGATGCAGTTCCAGTTGGGTATTATCTCAAGGATGGTGTGTTGATGCGGAAGTGGGGCCCTCCTGATATCCCTGCCAATGCAGATTGGGCAGTGGTCAGGCAAATTGTTGTTCCGAAGGTCTATAGGAATGAGATCTTAACAATGGCTCATAGTTTACCTTTAGGAGGTCATCTTGGTGTTAACAAGACTGTTGATAAGATCATGAAACACTTCTTTTGGCCTGGGCTTCGGAAAGACGTTTCCAACTTTTGCAAAACCTGTCACACTTGTCAGGTAGTTGGAAAACACCAGTTAGACCCACCTGTAGCTCCATTGCAGCCTATCCCAGCATTTGGGGAGCCATTCTCTAGGGTCATTGTTGATTGCGTTGGTCCATTACCCAAGACTAGATCTGGAAATCAGTACTTGTTGACAATCATGTGTGCATCTACCAGATTCCCCGAAGCCATACCTCTACGTAACATCAAGGCAACTGCAATCTCGAAGGCTTTGAAAAAGTTCTTCACGTTGTTTGGTCTTCCCAGGGAAATTCAGTCAGACCAAGGTAGCAATTTCACTTCAGGATTGTTTCAGCAGGTTGTGTATGAACTAGGTGCAAAACAGATTCTTTCTAGTGCCTATCATCCAGAAAGTCAGGGTGCCTTAGAGCGGTTTCATTCCACTCTCAAGACAATGATGAGGACTTATTGTTATGACCATGAGAAAGACTGGGATGAAGGGGTTCATTTGCTGTTGTTTGCAGCTAGAGAAGCAGTGCAGGAGTCTACTGGATTCAGTCCATTTGAGCTAGTGTTTGGTCATGAAGTGAGAGGACCTTTGCTATTATTGAGTGAACAATGGCAAGAGGAAGAGCCGCAAATCAGTCTGTTAGACTGTGTTAGCAAGTTCAAGGAAAGATTGCGTGCAGCTTGTGACCTTGCCAAAGAGAGCTTGAAATCAAGTCAGGGAAAAATGAAAACTTGGTATGATCATAAGGCTAGAAGCCGTGAGTTTAAACCAGGAGACAAGGTCCTTGTGTTGTTTCCCTTGCAGTCCAATTCATTGCAGGCTAGATTTCATGGTCCTTATGAAATTCTGACAAAAATCAATGATCTCAATTACATTGTGAAGACTCCAGATAGGAGAAAACCAAAACAATTGTGTCATATTAACATGCTAAAGCCTTATCATGACAGAAATGCTAGGGTTGCAGCTGTCACTTCAGATTCTCCAATGGTCGAAACGTGTGAAGATGAGGGGGAGTTTCAAGATGATGAACCAAGAATTAAAGCTGAAGTTCTTTCATGTAAATTGTCAAACACTGAAGTGTTGCAAAATCTTGATGTAAAACTCCAGCACTTAGAACCCTCACAGAGAGATCAGTTTGAAAGGTTGATCAAGAAATATGAGGATTTGTTTCCTGATGTTCCAAAGAGAGTTACTATAGCCTCTCATGATGTAGATGTTGGTGATGCCAAACCAATAAAACAGCATCCATACCGGATGAATCCTGAAAAGAGAAAGATTGCTGAGAAAGAGGTTGAGTACATGTTAAAACATGATATTATCAGACCCTCCAACTCCGATTGGAGTTCACCCTGTGTGCTAGTTCCGGAACCTGATGGAAGTACTAGATTCTGTACAGATTATCGCAAAGTCAATGCTGTAACTAGAACTGATGTGTATCCAATACCTAGGATTGATGATTGTATTGATAGTGTAGGGCAAGCAAAGTTTCTGACCAAGATTGATTTATTGAAGGGTTATTGGTGTGTGCCTTTAACTGAGAGGGCCAAGAGCATCTCTGCTTTTGCCACACCATCTGGATTGTACCAGTATGAAGTCCTACCCTTTGGCATGAAAAATACCCCAGCCACGTTCCAAAGGATGATACAGTCTACAATCGCCGGATTGCCACACACCGGTGCGTACATCGATGACCTGATCACATGGAGTGACTCCTGGGAAGAACATCTAAAAGATGTAGAGACGTTGTTCCAGCGCCTGACCCAGGCTAACCTGACTGTTAACCTGAACAAGAGTGACTTTGGTTGTGCTACTGTCACCTATCTTGGCTACGTCATAGGCCAGGGTAAGGTGGCACCCATAAATGCTAAAGTCCAAGCCATCATGGACTTTCCAGTTCCTGACAACAAAAAAGCTTTGCGCCGCTTCCTTGGAATGATCGGGTACTACCGCAAGTTCTGCAAGAACTTTGCTGAGATTGCTCTCAGTCTAACTAACCAACTGAAGAAAGGCGTAAAGTTCACCTGGGATGATGCATGCCAGAGAGCCTTCGATCGCCTGAAGTCTCTGCTGTGTCACTTCCCCGTGCTCAAATCTCCTGACTTCAACAAACCGTTCTCCATCGCGGTCGATGCTAGCGACCAAGCTTGTGGATCTGTGCTCCTACAGAGAAGTGACTCTGATGACATTGAGCATCCCGTGGCATACTTCTCCAGGAAGTTCAATCGCCACCAAAGGAACTATTCCACAATAGAGAAGGAGCTGTTGGCTCTGGTCCTTTCTTTACAACACTTTGAGGTTTATGTTTGTACAGGACAAAAGCCAATGATTGTGTACACTGACCACAATCCGTTAATGTTTTTGAGTAAGATGAAAAACAAGAATCGGAGATTGTTGAATTGGAGTTTGATTTTACAGGAGTTTGACTTGGAAATTAAGCATGTGAAGGGTACAGACAATGTAATTGCTGATTGCTTATCCCGTGTTTGAATGTATATATATATATCATGTGTTTGAATATTGTATGATATGTATATAAAGACAAGTATTCACTTAACCATTTTGTATTGAAAAGAAAAATTTTGCCTTTATGAGTCAAAATTTTTCCCTTTTGGAATGGAGGTGTAATGTGAATATAGGCCACTAGATGGCAGTATTTACCTTTTTTTTTGTGAAGCTCAGACTGGAGTCATGTTTAGACATGTCCTGGACATGTCTGGGGCAAGTCTCAGAAAATAAAAAAAAAGAGGTCTAAATGTGGGTGGGGTCTGCAAAAGAGTATATAAGGAAAAGAATTGAGACAGTAAAGTAGTAGGAGAAATTGCAAGAAGATGACCAGACCTGCCATTCTGTTCAAGACCTGTGACGTTTCTTTTGTGGATTTCTTTGCCTGAGTTTGAGCATTTTCTTCATCCAGGACATCACCAAGCCACCCCACCAAAAAGGGACTGTAATTATTTCTGTTTTTTCTTATTTATCAATCTTGGTCTTTAGTTGTAGGTTGTTATTAGTCTTTGTCTTTGTTAAAAATTAAATGTGTTTTAGTTGTTAAAACTGTGTTTGTCATCCCTTGCTGTTGCTGTTGTGTTATAAATGTAATAACAAATTGGGGCCATAACAGTAGCCACTCTGAAGAGGTTCGATTTTTTATTATCAGGTCCCCCACTCTTCCTATAGTTTTGGGGCATTCATGGTTACGGGAACATGAACCTTGTATCAGCTGGGGGGAACAGATTAATCCTATTGTCCACTGGGGTCCCAAGAGCGAGTGTGAGGAGGTTATCTCACCATGCCCTCCGAGACTGGAAAAAGCGGCAGAGGAGGGGTTGGATTGGGATCCTCACTTTGACTGGCGACAGCCAGAGGACAATTACTTTTTGGAAGATTTTTTTGGAAGACTTTTGGAAGATTCGGAATCAGTCACGGAGTCATTAGATTCTGAGCTGGGTCAGGAATTTGGGGCCACCGTGAACTTTGACTTGCCTCCGAATGTTCCCAGGAATTACGTAGATCTTGCTGAGGTGTTTCGTAAACAACGAGCATCTACATTACCTCCTCATCGTCCATACGATTGTGAAATCAATCTCTATCCTGGGACAACTCCACCTAGGGGTTCGCTATATTCGTTATCAGGACCAGAGCGTAGAGCCATGCAAGAATATATTCAAGAGGCTCTCGCCAATGGTTTTATTTGGCCGTCCACGTCTCCAGCCGGAGCGGGATTATTTTTCGTGGGAAAAAAGGATGGCGGTCTGAGACACTGCATTGATTATAGGGGTCTGAATAAAATCACCATTAAAAATCGATAACCCCTTTCGTTAATGAACTCCGCGTTTGAATGTCTGCAGGAGACATCATTTTTTACGAAGCTAGATCTCTGTAATGTGTATAATTTGATTCTCATTCGTGAAGGGGACGAATGGAAAACGGCTTTTAACACTCATGACGGGCACTACGAATATTTGGTCTTACCGTTTGGGCTTGTTAACGAACCCTCAGTGTTTCAGGCATTCGTCAATTACGTGCTCCGAGAGATGTTGGAGAAACTCGTTTTCGTTTATCTTGACGATATTTAGATTTTTTCTTCAACACCCTCGGAGCACAGACAACATGTCAGACGCGTACTTGAAGCCCTGCTCATAACCAAACTTTTTGTTAAAGCCGAGAAGTGCGTTTTTCACGCCCAAACTGTCTCGTTCTTGGGCTTTATTGTTTCTAAGGGGTCAGTGCGGATGGACCCAGACAAGGTAGCTGCGGTCAGGAATTGGCCTGCGCCGCAGAGTGTTAAAGAGGTTCAACGCTTTCTGGGCTTTGCCAATTTTTAGAGGAGGTTTATCCGTAATTTTAGCGCGGTTGATGCCCCCATTATTGCGTTCACTAAAAAGAATGCCTGCTCTGCATTTTTTTGGTCTCCTGCGGCTAATGCTGCCTTTCAGGAATTAAAGACTTTTTAGCTCAGAGCCTATTTTGGTTTGGCCCGATCCCTCTCTCCCATTTGTTGTGGAGGTAGATGCTTCGGAGGTGGGCGTGGGTGCTATTTTCTCCCAGCGCCCTCGTTGGGATAGTAAGCTTCACCCATGCGCGTACTTCTCCCGGTCTTTGTCCGCCGCGGAACGCAATTATAGTATTGGTGACTGGGAGTTATTAGCGGTCAAATTGGCCCTCGAGGAGCAGCGCCACTGGTTGGAGATAGCGGAGCACCCTTTTGTGGTTTGGACCGACTATAAAAACCTCCAATATATTCAGCAAACCAAGCAGCGTAATTCCCGGCAGGCGCGATGGGCATAGTTCTTTAACCGCTTTAATTTCACGCTCACATATCGCCCAGGTTCTAAAAATATTAAGCCTGATGCCCTGTCACGAATGTATGATTGCAGTGATCACAATCTTACCCTGGAGCCTGTTATTCCTTCTGCGCAGATTGTGGCACCCATTCAATGGGAGATTGAGGCGGTAGTCCAGAAGGCGTTGATATACGATCCTGGTCCTGGGGGGCAGCCTCCTGGCTGTTTATTTGTTCTGTTTGGGGTTAGGTCACAGGTCCTTCAGTGGGAACAATCTTCCCGCTTGGCTGGGCACCGGGGGGGCCAATCGGACCACGCAATTCCTGGCCCAATGTTTTTGGTGGCCAGATATGATGAAGGACATTCGGGAGTTTGTTGCTGCCTGTGCCGTATGTTCCAAGAATAAGACTTCCCACCTCCCTCCCTCTGGCCTGCTGCGACCTTTGCCTGTTCCCAGGTGCCCTTGGTTGCATATTGCACTCGATTTTATGACAGGGTTGCCTGTATCTGATGGCAACACTGTCATTTTGGAAGTGGTAGACCGTTTTTCTAAAGCAGCTCATTTTTTTTTTTCAATAACTGCCAACGCAGGATAGTGAGGACAGTTCACGGCTCTCCTCCGAAGCACATGCCTGTCAACCACTGATTCTTATACACTCATTGGTTGAATCTTCGCAAGTTCAGAACGAGGGCGGAGGATACCCGGACATGAACAAACCCAGAGTCTTCCTCGCGAGCGCTTGTCTGGCGAAGCAGCTCATTTTTTCGCTCTACCCAAGCTGCTTTGGCGAGGGAGACAGCGCATCTTGTGGTAAACAATGTGGTCCGATTACATGGGCTTCCGCAGGATGTCGTCTCGGATCGAGGCCCTCAATTTAAGGCCAGATTCTGGGAGGCTTTTTGTAAGCAGTTGGGGACCACAGTGAGTCTCTCCTCGGGGTTTCACCCAGAGACCAACGGGCAGACGGAATGGACTAATCAGTCTCTAGAAAACACTCTTCGATGTTTGGTGACGGATGATCCCTCTTCGTGGAGTCAATTTTTAGCTTGGGCCGAATACTCTCATAACTCTATGTGTAATTCCTCCAAGGGGCTTTCCCCGTTTGAGGCCCAAGTGGGTTATCAACCCACACTATTTCTGGAGACTGAGGATGATTCTGAGATTCCCTCAGTAAATCAGTTTATTTGTTGTTGTCGGTCGGTTTGGACTAAGGTCCGTTCTTTGCTGTTGCGTTCGGGGCAAAAACAAAAATTCTTCGCTGATAGAAAGCGTCGTTTGGCCCCATCTAATCGGGTTGGGCAGAGTGTTTGGCTGTCTACCCGGGACCTCCCCTTGAAGGTGGAATCCTGCAAACTGCCTTCCTGCTATATCAGCCCGTTCAAAATAGTGCGGAAGATCAATCCGGTCATGGTCCAGTTGAAGCTCCCGAGATCTTTACGCATACATCCGTCATTCCACGTCTCTCAGATTAAGCCGGTTAGCACTAGCGTCCTGGCACCCACCGACACACCTCCGCCGCCACCGCGAATGGTGGAGGGGGGGCCTGTTTACACCGTGCGCGGCATTCTCACTGAGAGGCATGTAGGTCGGGGGATCCAGTTCCTTGTGGACTGGGAAGGATATGGTCCCGAGGAGAGCTGCTGGGTCCCATCGCGAGATAATCTGGACCCCTCACTGATTTCTGAGTTCCTTGCATGGGGTTCCTTGGGTACTTCTGGAGCTGTCCCTTAGAGAGGGGGTTCTGTCATGGTATGGAAGGATTGAGAGCTTTCTTGCTCTCGTCCGGTACGATATCGTTGTACGCCCTATCGGATTCCTGGCCAGCTGGCATTAATTGGGGGCGTTACCTGGACTCTATTTAAGCTTCTGTTCTGCCTCTCTCTCGTTGTCAGAGTGTCGGTGTTTCTTTGGCGCTTTAGCCAGTAAGGTCTCTAGATTCTAGAGAGAGTATTGTCAGGGACTTAGCTGCATAACAGGATTAGTGTAAGTGAGTAAGGGAATCTTTGGTTTATTTTCCCTTTTCTTTTATTTTCCTTGAGCTCGCCTGTTTTCTACCACGGACAGGGTCTGGTCCGTTGGTAGCATGAGTCTCGTCATTTCTATCTGTTTTTAGTCTCTCAGTGCGCTGTGAGTTTTGCCTTTTATTTCTGGCCGCTGCTCTTGGCATCCACTTCCAGCAGCTATCACACATACACATTGGGGATCGCTGGCCAAAAAAGGCGTGAAAGGCAAAATAAACCCACTGCCCCTCGCTGGCACATATACAGAAAGAGACAAATATTACAACATGGAAAAAAAACCTGCCACACAAATAGTCCATTCAATGTACATTTTCGCTCTTCATTCATTACTTACAAAGTTCTTGGTCAGACCAAATATTAGTACTGTAATGTGAAAAAAAATGACAGTAGATGACAGTATTGACCTTTTTTTGTTAAGCCAGTCTTGAGCTAGGTTTTGGGCATGTCCTGGGCATGTCTGAGAATTGAAAAAAAAGTCTCAAAGGTGGGAGGGGGGTGGAAAAGAGTATATAAGGAGAAAAATTGAGAGAGTTCAGTAGTATGAGAAATTGCAAGGAGAAGGATACATTTGACCAAATCTGTCACTCTTTTCAAGACCTGTGAAGTGTTTTTGTGGATTTTTGCCTGTGTTGGAGCATTTCCATGTCCCAGGACATATGCATGCAGTTAGAGCTGACGGAGCTAAAACCAGTCATGCGAAAAACAAGACTGGCTAGAGAGATTGTTGAATATTACATTTATGAAAATGTGTTTGCAGCAGGTGATCTGGAACAGTTTCCAGTGGAAAATCCAAATGTAGAAATGGAACTTAATTTAAAAATGCTAGAGATTGAAAAAGAAGAAAAAGAGCAGAAAGACAGAGACAGAGAGATTCTGATTTATAGAAGTTCGATGGAGAAGAAAGGCTCCAAATGTAGCCTCTAAAAATAAAAATAGAAGCTGAAAATAAAATTTGTGCTAGCCAGGTGGTAAAGCTGGTGCCTCCATTTTCGGAGAAGGAAGTTGATAAGTATTTTCAGTGTTTTGAGAAGGTAGCTAAGAGTTGCCAGCAGCTAAAGGAACACTGGCCGCTGATGTTGCAAACTGTCCTCAAGGGTAAAGCTCAACAAGCCTATTCGGCTTTGTCAGCAGATGACTCCTTTGATTATGAGGTTGTCACAAAGGTTATTTTGACAGCTTATGAGTTGGTTCCAGAGGCTTACCGACAGAAATTCAGAGGTTTGAAGAAATCTGACAATCAGACTTATGTGGAATTTGCTAACGAGAAGAAGGTCTGCTTTGAGTGCTGGTGTACTTCTATGGAGGTCAAGGATGATTTCAACTCACTAAAAGAGATGGTGTTAGTTGAAGAATTCAAGAACTATGTGAAAGATGATATTAAGACCTACCTTAATGAGAAGCAAGCACTGAATTTGCAATCTGCTGCCAAATTTGCTGATGAATATGTTCTCACACATAAGTCCAAATTCCAGTCCAGCAGTAAAAATAGATGGTTCCAATTTCAGAAGAAAGGTAACGGTGATACCCAAGATTTCTCACCCAAAGACAAAGACAAATCTGGTGATGGTGCTGAGAAATCCAGTAACAGGTCTGATCAAAGTGTGAAAGCTGACAGTGACAAAAGTGGTCTAGTTTGCAATTATTGCAAGAAATCAGGTCATGTTACAACTAACTGTTTGTTCCTTAAAGCTAAGAAAGAAAAAGAAAAGGATACCTAACCCAATGACTTCGTGAAAACAAGGTTAGAAACCCCTGTAGTAGATGACCGATCTGCTAAATTGCCTGCTCCTTGTGGGGCTAAGAAGCCTGATACTGCTGACTTTATAAGGAATTTATTCCATTTGTGTCTGAGGGGTTTGTGGCTCTGAATGAGCATTCTCCTTCTGTACCCATATATATCCTAACGGATACCGGAGCTTCTCAGTCACTTTTGTTGATGGACTCCTTGGAGTTAGGTGATGAGACCGCTTCTGGGGATTTCATACTTGTACAAGGTATTGAAGGGATGACTGTATCTGTACCCCTGCGCTCTATATTCTTGAAGTCAGATTTAGTTACAGGACAGGTAAAGGTGGGACTTGCGTCAAGTCTACCTATCAAAGGTGTTTCTCTGTTGCTAGGCAATGACCTGGCTGGGGGCAAAGTAGTTTCCCCTGTACATCTTACTTCACAGCCGAGCACTGAAGATGGCGATGAGGACCCATCTCTGTATCCTTCCTGTGCAGTGACTCGTGCTATGGCTAAGAAGGCCAAAGAAGATGATGATGTGGTGCCGTCCAGCACATTGAACCGTCAGGATTCAGGTGGTTCGCCTCATGACCCTGATCGGCCTACTATGGTTTCTCCGTTTGAGGACTTATCAGATACTTTTATCAGTTCGTTGTTCAGCCAGCCAGATGGGTTTGGTGATTCTGATGTGTCTGGGGACTTATCTCTGTCCAGAAAGCGGTTGATTGAAGAGCAAACTAATAATCCTGAAATTTGTGTGCTAAAGAGTTGAGCCCTTCCTGATAAAGAAATAGACGCAGTTCCAGCTGGGTATTATCTCAAGGATGGTGTGTTGATGCGGAAGTGGCGCCCTCCTGATATCCCTGCTAATGCAGATTGGGCAGTGGTTAGGCAAATTGTTGTTCTGAAGGTCTACAGGAATGAGATCTTAACAATGGCTCATAGTTTACCTTTAGGAGGTCATCTTGATGTCAACAAGACTGGTGATAAGATCAGGAAACACTTCTTCTGGCCTGGGCTTCGGAAAGATGTTTCCAACTTTTGCAAAACCTGTCACACTTGTCAGGTAGTTGGAAAACACCAGTTAGACCCACCTGTAGCTCCATTGCAGCCTATCCCAGCATTTGGGGAGCCATTCTCTAAGGTCATTGTTGATTGCGTTGGTCCATTACCCAAGACTAGATCTGGAAATCAGTACTTGTTGACAATCATGTGTGCATCTACCAGATTGCCCGAAGCCATACCTCTACATAACATCAAGAAAACTGCAATCTCAAAGGCTTTGATAAAGTTCTTCACGTTGGTTGGCCTTCCCTGGGAAATTCAGTCAGACTAAGGTAGCAATTTCACTTCCGGATTGTTTCAGCAGGTTGTGTATGAACTAGGTGCAAAGCAGATTCTTTCTAGTGCCTCTCATCCAGAAAGTCAGGGTGCCTTAGAGCGGTTTCATTCCACTCTCAAGACTATGATGATTATTTATTGTTATGACCATGAGAAAGACTGGGATGAAGGTGTTCATTTGCTGTTGTTTGCAGCTACAGAAGCAGTGCAGGAGTCTACTGGATTCAGTCCATTTGAGCTAGTGTTTGGTCATGAAGTGAGAGGACCTTTGCTTTTGTTGAGTGAACAATGGTATGAGGAAGAGCCGCACATCAGTCTGTTAGACTATGTTAGCAAGTTCAAGGAAAGATTGCGTGCAGCTTGTCACCTAGCCAAAGAGAACTTGAAATCAAGTCAGGAAAAAATGAAAACTTGATATGATCATTAGGCTAGAAGCCGTGAGTTTAAACCAGGAGACAAGGTTCTTGTGTTGTTTCCCTTGCAGTCCAATTCATTGCAGGCTAGATTTCATGGTCCTTATGAAATTCTGACAAAACTCAATGATTTCAATTACATTGTGAAGACGCCAGATAGGAGAAAGCCAAAACAGTTGTGTCACATTAACATGCTGAAGTCTTATCATGACAGAAATGCTAGGGTTGCAGCTGTCACTTCAGATTCTCCTATGGCCGAGATTTGTGAAGATGAGGGGGAGTTTCAAGGAGATGAAACTAGAATTAAAGCTGAAGTTCTTTCATGTAAATTGTCAAATTCTGAAGTGTTGCAAAATCTTGATGTAAAACTCCAGCACTTAGAACCCTCACTGAAAGATCAGTTTGAGAGGTTGATCAAGAAATATCAAGATCTATTTCCAGATGTTCCAAGGAGAGTTTCTATAGCCTCTCATGATGTAGATGTTGGTGATGCCAAACCAATAAAACAGCATCCGTACCGGATGAATCCTGAAAAGAGAAAGATTGCTGAGAAAGAGGTTGAGTACATGTTAGAACATGATATTATCAGACCCTCCAACTCAGATTGGAGTTCACCTTGGGTGCTAGTTCCAAAACCTGATGGAAGTACTAGATTTTGTACAGATTATCGCAAAGTCAATGCTGTCACTAGAACTGATGTGTTTACAATACCTAGGATTGATGATTGTATTGAAAGAGTAGGGCAAGCAAAGTTTTTGACTAAGATTGATTTATTGAAGGGTTATTGGTGTGTGCCTTTAACTGAGAGGGCCATGAGCATCTCTGCTTTTGCCACACCATCTGGGTTGTACCAGTATGAAGTCCTACCCTGTGGCATGAAAAATGCCCCAGCCACGTTCCAAAGGATGATACAGTCTACAATCGCCGGATTGCCACACATGTGTGCGTACATCGATGACCTGATCACATGGAGTGACTCCTGGGAAGAACATCTAAAAGATGTAGAGACGTTGTTCCAGCGCCTGACCCAGGCTAACCTGACTGTTAACCTGAACAAGAGTGACTTTGGTTGTGCTACGGTCACGTATCTTGGCTATGTCATAGGCCAGGGTAAGGTGGCACCCATAAATGGTAAAGTCCAAGCCATCATGGACTTTCCAGTTCCTGACAACAAAAAAGCTTTGCGTCGCTTCCTTGGAATGATCGGGTACCACCGCAAGTTCTGCAAGAACTTCGCTGAGATTGCTCTCAGTCTCACCAACCAACTGAAGAAAGGTGTAAAGTTCACTTGGGATGAATCTTGCCAAAGAGCTTTCGATCGCCTGAAGTCTCTGCTGTGTAACTTCCCCGTGCTCAAATCTCCTGACTTCAACAAACCGTTCTCCATTGCGGTCGATGCTAGCAACTAAGCTTGTGGATCTGTGCTCCTACAGAGAAGTGACTCTGATGACATTGAGCATCCCGTGGCATACTTCTCCAGGAAGTTCAATCGCCACCAAAGGAACTATTCCACAATAGAGAAGGAGCTGTTGGCTCTGGTTCTTTCTTTACAACACTTTGAGGTGTATGTTTGTACAGGGAAAAAGCCAATGATTTTGTGCACTGACCACAAGCCGTTAATGTTTTTGAGTAAGATGAAAAACAAGAATCTGAGATTGTTGAATTGGAGTTTGATTTTACAGGAGTTTGACTTGGAAATTAAGAATGTAAAGGGTACTGACAATGTAATTGCTGATTGCCTATCCCGTGTTTGAATGTGTGTATATATCACGTTATGAGCATATTGTTTTGTATGTATATATGTATACACAAGTGTCTACTTAACCATTTTTTTTTGTCTTTAAAAGAAAAATTTTGCCTTTATAAGTCAAAATTTTTCCCTTTTGGAATGGAGGTGTAATGTGAATAGAGGCCACTAGATGGCAGCATTTTTTTTCTTTAGCCCAGACTGGAGCTATGTTTGGACATGTTGCGGGCATGTCTGGGGACAAGTCCCAGAAAATTTAAAAAAGAGGTCTAAATGTGGGAGGGGTCTGCAAAAGAGCATATAAGAGGAAAATTGAGGGAGTGGAGTAGTAGGAGAAATTGCAAGGAGAGGGATACATGTGACCAGACCTGTCATTCTGTTTTAGACCTGTGAAGCTTTTAGTGGATTTTTGCCTGTGTTTGAGCATTTTCCTCACCCAGGACATCACCAAACAACCCACCAAAGGGACTGTAAATATTTCTGTTTTAGTATATAATCAATCTTGGTCATTAGTTGTAGATAGTAGATTAGTTAATTGTTATTGTCTTTGTTAATTAAATGTGTTTAAGTTTTAAAAACTGTGTCTTTCATCCCTTTCTGTTGCTGTTGTTGTAAATGTAATAACAAATTGGGGCCATAACACATTATTTTTACGACTGCGCCGGCCCCTAAAACATGGAAAGCGGCCCATGAGTTCATTTGCTACACTGACACAGGGCTGGCCCAATGAGATTTCTGAGTCTTCTCTCCTCAAGAAAAAGAAAAACGAATGCAAATAAGTAGCTACAATCTGCCTCGATTAAGGTCAGGACAGTGCAGCTTGTAATTTATTAGCTTAAGGTGGAGTATCAGAAAATGCGATTCTGTACGCGGACAGGTAGCATTTCATCTAGTATCATGTCACGCGAAACTTTCCCTCTCTGGAGTTTAATTGTTGTTGCGAATGCGATAGTTACATGCTCTATTTACGACTTTATTTTCTTCTACTTCACTATTCCAGTTATCCTGCATCTTGGACATTTTTCAGTATCTATTGATAGCTATATATTTTTTATGATATAGGAATTACCGGAAAACTGTTTTGCAGATTAAAAAAAAACGATGCATAGGCTTAAGCAATGTAGCCGTTGTCCTAAAAGTTTAAGAAGTCAGGCTTGCTGGGAAATTAATTTGACCAATGGCTTTGCTTGTCCCTAGTTGCGTTAACAGTCTAAAAACACATTTCGACTACGAGCTCAGACAAAAATGTCAGAAGGCAGTGGAGAGGCGGAAACGCTTCGAGAATAAAGTAAACGGACATTGGAGCCTCAGGCTTTCAATCGCAAAAAAAAAACGAGAAGCTGTTTGGCTACAATGATCCTCATGTAGCAAGCAGCTTTCGTTTGGAGGCGGACATGGAAAGCGGTAAGACTGACGTTAAATTAATAGGCTATCGCAAGTTTGTATTCGGTTAGAATTTGCTTGAGCTTACAAAAGGTCCCCACTGATGGACCAGCTGCTGATAACCTACTATGATTCGTTGTTTTACGATGGCAAATGAAATTTTTTCTGGAATACAGCAAGGAAGACTTTCAAATTTTCCTGTTTAAAACCCTGCCTTGACATTCAGAATCACCTGCCAGTAAACTTGCAACCAGCGAGTACTGCGGTTCTGAGGCAAGTGAGCTATTCTATGCCCTGTTGCAAGATATGTAACGTTATTTAAATAGTTTATGTATGAATCAATCCAAATAGTGCAATGGTCTTATTGAAAAATTATAAATGGCCCAAAGTCACATTCCTTTTTCACATTCATTCATGTAAATATATGAATCATATTAATAATAATGATAATATTAATATGATGATACTAATAATAATAATAATAATAAAAATAACTTCTTTGTCATGGTGGTGCAGCGATTAGCATTGTCGCCACACAGCCAGAAGGTTGTGGGTTCGATTCCGGCCAGGGGCCTTTCTGAGTGGAGTTCCAGGGCACGTAGGCTACGACACAGCTTAATTTTAACTTTTGGTAACAGCAAAGTGTGCGCGTACAGCGGGCCCTCACATCACGATCAGGTTGGGCCGCCATGGCCGAAAATGCCAGGGCCGTTTTTTTGCTGCAGTCCAGCCCTGGCAGCGAGTGCCGAACCTACTTCTCCGGCAAGCGCTGTAACACGTCGCGGAAAAGGTTAATAGTACGTATGACCTTATCTCTTCAGGTTTCAAAGATACAACCCATCAAAAATATCCCTCCCATAAGGCTCCATTGTAACAAAAATTTCAAAAATTTCTCAAAAATACAATTATAAAAAATTTCAAAAGCCTTGAACAAATTTTAGTCCCATCCTAATATGGAACATCCACAAAAAATTTCAGAACAGTCCGTTCGACAATTTCGGAGAAGACCAAAGTTTACAGACGACAGACAATAGACTATGCCAGACGTAAACCCATGACAATAGCTTATATGACCTTCGGACAACAAGTTTTTTTTTTCTGTCACAAGAGATAATTTTTATTAACTGCTGGATAGATACTATGGGCAAGTATAGGAGGCAGTTTGCACATCAGGCTTGGCTGAAGAGTTATTTCCTACAATTCTCAGGAAACAGGAATGGGACTTACCTCATTAGTGCATGCCAGGAAAAAAACTGCACTGGCCCTATCTATCACTCCTGCAAATTCTACGACGGGCACTATTTTTTTTCATTCCTGCCATATGTTTGGCTGCATGTTTTTCACTCACTGTCTCTAATTGTACTTCAGCTTCCACTGGACATGTACACGCACCCCATTTTATTTCTACTTTGCCTCCTACCCCATTCTTCACCTGTCCTGGTGCCCTGTCCTGCCCTTGACTTGTAGACTGCAGGGATGTGATTTTTCTGCTAATCAGCAGAATTCTGCTTTTTTATCTTCAGAATTATAAAAATAAATAAAACTCCGATTTCATATCTACAGCATTCCGACTTTTCGTATTTCTGAATAACTGAATTGATCTTATGCGTCCTGCATTCTACAGAACTTCCGTTTTCAAATTAGCCAGCTAAAGCACTTCCGTTCAAATGTCATGCTGTGTGGGCAGGGGCTGCGGCGGCAAGTTTCAACACTGCGGAAAAGAAACGACTTAGATATTGCGGATATTCGAGACGACAGATATCTTGTAGTAGAGTAATAATAATTAATAGTCCGTATACCTGTATTTTTTGTAGCCCATTTGGCTAGTGGAGCGAGGATGAAGCAGTCTTGTAGCCTAAGTTTCAGCGGCGTGAGTGGTTGACGGCTGAACACTGCTGCGTCCCTTTGTGTAACTCATCAAGACAAATGCTGTACGCCTCTGGCAATTTGCGTGTTTGGTTCAGTGTGTATGAGCATCCCCGGGAGTGCAAGTGGGTGCTCGTTTTAGCTCTTTGATGCACCTTTGCCAGCTCCCATTAATGGTTGCGTGGCCAGTCAAACCATAACTTTGCATTACGTAAGCTAACTAACAAACCTGATGGACCTTTATTTCCTACCTCACTTTCGAACACTTTAATATGAAGTATTATCACCCTACATTTTGACTTCGGTGAATGCTGAATTAATTGGTGACTGTGGCCAGCGTACGCACGGGTTATCAGTGCTAACGCAGCTGGGCATCTGGCTCCAAAGCTAAATCAGGGTTATTTCATCAGCTGCCCAGCTAATCCATAACCTTTAGCGATATATGAGCGAACGATACCACTACGACACGCAACTTTTCTATTGAGTCGTATAATTAAAGGTGCTTCAGGACCTCGACGAGGAGCCCTTCCTTGTAGTTTCACTTTTGTTTTTTCATGTAAATGGAGCGTCACTGGACAAAGAATATAGCTGTATATGGCTAGTTAGTGACACTGTTTTCCGTTGTCGTTTGGCTTATTCACTGGGTTAATATGTAATGCATAATGTGTAACGCATATTTCCAGGAGTTCCATCGGTATTGTGTTTCTAGTCAATAATTGGAAGCTGAAAATACTCACAGAACTCATAGATGGTTTCTACAGATGATTGGGTAAAGAAAAAGATTTATTTGTGGCGTGTATCTACAGCAGGGGTGGGCAATCATGGTCCTGGAGGGCCGGTGTGTATGCAGGTTTTTATTCCTATCAATTACCCTGACTAATTGAGTTAATTGATTGCATGCACAAATATACATTTTCGCAATGATTCGATCAAAGGAAAATGTTTTATGAAGGGAGACAAGACTAGTCTTTGTAGTTTCATGATAATTTAAAGAAATGCGCATGAAACGTCAGATTTCATAACTGGTTTGGCTAATTGAGACAATCAACTAATTAAAGACCAGACGTTGGTGTGAAAACCATGGACAGATACGGCCCTCGCTGCCCACCTCTGATCTACAGTGATTATGTTCTTATCATTTTTATCATATCATTTTTGCTGTGCATTCAGGGAGGTCTAAATCTATAAAATCCCATGAGCAAGTGACTTTGTGATATGATTTCGGAGTTGACTAAGAAGTCAATGATTTTATTGATAGATTGGCTATATTCAATGGATGTTATTTGACTTTTATCTGAGTGCAATAGTGGCAGATTAAATTCTTTACAAGCTTGGAGCTTGTGACTAATTTTGACTTGACTTCGAAGTCAAAGATTGCATGTATTTGTTGGCTTGAATATACACTGGATAATAATTCTGTCTTTTATTATTTTATTGAATTCTTAGTACACTTGGGGCACTAAAAAGTACTAAAACCTAGGAGCTATCCACCCCCCCAGGGCTCTGCCCTGGACCCAGCTGGGGGCCAGTGGCCCCTAGACCCTGGCTAAATTTTCTGATAATTTCACCTCACCCAAATCACATCCCTGAGTTGTTTTTAGTATGTTGCAAAGGGTATAGCCTATTGTCCATACATGTATTTCTTTTTGTTAACTTACATCTGTATCACTTACCATGGTCACCCATACAAGTACCTAGCTGAAAAAGGCGGACTTGCTTTAACTACTGCGTTGAAGCCGACATCCATCCATCCTCACCCAGTCCCATAATGTAAGTTTAAAATAACCATAATGTTTTTTTAAGAGAGAGGAGGGAGAGAGATTTTCCAGCATAGTGACTCTAGAAAACCATTTTCATTCAGAAATATATTGAGATGAGAGGTAAAGAGCCCCCTGAAGTTTTTTTTTTCTCCCCTGCTGCCGCGGTAGTGGGGGACATAGTATTCAGCTCCATCCGTCCGTCTGTCACATCCTGTTTGTTGTGAACGCGATATCTCAAGAACGGATTGACCGATTTCATTCATCTTTGGCTTCAATGTGTATTAATGTGATATGCCGACCCCAGTCGATTTTTGTGACCTGGCGGTGGACATGGCCACGTTAAGTGGCAACTCTTGTTTTTTTTTTTTTTTTCAATATGGTAATGAAACTTTTTACATACTGAAAAAATATATTTATAACATAACAAATTTGAAAAGTAATTCAATTCAAACTTTATTTCAGTCTCAGATCGGTCCATATTAAACAACAACATTAAAAAAAAAATCTAAATGACATACAAACACCCTCTCCAGTGCCGCCAAAAACTAGAAAAGTACCTACTCATTTTAGGTAAAGCTATAGCCATCATAATTACTTTTTTTAATCCATCAATAGCTCCATAAACTTATACATAAAAATTCTGAATAGAGCACCTTAGGTGGGAACACCATTGTGTACAAACAACTGACTGGCACTTGTCCACCTAGGGAGATACAGCAAAATTCTAAGTGCATCATTATATGCCAAATTTGTAATTTTTTGAACTTGGCCTTAATATACCTGCACCACAATGTAATGTTTTTCTTTATAAGGGATAAACGATTTGATATCCTTATGTAGCCGGTCTTATAGTTCCGCGTTGTGTTGTGTGTAATGAATAATAAAGCGAAGACCACTCCTCTCTTGCCAGCCAAAAGATTTTTTTTCTGCCTGCAACGCATTAATATCAGCACAGCAACCTCGCACGTCATGTTTCTACATCAACACCTCTCCACAGCAGAGCTTAATACCAGCTAAGTATACAGCATGTCATAGCATTTTCCAGTTAACGGGACTGAAAACATAACTTCCTTTTAGCTTTGATGTCGGAGGTAATTAAGAAATGGGGAGCTCATGTACCTGCGTGCAATGCATTAATGTCAGTACAGCAACTTCGCATGTCACGTTTCTACATGCACACCTTTAACAGCCATGGAAGAAACTGCAAACCGTATGAGAAACCACGTAATGCTCCAGTTGCCTGGACTTACGATACCAGTATCGGTAAATTAGCAAGCTTCACAAAAGTGCTGTGCACGATAAAATAAATATATATAGCCTAAATGCCAAAGTAACCATCAAAGCAATAATGAACAACAACTTTGACCTCTACAAAGAAGTGAATTTGCCTCCATTTATCAATTTACTGTGTTTTACTGTACCATTTAAAGGAACAGTCCACCGTACTTTCATAATGAAATATGTTTTTCTATGAAATGAGACGAGATGATACGTACCTCTCCGAGCTTTGAGCGACCACCCAGTCAGCCAGACGCGCTGCCACTCCTGTTAGCATTTGTAGCTAGACTCATTGTAGTCATCGGTATTTTTCGGGGCTGTAGTTAGATGCGACCAAAGTCTTCCACGTTTTTCCTGTTTACATAGGTTTATATGACCAGTGACATGAGTTCCGGTTCGGGTACGCAAATCCAAACGTGGCTTTTTCTATGCTGTGGGAAGTGCGTACTATAATGACAGGCGTAGTAACACCTTCTGCGCGCTTCGACAGCGCATTGATACCTTCACTTCTGATTTCTTTTTTCTCCCACGACCCCCCCCCCCCTACTTCCGTAAATACAACCAACGTGACAACGTGATGTTCTGTTTGTTGTTAAAATGTTTTTTATTTTTTATTTTGTTATCAATCTGTTATAATCATCCTCTTTTTTTGGCTGTCGGACAGAGTATTTTGCATTTAGTTTCCGACAGTATGGACTTTGTCGAATTTTTAAAAAAAATTGCCCAAATAAATTAATTGAAGTACCCATTGGATGCTCTGTTTGTTGGTGATATATTTTCATCCTTTATTTCATTATAAATCTGTTATCATATCAATACCTTTACCTTTTGCTGACTGCTGAAGATGGAGTATTTTGCATATCGTGTCTGACAGTCTTGATCCTGCACACAATATTTAATTTACAATGTCAATGGTCGTGGAATCGATTTGCTCACTGACTACAAGCACTGTTTTATTTCTGGTGCGGAAATAAAGCATGAATCTGTTCAATCCATTGGACTAATTTTCAAAAGATAGACCGAATAAGGACTGTTTTGTCGATCTTCAACGGAAGAGTTAAAACAGACAAATAAGTAGACCAAGAAAAGTCGATAGCTATCAATTTGCATTTTATAAAGGTAGAACACAAACATGGCTAAGTTTGTACGTCTAATAATTTCTGGAATACTCAAAAGATTTGAACTTTTATGAATGTCGGAGACGGAGAATTTTAGGATCTCTGTTCGACAGTCACTAAACTGGTCATAAACGTTATAGTCCCGTGCCGATGCAGACTTCTATAATATCGGGGAGCGCCTGTGCGAAAGTAACTCTGGGCAAAAGTAATACGGCAATTTCCTCATTCCTCGATTCACACTTTGATGCGTCATACTAGGTCAGCACGTGTAGCTCGCACCCCTCTCCAGACCCGCGAGAAACCTTGAGGTGTCGTTGCTTCCTCGCAGCACGAGACCGGGAAGACCGTTTTCCACAGTGGTGGATTAATTCAGACAAATGGTAAACTTTTTTGATTTAAAGATTGTCTTTATCATTCCATGTGTCACATTTATGGTGAAAGGATAAGTGATTTAGTTTTGTAACACATCCTGAAGTTTCAAATGTCAGACTTTTTCCACTTTGGAAGTAATCCTCGTTCAAATGTCAGGAGTCACTGTTGGGACTGAAGTAGCAACGGTTACGTTCGTCCCTCTCTGCTAATGCGGCCGCATGTTGTGTTTTAAAGCTCATTAAAAATGTGTGTTATATTTTGCCAACAGAAAATGCCAAGAGTTAGGGTCAGAACTCCCCACAGAGGAATGGTTCACCCGGAGGTTTACGCAAGGGCCTTTTTTGATGTCCGAAGAGGCGAGAGTATAAGGAGGGCAGTAGAGGTGCATGGTGTTTGTCATGTCACCCTGTTCAGGTACTGCAAGAGGAGGGCAGAGGCAAGAGGGCAGCAGACCAGAGCCCCAGGGAACAGGGCTCACAACAAAATCTTCACAGAAGAACAGGAGAAGAGACTGCAGGCATATATAAAGAGAGCAGCTGATATATATTTTGGCCTGAGTCCTAAAGAGGTGGGAGTAACACCGCAGACAGAGCTACACCACTACCGTCATATAGCAAGCACCTCCGCTCTGGATCTGCCCCGGCTCTGAGCCGGATCAGCTGAAGCCGGGGCAGATCCGGAGTGGAGGTGCTTGCTATGTGGAAACTAACCTCTTTTTTATTCTGTTTTAGGTGCGAAAGTTTGCATGCGAGCTGGCCGAAAATATTGGCTCAAAACTCCATCTTCATGGAAGAAAAACCAGATGGCAGGGAAGGATTAGCTCAGCTCCTTCCTCGAGCGCAACAAAACCCTGTCCATCCATCGACCTCAAGCCACCAGCATGTCCCGTTCCACCAGCTTCAACAAGACCAACGTGACAGCGTTTTTTAACAACCGAAAGACTGTCCTCACCAGCTATAATTTTGAAGCAAATGACCTCTGGAACATGGATGAAACAGGTAAAAATTTATATTTAGATAAACAATTGCTGTGCAATACTAGTCCACTACCGGTGTATGCATATTATATTTCCTAAAAAGTAAGTCAAAGTTACCTGAATAGGGTACATGACACACCCTCTCCCCAAGATGCATCCACCCACCAACTTTGATGTTCCAAGGTCATACGGTATTGATGTTATGGAGCGGCCACGAATGCGGACAGACTGACGGACGGACTGACGGAGTGCAATCCTATAGTCCCCTCCGTTTCTGGTAGGGGACTGATTAAAAAGCAGAAGTGATTTGCAACAGCAATAATTCATTTCATTTATTATTTCAGGTACCACAACGTGTGCCAAGTGCTGCCAACGCACAAGGCAACTTTTTTCCCCCTTATTTTATCTTCCCAAGGAAGAGGTTCCATGACCACTTCATTCGGGATGGTCCCCTTGGCTGCACTGGTTCTGCCAATGGATTGGGGTGGATGGAGGAGACAGATTTCTTGGCTTTTTTACAGCATTTTGCAAGACACACCCGCGTGACCCCCGGAGTCAAAGTTACTGCTACTCTTAGACAATCATACATCACACCTCTCTGTGGTAGTTTTGACTTTTGCAAGTCACAGGGCATTGTACTCCTGTCTTTTTCACCCCACTGCTCCCACCGTCTTCAGCCACTAGACCGAAGTGTTTATGGCCCTCTGAAGCACTACATTAACAGCGCAGCAGACAAATGGATGTGAATGAACCCTGGAAGAACTTTGACCATCTACAACATCCCAAGTGTTGTGGCTGAAGCTCTGCTTCAAGCTGCAACACCAAGCAGCATTTCATCTGGGTTCGAGTGTACCGGTATCTTGCCCCTGAATCCAGATATTTTCAGTGAGACAGATTTTGCTCCAGCTTTTGTGACTGATCGTCCTGCACCAGCATCAGCTCCATCCCCAGTGCCAGAGCCAGTTCCATCACCAGCGCCCTCTTCATCACCAGTGCCAGCTCCATTACCAGCACCGGCTCCCTTAAGCAACCAACCTAGCCAGAGCCCATTTGAGCTGCATCCCCATGAGTCTGCCATTCCTGTAGATGGTGAGAGTTGTGTCTGTGTGTCTTTAAAAGTGCATGTTGAGCCTTGCCAAGTATTTTTTTTTATATATATTATCTATCCAGGTATGCTAGTGGTTCCCGGAACATCTAGTGGCACGCCAATACAGAGGTTCAGGGTCTGCCTATATCCAAAGGCTGGCTCGAGGAAAGAAAATAAAAGAAGAGGCCGAAAGGGGTGAGCAGAGTGTGATTTTTTATTTGTCTTGATCACAGAGATATAAGAAAACTAGAGTGGACAATCCTGTCACTTCAGAGGCGGCATACCGCCGCCATCTTGGGTATGTATATCGGAGCAGTCTTTTGCATAAGTGTTGGTGTGACCATGCTTGCTTTACTGGTATGTGACGAAGTAGTTCCTTTGTAGGACTTGTATTTATTATAGAACTGCTTTTGTTTAGAATGGGTTAAGACAGTTGGGTGATTTAAGAAAGTGTAGATTGCAGCCATTAGCATTTTTAAAGTTAAAACTGTGTGTCCTCTGACTGTACAAAAGTGTGATGTATTTCTCATGTATTTATTATTACGTACATGTACAGTTCAAAATATACCACAACTACCTCTGCTACTACTACTACAAATTGTCATGTATCTAATTTTGTAATTCAATTAAAGTCTGCTGTCGTTATACCGCCCACTTTGGCACCAAGGCCCAGCTGGCGGTTCGGCGAAAATAGCGTTAGCTACAACGGTTTGTGTACAGTATGTACATGACGGCATTCTACAATATCGATAACTGCAAACTCACCACAGTTTAACATTTTCGGCTTCCTTTTCTAAGTAAGTTAGGCATTGTGCGATGCTCTGACCCAGCTAGCAAGCACCTCCGCTCCGGATCTGCCCTGGCTCCTGCTAATCCGGCTCAGAGCTGGGGCAGATCCAGTGCGGAGGAGCTTGCTATCTTGGGAGCCTTCGAAAGTTGTTCGATGCTTTGGCATTGCCTGAAGATGATATGGCCAGTATGTAGAAGACGAAGGCCATCCAGTCACCGGATATACAGTATATTTCGCAATTGAAAACACGGTGGTAACATCACATAGTTTTATTCGAATAAGCTGGTGGTACAGCGTTTGGAAAATATATCGGTTTAACGATACTGGTACGAAGGGAGGCACATGGCGGAAGCGAATACATTGGGGATTCTTATGCAGGTGGTCCAGCTGGCGTTTAGCGAATATGGCATAACGGTTGGAGGTATATCGAGAGATGACGTTATTTTCTTTCATGTCGAGAATACCTTCCAAATGTCACTCACGTAACGCGAGAATCACCCGAACACTTTTATTTGAACGAAACGAAAACGTGGGTAACTGAGCGAATATAAAGGGTAAGGCTATAACTCTTTAGCTTTGCCAAATAATGGAGCATAAAAATTCTTGTTCAATCTCAATTCCTTATTCGTGTCATTTTTAAGTATGAAAAGATATGAAAAGAATACGGAAAAAAGTCTCCACCCCCCCTCAAAGGAGAAAAAAAAAGTCTACATCCACGTTCAGCCTACTGTTTACATGTGTCTCATCGGACATTTATACATACCCAAGATGGCCGAGTTATTCTGCCGTCAGCGCTTTGGCCCGGCCCACGCGGCGTCCACTCTAGTTTTTTATATCTCTGTGGTCTTGATTCTCTTGCTTGTATAAAAACAAGCTGATTCTGACTATAATCTCATTGAATGTTGCAGTCAACAGCAATACTGACCGACACCCCGGTGAAAGCTGCTTTGGAGGAGGGGAGTCAGCAGAGAGGTCAGAAAAAACAGTCCTAAAAACTCCCAAAGAAAACGAAGTTTAGTGGACACACTGCAACCACAGTTTCTCGGGGCAATGATGAGGAATGTCTTGTTTGAAGCGAGACATTTGTCTCATCTTTGCCTGGAGAAGTGTGGGTGCGGTGCATCTTTTGTCTGCTGTGGTCACATGTAGTCACATGAGGCACATGAGGCATGCACTGAGGGTGCCGCTCATTATATCTGTCACAACTGTGATAATGAGTAATGTAATTTCATAATTTTTATAAATAGACCAATTGCACGTTAAACATGTTCACGTTTACTTTTGTAACAATTGAAGCCAATTAAAATGTTTGAAACAAATGTCTGACTGTTTTTGCTTCTGTTTTAAAGACAGAAATTTAAAAAGATTATCGCAAATTTGATCACATTACTTCTGCCCTGCCCGTGCATTCTTCCATCCCGACTGGATGGGTCAAAAGTAGCAATGCGCAACTTCCGTTCGACATCAAGCTATGCCGAAGTCAATATATATTGGGATGATTTAGCACCTGATATTAACAGAGGGCACACAAATGTAGTTAGTCGCTCCGAAAATTTATTTTCGATCTGTAACGTTATCTTTTAAAATGACGTCCATGTGAAAAATGTTACTTTCGTACCAGCTCTCCCCTAACATCTATATTGAGCAGAGCTTAGACAGAAACATTGGTTGAAATTTTCAGTACTCATCTTGAAGAACTGAGCAATCTTATAAAAACATTCATGTTTAATATCTACGACGTAAAAAATATAGAAGATTTGAAGAAATTAAAAACAATAATCGACTGTTGGACACAGAGTTATATTGAAACCATCCAGCTGTCGAACACGGAGTTATATTGAAACCATCCGACTGTCGCACATGGAGTTATATTAAAACTCTGTCCAACTTTCGGACACGTAGACACTGAGAACAAACAAGTGAGGAAAGAGTAAGAGGAAAATAATAATAATAATGTGCCAACAGAAATTGATTTTTGGTGAAATATTACATAGCATGTACACACGCGTTATGCCAACAATACCTAGAACAAAACCTGAATGAATTTTAAGAATTTTTTTTTCTCTGAAATTTTTACCGAGGTCTGGACCTCGGTGACCTCATAGCTAGTTAAGGCCATGATGAGGAGTCGGATATGCCGGACTGAACATGAGTATGCTTCCTCGCAGCTGGCACTGGTTGCCTCGATCTGAGAGAACTTTGAGATTACTGGTTTTATGACATTGTTGTCATCGTCATGGTCGTTACCGGGGTTGGTCATATGGGCTAACACTTGGATTAAATAGCCCCTGAAGTGACTGATGGGAGTGTTAAATCACACCTGTGAGGAGGACTTGATGGGCGTTAACAGGCGGCGGCATGATCGCACCCGTCTTGTGGCATGCACTGCCTCGTCCTTGTTTTAAATGGTTTCCAGGCACAGCTTCCTCAAGAATATTCAATAACCGATTCAGGTGTGCTACCTATTGATATAATAGTGTATCTTCATGCATAAATAGAGCAAGTCCATATTCACGGGAATTGACATCTGCACAAAAGTGCCTGATCTCACACTTTCAAACAAAACCGTCCAGTGTAATTAAGCGTCTCAATCTTGAGCTGCGAAAAATTTCTTCTTTATGTCGGACGGCATTACTCCATGTCGGAAATTTTGGGGGCGAGGCCTCTAAACCTTGAATATATGGGGGCATGATATTTAAATGAAGATTGTTTTCAGCCGCCACAATTATCAATGCACAATCATTTGTATGCCCAAATTGACAAGATATGAATGTTTTCATAATTCCATGTTAGTCCTTTTTTGAAATGGAAGCCATTGCAATCATATTGAATTGCATCAGGGTGACAGGGTGAGACTGCGCTAAGCTTTACTACATTATTTGGGGCCAGCCTATAGCTTATTGCCATTGTTTACACGATTGCACTAATTTCCCCCCCAACTTTACTGAAGCTATAAGTACACAAATATTTCAGTATCAGGTGTTCAAAATTTTATTTGAATGCCCCAGTATCTATAGATAAGATTTACAGAGGAAAACATCCAACATAGTACCTCAGAATCTGTAGGGTAGATAAATATTGAATCACAAAAAAACCAAACAGAATTTGAAGTTTTACTTTGCATTTTCTAATACCTTATCACCTGCTTTTTTTTTTTTCAAACCCCATGTGCAAAGCCCTCAGCATACTCCTCTCATTCTTACGTGTACTAACCTCCCGTTGTGCTCCAGACAGCTAGAAGAGTTTCTTGAGTCCAAAACATCATCTGTCTTCTCCTGAGGACAGAAACAACAATTGGAGAGGAAGCGTAACTTCCAAAAGCCCAACGTCCTCCTAGCGGTAATGCCTGCATTGCGGGATTTTCAAATGAGTTCCAGCGAGCCACTGAACCTTAAAAGCTCAATTGCTGTAAAGCTGTTCCTCTTTAATATGGCTTGATTAGGAATCACACAATTTATTTACTGAATAATCAAGACCAATATATGTGCCTGTAATTATGAAGAAAGTATTAAGAAATGAGAGATCACTGAAGAGCTACAGTGACAACACACTAGTGATTTTGTATGGATGGAAAAAATAAAAAACGTGATGCCAGGCACAACAAACCCCGCCCCTCGCACAAACTTTGACCTACTTTTCCTAAATTCAATAGGCATCTATTTTGGGACAGTGGCAATCCCTAAACCCAGTTTGGGGCAAAGCTGGCCATTAGTTTTGCTGCTAAAGTGTTAAAAAACAAAGAAATAAACAAACACACAAAAAAACCAAACCAAAAACAATACCCCTTGCCCTCCCCCTTCGGCGGGGCGGAGTAATAATCATAATTAAAATAATTAATTAACCTCATGCTTTTCCAGAATTCCATCTCCCATTCGAGGATTTTTTTCAGAGGTGCAACCTAATTTATTAAAAGACTGCACTAAATCAAAATGTTTTCCTTGTTCAAAAGAATAGGCTGCTTTTGTGGGGAAGCGTAGGTGCACACTCGTTGCCACGCAAAGCAATGATAATTTATTATATTACCAATGTTTAGACATTGAAATGTTGGTAATTGAATAATTTAGTAAATTGGTCATGAGCAAATCATGAAAGATTGACAAATGGCATGCACTTAAAATAATTTAAAATGCATGGCGTGCGTTGAACATTCAAGGTAGCAAAGTCATTTATGAGGTCTTTATTACAGGAAAAGTTATGAGAAGGCTATAAAATTGGATTGTCTGAAAGGCAATATTCTAATTCATTTATTAGAAACTAAATCTAAACCTCATCTAAATATTATATTCAGCAGCATTTCCTATGTATTATTCTACAACTTCAAGATATAATTTAGAGAAATTTCAGGTAATTGCCATCCATGTAATCTCATATTGTAGCCTTCCTCTTTTTACGCAAAGCTGTGTGTCTTATGTTTAAAGGCAATGCTGCATCAGATATTGGATATTGGATATTTGCTCAGTGAATTCATTCAATTAATTATTTGATTCTAACTTGAAAACAGGTTGAGTGTTAACCTGTATCATGGTAATGTCACTGGTTGAAGACAGAGTTTTATCTTTACATGAGCAAACAACATGCAGACGTGAATTGGCAAAACTGCATTTTTAGAAAAGTTTGCTGAGGCGTATCAAGCCTATTGGATGTGGAAAAAAATACATTATTTTGTGAGCTGCAGGTATTCAGAAGCTCCATAAGATGTTGACATTTTATGTTATCATTAATGTGACTGGAAAATGCTTGATAATTATTGCAATGAACAACAATGCAAAATGAGGGGAAATGGATTTGGATTGATACTCGAAACTGAACAAATAATCACTAGTTACTAATTAGGAAACCTAAATGGGAACAGGTTTGAAAATGTAATGCCTTTTAAGGCAAGCTGAGAGCAGTACCAAAGCCCCTCCAATCGCCTAAATCCATAAATCCCTTCATTCCACTCACTTCCTCAAAATAGCATCAAAATCACTTCAGATCCACTCACAGTGTCAAAAACCTAATCCCCTCAGATCCACTAACAGCCACAAACACCTAAATCCCTTCTGATCCACTCATAACATGCACCTAGCACCTACATCCCTTCAGATCCATTCATAGCCTCAAACCCCTGAATCCCTTCAGATCCAATCTTAACCTTACATACTTAAATCCCTTCAGATCCACTCACAGCCTCAAATAACTACAATCCCAATTCCAAAAAACTTGGGATGCTGTTTAAAATGTAAATTCCATTGCTTTGAAAACTATTACAAAAAGCTCTGCTTCTGAAAAATGCGAGAAATATGCCTCAATACTTGTTTAAACTACAGAACTGCACCTTCAGGACAAAAAAAGTAATTTCCAACATTAATCCAGTTTCTAATAATTATTGTCATCAATTTATGCGCAGAGAATGGCTAATTATAAAAATTAAAACCTCTTAAACACCAGTGCTCCCTTGCGGTAGTGCAGGTGTAATGGAATTTCTCTACGTCAAAAATTTTCACAATTTACTCATACATAATTACCATAACACAGCAATATTGTCATGCAGAATCCTATGGAAACAGCCATTCTTAATCCCCAAGTTTTTTTTTTTTTAAATAAATTTGGCATCTCCAATCCCACCTAAATCTGAAATGCTCAATCTGTGAGCTATGTACAAGGCTTGCTTATATGCAACCCCTTGTTGCCAGCTCAGGAGAGAGCGACAGTTCGCAGCTCTCCTTCAAAGCACGCACCTGTCAGCCCCTGCATCTCTACACCCATTGGTTGAAATAATTACAAGTTCAGAACTAGGGCGGAGGATACCCGAACATGAGCAAGCTCAGAATCTCACTTATGAGCGCCCGGCTGTCAGCAGGAGATGCTTGAGCAACGAACAAGGCAACCATTATTAAATTTACATTCCCAGCAGTCCCTTCCCCATTTGCATCCCTACAGCTCTTTAGCCAATCATGTGCTGTTGTGAAAAAGCTGCCAACCAGTGCCGGTTGGGACGACTGGGGGTCAAACTCACGCCATGGTCGTCATTTCTGCTCCGCAACTGTAGCGCCTTAACAGAGTGAGCTAATCCGGCAGCTTATCACTAAATTGTTTTTACAAAGGCTAATAAGCAATGGGGCAAACTCATACAAGCTAAATGGTGCACAAAATGCAGTATTCATGCATTGCTTCTCAGCAAACTCCAAGGTAGCCACCCACCACATTTGACCAGGTGAGTGATTACCATCAGGGGTAGGTTGCTGAGAAGTAACACATTAAGATTGCATTTTGTACACCATTTGGTTTATGAGTTTGCTTCAATGCCTTTTGGCCTTTGCAACACACAAAGTGTTTCAGCAGGTGAAGAGGATCCTCTTGGGGGATCAGTAGTTCAAATTTTTGGTAACACTTTATAAGGGGACATGAATCATGTAGTTATCATGCATTACTTCATGCATTATTCACTAATTAGTTCATGATGATTGCTGCATGATTTTATACATGAGTTAAAATGAATTCATGTTTACTCATGTCTGAATTCATGCAATGACATATCAACTGAGGCATTACTTACTGTAATGAATTCATGAATAAAAAGCATGATCCCGATGAGTTCATGGTTCATTAAAGACAGTTGTTTCACTTTTGGCAGAATCAACATGATGAACTCATGAGAAAGTAAGCTTTAATACATGTCATTCAAGGATTCCCTAGCAATAGCATTTCACACATCTGTTGTTATAAAATCTACCATTTGTCCACCACTTTAGTTGAGGGGGCACAAACATGATGAACTCATGAGAAAGTAAACTTTAGTTCATGACATTCAATGATTCGTTAGCAATAGCATTTCTCACATCTGTTATGATAAAAGCATGTATAGCCACCACTTTAGTTGAGGGGGCACAAAAATGATCAACTCATGGGAAGCTAATGTATGAAGAATGAATTAATGGATTAAATCAGTATGGACTGAGGCATGAAGTAGTACATAACTTGACTGCAATATTGTATCTTTATAATCAAAAAAGTGACGTAAGTCCAAGTAAAATATCAATTGCAATTCTGCCAAAAGTGAACTGACTGTCTTTGTAGGCCCACAAATTCATGAGCAACTGATCTTCAGCTCATGTTGTTCAATATTCGCAATAGACTAATATTTGTACATTTATACTGTATGTTGTGATGATAGCTACCATATGTCCACCACTTTAGTTGAGGGGGCACAAACATGATGAATTCATGAGAAATTAAGCTTTAATTCATGGCATTCAATGACAAAAATGACAAGCTAATATACCAACCACTTTAGTTAAGGGGGCGCAAACATGATTAATTCATGGGAAGCTAATACATGAAGGAAGAATGAAGTAATGGATGAAAACGTCTTTTTAGATTCCGCCAAAAGTGAAACGACTGTCTTTAATGAACCACGAACTCATCAGGATCATACTTAATTACTTTTGATTCATGATGAATTCATTACAGTAAGTACTGCCTTAGTTGATATGATGTCATTGCATAAATTCAGACATGAGTAAGCATGTATTCATGTTAACTCATGATGTGACATGATGTATTCATGCATGAATAATGATGAACTCATGAGTTAATCATGCATGAAGTAATGCATGTTAACTTCATGATTCATGTCCCCATATTATAAAGTGTTAATTTCCTCATATTTTAATTATTGTGGTGTTTTCTTGTCTTGATTGCTTGGATCCAGTGGTGTCATGATTGGAGAAGTTCGATCTGATGGTTGAACCCAGTAAGTGTATTTCAATCAGAAATAAAGTTTCAGGATGATTTCTACCCTTGGATAAGGGTATTAGCAAGTCCTTTTCCCTGGAAATTTCTGCAAGACACCAGGGATTGGGGCTGTGTTTTTGCAAGAGTCTAGGGGGCACAGACTACCATCGGTGACTGACCTCCTAAGTCTTCAGCTGAGGGAGAAAAACTTAGTGTGTCATATGGCAGTGAAACTTCAATACCTCAGCCACGGAAGAGTGGGTTGCCAAGTTCCAAGATTATTTTAAGGAACAGAAATGTGTTAGGTGAAAAAATAATCCCATGAGTCATTTTTATTCAGCAAAGCTTAATGCAGTAGAGCAATCATAGGCGTCTGAAGATCCTCAGCTTTTCTGCCAGGTTGTTTACCAACCTGGGGTTCGTTTCCCGAAAGCGCCAATGCTAACTCACATAGTTGGGACTATTGACTGAGAATGGGCCCACCATGCAAATTGCAAACTCAATTAGCTACTATGCTTTTGGAAAACGCACCCCTGCCATTCAGAATATGGTAGCAGGTGCTTACTCTTGGCTTTGTGTAGCACAGAGGCCATTCGATGGTAGTGGATGGGTATGCAAACCATTGAAGATATTTGGTAGATATGTATAATGTTCAATTCCACATCAAGAAGTTTAATGTCAGCAATTTCTACCTCTAGCTTTCCTTCCTGGAATAGGGCCTCATCGTCTAATATACAAAATTTGAATTCAGCGATAATTTTTTTTTTTACCTACTAGATCAGGACCTGAATGCCAAAGAAGATGGAGAGGTTGTCAGGGTATGAAATTCTTGGGAGTCCGCTAGTCCGTGCACTGGTAAAAAGTAGGTGGACGAGTAAACTTGTTTGCAAACTAGTCCGAGAGTATAGTAAAATATTGTCAACTACAAATTAATGGAATTCCGTATCCAACCTCCACTTTATGGGCTTTTCGTTTGCAAACGCAATTTGAAAATGGGGCTTCTATATATTTTGGGGAGGTTTATGAGCGAGAAGGGGGTTTATAATTTAATATTAATATTTAATGTCACGATTGCATACGCTGTGCACGCCATGGAAAACCGGTCTGTAATCAGTAACATGGCTGCTGCCGTTACGTGCTATTACCATGTAGAGGAAGCAGCACTAGAAATTAAACACCAGAAGTCAACTTCTGGAGAGATTATATAATACATGGCGTAATTTCAAATCACTGTCTCTTATATTTATGTTTCTGATGTTTGTTTTTTTTTCTCCCTCAATCATCTAGCTAGGTTTCCGTGAACACAGATATTAAAAATAAAAAAATTGGTGACAACGATGATTTTTCTGCAGAAGAAGCACCGCTAAATTTGCGCTTTCAAATTTTAATATCTCTGGATTGGGAGGATGTATTTTTACAAATGAGCTGTCATTTTGTTTGCAATCTCATGCTCTATCTGATAAATTATTAATACTGTCTATACAGTATTTAAAAAAAAACATTTCGAAGTCCCTACTTGAAGCATTCAATCATTGACCCGTTTCCAATCATTGTCTCTAACATGTTTTCCCAATAATATCAATAACCCATTGACAGTTCAGCGCGCAGTTTCCCTGTTAAGATAAATAATAGATGCAAAAAAAAGAGGTTTTGAAATGGGTTAGTATAAACGAAATGAAATAGCTTAAACTTCTATGGATTATGCGCATTAATTCGGCATGTCCTGCAAAGCAGTTTATCAAAACTGCGCTTCATGATCAATTTAGCAAATGTATTTCACATCCCAATGAAGCATTTTCTTTACTTCAGCTACCTCGAAGAAGCGAGATTGCTACATGTGAATTAGCGAAATGTTCGAAGAGTTACCAAATATTTAATCAAGGAAAATGATTGAAAACGGATGAGATCTCATTTTAAAAGACAGGCGTTCCACCCTCCCGGCTTTCTGTAGAGTAGGCACCACTTTATATATGTCTGCAGATTGTATAGGCCGACAATGAATATTATGTACCGAGTATGTATTTGATGCAATAATCATGCATCATTACACTCAGACTAGAGCCTGTTATAGTTATTATAAATATATTCCTGAGTTCATAACGCTCAAAGTGTTCAATATCTGTGTCACATTCGGCCGTATTTACTGTTGTGGACACGATCTGGGTAGTCCTAAACTTTGACCGGGATCAGCATGCTTTGTGTGCAGCAAGATGCCGAATTAGTCTACTCACAATGAATGATGATCAGTTACCCAACAAAAGAAACCACAAATAAAATTGTGATATCTGACTTATTTTGGTTGACACTGATGGCAAGTTTTCTTGAAACACCCCACATAACAGTTGAAGTGTGAAAGACATTAAAAACAGTACCAATCACTAAGTTGTAGACAGTGCCCGTGTTATTATATTTTAGATAACTGGTACATTATTAGTGCTAGCCGATACCCGTGCTATGCACGAGCTATATGTGCTGGCATTGTTTTACGATGCAATGGAGGCAGCCGGCAAAAACGGCATAAAAATGCAGTTTTCATTTCATAACTAAGTTCGAAACCTGGCGCATTGTCTTTGTCACACAGTAAAACCTGTGTATACGGGAAACAGTCTCATTTTTCACGGTGGTTTCGGAGGAGATGAGTGAAATTACGCAAATCGCCAACTCAGTAATAATATATAGATACTCACTAACGTCTAAGAACTATTGATGAATCATGCACCATTTCAGAAATTACATAATCCTCATCAACCATGATGGTGAAATTCATTTCTAAAAAAAAAAGGTATTGTTTCTATCGATGGATAACAGCTCATTTCGTGTGGTCAAATGTTCCAAAATAAGGGTCAGATGGCACCAGAGAGCATCTAGAACCCAAGAGCTTCAAGGGCCCGGTCAAGGCTGCTAGGGACTTTGCGCTTTGCACTCGTGATGTGCATGGTCATCACGCACAATATCAAGAGTTTTCTGATGCAACATGCTAAAATTTCAAGTTGTGGGCCAGCCTGGTTGAATGATGGCCAGTCTCAAAGAGAAGTTTCTGGATGCATTAATGTCCAGTAATTGACTGTATCCAGATGGCAGAGATGACACAGAATAACCAGATGTCCACCTTCGTCCCCGATAAAGTCCATCATCTGTGATTTCACAAAAATACATTCCATAAAACGTCTTCTGCCATGTCAGATAATGCATAAGAAGAGTTGAATTGACTGCCAATGTAACGGTATCAGTGAGGGCAAGACTCACTACCAAAAGCACTGTTCTGTTTGAAGCATTCTGTAAACCTGCTCACAATGTTCATTCTTTGGAGTGTGTCAAACAGCATATTCAAGCACTGGACAACATGCCACAAAGCATTTTCCTTAATCAGAGTGGACCTTAGTTAGTGACACAATAAGGCTGAATCCAGTACTTCACCAATGCCCTGGCCACTGTTTTTTTGTGCTGATCCCAGGTAGATACTGCAACTGTCAATGACATTGAAGTCTTTCGGCACCATCTTGAATGGCTTGAACGCCAACAAGCTCCCCATCACTGTAACAATCCTCCACTGTGGTACCTCAGAGACAAGAACACTATTTACATGTTTTATAAAAAACCTTTAAATCCTGAAACATTCCAAGCGAACAAACACTGACTTCAAACTTCAATGTCATCTATATCCCTAAAACCCTGTAATTCTTCTGTCAACAGACTCTGTGTGCATTTGAGTTTGCATCTCCTCTTGCAACTCAGAAGGTAATACCAGGGCCGGCCCTTGCCTATACGATTGCCTAGGCAAAAATCCATCCCTTTATTGGCAACAATTAGTCCTGGTTTGTTCTTAATAGTTCTCCTTTATTTACACGCTTTCCAATTTAAGAATAATCAAGTGGCAATTGAAGACACGGCTTCTCTCCCCCTATGCGATCTAACAGCGACAAATGGGCTACATTCAGTTCAGAAAAATAATTATAATTTGGTCTATGCACTGGCACTCAGTGACGTAACTTTTTTTTCCTGCGAGAGCGGCATTTCAGAAATCTTCAGGTAATTTTGGTGACAAGTCCGTGGTTTCGTCCGTTTACATTTTCCAATCGGACAGCTGTCTATTTTTGACAGCAAGTTGCGTGACCGTGCAGCAAAAACAGGTGTGCGCACTTGTCGCCAAAATTACCTTCTTTCGCAAGGGAGTTCTGAAATGCTGCTCTCGCTGGGAAAAAATTACCGTTGCTCTGTGCCAGTGCATAGACTTATTTATAATTCAATTATTTTTCTGTACTGACTGTAGCCCATTATTTTGTCGCTGTTAGATCGCATGGGGGAGAGAAGCCGTGTCTTCAATTGCCACTTAGTTAATCTTGAATTGGGAAACGTGTTTATAAGGAAAACCATCTAGAATTAGCCAGGACTAATTGTAGTCAATAAAGGGTAGGATATTTTACCCCAAATTTAGCCGTCTAGCGCCAGCCCTGGGTAATACAAGTTGTTAACCTGGCGCCTCTCATTGATTCCGCTGCTCCAGATCCAGCACTCCTCTATTTTGACCAAAGTGGTTGAAATTAATGAAAGTCATTCAGAATTCAAACAAAAAATAGCTGCGCTAACGCGGGCGGAACCCCTCAGCCCTGTGCAAAGTTGAAGCATGCATACCCATCATGTTAAAATCTCCACACCAGCAACAGTGAAGATTTGTTTGCTGAAAGAGAGAGATTTAACAAAGAGGTAATTGTACAGCTGAGGAATAGATTTGCTGAATTTTACCTCTCAATGAGTAATCACATCAGTGAGTTCATATCCTGGTAAATTTTTTATGTCAAATGCAAAATGTTTTTGAATGAAGTTCTAATGAACACTGTATGTTGGAAAATCCTGCCGTGATGAGCTGGTGGTTCCAGGCAGTCTGCGTGTCCTCATTTTGTTCTGCTTTGCTGGCTCCTTGTCCTCACCAGAAACAGTGATGATCAGTGATGGCATTTTTCATTTATCGCACAAAAATGGAAATTCAAGATGGTGGCTGTGGAAGCCATATTTTATTTCAAATCTTCACTGAAATTGCTAGGCTTGTGGAGTAACCTTACCCCGATATCCTAACTAAAAATCGTGATGATCGCTGATGGCGTTTTTCAGTTATCAGACGGAATGAAAATTCAAGATGGCAGCTGTGGCAGCCATATTTGATTTCTGATAGTGACCAAAATTGCTTGTGCAGTAACCTTACCCCGATATCCTAACCAAAAATTGTGATAATCAGTGATGGCATTTTTCAGTTATCGCACGGAATGGAAATTCAAGACATGGAAATTCTGGCAGCCATATTCGATTTCGGATCGTGACCGAGAACAATAGGCTTGTGTCGTAACTCTACCCTGATGTCCTCAACAGAAACCATGATGATCATTGATGGTGTTTTTCAGTTATCGCTCAGAATCAAATGTGGACGGACGGACGGACGCCATGCGCGATGACAATACCCCACAGTCTCTTAGGGCCAACAGGTAAAAACTGACCATCACTCTCAACATTGGTGATTAGAACGATTACTGGTTAAGCTAAACAACCAGAATCTTGTCTGTATGACAAATTAAGTGAGTCAATTTGTTTGTGGCATTTGAAGTGGGAATGATGTCACTTTTTTAATGTGCATTTTTATCGGTCGGATCATTGAACTTTTAACGTGCAAATTGATTTCTCACCAAATTCACAGCCATGATCCAGTAAATTTTGTTGCATTTGGATTATCACAATGAGATGCTGAACCAAGAAGGGATTTGAACCCAAAAACCTGACATTTTGCAAAGATTACAATACCTGATGGTCATCATATGAATCAGCAAAAAGAACAACTATCAGTTGTCAACTTAGACCATAAAAACCCTATGTGTTTTTAATGCCTCTCAGAATATATTGTAGTTTAAACGGGTTTAATAGTTTCCCACTTTTAATAAATCTCCACAATTTCTATTTCAGAAGATATAGACACTGCTACAGAGGGAGAAATAGAGTACCAAAGATTGTTAATTTATTAAAACAAAGGCAAGAAACTGTTGAGGCTCATCCATGACATGCTGGAATGTGGCAATTTCCGAAGGTCCAGGAAACTCACCCAAAAGGTTGCATCTATTTGTGTTGTTATGATGTTGCATTTAAGATGGTTGGTCAGTCCATTGTGAAAGATTGGAGATTGGAGGTCAGCAGGAGAGACTGGAGAGTGAAGGGCAGCAGGAGAGACTGAAGACTGCACGGCAGCAGGAGAGACTGGTGATCGGAAAGCAGCAGGAGAGACTGAAGACTGCACGGCAGCAGGAGGGACTGGTGATCGGAAAGCAGCAGGAGAGACTGAAGACTGCACGGCAGCAGGAGAGACTGGTGATCGGAAAGCAGCAGGAGAGACTGAAGACTGCACGGCAGCAGGAGAGACTGGTGAACGGAAAGCAACAGGAGAGACTGAAGACTGCAGGGCAGCAGGTGAAACTGCAGACTGCATGGCAGCAGGAGAGACAGGAGGCCGGAGCACAGCAGTTGAGATGGGAGACCAGAGCACAGAGATGGGAGCCTGTAACAAATGGAGAGAAAGGAGACTGCAAGACAGCAAGAGAGACGAGAGACCAAAGGCCCTTCTCACTCAGGAGCTTTTCCTGATATTTGCAATGGATGAACAGTTATTACCCAACATGCATAACAATCCCCCCACAGCATCACACATACCATACTCTGCACATTTAACCTCTTGGCTCCCAGAGCTTATCTTCAGATTTTGTAGGTTTCACACATAAATTTGTTATAATTTTATTTCTGATGAAAGACCCCATAAACTATACATTTTTGGAAAGGGTATTGTCTGGGCTATCAAACGGTATTGGTTTCAGTTGTCTATTTGTAAATTGGTGATCAATAATCACTATTGATTTTTTGATTTTCTCCCTGTTATTCAACAAATAACGATATAATTTGTCGAGTATTACTTTTATTTCTTTATTATGAATCACTAATCATGTTTCAGACTGTCATTCAGGATCTTTGCAAGGGCCTCATCAACCCCAAATCTTGCCCCCGTGCTCATTTGCTCAAAAAAAAACCCCCCAACAATTGCAATGAACGCTTGCCCGATTCAGCATTTGTGTGCTCACAGAATAGAGCATGCATGACCATTTTTATTTCCTGGTTCAGCGCCAAAGTTGTGCCAGTGTCGCCATCCATACACAAAATGAGGAACTGAATGTAAGCAGAGCATAGTCCGGTACCAATATTCCAGTAAAAAACAAGTCCCATAGTACCAGAGTCTAATGGAAACTAATATACGTTCCTACCAATTTTTCTGCCCTAGGGTAGATAGGTGGTTTTTTTTCTGACCAATTTCGACAGTCAGTGGTTGGCATGAGGTTAACATGAACACACATATGGACTCATGTCTGTATGTTTCCATGATAACGCATAAGTGTGATTGTATGCATGTGATATTAACCAGCATTGAGGACTGGATGAGTAGGAATTTTTTTCAACTTATTGTTTATAAAACTGAAATTCTACACATTGCAGCAAAAGGAAAAGCTGATCCAGTTCAAAATAAAGATGATCATTGACACAACCAAAACCAGCAGTGAGGAATTACGACATTTTATTGACTCTGATCTACCCATTAAAGGCAGGGTAGGCAAAATATTCAAATACACAGTTTTTGTCATAGTTCTTGAAATGGTCTTGACACCCCAACAGCAATGCATAATTTCTGGATTCTGAAAAAGGGAAGAAAAAGAGCCTTCATCTGTGGCTGCTGTAGTCAGTGTGAATGCCAACCAATCACTCCCTCGCGATCTGGTTGGATAGAGCCAATGACAAGCCTCCTTGCTTCACTGCGCATACTCTAGCCTTGCCTCGTACGAGCTTAAACTCTAAGCACATGATCGCTGCCAGGGGAAAGTTGTTGGAAGTGTACCAAAGAATAGTCGTGGCTTGACTGCATTACAAAAGAGACGACTGTCAGGTGCCCAAAGTAACGTCTGCCCAAAAACCTTTAATTGACTAGAGGTCATTGCTGAGGCGGCAAATACATGCTGAAGGACTTAAGTTCTGCATATATTATTTACGGTGCGATTTCTGACCAGTAAATCGTGCTCTGGGCCAATTCGATGTCTTTTATAACTACCACTGCCTGACCGCATGCTCTGCTAGAAAGACCTAGAAGAGAAAGTCTGCAGCAGAAAAAGTTTTCGTCATATTATCCCAATGCTATTATTAGCTTCCCTGTCTATCCAGGCCAGTAAGTTACACTGGCTAATGTATGTTTGCATATACCTTTCCAACAAAACGCAAACTAATGTAATGTTATACAGCTGGGAAAATAAGCATTGAACGCGTCACCATTTGCTCAGTAAATACAATTGTAAAGGGGCTATTGACGTGTTATTTCCTCCAGATGTTGGTAACAACATAAGTAATCCTCACATACAAAGAAAACGAAATAAATAAGTCCATAAATTCACCCCTTTGCGCAGAAGCCAAATCTGGCTATTTGGGGGTTACCTTATTTAAGGCTTTATAATTCAAGATTACAGCTTCACAGACAGAAAAGATATGGCTCAACTGAGTCAGGACACTTGCTGCATTTAGAATTCCATTGTATTTTAGTCTATTTTCATGATTTTGGTAGAGAAAAAGGGCTGCAAACACAAAAAAATTCAGCATTGAAATTGTAAATAAAATAATATTGACAATTGAAAAATTGCTGGGGCCTTTCCCTATAACTTCATACTATATTTCATAATTAGGACCTCACCTGAAGATCTGATACACCTGTATCTTCAACAGCTCGCTGATGTGCTTCCTACATACAAAATAACTCATTAATAAAAGCACCATCGTGGGTTTTCAAGAGTGAAATTCACTTCAGATATATCCATTGGTGTTATGTCTACTACAGCTAGCAACCTGACTACTAGCCAACATGTGACAGATACCAGGTTTAGTTCACTCGTAGAAATCATGGAGGTAATATAATAGAACTTGAGAGAGCGAGGAAGCACCACCCATATTACATTCAATGGGAGATGCTCAGCTAGCTACTTCAGCCCAGAAAGTAAGGAATTGAACAACGCCAAATATAAAAATGGCGTTACATGAGTGCTTACTTCCAGCACCATTTAATAAGATTTCCAATCTGATTACACAGCACAAATGGCCAAGAAAATGTGTCGTCTGTGCGGATTGGCGAATGTGTTGGAGGGGAAATGACGAGCAACGTTGTTAATCTGAACACGCACGCACTATACACTCGTTGGCTGAACCGTTGCAGTCAGAGTAACAGCTGGATAACCAAACTCTAGCACAAGCTGTCATCAAGCTCTCAGTATCAGTTCTTATTTTACAGGCCCTCTTGAGAACATGGAACATTTGCGTCCGACAAAGTGCAAAATAATGAAGGCACACCGAATACATTTTCTTTTGTTTTCGCTTTATTTGGCAAGAAAAAAAATTGCACTTGTCAATTGGGGTCTATGGAGCTTCAGCGTCTTTGGCCACAAATTGCATCCTTGGGAAACGCGGAAGCAGGAAGCTAACATGCTAACTGGATGAAGCAAAGGTACTTCCTCGTTCTCTGTGGTTCTATTATATATCTCTATGGTAGATACTAGCGAACATGATAAACTAACATTAGTTGATATTACTTTCCAATAAAAAGTAACTTTTGGTAGCTAGCAAGTTTTCACTGTTCTCGCTGTTTCTGACTAGTTGGTTTGATCACTTACGCCCTGGATGGTTAAAAAAGGCTTCTTATGTCGTCTCTTTTTTGGTGGTCTCGGTTTTCTTCCTCTGTCAACTAAGTGGCAAAGCTGTCGTGAGCTCACTAGCTAACAAACTGATGCAATATAATGGTTATGGAAAGGTACTGCAAGCACACTTAGTTATGAGAGTGGCATTTAGCTAGCCTGCTACAGTGCTAAACTGCACAAATTTCCAACATTACAATTAGCATTTAGTTTGGCTGACTATTAATAGCATAACGTGGAACAATATTTATTTCTTACGTTCCCAGACAATGAAATTTCTGTCAAAGTGATACGTACCGAGTATCAAATATATGTCATGAGTTGGGCCATCGGAAAAGTGCTATAGATGCGTAATGAAGAAAAATATGGAACAAATGCCAAATTATGGTTCTCTTCAATGGGCAACCCATTGCAAACACCATGTAATCAAAGTCGATTGCGTTGCTTTGCGTCTCAAGCCCTGCTTTGGACAAAAATGAATATTCATGACCTGATTAGTGGTCAATTTACACTTGACTTTTTAGCCTTCAGGTAGCCCCTCCTTATAACCAATCAGATGTCTGAAAGTGTAAAAAGGTTGTCTTGGAGACGTAGCCTCCACAACTGGGCCTAATGTGGCTTATCTGGAAAGACGATAAAAACAATTTCGCTGAAATATTGGTAGGGACAATCTGACTTCCCAACCTATGCCCTTGGGTAAAGTAACCACCATTAGGGTACCCAAAGCAAATTTTAGCTGGAATAAAAACAATGCAATAATTTGCAAATCACCTAAACCCTATATTTAATTGAAAATGGTAGAAAGACAACATATCAAATGTTGAAATTGAGAATATTTTTTAAAAAATATCAGCTCATTTTGAAATTGACACCAGGGACATGTTTAAAAAAAGTTGGGTCTTCTTTCAAAACTTAAATGCACAAAAAGGAAGCCAGGTGATAACAGCGTCAAAAAGCGCCAGTTATTTCTCTGGGCTCGTTGGCATCTGCAGTGGAAATGTGCATTATGGTGTCGTGGAATTTTTATTTCCAAAAATCACATCATCGTAATTATTAGAAAATACTATTCAGCCAAATCAAAATCTTTATTACATATAGACAACTATTGCTTGCTCTGTCATGTGGTAACACATGCACGAGTAGGAGACAGCATAATAGTCTCTCCCCACGCCCCTCAGCAAAGCCCCTGAGGCAGAATGGACAACTGTTCTGTGGTCAGGTGAATCAAAATTTGAAATTCTTCATGGAAACCACGGACACCATGTTGTGCAGTCTAAAGAGGAGAGGGACCATCCAGCTTGTTATCAGCGTTCACAATTCAAAAGCCTTCATGTCTGATGGTATCGGGTTGTGTTGGTGTCGATGCCGTGGGAAGCTTACACATCTGGAAAGGCATTATCAATGCTGAGAAGTATATAGAGTTTTTACAACAACATCTGCCCCCATCCAGACAACATTTCTTTCAGGGAAGGCCTTGCATCTTTTAGCAAAATAATGCCAAACCACAGACTGCATCCATCACAACAGCATGGCATCACAGTAGAAGAGTCTGAGTGCCGATTTCGCCTGCCTGCAGTCCAGACCATTCACTAATAGAAAACATTTGCAGTCACTGTCTTTAAAGGCACGGTTTCGCCCACGCACACCATAGCTCGGCAAAAAAAATTGAGGAGAGGAAAAAAACGCGCACCTCACAAAAACAAAGCTCGACAGAAACGTGCATCTTGTGGAAACTAGACTGGTTCCGTCTCCATCGCTGGTAGACATTTCGTAGGATACAGAATGGCAGCACCAAAAGCGTTTTGTAGTGGCAAAGATGGGAACAAGTCTTCGTGGAGACAGGGAAACCAAAAGTGAGAGATACCTGTTCTCTGGTTGGGCAACCCGTACAAAGTGACCCTTTTTTAACGAATCGCCTATGTTTCATTTTCGCCTTCGAAGCGGCTGTAGATGGCAAAATGGGACATTCCGAGAGGGATTATGTCCCCAGTGTGAAGAATGTAAACGGCAAGTCCATGGTGATGGAAGTAAGTGAACATTTGATGTCTGGTTAAAAGACTTTGGCGACAAAATGAGAGGTGAATCACAGCTTTTGGGAATGCTTGTCTACTGCAAATATGTGCATAAATTAACAATTCTCGTTCCCAGAAATTCATTTGCTGTGAACATGCCTTGTGTTACTTGGCTGAAACGTCAGTGGGCACATTGAACAAGGTTAAGACAGTGATGTTTGTTTTGGTTTCTAAATTTTGTCAGGTTACACCACAGAGTCCACATGCATGGTTTGTGAATGTAAACAAGCAAATACCATTTCTGATGGCGATTCATTGATTCTTTTGAGCCATGCTTAGTTAAGCAACTATTGAGGTAAGCCCCGGTAATGCAACTGACAATTTCATAATGCTGACGATTTTGTCTTCATTTTATTCCATCTTTAGCCCTCTATTAACCAAACCCATTTCCAATAGTGTTAAAATTATTTCCCTATGCAAAAATGTTTATTTTGGGCCATTATATTGAAAAACAGTTGACAAAAAAATTTACACATTTGGCCCACCTTTCCAAATTGTAGCAAATCTGCTACATTGGGTAATAATGCTAATGAAAAAAATTAAAGTGACATACAATTCAAGTTATTCTCAAATGTTTATTTCGCAATAAAAAACAAAACTATCAGGGTGTCCAGGCTGTTAACCCGTTTATTTCATATAGCAGAAATGCTACGCTGGTTAATAGAGGGTTAATTTTAGATTTTAAAAAAAAGTTCAATTATTTTGGGAAATCTGCTCTTTATTTCTTTATTCTCAGGATAGATTTCTATTTAGGCTATGCAATTGCATTAAGAGGTTTAAGTTTATATTAGAAAATAGGTTCAGGATGCTTCTCAAAATCTCAGCATGTTTTGTGAAAGAGGTAAACAAAGTTTAAAGGAACTCTCTATTACCGGGTACTTTGACACTCATTCCATAGTTCTGTACTTGAAAACAATGTCTGCGCCAAAAATTCCCATGAAAATACAGACAGTAATAATTTTAAGCTTGTTACCTTCGCCAAGGGGGTTATGTTTTTGCCGGGGTTTGTCTGTCTGTCTGTGTGTTTGTTAGCAACATAACTCAAAAAGTTGTGGACGAATTTGGATTAAATTTTCAGGAAACATCACAAATGGGACAAGGAAGAACTGATTAAGCTGGGGGGAGTCTACTGCTTGGCGGAGGTCTGCGCTCTTTGAGTGCTTTTCTAGTTTTCTGATGGCAGACCTTGATTTTCAGCCAGTTTCTGCCCGGTCCACAATTAGGTCCAAAATCCGCGGGATTGACACATCAACCTGCTAACGTCATCTAAAGAACGAGACAAGCTCAGTCAAGCTCCTTTTTCTATACTGCCTATGGGACACGAACTGCAGAAGGTTTATAAAATCGTCATTTTCTCACAAAATTTCGGGAAACGGCAGAGCAAGTGCCTACCAGATGCATTGTAGCAGGATGTCGTAACGTATCCAAATGAGGAGTCAGCCTTCATCGATTTCCAAAAGATTAGAAAAATAAGTAAAATTTGGGCGTCTCGGGTGAAACTGACTCAGGCAAAATGGCAAGGACCAACCGACAATAGTGTTATTTGCATCGACCACTTCAACGATTCCGACTTCGAGGATGAAGGGTTTTGGTCTGAATTTGCAATGAAAAAGAGGAGAAAAATCGAGCCAGATGCTGTCCCGAAAATCAAAAGTCCATTCAAGGAGAGAAGCGCCAAGGAAAAGGGGAGAAAGAAGAGCAGACCAGGCACTGAAAAATGTAAGAAAATGAAGGTAGGCCACTAGTGAACAATTATAACACGTTAGCTACACCCGCACTTCAGCAGGGCTTTCGTTATAGACACTATAGAGCTTAATAGAGCGCTAGCTGCGGCTCGCACTTAGCAGGCATGGCTTGCATTCCACACGTTTTATGCCTTCTCTTGGCCAGCGCTCTATTAAGCTGCTTTCACACAGGACGCAAAACACATGTATTTGTGTCTTTGCATTGACTTTGAATGTAATCTGTTGTACTAAAAATTAGTTTCGCGTCCAGTGTGAAAGCACTTCCGCCTAGCTGCTGCTGCGCGTCTAGATGCATGCTGCCCCAGTGTCTTGACTCGTCTCATGTTCTAGTCTTTTTCTCTTTGTCAGATGATATTATTGTTTTACTCTAGCCTTACCAAATGCCGTACATAATCTCACGAGTTGCCCGCTCGGATGTCCGCTTTAGATTTTCAGAACAGAAATCTGGGTCATTCGCTTTAAAAACTCAGTAGGCTACTTATATCGTTATAAATGGAGAACCAAACTCCTGGATAATGCAGGTGCTTTCACAGATGGCGAATGCGAGTGAACCATGGCTCTCTTGCCCGTTTAGCGCTTCCCTGATTGCCCGTAAAGAAAACCAGCGTAAGATTAAACTAGGCTTATGCAGTTGGAGGCGACGGCTGGGGGTATATCCTCGAACGCCCCCAATCTTCCAGTTCCCCAATCCTTGAACAGACCTTCAATATACTTTCATTTAAACTTAATTTCAGGTCAATCGGACTAATGGTTCTGAAGATATGGCCAAAATGGTAATTTTTCCATCACAAAGTGCCACCTGGTGGCAAAATATTGAACCATACAGGTATGATGTCATCATGTGACACGTTGTGAGGTCATGACCTTGCAGTTGCACATAGTTTCATGTCAATTGGACAAAAAGTTCCAAAGATAATGCAAAAATGGTGAATTTTATGTGACAAAGCTCCACCTTGTGTCAAAACAGGTATAATGTCATCGTGGGGCACTACCTCAGGTCACGACGTTTCATTTGCACTTGATTTGAGGTGAATAGGACAAATATTTCCAGAGATATTGAATCAGTTCTTCTCTTTATGATACTTACTTACATACAAAACTTGTAATTTCTAATTTAAATATTACTGAAGTTATCGCGTTAACATGTAGTGCGGCGGCGGCCGAACCAAAAACACAATATCCCCGGAACGCCATTTGGCGTTCGGGGATATGATAAAAAATATAAATTTTGCCAATTTTCTTTTGCTCATAATGTAAATCATATCAGATTTGAAGTTTCTAAGCACTGAGTTGACAAAAGCATAAAAAAAGTGATCAAAATGATATTTTTACATGCAGTTGTACATACCGGCTATTGGTCCTGAGTTCTTTAGATGACGTCATGCTAAGAAAGAGCGGCATTATCGATTGTAGTGTTGAGGATTATAGTTCAATATTTCTCATCATATTCATCAGTAGATCAATTGCCATGTTGAATAACCACAATCAATAACCATATTATGTAGGCAGCAGTAACACACACACACACACACATACAAGTAGTTAACATACATGTAGGGAGGGGATGAGCAGTGCACATAGACATGTAGTTCACACACACACACACACACATACACACACACAGGCAGCATATGTACACATGCGCACGCACATATACAAGCAGTTCACACACAGACACACACGCATACAAACAGTTTACACACAGACAGATGCACACATACAAGCAACTCAATTCCCACATGCATGAGCAGCTCACACACATAAGCAGCGCGCTTCTGTAGCTTTGATTAGTAAGCAGGCTTCTGTTTAGTTGATTCAAAAACAATCAGATGATGCATTTGATTTCTGTAGCTTTGATAAATATTTCTTCAGTAAAATCATTTGTTGTTACTGACATAATTGAATCATTTATGTATCCACTTGTATCTCTTCCTTTGTCTGTACTTTCATCTCTTGCTTGGAAGTTTCCACTCCTTTTTAGTGATGTACAACTCAGCTTTGCTTTTAATTCCTGAAGGATTAGCTAGCCATGTTTTGGTTTGCCTGTCCAATTGTAGCGCGAGAATGAGAATACGGAAAAACCATATTTTGAAGATAATTCCTGTGAAGTAAGGTATAAAACCTGCATGTGAAAAGTAAGAAATCAGTTCTTCTTGCACAAGAGGAACTTGGCTTTATATTTATCAACATGCCACAATAAAGCCTAATTCTCTGAGGAATCCGTCTCTCTCCAAGTGCTCGAGGATGGGGGAACCTCACAATCTGAAAATATGACTGATTGAAAACCACAACAGTAGCGATTAAAAAGGGCCATTCCCAGGGCGAGTAGAAAGTTACTGATTACTCCAAAACTGTTTTTTATTATGGGAAATGAGTGCCATGTTTTTTTTCTGGGTGAAAAATCACATAAAGGAGCCTGTTTGTGAAATTTTGCCCTCTAGACGCTTTAGTTCCTTGAAACTTGTAATACATCAGCATGGGCCCTGTACCTCAGAATGAATTTATTTGGAGTAACATGCCCATCACAGCAAAGAAGTTCCTTGTAAAAAATGCAGTGGACATCCTATCTTTTCATTCTTCTGGTTGCCCCGCAAAAAATGTCACGTTGAATTCCTTGGCAAGCTCTTGGCCTCTTGCCTGGAAATTGTAAAAGATAATGAGTCCATTTGGCACATCATTAAACAAAAAATCCAGCAAATAAGATCCGGGACTGTTGAGCACCTACAAATCCTACAGCTGACAAAAGTGGGACAACATTCCTCTCCCAAAAATTCAGCAATTGGTCTCCTCATTTCCCAGACGTTTACAGACTTTGCTAAAAGAAGAGGGGATACTAAACAATAGTAAACATGGCCCTATCCCTACTTTTTGAGATGTGTTGCTGCCATCAAAGTCAAATGAGCTAATATTTTTCATTAAATGGTAAAATGTCTCACTTTCAACTTCAGACATAGATGTTGTCTATGTTCAGTTGTGAATAAAATATCAGTTTACGAGATTTGCAAATCATTGTATTCTGTTTTTATTAGGGCCATTCCACCGAATCGGTGCCATTTGCATGTTGTAATTTTTCAAACATAAACTTCATTTTTCAAATTTTTTCAGGATTGTATCTGATAACATACATGTTTAACTATTCAAAATATGTAATGGTCAATCTCAGGTACATTTTTTCTTATTTTTACAAGGTTGTGAAATGGAAGATGGTAGCATTTTTTTCAGTCCTGTTACCAATATTATTATAACTATTAATATATCATTTAAAAGTCATTCCAAATATTTTATTCGTTTTTCACTCAATAAAGTGGGTATGTATAAGAAATAATTTAATACAGGTTCAAAATATATATAACTACGGTAAAAAAGTCAGAAGTATACAGGCGAAATGCATTTCTTTTAAAAATATAAAGCCATTTTTGATTTTTAATGGGGACCTTAACCTCAAATTGATCAAAAATCTATTATGTGATCTATCCAACAAGTGCTCAAATAATGGACAAAAAAAATTTGGGGAAAAAAAATGTCATCTTTATTTTTTCAATTAAAACAATTAGGTAACAGGAATGAGAACCGAGTAACAGGATTGAGTGTCTCTGAACAGAACAGAATGGAGAACAGGTGTGTGTGTATGACAGTATGTGAGTATGTGTCTTTGTGTAAGTATGTGTGTGTGTGTGTGTGTACAGAATGAGAGAGTGTGTAATTGCATGTGCGTGTATATATGCATTTATGAATATGTGTATAGAGTCTATACACATATTCATACAAACACACACACAAACCACACTACTATAGAGTGTACGTGCATGAGAGCATGGGTGTGTGTAGTATGCTTGTGTGTATGGATGTGTATATGGTATGTATTTGAGTGCAAATGTAAAGGAGTGGGGGAGTGGAGACAGAGAGGGGTGTGAGTTTCCCCGGCAGCATGTGTGTCTCACTACTCAGGTACAGTATGGGCTCTGCATCTTTCTCTCAAAAAGGTAAAAAGAAGAAAGACAACAGATATAACTGATATAAGTTGAGCATATTGCGTTAAACAGGCATTTCTGCATAGAATTGCATGATTACAAAATGTATTTTTATAGAATTGCAATGAATTAATGAGGAAAAATCTAACTTGCTTTTTTAAGAATCAGATTTTAGTTTAGCCCAAACATCTTTTTTTATTGCCATGTAATGGCTTGTGACCTGCCTCGTTGGTGGGATTATGCACAAGATATCTTGGAAGAGGTACCACAAGGTATCCTCAGGGGCTGGCCAGTAGAATCTGTTGGCTCCCTGACAATAATATGTTCACATTGTAAAACACCATAGTAATTCCAACTGTAATGCTTAAAATCAAAGAATTCATGTTATATCATATAAACAATTAAATACAAACTGCTCTTCCCGCCCCTCTCTATCTTACCCCACCCCTCCCTGGATCTATCTCTTCCCCTACCTACCTCCCCTTCCTTTCCTTACTTCTCCACTCCAGTCCCTCCTCTCCCTACCCCCCCTCTCTAACCCCTCCCTACTCAGCCCCACCTCTCTCTACCTCAACCCCACTCCCCTTCAATTTGTCACTTTCAATGAAAATTCTCACTCCTTTTACTCTTATTCAGTCTTGTTACCCTTTCTATGGGTAACAGGACTGAGGGTAACATGACTGAGTTTTTAGCACAGAATTAGCTATGTTGCTAAAGCTAACACATGGAAAACCATGCTAGTAGCATGAGGCCCCTAAGCACCTTTAAGTGATTAACCAAAACTCAAAAAATAAAAATAAAATCATAAGAGCATACAAAATAATTTAGGTAACAGGACTGCATGTTATGATTTACGATGCCAGTCATATTTACAATATGATCAAAAATAAACAAAAGAGATTGAGAGAACTTACTTTTGGTCTTCCCAGTTCCTTCACGGGACTGAAATGATGCAATATCCTGTTGATCCTGTCATATGTGGAATGTTCCAAAATCTTTAGGGTGGTTAATGTATCAGGGTAACAGGACTGAGAAAAAACCTGGGGACACCACTAAAATTGTGTTTTTTAACCAATGATTTATGATTTTTTGAGTAGAAAACGTATTTTATGTTTAAATTACAAATTGGGCCACAAAATAATGCAAAAATAAATACTTTTATAAAGGATTCTGGTGACTATATTTAATAGTTAAGTTTAGTGTTAGAGAGTGGGGACAGGCGAAAATCCCATTTGTTCAGTATTCTACGTAGCTTTTATAAAATTTTTAGACCGTGCATCTTCAAATTGCAACCAGGGCAATAAAAAGGACACTTTGATTGATAACATAATGTATTAAACAGATACTTTTCATGCATATTCATGAATATTTCTGAATGTAATGTCTTGGGGACAGAAAAGGCACCGATTCGGTGGAATGGCCCATTAACATTTTACACAGCATCCCAACTTTTTTGGAATTGGATCATTTTTGGCACTGATGTCAACAATCATAGTTGATGTAGATCAGTGTTTCTCAAACCTCTCTTGGAGTACCACCTCACCCCCGTGTTTTAGATCTCTCCCCGCGAGCACGGATGATTCTAATTTGCTCATTATCAAGCATCTTCACGGGTGATGATTTGACTCACCTGTGCTGAAGCAGGCAGAGTTCTGAAACATGCAGGAGAAGTCATACATCAGAAGGGGTTTGAAAAGCGCTGATGTTCATGATAAAATTGCAATTTTTGAATGTTATTATGTGCATGCAATGGACCGAAGTACCAGCAAGCTGCGCACCGGAAGTGTGTTAGTCTTGGAAGTGTCAGAAATTTCGGTGAAAAAGCTAGATCCTGGTTTTATGTATTTTCTTTGCACTGACAATTGCGCAATTTGGTCAATAGGTGGGACTGTAGGAAGGAGAAAAAAAAGTTAAATTGCCCTCTTCTTTTCAAACATTTATCTCAAGTGGGTGTTATGTCACATTGTATCACTGAATAAGGATCAGACAGCCCTCCCAATGAGCAAAAGAAATCTTTAAATGCATGGCCTCCATTAGTCAGTCAGGTAATTTCCGGTATTTCTAACATCATGTCTGCAGGGGAAGGCATACTATACTGGGGTATGCGCTAAGAACTAAAATTGATTAAAAAATTAATACAATGTGTGTCTTTACTTCTTCAAAATTGATAATTCCCTCATGTACCTTGAACCCCGTAATTACTGCTTGCGGTTGCAGTTATGATAAAAAAAAATACTATTTATGCAGTTGAGCAAAAGTTTGTGTTTTAACAGTGATTGTAAAAGTACATGCATAAGTGTGATTGTGTAATGGTATATAAGTTTGATTGATTGTGTGCCTTTGACTGTATATATGACACTCACTTTGTTCTTGATGTTGACATGCGCCAACTCCCGAGGCTGAGGCATCATGCAGGATTCTAGCTCCTGTTTCCCAAATGGGTCAAACCGCTCAGACTGACGGGCTGCCGATGCTCTGTGCCCTGAAAAGGCCCAAAATAAAGGGAACTTAAACAAGCAAGCACAAACAGGTACACGAAACATAAAAAGCACACACAACCAAAATATGTATACAAAATTTCAAGAGGCAAACGCAACATAAACAAGCAGAGGTTTCAAGGCTTAATCAACTAGCACACATGACCCCTAAATATGCAAATGCCGCATCAACAAACACACACTAACCCTTAATGGTACATGAGGCCTCAACAAGAATACTGCATTGAGAACACTCACTTCCTCAAGAGGCACATACAACTTCAACAAGCAGATGCCACCTCAACACACACTCCTCTTGTTGGATGAATATCATGCCACATTTTGAAACAAAAAAAAAAATCTGAAACTGAAAACAAAACTTTCAGTCGGATGAAACTCAGTGTTTTAATGCTTTAATCTAATAAAAAGGGTTTTGCAATATCAAAGTTTTGAAGTCTTGCATGCCGCTTTGAAAAGCTGAAAAAATTGAATGGGAAGAAGTTAGTTGGTATTTGGTTGGGATTTTGATTCATTCCAAGCAACTGCAGCACTTTTCACAGTGTTTCTTCAACTTCTATTTAGAGTTTCAAATTTGGCACTGTTTCGCCGGAGCATTCCGTTTTTGTTCCAGTTTAGAAACCTTATAAATGATGATTAAAATTTGTCAGCAAATTTGTCAGAAAATGTCAGGAAAAACAGTTGAAACATTGAAACTTTTGTTGATGTGAATTTGCACTCACATGGCAGACTGTTCTTTTCAAGCTCAATTTAGTACAACCCCAATTCTGAAATAGTTGGGACAAGGTGTTAATTGTGAATAAAATCAAAATGCAATGACTTTCAAATCACACCAGCCAGTATTTATTCTCAATAGAACAGAGATAAGACAGCAAATATTGAAACTGAAAAATTTTACAATTTCATCCCGAAATTAGCTCATTTCAAATTTGATGGCTGCTACAGGTCTCAAAACAGTTGGGACAGGGGCCTGTTTACCATGGTGGAGCATCCCCTCTTCTTTTTAACAGAGTGGAGGTGTCTTGGCATTGAGGAGACATGTTTCTTGAGTTTAGCAATTGGAATTTGATCCCACAATTATTTAATTCAGGCTTCCAGCTGCTGGAGAGTTTTGAGTCTGCTTTGACGGTATTTTCATTTAATTATGCGCCAAATGTTCTCAATCGGTGAAAGATCAGGACTGCAGGCAGGCCAGTTCAGGACACAGACCCTTCTACTACGAAGCTATGCTGTTGTAATAGCTGCAGTATGTGGTTTTGTATCGTCCTGCTGAAATACTCAAGGCCTTTCTTGGAATAGGTGTCGTCTGGAGGGGAGCATATGTTGCGCTAAAACCTTATGTACCTTTCATCATTCATGGTGCTTTTTAAAACATGCAAGTGTCCCACACCATATACCCTAATGCATCCCCATACCATCAGAGATGCTGGCTTTTGAACTGAATGCTGATAACAGGTGGGGTGATCTTTGTCCTCTTTAGCCCAGAGGACACAACACCAATGATTTCCAACACAAATGTAAAATTTGGACTTGTCTGACCACAGGACTGTCACTTTGCAACAGTCCATTTTAAATGAGCCTTGTCTCACGCCTGCGCTTCTGGATCACGCTCAACAATGGCATCCTTTTTGCATGATAGAGTTTTAGGTGGAATCTGTGGATGGCACGGCGGACTGTGTTTACAGACAGTGGTTTGCTGGGCCCATTAAGTAATCTCAATGACAGAATCATGCTGGTGAGTGATGCAGTGGAGCCTGAGGGCCTGAAGATCATGAGCATCCAGTAAAGGTCTTTGGCCTTGTCCCTCACGCACAGAGATTTTTCCAGTTTCTCTGTATCTTTTGATGATGTTATGCACTGTCGATGATGAGACCTTCAAAGCCTTTACAATTTGACATTGAGGAACATTGTTTTTAAAAGTATTCTATAATTTTTTTTACGCAAACCGTCACAGGTTGGAGAGCCTCTGGCCATCTATACTTCTGAGAGACTCCGCTTCTCTAAGACATCCATTTTATCGCCAATCATGTTACACAACTGATGCCAGTTAATTACTTGCGAAACATTCTTTCAGCTGATTCAATATTATATGAATTGTTTTTTCAGCCCTTTTTTGCCCGTTTCCCAACTTTTTTGAGACCTGTTGCAGCCAGAAAATTTGTAATAAGCTCATGTTGCGGATAAAAATGTAAAATGTCTCAGTTTCAAAATTTGAAATGTTATCTGTGTTCTATTATAAATAAAATATTGGCACATGTGATATGAAAGTCATTGCATTGTGATTTTAGTATGCTTCTATTGTTCTTCTTAAAGGTGACCTAATAGCTATTTTTCCAAGTTTATATTTTGGTCTTTGACTCCCCTAGAGTACTCCTGATCTTGCAAAGTAAAAAAAGGGTACTTATATCGCTCATACTGCCATCTTCAAAAAACCCCATTTCTCGTCCATAGTAGTCTCTGCCTGAAACGCCTCACTGGGGTGGCTCTTCTGCTATGGCCCCCACTCCCCGTGAGCCCACTTTCTTTTGACTGACCAGCTCTGTGGAGGGCGGATCTAGGTGGGACGAGGCAGCAGATCGCAGTTTTCCCGATCTGGCTCCAGAGTGAAATCTGATGTGCTCCAAGGGCATATTCTGCAATCCAAGGCACTACATGTGTATAGATCAAATGAAATGAACTTGTTCGAATAAACGCAATGGCGAAAGTGGAGGACGCAGTGCGAATGTCTGGCAGCTCAAGCACGAATTTGCTATCGGCTACAGTTTGTTACGGCAACAGTTGGTGAGTACAGTGGTTTTTTTACTCCATAGCTAGGATGCAGGGCTAGCTAGAATCCACCCCATATAGAGACATTTGTAGAACGGGTTGACATGCCCAAGTGTAGACCAGAGACCGTAGAAATCTGGTGGGTCTGAGTTTAGAGGGAAACATGGACTGTGAGGATCAGCTAAAAGTGGACCAACAGCTTATGGACTGCTCCGGCGTGTATAAGGACCTGCTGGTTTGTGTGCATAGCTGTGGTGTGTTGTTCGCATGGAGAAAGGAACAGCTTACACGTTGGCATATGACGGAAGGGCGAAAGCTCCAAGCTAAACAGCCTTTTTCGGAAATTGCCCGTGGTAATGGTTATTGGTACTTATTGCTTCAGAATGACCAGCTTTTCCTCTTGTAAAATGGGCGCATTATGCATAGTGTGTAAGAGCTTGACAGAGCTCCGATTATGTCATGAACATAATACAGGTTTTACAGACCATAAGTTTCGTCTGCGTGAACCGTTGCTTATGTAGAGCTAGCGAATCGATCACTTTACATGAAAGAATTTAATAGTCAATCGATGCGCCTGTGCGCTTCCCTTTTGCTTTCACTGGTAATATCAGAGAGCTTGCCCAGACATTGGAGATGTATCAGGCTGACCCCGGTTATGGATAAGTAAAGCGATCGTTTCATAAGCACCCAAAAACGCACCCCAAGCTCTGCAAAATCTACGTTTGGTCTAACTGCAGCCCAACTCGGCAGACACATACAGCACCTCTCTGTTTAGCTTCAACTGTAGTGGCTACAATCAGGCAACGTTATGATGGAACTGTCACATTGATGCTTACCAAAGTAGCACAAGCTTACCGATCATAATTGCTGCATATAAGTTTACCAGAAGCATTTTTAATTTGCAGAGCATGCGAACTCACATGCAGTAGCTGATAAGCGGTCATGACTTTGAATGTAATCTGTCGCGCGAAAAATTCATTTTGTGTCCAGTGTGAAAGCTGCTTGACATGCCCATAACGCGTCTTTGCATTGACTTTGAATGTAGGCAAATCTGTCCTGCGAATACTTATCCTAACTGATGTGAAAGCAGCTTTATGGATAGTTCGCGACAGCTAGAGAGAGCTTGGTTATGTTATGAACATAATACAGGTTTTGCAGACCCTAAGTTCCGTTAGCACGGACAAGTTGCTTATGTGGAGCTAGCAAATTGATCACTTCTACAGGAAAGAATTACCTATTTAATCTCAGCCTTTTTCGGCTTCTTATTAGCCACAACAATTTCTAAAAGGGAATGAAATTATGTCAAGGTAGTGCAGAGAAATCATTTGTAAACCGGTTGAGCTTCTGCGTTTCGCATTGCTTTCATGGTGGCACCAGAGAGCTTGCTTAGACATTTGTGACGTATTGGACTGATCCCGGTCATGGAAAAGTGAAGCGATCACTAACTTTAGTGGGTACAATCGGGCAACGTTATGATTAAACTGCCACATTGATGCTTACCGCAGTAACACAAGCATACCGATCAGAATTACTGCATCTAAGTTAACCAGGAACATTTTTAATTGCCACGACACGCAAACTCACATGCAGTAGCTGGTAACCGAGCAGTCATAACCACGGAGACAAACCCTTGCAATACAGGTTTTACAGACAGCAGGTCTACACACTGATTTCTGGTGGCATCGTCTTTTGGAAGAGAAATATTTGTTTTTCTTTGCGTCCAAAAGTAAAGTGACAAGTAGCTTTTCTTTGGGAGAAATACTGACAAAATTGCACTTCAAATGATCTGCGGTTCTTCTTTTGTATTTCCAAAAGTGTAGACGCTACTAAGGCATAGTATGATCTGCTGTTGTTAGTGCCTGCTAGAATAGTTTCCGGTGTGGGCAGGTCCAGCGCAGTGGTTGGCTCTGGCTTAGTCAGTACTAATTGAATGGCATAACCTGACGTTTTGCCCAGATCTCATGAAGATCTCTGGAGGAACTGTTCAGAGAGGAAATCACGCTCACGAAATCACGTTCTTGGATTACGGCAAAATCTCTGTATCTTATGTTTAGAAACTTTTCAGAGGTTGAGCATGGAAAACCAACATTATAACATTACTAATATGTATTAAAAGAAGGATCAGCTTGTTAGGTCCCCTTTAACTAGCTATTAGAGGGGGAAATAGTGGTCATAGACCCATAAAAGTAATATGTCCTTGGAACTCTACTCATGGTCATTCAGTTAAGCCTATAATGGTAAATGAATTCCGACTTTTAGTGATTTTGTCAGCAGTGGACAAAATAAAAAGGGGTGGGGTCATTTTCATGAGCCAGACCCATATACGGAATTTGCTAATATTACTTTTTGAAAGCTTTACTGCTCTACTGCTTGTTTTTTTTTCGTTCATAGATGTTAGAAATAAAATTCTTCATTTATTTTGCAGAAAAACGCCATTAATAATGGAGGCAAGGCTATGAGCATTATGGAAGCATATAGTTAACAAAACTAAAATGAAAATGCAATGTCAGAACTGCATTTCATTATTAAGATACAAGTGCATTATTTGTATCATGATGAAAATGCAAATGTAATTCTCCACTTTGCATTTTCATTTTCAAGTCCACGTATGCAATTTTCATAACAAATGGAAAATTAAAATACATTCCTCATTTGTATTTTCGAGAAGTACCCTGCAATATCACTAACAAAACGAAAATGCTATTCATATAAAGCAAATACATTCTCGGAAATGCTTTTCCGTTAAGCATGCGCGTTATTTGTATCATCACAAAAATGCTAAAGTAAATCCTTCACTTTGCGTTTGCATTTTCAAGTCCATGTAGGCACTGTTTTCATTTACAATAAGTGCCCTGCAATATCACTAACAAAACGAAATCGAAAACGCTAATCTCATAAAGAAAATACATTCTCAGAAATGCTTTTTCTTTTTCAAGAAGCAGATGCAATATCTGTCTCATAAATAAATCGCTAGCGCAGTTCGCCACTTTTCTTTTTCATTTGAGACAAACTGTCCTGCCTGGCTTTGCATTTTCGATTTCGAGGTCCCACGCGGTTTTCCTACCAAATTAAAAAGAAAATACCCTCCCTAGTTCAGTGTGGCCTGTCGGTGAGAAGGCGGACCCACAATTTGGTATGGATTGGATATTAACAAATACAAGCTACCTCATTGGTTATCAATCAGAGGGAAACTCCTGCTGCACAAACTTTTATGTCAAAGCACAAATGCTCACTTGCATAGTGGGAGCCACCGACTGTGCATGGACGTCCACCTGGACATTGTGGAGTTTCACTGAGAGTATAGCTGAAGTTTTCCCCCAGAAGACACTGCTCTCGCACTCAATTACCTGTGCGCTTGGATTAGCGCTGCTTCCACTGAAACGGTGTGCCTACACTCAGATCTGTCGATCTCCATACGGGTTATCTGCACATCATCTGCTTCGTAGTTCAGTCGGTTACAAAGCAAGTTCTTATGCTCCTGCTCTCTTGGGCTTCATGTACTTCCATTGCTTTCTTCACATATTTGGAGTGAAAGGACAGTTCATATTTATACACTAGTACCTATTCGTCCCTTTACCTTAATAGCTGGCTACATACAGTGGTAGCCATGTGTAACACGTCAACCTCCAGTTCTCGAAAGGGACAGATTCATCCCTTTCGCTTGTATCCTGCTGCTGCAGAAGAAAGGTTTGCGAAATCCAAAGATCTATGATTTCTCTTATTATACTGTAAAGTTGCTTGTAATAATATGTTGTCGCTGGCCATAGCCAGATGTCGACACAGTGATATGTTTTGGCCAATCAATGTGTTTTTCTCGAATGGTCACATCGTTAGACTAAAATTGCAGTGATCCTGCTCCCACACTCGATTAGCCCCTGCGTGCGCTTGGATTATACCTGCTTCCACTCAAACCGTGTGCTTACACTCGATCAATCAATGGTTGAACAGATTATCGGCACGCTATCTTTTAAAAGCAAGTTCATACGGTCCTGCTCACGGTCAGGGGCTGCATAAGTAGCTAGTTCCGTGGCTTTCTTCATGACTTTGGAATTAAAGGACCACTTATTAATACATCCATGCTTTACATGTCCATGTCCATGCTTTTCTTCTACCTCAGTTGCTGCCACATATACGAGTTGCTGGGTTACAAGCACATCGGCTTCCAGTTAGTGTGCCTCACTGCAATTTTGTGGATGAATGGCAGGGGTGCACTGAGCTGCGGGAGAGATACGCATCCTGCTGCAAGCATAGTGGTACCACATAAAAACAGTCGCACTAAACTGATCGCAATCTGGTCAAGTTAAATGGACTGGAAGTTTTATGCTATAGTTGTTCGTAATGTTCGTCATCTTGCAGGAGAGTAGTTAGCTAGCTAATTAACATCACGTGAGACTGACAATGTGACTGTTCGTGAAAAACACATCGATTGGCCGAAAAACATCACTGCGTCGACACCTGGCCATGGCCGGCGACAACATATTATTACAAGGGACTTTATGGTTAAATAAGAGAAATCAGATCTATGAATTTTGCAAGCCTTTCTTCTGCAGCAGCAGGATGCAAGCGAACAGGATGCATCTGTCCCTTTCTTAGCTCAGTCTACCTCTGCGATTCATCAACAGACTCGCATACCGAGGGTTGACTGCAATGAACAGTTATGTCCAATATATAACATCTGGGCATAACTGTTTTTTGCAGTCAGCCCTCGATATAGAGAACTGGAGGTCTGATGCGCACATAACCCATCTGAAGATCGACAGATCTGAGTAAAAGCACACAGTTTTAGTGGAAGCAGCGCTAATCCAAGCGCAAAGGTAATTGAGTGCAAGAGCAGTGCACGACGCCCTGAGGGATAGGTTTGTCTGCAGTCTCAACAGTGAGTCCGTCCAAAAGAGGCTGCTAACAGAGGAAGCTCTCACCAACCAAAAGGCAGTGGAAATCGCCACTCCCATGGAGACTGTTGTCAGGGAGTCTCATCAGCTTAGCAATTCTTCGATAGTGAATGCCATGTCACTATTATCCACCCCGGGGAGGAAATGTACCAGGTGTGGCAGGGCCAATCATACAGAAAGTGACTGTTTTTACAAGGATCAGTTGTGCCACCGCTGTGGAAAAAAAGGGCACATTTCACGCAGTTGTAAAGGTCAGAGAAATAAAACTCCCAACATGGGAGAAAAAGGGAAAGAAATGGAAGAAACATGCAAGGAGTCAGGTGAATAAGTTGGACACCAGTCACACTGACACAACTGACTCAGATGTGGAATTAGCACTGCATTATGGTAGTAGTAGCACAGGGTGAGACTCCGGATGAGAACATTATTCTGCAAGACTCTTCTGCAGTAATCTGGGTGAGGCCAAAAGTTGAGGGGCAAATTATAGAAATGGAACTACACTGGGGCTGCTGTCTCTCTCATTTCTGAGAAGCTCTATAACACGAAATTCAGCCACATTCGTCTGCGCCACACCCCCATTTTGCCGAAAACTTATACAGGTGAAGGGATTGCTCCTGTGGTTGTCATTAAAGTTAGGGTCCAGATCAATAAACTATGAGCACGCCTCCCCCTATATGTGGTGTGGTCGGAAATGGCTGAGAAAAGTGAGACTAGACTAGAAGGCAATTAAATCTGTAAGATCCTCACACCCCATGCTGGGAGACACCCTGGAAAGAGTCCTACACAGGCATGCAGATGTCTTCAAAGATGAATTAGGGACTTTGAAGGGTCGCAAAGTAGCACTGACACTCAAGCCAGGGCATCAGCCAAAGTTCTGCCAGGCTGGAGTAGTCCCGTGCGCTCTCTGCCCCAAAGTGTAAGCAGACTTGAAGTGCCTAAAACAGCTGGGGGTAATTTCCCCAGTCCAGTTCGGTGAATGGGCAACTCCCATTGTGCCAATTACCAAGAAAAAGGGGGTTGTATGCATTTGTAAGGATTTCAACGCATTGTGTGACGATGCTGACCACCTGAAAAATCTGGCAGCTGTACTGAGTCGCTTGGAGAAATTCGGCTTTCAGGTGCAACGGGAAAAGTATGAGTTTTTCAAGGCTTCGCTGGATTATTTAGGACATACAATCGATGCCACTGGCCTCCACAAGTCTCCAGAAAAACTCAGAGCGATTGCCGAGGCCCCAGCCCCAATGAAGTCACCTTCCCTCGTTTTTAGGGTTAATTAGCTATTACGGCAGATTTGTCCGTAACATGGCTACAATACTTAGTCCTTTGCATGCTTTGTTGCACAAGGGGGCTCAATGGAATTGGTCTCCAGAGTGTGAAAAGGCATTCTGTATGGCAAAGGACCAGCTCCTCACAGACAGTGTGCTGACTCATTACCACCCTCAATTACCAATTAGGTTAGCATGCGATGCTTTGCCATATGGCTTGGGGGCTGTGACTTCTCATGTTATGGGGGGGGGGTGGGGTGGGGGTGACAAGAGCGACCTATAGCGAGTGGCCCACAAAGACAAACCAAGTTCAGTGGATTCTGTGCCGATACATCACCTGGACTCCCTGCCTATCTGCTGTATGGACATTCGCAAAGAAACAAGGTATGACCCAATGCTTTCTCAAATAATGGACCTGGTGCTGTCAGTAGTTAAATGGCATGATGATGCCCTGACACTGTTATTCTCGGAGAGATGAGCTTACTGTGGTGCAGGAGTGCCTGCTGTGGGGCAACTGTGTGATTAGTACCTACACAATTAAGGTCAATTAAGTACAGAAAGAACTGCATGTGGGGCACCTAGGGGTGGTTAAAATGAAGGCCACTGAACTCAGTTACACCTGGTGGCCAGGAATCGATGCGCAGATAGAACAGCAGGCCAAAATGTGTCATTCTTGTCAGCGCAAGCAGAAGTCCCCCAGCCTCTCCCCGCTGCACTCACGGCCATGGCCAGGCACCCCGTGGCAGAGAATACACACGGATTTTGCCGGGCTTGTCAAGTGCCAGATGTTTCTGGTCGTGGTGGATGCGATCTCTAAGTCGCCAGAAGTGCAAATGATGGATGTCACCACAAGTGCAAGGACCATACCTGAAGGCCTGCCTGAAGTGCTAGTCAGTGACAATAGTCCGAAGTTCACTTTGAGTGAGTTAGCAAACTTCCTCAAGGTGAATAGAGTGAAACTCATGCACTCTGCACCTTTTCACCCAACCTCAAATGGGCTGGGGGAACGATTTGTGCAGACATTGAAGCGTGCATTGAAAGCTTCTAGGGGTGGGACTACTGAGCAACAAAGGCCAATTTCCGTTTAGTTACAGAAATACTATACACGCAACGACCAACGAGTCTCCAGCCGTGCTCTTTCTCTGTCGTCGGCTCCGTTCCCGCCTGGACATCCTCAAACCTAGTGTGGCAATGCAGTGGATCAGGCACAGGCGGACCAGCAAAGTCACAGGGCCCCAGTTTCTAAGCACAGAGGCTTTGCGCCTGGGGACACTGTTCTGGTTTGAGATTATAGGCAGGGGGAGGAGAAGTGGATGCCAGAGGTCGTGGTGTCTCCGGAGGGGCCAGTGTCCTGCACAGTGGATGCAGGCTCAGCTGTACACTGGAAACACCACACAGAGCAGACTCGAACCAGTGACCCAGAAATGCTTGCATTTAGACAGACAACACAACCGGCCTTGTCAGATCAATCAGCTTCTGTTTCCATAAATGATTCAGTGGCCATTACCCCAGTGGGTACACAGGGCTCTGCCCTAAACTGCCAACCAGCAGCACAAATGAAGACGGTAAGCCCCGAGCCTGCCAATTTTTCAGCGGTGGCTGATAATCCCCCAGAGACTATGAGGCAGGACCATGCACGCAGAGACATGCGGTGAGGTGAGGCAGTGACCCTCACTTTTATCAGGGGATTTTGTGAAACTGTTCCCACTTACTATTCCCAATCAAAACAATTAAAACCAAGCCTATAGGAAGCCCGTATGCTAGTAGAGGAAATAATCACAAGATTCATTCACGTAAACACTTCAATTCGAGACTGCAAGGATGGAAATCAATTGGGAAAAATTCTTGGCTCTTAGTAATTCTGTATATCGATTTAACATTTTGTTAATGGGATATGAAAGAAGACTGAAAATAAATGCCTGCTTTTTTTGTTTGGGTAAATATATTTGTTGATGAAATTGCTTCGGCTTTCTGGAAGCAAGTACGCGCAAATCTGCTGTGTAGTGAGCATTTCAGGTTCGATGTGCTGAGTAATAATGCAGTGGAAACTTAAACTGTCCCGTAATTCTGCCGAGTAGTCTTACTAAACTAGGTAATCGTCTGATTGCTAATCAAGCAAAGGGGAGGATTCTGCCTCAGCAAACTAACCTCCGATTGAACGTCACTGCCTGCATGAGTCACTAAACCCCCAAACCGCCTTGACCTGTGATGAACTATGGTATGGGGGCATTGACTTACATCAGCTTCAGTAGGGGGCTGTTAAATAAATGCATTTTTGGTTAATGTTCATAATACTAGCTTATCGGCTCAGTGCCAGGTTGTTTTTATGTGCATTATTATGCACAACACGAGTTAACTGAGTTTGTTTTTTTTCGGTGGTTAATTTTGAACGTTTACGTATGGCATCCGCATAGTTCCGTCACTTGAATAGAAATGTGTTAAATTTATAACTGTTTCTTGGCAGTGTAACTACAAGAAAAATAAGTGGGGAGGAATTGTAATGTATGTGACTTATTTTTGTGCCACTGTACTTCGTACTGCCAGAGGGCAAGGGTGATCTGATGACACTGTTTGTGCGGATGACTCTTGTTCGTGTGTTCGGGGAGTTTTGAACCTCAGTGCAATCAAGCATTATGTGGATCATGGCAAGTTTAATCATTGCATTTCTCGTATTATTTGTGGATATTGTCCATATGTGAATAGTCACGCAGTACGTGACAATTTTTTTTGGTTTCAGAGTGGAGTTGTATTTCTCTTGTAATTGTATTTTTCCAAGGAATGACGTGTAACCTGTCCCATAATACCTTAAAAACTATGCCTTTTCAGAGTGTGTTTAGACAGTAGTAACCTGGGTAAGGTAAAAACATGCTGAAATAATTTTATTACTGGCGTAACCCATGAGTAGTCTAGTTTTGTGTAGATCATCAAAAATAATTTAATATTTGACAAAGATTACCTGCGTAAACGGCCCCCCCCACACGCAATATCTAAGTTATCACTCCCCCCCTCTCCCATTAATTGAACCCAAATGTTTGTCAAGTGAGCTAGTTCTCGATACATTTAAATATATTGACAATCCCCTGCTATTACAGTTAATGATAACCTATAATCTAATTTCACTTACCGGGTAACATTGCAGTAATGTTAACAGTGGTCTCCTTCTTTGTTTTTTTGTAGGACAGTCTCAGCCTGTTTTTCTGCAACGTTAGCTTCTCCAACCTCTCTGCCATCTTCTGGAGCTGCAGTGTCATTTGAACCGGTGTTCTGACAATTTGTGCTGCCTTGTCAAAAAGTGCCAGCGTAATGCAAAGCGATCGTAAAGTTTTTGCTTTTGCCTTAATATTGCAGTATGAATCAATCTACAGCAGTTACTGTATTTGCAAGCTAGCTTGCTATAACATAAGCAGATGTTAAAATGTGTTGGACAAGTTTGTTCAAAAGATACATGCTGCACGCCATCATCATCTCAATTTCTGCATTTTCAGGAAAACCCAGCATGTGCAGGCAAATATATATACACTTTTATATATAAAGTCAAGAGGCGCACTGAAAAAAAATGTGGTTTCATGATTTTCGAAGATACTTAAAATGTGAGCGAAGAAACAGAGCCCAATATTTTTGGTCTGCGCAAGAACCGCGAGGTAGCCTATTTTGATTAGTAGCAAAAATTTACAGAACACCGGCAGTGGTTTCAGGGGCAAGTTGAGCAACTTTCAGAAAACACCAGAAGAGTGTAGTCTGCCGTTGTTTTTGGTTCATACTTAATCTCTTTAGGCTTGCCAAGCAAGTTTGTGGTTGTTGCCTTGCAACAGGTCACAGACTCACAGGCGACAGGAGCCCCACAAGTCCAAAGGTTAGTGCTTCAATCTTAACACAGACGGGGTCCAGGGTGAATTTAATGAATAAACGTGTTAAAGCTCCATCACAAAATGATGGTTACATATCCTCGCTCATTTTTATGAGGGTTTACGCAAATTATTGACATTTTGTTGTGGGTATACAGTGTATACCAGCGTATTACATAGACTACACCACTGGTGTAACCCAGCTATCTTATTAGAGTTTATCATAACCGGAAAACAGGCTTAATCGGTTAATACTGCTTACATGAGTTACTGCATTACTGGAGTACTTCAGTACCCCCGTCAGAAACGGAAATATTGAGGACAAAAATTTTAACATTATCACTGAGTTGCCTGCTTAATGCTACTGGCAGTATTCGCCAGTTTGCTGATGTGAGTCTGTTATAACTCGCCAGATATCCGCTTTATTCCCCCCGTCATAATATACTCAGCAACAAAAGTTTCTGTGACACCAATATTGTTAATTATTTTTCATAACGCAATTATGAAATTGTCATACATGGTGATATCAGACTGAAACAGTACACGTAAACACAACATTGAAATGGAAATCATGAAAATGCGAGAAAATGACTTTGCACGTGAAAATGTGCGTAAATCATGCTTGTGGATGGCAATAAAAGAGGAGAATTTTTGGAATGTTCACATTGTGCCTGATGAACGACGGAAGCATCACTTATCGAAAACACAGCCATTTCGGATCAGGAACTCTACCCTCTAAATGCCAAGACTGTCTGAAAATGATCGGTGGAGGGCCATTGGGATGATTGAATCCGGAACCTCGCAGAGGGAAGTTGCTCATCGCCTGAATGTCCACCGAAACACCATTTCGAACTTATGGCAGCGTCATCAGCAGACAAGACATGTCAGAGACCGTCCTCGCAGCAGCCGTCCACGAGTAACCACTCCCAGACAGGACAACTGGATTCGAACAACCCATCTCCGAAATCAATTCCAACCTGCAACCATAACTGCAAGAACGATACCTGGTTTGAGGCGACTGTCTGCACAGACAATCCGTCGCCGTCTCCGTCATTTTGGCATTGTCCCACGTCGGCCAGCAAGATGTCCAATACTCACAGTACAACACCGATGACTGCGTCTACAGTGGGCACAACAACATCGACGGTGGATCCAACGTCAGTGGGATCTTGTACTCTTCACTGATGAATCAAGATTCATGCTTAACCGATGTGATGGTCGTTTACGTGTATACCGTCGACGTGGAGAACGTTATGCCAACAACTGTGTTCAGGAATTTGATCGTTTTGGAGGTGGTAGTGTCATGATTTGGGGAGGGATCACGGCTAGAAACAGAACAGATTTGCTTGTTATTGATGGAAATCTGACAGGTCAAAGATATCGCGATGAAGTGCTACGGCCATTGGTGGTACCGTTTTTGATGCAACATGGTCCCGGAATAACGCTGCAACATGATAACGCCAGACCACACGTTGCAAGGATTGTACAGCAGTATCTGATGCAACAACATGTCAATGTCCTGCCATGGCCAGCCAGATCCCCAGACATGTCCCCAATCGAGCATCTTTGGGACGAGATGGATCGACGTTTGCGGCGGTTGGATAACCCGCCAGCTGCACTCCAGGAATTGCGACAACGTCTACGTCAGATTTGGAATGACATCCCACAGCAATTTCTGGCACATCTGATTCGGTCCATGCGCCGGAGATGCGTTGCTTGCATCATGGCACGAGGAAGTCACACCCGGTATTGAAGTGTGAAGGTCACAATTGGTTAGACGTCAGAAAAGTGCTTCATGACGCATGAAAATGACATTTTTCGTTTTGAGTGACGTTGGCACTGAAAAGTCAGTGTTTCTCCTGTTAAATAAACATATTGATTGCATTGAGATCTTTGCGTGTCATTTATAACATACACATAAATGGTGTCACAGAATCTTTTGTTGCTGAGTATATGATACAGTCCGCAGTAAAAGAGTGTATAAACGATTTTTTTACATTTAAGAGAAAACTGTTTTTCTGTGTTTAGTACATGACAAGGGATCATCAGATGCACTTAACTCAATTTGACCAAAATATCCCTTATAGACCCTTTCCTGTGGACTGTCACATATCAAGAAATATCAAGAAAGCAGGGATGTTGTTGCCACAGGATAATTAAACTTTCCTCCGTTTCACTGCTCCACCTTGATAAAACAGCATCACTGTTCTTTCTCTCGGGTATGTTTACAAATGTGCGCACTGCGGCCTCATCTCTTCCTGCTAAGCACTGTGAGCAATGCGTAAACTTTCTGTTGGGACGTTTTGAGGCATCTCAGAAGCCACGATGGTCAATGTCCACTATGGCATACTACACAGCATAAAATGATCAATCTTTGCGCATGACGACCCCTTATCGTTTCCGATCCCAACCGACGCCTACGACTTCCAGACTGGGCTGAAATTGGGCCGAAATTGGGCCGAAATCATGGGGTCTGATCCCAGCATTAGCTGAAGCTGTATATTGCCACGCACAGCAGTGTGTCCTGGAGTGTTGTCCTCGTATCTTTGAAGACAATTTAAGTAGTTTGGAGATCATGACAAGTAAAAATTGACGCACAAATCGGAATAAAATGTATTGAAAATTAATGAAGTTTATGCCATTTTACTCAACAATATAATCACCATTCGTATTTTGGCATAGGGCTCAACACTCAGCGGAAGTTGCTGAGCAGCTTAGCACTTCACAAGAAAATACGACATGAGTGGCTGTACAAAGAGCCTATTGAACTCCTGGTATGGGGTTACTTTTAGTTGTTGGACAAGTTTGAATCTCTGTGCAATTGCAGTAAGGTTTTGGGGTTATGTGCTGAATAGGTGGTACACTCTGTGTGACGTTAAGGTTAGCTGTGGGGTAAGTAGAGTTCTATGTGGGGTGAGAGGTAGGATGCACAGTATTCTTTGTGTGGGGTCACGGGTGGCTGTCGGAAAAGTTGTACTCTCAGTGTGGGGTTAGCGTTAGCTGTTGGTAAAGTTTTATTTGGTATCGTGTTGACTGTAAGATTAGTTATGTGCCTGCAGCAATGCAGACACATATTACAATCCAGCATACTTCTCTATTCTTCTAAATTCTTCCATAATCACAAGGTTCGCTACTTCTCCCACAGTTTTCTCCTGATCCCCACACATTACACATCAAAATGTGCGGCTCTCTTGTTAGGAGTGTGTAATGACTTTTCTAAGCAACCAAACTTACGGATTTCCCACAATTCCCAAAGAACATGGACTTCTGAAACCCCTTTATAATGGAAGTCAGTGAGAAAATCCTTCAAACTCACTCATCTTCACCCTCTCACCGTGAACTCATACAATCACATAGAAACTCTTTTGCAACTCTCAAACAAGGACAAGCAATGCCCAAGTAACCATTAGGAACAGCACAGCAACCACCAAGGAATGCCCCAGCAACCACCCAGAACACCATAGCAACCACCTAGCAACGCCCTAGCAACCACCCAGAACACCATAGCAACCACCAAGCAACGCCCTAGCAACCACCCAGAACACCACAGCAACCACCTAGCAACGCCCTAGCAACCACACAGAACACCATAGCAATCGCCGAGCAACGTGTTATAAACCACCCAAAACACCAGGGTAACCACCTAGCGATGCCCTAGCAACCACCCAAAACACCATGGCAACCAGCTGGCAATGCCCTAGCAACCACCCAGAACACCATAACAACAGCCTAGCAAAGCCCTAGCAACCACCCAGAACACCACAGCATCTGCTTAGCAACGCCTTAGCAACCACACAGAACACCATTGCAACTGCCTAGCAACGCCCTAGCAACCATCCAGAACACCAGAGAAACTATGAGGAAATGCCCTTGCAACCACCCAGAACACCATAGCAACCACCTAGCAACGCCTTAGCAACCACCCAGAACACCATAGCAACTGTCTGGCAATGCCCTAGCAACCACCCAGAACACCATAGCAACAGCCTAGCAATGCCCTAGCAACCACCCAGAACACTACAGCATCTGCTTAGCAACGCCTTAGCAACCACACAGAATACCATTGCAACTGCCTAGCAACGCCCTAGCAACCATCCAGAACACCATTGAAACTACCAGAAAATGCCCTTGCGACCACCCAGAACACCATAGCAACCACCTAGAAACGCCTTAGCAACCACCCAGAACACCATAGCAACCACCTAGCAATGCCCTAGCAACCACCCAGAACACCATAGCAACCGCTTGGCAATGCTCTAGCAACCACCTAGAATACCATTGCAACTGCCTAGCAATGCCTTAGCAACCACCCAGAACACCATAGCAACCACCTAGCAACGCCCTAGCAACCACCCAAAACACCATACAAACTACCAGGAAATGCCCTTGAAACCACCCAGAACAACATAGCAATCACCTAGCAACGCACTAGCAACCACCTAGAACACCATAGCAACCGCCTAGCAATGCCTTAGCAACCACCCAGAACACCATACAAACTACCAGGAAATGCCCTTGCAACCACCCAGAACACCATAACAATCGCCTAGCAATGCACTATAAAACCACCCCAAACACCATAGCAACCTCCTAGCAACGCCCTAGCAACCACCCAGAACACCATAGCAACTGCCTAGCGACACCCTAGCAACCACCCAGAATACCATAGCAACTCCCTAGCAATGCCCTAGTAACTACCCAGAACTCCATAGCAACCGCTTGGCAATGCTCTAGCAACCACCTAGAATACCATTGCAACTGCCTAGCAATGCCTTTGCAACCACCCAGAACACCATAGCAACCACCTAGCAACGCCCTAGCAACCACCCAAAACACCATACAAACTACCAGGAAATGCCCTTCCAACCACCCAGAACACCATAGCAATCACCTAGCAACGCACTAGCAACCACCCAAAACACCATAGCAACCGCCTAGCAATGCCTTAGCAACCACCCAGAACACCATAGCAACCGCCTAGCAACGCCCTAGCAACCACCCAAAACACCATACAAACTACCAGGAAATGCCCTTGCAACCACCCAGAACACCATAACAATCGCCTAGCAATGCACTAGAAACCACCCCGAACACCATAGCAACCTCCTAGCAACGCCCTAGCAACCACCCAGAACACCATAGCAACTCCCTAGCGATGCCCTAGTAACTACCCAGGACTCCATAGCAACCACCTAGGAATGCCCTATCAACCACCCTCAACACCATAGCAACTACCTAGCAACACCCTAGCCACCACACAGAACACCATAGCAACCACCTAGCAAAGCCCTAGCAACCACCCAGACCATCATAGGATCCACATGGCAACGCTGTAGCAACCACCCAGAACACCATAGCAATGCCCAAGAGAGCACACTGAACACCATATCAACTGCTTACCAGAACCCTGGGAAGCACCTCCAACACTGTACTCGTAGAGCAGCAGGCACATTCAAAATTTCTACCGAAATTTTCTTGTTATGCTTACTGTGTGCGTTCTGCAGGCTGCAAAGGTCTGGGCTTTTGTGTCCACTGTGGTGATGAAGGCATCGTCTGAAGGCCATGACCTCATTTTCCTCCAGGCTGAACTGCTGAAGCTGCACTCTGGGGCTTAACAGGCAGCTGCAAACAGTAACATCCATCAGGTGAAACATCCATGTATTACGCTGTTAAAAATCCTACATACACATGCAATCAACTCCAACCCCAATTCCAAAAAAGTTGGGATGCTGTGTAAATTGTAAATAAAAACAGACTGCAATGATTTGCAAATCTCATAAACCCACATTTAATTAACAATAGAGCATAGACAACATATCAGATGTTGAAAGTGAAACATTTTACCATTTTTTAAAATATATTGGCTCATTTTGGAATTTGATGGCAGCAACAAAAGGCTGTAAAAGTAAGTCGTGCCAATAAAAAAACTGCTGGAGGAGCATTTTGCCACTAATTAGGTTAATTGGCAACAGGTCAGTAACATGACTGGGTATTAAAAATTGCATTTTAGGGAGGCAGTCTCACAGAAGTAAAGGAGGACAGAGATTCACCAATCTGCAAAAAACTGCATCTAAAAATTGTGGAACAATTTAAGAAAAATGTTCCTTAATGTAAAATTCGAAAGACTGTGAATCTACCGCATATAATATCATCAAAAGAGAATATGGAGAAATCACTGTGCACAACGGACAAGTCCTAAGGTCAATATTGGATGCTCGGGATCTTCGGGCCCTCAGGCGGCACAGCATTAAAAACAGGCATGATTCCGCACTGAAATACATTGGATGGGCTCAGGAACGCTTCCAGAAATCACTGTCTGTGAACACAGTTTGCGGTGCAATCTTCAAATGCAAGTTAGAGCTGTATCATGCAAAGAAGTAGCCATATGTGGACATGATCCAGAAATGCTGCCATCTTCTCTAGGCCAAAGTTCATTTAAAATGGACTGAGGCCAAATGGAAAACTGTTCTGTGGTCAGATTAATCAAAATTTGAAATTCTCTTTGGAAACCACGGACGCGTCGTGTGGTCTTAAGAGGAGAGGGAACATCCAACTTGTTATCAGCGGACAGTTCAAAAGCCCATATCTTTGATGGTATTGAGTTGCATTAGTGCCTATGGCGTGGGACCTTACACAGCTGAAAAGGCATTATCAATTCGGAAAAGTATATAGAGGTTTCACAACAACAAATACTCCCATCCAGATGTCTCTTTCAGGGAAGCCCTTGTATATTTCAGCAGAACTGCCAAACCACATACTGCATCCATCACAACCGCATGGCTTCGCAGTAGAAGAGTTTGAAGGCTGAACTGTATTATGTATTTATTTACATTTTACACAGCATCCCAACTTTTTGGGAATTGGGTTTATACCAAAATGGCACACTGGAAAAGTGGACTAGAGCCACAGGTCCTCTATTGCGTTCTCTCAGAGGGTAGTCCCATCATTCAATGGACAGTTTTTCCACTTCAACAATGTAGTGGCTATGGTCTTCCTGCTTCTTTAGAGTGAGTTTCTACATTAAGAATAGGCAAAACATGATTGTCAACATCGGACTATTGGGTGGATTTTTTTTGGATGTTGGGAGAGAAAGTTTTCAACAATGCTATTATTTCTCTATAATCAACCTCAAAGCCTTCTTCCAGAAGTCAGCCAACCATTGTTAGTTTATAGTATGATTTGGAATGGGACTTGCATTTGGTGCCCTGATATGGATTAATATGGATAATCTTTATAAGATGTCATAAAGTGCATGAAAAAACTATATGTCATCATTTAAAGATTGTACACTTTGGTATCAGGTTTCATCAGCATTCCAACATTGTACAGGCTTTATGAAACTGTTAAGCGAGAGAAATGACCACTATTTTGCAGTTTAATTTTGAGTGTCAAAAAAGTTGCATGTAGGGAAAGTGAGAAAGGAATGGTTATCCCCTGGGGTGTTGTTTTTTCCCTTATTTTTTCTTTTTCCAAAGAGCAAACAGTAGACTTTTATACAACTTTAATGTCACAGCTGCAAGCCAGGGACTTCTTTCATTGAGATGATTTGCAAGGATTTTCACATGCAGTTCGCAAAATCTTGTCAAAACAGGTTTCACAGAAGTTTAAAACTTGAAAGTCAGTTAAACTGAAACAATGAAAAGACTGTACACATAAGCCCCATTTTAAGTATCCTTCAACTAATTTTGCCCATTTCAAGTATACCTTAGGCTTTTTCAGGAAAAATGAAGTCATTGACTTATTTTAACACCTGCATCCCATCAAACTTTTAACATTAATTAGGCTACTGCAGAAACATAAAAACCATTTGTTCTTTCAGCAGCCTCCATTCGTTAGGATTTATTCAGATCAATCACTTGAGGCATATTTTTAAGTATTGAAAGTCTGTTCTATTTCATTCTTTCTGACAGCCAGAGGCAGTGCTTAACCCTAAAATGCCCCCTGTATCATACATGATGTACCAAATTTGAAGGACCACGCCCACCTGGTAAGATGCAACACAACCACGACTGCTCACTGTATCATATTTGATGCACAGTGCTTTGGACTTTGGCAGTGAAGTTCAGCATTCCAAGGTAAACATTAAACAAAAACTTATACATGTTAAGGGATAGCTATAGACAGTAGACAGCATATAAATAATTTGAAATTTCAAGTGTTGAGTTCTGGACTGGTGCTGATTTTTGGCTGTATCAGATATGATACTCCTGGAATTAGAAGTTGTTCTGTGCAGCAATGCAAATTTTCCTGTCACAAAACCTAATGATGAACAGTGGATCTGAATACTACCCTTCAATACTTCAAAAATATTACTAGGTCATATTTTTCCGATAATAATATCTGTTTCTGGGCATTATAGGGTTAACAGTGGATATTAACATTCTCGCACATGCGCAGGTTGAGTATGTAGTATCAGTAAAGTCACCTGTAACATGGGATGAAGTATGGTAGCCCCGGCTATGTCTACCTGTGACATCCTCCAAGATGGCCGTTTTATCTTCTTGCAGGTGTTATGTGAATGCAGGTCTGTGTACTATTGATCGCTTGAGTAAGGCAGATAACCAGTGACTTTCGCTGGTAGTCCTGTAACCGAATGGTTGAAGGTGCGGATTACATCCTTTTAGGGCCACGATTGTCGTCTACAGCTGAACGTTCAGTTATATAAATATAGCTGATAGCCGCTGTTTTCATCAGTGAAGCTGTGCGCTATTTTTGAGAGAGTTACATTACTCATAAGACAAGTGCCGCTTAAGTGTTTTCACTTGCAACAGTCGGTGAGATAAACTGAGCTAGCTGCGAAGCTGCTTATTAGGTAAGTGATACTTCTTGAGAAAGGACCTGGTTGTCAGTTTTCTTTCAAGTGTTTTCGCTTGCAAGTCAGTGAAATAAACTGAGCCAGCTGTGAAGCTGCTTATGAGGTGTGCTTGAGAAGGACCTGTTTGCAGGCTTCCTCTGGATTTTAATTACGCCACTGAAAGCTGAGTGTTTGCGCTTGCAGCACTCGGTGAGATAAACGGAGCTAGCTTTCCAGCTGTTCATTTGGTAAGAGCCATTTTTGAGACAAACCTGCTTGCAGGTAGCCTCAAAAGTTTTTGCCGCTGGAGCTGAGTGTTCGCGCTTACAGCAGTCGGTGAGATAAATGGCACTAGCTATGAAGCTGCTGATGAGGTAGGCGATGCTTATTTTGAGAAAGACCCGTTTCCAGGTTTGCTCTGAAAATACGCCGCTGAAGGTAAGTGGTTGCAGCGGTTGGTGAAATAAGTTAAGCAAGCTTGAAGCTCCTTACACGGTAAGAGCTACTTTGGAGACTACTCTGTTTGCAGGTTGCCTCTGGAAATTCACCGATGAAGCCAAGTCTTTGCACTTGCAGCAGCTGGTAAGATTGACGTTGTGATTGTGTAAGCCAGCTTGGTTTCATTGTAGTTCCGTACTATTTGAGAACTCAGTGGAGTGGTTGCGAATTAAGTTGCACGTTGGCTTCTGGCTAAATTATGTTAAATTCACATAATTGCCGGTCACACATAGCTCCGTTGCAAGAGGCAGATGGACATGACGAGTACCCTGCATGCCTCGGTGCTGTTCACCTAAGGGAGGCGCTCACTGATAATCAGTGCATAAATTGCAGTTTTATGCCTCTTGCGCTGAGGGTATCCTGACTCAAGGAGTTGTAAGGACCCCTGCTTGCGGAGAGACTACCCCCATCGGGTGTTACGTCAGATACGAGAGGTTGCTCTCCTCCTAGGGCTGCCTCACCGAGGAAGAGGGCGTGAAGATCGACCATTTGGCGGCTTAAGTCGACACATTGACCTCAGACTTTGCTGAGATCAAGGAGGTGCTTTTTCATTTTCAGACAAACATTGTTACACCGACTAAGGGCAAGAGCCCGCAAGTTGTGGCCCCTGCCATGACAGAATGGGAGGAGGATGCTCCGTCTATGTTGTATAAGGGCTTCTAGTAGCCAATTTCATGAGTGCAGATCTGAACAGGGGGAGATGGCAGGCTCCACTCATTGTTCTGACACTAGTTACCAGCACACAGGAGGTGGGTCTGGAATAAGTGCAGTGACTTTGGTTTAGTCTTTGGTCTGCAGAGCGTAAGCATGCCTTGGCTTGGATGAGGCGCTGGCAGCAAGCATGCCGACTAGCGCATTCTTTCGGTGGATTCCGCCTCAAGTTACGTTTTCTGTACCTCTCTCCCAGCCATATATTGAGGAACTGCACAGATGCTTGTCAGATCCCTGAGCTTTTCCTCATCAGACCAGTGAGAGCAGGGCTTTGACTCCCATGCAGAATGCTGCCAACCATGGATTAAACCGAATGCCAGCTGTAGAGCCATCCATTGCCTCGATCATTGTACCTTGTGAGAAAGTTTTGAAGCTTGAGCCTCGCTGCCCCAGGCCTCAGTGTCACATTACTGACGAATTTCTAAAAAAATGCAATGATACAGCAGAACGCATGGGCCGTGTTGGGAACTCTATCCCACCTGATGCTGGCTCTGTCCCATTCCTTGCAGTCCAGTGACACATCTCTGCAGGCATTTGCCTTCATGACCAGAGAGCTTGGGCGGCTGAAGTCAACACTTGTTCTGATTCGCAGCCAGGTATGTCTGGCCCAGTCTCTGCTTTCAGTTGTACTGAAGGACCCTCCATTCTCTTCCTGTGTTTCCGGGGGAACGTTTTGGGTCAGTAGCTCAGCAAGCCTTAGAGTGAGGGATCCAGCAAACCAGGCTAGTCTTCGCAGACCTACATCCCTCCCAAGGCAGCAGCCCACACAAAGTGAGGGCATCAACCATTCCCAGCTACCAGCCTGCCCTGGTGGCAACTCAAGAAGCTTGCAAACCTTTGAGCATCCTAACTACTGCCGCTGGGCTTCCATGGGGCCCATATCTCAAGTTCAGGAGGGCCGGGGATCGAGGAATCACCCCACCCCCACCATGTCTCAGCGGCAGGCATGTCCTCGTATGATCAGACAGCAAGTCTACAGTTTACCATATCAACCCATCAAGGCGGCACCAGGTAAACCTAGTCGTTGCAAACAGCTCGATGTCTTCTTGTGTAGGCTTTACCCCGCTTTCTCAGCTTAAGGGCTGTGTATCTGCCAGGGCCATAGAATGTGATAGCAAGTTTTCTATCCCACCCAAAACCTCCTTCAGGGGACGAGGAGGCCAAGTCAGCGGAGCTACTGCCTTTGCCTCTTCATGTCAGGGGCCACTCCACCAGGAGTGTCTGTGCTTTCTGGGCATCTCTGAGAGGGGTGCCCCTGAGTGAGATAGGTGTTTTGTTCACTTGGGCCTCACCATTCATCTTTGCCTGTTTCTACAGGGTCAGTGTCGCTGCTTCTCAAGTGTTAGCGGCAGCTGTCCTACAGGCACCCACTGGCCATTCCCGGTAGAGCGGGTACCGGATTTCTCATGACTATGTTGGGATTAGTCATCCAGTGTTAAAGGGGAACTCAGGGCTAAATCACAACGCTGTTTTATACAAACATAATTAGTAAATAATAATTGTAAAATACAAAAATGTGGAATTTTGTTTTCATAGACAAGATAAATGAGGTTTTATTCCCACTGTCGCCTGCTTCAGCGGTCGCGTGATAATGACATAACGTCGTCCGAGAATGACGAACCTTTGCCCACAGATATGCGCTGTTATTGTGTTGGGTACTGTGATTGTCCCAATCCATTATTTTATGGTTGTTATTGAAATGGCTAATTATCTAGCTAGCATGTAAACACAATTTTCTCCATTTAAGGGGACCATTTTGCAATATTTACAAGGTTATATTTTGATCTTGTACTCCCCTTGAGTACTCCTGATCATTCTAAGTCCAAAAGAGGGTCCTTATTAAGCTCATACTATCATTCTCAAAAAACCCTATTTGTAGTCCATTGTCGTCTCTGCCTGGAACGCCTCACTGGAGTGGCTCTTCCGCTATGGCCCCCACTCCCTGTGTGCCCATTTTCTTCTTACTGGCCAGCTCTGTGGAGGGCGGATCTAGGCTGGACGATGCAGCAGAACACAGTTTTTCGGGTTCGTCTACCCAGAGGGAAACTGAGATGCGTCTGCCATCTGAGAAGGAATTAACTGGCAAACTCCGCAATCAAACGCAGTACATGTCTATAGATCTAATGAAATGAACTTGTTCGAATAAACGCAACGGCTAAAGTGGAGGCAGCAGTGCGAAAGTCCGGCAGCCCAAGCTCGAATTTGCGGTCTGCCTACGGCTACTATGGTGAGTAGGTCGGTGTTTCTACTGTATTGCGAGGATTGAGGGAAAGCTAGAATCCACCGTATACAGACACCTTTGCAGAATGGGTTGACATACGCAAGTGTAGACCAGAGACCGGAGAAATCCAGTGGGTCTGAGTTTAGAGGGAAACATGGACAGTGAGGAGCAGCAAAAAGTGGACCAACAGCTTATGGACTGCTTCGGTGTGTATTATAAGCACCTGCTGGTTCGTGTGCATAACTGTGGTGTGTCCTTAGCGTGGAGTAACGAAAACTTCCGCGCTGGTATATGACAAAGGGGCAAAAGCTCCGGGCTAAATGGCCTTTTCGGAAGTTGCCTATGGTAATACTTATTATGTCGGAACGACCAGCATTTGCTCGCTGAAAATGGGCGCAATAAGTCGCTTTCACACCGGATGCGAAACAAATTTTTCACGCGACAAATTACATTCAAAGTCAACGCATTGTCTTGTCTTTGATTAATCTGTCGCGTGGAAAATTTGTTTCGTGTCTGGTGTGAAAGCTGCTTAACGTGCCCATAATGCGTGTATTTGCATATTTGCATTGACGTTGAATGTACAGTCGCACAAAAAATTTGTTTCGCGTCTGCTGCGAAAGCTGCTTAATGCATCCATAACGTGTGTATTCGCGTCTTTGCATTGACTTTGAAAGTAATCCGTCCTGCGAAAAATTCGTTTAGCATCCGATGTGAACGCAGCTTTATGGATAGTACGCAACAGCAAGAAAGAGCTTATGAACATAATACAGGTTTTACAGACCGTAGGTTCCGTTAGCGTGGACAAGTTGCTTATGTGGAGCCAGCGAATCAATCACTTCTACAGGAAAGAATTTCCTATTTAATCTCTGCCTTTTTTGGCTTTTTATTAGCCACAACAATTTCTAAAGGGGGATGAAATTATGTCACGGTAGTGCAGAGAAATCGTTTGTTATACCAGACTTGGTAGAGCTTCTGCGTTTTGCTGTGCTTTCACGGTAGCATCAGAGAGCTTGCCCAGATATTTGTGAAGTATTTGGCTGATCTCGGTCACGGTTAAGTGAAGCAATCACAAGCAACCGTAAACAAACCCAAACACGAATCCTAAGCTCTGCAAAACCTACGCCTGGCCTAACTGCAGCCTTTTCAGCCCAACATTGCGGACACATATAGCACCTCTCCGGTTAGCTTCAACTGTAGGCCTAGTGGCTACAATCGGGCAACGTTATGATGAAACTGCCACATTGAAGCTTACCGAAGTAACACAAGCATACCGATCAGAATTATTGCATTGCAAGTTATCCAGGAGCATTTTTAAAGAGCACGGCACGCGAACTAACATGCAGTAGCTGGTAACCATGCGGTCATAACAACCACAGAGACAAATCCTTACAATACAGGTTTTGCAGACAGCAAGTTCTGTTACCGTGGACAGTTGTACTAAGAATCCAAATTGCTAACAAGTATAAAAAGTCAGCTTCAAATGAAGTTTATGTTCATACACCTTCTGTAGAATTTTCCCTGATATCACTCTTGCATATTTAGGACAGAAAAATCCGCAACAGTAACTTGGCTAGGTAAGCCACAGTGCTACAGCCACAGTCAACTGGCTATCATGTCAGGTTGGCTTATGCAGTAAAAGCAACTTGCAGCTTCTGTATCTGTGAGTCACGGACAGTCGCGACTGATCCAAGATTTATCTTCAGATATTTTACAAAGCCTGCACTTCAGGCCAGTTGTTAGTGCTATCATTAGCTGTCCTGCTAGCCACCCGTAACCAGTGTTGGGGGTAACTAATTACCAAGTAACTAATTACTGTAATCAGATTACATTTATCAGTAACTCAGTAATATAACGCATTACTTTGATCACTTAAGTAATCAGATTACAGTTACTAACAAATACGTTATCTAGTTACTTGCATTACATTAAATTCTTCTACTTTCGGCAGGACAGAAGGCCAGGCAAACTAATACTTCTTCCTTTTTAAGTTTATTGGCGATTGTGACCAGGGACAGAAAAACAAATCAGACGTCTGTTTTCATGCATAATTTTGCCAGTACTGTAGCCTTGTACTTGACTCACTTTTCTGTGAAGTGCTGTTTGGGCTGATTTTTACAACTTTGCTGTTGGCTTTGCTGTATTAAAGAGCATTTAAGAGAGATCTTGAGTGTGTCCTCCTTACTAGAATAATGATTTTTGCTGATCTGGGCATATGACAGGTTTTAACATGAAATGGTTAATTAACCCCTTTGTGCAGAAGCCAAATTTGGCTATTTTTGGGTTACCCACTTTAATGCTGTATAATTCAAGATTTAAGCTTCATAAAGAGGAAAAATGTGGCTCAATTCTGAAAAGACACTTACAGCATTTAGAATTACATAGTATTTCAGTTAATTTTCATGATTATGGTAGAAAAAATGAGCTGCAAACAAAAAATCTTCATGAGAATTCACCATTGAAATTGCAAAAAAAATAATTCTGAGGATTGAAAAACTGCTGGGGCTTAAAACTATACATTTCTGGGATCATAAACTCCTTGACCACAAGTACAATTCATCTTCAACATTACATTCTAGATTACCTACATGCTTTTAGCCAAATTATACAGCTATCCAAGTGTCTCCCCGAAGTCTCAAAATGAAGTCCAGTCAAATCATTAAAAAATCATGTATTTAACACAAATAAAGTTTTAAGGCATGAAATTTAATATGAACAAATGATTTTCTGGTTGAGTTTAGTATGAATTTATCAATCTCAGTGCAGTTGAATATCAATGGTTACCAGTAACCACTCCAAACACAAAACATGCCTTTTCTCCATAATAAAGTTTAGAGTTTTGGCCATTTTACTTCAAAGCGCCCCAAGCCAGCACAAACACGCATTAAATAAACTTCTTATTAAACGGTTAGAACATTCACCCTGTAATGGAAGCTACCAGTCCCCTCTTCTAAGCTCACAAACTCATTTCAACACTTATAAGGAACAAGTGCAACTCACTAACTCAGTAATATCTGAATTCTGAAATATACCTTATTTTAACAGAACAAACACTCCACTTTCAGGGAACAATCCATTGCCTCCCTGGATTCAAAAGAAACGTGCAATGAACTTACCAGGGGGTCCACCCAAATCCACGGGCAGTTCGCGTTTTAAACAGGAAAAAAACCTCGACATTCGACTTTGTTGAGTACGTATACATTCCAAAAACAAAACAACAACAACAACAACAATAAAAATAACAAAGTAGCAGCCTCACCTTTTTCATGAATCCCTGCTCCAGAGACCGATGTATCCAGTAGCAGGGACCCTCCGGTCCCGTTTCATTCTAAATAATTCCAATTGACCATATCCTTATCTCATTTAGATCCTGTAAATGTAACTGAACACTTCAAGGCCAGTTTTGCGAACGTGTTTTCTATAAATCGCGTCTTTTTGTGTTTGTCCAATCAATGTGTTTCACTTACTCTAAAATGTTTAAACACTCGGGAATTGGATAAGAAACGAGCCAATCAATACATTGTTACCAGGGAAACTTCACGAGTGCATGAAGTGTAACTCAACAATTACACAGAAGAGTCTGAGCGTATGATTGAGTGATAGGCTATCAACGCCAGTACTCGGGTGGATATAAGGAAGCGCTGGATTTGTCAATGAATGGATCTGCGCGTAAATCCACGGTAGGGAACTACGATTTTTTTTGTACGTGACGACAGTTATTAATAGTAGAATGTGAGAGAATCAATACCATGTTGATTTTTTTGCCTCAGAAAACTGATTTATCTGAACCATTACTTAGAATACTGTTGGCTCACTGTGGCTTATCTGGTTGCTACAGAGGATAACGATTTTTTCTGTGTCAAGATATCGTTTTTTTAAACTGCTGGATCGATACTATGGGCAAGGATACTGACCCGTTTGCACATCAGGCTTAGCTGAGGAGTTTAATTCATGCAGCTCTTGAAAAACAGGGCGTGGAGTGAACTTCCCCATATTCAGAACCGCGTTCGAGGTCTGCTTGCTTGTGAACATTCAATAACTGATCCGGGGGTGCCATCTAGTGATCGAGCACAGTAACAGCGTGCTTAAATTTGCAGGTCTATTGATGCGGGCGTCTACATCTGCAGAAAGGGGTTAATGAGCTTTCGGTGAATTTCAGATTGATGATGCTGAGTAATCCGAGAGTAATGTAACTAGTAATGTAACTATTTACTTTCAGCAGTGAGTAACTGAGTAAGTAAGGGATTACTTTTTTAAAACGTAACTAGTAATTTGTAATGCATTACTTTTTTAGAGTAACTACCCCAACACTGCCCGTAACACGTTAAGCTTCACTTACATTATTTGCTGTTATATTGTTACTTATAGCTTGTGGCTCTGAGCGCTTGTCTTTTGGAAGAGAAATGGGTGCTTTTCTTTGCTTCCAAAAGTAAACGGACAAGCAGCTTTGGGAGAGATACTGACAAAACTGCACCTCAAATGATCTGCGGTTCTTCTTGTGTATTTCCAAAAGTGTAGACACTCCTAAGCCATAGTATGATCTGCCGTTGTTAGTGCCTGCTAGAATAGTTTCCGGTGTGGGCAGATCGAGCGCCGTGGTTGGCTCTGGCTAGGTCTGCATTAATTGGACGGCACAACCTGACATCGGGTTTTGCTCAGATCTCATGAAGATCTCGGGATGAGCTGTTCAGAGGAAATCATGTTCACAAAATCATGTTCTTGGATTACGGCAAAACCCCTGTATCTTATGTTTAGCAACTTTTGAGAGGTTGAGTATGGACAACCAACATTATAACATTACGAATGTGTATTTCAAGAAGATCAGCATAATAGGTCCCCTTAAATGTAATAAATTTGTGATTCTTCGATAGCTTAAGCATGAAACATCGTACTACAGCCCTTCGCATGAATATTGCTGAAAAACGTGACACTATGCATGCTGTTTACAAGTAATTCTGTATCAAGTTCCTTCTCTATAACATAGTCCTGTTCAAAAATTTCTGCCGCTGAGGAATTCATGAGTCTCTCCAGCATGACAGTGTCTGATCAGCGTCTAAAGCAATGCCTTGCCAATGATGCTCGTGACTGTTGCTATGGCAGTGGTTGCTGCCACTGATATGGGATTTTGCTCAGCGGGCAGATACAGCCCCATGCCTCGCATCACGTGGGCAGATTCCTTGTATTTATAAGGAAGTACAGTTGCGATCAAAATTTTTCAACCCCCATTGCTAATTGGGTTTAATAGCAAAATCTTAAAAATTTCAGCTGTTTTTGATAAACAGATTAAACAAGAACATTTTAACCCCCTTGCACAGAAGCCAAATCGGACTATTTGGGGGGTTACCTTATTTGAGGCTTTATAATTCAAGATTGCAGCTTCACAGACAGGATAGGAGAGGCTGAAATGAGACTAGTCACGTAATAATTTGACTCCCATCGTATTTCAGTTTATTTTCATGATTTTGGTAGAGAAAAGGGGATTCAAACACAAAACATCATGAAGATTCAACACTGAAATTGAAAAAAAAAAAAACAATTATAATAATACTGAGAATTGAAAAAATGCTGGGGCTTAAATTCATACAATTCAGGGATTATAAACTCCTTGACTACAAGTATATTTTATCTTGAACATTGCATTCTAGATTACCTACTCGCTATGAGCCAAATTAGACAGCTATCCAGGTGGCTCCCCAAAGTCTGAGATCCCTCAAAATGGTGCACTGTCAGATCATAAAATGATCATATACTTTTGTATTTAACAGGAATAAAGTTTTGAGGCATGAAATTTAATCTGAACTAATGATTTTCTGGTTGAGTTTTCCATGAATTCATCAATATCAGTTGAACATCAGTGGTCACCAGTAACCTCTCCAAACCCAAAACATGCCTTTTCTCCATAATAAAGTTAAGAGTTTTGTCCATTTTTCTTCAAAGTCCCCCAAGCCAGCACACATACGCATAAAATGAACTGATGATTAAATGGTAAGAACATTCACCCTGCAATGAAAGCAAGCACTTCCAACTTCTGAGCTCACAACCTTATTTCAACACTTATAAGGAACAAGTACAACTCGCTAACTCAGTGATATCTGATTTCTGAAATATACCTTATCTTAACAGAACAGACATTCCACTATCAGGGAAAATCAAACAATATATAGCTCCCTAGATTCATCATAAAGGTGCAATGAACATAACAGGGGATCCACCGAAATGCATGACCAGTTCACCCTCTGGTACTGTTTCATTCAAAATAATTCCCATTGACCATGTCCTGACCTCATTTAAATCCTGTAACCCGGGAGGGTCGAATTTGGGTTCTCCACCATTTGGGGGATGTAATAAAACTTCTAGCATAGAGAGGAGAGCAAAATCTGACCAATTTTGAGGAGTTTCCCAAAGGGAATGAACCATAATTTCAAGGGAAATGAAACATGCTCCATTCAACCCCCTGGATTCCCCCGAGAATAACAAGACCAAATGTGATAGGAATATGTACTAGTATGATGCAGTTGTCATGAAAAAGCCTTAAGATGGAGTATTATATAGTTTAATTGGGTTATAAGTATAAAAGTGATTCCTTCACAGGATATTGAACATATAAACATATTATGAGGTTTCCAGAGGTTTAGATTATTTTAAACAGATATAATATAACTGGACTTAAACTTCAGGGCACTGTGGCAGTCAGGGCTTTGCGACTCCGCCCTCCCGTTGAGTAAAATACTACCCCCCACAGGCAGGCTGCAGGAACATCCTAGGAACATTGAACGTCGTGGGTTCAATTCCGGCCTGGGGCCTTTCTGTATGGAGTTTGCATGTTCTTCCGGTGTTCTCCGGGTATTCCGGTTTCCCCCGCCCACAAAAACATGCATCATAGGAACACTCCAACCAGTACCCCTGACCAAGGCACTGGGTTTAGAACTGGAGTTGGTCCCTGGGCGCTGCTCTGTGGCTGCCCACTCCTCCTAACTATAGGATAGGTCAAATGCAGAGGACAAATTACCCCACGGGGTTCAATAAAGTGTATCATATCTATCTTCCAGTGAGGGGAGTGCATATCAGTCAATCGTGTCCACACCTCACACCAGCATGGTGCAAAGACAGTCTAAGATTTTGCAAGCAGTATGAGAGATGGAACCAAATGAGGTAGAATTGTGTCCTAATTTTCTTGATGGGTGGGCACCAAATTGTGTGAAAGTGACGTGGTGAACATTATGCCACCTGTTGCAGTTGGTGGGTGGATCGTTGCGGTAGACCAGGCATTTTGACATGGGGTGCCATTTCGAGCAGCCAAAGGACACTGCTAGAGATCACCAATGGTAACTGGAGATCTCATCAATTTTGCATATTTGTCACTCCAAAATGTTTTAGATCATCAAACAAATTTTATTATTGGACAAAGACAACAAAATGCATGAGTAAAATGATGAGTTCATTTATTAAGGGAAAAAAGCAATCCAAACCTACCGGGCCCAATGTGAAAAAGTAATTGCCCCCTAAATCCTAATGACTGGTTGTGGAAAGGTGGACTTGCTGGTGTGTTTCAGATCATTGTCCTGCTGCATAACCCAAGTGCGCTTGAGCTCGAGATCGCATTCTGAGGGTTGGACATTCTCCATCAGGATTTTCCTGATAGACAGCAGAATTCATAGTTCCATCAATTATGACAAGTTTTCCAGGCCCTGAAGCAGCAGAGCAGCCCCAAACCATCACACCACCACCACCATGTTTGACTTTTGGTATGATGTCTTTATGAAATGCTGTGTTAGTTTTACGCCTGATGTAATGGGATGCGCACCTTCCAAAAAGTTCAACTTATGTTTTGTCAGTCCGCAGAATATTTTCACAAAAGTCTTTGGAGTCATCAAGATGTATTTTGGCAAATGTGAGACAAGCCTTCGTGTTCTTTTTTGTCCGCAGTGGTTTTCAGGAACTCATCCATGGATGATGCCTGCAGTTCTTTAGTTGTTGTTATGGGTATTTTTTTTTTTTTTTTTTTTTTTAATTATGGGACCTCCTGGGTGAGTAGTGTGTGCACTCTCGGAGTAATATTGGCAGGCCGGCCACTCCTGAGAAGGTTCACCAGAGTTCCAAGTGTTCTCCATTTGTGGATTATGGCTCTCACTGTGATTCACCAGAGTCCCAAAGCCTTAGAAATGGCTTTGCAACCCTTTCCAGACTGATGGATGTCAATTTCTTTGTTTTTCTTCTGTTCTTGAATTTCTTTAGTTCGCGGCATGATGTTGTTTTTTGAGATCTACTTCACTTTGTCAGAAGGGGTTCCATTGAAGTGATTTCTTGATTCAACAGGTCTGGCAGTAATCTGGCCTGGGTGTGGCAAGTGAAACTGGACTCAAAAAATGTGGTTAATCACAGTTAATTCATGATTTAATGGGGGTGGGGGCAATTACATTTTCACAGGGGGCCTGGTAGGTTTGAATTGCTTTTTCCCCTTAATAAATGAAATCATCATTTAAAAACCTGAGTAAATGCAAAATGCGGTTATCTTTTTCTTCTATTAAAATTGTTTGATGATCTGAAACATTTATGTGTGAAAAATATGCAAAAAAGAAAGATATCAGGAAGTCAAGATACCTTTTCGCAGCACTGTATGTCTTGCATTAGACTGCATACTCTCATCTGAATCCCATACACCTGTGGGCCATCTTAAATTGCCATCTTTCTACATGTGATGTGCAACCTCAAAGCAGGAGTGAGCTGATCCAGGCTCTGGAAGTGAAGTGGATGATTCCACAGAACACAATACAGTGACTGGTGTTTTTGTATAAAACATAATTTCTTTTTCTACCAATGCAATACGTTTCCCATTCTGAAATTCTGAGCAAAAATGTGAGACTGGAAGTGTTTATTATTATATCCCCGTCCGGGGGATATTATGTTTTTTGTCCCGCCGCTGCCGCACTACGTGTTAACGCGATAACTTCAGTCATATTTAAATTACAAATTCCAAATTTTGCACATAAGTAAGTATCAAAGAGGAAGAACTGATTTGATTTTGGACAATTTACGATGTCTAGATTGGCCGCCAGGGGCCAAAAACTGATTTACGTGTTAACGCGATAACTACAGTAATATTTCAGTTAGAAATTCCAAGTTTTGCATACAAGTAAGTATCATAAAGAGGAAGAACTGTTTCGATTTTGGACAATTAACAATTTCTAGATTGGCCACTAGGGGCCAAAAACTGAAAAAAAATCACAGTTTTTAATCATATCTCCGGAAATATTTGTCCGATTGACCTCAAGTCAAGTGCAAATGAAAGGTCATAACCTGAGGATGTGTCTCACGATGACATTATACCTGTTTGATACAAAATTTTGACACAAGGTGGAGTTTTGTCACATAAAATTCACCATTTTTACTATATCTTTGGAACTATTTCTCCAATTGACATGAAACTATGTGCAACTGCAAGGTCATGACCTCACAACGTGTCACATGATGATATCATACCTGTGTGGTTCAATACTTTGCCACCAGGTGGCGCTTTGTGATGGAAAATTACCATTTTGGCCATATCTTCAGAACCATTTGACCGATTGACCTGAAATGAAGTTCAAATGAAAGTCTATTCAAGGTCTGTTCAAAGATTGGGGAATTGGAGGATTGGGGGTGTTCGGGGATATACCCCCAGCCGTCGCCTCCGACGGCATAAGCCTAGTTATTATTTTCATGTCAGTTTATGTAAAAATAAAATAACATTTTATATTGTTACAATTCAGTCGAACTGCAACTGACCTTTTCGCTGATCAAATTGTTATTTTTACATCAGCCCTCGTAAACCTAAGGAGTAGACTGCGCACAATATGAAAGTACAATATGAAACCAATGAAGCAGGCAGATGAAAATGATAGCCAATTGTGTTACATGCATGTGCTACTGACAAAGTTTCACTTTATAATAGTTATTTGTTTGCACAACACAAGCAGTAAAAATCTACAGCACTGTAGATCGCGGCTCACACATCAAAGTTTTCATGACAGGATCCCCAGAACCCCCAAATCCATTGGAAGAACCAACCAAGGACAACAATCATGCGACATGCTACTTTGCCACCCCCAGGCTAGCAACTGTGCTGCAATCCGCGACAAAGCTACCCTACCTCTCGTGAAGGGCAGGAAGTGTTCTCTTGTTCTCCTGATATATAAAGACATAATCCATCCAATTAAATGGCAGTCACTTCCTACCCCCATTGCAAGTTTAATTTAGTTGTGTGGAGCTGTAAACCTATCCCTAGCCGAACAAGTATCTGTTCTGCACGGCCAGAGCAAAGCCAGGTCGGGAAAGTGAAGGCAAAACACTCCACCACGAAGGCTACACTGTCAGACTTGTTCTCTCTCAAGGCTTCATGCTGTGCATAAAAACCACAACAAACATTTGCAAACAGGGCATGGGTGGGCTGATAATAAGAAAACACTGCTCCATGGGTCAGTTGAAAATCTAAAGCAAGTAAATCAGTGAGAACAGTTTGTTCCAGAGCGGCAATCTCTTCATTTATAGGTTACTCTTGAGGGTAGGAAGAGGCAGTAACTGTGCGGCATTTTAACAACAACAATTGAGGCCTGTTATTGAAAAAATAAAGCCGTATGGAATATACTTTAAAGGCATCCAAACAGATACTACTACGGTTACAACATTCAACTTAATCCAATAAAGAAAAGCAAATAATAACATTTATACCCCCATCATACACAAACCAGGAAAATGCATGTTATTCATTTAAAAAAAGACAACAAGTAATCATGAGTCATTCTATGTCAACTCAGCCATGAACATGACTCCTCTAAGATTTTGCTCAAACTTGGTCCAAAAATACTTTATGATACCAAACAAAAGAGTCCCAAGTTTAGCGTCAATTCAGTTTTTGTGTGGCGCCCTCTTGAAATTTGGGTGCCATGCCCCTTTTTGACAAATGTGAATTGGTCATTTTGTTTTGTAGCATTTTGGAAGGACCTTAACTTCTCATGTAGTAGAGATAGGAAGCTGAAATGTGATATGCTGGTGTATTCTAACCCATATATCAGGACTGCTGCCAGAATCACCAAGAGACATCAGAATAGTGAGAGGGCAACCACCAAATCCTAATTCTTTTTTTAAAGTGACAAGGGTTTTTTCACTTTTTGGGTGTCCCTAGGATTCAGTTCAGTGTGTGTGACTGTTGGAAATATGGTTCTCCCTCATATTTGGGAACTTTCTCATTAGAAAACTAAGTTTCAGGATTATAGTACCATTGGTGGAGGACTTGTGGGGGTCTGAAAACCACTTTGGACCAAAATGACCGTTTCAGACCCTGGACTTCAGACCCCCAGATAACCCTGTGGGCACTGAATGATGGTAATGGCATTTATACTAGACAAATATACATATTTCAATATTCATTCAATGAAATAAAAATGGAAAAATGATCAACCTTCTTCTACATGAACATACTTTGTGAAAAAGGGCATTCTGAGTCCCTTTGTCTGCAAAAATGTCGAAGTCCGGAAACTAGGTCAAACAGGATTACATAGAAAGAGTTCACCAAACAGTCTAAAATCAGTTATAATTAAATCAGTTGAATATAGGTGTTCAACAATGAAAACCTGAGGTAATCATCTCATACCATGCAAGAAAGAGACTTTAACCCAGTGGTTCTCAAACTCGGTCCTGGCGCCCCACTGTGTATGCTTGTTTTTGTTCCAACCACAGTTGCAATCTTAGGACTTAAACAAGCTGTTGATTTGCCTTAATTAGGTGCATTCATGTTAAGAGCAGTTATTTGAAAAATCTACACATGCCATGAAGAATTAAAATTTCATATCCACAATGAGGTATGTTAGAAACCAGTATGAATTACCGCAGAGAGAAACAATTTGACCAAACCCGCAATCAATGTAAACAATCAATAGGTTCCTCATTGGTGGAACTGTCAACACATGGTTGCAAAAACCAACAATTTATTTGGCAAACAGTAGTCACACCTGTTTCTTTTCATGTTCATTTTATTAAGTTCAGGCAAATTATTATATCCCCGAATGCCGTTCCGGGGGATATTATGTTTTTGGTCCGACTGCCGCCGCCGCACTACGTGTTAACGCGATAACTTCAGTAATATTTCAATTACAAATTCCAAATTTTGCACACAAGTAAGTATCATAAAGAGGAAGAACTGATTCGTTTTTGGACAATCAATGATGTCTAGATTGGCCACCAGGGGGCAAAAACTGATTTCAGTGTTAACGCGATAACTGCAGTAATATTTCAATTAGAAATTCCAAGTTTTGCATATAAGTAAGTATCATAAAGAGGAAGAACGAATTAGATTTTAGACAATTTACAATTTCTAGATTGGCCACCAGGGGCCAAAAACTGAAAAAAAAGTCACTGTTCCGCGATAACTTCAGTAATATTTCAATTACAAATTTCAAGTTTTGCATATAAGTTAGTATCATAAAGAGGAAGAACTGATTTGATTTCGGACAATTTACAATTTATAGATTGGCCACTAGGGGCAAAAAACTGAAAAAAAAATCACTGTTTTTATCATCTCTCTGGAAATATTTGTCCGTTTGACCTCAAATCAAGTGCAAATGAAAGGTCATGACCTGAGGGTGTGTCCCCTGATGACATCATACCTGTTTGGTTCAAAATTTTGACACAAGGTGGAGCTTTGTCACATAAAATTCACCATTTTTGCTGTATCTTTGGAACTATTTCTCCAATTGACATGAAACTATGTGCAACTCCAAGGTCATGACCTCACAACGTGTCACATGATGACATCATACCAGTATGGTTCAATATTTTGCCACCAGGTGGCGCTTTGTGATGGAAAATTACCATTTTGGCCATATCTTCAGAACCATTTGACCGATTGACCTGAAATTAAGTTCAAATGAAAGTCTATTCAAGGTCTATTCAAGGATTGGGGAATTGGAGGGTTGGGAGCGTTTGGGGATATACCCCCAGCGGTCGCCTCTGACGGCATAAACCTAGTTTTGAAAGAATTCAAAACACCTGTGTTCAACAACCCAATTTGGAGCTTACTGATTTTCTAGTTTGATCTCTTTAGAAATGTTTTTTACCTGCAAATCCTCACAATATTGAAAAATAAGTACAACATGTTTGAGGGTTTTTATTCTTCATGGCACAGTGGATATGTCCATAAAAATTCAGCGAAAGGTGGTAAATAACTGTGCTAAACATGGAGTGCGGCTAATTAAGACAAATCGACACCTTGTTAAATGTCTAAGATTGCAGTTATGGTTGTAACAAAAATCAGCATACACAATGGGGCGCCACGAACGAGTTTGAGAACCACTGCTTTAACCCCTTGTACACCATTACCCAACTATGACCAGGTTACAGCTGACATCATGGTCAAGGTTGATCATTCCATGCAAGATCAGGCATTCCTTGATTACTACATTCCATTTGTTTCACCTTTGACCGCTTCTTTAAACAGAAACACACCTGGACATGATATAATTTTCAGGTCCCATGAGAAACATACCAGATTCTGACACCAAGGAAAATGTTTGAATGGGTATCTGGAAACATTCAGAACGTTACATTTTTCTTTGTCACTGCAGATGATATTGCAAAGCATGAGGAAAAGTATGGACTAGAGAAACGGTATGCCTCAGTAAAGACAATCAATGGAACTAGATCTCACCACAGCTTCGCACCAATGTCCCAGCATAGAATGAAAATGAAGAGAACTTGACAGGATGCTTTTTTCACATCAGTCACTGTTGGTAAACCACAGAGATTATAGACTCTGATGATGATCTTCATGATTCAACCATTCTCTAGCCAGAAAAATATATTTCTTGTATTAATGACGAGCAGTGGTTCACTCGCAACATTGTTGAGTGCTTCGATGAGCATGGTGGCATGATCTAACTCCAGACGTTTGCGTTTATGATTGTGAGTGAGAAAAGGTTTTTTCCGTGCATGCCTCCAAAACAGCTTGTTGGCATGCAGATAGCGCCTGATGGTTGTTTTGGAGACTTTGTGACCCCAAGATGCTACCATTTGTTGCAATTCTTTAACAGTGAGCTTTGGAGAACTTTTTATTTCTCTTACCATCCTCCTCACTGTGCATGGTGGCAAAATAACCTTGCGTCCTCGTCCAGGCTTATTTACCACTGCTCCAGTTGTTTTAAACTTCTTAATGATTCCTCTGACAGTAATGGGCAGGTGCAGGTGAGTGGCTATTTTCTTGTCGCCATTGCCTGACTTGTGAAGGTCGACACACATCTGCCTTACTTGAAAGGCTTTCCCATGTTGAAGAGTGGATAAGAGAAATGGCCTTTGTGTCACGTCAAATTTATACCCCAGGGAAACAGTAAGTGATGAATTACTAATTAAATGTTCCTAGATACTCTGATCAACTTTGTGAACTACTGCAGAAATGACAGAAATACTTCAATTACATTTATTTCCTAGGAATTGTTCAGGGTGCCAATAATTGTAGAACAGGTGATTTTATGAAAAATAATGATTTCTTAGTCAGGGATTTTTTTCCCCTTAAAATTAACTTGAGTTGAAGGATACATTTTTCTACAATTTTCAGTGTGAGAGTAAGCTTCTGCAATAAAAATTGAATTTATTTTAAGGCTTTTAGTACATCTTAACCAGGGGTGTTAATAATTATGGAGGGCGCTGTATCAGTAGAAAGCACATTGCCAAACTGTAGTAAAAGGATCTACATCCATCCATGCAGGAATCACTTATACACACTGAATGTAGGTTTTAGAAGATGCCTGCATGTTTGTATTTTGTGTGGATGACCAAGTTTGGCCATTTTTTTGTGTCAAGCACCCTGCGTTGACAACCACGATAGCTGTACTGTTAAAGGGGCGTGTCATAATTCTGGGGAGATTACTTGCTTGGTTCTCTTTGTCCCGTGAGGGGTGCACTTCACTTCTCATTCTTGGCGTTTCCGATTGGTTTTTGCCTCGCGGCTATCACATTCTTTCCAGGTGTCTGCCTTTACCAGAGCTGGTTAATTGATGATTCCTGTGCTCAGTCTATATAAAAAAGTATTTGGCCCCTTCCTGTTTTTTTTTTTTTGCATATTTGTCACATTTAAATGTTTCAGATCAAACAAATTTTAATATTAGACAAAGTTATCCTGAGTAAATACAAAATGCAGTTTTTTAGATGAATATTTATTAAGGGAAAAAAGCTATCCAAACCTACCTGGCCCTATGTGAAAAAGTAATTGCCTCCCCTTGTTAAATCAAGATTAACTACGATTAACCACATTTTTTAAAGTTTATTTTCACTAGCCACACCCAGCCTAATTACTGCCAGACTTGTTGAATCAAGAAATCACTGAAATAGAACCTTTCTCACAAAGTGAAACAGGCTAAAAGATCTCAAAATGCAACACATCATGCCGCGATCTAAAGAAATTCAAGAACAGATGAGAAACAAAGTCATTGGCATCTATCAGTCTGGAAAGGGTTACAAAATCATTTCCAAGCTTTGGGACTCCAGCGAACCACGGTGAGAGCCATTATCCACAAATAGAGAAAACTTACCAAAATTACTCGAAGAGCGCATCGACAGCTCATCCAGGAGGTCACAAAAGAACCCAGAAGAACATCTAAAGAAATGAAGGCCTCACTCGCCTCAGTTAAAATCAGCATTCATGATTCAACAATAATAAAGAAACAGGGAAAAAATGGCATCCATGGGAGAGTTCCAAGGCGAAAAACAATGCTGACCAAAAAGAACACAAAGGCTCGTCTCATATTTGCCAAACAAACATCTTTATGATCCCCAAGACTTTCGGGATAATATTCTGTGGCCTAACTAGACAAAAGTTGAACTTTTTGGAAGGTGTGCATCCCTTTACATTTGGCATAAAACTAATGCAGCATTTCATGAAAAGAACATCATACTAACAGTCAAACATGGTGGTGGTAATGTGATGGTCTGGGGCTGCTTTGCGGCTTCAGGACCTGGATGACTTGCCATAATGGATTCCGATTCAGATGAATTTATTGTCATTGTTACAGAATAACAACGAAATTACGTTTGGAGAGAAAGTGCTCCGGGCTGCTGCAACGTGCGTCGCGCTGCCAACTCCACTTTCTTCTTCGAAAATTAAAGGTTACAGAAAAGAAACATATTGATGACATCAGACATAATATAGGTTTATAACACGACACGCAGGAAACACGTAGGAATTTTTTCAGGGGAATGGGGGCAGAGAGGTGGGGGAAGAAGAGATTAAATGCAGGAGGCTGCCTTGGCAAAGTCCAGAGTCCTTATCAGGGGCAGAATGTTCTGTCTTTGTCAGAGGGATAAGAAAGTTGTTGATATTCTGTGTGAGACTGAGGCAGACAGAGGGGAGACACGGAGTGGGGGGTGGTGCCGAATTCTATTCAATTTCGGGTGGAACAAGCAATTTTGATTGATCCGCTATTCATTTTGTAAATTCTTTACTTCACGCTTCAGGGCCACCAGTTCTCCCATCAGTTCTCCCATCCTCTCGTCTAGTCTCTTGCCCAAATTCACAGTCAAACGCACAAACTCCCCAAACTGACTCAAAACAGCGTCCATCTTCCTGTGCATTTCTGCAGATGATCCCAGAGTCTTTTTGAGCAACTCACCATTCTCTGATACTCCACTGAAGCGCTCCATAATAATTTCGGTGCTAGGCAGTGTGTGGGCCATTTTTCTTGCTCCCAGCTCACGTACTTTGCGGTAGATCAGAGCAACTCCCATGCCAATTAGGAGAAATCCCGTCATCATAAATCCAAAAAGATAAACATCCTCCACGTCTTCAAGAGATAGTGCCACCAGACAAAGAACTTGCCATCTCGACCACGCGTCCCGAACGTAGCCAGCAGCAAAAGTCCCATCCGGGCAGCGCGGCTCACCAAGGGCTCCGCTTCTCGGGGAAAATATTTTGTCAATTGCATCAAGAGCCTCAGAAGCAGACGGAAGATCCAAAGGAAAGAGGGGGTAACACGACAAAACAGGACAAAGAAAGAAGACGCAGGCAGGAGCAGAGATAGGGTGCGACTGCTCTCCTCAGAAGCCGGAAGATGGAACCATGAATTCTGTTCTCTACCTGAAAATCCTGAAGGAGAATGTCCGATCGTCTGTTTGTGACCTCAAGCGCTCTTGGGTTATGCAGCAGAACAATGATCTGAAACACACCAGCAAGTCCACCTCTATATGGCTTGAGAGAAAACAAAATGAAGATTTTGGAGTGGCCTAGTCAAAGTCCGGACTTAAATCCGATTGAGATGCTGTGGCATGACCATAAAACCCTCGAAAACCCTCCAATGTGGCTGAATTAAATAAATTCTGCAAAGAAGAGTGAGCCAAAAGTCCTTCACAGGAATGTGAAAGACTCATTGCCAGCTATCGCAAACACTTGATTGTAATTCTTGTCACCAAGGGTGGCACAACCAGTTATTACGTTTAGGGGGTAATTACTTTTTCACACAGGGCTAGGTAGGTTTGGATAAATTTTTTCCCTTAATAAATGATATCATTATTTAAAAACTGCATTTTGTATTTACTCTGGTTATGTTTGTCTAATATTTAAATTTGTTTGATGATCTGAAACATTTAAGTGTGACAAATATGCAAAAAATAAGAAATCAGGAAAAAGGCAAATAATTTTCACAGCGCTGTATATGTGGAAGTGACATCCATCCGCTGCTGGATTGTCTTCTATACATGAGAGCCGGTAACAGCTAAAGGGTATTAGCTGTAGAGTTTTACTAGGTCTCCTTGTTTATATTTGAGTAATTATTAGGAAAGATTTTGTAATAGTTATTCTCCATAGTATCTCCCCGTTTGTGCACCTGATTTAGGTGACTATTGGAAGGGTTTCTCCCTTAAGATCATCATCCTTGTTTTCTTTATTCCTGTCTCTATCCAGACCTTTGTGGCTGCTTTATTTGTTGCAGCCCACTTTTGGATCAGAGACGTAATGGTCTCCGCCAATTTCCCCTCATCACAGCATGAACGTTATTGATATGCAAAGCTCACAAAGGCATAGAATTACCGGAATCTCGTGGATATTTTCAACTTTCACCAACTATAATAAGACAACCATACAAATTTACTTTGAACTCATGGCAACGAATGAGGAGATAATTCCAGAGGTGACAATTCAAGAAATTTTCTTTTCATTGCTGAAAAACTTTAGCTTAGGTTGGCTTCCTTGCAAAACTTTAGGGACTCCTATCTCCAGCAAGCGTGAGAGCTTTTGCTCCAAAAAGAGAAGAGGACAAAGCAACTGGGGATGCCCATGCTCAGGAAAAAAATCTTCAGTGTTGCTCTCTTTGCCGATGTGGTGCCATGTCAAAACCTATTGAAGTCCAGTTTGAAATGGCTTTCCATCCAATAAATGCACTTATTAAAATGTAAAATTATAAACAAAGAATGAGAGGTTATCAACATGCTTAGAACTCTGACACAAAAATAAACCGCAAAAAAAAAAAATATATATACACAAGACGACAGAGCAGCTGAAATATTAGAGTGCAAGGATTGTAACACTAACATTCAATTCTCAAAGATCCTCAAAATTCCTTACATCTGTTGTAAATGTAAGGTGCACGATTTCAAGATTGGAGCAAAGATTTACGCATACCAATGTCATCAGAGTGTCCCTTTAACATCTTTCAGCTTGCTATATTTTATGGCCATAATTTTATATCAAGGTTTATGGAGAATAAATGTGATGGGAATACATATTTATAAGGCATGGCATACTTATTGCATAGTTTATTATCAATTTTTCAGTTTGACTCCATACTCTTACAATCAATTGCAAAGTGTCAGAGTGCAATAAATCCATCACTATTTCATTACAGTGTGTTGAAGCAGTTATCTGCCAGTCTAGACAAGGAAGGGGACTTTTTTTGAACAAAGGCAGAAGACTTGGTTGAAAAAAAAAGTTTAGATGCTCTTAAGCCCGAGATACATTTGCTGACAGCAGCAATAGAGCGTTTATTCAGGCAGTGGCTACCAAAGTCTCCTGGAACAGAGTTAGCAAGAGGAGTCAGATTAGAAGGCAGATTTGTAACCCTGCAGATGTATTCAGTGCACGCATCTTTGCCTGCTAAACAAATCTGTCAAACTCATCCCAACTCCACCCTTACACGTGAAGGGCAAGGCATCTTCTGTTGGATTTCAGTTGGATGATTAGACTGCGGTACAATCTTTGAAAGGAATACATTAGTTGTCAAGTGTTTAATCTGAACAATTGTACAATATAAATTAATATAATTTTTCATTTTCAGATCATAAAATGGAGCTCAATATCAGAAATGTTTATTTTACAGAGCCTTCTTTGGTCATCTTCCTCAGACAAGTATAGTCTTTGTGTTGTGTGGTCCCAGCCGTTCATGTCTACTGTGGCCCCCCTAAGCCATTAATTGCTTTTAATAAATACAATTAAAACCATTTACCATGTATGGTGGCCTAGTTCCCAATTACCTTATCCATGAAGCATGGCATTAATGCAAGTGATTTAACATCAAAAAAGGGATCATGTCAAATTCAAGAACATCCAATATTTACCATTTGCACTTTGGAATGGAAAACCAGACTAAATGCAAATACAGTAGGAAAAAAGCATAACAAACTGCAGAGACTGACTCATGGCCTTCCAGAGTTGTGGACTAATACAAGAGTAAAAACGTCCATAAAATATTAAAACATAGCATTTCAAAGTCATTATAAAATATGTACAAAAAGTACAAAACCAACATGAACATAATGCTTTAGACAAGATCAAGCACTGGTTTCTGTCCATGCAAGTACCCCCCCGTAGACAAAAGGGACAGTGCTGGCATATTGGAGGGTTATGGGATGGGAAAGAGCTCAGGCAGGGGGGATTGGTCGCCGAGCTGCAGGGGAGGGGATGCTGCATAGAATCAATAGTGTTAGTGGGAGGAGCATGTAGTGGACACTGGATGTCTGGCTCATAGGGCAGTCAAAACCTGCACACAGGGGCTTAGGAACCTGCTCACAGGGTGGTTATAACCCGTTCATAGAGCAGTCATGACTCGGTCCTCATAAACAACGCTGACGCCGGCTGGTAGAGTCTTGTCGGCTGGCTCTGCAGTCGCTCTGAGGCTGGTAGGGGCTGGAGTCTCTGATGGAAACCTGGACCAGGTACAGTTGCGGATTGTCAAACAAAATTTAACCCTTTAGCCATCACTGTGTTAGATTTAACCATTTAGGCACAGACGCTATATTTATCCCTTTCAGTACAGGGGTGTTAAATTTAACCCCTTAGGCACAGATGTGTTAGATTCAACCCTTGAGGTACAGTTGTGTCACATTCAACTGTCTGGGCAGAAGAGTGTTAGATTTAGCCTTTAAGATAGAGGTATGCTTGATTTATTCCTCACAGCAAATGTGTATTCGATTTAATCCTAAAGGCATATGTGTGGCTGATTCAAGCTTTAGGGAATATGTGGTTGATTTACTTCTCTAGGTACGTAAGTGTTAGACTTAACCTTTTGGCTTAGAAATGGTAGAATTAAGGGGGCCATCTGCCATAAAATTGTGAAAAATCTGAAAAAAGTATTAATTTTTTTTCTGATTTGACATCCATATTACACATATTATCCATTGGAAAGCAGCTTTTGACAGATTTCCAAAAAATTAATTGAAAAAATGCAATTTTATATTGGGTTATCATGAGAAAAAATTATGAATCTAAACAATGTTTGTTTGCAAACCTTGAAACCAGCATAACTCTGTTGTTCCTCAACCGATTTCCATGCAATTTTCACCCCTGAACTTCTATTTCCCTGTAGATTATCCCAAGAGCTAAATCTAATTGCATGAAATAAGCCATATTCAATGCCAACACTGGCTCCTCAATCTAAAGCATGTGCTGCACAGGCCTGGCCTCGACCAATAGTACAGCTTTCAAATAAAGCCAGCCCCCTCCACAAAACTGACTCTAGCTGGGTCCAGCAAAGTGAAATGAGCCATCAGGAGATAGCATATCCCCCGGACCCACATCTTCAGATTAGTGAATAACATGACTTCGGGTCATGATTAATGTGCACAACAGGTTTTGTTCAGAAATATTGAACGGTTTTGCAGTTATGCTCCGGAAACAAAATGTTCACAGACAGACCGACGAACGGACAGACAACCGAACCCATGACTTTATCCCCGCGCATTATATGCCGGGGGAATAATATAAAGGACATTGCTGGTCACCAAATGGAAAACAACTGAACTGAGAAGGGCTAAATTAGCAGCAGAGGAACAAAACAAAGCCAAAGAGGGCAAAACCTATGGTGCTGGAGCTTTTTAATATGTCCTCTTTCTTCATATGTGAGAGTAAATAACTTCTGGAATATTTCATTTAATTTCAAATAGTTTTTTCTGTATGAACAGAATTGCATGTGCCTCCCATGCTTCTGGAAGATTTTTCTCGGTTATTTCTTGATGCATTTCTTTCACATTTCAAATTTTCAAATAGTGATAGATTAGTCTTAGCTGAATGTCACTACAGAGTTTTTTCAGTAGGGCCTAAAATTTTTGAGTTGGAGATGGGGCAAAAAAATTTTAAAACTAGAGATTGTTTTTCAAGCAAAAAAATAAATGTCTCCTCCCAGCCCAAGACAGCCACCCCTCATTGATGTTCACAGACATTTAGGAAGAAATTAGAAAAGTTAATAACCTCAAAATAGCAAAAGGCACATCTGCAGGACCAGATGCAAAAGTGTGCAAATTTTCATTAAAATATATAAAACTGTTTCTGAGTTATGGTCTGGAAATGGTGGAAATGTTGAAGCAGACGTGCATGCGTATCCAGGCAAAAACAATATGTCCCCCCTCCCTTACCGGGGAGGATATAATACGCTTATATCACGCAAGGCGCCATTTTGGAAATTTTCGAAGCGAAAACGAGGCTGAGGTGGGAGGGTTTCAGGAAGTGTGCTGCAGCAGGTGAAATGTCAAATGTCTGCACGAAGCATAGAAGAAAACAGAGGAGACTGCTGTAACTACTAAATGGTCAAGAACTATAGCAATCAAAGCTTTCAACTCTGCCAAGACAATGGCCATTAGTGTATTCCGTTGGTGTAATCATATGAGTGCGGAAGAAAGAGGAAGGTAATGTTACTATAAGTGGCGTTGTTGATCGAAACGAATGGGCACTCTGACAAAGCAGACGTGTGCAAAACCCATTGCAAAATCGGAAGCAACAATATTATCTAGCCCCCATTACAAAACCCTGAAGGAATATACTGAAGTAAAAAACTAAGATCACGGATCTTGCTCACTCACTGGCCCTCATTTATCAAACTTGCGTAGGATCTGGTGTAGATTCTGGTGTAAATATCATTGTTCACCAAGTGTCACATCTGATTTACAAAAAGTGTGTACGTCGCAGATTTCGGTGTAGAACTGCCGGGGCGTTGATAAATCTGGCGGCAGAAACCATTGTAATTTACATGACACACCCCATTAAATTCATGCTCCGGGAGGCATAGCCCTGCCAACTTTACGACATGGACTCTCGAAAGACGGCAAAGAAGTAAGAACTTAACTGAGGAGGAAATATCATCGGCCTGCTGATAAATCTCGTATCTACAATTTGATGAGAAACGAAAACTCGTATGTCCACGATAATAGCATAAACATTGCAAAATACAAAATTTCATTGATTGGATACATTCTTGGAGGAAAAATAGTCATCCTACCCGAACACAGCTCAACTGCATTCTTACATGCATTCTTTTTTTTTTGCTCTCCTGTAAAGTTTATCATTTTCAAGATACGAGGTTTTATCAGCAGGCCGACGATAGATGGAGCAAAACAAAATCATTTTATTTGGAAGTCTTAAGAGTGGCATAAAGGGAGCCCAGTAGGCTGCAGTTTGGAAAACAATTGCTGCTGCAGTAGTAAACACTGTTGGGGTGGAAAACCGGAGTGCAGCAGAGGTTTCATTTAATTAATTGATAAATCGAAGTGACTATTGGCACTTAATTTTTGTGCTTTGACGCACTGAAATGACCAACAATGGAAATGGAAACAAGCCCTACCCTCATTTTGAGACCAAGTTTGAAATGTTACCATAGAAACAAGAAAAATAGGCGTGCAATGCACGGAATATCCCTTAGCCTGATGTCGAAGTTTTTGGAGACGCCCGAAGGATAGCAATACCCTATCAGCCTTTAGGGCTGAGGGCTAATAAAAATGAAAAAGGTAATTTGAAGGAAAATAGCACATCAACATACCATATTGATAATGTGTGCAATGTCTAAGGTTAATATGTTAATTACTTTCTGAGATACAGCATGGAAACTGGTCATACCCCCATTTTGAGACCAAGTCCAAACTGTTCCCCTGGAAACAAGGAAAATGAAAGAAGTAATTTTAGCAAAAATAGTAGAGGGCACATCTACATACAATGTTGATCGAGTGTGCAATGTTTGATGTAAATATTTTAAACGGTTTCTGAGATACAGCTCGAAAACAAACCCTAACCTCATTTTGAGACTAAGTTCGAAGGGTTACCATGGAAACAAGAAAAATGAAAAAGGTCACTTGAAAGTAAACGGCAAAAGGCATATCTATATACCATATTGATAGTGTGAGCAATATCTAAGGTTAACATCTTGGTCAGTTTCAGAGATACAGCATGGAAACTGGTCATACCCCCATTTTGAGACCAAGTCCAAACTGTTTCCATGGAAATAAGAAAAATTATAAAGGTAATTTTAGCAAAAACAGTTAGCAAAAACAGTAAAAGGCGTATCTACATACAATGTTGAAAGGGTGTGCAAAGTTTGATGTAAAATCTGAAGCTCTTTCCGAGTTAAAATCGGGAAACAGTGGGAACGCAGAACGCAGAAACAATACGTCTCCCTACCCTCCTGGGGGGAGACATAAATATGCAAAATATGAGAAATAACTCTGTAGTGACATTTTAAGTAATTAAAAGTCTTTTATAAAAGCTTGCAAACAAATATCTGCAATGGCAACCGAGAAAAGCTTTCCAAACAAATATTTCCAAAAATCCAACATGGCCACTGATGCCATGAAAACTCATTAATTTTCATTCAAAATATAATGAATCATTATTTTGGTCATTCATGAGTATTATCCAACATATAATAGCAGGACAAAATAACCTTTTGTTGATTTCTTTTTTTTGTTGTTGTCTGAATGTAGATGGCCCCCTTAACCCTTTAAGTAAAGGAAGGCTAGAAAACCTTTTTATTCTCCAGTCTTTTAGATTTAACCACGTACACGTGTGCAAGATATATCCCTTTTGGTAATGGTGTTTTAGGAAAAGGAGACTTGTATTTAAATGGCAGGGTCAAAGCACACAGCAAGGGGAAAGTTACACGACAACAGCACCAGAAATAGGAGGGCAATACAGTGAAGCATAAGGAGAGGTGAAATGCAATTTGTGAGCAAGTTATAGGCCAGGCTCAGGTCAAGCATAAGTCAGTCAAACAAAGTGGAATGAAAAGTCATAGGCAAGTTCTATCAGTCATAAGTGAGTCATATAAGACTCATATATGAGTAAACGGCCAGTCATAGGTAATGCGAAAGCAAGTCACAGGCATTTTACAGCAGAGTCGTGAACAATTCATAAGCCAGTCACAGGATAGTGAACCAATAGATTGCCAGAGGGAAGCGATCATGAGAAATACCTGTGAATAGAAAGCAGTGGGAAGGTAAGAGGGCAGGGCAGGGCAGGACAGGGTAGCTACTCTCCGCTACTTGGCTCCAGTTATCTAAATGGTATATCAATAATGCAACATAATATGTGTAAGGTCATGGCTCCCAGTAATGCAAATTTCATTACAACACTGGACAATGCAATGCTGCACAATCACCTACGGTTTCTTTCGAATTAACAGTCCACATAACTGCCCATCATCATTCCAGACTGCATGAGTTCACACTAATGCTCAAGTATAGGCCTAACCTTAATCTTAGCCTTTTGTACTCATGAGATGGTACAAAAGACTGCTCATTGTGAACTCTCACACACACAACAGTTATACCAATGGCTTGGTATGCCCAAAAGAGGATACCCCCACTGTTTTTTACACCCACAAGTTGACACACCCTCAGGCAGAAGCATAACGTCTCCAGCTTGTCAAAAATGCTGCCAGCAATACACGTAGCCTGTTACATCCACAGCCTAAAACATACACAGCCTACTGCACCAAAAAAGAAATTATACACCAACAGCCTACAATACCCACAATCTGATACGACCGCAACCTACTACATTCAAAAGCTGATATAAACAAAGCATATTACACCCACAAGCTTAAATATCCAAAGCCTGTTCCATCGAGACCCTTTCAGACCCTAACATCCACAGCCAGCAACATCTACAGCCTATTACACCCACAACCCATTACATCTGTAACCTCCTAAATCCCTGGCCTGTTTAAATCAGTTACACCCACAGTCTAAAATCCACCCATATAGCTTCTTAGTCACAGGCTGTTTCATCTGATAGTAATTATGTCCACAGCCTGTTAAACCCATAGCATGTAAACACCGCAGGCTGTTATCTCCACAAACTGTTGCGCCCACATAACACCCAGAAGAAAGACCAGAATTCTTGTGTCCATTCTGAAGACAGGTGAAACCATTTTGCTTTCAATCCGGTCTAAGCTGGAGACACTGCTGTGCCCTCCTTGTCCCCTTTATCTGAGGCTTACCTGGGGGGCGGGGAGTGCCCAGGATGTGCAGGGCACTGAGGGGGGGCCAGGCTAACGTGGGAGGGGTTCCACGGCTCATGGGAAATCAGGATGTTTTGCTTGTACTACAAAGGTGACAGGAGGAATATTGCAGAAAGTCAGGGTTGCATTCACATTAAAATCTGTAAATGTTCCAAATGTGATCATCAGTCACAGCTCATAAGAGGATTGATTAGGATGGACTCACCGTGTAGAGACTGGGGTCAGGAGTAGTCTGTGCACTGTTCAGGAAAGACAGAAGAAGCAGAAATGTCCAGCTAATTCTTTTTCTCTAAGTGCTTAGCAGTAATGTTGCAGTTGGAGTAATCTGAGCACAAGAGGGCATTCGAAGAGCAAGCAGCCAAGCAAATCTGAGCATGGACATGGCCACAGCTTCTAGAGTGAACACAGTTGATCAGACTGCTCTCAAATGTATTTCTTGTCTTCTTACGTTTTTTCATTAAAATAATGCTGCAGTGTTTCGTGCATCAGGACTGATAATTAAATAATTAACAAAAATTAAAAACAAGTCGACATGGTCAACAACATCCCCCGCCAATCGTGTGCTTCTTATTTTCGAACTCCATCAAGGCCTTTATGGTCTGAAGCTACACATCAAATTTGGTTACTGAATCTGTAGTAGTTTCTGAGTAAGGCTGTCCCCTTTATCTCGGACGCACAGACAGACGGACGGACGGACGTCAAACCTATATCCCCCTCCCACCTTGTGTTGGCGGGGGATAAAAAAAAGAAGTTTTTTTACTGGGAGTCTGATTGAGAGCAAGTTCTCTTTTGCAATGGAGCACTTTCATGAATGATAGTAAAATATGTCATACAAAAATAAATAAATAAATAAACACAAAAGAACTTCAGTAAACATGCACATTCCACGTTCGTGGCATCCAAAAACAGACATCCAAAACAATCAAATGGAACCAGTGTTTCCAAGTTCCGCAATTGTTGAGGCCTATTCCTTTTCTGTGGGGCATAATTCCTAAAAGCAGTTTTACCCAGTTCAGCATGAACCCTTGGGATGTCTAAAACCAAATACTCAAGAGCATGAAGATGGTATTCCCCCCTTCTAAAATGAAGCATACTGCCAATATATCCTGTAGTTTACCTATAACAATGTCTTGTATATAAAAAGACAACGATGCATGCTGCTCCCTTCTCATGGCCAGGGAAGACCAACCAACCTTCAAATAAAGACTACAGTGATGTGTTCTGAAGCCTTCTCCTGTTATGAACGATAAGGCAGCATGGTATACTGCGTCAAGCAGTTTCAGTGATGAGGGAGCAGAGTGCATATAAATTACATCACCAGAGAATAGCTGCCTCAGCGACGATAAAGCATAGCCAATTTAACTTTCAAATTCTTAGTTAGCTCATCAAGGTGCTTCCTAAATTTAAGTTTCTCAGTAACCCAATGCCCAGGTATTTGTATCAAGAAATGCTTTCAATTTCTATTCCACTTGTTGTCATAATGCTGCCATTATAAAACCTTGCAGGTTTCTGAGAGAATAGCATGCAGAGTTTTCTAATAGTTTCAGGTCAAAAAGAGCCTGTTGGAAGATTTAAAAATCTGATTGTAAATTTTGAAGAGCTAGCTCAACAGAAGAAGCAGCTGAGTAGATGACTGTATCATCAGCATAAAGATGGATTGTTCTCTTGATAAGATTTGCACCCAAAATCATTAATAGAAAGTGCAAATAGCAAAGGCCCCAAAATAGAACCTTGTGGAGCCCCCTGCTAAGATAAAGTTTGATTGATAGCCATTGGCCACAACCGCTTGACACCTACCAGTTAAATAATTTTTAAACCAATTCAAAGATTTAATATCAAACCGGATGACACTTAGCCGCTTCATAAGTACAGAATGGTCGACTGTGTCAAATGCCTTTGATAAGTCAATAAAAAAGGCAGCACAATCTTGCTTACTGTTCAAGGCAGAAACAATATAATTTAATACCTTAGCTGCAGCAGACACAGTGCTATGACCCGGTCTGAAGCCTGACTGAAGCAAATTTAAAATAGCATGGTCAGATAGAAATTATCTAATTTGATTATTCACCAGCCTCTCAAAGACCTCAGATAAGCATGGCAGTTTTGAAATAGGTCGATAGTTATTCAGGTCGTCTGAAGAGCCACTTTTATGCAAGGGAGGAACAAATGCGGTTTTCCACAAAGCAGGAATCGAACCTGTCAACAGGAATAAATAAAAAAAAAAATTTATTATTATTATTATTATTATCACTACAAGTCGACAGTGTCATCACTATCCCCTGCTACGATCAAGAGCCATAACTTCGAGAAAAAATAGGCTTAGATATCCATTTTCAAATTCAACTTAGATCATGAGAAGCTTAATAAGCAAAAAAAAAAATAAAAAATTAACGCATCTAGGTATGATGGTATCAGAGAAATTTTGTCCCCATTGTGGCCTGGACTCCCACTTTGTGGCAGGGGATGATGATAATAACAATAATAATAAAAAAAATAATAATAATATAGCTGCGTGCAGCCATTCTAGGGTTCAAGCCAATGAAAACTGTTCAAAGATGAAAACAAGAGTAAGACCATTGGCAGTTTCTGACAACTGTACTAACAATAACTAAAAGATTTTATGATATGACAGATGCCAATTAATTTACAGCCAATTCCGTAAACGACCAAACTCTATTTTGGAAATGCAGTCACCCCCAATTGGTTAATTTCTGTAATTCACTGTTATGTTTGCCATCTTTGAATTTTATAGCCCTTCAGGAAAGACTGTTACATCATATGTACAGATACAAAGTATATATATAGTGAATACCAAATGGGCATTTTCATATCACATGCTGTATCAACCCGAGACCCCAGTATCAGCCCTAAAGCTCTTGGGCTGTTACTGGTCGAGGGTTGATGCAATGTGTGATATGAAAATGCGCATATGATGTTCTATTTATCAGTTGCTGATTTTGGCCATAATTAATGATGCTTTTTATCCTAAGCATTTATTTCAGGTCATTATTGTCCATCATTACAGGCCAGTAGCACTAGCATTTGCTTTTAGTCAGCGGTGTTCTCAAGTCAATGAAATAGCCAATTAGCCAGCTAGCATGAAAACGTGATTTACATTAAGGTATTAAATCTGCGTTTCTTCAATAGCTTACGCACTAAATGTTTTTCTACAGCTCTTTGCATGAATATTGCTGCAAAACGTGGCATTAGGCATGCTGTTTACAAATAATTCTGTGTCAATAACTTAATCCAGTTCAGAAATTTCAGCCGTTGAGGAATTCATGAGTATCTCCACCATGACAGCGACTAATCAGCGTCTGAAGTTGCCAACGAGGCTCGTGACTGTTGCGGTAGCAATGGTTGCTGCCACTGATACAAGATTTTCCCCAGCGGGCAGATACGGATTATACAGGATTTCAGCCCGGCGGGCTGATACAGCCTCGTGCTCATATGACATGGGCAGATTCCCCATATTTATAAGGAAGTATATGATAAAAGCTGGAATTAGGGCTGGGCGATATATCGATATTATATCGATATCGTGATTCAAAGTAAAATATCGTCACGGATTTTGACTATCATAATATCGTGATATGAAATAAGTGTTGGCTTTTCTGGTTTTAAAAGCTGAATTACAGTAATGGGTTGCATTTTTCTGCACTTGCAAGACTGTTGAAGCTGTTGCCTGTACTTGTTTCATCGTTATGTCAACATTACTAATAAATGGTTATAGAAAATGTTATTGTGCACATATTTTGCAAAAGCACCAACATTTGTCCCGAAGATATCAACAAAATATCGATATCGAGTATTCGGTCACAGATATCGAGATATTAGATTTTGTCCATATTGCCCAGCCCTAGCTGGAATAGGATAGTATATTATTTTTATATATTGTACAGTACACTTCTTTCCTTTCCATATATTCCCGAATCATTCTCCCCTTAGTCTACTGATCTGTAGGCCTTGTTAGTACCGGTTAGTTAAAAAGAAATAATGACAATAAATCTTCTGACTCTGACTCTCCCTGAATGGTTGTGGAAATATGTCTATTCATATGTTAAGCCACATACCTTTTAAAATCCATTGGTCAATATCTTCAAAAAAGATAAAGATATAAACATGAAAAATGCAATCTTTAATAAGCTAGGTCCACTGATCATGGACAGCAAATCTGATGCAAAGTGAACAAACCGTTTAGGAGGAGATGTCAAAACTGGGTTTTTCTAAAAATTTGAAATGGCGGAAAATCTACCCAAGTGGACCTTACGAGTCCTACCTGAAAATTTCTAGAGGGAGGTCCAGTACATCTCTGTAGGAAATTTCATGTGAATTGGACTCACGGTGTAGGAGTTATGACCTTTTAAAAAAACCTTTAATCATAGGGCCATTATTGGGCCAATTGGGGTTATATTAATTAGGCAAGTAATGAACACATTTTCCAATCATTCGTGAAAGTTTCTCGTCTCTATAATGTTTCATCTCACGGGAATATGTGCAAACATTTCTGAAGATTAATAATAACTCGACAGTCCGGTTGGCTGCGACTGCATGGGTGTAGCCCCCAAAAGCCTGCTTCTCCCCCTTTTTGGCGCATAATTCAGCCAATACTGTCGCCACGGCAACTGAAATTGATAGGTGTTATATGTTAAGTATATCACATGTCCAGACCAAATATGAAAGTAAATCTGTCCAAAATTGCAGCCTGTACAGCGTCCACAACGGAATCTCCATGTTTTGCCACTAATGTGCATGTTATGCAACCAATACTGTTGCCATAGCAACAAAAATTTACAAGAGTCATAAGTGAAGTATAACACATGTACATATCAAATATGAAATTAATCGGTCAAAAATGACAGCCTGTACAGCATTCACAAGGAAGAGTATGTTTCAGCACAAATCTGCACATTATTCGGCCAATACTGTTGCCATGGCAACAAAAATTTTCATTTTACATGTCATATATCAAGTGTAAGACATGTCCATACCAAATATGAAAGTAATTAGTCAAAAATTGCAGCCTGTACTACAAAACCCAAAACCAGTGAAGTTGGCACGTTATGTAAATCATAGATAAAAACAGAGTACAATGATATGCAAATCCTTTTCAACTTATATTCAATTGAATACACTGCAAAGACAAGATGCTTAATGTTCAAACTGAGAAACTTTTTTTTTTTTTTTGCAAATAATCATTAACTTAGAATTTAAAGGCAGTAAACCATTGCAAAAAAGTTGGCACAGGGGCCTTTTTACCACTGTGTTACATCGCCTTTCCTTTTAACGACAGTAAACGTTTGGGAACTGAGGAGACTAATTTTTGAAGCTTTTCAGGTGGAAGTCATTTCCCATTCTTGCTTGATGTACAGCTTAAGTTGTTCAACAGTCCAGGGTCTCCGTTGTCGTATTTTACGCTTCATAATGCGCCACACATTTTCAATGGGAGACAGGTCTGGACTACAGGCAAGCCAGTCTAGTACCCACACTCTTTTACTACGGAGCCCTGCTGTTGTAACACGTGCAGAATGTGGCTTGGCATTGTCTTGCTGAAATAAGCAGGGGCGTCCATGAAAAAGACGTTGCTTGGATGGCAACATATGTTGCTCCAAAACCTCTATGTACCTCTCAGCATTAATGGTGCCTTCACATAGGTGTAAGTTGCCCATGCCTTGGGCACTAATACACCCCCATACCATCACAATTGCTGGCTTTTGAACTTTGCGCCGATTACAGTCTGGATGGTTCTTTTCCTCTTTGGTCCGGAGGACACGACGTCCACAGTTTCCAAAAACAATTTGAAATGTGGACTCGTCAGACCACAGAACACTTTTCCACTTTGTATCAGTCCATTTTAGATGAGCTTGGACCCAGCGAAGCCAGCGACATTTCTGGGTGCTGTTGATAAATGGCTTTCGCTTTGCATTGTAGAGTTTTAACTTGCAGATGTAGCGACGAACTGTAGTTACTGACAGTGGTTTTCTGAAGTGTTCCTGAGCCCATGTGGTGATGTCCTTTACACACTGATGTCAGTTTTTGATGCAGTACCGCCTGAGGGATCGAAGGTCACGGGCATTCAATGTTGGTTTTTGGTCTTGTCGCTTACATGCAGTGATTTCTCCAGATTCTCTGAACCTTTTGACGATATTACGGACCGTAGATGATGAAATCCCTAAATTTCTTGCAATAGCTCGTTGAGGAATGTTGTTTCTTAACCGTTTGACAATCAGCTCACACATTTGTTCACTAAGTGGTGACCCTCGCCCCATCCTTGTTTGTGAATGACAGAGCCTTTCAGGTAAACTGCTTTTATACCCAATCATGGCACCCACCTGTTCCCAATTAGCCCGTTCACCTGTGGGATGTTCCAAATAAGTGTTTGATGAGCATTCCTCAACTCTCTCAGTCTTTTTTGCCACTTGTGCCAGCTTTTTTGAAACATGTTGCAGGCATCAAATTCCAAATGAGCTAATATTTGCAAAAAATTACAAAGTTTACCTGTTCGAACATTAAGTAACTTGTCTTTCTAGTGTATTCAATTGAATATAGGTTGAAAAGGATTTGCAAATCATTGTATTCTGTTTTTATTTATGATTTACACAACGTGCCAACTTCACTGGTTTTGGGTTGTACGTCCGAAACAAATTCTCTTATGTTTTATCACTAATTACCATATTATTTGGCCAATACTGTTGCCATGGCAACCAAAATTGATCGGTGTCCTAAGTGAATTGGAACACATGTCCATACCAGATATACCAGTGTTTGTGGGCGCTCAGAAGCACACTATCCATGCACAAGCTCAGACCGGCATGCTGACATCCTCTGAATGGGACTTTCTTTAAATGTAGAACGTTTGGACCAATTTTGAAAATTTTTGTTACAATAAGACCAAGTTCCTCTTTCATGGCATCATGAGTTTTGTTGAGGTCTCTGCATGGTCCCATGTCCATGAAATTTCTCACATGTAAAAGGTGTCGTGAGGATTGCTTTTTTGAAATTTTTTGCGGGGCACTATGGAGCCATTTTGCCACGCCCATGAGCAATGCCAGTGCTGCAGTAAAATATATACTGGGCTTAAGGCGTGTACAAAATTTTGTGAGTTTTTGAGCATGTTAAGGGCCTCAAAAATGCAGTGGTTGATTAGGGGGCACTGCAGAGCCAGTGTGTCACGCCCAGGGCCAATTGGGCAATGAAATCAAAGAGCATCACACTTAACTTGATTACAAAGTTTTGCGGGTTTTCGAGCATGCAAAAGCCCTCAAAAAAGTGTTCATAAAATTTGGAAAAATGCAGGTAATGGCTCATAGCTCACTTCCTATTTGGCAAAAAACATTTTTTTTAAATTTGCAAAACCTCATTATGAACCCAATCACCACACCAAATTTCATGAAAATCCCAAATCTCAATCCCAAAATGGCCACGTGTTTGGTGGCGCTAGAGAGACAGCGGGGCATGCCCAAGGTCAATTGATATGCCGATTTTGCCATTACACAAGAGTGAACATATATCTAAAATTTGGCAGAGACTGAATGATGCATGTGCAAATTATGGCAATTTCTTGTTTCTTGGCGAGACATCAGAATTCAACACACCATGGCCACACCTCTCAATTAAAACTCACCATTTCAAAATGGTGAAAATTTAAAAATGTCAGATTTCCTGTTGGATTTAGGGTCAGGCTTCAGAGACTTTTGTAGATTGTGGTAAGATGAATCATTCGGCAAAGGTTTTGTGACTGCTGCTTAAACGTATTCCTGCCAATTTTTTATTGAATTCTGAAAATTCTAGGTGGCGCGAAAAAGCGTTCATTTGAATAAGCAATAAAATATCAAATTTTTCGCCAGGCCCTATGCATGTGCCAATTTTGATGACTTTCTGCCCATGAGAAAGGCCTGAAAAATGGGAAAATTTTTATTTGGGAACAAAAATAATAATAACAAGTCGACATGGTCTACAACATCCCCCGCCAATCGTGCGCTTCTCATTTTCGAACTCAATCAAGGCCTTTATGGTCTGAAGCTACACACCAAATTTGGTTGCTGTATCTGTAGTAGTTTCTGAGTAAAGCTGTCCCCTTTATCTCGGACGGACGGACGCACGGACGGACGGACGGAGGTCAAATCTATATCCCCCTCCCACTTCGTGTTGGTGGGGGATAATAAACAGTACAGTTAAAATGAGGTCCTCGCAACTTCAGGGCTCGGGCCACAATAATAACAACAATAGTAATAATTTAATTAGACAGTCATTATTCCCCCCAACTCAATCTTAAAACTTAAATTACCACACACATTCCCCTTGTAGGATGGATATTATTTAATTTGAGAACAGAAAGTAGAATGTTTCCAGCAATTTTATAAAACGGAGAACTATTTTTTTCAGCCAAATAAGAGCAACTTCATATTTTAATTGTCAATACTTCACATTTATTTCTTACTCACACAAACTACAAATTAGTTTAGGAATTGATAAATTCAGACAACATTAATCATGGCTTAAAGCCAATTTAACCCCTTTGTCACTCCGACGGCCCGTCCTCATGCCACATATTTGGAAAGCTAAGATTCTTGTGATTCAATTGATCCCAACCATTTCAAAATATAATCATCATAGCAGCTTTAATCAAAGCCTGACCATAAACAAACAAACCAACGGTTACAAAACTGATGTAACTCACCAATGAAGCCTCCTAGTACTCCTCCAGTCAAACATATCCCCTCAAACATGGTCTTGTTACATCCACAAAGTTCCAGAAAATCCAATCCAGTAAAATATTTAGGCCAAAACACACTATTATGCCAGTAAATATCCACTAACAGCTGCTGCATCGTTTGAAATGGGCCGAGGGATATCCATAAAGTCCGCTGTATTTGTAGTCATAGCTCCGGAGAACATGTAAACTGTACGGAGCCATTGGATAGGCATTTTAGGCAAATTTTACTTAGGGTAAATGGAAGGGATTTGAACCTTTGTTATTGATTTACGCAAGACAAAAGAGGTTGGGATTAGGGTTTGAGGGTGAAGTGCAGGCTTACCTCAAAAGAGCCGATTTTGTAGGATTCACAGGAGTTAGGGGAAAGGAGGAAGATGTGACTGTAATTCAAAAGGAAATAATGATCAGAAAGCTGCACTACATTTCATTCATGTTTAGGTACAGTTTGCATTCTAAATGTACAAAAGCAACCTTGAAATGGAGTAAGAATGCATTTTTATCAGAGCAAGTACAACTCCAATTCCAAAATAGTTGGAATGCTGTATAAGATGTTGTAATCAAAACAGAATGCAATGATTTACAAATCCCATAAAACTACACTTTATTCACAATAGAACATAGACAACATATCAGATGTTGCAATTGAGACATTTTACCGTTTCATTAAAAATATTTGCTCATTTTGAAATTGAAGGCAGCAACACATCTCTAAAGTCAGGACAGGTGCAACAGAAGGCTGGCAAAGTAACTGGTACTTATAAAAAAAAAAAAGGCAGCTGGAGGAGCATTTTGTAACTAATTAGGTTAATTAGCAACAGTTCAGGAACATGACTGGGTATAAAAAGAGCATTTTAGAGAGGCAGTCTCAGAAGGTTGCAGAGGGCAGAGGTTCAATAATCAGCGAAAAACGGCGTCTTAAAATTGTAAAAAATTTCAGAAAAATGTTCCTCAGTGTAAAATTGTGAGGACTTTGGATATCTCAGTGTCATCAGCATCATCATCAAAAGATTCAGAGAATCTGGAGAAATCTTAGAGCGCAAGGGACAAGGCCGAAGGTCAGTACTGGATGCTCGTGATCTTCAGGCCCGCAGGCAGCACTGCATTAAAAACAGGCATGATTCTGCACTGGAAGTCACTGCTTGAGCCCAGGCCCACTTCCAGGAGTTATTGTCTGTAGACACAGTTTGCCATGCTATCCACAAATGCAAGTTAAAGCTGTGTCATGCAAAGAAGAAGCCATATGTGAACACGATCCGGAAACGCCATCGTCCTCTTTGGGGCCAAAGCTCACTTAAACTGGACTGAGGCAAAATGGAAACCTGTTCTGCGGTCTGATAACTCAAGAATTTGAAATTCTGTTTGGAAACCATGGACACCGTGTCGTGCGAACTAAAGAGGAGAGGGCCAATCCAGCTCAACAGCGCACGGTCCAAAACTATTCATCTCTGATGGTATGGGGTTACAGTCGTGCCCATGGCGTGGGCAGCTTACAGACATGGGCACGATTACAGATCTACGATTACAATTATAAAGCAGGATGATTACGATTACAATTACGATTACACATGTACATGTGTAATCGTAATTGTAATCGTAATCATCCTGCTTCATTATCGTAATCGTAGATCTGTAATTGTGCCCATGTCTGGCAGCTTACATGTCTGGAAAGGCACCTGATGTTGAAAAGTATATAAAGGTTTAATAACAACATATGCTCCCATCCAGGCAACATCTCTTTCAGGGAAGGCCTTGCATATTTCAGCAAGACAATGTTAAACCACATACTGTATCCATCACAACAGCAAGGCTAAGCAGTTGAAGAGTCCGGGTGCTGAACTGGCGTACCTGCAGTCCACACCTTCCACCAAAAGCAAACATTTGGCACATCATGAAACGAAAAATCCAGCAAAGACCACCCAGGACTGTTTTACAGCTAGAAACCTACATCAGACAAGAGTGGGAAAACATTTCTCTTCCTAAATTCCAGCAACTGGTAAACTGGTCTCACTTCCCAGACGTTTACAGAGTGTTGTTAAAAGAAGAGGGGGTGCTCCACAATAGTAAACATGGCCCTGTTCCAACTTTTTGGAAAAATTTTGCTGCCATCACATTCAAAATGAGCAAATATTTTTCATTAAATTGTAAAACATCTCACTTTCAACATCTGATATGTTGTCTATCCTCTAATGAAAATAAAATATGGGTTTATGAGATTTGCAAATTATTGCATTCTTTTAATTTCTTTCCATTTAAATCTTACATCTCACCTTCTTGGAATTGGGGTTGCATGATACAACAGACAACCGGACTATAAATATAGTATATTCCAGGCAAAAGCTAGGCACTATTGACACTTTCCTATCCCAGTGAATAGGAGTTCAGTGCATGTGTGCTGACTAAGTGTGCTGCATGTAGGACATGTGTATGCGGAGATCAGATTTTGGGAAGGTTGCATGTTGGCACACTATATGCATGCGGTGTATGTGCATGCTATTCATGTATGAGCAATCATCAAGTTGATCATAGCACAAACTCTGTTCCCAATTCGTTCTTTATGTAGGGCTGATTTAATCATCTCCCTCACTGGTTGCAGAGAACACCCAGAATGGGACCACTCTCAAATTGGTGAAAATTCACGAGCTTGCAACTCCATTCTTGTTACAAAAACCCCCTTTGCTTCAGGAAAAAAAAAAAAAAAAACAAGATGTGTTTGTGAAACACTGATGCCCCCATGCATAACATGCACATGCTAACCATTAAAGGTCAAGGTCACAAGGTCAACATTCATGACCTCATCAGAAAGGCCTTATCCTAAGGAATACATATGCCAGGTATCAAATGCCTATGACTAGCTAATGAAAAGTTATGGCCCATGTTAAAGTTTTTGTCACCAAACGTCATGCTCCAAGGTCAAGGTCACAAGGTCAAAAGTCATGACCCCATCTGAAATGACTTCTCACAAGCAATGTATACGCCAAGTATCAAAGTCCTATCATGAGCCGATCAAAAGTTATAGCCATGGCAAAGTGCGGACAGACAGACGGACAGGTGAAAAACTATATGCCCCCGAAACTTCGTTTACGGGGGCATAAGAAACAATTCTGACAGGTGACCACAATTTATATATTCAACACCTGCCATATATGTGAATGCAACATTATTCATCACCCCCAAAAATTATGTGATTATATTTGCTAAATTATTTACAACATAAGCAAGTGGCATCAAAGCTGGGAGGGGAGTGTATGCCTTCCCAGTTTCCGGTTGATGCAATGGCTCGTAAGCCACTGCTCAATTGCTTTGTCTGTGCTACATAATCTACAAATCAGACATCTATGAATCATAATTTACAAGTCAGTACGTACACGTACACGCGCGCACACACGCACACACACACACACACACACACACACACACACACACACACACACACACACACACACACACACACACACACACACACACACACCCCAGCCACTTTATTGGGCACACCTGTTCAACTGCTCGCTAATGCAAATATCCAATCAGACAATCACATGGCAGCAACTCAATGAACTTAGGTATGTAGTCATAGTCAATACGATCTGCTGAATTTCAAACCAAGCATCAGAATGGGGAAGAAAGGTAATTAAAGTGACTTTGAGCGCAACTTAATTGTTGGTGCCAGACGGGCTTGTTTGAGTACTTCAGCAACTGCTGGTCTACTAGGATTTCACAGAGAATAATCCTAAGAAGAAAAAATATCGGGCGGCACGGTGGCACAGTGGTTAGCATTGCTGCCTCACAGCAAGAAGGTCGTGGGTTTGAATCCGGCCTGGGGCCTTTCTGTGTGGAGTTTGCATGTTCTCCCCGTTGCGTGGGTTTTCGCTGGGTACTCCGGTTTCCTCCCACAGTCCAAAGACATGCAAATCAGGCTAACTGGAGACACCAAATTGCTCATAGGTATGAGTGTGAGAGTGAATGTGAATGGTGCGTGCGCCCTGCGATGGATTGGCAAGCTGTTCAGGGTGGGTCCCTGCCTTTGCCCGTAGTCAGCTGGGATAGGCTCCAGCTCGCCCCTTGACCCTAGTGAGGAATAAGCGGGTATAGAAAATGGATGGATGGAAGAAAAAATATCCAGTGAGTGGCAGTTCTTTTGAGTGAAAATGCCTTGTTAATGCCAGACGTCAGAGGAGAAAAGCCAGACTGGTTTGAACTTATAGAAAGGCAACAGTAACTCAAATAACCACTGAGTCATTCAATGTCAAATTATCAGACATACAAAACATTTTTCACCATGTAGTCATAGATTGCTTCAATATTTTCACATTATAGACATATATTAGTAATGAATAAATCTGAAATTTCAGCTCATTGGGACCAAAAACAAATTTTTTGTGAATTATTTTCTAAGGGTACTGTGTCAGTTTTTTTGTCAATTGACTTTTTTTTTTTTATTATACGCCCGTCATAAGACGGGACGTATTATGGAATCATGATGTCTGTCTGTCTTTTGCTTGTGTTCACAATAACTCCACCAATTCTCAATCGATTTTATCCAAATTCACACAGCATGATCATATCAGGTGTAAATTTGATGAGTTCGGAAATCAGTCTGATTGGATCACCCTTCTTCTCAAAATTAACCCTTTTTTGCCCAGACATCGACAAAAACAGTCTGTCCGTTGCTTATGTTCACAATACAATTCACACAGCATCACCGTATCAGGTGGAACTTTGATGAGTTCAGAAATCAGCCTGATTGGATCACCCTCTTTCTCAAAATAAACCCTTTTATGCCCCTTAATCGACAAAAAGAGTACACAAAGTAAGGCGACAGAATGAAGAAATTCGAAAGAGAGAAGCTAAAAAACATGCTGAGGCAAAGAAACTAAGGACACAAAGTGAAGATGTACCTTCCCATCAAACTGTTGCGTGACGGGCGTATATTGCGGTCTCTGACTGCTCTGGTTCTTGTATTTAACATGGCATAACTTTTTTATTATTACACCAACAGCTTTGAAACTATGTATCTAAGCTAATGTTATACTACTTAATCAGAGAATGCAGACCATTTTACTTTATATTACTTGATTGTGGAGCTATGAGGACACCAAAAGTGCCTTTTGTTCAGGCAGTTCCGTGTTTAGGTTCCCAAAGCACCCCCAATATAAACCCTAGCATAGGCTCTCTGGCATTTTTCCCATTCATTTGTCTCTGCTGAATATAAATCAGGCTGAATTCACCATGAATTCATCACCAACTGCAGTCAGTACCTTGTCAAATGTGGAAAAAAAAATGAAATAAAAAAATCAAAAACGCTAAAATGCCACCTATTCAAACCCCCGTATATCAAGGGGCACACCCTAGATTTATTAATTTTTTGGGGGGGGGAATTTTTTCTTTATTTGACAGTTATGCAGTGAAGAGGTACAGGAAGGCTGGGGAGAAGAACGCCAGAACGCTGGGGAGAAGAATCTCAAGAATCGCTGAGTATTTTCAGCTTCTTAAACATTCAACTAAAAATTAAATTGGACAATTTAACTAAATTACATTTTGGCTTTGTCAGTGATATATATTTACACAGCTACATACAAAAAATTTACAAAATTGAGAAGGTGGTGGTGAGACCCATGCGATGATCTGACATGGAATGACCCCAAATGTACTGCTGTACTACTTTGTGGTGCAGAAAAACGGGTATCATCAGGAATGTCACTTGATCTTTTGTTATTCATTGGACGATATGCAGATAAGACTCTGAATATCAGAGCCGTGTGAAATCTTCAGAGATTAGGAAGTGAACATTCAAAACCAGTGCTGTCAAAACCTCCCCATGTCCTCAGCATGCTTGGTAAATCACCTTAAGTCAATCAGTTTGATTAATTTTCCGCTTCAGACCTGAGTAATCCCTATACAAGACTGCCGCATCTTTATCCAGAGACTGCCCCACCTTGACCCATACAATGCTTTGCAATTATCCAGGAATAACCTTTTCCCAAGAGACTGCCTCGCTTTGACACAGAAACTAAGTCACCTTTCCGCAGAGACTGCGTTTTTAAAACCGATAATGTCCCGCTGATGCATAACATCCCACCAACGGATAATGTCCCACAGAGGGATTACAACGCACCTGATTATATAAATATGTGATACAATGAGGATGTCGCCACTCAGAATCAGTCGCTGGATGGCGCTGCGACTGTATGAGCACTTCTACGGTGATCTCGCACGGAATGTCGAGGATGACACAACCGTGATGATTTGGTCGAAATGTACCTATAGCAGCTCATATTGAGACGCGCAAAGAATATCCTATGATATTTTCTACAGCGTTTATATTATATAAGGATTATATGAGGGTTATCAGACTACTGCGAACCCAAGTGTGAAGACACTCTGGAACACTTCAATGGACTTTGCTTAGGCCAATATAATCACCATGATGTCATTACGTCAGTCCAAATGGGAAAAGGGAGCGGTGATGGATGAAACTCTAAAGGACCACCTTAAAAATGCCCCCTTGTGGCACTGCAGTACAGACCCAGCCTGAGGCCCATACCCAAATGAATCATTGGAAAGGTTGATGAGACCACAAATGAGTCTTGGCCTGTAAATTCCATCCAAATTTTATCATGGGAATGGCTGACCACAAAGACGCTCAATGTCGGTCACCCAAGTCTGAGAATGAATTAAAATGCAGAATATACAATGACCTTGACAGTAAATGCCAAGGTCAAAGATAATGTTCACCAGTAAATACTTCGTCAATCAGGCCGATATCACCCAAATACGAAATATCCTAAATACTGAAGGTGTGACATTATGCGTCAAAAAGGTAAGATAAATTAGGACGTTATGCATTGAGAGAGACATTATCAGTTGGAATAGTGGGCGCATAATGTCCCTCTGGGACTTTATGAGTCATTATCGGTTCTAACGTGTTATGCCTCACCTTCACACAGAGTGACTACTTTGCATTTATCAAAAGACTGGCAGACTTAACCCAGAGACTTGCCCCATAGACTGTCTTGCTTTCACCCACAGTTTGCCTTGCTTTCACCTAGAGACTGACTGCTTTGTCTTTACTCAGAGACAGCCCCAGTTATCCCCAGAGACTGACTGCCCAGCTTTTACAAAGAGACTGCCTCGCCCTTACCAAGAGACAGAGTCACTGTTCCCCAGAGACCGCCTTCCTTTCATCAAGAGACTGCTTTGCCTTTACCCAAAGACAGCCCCAGTATTCCCCTGAGAACGACTGCCTCGTCTTTACTCAGAGAATGTCTTACCTTCATGCAGAGACTGCCACACCTTCACCCTGAGGGAACCTGGGGCATACCCAGAGGGTGCATTGCCTTTACCCAGAGACTGCTTCACCTCTCATCACTTTCTCACCTTTGCCTAGAGAGTGTCTCCGGGAGGGGTAGCGCTTGCTGGGCCGGCGTTCAAACGTGCTGGCCCTTCGTAACCGGCTCAAATGTGTCGCCTGATACTCTGTCCTTCCACTGTGGAGAACAAACATGCTGTAATATGAGCAAATATAAGCTAAAGACTTTAAAAATAACTGTATTTTCACAGCTGAAGCAGATTTGAGTATTCATGATAGTGATAATAATGCATGATTTACCAATACAATAAATATGTTCCACTTGCAAACAGTCCATTGGAAACCTAAATCAAAGATACTAAGATGTGGATGGCCCCTCCTAAATTCAGACAAAACTTGGCTGCTGGGTAAGCTCACTCGGTTATGGCGCCACGTTTTCGGAACAGTAGTGACTACCACGGCGCGAGTTCGATCCCCGGTCGTACTAACCGGCAGTGGTTGGCAGCTTTTTTAGGGCAGTGCACGATAGGCTGTAGCGCTGTGGATATGCAAATTAGGAAGGGACTGCTGGGAAGATATATCAAAAATTGTCTTGTTCGTTGCTCAAGTGCCTCCTATTGGCCAGCCGGGCGCTCTCCAGTGAGTTTCCAAAGTTTGCTCATGTTTGGTTATCCTGCGCCCTCGTTCTGAACTTGAGAAAGTTTCGACCAATGAGTGTAAAGATGCGGGGGCTGTCAGGCGCATGCTTTGGAGGAGAGCCATAAACTCACTCTCTCTCCTGAGCTGGCAACAAGGGGTTGCATACGCGTATGACTTGTACATAGTTCTCAGATTGGAAATTCCAGATTCAGGTGGGATTGGAGATGCCAAATTTATTAAAAAAAGAAAAAAAAACTCAATTCAACTTTAATTTTTGTTGGATGGTCAAAGCTCATGAGTAAAAATCCACTGATATCCTTAATGCACCTCAATGGTGTTTCTGAGGCTTTATCCCTCTGCGCAGATGTAGATGCCAGTGGACATGGAGCTGCTCTATTTATGCACGCAGATACACTATTCTATCAGTAGGCGGCACATCAGGAACAGTTCTTGAATATTTAATATTGAATATTATATTCATATATTCAATATTAAATTATATTCAATATTATATTAATATTATAAATATTAATATTTTATTGAAGCCATTCTGGAACACAAATTAGAATGTGGATGAGTCAAGTCCCATCCCTATATCTCAGGAGTTGTACGAATTAGACTCCTGATGTCTAGCCAAACCTGATGTGCAAACCGCTCAAAATACTTGCCCAAAGTATCTATCCAGCAGTTAATAAAAATGATCTCTTGCAAAAAAATAAATAAATAAAAAAATCATTGTCCTTTGTAGCAACCACTTTAGCTATAATGAGCAACGGGTATCCTAATTAAGTAGTAAAAAAAATCCATTTTCTGAAGCAAAATTTCAATCTGGAATTGATCCTATGCCATTCTACAATCAATTATAGTCATCATATATTAAACATTCGGAATTTCCCACCATAGATTTACACATACATTCTTCCATCAAAGAAAACTTTTTCTTCATATTATGTATGAGTACAATTGTATGTTTTTTTTTTTATGGCTAGCTGGCTCGCTGGTTTATCACAGCCGTGATGATCGCAGAGCTTGTTTGCCACACTGGTTGGTAAGAGTAACCATGACTCTTTGCTAATACAGTGGGATGCAAAAATTTGGGCACCTCTGGTTTAAATGTCTGTTACAATTAATCTCCAAGTGATTGAAAGCAAACCTGAACAAATACTACAAAGTTAAACATGACACCTTTCTGCAAATTTAAAAGCAAGGTTTCTTTTTATTTTTAGTCTTCTGAGTTTTTAAATGATAAGAAATGAAAAAGGGCCCTGTGTAAAAGTTTGGGAACCCTTTAGGATTATTCTTTGTTACCTTTTAAGAAGATGATTACTAAGGCCCAGACCCAGGTGATTTGCTCGGTAGGACTTAAATGAGTCAGGTGAATATATTTCCAGGGTTGAACTATATCCTGAAGTAACTCCATGCCTTCTAAAGTATCCGACTGTGGTGGTTGTTGTGTCTGGTGTTAAAAACCATGTGTTTCTCTAAACAGTTGTCCATGCATGTCAAAATCAAAATAATTCACTTCCACCAACAAGGAGAAGGCTACAAAAAACTCTAACGACATTTCAAATGACCTATTTCTACTCTCAGAAATATCGTAAGAAAATGGAAAATAAATGGAACAATTGAAGTCAAGGCAAGATCTGGAAGACCAAGAAAAACTTCAGATAGAATGGCCCGAGATCTGGTGAGAAATGCTCAGATGAAGAAATCACTGCAAAAGAGCTACAGAAAAAGAGTAGCAGACACAGGTCTAGTTGTTCACAGGACAACAATACAGCGTACCTTAAACAACAAAGACCTACATGGCAGAGTTGCCAGAAAAAAGCCTTTCCGATGACCTCAACACAAAATTAAGCATCTGAAGTTTGCAAAAGAAAACCTTGAGAAACCTCAAGTCTATTAGAACAATGTGCTTTTTGGCCACAACCAAAGAAGGTATGTTGGGAGAAAAAAGGGTTAAGCATTTGTAGAGAAGAACACGTTGCCAATTGTTGAGCATGGAGGTGGATCCATTATGCTTTGGGGTTGTGTAGCAGCTGGGGGCACAGGCAATATCGTGTGGGTGGAAGGAAGAATGGACTCCACCAAATATCAAGACATTCTAGAGGCTAATGTTCAAAGCTCAGTCCAGAAATTGAAGTTGAAGAGATGTTGGGTATTCCAGCAAGACAATGACCCAATGCGTACCTCAAAATCCACCATGAAGTACCTCTAACAAAGATGGATGAAGGTTTTGGAATGGCCATCACAGTCCCCAGACTTGAACATCATTGAACGTCTGTGAAGAGACCTCAAACATAACGTCCATGCAAGAAGGCAGATGAATATTTCTGAGCTGGAGGTGTTCTGTCCAGAAGAATGGGGAAAAATTCCAAAGACAAGAGTTGAAAGACTCTTAACTGGCTCCAGAAAGTGTTGGCAAGCTGTTATAGCTGCCCGAGGAGGAGTTATAAAAGTACTATCTGACAGGGTTCCTGAAAAAAAAAAAAACCTTTTTGTATGTTTCATTATTTTTAAACAGCGAAAAGTTAAAAAAAAAAAAAAGTATTCTTCCTTTAAAATGTGATGAAATGTGTAATGTTTAACTTTGTAGCATTTAGTGTTCAGGTTTGCTTTCAATCACTTGGAGATTAATTGTAACAGACATTTAAACCAGGGGAGCCCAAATTTTTGCACCCCACTGTAATATAGCATAGAGTGGCATATGGCTCAATGTGGGTTATTGTTTAGAATTTTTACAGTGTTTCACAAAATACAACCCCAGTTCCTTAATAGTAGGGACAAAGTGTAAATTGTAAATAAAAACAAAACGCAATCACTTTCAAATCACACCACCCAGCATTTTATTCACAATAGAACAGAGTTAACAGCAAATGTTGAAACTGAGAAATTTTAAAATTTTATTCACAAAATGAGCTCATTTCAAATTTGATGGCTGCTACAGGCCTCAAAAAAGTAGGGACAGGGGCCTGTTTACCATGGTGTAGCATCCCCTCTTCCTTTTAACAGAGTGGAGGCGTCTGGGCATTGAGGAGGCTCAAGATTCTTGAGTTCAGTCATTGGAATTTGATCCCACTCTTGTGTAATACAGGCTACCAGCTTTTGGAGAGTTTTGGGTCTCCTATGATGAACTTTTAGCTTAATTATGCACCAAATGTTCTCAATCAGTGAAAGATCCGGACAGCAGCCAGGCCAGTTCAGCACACAGACTCTTCTACTACGAAGCCATGCTGTTGTAATAGCTGCAGTATGTGGTTTTGCATTGTCCTGCTGAAATCATTGACTGTATAAAACATGGACGTAGCCTCCATGACGTCACCCATAGGTTTCTGAATATCCATTTTGAGGCAAATTTGGTCACCATCTTGACACTTACTTGACTCCGCCTACCTCCCGGATAATCCAAAAATGAGCAAAAAGGCGGGCTGTTGCTGGAGCTGACGCAAACCCAGTGGGCAGGCCGAATGGAGCTCGTTTGCTGAAACACGCCCTCCAAGCTCGCAGATATCAAGCTCGCTTCAGCTTCCATATTCGACTGAAAACCTCAACCAGCTCAATGCTTCCTGGGTCGCTGAGGCCGAGATGCGAGGTCATATATGTCCCAGTAAAGCAATAGATCCTGCTAAGTCGATTGTGGTGGTGTGTCGAACGCTGTTTATATTCTGAAGCGGTTGCAGGACAAACATTGTTCGTATCCGTGAGGCAATAGCGCGACGAACGCTGTACACCGCTGGGAAGTAGAGGCAGTTGGCTCCCCGAGTATCAGAATCCCGCCATGCGAGCGGGTGCTCGTCTTAGCTCTTGTACGGAAGTATGGCCATCCAGACGATAACATTGCACTACGTAACCTTACTGACAAACCTAACGGATCTTTATTTTCCAACCACACTCTCGCACATTCTAATCTCAAGTATTATCACCCTACATTTTGACTTCGCTGAATTAATCGGTTGCTGTAGCCAGCAAATGTGGGCTCATGAATACTAACACAGCTGGGCGTCTGGCTCAGCTGTGCCCCATGGATATTTCATCCGCTGCCCAGCTTATCTTATATCCGCTAACGTTAATGATACCACTGCAATGCCCAACTTTTTTTTATCGTGTCGTGAAATTAATGATAATTTCGGGGGGAAGCCTTTGCTCCTATTGACACTGAATATAACCGAATGTGGCTGGTTAGTACCACTTTTTCGTTGCCATCTGGCTTAATTGTTGCGTTAATGTGGTTAGCTAGTTTGTGGATGATGGACTTCATGTATAAACACTTAGCGACAGATAGCTAGCTTGCTAGATAACGTGGGATATGTTAAATGATAGCTAGCATTTCTATTTACAATGATACGGTTCCGTAATCGCCCTGAAAATTGAACAAATCCATCGGTGGAGAACGCAGTTCTATATGGTACTGCTGTGTGAATCTACTGAGTGGAAAACCACAGCATTCTGCCTTCCAAATACTCCGGGGAATCAGCTAAGGAGCCAATTGCTACGGAGTCAATTGGTAGCGTGCTATCGTGGTTCTAATGAAGCTGACCAGCCAGTTACATTTGCAACCTGTTAGGGAAACCGTGACGGTTTTCCAACAACTGACTGACAGCTTTTGTTCAAAAATATGTGAACACTAAATTCAAACAATTTTCTGTTCCGCCATTACTTCGCTGCATGCCTGTGCAATAACTGTGGCAGGCATGGGGGGGGGGGGTTACTGTATTCATTCTCTGGCTAGTTGGCTAGAGAACGAACTAACGCTACTTCATGTTGTCAGCAAATTTTATATAAAATAATAATAGTATTTCATCATCTTACAAAAAAGACCACAGACTCTTAACCACACAGCAAGACATTATCACCCTGATATTCGATAAGAAAATCTCCAGTCAGAAACGCGGCCGATGGATCAAGTTCCGTGACTCGTATGAGCCTAGGTAGGATAACGGCTCACAGACGACTAGAAAAGGCCAAGGGTTAGTGGCTAGGCTCGCTGAGCTGTAGAAACCACCCCTCCCTCGGACAGCCAGGCTAGGCCCGTGGTTAGGGCCTGGCGTTCCTACTCTACAGCCAGAGGCTACGTAGGCCTGTGCTCTAGCCTAGCCACAACATAAACGGATGAGCCGACTCCCGCCCAGAGACTGTATATCAAGATTCTGTCACTCAACGTGGCCATGCCCCTAATTATGCAGAAATTTAAGTCTTTAAATAGTAGAGTTACAAAAAATGACAAAAAAATTCACTCCCCCCACAGTTTTTGCAGAGGGGAAGATTAGCCATAGAGACCAAAACCGTATTTTGAACCAGGCTGTAAACATGTTTATTTTTGCTGTAAAATTGGGCTTTTTAACATGGGGCTCAATGGGGATTGACTCGTTTCTACAGCCAGCCTCAAGTGGCCATTCGAGGAACTGCAGCTTTTGGCACTTCCGTATTTGCTTCACTTTTCAGCCTCGCAGGTTGCAGCTTGGCTGAAATACATAAGGCCTTCCCTGGAATAGATGTCATCTGGAGGGGAGCATATGTTGCAGTAAAACCTTTATATACCTTTCAGCATTCATGGTGCTTTTTAAAACATGCAAGTGTCTCACACCTTATGCACTAATGCATCCCCATACCATCAGAGATGCTGGCTTTTGACCTCAACGCTGATAACAGGAGGGGTAGTCTTTCTCCTCTTTAGCCCGGAGGACACGACGCCAAGATTTCCAACAAGAATGTCAAATTTGGACTGGTCTGAGCACAGGACACTTTGCTACAGTCCATTTTAAATTACTTTTGGCCCACAGAACATTGCGGTGCTTCTGGATCATGCTCAATAATGGCTTCCTTCTTGCATGATAGAGTTTTAGGTGGCATATGTGCATGGCACGATGGATTGTGTTTACAGACTGTGGTTTGTTGAAGTATTCCTGGGCTCATTTAGCAATGTCAATGACAGAATTATGCCGGTGAGTGATGCATTGGCATCTGAGGGCCTGAAGATCACCGGCATCCAGTCAAGGTCTCCGGCCTTGTCCCTTATGCAAAGAGATTTTTCCAGTTTCTCTGAATCTTTTGATGATGTTATGCACTGTCAATGATGAGACCTTCAAAGCCTTTGCAATTTGACATTGAGGAACATTGTTTTTAAAGTATTCCACATTTTTTTATGCAAGCCTTCACAGGTTGGAGAGCCTCTGGCCATCATTACTTCATCCCTTTTATAGCCAATCATGTTACACAGCTGATGCCAGTTAACTTAATTACTTGCTAAATGTTCTTTCAGCTGATTCTATATTAAAGCGCCCCTTCTGCGAGAAAATTGACTTATCTATTAGTATTTAAATATGGTAGGTCCAAATGAGTTTGTGACATGTCGTGGTTCTTGAACTCCAACACCACTTGAAGTATTGGTTTCTGCGAATAAGGAAATAGATGGAGGATTTACGCCAATAAAAAACGTGTTGCAGTATTATGAAACACCGCAAATTGAATATTAATATTCTCGCCCGTTCTTGCCCACTCTGGAGTGTAACCGCCCACACAAAGATTCGAGCAAAGTGCCAACTGTCATCCATAGTCTACGGCAGGGGTCAGCAACCAATTCATTTAAAACATTAATAACGGCTATTTAAAATTTTTTTTCTTTCAAACAAAATATCACTTATTTTCGTGATCGCGGTGATACTGAGAAAAGCATTTAATATTTGTGACCCCACTCGTGGAAACACGGCTAGACTCGCTGATCTAATTTTGAGATAAAGACCGTCAAGTGGTCCCTGTCATAAAAAGTGACAAAAATATGAGATGCGAGTTTATGGCTTTAAATCATAGGTTACAAATTGGGGTTTTGAAATAAAGTTCAAAAATTAATTTCTAACATCATACATATTAAAATTAATTTATTGACACTTCATTGCTTTCCACAAACATGGTCTATTATGTTTTCAATCGGCATTTAGTTTACCTTCGGCTGATGAACGCCTGATAGTTTGGGAGTCATTTGGCTTAGGAACTTCTTTTCTACCATTGAAAATAAATGGACACGATAATGCGCACCATCGTAAAGCAGGTCATTCAAAGGTACGGCAGAAGAGTTGCGATGTAAACCAGGGGCGGATTTCTCCACGGATTGCGTCGTAAATTTCAGAAATGAAGCGTTTTCAGGTCTTGTGAAGCTAACCAGCCTAGATTGAGGACATGTCATGCCTGCCAAAACTTTGAATTACCTCACTCAGACAATATTAGAGATATCAGTTAGATTTTTCACGGAATATTCCTTACATGACGTAGAATGACCTTGTGTAAAAAATAATATTTAAAAAAAACAGAAAATCACCAGAAAATGACTTGAGCTGGGTTATCACAGGCAGGGATATAGGTGGCAATTGCAAATGACGAGACATCTGTCTCGTTGCGTTTTCATTTTGCCAAGGTGGGATGATGCATTGGGGCTTGATGCATAGGCAACAAACACGAAAGCCCATCCGGCTAGGCTATTCCAAGAGCTAGGGCACATTTAGAATGGTTTATAAAATCAATAGCCTAATCGCAGGGCTGCCAACTTTCTTCGCATTCTCACACATACGGCGTAGGTCTCACGTATTTTCAGGACATATTCACCAAAGTCAGCAATAGTTCAATTAGCGCATGTATTAATGAGATTTTTACGCGTAATTGAAGTCCTTGAGCATGGCATTTCAGTAGTAGTGATTTCACTACTACTAACACGGAAAGCGATTATGACTCTGGACCTCTTGCGGTTTTTTTTTTTTTTTTACTTGGGGATTAAAAGCAATGCATGTGTTTCATAATCGTTTTAATTCTCTGAATGGGATAAGACCATTTGAAATGTCTTTATGCCATTCCATTGCTTCCCATTCCTGAGTAAAGAAAAGCGTGAGAATTCCCGAGTCATAATCGATTTCCATGTCACCAGTGGGGAAATGAACCGTGATGCATGTGAAACTGATAAACTTTCATGCACAACGACTGAAATTCTGCAAGAGAATCTCTTAAATGCGCATTACTTGAATAAATGCTGATTACAGCACAGGAACGGGAATGCCACTAAGACTCGAGATGAATGCGTTAGAGTTGGCAGCTCTGCAATGGAGAGGGCTGCGAGACATTTCGTCTAATTTGTTAGATAGGCAAGTAAAATTACCATTATGAAACGTCCATTATTCTACGTGTTGATGGCATGTCCAGCATTGCATAGGCCTCCTCTTCAGCTTCGGGGTCATTTATATATAAGGCAATATTTGTGAACTTTGTGTAGCCATGGCGTCGCTGAATTCTTCCTATGCTTCCTGTAAAATCTGTTGTCTTTCACCATCTATGGTACACTCCAATTGCAGTGGGCAGGTTAAGTCCTTCTACCCACTGCACGCTTTCGTACTATTTCATAGTAATGGCCACTAGGACACATGATCATAACAATCCAATCAGCGCATTCATCTTGCCTTAAAATTCAGAATCTATAACATCTTTTGTCATTGGCTCAGGGCGACCCACGTGATCAAACATTATGGCTTCCTCCACGACAAGCGACGTCATGGACGTTTTCATGAAAAATGTCAAGAAAAAATTGTGCGGTATATGGCATATCCACAGTTAAACAACCTACCAGATGGAAGCTATAAAGTCTGTGCTGCTGGGGAAAGATGTTCTTGTCTGTATGCCGACTGGCAGCGGCAAATCCTTGTGTTTCAAAGGCCTGACTTCGGCGATTTCAACCGCTCGCGAGTGAGGCCTGTCACTTTTGTCACCCTCGGGCCAGGCTGCAGATCCAGCCGTGTTAGTCGTGTCTCCGTTGGTGACATTAATTAGCACGCAGGTTGCTCATTTGAGGAGCATCGGCATCACAGCGATCAATCTACATGCTGACAGTGACAACTTGGACCGGGTGTTGGAGACTGAGTCTGGGAACAGGTTTGTAAATCTGTTATAATAATTGTCTAGATCTATAAGTATCATCTTAAAATTCAGTTCATATACACGTTTTGGCGTGTATTTGCGTTTTTTGCATTGAATTTGAATGTAATCGCTCGTGCGAAGAATTCGTTTCGCGTGTAGTGTGAAAGCGACTCTAGGATGTTAAATAACGCAACATTGGCATGCTAGCTAAAATATTATAGTTATCGATGTCTCTAGCAAAACAGCTCGCTTGCGAGTATTCAATTGTGAGCAAACTGTAGCCTTTAAGCTCGCTAGCTAGTTGGCCATGAAGCTAAATACAATGGCGCGCACACACAGCTTGGCATCACTTTGGCTTGCTAGCTATTCTATTATTAGCTAGGTCGCCAACTAGCTTGCTAGCGAGTAAGGCTCAAACCGTCGCCTTATTTCGCCGGTGTAATCATGACCCAAATTGAGCCCTGTTTAAATCAGGATAATAAGACTGTCACATCACGGCCTGAACTGAATTTTAAGATGATAATAATTGTCTAGATCTATAAGTATTATCTTAAAATTCAGTTCAGGCCGTGATGTGACAGTCTTATTATCCTGATTTAAACAGGGCTCAATTTGGGTCATGATTACACCGGCGAAATAAGGCTACGGTTTGAGCCTTACTCGCTAGCAAGCTAGTTGGCGACCTAGCTAATAATAGAATAGCTAGCAAGCCAAAGTGATGCCAAGCTGTGTGTGCGCGCCATTGTATTTAGCTTCATGGCCAACTAGCTAGCGAGCTTAAAGGCTACAGTTTGCTCACAATTGAATACTCGCAAGCGAGCTGTTTTGCTAGAGACATCGATAACTGTAATATTTTAGCTAGCATGCCAATGTTACGTTATTTAACATCCTAGAGTCGCTTTCACACTACACGCGAAACGAATTCTTCGCACAAGCGATTACATTCAAATTCAATGCAAAAAACGCAAATACACGCCAAAACGTGTATATGAACTGAATTTTAAGATGATACTTATAGATCTAGACAATTATTATAACAGATTTACAAACCTGTTCCCAGACTCAGTCTCCAACACCCGGTCCAAGTTGTCACTGTCAGCATGTAGATCGATCGCCGTGATGCTGATGCTCCTCAAATGAGCAACCTGGGTGCTAATTAATGTCACCAACGGAGACACAACTAACACGGCTGGATCTGCAGCCTGGCCCGAGGGTGACAAAAGTGACAGGCCTGACTCACGAGCGGTTGAAATCGCCGAAGTCAGGCCTTCAAAACACAAGGATTTGCTGCTGCCAGTCGGCATAGAGACGAGAACATCTTTCCCCGGCAGCACAGACTTTATAGCTTCCATCTGGTAGGTTCTTAAACTGTCGATATGCCATATACCACACAGTTTTTCCTCAACATTTTTCATCAAAACGTCCATGACGTTGCTTGTCGTGGAGAAGCCATAATGTTTGATCACGTGGGTCGCCCGGAGCCAATGACAAAAGATGTTATAGATTCTGAATTTTAAGGCAAGATGAGTGCGCTGATTGGATTGTTGTGATCATGTGACCTAGTGGCCATTATTATGAAATAGTACGAAAGCGTGCAGTGGGTAGAAGGACTTAACCTACCCACTGCAGATGGAGTGTACATCTATGGTTGTAGCTAGCTAGGCTGCGGGCCAGTAGGGTGTTGGGACTGTTTACATATTGAATATTAACGAATGTAGCTGAACTATCCAATCAGCGCAAAACTCATTTAAACACCGGATATTCATGAGGAAACTCCTCTGTCTTCTCAGACTACCTTTCAGTGATGTTAAAAAGGTCATCAAATAAGCCAGTGGTTCCCAAACTTTTTCTGCTGGGCCCCCCTTTGGTACATAAGAAAATTTTTGCGGGCCCCCCCCCAAAAAAAAGATAATACATACGCACATTTTGTTTTCAGAGACCATTGCAGTTTATTTCACAAATTGTAATTAATATAAACCTCAACCTTTTTTGAATTAATATAAATAAATGGTCATAAACTGTACGTTGTCATAAACTACAACTAGGCTACTTTTAGAATTAGAAATAACAAAATAACAAACAACCACGGTGTAATTATTTTAAGTGTAACTGTTTTCAAGCACCTTAACTGTGTAATTATGTTCAGTGCAACAGGTTTATTTTTTAATATTTAACAACATTGCTATTTATGCATTTTCCGGACACCAACAGAAACTTACTTGTATACAGCCAATCAGCAACCTTGTGCCGGACCGCTGAAGGAGTGTCTCGAGACAGTTACATTTTTCTCTCTTCACTGGCCTTGCACTTTTAAATTAAAATACGTTAACCGCGATCGCGTCAGCTTATTCTTGAAAATATGAATGCTCTGAAAAGACTATATTTGTCTAGCCTAGCTGGAGACATTAAAAACGATTGGCAGGTTTGGAAACTGCCACCGTAATCTTCCAATTAAGGACACGAAAATTAAATAATTCATAACCTCTTTTAAAGTATAAAATCATTAGGCTGTATCACACCCCTCTGTCTGAGTATAGCCGTCTACTTAAAATTATGTTTCTATGATGCAGAAAGCAAGCACCATAATCAACCTATATTAACAGCCGACAGCGAAGTACGAAAAAAATTCATGAACACCATTTGCCAAACCTGCCGATATGTTTGTAACGTTTAGTTGCTAGGCTAGATAAAAATAATCTGTAGGCCAACAGAGCATTCATATTATCGAGAATAAGATGACGCAATCTCGGTTATTTCTGCTTTGTATTCCTCGGATTTTGTTCGGTGTCACTTACCATTTTATGATCAATATGCCAGATCAGTGCAGGATTAAAAGCGGGGACTTGGGTATCGCGAGACTACATTGATTGTAACCAGCTCATTTTACCAACTTCAAATATTTGAGCAACTACATTCATGACAAATTATTAATAAAATGGCAGGCTAGATGAATGATTTGGTGAACAGTTATGTTGAGAGTAAAGGCTGATTCATACTCCAAAAGAACAGAGAAATTTGTTCTTGTTCTCGGGGCTGAGACAAAAAAATGATGTCATTTCATTCTCGCAGCCCCGGTTTCGTAGTTCTTGCAGCTTGTTCTCGACACCTCATCTGGGCAGAACTTTTTTCTCGTATGGGGTCCGAGAACTGTTGTGTGATTGGTCAGAAAGATGGAGTGGGTGTGACCCATTGACTTAACAGGGGGCTGTTTAAATCAACACGACAGACTGGATCAGATGGTTCGTCTTTTTCTGAGTGTTACATTAAACGGCCCGTCCACTTTGTAGGACTAATCGAGAGTTTTCCTAAAACCCGGTCGGACAAAAAAAATATAAGCCCAATAAATGGCGTTCTTGTTTGAATTTGTCTGGAAGTGCAGACAGCCCAAAATATTTAGAGAATGGAAAGACAGTACCAATGCCCGCGAAACCATAATAGCCGACACCCAGAAGCGGGGCTGTGTTAAATCCGTGAACAATTTTTTCTTACAACTGCACATAATTTATTAACAACGCGTGAAGATTTCACATTTAAATCGTTGGTACCGTACACCTCAAGTGCGACAAAAAGTTGTGTTTTTATGCATGCTGTGTGAACACTAATGGGGCACTGCCTAAGCAGCGGTCTCGCCAGGGTGCTCAGTGGTTAAACATCGTATTCGTGTTGCTTTGTGTGACCGAGAGTGGAGCTCTGCTTATCGCCCGACTGCTTAAGTCAATTCTGTAGAATGGGCGATCGTGATGATATGAATGCTTTAATGTCTTTTGTGTCATTAATAGCTGCGTCATGTTGCCAATCGTAGTCTCTGCACAGTGAGCAGACTGCTTTGAATTAGCTAGACTGTATTCAGTTAATAGCTTACTGAAAATGGACGTTACGTGACATCCTACAGCGATGAGTGCAGTTAATTTATGTCTGAATAGTGGTTAATGATATACCCAATCAGAATGGTTTTTTTCCCCTTTTTTCATTTAACGTTAACTTATTTCAAAAATTTGAATGCCAAATAGCAAAGCAGTGTATCGCTAAAGTGTAAATTCTCAAGCAACTTCGAACCAACAGTGACGAACCGTCCGTCAGCGTCGGACCATGGTGGGACATCCTGTTTTTGTTTTATCGAAACACCTGACGGACATCGAAGGTCCGACTTTTCACTCGACAGATGGTCTGACTCGGTCGGACAAGTAAAGTTTATTGACACAGCCTACAGGAGTTCGGCACTTGAGTTTCTCGTGAAGCATGAAATGTCCCGGTCAAAACAAACTTTGTTCTTGTTCTCGCAGCCCCGAGAACAAGAACAAATTTCTCTGTTCCTTTCGAGTATGAATCAGCCTTAAGGCAGGTGTTTACGATGTAATCGCAGAATTCTGGGCAGTGAATGGACTGTATGCAATTAATTTTCTGTTGGCGTCCGGAACTCTAGTGGGAGGAATAAAATTTGCTTCCCGCGCCCCCCCCTGCAATTGCTCTGCGCCCCCCCCCTCAGGGGCCCCCACTTTGGGAACCACTGAAATAAGCGATCCAAGGCACTTTTCCCACAAATCACGGTATGAATACGATGGCAGGGCATTGGGGATTAACACAAAATGTCGGGATATGTCTGGAAGGGGCACTTTATTTGCTTTTTCAGCCCTTTTTTAGCCTGTGTCCCAACTTTTTTGAGACCTGATGCAACCAGAACATTCGAAATAAACTCATTTTGTGGATAAAAATGTAAAATGTCTCAGTTTCAACATTTGAAATGTAATCTATGGCCCGTATTCAGAAATGACACTCACACTCACCCTCCACTCACCATATAATGAGTACGACTGAAATGTAACTGGGGTGTGAGAAAGATATCGACCTACCACTAACCGAGTGAGCGGTCCCATTCCTCGCCAATTGCTATTCATAAACGCCACTCGAGCATAACTGACAGTAGTGGGAACTGGGTACCACAGGCGGTGCGTTGACTGCTGCAAAGGGACGCTCAATCCTCACCCTTCAGTGCTGAATGACCTAAACCTGTCGCAGTTTACTTTTCCTGATTAGAAAGTTTCCCACACAAATTGGTAAAACGAAACGACAATCAAATTTAGTTTAATAGCGTTGTTATACATTGCTTCACAAAATTGAGGCGTTTCTTTTGCACATAAATGACGAAGAAAATATCAGCATGTCTTCATAAATTCCGTGGTCGAGTGGCTCGCGAAAGGCGCAGGACAGCCCGCGAGGCTCACTAAGCAACAAGCTGTGAAACGTGCCGGACATTTCCTTCTACATTCAGCAATTAAGAATGTAAAAAAGAATGGATTCTCGCGACTCACAGCTACATGAGCCTCACAGACCAATCCACACGGCGCCCCACGAGCCATCTTAGCGCAGAATTTTCCAACCCACGATGAAGCATTAGAAATCCGAATCTGCAGAGTTGACAGGTCTGCGTCATTACTGAAAACTGGCAAAACCTGATAATGATGAGAGTTTTCGAAGTTTCTGCAATGGTAATTTAAATGAGTTGAAAACAGGTCATGTCCGATCATTATTTTTAAGGGATGGTTTTTAGCTTCCCCTATTGCCAGTTCACCAGTAGCCACTGGTGGGTACACAAATGCTAACCTTGAGTTCAGCACAGTGCAGTTCGTAAACACTGAAACCAGGTGGTCAGTCAGCGAGTTACCGGCATCGTTATCATCATTATAGTTAAAATCTGCGTAGTAGCGATTGCGCCGAGCACGTGGCTGTAAATGATTCAGAGTTTCCAATGTTTGTGACCACCTGAAAGCCATGACAACGAAATACCGGCGCAAGTTAGTGCGGCTCAAGGGAGGTGTTCCCTGCACTCAACCTTCACTCAGAAAAAGACGCAATTTTCAGTGTGAGTGAGCTCTCTGAATGCAAACGAGTGTTAGGGCAACCTCTGACTCATTTATTATAACCTGACACTAAGTTTTAGTGCTCACTCGCAGTCAATTAGTGTTAGTGTCGTTTCTGAATACGGGCCTAAGTTCTATTGTAAATAACATATTAGCGCATGTGATATGAAAGTCATTGTATTTTGATTTTATTCACGATTTACACTTCGTCCCAACTATTTCGGAATTGGGGTTGTAATTGAACATATTGTGATTTCGGCTGGGATAGCGTGAGCTATCTGATTTCATAATGTTACAGCTATCATAATTAAACAATGTAATGCGTATGTTCTGAGTAGCGAATCTCATTTCTCAACTGACTTCCTCGTAGCGAAGTTTAGTTAGCCTCACCTCCCATCAAGCTCTAATGGGATGTTTTCTAGTTGAAAACCATGGAACTTGGATAGCTAGCAAGTTTTTGATCGAATCAGGAACTAGTTGGCACTTAATACCTGGATCGTCTATGCTTGACTGTAAACATGTTACAGCTCTATTGGCACAGATTCCATGAGCTTCGGTATCCAGTAAACTAACGTTTATGTTAACGCCATTATCAACATTATGTTGTTGATTGACCTAATATCTTAGCCAAGGTCTAATGAATTGTCTACTTTGCCACTACCTAGCTACTCTAGCCAGCGAAGCGTGTGTTCGGTCTCTGTCAAAATGGCTCATAATATTGAAGTATAAGACTATGGCAAATTATGTTGCTCCCCTGTTTAATGCCAACTTCCCTCTAGTTAGCCTGACAAATTTGCCAGTTACGTGTTTACAGTATGCTGGGAAATGACAGAATGTTGTTAGCTTGCTAGATCATTATTGAGCTTGTTTAATTAAGATGGCTAGCTAGTTACAGACCTAGCTAGCTAATGTTTAACCCCATAAATCTATTATGTTGCACCGTTAACTTCAACTCACACAACCGGGAAAAATACACTTCCGAGATGAGGGCATGGCTAGCAAGCTAAAGAAAAGACAATATTGACAATACTCTGACCTGAAAACGAGTGGGATAACAACCGATTCCAGCATGCCTGAAGTATTTATAATGTTACGGCAGGTGTGAGGAGTTATGCAAGTAGGGGCAGCAGTGCGTAGTGCGGTCCCTTCCTTAACCCCACCCATAAAAACCTCAAACCACGAAAGCGAAGTGAAACCGTTAAATCGAGATTAAACTCGAACTAGGAAATTCAGCAACATGCAGAAATGACTCTTTTTGCATGTTGTTCACAATTTATTTCCAACATATTTTGTATATTTTGAAACAAATCTCAGATTTTTCTGATCAGGGTCTTTAAAGTGCCGTAATGCAAAAATGGCCAGATTTGGCTTCAGTGCAAAGGGGTTTGGTTCAGATATCACTTTGATGTCACTTTTGACCCTGAACTATCCTTTGAATCACACATGAAGAACAGGTCTGCATTTTTCCATCAGAATTATAGCAAAACTTCAATCCAATCCAATCAGTATATGATTCTGCTTATACTCTTACTAACTATATGATTTGGGCACGTTGCCCCAGTAATATCTCAAGTCCAGTGACCACAAATTAAATTCTGCATTGAATTTGCATAATTTTTCTTTAATGCTGACAAAAAAACACTTCCAACCTATTAAAGCTAGTTTGGGGCTTCTGCCCAACTGCTATTCTGTAAAACATCTATGTGACATCTTTTTTAAGCAGTATACAAATCAAATTGAATTTAACAGAACAGAATAGTCCGGAAGTAACCACAATTTCCTATCAATTAATTACATGTCAAAGATATAAACATTGTCTATTTTATAAAACAAATTAGTTTTCAATCTTTCAAATCCCCATTTGTGATAATTCTTGAACAAATTCCCAAATCAGCCTGATTATAACTTCATTTTTCAAAAAAGGCAAGAATTTGTAGGTATGTTTATTCGGCTTAACACGCCATCGTTATGAATTACAAAATTGTGGTCATTATGTTTTGAAATAAATTATATTTGACTGCTGACCAGTCATGTCTTGCCATGTGCCATTTGGGGGTTATTTCGAAAGGCTAAATCATTTTAATTTCATTAAACAGAGCTATTACACTTGTAAAGAGTCCTAACCAGTTGAAACCCAGTGTGCTGCCACTGTATATATAAATAGGTAAAGCAAAGAGATCAGTGTGAAGTTAGGAAGTGAAGTCAGATTAGACAGGTCAGGCAGTTTTATCTGGTAAGCTAAGGGTAACAGACAGGTTACCTGAAGCGGAAGCGTGAGCCCAGGTGGATGAAATCATTGCGCTGAGTCTTAACCTGCGTGGGCTGACGCAGGCGGAAGAAGGCGTGACTCTCAACCGCACATTTCCACAAGTGCTTACAGGTTTTTGCACTGTCTAACCGAAAAACAAAGGTGTGCTCCTGTTCTCGACCCTACAAAGAGACAATACAAAGACAGCTTAACTGTAAATTTGAAGAGTAAGATGCAGCAGTCACAGGAACTGTTCAGAATCGGGATAAGCAACAAATACAAAAAACAAATTGGACATGACTAGCTACATTATCTAAACATATGCAGGGCTACAATCTTATTGGAAAACAATGATTTTATTATTTTAACCATTCAACTAAAGAACAATAGGACTATTTCACATTTCCGTATGTGCAAACTGGATGGATGGTTGAATCCTGTGCAGTCACAGGAACTGTTCAGAATCAGTGCACCACTTCCAGTTTGCTACTGCTTGACATTTTGGTCCCATAATTCCCAAATCAGCCTGATTAGCAACAAATACAAAAAACAAATTAGACATGACTAGCTAAATCTTATTGGAAAACAACGATTTTATTATTTTAACCATTCTACTGAAGAACAATAGGACTATTTCACATTTCCAGGTGTGCAAAATGGATGGATGGTTGAATATCTCTCGCTAGCTCGTTTCCCTGTGAAGCGAGAATAGCGGAGAGTGTCAGTGTTCTGATTTGCCCAGTTCAAACTAGAAAAAGAAACAACCTTACTTGCCTTTTATCAGTTTTCCCACTCCCCACCCCATCTTATAGACAATAGACAACAATTTATTACCTTAAAGGAATTTGTTATGGATCACAGAGCTTGACATAAGATGAGATACGATAATATAATGACAACATTATAAATTAGTCAACAAACCATACATAAAAGCACATACATACATCTTAAAATCTAAAATAAATAATAACATCAATATTAAGGAATGTAAATGCGATTAAAAGATAGCTGCGCAATCAATATTTGTTTAAAAGTGAAATACTGTGAGGTACAAAAGACGTTCAAGCTCGTTTAGTCTCGTGATTGGTACTGTGTAGCGGCGACCGGAAGGCAAAAGTTTATACTCTGGTTTTAAGAAATGAGTTGAGTTGAAATGAGTTGATGATTTTTTCAGACATTGAAAGTACTTGCCGCTCGTAAAGAGATGAAAGATTGTCAAATGTAACCCCTGCTATTTTACTAGCAGTATTAACGATTTTGTTTAGTTTTGATTTGTTTTTGACTGAAAGAGACTCGAACCAACAATGGGAAGAAAACATTAGTATACTTTGGATAAAGGTGGAATAAAATAACATCATAACAGATTGAGAAACATTAAAAGATCGGAGTTTGCGCATTAAATGGAGGCGTTGTTGACATTTACTGTACAGAGCATCTGTATTGGTATTCCACATTAGTTTGTTATCAATAAAAGTCTCAAGGTACTTATATTCAGTGACTGTCTCAATGGGTTGATCACTAATGAGCAAAGGTGACACTGCTGGAGAGTTAGTTCTGAAATCGATACACAGTTCCTTGGTCTTCTTCACATTTAAAATCAGATGATTATCGATTTTTATCTTCGAAGGAGATGGATTTTGTATTCAAGAAGAGATGAGGGAGCAAGATGTAAGATTAGGAAAGGTAGCATACTCATTAGCTAGCTCGCACTTTTGTATGTCTCTGCAATGCACTTCGAGGACAGCAATATATAGCATCGGGTTGGAAGCACCTAAGGTACCAAGCTGTCCTTACTTTACTTGAGTTTTTTTTTTATTTTTATTTTTTATTTTTTTACCGGGACTTTTCCTTTTACTCTACTACATTTAAAAGAAAAAAGTATACTTTTACTTCGTTACTTTGACACTGGCCACTCTATTACTCTTTACAAATTCAAATATGAATGTAATTAATCATTTAAGGATTATCTGGATGTGGCGTGTTCAAGAAGAACAACAGTGCTCGGCTGAGCATCTTAAGCGCTTTGTGCAGATGTGTCCACCAGCGGACATGGAGCTGCAAATTTGTGCACACAGTTACAACATTCTATCACTATATGGCAAACCCCGATCAGTTATTGAATATTCACAAGCAAGCAGAGCTCGAACGCAGTTTAGAATATGGACGAGTTCACTCCAATCCCTGCTTTTCAGGAGTAGCCCGAATTAAACTCCTCAGCTAAGCCTGATGTGCAAACTGCACAATATACTTGCCCATAGTATCAATCCAGTAGTTCAAAAAATTCTCTCTTGCAACAGAAAAAAATCATTATCCTCTGTAGCAACCTCTTCAGCTACAGTGAGCCAATGATATCCCAATTAGTAGTTAAGAATAATTAGTTTTCTGAAGCAAAAATTCAACATGGTATCGATAATATGCAATTCTACTATCAATTACAGTCAATTATAGTTGTTTTTTTAATAGCCAGTAAACTCGAAGTATATAAAGGAGAGACGGCCTGTTTGTTTTTGAATACTGTATCTTTCATTCACCTGAAAATTGATTGAAGAGCATGACGAGAAAACAATGCGTGGTTGCATTGCTTCTTTCTATGCGTACAATGAAAAATACTTTGAACTTGTACTTTTGATACATATATTTTATATATATATATATATATATATATATTTTTTTTTTTTTTCCCACAAGATGCTTTTGGTACTTAAGTACATTTAATGTGAGCTACTTTTACTCCAGTAATTTTCTTAAGGGTGACTTCAACTTTTACCAAAGTAACTTTCAGTTATGGTACTTCTACTTTTACTTAGTTATTTTTTTCTAGTACTTTATACACTTCTGCAATCATTGTATCCTGAGACTTCAACGCGACAACATCTTGAATGCCCAAGATGAAGAAGATTTTGTGTTTGCATGTTTGCTGGGTGCATACATCCAGTTTTTGCCTCAGCAAAAAGGCAGCCAGCAGCAGTTGCAGAGAGGGAAGGCCAGAGTGCAGTAAAAAAATTACAGTAATATACAGTAATCTGTCGGGGTGTAACGATTCTGAATCACAATTTTTTTAAAAGCGTAGTACCAACACATGCTGCCATGGGGAGAAAATCCGAGCTTTCCCTTTTCCTTTATGAAACCCGCCGCAGTTTTGAATGAAAGTGCCAAACATCATAGGGCATGAGAAATGCTTCTGGAAAAAAAAAAAAACTTGACTGACATCAATATTTTTTGGCAATATGCTGCACGGAGCCAAGTAAAGGACGACAGAATCCTCTCTTTTTAACCAATTAGGTTACTCTAATCATGTCCTTGTTTACTTTGCATAATTAGCAATCAAACAGGGGATTCACTTATTTACTTTGCTGAATGAGTAGAGCTGTTTATTAAGACCGCATGTTTGATTACCGGATTCTGAAAGTTAAATGGCCATAGAACAGCACAGATTTGCAAGAACGCGTATTTGGCCATTTTATGTGATTGTGATTATTTATATCTCACATTCATGTTTCATCCGCTTTGCAGAATGTTTTCCACCTTGTGTATATTTCAGACGCTTGAGATCCAGGGCGATCTGAAAATCAATCTCTATTTTTATTTTATCATTATGGATCTCTGAAAAATACTACTATGAGAGATGAAATGCTGAGTTGGGATGTGGCGATGTTGAATGAGGATTTTTTTTTAAAGTGTGATGAGAGCACTTGCAGTCATGGGGTGTGTAGGCAGCGGCGTGAAATTTCTTGAAACATACACATCTGAAGCAGCTTAAACGATTTAAAATGCCGTCGGGAGGAAGCCTGAGTTTAGATTTTGCTAATTGCAGGTGCTCCGCCCTTCCCTCAATCTGCTTCCGTATACTTGGCCTAAATAACAATCAAGCAATTTCAGTAGACTATTACGATTAAGATGTGATGGTGAAAAGCAAACACACCTAACTGGGCTACGGCGTTAGATTGAAAGAATGCCAATGATTTGAATAAATCTTTCTCTGAATTACATCTCTCGTAGAATTTTAGGACATTATTCAAGATTAAAAAGGTAGATTGCCCTGCACAGCTCAGAGCTTCACATTGGTGCCAGTGGTATCAGGAAAGAAGTCCATAACTAAGAAAAGTTCCCACTGCACACAAAATGGAAGCTTAAAATGTAATTTATTGGTAAAAGGTTTGCAACGCGTTTCGCCACACAGGCTTCATCAGGCTCATGAAGTTTGTCCCGCCAGGTTTGAGTCGACTGGACAGGTGTTTGGACAATGGCTAATCACGGGATAAATGGAGCCATTTTGTTACCTGACACACAGCTAGTCATGATAAACCTATCTTGTAGTGGGCCCTACATGACATTTTTTAAATATTGCATTTGAAGAACAAAGTCGAATTGCTGAGAATAAATTTGAAAGACCATGTTTAGAATAAAGGCGAAATTTCGACAAAGTCAATATCCATCAATTTAACTTTTGAGAAAGCAACTGGTGAACTGACTGACCGCCCTGCTAGCTGTGTGTACATCATGGTGTGACGTTAAGATAATCTCCTGCAAAACTCTCTATATGATTCCTGCACAAAAAGACAAGCATATTTTCGACGTGCCCATTTTCTGTGCCTTGGTCAGTGCACAGTCTCTCCAGGCATCTTCCCAAGTGCACAATGGATATGATGAAGTAATCGCGCTATTACTTTTGGTTCATTGTTTGTTCTGAAAGTTTCCATTCACATAACTTAGCGGGTAAAACCATCAATACAACCACTGATGGCAACCCTGCATGGCTTTGACTAACACAAATTCAGATGCCATAGCGCGCTGGAACCTTTGTTGCGGTAATGCCTACGTCTCAGACACCACGCCCGCCTGAGCTCCGCTCTTTCATGATCTATCAACTTGATCAATTGTCTTACTGTGTCCTGGGATACAACATATTCTCTGTGTATTGCATGCAAGTGTAACCATCGATACCCTTGCATGTGTCCATTACCAGCCATTTCATTTTGTATGAATGCAGCCACCTCCTCCAAGTTTGTTTGGTTTCTCCTTCTGAACAAATGCAATTTTGGGCAAAATTTCCTCAAGTACAATTTTTTTTCCTTTACATATATATATATATATATATATATATATATATATATTTCCTTTATATATATATAATATGAATGTCCAGTTTATTGTCATGACTGTGGCCTTCTTATCCTCTTCATATGATGAGCTGATCCTGTTTAAGTTTATTTTGTTAATTTTGGGGTGGGGGGAGGGTTTTTTTTCTTTATTTATCTGTTTGTCCTGTGTTTTTTCATTTTGAGAAATAATAAACATATTTGGGAAAAAAAATTTCCTCAAAGTCCCAATATGTATTACTACACCATGTATTACGCTGAGAGAAAAAGAATTTCCGTGTTATAAGAAATTCTGAAGTACAATTTCACTAATTCATCTAAATTAGACATTTTGTAGAGGCAGCGATATGCCTAATGCTTGTAGTTCGATTTGAAGTTAAAACTTAAATCTTGAAATGTCAGCTTTATTCTCGACATTTTGACTCTAAACTCAACATTTCTACTTTAATCTTGAAATGTAAAATTTGAAAAAAATATTCCCCCGCTCCTTTTTTTTTTTCTTATGCCTGGCCCAAATACTCTTTCTCATTTTGTGTTTGGTGAGTACATAACACTATATTTGCAGTTTATACACATTCAGAATTTCATGCAGATGTCAGGACCTTGATAATTTTTGGTATAAACTGAACAACCGATATAACTATTAGTTTATTGAGATAGTCTCCCCTGAAAAAGTAATCTACTCAGTACTGCTTGTAAAAAAACATGAGGTGCCTATCGATATAATCTCAGCTAACCATTCACTGTTCATCCATTCAGCTCATCAATAAAGCAATAAACGTCTCATTTTACAAAATGTACTACACATGCATTTCCTCATTTCTTCTCCCCGCCTCGCATGATTCCTTGCACCTCATTCATAAACAGTGACACAGGAGGAAAAGAGGAGTGAGGGAAATGTTCATGCAAACATGGAGAATTGAGATGTACCAATGGTGTTGCGGCTGCGCAAACATTCCGTTAATCTTTTCCATTAGTGTCTGTCGTCAAAGGCCAACTAATGTTGCTTCTCGAGCCAAGATGTCTTTGTTTAGCAGAGGTCCAGGAACATTTGTTATGTAAGCATTCATAATATAGTTTCGAAAATATGCAATCCTGAAAATTACAGTTGCCTCCATAACCTAGGTCGTGTTGACTGCACACAATTAGTTCCCCTGGCTTTATCAACTGGCTCTAGAAGAATGGTGCAAAAATAGTAGCATTTTATACAACATTCTTTTATCCAATAATGTGTGTGTAGCTTACTTTCCAGATAAACACGAAGTTATTCATATGTTTTTTTTTTTTTAACCACACCCAAGGTGTGTTCACTTGGATTGATCATATTTCAGTCAGTAATTGAGAGATTGCCAGTGTTAAATCTTGTTCTATTGTACCAGCGGATCGTTTTTTAATTAGCACGAAACACGAACTAACAATCGGTTGTAACCAGGTGATCACCATAACGACAGATAAAAACCTTACCCTGAAATACAGGTTTTACAGACAGGAAGTTCCGTTACCGTGAACAGTTGTACCAAGCATCCAAATTACAAAGAAGTTTAAAAAGTTAGCTTCAAATGAGGTTTATGTACGCACATTTTCTGTTGAGTATCCCCTGATATTACACTTGCATATTTAGGACACAAACATGAGCAACAGCAACTTACTTATGTTAGCCGCAGTGCTACAGCCACATTCAACAAGCTTTCACATCAGGTAGGCCGATGCAGTAAAGCAACACAAAATGGTAAAACTTAACATGCTTCCACATCTGTGAGTCAAGGACAGTTGGTACCGATCCAGTCTTTATCTTCAGATATTTTACAAAGCCTGTGTTTGAGGCCAGTTGTTAGCGCAACCATCGTTAGCGGTCCTGTAAGCCACCCATAACACGTTACCTTCCTTTACATTATTTGCAGTTATATCATTACTTACAGCTTGTGGCTACGAGCGCTTGATCGATGCAAGTACTCCAGGTTTGAGAAGCAGCTGAGACATTTAACCAGCATCGAATTATCCTTTTTTGACAAAGCTGTCTTTGGTGAAATGCCGAGCACAAACAGCTAACGCTCCCTTTGAGTGTGGCTATTTGCCGCCAGCAAACAAAACAGCTACCCACTGATTTTTGGTTGCATCATCTTTTGGATGAGAAAAGAGTTGTGCTTTTTTCGCATCAAAAAAAAAAAAAAACATGGACGAGCAGCTTTGGTAGACATACAGGCGAAACTGCACCTCAAATGATCCGCAGTTCTTCTTCTTCTTCTTCTTCTTGTATGTACTGTTGACACTACTAAGGCGTAATATGATCCCATGGTTGTTTGTACCCGCTAGAATAGTTTCTGGGGTGGGCAGGTGCAGCACCGTGATTGGCTCTGGCTAGGTCGGTACTAATTGGACGTCACAGCCTGACGTCAGGTTTTGCCCAAATCTCGTGATGATCTCGGGACAAGCAGTTCAGAGAGAAAATCATGTTCTCAGATTACGGCAAAAAAAACTATTTGCGTATACCTACAAGTTCGCTAGCTATGTCATGGCAAAGTCGCTAAACACACATTACAAAGGTCTGCGTACTGATTAGGCAGCAAGTTTAACTAAGAAATGTGAATTGATATTGGAAAGATACCCATGGCTGAGCGACAATATTATTTTAAATTTTCATCTGCGTGCGACGTGTTCGTAGCTAGTCCATCTAAGTAAGGCAATAGACCCATTTACAGCTGACGTCATCAAAAAGATGTGTGCGCATCTTAGCAACGGAAGTAGCTGTCTCCCCAGTTCAGTCTGACGAGTTATGAATCTGCAAACATTGAATTAGATATTTTACCTGCACTGAAATGTCTGGTTGTTGCGTGTACAGCTGTCAGAATTGATATTCCATCGGTGGACTAAGTTTTACAGGATTCTGAGAGGATCACATCCGCATAACGCCCACTGGCCGCAAACGAAGCCTCAAGTTAAACTCCGAACGTTGCCTTAATGCTTTTAAACGCCCACTGAAAGCGTCAGCTGCATCAACATTGAAAGCCGTCAACACTACCGAGAAGCAATGGGTGTCACTCTCAAAATATTCAACAAAATAACATTTAATTTTGAAGACACCTACCGATAAAGCTTATTTTAAGTGATGAAAAAGTGCAATGTTCAGGTTACTGCGCAGTATATGTTATATGCAGACATTTTCCTACTAAATTTAGCCGTCTTGTAAATTAAGATTGTGATTCACTTTCTTTCACCCAGCAGCGAATTAGCAGCGAATTAGCTAGGTTAACTAGGCAGCGTTAAATTCTTACCAGTGTACCCTACTGTCGAACTGTAGATCGCTTGATAACTTAAATGAGCACAAAATAACAGATTTCCTCTCAAAACTGCGACTTGGTCAAAAAGCAGGTATATCGGTTTTGACAACTGCATGTGAGGTTTCCGCTAAATGTGTGCTACCAACCATGAGAAGGCGAAATAGTTAAATAACCTTAAAGACAAATGCGTTTCTATTGAGTCGACGCTCAAGACATTGAGCAGTGGCGAAATGTAAAAATCTGACGCGCGTCACACGCTGCCAGTGGGCTTTGCGCCATTGAAATGATTGAAACCATTTTTTTGCCTCGCGTCTCGCGGTTACAGACATTAAATGAAAGATGTGAAAATAATGGTAAACTGAAGCAGATTTCATGTTTGCATGACAACTACGCAGTCAAACTCGCTAACGAGCAAGCCAACAATACAAACTAATACTTAGCCTGCCATGCAGGTTCAATTAGCTGTCAGAACGTGGTTTTCAGTTTTTTTTTTTATTATTATTATAACCCACGCGTCACACGCGGCGGTTTTATGCCTTTGTGTTTAACAAGGAAGGACCTCCGATTTCGAGACACAAAACTCCAAGTCTGTCGAGGTATTACATTCTGCGTATGTCCGCAGATAACGTAGTCATAAGCATCCAGTGACTTGTATGCTCGTAGTTCCTCCCTAGTGTACAAGGTAGGTTTCTTGATCAAGTGGGTATACATATCAAGCAACGGAATACTGGGCCACTAACTAACGTCATAAATTGAGTCACCATATTGGTTCACAGCATATTCTGGGTATCAAATGTGCCATTTGTGTTCATATTCCAAAAGTTTAAAGATTTCTGAAATTAAGTTATGACATGGACATTTCAGTCATCTGCACCGGAGCTCTCTTGGCTGACAGGCCTCTTGTTGAGATGTTAATAAAAGACTGAAAAAATGAGCAGAAACACTGATCTTCTAAGTCCAAAATGCTGAATTTCTCAAAAACCAGGATTTAGAATTTACTAATTTTCACAGGGGATCATCAGAACATCATAAGGAAGGCTCACAACAAATTAGACAAAACGTTATCAGACAATTTTTGAGATATTAATGAAAGACTGAAAAAATGAGCACAGACACTAACTTTCTCAGTCCAAAATGCAGAATTTCTCAAAAACCGGGCCATAGAATTTTCTACTTTTCACAGTGAATATTCAGAATATCATAAGGAAGGCTCGCACCAAATTAGAAAAAAGTTATCTGACAGTTTTTGAGATATTCAAATTTGAGACAGACAGACAGAGGGACGCTGGACGACTCGGCATTAGGAAAGCTCCGCTGACTGCTGACCACAGTCGCAGCGGAGCTAAAAACTAATAATAAGATAAAATCAATCAAAAGCAAATAAAACTAAAGCCCCGTGGAAAATAGCAGCAGTAAAATGAACAATAATAATAAATAAGTACATAATAAATAAGCACTGCACATAAAACCATAAAACAGTTCCAGCCCCATAATTAAAACATATGTGTTGCTAAAACGTGTTATTAAGTGTAAGCAGTCGGACAGCTTGCGGGTATGTGCTATTCTTGAATCTGCTAGTTCTGGTCTTGATGCCTCTCAGTCTTTTTTTTTTTTGAGGGGACAAAGTTAATATGGCACTTAGCTGGGTGGGAGGGGTCCTTTAAAATCCTAAGGCCTTTTTCTGCATCCTGGCCTTATAGATTACTGAGAGTGATGGGATCTCAAACAAAGTGATTTTTGATGCAGCGCACGCCACCTTGTTCAGCTGCCTCTCCTCCTCTGCAGACACACTCCCCAACCAAACAGTGATAGCAAAGGTAAGGATGCTCTCAACAGTTCCCCGATAACACTGCAGCAAACCTTTGCCGGACACACCATACTTTTTTAGCTGCTTTAAAAAGAATAGCCTCTGATGGCTTAAATAGAGCTTATGTTGTCCTTACATTTCAAGGAGGACGAGATATTAACTCCCAGAAATGTATAGCTGTCCACTCGCTGCACTTCAGTGTTATTAATATCACCACGCCTGCTTTTGAAAGTCCAAAACTGCTTCCTTGGTTTTTGAAATGTTCAGTTCCAGATTTTTTTTTTATTACAACAGTCCACCAGAGATGAGATTTGGTTTCTGCACATTACTTCATCATTCCTGGTGATTAAACCTGCTCCTGTAGTATAATCTGCAAATTTGAACAATCTGACTGACTGACCGTGTGAAATACAGTCATTGGTGTACAGTGAAAACAGGAGCGGGGACAGAGCACACCCCTGTGGGGCCCCCCTGCTGATGGTTAAGGGTTTTGATGTTATGTTGTTGCATTTTATCACCTGAACCCTCTCTGTTAAAAAGTCTAGTACCCACCGACACAATGATTGTTCAACAAAAAGAACCCTTGCATAATTACCCGGACCCTCTAAATGTTGCAGAATATAGTACAGGCACAATGACATAGTATCATCAACAGCCCTGTAAGGCCCATATACAAACTGATGTTTCTAGAGTGACACTGGAGATATGGTAATATACCAAGTGTTCAAATATTTTCATTATGACTGATGTTAAAGCTACATGTCTACAGTTGTTCAGACAGCTTGGGTTGGGTTTTTCAGGCACAGGTACAATAAAGATTTACCTAGAGCAGTTTTTTGCCTCGACTGTAAAATTTGTGAAATGTCATTTACGCCCTTTATTTTATTTAACCCCTATTTAACCAGGGAAGTCCCGCTGAGATTGAAATCTCTTTTTCAAGGGAGTCCTGTGGGTTGAAGTGGGGAGGGAGAGGGTAATTTGCACAGCCAAATAGATCGGGGGATGATTAGGTGGCAGGTCGAAAGAGCCAGGTTGGGACATTAGCCATGACATTGGGGAACCCCCTACTCTTTGAGGGGGTTCCCCAATTCAATCGAGGGGGGTTAATCGAGGAGTGTCATAGGATCTTTAATGACCACAGTGAGTCAGGACTTTGTCTCATCTGAAAGACAGCGTCCCCTTCAGTACAGTGTCAATGGAGTTGTACAGGTCACTTACGCCCTTCTTGCATGAGGGTATCGATATTAGACTTCCTATTAGTGCTCAATATGTACTTTATGTCCAGTATTTTCATGCCTAGAAGCCTTTGAAAATTGTAACAATTTGCTTGACCTTGAGTTTGCCCTTTCAAAGTCATCTGAGGTCAGGTTTAACACTACATAGAACTAGAGGCACTTGTAGAGTACAAACTCCGCCAGGCAGCTCAGTCCAAATGCGCATGAGAAGGAGCAAAGTTGAGTTATCGCGTGTGATAGGTTTTCAAGATGGCTGCAGTGGCAGCCATATTGTTTCACTGATAACGGTCAAAATCAATAGGATGCATCCTTGATGTAATAGTAATCCAACCACAAAATTTCAGACAAATCCTTGCATCACTTTTTGAGTTATTGCGTGGGATAGGGTTTCAGCATGGCTGCTGTGGAGGCCATATTGTTTCAGTGATCACAGTGAAAAGCAAGGGTCCATCCTTGATGTAATAGCAATGCACCCACAAAATTTCAGACAAGTGCGTGGATAACTTTCAGAGATATGTTGTTCAAAAACAGACAAACAAACGGGTGAAAACCTAACCTCCGCCCCAACTTCGTTGGCAGAGGTAATGAAAAGGACGCTGCACCGTCAGGCTCCAAGTGCATCTATCCCTATTAAGGGAATAATTTCTTGTCATATGAAAGGTGTGATCCATCTAATTATTTGTCCATGTAGGAAGACTTACGTTGGCAAAACAAGCAGGGAATTAAAAACCAGCATTACGGAGCATCGTAGTACCATCAGATGTAAAAATCTTAATTATCCAACGACTGCTCATTATGTCAAGGCCAATCATCCCATAACTACTTTAAAATATATTGGCATAGAGAAGGTTTCTCTTCCAAGAAGAGGTGGGAATTTAGAAAATATTTTATCTACGAGGGAACATTATTATATACATTTTTTGAATACTCTGGCACCCAATGGTCTTAATATTGATTTTGATATAAGGTGCTTTCTATGATTTTGTTCTCTATAAGTGTTTTTGTGTTTAACCTGGTATACATACCAGGTGTATCCTCTTTGGATGTCTCCTGCTGATTGATCTATGTTACCTTATTATGGGCAGTAGTCAGTTGATCTGGCACGATTTTTTATTTAAAATGACATATATTGTTATATTGTGTATTTCCAGGCATATTAAATTTATTGGGCCCGTTTGGTTTGAAAATATATATTATCTTCGGATTCAGGTATACTTTTATATTGATGTATGTGGTATACATACAAGTTAATTACTTTGTACTTTATGTCATCTGACATGCATGAGATTTGTCTTTGATGCACACCAGGTATGTACGCTGTTCATAGAAGACTTACCGGTATATCCTCCTTCTGTGGATGTAAAACTTGACAAAGGCCTATGGCTGAATTGTTGTCACAGTAAACTTCTTTGCACTTGGAGCCTGAGTGTGAGGCGTCCTTCTTTTAATTCTATACGGTTACTCCATCGCCTGCACCTCATTACTTTGAAAACCCACGGTTTTGGTTTCCTCAGTTAATTTTGCGGTTTCCGAATACAAGCCAATGATAAAATACAGCTCCCCGACTAGACCCACTTATGTAGATTCAATCAAGATTGCACTCACCCATGCATAAAATGTACCAAGGTGAGTTCATTTCCAGATTGAAAAAAAAAAGTTATCAGACGGTTTTTGAGAAATATTTTTTTGATGCTCTAGTCCCATCTTTTGACATTGTTAAAGCTCAAATTCATCATAGTTTCTCAAAACAAAACTAATCTGGCATATGTTTGACCAAACAGTTCATGACCAGTATTTTGCAGATTAAATGCCCCAAATTTGCCGCTTTTCCACAAAAATTACCCATTTATTGAGGTCCGGATGGAGATTTCCGAAAACAAAAGATTGTAGAAGATTGACTCAAATTTGCCAATTAGCCAATGTGGTGTAATAGGAAGAGTTCCAAATGTGGAAGTCAAGCTGAAAACAATTGGAAAACAAGATGTTGTCGAAGAATATTATTTCCATAAATTAATGAAAAATATTTTTGACATCAGAAGGGAAAAGATACAATTTGACAATCAGCTTGTAGGCATGGTGTATTGAAACTACTTACTGAGTTTTATTAGGGCCTGATGAGGAAAGGTGTTCGAAAATAGGTAGCCCACTTACATGATGATAACACGAGACTTTCAGAGTGAATTATTCCACAGTGCACACTTAACAAACAATATGGCCCGTGCAGGTCAAATGAGGCCCTGTTTGCACAGCTTGGGTGTGTTTCCCGAAATCACTGATGCTGACTTACATAGTTGGAACTACTGACTGTGAATGGACAAACTATGTAACTTGCAAACGTAGTTTGCAACTGTGCTTTTAGGAACCTTTTTGCTTTTTAAAGCATCAAGTTATACGTGTAATAGTTGAATTTATTAATTTATTGGCAAAATGTGTTAGCATGCTAGCTATCAAATTATTCATCCCATTGACTTGAATAGATGAGATGCTTACACTTCTTTCATTCTCCAATGGCAGCTCCTTGCTCCTGGACTCAATCCAGCTTCACCATCATGGCCAAAGTTTAAATTTTTCTCGAGGTATCACGATCGAGGATGGATTTCTTTTTGTTTTGAGTCTTTTTATTGCATAAAATAGAATCTACACTCATTTTTGGATGGGCTTATTACGCGGCGCCCTGAGCAGAAGATGGATAAGATGAGATGCACTTTATTGAACCTTGTGGGGTAATTTGTCCTCTACATTTGACCCATCCTAAAGTTAGGAGCAGTGGGCAGCCACAGAGTAGCGCCCAAGGACCAACTCCAGTTCTAAAACAAGTTCCTTGGTCAGGGGTACTGGTTGGAGTGTTCCTATGATGCATATTTTTATGGGTGGGGGAAACCAGAGTACCGGGAGAAAATCCACGCGAACACGGGGAGAACATGCAAACTCTACACAGAAACGCCCCAGGACAGAACAGAACAGATCGCTAAAGCGTGGGGTAATCGTGTGATCACTGCCGAGCAGAGCTCAATACTGCAAAAGGACAAATCACAGGAAAAGTATCAAAATTCATCGCTTTGTGAGCCATCATCAGTGATAACTTCCGTTAGTGTGAGCTAATTCATCAATGCCCGTTACAAGGTTTCTTTCATCATTTTCTTAAAGGGGACCTCTCATGCTGATCCTTCTTTTAATACATAAAAGTAATGTTATAATGTTGGATGTCCATACTGAACCTCTGTAAAGTTTCTAGACATAAGATACAGGGGTTTTGCCGTAATCCAAGATTGTGATTTCTAAAAATACATATTGATTTCCTATATATAAAGAATTTCAAAGCTGATGATTGATCGTGGGAAACTACGTAAGTTCAAGCCAGTTTGTATTTTGGTCTGCAATGATGTGTGGGGCCTGTTTATTACGCAGTAAATAATTAAATAAAAATAAATTCAAGCTCGGGGTTGTTTCGCCCTCCTTTGCCCTCTGACTTCGTTGCAACTGTATCGGATGAGCTTCTTCAACTTACGCAAACACTCAGGAAGTTATACATGCTGAAGAAATATAATCCCCAAGAAAAAATGTGAATAATTTTCAGAGCTCTCCCAAAACGTCTCAAGGGGAGCTCCTGTCCTCTTCGGTAGCTACCCTGTAATTCGAACTTTGACTTTAATATTTTGTTTGACCTCGAGTTTGACCTTTAAAGGTCATCTGAGGCCAACTTTAACACTGCCAAAATATGGGTCATATATGAATTCCAATATATCTATAATACAAACTTCTGCAACCATTTGGCCTCCAAAAGCCACTTTCCATATTCTTTGTCAGACCCAATGTTAAAGTACAGCACCCCCACTAGACCTACTTCCATTGACTCAATTAAAATGGCACTCACACTGTACATTGAGGGTACCAAGGTGTGTAAACTGCCTGATTTAGAAAAAAAAATTATTGGACAGTTTTTGAGTAATAATTTTTTGAAATCTCTATTTTTAAGTCCTATATTTTAACATTGGGGCCAAAATTTCAAGAACCCATAAAACCAAAAAAAAATTGATTAAATTATAAATCTGAGAAAAACTTTGGGAGATATGGTCTAGTAGCATATTACGGCAAATTTAAAGGAAAATTTATCAGGCCTAAAAACTGACAAAAAACGTTCTAGACAATGGATGCCGGACAACAAATGAAAAACCGCAGCAATAGCTTATCGGCCCATAGGGTCGGCAAGCTAAAAATTGCAGGGGGGTAGGCAGTTCTTGCGCAAACTATGAAATAAACCCTGCCGGTGCCACTACGCCAGCGGCACTGCTCAGGTTCAGTAGTTCAGTCATGTAAGTACAGAGGTCTTGTGAACAATCTGTTCACCTGGTGCTGGTGTTATTTTTAATCAACAAGGTTATTTCAGATGGTTTGATCATTGACATACACTGAGCGACTGATTTCTACTACTTTAATCCCACAGTTTATTTTTTGACCGCCTCAGAAAAGTTTAAACTGCCCACTCCGGCAAAATTTGCATTGGGTCCCGCGGGACTTGCTGGGTCCCAATCCCAATTCAGTCCTCCAGTCGATGCTCAAAGCCTTCATTCATGGAAAGATGTTTATGCTGGTGCAACAGGATGTTTGGCTACACTCCTTCGAAAAGCCATCGCTCTCCTGTGAAATAGGCCAATTAAAAGATTACTTACTTGATCATCATCTTCAATTACAGCCAGTGTCAGTCTGCTCTTCTTGAAGTCCATCCTAGTGATTTTGGGCCTGTAAGAATAAGATGAGGACAGTTATTATAAAATTCTTCATTAAGTTTGTAAATAATTCTCATCACTAGATACCTAATGAGCAACAGCCCTCCTTACATGAGAATAAATCCTTGAAGATTCTTGTGAAAGAGGGACCTTAACAGCTTCAGGTTCCAAAGTGTCGCAAAAGCAACCAAGGCAGAAGCTTGGTGAATGAAATTCAACATATCTAAATTTACAGTTCTGCATGTGGGAAATGATTACTGTACTGGAGGATCATAATTTGAAAGCACTTAACTTGAAAAATATCAGGGTGTCGCTGAGCTAGGGGAAGCTCAAAATCATCCCTTAAAAATAATGAGAGGACATGACCTGTTTTCAATAATTAAAAAAAATTGAATTTACTTGAACTCCGAAAATCCTTAGGACCATCATGTGTTGCCAGTTCTACTTGTTAAGTTAGAATGAGCTCTAATAACTCTTGCTCTGTTTTCAATTATTCATTTAAATTTCCACTGCAGAAACTCCAAAAACTCAACATTATCAGGAGTGGCCAGTTTTCATTAATGATGCATATCTGTCAACTCTTACACATTCGGTTTCTCGAGCTAATTCTGTGCTCAACTGGCTCATGGGGCGCAGTGTGGATTGGTTTGTGAGGCTCATTTAGCTGTAAGTCAAGAGAATCCATTCTTTTCTACATTCTTAATTGCTGAATGTAGAAGGCAATGTTTGGCACGTTTCACAAACTGTTGCTCAGTGAGCCTCGCGGGCTGTTTTGCGCCTTTCGCGAGCCACTTGACCACAGAATTTATGAAGACATGCTGATATTTTACGTCGTCATCTATTTATGTGCTAAAAAACGCCTCATCATTTTGTAAAGCAATGTATAACAACGCTATCAAAAATAAATTTCATTGTCCTTCTTCCAATTAGTCTGAGAAACTTTTGAATCAAGAAAAGTAAACTGCGACAGGTTAAAGTCATTCAGCACTGAAGGGTGAGGACTGAGTGTCCCCTTTGCAGCAGCCGACGCACTGCCTCTGGTACCCACTACTGTCATTTATGCTCAACTGGCGTTTATGAATAGCAACTGGCGAGGAGTGGGACCGCTCTCTCGGTTTGTGGTAGGTCAATCTCGGTCTCACACTCCAGTTACATTTCAATTGTACTTACTATATGGTGAATGGAGGGTGAGTGTGAGTGGTGTTTCTGAATACGACCCTAAGGCTTCAGCTCTTGAGGAGACATTTATTTTACAGGTCCATAAGGCACACACAAGCTACAGGTCTGTAAGGACACTTGGGCTACGGGTCTACAAGGGACTCCAAGGATACTGACTCAGACTCAGATTCTGTTCATTTAAATTACAAAAAATAGGCGTGCAATGCACGAAATACCCCTCAGCCCTATGTCAAAGTTTTTGGAGACGCCCGCCCGCCCGCCCGCCGTCCCGCCGCACGAAGGATAGCAAAACCCAGTCAGCCTTTAGGGTTGAGGGGTAAAAATGGAACATTGTCTTTGGCTCTGGCATGAAAGAGACAGACAATTGATACAAAAACAACTAAGATATGAGTCTTCCATCGAAGGCATGTGTCGCCTGCGGTTAGGTAAAGAAGCGAGAAGGATGATAAACTCGCTGTATGGTGTGGATTAAAATTTGAATATAGGGGCACTCCACTGGCACATTGGTAGAGTACGCGTACCACATTAAGGCTGAGACCCTCCTGCATCGGACTGGTTCGAATCTGGCCCAGACCATTAACTGCATGTCTTCCCCATTCTTCTCCCCACGTTTCCTATCTATCTCTACTCTTTAAAAAAAAAAAAAGAAGTTGAATTTTTATAAAAACTAAACATGGGGTGCACATCTACAGGTCAAGTCTGGTCCAATTACCATGAATGATCTAGGAGGAGTTGTGGATTGAAGTGTGACGACGACCGATGTGATCCTTATGTGTTCGCTCCGCTCTTCAGGCCACACAAAAAGGAGGGATGGGTTACGTCTAAAGGGAAGGATAAAATGGAATAAAAAGATATTTTTAAAAGGTTTGTTTGCGCGCTGGGGGCAAATCCTGCGGGGCCCATTCGAGCAGTCCCATATTGAGAATGGCCACAGCTGATGGGGTGGTTTTTTTATCCGTTCTTCTCATCTGTTGAGACTCTCAGTGTGCAGCCTGATGGCAGAAGCTGAAATGCAGTGTGGAGAGGATAGCTGGGATCATGGCAGATCTGGATTGCCTTTTTTGTTGATGCCTAGGAATGCAAGTCCTGGCGTTGCAGTTGTTATTGTGGCACCCTTTTTGCCACCAAAACATCTGTCGAGGGGTGAACTCTACTAGACCTCTAGAGGTGTGCTGAGGTATCTGGCACCAAGATGTTATCAGCAGATCCTTTAAGTCCTGCAAGCTCTGAGGTAGGGTGTTAATGGATCAATTGGGTTTGTTCAGTACACTCCAGATGCTTGACTGCATTTATATCTGAGGAATTTGGAGGCCAAATGAACACCTTGAGCTCGGTGCTGTGTTCTTCAAACACTCCTGAACCTTTTTAGCAGTGTGACAGGGCGCACTATCCTGCTGAAAGGGGCCACGGCCATAAGGGAATACCGTTTCCATCAAAAGGTGCACGAGGTCAGCAACAATGCTTAGGAAGGTGGCACACGTCTAAGTAACATCCGCATGAATGGCAGGACCCATTTCCAAACAGAACATTGCCCAAAGCATCACACTTCCTCCGCCACCTTGCTTTCCTCCCTTGCTGCTTCCTGGTGTCATGTTTTCTCCAGACAAACGACGCACAAGCAATCCGCCTTCCACTTGATGTAAAAGAAAATGTGTTTGAGCAAACCAAGGCTGCTTCTTCCATTGCTCTGCGGTCCAGTTCTGGTGCTAACGTGCCAAATGTAGGCGCTTTCAGTGATGATCTGCATATGCACCATGACCAGTCAGCGGCTACGCAGTCCCAAACGCAACAATATGTTCTTTAACACCTTTCTGCAGATGTAGACGCCCGCGTCTATGGAACTGCAAATTTATGCACGCAATTACTGTACTCGGTCACTAGAAGGCACCCCTGGATCAGTTATTGAATATTCACAAGCAAGCAAATTGAAACGCAGTTCAGAATATGGGGAAGTTCACTCCACTCCCTGTTTTTCAAGAGTTGCATGAATTAAACTCCTCAGCTAAGCCTGACATGCAAACTGGTCAATATCCTTGCCCATAGTATCGATCCAAAAAGATCTCTTGGGACAGACAAAATCATTAAATTAGGTAACCCATAAATAGCCAAATTTGGTTTCTGCGCAAAGGGGTTAAAGGAACTCTTATCATCAATCCAAATACCTAAGTACTAGTAGGATGACACTCTTTCAATGACATCCCCTCCCACAGTATAAATACTTCACCCATTTAGGCCTGAGGCCTATTCAAAAAACACCTATAAAAACCTATGGGCGATTTTGAAGAGAACCCCAAAAACCTGAGGTTTTCTGGAAAACAGCACCCAGGTGTCAATGTCTAGTAACAAGAGCAACGCAGAGCGTGGCATATGCTCTGCCTGTATGTTGATCAAGGGCATATTGTGATGGCTGCTGTGGCAGCCATATTAGATATCACATGACGCTAGTTTTCGAAAGGAACCTTCTTTTAGCCACTCCCAATACGCCATTAAGAAATGGCATCAATCCGATGAGGGATTCTAAAGTTATCCCACAGAAATGAAAAGTTAACGGACGATGGACGGACATGGTGTCGACATGATGCCCCCTTTCCTCTTTGGAGGGCGGGGGCATAAAAAGCTGATATCTCAGCCTCTGTAGCAGATAAATACTTTTTGAATTTTGTTTCTAAGAGCTTACACCTTTGCTTTCATTAGAACTATGTTTTTTATTTGTGCAAATCTTCATCACAATATTTAAAACACTGAACAAACTATGACAAACTATAAAATACAATAAAACCAATAAAATAAATAACAAATCTCTATCTTCATAACATTCACAACTCAAATGGAATAAAGAGGCCTAATGAATAAAAGTGTAAGCTCTGCACTAGAGAATAACAAGTTTCTGCCACAAAAATGGCAATATCCCCCACCGACGGACGGACGTACTTACGGACGGAGCCCAATACTATATCCCCCGCTTTGCGTTAATCGGACAGCGGGGAATAATAATCTAAAAATGTATCACAGTTAAGTAATTATCTTTGACATGACCACCGTATGTATTTGTAATGGCTGACTGCCACTCGATCACAGAGAGATTTCATAAAAATAAACTCAGAAAGTCAACACATAAGGTCAACATTTAATATGCTTTATTATGACTTTTGCGGATCTTTTTCATTGTTATTTTTTCAATTAGAATATGCAATGTTTAATTTTCCAATTGAAAAGTTGATGAAGTATTGACATTGCGATGTTTATTTGACAAGCTGTCACCTCCATCACCTCCAGGAAACATCAGAATTTTGGGGGTTGTCACAGGTATCCAACATGAAAAGAATCACAAGATTCTTATAAGATTCTTACAAGATATAATATAAGATATTCAAATTTATGCTTTGTGACCTTGAAATAAAGGTCAAGGTCACCAAAACAGCATGGTGCCTTTCCCTCACTGGGATAAACCTTGGTACCAGATACGAGAAGAATCTAGTCAAGGATTCATAAGATATTTAAGTTTATGTGTTCGTACGGACAGACCAAGATACTCAAATTTAAGTTTTGTGACCTTGAAATGAAGGTGAAGGTCACCAAAACTGCATGGTACCTTTCCCCCACTGAGATAAACCTAGATATCAAATATGAAAAGAATCTAGGCAACTGTTCTTAAAATATCCACATTTATGTGTTCGTATGGACGAACGTATGTACGTATGTATGTACGGAGGGACGGAGCCCAATACTATATCCCCTGCTTCTCGGCAATCGCGCGGCGGGGAATAACAAACATTTTTTCTTTCTCTGGAACAGGTGGCAGCAGTGGCGGAGCTACAGCTGGGGCGAAGACACGTCCCTTTTAGTCCTGGCTAGATCTTAATCATTTTCCTTTATTGACGTCTTCCAATTATTATAATTGGCACTGAAGACACGGTTTCTCTCCACATGCGATCTAACAGCGAATAAATCGCGGGTTAAATTCAGCACAGTAGCAGGAAGAGAATTGGGTTGTACAAAACATCCGTTTAAAACAATAGTAAATCCTGACCTGTTCTCAGTCATCTTCATGCTTAACAAGCTGCTGACATTGTCAAGCAATATCCTCCGCAACTGGCATTGCATTTTTGAATAGAGAATGTTTATATGCATTTAGATTTCTAAAGAACTGTACTAATCGCAAAGCTGTTAATTTCCTTTAAAAAAAAATAGGCCGGAGAGTATGCATCAGTAAACTCAGAAAATTATACCAAATTGTTGTCATGACGCACCTGTATGTCACCTCGATGCGAAATATGATCACGATCGGATGATTAGTTTCAAATTTATAGCCAAGACAGGACATTACAGATTTCCCACTGTAATGTGAACATAGGCCACTAGATGGCAGTATTTACCCTTTTTTTATTCAGCTCAGACTGGAGCTACGTTTGGACCTGTTTCAGACATGTCTGGGGCAAGTCCCCGAAAATTAAAAAAAAAGAGGTCTAAATGTGGGTGGGGTCTGCAAAAGAGTATATAAGGAGTAGAATTGAGACAGTAAAGTAGTAAGAGAAATTGCAAGGAGAAGGATAAATGTGACCAGACCTGTCATTCTGTTCAAGACCTGTGAAGTTTCTTTTGTGGATTTTTGCCTGTGTTTGAGCATTTTCCTCACCCAGGACATCACCAAGCCACCCCACCAAAACAAGGGACTGTAAATATTTCTGTTTTTGTTGTAAATCAATCTTGGTTAGTAGATTAGTTAGTTTTAATTGTCATTGTTAATTAAATGTGTTTAAGTTTTAAAAACTGTGTCTGTCATCCCTTGCTGTTGCTGTTGTTGTAAATGTAATAACAAATTGGGGCCATAACACCACAAATCTGATGCTTTTTGACCCGAAACGCAAACAATGGTAAAGATATTTTCAAAATAGTTTTTCATGACACACCTTTATGTGTTTTTACACCTTGATGCCAGATATGATCACAATCGAATGATTATTTTCAAAGTTATAGCCCGGACACGACACATTACAGATTTCCCAAAAATGTGTAGCTTTTTGCCCCAAAACGTGAAAAATTACAAAATTATTTTCAAAATTGTTTTTCATGACACACCTTTAAGTGGTTTTACACCTCGATGCCAAATATGATCAGAATCGGATAATTAGTGTCAAAGTTATAGCCCGTACAACAAACTTGTCGGACGGACGGACGGACTGACATTTTTATATCCCCCGTAACAAAGCAGCTTTACGGATAGTACACGACAGCTAGAGAGAGCTCGGTTATGTTATGAACATAATACAGGTTTTGCAGAATGTAAATTCCGTGAGCGCGGACAAGTTGCTTATGTGGAGCTAGCGAATCGATCACAGGAAAGAATTACCAATTTAATATCCGCCTTTTCGGCTTTTTATTAGCCAAAACAATTTCTAGGGGGATGAAATGATGTCAAGGTAGTGCAGAGAAATCATTTGTAAACCAGGAGAGCTTCTGGGTTTCGCATTGCTTTCATGGTAGCACCAGAGAGCTTGCTCAGACATTTGCTCAGACATTTGTGAAGTATCCTGCTGATCCCGGTCATGGATAAGTGAAGCGATCACTAACTGTAGTGGCGACAATCGGGCAACGTTATGATGAAACGGCCACATTGATGCTTACTGAAGTAACACAAGCATACCGATCAGAATTACTGCATATAACTTAACCAGGAACATTTTTAATTAGCACGACACGCAAACTAACATGCAGTAGCAGGTAACCAAGCAGTCATTACCACAGAGACGAACCCTCGCAATACAGGTTTTACAGACAGCAAGTTCTGTTACTGTGAACAGTTGTACCAAGCATCCAAATTACAAACAAGTATTAAAAGTTCGCTTCAAATGAGCTTTATGTTCACACACCTTCTGTAGAATTTCCCCTGATATCACTCTTGCATATTTAGGACACAAACTTGGCTACGTTAGCCGCTGTGCTACAGCCAAAATCAACTGGCAATCAAGTCAGGTTGACGTATGCAGCAAAAGCAACTTGCAGCTTCTGTGTCTGTGAGTCGCAGACAGTCGCAACCGATACAGGCTTTATCTTCAGATATTTTGCAAAGCCTGCCTTTGAGGCCAGTTGTTAGTGCTAACTATCGCTAGCAGTCCTGCTAGCCACCTGTAACAGGTTAGCTTCACTTATATCATTTGCTGTTATATCGTTACTTACAGCTTGTGGCTCCAACACTTGATCGATGCTGCTGCTTCAGGTTTGAGAAGCAGCTGAAATGCTTATCCTGTGTCGAATTATCTTTTATTGACAAAGCTGTCTTTGGTGAAATGCTGAGCACAAACCACTAACGTTTTCTTTGGCCGTGGCTGTTTGCTCTCAGCAAACAAAAAAAAGCTACCCACTGATTTCTGGTGGCATCGTCTTTTGGAAGAGAAATATTTGTTTTTCTTCGCATCCAAAAGTAAACGGACAAGTAGCTTTGGGAGACATACTAACAAAATTGCACCTAAAATGATCTGCGGATCTTTTGTATTTCCAAAAGTGTCGACGCTACTAAGGCATAGTACGATATGACGTTGTTAGTGCCTACTAGAATAGTTTCCGGTGTGGGCAGGTCCACCGCAGTGATCGGCTCTGGCTAGGTCTGTACTATTTGGACGGCACAACCTGACTTCAGGTTTTGGCAAGATCTCGGGAGGAGCTGTTCAATGAGGAAATCACACTCACAAAATCACGTTCTTGGATTACGGCAAAATCCCTGGATCTTATGTTTAGAAACTTTTCAGAGGTTCAGCAACCAACATTATAACATTACTAATATGTATTAAAAGAAGGATCAGCAAATTAAGTCCCCTTTAAGGCTACAGGTCTGAATGGGAATTCTCAGGCCACTGGTCTGAAAGGGACTCTCAGGCAACAGGTCTGTAAGAGACATTGAGCCCGCAGGTCCATGGGCGGTGCTAGGGTGATGCTTGCTGGAGCTATAGCACCACCGTAGCACCACCAAGAAAATGACAGAATTTTTACATTTAAATTCTGGCTATACTTTCTCAGTATATTTTTGAAGTAATTAACTCTGCTCTGGTGGTCTAAGGTCAGATCCACTCTACACCTCTTTTGTTGTAAGCCGCTTTGAGCCGCTTGCAGATCCCCATAGAACACTACATCGCTGACAGGGTACATTCAAGTGAAGCAGCTGTCTCAGCAGCGTAATACACCCAGAGGTAAAATTCGCTTGCAGACTCCCATTCGTTTTTGCCTACTTTGAAATCACATTTTGAAACACTTGTGTGTGAATCGGTATTATTTTGGTATCGATGTTTCTTCACTTCATTGTACCCGGGTTGGGCATATTTTGAGTCAATATGGGTAACGCCAACGTTGTTCAACGGAGGCGCTAGTCAAGTCTAGATACGCCTTTTACAAGTTTCACCTTTCAAAATGCAAAAGTCAAAATGATCACTGCACAGCTCTGATCGAGGGGATGGCTAAAAGTAAATTCTCCTGACTTGTTTGCGCTTCGTGTCTTTTGGAAATCAGTATATAAGAAGTATTGCTGCTGAATGTCAATTACAAATAGAAAACCTGTTGGCCACCATGTTAATTGTATTAACTGCCAAGTCAACGTAATCTCCGCGACAGTAAGGTTACCAAGGTAGCTAGTTAGCAGGTGAACATGAATAATCGTCAGAGTTTGCTTTTAGTCAGCGGTCTATTCAAGCCCATGGGATGACTGATTAGATAGCTTGCAGGCAAGCATGATTTTCTCCATTAAATTAATAAATTCGCGTATCTACGATAACTTGTGCATGAAACGTTTTATTACAGCCCTTCAAATTAATATTGCTGTAAAACACAATCTAGTGCTCTAAATGCATATGCTATTAAGCTCATTTGTTTTGCTTATGGACCTCCAAAGGGTGATTCTTAGTTTTTTTTTAAATTGTGGTTTTGTTTATGGCCGATGATATTTGCACTTATATGTGTGGCCCATGCTGAAATGACCACTTGGCCACAGCTTAAAAAATAATTTTAGCAAAGAAAAAAAATTTTGGCTTTTGACACACTTAAAATAAGTATGGACAATGGAGCAATGTGCATCTTGGCCACACTTGCGTGTCTAATGAAAATTTTGATCAATTTTCATGCTTTGACGCACTTAAGTGTGACTAGTCACTTTATTTATTGCATGCGATTTGTTCTACAACTCCAACAAAGCCTCCCATCTGCGGCTTTCCTGTTTGACTTTTGGTGTCAATTCTGTCAATTCAATGAGTGGCAGTAGAGATTGTTTTGAAAAGCACGTATTTAATGCTAATTGGTGTGATTGATGATGTGCACTCTGGCTCGGACGCTTTGTTAGTTTTTTTTTTTTTTTGCTGTTGTGTAGCGGGGTGTCTCCCATGTTGCTGTATCGCTTGTAAATTAAATAATAAATCGCTGAAGTGTTGTGAATCAATAGCGGCGTTGGTAAAAACATATCTGAAACTACTTTGAATGCCATGTATCTGGCTTTCGCGCAAATACAGACTACCATACGATACATTCATCAACCCCATCTCTGAATGATTCAGCCCCACTATAGCACCAGTAAGACAAAAATCTCCGGCGCCGACACTGCTCAGATCCAAAAGGAACTCTGAGGTTACTGGCCCCAAAGGGACACTCAAGCTATAAGTCTATCAGGGTCTCTCGGGCTGCAGGTCAGTAAGGGGCACTGAAGCTGCAGGACCGTGGAAGACACTCAGGGTACAGGACTGTTCGGGGAAACGGGTCTGAAAGGGAAATTCAGTCTATAGACCGTAAGAAAATTTCACACCACAGTTCTGTGAAAGACACTTAAGCTACATGTCTGTAAGGTGCACCAATGTGTACGGTCTTTAAGGAACACTCAGACGTCAGGCTAAAAAAAGGACTCTTGGACTACAGGTCTGTAAGAGACTCAGGCTACAGGTCTGTAAGAGACACTTAGGCTACAGAACTGTAAGGAACACTAAGGTTACAGATTTTTAGTGCAGGGCTGCCAGTTGATGATCTTCATTTGGTGCTTGTGTGCTCAGTTTGGCTCCTCATCCAATCATGTTCCTCTTCCCCCCGTAATTACCAGAAGAAGAGGCCAATTTTGTTGGAGCCCTCAAACACCAGGATTCCAGTAGGAGTGAGGCCCAATGCATACTCGCAGCCATCTCTGCCCTGTGTGAGAGAAAGGAGCAGTCTTAGGCTTTTAAACTTGGACAACTCTCATAAATTTAACACAGGGAATCTACAGAACACCAATCCCATAATCACACTTGATAACTGGCTTACTTTATCTCAACACGTTTAATAACACTTCTGTACTATGTCAACACCATACTGCATCAATTTTGGTTCTGTTCTGTAAAGGGATAGTTCACCCAAAAATAGAAATTCACTCATTTACTCACCCCAAGGCTAATCGAAGGGTCCTTAAATTATTTTATTCCTCAAAACACTTTTGGGGTTACAAAGAAAAGTAGCATTAAAGACAAGTCAAAATCAACTTAACTCATTGGTGATCTCTCTTTCAAGTGTAAACACAGAACCCTCAGCCGTATGGGCATAAGATAAGGAATTGCAACAGATTAAGGGTTTTTTTTTATGTATGCATATGTAACACAATGTGTTTAATACTTTCCGGCTTGACAGAAGTTTCAAGAGTCAAAAGGAAGACAGAGGTAATTATCCCAATTAGGACCTGGCTGGTTATATGGAAAGAGTGGAACAGGACATTTGGGACTTTGCATCGTTTGGCATTCAGAATATGAAGTCTAACATGATGCGCAGTCATGAAAATTCGATGTTATGTTGAAGGTGACTGAACAGTTTGGTTGACAATGTTGCTACATTAAATTATCAGAAGGTATTTAAAGTAGGTGAAGAACATGTAGCTTCCATGTCGTCCAACTTGATTATCCAGTGAGTACAGCTCATGAATTTGACATAGCTACACCAAAAAATGTCATGGTAGTGCAAAGGTGCAATGAAAGAAACACTGTTCAGAAACAATGCAACCTCATGACCCCATTAACGTTCTGCAAGCTAATTATCCAGAACATACACGCTATACATTTTTTGCGGCTACAACAAAAATAGTAGATGTAATCAATGAAATCGCGTTTACAAAAAATGTGACCTTTTGAGCCCTTAAAGTACGTCAAGGTTACCCATCTTCGAAATTGTCCAAGCTATATGTCCCAAGAACAGTCCCTGTTAATTTCATGAACCTGACATTAATAGGAAAAGAGTTATTGTCTACACAGACGGGCGGACAGACAGACGGAGAGACGAACAGACAGACGGAAGCAAGGTGCTTTAATGTTCCACAAGCTGATTATCCAGAACATATGGGCTGTAAATTTTATGCGGCTACAATAAAAATAATGGATGTAATCAAGGAAACAGTGATTAAAAAGAATGTGACCTTTTGACCCCTTAAAGTAGGCCAAGGTCACCCATCTTCGATCTTGTCCAAGCTATATGTCCCAAGAATAATCTTTGTGAATTTCATGACCCTGACATTATTAGGAAAGGAGTTATTGTCTTCACAGACGGACAGACAGATGGTCTTCGCAATACCCGATGGCCATAATTCGGCCTCGGGTAAAAACAGGAAATGCCTCCATACTGCACCTACGGCGTAATCCAAGTGCCTGTAAGCACCAACATTCATATTGGACTTGAAAAACGTCTTTTCACCATGTTTTTGGCCTAAATATCCAATGTAACCACTTAGCCGGGAGCCCTGTTTATTTTCACGGAAGAAGTTGACCTCACTACGGCGGCCAGTGCGTTTCTCCAGTTGGAGATGTTTAGGGCCGTTGCAGCATTATTTATCCGAGTTAGTCACCGCAGTGAGGTCAAGTTCTTCTATGAAAATAAACAGGGCTCCTACCTAAGTGGCTACATTGGATATTTAGCTTAAAAACATGGTGACAAGACGTCTTTTCTAGATTACACCGCATGAGCGATATGGGGGCATTTTGTGTTTTTTTAAATGTTATTTTTTACATTTGAAAGAGTGGTCACCAATGACTTAACTTGATTTGGATTTGTCTTCCGAGCCGTTTTTCTTTGAAACTCCAAAAGTGTTTTGAGGACAAAAGAAATTCACGTACCCTTCGATTAGCCTTGGGTTGAGATGATGAGTGAATTTTCATTTTTGGGGAAACTATCCCCTTAAGTAAACATCGAAATCACTCATCATTACCTCACACACCCATACCACTGGGGAACTTAATTCTGTAAAACAATATTTACACAAAAAAAGAAACAGACAAAGCCGGGATTGTTCTGGTTAAAGATCACTGTAAAGACCTTACACCAGTATAAACCTAGTCAAAGTAGACTTGGTACTGAACCTGTCCACCTGGAAAAAAGCCAGATCAAACTAGGATTCGTTCAGTGTAATGCCAAACTGGACAAATGCAGGGGAAACTGCCAGGGAAGCCAAAGTAATCATGGTAACCACTTCGCACTGCCGTGCCTAATCTCCACTGACTGAAAAAATTTTACGTTGGGAGACGAAAAGAGTAATAAGCAATGACCACTGGAGGTGAGAGGGAAACAGATGGACTGAACTATAAATCAGAGCATTGTTAAATATTGGCATAGAAAGGGAAATAATGGCCGTAACTTCAATGGCTTCACATACGCTTCGACGCACAAAAGAGTACAATCAGAGTCCTTGTGAATGGAAAGAGATGGCACACTATGTTGGTTCACAATAGGAAAATTTGAAACGGTAAAGATGGTGGCACATCAATGTAAACACTCGGTCAGCCAATCACGCCTGCAGAATATTTACAACTGCACAACTTTGATAGAAATGACAGATTTTATAGTTTGGAAGCTCAGCAATGATGGAACAAGTACCCGTGACTGGAGTATTTTGGCTTAATGCTAAAGACTAAGAAGGAATTTACACGCTTTAACACAAATGACATTTCATGGAGAGTTGAACCATTTTACACTGCGGATAGTGGGCGCATTAGCATTAGACACTTGATACTTGTATCTGATGCAATGCATCATCAGCAAAAACTAACGTAACACTCACTTCTAATGATAATGCTCATGAAAAAGAACTTTGGTTTAACATCAGATATATCACTTGTAAAAAAAACTGAGCTAGTAAAAGCTGCAGTCAATAAAATTGAGAAAGCCCACTTTGATTGAAATTTTAAAAAGTACAACCGGCCAAGTCCCTCCCCCTCCCTCTCCGCTTTGCTTCAGTTCTGAGTCCAAAGCCGCCCCCGAGAGGAGGCTGTCATGAACGAACAAGCTAACAAAGGTCTACACATTGGACTTAACCGTCTCCACCTTGGAAAAGTTGCTCAAGCATTGAATATTAACAATGGTTTTGTCCTGGTTGTGACCCAACGGCTTCATTTTTTCCGGCATTTCGTCAGCCTTCGTCTTTTGTTTATTTTTGTCACGTATGCTGTAGCAGGCAATGGAGGCATAGAAAATTTCTTCCTTTCAAGTAGTTGCTTCTCTGCTATCTTACTTCAAAGTCCGTTAGAAACTCTTCCAGGCTCTGATTAGTAATTTTTTGCTTGGGTGAGGTGGATTCTAGATAATGTCATTTGAAGCACTGGTAGGAGGTAAAATTACCATTTTTTTTTTTTTTTGGAAACAGATGACCTGCCCCATGTGCAAAACCCAAAACTAGTGAAGTTGGCACGTTATGTAAATCGTAGATAAAAACAGACTACAATGATTTGCAAATCCTTTTCAACTTATATTCAATTGAATACACTGTAAAGACAAGATGTTTCATGTTCAAACTGAGAAACTGTTTATTTTTTTTGCCAATAATCATTTACTTAGAATTTAAAGGCAGCAACACATTGCAAAAAAGTTGGCACAGGGGCCTTTTTACCACTGTGTTACATCGGCTTTCCTTTTAACGACACTCAGTAAACGTTTGGGAACTGAGGAGACCAATTTTTGAAGCTTTTCAGGTGGAACTCTTTCCCATTCTTGCTTGATGAACAGCTTAAGTTGTTCAACAGTCCGGGGTCTCTGTTGTCCTATTTTATGCTTCATAATGCGCCTCACATTTTCAATGGGAGACAGGTCTGGACTACAGGCAGGCCAGTCTAGTGCCCGCACTCTTTTACTACAGAGCCATGCTGTTGTAACACGTGCAGAATGTGGCTTGGCATTGTCTTGCTGAAATAAGCAGGGGCGTCCATGAAAAAGATGTTGCTTGGATGGCAACATATGTTGCTCCAAAACCTGTATGTACTTTTCAGCATTAATGGTGCCTTCACATATGTGTAAGTTGCCCATGCCTTGGGCACTAATACACCCCCATACCATCAAAGATGCTGGCTTTTGAACTTAGCGCCTATAACAGTCCGGATGGTTCTTTTCCTCTTTGGTCCGGAGGACACGACGTCCACAGTTTCCAAAAAAAATTTGAAATGTGGACTCAGACCACAAAACACTTTTCCACTTTGCATCAGTCCATCTTAGATGAGCTTGGGCCCAGCGAAGCCGGCGGCGTTTCTGGGTGCTGTTGATAAATGGCTTTCGCTTTGCATTGTAGAGTTTTAACTTGCGCTTGCAGATGTAGGGACGAACTGTAGTTACTGACAGTGGTTTTCTGAAGTGTTCCTGAGCCCATGTGGTGATGTTCTTTACACACTGATGTCGGTTTTTGATGCAGTACCGCCTGAGGGATCAAAGGTCACGGGCATTCAATGTTGGTTTTCGGCCTTGTCGCTTACGTGCAGTGATTTCTCCAGATTCTCTGAACCCTTTGACGATATTACGGACCGTAGACGATGAAATCCCTAAATTTCTTGCAATAGCTTGTTGAGGAATGTTGTTTTTAAACTGTTTGACAATCAGCTCACGCACTTGTTCACTAAGTGGTGACCCTCGCCCTGTCCTTGTTTGTGAATGACTGAGCCTTTCAGGTAAACTGCTTTTATACCCAATCATGGCACCCACCTGTTCCCAATTAGGCCGTTCACCTGTGGAATGTTCCAAATAAGTGTTTGAGGAGCATTCCTCAACTCTCTCAGTCTTTTTTGCCACTTGTGCCAGCTTTTTTGAAACATGCTGCAGGCATCACATTCCAAATGAGCTAATATTTGCAAAAAATTACAAAGTTTACCTGTTCGAACATTAAGTAACTTGTCTTTGCAGTGTATTCAATTGAATATAGGTTGAAAAGGATTTGCAAATCATTGTATTCTGTTTTTATTTACTATTTACACAACGTGCCAACTTCACTGGTTTTGGGTTTTGTAATATTGTCAGCATGGAGTGGCAGTTTCAGCAATTTTGCAGAAACGTTTTTTTTTTTTTACGTTGTATAAAAGTTACCAACAATACCTTTAAGAAGTGTAGAGTTTATTTATATTCAACAGACAATGATGAAAAATCTTCACAATGGCATTGATATGACGGTTTACGATCAGTATGACTGCAACATAGGTCAAGCCCGCCATCAAGCACAATGCACACGATCCTCCCATTCCTTGGAACTGTGGTAGTGCTTCAGTGAGCAAAAAGTCTTTCTGTGGCATTATTGTGTTTCAAAACAGTTTTAATGACACCATGTTAATAATTTGACAGTGTCCACAAATATGAAAATCAAATAGACATACAATTGTGCTCAAAAGTTTGCAAACCCTGGCTGAATTTGTAAAAAAGGTAACATTCTTAAAAGAGAACATGAACGGCCAGGCAAAACACATTTATTCCTAATTGGATTCACATCAAACTATAGGTCATGTAGAATGGCACAATCAAATAAAACATGGCAATTAAGGAAAACAAGTAGATCAGGAGGATCTAATGGCTGCGACCTCGCCTAGCATCCGTCACGAGGCCTAGTGTCCATGACTGGTGGTTTCTTGTACAAGTGTGATGTCGAAATTGGCAAATGACCTTGAAAATCAATAGCGGACCCTTCCTCTGTACCAAGAAGCTTGTTCTAAGATGTAATAGCCATCCATGAAGTTAAAGTGGAGTTATGGTGCGAAAACTGTGAAATCGGGTAAAAATCGACACTTTTTTGACCGGTGTGACCTTGGGATTCGACAGATGACCTCGAAAATCAATAGGGAACCCATCCTCTATACCAAGAAGCTTGTTGTTAGATTTCATTGCCATTCATTGAATTAAACTTGAGTTACGGTGCGAAAACCGTCAAATCGGGCAAAATTGACACTTTTTTGACCTTTGTGACCTTGGAATTTGACGGATGACCTTGAAAAACAATAGGGAACACCTCCTGTATGCCTAGAAGCTATTTCCAAAATTTTGTAGCGATCCATGAATTCTAACTGGAGTTACAGCGCGAAAACCTGCAAACAGGGTCGTGACCTCTGTGAACTTGACCTTTGACCTCGACCTTGTGCATGGACATCACTTTGGTGAAGGTCAATAACTCCTGAAAATTTCATGATGATACGACGACAGGAAAATCAAGAAAAAGGTGTCACAGACGGACAGACAGACGGACAGACAGAAGCGTTCATAGAGCTGCTTGGTCGCAGCTAAAAATGAAATGAACCCTGTTCAAACCCTGAGTGCATACCCTTAGTTCTTAATACTGTGAATTAGCATCAATAACAGCATGCAGTTTTTTGTGATAGATGTTAACGAGGCCTCCAATTCTCTCAGGTGATATCGCTGCCCATGCCTCCAACTCCTGCAAATTTTATGGTTGTCTTGCATAAACTGCAGGTTTGAGATCTCTCAAAAGCGGCTCGATGATATTGAGATCAGGAGACTGTGATGGCCACTCCAGAACCTTCACCTTTCTCTTCTGTTACCCCCAGAGGGTCAACTTGGCCTTGTGCTTTGGATAATTGTCAGGCTGGAAAGTCCAAGTGTGTCCCATGGGCAGCTTTTGTGCTGAAGAATGCAAATCGTCTGCCAGTAGTTTCTGCTAGCATGCTGCATTCATCTTGCCATACATTTTCACCAGATTCCCTGTGCCTTTAGAGCTCACAAACCCCCGAAACATCAGAGAGCCACCACTGCGCTTTACAGTGGGAATGGTATATTTTTCACCACAGGCCTTGTTGACTGCTTTCCAAACACAGCACTTGTGGTTGTGACCATAAAGTTCTATTTTGGTCTCGTCACTCCAAATGACAGTACTCCAGAAGCTGAGAGGCGTGTCATGGTGTTGTCTGGCATATTTTACGCAGAGTTTTTTGTGGGATTGGCTCAATATCATGGCTTCCTTCTTTTGAACCAACTGAAACCAGCAGCTCATTGTTGTTCAAGTACCTGTTATTGCGCTCCTTGAAACGACCACAACATCTTTTCCCAGCACATCCTGTATTTCTCTCGAGGTAGCTTGAAGATTTTTCCTTGTGCCCCAAACAATTCTCCTGGCAGTTTGGGCTGAAATCTTTCTTGGCCTACCTGACATTAGCTTGGTGTCAACATATCCCCTAATTTTCCCCCTCTTAATCACAGACTGAACAGAACTGACTGGCATTTTCAAGTCTTTCGATATCTTTTTATATCCTTTCCCATCTTTAAAAGGTTGAACTCCCTTGTTGCAAAGGTCCTGAAACAGTTCTTTTTGCGCTCCCCATGGCTCAGTGTCTAGCCAGATCAGTGCATCCACTCGGGAGCTAACAAACTCAATGACAATTCAATGACAAGCGACAATTTAAAAAGCCACCGGTGTGAAACCCCTTAATAGCCATTTAAACCTGATAGTGTCACCTAGTGTCAATATAACAAGGTAAAACATTGAAGGGTATGTAAATTTATGATCAGGGCCATTTGGGTGATTTCAGTTATTTTGATTTAAAAAGAAGCCAAACACCTTTGTGATGATAAATGACTTCACATGATCACTATCTTTAAATAAAAGACAAGTTTTTTGCATGATGAGCCATATTTTCAAAATAAACGGCAATATTTCACAAATTCAGCTAGAGTATGCAAACTTTTCAGCACAAATGTACACAAAAATATGAAAAAGAAATTGTTAGCACTCTCATTGCAAAATGATCATATATTATTACTGCATGAACGCAGAAAAAGGACACGTTTCAGTCGTAGGCTTTCCCTCAGCTTTTCTAATACTCACCATCTCCATATTTGATCATCATTCACAGTTTTGAAGTTCTTTGCCTGGAATAGAAAAATCATCAATGTCTGTTCTGATTAACCCCTCCCATGCCACATTAGCCACACCCATTTTTGTGGTAGTTTAACAACCCTCGCTGTTTGAGAAAATTTATTTTTGAACAGACCTGTTGGCTCCTGGTTTTCACTGTTACAGTGCACCACCATGGCCAAGGTGTACCATCTCTACGAAAAAAAATAATTGTCAGCTCATGTTTCTGCTTAAAACTAGCGCCACCGAGATGACTGAAATGCAGAATGAACATTACATTGGTCCATTTTCTGTTCATATGATTTACCTCATGGGCAGTTTTTCAGAACACACACAGAACTGTCTTATACTAAATGTCACTACAAAGAACTTTGAGTCAGACAGAATTACAATGTTTTTTTTATAGGTTCACAAACATGCTCAAAAGTAAGACCAGATGTAATTTTATCTTCTTAAATCATAATATTTGCATAATATTTGTACGAAATTGAAATTGAAGTCAATTAAAAATAACTTCAGATGCAGGCCAAGCTTCTGAGCTGTTTGGTATCAACTGAATATTGCAAAAATTTGAGATGGAGATGTGGAAAAATATTACCTTGTCTGTCTGCAGAGTATGACTACATGAAACATATAAAAAATGTAAGTTGTGCATCCAAGATATTTGGCCCTAGTTCAAGATATAATAGAGTGCCCACAGAATATATGACTATTTTTCATAAAGGAACTGTCTTTGAACAATAATATGGTTAAGTGCCTTAGGCCACCTTTTCTGCAAGGAGAAAGGGGGTTTCAAACAATGGATGACCGGCAACCACACCCATGTTCAGACCACGGCCATAAAAAAAAAAAATGTAGGATGCAGCTCCATCTTACTTGTTAATATCAACAAATAAATATATAAGCAACCCATCGAGAATGCCATATTAACCCTTTTTAGACCATTACGTTTCATCACAGCATTTGTAGACTATTTTCATCAATTACATTTGTTTTCTTCTAGGATAAACAACTTCTCTAGTGTACAACAAAGACTTTCTTTGGTCCAGCCTTTTAAGATTCTGTCAGTGTTTCATGTAGTCATACTCTACAGACAGACAAGGTAATATTTTTCCACATCTCCATCTCAAATTTTTGCAATATTCAGTTGATACCAAACAGCTCAGAAGCTTGGCCTGCATTTGAAGTTATTTTTAATTGACTTCAATTTCAATTTCGTACAAATATTATGCAAATATTATGATTTAAGAAGATAAAATTACATCTGGTCTTACTTTTGAGCATGTTTGTGAACCTATAAAAAAAACATTGTAATTCTGTCTGACTCAAAGTTCTTTGTAGTGACATTTAGTATAAGACAGTTCTGTGTGTGTTCTGCCCATGAGGTAAATCATATGAACAGAAAATGGACCAATGTAATGTTCATTCTGCATTTCAGTCATCGCTTCTTTGGGGCATGATGGATGAATGATGGATGGGTTGTGTGCACTTATCTGATCATATTCAATGACAATCTGAAAAATAAAACCAAAGGGACAGACAAACTTAGTATCCTTCTCCAATTTGCTCAGCAATTTTTTTTTTTTTTTTGTAATCCAGGTGGCGTTAGCTTCAGGCAGAAACATGCCCACGAATGTTTTCAGTAGAAATAGTACACCTCGGCCACACAGGCTGTGTTCAAAGCCGCGCTCAAATGTACTACTCGCACTACAGATGATGTCAAATTTAGGGGGTAGGGTGTTCACTTAGGCGTGGAGAGTGAGTTTGCGTCCGCGAGAAGTTCCCACATGTACACTAGATCGGGCAGATATTTTGTGGGTGCATCTTAAGCTCACTATTCATACATAAATTGTCTAAGATGCAACGCGACGTAAACCGCCAGAAAAACTCGCTGAGGAATACTAAGACGAAGGAACAACATGGAGAGTTTGTTCGTAGTGAGTTGTGCATAATGTGACTAGTGTGCAGTGAGAATAGTGTATGTAGACCGTAGAGCGCGGTTTCGAACACGGCCATACGGGGCCTCCCTGTGTATGCTGGTTTTCGTTCCAACCATAATTGCCATCATAGGATTTTAATAAGCTGTTAATTTGTCCTAATTAAGTGCATTTTGTGTTTAAAGAAATTATTTGCTGTCTAAAGCCAAATTTTAAAGGAAATATCCATGTGGGCTATGAAGAATAAAATAACCTTGAATATCGTTTTTTTTTTCTATGTTACAAGCAACTTCAGATACATTTTAAAACAGATCAGATCCGGCACTGAGCAAGTCAGTAACCTCCAAATCAGGTTGCTGAACACGTGATTAGAATTCTTTCAAAATAATTTGCTTTAACTTGAAAATATAACATAAAACAGGTTTAACTCTGTCATTTGCTTATCTCGTAAATTGTAAGTTTTTGCAACCATGTGCCCAGTTTTATCAGTTAGGAAGCCATTGACTTTTTTCTATTGATTGGGTAAATTTTTTTCTTTTTTTATGCAGTCGAAACTCATTTATCGCAATGTGGACGTGGAATTTATTCCTCACTGTATTCATGCATATCTGTCAAAATACTGCATATCAAGAGAGGAAAAATTGCCGCACTAAAGATCAGTGGACTTAATAAAGGAAGGGGCGTGGCTATTCTCTGGTCCTCGTCTGATACAGTCAGATCCACCGGTAGATCCACGCCTCGCTCCTCCCTGGGCATTCAATTCACGCTCTTGTCCAATAGGAATCACATCCGGTTTCAAAATGACAAAATGACGCTATTCAAACTGCCAAGGCTTCCTAAATGGTATGCTGAAACCAATAGGTGACGTCACGGTTGCTTGGTCCATTTTTTTTTATACAGTCAATGCTCCAATGGTCCATGGTAGTGCCCTGCAACAGTGAGAACAATGAGCCAACAACTCTGTTAAAAAAAAAAAAAAAAAATGCTCCCAAACAGCTTGGGTTGTGAAACTACCACAGAAATGGGCATGGCCCACACAGCAGGGGAGGGGTTAATCAGAACAGACATGGGTGATTTTTTTATTTCAGGCATAAAACTTCAAAACTGAATTATGAACAAATTTGGAGATGGTGAGTTTCCCCCTGTGCTGATCTTGGAAAAATGACCTCTTAATTGACCTGCCTGGGATTAGACTTTGGTGTAGACTCCATTTGGGGCTGGTGGGGAAGCAATTCAGCTTCTGACAGGGGACATGATTGAAGGGAAACTGCTGATTGGCACAAATTTAACAGCGAGCTGGTTAGTGATTGGATCTTGCAAGGGAGTCGGTCGGAGGTTTTGCCTAACAAGGTTCAAAGTAGCTCCACACTTCACTTTTCAACTTTGAAAATGCACCGGTTGTATATTAAAAAATTTATGCAAACAGTACCTTGAGGTAGTTTCCAGTTGAAAATCACGATAAGTCGATTGAGTAGCACGAACGAATAGGAAGGATAGGGGAACAGAATGCAATCTATTCGTTCTTGCTCGTCAATCGACTTATTGTGACGACTTATTTCAAGATGGAGGTGACTGGAAACTACCTCAAGGTGCTGTTTGCAGAAATAGTCTTTTTTTAATAAGCTACCTGTGCATTTTTAAAGTTCTCAGTGACTCGTTTTAAATGTCAGGTCCCTCAGAATTCTACCAATTAAGTGTGGAGCTACTTTGAGCCTTGTTAATGATGGAAAAAAAAGCGATTTCTTTGCATGGCAAAGCTATGCCCGACTCACTACCATTGTAAGCCTGTTGGGAGCTTCGGCTAAAAAGCCATTTATTTCGAAATGTTGCGTGCGTATGGAGGTGGATTATTCGACAACAGTTAGTACTCACATTATCATGTTTCAATACACCCCAAGTCAATTTCACACTGGAATTCTCTTTTAACCGAGTGTGCGAACCCAGCAGCCACTTTCAGGGCCCGGTTGTTCAAAACTTGGTTATTTTTTAACCAGCCGTAAAGTACACTTAACCGACTGTTAACTTCAACAGAGCTGTTATCTTGTTGTGCAAAACTTGGTTAACTTTAACAGGGTGTTAACTTGACGTTAAAGTTAACGCACCTAAGGACCACCGCTAACTTTTTAACAGTGTGGTTCACTCTCAAAATGGCGTTCATTGCCAATGCTGCTTTCATGATGCCAGTTCAGCAAAGGAAGGATCGGGGGTATCGTGGACTGGACTTCGATATTGGAGATTACTCTAATGAAGAGTTACATACCCGCTATCGATTTGGTAGAGCATCTATTGCTTACCTTTGCAATATTTTGCAAGGTGATTTGCAACGTCCAACAAGCAGGGTTCACGCACTGAATTAAACAATTTAATTATATCCCCGAACGCAGAATGGCGTTCCGGGGGAATTATGTTTTTGGTCCGGCCACCGCCGCACTACATGTTAATGCGATAACGTCAGTATATTTCAATTACAAATTCCAAATTTTGCACATAAGTAAGTATCATAAAGAGGAAGAACTGATTTGATTTTGGAGAATTGACGATGTTCAGATTGGCCACCAGGGGCCAAAAACTGATTTACGTGTTAACGCGATAACTGCAGTAATATTTCACTTAGATATTCCAAGTTTTGCATATAAGTAAGTATCATAAAAAGGAAGAACTGATTTGATTTGGGCAATTTACAATTCCTAGATTGGCCACCAGGGGCCAAAAACTGAAAAAAATCACTGTTTTTATTATATCTCTGGAAATATTTGTCCGATTAACCTCAAATCAAGTGCAAATGAAAGGTTATGACTTGAGGACGTGTCCCACGATGACATTATACCTGTTTGGTTCAAAATTTTGACACAAGGTGGAGCTTTGTCACAAAATTAACCATTTTTGCTATATCTTTGGAGCTATTTCTCCAATTGACATGAAACTATGTGCAACTGCAAGGTCATGACCTCACAACATGTCACACGATGACATCATACCTGTATGGTTCAATATTTTGCCACCAGGAGGCGCTTTGTGGTGGAAAATTACCATTTTGGCCATATCTTCAGAACCATTTGACCGATTGACCTGAATTTAAGTTCAAATGAGAGTCTATTCAAGGTCTATTCAAGGATTAGGGAATTGGAGGATTAGGGGCGTTCGGGGATATACCCTCAGCCGTCGCCTTCGACGGCATAAGCCTAGTTGATTTTATGGAACTAATTCATTAATAAATATTGGCAAAACATAAAATAAGATGTATGTGAAGCACTCTTAAAATCCCAAAATTTTGACTGATTTCCATTTCCTATTGTTTTCATCCAGTTTACAGTGCTAAGTGTGCAATAAAATAGATGTGACAATAATAAAACAAACAGCCCAATTATTTCCAAATAATTTCAACAGTTATTTATGAAATATAATAATTCAAAGAAATCAGGGAAACTGATATCTCCTCAATCAAAAACTAAAAAATATAAATATATGTTTACTCTCCTTTTTTCCTGTTTTGCTGGTTTGATAAAACATTAGGTCTACACCTAATTTGATTCCATGAATTCAGTCATATATCTTGGTTTGACATTTTTACAGTATACACATCTGAAGCGTCCATAAAATCTTTACAACAATTTGACTGATGTCCCTCTCTCTGCGTGTTTGTCCTTGAACTACATTAAAGAGTATTATGTTTGCGTTCATATAAGGTTCATATTAAAACATAATATCATGCTGACAGCAAAATATGATGACTTTCATTACGACTGACATCAAATATAATGTTGCAAAACACTTTTAAGATTTTGTATTTAAGTAATCTGCGTGCAGAGGTTCAAGCATGCGCAGTTCGGACATTCTCCGAGCTTTGCAGTAGTGCGAGTGTGAATTTGCCTCGTGTGTGAACGTGTGCAAAAAAAAAATTAGATTTTTCGGTTAACACGGACCAGTTTGCCTCCACCATGAATTGTATAAAATTTTCCTCGTCAGCAGAGAAATTTCTGCCTTTTTAATTGGGGTTCCCTTTTTGATAAAACGGAAGTAAACAAAACTTGGAATCATGGGATAGAGGAATGCTAACCAGTGACATTAACCATGCTGTTAACTTTGACGATGACGTTCGCTAACGGCATGGCTAACCAAGTGTTAAATAACGCATATTTAACGTTCGGTTAGCTAACGGTCGGTTAAGGATTTAACCGGCCTTAAGGAGTTACCTGGCATTAAAATAACAGTTTTGAACAATCGGGCACAGAAGTTTTGAGTGGGTGTGTCAGAGGTGGGTTTACAGCATGCAGAGGACGGATAGCATATTAGCCTGGTGGCCATAATGATATGGCTAATTGGCATGAAATCCCACTTCAAAAATATCCATGGATAAGGTAAATGCAAATAAAAAATGACGACAGCAATTTGCAAATCATCCTCAAGCAGTATGAAATGAAACAATGGAAACAAGACATTGAATACTCTGTCATCTCCACTTAATTCTTTCATTGGAAATAAACGCTTCTTTTAAATTTTATGATAGCAGAGATATGATAGGAGAAAAATTGGGACAGAGGCATGGTTTCCACTGTTACATGACTCTCTTTCCTTTCAAAAGCCCTCCAAGTAATTGCCTTGAGAGCTGAGGACAAAGATTGTTCCAGTTCTGAATGATTTTTTTTCCGCTCCTTCTTTGTTATATCTTTAACTGCTGAAATGTCTCGGATCTTTGTTGTTGAATTTCTGGCATCTCAAAGCACCACAGTTTCCACAGAAGACAGGTCTGAGGGTAGGCCAGTCTTCCAGCTGCATTCACCATTTTGGAAGCCACGTTGTTGAAACACTGGCAGAATGTTGGTTTATTGTTATTCTTCTTTAAATAGGTAGGCACATCAGTGGAAAGATGTCAACTAGAACAGCCTCTCAAAATTTGTTGAGTCAGGGCCCAGTAATGCAATCCCTTCAGCCTCTGGGGATCACTTAAATCCAAGTTAAACAAACAAAATAAAATGAACTGAAATTAAAGAAAAACAAGAGCCTCCACAGAGCCTGTACTCGAGCTGCACAAGTGCAGGACAATCACAACCCCAAAAAAGAAGAAGAGCCAAAACCTAGACTCGTGGCCCACCGGCCCGAGTAAGGACGAGAGGGGCTTCATATGTTGGTTCCCTAGTACCATAACTTAGTAGTAACAGTGAAAAGCATGAGCCAAAACCTCATGTTGGAAAAATTGTTTCATAAGTACTGACATTGTAAACTATTCTCTTTTGACTGAAATATTGCAATACTACATAAGTGACAAAAAATGCTATTCTTGCACAGTGCAACTATATACCATTCACGTTTCTACAATCTTCGGTTCAAACTGGCTTGGTCTTCTCCACTGTCACTGCAGTATTTTATCTACTTACCTTCACAAAGTGCATGTCCACTCCATACATTTCCAGCCACTTACACTTGTTCAAAAAGCTTCTTTCTGCTTGACCAGGAGTTTTCCCCCTGATATAAATAACAAGCAAAAAGAAGATTAACGCAATTAAGCCTCAATACACATTCCCATGCACACACCTCAACCACAGCACATCATCTATTCATACACTTTGACATGCACATAAAAACAACAAGAAACGCCCCCCGTTTGAACATCCTCGGCCTGACTTATGAAGTGTCCCAGAACAATTACACAATATCCAAAGTAGAATTCCACAGAACATACATTTACAAATACAAAAATGCCCCAAGTCCCACAAAAATCTTGGAAAATTAAAATTTTTTCACTAATCTAGAGCCCCGCATATATATGATCGTTCCCCCAGGTATAAACCCCCTACCTCAAATGCTTCATCAAAATCAGTCCACGACAAAGTTTTTTTCCAAAACACCAAAAATGCCATTTTTTCCCCAAAAAATGGTCCGATCTGAAAAATTCTTTCCTGGCCTGGATTCCCTACTTGATCGCGGATGTTTTGGCATGGGTAACTAGTTTATTGATGCTGACTTTAGAGGTGCATACACGGACAGACAGACAGACAGACGGACGGACGGACGAACGGACAGAAGACGAACTGATGACAATACCTATCGGCCTGAAGTCGGGCCGAGGGTAAAAATGCATCAATGCTCACATTCATGAACAATAGGCTTATCACTTTAGTCAATATTACAGGGGTTTCACGTTGCTCTCCAATAAACCCATCACACTCCAATTGCATTACTTGCCCACTGCCCCCAAAGTTGTTTTAGTTTTTACAAATAAGTAAAACCCATTTAATTCATTTTTGCATTTCAACGCCCACAGTCATCAAATTAAAAAAATGTAACAACTCCAGTTTGTAAGCGTGTTATTAACATCCCACTTAATTGGCAGAAGGACACTTAGTCATCGAACCCAAGCCGCAGCACAGAAAAAAGAAATTAAGCGAGCTCATTATACAAAACCCAAAACCAGTCAAGTTGGCACATTATGTAAATCATAGATAAAAATAGAATACAATGATTTGCAAATCCTTCTCAACTTATATTCAATTGAATACACTGCAAAGACAAGATGTTTAATGTTCAAACTTAGAAACTTTTTTTTTTTTTTTTTGCAAATAATCATTAACTTAGAATTTAAAGGCAACAACACATTGCAAAAAAGTTGGCACAGGGGCCTTTTTACCACTGTGTTACATCGCCTTTCCTTTTAAAGCCACATACTCATCTTGGATAGGATGACGATAGCCTAAATCACACAATAACTTTAAAATACTTTACCTCATAGATTAATCTCTCCACAATGCCGTGATGCCTTTGAAAAAAATTAACTACATCGGGAAATGTTTGTATTTGACCGCCAAAGTGTGTAACCCTACTTCTTTTCCGTCGCCAAAAAACACACACATTTCCGTGACATAGTACACATGATAGCAATTATAGCAAATCGCTATTATAGCGATTATAGCGAATAGTGATTTTTATGCAAATATGACACACATGCATCAAGTCAACAACCATCCTATTACAGTAGAGTCATCCAAACATCGCAATCATTTCTTTATGTCATATATGTTAGGCTATTTACCTTTTCCGAATCCAAAAGATGACGACTTGGCTTCCTTGTTCGTTGCGCGACACACTTATTTTTCCTTACGGGTCTATTTTTAGCAACTGGCCGACAAGGGAAACCTCCTCAATAGTTTTATCTATATGGCTGGACCTGGGGGTTCTAAAATCGTGCGATTGTTCGTATTCGCTATATCTAGCCACTACGAACATAGGAAAGTTCTCTAAAAAAATTCTCAAAATTAAGTCTTAATTAGTGAATCCGTGAGTATGTGGCTTTAACAACACTCAGTAAACGTTTGGGAACCGAGGAGTCCAATTTTTGAAGCTTTTTAAGTGGAACTCTTTCCCATTCTTGCTTGATGTACAGCTTAAGTTGTTCAACTGTTGTCGTATTTTACGCTTCATAATGTGGCACATATTTTCAATGGGAGACAGGTCTGGACTACAGGCAGGCCAGTCTAGTTCCCGCACTCTTTTACTACGGAGCCATGCTGTTGTAACACGTGCAGAATGTGGCTTGGCATTGTCTTGCTGAAATAAGCAGGGGCGTCCATGAAAAAGACGTTGCTTGGATGGCAACATATGTTGCTCCACAACCAGTATGTACCTTTCAGCATTAATGGTGCCTTCACATATGTGTAAGTTGCCCATGCCTTGGGCACTAATACAGCCTCATACCATCACTGATGCTGGCTTTTGAACTTTGCGCCGATAATATGGATGGTTCTTTTACTCTTTGGTACAGAGGACACAACGTCCACAGTTTCCAAAAACAATTTGAAATGTGGACTCGTCAGATCACATTCTACATGGGCCCTACAACAGACCTGGGTGCTGTTGATAAATGGCTTTCGCTTTGCATTTTAGAGTTTTAACTTGCACTTGCAGATGTAGCGACGAACTGTAGTTACTGACAGTGGTTTTCTGAAGTGTTCCTGAGCCCATGTGGTGATGTCCTTTACACACTGATGTCGGTTTTTGATGCAGTACCGCCTGAGGGATCGAAGGTCACGGGCATTCAATGTTGGTTTTCGGCCTTGTCACTTACGTGCAGTGATTTCTCCAGATTCTCTGAACCTTTTGACGATATTACGGACCGTAGATGATGAAATCCCTAAATTTCTTGCAATAGCTCGTTGAGGAATGTTGTTTTTAAACTGTTCGACAATCAGCTCACGCATTTGTTCACTAAGTGGTGACCCTCGCTCCATCCTTGTTTGTGAATGACTGAGCATTTCAGGGAAGCTGCTTTTATACCCAATCATGGCACCCACCTGTTCCCAATTAGCCCATTCACCTGTGGGATGTTCCAAATAACTGTTTGATGAGCATTCCTCAACTCTCTCAGTCTTTTTTGCCACTTGTGCCAGCTTTTTTGAAACATGTTGCAGGCATCAAATTCCAAATGAGCTAATATTTGCAAAAAATTACAAAGTTTACCTGTTCGAACATTAAGTAACTTGTCTTTGCAGTGTATTCAATTGAATATCGGTTGAAAAGGATTTGCAAATCATTGTATTCTATTTTTATTTACGATTTACACAACGTGCCGACTTCACTGGTTTTGGGATTGTAGAATGCGACTCAATCAGCACACAAATAAACAGAAACTAAAATATTACTTAACTATTAAATTCAGGATTTCAAACACAGACGATGCAACAGCATTAAGCCATGAGAACTGCCAGCACAGCAGACCGTTTCAAAAGCAGGATTATTGAGTAAAACTCCGTACCATCATGTAACTCGAATGAAGATGGATTTAAAAATACAAAAAATAGGCGTGCAATGCACAGAATACCCCTCAGCTCGATGTCGAAGTTTTTGGAGACCGCCCGCCGCCCGACTGCCCGCCTGCCCAACCGCACGAAGGATAGCAATACCCCGTCAGCCTTGAGGGCTGAGGGGTAAAAAGTAATTCTTCATTTTCCTTAGAAGTTCTCCAGTCAACTCAGTACTGCCAATTTTGCAGTGTGAAATACCCTGGGGACATCATCTGGAGCAAAACTAAATAAAGCATACTTGATGAGCATTTGGTTAAACTGCACCCGTTATGTTTTTTCATAATTTTAATCTCGTGCCGTGAATCATATTGTTCTTAAGTGCATTTAAAAGGTTGGTCAGAAAACAACTCGAAGTCACCTCCGGAAGAAGTGCCTTCTGCTGCAAAACACACTGCTCCAGAGCAGACTAAAAGGCCACAATAGCTTCAGGCCATTTTTTTCATCAACTGGTGATGTCACCATTTGAATTTTCGCGCCAAGTAGATTTGCACGCCCTTGAATCAAGTGGGTTATCCCCACAAGGCTGCACCGGTATTTGTTTCTAAGGCTCATTTGCACTCTGGAGCAGAAATCCATTTATGATAAGAGGCAGACATATCCTCACACACGTGTGAACAGTGGACCAATTGTCAGTGAGTGATCACGTTGACCAGTCACGGCACACTGAGGTTTTTGGGAGGGTGGGGGTAGGACCTCAACAAAGCGTTTCACAGACAGGTCGTGTAGAAATGGCCAGCAAGAGAAAACTCAAGTTAAGTTGGCTTGGTATTTAGTAAAGTCATAGCCTGACCATTGTTTTCTCATGAGGGGATGCCTTGCCGTTGCAGTCATAGAGTCCAAGGCTTGGCATAAGAACAATGAGACCCAGCAGAGTTTTTGGGTCAGTCTGCATATTTTTGCCTCAGAAAAAAACGCATGCACAGGCCCTACCTGCACTCTACCCATTTTTGGAAGATGGCAGCCTCCATGACTTCTGTCTGTTTTGGGGTGAACCGGAACTCAGACACCAGCTCTGGGGAGTGTTCCGAGGGGTCACAGTCCCCCAGCTCACCTGTTATAACCAAAATAGGAGAGGTCACAGCTGCCATACATTTCTTAGGTCTTAAGGTTTGCCTCTTATACACTTCCTGTGCATCAACTAGTGCTTCTCTCACACCTCAGGCTCAACAAATACAACTCGCACAATTATTGTGCCAAAAAAAAAAAAAAAAAAAAAAAAGTCTCTCTCACACACTTCCAGGGCCTAAAATTGTGCCCCTCATGAACTTCCACTGCCTTGGCTCCCACCCGTACCCCCTTTGTCACCTACCTATCACATGCTTATTTTCCTTCCTCTCCTTTCCTGCACTTCCAGTCCTTCAAATCCTCTGTTTTCATGCGTCCTGTGCCTCAAGTCCTGCCTCTACAACATGGCCTGCTAACTGCTTCCCCTAATTTCCTGTGACTTAAACAATTACTTTCACACATTTCCTGAGGCTGAGGCCATGCTTCGAAAGATTTTACAATTTTCTTAATATTTAATTCATGCAAAACACTGGAACCTGATTAGAATGTCTATTTTCTGAAGCAATAGAGATCAAGCATCTAATAGTATGCAAAAATTTACAATCTCAATGTACATTAATTCTCAACTAACCATCAAAGACTGAAAGTTTAACCCAGGAGTCCTCAAACGTCTCCAGAAAGGGCCGGTATGGGTACAGACTTGGATTCCAACCAAGCAGTTACACACCTGATTATACTAATCAAGGTCTTTAGCAAAGATTCAAGGGGTTGAGTGGTAGAATGAGGTGAGGAATTACTTGGTTGGAATAAAAGCCTGCACCCGCACTGGCCCTTTCTGGGTAAGTTTGAGGAGCTCTGGTTTAACCTTTCAGCCATCACATGTAAAAGACAAAAAAAAAAAAAAACTTACTCTGTAAGCAATAGGCACCCAATTCCACAGAAACATCATAAGGACATTTTAACCTGGAAGAAAATGAAGTCGTGGCATTAATGTGATTGAAACAATTATAACAGTGACATGCTGTGAGATTTTCATGGCCTTTGTATGTCATCCAAAAGCATTAAATTTAGAAGCAGTGTTTTTAGACCTTCTAATTTCCAACAGAGCAGACCACATCACAAGGGAACCAGTGTCCTAAAAACTTTTTTTTTTTTAAATTGTCGACATTTTTCCCATTAAATAGGTTGGGATTTTAAGATGGAGGCGTAAAATATTTTCTCCCAAGTCAGAGAACGCAGCTTCATTTCCATACAAAATTGTACAAAGCAACTTTCAGACAATATCAAATTTAATTTGGCAAAATGAAAAAAAATCAAACCACATAAAATTGAAAATTCAGTATTTTCTAAACAAATTGAACTCAAGCCTGGACTTACTCTATGCTGAATGTCATTCAATATAAACTGGCTTTAATTGCATCGACAGCAGCCATTCATCTTTAAATAAAGTTTTTACGATCAACATTAATTAAACAAGTGAAAATTCAAAAAAAGAGACTCAAATAAAGAAAAAAATAAATAAATCGAGCAATGTTCAGCAGCATTCACAGATGAAAATAAGCAAGCATGGAAAGGACAGTCAAACTTCCAAAGCAACTGCATGGCAAAAAAAAAGATCATGCAATATTCAGACATCTACAGAAACAAACATACTGTCCAAACAATAGTGTTGGGAGATTAATGAGATTCACCTTCATAATTTTATTTTGAAATGATTGTGTGTGCAGCACTAGGAAAAGGGGTCACTTGGGATTTTTTTCCATTCTTAGATTAACGGGGTCAAATGAAAAACTTTGATCACTCTTTGGAAAATCTCAATTTTCATAAGTGACCCCTTTTCCTAGTCCTGCACACATACGTATAACAATTCATAGAAAATAACTGATGCTTGTATACTGAACTCAAGATGTTTATTTCTGTGAAAAAATGTTTGCCAATGTCCAGATTACTTCTATTTTTTCTCACTTGTCTTACTAAGATGTTCCAGATCATTCAACTAATTTTGAGATTAAAAGACCAGGCAAAGACCATGTAAATAAACACAAAATGCAGCTTTTTTTTTTTTTGAGTGTATTCTTATTGACTTCCAAAACCTTTCCCCCCATAAATTGTTCCCAACACAAAATGCTTTTGCCACACATACAGGAAGAAAACACACACGCACGCACACGCACGCACACGCGCGCGCACACACACGCGCACACAGAGAGAGAGAGCAGAAGGTTTAAACCATTACAAATACAATTAAGCATAGCCAGCATCATCAGGCATAACAAAGGGGTGATTGTAAATTACACGCTAATATCTATATGGAAATGTATATCTCAGTCCATGCTCATCCAAAGAGACCACTCCAAAGTTCCTGGGACCCATTATCTCCAACATAGTCCAGAGAGGAGTCCTAGGTACGGAAAAATTGAAATGGTTTGTCCTTGAGCCAGAAGCTTATAACTTCTCACAGAGTAATTCCCATAGTGCGCCGAATCCAAAGAGACTGTATGAAATCCTCTGCAGAAGGTTACATCTCCCCCTATTGAAAGCAGCATCTTAAGCAGCTTCAGTGAAGGGGAATTAAGAATCAGTGCTGTTTATTGTGTTCCAAGAATGCAAAGACAGGATTGTTATGTATGAGTATTTTATGTAAAGTCCTGCATATCATTTGGAAATGGAGATTTGTTACATACTATTAGTGCTGCCTTACTGGTCAGCTATTTTGTTTATTTTGTTCATCATTTAGCACCCTCTGGTGGTATGTCTGTTGCAATACCACTTCTTTGTGATGAAATAGACTAGGGCTTTCTAGGACCTTCTGGTATCTTCTAGCTTGGAGGGGGCCGGATCTCCCAGAACTCCTGTAGATCTTTACAGAATGTTCCTAGTCTATGTAAATATTGTGATTTTGGACAGGTGATGAGGGGTGGGGATGTCCTTTTTAAAGGTCAGTGATTCAGTATTTTCACACATATGAATGGCATATTTGGAAACTCTCAATAGTTGTTGCTTTGAACCTCGGTTGTCTTAAAATGGCCACAAATCTTCCAAGGGATACTTTTGGTTCTGCCGAAAGTGAATACCATCTGTCTCATTATACCGGGTTAGTAATCTTTTATTCACTTAATTTATTTGTTAATGACTCAACTCTAGAATAATGTCTTACATATATATTGCCACATCTCTTTGAAGGAAGCATGACCTCCTGAGGCTGAGTAAAGCCAGAAAGTGATGTTGAACTCCACACATCATGGAATGAAGGTGGACCAGATGCAACAAGATGCATTTGTCATTAGAAGTTCTACATTGAAAAATATGAATTCCAGCGAAGAAAAAGTATTGACCCTGTCGGGCAACATTTGAAGGCAATAACAAAAAAACTCAAAACTCTAAGCAAGGAGGATACTGACCAAATAAATGTACTTAATGACATTTCACTGAGCCTTATTCCTGATCAAAAAGTATGCTACAATTGTAGGTCAAAGCTGAAGACCCTGCATACCACTCCAGTGGAATCAACAGAAAAAGACACTATGGACTTCCAATCTCCCGAGGTATCAACATTGAACAGCAGCCTAAGCGAACTTGGAGTGTCTCCTCTAAGACCCTCTCTAGTCAGTAGACAAAATAGGTCAAGCTATGCCAAAAGAAAAGTAGCTGGAGAATGCAGATCCAACTCCTTACTCCGGTACCTGACAGCTGGACTGTGGAGAAAGTAACAGAAAAATTTAAAGTGTGTCCATACAGGGTGAAAGCTGCCCGAAAATTAGGGCGAGAGCATGGTATCCTTGCAGAACCTGAGGGGAGAGGGAAAGGTATATCACCAGAAATTGAAGCAAGAGTCAAAACTTTCTATGAAAGTGATGAATTCACCAGATTACTTTCAGGGGCAAAGGACTTATCGGCTTCCTTCTGTCTCATAAGACAATGGAGTTTTGCGCCAGGGGTTAGTCTGTTGATGTCTTGCAGCGCCTGCTGTGGCTGAACAGTCCGATGCTGGAATGACAGTCTCTGTTGCAGTTTCTGCAGATGTGCTGAGTACCAGCCTCTGTAGGTGCTGGTGCCGCCCTCTGCCGCCTGCGCCGTTTCCTCTCCTCCCAAAGGTCCTCACTCCTTTTCTCGCTTCTCTGGATGCCTACGTTGATGGCGAGCCTCCATCTGCAGCTATAGCTTCCCAGCCTGCTGGATCGGTGTTGCCTGCCTTCAGGTCTTGCTTGCAGACATCCTTGTAACGGAGGGTAGGTCTTCCCTTGGGTCTGGATCCAGTGGCAAGCTCCCCGTAGAGCATGTCTTTTGGGATTCTCCCGTCCTGCACGCGGCTGACATGGCCGAGCCAGCGCAGACGCCTTTGGGTGAGCATGGCAAACATGCTTGGTGTTCCTGCCTGTGTTAGGACGTTCTTGTTGGAGATATGGTCCTGCCACGTGATGCCCAGAATCCTTCTGAGACAGCGCAGATGGAAGGTGTTGAGTCTGCGCTCTTGATGAGAGTAAAGGGTCCATGCTTCACTGCCATACAGCAGTATGTTGAGCATGCAGGCTTGGTAAACCTTCATCTTGGTGTTGGTGCTCAGCATGGAGTTATCCCAGACCCTCTTTCCCAGGCGAGCCATTGATATTGATGCCCTGCCGATCCTGGTGTTCAGTTCAGCATCCAAAGAGAGGTTGTTGGAAATGGTGGAGCCAAGGTAGGTGAAGGCCTCCACCACCTCCAGAGTGTAATCGGCTATGGAGATGCGAGGGATGTTACAGATGTCTTGGCCCAGGATGTTGGATGTATGAGACTGATCGTTAGACTAAACTCTGTGCAGGCACATGAAAAGCGGCTGATGAGGCGCTGTAGGGCCTCCTCAGTGTGTGCTGTCAGGGCGGCGTCATCAGCAAAGAGGAGCTCTCTGATCAGTACCTTCCGTACTTTGGTCTTTGCTCTGAGACGTGCAAGATTGAAAAGATTGCCATCGCTTCTGGTGTGGAGGTAGACGCCATCATCTGACTGGTTGAAGGCGTATGACAGCAGCAAGGAGAAGAATATGCCGAAGAGTGTCGGTGCAAGCACGCATCCTTGTTTCACGCCGCTCCTGATTGGAAAGGGGTCAGAGACAGAGCCATCGTACAGGACAGTGCCCTTTGTGCCGTCATGGAATGATCTGATCAACCTCAGGAGCTTGGGGGGACATCCAATCCTCTGCAGAAGGATGAAGAGGCCTTTTCTGCTGACGAGGTCAAAAGCCTTCGTCAGATCAATGAACGCAATGTATAGCGGCGGCCTCTGTTCGCGGCACTTCTCCTGCATCTGTCTGAGTGAGAAGATCATGTCGACTGTTGATCTCCCAGCTCTGAAACCACACTGTGCCTCAGGGTACACGCGTTCTGCAAGTGACTGCAACCTGCTCAGTATGACACAGGCAAAGGCCTTGCCAACAACGCTGAGTAGAGAGATACCCCGGTAATTGTTGCAGTCGCTGCGATCTCCTTTGTTCTTGTAGAGAGTGATGATGTTGGCTTCCCGCATGTCCTGGGGCACAGTCCCTTCCTCCCAACACTGCAGGAGGAGTTTTTGGAGGTGGTTGAGGAGAGAGCTCAGCTTGCCAGCCTTGATGACTTCTGGGGGGATGCCATCACTACCTGGAGATTTTCCACAGGCTAAGGCGTCGATGGCCTTCCTGAGCTCTTCTATAGATGGTGGTACATCCAGCTCTTCCATGACGGGCAGGGTGATGGTGTTTTCCACTGCTGTGTCGGTGACCGTGTTTTCTCTTTCTCCTGGTAGTGCTCTGCCCATCTTTCCATCTGTTTGCCTCGGTCTGTCAGAATGGCACCTGAGGCAGCCTTGAGTGCTACGACCTTGGTGGTACTTGGGCCAAAGGCTTTCTTCATGCCCTCGTACATGGCACCGGTGTTGCCGCTATCAGCGGCGAGTTGGATACTCTGGCAAAGGTCCCGCCAATAACCATTGACGCACTGTCGAGCAATCCGCTGGGCATCACTGCGGGCCTTCCTGTGCGCGGCAAGTGTTTTCACTGAAGGCTCCCTCTTGTAGTCGAGCATCGAGTAACAGAAAAATTTAAAGTGTGTCCATACAGGGTGAAAGCTGCCCGAAAATTAGGGCGAGAGCATGGTATCCTTGCAAAACCTGAGGTGAGAGGGAAACGTATATCACCAGAAATTGAAGCAAGAGTCAAAACGTTCTATGAAAGTGATGAATTCACCAGATTACTTTCAGGGGCAAAGGACTACAAATCTGTTAAATCCAGTGACAGAGGAGTGCAAGAACACAAGCAAAAATTACTGATCCTGATGAATTTGAATGAATTTGTAAATTATAAAACCCAATTCCCTGAAGACAAAATAGCTCTGCCAAAAGCACTGCATGCTTCGACCCCGTCATTGCATAACTGTGGGGAGTCGAAGAACGCACTCTGTATGTGTGTGTCTTATACATCAGAATATAAAACTAATGCTGGCTGCCCTGCCAAGTGGAGACCAAATGGTAACCTACCATGACTTGATGGCAAAGCTTGTGCGTTCAGTAACATCAAAAACGTGTATAGTGCACAGATGTCCATCCTGTCCTGGGGTTGGTGAACTCAAGAGATACCTGGAAACCTTGTGTGACTTTTGTAGATGAGATGATGGAAGATTATGATGTCGTGTTCAAGCAATGGATTTCAACTGATCGCACCACATTCAAACATGCTCTTGCACACTGGTGGATTTTGTTGATACTGTTGTGAAAAAGACTGACAAACTGACAGGTCATCATTTCATCTCGAAACACCAAGCGGCATTCTTGTCAACCTTAAAAGAACAGCTGGGACCAAATGAAGCCATAATTATCCTTGATTTTGCAGAGAATTTCAGCTTTGTAGTACAGGCTGCAGCTCCAGGATATCACTGGGAGAATTCCCAAGCAACAATTCATCCCTTCGTTGCTTATTTCAAGAAGCTTGGTGAACTGCGTCATGAGAGCATGTGTGTCATAAGTGATTGTCTGCAACAAGACACAATAACTGTGCATAGATTCCAGAAGGATGTCCTGAACTATCTGCAAAAGAGAGCACCCCATCTAAGCAAAATTTTATACTTCTCAGATGGAGCTCCATCTCAGTATAAGAATTTTAAAAACTTTGCGAATCTTGTGTGTCACCAGCGTGATTTGGATGTGAAGCCAAATGGCATTTTTTTGCTACATCCCATGGCAAGAATGTCTGTGAAGGTATGAGAGACACTATTAAAGGGAAGCAGCAAAAGCCAGTCTCCAAGCAGCAACTTCAGGACACATTCTGACATCAGCTGATTTAATTGACTGGGGTGTAGGACATATAAAAAATGTCAACTTTTTTTTCCATATCAAATGAAGATGTCATACCTCATGCTGCTGAACAGAGAATGCGATTCTCCAAGGCCAAAAGAGTACCTGGTACACGACAATAACACTGTTACATCCCTATAGAGGACGGCAGACTCAAAGTAAGTCGGGTGTCTGGGGAGGACAGTCTGTTAATTATTCAAATATTTACTTAAGGAACAGCTGATATGCTACAGCCTCTTGATCACACCAATACTGCATCTGCAGGGTCTGTCACATTTGACCAGTGTCGTATTGGAGGCCATGTTGGGTGCATGTATGATGAAAATGTTGGATTGGTATGATTCGTGACAAGAGTGAGGCAGAATCAGACATCCAGGTATGTTTCATGCACCCATACTATCCCGCACTATCTTTCCACTGGCCATCTGGGGAGGATATTTGTTGGATGCCATTACAGTGCATCATTGCATTCCTTAGTGCGCCTTCACCTGTCAGTGGGAGGCAGTACCACCTTAATTGTAAAGACAAAGATGCTCTACACTCTGCTCTTCAAATGAAACAGATGAGGCTAGTTATGAGTAATTGTTGTAAATGATCATGATGTAAAATGAAGTACCTTTTTTGTGCTTAATGTGCCTCTAATGATTTATTTATGGCGTTTTTTTCTTTCAGTTATGATGTTTGTCATTATTGGAAAAAAGGACACTTTGTTCATATTCAGAGTGGAAAATAAACATGAAAGATTTCCATAAGACAAATTAAATTGGTGTTTTTAAAAAGAAGGGATCATGGAGAATAGAGAACAACATTTAAATAAATCTTCATTCATTCCCACAAGGTGTTAGAGTGCTCTGAAAATGCAAAATATTCCAATCCAAAATCATTCTTTAGACTTGTGAGCTCTGCAGTTAAAACATTTATAGAGTGTCCTTTCTGTTTATTGCTTTTCTTGAGTGTTTCCACTTATCTCAATAAGGAAAAAAAATATCAAGAGTCTATGTTGAGAATTAATATGACTTCTGGGGGCCTAAACAGAGCCCAGCAAAAAAACTGTAGTAAAATTCTTATCGAATTTGAGGGACAGCTATGACCATGCATGACTGTCCAGACCAAACATGACAATTTCACTACATACTATTCCTATTAACGTACCAGCATGCAAAATTTGAGCCTCCTACATGGTTGAGTTCTTGAGGTATGGCCTTGAGAACTTTGACCCAAAAAAAAAAAAAAAAAAAAAATGAAGCCGAACAAAATCGACACCCCCCTCCCCTCATATAATTGGCTGTAACAAGAAAAGTATTTATCTTACAATTAAAACAATATTGCAATGTGTCTCCAGGGTAATATAAGTACACCTGGTATTTTTTTTCAGAATTTTTTGAGAGCTAAGTTCATGGGCCCTGGTTGATTTGACATGGAATGACCCCACATTGAATACATATTGACATATTTTAATGACTTGTATCACCAAAACTGCTTCAGAGCTTAGGATTGTATTACAGGAGGTCTTATAAATGTATGTGAACTTTTATTTAGTGAACTTGACATTGATTTTCATTGATTCAAATGTCAAACTTCACATGAAATTTTCATAACTTGCACCATCGCTGTAAGACTGCTTTCCGGTAAGCTACAGGACCCTTGGTCCCATTTTTAAATTACTAAAATAAATGATCAGAAAATTTGTATTTCAATGACAGCAGTGAAAATAATGTGATATGATGAAGAAAAAGAGCACTTTGCTGTATGCTTTTCCCCCCTTCTGCACAGTTATGATGTCACAGGTGTCACTGTCAGTAAATTTGCCACAGTAACCATTTTGAAGGAAAGTTATATTGGTCATTTTTAAGTACTTTACCCCTTAAACTACCCCCTTAAAAACGCAAAATTTTTAGAACATTAAAAGATTTCTGGAACATTAAAATATCGACACGGCAGGCATGTTGGGACTTTGCTGAATATTTCACAATATAATATTTCACTGTGGAGTTAAATGAGCGATCTGTCTGGATTTGTTTGTTTGTATGGGGCTCAGACAGCTAAAAATGTAGGTCCATTTGAGACCACTGATACATGAAAGGAACCAGCACAAGTTTGCCTACATTTTGATTTAAATATTATTTATGGAAAAAAAATTTGTGGGAGACAGAGGAAATCAAATACAATAATTTTAGATGATTATCAAGCTCCTCTTCACTCAGTGGAGGCCTTAAGCATCTGGGGGCCCGTTTCAAAAGCTAATGTGGGGCCCTAAAAGACATTAGAGTGAAAAAACAAAAAGAGTGAAGATTCAAGTTTGTTTGCATCAATAATGGCTTATTTTCAGACTTCAGCTAGAATTCTTGAATGCATTATGAATACTTTCAGCATTACGGACGGCTGCACATAGAAAAAATCCACTAAGATTTTAAATAAGATCAAATTAAAGTCTATTCAAGGTCTATTCAGGGATTGGGGAATTGAAGGATTGGGGGCGTTCGGGGCTTTACCCCCAGCCGTAGCCTCCGACGGCATCAGCCTAGTTATTCATTGCAAAAGTAATCAAGCATTTTCCAATCCACGTTAATGTTGACAATAAAATGTCAATTACTTTCAAACCTTCTAAATTCCTGTAGCTCACAAACCGGAATTCATATATATTTTTTCTGTGTCAGTGTCCGGCGCCTTGATCTGGTTTCATTTGAAAAACAATTTATTGACATTTGTTTTATATTTATATCACAATCCTAGTGTCTCTTTCCTCCTCTTTTCTCTTCCTCTTTAGTTTCATCATTTTGCTGCATAAAGTCCCGTGAAATTTGGACTTTTTTGGTTGTAACTTGATTTATACTTGAGGTGATTTATTAAAATATTGGCAATAAAAAAATGTGTGTACATGTGCATGTGACACATTTCTAAAAAAAAGGTAAATGTGCAGCTCAGCCCAACAGGCTAAACGGAAGATGTCTTCATGTACTTTATGTGTCACTGAACTTGAAATGCAAAAGAAATTGTGCCAAACCTGCCTTCGGTTTAAAGTGAATCTGCCATCCAATTTCCAACTATTAAAAAATTACAGTTTATACACTCTTGACTGTCAAATGGCAAGAAAAATGAAAGAAAATGCAACATTAAAGCACTGATCACTTTAAATTTCGGCGCTCAATATTCCCCGATCAACAATGCTGGCCATAGGAGAAAGCAGAAGTAACGAATGAGCGCGTTTCCCTGTAGGGCTTGTTACAACCGATATCAACTGATTATGTCACAATGGCCAATAATGTCACAGTTGTGAGTTTATAAAACCCAATCCAACTGATAATGTCACAAACAAACGAATGTCACAACATTTTCTAAACCGATAAGGCCACAATTTTTAACCAATGGCGTCACAAATTTTTCTAACCGATGTCGTCACAACGATTTTACCGATAATATCACAACTTTAGGCCAGTGAGAGGGTTCTACAGTATATCTGTATATATATCTGAGAGATGATGTTTTAACAACAACAGCATTCCCCATTGTCTTTAAGCACCCTAAAATGCTTCTAGCATTTAAATAAAATTATTTCAGGCTATTACGATTGCACTTACCTTCCGGTTTCCCAGCTGCCTGCTGCTCCAAGCCTCTCATTACGCTTTGTTGCTTTAAAGAGACATCATCAATAGTGCGTGTAGTGCTGTCAGGTACCATGAGGGCACTCTGCATTTCCCCATTTATAACACTCTCCCTGCCCCCCAAGTCCCTAGTTTAAATAACCCTGTGCTACCCTAAACATACGCTGACCCAATGCAAAGGCAACAGTTCAGGTGTAGCATGTCCGGCTGGTACAGGTCATCCCTGTCTCAGAAGTAGTTCCAGTGCCCTAGAAACCTGGACTCCTCTTTCCTACACCAGGTTTGTAGCCATGTGTTAAACCCCCAGATAAAATTCTGCATCCCTCTGCTTGCACGTGGTACTGGTAGAATCCCGGAAAACACTACCAAGGAGAATCTGCGCCTAAGCTTTCCAGCTAATTCCACAAATTTGTCCTTCAGAACCTCAAACCTAGCCTTACCTATGTCATTTGTCCCAACATGGACCATGACCACTGGACCTCTCCCCGGTCAGGCCAGGAACTTGTCCGCACACTCCAGGTCTTTTACCTGGGTACTAGGCAGGCAACACATGTATGAGACAGGCTATGAATAGGCTATGCTGACTTTTTCTCTAATAATTGAGTCCCCACTAACTCCCTTTTCTGGGGTGGGAAGAGGGCGACAGGGTGCCCTGAGTCTCATCCATCCCCCCTACTCTCAAGGTCAAGGGACAAGTGGAGTTCCTGCAAGGGCCGGAATCGGTTGGACACCTCAACCTCTGGAAAAGCTGTCACTGTACGGCATCCATGCCGTACACACCATTTCTTAAAACATACAACCCAGTTCCTCTAGGAACTCCACCGATTGCGAACCATGTTGTGTCGCCAACTGGCCCTCAAGATCAAGGATCTTGAGCTGGCATCGGTGGCAGACATACCCACCCTCAAAATCTCTTTCTAGAAGGGCAACAGTCACATAGTTTTGGGCACATTTTGGACGCCCAACCTCCTGACCTAGCTCACTCTAGATGGCAAAGAAAATTATTATTGCCAAGACAGAAGTAGAGGAACAACAATTTATTAACCTGAGAAGCCCTAAACAGCAGTCAGGATAGGAGCAGTGAGGAGACTAAATAAAAGGATAATAAGCCTCTTTTAGCAGGGGCTTAGTTCCAGCTAACAAAAATTAAATACCAAATATATACAAACTCGATATGTAAATATAGCCGCAAGCAGCAATTCCGGGGTTCAAGCCACGAAAGACCATTAGTAGTTGAAAGCTTTAACAGCTTAATTAACAAATTTTGCCACTAAACGTGGTCATGTCCCCCACCAAGCGACGGCGTATCACAAAATCACACATTGAAGCCAAAGATAAATAAAATCGGTCAAAGCGTTCTTGAGATTTCACGTTCACAACAAATGGGACGGGACTTATGGACGGCCAGACGGATGGACTGATGGAGCTGATGGACTATGTCCCCCGGCCTTAATACATCTTGACCCCAAAGATGAATGGAATCGGTCAAACCGTTCTTGAGATATCGCATTCACAAGAAACGGGACATGACGGGCAGGCGGATGGATGGACGGAGCTAGATACTATGTCCCCCACCCCTAATACACCTTGACTCCAAAGATGAATGGAATTGGTCAGACAGTTCTTGAGATATCATCTTGACAAGGAATTTGTAAGTAGTCAAATGATTGTAATGACCTTGAGAATAATGCCAAGGTCACGGAAATCAACTGGGGTCGGCGTATCACGCCAATATACCTAACACCAAAGATGAATGAAATCGGTCAAACCGTTCTTGAGATATCGCGTTCAGAACAAACGGGACGTGACGGACAGCCGGATGGAGCTGAATACTATGTCCCCTGCTCTGCTCGCTATCGTGGTGGCGGGGGACAAAAACCACTTTAAGAGTGTGATGCAGGTATTTATGTGGGCCTATTTTGCCAGTGTAATGGTTGGACCAACATGATGTATAGTCTGTTTTGTGTTATGTAAGGCCATTTTGTGCATTTATGGCACTCCCTACTGGTCGATTTGATTGAAACTTTCAGGATATGTTTCAGGTTCTTATGTGGACATATCCTGTGAGTTTTGTAATGATTGGAAAAACTATTTATAATTTAAAGTCTGATTTGTGTTATGCCACGTTGCTTTGTTTTACATTTATTGCGTCCTTTATCAGCCAATTTGAATGAAATTTTCAGAGTATTTTTAAGTACTTTTATGAATATATCCTGTAAGTTTTATGGCTATAGGACAAACAATTGCTGATTTATAGTCTGATTTGTGTTATACCACGCTGCTTTGTTTTGCATTTATAGCGCCCCCCCCATCAGTCAATTTGAGTGAAATTTCCTGGGTATGTTTCAGGAACTTATATAAATATATCCTGTGAGTTTTATAGCTATAGGACAAACAGTTGCTGATTTATAGTCTGATTTGTGTTATAGCGCCCCCTACGGGCAAATTTGCATGGAACTGTCAGGGTATGTTCCTGGTAATTATATGGGCATATGCTGCAAGTTCTGTTATGATTCGCCCAATAATTGTTGAATTTTGTCCATTTATGTGCTAAGCCACACCCCTGCTGAAGTTCATTGGTCAATATCTTAGAAACAAAATGAAATTTCAACAAGCTTTATGCAAAGCTTTGATAAGCTTGGTCCACTGATGATCCATAGCAAATTTCTAAGGAATCAGACCAATGGCCTAGGAGTAGAAGTCAAAAATGTGTTTTTCAAAAAATTCAAAATTCCGGATAATCAGCTATGGCATAGCTTCAAAGTCCTTACGTGAAAGTTTTAGAGAATAAACCAACGAATATCTCTACCAGGTTATATGTAAATTGGACTCACACAGCAGGAGTTATGACCTTTCAAGTGAAAACCTGTTTTTCTTGAATTATAGCGCCACCATTAGGCCGATTGAGTTAAAAATGCCTTGGGCAGCATTTACACACAACTTTCAACTAGTGTGAAAAATTTTAGGTCTCTGCCATTTACCAACTCACGGGAATTTGCAAAAACATTTCTGAAGAAATAATAATAATAATAATAATAACAACTAGGGTTGTCGCCGACAACACTTACCGTCTCCAAGACGCGCCGCCATACGCCTTTACGTTAAAGACATGACTGTCCTTTGCGTACATTCCACAATGGAAGAATAAATAGTGAAATATTATTTATGTATGGTAGAAGAAAGTTTAGCCTTATTTTCAGGAAGGCACTGTTGAAGCAAAATAACAACGCATTTTCACTGTTTTTACTTGAACGAGACTAAAAATATATAACCGGGCTCCCTCGTTCACTGTGTTAGGTAGCATTCTTTCATCCCCGAAAAGTTAATTCAATTTGGGCCAACGGTTACCCCAAAAGAGTCCACACAAAATCTATCACTTTTCACGTTTTTCACTTGACTGAGAGTGAAAATGCATAATCGGGCCTTGTGATTCACGAGTTTAGGTAGCAATCTATCATCCCTGAAGAGTTCATTAAATGTGATCCAATGATTACCTCAGAATGCTATTGACACTTGAAGTTGTTTGATGCTTTTTCACTTTTTCACTTGAATGAAAGTGAAAATGTAAATTACGGCCTCATGATTCATATACACATTCACAGTTGCATTCACACATTCACAGTTACATAACAGTCATCATCCCTGAAAATTTTGGTCAATTTAGTCCAATGGTCACCACAGAGTAGTCAACACAAAGTCAGTGAGTAATGATCCTTTAAAGTAACAATGACATGTAAAGCAATTTTTGTCCAAATTTGAGACCCCACCTTCATATTTCTACATTTTATGGCTTAAATATTAACATTTTGATGATAGGGTATAACACAGGACATGTAGTGCTTGCATTTGCGCATCTGTAGATGTAAACAATACCTCGATAGGATCATTGGTTCATGAGTCATGATCCTCCGAAGTTCCCTCAAAACTGAGATTTTCGGTTTTAGTGGTTCTTCAAGCAGATCTCAGAGCAAAACCACGTGACTTATGATTCCTCAAGTAATTTTCCTAAATTCATACATGTATCTTCTTCAAAATGAGCTATGAAAACACAGTTATCGTTATCGGTTGCAGCAGTAGAAAATTTCCAACACAACCACCCTCAGAAAACTGCAAAATTTCAAAGATTTAAATTTATACTCAATTTACAGCTAAACTATTCACATTTATATAATAAAGTATATCAGAGAAATTGTAGATTTATATATTAAGAACATTTTGATACCATTAAATACAAAATATCATGTTTTGTGACTGAGCTACAAGCATTGGAATATGACACCAGAAATTTCACTTTCCGAAAAGAGCCATTTTCAAAGGAAGATAATTCAAGTTCTAAGACGAAATTGGAAAAATGCCTCGACAACTTTGTAGAGAATTCTATCAGCTTTCATTTGAGCTATTACACATATTAGTCACTACAGCCGTTAGTGAGTAGAAGATTTTTAAAGAGGACCTCCATTAAATTTTGAAAATGTCGAAAGATTTTCAGTTTTTTCGGAATAGCGAAAAATCTAGTCAGGCGCTCAGAAACCGCTATGGGTGCAATTGATGGGGAATGATGTCCTCTACATTTTTGTGAAAGTTTTGTGGAATTATCTGGAATAGTTTGAGCTATTGAGGTTCAAAGATTTTTACGTTTTGAGTTATCCCCCTTGACGCAGTGAAAATGAAATTTTTTTTAGGTGACGTGCCGACACCTCATTATGCTCTATCATCCCTGAAAATTTAATAAAAATCGGCCCAGTAGTTACTTCAAATGAAAGCGCACAAAAAAAGTACAAATAATAAGAATAAAAACAGGACGATAACAATAGGTCTCCACGATTTTCGTCTTTGGAGACCTAATAATAAAAAGCAAAAACAATAGGGTTTCAGCCCTACGGGCTTGAACCCCTAATAAGCACTCAGATGGCTGACTTGATTTTATATAGTCACAGTACAGTGAATATACTCGTCAAACAAGATCACAGAGCTTGGCTCAGAATCCAGATAATCACAGATTGGCTTTTCTAGATACTGTTCTCAGATGTGAGCCTCCAATACCCAGCTCTCTGATGAACAGGAAATGCCAAATCACCAAAACAATAATACTAGTGGTAGCTAACTAGCTAGTCTTGGGCAGCTACAATGGCCAGGAGAAACTGCAGGGGAGGGGCGAAACACTCCAGTAAACCTCACTCCTTAATAACTAGGCTTATGCCATCAGAAGTGACGGCTGGGGGTATAGCCCCGAACGCCCGCAATCCTCCAATTCCCTTATCCTTGAATAGACTTTGATTGGACATTCATCTGAACTTAATTTCAAGTCAATTGGACATATGGTTCTCAAGATATGGCCAAAATGGTAATTTTCCATCACAAAGCACCAACTGGTGGCAAAATATTGAACCATACAGGTATGTCATCATGTGACACGTTGTGAGGTCATGACCTTGCAGTTGCACATAGTTTCATGTCGATTGGATAAATAGTTCCAAAGACATGGCAAAAATGGTGAATTTTATGTGACATAGTTCCAACTTGTGTCAAAATTTTGAAACAAACAGGTATAATGTCATCGTGGGACACATACTCAGGTCATAATCGGACTAATATTTCCAGAGATATGATACAAACAGTGATTTTTTCCGTTTTTGGCCCCTGGTGGCCAATCTAGAAATTGTAAATTGTCTAAAATCAAATCAGTTCTTCCTTTTTATGATACTTACTTATATGCAAAACTTGGAATTTCTAATTGAAATATTACTGAAGTTATCGCGTTAACACGTAAATCAGTTTTTGGCCCATGGTGGCCAATCTAGAAATTGTAAATTGTCCAAAATCGAATCAGTTCTTCCTCTTTATGATATTTACCTATATGCAAAACTTCAAATTTCTCATTGAAATATTACTGAAGTTATCACGTTAATACGTAGTGCGGCGGCAGCGGCAGACGGGCCAAAAACATATTATCTCCGGAACGCCATTCGGCGTTTGGGGATATAATTACAACCTAACCGAAACAACAACGTGCGCTACTGTAGCTCTGCTAACTGAATACTAAATCTAGGATCCCAAGTTAAAAATTCAAACAGTAACCATCTAGCTAGGTAGTCACAAACGGGAACTACAACCAAAAGAAACCGAAAAAAGTAAAACCCCAGCAACCTTAAATTCAAACAGGCCAAATAAACAATTTGTTTCCTTTGAGAGCTAACTAAACACAGTATCTCCAAACAGGTTGTAGCTAATAGGGGCGTAACGATTCTGAATAAATGTTTTTTTTAGGCATAGGACAGCCATGGGGCGAACATCCAAGCTTCCCCTTTTCCTTTAATTAACCCAATGCAGTCTTGAACGAAAGTGTCAAACATCAAAGGGCATGAGAAGTGCTTCCAGAAAAAAAACTTGACTGACATTAGTATTTTTTGGCGAAATGCTGCACGGAGCCAAGTAAGGGACTACAGAATCGTCTCCTTTTAAGCAATTAGGCTACTCTATTGTTGTCCCTGTTTACTTTGCTCAATTACCAATCAAATAACCAATCAGGGATTCGCTTATTTACTAGTAGAGTAGAGCTGTTTATGAAGATTTCATTGCCGCATTCTGAAAGTTTAATGGGCATAGATTTGCAAGAGCGCGTATTTGGCCATTTCGTGCGATTGTGATAATTTATAGCTCATATTCACGTTTTAATCGCTTTAATGTTTTCCACCTAGTGTATTTTTTAGATACTTGAAATCCTGGAAGATATGAAAATAAATTTCTTTATTTTTATTTTATCATTATAGATCTCCTAAAAATACTACAATGAGAGATGAAATGCTGAGTTGGGATGTAGCGATGTTGAACGAGGATTTTTTTTTTTTTTTTTTAAAGTGTGATGAGACAACTTGCCGTCAAGGGGTGTGTGGGCAGTCGCGTGTAATTTCTTGAAACATACACAACTGAAGCGGCTTAAAACGATTTAAAATGCCATCAGGAAGAAGCCAGAGTTCAAATTTCGCTAATTGCAGGTGCTCCGCCCTTCCTTTAATCTGCTCCCGTGTACTTGGCCTAAATAACAATCAAGAAATTCAGCCAGTAGCCTATAACAATTAAGACATGATTATGAAAAGCAGACAAACCTAACTGGGCTATGGAGTTAGACTGAAAAATCTTCCTCTGAGTTACATCTCTCATTGTAGCATTTTAGGACATTATTCAAGATTAATTTAAAACAGATTTGTGATAAGATCGCCCTGGAGTTTAAGCGTCTAAACAAATGCACAAGGTGAAAACATTCTGAAAAGCGGTTGAAACGTGAATGTGGTATATAAATTATCACAGTCGCAGTAAATGGCATGGCAATGGCAATGGCAATCATGTTCATGCAAATCTGTGCTATTCTATGGCCATTAATTTCAAAATGCAGCAATCAAACATGTTGTCTCAATAAGCAGCTCTACTCATTCAACTTGGAGTAAACAAATCCACCAATTGATTGCTAATCAAGCAAAGTAAACGGGAACAGGTATTCTTTTCTTTGAGTTGCATAATTGGTTTATAGGGGAGGATTTAGTTTTCATTTGCTTGGCTCCTCTCAGCACGCAGCCGAAAAATACTGATGTCCGTCAAGTTTTTTCCGGAAGCATTTTCAATGCTCTTTGAAGTTCGGCACATTTCTTCAGGACAGCATGGCGGTTAATAAAGGAAAAGGGAAAGCTCGAATGTTTGCCCCATGGTAGCAGGTGGTGTTACTACGCTTTAAAAAAAACATCGATTCAGAATCGTTACACCCCTAGTAGCTAAGCACTCAAACATACAACTAAACTTTGATGAGCTGATCAAGGCACAGCAATTAGAGGAAAATACTGAAATGATGCAGTTAGCAATATGTTTACGCGCAAGAGCCCTTTGGTCAAAAGAAGAAACAGAAAGAGAGTAAAACCTCAGTTAACGTTTATATTTAATTTCAGCAGGCAGGATGAACGTCCCGTTTAAAACTCGTGATAACTAAAAACGACTTGACTTTGATATGATTATCCAGGCAAAGCGACCGAAAAGGCACACAAAATAGCTCATTTGGCAAGATGTTTATGTGCTAAAAAAGAAAAATCGATGTTAATGTTTATTGGCTAGAAGAATATATAGAAGGCTAGCACCCACATATGAAACCAACCCAAGTTGTAACTGGATATCAAAGTAATTCGATAATGTTTCTTAGTGTTGAGAAGCTTGCTGAAGTTCAAAAGCTAATTTAGCTACAGAAAAATTAAGCGAGAGTAGCACAGTCCTTGAAAATCACTCCATTTTACTTTGTTTAAAGTACAATTTACTTAGTTAGCTAGTTATTTAATGTTTAAGTTTGTTTCACTCTGCTCCAGGGATACCAAAACCCCACCCAAAAAAAAAAAATAAAAAAAATAAAAAAATTGGCGTGCAATGCACGGAATACCCCTCAGCCTGATGTCAAAGTTTTTGGAGACGACCGCCCGCCCGCCCGCACAAAGGATAGCAATGCTCCGTCAGCCTTGACGGCTGAGGGGTAAAAAAACCATGTCGCCTTTTTAGACCAGATTATCGACTTAATTCGGCTGTTTGTTCACCGTGGAACAGTGCCACAGCACAGCCAAGATGTCTGCAACAACAACAGCAATTTCAGCTCAGTTGCTGCCAAAATAACAGGAATATGGCTCAATATGACATTTAAAACATGACTACCATGGCAGGCATATATGGAATCGGATCAGAAAGTCTAACATCAAGTTTGGTGCTCTCACAGGTAAGAACATGCATGCCAAGCAGCAGCTGCATAGGTGCAGTGGTTTCAGAGAAGATGTTTACAGACAACAAACAATGACGAACAATGGACAACCAGGCCATGGCATAGGTACACCAGACCTTTGGTCCTGCTGAGCTAAAAAAAATCTGTGATTCAATATCGCACAGAACAACTCAAAAAGAAAGACATGCATTCACACAGATACAGATCCACATGCACACACACGTATACAAACATGCATGAGCAAACTCTGATTCAGACAAACATACACACATTGATAGGCAAGTATCCATACAGACAGGCAGAGACGCACACACACAGAGATCCAGACCCGCGTGCACAAGCAGAGAAACCAACACACAGGCTGACACAGACAGACATGCATGCATGCATGCATACACACACACACACACACACACACACACACACACAGAGACACGCAAGCAGAGTTGCAGACATGCATGCACACATACAGACGCATACAAACATGCACAGATACAAAAAAGCATACCAACACACGAATGCGGACATGCCGTCATCCACAGATAAACAGATCTCAATTACTCACTTTCCAGAAAGAATGTCCTGTCTGAGTTGCAATACAAACAAGTACCTGATAGAAGAACAGAATAAAATAAAATTAAATAATAAAGACCAGCAAATATTTATGCAGGTTACAGTGAATGTTAGCCATGCAAACAAAGTTGGATGGGGCTTATATAATTGCCTGAGTCTGTTTGTTAATCTGTCTCTCCATTAGTGAACAACTTTCAAAAACTATACCGCAGATTTGGACCTAACTTAAAAGGGGGTCAGGCAATATATAATTCTGGAAGTGGTTTTATTTTCGGGACGTTATGACAGGCTGGTGAATTCAATCATTTTTTCGCAATATCTTAAGAACTAAACATCAAATCAACTCGCTTTTATGTTGCAGCCCAACTTGCCACCTAATCCTTTCTGCAGTGATGTAGCCCTACTCGTGTGTCACCAAATTCTTGTTTCTGTAATAAAGCCTTACTCTAGAGTCATATTATCCTGTCTGCAGTAACTCAGCCTTACTCCATTTTCATCTAATCCTGTCCATAGTAGTGCTGCCCTACTCTAGCATCATCTTTTCTGCAGTCATGTAGCTGAACAAGGGTCACCTTATCTTTTTTGCAGTAAATCAGACCAACTCCAGCATCATCTGATCCTTTCTGCAGTAATGTAGCCCTCCCCTTGTGTCACCTTATCCCTTCTGCAGTGAAGTTGCCCAACTTGAATCACCGACTGCTTTCCGCAGTAATGAATCCCTACTCCAATGTCATCTTATCCATTCTGAGGTAAACGAGCCTACCTCAACTGCCATCTAATCATTTTTCCAAAAATGCAGCCCCACATCTGTCCTTTCTGCAGAATTGCAGCCAAACTTGTGTCACCTAATCCTTTGTACAGTAATGTAGCCCAAATTTAGTTCAGATGATCCTTTCTACAGTCATGCAGTCCCTCACTCATGTCACTGAATAATTTCTGCAGAAATGCAGCCCTAGTCCATTGTCCACTCATCCTTTCTGTATAGCAGCCGTACTCCAGCACCACCTAAACCTTTCTGCAGTAACGTCACTCAATTGCCACCTAATCCTTCCTGCAGTTATGCATGTCGCAGAAATTATGCCTTACGGTTGCATCATCTCATCCTCTCCACAGTAATACAACCCTACTCGAGACAATTAATGTTTGTCTGTAATTCAGCCATACCCTTGTGTTTCAAAGCAAGGCAGCCTTGCTCAACTGTCACCAAATCCTTTCTGTAGTGATGTAACCCTCCTGAACTGTCACAATCTTTCTGGCAGTAATGTAGCCTGCCTTGGTATTACATACTCCATTCTGCAATAATATAACCTCACTCCAGAGTCATCCAATTCTTTCTGCAGTAATCTAGACTCAATTATCCCAACCTGAAGTAATTCAGCCCTCCCCTATTGTCACCTGGCAAGGCACCAAATTTGACTGTCACTGAATCCTTTCTGCAGTAATGTAGCCCTACTCTAGTGTCATCCACTCCATTCTGAGGTAATGTAACCTTCCCCCAAGAGCAACCAAACCCTTTCTCCAGTAATGGAGCCCTACTCCTGTTCACCTAATCCTTTCTACAGTGACACATCTATAATTTAATTCATCCAATACTTTAGACAGTAGACCAACCCTCCTCTAGTGCCTCCCAATCCTTTCTGCAGTAATACAGTCAAGCTTTTGCAGCTCCTAATCCTTTCTGCAGTAATGCAGCCCTTCTCTCATGCCACCTAATGTTTTCTGTAATAATGTAGTCCTACTCTTGTGTCACCAAGCAAGGCAGCCCTTCGAGATTTTGCTTTGAGTTCAAAAATTTCCCAGTGCTTCCATTTCTTCATGTTTCTAACTATAAAAAGTAAATACCTGAATATCTTTCCCTCCTTTGTATGAATGAATTTTTAAAAAAGATTTTCATGGTTATATATGGCAGCATCATCAAGAATCTTCACAAAAAGAAGGTACTAAAGGTTCCATATTATGAAAAACGCTTTTTTTAACCCATGCACATACACAAACCCCAATTCCAGTGAAGTTGGGATGTTGTGTAAAACTTGAATAAAAACAAAATACAATGATTTGCAAATCCATTTTGAACTAAATTCAACTGAGCACACTACAAAGACAAGATAATTCATGTTAAAACTGATAAACTATAGTTTTTTTTGGAAAGATTCACTCATTTTGAATTTGATGCCTGCAACATGTTCCAAATAAAGCTGGGACAGGGGCATGTTTACCACTGTGTTACATCACCTTTCCTTTTAAGAACATTCAAAAAGCACGTGGGAACGGAGGACACTAATTGTAGAGGCTTTGATCGGTGGAATTTTTTTACATTTTACATTTTTTTTTTAGTTGATGCTTGACTTCAGTTGCTTAACAGTCCGGGGTCTCCATTGCCGTATATTGCACTTCGCAAAGCGTGAAACATTTTCGATGGGAGACAGGTCTGGACTGCAGGTAGGCCAGTCTATTACTCGCACTCTTTTACTACGAAGCCACGCTGTTGTAACACATGCAGAATATTTATTATCATTTAATATTAATGCATATAGATATTTTTACACATTAATGAACCCCGTGGGGTAATTTACCCTCTGCATTTGACCCATCCTATGGTTAGGAGCGGTGGGCAGCCACAGAGCAGCGCCCGCAGACCAACTCCAGTCCTAAGCCAGTACCTTGGTCAAAGGTTCTGGTAGGAGTGTTCCTATGATGCATGTTTTTGTGGGTGGGGGTAATCGGGGTACCCTGAGGAAACCCAAGCGAACACAGGGAGAACATGGAAACTCCACACAGAAAGGCCCCAGGCCGGAATGGAACCCACAACCTTCTTGCTGTGAGGCAACAGTGCTAACCACTTCACCACCGTGTCGACCTAATGTGGCTTGGTATTGTGTTGCTGAAATAAGCAGGGATGTCCCTGAAAAAGACGTTGCTTGGATGGCAGCATATGTTGCTCCAAAACCTGTATGTACCTTTTAGCATTAATGGTTCCTTCACAGATATGCAAGTTACCCATGCCATGGGCACCAACACATCCCCATACCATCACAGATGCTGGCATTTGAACTTTGCACTGATAACAATCAGGATAGTCCTTTTCCTCTTTAGCCCAGAGGACATGACGTCCATAATTTCCTGAAACTATTTAAAGTGTGGACTTGTCAGACCACAGCACACTTTTCCACTTTGTGTCAGTCCATCTCAGATGAGCTCGAGCCCAGAGAAGCCGGTGGCATTCTGGGTGTTGTTGATATGTAGCTTTTGCCTCGCATGGAAGAGTTTTAGCTTGCAAACTGTGTTAACTGACAATGGTTTTCCGAAGTGTTCCTGAGCCCACATGGTAATACCCTTTCCAGAATGATGTCGGTTTTTTATGCAGTGCCACCTGAGGGACTGAAGGTCACAGGCATTCAATGTTGGTTTTCGGTCTTGCCGCTTACGTGAAGAGATTTCTCCGGATTCTCTGAATCTTTTGATGATATAATGGAGTGTAGATGATGAAATCTCTAAATTCCATGAATTTGCCCATTGAGAAACGTTGTTCTTAAACTGTTAGACTAAAGAACCTCGCTCCATCCTTGCTTGTGAAAGACTGAGCCTTTTTGAGGCATCTTTCATGCATAATCGTGACACCTGTTTCCAATTAACCTGTTCACCAGTGGAATATTCCATACTGGTGTTTTTTGAACATTCCTCAACTTTCCCAGTCTTTTGTTGCCCTTGTCCATTTTTTTGGAACATGTTGCGGGCATCAAATTCAAAAAGGGAAAATATTTCCAAAAAAAAAAAAAAATCAATTTCATCAGTTAGAACATTAAATATCTTGTCTTTGTAGTTTACTCAACTGAATTTAGGTCGAAAAGGATTTGCAAATCATTGTACTCTATTTTTATTCATGTTTCACATCCCAACTTCAGTGGATTCGGGTTCGTAATCTGGTTCTTCCTCTTCCCTCTAAAACCATGAAACTAAATTGTTTCAACGTTCTTATATTGCACTACATAAGTAATCATGTGCTTGAGCAATACATCTTGAAACTTAGTCCCTTACTGACTCTGCAAGCTGATTCTCATGCATGCTGAAGCTCAGCAGAGACAGGTTTTGGTTTTGCCGGCCATTATTCACTTTCTGCATTAATAAGACAGCCTACTGAAGCAGAGCCTCATTTTATTTGACTCAATGCTCACTCAAAACGACAAACGGATAATGGCAGGAGAGAAGAGGAGACTGGAGATTGCCTCAATGACAACCTTCTTTATTTTACTGCAAGCAAAAAACCTTGTTTTCAAGACACCAGGACATTGCCTGAAATACAGAAAAAAAATGTACGCTATGTGTCCTTTAGGGAATCAACATGAATGGCTAAACTTCTCCATGTCACATCCTGTTCTTTTCCCATACATTTGATTCAGTGAAAACAGACACAATAACATGCATTTAATGCCCACTAATTTCTCTCATGCACTACATTTGAACATAATTGCCAAAAGTGGTAAATTTAGAAGATACCTGGTGAACTCCTCGTGTAGGTTATTTGGCTCTGAGGAGTAAAACTTGACTCTGAAGTATAGGGTGAAAGGAGGACCATCTGCAATACAAAAATCACAGAAAAGGACAATCCAACTCCATCAACACAGTTTCAAATACAACCGACTCCATCAGCATAGCTTAAAAAACAACACAATCACTTTCAAAGACGACCCACTCCAACAACACAGTTACAAACACGACCCACTTCCATCAGCAGCGCTTCGAATTCAGGCCACTCAATCAAAACACCTTCAAACAAAACCTACCTTATCAGCACAACCTAAAACATAAACCACTAAATCAACACAGCTTTATACATAAGCGACCCCAAACAGCTTCAAACTAGGGGTGTCCCATTTAAAAGCCAGATTCTGTAAGATTCACCCAATATATAGAAGGGGGTGATACATCACCATTCAGTTTGACAGTGAAACTTTTTTTGTAGGTAGATACATCCTCCAAACTGACAAAAATTACATTTTTGATCCGAAAGACCCCTCCGGTTGAAAAAACCAGCCCTTTTTAGGGTAGGGGTCCGAAGGGCCTAAATGGGGCCAAAGTCAAAAATTGGACTTTGTCCTCTGAATATCTTTGTACGCCCTCGAAAAGCTTTCTTCATCTTATGGTATTTTGATATAGGGGCAGAGTACTTCCAAATAACGTTAGAATTTTCAAGGTTAATAATCCCAATTTTTGGCATTCCCTCCCAGTTCCTGCGTCCTAAAAAAGCCTGCTGGTTTATGTTTATTTAGACATATAGGGGACTTCTAGTTTTACAAATAATGTTAACAGTGAGGCTTAATGAGGGCGCTTGTGTATAGAGGGTACTTTTTGCAGCATGGAACACCATTTAGGGCAATGTTCATCGGGCCATACCTCTGTGCGCCCTCTATGGATTTTTTTTTTAACTTGTTTTATTATGTTCCACTATATCTCTATTATTCATGATATAAACATCTACAAGGTTTTTTGCCCCATTAATCCTATATAGGTAAAAACATGCACACCAGATCATGACTCAATGAGAGACGAAGATTGCTTCTTGTATACACCAATAGGTGGCAACAACCTAGGAGCAAAAAACATCAAAACAATAATTGAACCAAAACAATTTATTGCAAGTGAAATGTATCCAAACTTGAACAAAAACAAAACAATGAACAATGCACCCTGACCCTGGAGGTGCTAAAAAGATGCCTGGTTGGCTAGCAACTACATGTATAAGTGATGGACGGGCATGCCCAGAGTGGACATGGCGGTCAAAGGTTTTGTCACTCACTTCATGTGTAGCTCCATAATAGCTCCATGGTAGTTCATTCACCAACCAAAAATAATAACAGGATAAATTCAGAAAACCACACAAGAATGAGCAGGATTAATTCAGAAAACAAGAGTCCTAAAGTAACTGAAGAGCATACTTGCCCAAAGGTTCAAACACAATAAATGGATTATTTGGCAATTTGCAAAAATCTCACATTTCACAAAAAAAAATTGATTGACATACTTGTCCAAATGAAATAGTGCTTTGCAACTTCTGAAAATATGGCAACACAGAAAATAACTGAAAAGTTATAAAATAAAGTGGCAATTGGGCGTGCATGTTTTTGCCCATATAGGGTTAATGAGGCAAAACCCTCATAGATATTAAAATCATAGATAATAGAGATATAGTGGAACATAATAAAACATTGCCCTAAATGGTGTCCCATGCTGCAAAAAGAGCCCACAAAACACAAGCACCCTCATTAATCTTCACTGTTAACATTATTTTTAAAACCAGAAGTCCCCTATATGTCAAAATAAACATAAACCAGCAAGGCTTATTGAGGGCTCAGGAACTGGGAAGCGCTGAAACATGGTCTAAAAGGCCAAAAATTGGGATGAGCTTAGAAAATTCTAACGTTATTTGGAACTACTCTGCCCTTATATCAAAATACCGTAAGATGGAGGAGAATTGTTGAGGGCGCACGAAAATATTCATAGGACAAAGTCCAATTTTGACTTTGGGTCCATTTAGGCCGTTCGGACCCGTACCCTAAAACAGACTGGATTTTTTAACCTGGAGTGGTCTTTCGGATAAAAAACATGATTTTTGTCAATTTGTAGGATTTATCTACCCACAAAAGTTTCATTGTAAAACTGAACAGTGATGTATCACCCCCTGGGTGAATCTTAGAATCTGGCTCTTGACGCATAAATGTTTACAAGAAGCAAACAATTTTGGAAAATCAATTTTCATTGTAACGAAATACATAATTTTAATTATTTTCCATTCGTTTAAATATTGTTAATTGCTGTGATTGCTGCAAGAAACTAATAATAGATCATTTTAACAGATGTTAAGAAAATAAAAATGATGTGGATGCTGAGTTTGGGTTACGGTCATGGCAGGACGGAGGTGGCGAGCAGTGCAACTCGAGTTCAGTTCTCGTGTCGGTATGAAAAACTTCTCGGGAAGAAAAGAAACGTGCGCTTGGCCTCACTACAGCAAGATATTTGTGAAAAATATAAATATGGACTAGGCAAGAAACAGCAGTTCCATTTAATGCTCACAAGTATGACACAACCATCACTGAATGTTAAAAATTGACTATCATAGCCAAATGATTTAATGTTAGTACCAAAATAATTTTGTTAATGCTTTCTTTCTTTCTTTGAAGGAAAGCCATGAATTGATTTTTGTTGTTTAGGGAAAACCTATGTTAAAGCCTGCCCAACCGACCCTAGTTGCGTTCATCTGCAGCGCAAAAGTTTCTCTTGACAGACACGGTGACTGGTCCCTCTTTGAGCAGGAAACCAGCACAACCTTCATATCAACTGTTGACCAATTTACTTGGGCCTATATTATAAACATAAAATAAACACAAAAGTCAGTTGAAAACTGAACACATTTAATACCCAGCACACACCCAGCAACTCATAAGAAAGAGCAAACTGGTTGATCATAAAATCAAGATTCATGAATGTGTGATTCTACTCCAAAACATTAAAAAAACAAATCAGTTTATGAAAATTACGATTTTCATTTATAAAGGATAAAATTCCACTTATGATTAAAAAATGTATGCTTAAACCAAATTTAAAGTGTTGAATAATTTTCTTTTCAAATATTAGTGTATCTTTTTGCAGTAACATGAGAATAAACGCAAATTGCTGTTGAGTTTCATAAATTTGATTTATCCCATAAATTATTAAAAATTGGTGTGATGCAACCCATCAGATACAGGTTTTGTATCAAACACCTGGGATACAGCTTGATCGCATCGCTACTAATCAGATTTCGTTCACTGACAGTCAACTAACATGTTCGTAAAGGTTGATGATGATATTCATCCTTTGCAGGCGAAGATGACCATGACTTCTTCGCATCACTGGGGGGTAGGGCGTGTGCAGGGATGGCTGATCAGGCCGATCTTCGCCCGGGAAGTCTGATGCAGTGGGGATAGGGAATGTGCGGGGCTGAGCCAAGCCGAGAGGTGGAGTTCTCACAGTCTTTCCTTCTCTGTCGTTTTTGCTGTCGTTTTTCCCTGATGCGTCTCTTCTCGAAGTCGGCCACACCAGATCTTATAAGGGATCGCCAGACAGGGCGGTCCTCAGCAGTCTTTTCCCAGGTAGTGTGGGGAATGTTGCATTGCTTGAGGGACGCCATCAGTGAGTCTTTATAGCGCAGATTTGGTCTGCTGAGTGAGCGGTTGCCAGTAGACAGCTCACCATAGAGTAGTCTTTTGAGAAGGCGACAGGCGTCCATGTGGTGAACGTGGCCAGCCCACCAGATTTGAGAGCGCATTTGGATGGCATGAATGCTCTCCATCTCGGCCCGCTGGAGCACTTCGGTGTCAGGGACTTGGTCTTGCCACTTCACACGAAGCAAGGTCCTGAGACATCTCATTTGGAAGGCATTGAGCTGCTTGGCATGCAAGCTATAGACTGTCCATGTCTCGCAGGCATAGAGCAGGGATGGTAGGACTACCGCTCTGTATACTTTGAGCTTGGTGTCAAGGCTCAGTTCTCTGCGCTCCCAGACCATATCCTTCAGTGTCGAAAGCTGTGCTGGCTCTGGCGATTCTGTAGGCCACCTCTCCGTCGATGTAGAAGGAGGGTGACAGAGTGCTACCAAGGTAGACAAACTTACCTGCCGCTGCTAGACTTTCGCCGTTGATGGTGATGTGGAGCTTGTGTTGGAGCTGATGGGGCTGGCTGGTGGAGGACTTCAGTCTTCTTGGTGGAGACTGTGAGACCGAAGTCGTCACAAGCTCTGGCGAACAGGTCCATGCTGTCCTGCATGTCTGACTGTGTACTGGCATTCAGAGCGCAGTCATCAGCAAAGAGGAAGTCGCAGGCTGTGTCTTCGTACACTTTGGTCTTTGCCTGCAACCTCCGAGGGTTGAAGAGTTTGCCATCTGCACAATATCGAAAGCCCACACCAATGTCACCTTCGCAGAAGGCATCAGTTAGCATGGCGGAGAACATCATGATGAACAGGGTGGGGGCCAGCACGCAACCCTGCTTTACTCCATTAGTAACGGGGAAAGGCTGGGAGTACTTGCCGCCATCCTGCACTCTCGCATTCATGCCGTCGTGGAACTGTCGGACCATCGCAATGAACTAGGCGGGGGATCCAAACTTGGCCATGATGTTCCACAGCCCCTCTCGGCAGACAGTGTCGAATGCTTTCGTCAGGTCCAAGAAGGTGGTGTACAATCAGACGTTCTGCTCTTGATACTTCTCATGGAGTTGCTGAGCTGCAAAAATCATGTCCGCGGTGCTGCGTCCCACGCGAAATCCATGCTGGCTCGCAGGGATCAGGCCGCGTTACAGGTGTGCGTTGAGGCAGATGAGCATGATGCAGGCCAGGATCTTCCCAGCGATGGAGAGCAGGGAGATGCTGCGATGGTTGTCACATGCGTACCTATTCCCTTTGCGCTTGTAGAGGTGGATTATGGAAGCTTCTATGAGCTCCTGTAGTAGCTTTTCTTGTGACTACATGGAGTTGAACAGGCTTGTGAGGCTCTCGATCAGTTTTGGTCCGCCAAAAGCGTAGATTTGAGCTGGGACGGAGTCAGCAGCAGGTGCTTTTCCTCTGGACAGGTGCTTGATGGCTTTTGTTACTTCCTCTTCAGTGGGGGGGATCTGTCAGCGTGTTAACGACTGGGACTTGCCGCGGTCTAGCGATGGCTTCATCGTTGATGGTTGATAGTCGGTTGAGGACGCTGTTGAAGTGTTCTGCCCAGCGCTCGAGGATCTTCTCCTTAGTTTGGAGGGTATGAAACCAAAAGGCCTCCCTCTGAAGCAAAAAGCATTCGCTATCCCCTCCCCTCCTATGTTGGTGAATGAACTCAATACCTAGGAATTTCAAGGTACAAATAACATGACCTGTGCCACTAAAATGTCGTGCCACAGGAGAATTTTCATGTCTCATGTTTCATCATGTCTACGGATATTGCTATTGTGTTCTGTAATTCAGAATCTAAGCTCTCGACTGGTCTTGCCAACATAGCACAAGCCACATGGGCACTTAAGTATATAAACAAAGGAAGAACGGCACGTAATTCTTCCCTTCAACGGAAATTTTTTTCCCGTGCGTGGATGGACAAAAGTCACCCTTAATCATTGCATTGCAGTTTATACAGTTACGGCAAGGGGAATTGCCGGAGAAAACGATCATATACAATTTTAGCTTGGTTTTTAAACAAGTCAGCAGTATTGCATACTCTTCCAACTCGCAAGTACTGGTTAAAAGGGTGACTCTTTTTCATTGAAGGTGGATGGAAACTGCTAGAACATAAAAAGCTATTTTGCTCTGTGGCCTTACGGTAAACTGACATGTCTAAGGACATATCAGCAGTACGTCTAACGTTCACATCCAACAAAGCAATACAATCTTTGTCAAATTCCAAAGAAAATTTGACAGAATTAAGTCTGGAATTAAGATACGCATGAAATTGGTGTAGAAGGTCAACAGTTCCAATAAACACAAAAAATATATAATCTATGTACCGGAACCAACATTTCAAACATTGTACACAATGACAATGAGTTTAACCAAAGTCAAGATCAAATTTACCCATGAACAGATTGGCGCAGTTAGGAGCAAAAGGAGAGCCCACTGCTGTGCCCTTGATTTGATGGTTAAATCTATTTGATGGCTAAATCTAAAATCATAAAAACGTTCATTGTCATAATGATGTGTGACATTTCCCAAACAAATTTGGTGGAAGGCTGAATAGCACCTCTCGAGGCAAGATATACTTTTAAGGCACATAAACCCAAATCGTGAGGGATGTTAGTGTAAAGGCTAGTTACATCAACTGTGCATTACAAATCATAATCACATAAAGTCACATTCTGAAGTTTATTCAAAAAATCGGTTGTATCCTTCAAATAAGATGGTAGGGTGCATACAAGAGGCTTGATATGCCAGTCCATAAATTTGGAAATGGGTTTAGTCAGGGATTGACATCCAGTCTCTATGGGATGTCCAGGGATTAAATTATCACAGATCTTGTGCACCTTCGGTAGGGTATAAAACACTGGCCGTAGAGGGTGCTCTTGATATAAAAAGTCAAACTCATCCTTAGTGATGTCACCTTTCCATAGGGCAGCATTCAGTGCTTTTTTTATTCTACTCTGGAATCAGGTGGTCGGATCGCTAGTCAAAGGGGAGCAGAATTCTGCATTATGAAGTTGCCTCAAAATTTCCTGGCGATAAGCCTCAGTATATCCTGAATAACTACAGCCCCACCCTTATCCGCTGGTTTAATAATGATGGAGTAGTCATCCTAAAGAGTGTGCAAGGCCGCGCACTCATGAGTCATTAGATTCTTTGGTGGAAGTGAATGAACTACTCACCTCATGGTCAACTAAGTGACAAAAGGCCTGTACTGAAGGGTTGAAGACCGGGGGCATGAACATACTTTTTAGTTTGAAGGGTCGTCTGTTCGTGGAAGCATTGGGAACTGGGGCAGTGAGTCGAGCAGTGTTGGTCGGGTTATTGTCCTTTGAGAAGAATGCCCTTAATTTGACTGATCGTAAAAACCTAAACAGTTCAATTTTTGTATTAAATGGATCAGCGTTCTTTGATGGCACAAAAGACAACCCCTTTTCCAAGACTGTGATTTTGTCAGCATTGAAGATTCTTTTAGAGAAATTCAGGACATTAGTTATCACCTTGGCCTGCCCCCGTTTCTTGTGCCTCTTGCCACCTCTCCACGTAGGTCTGCGCCTCCCTTTTGCAGGTGGCGCCCCATCCCTCCTCCGGTTGGATAAAAACTGAGAGGCACAACCCGTAGATGCGCCTTCAGACCCGGATTCGTCCGCAGAAAGGCCGAGGTTTACGTCTTGGGGCGGAGAGCCACTGGTAGACTTAGCCGTTTTTAACAGTCCATTGTCTCGATGGTATTTGCGTAGTTTCATTTTGGTCAATTCTTTTTTGTACTTCTCTATCTGGGCATTACACCAATCCACAATGTCCTTCAATTGTTGGCCATCATATCATTCAGACAGTTCTTTATTTAAATCCGCTATTTCATTTCGGGTCTTGGTGAGGTCATCATTAACATATTCTATCACTAAAAGTATCCAGAGAACACTTAAGGATATCCCACTATTTCTTACAAAAAATCTAATTTGTGCATCCTATAGTAGGATCTTTATTAATCCTAAGAGCCCTTGGGATGCATTTGTTCCTCCAAAACTGGGATAGGGCCGAGCCATGTAGGTTATATCGCGTTTCCCTCTCTAGCTCCTCTATCAGTTTTTGCTTGACAAGGTCACTCTTGAGCTTGGAGACGTTAAGTCGCTTGGGCACATTGATGCCTTGGGGCCTCCTGGGTGATGTAATGTGGAGGTTCATCTTGGAGATCAGCAGACGGTGGTCTGTCCAGCATTCTGCTCCACTTGGTCTTCGTGACTCTCACGTCCCATCAGTCCCTTTGCCTGACGATGACATAGTCAGTAGGTGCTAGTGCTTGGAACTAGGGTGCATCCAGGACATCTTGTTGCTTTTGGGAAGATGGAAGACTGTGCTGGTGATGAGAAGATTGTGGGAGGCGCAGGTTTCCAGCAGGAGAAGTCGTTGCGCTTGCAATTTCCCACGCTGTGTTTCCCCAGCATATGCGAAACCATTTTTGCATATTTAATAAGCAATGACCTTTGACCTACATACTCCAAAATCGAGCTTAGCCCGTATTTTGACACCAAGTACCTTCGCATAAAATTTTATTAAAATCTTTCAAACATGACCTAAGTTATTGAACGGAAACCAGATTTGTTACAGATGGACAGATGGAAAGATGGATGGACGGACCGCGGCATTACAATATCCCCTTCGACTACTTCATCGGTGAGGGGATAACTAGTGATTACATTTTGGCATATCTAGGCCAGAGTTCAAATCCAGCTCTGCTGGCAGAGGTATGGGCTCTAGCGAGTCCAGCTCTAGTTATTTCATGATAGGACCCTCATCCTTGTAGGTCCTGGTGCTTCAACCCAGGAGGGCCCCTGCATTAAAGCGGCCTTGCATGAAGGTAAAACAGTGCACCCTGGCCCCTGCCTCAAAAGCCCCCTCAAAGGGGCGTCTTCTTGGGGTTGTGATGAAACAGGAGAAAACACAGCTTGCCAACTCAACTCATGGACAGTCAATCGGCAAGTTCAACATCTCAGGGTGGTTGCATACATCTCCAATTCCAAAAAAGTTGCAATACGGTGTAAATTGTGAATGAAAACAGAATGCAATGATTTACAAATCACAAACCCACAATTTATCCACAATAGAACATAGACAATATATCAGATGTTTAAAGTGAGATATTTTACCATTTAATGAAAATTTTAGCACATTTTCTATTTCATGGCAGCAACACATCTCAAAGCCGTGGGGAGGGGGGCAACAAAAGGCTGGAAAAGTTCAGTGGGGTGCAAAAATTTGGAAGCCCCTAGTTTAAAGGTCTGTTACATCAGTCTTCAAGTGATTTAAAGCTAACCTGATCTGCAAATGCTACAAAGTTAAACATGACATCTTTCTACACATTTTAAAAGCAAGGTTCCTTTTATCTTACATTTTCTGAGTTTTTAAATGATAAGAAAGGAAAAAGTTAAGTGGTACTCAAAAATAAATAAATAAACAAACAGCTGGAGGAGCATTTTGCCACTAATTAGGTTAATTGGCAACAGGACATGACTAGGTATAAAAAGAGCATGAGAGAGATAGAATCTCTCAGAATGGATAGAGATTCACTTATTAGAAAAAAAAAACAAACAAAAAAAAAAAAAAACAGTGGAACAATTTCAAAAAAATGTTCCTCAATGTAAATTTGCGAAGACATTGAATCTACAGTACATAATATGATCAAAAGATTCGAAGAATTTGGAGAAATCTCCGTGCAAGGGACAAGTCCGAAGGTCAATATTGGATGCTTGTGATCTGCGGGCCCTGAGGCAGCACTGCATTAAAAACAAGCACGATGCTCCGCTGGAATACACTGCACAGGCTCAGGAACACTTCCAGAAATCTTAATCTGTGAACACAGTTCCCCGTGCAATCTACAAACGCAAGCTAAAGCTGTATCATGCACAGTAGATGCCATAGAAACGCTGCCATCTTCTCTTGGCCAAAGTTCATTTAAAATGGACTGAGGCAGAATGGAAAACTGTTCCAACGTCAGATGAATCAAAATTTGAAATTCTTTTTAGAAACCACGGACGCCATGTTGTGTGGTCTAAAGAGGAGAGGGACCATCCAGCTTGATATCAGCACACAGTTCAAAAGTCTATACGTCTGACGGTATTGAATAGCATTAGTGACTACGGCATGGGGAGCTTATGCATCTGAAAAGGCATTATCAATGCTGAAAAGTATAAAAAGGTTTTACAACAACATATGCTCCCATCAACGTCTTTCAGGGAAGGCCTTGCATAATTCAGCAAAACAATGCCAAACCGCATACTGCATCCATTACAACAGCACGGCTTCGCAGTAAATAAGTGCTGAACTGGCCTACCTGCAATCCAGACCATTCACTAATAGAAAACATTTGGCACTTTAAAAAATGAGAAATCTGGCGAAGATGACCCACAACTGTTGAGCAGCTAGAATCCTACATCTGACAAGAGTGGAACAGCATTCCTCTTCCAAAACTTGAGCAACTGGTCTGAGAGATGTTTACAGGTTATAGTTAAAAGAAGAGAAGACACTAAACAATGGTAAACATGGCCCTATCCCAACTTTTTTGAGATGTGTTTCAGCTATCAAATTCAAAATGAGCTAATATTTTTCATGAAATGGTAAAATGTCTTACTTTCAACATCTGATGTGCTGTTTTTTCTATTCTATTGTGAAGGAGATGTCAGTTTATGAGATATGCAAATCATTGTATTCTGTTTCTACTTAAATTTTACGCAGCATTCCAACTTTCTTTGCAATTGTGGTTATAAATCAACACAAATAAACATCAACTTTCAACCAGAAAATTCAAAATTTCACTGGATAGGCTAAGATGCAAGTTGTCGTCCAGCAAAATGGTGAAGAAAACATACTTGTCTGGACGCTAACAGGAAGAAAAAAAAAGGGAGGAAGAAAAAGAGACACCAGAACAGGCATAAAAATATTATAAAAATAAATGAAAATGAGTTTTAATTCCAAATGATACAAGTTTTCCTCCATCAAAATTATATTTCTATGCTATGTGGCACTCAAATTGACTGAATACATGAGGAGGGGCCATGGGCTCTGGGGGGGGGGCCCTCAATGGCCTTCTTTCCTTTGTTTTTTGTAGACAAGGAGGTGCGATCAAAGATTTGCAGTGTTATGGCTTCCTTGGAGACAGTTGCCAGTGATGACAGCAGTTAGAAGAATGATAAGATGAAGTGAAAAGGTTTTTTAAACAGAGAAACTAACCCCAAAGTCTTTCAAAGGATTGGTTAACACTGCCTTGGCTCCAAAAGTGTAGCTTCAATTACATATCGGAGAGGTGCTCATTGCAAAGAAGGGTAACAGTTCACAAGAAAAAGAATGGGCCACAAGGCACTCAAGTCTCTGTTAAAGTTAAAAAGCCTTTATTACAACATGGCTAGAAACCCGACGTGATTGCAATATCCACAAGGCAGAGATGCCACGACTCACGCATTCAGTGTAGGTCTCACGCATTTTTTAGGCTTATTCACCATAGTCCGCAGTTATTCACTGAACGCTTAATGAGATTCTCACGTGGCATTAAAGCAGAAGTCGGCAGGATTGCTTGATGAAGAGGACAAGTACAAGCACAAGAACAAGTACAACTTTCAAGTCCCTCCCCCATTTGCGCTGAGATCTAAACCAGTTCATCCCTCGATTTTCCGTGCACATCCGATTCACTGATTGTCAAGCTGATTAGTTATTTGAGTCGGGAGCGGCAGAATTTCGTCGATCGCTTTACAGGCTGTGGGTGGAGAAAGTCGCAGATTTTTTTCTAAAATCACCTGATTCATATTCACATGTCTAAGCATAATGACAGTTTCAGTAATAAGACCAAAAAAATCTTCCTGACTACAGCTTTAAAATCCTTCTGCATTGAAGTCTCCGTTTCACTTGTGTAAAGGTGGACCTCACCACACGTAACATGGTAAGCAATTATGACTCCGGACTTCCCGTGCTTCTCTTTACTCAGGGATTGGAAACAATGCATGTGTTTCATGATCGTTTAAATTGTTTCAATGAAATAGGATGATTTGAAACGTCTTTATGCAATTCCCTTGCTTTCAATTCCTCAGTAAAGACAAGCCTGAGAATTCCCGAGTCGAATTGATTTCCGTGTCACTAGTGGGGAAATCCACCGTAATGCACGTGAAACTGATTAACTTTATGCACAATGACTTAAAGTCCACGAGTGAATTTCTTTGGTGCACGTAGATTGAATAATTGCTGACTACGGCACAGGAACGTGAATGCCACTACGAGGAGAGACTCGCACCTAATGCGTGAGACTTGGCAAGACTCTGACAAGGAACAGTACCGACTGGGTTAGGAAGCCAACTCTCTGATGCCCAAGGGGGAAGATGGCTATGAACCAAACTATCTTGCAAAGTTGGAGCACGTCTAAAAGAAAAAAGGCCTACAGGCGGTTTGGGGAAAATCTCAGTAAACAACAATGAGAATTGTTGTGGTCAATAATTACTTGCATATCATCCACATCTTTTAAATGTTCTGCACCTGCGTGCACTAATTATTCCCTGATGAAGGCATACCTGTTGCCCAAACATGTCGGGTTTCTTGCCATGTTGTGATAAAGGCTTTTTAACTTCAACTGAGACTTCAGTGCCTTGTGGCCCATTCTTTTTAGTATGTATAATATATTTGGACTTCATACACTTTCAAAATTATTGAAGGCATTATTTGACATTATTTGACTAGAAGCAAACAACATTTAAAAGTGCTCCAAAGGGAGAGAAGTTAAGATGGTGATAGACATTTATCTATTGAGCAAGCCCATGTCTCTCAGTGCTCCGGTTGGCTCATGGTTAAGAGTACAATACAATGATCAAGGTTTCATTTTCTGTTTCTCTGCTGATTGGTTTCAGAAAAAATGAACTTATTGGCTGTGTTAAACAGAGGACAGGGCTCATTATCATCTGGAACAAGTAGATTAGAGGGATCTAATAGCTGCGACCTGGCCTAGCATCCGTCACGTGGCCTAGTGTCCATGACTGGTGGTTTCTTTAACAAGGGTGACCTAAAAATTGGCAAATGACCTTGAAAATCAATAGGGAACCCTTCCTCTGTACCAAGAAGCTTGTTGTAAGATTTAATAGCCATCCATCAAGTTAAACTCGAGTTACGGTGCGAAAACTGTGAAATCGGGGCAAAATCGACACTTTTTTGACCGGTGTGACCTTGGGATTCGACAGATGACCTTGAAAATCAATAGGGAACCCCTCCTGGATACCAAGAAGCTTGTTCAAAGATTAAATAGCCATTCATTGAATTAAACTTGAGTTACGGTGCGAAAACCGTCAAATCGGGCAAAATTGACACTTTTACCTGTGTGACCTTGGGATTTGACGGATGACCTTGAAAAACAATAGGGAACATGTCCTCTATGCCTAGAAGCTATTTCCAAAATTTCATAGCGATCCATGAATTCTAACTGGAGTTACAGCGCGAAAACCGGCAAACAAGGTTGTGACCTCTGTGAACTTGACCTTTGACCTCGACCTTGCGCATGGACATCACTTTGGTGAAGGTCAATAACTCCTGAAAATTTAATGATGATACCACAAAAGGAACATGGTGAAAAAGGTGTCACAGACGGACTGACAGACGGACGGACAGACAGAAACGTTCGTAGAGCTGCTTGGTCGCAGCTAAAAACGCCGTGAATAGCGGCATTTTATGAATGCTTATGACGGCGTACAAAGCGGCGTTCAAGTGCCTTTCTAAAACGTTTATTACAGCACTCATGACGGGCATAAAAACGGGTGTTTCCACAGCTTCCGGCCATTTTTTTTACACCGCTTTTACAAAGAAACGCACTTTTTTTACGGGGGTATTGTGGCACTTTTGGCTTTCCATACAGTGCAGCGCAGCTAATAACGTGCAGCACACATAGTTATAAAGCAGATACTGATTTGAAGCTAGCCAAAGTGTAAAAGGTTTGTTGCAGGTTTGTAATTGTGAAATTATCCGCACTGTAGCATGAATTGAACACCAATAAATGAATCATTAAAAATGATCATCGGGTCTCAATGCAAATAGGTAGGTAATTGCGATCACAAATCAGACCAGTCGTCCATTTTGAGGCGAGCGCGAGTCAAGAACAGCTAAATTAAGGAAGAGGCTATTCGCAAGGCAGCCCTGTGGATAGTTTCCTATCCGCCATTCACAAGGCAGCAGAGTGGATTATTTCCCATCCGCTATTCGCAAGGCAAGACCCTAGTGGCCAAGTTTATCATGAAGTCAATTTATAGTACTTTAAATAACCTGTTTTTTTTTTTTTTTAAATTAAACATTACTTTGATGCTATCTGATTAAAACATATTGACCTACTCTCTTGCAATGCGTAAGCAATAATAGTCACAAGTTCATTTCTACATTTCTATTGAAGAAAATAAGAGCTTGCATAGCAGTTTTGCTGAAATAGGATGGTTAAAGTGCTCGATAGTGCCCATTGGTGTTTCGTCAAACAATGATTTAGTTCCCCAAACACATGTTCTGCCTGCTCTGTTCATGTTTTGGTTTATGTTCATCTTGTCATGTTCCAGGTGTTTTCTTGTTTAGCTCCTTGGTTCCTTGCGTTTCCAAGCCACGTGTGATTTCCCTTGCATCACTGCCCTCTTTGCAGCCCCATGGGTGATTTTTTTGTCGGCCTTCTTGCCAGTTTATCCCAGCCTGTTCTCTTTTCTTCCTTGTAAATTGACCCGTCTTGTTCCCTATCCCACAGCAGGTGTCTCCCTTTGCCGCACCTAACACTAAGTGTGGGGAGATATGAAATCGATAACTAGCCTCTCCGATAACCTGAGCTGAAGAGAGCTTTTCAGACTAAATTCTGTCTGTCGATGTATATCTGTCCAGCCACAAGTCTGTCACACTTATTTTAAATCTGTCTTTTCTTCTCGAGAACTACTTACCCATTATTTGTCTGACCGCTCCAAGCATACTTATGTAAAGGAATTCTAGTTACTGAAAGAAGATACCCCTTGGGATTTGTTTATGTTGTAATTAGTGTCAAGTTGAAGTGTCAAAATGAAGATGTGCAAAAATGGTCAAAAATGGCCCTGGAAAGTGAATCCCCTTTTTAAAAAAGATTGTATTAGATATTACATAGTACATATTTCAATTTGGAATGTGAATGTTGTTGCTTACTTTTTATAGAAAAACAAAAAGACATTGTGAATCTCTTACCCATTTTTATGGGACAGCATCATCTTAATTTCCATCATTATGCTGTCATGTTTGTTTCAACATTGAGTTTAACACATAATGACACATAAAACATACAGTTCCATGAACTGATTGGAAGTATTTGGTCAATCAAAGACACGATTGATGTGATATAATAAATCATACTGCACTGTATTGGCTTTTCTCTGATACCTCAGGTTGCCAATGTATTTATTGTGGTTATATGTTTACACTTTTACAGTACTTTACACTTTAACCTTGTCGTGAACTCTTCCCATGAAGAAATATCAAAACAGTTTACGTTCCGTGAAAATATCATCTTCATACAACTGTAAAATGAACAATCTTGACAGTGATAGTTTTTGACTCAATATCATGATTCACTTATAGGAATACCCAAAAGTTCACCCAAAATGTCATTATCAACTTACCCTCGTGCTGAGGAGTCCAGTGTCATTTTTTTATTCCTCAAAGTGCAGCCGGAGACGCAGGGGGGGGGGTTTACCTCCTGCACCGCAAATACATATAATGAGCGTCTCTGGTTACCGAAAACGTCCATAAAACAACGCAAAAACCCTTGTTATATTCCTCCATACTGCTCGTCCGCTGCAATCCAAGTGTCCTGAAGGGGTAACATCCAGAGTTTACCCAAAACGACGTCAATTTGTACAGTTTTATTGCCCATTATTCTCTCTAGTATGTTTGCCTGGAGGCGCGTTCACGCGGTTCTCCCGAGCAGCTGCAGGTACCACGGTAGCCGCACCAGACAACATCTAACAGGAATAGCGGAAGACACAAGCCTGTGTTTACATGCTGCTGAGAGCAACACGAGAACGAATAAAGCAGAGCGAAGTCCCCTGCTCCCCGAGTTGGAAGTAAAAAGACATTTTTGGTTTCTCTCACTCAGAAATTAACTTTTTTTTTTTCCAACTACACCGGTGAATTAGTATGAAAAGATGGTAGCAGAGAGTTCCTTTCCTGGTTGTGTTACAATAGGATTGTAATGGGAAAAGGTTCCTAGTTTTGCATATGTTCTACTAGGACCGATGCAAGAGTGACATGAAGTGTAATTGAACCTGGCTGGAATGAGATGCGTGTGTGCCTGCTGGAGAAGTTATAATTAAGTTCAAGTGAGCGACGATACTGCTATAAGCGGTTACGACGATAAAGGACTAGAGTGAAACAGGTTGCTTCAACCAAATTAAGTGTGCGTACAGGAGATCCATGACTTTCCACAAATTACCAGTTTAGGACCCTGAAAAACTACAGCTATGGCTTCATTGTGATATCAAGACCGTAGTGCCCGCAGCTGCTTGGGAGAACTGCATGAACGCACCTCCAGGCCAACATACGAGAGAATAATAGGCTATAAAACTGTACAAGATGACATCGTTTCAGGTAAACTCTGGATGTTACCCCTTCAGGACACTTGGATTGCAGTGGATTAGCAGTATGGAGGAAAATTACAGTTTTTTTGTAGTTTTATGGACCTTTTCTTTTCAGTAACCATAGACATTCGTTATATGGATTTGCGGTGCAGGAGGAAGACCCACACCCAGTCCCCTCCCTCAAGTGTTCATTTCTTTTATTTTTGATGATTACAACTGACAGCAAATGAAAACCCAAAATTCAGTATCTCAGAAAATTAGAATATTGTGGAGAAGTTCAATATTGAAGACTCATGGTGTCACACCTGAGCCTTTAAATGTTCTCAGTCTGGTTCATTAGGCGACACAATCATGAGGAAGACTATCTTCTGGACAACTGTCAAGTCAGCAATCATTGACACACTGCACAAAGAGGGTAAGACACAGAAGGTCATTCTTAAAGAAGCTGGCTGTTCGCAGAGTGCTGTATCCAAGCACATTTATGCAAAGTTGAATGGAAGGAAAAAAATGAGGTAGAAAAAGGTGCAACAGAGATAACCGCAGCCTAAAGAGGATTGTGAAAGGAAGCCCATTCAAGAATTTGGGGGAAATTCACAAGGAGTGGACTGCAGCTGGAGTCAGTGCTTCAAGAGCCACCACACGTATCCGGGACATGGGCTTCAACTGTCGCATTCCTCAAGCCCCTCTTGAACCAGAGACAAAGTCAGAGGCGTCTTATGTGGGCTAAGGACAAGGAAGACTGGACTACTGCTCAGTGATCCAAACTCCTCCTCTCAGAGCCATGTCATCTGCTGTTGTCGGTCCACTGCGTTTTCTCAGGTCCAAGGTCAGCGCAGCCGTCTACCAGGAAGTTCTGGAGCACTTTATGTTTCCCTCTGCTGACCAGCTTTATGGAGATGCTGATTTCATGTTCCAGCAGGACATGGCACCTGTCCACACTGCCAAAGGTACCAATAACTGGTTTAAGGACCATGGTATCCCTGTGTTTGATTGGCCAGCAAACTCACCTGACCTAAACCCCGATGTGGTATTGTGAAGAGGAAGATGCGAGACACCAGACCCAACAATGCAGAAGAGCTGACGGCCCCTATCAAAGCAATCTGGGATTCCCATGACATCTCAGCCTCCATGCCACGATACATTGCTGCAGTAATTTATGCAAAAGGAGCCCCGAGCAAGTACTGAGCGCTGTACATGTTCATACTTTTCAGTAGTCCAATATTTCAGTGTTAAAAAACCCTTTTAAAAAAAAATTGGTCTTAAGTTCTATTCAAATTTTCTGAGAAACTGAATTTTGGGTTTTCATAAGCTGTCAGTTGCAATCATCAAAATGAAAAGAAATAAATACTTGAAATAAATCAGGCTGTGTGTAATGAATCTATATAATACGTGTTTCACGTTTTCCTTCAAATTACTGAAATAAATCAATTTTTTGATGATATTCCAATTTATTGAGATGCACCTGCATATTCCTGGTGTGAGAGCAAAAAAAAAATAATGTGTGTGTGTTCATCTATAAGCAATTTTCTTTAAATTGTACACTCTTGAAATGAATACACTGGACTCTGGAGGAGGGATTCATGAAAAAGGTTAGGCTGCTACTTTTGCTTCTTGTTTAGGAATGTATACCGTACTCAACAAAGTTGAATGCCGAGGTTTTTTTCCTGTTAAAAACGTGAACTGCACTTGCATTTGAGTGGACCCCGGTACGTTCATTGCACCATTCCGTTGAGTCTAGGGAGGTATATATTGTGTGATCTTCCCTGAAAGTGGAACGTCTGATCTGTTAAAATAAGGTTTATTTCAGAATTCAGATATTACTGAGTTAGTGAGTTGTACTTGTTCCTTTTAAATGCTGAAATGAGTTTGTGAACTCAGAAGTGGGAACTGGAAGCTTCCATTACAGGGCGAATGTTCAGACCGTTTAATCAGCAGTTTAATGAGTGTTTGTGCTGACTTGGGGGAAAAATGGACAAAACTCTAAACCTTATTATGGAGAAAAGGCATGTTTTGTGTTTGGAGAGGTTACTGATGACCACTGATGTTCAACTGCACTGACCTTGATAAATTCATGTTAAACTCAACCAGAAAATCACTAGTTCATATTAAATTTCATGCCTCAAAACTTTGTGTCAAATACATGATTATTTTATGATTTGACAGTGCACCATTTTGAGGGATCTCAGACTTGGGGAGCCACTTGGATAGCTGTATAGTTTGGCTAATAGCATGCAGGCAATCAAGAATGTAATGTTAAAGATGAATTCTACCTGAGGTCCAGGAGTTTATGATCCCAGAAATGTATAGATTTAAGCCCCAGAACTTTTTCAATTCTCGGTATTATTATTTTTTTTGCAATTTCAATTGTGAATTCTCATGGAGATTTATGTTTGCTGCCCATTTTCTCTACCAAAATCATGAAAATAAACAAATACAATGTAATTCTAAATGCTTTTAGTGTCTTTTCTGAGTTGAGCGACATTTTTACTCTTCATAAAGCTTAAATCTTGAATTATAAAGCATTAAATTGGGTAACCCATAAATAGCCAAATTTGGCTTCTGTACAAAAGGGTTAAAGACACAAACATAGGTACTTGCATTGGTCGCAGCTGACAGCTTATGTAATGATACAACAGTCCTTATTATCTGTATTTGCAGGTCATTTTTCATGATAAAGAATACCATTTACATATAAAACAACAAAAAATTGGAGAGTACCCTTAGATACCCAAGATTTGACTCCTACATCATCGAAATCGGCCAAGAAATAAGAGTTTTAATGCAATTTAAATGTGCGTACAGCGATCGTATCACCAGCTCATCATCACTGACTATTTGGTTTGTTTAGAACTGTAGTTCTCCATTCCACTACAAGAGCATTGCCTTGGTAATAGCATATTGAACTTTAGCCGCAAGGCTGCCTTGGGACTCGCATTTTGAACTTTAGCCACAAGGCTGCCTTGCAAATAGCATATTGAATCTTCGCCACAAGGCTGCCTTGCGAGTAGACACGGCCTTGAATTTATAACAAAAAAGAAGGCACCAAAACACACCATATGCATCGTTCATACCTTCAGAACTGGCTAACTTAAATTCAATGATAACTGCATGCACTAACCGTAGTGCTAGTAGGGCCGTATGTAAAATGTAACATGAAATTAAAACTAACAAAGCCTGATAGTAAAATTGAAGTCAAGACAATGCGACATAGTTATTTATTTCTGTTTAAAATGCGATTGATCAATCCAAAATCATTATTTAATAATGAATAGCGTGATTATAAAGCTGAAGACTTGTGCAGACTGCTGGACCAGAGTCTTTTTTTCAAAATGACTGCGTTTACATGCACACCATATTCCTGTATTAATCCGAATAGGAGAATATTCCGATTGCCTACCTGTCATATAAACACGTGCAATAACCCAATTAAGGTCATTTTCCGATTTGAAACATTCAGAATAAGACCCCCGGCATATGCCTGTTTTAATTGGAAAATTGGCTCGTGTGTACACCTTAATCGGAAAATGCCCCCGAACAGAACATTCAACTACGTCTGCTCCTGTTCAATTCGCAAGGAATTAGCATTTTTGGAGCGAAGAGGAGACGACTGTGTGCATTCAGATAATGAAAGACAAATATATTGGACTAAATCGATGGACGACAACAATATCTTTAAGGTGTGCTCAGTGGCGGGCAGTGGACAGAAAAGGGGGGGTGGGGGGGGGGGGGGTGGAAAATATCCCTTGAAACGGATGAGATTAGGGACCTCATATCAATCATTGTTCTTGATCAACATGTTAGTTTCCCTTATTATGAAACGCTAACGAGTGACGAATAAATTCTACAAAATGTTTAATTCACATGCCTTAATAGGCAACTCTTCACGAAAAAACCATTGTGGATTTTCTGCGTTAAATTTTGTCACATCCTAAGCAAGTCGTCAAACCTGCACGTAATGATTGTTGAATTGAAAAAGATTGAAATGCGCTCTTTTTTGCATTCAACTGGTGCGTTTGATTTCTCATCTTAAGGACAATTAGCTACTCCTGAGAGAGGAGAGTTCAAGTGTCTTTTACCAGGGAAATTGACTGAAAACAGATGAAGACTAGTAAGCAGTTTAAAGACATGTTTATCGCCCTCCTTGTTCTCTATCTCCCGCCCGCTAATGGGTGTGCGAAGAGAAAGTGGAGAGAGGCTGATTTTGGGTTAACTGCCAACCAAGTTCAAGCAACACAAGCTAGTTTGGACTGATTACTACCCCCAGCTGGCTGAGAAGCGCAATTATCTGTTACCCGGAGCTATAAATACTGTCGCTGCGTGAGCGACCCTGAGGAAAATCAATACAGGTGAATTTGTTGATGGAGCTGGTGAATCCTGAAGCCTCCTTTGGAAACATGTCCACCGACAAGGTAAAGTTGCATATGTTACACCAGTGTTCCCCAACCCTCTCCTGGGAGGCCCACCTGTCCTGCTTGTTTTAGATCTCTCCCTGCTCCAGCACAGGTGATTCAAATGATTATACTGTCATCAATCCGCAACAGGGGATGAATAACGAGCTGATCATTTGAATCGCCTGTGCTGAAACTGGGAGAAATCTAAAGCATGCAGGACAGGTGGAGCTCCAGGACAAAGTTGGGGAACACTGTTTTACACTATATTTCCAAATATCATTTCATTGTTTTGTTTACTGTGACAGAAAACTACAGCACCCTCCATAATTATTGGCACCCCTGGTTAAGATGTGTTAAAAGCCTTAAAATAAATTACATTTTTATACTGCAGAAGCATACTCACAGTGAAAATTGTAGAAAATAGGCATGCGATGCACAAAATACCCCTCAGCTCGATGTCGAAGTTTTTGGAGATGCCCGCTTGCCCGCCCAACCGCACGAAGGATAGCAATACCTCATCAGCCTTTAGGGCTGAGAGGTAAAAAATGTAACCTTCAACTCAAGTGAATTTTAAGGAAAAAAAAAAAATCCCTGACTAAGAAATAATTATTTTTCATAAAATCACCTGTTCCACAATTATTGGCACCCCTAACAATTCCAAGGAAATAAATGTAATTGAAGTACTTCTGTCATTTCTACAATATTTAAGAGTTGATCAGAGTATCTAGGAACATTTAATTAATAAATCACTTCCTGTTTTCCTGGGATATAAATATGATGTGACACAGAGGCCATTTATCTTATCCACTCTTCAACATAGGAAAGACAAAGGAACACACCATTCAAGTAAGGCAGATGTGTGTCAACCTTCACAAGTCAGGCAATGGCTGCAAGAAAATAGCCACTCACCTGCACCTGCCTATATCTACGGTCAGAGGAATCATTAAGAAGTTTAAAGCAACTGGAACAGTGGTAAACAAGCCTGGACGACGACGCAAGGTTATTTTGCCACCACGCACAGTGAGGAGGATGGTAAGAGAAATAAAAACTTCTCCAAAGCTCACTGTCAAAGAATCCATTCAAAATCTGATGCCCACAACTTCAAGCACAACCCAGTCAAACAATTCTACACACAACCCACTCCACCAGCACAGCTTCAAACGCAAACCACTTCATTAACGCAGATCCAACCACAAGCCACTCCAACACAGCATTAAAAACAGCCCAGTCCATCAACACACCTTCAAACTTGGCCAACTCAATTAAAACAGCTTTGAGTGCAGCGCACTCTATCAATTCAGATTTAAAAAGAATCCAATTCACCATAGCTACAAGCAAAAACTGACTCAATTAACAGTTATGATAACAATCCACTCCAACACAACTTCAAATACAACCCACTTAATTAACCAAGATAGGGTCATTTCATGGCAAATCAACCAAGAAGTACCCTTGACCTCACAAATCTTTTAAAAACTTAGAGACCCCCAAGTAATGGTCTGAACTAGATTTATTTAAACGGCCAAATGTCTGAAAGTACAGCACATAATGAGCTGATTCTAGTGTCATTTTGAGGCTTTTTCTCAAGCCCCATAAGCTTCCTGTACCAGCATGGGCATTCAAAGCCCATATTTTGGTGAACTTGCGATTCCTAAACCACACAGCAATGGGAGAAGTTAGGGTGACTGACTGGCTGAAAACAATGTTTCTTGCATCCCAACAATACATCCAGATTTTTGGGACATTTAGCTAGCTTGCTACATGGCTAGCTCAAGAGCAATCACAGTAAGTCAGCAAGCTACCTTGGGAAGTTAGGGCAAAAACCAAATCAAATCACTTCAATATAATGATGATTGCAATGATTTTCCTTAACTAGCGTGACCTAGGTAGGAACATGGCTAGCTGTAATATCTGAAGAGTAACGTAATAGCGATAGCATACATAGCAGGGTAATGCAACTAAAACTAGCTATGAAATAAAATGTCTCAGCCTGAACTGTCAATTCGCTCTTTTGATACAACAAGCTGGTAATCCATGTTGAAAGAGGTCTCATGAGTGCGATGGCATTGACAGTGACATATCAGAGCTATCAAAACTTCTCCAATAGGCATCATAGCTACCAGTGGTTCACTAGCAAGCTCGCTGTGCCCAAGCGATTGCTTTTGAACTAGCAAGCAAGATAGCCAACATCCCAAAAATGTGAAAATACAGTTGTCCTGTGATCTGGAAAAACCTAGTATGTGTGTCACTTTTGGTAGAGACAGAATTTAACTTTTATTTGCAGGAATTAAGAGTGGTGAAAATCTTCAAACACTAGTTATTTGTGTCATTTGAACTTTCAAAATCAAGTTTCTATCATTTTTTTTCTGTTAGGAAAAGTCCAGAACTTAAGAGGTTTTGTTCAATTGCAAGATCTTTGCCCCTGATAAACTTACTTGGTTTTTCCAGATCACAGGAGAGTTGGGTCGCACAAAACTGCCACAAAACCTCATGCTGATCACAACTAGCTAAGTCAGCAAATCTGCTTAATCTGGTCACTGATCCCAAAAAATTATATCTTTCAATTTTCCTGCAATTCATGTCAGAGGAACCTTATGATGTAAAGAAATTTTCCAGTAAATTTGGTGATGGACACTCCAACAATTCCTGAGAAATAAGCAATTTTATTTTAAATTTGTTAATTACACGTGCAGCGACAGTGCTAACCCTATATCATGCTCGGATGCAAACAAAATCAAACTGTCTGAGTCCATCTCAATGCCCTGTTTACTCAAGGCAATGTAAAAATAATTTCAGTATCAGATGCCAATGTACCTGCCAGAAGGGAACCGTCTGATTTCTTAACAGAACAAAAGGAATGAATAATATTACATTAGTAAAATGGAAGGAACATGATTGCAGAATGCTGCAAGTATGGACATTTCTCTGAGAAGAATGTAATCAATAATAAAAATAATAATCATGAAATAAGAATGATTAAGCAATTGCAATTATTTGATTATACCCCAAGCTCCAACAAAAAGTCATTTCAACACAAGCCTTACAAACCAAATACAATGATTGTTATAGTATAAAAAGGAATCAGTTGTACCCAGTACAAAAATTGTGGGCCAGCCTCCGAAATATTCAAAAGGCTTACCCTAAAACTGTCATCCAACAGAGGATAAGAGAAAAGTGCCAACACTTATGAAGAATCTGTGCATTTCCTTGGCAGCTTTTCTCCAAATACCATAATTATATCCCCGAACGCCGATTCGGGGATATTATGTTTTTGGTCCGGCCGCCGCCACGTTAACGCGATAACTTTCAATTAGAAATATTTCAATTAGAAATTTCATGTTTTGCATAGAAGCAAGTATCAAAGAGGAAGAACGGATTCGATTTCGGACCATTTACAATGTCTAGATTGGCCACCAGGGGCCAAAAACTGAAAAATCACTGTCTTTATCATATCTCTGGAAATATTTGTCCAATTGACCTCAAATCAACTGCAAATGAAAGGCCATGACCTGAGGATGTGTCCGCCGATAACATTTTACCTGTTTGGTTCCAAATTTTGACACAAGGTGGAGCTTTGTCACATAAAATTCACCATTTTTGCCATATCTTTGGAACCATTTGTCCGATTGACATGAAACTACGTGCAACTGCAAGGTCATGACCTCACAGTGTGTCACATGACATCATTCCTGTATGTTTCAATATTTTGCAACCAGGTGGCGCTTTGTGATGAAAAATTACCATTTTGGCCATATCTTCAGACCCATTTGTCCGAATGACCTGAAATTAAGTTCAAATGAAAGTCTATTCAAGGATTGGGGAATTGGAGGATTGGGGGCTTTCGGGGATATACCCAAAGCAGTCACCTCCAATGGCATAAGCCTAGTTATATCAAGCAGATTACCTATAAAACATTCCTAAAGTTCATTCTCTCCAAATATGATGACTCCTAAGCTTGGATACTTTTTCAATTCAGAAGGAGCAGCTGTAGTTTCTTTCTCTGAGATGGAGAATGTTCTTCCTGTTGCAGTGATCAGTTGTACAGTGATTAGAATATCTTGGTGGTCAATGTCTGGTGAGTCTGGAAATGCGTATGATTAGGACAGTGAATGTGGGTAAAGGACGGTAACAACAATTTCATGCCTCTCTGGATTGTATTGCTTGATGCATGCTACCTACCATTCACCATCATAACCTACATTCATGTCACCACTTAAGACTCAACAATACATCTCAACAATAAGATTTAATGTTCCTGTCTTTTCTCAGGTGGTGGTGGAAAAAGATCAAACAGTGAGCACTACTGGAATGAAGAATGTAATTTTTGTGTGCCTGGAATTGTGTGCGCCTTTTCAAATCTCTGATAGTTCAGCCTCTTGCTCATACGGTTCTGTTGTTGTGAATTGGTACATTGCATTTTCTATCTGTGAATTCAAAAAGTAGACAAGGAGTGAGGATCTGTGGATCATACAGGCACTGCAGACTGGCCCTGGCTGCTAGGCCTTTAATTGGGCCCCCAATGTCATCAGATGGTCATTTCCCATGTGAGGTGGAAAAAAAAAATGCCATTTGGCTGGGACATCATCTTCATGGAGGCACAAATAATTAGGTTTTTCCATAAAATTATGATAAATGTATTGCCCAGCCCTTGCGGGGAGGAAGATTTGATTGAGACAGAATATTTTGTTGCACATATTCAAGTATATTTTTTAGATTGATCAAGATCAGGAATATTTATTGGCGTTTGTAGTTTTTGTAGGTGATATGGTTGCTCGGACCAATGACAGTATATCGGAGCCAAAGTATGTATTTTGATTTTTTTCAAAGAAATGGAAGCCAGGCAATTTATTCATAAGTCTACCCAGTAGAGACTGGTCGTCAAGGTCGGCTGAGCAGCTAATGCATATTATCGGAAAAAGTAGTCCGTTGCCAGGCTCGCCGTCTGTTGCCTGCGTGAGTCTAACCTTGCTCAATAGCTACATGTATTGTTATGTTATGTAGCCTTATGGGGTCAGATACTGGCCTTGGTAAAACTGGTCACCGGCGACAAAAACAGCCAAATGGAAAAAAAGAAGCCCAAATTATATACCCCAGAAACATGCAATTACAGCAAGAACAATCCTAAGTATTCTAATATAAATGGGTATACAGCCAGCTTAAATTGACCATTTCACTTCGAGATGGCACTTTTACATTTGCATTTCTGACATAAACCAGCACCGTCAAAAGCACAATGTTATTAATTGTCTGACCGAAACTTTTCCAAGAGGCAACTTGGGGATTCTGTGTTATGATATTGCGTCAAGAAAATTGGTATACATTTTGCATGTATATTCTGTAATAAGTGTTTTTCACTCATGTAGGATATATTAAGCAGAATCACTGACATTCAGTCATTTCATCTATCACTTCTCGAATCTTTACGTCAGTTCACACATTCCACTTGCAATTTCATATGCCAACCTTCTAAGCCTTTGAAGCTTTGTTTGGTCTTGCAAGATGTCTCGACGTAATGAACTTAGAGGTATGTTTAATTTTTTGCAAATTTTTCCTCAATTAATTTCTGCTTAAGTTCGTATACATTTTGGTAGTCCTAATATAAATGGTAATATTGTGCGGTGATATCACCCATAGAGGAAGACAGGTTCCTTGAAAAACCCATCACTGTAAGCAGACCCCACTTTGGGGAAAGCCAAGTTAGCAATTACTAACCCCATAGGTTCTCAAAACAATACCGTTAGCTACAGTATCTCACAAAAGTGAGTACACCCCTCACATTTTGACAATTAATTTATTATATCTTTTCAAGGGACAATGCTACAGAAGTGAAGCTTCTATATATTCTAGTGTAGTCATGGTACAATATGTGTAGCAGTGTAGATTTACTGCACTGTCCAAATACCTGAACAAACAGTCACTATTTCCAAAATGGGTGGCAACAAAAGTGAGTACACACCCCAATTGATAATGGTCAACCAAGCAATGAAACGTGACTTGTTGATCATGTACATGCTTTTGTCTGTTCAACTGGGCCATATGAGGTTGTGTAACATGTTGAAGGGTTAAATTGTGGTGCTTTGGGTGCAATGCTCTCATTCTGGTTACTGGATGGTCAACATGGCGCCTCATGGGAAAGAACTCTCTGAGGATCTGAAAAAGAGAATTGTTGCTCTCCACAAAGATGGTCTAAGCTACAAGAAGATCTGTGAAACCATGAAACTGAGCTACAGCACGGTGGCCAAGGTTATCCAGCGGTTTACCAAGACGAGTTCTGCTCGGAACAGGCCTCGTCAGGGTCGACCGAAGAGGTTGAGTCCTCGTGCTCTGCGTCAGGTGCACAAGTTGGCTTCAGAAAACAGATGCAGGAGTGCTGGCAGCATTGCTAACAAGGTTGTAGCAGTGGGATAACAGCCTGTCAGTGCTCAGACCATGCGCCATGCTCTACGCAAAGTTGGTCTGCATGGCTGTCAGCCAAGATGGAAGCCTCTTCTGAAGCTAGCCCACAAGAAGGCCCGAAAACAGTTTGTTGAAGACAACCAGTCCAAGAACATGAACTACTAGAACCATGTTCAGTGGTCTGACGAGACCAAGATAAACTTGTCCGGCTCAGATGGTGTCCAGCATGTGGCGGCGCCCTGGTGAGAAGTATCAAAACAAGTGTGTACTGCCTACAGTCAAACATGGTGCTGACTGTAAGGTCTGGGCATCATGGTCTGGGGCTGCATGAGTGCTTCTGGTCCCAGGGAGCTGCACTTCATTAATGGAATAATGGATCCAACATGTACTGTGAGATTCTGAAGCAGAACATGATGCCCTCCCTTCAGAAACTGGGCCGCACGGCTGTTTTCCAACATGATAACGACCCGAAACACACCTCCAAGATGACAATGCCTTCTTGAAGAAACTGAAGGTGATGGCGTGGCCAAGTATGTCTCCAGACCTGAATCCCATTGAGCACCAGTGGGGCATCCTCAAGAAGAAGGTGGAGGAGCAGCAGGTGTCAAACATACACCAGCTCCGTGATGTTTTCATGGAGGAGTGGAGGATCCCAGCAACAACCTATGCAGCTCTGGTGAATTCCATGCCTTGGAGAATCAAAGCAGTGCTGGACAACAATGGCGGTCACTCTAAATATTGACATTATGGACACAATTTGGCATGTTGACAGTAAGGTGTACTCACTTTTGTTGCCACCCATTTTGGAAATAGTGACTGTTTGTTCAGTTATTTGGAAAGTGCAGTAAATCTACACTGCTACACATATTGTGCAACGACTAGAATATATTCAGTTTTCATTTCTGTAACGTTGGCCCTTAAAAAGATATACAGGTACTAAATTAACAGTCGAAATGTGACGGGTGTACTCACTTTTGTGAGATACTGTAACTGCTTAATCTTCCGTCTTTTCGCGAAAAGTACTGTAAATGAAGTCTTCCAGTACCACATGCTGAAAAACAGCCCCACACCATGATCCCACCTCCAAACTTCACTGCTGGTATGGTATTTTGGGGGTGATGTACTGTGCCGTCTGTCCTCCAAACATTGTGTGTGCTATGACATCCAAAGAGTTCAATTTTAGTCTCATCTGACCGGACTATATATTCACCCAGTATTTCATAGGCTCGTCCAAATGTTGTGTAGCAAACTTTAAACTAGCTTCAACATGCTTCAGCCATGGATTCTTGTGCAGTGAGCGTGCTTAGAGGCCACGGTGGTTGACTGCATTACTTGTTGTTTTCTTTGAAACAACTGGATCTGCCAATTCCAGGTCTTTCTGAAGCTCTGTGAGAGTGGTCCTTGGCTCTTCGACAAAGCTTCTGATTATTCTTTTGACTCCTCTGTCAGAAATCTTGCAAGGAGTATCTGGTCGTGGCCGGTTTATGGTGAAATGATATTCTTTCCACTTCCGGATTATGGCTCCAACGGTGCTCACTGGAACATTCAGAAGTTTAGAAATATGTCTGCAAACAATGAGTTTGTGAAGGTCTTGAGAGAGCTCTTTGCTTTTACCAATCATTTTATGCTCCTTGTGTGACACTTTGGTAATGAGAAACCTTTCTATAGGCCATCAATTAGGACTAAACCAGCTGATATTCATTTGCAATGATTGAAGGCAGGATTGCTTTCGAAATACTGATAGATTTCAGCTAGTTTCTTGGCTTTCCATGCCTTTTTGCTCCTCCCTTTCTGCATGTGTTACTTATTCCCTATGTCATCCCACTTTATTACACATTACTTCATTCATGGACTTATTTGTTTTGATTTCTTTGTATGCGTGGATTACATGGGTTGTTTCCGACATCCGGTGAAAATTTCATGTCAATAGCCACATTAGAAATATATTTAGAGAAAAATGTTGACTCATCCACTTATTTTCCCCACTGAATGGGTTTTGCCTCATGAATAGAGTGTTTTTGAATGAATATGTCATATATAATCGTTAATTTCTCAGAAACAGTCAGAGTGCCAAAAAATTTACAGGAAAGCTTTTTTACACCATAAAGGTACCTCTGGCATGAATTACAGGAAAATTGAAAGATATGATTTTGTGGGGGGACATCTGGGAATTTCATAATTTCTGATAACTTTTTTTTTTAGCGGGCCTCAAGAGACAGCTTGTATAGTGACCTTATAGGGCTTGAGAACAGCTTCATGACAACACCAGAATCCGCTATCTTGGTGCTGTACTTTCAGAGATATGGTTGTTTAAATTCACGAGAGATCACTAATTAGCTCCAAGTTTGTTAACGCAAATCTAATAATTATGAGACTGAGAGCACTAATTTTTCCAGTTCCGACCATTACTCGGGCCTGTAAATTGTTTCCCCAGATGTGAATATATCTGAGAGGTCAAGAGAAATTCTCAGTTGATTTGACATGGAATGACCCCCATTTTTCTGCTACGCCTGGCACAGCAGCAATGTCTGGTCCTAAAATCAGCTCTGATTGCTCAAAAAAAAAAAAAAAACTTTACTGAGCTGAGCCCCGTTTGGTGAGAAGCAGACCTGGCCACTTTGGGGGAGAAAGAAGCCACAGTGGAGTCTGCAAAGCCAAACTCCTTTTTGACTGGGAGGAAACCAGAGGATCCAAAAGAAACCAATGAGAGGCCACAGCATTAAGCACTGTGCAACAGTCTCCCAAAAAAAATACATGACCAAGACGGCATGAACACATCAAAACAAATTTCCAATGAAGTATAAGACTGAGCTTATTGGTTTCAACTTCTCAAAACAGCCATCATAAAAAGTGACCACATACTTACTTTTTATTTGTTTCTTGATTGGTTTAGTGCCATCGAGCCAGTGCTGAATCAGTGATTGAGGAACAGAAAAAGACAGCAAGACAAAGGGAGAGAGAATGAGAGGAAGAGGGAAGACAAGGGAAGAGAGAGAAAGTGGGGGAGGAGAGGGATACAGACATTAATTGAGGGCATTAACTGCAAGACCCATTCCTCACTGTCCTATCACAACAGTAATTACTTCTATATGCATCGCTCCATGTCAAACATGTCCCCTTAATTTTTTCTCAGCAAGAAAACCTCATTTCTTAATCCCAGAAAAAATAATTCAGAAATCAGAGGCCTTGACTACAAACAATACCATCATGTTCTTTGAATTATGTCATCCTCAGTGTCCTCTAGCAGGTGCAAGGTAAACAGTCCAAATCCACTATGTTTGTGGGGCCAGAAATAAAGGACTTAATATAATACTCAAACTGAGTGCGTGACCACGTCTCACTACTAAACCTTTTAAAATTCCACAACATTCTTCACTTTGTTTGGTGATCTGACTTCACTGTGTTTAGGTTTAGGACTTTTGCTGACAGTTTGGGGGTGTCAGAGGCAGGCGCTCAGCTCCGGGGGGGCTGTGCCCTCCCCCAGGATGCCTTAACAAAACAAGAAAGTTAAATTGCATTTAACATGCCAAAAGCTTATTTTCTGCAGAGTACATTGACAAATAATTAAGCCATATATGACAGCTAGACTTTATTGTATACAAAATTAGAATTCACCCAAGGGCTGGGCAATCGTCTCCATTTTCATATCGTCCATTCGTAGTCACTGGATATCTCCGATATCCAATCACCAGAAGGGGTGGACGGAGTTACATCACAGCACGCACATCTGTATAGTTACTTGTCAGCATGGCCGACAGCAACTTAGTATCAAAAAAAGAATGCTAAATCTGCTATTTCGGCATATTATGGGTTTTAGCCAGATACCAACGGTGAGCCTAGAGCAGGGATCCTCAAATCTGGACCTCGAATCCAAATCCAGCCCAGGTTTTCTGTTATCCCAGGCAAGTAAATGAACAGTTAGTGCCTCTGATTGGCCACACTGTGTTAACACCTGACTCCCAGGTAAAGAGAGGGTGGAAAACTAGCAGTTCTCGGACCTCGTAAGGTGTGATTTGAGGACCAGGGGCCTAGAGACATAGCACAGCCTATCTGCAGCTGCGCCTATCTGAGTTCACTCGTCAGTTGCGCAGTTGCTTCAGTCTGGTAGGCCCCAAAAACCCAAGGCCACATGTAACTACAGAATTAATCTTTTGTCACTAGATGGCGACAGGCAACCTGTCCGGCCAGGTCACATTGGTCAGTGAGTGCTCTTTGCCCTGGCCTGCTGACATGGACAGGAAGTGTTATTTGCGTAAGTCGCTGAACTGCCGAATGCAAATTAATCTGTTTTGGCAAAAACTTTCGACCATTACGTTGATCCTTCTTTCGATAATAATAACACATCAGTTTTATACAGCGCTTTTCTGGGCACTCAAAGACACTTCACAATGGATACATTACTCATTCGCTCACACATTCACACTCTGATGGGGCAGGCTGACGGAGGCGTGGCTGCCAGTATGCGCCTATGGCCCCTCCGACCAACCTCCAAACATTTGCACACAGCCATACAGGAGTGTTGCGATATTGCATGCTTTTGTGGGTGGGGGAAACCAGAGTACCCAGAGGAAACCCGCGCAAACACGGGGAGAACATGCAAACTCCACACAGAAAGGCCCCAGGCTGGATTTGAACCCACAACCTTCTTGCCGTGAGGCAGTAGTGCTGACCCCTGCGCCACCGTGCCCCAAACCTCTGAAAAGTTTCTAAATATAAATAAAGATACAGGGGTTTTGCCGTAATCCAAGCTCTTCCCGAGATATTCAGGAGATCTGGGCAAAACCTGATGTCAGGTTGTGCCGTCCAATTCGTACAGACCTAGCCAAAGCCAATCACGGCGCTGAACCTGCCCACACCGGAAACTATTCTAGCAGACATGAACAACCGTGGATCATACAATGCCTTAGTAACATCTACACTTCCAGAAATACAAAAGAAGAACCGCAGATAATTTGAGGTGCAGTTTTGTCCGTATCTCTCCCAAATCTGCTCATCTGTTTACTTTTGGACACGAAGAAAAGCATCTATTTCTCTCCCAAAAGACGATGCCTCCAGAAATCAGTGGTCCGCTTTTTTGTTTGCTGACAGTGAACAGCCAAGGCCAAAGGGAACGTTAGCTGTTTGTGCTCAGCATTTCACCAAAGACAGCCTTGTCAATAAAGTATAATTCGACACAGGATAAGCGTTTCAGCTGCTTCTCAAACCTGAAGCAGTTGCATCGATCAAGCGCTCGGAGCCACAAGCTGTAAGTAACGATATAACAGCAAATAATGTAAGTGAAGCTAACGAGTTACGGGAGGCAAGCAGGACTGCTAACAATAGTTAGCACTAACAACTGGCCTCAAACACAGGCTTTGTAAATCGTAGCGGCTATTGCCCCAGTCGCCGGCTCCATTATTCAAGCTTTTCCTGTTATTGACCCACACGTAACCTCTGTAATTTGCAACAAGTGCCCCCACTTCATCCAGCTCAATAACTGGACATTTGAGACAACTGGACCGGACGCCGGCTATATTGCTCAGCCTCTACCCGTGACAAGGCCCCACCTTGTAAAATATCTGAAGATAAAGCCTGTATCAGTCGCGACTGTCCGCGACTCAAAAGCTATGTTTCCATCCACTTGTCAATCGAATTATCTGAAGTTTGCCAAAAATATTAATGCGAGTAAAGCTGGTGAAAATACGTTTCCATCTAACGGCATTAAAGTGAATAAAAAGTAGTGCGTAATGACGCCACATGCTGTTGTGCGACCAAATTGGTGTAGAGTACACCAAATGGAGTACATTTCTGACATTTTAAGCGGTTTCCATTTATTTCCACACTGAATCGCAGAACCTTCAAGTGAACAAAAGCAATTTGTTAGCCAAATAATTTAGCTGGTACGTCGACCCGTTCTACAAATGTGTCTGCATGTGGTGTAGTTTTCCCTGCATCCAAGCTATAGAGTACAAAAAACCGCTGTACTCACCACTGTAGCCGATAGTAAATTCGAGCTTGAGCTACCAGACTTTTGCACTCCACTTTCGCTGCTGTGTTTATTATAACAAGTTAATTTCATTAGATCTATATTCAAGTATAGTGTTAGATTCCTTATCAGATAGCAGACGTGTCTCACGTTTCACTCTGGGGAGGCGGACCCGGAAAACTGCGTTCTGCAGCCTCGTCCCACCCAACTCCGCCCTCCACAGAGCTGGCCAGTCAGAAGAAAGTGGGCACAAGGGGAGTGGGGCCATAGCGGAAGAGCCACCCCAATGAGACGTTTCAGGCAGAGACTACAATAGACTACAAATGGGTTTTTTTGAGGATGGTAGTATGAGCTAAATTAGGACCTTGTCTTGGACTTTGAACAATCAGGAGTACTCTAGGGGAGTCAAAGATCAAAATATAACCTGGAAAATATCGCAATATAGGTCCCCTTTAAGCAAAGGGATCCAATAGTTAAAACTGCTGGATTCTGAAATTGTGATTAAGTCAATTAAATTTCACTTCCCCAACAACAGAAACCATGTACAGGTGTGCTCAAAAGTGTGCATTCCCAGCGTTATGGCCCCAATTTGTTATGACATTTATGACCGCAAAGGATGACAGATAAATTTTTAAAACTTAAACACATTTAATGAAACAAAGACCTTTAACTAATCTACCATCTACTCTACTGACCAAGATTGTTAAACACAAGAACAAAAATATTTACAGTCCCTTTGGTTGGGTTCTTTGGTGATGTCCTGGGTGAGGAAAATGCTCCAACACAGGCAAAAATCCACAAGAAACTTCACAGGTCTTGAACAGAATGACCGGTCTGGTCACATGAATCCTCCTTGCAATTTCTCCTACTCTTTTACTCTCTCAATTTTCTTCCTTATAAACTCGTTTGCAGACCCCTCCCACATTTAGACCTCTTTTTTTTTTTTTTTTTTTTAAATTCTTTGGGACTTGTCCCAGACATGCCCAAACCTAGCTCCAGTCTGGGCTTAACATAAGAAAGGTCAATACTGCCATCTAGTGGCTTCTATTCGCATTACACTGGGCTGAATTTGTAAAATAGGTAACATTCGTTAACGAAAACATGAGTGGCCAGGCAAAACACGTCTTTTATCTTTATTGGATTCATATCCAATTGTTGGTCATGTAGAATGGCATAATCATCAAATAAAACATGGCAATAAAGGAAAACAAGAGGCTGAAATGTCCATGTCATGACTTAATTTCAGAAATCCTTGCTATATTGCTATATCCTTGGCGTCGGCATCCGTGGACAGCAAGGTTAAAAGTTTTTTTCCGGTGAGCTGTGTTGTCTTCTGACAACTCTTGTTTTAGCCGCGCTGTGATGATAGTCAGCAGTCAGTAGAGCGTTTCTAATGCAGAGTTGTCCAGAGTCCGTCTGTCTCACTCGGTCTGTCCATCTGGCATCGAATTTTCACTTCAAATTTGAATCTCAAACACTGTCTGATAAATTTTTTCTAATTTGCTGCGAGCCTTCCTTATGATAGGCTTAATTTCTTCAATTAAGTTCTGACATGGACATTTCAGTCATCCTCAGCGGAGCTCTCTAGGCCGACAGGCCTCTTGTTGTCTAATTTGTTGTGAGCCTTCCTTATGATGTTCTGAATATCCCCTGCAAGAATTGGAAAATTCTCCATCCCGGTTTTTGAGAATTTCAGGAGTTTGGACTTAGAAAATCAGTGTTTGTGCTATTTTTTTCAGTCTTACATTAATATCTCAACAAGAGGCCATTCGGCCTAGAGAGCTCCGCTGAGGATGACGGAAATGTCCATGTCATTACTTATTACTTAATTTCAGAAATCCTTAAACTATTGCAATATTAACACGACACATTTGGTAAACAGAATATGCTGTAAACCAGTGTGGTGTCTCAATTTATGTAGTATAACAATAGAACCCGACTGCAAATTGCAATCATTTATTTCAATCATCTTACCACCAAGCAATACTAACAGCCCACAAATACTCTTCCCCCCAATACATCACAAATATGGCAGTCACAATCCTTCTAACACTGTCATAGGACAGTATGTGGAACAATATGATCCAGAACAATTAATTCAGAGTGATTGTCTGGAACATGATCAAGAACAATGATGAGGAACAACATGATGCAGAATAACATGATCCGGAACAATATGATCCAGAAGAACATGATCCAGAACAATATGATCGCCAACCTTTCACGTCAAATTTGAATATCTCAAACTGTCCGATAATTTTTTTTCTAATTTAGTGTGAGCCGTCCTTTTGATATTCTGAATATTCACTGTGAAAATTAGAACATTCTAAGTCCCGATTTCTAAAATGAGATTCAAATCTTAAAATTTAATTAATCCTGACTCACTGGCCTACAAACTAGATCCTAGATTGCAAGCAGTTGGTCGAAGAAAATACCACAGTGTACAACACATCCATTGGCCTTGTATTTTCCAATATTCCACACTGTAATGTTGGAGTTCTTGTGTCCATTTTTTTCAGATCATACAATAGTTACATTATCATCATATGAGAGTACTGAGGTCATACAAAGGTATCCCAGAGGGATGTCACCTTGCAGCTCTGTTCAATGAGATATTCACAGACAGGCTTGGGGAGTAATGGAATACATGGAACAGCGTTATGTAATTAGGACACAAAAATAGAAACTTTATTCTGTTACAGTATCACACAAAAAAGATGTAATTAAATTAGTAGCATTCTGTAAAACATGGGGATTACTGGATTACAATTGTAAATAAGTCTGTTATCAAGAATAACAAGAAGAACAAGAAAAGGAGGTCTAGAGGTAAAAGCGCACGTATATCACAGCACTTTACGAGACAGTCACAGCATCCTCCAGAACACGGGTGTAATTGTCAGTTGTTAAGATGAATCTATGGTCGACTCCACGCAAAGGTCACGCCGTCACCTCGACGTAGTCATGGACCTTTCGAAGTTCTGCGTTGAGGAAGCAATTCACCCGGAGCAAAACCAGTGCCACGAAGCAATTCACCGAAAAACCGCTAGGTGGCGTGCGTGAAATCACGTGAGACTCGAGTAGAGTGGACCAATCAGTGCCCTTGCAGTCTGCGTTGCTTTGACGTGCAGTTATAAAATTTGAGGTACAGGGAAGGCGACACAGAGGTTCTGCGGTGGGGGTTCACGATGGCGTGAGAACCATAAATCCAGCTTTAATTTGTCAATCATGGCATCCAGCTCTGTGGGTAAAAATTTGTTCAACAGGTGGAAAATTCAGGATCAGTTTGTATTAAAGGATAATAAGGGAAACAATGTCACTGTACAGTGCAAGTTTTGCCTTCCTGTTGTCAAAATCCTGTCGGCCTTAAAGGACTCCGCGTCCAATTTGGAGAAACATTTCCAGGTAAAGCTGAATTTATGCTTCTGCGTCGACTCCATTAAAGGGCACGCCGTCGCCTCGACACCGTCGTGGACCTTTCAAAGTTCTGCATTGAGGCAGTTTGTGTCGTGCTGTGCCGCAAAGCAATTCACCGTCAAACCGCTGGGTGGCGTCAGGTTTCTGATGGACCTGTCGTGGAATCATGTGAGACTCGTTGGTAGAGTGTTTACATAACGTTATGGGCTGTATTTCATTCAGTAGGGTATTGATTAATCCCTACATCCCACACCCTGCAAAATCACTTCCCTTCGTAGTGAAAACTCTGGAGGTCAGCAGGGAGTATGGTTTTCAATTACCGGTCGTTTGGAATGTCCTTTGACATATTTCGCAGTTGCTGCTTTCTGCTTAAGCAGAAACAAAGGCAGCCAGTTCACGGGAGAACTGTTTTCACTGGCCATTTATCGGTTTTGTGGTAGCTTTATAAGCAACCGCATAGCTTTCATAAGGTGACAAATGGGCACAGATGAAAAATTAAAAACGACATAACTAGTGATAGCCTGTCAACTGTAGTAAACCATCAAGCTGGGTTCGTCAGCTTTCTGTGCGCTAGGTTGCTACTAGCCACCGTTGTCATTTTCCTGAATGATGTTGAATCACACACGCATCACTAGGCTCAGGTCGGACCAATCAGTGCCCTTGCAGTCTGCATCGCTTTGATGTGCAGTTAAGCCTAATTTACAGTCGTCCAACTCCCTCAATACGCAGACATGTAGAGCCCCTCTCCGACGTCACAAACCCGCTCTGACATGCTCTCGAACACATGACGGACGGCTCCCAAACTTTCTCACGATCCGTCAAAACGACAGACAGCCCAAGGATAGCGCAAGCCGGTGATTGATCAGCTAACCACATCATTTACAGAATGCCGCTCTTCCGGAATGCCTGTGCATGACAGGCCAAGGTCAGAGCCATGTAAATTAACAATCCTCGGCCATAGACATGATGGTCTCCGAAAAAAATGCTACAACGTCTATTGTCCTAACGGTGAATTGCTTTGCACCACTCATTAAGCAACAGAGAAGTCTGAGAGGTCCACATTTCCATTGATACAACTGCGTGCCTGCGTATTGATGGAGTTAGACGACTATAAATTAGGCTTAACTGCACGTCAAAGCGATGCAGACCGCATCAATTTTTGAGGTGCACGGCAGGCGACGCAGAGGTACGGCACACAGTACCGGCTCTACTCTACTCTACTTTTTTGCTTTTCCATTAGGGAAAAAGTACTTGGTACCAGGTACTAGTAGGTACTAGTAAGTACTTTTTCTGGTACCTGCTCTCCTGGGGTTCCAAAAACCGGCCGACCAGGTACTAGTAGGTACTAAAATGTGACGTGCAATATTGCTGCCCACTGATTGGTCAGAGAGAATCGTCACTCTGAAAGACGACTCCGTAGTCGACCTCGGGACATCTCGTTCGAGTTAGATTGACGAGTCTTAAGAATAGCGTCATTATGATGATCATCGTTTTATATTGTTTTAGGCTACTTGTTCGATATAGTGTGCATTGCCTTACCTTTCAAACACGGTTTAGCTTGTTCCCTAAAGCTGTTACATTCATAAAATGCATTTCTCTTTGCCAATGACACCCTTTGTGGCAAAATTAAGTGACGGTATTGTGTCTAGTCATGTTCCCTTTATTAATTCCCTTTGAGAAAGTTATTTGATGCTACCCCTGTTCAAAGAGTATCGCGCAGAAAAATAACTTTACGGGTATTGACGAATCATTTTTGTCTTCACGTCATATCAGATGAGATGACGCATCGTAAAGCAATAAATTCTAAAACTCTGCCATCTCTTGCGATTTGCGCATTTGCTTCAAGTTTTGCCTTCAATTTCAAATTGAAAAGTTTGACATTGAAATGATTCTGGTCTGTTGGCCCAACTCTACCCTTGAGGAATCTGCCCAATTCCCACTTGAGTGTCGGCACATGACTCCACAGATATGCGCGAGTCAACTTCTGGAGCCGTCTAATCAGTCCCTGCGTCTTCATCGCTGTCGTCTGATAAACAGGTTAGTGATTATTGGTGTTGGCAAACACGATACCTGAAACAAATATTTTTCTTACAGTTTTGCTTTTTAAATATTGCTAGCTGTCATGCTGTAATTAGAGCTTAAATATAGTGATGTGACGTTGTGTATCGAAGCGTGTCCTGATAATACAGGAATTATTTTGTGAAGCGCGTATAAAAGCGTGTATTGATGACGGATGCGACCACGTTGGAAGCCTTGCCAACCGGCCGTACCTCGTGACCGGTTCATGAAGTGGTTCGCGATTTGACACGCGATTCCTCACGTGGGTGGTCTATGGAATGTTGGACATTACTCAGAAACACTTGCTGTCTCAAGGACAATTTTATTCAGCTGTTGATATCATCGTTTCTTTTATGAAGCATTTTCCAAAAAAAAATCTAAATCATTTCATTTTAACAACTTATGTTCAATTAAAATGATGACTAATGTGTCATGATGACATCGACTAGCCAGTACCGTGACTGAGAAATGAATACAGTTTCAGTGGTATGTATAGCGTAACAAATCTTACATAAATTTGTAGGCTTTGGTCGATAGGAGTATCCAACTTTGCGGCGTATTTATGGTGACGTCAGGGGTGGGGTGCCCCGCTTTCACTGCATCCTCTTTTGATACGCCAATATGATAATATAATTTGCGATAATTTTGCCTATTTTACACTTTTTGTCCAGTAGATGGTGTAGTGAGCAGATGAAGCCTCAAGAAGCATTACCCATTAGTGAACCACTTTGGAAAAAGCGTCAATGCTCCATGAGGCTTCATCTCGCCATCACTACTAAAATACCGGCTAAGCTATTCCACTGTAAGGCCTAGGTTTAGGTAATGAGGAAGCTAGCGAAGGTCGCACCATAACGTAACCATGAACGTTAGAGCTCTTATCAGTAGGTGATCTTGAGCGAACACTGCGCGTCAAATTTATTACCTTAACTTCAAGTTTGTTTAACAACTACTTGCTTGACTTTAGCAAATTCACTAAGTAGCTCCAAAGTTTTACTTAATGAAAATTGGAAAGATTTTTTTAAATAATGTTAAACTAATGAATTCAAATGCTTGTTTGGTGGTACGTGAGCAATACTGTTCGTTGCAGTCGTGCTGTTGGGTCTAATGCCATTGTTAGATGGCAAACCTAGCGTTATTCCTCTATCAGGACTGGAGATGCATGAAGCACTTCTTTCAGTACTGTAGCATAAAAAGGAAAGTTAAAGAGCAGGTTAAGTGCATAAAGAATAAAAATGGATCGCTGCTATATAACAAGGATATTGCAGATGCCCTAAATAGTTACTTTGTTGAGAATTTTACCTCAGAGGGGGTCTTTATTCGGCCAGAGGGCATGTTAAATGCTCAGGATTATTTAGCGGAAATTGAGGTAAGGGATAATAACGAAGTATTAGACAAGTTGCATAAACTAAAGGCAGATAAGGCAGCGGGTCCTGATGGCTTATATCCTAGAGTGCTAAGAAAAGTTGGCGAGATCATCTTTAAGCCGCTATCCGCCATCTTCAGACGGTCTTTAGAAACCAGAGAAATACCAAATGATTGGAAACAGGGCAATATAATACCAATATATAAGAAAGGGGACCGTACAGAACCAGGAAATTATAGGCCAGTCAGTTTAACTTGCATTGTGTGCAAAATATTGCAATCGATCATAAAAGATGAGCTGGACTTATTTCTTGAACGTAACAGCAACTTGAGGAATAGTCAACATGATTTCCGTATAGGAAGCTCATGCCTGACAAATCTTCAGGAATTTTTTTGAAGAGGCCACCAAGACTTATGACCAGAGCAGGGCTTATGACATTGTTATGGCCCCAATTTGTTATTACATTTACAACATCCACAACAGCAAGGGATGACAGACACAATTTTCAAACTTAAACACATTTAATTAACAATAACAACTAACTAATCTACTGACTAATCTACTGACCAAGATTGATTAACAAGAAAAACAGAAATATTTACAGTCCCTTTTTGGTTGGGTTCCTTGGTGATGTCCTGGGTGAGGAAAATGCTCTAACACAGGCAAAAATCCACTATAAGCTTCACAGGTCTTAAACAGAATGACAGGTCTGGTCACATGTATCCTTCTCCTTGCAATTTCTCCTACTACTTTACTGTCTTAATTCTACTCCTTATACAGTGAGAGTAAAAAGTATTTGATCCCTTGCTGATTTTGTTAGTTTGCCCACTAATAAAGACATGATCATTCTATACTTTTAATGGTAGATGTATTGTAACATGGAGAGACAGAATATCAAAAAGAAAATCAAGAAAATAACTTTAAAGAATATATATTAATTTATTTGTATTTCGTTGAGGGAAATAAGTATTTGATCCCCTAGTATGCATTAGGAGTTCTGGCTTTCACAGACCAGTTCGACACTCCCAATCAACTTTTTACCTGAATTGAAAACAACTGTTCTAACTAATCACCTGTATGAAAGACACCTGTTCACAGAATCAGACAATCAGACAGATTCCAAACTCTCCAACATGGGTAAGACCAAAGAACTCTCTCAGGACCTCAGAAACAGGAGTGTTGACCTGCACAAATCTGGAATGGGCTACAAAAACATTAGCAAGATGCTGGGTATTAAAGTAACAACCATTAGTGCAATTGTGAGAAAATTTAAGAAGTATAACATGACCATCAATAGACCTCGGTCTGGTGCTCCACAGAAGATTTCACCTCGTGGGGTGGCAATGATCATGAGAACAGTGAGAAATCGGCCTGCAACCACACAGCAGGAGTTAGTGAATGACCTCAAGGCAGCTGGGACCACAGTCACCAGGAAAACAATTGGCAACACTTTGCACCGCAATGGATTAAAATCCTGCAGTGCCCGAAAGGTACCCCTGCTTAAGAAGGAACATGGAGGCTCACCTAAAGTATGCCAATGATCACCACAAAGATGTACTAAGTGATTGGGAGAAGGTTCTGTGGTCAGACGAGACCAAAATTGAACTATTTGGCCTAAACTCTACTCGTCATGTGTGGAGGAAGAAAAATGCTGCCTATGATCCCAGGAACACTGTGCCCACTGTCAAGCATGGAGGTGGAAACATTATGTTTTGGGGGTGTTTCTCTGCCAAGGGCACAGGGCTACTTCACCGCAACAGTGGGAAGATGGATGGAGCCATGAACCGTGCAGTCCTGAGGGACAACCTCCTCCCCTCTGCTAGGAAGCTGAAAATGGGCCGTGGCTGGGTCTTCCAACATGACAACGACCCGAAGCATACAGCAAAGGCAACAAAGGAGTGGCTCAAGAAGAACCATATTAAGGTCATGGAGTGGCCCAGCCAATCTCTGGACCTCAATCCAATCGAAAATCTATGGAGAGAGCTGAAGGTCCGAGTTGCCAAGCGACAGCCCACCAACCTTACTGATTTAGAGAGGATCTGCAAAGTAGAGTGGCCCAAAATTCCACCTGATATGTGTGCTAACCTTGTGGTTAACTACAACAAACGTTTGACTGCTGTGCTTGCAAACAAAGGCTTTGCCACCAAGTATTAAGTGCTTTTGGATAGAGGGATCAAATACTTATTTCCCTCAATGAAAAACAAATGAATTAAAATAAATTCTTTAAAGTTAATTTCTGGATTTTTGTTTTGATATTCTGTCTCTCCATGTTAGAATACATATACCATTAAAAGTATAGAATGATCATGTCTTTATTAGTGGGCAAACCAACAAAATCAGCAAGGGATCAAATACTTTTTACTCTCACTGTATACTCTTTTGAAGACCCCTCCCACATTTAGACCTCTTTTTTTTTTTATTTTCTGGGACTTGTCCCCAGACATGCCCAAACATAGCTCCAGTCCGGGCTTAATAAAAAAAAGGTAAATGCTGCTATCTAGTGGCCTCTATTCACATTACACCTCCATTCCAAAAGGGAAAATTTTTCTTTTAAAGACAAAAAAAATGGTTAAGTAGATACTTGTGTATACATATATACATACAATACAATATGCTCATAATGTGATATATACACACATTCAAACAAGGGATAAGCAATCAGCAATTACATTGTCAGTACCCTTTAATTTCCAAGTCAAACTCCCGTAAAATCAAACTCCAATTCAACAATCTCCGATTCTAGTTTTTCATCTTACTTAAAAACATTAACAGATTGTGGTCAGTGTACACAATCATTGGCTTTTTCCCTGTACAAACATACACCTCAAAGTGCTGTAAAGAAAGAAGCAGAGCCAACAGCTCCTTCTCTATTGTGGAATAGTTCCTTTGGTGGCGATTGAACTTCCTGGAGAAGTATGCCACGGGATGCACAATGTCATCAGAGTCACTTTTCAGTAGGAGCACAGATACACAAGCTTGGTCGCTAGCATCGACCGCAATGGAGAACGGTTTGTTGAAGTCAGGAGATTTGAGCACGGGGAAGTGACGCAGCAGAGACTTCAGGCGATCAAAGGCTCTCTGGCATGCATCATCCCAAGTGAACTTTACGCCTTTCTTCAGTTGGTTAGTTAGACTGAGAGCAATCTCAGCAAAGTTCTTGCAGAAATTGCGGTAGTACCCGCAAGTTCCAAGGAAGCGGCGCAAAGCTTTTTTGTTGTCAGGAACTGGAAAGTCCATGATGGCTTGGACTTTAGCATTTATGGGTGCCACCTTACCCTGGCCTATGACGTAGCAAAGATAGCTGACAGTAGCACAACCAAAGTCACTCTTGTTCAGGTTAACAGTCAGGTTGGCCTGGGTCAGGCGCTGGAACAACATCTCTACATCTTTCAGATGTTCTTCCCAGGAGTCACTCCATGTGATCAGGTCATCGATGTACGCACCCCTGTGTGGCAATCCGGCGATTGTAGACTATCATCCTTTGGAACGTGGCTAGGCATTTTTCATGCCAAAGGGTAGGACTTCATACTGGTACAACCCAGATGGTGTGGCAAAAGCAGAGATGCTCTTGACCCTCTCAGTTAAAGGCACACACCAATAACCCTTCAATAAATCAATCTTGGTCAGAAACTTTGCTTGCCCTACTCTATCGATACAATCATCAATCCTAGATATTGTACACACATCAGTTTTAGTTACAGCATTGACTTTGCGATAATCTGTACAGAATCTAGTACTTCCATCAGGTTTTGGAAATAGCACACAGGGTGAACTCCAATCTGAGTTGGAGGGTCTGATAATATCATGTTATAACATGTACTCAACCTCTTTCTCCGCAATCTTTCTTTTTTCAGGATTCATCCGGTACAGATGCTGTTTTATTGGTTCGGCATCACCAACATCTACATCATGAGAGGCTATAGAAACTCTCTTTGGAACATCAGGAAACAGATCCTCATATTTCTTGATCAACCTCTCAAACTGATCTCTCTGTGAGGGTTCTAAGTGCTGGAGTTTTACATCAAGATTTTGCAACACTTCAGAATTTGACAATTTACATGAAAGAACTTCAGCTTTAATTCTAGGTTCATCATCTTGAAACTCCCCCTCATCTTCACAAATCTCGACCATAGGAGAATCTGAAGTGACAGCTGCAACCCTAGCATTTCTGTCATGATAAGGCCTCAGCATGTTAATATGACACAATTGTTTTGGTTTTCTCCAATCTGGAGTCTTCACAATGTAATTGAGATCATTGAGTTTTGTCAGAATTTCATAAGGACCATGAAATCTAGCCTGCAATGGATTGGACTGCAAGGGAAACAACACAAGAACCTTATCTCCTGGTTTAAACTCACGGCTTCTAGCCTAATGATCATACCAAGTTTTCATTTTTCCCTGACTTGATTTTAAGTTCTCTTTGGCTAGGTCACAAGCTGCACGCAATCTGTCTTTGAACTTGCTAACATAGTCTAACAGACTGATATGCGGTTCTTTCTCTTGCCATTGTTCACTCAACAATAGCAAAGGTCCTCTCTCTTCATGGCCAAACACTAGCTCAAACGGACTGAACCAGTAGACTCCTGCACTGCTTCTCGACCTGCAAACAGCAGCAAATGAGCACCTTCATTCCAGTCTTTCTCATGGTCATAACAATAAGCCCTCATCATTGTCTTGAGTGGAATGAAACCGCTCTAAGGCACCCTGACTTTCTGGATGATAGGCACTAGAAAGAATCTGCTTTGCACCTAGTTCATACACAACCTGCTGAAACAATCCGGAAGTGAAATTGCTACCTTGGTCTGACTGAATTTCCCTGGGAAGGCCAAACAACGTGAAGAACTTCATCAAAGCCTTCGAGATTGCAGTTGCCTTTATGTTGCGTAGAGGTATGGCTTCAGGGAATCTGGTAGATGCACACATGATTGTCGACAAGTACTGATTTCCAGATCTAGTCTTGGGTAATGGACCAACACAATCAACAATGACCTTAGAGAATGGCTCCCCAAATGCTGGGATAGGCTGCAATGGAGCTACAGGTGGGTCTAATTGGTGTTTTCCAACTACCTGACAAGTGTTACAGGTTTTGCAAAAGTTGCAAACGTCTTTCCGAAGCTCAGGCCAGAAGAAGTGTTTCCTGATCTTATCACCAGTCTTGTTGACACCAAGATGACCCCCTAAAGGTAAACTATGAGCCACTGTTAAGATCTCATTCCTGTAGACCTTCGAAACAACAATATGCTTGACCACTGCCCAATCTGCATTGGCAGGGATATCAGGAGAGCGCCACTTCCGCATCAACACACCATCCTTGAGATAATACCCAACTGGAACTGCGTCTATTTCTTTATCAGGAAGTGCTCTCCTCTTTAGTACACAAATTTCAAGATCGTTAGTTTGCTCCTCAATCAACCGCTTTCTGGACAGAGACAAGTCTCCAGACACATCAGAATCACCAGACCCATCCGGCTGGCTGAATAGAGAACTGATAAAAGTATCTGATAAGTCCTCAAATGGAGAAATCATAGTAGGCCAAACAGAGTCACGAGGCTCACCACCAGAGTCATGACTATTCAATGTGCTGGACGGCACCACATCATCTCCTTCTTGAGCCTTCTTGGCCATAGCACGAGTCACTGCACAGGAAGGATACAGAGATGGGTCTTCATCGCCATCTTTAGTGCTTGGCTGTGAAGTAAGATGAACAGGGGGAACTACATTGCCCCTAGCCAGGTCATTGCCTAGCAACAGAGAAACACCCTTTATAGGTAGACTTGACATAAGTCCCACCGTTACCTGTCCTGAAACTAAATCTGACTTCAAGAATATAGAGCGCAGGGGTACAGATACAGTCCTCCCTTCAATACCTTGTACAAGTATGAAATCCCCTGAAGCGGTCTCATCACGTAACTCCAAGGAGTCCATCAACAAAAGTGACTGAGAAGCTCCGGTATCCCTTAAGATATATATGGGGACAGGAGTAGTATGCTCATTCAGAGCCACAAATCCCTGTGACACAAATGGAAGAAATTCCTCCCTCACAAAGTCAGCAGTATCAGGCTTTTTAGCTCCACAAGAAGCAGGCAATTTAGCAGATCGTTTATCTCCTACAAGGGTTTCTAACCTTGTTTTCACAAAGGCATTTGGTTTGGTATCCTTTTCTTTTTCTTTCTTAGCTTTAAGGAACCAACAGTTAGTTGTAACATGACCAGATTTCTTGCAATTACTGCAAACTAGACCACTTTTGTCACTGTCAGCTTTTACACTTTCATCAGACCCGTGACTGGATTTCTGAGCACCATCACCAGATTTGTCTTTGTTTTTGGGTGAGGAATCTTGGGTACCACCGTTACCTTTTTTCTGAAATTGAAACCATCTATTGTTACTGTTAGACTGAAATTTTGACTTATGTGTGAGAACATATTCATCTGCAAATTTGGAAGCTGACTGCAAATTCAGTGCTTGCTTCTCATTAAGGTAGGTCTTGACATCATCTTTAACACAGTTCTTGAATTCTTCAACTAACACCATCTCTTTTAGTGAGTTGAAATCATCCTTGACCTCCATAGAAGTACACCAGCACTCAAAGCAAACCTTCTTCTCATTAGCAAATTCCACATAAGTCTGATTTTCAGATTTCTTCAGACCTCTGAATTTCTGTCGGCAAGCCCCTGGAACCAACTCATAAGCTCTCAAAATAACCTTTTTGACAACCTCATAATCAGAGGAATCATCTGCAGACAAAGCCGAATAGGCTTGTTGAGCTTTACCCTTGAGGACAGTTTGTAACATCAGAGGCCAGTGTTCCTTTGGCCACTGGCAACTCTTTGCTACCTTTTCAAAACACTGGAAATAGTTGTCTACGTCTTTTTCTGAAAATGGAGGCACCAGTTTTACCTCCTGACTGGCACAAAATTTATTTTTAGTTCCAATTTAAATTTTTAGTTGCTCCATTTTGAGTCTTTCTTCTGTATCGAAGATACTGTTTCTTCTGTCTCTTTCTGCTCTTTCCTCTTTCTCTCTTTCAAATTCTCTTTGTTTTTCTTTTTCCTCCCTTTCCTTTTTCTCTTCTCTTGCTAATTTTTCGAACTCAAACGGCCTTTGTTTTTCTTTTTCCTCCCTTTCAATCTCTAGCATTTTTAATTTAAGTTCCACTTCTATATTTGGATTTTCCACTGGAAATTGTTCCAGATCTCCTGGTGCAAACACTTTTTCATCAATGTAATATTCATCTCTCTCTAGCCATCTTGCTTTTCGCATGGCTGGTTTTACCTCTGTCAGCTCCAAATGTCTGCATAATTCCAATAGTTCTGTCTTTTTAAAAGACTTCAAAACCCCTATGGTTGGTGATGCCAAGAAATCATCCATTGCTGTTTTCAATATATATCTGGGAAAATTCACAAAAACAATTTTACAATTTGAAATGTTAGATTTTCAATAAATGACTCACACAATGTTCTATCCCGGACTTGAGCCCCCAATTTGTTATGGCCCCAATTTGTTATTACATTTACAACATCCACAACAGCAAGGGATGACAGACACAATTTTAAAACTTAAACACATTTAATTAACAATAACAACTAACTAATCTACTGACTAATCTACTGACCAAGATTGATTAACAAGAAAAACAGAAATATTTACAGTCCCTTTTTGGTTGGGTTCCTTGGTGATGTCCTGGGTGAGGAAAATGCTCTAACACAGACAAAAATCCACTATAAGCTTCACAGGTCTTAAACAGAATGACAGGTCTGGTCACATGTATCCTTCTCCTTGCAATTTCTCCTACTACTTTGTCTCAATTCTACTCCTTATATACTCTTTTGCAGACCCCTCCCACATTTAGACCTCTTTTTTTAAATTTTCTGGTACTTGTTCCCAGACATGCCCGAAACATGTCCAAACATAGCTCCAGTCTGGGCTTAAGAAAAAAAAGGTAAATGCTGCCATCTAGTGGCCTCTATCCACATTACAACATCATAAACTTGGATTTTCAGAAAGCATTTGATACAGTATCACATAAGAGACTAATTTTTAAAATGAGCTCCATTGGAGTTACAGGAGGTATTCTGGAGTGGATTCAAAAGTGGTTACAGGACAGGACACAAAGAGTGGTGGTCAGTGGTATCTCATCTGAGCTAGGTATGGTGGAGAGTGGCATCTGGAGAGTGAGGTGTAGGGCAGAGATGCCAAGTCTCACGCATTCGGCGTAGGTCTTACGCATTTTTTAGGCTTATTCACCGTACTCCGTAATTATTCATTGAATGCTTAATGAGATTCTCATGCGGAACTAAAATCCTTGTGCACTGGAGTTTCCGTTTCACTTGCGTAAAGCTGCACCTCATCAAAAGTAACGTGGAAAGCGATCATGACTTCGGACTTCACGTGCTTCTCTTTACTCAGGGATTGGAAACAATGTATGTGTTTCATGATCGTTTAAATTGTTTTCATGAAATAAGACCATCTGAAACATTTTTATGCAATTCCATTTTAATCCTTCAGTAAAGACAAGACTGAGAATTCGAGTCATAATCGATTTCCATGTCATTAGAGGGGAAATCCACCGTAATGCACGTGAAACTGATTAACTTGATGCACAATGACTTACACTCCGCGAGTGAATTTCTTCAGTGCGCTTTGATTGAATAATTGCTGACCCTTGCACAGAAACATGAATGCTGCTAAGAGGAGAGACTCATGCCTCAGACGTAAGCCGTGGCATCTCTGGCAGGTTGAATAGAGCGAAACAGCGCGGGTCAGGAGAACAAAGCAGTGAACCAGAAATAAAACAATGGCTTCACAACGGTTGGGTTTTAAAGCACAAAGAACCTCACACACCTCCGCACAGACGTCTTGCTTGTGTTCCTGCAAAAACGTTACAGAAAAGCCCGAAATGATGTGTAAAATTACACGCTTTATGCCGCCTTTGCTTGGTTCTCTGTGCACAAAAACAGTGTCGAGAAGGATCTTCATTAGAGCTCTACTACAGAATCTCCATAAAAAAACAGGTTCACTACGTTGCCTTCTTCATACATGATCTGCTGAATCTGCCTGTGTTACTTGTTTAGGCTGTATGTGTGCTACATATCAGCCCAGTGGCTGCTTAAGTCAGCTTAATTTTTGCTCAAACGTTAATGCTGCTTAATAGGCAGCTTAGTAAATATATAAAATGTTGGCTAGGTAAGAGCTGAACTTTTGAAAACTTACAGAGGAAAAGGCAGTTTGACGGAATCTTAACGAGGGCAATTCGCGCCATGACAGACAGCATGATAGTGCAGGGCGCAGGCATGTTTGATGACTTCTGATCATTGTTGTTTACACTGTTTTGGGCATTTATTGGGGTTTAAAATTATCCTGAAATATCTATTTTTTGTCTAGACAATTATTTATCATGACTTAGGTTGATGCTGTTATTTTTACTGGGAAAATATGTAAGTGCAATATGAGTGTGATGATATGATACTGACGGAGATGTAGCTCAGCTCTGGCCAGGTACGATTTGGTCTTAAGGTGGGGGAGTTGAGCTCCGGCCCAATTTAACCCCTGCAAAAGGGAAACTAACATGTTGACCAAGAAAAATGGTTGAAATCGGGTCACTAATCTCATCCGTTTCAAGGGATATTCTCCCCCACCCCAGTTTTCCATCCATCGCCCGCCACTGGTTTCAGCGAATGTACCAACTACTACACCGGAAATTCTTTCACTGTTTGAGGCAGAATTATTCTTTCAGAGTCGTATCCATCTTGTCTCTTAAAAAGGACAATGCTGAGGTCTGGAAAAAGACCAGCAGAGGGCAGAATCATACCGCAAATGATCCATATTTAAACTCAGAATCCTCAGGTAATTTTTTTTTTTTTTTTTTTATTGCTCGGTTTTGGAGAGATACCATGACTGTATAACGATTCGGAAAAAAGTAGATAGATACGCGTGACAGAAAAGCCACTACGGTGATGTTGATTTACCGAATTCCACGGCTTCCGCAAAGGGTCGTAAGAACGCCACGTATTCGGGTCTGCTTTCGCACTCCCGTGCCTGACGTCACCAGTGGAAAACGTCGTGCTCTGTACTCGATCCAGACTGCATGCGCATGCATGCATGCATTCGGGTTGTATTGTATGTTCGTGTCAATACGCGCCGGCTATTTAATAATATTACAACAAATAATATTATACCTATATTATACAAGCTAGTCCCAGCGAAATTCACTGCGAAGATTGAAAAAAAATTACGAAGACGTGTGTAATGATCGGCCGTTCTCACATCAATCAAGATGGTAGTGTTCATAAATGACCTAAGGACGCAGCCACAGCCGAGAAATCGTTTTGTGCGGCTGGTCAGGAAAGACTGGACACGTGGAAATAGCGAGAGCAACTTGGTGGCGCCCATTTTACACCAGACGATTTCCATGGGTTTTATGCAATGGAAAAGAGCCATAGTGCATGCATGTAAAGTACTGTGTAAATCAGTGGCGTGCCGTCAGATGTCAGGAAGGCCTTCAGTAACGTCACCCATTCCCGCATAATTTCTCGTAAACTGTTTGCGATCAGGTTTGCCTGATTAACAATCAATTTATTAACTGAACAGCCATCACCAATGCATGACACTTAATGATTAACGAATGATGAAACGATTACCTATTGGCTATGTTGATATAATTGATGTGACTCCGCAAGGATGACAATCTGGAAAAAAATCCGGAACTTTCGCCAACTTCGCAGCAATTATTTTCGTTATTATCACTCAGCTGCGCATGGTACCCAACAACGCACTTTAGCTGTCACTACATTAAGACTATAGAACGGATTCTCATGGCTTATTGCTCAATGAACCTCGCGAACTAATTTACGCAAATCCAGAAATTATAAAGACGCAGGCGATTGATATTTTCTATCGTCATTGATGCGCGGAAGTTTATATATTCGTAATGCAATGTATAACAAGTTGTTACATACAGTGCGTTGTTAAGTGTCATTAAGTGTCATGCATTGGTGATGCCTGTTCAGTTAATAAATTGATTGTTAATCAGGCAAACCTGATCGCAAACAGTTTACGAGCAATTATGCGGGAAAGGGTGATGTTACTGAAGGCCTTCCTGACATCTGACGGCACGCCACTGGTGTAGCCTAAATGCGTGTAGGATACAGTATGGTGAGGAGTGGGAGGGAGGGTCGCTTATCAGTGATCCACGGGCGACGTAGGGCGTGTGGTCGGCCGTTTCCGTGACGGGCGATCTGCTGAATCGGAAACCAGATGTGCGCGCTATAAATAGTCGAGCTTTCTACAAAACCAAGCCACCTTACGGGAAACAAACCACACCAACCGAATTTATTTCGCATCTACTATCCAGTGTTGTGTATTGATATTTCACGTCAGATGCTGACTTTACGATGTTTGAGTTTGGCAGTCATTTAGTCCAATGGAGATTTCAGAGCAGGCGTTTCTTACATATTACGACTTCTAACTCAAAAATAGCAAGTAGGCTACAAGCGAGGAAATGGAGATACCATACAAAAGAGGACAGTCAGTTGAGTAATATTTCAAAATTGTGTTCGTAGTGCCAAAAATATGGAAACATGAGCAAGTTAGAAAACTTTGCGTTTAGCCTTGGCAACCTGCATTTTCTGGTTGCATTTAACATAGGATTAATGGAGCTTTGTTGAGCAGTCCCAAGGCTTTTGGACTCATACAGCGAAAACTGTTTGTCCAATTGCTTCCATAGTAACATTTTCGTGACCAGCACAGCGTTTGCTACAACTTGGATATAAAAATATTTATGGGAGTGAAAACTGTGGGAGTTAGAGCAAGTTTAAGAGAAAACTCTTGGACCGTTTCTCCGATGTTTGTCGCTCTAGCCGTGATATGTCCACGCTCCAAGTTCCCAGAATTAATTGGAAAAATAATTAATTTAAAAAATTATAATTAGAAAATGATACAAGTTACAAAAAAGTTGAATGGAAAATAAGTTATCCAAGCGTATCTTAACATTTTACAGTTTGAATAATGTTTCTAGCTATAAGTATGACAGAGTAAACAAGTCGACATGGTCAACAGCATCCCCCGCCAATCATGTGCTTCTTATTTTCGACCTCCACCAAGGCCTTTATGTTCTGAAGCAACACACCAAATTTGGTTGTCCTATCTGTAATAGTTTCTGAGAAAAGTTGTCCCCTTTCTCTCGGACGGACGGTCAAACCTATACCCCCCTCCCACTTCGTGTTGGCAGGGGAAAAAAATAGCTGAATATAGCTAAATTTTTAAAAATCCGTTTCATTGTTTCCTTTGGGACAGAAATATTAAAATAACAAGTATTTGACACTAACTTGTCTTTGTCCCCCGCCACAAAATGTGAAATCGTGTCAAAATGAACAATTTCTCGGTGTGACCTTGAGAATGGCGAAAAGGTCTACGAAATTGACTGGCGCCAGGGTATCACCCTAATACATGTTGACATAAGATTTGAAGTAAATCCGTCGATTTGTTCTTGAGATATCTGGCTGACAAGGCTATCAGTGTGAAAATGCACAATCTCTCGGTGTGACCTTGAGAATGGGACGAAGGTCACCGAAATCGACTGGCGCCGGGGTATCACCCTAATACATGTTAAATTGAAATTTGAAGGAAATCCGTCAATTCGTTCTTGAGATATCTCGCTGACAAGGCTATCAGTGTGAAAATGCACAATCTCTGGGTGTGACCTTGAGAATGGCGCGAAGGTCACCAAAATCAGCTGGTGCCGGGGTATCACTCTAATACATGTTGACATGAAATCTGAAGTAAATCCATCGATTCGTTCTTGAGATATCTCGCTGACAAGGCGATCAGTGTGAAAATGCACAATCTCTCGGTGTGACCTTGAGAATGGCGCAAAGGTCACCAAAATCAGCTGGTGCCAGGGTATCACCCTAATACATGTTGACATGAAATCTGAAGTAAATCCGTCGATTCGTTCTTGAGATATCTCGCTGACAAGGCGATCAGTGTGAAAATGCACAATCTCTCGGTGTGACCTTGAGAATGGCGCGAAGGTCACCGAAATCGACTGGGGCCGGGGTATGAGACTAATACATGTTGACATCAAATGTGAAGAAAATCCATCAATTCGTTCTTGAGATATGTCACTGACAAGGATTCGGGACGGACGGACGGACGTACGGACGGACGGTCGTGAATACTATGTCCCGCCACTTTGCGCGTTCCGCGCGGCGGGGGACAAAAATTAACGAGTCAACATGATCAACAACATCCCCCGCCAATCGTATGCTTCTTATTTTCGAACTCCATCAAGGCCTTTATGGTCTGGAGCTACACACCAAATTTGGTTGTCCTATCTGTAATAGTTTCAGAGAAAAGTTGTCCCCTTTCTCTCGGACAGACGGACGCACGGAGGTCAAACCTATACCCTCCTCACACTTTGTGTTGGCAGGGGATAATAAACCAGCACAAAAACAATCGGGTTTCTGCCCTTCGGGCTTGAACCCCTAATAGTAATAAAAAGGCAACACTGTCACCAATATCCCCCGCCATGGTATGAATGGTCACGGGGGAATGGGGAAAAAATTGTCCCCATTAAACACCCATACACCAAGTTCAGAGTCAAGGGCCATAACTCTGTAAAAATGAATATCTCGGAATAAACTGTTGAACCCATTCAATACACTGCCCGGCCAAAAAAAAAAGTCACCATTTGGAAATTAACGAACAAATTCTATAACTGGATCATTATTGTGGATATTAATATGTTTCAGCTGGCAATAATCATTTTACCCTGACTGATGAAGCGCGTCGCTACTCATTTCTTAAAAAATCATGTTGGAAGACACATCCCCTGATGGTGGAAAAGATGTTACAATATTTCAGAACGGGCAAATTATTGGCCTGTATTTAGCAAAGAAAACCATGAATGACAAAAACAAGTATGAGGAATCATTTTCACAAACAAATTTGCCACCACAAAATCCTGACCTTAAACACATTAAAAGTTATAGGGATGTGCTCAAGAAAGACCACAGTGGTTCAACCATTATGTCGAGAAGACAAGATCTCGGCCAAAAATTATGGCATTTCTGATCTAAAATAAATGTTCTGGCATTGCGTATAGATGTTAAAACAATGACAAGAAGAATATGCACTGTAATCAAAGCTACAGGGGTTCCAACTAAATATTTCAGTGTACGACTTTTTTTTTTGGCCGGGCAGTGTATGATCATTAGTACTGGTCACCCGCAAAATTTCATCCACGTAGGTGCAATAGTTGCCGAGAGAACTTGTCCCCATTGCAACACCCATACACTCAAGTCCACATATAGAGTCAAGGGCCATAACTCTGTAAAAATAAATTTCTCGGAATCAATTGTCAAACTCATTCAGTAGGGTCATCAGTATTGGCTACATACAAAATTTAATTCACGTAGGTGCAATAGTTTCTGAGAAAACTTGTCCCCATTACAAATCCCATACACCAAGCCGACAAACATGAACAAGATGGAATGACGGACTGACAGACGGATGGACGAGCTCCATTACGCACTTTGTGTTGGGGGATAATAACTTCAAAAGGCAAAACAGTGGGAAGTTAGTAAATGTACTGAGGAGAGGTAATGTTGGGTGTGCAGAAGTGTTCAATATATCCCCTCAAATCCAGGGGAAAAAAAAAAAAACACTTCCACCTATGAGGTGAAGAACATGATTTGCAGAGAAACAATTGATGTAAATTTTGCAACAAAATCCATTTCACAGGAAATACATTTAGGTTCATAATTAAAAAATTAAAGAAGCGCAGTATGCTAAATCCAAAAGTCAATGGAACCCTCCATATACCCCATGCAGAGAAAACTTGTGCCCATTGCAAATCCCATACACCTAAGTCAACGAACAGAGTCAAGGGCCATAACTTTGTGAAAATGAACTTCTCTGACACAGTTTTCAAAGTCATTGAATAGGGTCATTACACAACTGGCCACACAGAAAATTTCATCCACGTAGATGCAATAGTTGCCGGGAAAACGTGTCCCAATTCAATACCCATACACCAAGTTCAGAGTCAAGGATCATCACGCCGTAAAAATAAATTTCTCGGAATCAATTGTCAAACTCATTCAAAAGGGTCATTAGAACTAGCCACACACAAAATTTCACTGACGTAGGTGCAATAGTTGCCGAGAAAACTTGTCCCTATTTCAAATCCCCTACACCAAGTCAACGAACAAAAACAAGGACCATCACTCCGTAAAAAAAACTTCTCTGAATCAACTGCTGAACTCATTCAATCAGATCATTAGTACTGGTCACTCATAAAATTTCATCCACGTAGGTGCAATAGTTACCGAGAGAACTTGTCCCCCGTGCAACACCCAAACACTTCAGTGCATGAACAGAGTAAAGGGCCATAACTCTGTAAAAGAGTTCTTGGAATCAATTGTCGAATTTATGCAGTTGGGGCATCAGTACTAGCCGCGTACAAAATTTCAATCATGTAGGTGCAATAGTTTCTGAGAAAACTTGTCCCCATTGAGCCCGGTCAGACGGACGGATGGACAGACGAACGGACGAGCACTATTTCAATATCCCCCGATCCACTTTGTGGCGGGGGATAATAAACCAGCACAAAAACAATAGGGCTTCTGTCCTACAGGCTTGAACCCCTAATAATCAGTTATTTTGCCATCTCACTTAGCTAAAGTTAAACCGTGAGCATTTACGTTATATTTAGTATAACTGTCAGCTAGCTACACTAGCGAATTAGCTAGCTAAGCAAGTGAACTAACGCTAGTGAGCTAGCTAGTGAGCAGGTTTATTCAGTATAACATAAATGATCGCAGTTCAACTGTAGATAAGTGAGACAGCAAAATAACGGATTATTCATGCATTTTTTTATTAATTTATTTTCTATTGACTTCCGTGCACCAAACTGTTGGCTAGCTAACTGGCTAGCTATCTAGAAAGTCTTAGTCGGCTAGTCTCGATCAGGACAGAAGTAAAAGCCGTTTTAGTTGACGCTCTCCATTGCGTTGTGTTGATATCTAAATGCAGCGCTTTTCTCTCTTGCATTTGCTTTGAAGGTTTGCGTGTTTTTGACTTTACATCGTTTGTTCTTGCAGTGGGTTTCTCCAATTGGAGATGTTTTTGGCCATTGCAGCGTGTACGTGTTGACTTGGATATGCAGTGTTTTACTTTTGCATTTGCTTTTGCGGTTTGCATGTTTTTGAATTTGCATCGTTTCTGTTTTTGCAGCGTGTTTCTCTGATTGGAGATGTTTTCGGCTGTTGCAGCGCGTTTCCCCCTGTCGGCCATCGTACTTTTTGCATAAAATCGCCAGAAAGCAATGTCAACAATTAGTCAAATAACTTTACCCCAAGTCACTTTTTTTATCTGATGTTCAGTAGTGAGGGTCTCTAATACCAATCAATTTCTTGTAGGTTTTGTTACACCGTCGTTGTATTATTTTGATAATGCTTTTACTGACAACCATGTGCTGTAAAATGTCCTATCTGACCGTGTGCTTTCCTCTGTCCTTTCTGACTTAGGCCCGGACCACACTGCTTGCAGCTGCAATGCATATTCCGCAAGCGGAGCGCTGCAACCGCTTGTCGTATGCAGCTCGGTCACACTGCCTGCGTATCTGTAGCGGCAGGTCTGCCGCGGCCTCCTCCTTCCAACTCTGTGTCTGCACGACTTTGCCCAAGAAAAATATTATTATTTTGTCTCGCATTATTATAGCCTACTACACGTGATTTATATTTTGTATTGACAGTGGGGGAAGCATTGTAACAACCCACTTTGAACAAGAATTGTCAGAAAGACAACAAAGTTCGCCGGGGCAAGGTTAAAGTTTTTCTGCACGCGGACGGACGCGGACGCCGGGGGTACGACAATAGCTCTCCGGACGTTACTCGTCCCGGCGAGCTAAAAATTACGCACTTTGAAAAATTTTTTCAAAGCGTGTTAACATTTGGGATCATCTCAACGCACTGTGAAAAATTTTTTCCAAATGTGTTGAAATGTTGATCCACCTCAACGCATTTTGAAAAAAATAGATATTTTTCAAAGTGCGTTAAAAACAATCATTGTGACGCCCTTTGAAAAATTTTATTAAACAAAGATTGGTTGATGGCTGTTTTTGCATTTGACATGGATGTTCTTTGTAGACAGCCATAGAGCCCCGCGCATGGAATAAACAGTCTGACTTTAGGCCTTACGTCATGTTTTTCAATGAAAGCATTTTTCTTAGCAATTTTTTTGCCTTTTTTTTTTTTTTTTTGCAATTTTTAGTTGACTCTCAGGCATTGTATTTTGTTCCCAGATGCCAGGAAAACGCATAAGTCACATTTTATTTCCAAATTTTTCAGTTCGTGGACGCCCAGATACCCCACCAATATCGCCCCCCACATGCAAATCCTGCACACCCATAAGCTATAGAAAAAATAAATGAATATAAAATTAGACTAGGCTAACTTTGCCTGATAATGTGATAGTAGGCCCTATAGCCTAGGCCTATACTGAAACGGCTTTGAAAGCCCCCAACCCCCTCCAGATCTAGGTGAAGATGGGGCAAGAGGAACCACTTTTCCTCTGTTTTGTAAGAAAGGGTAATCATGTTGTGTTCTGTGGGTTTCTGTGTTTTGTTTAGTCAATTTTAGGTTTTTATTATTTTTGTGATGTCTGTTTTTAGTCTGATGTTTTAGTGTTTCACATTTCGTATCTCTCCCATGTTATTCCAGTCCACGTCTTACCCATGTACGGTCTTTGCTTTCTCTCCTGTCGCATTATTAGTTCGTTGCCATATTGGTCTTTATAGATTGTGTCACTATTTCGGGTGATTTAATGGATTCTGGGTTTCAGCCTTCCTTCCGTTCTCGTCTGCTTGCTTCCCCCTGCTTTTCTATATTACTAACCCGTACTAACAGTACGTTGTTGTTTACTAACCACTCTCCACATTCCCCTCATTCCTGTGTCTGCTGTATCCGAGTGTTCCTGTGCCTTCCCGAGTCTGCCATCTGCGCCGCCCAAGTCTACCATCTGCCAGCTGTGCCGCCCGAGTCTACCATCTGTGCCGCCCGAGTCTGCTATCTGCCTGCTGTGTCCTCCCGAGTCTGCCATCTGCCTGCTGTGTCCTCCCGAGTCTGCCATCTGCCTGCTGTGTCCTCCCGAGTCTCCTGTGTCCCAAGTGCCCCAGTCCGTGCTGCCCCCTAGTGTTCCACGCTCACCGTGGCCAGGTCATAACGGGTTGACACGGGTGCACACACACAACTGGCTGGGTGGCAAAATGAGGTGCGCGCGCAGAAGAATTATGATTAATACGACACGAAAACCACCGATTTCCCAAGATATGCACAGATTCTCCACGATTCTTCACCAGACGATTTTTTGTCTACGACAGGACAAAACGGGTGCTCTCACACATTACGATGACACAACAAGAAAAATTATCACGAGAGAAAAATTTTCAACATGTTGAAAACCCCACGATTTTCAACACAGATTTGTGTCATGTACAGTTGTGTTGGCCAACCTCTCACACATTACGATAACCACCAACAATACGAGAAAATTAGTTCTGCCTTGTCGAATCTGACATTCTTGTCGTGTCGTTCGAAAATTGTGTAGTGTGAGGCAGGCCAAACCTAGACCGAGACGACCGCAATCACGACCATGACGAGCCAAATTAGGACTGCAACCTTAGATTACGATGACCCCGAAAACGACTACCTTATACGACGAACAACATGACCCCGATCGCGACGGAAATGTCACAACATGCATGATCCGTTAAATTTGAGGTTATTTTCAGTCCGTACATTTTGCCTTGAATCAAATGGTGCCAATTTCTGCCAATTTTTCGAATAAAACACCTCTTTATCCCATGAAAGAAATTCAAGCTCGGTTGCGTCCATCTTTATAAATGATTATATAGCCGTTCATGACATGAAATGGGTAAAGCCAGTGCCACAAGTGAAATAAAATATTTTCCTGATGTACCTCCTTAACGTACTTAGAATTTTTTTTTAAACTGCGTTGAGGTTGTCACACATTTTAACGCGTTGAGGTGGATGTAACGACCCACTTTGAAAAAATTACGCACTTTGAAAAATTTTTTCCACAAAGCTTGCTTGAGCGTATCATACAAACAATCTAATTACACGGTAATATTACAATACACAGCAAACCCCTCTGAATTGGTCTTGCTCTAACCGAAGGTAATTTTGGGGTATGGGGAGGGTGTCTCTTGTGATTCTGCTGTCTGCCATGTTCGGTTCTGCTCTGCCATGCTCATGTACTGTGTTACCTTGCCATGTTTTGATCAAGTTTGCCATATTCTGTTTTATTGGTATTTGATTCATTGCAATTTCTGACTATTCTTTGATATATGTATTGTGCTTTAGTAATTTGGATTTGTTCATTTATTGCCTTAGTTTTACTTCTCCATATCTTGCATCTTACCGTAGTGTTATTCCGGTCCATGTTTTGCTTTCCACTATGCATTGCACTTTGTCTCCCCCTGTCTGGTCTCTTGTATTGTCACAGCTCTCAGCCCCGGAATGAGTCTCACTACTTCGGGTGATTTAACCCCTTTCTGCAGATGTGTTCGCGTCTATAGATATGCAAATATAAGCACTTAAGTTACAGTACTCGACCACAAGATGGCACCCCCGGATCAGCTATTGGATATTCACAAGCAGGCAGAGCTGAAACGCGATTTATAGTATGGAGAAGTTCCCTCCAATCCCTGTTTTTCAGGAGTAGCATGGATTAAACTCCTCAGCTAAGCCTGATGTGCAAACTGGTCAATATCCTTGCCCATAGTATCGATCCAGTAGTTTTAAAAAATTATCACTTGCGACAGAAAAAAAACGTACTACTCTGTAGCAACCATTTTAGCTACAGTGAGCCAACAGTATTCCAATTAGTGGTTAAAAAAATACGTTTTGTGAAGAAAAAAATCCGACATAGTATTGCTTCTCTCACATTCTACTGTCAGTTACAATCATCACACACAAAATATGCGTAGTTCCCTCCCATGGATAAACGCTTAGATTCCTCCATCGACAAATTCAGCGCTCCCTTCTATCCACCGAAGTACTGGTGTCGATAGCCAGTCACTCAATTATATACTCATATTATATTAGATTCATCTGCGTAACTCTACAGTTATAGTTCACGTCCTCGTGAAGCTTCCCCGGTAACGATGTGTTGACAGACTCGTTTCTTATCCCATTCCCCAGTGTCTTAACTTTCCTCTATAACTGAAATACATTGATCGGACAATAAGAATGGGATACAAAGCTAAGCGTAAAAGTAAGGTCGGTTGTATTCTTCGAATGTTGGCCGCGGTTGCGCAGCTGAAAATGATGCGATATCAAAGAAATAAAGACTCGAGACCGTTCTGAAGTGTTCAGTTTCATTTCCGAGATTTAAATGTTGTATGGACGCGGTCAACGGGAATTATTCCGAATGAAACAGAACTGGAACGTTCCTTCTACCCGATACATCTGTCTCTGGAGGAGGGCATCAATGAAGAAAACAGGTTATACTTCTACTCTGTTTGCATTTTGCTTAATTTGGCTTTTTGCTGTAGAATCTATACCGCGTTTAAAGACATCGAATGCCGAGGTTTTCGTTTCTCCAAATGCATACATCCCACGTAGGTCGGTAGATCCCTCGGTACGTTCATTACACCACTCTGATGAATATGGAGGCATATGTCGTTGTATTTTTTTCCTGAAAGTTAAATTTCTGTTCTGTTAAAATAAGGTGTATTTCAGAATTCAGATATTACTGAGTTAGTGAGTTTTCACCCTTATAAGGTGTAAGGTTATGAGCTCGGATGTGAGAGCGGTTAGCTTTTTATTCATATCATGTTTGGTCTTGCGTGAATGTTATAGCTGTTAAATCTGCACTTCATTTAATGCTTGGGGTACTTCGAAGAGAAATGGACAATATTGTTAACTTTATTATGGAGAAAAGGCATGTTTTGAGAGGTTACTGGTGACCAATGATGTTCCACTGCACTGATATTGATTAATTCATGCACAACTCAACCAGAAAATCATTAGTTCATGCCGAATTTCAAGCCCCAAAAGTTTATTTGTGTTAAATATATGATTAATGTATGATTTGACAGTTAAAAATGTTGATGGATGTCAGACTTTGGAGAGACACCTGGATAGCTGTCTAATTTGTCTCATAGCAAGCGGGTAATCTAAAATGGAATGTTAAAGATGAATTGTACTTGTGGTCAAGAAGTTTATGATCCCAGAAATGTATAGTTTTAGGCCCCAGCAGTTTTTCAATTGTCAGCATTATTTTTTTTTTCTATTTCAATGGTGAATTCTCATGAAGATTTTTTATGTTTGCAGCCCCTTTTCTCCAACAAAATCATAAAAATAAACTATAATTTGATGGGAGTCGAAATGCTTCAAGTGTCTAGACTCAATTGAGCCAAAGTTTTCCTGTCTGTAAAGCTGCAATCTTAAATTATAAAGCCTTAAATCAGGTAACACCTAAAAAGCCAGATTTGGCTTCTGCGCAAAGGGGTTAATGATTTCTGGTTTCAATCTTCCTTCCCCATCTCGTTTACTTCCTTCCCCTTACATTTTCTATATTACTAATACCTACTAACAGTTGGTTAGTAAATTAGCGAAAATAACAAACACTAACATTGTATATAAGACTAACTTACTAACGAGCACTCGGGATTGTATAGCTGCACTTACTAATTGACTAACAAGCTCTCAGCACTCGCCCTGTTCTAGTATCTGCCTCTTGCTTGCGCTACTTAGCTATGTTTCTTGCAGATTCACTGCACCCGTCTCATCTCTGTTCTGCCTCTTACTCTGTGCACTTAGAAATCCCTAACCGCATCCGTTGTTCTGTGTATAGGCTGTCCCGTGATCCTTGTCCGCGTTTTGGCTTTTGCCTATTTCATGTGATTAGGTTCTCCCTCTTGTTCCACCCTCTGTAATTAGTCTCATTTCTAGCACCTGTGACTGTGTAGCATGTGACTGCCCCGGAGTGTGTAATAGGAGTCTTTTCACAGCACTTCCCTGTCAGATCGTTTCCTCAGGTCTTCTTGTGCCACGTTTTGTCTCGCCTTGATTTCTCAGTGATAACCTTATTTTTCTGCCCGACCACGAGTTCTATGATTGCTGCCCTGGTTACGATTCGGATTACGCCCATTGGATTCTGGTACCTGTGAACCAGACCCATTTCTGTCCAATAACAATTACTGTGATTGCTGCCCTGGTTTTTGATTCTATTTTGCCCAACTGGACTTTGATTTTTGGAGTGTGGACTTTGTACCTTTGCCCTCTGCCCTGCGGGGGTCTTTATTAATAAAACGAAATCTACTGCATTGCTTGGTTCTCGCGACTGGTTCCTGATCGCACCCTCACAGTATTGGGATGTAGAATGTGCTTTAAAAAGCGATCTAATTTACATTAGTCAAGGCTGAAATCCTTCGTAAAGGCTGGGCGCCGAATGACCGTGAAAGGCACACTTCTGACAATTCAGAAACTGGCTGATGTGCTATACGTTCATCTGGCCATTATATCCAAAGGATGTTTTATAGGTCGATCCAGCTTAGTTTTTTTTTTTTCTCTCTCTTGACAAGTGGAAACAATCACCTGAACTTGCTGATACAAGTGGGGAGTCGCATGTAGGTTCAGCAAGCGGGGTGTCATGGCCATGGTGAGAGATACAGAAAAGTACTGCTCTGATAGCTTATTATGTTGATGATTAAAGACTATGTTCATTGGCTTGGCACCGCAATTAATGGCATGTTTCCACAAAGTCTAGACCTCTAAATCCAAAATAAAAACGAGCAACGTCATATTAAAGTTTTTAAAAATAAGTTGAGAATGACAAAATAGTTTTCAATAGGCTATATCCCCTTTAATGACAGCAGCCTACGATGAAAGTCGCGAATTTCCCACTACGTTTCAATATTTCACGAAGCATTGCTGAATTGAGCGGAAGGGATTATGTCCATATAAATGGGCTTTTAATGTGATAAACGTGCCGGAAGTGTTGTTACATTTTTCGATTGTCTGCTTCATGCTTGCAACAGACACACTTACTCGGCAATTTAGCAAAATTCATGTATTTATGGCGATATGACTGTTTCTGACAGTCATTTTCAGTTCTGGTTTGACTTTTTCTGCATGCGTCGTGCGGAAAAATTCGGCAAGAGTACGAATCTATATTTTCCACAATGTAGCAGAATGGCTTTTGCATGCTTGAATCGCGCAGCTTCGGCATACAGTATGGCCGCTCTCATTGAATAGCATGGGAACCGAAACGAAAAGACGCATGCGATATGCGGAAGACGCATCGCAGCTGCAGGCAGTGGGGCCCGGGCCTTAGCCTCGCCTTCCTCGCTTCCTGTGCTAGTAGCATGCTTTTTTTTCACGTTATTACGCGATCCACTCAGCTCAACTACGCTACGTAGTCTATTGGCTCGAGCATGAGCTGGTGGGTGGAGTATTCCGTACTAATAAGGGTACAGTAGGCAACACGCGGTTAGTTTCACGCTTCTTCATGACGTTCCTGGAACGTCATGAAGAATATATATATATATATATATATATATATATATATATATATATATTATTGCAGATTTCTGCAAATCTCGTGACTCGACTTTTGAAAGGTCTTCGTCAAATGTATCGTCAAATGTGACTTACAGATCGTGAAACTGCAGGAGAGATCGTCAGTTGCGAATTGACGAACGGGTAGCGCAAGCCCTGGCTTCTGAGTACAGGGGTGTGTTTCCCAAAAGTAAAGTTGCTCAGTTAGCAACTTACATAGTTTGACCTCCAACAGTCAAAGGTTCCAACTATGCAAGTAAGCATCTGCACTTTTGGAAAAAGTGCGCCAGAATAGATGGGGAAAATACGGGATTCGGAGCAGTTTGGGTTCGTCTTATGAACCCATAGATTATTAACCGATTACAGTAATAACTAACCCACAGTGGTATCCAGACTTTTACTGTGACTCGGGATCTGGCAGAACAAAGCAGTCATCAGTGAAGTGTTTTTGGCAGATCACCAATCCTGATTTATGCTCTGTAAAATCTGCTTGCTTCCTCTTCAGAAAATCTACCCATGGCTTTTGAATTGTGGGATTTACTGTAAATTTATGGACCATGATGCCCCTGCTTGCGTCGCCCTTATTGCTGCAGCCGTAAACAAGGTAGATATTTAGCATTTTCCCAAGGGAATAATCCACAATTACGAATCACTAAGTCCAATGACATTGACAATGTGTTATCCGCTACTGGCTAGATACCTTCCGTGACATCATCCTCGAAGATACAATACGATTACATGTGATTACAATGCGAATTAATTTGTGATGGCTGATTATAATTTGAAATGACCAGTGCGCCAAGTGATGTATTTATACTAGGCTTATGTCATTGGAGGCGATGGCTGGGGGTATATCCCTGAACACCCAAAATCCTCCTATTACCCAATCCTTGAATCGACCTTGAATAGACTTGCATTTGAACTTAATTTCAGGTCAATCGGACAAATGGTTCTGAAGATATGACCAAAATGGTACTTTTCCATCACAAAGCGCCACCTGGTGGCAAAATATTGAACCATACAGGTATGATGTCATCATGTGACACGTTGTGAGGTCATGACCTTGCAGTTGCACATAGTTTCATGTCAATTGGAGAAATAGTTCCAAAGATATAGTAAAAATGGTGAATTTTATGTGACAATGCTCTACCTTGTGTCAAAATTTTGAACCAAACAGGTAAAATGTCATCGTGGGAGACATCCTCAGGTCATGACCTTTCATTTGCACTCGATTTGAGGCCAATCGGACATATATTTCCAGAGATATCATAAAAACAGTGATTTTTTTCAGTCTTTGGCCCCTGGTGGCCAATCTAGAAATTGTAAATTGTCGAATCAGTTCTTCCTCTTTAGAACACTTACTTATATGCAAAACTTGGAATTTCTAATTGAAATATTGCTGCAGTTATTGCGTTAACACCTAAATCAGTTTTTGGCCCCTGGTGGCCAATCTAGAAATTGTAAATTGTCGAATCAATTCTTCCTCTTTCGAACACTTACTTATATGCAAAACTTGGAATTTCTAATTGAAATATTGCTGCAGTTATTGCGTTAACACCTAAATCAGTTTTTGGCCCCTGGTGGCCAATCTAGAAATTGTAAATTGTCGAATCAATTCTTCCTCTTTCGAACACTTACTTATATGCAAAACTTGGAATTTCTAATTGAAATATTGCTGCAGTTATTGCGTTAACACCTAAATCAGTTTTTGGCCCCTGGTGGCCAATCTAGATATCGTAAATTGTCCAAAATCGAATCAGTTCTTCCTCTTTATGATACTTACTTATGTGCAAAATTTGAAATTTGTAATTATAATATTACTGAAGTTATCACGTTAACACAAAGTGCGGCGGTGGTCGGACCAAAAATATATAATTAAAGATTATGTGATCCAAATCTTATTTTTAGATGAAAGAGAACTTTTATATCATGCTTTTTTTTTTTTTTTTTAAATGAGGGCCAGGTCCTGACTTCTGCAAAACTGTGCCAATTGATGAGGACTTTCCCTTCAGACATGAGCAATTACAACTCAAACTGATTCCAAGGTTTTCTGTTGCAAGAAGTATGTACACATTTCCCAGCATAAAGCCCTCCCAAGTAGGATGCATACAAACTGTACATGCACTGTTCACTTGCCAGCACCTGCAGAGGCATTTCCAAGTTAACAAGGCAATCAGAGATAGCAGACCTGGCCCCAGCCACGGGCTGACAGACAGACTGACAGACAGACTGACAGAAACACACACACACACACACACACACACACACACACACACACACACACACACACACACACACACACACACACAATCATTGCTTAACCAGGCCCCCTAGGGGAGGGGCCAGGTAATGATAACACTCAATTCTTTGTTGAAAATATCCCCACACAACAATAGAACCTTACAGAAGTTTGCTCCGAATCCATGAACTGCAGACCAAAGTAATCGGCTTCCACAAGGTCCAGGTGGAACATGATCTGGTCGAAGAGTTCTTGGCCTCTCGCTTTCCTCTGAAACATACAAGTAGAGTAGAAGTTACACAATATACAAAATTCAGGAACATCACCTTAACATGCACACATCACCCAAGACTGGAGTCATGTGATTTCTTCTTCACTTGGACTTGTCCAACAGTTCCAGTCTTCTCTGCCCTCCTCTTAAATAGAATGATCACACAGGTGCAGGTATGATAAATGTACAGGTAAAACACAGGAGCAGGTTGACTGCATATTTTCTCGGCCCACAACACAGCACTCATGCATCTCTTCAAACCGCTTCCAAAAATTTCAGAATTTTCATGACGCAAGTTTTTTCGTCATATCATGATTTCAAATTCCATTTTACTTCTCAAACAAGCAGACATCAGTGGCGTTTTATAGATTTGCAGGTACTTTAGCAGTACCCACCAGTGGAGGTTCTGGGTAATGTACATGTGCACGCAGGTTGGATTTGGTCACAGTCACTCTCACCAGCCGGTTTTCCTCTGCACTGGCTAACATGTCAAGAGTATGCTCCATAATATTATATTATATTATATTATATTATAGGGCATTTGCTCTTCGGGGTTTGGCTTCGTACTGCACAGTTTAAGATTTCGACTTGGCTTAAAATAAAGATTATCTACTTTATCCTCATTTATCATTGAGGATGCACTTTTTTTTTTTTTTTTTTTTTACACCATTTACCCTGCCTTCCCCCCCCACCCCCCCATTTTGTGCGTATACACTTTTCTCTGCCAAATTTGGGATCTGCCAACCCAAACCTGACGGGAAAAAGTACCGACATTTACGCCCATTTTGACGATGGCGTACCGTGATTTACACCCTTTTTGAAGAACAGGAGGAATTGACAACGCAGCTGCTGAGTCAGAATTGCAGTGTGCGAGGAAAGAGAGGAGCACGGAATACAGCCGATTTAAGAGAGCAATCAAAGCCGCAGCAAAGTCCAGTTTTCTTAATGTAATTGGAGCCATTGACTGCACTCAAATCATGATTTGGGCACCATGAATTCGTTTATGTGAATCGCAAAAATGTGCATACGATCAATACACAAATCACAGAGATGCCAAGTGTCACGCATTCGGCGTAGGTCTCATGCACTTTTTAGGCTTATTCACCGTAGTCCGCAATTATTCACTGAATGCTTAATCAGCCTCTCACGCGGAATTAAAATCCTTGTGCATTGAAGCCTCCATTTCACTTGCGTAGGACTTCCCGTGCTTCTTTACTCAGAGATTGGAAACATTGCATGTGTCTCATGATCGTTTAAATTGTTTAAATGAAATAAGAGCACTTGAAACATTTTTACGCAATTCCATTGCTTTTAATCCCTCAGTAAAGACAAGCCTGAGAATTCCCGAGTCATAATCGATTTCCGTGTCATTAGTGGGGAAATCTATCATAATGCACTAAAACTGATTAACTTGATGCACAATGACTTATATTCCGCAAGTGCATTTCTTCAGTGCGCTTTGATTGAATAATTGCTCACTATGGCACAGGAAAGCGAATGCCGCTAAGGGGAAAGACTCACGCCTAAGGTGTAAGCATGGCATCTTTGAAATCATATGTGAAGCCAACGTGCTCATAACGAATGTAGTGGCACGGTGGCCTGGCTCTACACGATTCATCCATCCTGATGCGCAGCAGTGTGGGGGCGAGCCTGAGGGCAGGCGCTGCGCGTGACAGCTGGGCACTTGGTGAGTGCATGTAGGCACTACACAGTTTACTCATTCATTGAAAGCTGCTGCTTATAATCATCAATTCACGGCTGATACTCACTCCATCGTTGTGACTTACAGCTGATCAGGGCTAATTCCTGAGGGAGTGGCTGCTAGCTCCCATCCTGGACCCAGACAGTGGCCAGGAAATCCAGGATAATGAGGTCCGTGCCAGTGCGCGCTGCATCGTGGAGCGCGCCATCAGGCTCCTAAAAGACCGTTGGCACTGCCTGCATGCGTCGAGTGGTAGGCTCTTCTACCACCTGAAAAAGGTTAGCAGCATAATCTGGGCCTGTGCCATCCTGCTCAATGTGGTAGTGAGGTGTGGGGTTGCGCTGCCGCCGGGCCTCCCTCCAACCCAGCATGTCGACCTGGACCCGCAGCCCCCTCCCCGTCATGAGGGTTTTCAACGGGGACTAAGGACCTGAGCTGCGGTGATGCAGCAGTTCTGAAGCAGACCCCCCACCTCTCACCCCTCATGTTGACATAAAGAATGTGTGTAGGTTACGAGTTTCTCAGTTTGTCTTGCCAAGTTGTGTTTAGTTTTCAGTATTGCAAGAACCTCAAATTTCATTCCTCGTACATTTGATATCCACGAGTTGAGACAGAAATAAATTCATGTATATCAAACACAACATTGTCATTTCTGTCCCTCTATGCAACTGAAACAAAACATACACCAACTGCATTTGACAAATAATTCGACAAGAAGGTACTTTTTTTTTCTATTCATTGCCAGTGTAAGACTTGTGACCGCAGCTCTCGGTGGTTTTATGCTTCTTGATTAGGCCAGGGCTGTGGCTGATTAGATGATTGTTTTAATTTCCCGAGGAGAAATTGTTTGGTCCGCAATGATGTGTTCATTTCTGTTCTGATTCTCTAAGTGTTCTTAGTTATATGTTCTTGTTCCTAAATAAACCACAAGACGAAGTGATCAAACAGAATTAGTGCAATTGCCTGCCGAAGAGGACTTTTTTCCTCGCCTGCACAAGCACGTGTTTCTCACTCACTGAAAAGTTTAGCTTCTTTCCACGTTTCCCATCCATGCTTCACTGCCTTCCACTGACGTCAGTCCACAAATCCCCAGAGCGCACATGGCTACTTTACATGCAGGTGCTCATTTGTATTGACCATAAATGGCTGTGTCTGGGCATGTAGAGGGCAGGATATGAGACGCGTTCACGTCCGCACTTTTCTTGGGTCCGGTGTGATTTATCAATGGAAATTACGGAGAGCTGTGCGTATACACAGTTTCATAGATCTGAAAAGGGTGTAAATATTGGTAAAAAGGGTGAAGACCCAGCTTCAACATGCCACCAATTCATAAAAGTTGATTTGACCCGTAAATTTTATCAAGATAGGATCTCTTGCTTGCCCTGAATGCCCAACCACAAAGCTCTCAAGGTGTTTATGAACTTTCCGACCCTGTATTCAGGAGATACAACCACCAGGGAAATCACACACAGATGCATGTTGAGTTCAGGCATAACTTTCCGCTTAACTAAGACACGGAAGAATTAGTATGACAACAGCACGTTCGTTCAAGACAGCAATGGGGGTTTCATAAAGGAAAACGGAAAGCTTGGATGTTCGCCCCATGGTAGGAGGTGGGGTTACTTTAAAAAAAATTGCGATTCAGAATCGTTACACCCCTACCTGTAACTGAAATAGTTCATGAGATACAGCAAAATGTTGAAGTTTTTGGTAATATTGTTGGGCAAGTGACCTTTAAAAAAAAATTGGCCAAGGTCACCTTTGGTGATGTCATTTGTAGGGCTTTATGAGATGCATGTCCAGTAAAAATTAGGAGCCTGTCACTGAAATCGTTGATGATGAAGCAAAATGTGTTGGCGGACATGCACACATGCACGGACGGAGCCCGATACCATCGCTCCTGCACCGCGAGCGGCGGGAGCCAATTAATGATTTTCTGGTTGAATTTTGCATGAGTTTATCGATATTGGTGCAGTTGGCCAACAATGGTCAGCAGTAACCTCTCCAAACAAAAAAGCATGCACATCTTAGAATGACTGTTACAGTTACCTGCTCCACTACAAGGATAAAAAAAAAATTATATACACACACATTTTTTTTTTTTTTTTTTTTTGTGGCCAAAATGGAATGCCCCCTCTTGGCCTGATTGGGCTCAAAATCGAACTTGGTCTAGACCTTATGATGCTATATGCACATATGAAATATGTGATATGAAATATGAAAGGGATCGATGAAAAACTGAAGACACTAGAGCGCAGACAAGCCAAAAGTTTTACGCATGAACGCACGACAGACCAGCACCAAAGTCCACCAAGCGGGCAAAAAATTTGAGGATCTTACCTCATAGAATAAGGGAGCTCGAGCTGTTTGAAGTTTTGCAGAAAAAGCCGCCTGGTGGCCAAATCAAGAATCGCAGCACGGCCAAGATAGAAGTCGGGCTAGATCTTGGGCCCATATACAAGCATATAAAATAGGAAAAGGATCCGTTGAGAACAGAGAGCTATGGCGCTGAAACGAAATTGGCACATGGCCTTTGACCTATATAACCTTTACAATTGGGTCAAATGAAAAGCCTAGTATGATGAACCCTTGGCAGAACAACCTAAAGTCAAAATTTGGGCTCGCTTTAGGAGAAGCCTGGTCCCTGCAGCTATCGTTGCCCTGAACAATAGACCCCGCTGATCATGTGTGATGTTGTGGTTTCTGTGATGTATCTGTAATGTTTCTAGGATGATGTTGTCCTTGTACCTGATGTCTGATGTACAGTCTGAAAAAACAAATTTCCCTCGGGACAATAAAGAATATTATTATTATTACTATTGCACTGAAAGAAAATCTCTGCATTTAATGACCTTTGACCTATGTAACCTTGAAATTTAGGTCAAATCAAAAACCCACTACATATATGATGAACCCCTGGCAAAACAACCCACTGTAAAAAATTTTAGAACCTTAGCTCATAGAATAAGGGAGCTCGAGCTCTTTGAAGTTTTGCAGAAAAAGCCGCCTGGTGGCCAAACCGAGAATCGCAGCAAGCCCGAAATGAAACTCGGGCTAGATCTTGAGCCCATATACAACCCCAATTTCAAAATAGTTGGGACAAAGTATAAATTTTGAAGAAAATCAAACCGCAATGACTTTCAAATCACACCAGCCAGTATTTTATTCACAATAGATTAGAGATAACGTAACCAATGTTGAAACAGAGTAATTTTACAATTTTATCTACAGAATGAGCTCATTTCAAATTTGATGGCTACTACAGGTCTCAGAAAAGTTGGGACGGGGGCCTGTTTACCATGGTGTAGAATCCCCTCTTCTTTTTAACACTGAGTGGAGGCGCCTGGGCATTGAGGAGACAAGTTTCTTGAGTTTAGCTATTGGAATTTGATCCCACTCTTGCTTAATACAGGCTTCCAGCTGCTGGAGAGTTTTGGGTCTCCTTTTACGGACTTTTGGTTTAATTATGCGCCAAATGTTCTCAATCGGTAAAAGATCAGGACTACAGGCAGGTCAGTTCAGCAGACGGACTCTGATACGAAGCCATGCTGTTGTAATAGCTGCAGTATGTGATTTTGCATAGTCCATGCATGTGTCCCACACCAAATGCACTAATACATCCCCATACCATCAGAGATGCTGGCTTTTGAACTGAACGCTGAAACAGGACGGGTGGTCTTTCTCCTCTTTAGCCCGGAGGACATGACGGCCATGATTTCCCACAAGAATGTCAAATTTGGACTTGGCTGACCACAGGACACTTTGCTGCAGTCCATCTTAAATGAGCCCACAGAACACAATGCCGTTTCTGGATCATGCTCACCAATGGCTTCCTTTTTGTATGATAGAGTTTTAGGTGGCATCTGTGGATGGCATCGTGGACTGTGTTTACAGACAGTGATTTCTCGAAGTATTCCTGGGCCTGTTTAGTAATGTCAATGACAAAATCATTCCAGTGAGTGATGCAGTGAGTTGTCTGAGGGCCCGAAGATCACGGGCATCCAATAAAGGTCTTCGGCCTTGTCCCTCACGCACAGAGATTTCTCCAGTTTCTCTGAATCTTTTGATGATTCTATGCACTGTCGATGATGAGACCTTAAAAGCCATTGCAATTTAATGTTGAAGAACACTGTTTTTAAAGTATTCCACAATTTTTCTATGCAAGCCTTCACAGGTTGGAGAGCCTGTGGCCATCCTTACTTCTGAGAGACTCAGCCTCTCTAAGACATCCAATCTATAGACAATCATGTTGCACACCTGATGCCAGTTAATTACTTGCTTCATTTAATTACTTAAATGTTCTTTCAGCTGATTACCATATATTTTAATTGCTTTTTCAGCCCTTTTCTGCCTGTATCCCAACTTGAGACCTGTTGCAGCCAGAAAATTTGAAATTAGCTCATTTTGTGGATAAAAAATGTTAAATATCTCAGTTTCAACATTTGAAATGTTATTTATGTTCTGTTGTATGTAACATATTGGCTCATGTGATCTGAAAATCATTACAATTTGATTTTTTTCACAATTTACACTTCGTTCCAACAATTTCGGAATTGGGGTTGTAAAATATGAAAAGGATCTGTTGAAAATTGAAGGCACTATCAATCAGGGAAGACGCGGGGCGGTGGGGTCTGCTGCTACATCAATACGAGGTGGTGTAATGACATAAAAGTGCATCGTAAAGTGTGTACCCCCAACCTAGAGATGCTGATCCAGTTTGTTCGTCCATTCCATCTCCCCCGTGAGTTTCCCAACATAGTGGTTTGTTGTTGCTACGTTGTCCCCGATGCTAACACCAAGGTAGCAGCGGAGCTCATTGCAGAGGATGCTGATGCTAGCTAAATACCCTGGCGCTCCACTATTTATACTGGGGGACTTCAACAGCTGCCAACTGGACAGTGTGTTACCGTCACTCCAGTAGTACGTGGATATTCCAACCGGAGAGATAACATCTTGGACCTGTGCTATGGTAACATCACTGATGCTTTCTGTGCACGTTCATATCCACCGCTTGGAGCTGCGGATCATTACATCATCACATTTCTTCTGGTCTACAGACAACAAATCAAAACCCACAAGCCACAGCGTTACAGCGCCCCACAGTGGACGGAGGACGCCATCACTCGTCTCCAGGGCAGTCTGGCCTGCACCAACTGGGAGATTTTTGAAGGGGATCTGAACCACAGAGTGCCTGTAATCACAGACAACATCTGATTCTGCATTCACTCCGTCATTCCAGTAAAAACAATAAAGGAATATCCAAACTCCAAACCCTGGATTACTCCCCAAATCAAACAGCTTTTGAAGGAAAAGCACAAAGCTTTTAACCTCAAGGACCGGGCCAGTCTCAAAATAACAAACCTAACAATAAAAAATGAGGTTTACAAACCAAAAGTGAAATATAAAGAAAAACTGGAACATGAATTTGGGACCATGAACACAAAGCAAGCTTTCTAGAGAGTGAGAACACTAACCGGTTGTGAACCCAGATCAAATCTGACTACAATAAACAACCCTCTATCATTTGCGACAGATCTGAACAGCTTCTACTCCCGGTTTGACACTAAGGACTTCACAGCAGAGAGCGAAGCTCAGCTGAAAACCCTCCCCCCACTAGACCCAGCAGAACCGGACCCCTTCACAGAGAACGAGGTACGATGCCAGCTCCAATGCTGTAAGCTAACCAAGGCCCCGGGGACTGACAGCATTCCAGTCAGGGTGCTGAGAAGCTGTGCCCAGGAACTTATCCCCATCCTCCACTCACTTTTCTGTGAATCTCACCGGACTGCCACCATACCCACCCTCTGGAAGACGGCTACCATAGTTCCTGTGCCCAAAAAACCCCGGCCCACAGAACTTAATCACTACCGCCCCATCGCCCTCACATCCATAATCATGAAGTGCCTGGAGAAACTGCTGCTGAACATCATCTTGCCAGTTGTCACCCCACAACTCGACCCCCTACAGTTCGCCTACAAGGAGAAGAGGGGAACAGAGGAACAGAGGTGCCGGCTGCACCTCCTCCTCCAGCACCTGGACTCCTCAGGCACCTTCGCCAGGATCCTCTTCGTGGACTTCAGCTCTGCCTTTAAAACCATCCAGAGGCATCTGATGATCCCGAAGCTTCACCACCTGAACGTCCCCCCTCGGTTGATCCACCTTCTCCTTCACTTCCTGAGTGACAGGCGGCAGGCCGTACGTGTCGGCACAGTCACATCCCCTGCACTCACCACCAACACTGGTGCCCCTCAGGATTGTGTGCTAAACCCGTTCCTGTACACTCTCTACACTAACGACTGCACTAGTCCCTCAGCCATCACCACCTACCTAAAGTACTCCGACGACACAGCCATCATCGCACTACTGACGGACAGTCCCTCAGTACAGGACAATCTTCACGGTTGCACACTTCACCCAGTGGTGTGACACCAACCATCCACACCTCAATGTCTCCAAAACTAAGGAAATGGTCCTCGGCTCACCCTCACCTCAGCAGTCCATCACCAACAACAATGAGACGGTAGACAGAGTGGAGTCCTTCAAATACCACGTGTTACTTTGGACAATAAACTCACCTTCGACCATCACACACTGGACAATCACAAAAGGAGTCAACAACGTCTGTCGGTCATCTGGAAACTCAGAGGCCTCCAAGTCGCCCCCCATCTCCTCCTCCTGTTGTATCAGAGCATCATCCAACCCATCCTCCTGTACTGCTCCAGCTGTTTCTTCAACATGCTGTCAGCTTCCAACCGGGCAAAATTCACATGCATCACCAACACAGCTGCCAAAATCATCGGACTCCCTACCCCCACCCTCTCAGACCTGAACAACAAGGCCATCACACACCTAGCCATCTCCATAGAACAGAACATTACTCACCCACTGAACCAACTCCTCAGCCCCCTGCCTTCGGGACGTAGGTATAGGACTTTGAGATGTAAGAGGGCTCGCTTTAGGAGAAGGCTGGTCCCTGCAGCTATCGTTGCCCTGAACAATAGACCCCGCTGATCATGTGTGATGTTATGGTTTCTGTGATGTATCTGTAATGTTTCTATGATGATGTTGTCCTTGTACCTGATGTCTGATGTACAGTCTGAAAAAACAAATTTCCCTCGGGACAATAAAGAATATTATTATTATTATTGCTATTGCACTGAAAGAAAATCTCTGCATTTAATGACCTTTGACCTATGTAACCTTGAAATTTAGGTCAAATCAAAAACCCACTACATATATGATGAACCCCTGGCAAAACAACCCACTGTAAAAATTTTAGAACCTTAGCTCATAGAATAATGGAGCTAGAGCTGTTTGAAGTTTTGCAGAAAAAGCAGTATGGTGGCCAAACCAAGAATCGCAGCATGGCCAAAATCGAACTCGGGCTAGATCTTGGGCCCATATAAATGCATATAAAATATGAACAGGATCTGTGGAAAACTGAAAGCTGTATCGCGCTGAATGACAATTACAGACACACGCACGCTTGCACGCACTCAGGCATGCACGGATGCCAGACCACCACTAATGACCCTTAGCCCAGCATAAGCCTGATTGGGCCGGTCGGCCAAGCAGGCTAAAAACATCGAGCCAACTAGCCATAAGTAAATGAAGATATAAAATTGCACCAACTCATATCATGAACAAAAACCTTTTTTTACTGAATTCCTCCAGAAACATTGATACATTCTGAAGGAACCCTCCAGTCCCGTTTCATTCAGAATAACTTAAATTGACCATGTCCGTAACTCATTTAAATCCCAAAAATGTTACTGAACACTTCAGGCCGGTTTCAAAAGTGTTTTTTTCTATAAAATAGTGTCATTTTCAGCTGCGCAATCGTGCGCAACATTAAGAGAATACAACTAACCTTGCTGTTATGCATAGGTTCATATACTTTTCTGATTGTTCAATCAAGTTCTCTCAGTTACTGTGAAAAGTTTACACTCTACGGAATTGGATACGAAACATGTCAATCAATACATCATTACTGGGGAAGTTTCTCTTGGGCGTGAACTTTAAGTGCACGTTACGCAGACGAGCCAAAGTAAATAACTGAGTAATTGGCTATGAACATGAGTATTCGGGAGGATATAAAGGAGCAGTGCATTCGTCAATGGAGGAATCTATGCGTAAATCCTCGGTAAGAAACAATGCGTTTTTGATCTGCGATGACCATATTTGATAGTAGAATGACATAGTATCAATACCATGTTGAATTTTTGCTACAGAAAACTGATTTTTCTTAACCACTAATTGGGATACCATTGGCTCACAATAGATGAATTGGTTGAAACAGAGGTCAACTAATTTTTCTGTCACAAGAGATTATTTTTATTAACTACAGGATAGATACTATGGGCAAGTATGCAAGGCAGTTTGCACATCAGGCTTGGCTGAGGAGTTTAATTCATACTCCTGGGAAACATGCTGGGCCTTAACTCTTCCATATTCTAAAGTGTTCTTCGAGCTTAGCTTGCTAGTAAATATTCAATAAATGATCCGGGTGTGCCGTCTAGTGATAGAATAGCATAACTGCATGCATAAATAGAGCAGCTCCGTGTCTGCTAGTTTCAACATCTGCACAGAGGGATTAATGACAACAACAGCAAGCAACTGTCACTTACAGATAAACATTTCTGAGAAGTTTTTTTCTTTTCACCATTAAGGCTCAGTTTGTCGACTTTATTGTTTTGGGGGGGAGGGGGGTGGGACTGGACAGGACGACCACCTACAGTCACCCCAAATATTATTTGTGCACTAAGAAAAAGTTGAAGAATTAAAATGATAAACTAGGAACACAAGAAAATTGTTAATTGCATACACCAGTCACTTCCTTCATTATTTGGCAACAAAATTGAAATACACAAATTAACCTGATGAGGTACCAAAAATAAAGGGTTATTTTACCAACCCAAGAATTTATTTCACACAGTAAGCACTGAGAGTTCATGGCAATATTCAGCACTTTTTGGCCTGCCTTTTGCACCGATCACTGCTTGTAGTCTCCTTGACATACTGTTAAGAAGTTTGGTGCAAATATCCTCCTCCTTTCCATTCCACATTCACTGGAACAGTCTTGAGCCATTTCTTGTTTGAAGGTGTGGCATTCACATGTTGTCACTCCATTTCACCCAAAGGTGTTCAATCAGGTACAAGTCCGGGCTTTGAGGTTACCAATCCAGAAGATTTCTTCTTCATGAATCCTTGAATACGGTTGCTGACTGCTTTGGATCATTGTCCTGTTGGATTATGTCACAACGCCCAAGCAGCCTGGATGCATTTATTTGGCAAAATATATCAAGTCTTCAACTTTTTCTCAGTGTACAAATAATTTTTGGAGTGACTGTTTATACAGACTGAACCAAACTGATTTGAATGGGCAGGTTCAAAGAAAGAAGCCATTTATAAGTGACAAGAACAAGAGAAAGGATCTCCCCTTGCAAATTAGTATGTTAACAAGCTTAAAGAGTTCTGGCATTCAGTATTGTGGTCAGATAAGAGCAAATTCTGCATGTTTGGTACAGATGGCAGACTTTGGCCGTGGCGTACTGTGAGGGAAGCTTTCTGCCCCAGCTGCTAGAAGGCAACAGTGAAGCATGGAGGTGGAATTGTCATGGTTTGGGGCTGTATGGCAGCAAACGGTGCTTGTAATCTCCAATTCATCAATGGCATTATAAATCTGAAGATGAAGCAAGACTTGACGAAGTTGATGCCATCAGCATCCAGGCTTCTTGGTAACATTATAGATTCCAACAATATAAAAAATTATCCAAAGCACGTAGCCAACCGTATGCAAGGATTCATGAAGAAGAAATGCATCAGTTTTCTGAACTGGACACCTCAAGCCCCGACCTGAACCCAATTGAAGACCTCTGGGATGAAACGGAGCGACAGCGTGAGGATGCCACAGCATTGAACAAGGAACAGCTCAAAGATCTGCTCTAGCGAGAGTGGAATAGAATAGCGCAGGATATTTGCACCAAACTTGCTTATGGTATGTCAAGGAGACTACAAGCAGTGATCGTGACAAAAGCTGGTCCAACAAAGTATTGAAAATTGCCACAAACTCTTCATGCTCAATGTGTACAAACAATGCTTGGGTTGGTGAAATAACCTAACTAGGTAACAGAAATAAATAATGAAGAATGTGACTGGAGTATATAATTAATGATTACCTGTGTTCTTTTTCTAAGCGTGCAAATCATTTTTGGGGTGACTATATACCTCACTGCTATGAACATGGGAAGGTCCCACAGGAAAGTCTGCACGTGTGAACTTACACTAAGGGCGCATAACAGCGACTGAAAGTCAGCAACAGAGCCCTTAGGCACTTGGATATTTTGCACTGGGGTAGCCCTACGCCGTCACGGAATAACCGGGAACACGCTTCAGAGTTTGCGAGGGTGGAGATTGGGATTCAGCCACAATAAATCATTTTCAGACAGCCATCGAAGGTTCAAAGGAGTTGGAAAGGTCTGATGATTTGTGAGTTGGCTTCCTTAAAATAGCACCGCAAACAGAAAGATACTTTGCCCCGATTCAAGTTTAAAATTTTCATACGATGGAGCTTACTGCACCAATACCAATCTGCACCACCAATTTTTAAAAAATCTCTTTTAGAAACTCATTTTTTAGCCATGCTTTTGCTGATTTTACAGTTTAAATCTTTTTTGGGTGTGTTTTCATGAATGTCTCCTTTTATTATCTTGATTTTTCCTATTTTGATATTTAATTCCCCGTTTCCCCATTTTGTTTTATTGCTTTTATGTACAAGTATGTTACCTGTTTGTGAAGCACTTTGTGCTGTATTGCTTGAAAGGTGCTATATAAATAAAATGTATTATTTATTATTTAATTTATAAAATGTATTATAATACATGCGAGTTAAACTAGCGGACAACTCCATGAATAAAGTAACGAAATATTGGCGCTGACGGCGGAATCGCACATGGATAAGCCAGCGGTAGTGCATTCGGTCAGTTTATAATCAGGAAGTCAGGCGCTGAGGTTTTAGGGCCTCGGCGAACACAAAAAGTAAAAATGGAAGTCTTATCGATTTCATCTAATTTCCAAAGGGAAAAGAGGTGCAAAACGCAGATGACAGTATTTTTATACTTGAGTTCGGCACGAGAAAACAGCTTGCGGGGACTCAGAAACCACTCTAATCAGTTTCTAAATAAATTTGGATACACAGAATCATGTTTTCCGTCGCAACAAGAATAAATGTAATGATACAATCGCAAACACAAGCCATATTTTAAAAGTGGTCAAAACAACATTATTTCCGAGTGTTGGTACAAAGCTACCATGGCTATGCCAGAATTGACAAACTCGCCTCTACACAGCTCATGGAATGTGACAAGCAGTGTGCAAGGCTACTCTGCAACCAGTTTTTCATGATACAGCAGCCTAGCATTGTAATTTACTTATATAATGGTAGCCACAAACCAAAACGAAGAGTTCTCGGCCCGATTTATATTTCGAGACAGCAACACTGGATCACACTGAATTCGAGGACGTGTTGCTAATGTGGTTGAAGTTGTGTCATCTGTTAACGGGAGGCTGTGACGTGATGCATGAAGCCACTCAAAGTTTGTGATGATCCGCAGCACACAGAATACTATCCATAAGATAAATTTATCTCGATTATAACAGCAATTTACGTTGAACCTGCGTAAGGTAAGACAACCATTCTTTCTCAACTCTAGAGCTTTTACTGCGCTTTCGCACCAAGAAGGAAAAAAAACTCACCGGGAGATCTACGTTCACATCTGATCCATCCAGAAGTAATACTCTGCATGTTATGATTGATTTTGCGTTTCCTGCAGCGGGAATATGAACCACTGCTCCACCGGTCACCACGGCGGGGGCATGAACGACCTGCTGCTGGTGAGCCTGTAGCGCGGAGAAACCCCCGCCTCTCCCGTCTCGTTCGTCCGGCACGTGAAGCCGTCGCACTGACCGTCTGCTGAATGTCCGTCGCAAAAAACCCATCATTTTTTCAAAACGTTATTGCACCGTCTTTCCACAATACCAGAGTCCGAAATACCGACCGAAAGTAAACGAGCACCAGATATTCGCCAGTTAACGTTTATCTTCACTGACAACACCTTACGAGGAAGTAAAGCAGCTGGCGAGACACTTCACCGTGACACCGAAAAGCAGAAATACCGTGCGGTGTTGGCAAAGATAGAGCCAATAAAAACATACACCAATGATCAAATCCTCGAGTCGTCAGCAACCAAGTTTTTTTTCTTCCGAATATGCTACTGCCATTCGTGAGAAGTATGCGGACAATTCCTTTGCAAGTTGCCTGTAATTCTAAACACCTGCCACGGGCATGAATGACGCTGTTTGATAATCCGTGCCGTGATTCAGGTTATAAATTCTTCCAAGTGGGAAAAAATGGTCCCGAAATCCCGAGCTTGTCCAGTTTCAGTCATACATGTTAGTGCACTGGTGAGTTTTTTCTTTGCTTCAGTCTCAATCGAAACTGATGCACCTCGCAGCACGCAGGTGAATCAACCAGAGTAACTGGATAAACAGCATGCATTGCGCCTGCGTAAAGAAAACACTGGAATCTAAGCAACTTTCGGACGTTTGGTATAGCGCCATCGGCTGGTGCAAAGTTTTCGCTATTGTTATCTGATCTCCAAGCTATAATGCCCGTATTCAGAAACGACACTCACACTATTTCAGAACTAAAACTTAGTTAGTGTCAGGTTATGATAAATGAGTCAGAGGTTTCCCTAACACTCATTTGCTTTCAGAGACCTCACTCACACTGAAAACAGTGTCTCCTTCTGAGTGACGATTGAGTGCAGGGAACATCTCCCTAGAGCCTCACTAACTTGCACTGGTATTTCATTGACATGGCTTTCAGGTGGTTTCAAACCAGGGGCGTAGCTAAAACCGGGAAATGGGGTGGCACAGACACGTCCCTTTATGACAATTAGGATAGTCCTGGCTAGTTCTCAATTATTTTTCTTTATTGACGCGTTTTCCAATTATCGTAATAGGCAACTGAAGACACGGGTCTCATGCAATCTAACAGCGATGAAGTCATGGGGTAATTCTGTAAAACTGAGAAGTGGGGTGGACATAACATCTGTTTTAAAGAATTATTAGTCCTGACCTGTCTGCAGTCATTTTCATGATTAACAAAAGGTTCACTCTGAGAGCGCTCCGCACTTAACAGGTGCTGCTTGTTTTCCCCGACGACAATCATTCATCTGACACGTTTGCTTAATTTAAATCAACGTTATTCAAAATTACTCTCGGTATTGAGTGGGGAAAAAAAGTGGCACTTGGCAGTGAAATAGGTTGTAAAAAGCATGCGGCTCTATTTGACATTGATTTAAATTATGCAAACGCGTCCAGATGAATGATTGTTGTCTTACCTTATCGGGGAGAAGAAGCAACACCTGTTAAGTACGGAGCGCTCTCGGAGTGAACATTTTGTTAATCATGAAAATGACTGCGAACAGGTCAGGACAAATAATTCTTTAAAACAGATGTTACGTCCACCCCAATTCTGTTTTACAGAATTTACCCCATGACTTCATCGCTGTTCGATCGCATGAGAAACCGTGTCTTCAGTTAGCTATTACGATAATTGGAAAACGCGTCAATAAAGAAAAATAATTGAGAACTAGCCAGGACTATCCTAATTGTCATAAAGGGACGTGTCAGTGCCACCCCAATTCCCGGTTCTAGCTACGCCCCTGTTCAAAACATTGGAAACTCGTGATTATTTACAGCCAGGTGCTCGACGCAATCGCAACTACGCAAATTTTGACTATAATTATGATAACGATGCCGGTAACTTGCTGACTGACCATCTGGTTCAGCCGAGATGCCAAGTCTCACGCATTCGATGTAGGTCTTACGCATTTTTTAGGCTTATTCACCGTAGTCCATAATTATTAATTGAATGCTTAAAAATGAGATTCTCATGCGGAATTAAAATCCTTGTGCATTGAAAAGGTGCACCTCATCACAAGTAGGCTAACATGGAAAACGATTATGACTCCGGACTTCCAGTGCTTCTCTTTACTCCGGGATTGGAAACAATGCATGCGTTTCATGATCGTTTAAATTATTTTAATGAAATAAGACCACTTGAAACGTTGTTGTGCAATTCCACTGCTTTTAATCCCTCAGTAAAGACAAGCCTGAGAATTCCCGAGTCATAATCGATTTCCGTGTCATTAGTGGGGAAATCCACCGTAATGTATGTGAAACTGATTAACTTGATGCACAATGACTTAAATTCCGCTAGTAAATTTCTTCAGTGCGCTTTGATTGAATAATTACTGACTACAGCACAGAAACGTGAATGCCCCTAAGAGAAGAGGCTCGCGCCTAAGACGTAAGCCTCGGCATCTCTGGTTGCATTTGTGAATGAGCACTGAATAATAATTTCCCTGTTTTCAATTTGTTTAAATTACCATAGAAGAAACTCCGAAAATTCAACATTATCAGGCGTGGCCATGGTGTTCTGAATATATATATAAATATATATATATGTATGTGTGTGTGTATATATATATGTATTTCTATGGGCGTGGCCACTGATCTAGTAGGCGTGGCCAGCTTTCATTAATGACGCATATCTGTCAACTCTCACGCATTCGGATTTCTCGCGTTATTCTTTACTCATGGGTAAGAAAATTCTGCGCTCAGCTGGCTCGTGGGGTGCCGCGTGGATTGGCCTGCGAGGCTCATGTAGCTGTAAGTCCCGAAAATCCATTCTTTTCTACATTCTTAACCGCTGAATGTAAAAGGAAATTTCTGGCACATTTCACAGCTTCTTACTTATGCCTGTGATCTACTTGCGCTTTTAAGCTTTCCATACGCAAGCAATCTTGGCCAGTTGGAAGCTTTTGGAAGCGCCGGGAAGAGGCGTTACCAGGATGCCAAGCTTGGGTGGGCGTTTGTCCTCTTTGGGGGGTCAAAAAAGAACCTCTAAATCGCCGTAAAATAAAAGAAATAAATGTTTTATATATATATATATATATAAACATATATACAGTATATTTGTGTGTATGTATATATATATATATATATATATATATATATATATATGAAGAGTTTGGTTCCAAAATGCAATATATCCATTTTAGTCATTCTGAGTAAATCAGCTTTTTCTATGTTGGCGCCTATTGCATTTTATAGAAAAACACAAACTTTGACCATGAAAAAATACACCATATAGTATGCATTTCTAATGAAGGGTTGTTGCATCATGTGTAAGAAGTGCAGGACTATCGCTCTATGGTATTATCTAAACTTTTGTCATTTTGGCACTTATTGCGTTTTGGAACCAAACTCTTTAGATATATATATATATATATATATATATATATATATATATATATATATATACACAGTGGCACTTGAAAGTTTGTGAACCTTTTAGAATTTTCTACATTTCTGCATAATTATGACCTAAAACGTCATCAAATTTTCACACAAGTCTTAAAAGTAGATGAAGAGAACCCAGTTAAACAAATGAGACAAAAATATTATACCTGGTCATTTATTTATTGAGGAAAATGATCCAATTTTACATATCTTTGAGTGGCAAAAGTATGTGAACCTTTGCTTTCAGTATCTGGTGCAACCCCCTTGTGCTGCAATAACTGCAAGTAAACGTTACCGGTAACTGTTGATCAGTCCTGCACATCGACTTAGAGGAATTTTGGTCTATTCCTCCATACAGAATTGCTTCAACTCTGGGATGTTGGTGGGTTTCCTCACATGAACTGCTCGCTTCAGGTCCTTCCTCTCCATTTCGATTGGATTAATGTCAGAACTTTGACTTGGCCATTCCAAAACATTAACTTCATTCTTCTTTAACCATTCTTTGGTAGAACGACTTGTGTGCTTAGGGTCGTTGTCTTGTTGCATGACCCACCTTCTCTTGAGATTCAATTCATGGATAGATGTCCTTACATTTTCCTTTAGAATTTGTTGCTATAATTCAAAATTCATTGTTCCATCAATGATAGCAGCCGTCCTGGCCCAGATGCAGCAAAACAGGCCCAAACCATGATACTACCACCACCATGTTTCACAGATGGGATAAGGGTCTTATGCTGGAATGCAGTGTTTTCCTTTCTCCAAACATAACGCTTCTCATTTAAACCAAAAAGTTCTGTTTTGGTCTCATCTATCCACAAAACATTTTTCCAATAGCCTTCTGGCTTGTCCATGTGATCTTTAGCAAACTGCAGACAAGCAGCAATGTTCTTTTAGGAGAGCAGTGGCTTTCTCTTTGCAACCCTGCCATGAACACCATTGTTATTCAGTGTTCTCCTGATGGTGGACTCATGAATATTAACATTACCCTGTGAGAGTGGCCTTCAGTTGCTTAGAAGTTACCCTGGGGTCCTTTGTGACTTTGCCAACTATTACACGCCTTGCTCTTGGAGTGATCTTTGTTGGTTGACCACTCCTGGGAGGGTAACAATGGACTTGAATTTCCTCCATTTTTACACAATCTGTCTGACAGTGGACTGGTGGATTCCAAACTCTTTAGAGATGGTTTTGTAACCTTTTCCAGCCTGATGAGCACCAACAACCCTTGTTCTGAGGTCCAAAGAAATCTCCTTTGTTCGTGCCATGATACACTTCCACAAAAATGTGCTGTGAAGATCAGATTTTGATAAATCCCTGTCCTTTAAATAAAACAGGGTGCCCTCTCACACCTGATTGTCATCCCAGTGATTGAAAACACCAACACTCTAATTTCACCTTCAAATTAATCACTAATCCTAGAGGTTCACATACTTTTGCCCCGCACAGATATGTTATATTGGATCATTTTCCTCAATAAATAAAAGACCAAGTATAATATTTTTGTCTCATTCGTTTAACTGGGTTTTCTTTATCTACTTTAAGGACTTGTGTGAAAATCCGATAATGTTTTAAGTCATATTTATGCAGAAATATAGAAAATTTTAAAGGGTTCACAAACTTTCAAGTGCCACTGTATAAATATATATAACACTCAGTGGCGGCTGGTGAAATAGCGATAGGGGAGGGACATTAACAGGTGTGGTCAGTTTTCATTAATTATGCACAGTCTACTGTTTTGCCGATCGTGAACCGCAATTTTTATTTATTTATTTTTTTTAAGACATAGCATCACCACCTGCTGCCATGGAGCGAACATCCGAGCCTTTCCCTTTTCCTTCGTTAAACCAAACGCAGGTTGAACGAAAGTGCGAAAGATCAAAGGGAATGTGAAATGCTTCCGGAAAAAACTTAACTGACATCAGTATTCCGGCTACATGCTGCATGGAACCAAGTAAAGGAATACAGAATCGCCTCATATTAACCAATTGGGCAACTCAGAAAAGTAAACATGTTCCCATTTACTTTGCTTGATTGGCAGTCAAATGGTGGATTCATTTACTCTGTAGTTGAATGAGTAGAGCAGTTAGATAGCATGTTTGATTGATGCATTTCGAAGTTTAAATGGCATAGAACAGCAGATTTGTATGAACACGATTGTTATTGTCACGTGATTTCGTGCGACTGATCATTTATATCTCACATTCACGTTTCATCCGCTTTTGGGGAAGGGGAAGTTTTTTTTTTTTTTTTAATAGGCGAATTAGGCTATTCAAACTAGCATTCTTTCAATCTAACACCGAAGCCCAGTTAGATTTGTCTGCTTTTCACCATCACATCTTAATCGATATAGGCCACTGAAATTGCTTGATTGTTATTTAGATCAAGAACACGGGAGAAGATTTAGGGAAGGGCAGAGCGCCTGCAATTAGCGAAACCTAAACTCATGCTTCTTTCCGGCGGCATTTTAAATAGTTCAAGCGCTTCAGGTGTGTATGTTTAAAGAAATCACTCGCGACTGCCTACACACCCATGTCTGCGAGTGGTCTCATCACACTTAAAAAAAAATCCTTGTTCAACATGGCCACATCTCTACTTTCATCTCTCGTAGTAGCTTTTTTAGGAGATCTATAATCATAAAATGAAAATAGATTTATTATAAGACCGCCCTGGATTTTAAGCGTCTCGAAAACACACAAGGTGGAAAACATTCTGAAAAGCGGATGAAACATTAATGTGAGATAAATGATCAGTCGCATGAAATGGCGTGGCAATGACATCATGTTCATGCAAGTCTGCTGTTCTACGGCTATTTAAAACCCTGTTTACACTGGACTTGCAAGCAGGTTGCGACCGAAAAATGGACAAAAATCGCCATCACTCTCACTGACTCTTGATGAGGTTGCAAGTAACTCTCAATAAACTCTCAATGGTCTCAAATTCAATCTCTCTGATCTCTTTCACTCTCTATCGATCTTGAAGGGGTTTACGATTGTTTTGAGCTGTTCAAAAAAATCGCATAACTTTTGCGAGTGTGTGCCCGTGGTCAGAAATAAATGCAGATCTCAAAAACAATCGTAATGAGCTCTCATAACTTAAGTCACTCTTAACTCGGTCTCACAGGTCTTGATGGACTCTTGATGGACTCTCAAACAGGTTGCATAAATAATCTCCAAATATCGGAATATTTTTAGGTCACCTGAGCCGAAGGCCTATTGCAATCCCCTTTTGTCCGTCGTCGAGCGTCGTCCGTAAACTTTTCTTTGTGAACAAAATAACTTAAGTATTTATGAACCAATTTTGATGAGACTTTGTATGCAGGCTTATATCCATAAGATCTTGGACGAGTTCGAAAACCAGATTGATTTGATCATATTTGATGGAGTTATTGCCCTTTGTTGAATTATTATCATAAGCACTCTTGTGAACACAATAATTTTAGTAAATATTGGTTAATTTTCATGAAACTTTGCGTGCCTGCTTATATCTATAAGATCTCAGAAGTTTGAAAACCAGACCGATTCAATCAAATTTGATGGAGTTATTGCCCTTTGTTATATTGTCATCCAAAGCCACATTGTGAACACAACAACTTAAGTAAGGGTCATTTAAGGATGTGTCATGTTTAGGTTTTGGAGGAAACTGGAGTATACCTGGAGAAAACCAACAACCTGTGGTTGGTACTTGGCAACTGCCTGTACAGTTTTGAGGGGAAAATGCCCCGCGGGATGCGGTTTTACCTCAGAAGTAGAAAAGTAATTTGACATATGTTATTGAAGGTATTATTCCTTCCTTTCACTGAAGCGTTTTTTGTTTGAACGCAAAATTAAGTTTTTATGAGCAAATTCACAGACCGCACCGATCAAACCTATGTATTGTCAACTCTGTTAGTGCAAGCCTATTGTCTTGCATTTACTTTTTTATACCTAGATAAGCTGGAAACCAGTTATCTTTATAGATGGAAGTGTCTTGAGGTGCTTTATAAAAATTGTGAATTTCATGACCCCCAGGCTCCATGTTTGCCCCTGGGGAGGGGGTCAAGTTTACTATAGTTTGTATAGGAAAATGATACTTTTGGGTATATTCTGTTTAATTTCTACTGGAAATCATTCACACTTGATTGACATTGCAACAATGAGATGATATTATGATATTTTTGACAGTTTCCCTTACCCAGGGGCTAAGGGGCAGGGCCCAAGGGTCAAAATGGCTTGAGAAATCTTCTTTGCTTAAAGAAAATAGCCACAAGTTATATACATACAATTTAGAATACTCTATTGCTTATGATACTGGTTTCCATTAATCTGATCCCTGGGGTCAAAATTAGGGCCATGCCTAATGGCTAAGGTTTAACATTGGATATACTATACTCAGGTGACCGTTAAGGCCCATGGGCCTCTTGTTCATTATGCGACTATGGCGATCGTTTTTGCGAGCTGAACAAGAGCCCATTGTAATGCCTTCAAGAGCAAAAAAGTCATGGTGAGTGAAATTGCGAGAGCATCAGTGATGGATGGGATCGAAATTTGACCAATGGCAATCAGTGAGAGTGAAACTACGACCAATGGCGAGCTTCCATGCGACTCTTTCTGAGAGTGGGTTTCCTATATAAAGCCATTGTTTTAATCGGTTCATCACTTGATGCAACGATCGCATCAACAACACAAGACCAAGAGAGACCAAACAAGAGAAAGGAGAGTCATCATAAATTATGTCGCATAGATCGCCTAATTTTTATTAATATATCTCAAATGTGGTCTCACTGGAAGCTTGGTGTGAACGCAAATTAGCGAATAAATTGGAGAGTATACAAAAGTATACAAGACTTGTGCAAGTTCATCAAATCCTTGTGATCTCACAAGTCGCAGCAGTCGCCATTTCAGTCGTATTTTTGTGTAAATGGGGCATAAATTTCGAAATGTATCAATCAACCATGATGTCATAATAAACAGCTCAACTCATTCAACTTAGAGATAAACGAATTCACCATTCCATTGCCTATCAAGCAAAGTAAATGGGAACACGTTTACTTAGAGTTGCCTTCCGTAGCCCTTTACTTGACTCTGTGCAGCATGTCGCCGAAAAAAAACTTTTGCCAGTCAAGTGTTTTTCCCGGAAGCTCCAGACTAGCTGCTGGCTACTTGGGCTCACTCGGTAGCCAACTCAGGTTATAACCACACAAGTCAACACGCATGACAAACTAGTACACAAATTACCTTAATGTCAAACAAGAAGACTGACAAAATAAGCGGTGGCAGAAGTAGCCACAAAAGAGATATGGGCGAAGTATTAATTCCCTGAGAGAAGCGTAGGGCCGTAGACGTGACCTTAGACTGATGAGTGAAGAAGGCAGTTGCAGAGAATGATAGGGTCCCTTGTAGTTTGAGAGTGCCCATTGGTTTCACAGACTGGCAAAAGAATCCACCAATCACACACAGTGATAGATAAATAAAGCATAAGTACAGCTCACTCTTAATGGTTGTCTACCTCCAGCTGTGAATCAGTTGGATATCGCATGTTTGCTGTCAAATAGTAGTAAATCAGTTTTCTATCTTGAATTTTCATTGGGTGGGCAGAGATTTTCTCAGAGTGGGCACTGCCCACCCCCTACCCCCCCTTGGAAACGCCACTGCCAGGAACCATCTGAAACTCACGCAAATGGTCATTGGAAGTCAGAGTGATTGGGGAACAAAAATTTATCCCATGATCCCATGAACCTATAAGGAAAGCTGGACAGACAACGAAGGCTGGAACACCAAGGATGTTTTATATTTCACTGGGTATACAATTGGAAAATGGCCGCCCATTCATCATGCTCAATGGCCCAGCACGCCGACATGGGGCATGGACCTATAAAAAGAACTGGACAGACAACGATGGCTGGAACATACAACAACATGGGCTGAATCCAAATCCCCACCCTCTGGATTTGCAGACTGAGCCCTCACGGACTACAGGCGTATGTAATGTGACGTCTTCACCATCATCACGTGAAGTCTGCAAGAGTGGGAGTCTGCAGCATAATAAAATGAGCTGATAGACAAGCTTTGAGTCTGTTTCACTCGTTTCCGTGCAAATGCACATTGATTACCTCTCTAGCCTGTATTTTTGTATGATGTTAAATTTTATATCTGGCCTGCATTATTGAAGTAACGTTTAAATATTATACACTCAACAAAAATATAAACGCAACACTTTTGTTTTTGCTCCCATTTGTCATGAGATGGACTCAAAGATCTGAAATTCAGTCCAGATACACAATATTACCATTTCTCTCAAACATTGTTCACAAATCTGTCTAAATGTGTGATAGTGAGCACTTTTGCTTTGCTGAGACAATCCATCCCACCTCACAGGTGGGCCACATCAAGATGCTCATCAGACACCATGATTAGTGCACAGGTGTACTTTATACTGCCCACAATAAAAGGCCACTCTGAAATGTGCAGTTTTGTCTCACAGCAAAATGCCACAGATGGCGCAAGCATTGAGGGAGCGTGCAATTGGCATGCTGACAGCAGGAATGTCAACCAGATCTGTTGCTCGGGAATTGAATGTTCATATCTCCACCATAAGCCGTCTCCAAAGGCGTTCAGAGAATATGGCAGTACATCCAACCGGCCTCACAACCGCAGACCACGTGCAACCACACCAGCCCAGGACCTCCACATCCAGCAGGTTCACCTCCAAGATCGTCTGAGACCAGCTACTCAGACAGCTGCTGAAACAATTGGTTTGCATAACCAAAGAATTTCTGCACAAACTGTCAGAAACAGTCTCAGGGAAGCTCAACTGCATGCTCGTCATCCTCATCGGGGTCTTAACCTGACTCCAGATCGTCGCCGTAACAGACTTGAGTGGGCAAATGCTCACATTCGATGGCGTCTGGCACGTTGGAGAGGTGTTCTCTTCACGGATGAATCTCGGTGTACATTGTTCAGGGCAGATGGCAGACAGCGTGTGTGGCGTCGTGTGGGTGAGCGCTTTGCTGATGTCAATGTTGTGGATCGAGTGGCCCATGGTGGTGGTGGGGTTATGGCATGGGCAGGCATCTGTTATGGACGAAGAACACAGGTGCATTTTATTGATGGCATTTTGAATGCAAAGAGATACCGTGATGAGATCCTGAGGCCCATTGTTGTGCCATACATCCATGAACATCACCTCATGTTTCAGCAAGATAATGCACGGCCCCATGTTGCAAGGATCTGTACACAATTCTTGGAAGCTGAAAATGTCCCAGTTCTTGCATGGCCAGCATACTCACCGGACATGTCACCCATTGAGCATGTTTGGGATGTGCTTCACCGGCGTATACGACAGCGCGTACCAGTTCCCACTAATATCCAGCAACTTCGCACAGCCATTAAAGAGGAGTGGACTGTTCACAATGACCAGTCTGGATTTCTACAGGGTCGAAATATTGGGGACAATATTAGGCAGCTACTGCAAATTATAGAGAACTATGAAATATCAAAAAAAGACGGTTTAATTTTCGTTGCAGATTTCGAAAAAGCCTTTGATAAGGTTCGTCTGGATTTTATTTATAAATGCCTTGAATATTTTAACTTTGGTGACTCTCTCATAAAATGGGTTAAAGTTATGTACAACAACCTAACATGTAAAATTATAAATCATGGTCATATTTCAGGTGATATTTCACTGTCAAGGGGAGTAAAACAGGGTTGTCCTTTATCACCTTATTTGTTTATAATGGCAATTGAAATACTTGCTATGAAGATTAGATCAAATAAAAATATCAAAGGCTTAGAAATCCAGGGGCTGCATACAAAGGTTTCTATGTATGCAGATGATACTACCTTTCTGTTGACACCTCAGTCCTTATCCTTACAAAGCCTAACACAGGACCTGGATTGTTTTTCCTGCTTATCAGGCTTGAAGCCAAATTATGACAAATGCACAATACTTAGGATCGGTTCTCTGAAAAACACAACATTTACCTTACAGTGTAATTTACCCATAAAGTGGAAGAATGGATCAGTTGATATTCTTGGCATCCATGTTCCTGAAAACATGGATAATCTCTCAGAAGTTAACTTCAATAAAAAACTAGATAAAATAGATAAAATTCTGCAGCCATGGGGAGGGAAATATTTAACACTTTATGGTAAAATCACCTTGATTAATTCCTTAGTGGTGTCTCAATTTCCATACTTGTTTATGACATTATCTTCACCAAGTGAATCATTTTTCAAACAATATGAGAAAAAAATCTTCAAATTTATATGGAGTGGTAAACCAGATAAAGTTAAGCGTGTGTACCTTTACAATGAATATGAATCAGGTGGCCTAAAATTGTTAAATTTAAGAGCTTTGAATCTCTCACTCAAAGCCTCCCTGATTCCAAAGTTTTTTAAAAACCCTGGATGGTTCTCCCGGAGACTATTAGACAATGTACACCCGATTTTTAAAAAGGGACTGTTTCCCTTTCTACAGATTAAATGCCCCCAGTTCTCACAATTGAATAAGGAACTGGCCGTCAATCTTTCCCCATTTTTAATGGAAGCCATACAAAGTTGGCTGCAATTTCAATTCTATCCTCCAGAAAATACAGAGGAAATTTCGCAACAAATCATATGGTTCAATTCTAACATCTTGATTGGTAAGAAATTAATTTTTTGGAAAAATATGTTTGATTCTGGCATTATTTTTATAAATGATCTTGTAAATAATGAAGGTAAATTAATGTCATATGAAGAGTTAATTGACATTTATGGCAAGGTTTGCCCTCTACAAAAGTTCAACCAACTGGTTGCCGCCATACCGCTAAAATGGAAAAGAAGAATTGTTCGAGGAAGTAACAAGGAGCTTGTCTGTCGACCATTTATGAAAAACTTTCAGTGGATTGAAAAAACCAGCATAAATGGAATGATATACAAGTTTCACCTTGAATCAAGAAACCTGAGAGCTAATCCTCACAATATTTTAGATTCTTGGGAGTATATGCTAGATTTCCCAATTCCATGGAACCAGGTCTTCAATTTAATTTACAAAACGACTATAGATTCGTCAATTAGATTTTTCCAGTTTAAATTGATATATAAATTTTTGGCCACTCAAAAGATGCTTCATATTTGGGGAATTGAGGAGTCCAACTTGTGTAGATTTTGTGCCGAAGAGGTTGAGTCAGTGGAACATTTATTTTGGTACTGCCCCTGTGTAGGTCTGTTTTGGACAGGGGTTCAGAGGTGGCTGGCTTTATATTCAAGTAATTTTACACTGGACTTGCCCACCATTCTTCTGGGCAGTCTAAAAAATGACTGCGGAAAAATAGTCAATATTTTAATACTTCTTGGCAAAATTTTCATTTTTAAATCAAAATCTGTGGACGCTCTGAGGATAGAGAGATTCAAAATCTTTGTAAAACATCACAGTAAAATTGAATGTATAATGGCACAAGAGAACAGTAGGTTAAGTGTGTATAAGGATAGATGGAGGGCGCTGAGAGTGACAGAAGGATGGGAATGAAAATAAGTAATTGTATGAGTACATAATATATGATATGTTGTATGACTATATTTGCTAAAGCATGTATCTTATGTATCTGTGTGTGTCTAGGTACGTTTATGTATGTATATATATATATATATATATATATATATATATATATATATGCTGTATGTATGTATGTGTATGTATGTATGCATATGTTTATGTATACATATGTATAATTATGATTAATGTAGGTATTGTGTAGGCATGTTCTTAATTTTCACTTCAATTTACTCATCTTTGTGTATGTTTACATTCTAATTTATGTCATTGTCCTTTCACTGTATCATCTGTAAATATGAGTTTAGGGTGTTGTGATGGGAGTAAAAGGGTGGGTGTGGGGTCTTTGAGAAATTTACTGTAATTGATTAAATTCAGTAGGCCCCCAAAATGGGGGGGGGGGTGGTGGAGGGATTAAAAAAAAAGAGGAGTGGACCAACATTCCACAGGCCACAATTGACAATCTGATAAACTCTATGCGAAGAAGATGTGTTGCACTGCATGAGGCAAATGGTGGTCACACCAGATACTGACTGGTTCTGAGTCCCCAGACCCCCAATAAAGCAAAAACTGCACATTTCTGGGTGGCCTTTTATTGTGGACAGTCTAAGGTACACCTGTGCACTAATCATGGTGTCTGATGAACATCTTGATGTGGCCCACCTGTGAGGTGGGATGGATTGCCTCAGCAAAGCAAAAGTGCTCACTATCACACATTTAGACAGATTTGTGAACAATGTTTGAGAGAAATGGTAATATTGTGTATCTGGAATGAATTTTAGATCTTTGAGTCCATGTCATGACAAATGGGAGCAAAAACAAAAGTGTTGCGTTTATATTTTTGTTGAGTGTAAATTTCTACTTTTGTAATTAGTTTATGTGGTCTTGTGCGTGTGTGAAAGTGCTTTTCTTCTGTCAGCAATTTGGAAAAATTAAAACGTCATGTCCGTATTGCAATGTATTATGGGTAATTACTTTTTTTTCTTGGTCTCTGAAGTTGAAGTTGTGATGCATTACTGATATAGAAAAAAAGAAAATTGCAGCCTGCGAAAAGGACACCATAAGCACTAAATTTTAGTCTAAATTTGGTCTAAATTTTAGTTTTTACTGCCGATGTTCAACTCTTCTATTTCTTTTTGACAACTTTCAGCAATGTTCTTTTGTGGATTGATCTGTAAAGTAGTTCTTTTCAGTCTCATGCTTGCAGGATTTTTAACAGTGCTTTTTATTTGCCCCAAGAAAAAAAATACTGTCCCCTAATACCATACATTACTTCACAATCCTAATTAGATTTCATGCGACATCATGAGCAGGTGAGATATAAAATGGCATTTACAATATACAATGCCGTAAAAAAAAAAAAAAAAAAAAAAAAAGAATTTGCCTTTGCCCCTTCCTGATTTCTTATTCTTTTGCATATTTTTTTTGCACTTCAGTGTTTCAGATGATCAAGCACATTTTAATATTAGGCAAAGATAACCAGAGTAAATACAAAATTCAGTTTTAAAAATGATGATTTCATTTATTAAGGGAAAAAGGTTATCCAAACCTACCTCGCCAACTGCCAACTATAATTCATGTATGTGAACAATACAGTGGCATACACACTCATATGTAGCACTGCCATCAGTTTTAGAGCATGTTGACTTCATATGCATACATGAAATATGCAGTTTACATATGAACCTTGACCTCCTGACCCCAAAGGTACGTCAGATAATCTGTACCTACATTTCATTAATGAATAAGTTTCATGCAGGCCCATGAAAGTTTGTTTGCATTGAAGAGTTATTGGGATAAACAACAAGAACAAGACATGTATGTATTCAACTGCAACCTGGGGACAAATATGTCTTTATTGCTGAAACGTGGTATTTGTTTTACACACACTGACCTTAATTCATCCGAACCTTAACTTCTATTTCGGTAATCTTCACATCGTTATACAAAATAGGACCAAGTTTCATTTTAATTACTCAAAGCATTCATCAGTTATGGCTGACAATACTATTTTTATTTACATACATGAGTAGTCCTGTCACCTCGAGCCCCTTAAGCCTCGAGCCTCTGGCATGAAAATGACATGTTAAGAATTAAATGACTTTATCTCTGCAACAAATTGGTCGATTTGAATAATCTTCATATCATAATTAAGGTAACACCATGGGGATTTTTGTCATGGTGCAAAAAATCAGTGTATAGGAGTAAATGAAGATGGAACACTTCATGAATGAAAAATCTTTTTTGCACCAAACAAAGTTTAACTTTTATCTGTCATAAAATTATTCAGTTGCAATCTGAAACCCCTAAAAAATTACAGCACAGAATCTCACTATTATCTGTGCCAAAGTGTATCCTTACCAAGTAAATCACAGCAAAATGAGAGGTTTGAGTTTGGGAATGTTTAGGTGGCCACTGCAAGCCGACAGGGTGTTCTCAGATACCAAACTAGAACTCATTTAATTTCACTTATGGGTAATTCTGCGCCAAATCACCAGATTTCAGAGAAAGTTCCTGACTGACCGTCTCAGATTTTGTTTATATTTTTTTATTTTAATGTCCTTGTTACTAATAACCGCGGTACAAAATTTTAGGCCAATATCTCCACTAGTTTTGGAGATATTAAGCCTTCAAAAAGGGGACATGGCCCCATAATTAGCATAAAAACGAGTACTACAATCAAACATGCATAGTTTGATGGCTAATAACTTTTGAACTGTTCGCACAAAATAGTTCAAATTTTCACACGATTCTTTGGTATAGTAAGGCTCTGTACACAGGAGGAAAGCTTTGTATATGACATATTTGCAGATTTATGGCATGCCAAATATGGCTCTCTGGAATGCATGTTTGTTCATGGTAGAACTTTTGGCTCTCTATATCTGCAGATTTAATGACACCAGATGTCCTGATTCTTTGTAGTATATGAGACATGGTATAGTACTATCAGGAAAATATGTTACATCTGTAATAAAAATTATACTTTCTCATGAATGGAAAAAAGCTTGTCGGGTCAGTATTTTGACTCACACATCTGGTGGGAGCAAATCCATGACAATGTAATGTTGTGAATGGTATTTTCACATGTCATAAAACCTTCTACAATCCCAATTCCGAAATAGTTGGGGCAAAGTGTAAATTGTGAATAAAAATCAAAACACAATGACTGTCAAATCACACCAGCCAGTATAGCAATATATACATAGCAAATGTTGAAACTGAAAATTTTTACAATTTTATCCATAAAATGAGCTCATTTCAAATTTGAAACAGGTCTCAAAAAAGTTGGGACAGGGCCCTGTTTACCATGGTGTTGCATCCCTTCTTTTTAACACAGTGTGGAGGCATCTGGGCATTGAGGACACAAGTTTCTTGAGTTTAGCCATTGGAATTTGATCCCTCTCTTGTTTAATACAGGCTTCCAGCCGCTGGAGAGTTATGGGTCTCCTTTGATGGAGTTTTTGTGTAATTATGCACCAAATGTTTTCAATAGTTGAAAGATCAGGATGGCAGGCAGGCCAGTTCAGCACGCGGACTCTTCTACTACGAAGCAATGCCATGGTAATAGCTGCAGTATGTGATTTTGCATTATCCTACTGAAATTCACATGGCCTTCCCTGGAGTAGATGTCATCTGGAGGGGAGCATATGTTGCTCTAAAAGATTTATATACCTTTCAGCATTCATGGTGCTTTTTAAAACATGCAAGGGTCCCACCCCATATGCATGAATGCATCCCCATACCATCAGAGATGCTAACTTTTGAACTGAGCACTGATAACAGCAGGGGTGGTCTTTCTCCTCTTTCGCCCAAAGGACATAACACCCATGATTTCCAACAAGAATGTCAAATTTCGACTCGTCTGACCACAGGACACTTTGCCACAGTCCATTTCAAATGAGCCTTGGCTCACAGAATATGGCAGTGCTTGTGAATCATGCTCAACAATGGCTTCCTTTTTGTATGATAGAGTTTTCGGTAGCATCTGTGGATAGCACGGCGGACTGTGTTTACAGACAGTGGCTTCTTGAAGTATTCCTGGGCCCATTTAGTAACGTCAATGACAGAATCATGTCGGTGAGTGATGCAGTGGCGTCTGAGGGCCCGAAGATCATGGGCATCCAGTAAATGTCTTCGGCCTTGGCCCTTATGCACAGGAATTTTTCCAGTTTCTCTGAATCTTTTGAAGATTTCATGCACTGACGATGAGGCCTTCAAAGCCTTTGTAATTTGATGTTGAGGAAAATTGTTTTTAAAGTATTCCACAATTTTTTTATGCAAGCCTTCACAGGTTGGAGAGCCTCAGGCCATCTTTACTTCTGAGAGACTCAGCCTCCCTAAGACATCCGTTTAATAGCCAATCATGTTACTCACTTGATGCCAGTTAATTTAATTACTTGCTACATGTTCTTTCAGCTGATTATATATTAATTATTTTTCCATCCCTTTTTTGCCTGTGTCCCAACATTTTTGAGACCTGTTGCAACCAGAAAATTTGAAATAAACTCACTTTGTGGATAAAAATGTAAAATGTCTCAATTTCAACGTTTGAAATGTTATTCTTGTTGTATTGTAAATAACATATTAGCTCATGTGACCTGAAAGTCATTGCATTTTGATTTTATTCACAATTTACACCTCGTCCCAACTATTTCGGAATTGAGGTTGTATATTCAGCAGCTTGAATAAAATTGTTTTCTTGACAGCACCAATTTCATATTTGGTACATATATCAATTAGACGTCACTCTTTTCACTGATCTAATTTGTTTTCTGGTAGACCTTGTCAACTTTTTGCTATAAGCATTCAAAATACAGACGCGACAAGCTTTTTTTTTTTTCCATTTTTAAGGGCTTTTATATGAAAAAGTATAATTTTTGTTCCAGATATAACATGTTTTCCTGATAGTACTATAACATGTCTCATATATTAAAAAGAATCAGACATGTGGTCTCATTAAATCTGGAGATATAGAGAGCCAAATGTGTTACGATGGACAAACACGCATTTCAAAAAGCCATATTTGGCATGCCATAAATCTGCAAATATGTCACATACAAAGCTCTCCTACTGTGTACAGAGCCTTATAATATCAAAGAATCATGTGAAAATTTGAACAATTTTGTGCAAACAGTTCAAAAGTTATTAGCCATCAAACTATGGATGCTTGATTGTCGTACTCTTTTTTTATGCTAAATATGGGGCCATGTCCCCTTTTTGAAGGCTTAATACAGTGGGGGAAATAAGTATTTGACCCCTTGCTGATTTTGCAGGTTTGCCCACTAACAAAGAGTGCAACGGTCTATAATTTTAATGATAGGTTTATTTTAACAGTGAGTGGCAGAGTATCACCAAAAAAGTGGAATAAGACATTGTATGCATTTTAGGAATTTATTTGCATATTTTTGGTCAAAAACAAGTATTTGACCCCCTGGACAAACAGCATGTTCATATTTTGTAGAAAAGCCATTATTGGCCAGCAAAGATGTCAAACAATTTTTATAGTTGTTGACAAGGTTTGTGCACATTTTGGCAGGGATTTTGGCCCACTCCTCCCTGCAGACAGCCTCCAAATCATTCAGGTCCCGAGGCTGTCGCCTTGCAACCTGAATTTTAAGCTCCCTCCAAAGATTTTCAATTGGATTCAGGTCTGAAGACTGGCTAAGCCACTCCAGACCCTTGATGTACTTCTTCTTCAGCCACTCTTTTGTTGCTTTGGCGGTGTGCTTAGGGTAGTTGTCATGCTAAAACACCCATCCTCGACCCATGTTCAGCTCTCTCACTGAGGGAAGGAGCTGTTGGTCCAGAATTCCACGGTAAATGGCCCCGTCTATCCTCCCCTCAATGCAATGGAGTGGTGCCGTCCCCTTGGCTGAAAAGCACCACTGTGTTTGATGGTGGGGATGGTGTTCTTTGGGTTGTACTCTGTGTTCTTTGCCCTCCAAACACGGCAAGTTGAGTTGAGCCCAAAAAGTTCTATTTTGGTCTCATCTGACCACATCACCTTCTTCCAGGCCTCTTCTGAGTCATCCAGGTGGTCAATGGCGAACTTCAGGCGGGCCAGTACAAGTGCCTTCTTGAGCAGGGGGACCTTGCGTGCGCTGCAGGATTTCAATCCATGACCGCGTATTGTGTTACCAACTGTTTCTTTTGTAACTGTGGTTCCAGCTGCCTTCAGTTCATTAACCAGTTCCCCCCTTGTGATTCCTCACCATTCGCATGATCAGGGACATCTCACAAGGTGAGACCTTGCATGGAGGCCCAGACCGAGGGAGGTTGGCGGCAGTGTGGTACCTCTTCCATTTCCTGATAACTGCACCGACAGTTGATCTTCTCTCACAAAGTTGCTTTCCGATTCTCTTGTAGCCCATCCCAGCCTTGTGTAGGTCAACAGTCTTGTCCCTGATGTCCTTAGACAGCTCTTTGGTCTTGCCCATGGTGGAGATGTTGGAATCTGGTTGTTTGGGAGTGGACAGGTGTCTTTTATACAGGTAATGAGGTGAGGCAGGTGTATCTGATGTAAATAATTAGTTGGGATTGGGGGTGTGTCTTAAAGAAAAACTAACTGGCTCGTGGTATCCAGACTACTTGCTGTTTGGTAGGGGGTCAAATACTTATTTTTCCTCATCAGCTGACTACGGGCAAAGGCAGGGACCAACCCTGAACAGCTTGCCAATCCATCGCAGGGCGCATACACCATTCACAGACATTCACTCTCACAGTCATACCTATGGGCAATTTGGTGTCTCCAATTAGAAAAGGAAAATCCAACCATTAATTCAAGTGCATTTATTAAGTGGGAAAAAATCCCACATTAAGAAATAATTATTTTACTTCAAATCACATGTGCCACAATTATTAGCACCTCTGATGTTAATACTTTGTACAACCCCCTTTTGCCAATGTTTCACAAGATGGGAGAATACAGAAAGACGGATCTTTGACCATTCCCCTTTGCACAGTCTCTCTAAATCATTCAGCGACTTGGGTTCTCTCCTCTGCACTCTCCTCTTCAGCTCACTCCACGGGTTTTTAATGGGGTTGAGGTCTGGGGACTGAGATGGCCATGGGAGGAACTTGATTCTGTGTCTGGTGAACCGTTTCTCTGTAGATTTGGCCACACGTTTAGGGTCATTATCTTGCTGAAAGACCCAGTGACGACCCATCTTCAGCTTTCAGGCAGAGGTCACCAAATTTTGATTTACTATGTCCTGGTATTTCAAAGCGCTGATGATGCCATGCACCCTAACAAGGTTCCCAGGTCCTCTGGAAGAGAAACAGGCCCACAGGATCACCGATTCTCCCCCATACTTCACAGTGGGCACGAGGTGCTTTTCTGAATACTCATCTTTTGTGTTCCGCCAGACACACTTAGAGCTTTTTGGCAACAAACACTCTATCTTGGTCTCCTCTGACCAAAGCACACAGTCCCAGTTGAAGTCCTAGTACCGCTTATGCGAACCATAATCGCGATGCATTTTCATCAAACAGTATGCTAGTTTGCATTCAATAATTATGTTTCCTAATTGTATGAGATTTGTCGGTTGTGATGTTACGATTGAATTTGTGCTTTTATTTCTATTTGCGTTGCATTATTCCGCATACTTTCGCTGCATACTGCCCGTTTTTCGTTGGCGGACAAAGTGATTGCGTTGACACGGATCTTGCATGGAATTGCACATTGCACACGGGCACCGCTTTCCAGCCAGCTGGGCTTGCTGAAATCACCGATTTATTTTTTTTTTCTTTAAAGATGGTATTACGTGTTCTATCGTCTTCTGTGTCTAGTTAGCATTTTGTTTTACCTAGCTGGACACAGCTAAGCATTTTTGTGGTCATTTGTGCAGTATGTATGAATTTGACTTATATTACAAGGAGAGTTAGCTAGCTAGCTAGCTGCCCGGGATAAACTACGCCATGCCTCGGGAACCAGCGCAGTTCACCGCTCTTCGTCTTAAAATGGAGGCTGCTGCGGCTCGTAGGCCTATTTGCTTGATGCCTGAGGAGCCTGGATTGTCGTGTATTATATTGTTTTCTATGTCTGCTTAGGTTGTCTTTGTATTATTTTTGCGAAATGAACATTACGTAAAATTTCTGTGAACGTTTGTGCTGTATGTATGATCGTGTCTGTGTGTGTGTCTGTCACTCACTCTGTCTGTCAGCCCTGTCTGTCAGCCCGTGGCTGGGGCCAGGTCTGCTATCTCTGATTGCCTTGTTTTAAAATGTGTTTCCTTAGCTTTTGGGGGTATATGAAATGTTAGATATGAAGAGTTAATTTGCAAAAACAGATAAACACCATTTTGGAAAAAAATGAGCTTAGGCTTGTAATTTATTCTTTGCATAGCTCTGTTTTCAAAGCCCAAATCCGTTATAGTGCAATACCCGACATCTCCTGTTGCAAACTCAGTCAAAGTTGATTTTTGTAGCAAAAACAGTTAAACGCCACATCCGTTTCACAGCATAAACCGATGTCTCCGCTGAGCCAATCAGCGCAGCGCTTTTAGATCCCGTGACAGCAAAATGTCAGAGCCGGCTTCCTAAGTTCAGAAATGTTTATTTCCCTGTAAAAACACGGTTCTTTTTCGATATATCAATGGATATGTTTGATGAAACAGAAGAAGCTGTTGAATTTCCATCACACGGACGAAAGAGGAAAAGAAAACCAGACGATTACGCTCGTAACGTGGCAAAAAGGGCCCGGCATAGCAGAGGAGCACCCAGTGTTGCTTGTGCTCACAACATCGCTAACGTCTGTCAGGCAGCGAAGTTGTCAACAGAGGAGATCGCCTACATAAATAAAACAGTGTATTCGACTTCCGACAAGGTAAAACAAGATGCTGCGCTGTTGTCATACATGGACATAACATCCGTTAAACGCAGAAGACCAAAAGTGGAAGATCCTGCACTCCAGAAGACTAGAGACCTGTCCATAAAATACTCCGTCCTGAACCAGAAACAAGAGAGAATCCCAGTCTGCAAAGCCTCGTTTATGAGTCTGTTTTGTGAGTATTCATTTTACTCAATACCTGTCATTATTATTTCTTATGATATAAAGTAGGCTATGATGAGACATAGTCAGTCATAATGAGACAAAGTCAGAATAGTAGTAGTAGGCAAAGTAAGGGATAGTTCGGTTTTTTTTTGTTTTTGTTTTACAGTAAGCTGTATTAAATTCATGGTGTCCAGGGTTCTCGCCAGCGCATTTCAGCGTATTTGGCCAGTATTTTTTTATTTATTTATTTTTAGCTGTCGTGACTAGGTAAATCAAGATCCCTTTATTTCATTTTGTTTCATTTATTTACTTTTTGATAGGAATGTCAGGGTTCCCACTCTTTTCTTTAAATTATTTTCCAGGACATTTTCAGGACTTTTTCAGCTGCTACAGTACGAGTCATGCTACAGTAAAATGTTTAACCCGTTTGCGTTCACCCAAAAGGCAGAGAGAGGAAAAATAATTTTCCAGGACAACTCAAGCTTTTCCAGGACATTTTACTTTTCCCCCTCATTTTCCAGTTGTTTTCCATGACTGGAAAATTGGTCAATCATTTTCCAGGTTTTCCAAGCCATGTGGGAACCCTGAATGTACTAGTTCAAAACAACATAACAGTTACCTATTTTTATAATGTCAATCATTTTTATCTGACCAGTTATGCAAACAATGGTTGATCAAATTTATTCCATGATTGTAGGTGTCAAGAAGGATCGCCTCTGCAACATCGCAAAGTACTGGAGAAAGAATGGGGTGCCAATGCCAGAACGTCGTGGTGGTGCACGGAAATCTGAGGAAAGGACAGCTAAGAGGGAGGCTGTGAGAGACCACACAAAAACATTCACCTGCAGAGCCAGCCATTATGCTCGCCGTGGTGCACCTGGCAGGAAGTACCTTCCTGTAGATTTAAATGTTAAAAAGATGAACTATTCCGCTGTCAGAACGAGGAGCAGATCTCCTATGCTTTATATTATAGCATCTCCATGTATGACTTTAACCTGGGTTTTGGACATCCATCAAAAGATGTGTGCAGCACCTGCATCAAGTTCCAGCTGAGACTGAAAGACCCAGAAATCTCAGACGAGGAAAAACGCAAGGAATCTGTCCTATTTATGTTAAATAGGCGCATAGGACGCAGATTTTATGACCTTCTGAATGCTGTGGGTGAATCTTTCACAATATCATTTGACATGATGCAAAACATGGTGCTGCCTAAGTCACCCATTGGGCAGGCTTACTATTCAAGACAGCTCTACCAGTATGTCTTTGGTATTGTTCGCTATCGTGGTCGTGGTCAGAGTCAAAGAAAAGAGGATGTTCATCTCTACACATGGTTGGAGAACGAGAACAAGAAAGACAGCAACATGGTGGCATCTGCTTTGCAACATTATTTAGGTAGTGTTGTTTGTGATGAACTCTCTGAGTATAAAGAGCTAAGACTGTTCTCAGATTCTTGCTATGGGCAAAACAAAAATGTTTGTGTACTGGCAATGCTTTTTGCCCTGAGAAAGCGCAAGTTCAAGGACTTAAGAATGGAGTACACCTTTCCTGTCCATGGCCATAGTTTCATGCCCCCTGACCGTGTCTTTGGTCGTTTGGAGCAAGACATAAAAAAAAGGACACTGTACTGCTACCATCTGAATATGTGGACATTATGCAGAAACATACAAATGTCCATGTTTATGGACAACACTGGCAATGCCATGACTTCAAAGCTGCAGCAGCTAAACACTGTTCCTCCTCACGCTCATTCAAAATCAGTGCTGCCAAGGTACTTGAAATCAATGGTGACAGGTTAGGTTTTAAGCAGCTCTACGGCGGTAGCTTCTGCTACCATTCTGTTTTGAAGCGTGGTAAGACATGGGAATCCTTCAAACCAGCACTTGCTCAAGCAGTAAACTGTGTGAAAAAGGCAAAAAAAGATGATGTCCTGAAACTGCTAGGTGAGCTTGGGGTCAGCAAAACAGTCCGCACATTTTATGAGGATGCCTTGGCTGACGCAGGACATGATGTTGGCAGACAGGACCTTGAGGAAAGCAGTGCTGAGGAGGAATAAGGTGGCCCAAGTTATGCAGCAGATTGCATTGCATATTGAGCACTACTGGATTGTGTTAGTGAAACACTAAACAAAGAGCAGCACTTAAAACAGCATTGACAAATGAATTTTTGAATACACTGCAAGGAGCTATGTGATTTATTTATTATTATTTATTTGAATTATTTATTTATTTAATATTTATTTGAATTATTTATTTATTTGAGATTTATTTGAAGTATTTATTTGATATTTATTTGAAATATTTATTTTTTTAATGTGTTAAAAAAATTAATTGGTAACATTTGATTAGCAACACTGACACATTCATGTAAAATACAGCAAAATGGCTATGTTTTGACAGCTACTTATTATTATTCATTCAATTTGTATTCGAATTATTTAATATTTACTTGAATTATTTATTTATTTAATGTGTATTTTAATTATTTATTTAAATTAGTAACATTTGAATAGCACATTAATGTAAAGTACTGCGAAATGGCTATGTTTTGACAGCTTATTTAATAGTTACCCGTTTTTAAGGGTTTTCCTCCTGGATTTCTGTAACATATAAATTGAAAATACCACATCTGTTTGTTTTATGATAAGCACTGAAACGCTGAATACTGTGAATATGACACTGACTATTGAATGTGAAATATTGAAAAAATAGCCACATGTTGATGGCTTATCAATGTTCTTGTGTGTTTAAGAAATTAGTATGAGCTTTATGTTGTACATGAGTTTTTTATTTGTTTGTTCTTTAGCACTTTCCTTGCTTGTTTTATGATGAATGTATTTAATATTGCCATAATAATAAGCACAGACTCATTTTAATTCAATGGTAAGACATGATTTGTGGAGTTAACTGTTTTTGTAGAAAAACGAATGTTGGAGTTATCTGCTTTTGCCCAAAAAACTTAAGTGTGAATGGAAAAAAAAGCTTTTTTATTAAAGTTTTATTTTTTTTAAATACCTCTATTTTGTTATGTCATTCCTCCTTAGTCAAAGCCACTCAACTTTGGTTTGACTCATATCACCTGAAGCAAATAATGAAAAATCTATTTTTCTGAAAATTTATAAAAACGGAGTTATCTGTTTTTGCAAATGAACTCTTCATATAATGTCCTTAGTTTATTAACTGTATTTTTATCAAATAATGTAGAAAATTGTTTTTGTTTTGCCTTCCGGGATAGAAGTTTTCAGTAAGATGTTTTCTAATAAAGTGGTTGTTACATTTTTTTATGTAAGCGCATTCTCGTCTCCTCTTAATTTAGCACTGCAGCGGATGTGAGTGGGTGGAGCTATGGGCATTCCTTGCCATCTGTCTGTGTTCAACATTAAAGACGTAGCCAAGTCGGTGAAGTGAGCAGGCGACGTTACGGTGCAAATATATTGAGCAACAAAAACGCAAGTTAATTAAAGACAGACCGGAAAAGAACTTTGCGCGTAATTATCATAGAAAATCAAATTTACTAACTGCAAGCAGATCTGGGCTGATCAGACCCGCGAGGTCCTCAAGGCTTTACCTGGGGTCTGTCATACTTGTTATTATGCTGCCCAGATTGACGACGCAGATGTTGATGTGATTGCTTATAAGATGTTTCTGGGTCCGTAGCGGGTTGAATACAACTACGGCTGGCCCTGTGCAGTGGGAAAGCAGGCTGCCCACTTCCGTACGTACGTTCCTCAGTGGGCAGCTTCTGGAGTGGAATCGTATAGAAACACAAATCACCAGCCCGAACACCAGAGAGGCTATCTTGAAAGGACCAGTCGGCTAACCCAAGCAGGGGCTGATCTGGATTGTTTTCAGGGTTTACTCCCATAGATCCGCTGTCTTTGCAATACTAGGGGCAGTGCTAAGAGCCACAGCATGCGGTCTTCGGCATGTGAGAGGCTAGGTAGTGCGGCCACTTGCTTGTATGCTGCGCATCACATGCTGTTGGATATGGGGAGACCAGAAATGGGCATTCCTTGCCGTCAGTCTGTGATCAACATTATAGACATAGCCAAGCCAGTGATGTGAGCTGGCGTTACGGTGCAAATCTACTGAGCAACAAAATAATCGCAAGTTAATTAAAAGCAGACTCGACAATAAGTTTGCGCGTAATTATTGAAAATCAAATTTATTACTAGCATGGGCACATTTACACTCGTTTCAAACTTTTCTTTGTTTTGCCGTCACTTGCCAAGTAACCATGAGAGCACATTACCTTACTAGCTAACTTGCTTTTCCTTTGTTGCTTTGTATATTTTTGCCATTTCATTTTAATTGATGAATGGCCGTAATTTGTAGCAACTCGATTGCCACACTTCTTGTAGCGCGGCAAAATGTACTGTAAGCTAAGGCTGCTGTTGTGACATCCTAGAACCCCTAGAACCATGTACGCAGCCAACACTCGCCTTACTTTTTCATATTAAAATGATATGGATATATCCATGAACTGAGTTGTATAATTCCACTACTTTGAAGAGCACCAAGTTTGATGCGTTATGTGTAATGTGTCAGCTGAGTAGCATCTAAGGTAATGTCCATATGAGTGCATTTATAGTACTACATAAATTCGGTTCGAACACTGCTTAGCGAATCATTTATTAAACATTCTTCATTCTTAAATTACATACAGAGCTTGATACTTGAGGACGATACTTTTCAGCAATTTGGCAGATGAGATCCAAAATTATAACTCTTTTTATGCATGATCCAAACAAGCACTGAACATACATACTCATTATTTGTGGCATAGCCTTTATTAGATCAAAGTTTTTAGTACGTGGAAACATCTAAGTATATGAAATCTCAACATCTAATGTTCGTGAGCAGCATCTGAGATCGAGAGTGATGCAGGTAGATACTACGGTGTGGCTGATTTTCATCTGAAAAAAGATAATAGCTACGCGTCCTAAAAAGTGCAACAGTGGAACATGAGATGAAGATCGAGTACATGTACAACCCCAATTCCGAAATAGTTGGCATGAAGTGTAAATTGTGAATAAAATCAAAATGCAATGACTTTCAGATCACATGAGCCATTGTTAGAATAGAACATAAATGAATTTATGAATTATGAAAAACATAAATTTCAAATGTTTAAACTGAGACATTTTACATTTTTATCTACAAAATGAGCTTCTGTAAAATTTTCCGGCTGCATCAGGTCTCAAAAAAGTTGGGACATAGGCAAAAAAAAAGGGCCTGAAAAAGCTAGCCTAAATTATGCAGAGCCGGCCACCATCATAAAATTGGGTACCGCAACTACAATCGATATTAACCTGCACTTAGAAATGTAGTGAGACAGTACTCAAATTATTATCAAGACAGACTTTATTCGAAATGGAATGGGGGTGGTGGACAGAAGGGCACGACCTCCAGTTCGCTGACATGCAGAAATAAATGAATTAACTGTTCAACGCATTCCAAGAGGCTCAGATATCTCTGGGGAAAGACAGAAAAAAGGTGCTTTAAAACAAAGGTAAAAATGACGCAGTACAATGTGCATAACATTTCAGGGTAGACCCACATTTTACTATACTCCACGGAATGGTTTTAAGTCACGTTAGCTGAAAGTAAATTAGCTTGCCAGAAACAAAAGTTTAAGGCTCCTGACTTTGAAACATATTGGTTTTTAAGGCGCGTGCAGTGCGTTGTGTGTTCAGTTTATTACCTTGAATCCGGAGAGGATATTGGAATTCGCAGACAGACAAGCAAGAACCGTCTGGCTCCATTAATGTGGTTTTTCATTGTTTAACTAAATAGGACACGAGCCTGGGGCGCGTTTCCCAAAAGCGTAGTTGCAGCAACTTACGTAGTTCGTCTATTCACAGTCAATGGTTACAACTATGGAAGTTAGCATCTTTGATTTCGGGAAACGCACCCCTGATTAATGTCACATTACACAACAGCAAGTCAACTATTTTGTCTACATATTTTTGAGTTGAAATCAATAGTATAACTTCCCTGTTAAATATCAATCGTTTTAAATATTTGATATTGCATTTGTGTTTTAAAATTGTATCTCAAACTATGATTAAACCTTAACCAGCGGCGATGTTTTTTTGTATTATTATTCCCGCTCATACTTCGATCAGGGTGCAGTCTGCAGCGGTCAGAGTTCCATTTCCGGAGAAAAGTGACCGTGAACACGCACCCTGGGTCGGAGTTCCACGAACGCGAGCCGTTGTCATGGACACCTCGGATACCAGCGCGTGAGCCCAACATTACGTATGTGTGAGCAAAAGGTCGCACAGCGCATGTCCGCGAGGGTCCAGAAGCTTGGCATCCATGTCAGCGTGCTGCCCCATTGAGCAATTTCCATTGAAATGAATGGGCGGCTATTTTCCAGTTGTATATCCAGTGAAATATAAAACATCCTTGGGCTGCACAGATCACGGACTGAGACAGCTGATTAGCATCATAACACCGCGGTGAGGGTGAATAGCGGATTAAAAAAAAAAAAAAAAAAAACTGGCACTCGCCTTCTGCTCTTGATTAGCTGCTCGCCCCACTGCTGCACATCGTGTGCGAGACAAAAAAAAAAAAGAAAAGAAAAGAAAAAAATATATTAAAAAATCTGATTCAACAGGCAGGTTTACTCTTGCTTCGTCTTCTGCTCCAAAGACTGTTTGTTTTTAGAAGCCTCAAGTGTGTAACTACAGTTACGACACTGAGGAAGGCCTGATTGGTAACAGTACATTACAGGAGCAAAGCGAGGGGAGAAGGGATACTTTTCACAACGTAAACAGAAAGTATGCAGCCGTATCACGGTCAAGATTTGTTTTTTTTTGTTTTTTTTTTAAAATCTCTGCCAGGTCTCAGGTAGGTTCGACAAATGTTCATGAGTATTAGACACAGATTAAAAAGCTAGTCTAAAATGCAGGTCCTCATGATATTCAGGGGGGACAAATTCAGGTTACAATATGCCACTTAAAACATTCCCAGATAACAATAGATTCAACTTCTAACCTTTTTCGGGTGATACAAGCCCCATGAAATTCAGGTAGCGAACAATGGGTGCAAGCAAACATGCTATTCTTCCTTGAAAGGGGCTCGCCATTTTATTAGAGTAGTCGCTTAGCTATGACGCTATTCCGGCTTCTCTGCGTATGCGCTGCATACAGCATAGACATCATTGTCCAAAGGCTATGACAGTGCACAAGGGAACCCCACTCATTGATTGTGCCAGTGATAGAGACATTTGGCATATCTATTTCACTCACTGACTCATATAACAGTAATAACTCAAAGTACTGCAATTTCCTGAACTATCCTGCCACAGTGCAAAGTTTCCCAAAAGCGTAATTCATACACACACGGTCAGTGGTTCTGACTAGGGCTAAGCAAGTTAGCATCTGTGCTTTTGGAAAATGTACCCCAGATTAGCAGGCCAACCATCTCATAAAAACTGATACGTGCCAATAGCAACTGTTGCTCCTGTTATTCACATTCATTATAAACCTTGACTAGGTCGTACAACCGATAAATCATCTCACAATTTATAATTTGAGCACTCGTCAGGATGCAGCATTATTAACTAACGCCCTAAGCAGTCATATTTTTTCGCCAGATGACTAGCTAATTCCCGAGCTGACTATAATCATATACAAATAAAGCTGATCAACGTAACCTTAGTCAGGCTGCACAGATCATAACACCGCGGCGAGGGTAAACATCGCATTAAAAAAAAAACTGGCACTCACCTTCCGCTCTTGATCAGCTGCTCGCCCAATAGTTATGTCACTGAGGAAGGCCTGATTGGTCATCAGGGTGCAGTCTGCAGTGGTCAGACTTCCATTTCCGGTGAAAAGTGATTGTGAAGACGCACCCTAGGTCGGAGATCCAAAAGCGCAAGCCGTTGTCATGGACACCTCAGATTCCAGCGCGTTCATGAGCCCCACACTACGCATGTATCAGCAAAAATCACACAGCGCACGTCTGCGTGGGTCCGGACCTGGCCCCCATGTCAGCGTGCTGCGCCATTGAGAATTTCCATTGAAATGAATGGGCGGCCATTTTCCAATTGTATATCCAGTGAAATATAAAATATCCTTGCTGCAGAGTGCACCCTGATGTACGTATGAGCGGAACGAAAGAAAAAGAAAACATAGCCGCCGGTGAAGGTTTAATCATGGTTTGGGATACAATTGTACAACACAAATGCAACACCAAATGTTTAAAACGACTGTTATTTAACAGGGAAGTAATACTATTGATTTCAACTCAAAAATGTCAGCAAAATACAAAACCCAAAACCAGTGAAGTTGGCACGTTATGTAAATCGTAGATAAAAACAGAATACAATGATTTGCAAATCCTTTTCGACTCATATTAAATTGAATACACTGCAAAGACAAGATGTTTAATGTTCAAACTGAGAAACTTTATTTTTTTTTGCAAATAATCATTAACTGAGAATTTAAAGGCAGCAACACATTGCAAAAAAGTTGGCACAGGGGCCTTTTCACCACTGTGTTACATCGCCTTTCCTTTTAACGACACTCAGTAAAAGTTTGGGAACTGAGACCAATTTTTGAAGCTTTTCAGGTGGAACTCTTTCCCATTCTTGCTTGATGTACAGCTTAAGTTGTTCAACAGTCCGGGGTCTCCGTTGTCGTATTTTACGCTTCATAATGCGCCACACATTTTCAATGGGAGACAGGTCTGAACTACAGACAGGCCAGTCTAGTACCCGCACTATTTTACTACGGAGCCATGCTGATGTAACACGTGCAGAATGTGGCTTGGCATTGTCTTGCTGAAATAAGCAGGGGCGTCCATGAAAAAGACGTTGCTTGGATGGCAACATATGTTGCTCAAAACCTGTATGTACCTTTCAGCATTAATGGTGCCTTCACATATGTGTAAGTTGCCCATGCCTTGGGCACTAATACACCCCCATACCATCACAGATGCTGGCTTTTGGTCTTTGCGCCTATAACAGTCCTGATGGTTCTTTTCCTCTTTGGTCTGGAGGACACGACGTCCACAGTTTCGAAAAATAATTTGAAATGTGGACTCGTCAGACCACAGAACACTTTTCCACTTTGCATCAGTCCATCTTAGATGAGCTTGGGCCCAGCGAAGCCGGCGTTGTTTCTGGGTGCTGTTGATAAATGGCTTTCGCTTTGCATTGTAGAGTTTTAACTAGCACTTGCAGATGTTGCGACGAACTGTAGTTACTGACTGTGGTTTTCTGAAGTGTTCCTGAGCCCATGTGGTGATGTCCTTTACACACTGATGTTGGTTTTTGATGCAGTACCACCGGAGGGATCGAAGGTCACGGGCATTCAATGTTGGTTTTCCGCCTTGTCGCTTACGTGCAGTGATTTCTCCAGATTCTCTGAACCTTTGGACGATATTACGGACCGTAGATGATGAAATCCCTAAATTTCTTGCAATAGCTTGTTGAGGAATGTTGTTTTAAACTGTTCGACAATCAGCTCATGCATTTGTTCACTAAGTGGTGACCCTCGCCCCATCCTTGTTTGTGAATGACTGAGCATTTCAGGAAAGCTGCTTTTATACCCAATCATGGCACCCACCTGTTCCCAATTAGCCCGTTCACCTGTGGGATGTTCCAAATAAGTGTTTGATGAGCATTCCTCAACTCTCTCAGTCTTTTTTGCCACTTGTGCCAGCTTTTTTGAAACATGTTGCGGGCATCAAATTCCAAATGAGCTAATATTTGCAAAAAATTACAAAGTTTACCTGTTCGAACATTAAGTAACTTGTGTTTGCAGTGTATTCAATTGAATATAGGTTGAAAAGGATTTGCAAATCATTGTATTCTGTTTTTATTTACGATTTACACAACGTGCCAACTTCACTGGTTTTCGGTTTTGTAGTTGACTTGCTGTTGTGTAACGTGAGTCAGGGGTGCGCTTCCCGAAATCACAGATGCTAACTTCCATAGTTGGAACCATCGACTATGAATGGATGAATTACTTAAGTTTTTGCAACTACGCTTTTGGGAAACTTGCCCCAGGCTCGTGTCCTCTTTAGTTCAAGAATAACCACATTAATGGAGTCAGACGATTCTTGCACGTCTGCGTGCGAATTCCATTATCTTTTCCGGATTCAAGACTATAAACCGAACGCACAACACTGCAAGTGCCTTATAAACCGATATGTCTTAAAGTCAGGAGCCTTCAACTTTTGTCAATTCTGGCAAGCTAATTTACTTTTAGCTTGCGTAACTTATAACCATTCCGTGGAGTATAGTAAAATGTGGGTCTACCATGAAATGTTACGCGCATTCTACTGCGTTATTTTTACCTTTGTTCTAAAGCTCTTTTTTTCTGTCTTTGCCCAGTTATCTGAGCCTCTTGGAGTGCATTGAGCAGTTCATCCATGAATTTCTGCATGTCAGCGAACCGGAGGCTGTGCCTTTCTATCCACCCCCTATTACCTTTCCAATAAAGTCTGTCCTGATAATAATTTGAATACTGTCTCATTACATTTCTAAGTGCAAGTTATCATCGATTGTATTTGAGGTACTCAATTTTATGATAGTGGCCGGCTCTGCGTAATTTAGGCTAGCCTTTTCAGGCCTTTTTTGCCTGTCCCAAATTTTTTGAGACCCGTTGCAGCCAGAAAATTTGAAAGAAGCCCATTTTGTGGATAAAAATGTAAAATGTCTCAGTTTAAACATTTGAAATCTTATCTATGTTCTATTGTCTGTAACATTGGCTCATGTGATCTGAAAGTCATTGCATTTTGATTTTATTCACAATTAACACTTCGTCCCTACGGTTTCAGAATTGGGGTTGTTCATCTGCTTGATCTTCATCTCCTGCCCACCTGTTGCATTTTTTAGGACTCGTAGCTTTTATCTTCGTTCTGATGAAAATCAGCCACACCGTCAAATCTACCTGCATCACTCCCGTTTATCTCAGATGCTGCTCACGAACATTAGATGTTCGGATTTTGACACTCACGTTTCCACCTACCTAAAACTTCGATCTAATAAAGGCTGAACAATCTTTGCATGTGTAGAAAGAGAAACTACACTATGTCCATTATCCAGATGTAACTGTCAATAACATCATTGAAGTCGGTGCGGAAGTCAGGAAAGCTGTCATAACAGTCAGCTAGCTCGAGCACACATCCACACGTGTGGCCAATAGGCCTCCTTGAGAATTTAGACATGCTTGAAAACATTATTTCAATTCTGTCACATGTGATTACATCACTTCCTGTGGTGAATCTTCACCCAACTCCCTCAGATACCTTTTAAGGTGATTCTCCACCTCTCTTTGCTTAGGAGTCATCATCTCAGGGAAGTGGAGGAGCCCTTGCACTTTGCGTGGAGTTGGTTTGAGGCTGCCAATGATGTTCACAAGCTCATCATGGTCAAGGGCGATGTTTTGATGTATCACTTCCCGCCAGCAGTCTATCATGTACATTGGCTTTTCTACGAGCTCCTTGTGTGAAATTTCGAATAGGATGTCTTTCAGTGTGTCTGCGGCAACTGGTCTTCTGCATTCATAGGTTTCTAGAAATCAAACAGAGGAGAAATTATTCAGGGCCCTCGAGAGGATGACACAATCCTGTCCTCTCACAAAACGCATGAAAGTTTCAAGTAGATCACTGCTCACTTTTCCATACAAGTTTTCTTCCAAAAGAGGAAGTGCCAGCTTGATTGGTAGGTACTGACAGGTTTTACACCCTAAAACAAAAACTCTTCCAATGGCCTTCCACGTTTCACTGTTGTAATCATGGCGGATGAAAGGAATCTTTACATCGGTTCCTACTGTGGAGCGGTCATAAAATTCCTGCCAGAAAGATGAAAAAACATCCCGAACAACACCTGAGCCAACACCATTTTCCTCTGTGTTATCAGGAAGCAATTTCTTGATAAGCACCACTGGATCCATGAATTTGTTGATCATTTCATTAAGGCAGTTGCCATGATGGATGACAATCATTTTAGGAGAAGTGACTGTTAATGTAGAGGATAGATCACGGGGTGCAGGTGGCATGGAGGGCAATGGTGGATCACTGGGTGCAGGTGGCATGGAGAGCAATGGTGGATCACTGGGCGCAGGTGGCATGGAGGGCAATGGTGGAACACTGGGCGCAGGTGGCATAGAGGCCAGGAGTTGGCGGGGTAGATCAGTGGATGCCTCTGAAGTGCTGGGCTGCTGTAAAATGGCAAAATCAAATGGTTCAGTATCATCTTTTGCATCTGAATATTCTCTGTTGGCTGGACCAAGCACAATTTCAGGGTCAACATCCAAAACATTGTCTGAAACGGTGTACACATGTTCATTTTCCATCCTGTAAGGGTCTATCAGCTGAGCACCCAAAATGCCAACCTCCAAGCTATTTTGTTGAGGTTCTTCATGCCCAAGATCTTCTATTACTTGCACGGCAGCATCCATCTGTAGATCTCCGTGAGAGTCGTCATCTTTTATCTCTATTACATCTTCACTGTTTTTTGGTTTTGCAGCATTATCATTTTCAAACTCCTCTTTAGGGAAGGTGGTGATATAAAATCGTAACCTGGCCATGCAGAGAGTATCATAAATGAGTCCAATGGTAACATTGTTATGGATTGGATTGTGTTTGTTATCCCAAACTTCGAAATCAAACTGTTTTTTGTGGCCTTTGGTTGAAAGTCCCTCTGGAAAAAAGAATTGTTTTCCTTTTTCAAGGGTAGTATCCATCCCACATTCAACATCAACATCTACTGTTCTTGTGCCGCCTCCTTGTTTTGTTCTTATCTGCTTTAATTGTCCCTTCTCATGATGCAACCATCCAATTTCAACCTTGCGGCGACTTGCTCTCCCTCTCTTCCTAGAGGGGTGTGACTGTGTGGATTTACTGTTTGTGACTTTCTCTACCCTTTCATTTACATCCCCATCTTTCTTCTGCTGGAGCTTTGCTTTGGGTTTCTCGAAGAGGCCCATCTTTCGGGTCTGAAATGGAGTTTGATTTTTACAGAAATTAGTCAATGCTAGCCGATCTCCATAGGAAGAGATGTATTTGGCTAGCTCCCCATCTTCCATAAGAGGGATGATATCTTTATCAATCTGTTAAAGCACACAGTAATTAAATTTAAATTCACTTACTTTAATTAATTAACATAAATAACCACTAAAACATTGATTGATAAATTAGTAATTAGGCTATCTGAATTCAATGTATAATGTAGGTCCTGGAATAATAAGGTTATCCAGGCTAAAATATTCAATATGCGAATTAAAAGGACAACAATGTCAATACCACCAATGGCCACTTATACAGTGGTGTGCAAAATAATAGCAGTGTGTTTAATAATGTACGTCAAGCTCAAATTTCTTCAGTAATTTTTATGTCCATGCACTGGGGGCACTGCACATGATTCTACAAATTAAAACATGGGAAAAACATGTATATTGTTAAATTACATTACAGAAAATGAGATATTATATATGATTGGGCTTTTCAAAAAATAGCAGTGACTGCAGCCTACTTCAGAAATTCAGATATGAACAATACATTCTTTCAGATTTAGCACTCTTGTGAATTACTAATGTATAGTTGGATTACCAGTTTCTGAGAACTGATATCTTTGTTGCCTGGAATCCAACTTCATTTTTTTGCATTGGGAGCAGCCTTATTTATGTCACTCCACTAGTTTTCTATCGAATTAAGATCAATTGTTTGGGCTGGTCATTCCATGAATTTAAATTTGTTAATCTGGTACGTAAATGTTGATCACTTCCTGGTGTGTCTGGGGTCACTAGGCTCATTCGTCTGTCATAGATTTATTCAAGATGGATACGGATGCCTGTAGACAGTGATGTATTCTGGGTGAAAAACAGTGCATGCTGGTTAGACGCGGTGCCCGACTTCTGTTGACGCGAACAAATGTTGCGACAACGTCGACAAAGCGCAAGCATGTCGCGTCACCCAAAACTCGTGGGATCACCTAACTTACAGCCAAATCTTGCAGTTGCCCCAGCTCGGCTGGATGAACGCCTAGTTACTAATTGTAGGCCTATTTGATTTGATCCCAATGAAAAAGTCATGTGCACCTACCTAATAAATAGGCTAAATAAATAAATACATTCATAAATACATGAATAAATTGGCCTAAAAAAATGAGCTCTGTGGCTGGCTGGCTAGCTGGCAGCCTACAGGTTGATCAACCCCTTCTAGTGATATAATTTGACATGACATACGCTTGAACTCAGGTGTAGCTATGCAATGAACACTGCCGATATGCTCTGATGTACATTAACAATTGACAGTGTTTTCATGATGCATTCTATAGATATGTAGATCTAAGGCAGTGGTTCTCAAATTCGGTCCTGGCGCTCCCCTGTGTATGCTGGTTTTTGTTCCAGCCACAACTGCAATTCTAAGATCTCAATAAGCTGTTACTTTGTCTTAATTAGCAGCATTCCATGTTTAGAGTAGTTATTTACCATCTTAAGTCACATTTGGATGGACACATCTATTCTGCTATGGAGAATAAAAACCCTTGAACATCTTGTGCTTAATTTTCAATATTGCTGGGATTTTCAGGTGAAAACGTTTTTAAACAGATCAAATTAGACTCTGAGAAAATCAATAAGCTCCAAATTAGGTTTCTGAATGCAGGTGTTTTGAGTTTTTCCCAATTAACCTGCCTGAACCAAATAAAATCAACAGAAAACATAACAGGTGTGACTCCATTGTTTGCCAAGTAAATTGTAGGGTTTTACCTCCATGTGTTAAGAGTTTCACCAATGAGGAACCTGTGGATATTTGCATAAATGCACCTAATTAAAACAAAACAACAGCTTGTTAAAATCCTAGAATTGCAGTTGCGGCTGGAACAAAAACCAGCATACACAGGGGGGCGCCAGGACCGAATTTGAAAACCACTGATCTAAGGCACTTGCGCAATAAGAAGGAATTGTGTACAACCTGTCTGTAAAGGCATTTAATGGATGTAATGCATAAAAAACAGTTTCATATAAGGTGTCATGGATCAGTTTGCATATAGGCCTATCAGAATACTTGAAGACGCGAGTTGTCTTGTGCTGAATAGAAGTACCCTTGAAATGACTGATTCAACTGCACAATAACCCTAAACACACCAGTAAGTGATGACCATCTTGGTGCAAGACCAGCTCGCTCCTTGACCCTAACCCTAACTCTTGTTTGGGCGGCATGTCTGGCAGGCATGCTGCCTTAAAAACACTGTTTTTGGCAAAAAAACACCAAAGATCACAAGACCATCAATTTTAAAGTTATGGAATGACCAACCCAAACAATTGATCTTAATTTGATAGAAAAGTAGTGGAGTGACACAAATCATGCTGTTTCTAATGAAAAACCATTAAATGAAGAGGAATTGTAGACTATTATTAAATCATTCTGGGCTGGACAGTTCACAGGGGGCTGAAGTTGGTAGATTCAACAAAGTAACAATTTTCCATAAAGTAATTAATCAATGGATACATTTTCGATGTGTTAATTTGTACCATCATGTGCAGTTCCCCCAACGGAATGGACATAAAACCTATTCAAGGATTTTGAAGTTTATTTGCATTGTAGACACACTGGAAATTTCCCAGTTGGACTACTGCTATTATTTTGCACACCACTGCAGATACCACTTCTTCATAAGTGAAGTGAATTACAATTAGCACAGTTTCCTAAATTATTTGTACATAACTAGTGACATTCCAATATTAAATATGTAGTTTTAAGATATACCTTATCCTCCTCCAGAAGGTTTATGACTTCCTTTGGGACACCACGTTGTCCTAGGAAATCTGGCACTGTGATGACTTCTTGCAGAGCTAAAAAATAGATATTACATTTGATCATCAAACCTGTACCAAAAATGTATTCAGTCTACACATGGCTCATTATAAGAATAATTAGGACACCAACGGCTTTAACAACTCCCAGTGTAAATAAAAAAATAGAAATAATAAAAGAAATAAACTGTTTAGTGGTGACAGAGAAATGAGAAGTACGCCAACATATAAAAATCAGCTGGCCTGAAGAGCTTGTGTCCCCCGTCACAGAAGTGACCAGAAACATGTGGCAAAAACTGTTTTGATGGCTGAAAATAATGTGGTGCACTGTACCACTAATAATGTAAAGTACAATGACACTGTAGCTCATTGGTCATTGGTTGAACAGAGAGATGGATGAGGGATGGATCATTGTGATATGAGCTAAAATATAACCATGGGTTATGAGAGAGATTACAATTTTCATGACTTGTGGATGACGGACACATCGCCAAGGCATAGTTTTGTGCCCATGGCTGAGATCAACCTAACAAGCCAATAAGAATGTCATATGAATTTGGTGAGCCTCCATCAAAGCTGTCAAAAGTTTTTGCGAGTACAGTGTTCCTCACATCTTTTTGCTCAGTGACCTTGAAAACTGGGTGAAGGTCACGCATCATTGAACTAGAGCAAGGCCTTCATGAGAGGCATATGTGGAGTGAATTTGGTGATCCTCCATCAAAGCTGTCAAAAGTTATTACGAGTACAGTGTTCTTCACATGTTTTTGCTCAGTGACCTTGAAAACTAGGTCAAGGTCAATCATCATTGAGCTTGAGCAAGGCCTTCATGAGAGACATATGTGGTGTGAATTTGGTGATCCTCCATCGAAGCTGTCAAAAGTTATTGTGAGTACACTGTTCCCGGACGGACGGACGGATGGACGAACAGCATTTCTATGTCCCCCGTTCCGCGGGGCAACAATGCAAGTAACTGAAATAGATTTATAGAACTGTCTCGCTGTACGGACTCTCAACCAAACGAGTATAGGCTAGGCAACGCGAGGCTCAACGGAACGCTGAAGTAAGCTAACTGGACAATTCGAGGGCTCTACGAGTCTTGTAATATGGTCAATCTCCCGATCAAGAAGCGTTTTCTTGTTTTAAGTATATAGTAGGCCCCACATAGCCTAGGCATGGTCAACCAGAATACGAATCTGACCGTGCCATTATTAGCCAAATTGAAATCCTACGGTTTACACGAGAAAACACACTCTGGAATTCTGGAACGTAGGCTACTAGGTTTATCGCTTTAAATGGGTTTTATCAGACATTAAGAAGGCCTTTGATAGCCTAGGTTGTTTGTGAGAGTATTCACTTTGCTGACAATTCCGCAACACGTTTGCCTAATCAGGCGGTTAACTAAGGTTAGCACTATCATAGCAGAAAGCACCAGAGTGAATGCTGACCTACAAATAGCATTGGCCTAGTGTAAATATAGCCAGGTACACTTATAAACTTACATTGTGCAGCCATGGGTCTTCTGTGCCTCCTCGTAGGTAGGTGCATAGCTCAAGATCGCGGCCTGTGATGTGACTTCAATACGCGCTGCCTCCTTTGTTAGAAGATGGCTTAGATTTTTTATTATTTTTTTTCCTACATGAACGTGTCATCATCTCGCAAATTTGCAACTTGTAATGGCACAAAAATCCGAGTTTATTTCTCGTAAATTTGTGAGTTTTTTCTCGTAAATTTGCCATTTTGGAATGTCACAAATATTCAAGCTTTTTCTCATAAATTTTTGTCTTTTTCTCTGAATATTACCCCCCCTTTCTAAAACAATAATATTTATACGTGGCCCTAATACGCCGTCGTAGGTAAACCACCTAATCACCGAAGACCGATCACATGAGTTATCGAGAAAAAACTGCGAGTCAAATTAAACTAAATTTACGAATGTATATTTTGCGGGGAACTGCTTTTTTCCCCTCTTACATAGCTAGCTACGTAGAGTAGATAAACAGTATTAGGAACTTCCTTAAACGACGTAGTTGAGTTGGGGGACTGATTGTTAGAGTGAGCTGCTTGGCAGACAAATACCAATATTGTCAGGGCTCTCATCTCAATAAGTTAACGCGCTCTCACGCCAAACATGACATTTCTCACGCTGAGAAGCGATAAAACTCGCCGCACATTAGTAAATTAGACTGTATATAACAGATTAGTATACTATGAATGGATGTGGAAGACGGCTATGCTTGAATCAACAACCTATCAGCCAATCAGAAAATAGAATTTCTTGTTGTTAGGTGAAATAGCAACGCCGTAATCATGTCTTTCATACGCGCGCGAATGCTATTGTGTGCTCACCACCGAGAAGCGCTCCAAGTGGAATTACGAAATCAGGTTATCACTTCATCACTTTTCATTCCAATAACAGCTTATCAAAGTCGAGGAACTATGAATGATATTTGCTTTATGAATCATTTTTACCCCAATTGAACAGCTTTGCACGGCTATGGATAGATGAATTGACTTGTAACTTGTCACGGGGAGAGTGGGGGCTCTCTGCCCTCCATGTAGTGTATTTTGGCTAAAAACAAACCCTGCTACGATACGTTGTCAGAGGTGGTACTGCAACATCTCTTGTTTGTGACTGACAAAACGATACAAATACACAAAATAATTATTTAATTTAGCCTATGTTATACTGGGGAGTCCCAATGAAATTAAAAAAGCACAAATATTTGGGGGAATGAAGAGTCACTTCTTATTTCAGTATACTGGCAGATGTTTGATATTCAATAACTAATCCTGGTGTGTCATCTAGTGGTAGAATATTGTAACTGCGTGCATAAATATGCAGCTCCACGTCCACCGGCGGACACATCTGCACAAAGATACACCGTTGTTCTTCTCGAACATGCTAAATCCAGATAATCCATAATTGATGCATTCAAAACTTGAGAGCCCTGAAATGGTTTCATCCCCGGTCATGACAATTCAGATCTAGTGAGGTGCCGTTGGAGGTCAGTTAGGGGAGGCAGAATCTCGGCATTAGCAATTTTCTTTTATCTAGGGTGAGCAATGTCATTAGGTAGAGGGTTCAAAATGTGGCCAAAACTATGTGACGGTTGCAGGATCATCGCACTTTTGGAAAGAGATTTCCAGGGTGGGTTTGTCTGCCACCGGTGCCAGCTAATTGAGCATCTGGAGAGCAAGATCCTTGATCTTCAGGGCCAGTTGGCGGCGCTACATAGTTCGCAATCAGTAGAGTTCCTAGAGGAACTAAGTAGTATGTCATTTAGAGAAATGGTGTGTACGCCGAAGCAGGGTGGTACAGGGATCCCAGAGCAGGCAAGGAGAGAAAGTTGGGTGACTGTAGGTCGGCAGCGCAGGAAAGGGCATGCATGCCGTACAGCGACAGGTTCTCCAGTGGTTGAGGTGTCCAACCGATTCCAGCCCTTGCAGGAACTCGACTTGGCCCCTGACCCTGAGAGTGAGGGGACTGATGAGCAGCAGGGCACCCTGTTGGCCTCTACCCCTCAGATAAGAGAGTTATTGATAGTGGGGGACTCAATACTTAGAGGAATAGATACCTTAGTCCTACCAGGTAGGAGACCTCCTGGAGCGTGCAGACAAGCTCCTGGCCAGAGCGCGGAGGGATCCAGTTGTCATGGTCCATGTTGGGACAAATGACATAGGTAAGGGTAGGTTTGAGGTTCTGCAAGGCAAATTTGTGGAATTAGCTGAGAAGCTTAGGAGCAGATCCTCAACGGTAGTGTTCTCCGGGATTCTACCGGTACCACGTGCAAGCAGAGGTAAGCAGAATTCTATCTGGAGGTTTAACACGTGGCTATGAACCTGGTGTAGGAAAGAGGGGTATAGGTTTATGGGGCACTGGAACTTTTTCTGCGACAGGGGTGACCTGTTCAAGCCTGACGAGCTGCACCTGAACCGGAGGGGTACCTTTGCACTGGGCCAGCGTATGTTGTGGGAAGCACAGGATTATTTAAACTAGGGACTTGGGGGGCAGGCAGGTTAGTGAGTGTTACACATAGGGAAATGCAGACTGCCCCGATGGAAGCTGACGGCGTAACATGCACTATTGATGTTTTACTTTTAAAGCAGCAAAGCATAGAGGGGGGCTCAAGGCGGCGGCCACATGGGAAATCAAGGGGGAAGAGCATTAGTAATAACCTGAAATGTTTTTATTTAAATACAAGAAGCATAAGAAATAAATTTCCAGAACTTGAGGCCGTAGTGATCACTGAGGGCTATGACATAGTTGGGATAACAGAGACATGGCTATGTGAAGAGGATGGAGATGAATATAATATAGAAGGTTATAAGCTCTTTAGGAAGGATAGATGTAATAGGCGAGGAGGAGGCGTAGCACTCTATGTGAACGAAAAAATTAATGTACAGGAAATTCCCGAAATTGAACATTCCTTTTCCTGTGAAGATATCTGGGTCAGGCTCAATGGCAAACACGAGACAGGTTTAAACATAGGAGTATGCTATCGACCACCAGCTTTGGCAGTACTATCAATGAAGTGCTTTTTAGGAGGATTACGCAAGCTTGTAGCGGTGGTGGGACTATTGTCATGGGAGACTTAAATTATCCTGGTATCAATTGGGAAATGGTGAAAAGACAGAGTAGAGGGGAGGAAGAATTTCTAGATGTTATAAATGATAATTTCTTGGTGCAGTATGTAAATAGACTTACCAGAGAGAAGGCAATTTTAGACTTAGTGCTCTGTAATGACTCCGATAGAATTAGCAATGTTGAGGTACTGGAGCCACTTGGGACAAGTGATCACTCTGCCGTTAATTTTGATGTTTCATGGGAGGTTAAAAAGGTGCATTCTAAAGCAAAAATGTTCAATTTTAGGCGAGGAAACTTTGACAGGACGCGCTCATATCTAGCTGAAATAAAATGGGAGACACTCCTGGACTGTAAGTCTGTAAATGAGATGGAAAGATTTAAGGGGGTTTTACTTGAATCACAATGCAGACTCATTCCAAAGGTGTCCAAAAGTAAGCTGAAAAAGCAGAATCCAAAAGTATTTGTAGGATGTTGAGGGAAAAGAGGAATCTTAAGATGTTAATAAGATAAGATGTACATAAAGGATAACAATGAGAATACTAGGGCTGAATACTGTAAAATGTGGGCTGTGGTAAAAAGAGCTGAGGAATGCTAGAAGACTGTATGAAAGACAAATTGCAGAGGGGGCAAAAACTAACCCTAAGCGCTTATTTCAGTACTGTAGCAGAAAAAGGAAAGTTAAAGAGCAGGTTAAGTGCATAAAGAATAAAAATGGATCGCTGCTATATGATAACAAGCATATTGCGGATGCCTTAAACAGTTACTTTGTTGAGTATTTTACCTCAGAGGGGGTCTTTATTTGGCCAGAGGGCATGTCAAATGCTCAAGATTATTTAGTGGAAATTGAGGTTCGGGATAACTAAGTATTAGACAAGTTGCATAAACTAAAAGCAGATAAGGCGGCGGGTCCTGATGGCTTATATCCTAGAGTGGTCAGGGAAGCCGCTATCCGCCATCTTCAGACGGTCTTTAGAAACTGGAGAAATACCAAATGATTGGAAACAGGGCAATATAATACCAATATATAAGAAAGGGGACCGTACCAAGCCAGGAAACTACAGGCCAGAGAGTTTAACTTGCATTTCGTGCAAAATATTGGAATCTATCATAAAAGATGAGCTGGACTTATTTCTTGAACGTAACAGTGTCTTGAGGGATAGCCAACATGGTTTTCGGAAGGGGAGGTCATGCCTAACAAACCTTCTGGAATTTTTTGAAGAGGCCACCGGGACTTACGACCAGAGCAGGGCTTATGAAATCATATACTTGGATTTTCAGAAAGCATTCGATACAGTTTCGCATGAGACTAATTTTTAAAATGAGCTCCACTGGAGTTACATGAGGTATTCTGAAGTGGATTCAAAACTGGTTACAGAACAGAACACAAAGAGTAGTGGTCAGTGATATCTCATCTGAGCTGGGTATGGTGGGGAGTGGCATCCCCCAGGGATCGGTGTTGGGACCCCTGCTATTCCTCATTTACATTAATGACCTTGATAGGAATATTGAGAGCAGATTGATTAAATTTGCAGATGATACCAAATTGGGGGGTTTGGCAAATAGTCTAGGGTCCACTAAAGTGATTCAGGACGATTTAGATAGAATCCAGAATTGGGCAGAAATGTGGCAAATGAAATTTAATCTAGCAAAATTTAAAGTTGTATATGTAGGTAATAAAAAACATTAGACGGGATTAGTTCATGGGAGGTTTAAAACTGGAATGTGCTGCACAAGAGAAAGATCTGGGAGTGGTTGTTAACCAAACCCTCACAGGTTCTAGCCACTGTGCCGTAGCAGTTAAAAAAGCAAATCGGATGCTAGGATACATTGCCAAAAGTATTGAGTACAAATCTAAGGAGGTGATGCTTCTTCTGTACAACACGTTCGTTAGACCACACCTGGAGTATTGTGTACAGTTCAGGGGACCATACATTAAGAGAGATATAGAGGCTCTAGAGAAAGTTCAGAGAAGAGCCACTAAGCTTATTCCAGGTATAAAAGATGAAAGCTACGAGAAGAGGCTGAAAATCCTTAATCTCTTTAGTCCTAGGAAAAGGAGACACAGGGGTGATTTGATTGAGGTCTTTAAATATGTTAAAGGGATTAACAAAGTGAATCACGTAGGATTCCTTCGGCCAAGTGTTGTGAGTAGAACTCGGGGTCACAAATGGAAGTTGACCAAAGGTAAATTTAGCACTGATATTCGGAAATATTTCTTCACCCAAAGAGTAATTTTGTGGAATAGCTTGCCTGACCATATTGTTGAGGCAGAGACCTTGGGGGTTTTCAAGAGCAGGCTTGACCTAAAGCTAGATACCATCGAGTCATTTAGTATCTGAAGGGATATATTCACAATAGTATAAAGAAACTGGCAAGCTTAGTTGGGCTGAAAGGCCTGTTCTTGCCATTCATGTTATGTTATGAATCCTCACCGTTAAACTAACGATAACTCACTATTACTTTGATTATCAATCTGAGGATTGATTAACTTACTAGACTAAACGGCGGAAATGGCACACCACTTCCGTCCACAACATTATTACTTAGTGCATCAAATTTAAAATGCTCACGAGACAGCAAATTTGTTCATATTTGCTTTCAGTAAGCTAACGCAATGCCATTAACAGATATTAACACCTTTCTTATGTGGCATTCAATGTTTATGCGGAAGCTACATGTGTGAGAAGTGATTAAAGTTGCTTGCACTCTCGGAGCTTAAAAAAGCATATCCCTCGCCTCCTGCCTTGCTCTTTTCTCAGCTCCCACACTGGTGACACCGGCAACTCTTAGGACGTTTCCAGGGAGTGTTTGAAACGTTTTTTTTTTTTTTTTTTTTTGCACGATGATGACTAACACTGTTGCTATCAAGCTACCGTTTTGGGAGTTTTGGGAGGGTAATGCAGCGATTTGTATCATGCAGGCTGAGGCTCAATTTGCAATCCGGGATATTACAGCTGATAACACGAAATACTACTATGTCGTTGCAGCACTGGGCAACTCCACCGCAACATGGGTGGTGAGTTTTCTCCAAAACCCCCCAGAAGATGGCAAGTACGATGGTTTGAAGAGGCTGTTGCTGAGCACTTTTGAAATGAGTGAGTCTGAGCCGCCCGCCGCCTGCTCTCTCTGGCTGTTTTAGGCGACTCCAAGCCGTCGGAGTTGATGGATCACATGTTAGCACTGGTGGGCGACCACACACCATGTTTTCTCTTTCGGGAGTTGTTTATGCAGCAGTTGCCTGGCAAAGTGAGGGCAGTGCTGACCAACCAGGGACTAGCGGGAGCTGGCAAGAGAGGCAGACAAAATCGTCTCAGTCAAGCAACAGTGTCACACAGTGATGCACAGCTCCACCACCGGTGTTGCGGCGCCACTGGGGGATTACCCCGTTCAGGTTATTCGAGTTTCTCCGTATGCCTTTTGGCCTGAGAAACGCAGCTCAAACCTTCCAACGGCTGATGGACAGGTTGCTGCCGGACATGCCCTTCCTGTTCGTTTACCGAGACGACATCTTGATGGCCAGCGCGTCCAGGGAGGAGCACCTTTTGCATCTCACGCCCCTATTTCAGCGCCTCAGCGAACAAGCCCTGATTGTCAATACCGCCAAGTGCCGGTTCGGCTCGACCTCCATCGACTTCCTCGGCCACCGCCTCACCGGGGAGGGGGCGGTTCCACTGCCCGCCAACGTTAAGGCTGTCACGGACTTCCCGCAGCCCGTTACAGTTAGGGCCCTTCAGGAGTTTTTGGGCATGGTGAATTTTTATCATCGTTTTGTTCCGTGGGCTGCCCAGCTCATGTGGCCCCTCTACGAGGCCCTCAAGGGCAAGCCAGCCAAGCATGCCGTCAATTGGACAGAGGAACGCACCAGAGCCTTCATGGACACCAAGCTGGCATTGGCGAACGTGACCATGCTGGCCCACCTGCTGCCCGATGCCCCGATCGCCCTCACCACGGACGCCACGGATTACGCCGTCGGTGCCGTTTACGAGCAGCTGGTGGACGGCGTGTGGCAGCCCCTTGCCTTCTTCAGCTGGCAGCTACGGGCTTCTGAAAGTACAGCACATTCGACCGGGAACTGCTTGGACTCTACTTAACGGTGCGCCACTTCCGTTTCCTGTTGGAGGGCCGTACTTTCACAGCTTTCATGGATCGCAAGCCACTGACCTTCACCTTGACTAAGGGGTCCGAGCCTTGGTCAAGCCGACAGCAGCGCCAGCTCACGTTCATCTCCGAGTTCACGACGGACGTGCGCCACGTCACGGGGAAAGACAATCAGGTGGTAGACTGCCTCTCCCGCTCAAATCTTTATTCACTGAATTTTCAACCGATTTCCAAGTAGTTTGATTTGTTATAAACGTAACACATTTAGCTATCATCCTGGGGTGCGTTTCCCAAAAGCGTAGTTGCTAAGTAAGTTAGCAACTTACATAGTTTGAACTATGTAGTTGCGCCGCCAGTGTTTCCCGAAACCATCGTTCGAACTATCAAGGTAACTTGCGTAGTGCGAACCATCGTTAAACGATGCAGGTGTTCCCCAAAACCGTAGTCCGAACCAACGTTCGCAACCACTGTCGTGCAGTTGTGTACTTACTACTGCTCCCCAGCTGTAGTTAGAAGCTTAGTTCCGGATGATTGCGTCAAAAAATGCAGTCCACGAAAGGTAAACATAAGGTTAGTAGCTGAAAATATTCGATGATCTTGCTGTACAAACATATATAACATCAACACAGTGATTTGAAAATGTAGCTACTCGGGAAAAACACTTTTTGTTGTATTTCTCTGTTCATGAGTGGGCCTATGGTTGGATCTCTGGAATTATATCTCTTGTAGCCTTCGCATGTGTTAGCAAAGAAACTTTAATGTTCGGCAACGATTAACTACACTAGTCTAGTAATTCAACACTTGTTTATTTCCCGCTGTCATTAGAGCGAGAGGTGGTTAATTAGCCTACTTTACGGGATCATGGTTCAAGACGGTAGTATTGTTGAGTAAATCTGTAAAGCTTGTGACTTCGTGTTGTGACTTCTTGTCATAGGAACATATGATGTCGCTGTTTACCTTCATGTATTTTTATGTATCGATAGAAGAGGATGTTGTTTGCCCACTTGCAACTGTGAATATGGTAGAAATATTATATATATATATATGGTGGGAGCTGAGAAAAGAGCGAGGCAGGAGGCAAGGGATATGCTTTTTAAAGCTCAAAGAACGCAAGAAAATTTAATCACTTCTCACACATGTAGCTTCCGCTTAAACATAAACATTGCCGACTCAACAACATGCGCATCGCGCAGAGCAAATGTGACTACAACACTGGCTGTCCAACAGTGAATTATCCTAGGTAGGAACCCCAACACACGTTTCCCCAAAATTTACTATGGCAGACCAGTCCAAATGGCGAGGGGGCCGCAGCAAGCGACTGTGGCGGCTCCTGACGTCTGGAGCGCCGAACGTGGTCGGGGCTGGGGTAGGGGCAGGGGACGGAACTGGGACCGGGGCAGGGAGAGGGGCTGAGGGGGCCGGTACAAGTGCAGATGAGTAATCGGTGGCCGGCCACCCCGCAGGAGCTGAGCCACCTCCACTGTCCTGTCCAGATCCAGATGCGCTGGCTTGTGTCGGTCCACTGAGATCCGGTCTGGCCTACCTCTCATGTCGAACAGGAAGAACTTGTCCCTGGGCACGAGCACTCGAAACGGTCCATCGTATGGTGGCCGCAGGGGTCCCCTGTGAGCGTTGTGGCGCCCAAACACATACGCGGGCTCCTGTAGCCTCGGCAGTATGTGCGACTGAGGCAACCCGTGTTGTGTCGTGGGTATGGGCGCAAACAGCTTGGCACAGTCTCGGAGGTCAGTACGCTGCTGGCTAGCCGACCACGGGCACGTGGTGTTCGGCAGGAAATCTCCAGGCACACGCTGGGGCAAATGTTTTATTTATATTCAGGCTATGCGAACACCAACAGGTCCTTATAGTTCAGCGCATTCTCGCCTCCTCCGAATTTAGCACTGCAGCGGATGTGAGTAGGTGGAGCAATGGGCATTACTTACCGTCTGTTTGTGTTCAATATTAAAGACGGAGCCAAGTCGGTAAAGTGAGCTGGCGACGTTACGGAGCAAATGTATTGAGCGATAAAAGAAACGCAAGTTAATTAAAGACAGACTGGAAAATAAGTTTGTGCGTAATTATCAAAGAGAATGAAATTTATTAACTGCGAGCAGATCTGGGCTGATCAGAACCGCGAGGTTCTCGAGGCTAAACCCAGGGTCTGTCATGCTTGCGATTACGCTGCCCAGATCAACAAGGCAGATGTTGATGTGAATGCTTATAAGATGTTTCTGGGTCCGTAGTGGGTTAAATACCACTCATAAGGGTTGCTGGCTCTGTGCAGTGGGCAAGCAGGCTGCCCACTTCTGTACTTGCGTTCCTCAGTGGGTAGCTTCTGGAGTGGAATCATATAGAAAGACAAATCACCAGTGTTAACACCAGAGAGGTTATCTTGGAAGGACCAGTGGGCTAACCCAAGCAGGGGCTTATCCTGATTTTTTTCAGGGCTTTCTCCCATAGATCCTCTGCGTTTTTCAATACTAGGGCGGCGCTAAGAGCCACAGCATGCGGTCTTCGATATGTGAGAGGCTAGGTAGTGCGGCCACTTGCTAAGGATAATGATGTGAGCTGGCGTTACGGTGCAAATCTACTGAGCAACAGAAGAAACACAATTTAATTAAAGGCAGAATTGAGAACAAGTTTGCGCGTAATTATTGAAAATCAAATTTATTACTAGCGTGTGGACATTTACACTCGTTTCATCAAACTTTTCTTTGTTTTGCGATCCCTATGAGTAACCATAGGAGCACATTAACTAACTGGCTAACTTGCGTTTCTTTTGTTACTCAGTATATTTTTGCCATTTTATTTGATGAATGGCCGTAATATGTAGCACCTTGATTGCTGCACTTCATATAGCGAAAGAAAATGTACAGTAAGCTAAGGCCGCTGTTGTGACTAGAACCATGTACGCAAGCAACACTCAACTTACTTTTTCATATTAAAATGATATGGTGAAATCCATTAACTGCGTTGTGCATTTCCGTTACTTTGAATTGCACCAATTCGCATCACTCTATTTTAACGCGTTATGCATAATGTGTCAGGCGTCAGCTGAGTAGCATCTAACGTAATGTCCATATGAGTGCATTTATAACAATACATAGATTCAATTCAAACAAGGCTTTGTGAACCATTTATCAGCCTAACCATTCCTCATTGTTAAATTACGAACAGACCTTCATACATGATGACGAATCTTTTCACCAACTTGACAGATGAGATCCAAAACGAAAACTATTTTTTGTGCATGATCCAAACCGAGTGGGTGGAACAATGGGCATACCTTGGCGTCCGTCTGTGATCAACATTATAGACGCGACCAAGTCGGGAAAGCGAGCTGGCTTTACGGTGCAAATATTTTAGCCATTTTATTTTAATTGAGGAATGGCCGTAATATACTCCATTGCCACACTTGTAGCGCGGCAAAATGTGTAGTAAGCTAATGCCGCTGTTGTGACATCCTAGAACCATGTACGCAGCCAACACTCACCTTATTTTTTCAGATTGAAGTGATATGGATATATCCATGAACTGAGTTTTATATTTCCATTGCTTTGAATAGCACCAGTTCACATTACTGTATAATGCGTTAATTGATTGATGTAATTGATGCGTTATGAAATGAAATCTTTATCTTTATTTCGAACAAGTTAAAAGATAAAACGGAGATAATCACCAAAACAAATGGCCACCACGCCAATACCAAAACATAAACAAAAAGCAAACTGTTGATAACAATCTTGCATGAGCAGCAAGATTATGCATGTGATTATGCATTATGCATTATGCAGCAAGCAGCAAGTTATGCATATGTCAGCTGAGTAGCATCTAATGTAATATCCATATGAGTGCACTTACACCACTACATAAATTCAGTTCGAACACTGCTTAGCAAACCATTAACTAACCTTCCTTTATTCTTACATTAGTTACAGACCTTCATACTTGATGACAAAACTTTTCAGCAATTTCACAGATTCAAAATTCTAACTTTACGGTGCATGATCCGAACAGGCACTCGACGTACTCATTATTTGTGGTGCAGCCTTTATTAGATCGAAGTTTTTGGTAGGTGGACACGTGAGTATATGAAATCCGAACATCTAATGTTCGTGAGCAGGATCTGAGATCAACGGGAGTGATGCAAGTAGATTCGACGGTGTGGCAGATTTTCATCTGAACGAAGATAATCGCTACGAGTCCTAAAAAAAAATTCAACAGCTGAGTATGAGACGAAGATCGAGTAGATGTACAACCCCAATTCCAAAATAGTTGGAACGAAGAGTAAATTGTGAATAAAATCAAAATTCAATGACTTTCAGATCACATGAGCCAATGGCACTCACAATAAAACTTAAATAACATTTCAAATGTTTAAACTAAGACATTTTACATTTTTATCCACAAAATTACCTTCTTTCAAATTTTCTGGCTGCAACAGGTCTCAAAAAAGTTGGGAAAAAGGCCAAAAAAAAAAAAGCCCTGAAAAGGCTGGCCTTAATTATGCAGAGCCGGCCACTATCATTAAACTGAGTACCACATTTATAATCGATGTTAACTCGCAGTTAGAAATGTAAAGAGAGTTTTCATATCATAACCAGGGAAGACTTTTTTAGAAAGGGAATAGGGGGGTGGATACCAGAAATATACCAGAAATTCACATACTACAGTGCAATGATATATTTTTAACCCTTTCACATTAAACTCAGTTTTAAGCGTTACTTAACCTTACTTAACCACACTTTTAAATTACTTTTAAAGACTGGCTAGTCGCCAGGCTAGCGAGAAGAAAAAAAACACTCACTGCTGTGAGAGGAGAGTAAAACGCCAAACTCCTCCAACTCCCTCCTCCTGCCCCTTAGCCAATCCTAATTAAAGAAAGAAGATGTCTCTCCACACTGACCACTTACAGGCAGGTAACCACAAAACATTGAGACAACATGATAGTTTTTCATGCCTCATGTTGAGGGAAGTACGTTTCAAACAAACTATACATTGCATATGCTCCTAAAGTAACACTACTTCTTGTTGTTGCGACTGAAGTTGCGACTGATTTACTTTTATGAATTTTTTAACTCTGGGATTTATCCCGGGGTTACACCCTCCCCCTTCTTAAGATCTGGATGTCCCCATCAGACTTCACTCCCTATCATTTTGGGGCACAATAGTGTGACCTACCAGACTTTTACCGCTAGTCCCCCAGTCGCTGCACCTGGTACACTGAACTGTGAAGCTGTAGGAGGATGTAGGGGGCCCAGAGTTAGCACCTGTCATGTCACTGGTAATGTATATCTTTATCTCACGATGCAGAATAACAATGGGCTTGTCAGTGGGCTCTCCTGGTTCATCATATCAAACAAATGATTGGCTTGACTGCTCTTTTGGCAACTGGGACAATGCTAGGATCCACCACATCATCAGACTCACTGTTTGTTGGGACGTCTTCCACATCCAGCCTTGTGTCCACCACAGGCTCCTCTGATTGAAGTATAATACTATAAGTGTCCTCTTGTGCAGTAGGAGCAGGGTCAGGCGCCTCTTCGTTGGGAGGACTACTAGGGGCACTTCTGCTCTCTGTCCAAACTGCTCCGGGTCTATTATTAATGTGAGGCAATGACTGAAAGGGAGGAGGCCAACTGGACCAGTCGGCACATGTGATCTGTCTGGAAGGATCGTGAGGGTGCTCCTCTTCAGACTCAGAACCACTGTGCTCAAATCCATCAGTCACCTGTCTCTCAGCCCTTTTTGCTGGTGTCTGAGTGGGCTTGCAAGAGCTCCTGTGGATGGTCTTTGAGGCGATTTTCTCTCCTCATCAACTGTTGGCATTCTCACGAGAAACCCTATAGGGAGAAGATGGTCCCTGTGAAACGTTTTTATGACACCTCGTCCGCACTAGGCGCAGGTGTTTTTCTGGAAGCACTAACTGGAATGTCTCTTTCCCAGATGGCCTCACCACCTTCCGATAGAGTGGCTCGTTCTGCAACTGCAGTTTGTCTCCCTCTCACTGTAGAGGGGCTGCCTCAGCATGAGTACTCTGAATGGGACAGGGCCAGCTTCTTGCTCTTATGTGCTGTTTCACCTGCCCAATGACTTCATTCAAATCCTGGTCCTCTTGCAAGTTCATACCACTTAACTTTTCCCCAGAGCGTTCATTCAGCCAAACGGGGTAGGCATACATGTCTGGTATAGCAGAAGGTGATGCACCTAGTTGATCCACACACCGACTCAGGGGGGCCTGGGCACTCGGTGACATTCCCCTTCTTACAGAGGGTTTTCACTCCTGATGGAGGAATCTATCCATCATCGCCATCATTCGGGTTTCTGGAGAGCAAGTCTGCATCTACAAAACCCAAAACCAGTGAAGTTGGCACTTAATGTAAATCGTAGATAAAAACAGAATACGATGATTTGCAAATCCTTTTCAACTTCTATTCAATTGAATACACTGCAAAGACAAGATGTTTAATGTTGAAACTGAGAAACTTTTATTTTTTTTGCAAATAATCATTAACTTAGAATTTAAAGGCAGCAACACATTGCAAAAAAGTTGGCACAGGGGCCTTTTTACCACTGTGTTACATCGCCTTTCCTTTTAACGACACTCAGTAAACGTTTGGGAACTGAGGAGACCAATTTTTGAAGCTTTTCAGGTGGAACTCTTTCCCATTTTTGCTTGATGTACAGCTGAAGTTGTTCAACAGTCCGGGGGTCTCCGTTGTCGTATTTTACGCTTCATAATGCGCCACACATTTTCAATGGGAGACAGGTCTGGACTACAGACAGGCCAGTCTAGTACCCTCACTAGTTTACTATGGAGCCATGCTGTTGTAACACGTGCAGAATGTGGCTTGGCATTGTCTTGCTGAAATAAGCAGGGGCGTCCATGAAAAAGACGTTGCTTGGATGGCAACATATGTTACTCCAAAACCTGTATGTACCTTTCAGCATTAATGGTGCCTTCACATATGTGTAAGTTGCCCATGCCTTGGGCACTTATACACCCCCATACCATCACAGATACTGGCTTTTGAACTTTGTGCCTGTAACAGTCCGGATGGTTCCTTTCCTCTTTGGTGCAGAGGACACGACGTCCACAGTTTCCAAACACAATTTGAAATGTGGACTTGTCAGACCACTGAAACACTTTTCCACTTTGCATCAGTCCATCTTAGATGAGTTTGGGCCCAGCGAAGCCGGCGGTGTTTCTGGGTGCTGTTGATAAATGGCTTTCGCTTTGCATTGTAGAGTTTTAACTTGCACTTGCAGATGTAGCAACGAACTGTAGTTACTGACAGTGGTTTTCTGAAGTGTTCCTGAGCCCATGTGGTGATGTCCTTTACACACTGATGTCGGTTTTTGATGCAGTACCGCCTGAGGGATCGAAGGTCATAGGCATTCAATGTTGGTTTTCAGCCTTGTCGCTTACGTGCAGTGATTTCTCCAGATTCTCTGTACCTTTTGACGATATTGCGGACCGTAGATGATGAAATCCCTAAATTTTTTGCAATAGCTCGTTGAGGAATGTTGTTTTTAAACTGTTTGACAATCAGCTCACGCATTTGTTCACTAAGTGGTGACCCTCGCCCCATCCTTGTTTGTGAATGACTGAGGATTTCAGGGAAGCTGCTTTTATACCCAGTCATGGCACCCTCCTGTTCCCAATTAGCCCGTTCACCTGTGGGATGTTCCAAATAAGTGTTGAATGAGCATTCCTCAACTCTCTCAGTTTTTTTTGCCACTTGTGCCAGCTTTTTTGAAACATGTTGCAGGCATTAAATTTCAAATGAGCTAATATTTGCAAAAAATTACAAAGTTTACCTGTTCGAACATTAAGTAACTTGTCTTTGCAGTGTATTCAATTGAATATAGGTTGAAAAGGATTTGCAAATCATTGTAATCTGTTTTAATTTACGATTTACACAACGTGCCAACTTCACTGGTTTTGTACAGTCTCTCTGCCTGGCCTATACTGAATGCCAAAATCATAGGTGGACAGGGCTGCCAGTCAGCGGTGGCCTGTGGCGTTGAGTTTGGCAGTGGTGAGAACATAGGTCAGTGGATTGTTATCAGTTCTGACCGTGAACTTGGCACCATAAAGGTACTCGTGGAATTTGTCAACAACAGTCCATTTCAATGCCAGAAACTCAAGCTGATGAACAGGGTAGTTTCTCTCAGAGTTTCTTAGCTTTCGACTAGCAAAGGCTACTGGGCGCTACCCTTCCGGGTACTGCTGGTTGAATACTGCACCCAAACCATCGAAGCTGGCATTGCTACATAGCCTTTATAGGGGTAGCAGGACTCACTGAGACCCCAAAGGGCCAAACTGGAAATGGGGTTGAGTGGTAGGTGGGACAGGTGCTCTTCATACCAGCTTTCAAATACTATGGAGACAGCGGAGCCACCATCCATCAGTGCAGTGATCGGGTGACCCTCAATGATTACTTTGCTTAGAGAAGTCTCTCCCACTCGCCCTTCAGGAAGGCTCCCAGACTCTTTGCCATCCACTGCATTACTGTCATCACCCCCAGCTGATTTTGCAGGTCCTCAACTTATTTCATTAATGCTTGCACCTCTGAGTTAGATTTTGCTTTCGGCTCTTTCTCTACCTGTGCTGCTTTAGGAGGCTTACTTGGTCTTACTTGGTCTCTTAAGTCTTGAACGTCAGGGTTTGGTAACTTTACTTCATCCTCAACTCTTACTTGCCTAACCACAGGTTTGGTCAAGCTAGGAGCAGCCTTCCTTTTTACTGACTGCTGATCCTCTTCTTCTCGAATTTCATTTAACAGTGTCAGAAAAGAGGGTGGGTTGTTCTTCCTCTCCCTCAAACGTAACTGTAGGAGCATTATGTTCGACTCAGCGGCTCCTCGGAGGAGCTGCCCTCCACGTGCACTGTCTCTTTGACTGGCAGGTAGCCCTCCTCTCTGAACCACTTTGGTTAACAACCGCTCTACCCTTCTCAAAAAGTCAGAGAGTCTTTCACCTGGGCTTTGGCGTAGTGCTCTGAAGGAAAAGTAGAGGTCCTCAGCAGTTTCAGAAGTCCCAAAAGCTCTTTCAAGGGCCCCAATATATTCCTCTGGTGTAGCTTCAGGGTCATTTGCTCTAACAGCTTGAGCTATCTCTAGAGCAGGTCCTTTAAGACTCTCAACGATCCTCTTCCGTTTCTCACGAATAGAACAGTCACATTCGTCCACCATCAATCGTGCCTGCTCCATCTATGTGTCCAGGTTCTCTTCTCCAGCCGGTGTCAGTGTTATACCAGAATATGCCCGCAGGCGTCAGAAAACATTACTCTCTGGAGTGGGTTTCATTGTTTTGGCAAGCAGATCTCCCACTGCTCGTATAATAGACTCAGCAGAGTTCCCTGATGCAGTGTCAGTGGGTAATGTCCCAGGGTAGTTGTTTCTTCGGCATGAATGGGACTGCTCCCTGTCACCTGAGGTAGGTCTTTCCCGTCATCCCCCATTGGTCCATGCAGGTCCACAGTCCATCTGGGCACATCAAGAGGAATAGCTTTGGGGTTTACTTTTTCACTACATTCACAAAACACCAATGATTGGGATTGGGGGTTAAACATTCGTCCTCTTACCCTAACTCTTCCAAGAGCTTTAATGGTTTTCAGGGTCTCTTCAATGTTCTCAACTGTGGCTCCTAAGGGGACTTGCTTCACTATCAAGGCATGAGCTAGATCTAACCCCTCCCCTTTACACCAGTTCTCTAGTAGTGACATTTCTTCTTTTACGGTTTTTTTTTTTTTTTTTACTGAACACTACGTCTACACTTAAGTGTTGTTTAACTCAATTCACAAAGAGCTTGGTTTGTTAATAGCAGAAAAACACAAATCTTAATAGAAATTTATTTAAGGCGAACAGTACAGGCTAATATTCTTTAGTTGGTTAACAAAATCCACTCTTTTAAGATTATATGTCTCATATTAAGGCCTGTTTGAAAACCACCATTACCTATACCAGAAATGAAATTCACATACCACAGTGAAATGATATATTTTTCACCGTTTCACAACATTAAACTCAGTTTTAAACGTGCTTATTTAATAATTTGACCAAGAGAAAATATGAATTGTCAACTAATTTATTAACCAAATTCATATTATCGACGACTTTTTAAAAAAAATGAAATAACTTAAAAAACACACTTTTAAGGTATTATTTGAAATAAACCAGGTATCAAACAAAATTAGGAGGTTGCCCCTTTAAAGTCAAAAATTAATTGGAAAATAAAATAACAGGCACTTAAAACCTGTCTGAGGCAATATTATCAACGTTACCCACTCTTATGGTACTCATAAGTCTTTAAACAAAACAGAAAATATAATAGTTGAATTCAGCAAGATACAAACAGCCTGCTATTACCCCGGTTCACTTTTTATGCTCGAATTCTCAATGTTCACTATTAACACATTTCTGTGGGCCCACACAAAAATAAAACAACAGCCGGCAAAACTTTCAAACAAAACTCCAGTTGCAGGCCTGAATGAAGCTCGGGTGCGATGGTTGAAGACCTTTGGCGGCACTATCAAAAATGCTACTCTCATTCACCCGTGACCAAGAAGCAGGTAAACTGTCCTCATACTGGGACAGCCAATGCTGGAAAGATAAAGTCCTGGACCTGTCGCGCAGCGGGGGGGGGGGGGGACTTCCGCACTCCGTCTCAGCAGGTGAAAAAGATGACGCCCACCTCTCTGCTAAGCAGCAACGATGTTAGCCTCTCGGCTCAGCAGCGACGATGTTAGCCTCTCGGCTCAGCAGCGACGATGTTGAAAAAGTCCAAGGACGACATAAAAGGGAAAACAGCGGGTTTCCCTCAGAAAAAGGCTGCACTAACTAGTTCTCTCCCGCGGTGCAATGGGTGGTGCTCCGACTCAACAGTCAGTCCATCGACCAAGAGCATTACATTCGCAGACAGGCTAACTAGTAGCAGGCTAACAGGATAGAGCAAGTTTTTCAATATGCTGAACATAAACAAAGCTTGTAGCTGTCGAACACTTTCTCAAAAGAGTGAAGCTACTACACCTTACTTAACCACACTTTTAAATTACTTTTAAAGACTGGCTAGTTGCCAGGCTTGAGAGAGAGAGAGAAAAAAAAAAAAACACTGCCGTGAGAGGAGAGCAAAACGCCAAACTCCTCCACCTCTCTCCTCCCGCCCCTTGGCCAATCCTAATTAAAGAAAGAAGATGTCTCTCCAGACTGACCACTTCCAGGCAGGTAACCGCAAAACATTGAGACAACATGATCAGGGGCGTGCTGGGGATCCAATTCAGGCCGGGAGACTACCAAGCAAGCAGGCCACTGAAGTGTTGCGATGGACGCAAAGCGCGCGCGGCGAAAAATTTGAGGGGTTATTCTTCAAAAAAAGACGACTTTAGGCAGCATTTAGAGTTGTCTTAGCAACTACAATCACAACATTAGACTGACAGCCACACAACAACACTCTATTAAACACAACCATGAGGACAGCTCCACACAGTCCTCCATACCATACCAGTTTTGTCTTCTCTAATCTCTTCTCTACATCATACTGTGTCCTTTTGTTCTATATTATTTATATAATGTGCAGAATTACACCAAAACATGTTATGTATTATTTTGTCAGCAAATCGTTTAGATGTCATGCCAGCTTACAGTAGCTAATGTTATGGCCCCAATTTGTTATTACATTTATAACACAACAGCAACAGCAAGGGATGACAAACACAGTTTTAACAACTAAAACACATTTAATTTTTAACAAAGACAAAGACTAATAACAACCTACAACTAAAGACCAAGATTGATAAATAAGAAAAAACAGAAATAATTACAGTCCCTTTTTGGTGGGGTGGCTTGGTGATGTCCTGGATGAAGAAAATGCTCAAACACAGGCAAAGAAATCCACAAAAGAAACGTCACAGGTCTTGAACAGAATGGCAGGTCTGGTCATCTTCTTGCAATTGTTCCTACTACTTTACTATCTCAATTCTTTTCCTTATATACTCTTTTGCAGACCCCTCCCACATTTAGACCTCTTTTTTTTAATTTTCTGAGACTTGCCCCAGACATGTCCAGGACATGTCTAAACATGACTCCAGTCTGAGCTTAACAAAAAAAAGGTAAATACTGCCATCTAGTGGCCTATATTCACATTACACCTCCATTCCAAAAGGGAAAAATTTTGACTCATAAAGGCAAAATTTTTCTTTTCAATACAAAATGGTTAAGTGAACACTTGTCTATATATACATATCATACAATATTCAAACACATGATATATATATATACATTCAAACACGGGATAAGCAATCAGCAATTACATTGTCTGTACCCTTCACATGCTTAATTTCCAAGTCAGACTCCTGTAAAATCAAACTCCAATTCAACAATCTCCGATTCTTGTTTTTCATCTTACTCAAAAACATTAACGGATTGTGGTCAGTGTACACAATCATTGGCTTTTGTCCTGTACAAACATAAACCTCAAAGTGTTGTAAAGAAAGGACCAGAGCCAACAGTTCCTTCTCTATTGTGGAATAGTTCCTTTGGTGGCGATTGAACTTCCTGGAGAAGTATGCCACGGGATGCTCAATGTCATCAGAGTCACTTCTCTGTAGGAGCACAGATCCACAAGCTTGGTCGCTAGCATCGACCGCGATGGAGAACGGTTTGTTGAAGTCAGGAGATTTGAGCACGGGGAAGTGACACAGCAGAGACTTCAGGCGATCGAAGGCTCTCTGGCATGCATCATCCCAGGTGAACTTTACGCCTTTCTTCAGTTGGTTAGTTAGACTGAGAGCAATCTCAGCAAAGTTCTTGCAGAACTTGCGGTAGTACCCGATCATTCCAAGGAAGCGGCGCAAAGCTTTTTTGTTGTCAGGAACTGGAAAGTCCATGATGGCTTGGACTTTAGCATTTATGGGTGCCACCTTACCCTGGCCTATGACGTAGCCAAGATAGGTGACAGTAGCACAACCAAAGTCACTCTTGCTCAGGTTAACAGTCAGGTTAGCCTGGGTCAGGCGCTGGAACAACGTCTCTACATCTTTTAGATGTTCTTCCCAGGAGTCACTCCATGTGATCAGGTCATCGATGTATGCACCCGTGTGTGGCAATCCGGCGATTGTAGACTGTATCATCCTTTGGAACGTGGCTGGGGCATTTTTCATGCCAAAGGGTAGGACTTCATACTGGTACAATCCAGATGGTGTGGCAAAAGCAGAGATGCTCTTGGCCCTCTCAGTTAAAGGCACACACCAATAACCCTTCAATAAATCAATCTTGGTCAGAAACTTTGCTTGCCCTACACTATCAATACAATCATCAATCCTAGGTATTGGAAACACATCAGTTCTAGTTACAGCATTGACTTTGCGATAATCTGTACAGAATCTAGTACTTCCATCAGGTTTTGGAACTAGCACACAGGGTGAACTCCAATCGGAGTTGGAGGGTCTGATAATATCATGTTCTAACATGTACTCAACCTCTTTCTTAGCAATCTTTCTCTTTTCAGGATTCATCCGGTATGGATGCTGTTTTATTGGTTTGGCATCACCAACATCTACATCATGAGAGGCTATAGTAACTCTCTTTGGAACATCAGGAAACAAATCCTCATACTTCTTGATCAACCTTTCAAACTGATCTCTCTGTGAGGGTTCTAAGTGCTGGAGTTTTACATCAAGATTTTGCAACACTTCAGTGTTTGACAATTTACATGAAAGAACTTCAGCTTTAATTCTTGGTTCATCATCTTGAAACTCCCCCTCATCTTCACACGTTTCGACCATTGGAGAATCTGAAGTGACAGCTGCAACCCTAGCATTTCTGTCATGATAAAGCTTTAGCATGTTAATATGACACAATTGTTTTGGTTTTCTCCTATCTGGAGTCTTCACAATGTAATTGAGATCATTGAGTTTTGTCAGAATTTCATAAGGACCATGAAATCTAGCCTGCAATGGATTGGACTGCAAGGGAAACAACACAAGGACCTTGTCTCCTGGTTTAAACTCACGGCTTCTAGCCTTATGATCATACCAAGTTTTCATTTTTCCCTGACTTGATTTCAAGTTCTCTTTGGCAAGGTCACAAGCTGCACGCAATCTTTCCTTGAACTTGCTAACATAGTCTAACAGACTGATTTGCGGCTCTTCCTCTTGCCATTGTTCACTCAATAATAGGAAAGGTCCTCTCACTTCATGACCAAACACTAGCTCAAATGGACTGAATCCAGTAGACTCCTGCACTGCTTCTCTAGCTGCAAACAACAGCAAATGAACCCCTTCATCCCAGTCTTTCTCATGGTCATAACAATAAGTCCTCATCACTGTCTTGAGAGTGGAATGAAACCGCTCTAAGGCACCCTGACTTTCTGGATGATAGGCACTAGAAAGAATCTGTTTTGCACCTAGTTCATACACAACCTGCTGAAACAATCCTGAAGTGAAATTGCTACCTTGGTCTGACTGAATTTCCCTGGGAAGACCAAACAACGTGAAGAACTTTATCAAAGCCTTCGAGATTGCAGTTGCCTTGATGTTACGTAGAGGTATGGCTTCGGGGAATCTGGTAGATGCACACATGATTGTCAACAAGTACTGATTTCCAGATCTAGTCTTGGGTAATGGACCAACACAATCAACAATGACCCTAGAGAATGGCTCCCCAAATGCTGGGATAGGCTGCAATGGAGCTACAGGTGGGTCTAACTGGTGTTTTCCAACTACCTGACAAGTGTGACAGGTTTTGCAAAAGTTGGAAACGTCTTTCCGAAGCCCAGACCAAAAGAAGTGTTTCATGATCTTATCAACAGTCTTGTTAACACCAAGATGACCTCCTAAAGGTAAACTATGAGCCATTGTTAAGATCTCATTCCTATAGACCTTAAGAACAACAATTTGCCTGACCACTGCCCAATCTGCATTGCCAGGGATATCAGGAGGGCGCCACTTCCGCATCAACACACCATCCTTGAGATAATACCCAACTGGAACTGCGTCTATTTCTTTATCAGGAAGGGCTCTCCTCTTTAGTACACAAATTTCAGGATCATTAGTTTGCTCCTCAATCAACTGCTTTCTGGACAGAGACAAGTCTCCAGACACATCAGAATCACCAGACCCATCCGGCTGGCTGAATAGAGAACTGATAAAAGTATCTGATAAGTCCTCAAACGGAGAAACCATAGTAGGCTAATCAGAGTCATGAGGCGAACCACCTGAGTCCTGACTATTCAATGTGCTGGGCGGCACCACAACATCATCTTCTTTAGCCTTCTTGGCCATAGCACGAGTCACTGCGCAAGAAGGATACAGAGATGGGTCCTCATCCCCATCTTCAGTGCTCGGCTGTGAAGTAAGATGTACAGGGGGAACTACTTTGCCCCCAGCCAGGTCATTGCCTAGCAACAGAGAAACACCCTTTATAGGTAGACTTGACATAAGTCCCACCTTTACCTGTCCTGTAACTAAATCTGACTTCAAGAATATAGAGCGCAGGGGTACAGATACAGTCCTCCCTTCAATACCTTGTACAAGTATGAAATCCCCTGAAGCGGTCTCATCACGTAACTCCAAGGAGTCCATCAACAAAAGTGACTGAGAAGCTCTGGTATCCCTTAGGATATATTTGGGGACAGGAGTAGTATGCTCATTCAGAGCCACAAATCCCTCTGACACAAATGGAAGAAATTCCTCCCTCACAAAGTCAGCTGTATTAGGCTTTTTAGCCCCACAAGAAGCAGGCAATTTAGCAGATTGGTTATCTACTACAGGGGTTTCTAACCTTGTTTTCACAAAGGCATTTGGTTTGGTATCCTTTTCTTTTTCTTTCTTAGCTTTAAGGAACCAACAGTTAGTTGTAACATGACCAGATTTCTTGCAATAACTGCAAACTAGACCACTTTTGTCACTGTCAGCTTTCACACTTTGATCAGACCTGTTACTGGATTTCTGAGCACCATCACCAGATTTGTCTTTGTCTTTGGGTGAGGAATCTTGGGTATCACCGTAACCCTTTTTCTGAAATTGGGACCATTTATTGTTACTGCTAGACTGAAATTTGGACTTATGAGTGAGAACATATTCATCTGCAAATTTGGCAGCTGATTGCAAGTTCAGTGCTTGCTTCTCATTAAGGTAGGTCTTAACATCATCCTTAACACAGTTCTTGAATTCTTCAACTAACACCATCTGTTTTAGTGAGTTGAAATCATCCTTGACCTCCATAGAAGTACACCAGCGCTCAAAGCAAACCTGCTTCTCATTAGCAAAATCAACATAAGTCTGATTTTCAGATTTCTTCAGACCTCTGAATTTCTTTCGGTAAGCCTCTGGAACCAACTCATAAGCTCTCAAAATAACCTTTTTGACAACCTCATAATCAGAGGAATCATCTGCAGACAAAGCCGAATAGGCTTGTTGAGCTTCACCCTTGAGGACAGTTTGCAACATCAGAGGCCAGTGTTCCTTTGGCCACTGGCAACTCTTTGCTACCTTTTCAAAACACTGGAAATAGTTGTCAACATCCTTTTCTGAAAATGGAGGCACCAGTTTTACCTCCTGACTGGCACAAAATTTATTTTTAGTTTCAATTTTAATTTTTAGTTGCTCCATTTGGAGTCTTTCTTCTCTATCGAATTTCTCTAATTCAAAATCTCTCTGTCTCTGTCTCTCTCTTTCTGCCCTTTCCTCTTTCTCTCTCTCAAATTCTCTTTGTTTTTCTTCTCTTGCTAATTTTTCTAACTCAAACTGCCTTTGTTTTTCTTTTTCTTCCCTCTCAAATTCTCTTTGTTTTTCTTTTTCCTCCCTTTCTTTTTCTCTTTCCTCCCTTTCAATCTCAAGCATTTTTAATTTAAGTTCCATTTCTATATTTGGATTTTCCACTGGAAACTGTTCCAGATCTCCTGGTGCAAACACATTTTCATCAATGTAATATTCAACTATCTCTCTAGCCAGTCTTGCTTTTCGCATGGCTGGTTTTACCTCTGTCAGCTCCAACTGTCTGCAAATTTCTAGCAGTTCTGTCTTTTTAAAAGACTTCAAAACCCCTACGGTTGGTGATGCCAAGAAATCATCCATTGCTGTTGTCAATATATATCTAGGAAAATTCACAAAAACAATTTCACAATTTGGAATGTTAGATTTTCAATAAATTACTCACACAATGGTCTATCCCGGACCTTGAGCCCCCAATTTGTTATGGCCCCAATTTGTTATTACATTTATAACACAACAGCAACAGCAAGGGATGACAAACACAGTTTTAACAACTAAAACACATTTAATTTTTAACAAAGACAAAGACTAATAACAACCTACAACTAAAGACCAAGATTGATAAATAAGAAAAAACAGAAATAATTACAGTCCCTTTTTGGTGGGGTGGCTTGGTGATGTCCTGGGTGAAGAAAATGCTCAAACACAGGCAAAGAAATCCACAAAAGAAACGTCACAGGTCTTGAACAGAATGGCAGGTCTGGTCATCTTCTTGCAATTTCTCCTACTACTTTACTATCTCAATTCTTTTCCTCTTTTGCAGACCCCTCCCACATTTAGACCTCTTTTTTTTAATTTTCTGAGACTTGCCCCAGACATGTCCAGGACATGTCTAAACATGACTCCAGTCTGAGCTTAACAAAAAAAAGGTAAATACTGCCATCTAGTGGCCTATATTCACATTACACTAAAAAGAATACCAATATTGAATATAATACTATTGAATTGGCTGTCCTAAAAGTCGATAGATGACGTCATTACCTAATTTGTATAATACACCTTGTGCATGTGTTTTGGAGTTGCCATGTCTTTTTTTTATATTGCTTAGTTTGGCATAGAAATCAGCCTTGCAATATATGCAGTATGCCCGAGTATCATCTCCAAAACTGCTTCAACCTGCCTTTGAATTCAGGGTTTGATTCCCACTCCTTTCTGTACTTCTGACTGTACAGTTTAGACTGAGCCATGTTAAGCAAGAGGTTTAGCTTGTGTCACGGAGAAATGCAAACACACACGGAACTGTCTGGACGAGGCGAGTATCTTTATTAATACAGTTCAGGCATGCAAACTGGTCATGGGTGAAAAAGGTGAGAAAGGCGCACAGACACACGGCGCGAACGGAAACGTAAATTTCATAGTCTGCATTATAGAAACATGCATCACCAGAGGCATCTTGAATAAAATACTGTACAAGATGACTTACCATATTCATCTCTTTTTTATTGAGACGACAATTCAAACAATTATAACTTATGCAAGGGTCCTTTTTCTTTCTTTTTGGCCTGGACAATGATCACATGCTCTTTTTACCACCTAAATCTAAATCAACAAGTTATGCACATGTCATTTTTTGTTTTGGCCTGGACAAAGATCACATGCCCTGTCAGTGACAACAGGTAGGCTACAGTATAGGCTGCACTCACTCTTCGATCATGTGCTTGATACAACACAATGTATATCACCACATGTAGGCTAGCTCTTCAAAAGCAGTAAACGGTTACATGGAAAGTCACTTTTTAATAGGCATACCTTATGCATTTTTTCATGCCTTTATCAACCTACATTAAACTTAACTAAGTTCCATACTTCTCTGATTTCATTGATCATATTGGTTAAAACATTTGCACAAATGTTTTAAAATAACCACAAAAAGCTATAGCTATTGATTATTTATTATTTTAATTCAAGAAAACGAGATGTGCTTTACTCATCAGGGCGAGGTCTAAGCAATACCACCCATTGCCACATGGTGGAGAGTCGTGACTGAGACGGTAGGCCTATTTAGCCTTTCATCTGTTCCCAAAAACAAGTCTCCCTCGAAATTATAAATGCAGCAAGGGAGACGGCCTGCGACCTATTTAGGTTTAAGCTACTCTTTAAAAAGTTGTTGAAGAGACAGGCTTGCTCGTCTAGCTAAAACTTTCTCAAACATCACGTCGGTAGACCTACTGTGCAGTTCATTTGATTGGCCAGGATAACGTAATGTGAGGCGGTCAAATATCGAGGAATAAATTCAATTTTACAGATTAGTTAATTTACCCTCATGGCAATGTTCTGTTTCACTTTAACAGCAGCCTGTTGTAGTCTATACAATGGTCTGTTATCAAGAAATGTCACAGTAAAATGTTGGGAAGTGAATGGAGCATTCTACAGGATTATAAAGAGCCGTGTAGCCTATAAATGGCAGAATGAATTACGAACAGCACAGTAGGCACAAACAAAACCAGCGCAAGTTCCAAGTGCAGGAATTAATCTGACGACAACATTGACGTCTGATTTATTAAGCTGTTCCAAGACTATCACTTTAAGAAATGTATAACTGCATCGTTTATGCCTTACCTTGCCTCAGGTTCTAATTTCCACAATGGAGGCCTTGACCCATGGGCGTAAAAATGCGTATGGACGCTATGGACGTGTCCATACCAATATTTTGATGTGTTTAAAATGTCCACCATACCAATTTTGAATGGGGCATTGCACGGCATTCGGGACACAAAAGGTTAATTTTCCCCTCCTTAGTTACGCCTCTCAAAGACGGCGTGTCATTGGTGGGGACAGCCTTGCTATCTGTGATTGGCTCCCCTTCCTGTATCCATCATCATGACTGGGTTGTCATTGGTAAGTTGGTAGGCTACACAGTGAAAATAACCACAGAGATATAAGAAAACTAGAGTGGACGCTGCGTGGGCTGGGCCAAAGCGCTGACGGCAGAATAGCTCGGCCATCTTGGGTATGTATAAATGTCCGATGAGACACATGTAAACAGTAGGCAGAACGTGAGTGTAGACTTTTTTTTTCCCTCCTTTGAGGGGGTGGAGACTTTTATCCGTTTTCTTTTTATATCTTTTCATACTTAAAAATGACACGAATAAGGAATTGAGATTGAACAACAATTTTTATGCTCCATTATTTGGCAAAGCTAAAGAGTTATTGTCTTACCCTTTATATTCGCTCAGTTACCCACGTTTTCGTTTCGTTCAAAGAAAAAGCATTCGGGTGATTCTCGCGTTACGTGAGTGACATTTGGAAGGTATTCTCGACATGAAAGAAAATAAAGTCATCTCTCTATATACCTCCCACCGTTATGCCATATTCGCTAAACGCCAGCTGGACCAGCTGCATAAGAATCCCCAATGCATTCGCTTCCGCCATGTGCCTCCCTTCGTACCAGTATCTTTAAACCTATATATTTTCCAAACGCTGTACCGCCAGCTTATTCGAATAAAACTATGTGATGTTACCACCGTGTTTTCAATTGCGAAATATGTTTAACCCAGGACAAATCGTAGATCTGGTGCCTGGATGGCCTTCATCTTCTACATACTGGCCGTATCATCTTCAGGCAATACTAAAGCATCGAACAACTTTCGAAGGCTCCCAAGATAGCAAGCTCCTCCGCACTGGATCTGCCCCGCCTCTGAGCCGGAGCAGAGGTGCTTGCTAGCTGGGTCAGAGCATCGCACAATGCATAACTTAGAAAAGGAAGCCGAAAATGTTAAACTGTGGCGAGTTTGCAGTTATTGATATTGTAGAATGCCGTCATGTTCATACTGTACACCAGTGACGTGCAGTGGAGGTTGGTTTGGTGAGGCACAAACATCTCCTTTGGTTGATTAGCAATCAGACGATTAACTAGTTTAGTTAGACTATTCGGCAGAATGACGGGCCAGTTTAAGTTTCCGCGGCGTTATTACTCAGTACATCGAACCTGAAATGCTCAACAGCAGATTTGCACGTACTTGCTTCCAGGAAGCCGAAGCAATGTCATCAAAAAATATTAACGCAGTTCGACTTACGCAGAGTACAATGCTTAATCAATAGCCCATAATGTATTCTCCTTTAAATACGCGCTGTTACACCCAAACAAAAAGCGGGCGTTTATTTTCAGTCTTCTTTCGTAATGCGATTAACAAAATGTTTAAATGATATACAGAATTACCGAGAGCCGAGAATTTTTCCTAATTGATTATTCAGATTTCCATCCTTGCAGTCTCGAATTGCAGCGTATTTGTGAATGAAGTTATTATCTCCTCTATCAGTATCAGGCTTCCATAAGGCTTGGTCTTAATTGTTTTGATTGTCAATCAGGAATAGTACGTGGGAACAGGTTCACAAAATCCTGTGATAAAAGTTGGGGTCACTGCCTCACCTCACCGCACGTCTCTGGCTTCCTGTAAGCAAATACTCGCAAATCTGCAGTTTCGTGAGCATTTCAAGTTCCATGTAGCCTACTGAGTAATAACGCCGCGGAAACTTATAATGGCCCGTCATTCTGCCGAATCGTCTTACGAAACTAGTTGATCGTCTGATTGCTAATCAAGCAAAGGGAAGGTTTCTGCCTCACCAAACTAACCTCCGACTGCACGTCACTGCTGTACACAAACCGTTGTAGCTAACGCTATTTTCGCTGAACCGCCAGCTATACCTTGGTGCCGAAGTGGGCGGTATAACAACAACAGACTTTAATTGAATTACAAAATTAGATACATGACAATGTGTTGTAGTAGTAGCAGAGGTAGTTGTAGTGGTATATTTCGAACTGTACATGTACGTAATAATAAATACATGAGAAATACATCACACTTTTGTACAGTCAGAGGACACACAGTTTTAACTTCAAAAAATGCCAATGGCTGCAATCTACACTCTCTTAAATCACCCTACTGTCTTGAGCCATTCTAAACAAAAGCAGTTCTATAATAATTACAAGTCCTACAAAGGACCTACTTCGTCACATACCAGTAAAGCGAGCATGGTCACACCAACACTTATGCAAAAGACTGCTCCGATATACATTCCCAAGATGGCAGCGGTATGCCGCCTCGGAAGTGACAGGATTGTCCACTCTAGTTTTCTTATATCTCTGTGGTAATAACAGCGTCTACTGTCGCTGGCTCGGGGAATCACGTCTGACTCGGGCAGGAAAAGAAAAAAGGCGGACATTAGACATTATTTCACCCAGTCAATGGTAAGTTACTCACACAAAATTGTCTTGTAAAAACCTGTTCAGACCGCGACGCATTTTCTCTTCCAAGTGCTCGATTTCATTGTTTTTCCTGTAGCACTGCATAAACCTCAACATGCAGTAGCCTAATAACTTCCGTGCTTCCCATTCCCATGCTTGTCGTTTTGGAGGGGGGGTGCGTTGCAGTCTGACACGGATTCTACTGAAACAGATTGATCATGCTAAAAGTCTCTTAGAGTGGAGTGAAATAAGAACAAAAAATCTTTACATAATTTTTAGAATCCGCTCATCTTTAGCCCTATTCGGACGAGAGAACAGAACGTGAGAAGGGTAGATCTTCACGCACGCACTGTTGTGAGTTGTGAAAGTAGTCACGTGACCGCCATCTCCACAATGCATGTTGATGCATCTGAATGCATTTTTACCCCACGTCCCCCCATAAAACTAGTCCCGTCCTAATAGGGCTTTAGATGGAATGGTTCGATGAATAATAATATAGAAGGACAATGTATTATTAATGCAATAAACAGCCAGCCAGCCAGCAAAAAATGTATTATTATTATTATTATGCAACAAGAGACAAAAATAGGTAGTGTTTCTTGGTCATAAATTTTGTTTTACAGCCACAACACAGCAGCTCTGCAGATCAGTCTCCATCAGGCAGACAGGTACATTTCATGTGGAAATTAAGCAACACACTGTATTGCTGATTGATGAGGCTGTATTTTGAGTAGGTTAGGTCATGACATAGGGAGGCATGGGAGGCAAATTATGTCCCCACCAATGTCAACACCATTATTACGCCCTTGCCTTGACCTGATTTCTTTCGTGGGTAAATTGCTTCAGGCTGGCACCATTAGAAAAAAATTAGGAAGAAGGGGGCGCCTTGTAAATTGGTGTAAATTGCCGCTTCAATTAGAGCATCTCGTCAGTCATTTGCCCTCACGAGACAAGTGTACTGTAGGTCTATGTAGTTTTCTGCGGTCCACTGTTCTGCTCGCTCGGTCGCTCGCTAACCCCGCTCCTCGGATCTGCGCGATTCGCGCACATGGCCCATTTCGAACTCAAAACGGCGAATTTCGCCGAAAGGTGAGGAGTTTGCATGCCTGACAGTTATTTATTTAGACAAAAAAAATCACATTTATCCCGCCGTGACTGTAAACCAACACTGAGAAAAAGCGGAGGGTTCGCATGAGCGATTCATTTGCAGTTTGGACACGGAGAGGTGAACTTCTCCTGCTCTGACTCTAACTTAGAGGGGCGGCAGCGAGAGGACTGGGCCGCCTGTGAGTGCTCTGTGACGGGGGACAGGCCGACGGAAGTACTCGCTGCATGTTGAGAGTAGTAACGATTAAAGTCGCTAAGTTGGCAACCCTGGACGCGACTCTCTCACTCATCCCCCCTCCTCTCACAGACTGCTCCATGTGCTTCTCTACATTTCCAGTGTTTTGGCTGTGTAGAGGCGGGCCATAAAGCAACTTACCAGTCACAACACGAGTCCTCTAAAAGAAAAACGGTGATCGCTGTAATTTCGATCAATCCTACCCTCTGATCAGAGTTCATGTTGGCTACGTGTGCACTATGCAGTGAGGGGGCGCGTCCTCTGTGAACATAGTGTTGCCAGCGCTGCTGCTGTTGCAACAAGTGTGTGTTGTCCGCCTGGAAACAGCGGGCTAGTGGCTGCATTTTATTTATCGGCAGCCAGGCAGGCCATTAAGGACACAGGCCACCGGGAAAAGTCTAGGGCGTCCAGATGGGCCAGCACGCGCCTGAACATGATAGTTTGTCATGCCTCGTTTTCAGGGTAATACGCTTCAAACAAACTATACATTGCATATGTCTTAAAGTAACACTACTTCTTGTTGTTGCTACAGTAGGGTTTTACTTTTATTTATTTTTTAACTCTGGGATTTATCCCGGGGTTACACATGGATGAACTGTTCAGTGCACTTCAAGAGGCCAGATATCTGGGGAACGACAGAAAAAAGGAGCTTTAAAACAAAGGTAAAAATAACGCAGTACAACGCGCGTAACATTTCACGGTAGACCCACATTTTACTCTACTCCACGGAATGGTTAAAAGTTACGTAAGCTAAAAGTAAATTAGCTAACCAGAATTGACTAAAGTTTAAAGCTCCTGACTTTAAAACATATCGGTTTGTAAGGCACGTGCAGTGCGTTGTGTTATGTGTTCGGTTTATTGTCTTGAATCCGGAGAAGATAATGGAATTTGCACGCTGACGAGCAAGAATCGTTTGACTCCAATAATGTGGTTATTCAACATTGAACTAAAGAGAACACGAGCCTGGGGCGCATTTCCCAATAGCGTAGTTGGGTGCAGTCTGAAGTGGTCAGACTTCCATTTCCGGTGAAAAGTGATCGGGAACACGCACCCTAGGTCGCAGTTCCGCGAGCCCGAGCCGTTGTCATGGACACCTCGGATACCAGCGCGCTCATGAGCCCCACACTGCGCATGAGTCAACAAAAATCACACAGCGCATGTCCGCGTGGGTCCGGAAACTTGGCCCCCATGTCGGCATGCTGCGCCACTGAGCAATTTCCATTAAAATGAATGGGCGGCCATTTTCCAATTGTATATCCAGTGAAATATAAAACATCCTTGTTCATCTCATCTCCCGATTTACAACAGTTTTGCGCTATATCAGATCGCTCCTATAGTGTGCGCGCTACAATCCGCCGTTTTGACAGCGGCAGCTTAATTGGCTTTGTAGTGGTTTTAACATTGAGTTCTACTTAATATATGTTTTCGCATGCATGTACGATGCGATGTAAGCTCTGGCTGATCCTGCCTACCCAGCCAAGGACCTCACTACATGTTAATTCATGACGTACATTGAAATGAAAATTCCAAAGCATTTGTTTTAAAGACAACATGGGGCATGCAGGTCTGGGTTAACAGGAATGAGCCTAACGTCTATTTATTTTTTATACCGTAAGTGTTGCAATATAGGGACACAGATGAGGTCCACGGAATAGAGGCAGTGTGAATGAGCTGAACACACAACACGGCACTTTTTGACCCCCCCTTCAGTGAATTCGGCGTTCCTGGCCCACACAGAAATAAATATAATCAGACACATGAGTAGTGTGATAATTAATATCAGCACCTTCAAAGACCTCCCACATAGAACAATCAAAGCACCCCTGCAGGGCTGTAATACTGTCCTTATTCCACACCTTGACAGATTTTTGCTGAGGCTTCTCCCTCTTTAAATGGCCTTTCACAGAATGGGCGTCGATAAACCACACTATGGTCGGACGCCCCAAGTAGGGGGAGCAGGGATGCAGATTAGGCATCTTTGACGGTCCCATAGCACTTGACTAAAATTTTATTTTTCCTGATGAGATAGTTAACATATTGATAATATGCACAAGGATTTTTAACTGGGAAATTGTTAAAACTACAGCGTCAAGAGGGTGAAATTTCACAAACAGGCTCTCTTTATGTAATTTTTCATTACATAAAAACATAGCAGTCATTTCCCATATCAAACCGTTTTGGAGTAATTGGTAACTTTCTACTTGCTTTGGGAACTCCCCTTTTTAATCGCTACAACCAATAGTGCCGCCTTCTATTAGCGTGACATCATATAAAGAACTCAGGACCAATTCGCTGCATAGCCGGTATGTACAACTGCATGTAAAAATATCATTTTGATCACTTCATTTCATGTTTTCGTCTCCCCAGTGCTTAGTAATTTCAAATTTACATTATGAGCAAAAGAAAAATTGGCAATATGTATATCTTCTATTTAATCTTACACTGGTTTTCTTAAGGGGCAATCAGAGACGCGCTAAATGAGCTAGAGAGCTGTAGTTCACTTGCGTTCGCCGTCTGCGAAAGCTACTGCTAAACGCATTACCCAGGTGTTTGGATCTCCATTTATAACGACATCAGTACTGTGTTTTCAAAGGGTATGACCCAGATATCTGCTATGAAAATCAAATTCCTCGATCAGCTATTCGCGAGTTTGCCAAACTGCATGCTACACTTTGACGTCGATTTGACTTCCTTCATTATGCTCTCCTGAGCTGACATCCAAGAAGCTCGTTAGATTATGTACAGCATTTGGTCAGGCTAGAGTAAAAAAATAATATGATCTGATCAAGAGAAAAAGTTTAGAACACAAGACAAGAGTCAAGACACAGCGGCAGCATGCAACTAGGTGCGCAGCAGCAGCTAGGGGGAAGCGCTTTCACACTGGACGCGAAACAAATTTTTAGTACGACAGATTACATTCCAAGTCAATGCAGAGACACGAATACACGTGTTTCGCGTCTGGTGTGAACACAGCTTAATAGACCGCTGGTGAAGAGAAGTCGTTAAACGTGTGGAATGCAAGCCAAAGCCTGCTAAGTGCTAGCTGCAGCCAGCGCTCTATTAAGCTCTTTAATGTCTATAATGAAAGCCCTGCTGAAACGCTGGCGTAGCTAACGCATTATAATTATTCATTATTCACACTATTGTCGCTTGGTCCTTGCCATTTTGCCTGAGTCAGTTTCACCCGAGGCGCCCAAATTTTATTTATTTTTTCATCTTTTGGAAATCGATGAAAGCGGACTCCTTTGGCTACGTTACTACAACCTGCTACAATGCATCTGGTAGGCATTTACTCCGCCGTTTCCCGAAATTTCGCGAGAAAGAAACTATTTTGTAAACCTTCTGCAGTCCTTGTCCCATAGGCAGTAATAGAAAAACAAGCTCGACTGAGCTCGTCTCGTTCTTTATATGATGTCAGCAAGTTGATTTGTCAATCTCGCGGATTTTGGACCTAATTGTGGGCAGGGCAGAAACTGGCTGAAAATCAAGGTCTGCCATCAGAAAACAAGCCTAAAATTATAACTGTGTGTATTTTCATGGGAATGTTTGGTGCAGACATAGTTTACAAGTACAGAACTATGGAATTAGTGTCAAAGTACCCGGTAATGGAGAGTTCCTTGAAATAAACTTGGGTGCATCAGGAGAGAGTGACTCCAGTTTTTGTATGAGGTTAAAAATAGTCTCTGAAGGCTTATTAAAATTTGGGTGCCTGTATGCAACAGTAAAAAAAAATATTGGAAACTCTCTGGGCAGATAGAAGGGGTGCAAAGAAATACACAGCAGCTCCATGTCAAGTGTACAGACATTCCCTCACCACAACTGCCCAGCACAATTCGTCCCTGATGAGTAGGGTGACTCCGCCTCCACAAACTTTCCCAGGGATAGCGGGATACTGGTCGGTTCTGAACACCGAGAAGCCTTAAACGTCTACTACGTTAGAAAAAAATAAACGGTGTAGACATGTATTATTGCCTGTAATTCACAAATCCAGCATTTAACTTTTGTAATGGTATGTCATATTGGCAAAAAAATGAAACTAGACACTTTGAGACCTCTCCTTAAAACTCCATGCGATTGGCTAATCGGCTGCCACGTATGAGAAGTCAGTTGCAACGGAGGAAGTGCAGAAAATGATTTGTTTCACTCCTTATTTCAACAGCCAATTTGTGAAAGAAAGACAAGTTATAGTTATCGTATTTGGGACGAATATTCTTATCGATACATTTCTACATACAGAATGAGATGATTTACACAAACTGTCCAGATTTTGTGGGTCTTTAACTTTTCCGCGAACAAAGCTCTGATCTCATCTGGGATTGCAAAACGAAAAGTTTGCATTGGTCGTAAACGCACGTACAATCGTTTACGCGTTCTTACATTGTATACTTCACAAAATGAATGCTAATTTTGGGCTTTGAGCACAGTAAGCGACTAAGAAACACGGCAACTTCATACTCGCATTGGCCCTCATTTATCAAACTTGCGTAGGATCTGGTGTAGATTCTGGTGTAAATATCAGCGTTTGCCAGGTGTCACGTCTGATTTACTAAAAGTGTGTACGTCGCAGATTTCGGTGTAGAACTGCCGAGGCGTTGATAAATCTGGCGGCTGAAACCATCGTAATTTACATGACACGCCCCTATAAATTCATGCTCTGGGAAGCATAGTCTTGCCCACTTTACGACATGGACTCTCAAAAGACGGCACAGAAGAAAGAACTTCACTGAGGAGGAAATATAAATTATCACGTCCGAGGTGAAGAAAAACAAGATATTTTTATTTGGAAGCTTAAAAAGTGGCATAAAGGGAGCCCAGAAGACTGCAGTTTGGGAGACTATTGATGCTGTGGTAAACCCCGTTGGGGTGGAAAACCGGAGTGCGGGAGACGTTTGATTTAATTCAATAATAAATCGAAGCGACTATTCACACTTGTGTGCCCTGATGCACATTTCTCCATTGCCCACACTTATTTGAAGTGTGTCCAAAGCTAAAAAAATTTTTCTTGGCCAAACTTTTCTTAAGCGATACTTTCTGGCACACTTAAAAGTGTGGCCAAGAAGAAAAAATAGCATTGGCCACACGTATAAGTGCGAATAACATCGGCTTTCATAAATTGAATTTATAGATCCATGATATTTCATGTAATGAAGCCTACATAATTGAATCCAAATGCTTTACATGTAGGTTTAAATAAAAGTGGTCCAATTCCACGGCTTTCAATCTCTCAGGAAAGACAAGCGTGACAATTCCCGAGTCATAATCAATTGCCGTGACACTAGTGGGGAAATCCGCCGTAATGCATGTGAAACCAATTAACTTAATGCACAATGACTTAAATTCCGTGAGTGAATTTCTCCAGTGCGCGCTGATTGGAAAATTGCGAACTACGGCACAGGAAGGTGAATGCCACTAAGAGGCGAGAGACTCTACCAAATGCGTGAGATCTGGCATCTCTTTTTTGGGAAGTGATGTAAACTCATACCATCGTTTGGAGTCTTGTTATAGCCTACCACTACACACCTATTTGGCATGTTGATGTATGTTATCTCAAAATCAACAAAATCAAGGATTGATCAAGGTGAAATCAATTATCAGTACAGAACAAACCACTAGTCGATCAGCTGGGAACGTTTGCAACTTACTTCTCATACGTCACAGGTCATTTGACTACGAGGACCATGTGCAACCACTTTTTTGAGGGGTGGGGCTTAGGACCGTACAAACCAGCCAAATCTTAGTTTTCAAATAACGATAAAAAGTTATAGAAAGCATTTACAAATGTGTGATGCATATTAATTTGCACATATGATCCATTTCTTTGAAAAATAACCAAAAAATTTTCTAACTGAGTGAACCTTTAACATTCCACTTCACTGGAGCTGACGTTGTTGTCCAACCATGTGTCGGTAATGGCCAAGACACAAGTGTTGCAGCACTCATGCAGGAACCGCGTGCTGGCTGACAGCTTGTCCATCTTAGATCTCAGGGACTGCGTTTTGATGAGTAGAGTAGTGGGCACAGGAAGTTTATTTTTTAATCTCTTTAATCGCTGACGGATACCACTTCTGCATCCGCGTTTTTGTCTCTTCCGACTGCGGCTATTTCTCAGATCTGCCCAGATGCATTCCGGTATTGAGTTTAAAACTGTTGAAGTCCGATGGTTCCTTTTTGCTTCATCGGAGAAGTGTTTCTCTGCTATGCTGAATTTCACCGGCTACTCCGCCAGCATCATTACCGTGGTTGTGTCCTTCAGTCAAAGAACTGTTTAAAATCAACATTAACTGTCCAATCACGCACCATTTGGCAAGATCCATTGTTGCCACTAAAAGCAAGAAAGGTGCAAAGTAAAAGCACACCGACAGCCAAGCCCCAGCCTTTGGCGAAGGCAACCAGATTGTCAGCCAAAATATCCTGATACTCTGTGGAAGTCATAGTGCCATTATATCTAAACCAGTGCCCCTGTACTTCCTGAATTGAAATGGCTCAAAAACATGACTGACCCACCAGAGGCATCACCATAATGTCCCATTTAGGTGGGCATTTGTACTATTTGGGTCGGCGAGAAAAAAAAAAAATGTTGACAAGCTCAGGCATGTGCATACTCAGGCATACTCAGTTAGACCCCAAGTGGTGCTCAATCACCTGCCCTTGGCTTGATAAGTGCCCTGATTGCAAGACAGTTTTTAAAATTAATTTACATTGTATAATTTCTTATTCAGTTTAAATTTGGCCCTTGGCATCAACTCCAATATACATCAGTAAAAGAAGCATATGCACATCAGTGAGACCCCCTCTGTTACCAGCTCTAAACACTTTCACTGTATGTTAAAATCAAAGCCATAGGCTGGCTGATGTGCCCATGTCTTTGTGATTATAACAACCAAAATATGATGTTATAAACAAATATTTTGCTGATAAGTAATTCAATAATAACCAAATAATTATCAAGCACTATTTGGCATATGGGCCAGGTCTCGCAGCAACAGAGGTACAAAATTGGTGTATTTTGTATCATAGCTCCAAAACTAAGTAAGATAGTTACAATTTAAATGATTTTGTATCTTCCCTAGTATTTCAAACAAAAAATAGCTAATTTTGTTCATTTGATTTATTATGGGTGAAAACACCAAAAAACTGGTTGGTAACGGAGTTACAAATTTATTCACATTGTTTTGCCCCTGCTTCAGGATTTCCCCCACAGTGAAAACAAACAGCCTTCTTTTTTGTTCAAGGTCCTCCATTATGCTGATCCTTCTTTTAATACATACATGTAACGTTATAATGTCGCATATCCATACTCAACCTCTGCGATGGTAAAGTCCCCTTAAGGGCATTTTATGGACCAAACCATCAAATTTAAAATTATTTTAAGCATTATTATTATCAACCTGCGATATCAATTTGCTTCATGACAAAAAATTATATTTTTTTTTACATTTTTGGGAGGGACCACCCATTCTGGGGCCCCAAAAAGTGACACCAATGATTATAATCATGTGCTCATCAATGCACATTGTAGCTGATATATTTTCCTAATGAATAAAAAAAGTATTTGTTGAAATAGACGTCATACTGCCGAGATAGGAAGATATTTGCGCAAAAATGTGTTCTGAAATGGAGATTTCCAACAGCCATGTGTGTAAACAACAGTACTTTTGACAAAGTTCCCAGCCATGACACCGTAGGGAATTTGCTGAAATTTGCCGTAGGGTACAGAAAACATTCAGTGAAAAAACCAGGATGCTTTGTCACCGGTAACATCTTCATCTAACACTTGCATCAACCAACCGTTGTAAACCCTAAAATGGGGTGTGTTGATAAGAAACGGATTGCGTGAGTGTCGCTCTCACTTAATTATTCTAGTTTAAGTTTTTTCAGAAATATGGCTATTAACAATGACCCCTGTGATGTTTATGCTTATGGCCTATTCTTAGACCTTCAAACTGAAGGAGCCTCAAGACCATGACAAGGTGATATAAAAAATGTTAAAAACATAATTTTTTGTCATAAAGAAAATTGATATCCTCAGTTTCTCTGGAGGATTAATGAAGCCCATGGGGTGCTGAAAATTATTTTGAAATCGGTTATTTGGGCCAGAAAACGCCCTTAATGGGACGCCACCTTTCTAAACATAAGGTAAAGATCAAAGTCAAATTTAAACAACTCTCGCTGCCCAAAGTGCTGTACATGATGTGTAACTAAGAAAAGAAAAAAGAGAAAACATAAATAGATATTAAAAAACACTCAATAAAATTACAAAAGATAGATAGGACATAAATAAGCATAATGCATCTGAAAAACGTTACACAATAAAACAATCAAGCTCAAGTTGTGTTAAAAGCCAGTGCAAAAAAGTGCGTCTTTAAAAGAGATTTAGAGTGCAGTGGTGAGTCAGCTGATCAGATGTGCAGAGGAAAAGCATTCCACAGTTCAGGACCTGCCACAGAGAAGGCTCTGTCACCTCTAGTTTTAGAGCGTGGAAAATCTAAGAGCAGCATATTAGTGGACCTCATTGTTCTGAATGGTTTGTAATTGGTTAGTAACTCTGACAGATAAAGAGCTAGACAATTAAGAGATTAAAAATAATAACAATAATAACATTTTAAACCGGATCCTGTAAATGACAGGAAGCCAGTGGCATGAGGCTAGCACTGGAGTGATGTGTTGTGGTCACATGGAGGAAAACTTTCATATGTGAGGAAACAAAATGGAGCCCATGATCTCCCATGACCACTTGCTGCTTGCAAGCCCCTCCCGCCAGCAGGCCAGGCACATAAAAGCAGAGGTCAACCATTTTATCTCTCTCTTCTCTTGGCTCTTGTCTCTTGGACTCTTGTCTCTGGACTCTCTCTTGTCTCTCTCTCTCCCTTGGAGAAGCTCCTGGATCCCTGGGGACTGCTCAGGCTGGGGTACTCCTCCCCCCCCCCCTTGGGCCCAACATAGACCGGCCATGCTGAAGAATCTGCCAGGCTACCAGGAGTAGAGCAAGCCTTGGAAGCAAAAGCTTGCTACTGAGGAGCGGCCAGCCTCCCTCCTCTTCCCGCAGCAAAGACACAGACTTTTGCAGCACCAGAACCGCTCTTTCCAGCCGGATCAGAATTGTCCACAATCGGATCCCCCACCAAGCAGCAAGTACCAAACCTCCTTCCTCAACTGTGTATTTGTAAAATGATAGTTGCTGTGATTGTTTTTAGGATTGTGTTTTAGTAGGACAGGATGGTATAAATGCGTAGCAGACAAGGTCTTGAATGCAAATAACCTCCTGTTGACTAACACGGCACCTTTCCTGAGCAAAACACACGCACATCTCTTCATTTTAACGTAATACACTGACACAAACAACATTGAGCGTTTTAAGTCATTTAAAACTCCTGAAACTATCCTTTGCTACAAAGACTTGGTCTCTGTTACAGTAGGGTTGCCTTCCCCCACTCCACATGGTCAGCAAGGCTCCTCCGCTCACACCTTAGATCATCCCATTGTCCCCCCCCCCCCCACACACACACACACACCTCCTTCATTGTGCATATAGTGTTAGTGTTTAGTGTAGTTTGTGTGTTTCAAATGTTTCATTTCAATAAATATTCTTTAGACATATACTGAGGTTATTAATGTTGTTCAACAGTGAATGAAATTGCCAGCCTCTTCCATGTAGAACTCCCGAATACTTCAATCTAACTATTGATTGGGTAAGTTGGTTACAACTATAAATTTAATTATGAATCAATTTCCAAATTAAAAGCTAAGTGGATATTGAGACTGAGGTTTTATTAATTGGCTATCATTTTCCCTTCACTAAGGAAGGGTGGTGCCCCAAGGTATTCATATTTAATATTAATATTACAATATTAATTTTTATAGTCAAATTAATGATATTAATATCATCAGGAAAATTGCCTCAACACATGGTGTCCACTTGTGGGGTGTAACGCCAACAGCCGGCGCCCTTGTGTGACGTGCCATTGCACTCACATCAACATCACCACTGCTTGGGTGTTATCACCACATTCAAGGCATTTCCCCAACATTGGTGTTCTGTGCGAGGCCATTACCCCAACAGATGTGATCATGCCGTTTCTTTACCAGTTAAAAGACGTGCAGCTGCATGGTGGACCATCTGCAGACAGCTCATTAAAGCCTGGTCCAAGCCAAGATAAAGAGAGTTGCAATAGTTAAGCCTTGATGAAATGAGCAAGTGTATAAGCCATTCAGAATCATTAAAAGGAAGAAATGGCTTGACACTTGCAAGGGTCCTCAGCTGAAAAAAAGTAGTTTTGACTTCCGCACAGATTTGCCTATTCAATTTGAAAGAATTGTCAAATAGAACTAGGCTTTCTAACATATGGGCGAATGAAAGAAGATAAAAGACCAAGTGCACTATCGACACCATCTAAAATATCTTGATTACCAAATAAAACCATTTCTGTTTTTTGGTCATTAAGACAAAAGAAATTAGGAGACAACCAGTCTTTAATGTCTTTGAGACAGTTTAACAGGGCTTGAAATGAACCGCTGATGGGCTTAAGAGGCAGACAAATTTGTAAATCATCAGTGAAGCAATGAAAGGAAATGCCATGCTTTTTAAAAATGGACCCTAGAGGTAGAAGGTACAAGGAGAAAAGGACTGGGCCCTGAGATGGAGCCTTGAGGCACACCACAGCAGAGGGCAGCCACTTCTAAATAGTAAGTGTTAAGCTAAACAGAAAAGGTCCTCCCTGGTCCTGTATAAGATACAGGGGTTTTGCCGTAATCTGAGAACGTGATTTCCTAAAAATGATTTCCTCTCTGAATAGCTCGTCCCAAGATCTCCACGAGATTTAGGCAAAACCTGACGTCAGATTGTTGCGTCCAATCAGGACAGACCTGGCCAGAGCCAATCATGGCGCTGGACCTGCCCACCCTGGAATCTATTCCATCAGACACAAATGAGCACAAATCATTTAATGTGTAGATTTATCAATGATGCCACCAGAAATCAGTGGGTAGCTTTTTTGTTTGCTGGCGGCAAACAGCCACACTCAAAAGGGAACGCTAGCCGTTTGTGCTCGGCATTTCACCGAAGATAGCTTTGTCAATAAAGGATAATTCAATGCTGGATATTCGTCTCAGCCGCTCCTCAAACCAGGGGCAGTTGCATCGATCTTGGGCTTTGAGCCACAAGCTGTAAGTACCGTATAACAGCAAATAATGTTAGAGAAGCTAACATGTTACGGGTGGCTAGCAGGACCATTAACGATAGTTAGTACGAACAACTGGCCTCAAACGCAGGCTTTGTAAAATATCTGTAGATTGCCCGTTGAATTTGGCTGTCACACTGCGGCTAACATAGCTAAATTACTGTTGCTAATGTTTGTGTCCTGTTCAATAAACTTAGATTATGTATAATGAAACTAACAAAAATCTATTCTACAGAAAAATAGGAGAAAAAACCGAGGATAAAAAGTATTGCTGTGATTTTATTTGAATGTGAGAGCAGCTACAACCGACAGTCCCAGAATCTGATCCTGTTTGAGTGACAAAGCCGGTGGTTTGGCAATATTTAGTCGAAGGAGGCATGAATAACCAGCCTCGTGACATAAAAATGGCCAATAGAAAAGCAATGCATTTTTGCGGACCAATTACATAAATACGGTATGTTCAAAAGCTTCTTCAAAGATTTTATCATATCTTCATTGCATGGGCAGAGGATTCCTCAGGGTGGGCAAGGCTTTTGTAAGGGTGTGCAGTGCCCACCCCAGCCCACCTGTAGACATCCCCCTGTGATCTGCCATTCCTATTTCACTGTGGGTATGAGGTGCTTCTCCTTGTACGCATCTCTCGGGCCTGATGAAGGTCTTGGACCAAAACTTTGCCAATCATGGCTATTAATTAATTTCTGCAAGTGGGACAGTGTGTGGGATTTTAGGTTTTTTTTTTTTTGGTCAATTGCTGTCAAAATGACTGAGATATGGCTCAATATGCCATTTTGAATATGGCTGCCAAGGCGACCATGTTTGATATCAGATTGTATTGTCTTATAAAAAATTTGGTGTCCTCATTGGAAGGAACAAGCATGCCAAGTTGCAGCTTCATGGGCGCAGTGGTTTCAAAGATGAAGATGTTTACATACGAGGAACAACAATCAATGACGGAGAACCAGGCCATGGCATAAGCACACTGGGCTTTTTGTGCAGAAGAGCTAGTAAAAATTACTATGTCTCAGCAGAGGTCAGAGCACTATTAAATCCGTGGAACCCATCTTATGAGGCAGGCTCATTTTAGATGTCCATATACAGGCGGTGCTGGCCGATAGAAGTTTGCAGGGCAACAAAGACAGAACGGAAAATTCATGGGTAAAATCAGTTCTCAGGATATGGAAAGTGGTAATAAAAGAACACCAATTGGAGGAAGATATTAAAATTTGAAGCTCTTGTGCGCATGACTGATTTTACGCCAAATAAATAGATCCTAGATTCAAAAGTGGTGTTTTAAAAGAGGTAAAATATCTCTAAGTGGCATTTGTAATGTGAAAAAAAGAAGCCACTAGATGGCAGTATTGACTTTTTTTTGTTGAGCCAGTCTGGAGCGAGGTTTTGGGCATGTCCTGGGCATGCCTGAGAGGGGAAGTCCCAGAGAATTTAAAAAAGTCTAAAAGGTGGGAGGGGGCTGGAAAAGAGTATATAAGGAGAAAAATTGAGAGAGTTAAGTAGTCGGAGAAATTATAAGGAGAAGGATACACTTGACCAGACCTGTCACTCTTTTCAAGACCTGTGAAGCTTTTTGTGGGTTTTTGCCTGTGTTGGAGCATTTTCCTGTCCCAGAACATCGCAAAGCAATCCCATCTCAAGGGACTGTAACTATCATTTTTTTAAGTACAGCGCCCTCCATAATTACTGGCCCCCCTGGTAAAGACGTGTTAAGAATCCTTAAAATAAATTCAATTTTTTTTTATTTTTGCAGAAGCATACTCTCACACTGAAAATTGTAGAAAAATATAACCTTCAACTCAAGTGAATTTTAAGGGGAAAAAAAATCCCTGACTAAGAAATAATAATTTTTCATAAAATCACCTGTTCTACAATTATTGGCACCCCTAACAATTCCTTGGAAATAAATGTAATTGAAGTATTTCTGTCATTTCTACAGTAGTTTACAAAGTTGATCAGAGTATCCAGGGACATTTAATTAGTAAACCATCACTTCCAGTTTCCCTGGGGTATAAATATGACGTGACACAGAGGCCATTATTATTCAAGTAAGGCAGATGTGTGTCAACCTTCAAAAGTCAGGCAATGGCTACAAGAAAATAGCCACTCGTCTGCACCTGCCCATATCTACTGTCAGAGGAATGATTAAGAAGTTTAAAACAACTGGAACAGTGGTAAACAAGCCTGGATGAGGACGCAAGGTTATTTTGCCAGCACGCACAGTGAGGAGGATGGTAAGAGAAACAAAAAGTTCTCCAAAGCTCACTGTTAAAGAATTGCAACAAATAGTAGCATCTTGGGGTCACAAAGTCTCCAAAACAACCATCAGGCGCTATCTACATGCCAACAAGCTGTTTGGGAGGCATGCACAGAAAAAACCTTTTCTCAGTCACAATCATAAACGCAAACGTCTGGAGTTCACTAAGCGGTACTGGGACTTCAACTGGGACCGTGTGCTTTCGTCAGGTGAGACCAAGATGAAGCTTTTTGGCAACCAACACCCAAAGTGGGTCTGGCAGAACACAAAAGATGAGTATGCAGTAAAGCACCTCATGCCCACTGTGAAGTATGGGGGAGGATCGGTGATGCTGTGGGCCTGTTTCTCTGGGAACCTTGTTAGGGTGCATGGCATCATGAATGCTTTGAAACACCAGGACATTTTAAATCAAAATCTGGTGGCCTCTACCCGAAAGCTGAAGATGGGCCGTCACTAGGTCTTTCAGCAAGATAATGACCCTAAACATGTGGCCAAATCTACACAGAAATGGTTCACCAGACACAGAATCAAGCTCCTCCCATGGCCATCTCAGTCCCCAAACCTCAACCCCATTGAAAACCTGTGGAGTGAGCTGAAGAGGAGAATGCAGAGGAGAGGACCCAGGTCGCTGGATGATTTAGAGAGATTGTGCAAAGAGGAATGGTCGAAGATTCCTCTTTCTGCATTCTCCCATCTTCTGAAACATTATAGGAGAAGATTAGGTGCTGTTTTGTTGGCAAAAGGGGGTTGTACAAAGTATTAACATCAGGGGTGCTAATAATTGTGGCACACATGATTTGATGTAAAAGGATTATTTCTTAATGTGGGATTTTTTTTCCCACTGAATAAATGCACTTGAATTTAAGGTTGGATTTTCCTCTTTTTTTCATTGTGGTCCCATATTATTTACAAAAAACCTGAATTTAATAGAAGCTATAGAACACATCTTAACCAGGGGTGCCAATAATTATGGAGGGCGCTGTACATATTTTCAATCTTGGTCAGCCTTTGTTTTATTAAATCTGTTTCAGTTTAAAAAATTTTGTCTGTCATCCCTTGCTGTCCGATTTGCCGTAACAAATTCGGGCCATAACAAATTATACAGGAAAATTAAATGATACGTTAAAAGAAACTTTATCATAAGAGCAGCAAGATTCATAGATATCTCCAGTTGAGAAAATGTGCTAAATACGAAAAAGAAGAATATCAAAGAGGCCAGCTTCATCCCACTCTTCATAAATGCAAACAAATTAGACACTGAAAGAGGCATCATCTCTCAACTGTATAAGAGCCTCCACACCCTCAACACCTACTCAAAAATATATAAAAGATAGATTGGAGATAGAAGGAGATTTACCAATAACCGATAAAGAATGGCAACATATTTTCCAATTTCACTGGATAAGTACTGAATCCCTTACGTAGAAAGAATTTTGTTGGAAAAATGTAACTCGTTTTTATATGCCCCACTTTAAAGGCATATTGTCACGATGGAAACTCAGTGTTGAAAGAATTATGGCTGTCAGGCTGCGCACCATTACCATGTATTTTGGGAATGTCAAAACATAAAGGCTGATTGGAAAGAAATACATCAAGCAATACAAACCATCTTTAAAACCCATGTATTTCAGAAACATCTACCCAGAGGTCAAAGGTATAAACAGATATCGACTGGGTGTACTGCTAGCCGTTAGGAAAAGAAGCTGGAACCAAAAGATGGATACAGAGGGACCATCCATAAATAACTGGATAGAGGTGACACTAGACATATATAGGATGGAAAGGGTTACCTTCTCTGTGAACTTGAAGATAGACTTGCTCATGCAGTATTGGGAAAAATAAGTACAATACGTGAAGCCTTGAGACCAGACTTTGTAAAGAAGTAACTTCCAAAATCCTTTTTTAAAGAAAATAAATTATTGAAAATAACCACAAAGTAACAATGAGTTGCTGCAGATGTTCCCTATTTACTATGATTGTTCTCTTTGGATGTATCTAGTCACGTTTATTCGTTTATTTCCGAATATGAAGGAAACAGAACCACAAATGACTGAAATTACACAAAATGTGACAAAGAGACTGTACTTGGTACAGACTTTTTTGGCTTTGCAAATGTGCCATATAAACAGCATTTATAAATGCACTAATTTGGTTTTATTTATTTATTGAATTTTTACAAGCATTTCTTTTAATCTGGCCTTGAAAATGTACCATATTGACAGCATGAACATCTATGCACAAATTTTATTTTCTTGATTTATTCATTCATTTTAATTTATTTCAATTTATCCCCAGTAATCTCCAGTCTCATCATTTGTTTTACTGTACCAGAGTACAGTACAATATAAAAATGTGGAAAATGTGTGAAAAAGATTGATGGATGTGAATTTTCATTTTCAATAAAGAGAGAATGTTAAAAAAAATTACAGTTTCACTGAAAATTTTGTGCTTGAAAATAAGAACCAATATACTTTTTGATCAGGGGACAACTGGGAGTTTCCCTTCATGCCCAGATCCTTGCAGTCACTGGAAAGCTACTGCAGCACCTGATTCTAAGAACTACAACAGCATTGTTTTTGTGAGGTTATCATTGCTTGACATGTACACCACATCAGAGCAAGTTGGTATGAAGTTGGAAACAAATCTAACCAGCATGCATTGTGCAGTGGTCACTGGCAATCGATTCTCTGCAGACCTGGCTCATCTCAAACGAGCCTGTTGATTCTTTCATTTAGCTGGTAGGAAAGAAACCAGAAGTTTTGATGATGTCCCGGGGACAATTAGGAGGAAGTTGAGAGAGCCATGTTGGGAACTAGGAAATCCATTTGTCTTATCAACGAGCTCCAAGAGATCTTTAATGACGGCCGTGAGTCAGGACCTTGATTTTAAGATCTCATCCTAAAGACAGCATCTTCTATGGCACAGTGTCCCCATCTCTGCACAGGGTATTGGAGATTATTTGACCTAAGTGAAGACCACCGCCTACGAACCCAACACCACCACTTCCAGCAGCAACTTCCCCAGGGCTCCCCTGAAAAGACAAGTTTGATCTCAACAAGACTTCCCTAGTGATATAAGGGATAATTATAAAAATATGACCAAGGGTCCTGTGGCTTACCAAAAAGCAATCTTATAGTGATGACAGAAATTATGAAAATTTCATGTGAAGTTTGACCTTCAATCGTCAAAGGTCAATGTCAAGGTCACTACATGAAAGTTCACATACATTAGACCTCCAATAAGTCTGTAAAACAATCCTAACTCTAATACAAACCTTGGCACTGTCTTTGACCATTTTGGTGAAACAAGTCATTGTAATTTCGCTATGCCAAGTTTGACCTTCGAAGGTCACCGACAGTCAAGTTTAATGTCACCAAATTAAAGTCCAGGTGGTGGTTTAGGAATCAAGGGGTTCCGGGTTCAATCCCCGGCTCCTCCAGAGAATGTGTCGAAGTGTCCTTCAGCAAGACACTGAACCCCGTCCTGCTCCTGATGTACAGATTGGCACCTTGCATGGCAGCCTTCGCCATCAGAATGAATGACAGATATAATTGTAAAGCGCTTGGGGGTTATGCAACTGAAAAAGTGCTGTATAAGATGCAGTCCATTTACCATTTAACATGCTCACCTTCGACCTTCAAAGCTCAATACGAAGGGCACCAAATGAAGGTTCATTGATGACTTCCTATACGTTTCAAATACAAACCTTGGCTCCATCTGTGACCATTTTGGAGATACGAGTCATTGTAATTGTATTGTCAAGTTTGACCTTCAAAAGGTCATGGACAGTCGAGCTAAAAGTCGCCAAATGAAAGTTCATGTGTGACTTCCCGTAAGTCTCTAACACACACATAAGCTCTATCTGTGACCTTTCAGTGATCCTATTAATTGCATTTTCACTCGGTCATGTTTGACTTTTGAAGGTCAATATGAAGGTGAGCTCATTGGCAGAGGGAAGAAACGCTTTCGGACACTACCTGGCTCGTTTTGTTGAAGCTGTTAATAGCGTCATAGCAGTCGCAAAATTAAATCGTACCTATTCAACTTCAGTTGGAAGGATTTGGGCATATTTCTGTAATAAGCGAATGGAGTATATTTCCCATTGTGTTTGTCACTATTATCGTTTAAATAATAAAATTTGCCATACATTTTTAATATCATCATCTATTTTTTGTCCTCTAACTCATCAATATTCGTTTTTATAGTACCTAAATGTCCGTTTATATCCTGCGTAAAAAAAGGGTCTCCTGCGCTGCTTTGTTTCCAATTAAAAAAAAAAAAAAAGATTTTCGCGCCGGAAAGCCAGCTGCTCCAGTCATGCTTCAAATCAATTAGGAACAGTTTAGGTTTGCTTACTGGTCTCTGCTTTGGGACTCTAGGTTTGCTGACAAGTGAGTAAGTTTTTATTAATGTTTACTACAACTGTAGAGGCCAACAGTAGTCTGTTCCCTTTCATTTTAACTGAGGTAGGTAGCTACATTTCCCAAAGCATTGTTACGAGCTACTTAACCAGCTTGGTTGCATTGCTCAAACCACTGACTGTATACGGTTGCAGTGATGCATTTTGGGAAATCAACATAGTGTAGCTCAGGAACTGAGACGATTCACAATTTATTTTCAACGTATTATCCAACCTTTCCAAGGTAACACATTAACATAACGCTAAGCAATGGAGACTTGACGTGTGCAATGATGGATTGCAGAAGTGCTAAGAAGAAGTTTTTGAAAATTAGCAGCAGTAAGCGCTGGAGAGAAGTGCACTGAAAATGAGATCCAGGGTGCTTCCAGCGCAAAAAAAACGCTTCTGTGGACACAGACTCATAGTTTTCCCTGGTGGTCTCCCATCCAAGTACAAACCAAGCTACACCTACTTAGCTTCAGGAACATGATCTGAGCAGGTTGAAAGGAACAATACACCCATTGCAAATGCTATCAGCCAATTTGAATGGGTGTTATCATCTAATATCAACGCCACAGACATGGTCTAGTAGGGCCCAACTACACCCAATGTTACCTGGGATAACTTAGAGATCACTTTATTCTACAGCTTGTCAGAGAGGCTAAAGTGGAGATCACATCACTCCCAATCCTGTCAGAGAGGCGAGAGCTCACGTCATTCTACAGACTTTAAGACTTGATAGATCACATCATTTTTAATACTCAAAGAGAGGCAAACTTAGAGATCACATCGCTCAAAAGCTTGTAAGGGTGGCTAACTTTGAGATTACACCACTCTACAGCCTGTCAGAGAGGCGATAGCTCACATCACTCAACAGACTGTATGTAAGTGAGGCTAACGTAGAGATCACATCACTCTACAGACTGTAAGAAAGGCTATAGCTCACATCACTTGAAACTCCAAAAGTGGCAAACTTAGAGATCACAACACTCTAAGGCCTGTAAGAGAGGCAAACTTAAAGGTAACATCATTCTCAAAACTGTTACGACGGGCCACAGATCACATCTGACAACAGCCTGCCAGAGGCTCACTTGGAGATCACATCACTCTAGATACTGTGAGAGAAGCCAAATTAAAGTAGAAGATTCTGTGCAGCAGGGGCAACATTCAGTTTCATTGTTATTACTCACACAGGAAAATTAAAGTTAATTTGTTCTGGGAGAAGCAGGTTTTTATCACGATGCACATGTACTTTTGCAGACACTGTAAAAATGTACTCAAGCAGATAGAGACTGGATATTGAGGATGTTAAAATACAGAAGATTATGTTGAAAAGAATGACAGGGTGTCAGGTTACAGTTGTATATTTTGTTACTGATAAAACATGAACTGATTCTTTCAAATTGTGTGCTTGCAGGAGCCCATACTAGAACAAAATCACCAAGATTATGACAATCTACTACCACACAGAGCGGATTCACTGGACATGGTTTTTCTGGGGGAAAATAAAAAAAAAAAAACTAAAAAAAAACCATCTAAAATACAGAGCGCATCTATAAAATGGAATAATATTCCAAAATAACACAAATAATACACAAATTATACCCCCCCAAAAAAAATCTAGAAATTTCCAGTTTATATGAATAACCCTGGTGATATACATTTATTTTTTGTCCTTTTAGGTCACAGCTAGTAATAAATAAAATCAGGCTGTCCTCCATAAAACTAAACTGTATATGCAGATGTTAAATTTTTGTGCCCCGGTGGTTCTCTGGCCAGAGTGCACGCATCATACAGAGGCTGAGTCCTTTCCGCAGTGGCTCAAGCTTGAATCTGGCCTGAGCATTTTGCTGCATGTCTTTCCCACTGTGCCCCCCATCCTTCCTATTTCTCTCTTCTGTTCCTGTCTAAAAAAGGAGAAAACTCCTAAAAATAATCATTAAATAATAAGCATTTATTTTCAGAAATAATATAATTACATAATGTAATAAGGCAGGAGCAAATTCTTAAGAACATAATTCAATCACCCAATTAGTTTGAGCAGGGGCACAGGCAGTACATAAGGCCTCCCTTTCTATAAAGAAAAGCAGTAGCATTACCCACAATCCTGCTGTGCACGTGTCAGTAGCCTGTAATCTCAATGTCCCAAGAATGCTCTCCATGTACCCAGATGATCCTATTTGTGTAGAGCATCTCCGATAAACTAGTACTCAATCAGGATCTGTAATGCCCCATAATGAGGAGAATTCTGGGGAGTCCAGTGCATCAGATGAAATTATCTGTGGTGATGAGAAATATTGTGGGGATACAACCCCAGTGATGCCTGTCAGCGGACAAGTACCCCTGGTATGTCAGAGTGAGCCGCGGACATTCGGGGTAACCATTTCGCCCTGGGGTTAGGTAGAACCCAGCTTCCTCTCTTGGTGCACCCTCAAGATGGCTTCACATACGAACCGGAACTGGCTCTGAAAAATACAAAAACACAAAGAAGCACACGCCACACACAGGCATGCACACAAACATATGCAAGCATACTCGCACACATGCACGGGCATAAACATGCATGCACATACAAGCACGCACAGACACAGACACACACACACAAACACACACATAAGACATGAACACATACTTGTCTATGGAGAACTGAGACTGCCGAAAGCCGAAATAAATATAGAAATATATAAATCACTCAATATATGAAAATGCCACTAAATGCACAAAAAAAAAAAAATTTAGTCTTTTATGCATTTATTTATTTATGTATAATTCTGCCATCGCATTTTCCTCCTACTTATATTTCCAAATTTATTTATCTCAGCTCTGTCCTCTGACATTTCGTAATGCATTATTTTAGTGTTGCATTCTCCCCCCCTCATATTTCCCAACGCTTGTATTTCAGTGTAGTCTTTAGCAGTGTAGTTTTGTACATTTGCTTAAAGGTCTCATGACACCAAAAAATAAAAAAAAGGCTTTTAAACCATTCAAAAGAACTTAAACCACGTGAAGTGGAATCTGAAACTAGTTTTTCATACTTAAGTTTATGAGAAGTGTAAAATGCAAATTAAATGTTTGTTCGGGAACGCCCCTTGAAAATTGTTAAAGGTTATGTATTCCATGAAATGTCATCTCCAGAAGGACAATGCTCTGAGCAGACTCGGGATAAGGGGGTTTTGCATGCAGTAACCTACACAGTGGTCTCGAGCTACTAAAAAAACATTAAAATTTTTCAACTCTAAATTCGATACAAATCATGTGCAACGCTTCCAACAACCGTAGTGAGGATTAGAGAGTGAAAACACTTTGGTTTCGGAGTCCGCTGAAATATCAGATTTGTCAGATGATCATGAAATTCAAGCTGGAATTTCAGGGTGCTGGAATAAGTCGGCCATATCGTTCTGAGCTTGAGGTGGAAGCAGGTTTTACAAAGTAAATGCAATATCAGCGTGTAGCGAAATAAATAACAATGGAGTCATTTTCAGTGCTATCCATTTGGAAAAGGTTTGGGCTTATATAACAACCATGCCCGATGAACCGGAAATTGTTGAAGCATAGGGCATTCCCTGAAATTAATGATTGGACCTGTTTTCAATCTAATTAAACTGACTTCACATGCACTCTGAAAACAGGAGGGCCCATCAGGTGCAGCCAATTCTGCTCGTTAAGATAAGATACCTCAAACTGCCTCAAACTGTTTTCAACCATTTTCCTTGATGAACGCACTTTCCAATGATAAAAATAAGCCATTGGCAGTTAAATGAGTTAAATGCACAGCTTCCTTCCTAAAGCAATGATTATAGAGAAAATGTTTTATTTACTTTGCAAAAAAGACAAACTACAATGTTAACTTTTGTGTTTGCTTTATGCACAGCCTGCTCTGTCAAATCTTAGCTTCATGATAGTTTCATTTCAACAAAGACAGCGAATATTATCAACAAAAATCTGCAAATGAATAAGATTGATTGAATTGGAATTTCTTGTCCAAGTGACACGTTTTCTATGTATTAAAAATAACTGTTGAAAACTCGTCAAATCTAATCATGTTGTGTGTTTTCTGAGTTCACGAAATTTCAAAATAAACTAGATAGTGACTTTTTTTTAATCACAAAAAGACATTATTGTAGCCCCAGATGGAGTGTCCGGGGATACTATGGATTTGCGGTGGTCGCGCGTTTGCGTCCTGGCCCAGAAGTACCTCTGCATGAGAAAAACGAGAGAAGATAAATGATAGTGATGTAAGAATAACAGTATGAATATCATGTCAAATTTTTGCTTCAGAAAATGTTTTTTTCTTAACTACTAATTTGAATACCACTGGCTCAGTATAAGTAAAGCAGTTGCTACAGAGGAAAATAAATTTTTCAGTCACAAGAGAGCATTTTTGAAATTGCTGGATAGATAGTACGGGCAAGTATATTATGCAGTTTGCGGAGGAAGCTTAACTGGAAGTTTCATTAATGCAAGTCTTAAAAAACAGGGTTAGGAGTTGGGACTGAACTCCCCAAAATTGTGAACTGTGTTAGAGGTCAGCTTGCTAGTGAATATTCAATAACTGATCCGGGTGTGCCCTCTAATGAGAGAACAGTGTAATGGCGTGCATAAATAGAGCAGCTACATGTCCGCTGGCATCAACATCTGCACTGACCGGTTATGGGTCCGACTGGAATGTGTATGTAAACTTCCACTCGTACGTACGAACTGAAGACATTAAAACCACTGTGGAAACAGTGACCACAAAAATGGTCAAATGTTATTTCAAACAGTACAAATGTTATTTCAATTGTATTTCATTGTGATTCCACATTAGTTTTTTGTAAATTTTCTTGATGCAAATTTAATAACTTCAATTCATTTATTCATGCACTCATTCTTTGTAAATTATATGCAGCATGACAGGCTGAGCCATGAAGTTATGTACGCGAATATTGCTTGGAGGTTTAGCTTATCTTATCGGTAATGCTGGCAGACAGATGCTGATGACCTAGTGAGCCTGTATTGTAATTAGTGAAGACATACATTTGCTAATGCACCTTCCATTAGGCAAACACTAGCTTTGTTAACAGGTCGGTCACAGTGAGGGTGCATTACAGTTTTACTGGATGTTATAGTCTTATAACATGACTATTTAATATGTAAATAGCATATTACAAGTAGTTTTGGATTATACTTTTTGTGAACGCCACAATGGTGTATTGATACTTGATGCTAGACATTTTTGGGTGATGGCGTGGATCTGGTGAAGGTGCCTTGCAATCGGGCATTTTAGCGTTATGACTAGTCACCAGGTGTTAATGTTTACTTTTGTGAGTTTATTCTTTGTTTTGCGTGGTAAACCTGCTATAGTTTGAACATTTATTTGTAACTATATATTGTTATTTATATGTGCGAAAAAAATCATCATAATCAGAGTGAAATATCCGAAATGGCATGCATTTATGGAAATTGTGCATTTTGTTATAGAATTTCACCTATTTCAAGATGTATCACTGTATTATTACCCAGTGTTGTTTAAAATGCCTTATGCAACAAGACCATGTCTAATTTTGATTACCAAAGGATTGGCATTTATGGGATAGTGAGCTTTGTATGCGCATAATGCATGTGTTTTCATCACAACCATTCAAGCTGGAAGACAATCGATCCGCCAAAAAACTTGTAGTTTCCGTGACGTGTTCTTATCTCCATAATAGAGCCAACAGCATTTATGCCAAGGGGTTATCTTTTCACATTGTGTAAAGCTAGATGATAAGACACCTTTTGGTCATAAATGTAGTTCAATATTATACCACTCCTTATAGTAGGGACTAACCGTCTGACACGGACGCAACGCATGTAGTGTTCGTGACACGAAGGATACCTGCTGTCAGTTAATTCCCATGTCAATATACATCCGTTAATATACCATGTGTGTAAGAATGTCCTTGAACAACGCTCTTTTTTATCAAATAGAGCACAACATGTTAGACATCTAGTGAAACAAGACAATTAATTTATGGTAGTGTCCGTGACATACAATATACGCCCTGACAAATATATTTTTAAATTTTGATTTCTGCAAGACTACATAAGATTGGCACCTCAAATTTGGAGGTCAGTAACACAAATGTATGTGCTTAGCATTAACAGTGTTTTCAGGTTTTTGGGGCAGAGAAATAATTTGCCTGACAGTAACATGCCATTGAGCACCCTGATTGTGACCGGCCCGTAAGCATGAATCCCATTTAAGGTTAACTGCGAACAGTGACATGTCGCATTCATGAACATATGTTTCTCTTTTCAACGTTACATTTCTATTGAATGCTTCTTTGTGTTTGATTGTTTGACAAAGAGAGCAATGTGTTAAAATAGTACCTTATTAGCTTAGACCTAGGAGTGAAAATAAACAGCCTGAAAAATGAGGTTGGTTACCTTTATAAGATTGGGAATTGGTAGCATCAGGCAAATTTCAATGAGCGCAAAATCACTGGCTAGTTTAACTTTGTTCTGATGATGACACACGGAATGCACACTTGTATCACTCGCTCACTCACTATCTTTATATTGATTTCAATGCAGAACATTCACAACATATTGCCGTACAAAGTGGGAGAGTGTACATTTCGAATGCGCCCTATTCTAACCTAATCATATCCATGGAAACTCAGCTGAGCTGTTTGATATCAAATCAGCCAATCACAGAGGGCCATGGCAGGACTGGTTCCCCATGCACAGAGAATTGCTGAGTCACTTAATGAAAGAAATCCCTGCTCGCGCACACCTCAAACTCTTGCTTCTCATGCAAAAAAACGTTCATCCTGTCAAAAATATAACCACATTATTCAAGGCAAGACGTTGCTGAGTGTGCGGATGTCTTTTTTATTTTTCTGAGTGATATCATGTTGGAATTACAGCGATCTAAAAACTCTGTGTGTTTGTTGTTCTCCCAAAAATTTTTGGGTGATTTGTGAATGGGAAGGATAGAGAAATTAGATGTGCCTCATGTCCTTTGACTGCTCCCTGAGGCAAAACTATGTACTTCTGAGTTACAAAAACTATAGTACTGTGACAACAACAAATTTTCCTACGTTTTTGGGAAATTTCTTGAAGAGGGATTCAAATTTGTGGAAGTTATAGTGCTATGAAAAGTATTTTTGGCAGCCTCTGTGCTCCCAGCTCCCACTCAAGGTGTGACATCACGCCCTCTAGCAATGAGAACCCAACTCCTACTCTTTCCAATGGGAAAAATTTTGTTGGTTTTTTGGGAATATTTCGGACACCGCATAATGAAACTCAACCAAAATCGATAAGCTTCATCCTTTAACCACTATCAACGTGCACGTGAGATATCAAAAGGATCGTAGAAGAATTGCAGTCTGTAGAGCGTTCACAAGAAGATTTCTACTGACACGGATGCGGAAGTGCGACGACTGCAAATCCATAGTACTCCCTGACACTCCGTCCGGGGCGACAATTAATCATTGAAAATATTTTAAGACCAATAATTATTACAAGGGAGGGATGTTCACTGCCTCACCAGTTCTTTTTTTCACCATCCATCAAAGGGGTACAGTGCTCGTATGACCACCACCGCATCTATGGCGTCACAAGCTGCAGCTTGCTCAGATTGACAAAGTAACATGATTGATATTTTACTTTGTTCACTCTTGCTGATGGACATGGGATGATGCATATTATGACTCGCGAAGTTGCACCACCCTTAGCTACATGAAGACTGTTATGCATGCCAGCTGCCTCTCACTGCCCAGTAATGTGAAAAAAACGAGTAAATCCAGCATGCACCAATGAGTTGGTAGTTTCAGGCTGAAATCTATGCAGTGAGGAAGCAAGAATTGATTACCTTATATGTTCCACAAGAAAAGAAATCTATATCCAAATTCACTTTTTCAATGCACTGACCTTGCACCAGTAAACTTCCCCACCTGAGGTGACGTACATGGTCACAAAAGGTAAGTGAACTTTTTTTAAGGGGCAGGGCTGAGGAAGTTAAAAAAGTACACACAAATTTTCATTTATTTCTGAAAGTTGTGATTTCACAGACGAAACATGAAAGAAATCAGTCAACATATTTACATGTAAAAATGAACAAAATTATTTTGATTACATGGGACCTTTAAGGGCAAATGAGGGGCTGTCATTCAAAGCGTCATGGCATTAACTTGCAATTATAGAAATATTTGTTTTGATTTCTTTGTATGTGTGGATTACTTGGGTTGTTACTGACATCTGGTGAAAATTTCTTGTCAATAGCCCAATTAGAAATATATTTACTGAGAAAAATGTTGACGCGTTCAATAGTTAGGTTCCCTGCTGTAAATATAAAAAGAAAACAAATGTTATTTTTTGAACATTTAATGATGTATTAATTTATTCAGAGTGATTTATTTCTTTCTCTATTTATTTCAGTTTTGGTTAGTTTCAGTCCTCCAAACTCATCAATATTACTTTCTTTGAGCACTGCATTTCAATGTCATAGGAGAGAAAAATTATTAATAAATTCTAGAATAGAGTGTGCACCACTCAGTGACACGTTCATAAAAATTCACTGGTTTAAAATCGTACAACACTAAATAATGAATGGTGTGTTCCGTGAATTGTGTATTCCCTGTTTGCATATACAGGGCACTAGGAGGAGGAACAAACCTAATGATTGGTGAGAGAGATCTGTATCCCTTCATGTATCATAGCATTTTCTAGATCTGCTTCAGTCAATAAAGAATCAGTATTATTTACTCTGATGTATCACATTCATCAAGTCAGAACAGTATTCCTGACATTTATATCTTTACAGATGGGTCTGTCCAAGCAACAGGGCACAGATGTGTGACATTGACAGTATTATTATCAAATTATAGTTTGTAAGAACTGAACACACATAATGGAACTAACTAATGTTTAGTTTGTGTACTTTCATGACAAAATCATGAGAAAATAACTGTATTTACAGCAAAAGGGAAATTCCAATGAAAAGTTGAAAACATCCTTATGGTCCTGTATGTCATGTGGACAAAAAGGGGTCTATTCTCCCATTAGCGCGTAAGTCCTTTTTTACGCGATTCGAGTTCAGCACTTTTTAGTTACACGTATTCTTCCCTGCTCGCTTCGATCACTCCCACAGCGCTTAACCTCAGAATGTAGGCGGCCTTATGAAAGAGGTGTGACTCTTTCAAAATCCAAAAGAGAGGCAGACTCTGTACAAAGCTCATTGATTATGGCTATCAGGAAAACATGGAACAAGGATTTTCTGATTAACCATGAAAATGCAGTTGTGGTCCATGGAAAACGCAAACCAGACTTTAAATTTGAATATCATGGGCCTGCTGATAAAACCTCGTATCTCCAAACTGATAAGAAACAAAAACTCGTATGTCCACTATTCTTACATGCAGAATTAAACATGTTTTATTTTATTTATATTTAAAATGTATCAATTTATATATATTCTTTACGTTTATTTATTTTCCTGTGAAGTTTATCATTTTGAAGATACAAGATTTTATCAGCAGCCCCACGATATGCGGCTGTAGTAGTAGGCCTTTGTATGTCTGTGCCAATTATAAGAAGTATTGCAGACATCTCTTTTTTTATTTCTTACTCTAGCCACCATGGCATTAAAGCCATGCAGACAAAGAAATTGCCGCGATAATGAAATTAAAAATTAAAAATTTAGCGCTTCTCAACCAGCCCAATCAGATCATTGAAAATGTGCCCCTCCTACACCTGCCTGTTTGTTCCGTGGAAGACAGGGAAGAAGACAAATAAAGGGAACATTCTAGTCACACAAAAATGACAATCAAAGACAGTTTATATGATCTCATTTAGAAATTGCGCACTTGAAATCTCAAACTACTCCGATGTCAGGTTTGCAACTAAAGGACATGGAAACGCTTTGACAAGGATTCTTACCCCGCACGCGATCTCCCCCCCCCCCCCCCAAAACCGCTTCAGCAATTGCGCAATTCCATATCCATAGCCTATTATGTCCCATTTGATTTGAGCGACACAATCACTTGAACTTGTGCCTAATACTTTATTATAATCAATTATCCCATTTACTGATAATGATTCTTCCCATGTCGGCTATTCTTTATTGGCTAAAATTGATTAACAAATGGGTAGTGCTTTCATATTGGCCAGGGTAGGGCTCAATCTAGAGTAGCCTATTTAATAATATCTTTATTCACACATTAAAATACACAGTATTATAAATGGTAAAAAAAAAAAACAAAGACACGAGTTAGTTAATACATATATCCTCAGTTAGAAAATCAATCTCCTCACTTGTGAGAATATCAAAACTTTTTAGATTATCACGAACATATAGGGCAGTTGCATTTAATAGAACATGAAGACAATGATGGCGACGTCGAGCCAAAGCCGAAAAACAAATTTCACAGATGTTGATGTTGTATGGCAAGCAGGCACTGAAGGCTTCAGTGGGGAGATGTCAGCGCAGTATCCCTGATTTAAAGCATAAATGGAGAGATCTGTGGGGCGCTGGAAAAGCCAGGCTCTCTGCACATCGGAGAAGTGTACACGCAACAGGTGGTGGGCAACCATCACCCCCTGTGCATTTCACTACACTGGAGGAGGAGATGGCATCCACTCTTTCTGCAGTGGAAGTGCATGGAGAAGAACTTGGAGCCTCAACGAACTGTGTCAGACACCTTGACACAGGCGCCTGTGATATGTGTATGACATCACCAGCCACTCTCTGGAACGACCCAGATGCCAGGACCGATAGGGCCATTGTGACCTTGATTACCACGGGAACGTTTTGTGGGTGATTGCTGCGCCTGGCTAGCTGTTCATCCAAAAGTCGGCAAAGATAGATGATTGCCTCATGCACGGTCCAGACGAAGCCCTCCAACTTCAAAAATGACATCAGGTCATTGAGCCAGACAGATACCTTGGGAGGATCAGGAGATTTCCACTGCAAAACTATTCTCCTACGGGCTAACAAGGAGGCAAAGGCGAAAGCATCAGATTTATCAGCAGTCAGCTGGATCTCATCACCCAATATTCCAAAAATTGCTAAGTAGGGGGAGGGTTTCGCATTGGCTTTAAAAGCGTCATTAAGAATTTTGCAGACAGACAGCCAAAAATTTTTTAACATAGGACAGGTCCAAAACATATGGGCCATATCAGCTGGAGTAGAGTTACACCGTTCACACCTATCCTGGATGTCAGGATAAATTCTGGATAGTTTGGACTTGGTGTAGTATATCCTATGGAGAGTTTTTAACTGTATCAGGCAGAGACCGGAACAAGATGATGTTCCGTTTACTCGAGCCAGTGCACAGTTCCAGTCTGCTTCAGATATTTCAATGCCAAGTTCTTCAGTCCATTCAGTTCTAAGTTGGTTGAGAGACGCTATTTGAAGGGAAGAGATAATAGTACAAATGTTCGAAATCTGTCTCTTGTGCTGAATGGGGGCCCGCAAAACTTCCTCAAGTCCTGAGTCCGCTGGTAAAACAGGAAAAGCTGGGCTTTGGCTTTGAATAAAGTGTCGAGCTTGGAGATATCTGAATAGGTCAGACCGTCGTAGGTTAAATTTTTCGGAAATGTCAGTAAATGTGCCAAAAATGTCATTTATATAAAAATTGGAACATGTAGTCAGACCATTTGTACCCCATAAAGTGAAAGTGTGATCTATTCTAGCTGCCGGAAAGAGGTGGTTATTACAAATAGGGCTGTATATAGAGAATCCTGTTAGCTTGAATTTTTGCCTGAACTGTGCCCATATTTTAAGAGTAGAGATTACCACCGGGCTCGACGAGAACATAGATGGAGAAAATGGTAATTTTGCAGTAATTAAAGCAGAGAGTGAGGTAGATCTGCAAGATTTTGCCTCAATCTTACACCAATCCAGATCTGCGGTTTGGTACCAGTGTATAACTTTTTGTATATTGGACGCCCAATAATATTTTTTCATATTGGGGAGTGCTAGGCCACCTTGGTTTTTCGGTTTCTCCAGTATTTCTTTACGGATCCTAGGGTTTCTACCAGCCCACAGGAACGAAGATATTAGTTTGTCGAGAGATTGGAAGAAAGATTGTGGTAAAAATAATGGGAGGCTTTGAAATAGGTACAAAAGTCTAGGTAGGACGTTCATCTTAACACAATTAACCCTGCCCACAAGAGACAAATAAAGGCTAGACCATCTTTTCAAATCCGATTCTAGTTTGAGTATGAGAGGTTTAAAATTATTTTCAAAAAGACCAGAGAAAGATCGGGTGATCTGTATCCCTAAGTATTTAAAGCCTGTCTTTGACATACGGAAAGGAAGCTGATTGTCTGATATCTGAAGGGCTAAATCATTAATTGGAAAGCATTCACTTTTAGAAAAGTTCAATTTGTAGCCTGAGAAAACTCCAAAGTCCTGCAGGGTATTAACAATGTTAGGGACACATAGCACCGGGTCTGAGATATAAAGAAGCAGATCGTCCGCATATAGAAAAATTCGGTGTTCGTCATCCAGCCTACGAATTCCAAGGACGTTGGGGGCGGTTCTGAGCCTAATTGATAGCGGTTCGATAGCTAATATAAATAGCAGGGGGCTAAGGGGGCACCCTTGTCGTGTACCCCTAGACAGAGAAAATGATTGGGAAGATAGTTTATTTGTAACTACTGATGCCTTAGGAGAGGTATATAACAAACGGATCCAAGAAATAAAATTTGAACCAAAACCAAATTTTTCTAATATGGCAAATAAATAACACCATTCAACTCTATCAAATGCTTTTTCAGCATCCAGGGAGACGACAACTTCGGCCGTCTCCCAGGATGCCGGAGAGTGTATAATATTCAAGAGTTTGCGAATATTTGTGAAGGAATGACGGCCTCTTATGAACCCAGTTTGCTCTGTTGAGATAACTTGGGATATGACCGTGTCTAATCGCGAGGCAAGGAGCTTAGCTAAAATCTTGACATCAACATTTAGCAACGATATAGGTCGGTAGGATCCACAATCAAGTGGGTCTTTACCTGGCTTTAAAATGAGAGAAATCGATGCCTCAGTCAGAGTCTGCGGTAAATGGTTTTGTCTAAAAGAATGGTTGAACATTTCAAGTAAGATGGGAGATAGTTGGGAAGAGAACTTCTTGTAAAACTCAACAGGATAGCCGTCAGGTCCTGGTGATTTGCCGGTTTGCATTTTCTGAATAGAATCGATAATCTCTGGCAGACTTATGGGTTCGTCCAGATTGTCTTTAGCAGTCACCTCTATCTTTGGAATTTCTATATTGTTTAAGAAAGCCGTCATATTTGAGTAATCTTGTGGGGATGTGGATGTATATAACTCTGAGTAGAATTCTTTAAAAGAGTTATTTATCTCAAGTGGATCCATGGTTAGTTCCTGCGAAGTACTACGAATCTGTGGAATTAAACGAGATGCTGATCTGCATTTCAGCTGATATGCCAGAACGCGGCCCGCTTTTTCCCCATGCTCATAATAGTGACCTTTTGACCACAGTTGATATTTCTCTGTTCTTTCCGTTGATATTAAGTCATATTGAGTTTTTAGTGCAATCTTCCTTTTATATAATTCTGGAGTTGGGGTGATGGAGTATTGCTGGTCTGTGTTTCTTATTAGTGTAATGAGTTCTTTTTCTTTCTGTTTTCTCTCTTTATTGCGTGAAATAGTGTATGATATAATCTCTCCCCTTAAAACAACTTTAAGCGTCTCCCATAAAGTAGATGGAGATATAGAGTCTAAATTGTTGAATAGCAAGAATTCATCTATAGCTTTTGATATAAATTTGCAAAAATTACTATCCGTTAGTAGAGCTGTGCTAAATTTCCAGGCACTAGGTTGCGTCAAGTTTCGGGAGAATAAGAGGTCAATAAGAACTGGTGCATGATCAGACTCAACAATGGCGGTGTACTCTGTTTTCTTAACTGCAGGAAGAAATGTTTTGTCAATAAAGAAAAAATCTATCCTACTGTATGTATGGTGAACATGCGAGAAATAGGAGAATTCCTTTTTATGGAGGTAGAGAAACCGCCAAGGATCAGTACAACCAATTTTATCAGCAAATTCACTTAAGGCTTGGGACATTTTGGAGTGTGTTAGGGTCCTGGGGCTGGAGCGATCCAAGGCTGGATCCAATACAGTGTTAAAATCACCAGCCAAAATTAACCTGTGTGAGTCCAGATTTGGAAAAAGAGAGGTAAGTCTATTTATGAAGTTGACATCATCCCAATTTGGGGCGTATACGCTTGCTAGTATTACTGATGTGTTAAAGAGCGACCCTGATACCATGACAAATCGGCCTTGGGGGTCTGAGATTGTTTGAGATGGAGTAAATTGTATTCTTTTATGAATTAAAATCGCTGTCCCCCGTGTTTTTGCATTTAGATTAGAATGAAAACTCTGCCCAATCCAGTTCTTCCTAAGTCTAACTTGATAGTTTATTTTCAAATGAGTTTCCTGTAAAAATATTATTTCTGCTTTTAATTTCTTCAAGTGGGAAAATATCTTTGCTCTCTTGTGAGGCCCATTCATTCCCTTAACGTTCCAACTGATAAACCGAGATGGCATTGTGCCAGTTTCAGCCCTGGCATCATTTAAATCACATGACATGTGTTACAACAAAGAAAAAAGAAAGAAGAAGAGAAAAAAAAAATACTGCGTGCAACGACAGTGGCCCCCAAAAGCATCAGTGTCATACAAAAAAAAAAAAAAAAAGAATGAAGTCCCCTCCGGCAGTATACAACCCCCATACCATAAAAAATAAAATAACAGTTGTCCAGAAAAATAGCCTCATCCCAACCTCGAACAACGCTTTACCTATGCCTGCCTTCGGAACACAGGCAGGCTGCAGGCTTCTTCCTAACACTTGAATCCTCCGGTGCATGCTCTCATACCGTTAACATAGCAGAGGAGCTCAAACAATTATGTAACAGTTTGAAATGGTTAAAATAACAGTTCTCAGGACAGAAAAAAAAAATATATATGTATATAAGCTGCGAGTCAAAAGTCAAGAAAAAAAAAAAAACCCACATCAGTCATGTCAGCCGTTGACGTTATTTGAAGGGGGGAGAAAAAGAAAACACTCGGCTGTGTGTCAGTGTGGTCAACAGATGGCAGTCGATGATCAACATCACTTTAAACAGTTACACTTACCATGGAAGTGAACGTGAAGACAAAGAGAAAACACCTTGTAATAGCCAAATTATCAGTTTCAATGACTGAAGCTCTAGTTCACGTAATCCAGCGCAGGTTGGGCAGATTAAAAGGCAGACCGAGGGGGACATGTTCCCAACTGTAGTCCACGCTAACGTGCGTCAGGTCCGGGTGGTTGGCTCCGCGGCGGTCAGCTCCGTCCAGGGTGCGGTTAGTCTCGGGAGACCTCACCCCTCACCTGTCGATCGTAAAAGGCCTTAGCTCCCTCCGGTGTGTCGAACTTGAATGTGGTCCCATTGAATGTGACACGCAGGGTGGCGGGATAGAGTAGCTGAAACTTTACACCCTTCTCGTATAAGGCTCGTTTGATGTCTTCAAAATCCGCACGTCTCCTGGAAAGACTGACGCTGAAGTCCGGGTATATTCTCAGGGTAGCATTCCGGTATGTAGCGGTGTGTTGTCTGGCCCAGCGCAGCAGTAGCTCTTTTTCTTGGAAGCGGTGGAAACATACCACAAACGGGCGCGGGGACATCCCGGGCCTCTCAGGCTTTTTACCCGCTCTGTGCGCTCTCTCTAAGGCAGGGGCAGACTTAAACAGCGAGTTGCCAGTAATGTCCATCAACATGTTTGACACAAATCTAACAGTGTCCACGGCATCCTCGCTGTCTTCTGGGACATTAACAATCCTCAGGTTGTTTCTACGTGACCGATTTTCTAGGTCTTCAATACGATCCAGTAATGTAACATTTTGAGTACGCAGAGATTTGATGGCTGCTTCGGCTGCGTTTATCTTTTCAAAATTATCCCCCGCCAAGGACTCAGTAGTGGTTAAACGTTGTTGAAAGCTGTTCACAGTTTCTTGCAGGGTGTTTACCGAAGTTTGTAGCGGAGCAAGAGACTCGCGAATGAGTGTGGAAATGTCTTCCTTCAGGCTAACGCGTTGTTTGGACAGTTCGTGCACTAGCTGATTCATGGTTATCCCGTCTTCCTCGGAGGGCTTGGCGTTAGCCGATGAAGCCATGGCTGATAGCTTACTAGCAATCGTGTTCCTCGTGGTATTTGGAGTGGTTTGTTTTCGTTTGCAGGGAGACATTAGATGCCTGTAACTGTATAACGCAGTAAAATGCGTATATAAGTCAAGTCCTGAGATATTTTTAGTAACTTTGATAAAGTAATGTGCAAGTTAGGTCAGAGCTCCTGTCGCGCGCTGCCTACTCCACCATGGTCCGACCGGAAGTCCCTTGGTTTTAGATTTTGAGGGCATGGTAGAATGATGGTCTCATGTATACTCGTATGAATTCATCGCTATGCGTTTGTAATTGAACTAATTGGAGAAGAGGCTGTTGCGTAATATCATGTGATGAATTTGTTTGATAATTTATTATGGCTATGAGAAATGTAGTGTAGAAATAAGAAAAAACAATCGAAAATTGAATGTCACAACCGCTACCTTGTTAAATAAAATAAAATAAAATTAATGTTAAAATTCGGCCTATAGCAGACATCAAATGCAATATTCTATTTTGCCTTGTGTTAGCGCTTGACCTTAATACAGCCCTCAAAAGCGCTTAACGGAAAAAGCGCGTAAGGCAGGGAGAGAATACGCGTAAGTGTTTTTTGCCTGAGAAACGCCCGGAAACGCCCCGGTTTTGGCCTTGCTCTGCCCCAAGCGCGTAACTGCCTTCGGGGCGCGTAATGCACAGACTTAAGTCGAGGGGAGAATACAGTTAGGCTGAAAAGAGCGTAGCTACACACCTTTTTCGACTTACGCGCATGGGAGAATAAACCCCAAAGAGAAGCCAAATTTTTTCATCAAAAAGCATTTAGCTTGAGATTTGAATCTTTCACCATAGAAAACAACCATCCCAACACAAAAGCAAAAATCTGCTGGGCAACACTTGAAATGCAAAGATTCCAATTTATTTTAAGTATGCCAAAATGTCCGTGCTGGAGGGTAGGACAAGATATATTTTTCTATTCAAAAAAGGGTAAGTAGCATTCAAAAGAGCTTCTTAGTAACACTGCCAAGATAAAGGTAATGATAGGCAAACCATTTCATTTAAACTAGGCATAGTGTCCACAGAGTGGTCAACAGGTCATGTTTGTGATGCAGGTCAAGATGGGTCGTTCTGTATGTGATGTTTAACAAAAAATTTAATTGCTCCGACTTTTTTTAATTTTTTTTTTTTTTTTTTACCTTTTTTGGGATGTTAGTGGTGCACTTTGAAGATATGTGAAGAGCAATAGTATTGAGCACAAACTGCACTTTTATTGAACCTCACAAACAGTATTTATTTTCTAATAACATGATGCTGGACAACTTTTGCAAAAGTCAACCATCACACACGTAACCTCCATACAAAAAGATTGTTTGAGATGAAATTGCGCAAAAACTATCACCAAACTATCACCATCGTTCCGACGATCAAAAAAAGACAAAATACTGAGATGGGTTTCCTATCACAGCATAGAAGGCACTTATTACCAGTTTTCCATGATATATTTGGTGTAACGTGACAATTGACCACCGTTCTCAATGTCCAAATCGCAGAACGGCACCAAATCAGCATGCATTCCAATGCCCGCCATGCTAAAAAGATGGGTTGGAAATGGAAGATATATAATCTAGAATACTCCTTGAATATTCCACGAAATAACTGAGTAGCGAACCGTACTGTAATTGTGCGTGACGATGGTCATGTAAGTGATTTTGTTGATGGATAACCTACCGCAGCCTATGACAGCGGGAACAACAAAATTTGTGACGTCATCATTTTGGGGGCATCATCCAATGCTAATGAATTTGTTCTATTTTTGGCACGCGTTTTGAATAGAGGAGCATCCAAAAATGCCAGTCACGTAATGTGATGATTGACGGAATTACGGGCGGCTGTTTTTCCATTTTAACTATGCAAAAACAAACCATCACACCACGTACATTGCAAGGAGATCAATAGTTTTGAAGCTCAAAACAGAAGAATTACTTTCAAAGTGCTTAGTTCATGTTATAAAACGGGTGCTTCCCATCCTTAAATGTGATTGGCTGAGCTGCGTTCTATGTCGGTATAAAATCAGTGTAACCTACTCAGAGGTAGACCACAGCACAAAAAATCCCTGTGCTCTTGGTCTAGTAACCAACTACACTGCGCTCAACTGACTTGTTAGGCTACGTTTGTTTCAAGATTTTGTAAACCCAGCTCTCAAGCTAAAGTGATATCGAACTCTATAGCTAGGTTGCTAACTAGCTTGCTATTTCAGAGTCAGCAAAGTTTAGCCATTTAGCCCGCTAACCAGTTGGCTATCTACCTAGCTAGCTATACCATTCAAGAATTCGATATCACTTTAGCTTTCAGTATTAGTGATAAATTGTTGATTTTTTTTTCTTGTGTGTTTATTTTATGGGCTATATGTAGGGTAACCCCATCCATTGTAGTGAATGCTAGCTAGTTGACAAGCTGGCTAGCAAACTAATGCGCAACTCAACATACAGCCCTCCATAATTACTGGCACCCCTGGTTAAGATGTGTTAAAAGCCTTAAACTAAATTTAATTTTTATAGCAGGAGCATACTCTCACACTGAAAATTGTGGAAAAATGTAACTTTCAACTGAAGTGAATTTTAAGGGGAAAAAAAATCCTGACTAAGAAATAATCATTTTTCATAAATTCACCTGTTCCACAATTATTGGCACCCCTGACAATTCCTAGGAAATAAATGTAATTGAAGTATTTCTGTCATTTCTACAGTAGTTTACAAAGTTGATCAGAGTATCTGGGGACATTTGATTAGTAATTCATCACTTACTGTTTCCCGGGGGTATAAATATGACATGACACAGAGGCCATTTCTCTTATCCACTCCTCAACATGGGAAAGACAAAGGAACACAACATTCAAGTAAGGCAGATGTGTGTCGACCTTCACAAGTCAGGCAATGGCTACAAGAAAATGGCCACTCACCTGCACCTGCCCATATCTACTGTCAGAGGAATCATTAAGAAGTTTAAAACAACTGGAACAGTGGTTAACAAGCCTGTACGAGGATGCAAGGTTATTTTGCCACCACGCACAGTGCGGAGGATGGTAAGAGAAATAAGAAGTTCTCCAAAGCTCACTGTTAAAGAATTGCAACAAGAGCCATCTGGCAATGGCGGATCCCCCCGTGGACAGACGGACAGACCGAAACCCCCAAAAGGCACAACTGGACCATAAGGAGAAGCTCCATACCAAATTTGGTGTTTGTAAGTGGTATAGTTTTCGAGTTCTGGTCCAGAAACGATTTTATTACAGACGGACGGGCAGACGGACGGACAAACAGGCACACTGATCGCTATATCCCCCCGCATTTTATGCCGGGGGGATAACAAATGGTAGCATCTTGGGGTCACAAAGTCTCCTAAACAACCATCAGGTGCTATCTACATGCCAACAAGCTGTTTGGGAGGCATGCACGGAAAAAACCTTTTCTCACTCACAATCATTAACGCAAAACGTCTGGAGTTCGTAAAGCTGTACTAGGACCGTGTGCTTTGGTCAGATAAGACCAAGTAGAGCTTTCTGGCAACAAACACTCTCAGTGGGTCTGGTGGAACACAAAAGATGAGTATGCAGAAAAGCACCTCATGCCCACTGTGAAGTATGGGGGAGGATCAGTGATGCTGTGGGCCTGTTTCTCTTCCAGAGGCCCTGGGAACCTTGTTAGGGTGCATGGCATCATGAACGCTTTGAAATACCAGGACATTTTTAATCAAAATAGGCGTGCAATGCACGGAATACCCCTCAGCCCGATGTTGAAGTTTTTGGAGACGCCTGCCCGCCCGCCGCCCGCCCGCTTACCCAACCGCACGAAGGATAGCAATACTCCGTCAGGCTTTAGGGCTGGTGGCTTCTGCCCGAAAGCTGAGATTGTGTAAAGAGGAATGGTCGAAGATCCCTCTTTCTGTATTCTCCCATCTTGTGAAACATTATAGAAGAAGATTAGGTGCTGCTTTGTTGGTAAAAGGGGGTTGTACAAAGTATTAACTTCAGGGGTGCTAATAATTGTGGCACACATGATTTGATGAAAAAGAATTATTTCTTAATGTGGGATTTTTTTTCCCCACTGAATAAATGCACTTGAATTAAAGGTTGGATTTTCCTCTTTTTTTCATCGTGGTCCTATATTATTTAGAAAAAAACTGAATTTATTATAAGCCAAGGAACACAACTTAACCAGGTGTGGCAATAATTATGGAGGGCGCTGTATTTTCCTGGACACCGGCAAGTGTGGAGGACAAAAGTCAATCTTGTTCCCTACTCTCACTCCTGGTTGAAATTATATGGCTGATCGGCGCGAGTTGAGTACAAGAAAACTCGAGACCCGAAACTGAAATGAAGGTAAAATAATTAAACGGGGCCTTCAGGAGACATTCCAAATAGCCTGCTTTCACTCCACTACGCGTCTTGCCTTAGAACACCCCTCCGCTGTTGTAGAATCACTGTGACCCACTGCTTCTCTGGGCTTATTCCTTTAATATTTGTTAAGAAAATACATGGGATAGCTGCTGGACGGAACAGCATCACATACGGAACCCCCCCAAAAAAACATCAATTTTTTTTCTGCTTACACCTAAATTTGAATCTTTGTATGGAATAAAATCTTCAAACACTTATTTTCAAGTAGAAAATAAATTTAATATGAAAGGAATGCCCTTAAGGTGCTAATAAGGCTTCTCTTCTTTTGACGTACTCAAGAATGTCACTAAAATAAACTGAAAAATTTCCCCTTAATAGACATATTAAATGAGAAAACTTTTCAGTGGTTTATGTGAAGGGTATAAAGTTATCTCTTTTATCTCTCTGTGATGTGTACTAAATACCTATCAGCTTAAATCATGTATCTGACCCACCCATTCAGAAGAAATGAGGGTGGAAGTTGGGGTATGCAAACCTACCCTTCTGCTTGGACAGACCCACATCCATGAAAACCTACATTTGATATACTGTGATAATATGAAATCTAGCTGGATCAGCAATTTTAAAAATAGTGTCACTGTATTTGAGGAATTCCTTCATACTGAACATAGTTTTGCATTTATAATGAATTCTGCTGTCATCTTTGGCAGAAATGTGTGTGCTGGGGCGTGTGTCTGCGTGTGCACACAAATGTGTTAAATCGCTAAATTAATTGTCTTGCTTGATCCATGCATAATCGTGATTGCAAAAATAATGAACATAGGACACTTCAGATCATAACCCTCAGAGCACAAAAAATATCAATATACAGTACAGGCCAAAAGTTTGACACACCTTCTCATTCAATGAGTTTCCTTTATTTCCATGACTATTTACATTGTAGATTCTCACTGAAGGCATCAAAACTATGAATGAACACATGTGGAATTATGTACTTAACAACAAAGTGTGAAATACCTGTAAGTGAAAAAATGTCTTATATTCTAGTTTCTTCAAAGTAGCCACCCTTTGCTCTGATTACTGCTTTGGACACTCTTGCCATTCTCTTGATGAGCTTCAAGAGGTAGTCATCTAAAATGGTTTTCACTTGTCAGGGTTAATTTGTGGAATTTCTTGCCTTATCAATGGGGCTGGGACCATCAGTTGTGTTGTGCAGAAGTCAGGTTGATACACAGCCGACAGCCCTATTGGACAACTGTTAGATACATACAGAATTCCACATGTGTTCATTCATAGTTTTGATGCCTTCAGTGAGAATCTACAATGTAAATAGTCATGAAACTAAAGGAAAGGCATTGAATGAGAAGGTGTGTCCAAACTTTTGGCCTGTACTGTATATAAATGGTCAAAGTTTAAATTATTTAATTATTGTCTTTGTATCACTGCGGTATCTAGTCAGACATTAGACCAGGTTTATGGCATAAGTACACCCCAGTTGAAAGTAATAGATGATTAATGATAAAACAAAAAGCTAATAATCAACTCACCACTGTTTGAACCATCATTGCTCTCTGATCTCTCAGTCTCCTAATGATATCCAGCGGGTTCACAGGCTCATCTCTCTCAATCAAATCCATTGCCGTTTCCATGGTGATAAGTACACCAGTTCGCCCAATCCCAGCACTGGCAAAAATAAAAAAAAAAGCAATACAATTTTCCTTGGTCAGACTAGGAGTATAATGTGATCATATAAGGTTATATTCCCTTCAATATTAGGGATCTGGGTATACTTTACACATAAGCAGGTCTATGGCAGAGTTTCAACTTCGAATACATCACTCTTTAAATATAACCTCCTCCACCCCAACACCTTTATAACGTTCATTCAACTATGCCTAATTTACACATTAATTAAAATAGTAGTTTTACAGATTACTTTCAGCTTAAATTTTCACAGACAACTTGGATGAATGTTTCCAAAGTCAATTAAAACTAGTTTCAAGATATTGTAATCATAATGGCCTATCGGCTGGTCTTCTAGAGGTACTCTGAAAACAGCTCTGCAAATGCATCCTTTAGCATCCATAAGTGCTTTCTCTCTCTTTCTCATATTTTAAGAAAGCAATGTAGTACTTTAAACAACATGCAAATACTAAATCAACATTAACATCACATTTTTTTCCCACAAAAAAGATTGCGGACTTATGACATTCTACCAACTATCCAGCAATACAGCTATATGGCTGGACATCATAATTTGTTTGTTCACCTACCCTTCATAAGACAAATCTGAATCAAGCAGTCTCAGCTCCCATAAGGTACAAATGTATTTTTCACATACAGTATACAACTCCAAATCAGAAAAAACTAATTTATATTAAATTAAAACTAAAATTGAGTGCAGGTTGTCCTAAATCATCCTTGACCTGAGTTATGTTGAAAACAAAATGACAGCACATTATTTGATGTTTTACCACATAAATTTTACTGATTTTTCAAAGTTAATATTTATTTCCATTTAGATTCTTGCAAAATGTTTCAGAAAAAAAGTTGGAAGAGTAAAGTAGTTACTATTTTGTAATGTTGCCATTCCATTTTACAACACTTGATAAATGTTTAGGGCTGAGGACGCCAAGAGATAAAGTGCTTCAGGTATAATTTAGTCCCATCCTTCGTGCAAACAGAGTGTGCAACAGTAGGAGGTCTTCATTGTCACATTTTGCAATTTATAACACTGCATGTTCTCTACTCATTCTCAGGGCTGCAGGCAGGCCAGTCCACTGTTTTTGTGCTAAAACGGCAACCTGTTTTAATGTAGTCATGCCGGTGTAATGCATGCAGAATGCCATTTTCAGTTTTCACGTTGAAATATGCTTGGAAGTCCCTGGACAAGATGTTCATCTTAAAGGCAGAATTATTTTGCACCTAATTCTCACTTTCAGCATGATTGACGCTTTCACAGAAGTGCAAGTTACCCTTGTGCCAAAAGCACTAACACATGGTATGCATGACAGAGCGTGGCTTTTGGGCTTCTTGCAGGTAACAGTCTGGATGATGCTTTTTCTTAAGTCGGGAATTTCACAGTGTCCATTTTTTTTAACAGCACCTGAATTTTGATTTGTTTGATCGCAATACATGTTTCCACAGTGTGACGGTCCATCGCAGAGAATTTGAGAACACTTTTGGACACTGTTAATACAAGGCTCCCTTTTTGCAGAGTATCATTTTAATTGACATTTGTGGATCGAACTACATACAACAATTTTTGGCAAAGGTATGCCAAAGTATTCTTGAGCTTATGTGGTTATATATATGAATGACGGTTCCTGATGCAGTGACTTCTGAATGATTGGGTATCACGGGTATTCAGTTTAGGCTAGAGCCCTTGCCCTTGATGGACATAAATTCCTCCTCCTTGAAGCCTTGAAATTAAGTTAAGCACCGTAAGGGGTGGAATATCCAAATCCCTTCCCATCTTTCCTTGAGGAAAGATCCGTTTTAAACCTGCCAATGCTTTTCTCATTAACTCGTGGGCAAATTGGCTGTCCTCAGCACATCTTTATTCCTGAAGGACGAGGTCTTTCCTAGATGCTGTTTTTGCACCAAATTTTGATTGCAATCGCCTTCTGACAGCAGTCTCAAATCACATTTTTATTTTGTTGTTTTACCTCATTACTTGTCCTAAATTGCCCTGGTCCCAACTTTTGTAATGCATTTCAGACCTAAATGGATTTGGAATGGATTTACTTTTACAAATAAAATTAAGTCCACCAAAAAAAAAAAAAAAAAAAAAATGTATATCTTGTCTTCATACTGTCTACAATGTAAAGTCAAAGCAAATTTAAAAATCACTGCTTTCTGCTTTTAAGAGCATTTTCTGTAATATATCAATAAACAAGAAATAATGCTGTGTCAGGCCTACAGCAAAGACATTTATAGTCTGAGTCATAACTAGAAAAACTAGCTGTCAGAAGAACATCGAGGCCAAGGGGCGGTAACGCTGATCCTGGAAAGATGCGAGGTGTGCAGGTTTTTGTTTTCACCACCCACTCGACACACAATTAACCAGATGAGGCAAGTTTAGCAATTTAATGGAATCAGTAACAGAGTAGGCACAGAACATCTGATTAAACCAATTATAAGTCCTGACTGGATCTCTTTTTTTTTTTTTTTTAGACCCAACCTGCTTCTCTTAGGCCTTTTGCCCAACTGCCATCATAAATAAGAATTTGTTCTTAATGACTTTCCCAGTTAAATTAAGATGCATTCATTTTATCAGAACATTTTCCGATTACAGATATAATCTGTTGGTGGTTAAAGACATCTTTGTTCATGCAATAGAAGGGCAATGAAATAAGAGGCTAAATTCAACTAAAAAATTTGGCTCACAAAGTACGGTTCTCGAAAAAAAAGTGAACTACTCTGGAACTGCTGCACATCTTTTTTGGCACATCCTGCAAAGCAGGCAATCAAAGATGCACTTCATGATTGCTTAAATTGAGTAAAAAAACATTTGAAACACCTTTCTGCAATTTTAACAAATGCTGATTGAATTGCACCAAATCATGCGCTGTCCACACCACTGAATCAACTGTTTTAATTATTTATAAGAGTAAAATCTTAGTAGAGGGATGGAGTACTTCTCTTTCAAGAGACATTCCATAATTTGGAGTTTTGATGACGATGACGAAGAGTGCCATCTTAACACATTGTTCCAAAACCTCTCATATGAGTTCAGTTGGTTTCAAATCTGATGATTATGAAGGAAGGCCGTGGCATGTGCTTAAGACCATTTCCAGATTCATAAAACCATTCAGAGTCTCCTAGTGCCCCGCAGGACTTGAGACATCGTCATCCTGGAAGAGACCACTCCCATCATGGTGAAAATGCTTCATCATAGAATATATAAGTGATCGCACAGAATAACTCTGCATTAATCAGCAGAGACCTTTTCACTTTTAAGGAAAGGCATGTCCCAATAAAATTCCAAGAGATTACATACACATGCAAGTATAATAACAGGTGCAGGACAAACAAAAACGTCAAAAACTGGAAAGGAGATGTCCGCATACTGTTAAATGAGCTCCCAAAAAAATTTTTTTATTGCACAACAGTTTCAGCCGATATGGCTTTCATCTGGTACAAACAATGGCAAGTGAGTAGGTGGAGATGTATATAGAAACTCGTGATGTGGAAGTGGGCAGGTACTATCAATCAATCTATTAACAGGCAACCTGTCGAACAGTCACATCAACAGATCTGTGAATTATCCCAAATTAAAAAATATATATATATAAATATATATGTATATATAAAGTATTATATCTGCATTGTCCATTCACGAAAAGTATAATATAATGTGGTCTGGACTACAATATAAAAATAATTCCATTATAGGGAGGTGTGTGCATCAGCCAGCCAATCCCAATATAACAAGTAAAGGCGAATGGCAGGAACCGAGAAAACGCAAACATTAAAGAGCACGGAGCTATTCGCCTCCTGTGTAAGGAATCTCATTGTGTATAACTACAATATGCCAAATCACACACAATGTATGAACAGATATAAGACAATCAACCATATTTAAACTCCAAAAGTAAATCCATATGCCCAAAAATGCAGTGGTGGATAAACAAAAGACAAAAAAAAAAAAACAAGTGGTGCCAGGTACAACAAACCCTGCCCCTCACACATACTTTCACCTACTTGTACAAAATCAATAAGTATCTATTCTGGGTCAGTGGCAATCCAGAAACTGAATTTGGGGTGAATGTGCCCATTAGTTTTGCTGCTAGAGTGTTAACAAACAAATGAAAGGTCATTCATAGAATGACAACTTGCCAGAATCATGCACAGTTCTCTGAAACCGAATGAACAGAATGGAGCTGGTTTCAAGTCTCTGGCTGTAATAGTTGCAAAGTTATGAACCAAAATGTGTTTTGGACCTTTCTGGTGAGCTTGACCTTGACTTTTGACCTCGATAAGTGACCAGTCTCTAGCCACAAGGATAGTCAATTTTGTCACCAAGTTTGGTGAAGATAATGTGAAAATTGTGGCCTGTAGAGTGCCCACAAATAGACAGACAAATAAACCAAAATAGAGCGCTACTTAGGTGACCTTGACCTTTGACCTAGACTTCCCAAAATAGTGCAGTGCTTAGGTCAGGTAACGCAGGCCTTGAGTTTATCAACAAAGTATGCACTTGGTTTGAAGTGTATACACAAATTAGAAGCGAAGCTATGGCCACTTATGTGTTTTTGACATTTTGTGTGACCTTGACCTTTGATCTAGATTCACCAAAATCGTACAGTACCTTGGTCAAGTAAGATAGACCTTTTGTTTATCAATAATATGCACTTAGTTTGAAGTCTGTACAAAGAATTAGAACCGAAGATATGGCTTCTTACTTGTTTTTGACCTTTTGTGTGACCTTAACCATTGACCTAGATTCACCAAATAGTGCAGTGCCTGCCTTTTGTTGATCATGGAATATGAGCTTAATTGAACTGAAACTGTGGACGCCACAGTGCAAACAAAGACACAAACAAACAAACAGAATAATATACTTGCGGAATCTGAGATTCCGGCATGTAACAAACAAATAAACAAATGCAAAAACGGATAAAGAAACAAACCAAACCAAAAACAATACCCTGTGCCCTCACCCTTTGGGTGGGGCGGGGTAATAATAAATAAAAATATCTAGAAAATACTCTGCACTGCACAGGCAAATGTAAGGTAAGAAAAAGCATGCTAGAAAACAGAAGTAAACTAGAAGAGCACTCAGAGAGCGCAGAACCTCCGCCGTCAGGGGGCAGCAAAGCCAAAAGCACGGCAATTGGAACTCTGACCCATTGGAAAGACTTGAAATCTTGAACTTTGGAGTATCTCTCAGCAGTACTTTGGCTTAGATAAGCCAAAATTTAATCACCTCTTCCTTGACTTAATACCCTCCTACCATGAAAATGTCATAAAAATCCGGCCATTAGTTTTTGAGTTATCTTGTACACAAACAAACAAACCAACAAACAAACAGCACTGAAAACACTAGAACGGGCACTCGGTAGAGCGCATACCTTCGCCGACGCCACTGAATCCCTCGCCACTGGCGTTGGTTTCATGCCGATCGGATAAAAATTGACCGAGATATGGCCGAAAGTCAGTTTTGACCTTTTCGTGGCCTTGACCTTGACCTTTGACCCGATCACTCCCAAAATCTAATCGATTGATCCTCAGGTCATGCCAAATTAACCCACCAAATTTTATGAAATTCCGTTTGGTACTTTTTGAGTTATTCGATACACATACAGACAGACACACAAACAAATAAATACACGGGGATCAAAACATTACCTTCGTCAGCGAAGTCGCTGGCGAAGGTAACAAAGTATTAAGAGCATAAATATAGTAACTTTCACGTTGTAAAAGTAAGCGTTCATGGTTACCACCCCTGGGGGGTTTTTCTACTTTCTCAATACCAACATATTTAAGAGAACTGATGTTGTGGCCAGCAGACAAAAAGTGAGCTGCATCAGGATTGCAAACGTCGCCACATCTAATATTACTTCGGTGCTCGCTGATACAGACACTCACACGTCTCGCAGTCTTTCCTATGTAACCAAGACCACATGGACATTTAAGTAAATATACAACAAATGATGTGCTACAAGTAATAACACCACATACTCTAATGCCGGGATCAGACTACATGATATTTGTGTCTGTTCTAAAGATCGCCATGTCAGATTAAGCGATTATAGAGGTATAAATTCTTTCCGTGACGTGGCCGAGAGAAGTGGCATACTTCACGATGCTACACGGCCAACTGTCATTTGCAGTCTTCCACGACGTGCGCCTTATTTTCCAAGGAATGACGTGTAATGTTTCACATAATACCTTAAAAACTACGCCTTTTCAGAGCGTGTATAGACAGTAGTAACCAGGGTAAGTTATAAACATGCCAAAATATTTGTTATTATTGACGTAACCCAGCTATCTAATTAGGGTTTATCATAACTGGAAAAAAGCTTAATCGTTTAATGTTGCTTACATGAGTTACTGCATTACCAGAGTACTTCAACTTCCCCCATCAGAAACCGAAATAGTGTGGACATGAACTTAAACGTTATCACTATGCTGCCGGCTTAATGCTACTGGCAGTATTCGCCGGTTTTCTGAAGTGTCTCGGCTACTACTCTCCAGATATCAGCTTTATTCCCTCGGTCATGATACAGTCCCTTGAGGAAATATCAAGAAAACACGGAAGTTGTTGCCATAGGATTGGCGTTTGTACATATTGAGAGAAAATGTCCAGAGATGTGATCAGTGTGAATTTTAATCTTTGCTGAAGACCTTGATGAGTAGAATCCAGTGTCTAATTGCCAAGCTGGAATGAAAGGATGGACCCACACCAGCCCTTTCTGGATAAGACTGGGGACACAAAGACAATCGAAAAACACGGAAAAATCTGTATTCTGGCAGAGGATTTGATACGTTTAATAACAGAAATTTCCGTATGCGGGCGCCAGACGGTTGAGGAGGTATGGCAAGGAAATTGCAAGGCAGAATTTCGGGGGTGAGTTAGGGTAGTACAGCACGATGATGGCTGAGCAGGATTAGAGGGGTTAATTAGGGTGGTATGCCAAGGGAATGGCTAGGCAGGTATGGGGTTTAGTTCGTAAAGTATGGTGAGGTCATGGCCAGGCAGGTACAGGGGTTTGTCAGGGAGGCATAGCAAGGTGATGGCCTGGCAGGATTTGACAGTTAGTCAGGGAGGCATGATAAGGTTATGGCTGGGCAGGTTGTGGTGCAGGTTACCGGAGCACTCACCTGCAGTGCACAATCAGGGGCTCCAAGTCACTCCTTTTATTCCGCACAAAGCTGACAAAGTCCAGGAAATCTGTGGGGTCCTCTGGGACACCGTGGTCTGGCCAGGCAACATACTGCAGGTGAGCTACTGCTCGCTCCTCCCCCTTCTGCACAACGAAGACAAAGATTTACACTGATATCTCGCCTCCTTGTGAAGGAAGACTACATTCCCTCTCAATGTCAGACATGCCGTCTCAGCCCTTCTGAGGGGGAAATCTAAATGAAGTGAAACTACCTATTAGTGAACCCTGGATTTAGTGTTTTTCATCCATTGTGGTGTCACACAGACTCAGTGTATATCACTACAAGCACGAAAAAGACCTTGGCCATTCACATGCATTATCTCCAACAATAACATGGTTCAGGGACCTGGAAATGGGTAATTTGAGTTAATCTTAAGTCATTATGAGTCACTGAACTATTTTTTGCTTCCTGAGAGAGAACAACGGGTCCTGAGACTACCATACCCTAGCAGAGAAGCCTGTGCATTTTCATCAGCTATTGATTAAAAGCCTGTGCACTCTCATTATCAACTGAAAAAAGCCTGCGTAATTTCACTGGCTACTGAAGAAGCATGTACAATCTCAATAGAAACTAAATAAGGCCAGTGCAGTCTCATTGGCTAATGAATAAGCCAAATAAGCCCCTGCGCTCTCACTGACGACAGAGAAAGCCAAATTAAGCCCTGAACTCTGATTTGTGACTGAATAAGCATGCGCATTCTGACTGGCTACTGAAATAGCCTGTACACCATCACTGGCAACTAAATGAGCCTGTGCATTCTGATTGACTACTGACTAAGCCTGTGCACTCACACTGGCACCTGAATAAACCATTGTACTCACACAGAGTGCGTTCATATAATGTTAGAAAAAAATCTAATTTTTGTGCTGGTCCGACTAAAACCGGAGTTTTAAAATGCATGTAAAAGTTAGTCAGGCTGGAATCATACTAAATTGAATTTCTCATAGTTGGACTAACACACCCAGATAATGTGGTTATTAGTCGCATTTTTCCTCCATGCATAGATTTGAATCGAACCAAACTGGACGATTTGCTTGCGCATACTCTGCAGCTCATCTTGCAGGGCCTTGACCCAGAAGTCTTGTGGACTTGTAAAGACCAAACTTATTAGCAACAACTCTGTGCTCTGTCCAGCATGCAAGTTTGTTCAGAACAGTTGCAATCCTCGTCTGCAAGGGTACTGCTACATGTACAGTCACACCTTGGAGGCTCATAACCTCGTCCATTTATCAGCATGATTTATTGAATAACTTGGGCGTCATCCACAAATATTCCTTCCACTCCCCAAAGGAAAAACCGACTCTCTTCCACTGGGTTATACTCCTGACCTGCATCCAACATGCGCGGGAAGCCCGACGGTGCATTTCCCAAAAGCACAGATGTTATTTTACATAGTTGGAACCACAGACTTTGAATGGAAAAACAATGTTAATTGCTAATTTATCTTAGTTAGTGTCAATGCTTCTGGGAAACCCACTCTGGGGTAGTAGATAGGGCACAAAGTAGAGCATATTGGACTTTCCGCCTAGCTTCTGCAACACCATAACCACCAGCGATAGTGTGCAGCTTGACTGTATGAAAAGCATAGCATAAAGCCTATACGAAATGTACAACGCCAAAAAGTTGTCCATGTTGTCGCCACTCTACATGCTACCAGTTTGCCGCCAGCTAACTGTTTTGTCGATCGTTTAGTCTGTGATGTAATAGGTCAACCAGAAAAAATTCCAACACAAACAAGCTGAAAGGGGGCATATTGCCACCTATCGTAGCGGAGGTGGACATGCTTCAGTCAATACAACAAATTTCCTCTCATGCATATATACTGGGACAAGGACAGTAGTCCAATTGCACGGACAAATCAAGCTATTACCATAGCTCGACTTCACTCTGCAAGTAAATGTACCGACTAGCTACTGAATATGCCTGCGGTCTCACATTGGCTACAGAAAAAGCCTGTGCATTCTCACTGGCTATTGAACAGCTAAATCTGCACTCATGTGGCCTCTATAAGCCGTGCAATCTCAATGCTGACTGAACAAACCTGAGCTCTAAATAAGCCTGTTTACTCTCTACTCTCTTCAGCCCCTGTTTGTACTCCCCATCATCACAGACCAAAAGAGTCAGTCCCCTATTGGGTAATGCCAGAGAATAGAAGATGAACAGTGCTTGTGTAGCCTATGAGTGCGCATACATGTGTGTGTGTCTGTGTATCTGTGTCTGTGTTCTTGCACTTGCTACACAATGAGAATTAGGAAACAATTTTTCCTGCAGACTGCGGACATTACTGGGAAGAGAGGACATTTTTGCCTGTCCTTACAACTACAAAGTCAAATTGTGAATTATTAGTTAAGGCTAGGGTAAAGGTTAGAATTAGGGATAGGTCCAGAGCAGCCTCGCCGAAGATAGCAGGGGTTAAGCCAGTTGAATAATGTTTAAGTTCGCCTCTCTATAGTGACCACTTCTGGTCAGCCAGGTGCATGCACTGTGCTGTGAAGAAGTATTTGCCGCCTTCCTGATTTCTTTTTTTTTTTTTTTTTGTATATTTGTCACACTTAAATGTTTCAGATCATCAAACAAATTTTTATATTAGACAAAGATAACCCGAGTAAATACAAAATGCAGTTTTTAAATGATGATTTCATTTATTGAGGGAAAAATATATCCAAACCTACCTGGCCCTAAGTGAAAAAGTAGTTGCCCCTAAACCAACTCACTGGCTGTGCCACCCTCAGCGATAATAACTGCAATCATGCGTTTGCAATAACTGGCAAAGAGTTTTTTAGATTGCTGTGGTGGAATTTTGGCTCACTTTTCTTTGCATAATTGTTTTAATTCAGCCGCATTGGAGGGTTTTCGAGCATGAAACGCCTGTTTAAAGGAGGAGACAGCACCTCGGCAAAGTATATTTCACCGGACAGTAGCTAGAATTCTTGAAGTGTCTAAGGCTGGGTGCACACTACAGGAAATTCGGGTCAGATTTTGCCCCGAACTGACCTTACCGAGAATCAGGGAACAATCCGAAATCGGTCGTGATGTTCGGCCCAGTTATCTGTTAGTGTGCAGTGGTTACACATAAGAATTCAGCCCCTCTCGAACTGATCAGGACCTCCCCGATAATATCCAACATGTTGGATATTATCGGGTGTTCGGGGATAATCCTACAGGGCGTTATGTCATCGAGCGGAAACCAGAAGTAAAAAAGTAAAATTTTTTTGCATCAATCCGAAAGCAGATGGAGTCACCGGAGATCCCGGTTTCTTTAATGTGCTCCACCGTGCGTAGTGAGATGCCTCTAATTTTCATAGATTGATGCCATATTCATAAACTTGTTTTTCTATTTTGTATCCAAATACTCTTCATTAAATTTCTGAATATGATTTAAAAACTGTCACTTATGTTTCAAACATTTCTTCAGTGGCGCCCATTGGACAGAGAACAAGGAGGGCGATAAACGTCTTTAAGCGGCTTTTTAGTCTGGATCTGTTTCATTAATTTTCCTTGATAAGAGATACTTAAACTCTTCCTTCTCGGATAAAGGTAATTATCTTCATTAAGATGAGAGAGAAAACGCGTCAACTGAAGGCAAAAAAGTGCGCATTTCAATCTTTGTTTTCAGTTAAACAATCACGAAGCAAGGGTTTGATGGCTTGCTGATGTGGCAATAGTTAACACGGCAAATCCAGTTTTTTTTTTCTCGTGAAGGGCTACCTAATTAAGGCCCGTGAATGAAATTTATTAAATTAATTATTCACTTGCCTTGCCATTTCATTAAAAGGGAAACTGTGAACTTAACTGCAAATGGATTAGTCATATTGTTGGAAAACGTGTTAACCAAGAACAACGATTAAAATCGGGTCAATAATCTCATCTGTTTCAAGGTGGTTTTCAGCCCCCTAGGTTTTTTTTTGTTTTCTTCTCCCTCAACAGTCAAATCTCGTGCCCAAGAAAAGGGAAATTACGTCGAAGTCATGTTTGATCATGCAAGTTTTTGTGAAATCTTGGAAGATAAGGATATCGGGAGCTGTAGCGCGCAGAGTCCCTCTTCTTGACCAAATTCGTACACAGATTAAATTAAAATCAGCAAGGATTATCGTTATGAGTGCAGCGCCTCCGCGATTTTAAGATCTTAAAAGATTTGGAAACTCATTAAGTGTGCACCCAGCCTAAAACACATAGTTTTATGAATTTTAATTTGGTAATGATCCAGTGCAACGCATTTTTAAACCGAAAAGTCTTCAAATCGGCGTCAATACCAGGGGGCAGACATTTTTACTTAGGGAATCTAAGGCTGCGTTCAGAATGCACACTTGTCCACTCGCTCACGCTCTATGTTGTTTTTCAATGTAGAACATTCACTACACACTGCCCTATATAGTGGGTGAGTGTGCATTTTGAACACGTTATCCAATCAAACCCCAGTGCCGCTGTGCTTGTGCATCAGTTATTCTCAAACGTGACGTCAGCTGTTCTCTTTCCTTACATCCGGGCTATAGAGTAGTTCAAAGGGCCTTCAGTTAGCTCTCCCTTTATGGCTTGGCTGCCCGCAAGCTGTTTTTTAATTAAGCTGGCCTGATTAACAATCAAACAATTTATCAACTGAGCGACCAAGACCAATACATGACCAATAATTAGAAATTGTAATGAAATGTGAATTCCCATGGCCTACGTTTATATAATTGATATGGCATTGTCAATACAAAAATTTTGCTGACTTCGCAGCATTTATTTTCGCCGTCCTTGGGATTGTCACACAGCCGTGCAACCTTACAGCGCCCTTTAGCCCTGACAACATTCAAAAAAAAAAAAAAAAAGGATTCCCGCAGCCACGCAAACTAATTTCCGCAAATCTGCGTCACTTAACGATGCACTGAAATTATGAAGACATATTGATATATTACGTTGTCATTTATACGAAGACGACGCCTCATAATTTTGTGGTGCAATGCATAACAATGCTATCTAAAGTGAATTAGACGGTTTTCGGTTTTTACTTATTAGTCTGAGCAACTGTGGCTAATCGGGAGATGAAAACTGCGAGAGGTTAACCCCTTTCTGCAGATGTAGATGCCCGCGTCTATAGACCTGCAAATTGGAAGTACGCTGTTACTGTACTCGATCACTAGATAGCACCCCCGGATCAGTTATTGAATGTTCACAAGCAAGCAGACCTCGAACGCGGTTCTGAATACGGTGAAGTTCACTCCACTCCCTGTTTTTCGAGAGCTGCATGAATTAAACTCCTCAGCTAAGCCTGATGTGCAAACTGGTCAGTATCCTTGCCCATAGTGTCGATTCAGCAGTTTGAAAAAACGATATCTTGACACAGAAAAAATCGTTATCCTTTGTAGCAACCAGTTTAGCCACAGTGAGCTAACAGTATTGCATTTAGTAGTTCATAAAAATCAGTTTTCTGAGGCAAAAAAATCGACATGGTATTGATTCTCTCACATTCTATTGCCTATTACAGTTGTCCCATACAAAAAAAATTGTAGTTCCCTACCGTGGATTTACGCGTAGATTCCTTCATTGCCAAATCCAGCGCTTCCTTATATCCACCCGAGTACTGGCGTTGATAGCCAATCACTCAACCATACACTCAAGCTCTTCTGCGTAATTGTAGAGTTACACTTCATGGCCTCCTGAAGTTTCCCTGATAACAATGTATTGAATGACTCGTTTCTTATCCAATTCCCGAGTGTTTAAACATTTTAGAGTAAGTGAAACACATTGATTGGACAAACACAGAGCATACAAACCAATGCGTATCAGCATGCGCTGTTGTATCCTGTCTACGTTATGCACATTACGCGGCTAAAATAGACGGGATTTATAGAAAATCGGTTCGCAAAACTGGCCTTGAACTGTTCAGTTACATTACAGGATTTAAATGAGAACGATATGCTCTATTGGAATTATTTCGAATGAAACAGGACCGGAGGGTTCTTGTTACTGGATACATCGCTCTCTATTTTATACAGTCAATGTCTCTGGAGGAGGGATTCACGAAAAAGGTCAGGCTGCTATTTTTGTTTGTTTTTTTTTTTCTGTTTCGGAATGTATATGTACTCAACTAAGTCGAATGTCGAGGTTTTTTTCCTGTTTAAAACGCGAACTGCCCGTGCATTTTGGTGTGGACCCCCGGTACGTTCATTGCACGTTTCTTTTGAATCGGGCGACGCAATGGATTTGATATTCCCTGAAAGTGGAGTGTCTGTTCAGTTAAAATAAGGTATATTTCAGAATTCAGATATTACTGTGTTAGTGAGGTGTACTTGCTCCTTATAAGTGTTGAAATGGGTTCGTGAGCTTTGAAGAGGGGACTGGTAGCTTTCATTACAGGGTGAATGTTCTGACCGTTTAATTAGCAGTTTATTTAATGCGTGTTTGTGCTGGCTTTGAAGAAAAATGGCCAAAACTCTAAACTTTATTATGGAGAAAAGGCACGTTCATATTTGGAGAGGTTACTGGTGACCATTGGTATTCAACTGCACTGATATTGATAAATTCATACTAAACTCAACCAGAAAATCATTCGTTCATATTAAATTTCATGCCTTAAAGCTTTAATTGTGTTAAATACATGATTTTTTTAATGATTTGACAGCAAATCATTTTGAGACTTTGGGGAGACACTTGGGTAGCTGTATAATTTGGCTAATAGCATGTAGGTAATCTAGAATGTAATTTTGAAGATGAATTGTACTTGTGCTCAAGGAGTTTATGATACCATAAATGTATAGTTTTAAGCCCCAGCAGTTTTTCAATCGTCAGAATTATTTTTTTTGCAATTTCAATGGTGAATTCTCATGAAGATTTTTTATGTTTGCTGCTCATTTTCTCTACCAAAATCATGAAAATAAACTGAAATACAATGTAATTCTAAATGCTGTAAGTGTCTTTCCTGAATTGAGCCACATTTTTCCTCTTTGTGAAGCTTAAATCTTGAATTATACAGCATTAAAGTGGGTAACCCATAAATAGCCAAATTTGGCTTCTGCACAAAGGGGTTAAGGTATTATTAAGCATTTTTAAAGGTGAGGTTTCCAAAGATCAAATTCAAAATCATAAGATTCCCCAAGTAAAAATGTCTGCCCCCTAGTACTGAAGCCAATTTGAAGACTCGCTGGTTTAAAAATGCGTCATACAGGAACACTACCAAATTAAAATTTATAAAACTATGCGTTTTAGACACTTAAAGTATTCCACTTTCTGCTGAAATATACTTTGCCGAGGTGCTGTCTCCTCCTTTAAGGTCATGCCACAGCATCCCAATCGGATTTAAGTCTGTACTTTGCAAAGCCACTCCAAAACCTTCATTTTGTTTTTTTAAAGCCATTCAGAGGTGGACTTGCTGTTGTGTTTCGGATCATTGTCGTGCTGCATAAACCAAGTGCGCTTGAGTTTGAGGTCACGAACTGATGGTCGGACATTCTCCTTCAAGATTTTCTGAATGAGAGCAGAATTCATGGTTTCATCAACTACGTCAAGTCGTCCAGGTCCTGAAGCAGCAAAGCAGCCCCAGACCATAAGACTACCACCACCATTTCTTGCAATTTCTTGCTGGCACTTTCTAACATCATGCTCAATCATGCAGAAAATCTGAAAAAAAATATTGTGACAATTCCTTTAACAGGATTTTAAATTGCAAAGTCAAAATGAAAACAGAAAGGACAACCTTGAAGAAAAATTAGAAATTTGATAAAATATAACACAAATTCGATATATCAGAATACCAATGTACCATGCTTATTAAGTTCAAATATTAAAAAATAATTAAATTAGTAACTGAAAAAGAATTTCAGTCTTCATATACAGGTACTACTCGGAAAATTAGAATATCGTGTAAAAGTCAGTTTATTTTGGCAATTCAACATAAAAGGTAAAACTAATATATTTTATTGACTCATTACATGCAAAGTGAGATATCTCAAGCAATTGTTTATTGTACATTTGATGATTATGATTTACAGCTCATTAAAACCTCAAATACAAAAACTAAGAAAATTTGAATATTGTGAATATATAACCAATATTGTGTGTGAAACAACACACAGGCGGATGCTGGACATGGGCTTTAAATGTCGAATTCCTGTTGTCAAGCCACTCCTCATCAGCAAGCAACGCCAGAGGCACCTTCACTGGGCTAAAGAAAAGAAGAACTGGTCTGTTTCCCAGTGGTCCAAAGTCCTCTTTTCTAATGAGAGCAAATTTTGCATCTCATTTGGCAACAAAGGTCCAAGAGTCTGGAGGAAGACTGGAGAGGCGCATGATGGAAAATGCATGAAGTCCAGTGTTAAGTTTCCCCAGTCTCTGATGACTGGGGGAGCCATGTCAGCTGCTGGTGTTGGTTCCCTGTGCTTTCTCAAGTCCAGAGTAAACGCAGCAGTCTACCAGAACATTTTAGAGCACTTCATGCTTGCTTCAACGAACCAGCTTTACGGGGATGCAGACTTCATCTTCCAGCAGGACTTGGCACCTGCCCACACTGCCAAAAGTACCAAATCCTGGCTCAACAACCATGGGATTACTGTGCTTGATTGGCCCGCAATCTCACCTGACCTGAACTGCATAGAAAATCTATGGGGCATTGTCAAGAGAAAGGTGAACTAAAAGAGACCAAACAATAAAGAAGAGTTCAAGGCCGTGATTGAAGCATGCTGGTCTTCGATAACAGCTGAGAAATGCCGCAGGCTGGTAGCATTCATGCCACGCTGGATTGAAGCAGTCATTCGCGCAAAAGGGGCCCCAACCAAGTAATAATTACAGATGCAAGACTTTCCTTTAAGAGGCCAGACATTTTGTATTTAAAATCCTTATTTATTTATTTATTTATTTTAAATTGATATCATGTGATATTCTAATTTTCTGAGTTTTTGAATTTGAGGTTTTCTTGAGCTGGAAGTCCTAATCAGCAAAATCAAAACAAATAAAAGCTTGAAATATATTAATTTGCATGTTATTTGTCTATATAATATTTAGTTTTCACCTTTTAAGTTGAATTACAGAAATACATGAACTTTTTGAGAATATTCTAATTTTCTGGGTAGTACCTGTATATTGTACTTATTTACAGTAACTTGTTAGACCTAATAGAATAAAAACATAAAAATAAATTATAAACACATTAACAGGATTAATTTGTTTAATTGAACTCTATAAAACATGCACAAGTCAAGTTCTAAATCGTTTCCACACTACCTACCTCATTGTTAACAACTCTATCTGCAATGGGGATCGGTTGTCGTGGTGGGTCCTTTCTTTCAATCTTTGCAGTGTTGGGCGTAAACAATGGATGAAGTCCATAAGGTGTTGTTACTTTCGGTTGACATCCAAAAGTCCCATCAAGCGAAACGTTTTTTTTTTCTTGCTAGTAGTTGTTTAACATGCTTCTGACATTTATTGTGGCATTCTAATGCTTTGAATCCACGCGATCCAAAGTCAATTTTATCGTGACACCACGTGCACAATACTTTTCCAGGCCGATCAATCTTGGGAATGAATTCGCCGAATAACGTCGTCACATTCTTTTTTCCGATGGTGGTATTGTATTCCCTTTCCATCCAGTCCCAGCGGAACTTATTTTCGACAAATTTGTCAATTTCTTTTATTCGCGCAGCGTCCTTTCTTTCCACAATCGCCATCTTACAGCTGACATCTCGGTATTTACTATAGAAGCATTGATTGGCCAAGAAGAATCACAGTCCCCGTAACATGCTACGAGGGGCTCGTCGAAAAGTCGGATTCAGAATAAAACGAAATGAGATTTGTTTTACACGCTATGGTCTGAAAAAGTACGAAAACAAGACGGAAAATTTTTTTTTTCCTGTAAATGAAAGAGACAGAATTCCTTCTATAGATGGAACTAGAGTGTTCAGGTGAACACGTGTCGCCTGCGAAGCTAATGTGAAAGTGTGACTACCAACTGAAAGTGTGACTACTGGACAGACAGACAGACAAACGGACAGACAGACGCCGGACAAAGTGATCCCTATGTGCCGCGATGCTTCGCAGGCGACACAAAAATCACATGCCTGTATACATTCATTCTCTTGGCTTATTGCTTGATGAGCCTCGCTAACTAATTAATGTAAATCTGAGCCATTTCACAAGCTACACGAGCGTGGAATTTAAAAAGAAATGGACATTTTAGGCTATCATTTATGTGCGGAAGAAAACGCCTCATAATTTTGTGGTGCAATGTATAACAGTGCAATAGAAAATAAGACTGTGGTCGGTTCTACCAATTAGTTTGAGCAACTGTTGCTTAACGGGAAAAAATAAACTGCGAGAAGTTTACGTTACTAAACATTGAAAGTTGAGGTCTCCGAAGGCCTTTGTTACTGCTGACAGACCGCCACTGATTAACAATATGACGAGAGAGAAATGGAATATACCAATATGTGTGAAATACTAATGTTTCAATGGAAACAAGCAAAATCATCACAATCATTTAGAAATTTCAACAAAATCAAGGTTTCATAATGAGAGATGACCCTACAAACTTAGTGTAACCACCTCTGGCAAGGATGGCATGGTGTCTTTTCCTGTAATTTTTGACAAGGTTGAGGCACACACTTGGGTGGATTTTGGACCCTTTAAACAGATCGTTTCAAGATTCTTCACATTCTTGAGTTCGCTTTTATCAATTGCCCTCTTCAGCTAAGCCCACAGGCTTTCCATCGGATTGAGGTCCAGAGACTGAAATGGCCATCACAGAACGTTAATTTTGTAGTCACGGAACTATTTTCATGTGGATCTTGAGGTATGCGTTTGATCTTGTCTTGTTGGAAAGTCCACCTACAGCCAGGTCCCAGCCTTTTTCCAGAGGCAACCAGATTGTCAGCTAAAATATCCTGATACTTGGTGGAATTCATTATACCATTAATCTTAACAAGATTAATCTTAATCTTTCACTGAGGAGTTTGACCCTCAAAGGTCACTGACAGTCAAGTTGAATGTCAACAAATCAAAGTTAATGTGACCTCCTAGATGTCAGTAACACAAACGCAGGCTCAATCTGTGATCGTTTTAGTGATACAAATCATTGAATTTTCACGAGGTCACATTTGACCTTAGAAGGTCAAAACGAAGGTCACCAAATGAAAGTTCAAATATGACTTCCTATATGTCTGTACTACAAACCTAGACTCCACCTGTGACCATTTTGGCAATACAAGTCATTGTAATGAAGCTTAGCGAAAGTTCAGTCAGGAAGACTCTCTCTCTCCCGTACGTCAACTCAGTTTATTTTCTTTTCATTCACTCGCATGCTCGCCCATAAACCTTTGCAGTCATGGCTAGGGCTGTCAATTGACCAGTCAACTGACGAAGCAGTAGACCTCTTACATCCAACCGTGGCACACCTCAGTCGCATCGCTTGCCAATCGTTATGTTGCGGTCTTTTGAAAATATGTGATTTCTCTCTGCTCTAGTTCGTTCATGCTGCCGTTCGCTGAGATTAGCTCCGCTCTTGCAATCTACGCTCGCCTCCATTTCTCGCATATGTACTGGTTCCATCTTCCAGACCTCGCTTCGGCTGCCCCATGCGCGTTACCTCGTGTGCCAGCTTTCCAGCCATCTACTTCAGCCCAAACCCCTTTTTTGCCATAGGCTGACCGCCTCCATGCCTCGCTGCTTTGCTGCAGTAATTCATGCAAATGGAGCCCGTCCATGTATTGAATGCTGTACATATTCATACTTTTAGTAGTCCATTATTCCAGTTAAAAATCCTTTTCTTTTTTTGGTCATAATAATGTTCTGCTTTCTGAGATGCTGAATTTTGGATTTTCATTGGCTGTCGGTTGTGATCATTGGAGTTGGAAGAGGCGGACACTTCGAAATGGTTGGTCTGCGCGTTGTGAATCCGTATAGTATGAGTTTCGCTTTTGAGTCGTCACTAGGTTTATTCGCCTTTCTTTTCGAAGATGTTCTGGTTTTCTGAGATGCGCCAGTACAGCACCGGAAAGTAACATGTTCGGTGGCTGTTGGGTCAAGTTTCAAAAAATAATTAAATAAACAAGTCGACATGGTCTACAACATCCCCCGCCAATCGTGCGCTTCTCATTTTCAAACTCAATCAAGGCCTTTATGGTCTGAAGTTACACACCAAATTTGGTTACTGTATTTGTAGTAGTTTCTGAGTAAAGCTGTCCCCTTTATCTCGGACGGACGGACGGACGCACACACGGACGGACGGACGGACGGACGGACGGAGGTCAAACCTATATCCCCCTCCCACTTCGTGTTGGCGGGGGATAATAATACGGACACATTCGGCAATAAATAGCCTGCGCAGATTTACCCACGAACAGTTTTATTACGATATGGGCCAATAAAGGTGGGGGGGGGGGGATGCTCATCGTTGTAGCTTGTAAATTGTATACATATATACATGGCACAGATCCAGTGGAAATGCTAGCGATAGAGCTCTAATATCGTGTTATCCTACGTTTTGCTAGATGCTTACGTACTTGATGCTTGAATTGAGTTCGGTTTAGGAAACTGTCATCATGAGTTTTATCAGAATTCATCCCTTGAGCATATGCCGAACGAAGATGTTGCCATTAGGAAACGTGCCGCATTTATTATGCATCTTAATTGGCCTTGGTCTGGGGGCGCATGGTCATAAAAGGTTGCTATTTTTCCGAATGTATCTTTTCATCTGATTCATGTATTTCCGCAAAGTCAGGCGCACAATTCCCGTCTATTACGTTTGGCCTCCTCTGTGCCTAAACTGCTTGACGTCATATCCCTGGATGAGGGCCGCCGCCCGATTTGAAATTCTGGTCAAGACGATCGACTCATTGGATTGGCATGACGTTTTCTATAATATGGTTTGCTCCTCAAATTCTCTTCCGTTTTTGCCTATGCTGCCCTTTCGTCGGGTTCGGTGGTTATTTTCAAGGTCAGTGGTTCACATGTAAATGGCCCGTCTTTGCCTAAGCTCTATTCCTCAGCACTGCACGAAATTTAACCATTCCCGTAGCCTGTTGCATTTGGAGCATGTTCTGGCATTGCAAACGTATTGCAGTTCCGTGCGTCAATGAAGCCGCAGTTAGCATCATTGTCAACAGTTAGGGTGGCACAGTGGTTGGCACAGCTTCCTCCCAGCAAGAAGTTTGTGGGTTTGAAACCAGCCTGGGGCCTTTCCATTTGGAGTTTGCGTTGTTCTCCCCGTGTTTTGCGCGGGTTTCCTCTGGGTACTCCAATCCCCTCTCCAGCTTCAGTTTTTCCTTCTTCCTTACTTAGATTTCACTAGGTTCTTCATGAGAAAAGGGTCTCGCTCTCTCTGCTCTAAAACTGCATGATTTTTTTCTGGATAAAGTTTCGTGTTTCTTTGCTTTTGCCACTTAAACCTCTGTTTCAGTCAGTGTCGTCGGCACATCTATTGCAATTATTCGTATATTTGTAATTGTAATATGTCTGTCTGCTCGCATAATCAACAACCGCTGATCAGATCATCTTGGAGTTTTTTTTTTTTTTCCGGTCATGGGTGTCGACTGTTGCTAGGTCCTCCGCTGAGATGATCTGGATCCGGATCTAGACGGGATTCTGAATTTTTGCTATACATCTGTTTGTCAGCCCGTATTACTCAAAAAAATAAATAAATAAAAAATTCTCGGTTTAATTTGAAGTTTGCTCATTGTCACCACTGCTAATTCCTTAAGGGGAGGGGCGTCTGCAATCCTTGACTGTCTGGTTCGTCAATGGTTATGTCACTTTAAACTCCACTATATAAGAGGTCTAATAGCTGGGGTTCAGTTTGGTGCAAGATGTTTCGACCCATCTTTTCCAAGCCTATTTCTAATAGCCCCCAAGCAACACCTAGATCATTTGTTCAGAATAAGTGCCACTCTTCAGTGGCTATGTAGGGTATATGTACGGCCTCTAACAACTATGCCGCTGGTCACCTTCAGCATACGCATCCTACGGTCCCACCGAAGCATCTGCAATCATCAAAGCCCAAAGATCTCAGAAGCCTTTTCATTCCAGGGTAAGCCTGCAAATAACTGGTGGTCGCTGGTTGGCTCTTATCTGTATTTCCGCTGTCACTTGCCAATTGCCTTCAGGGTTATGCAGCCCCTAGCCACTGCTGGTCCTTGCAGTCCCCTCTGGAGGTTCAGCCTCCCATGCAGCCCTATTTTAATTTCGCTAGGTTCTATATGAAGAGTTTCGCTCTCTGCTCTAAAACTGCATGATTTTGCCGGAGGATGTTCATTTGTGTTTCTCTGTTTTGCCACTTAATCCTGTTTCAGTCAGTTCCATCTGCGCATTTATTACTTTAAATATATACATTCTGTCCGTCTATCTGTCCGCTCGCGTAACTCCCCAACCGTTGATCGGATTAACTTGACTTTTTTTTTTTTTTACAGATGAGTATCTACCATTTCTCAGTCCTCCTCTGCGATGATCTGGATCAGGATCCAGATTTGGATTTGGGAACAGTTTTCTGGATTTTCTCCAAATGCCTATTTGTCAGCTTGTATTATTTAAAAAAAAAAAAAAAAAAAAAACTAACTTGAAATTTTTACTCATTGCCACTACTGCTAATGCTTTAAGGGGCGATCTCTCATTTTCTCGTTGTCATTGGTTGTTGTTCGTCACTTTAAAACTCCACCATATAAAGTCAATTGCAGGGTTCAGTTTGGAGCTGGATGTTCTGACCCCTCTTTTCCAAGCCTAATTCTAATAGCCCAAGCAATACCCGGATCATTTGGTCAGAATAAGTGCCGCTCTTCAGCAACTATGCAAGGTATATCTACGCTCTCTCTATCAACTAGGCCACTCGTCATCTTCAGCAAACGCATCCTACGTGCGCCCCAAAGCATCTGCAATCATCAAAGCCGAAAGATCCCTGAAGCCTTTTCAGTCCATGGTAAGTCTGCAAATGACTGGGGGTCGGTGGATGTTTTATCTGTATTCCTCATTCGGTCATTCGCTAATCGCATGCTGGGCTCTGCACCCCTTGCCATTGCTGGCAATCATCATGCAAAAGAAAGGGGGAAAAAATGCAGGGCTTTGCAACCCCTAGCCATTGCCGACTATCATCATGCAAAAAATGCAGAGTCTGGCAGCCCCTAGCCATTGCTGGCTATCATCATGCAGCATGCAAAAAATGCAGGACTTTGCAGCCCCTAGCCATTGCTTGCTAATATCTGGATTCTATAGTTTAGACCTCATTTTGCGTCCCATGTCATGCTGATCATGTTTTCCTCTCTCAGCAGCCCGTGCTTCTCTGTCATTATGATGTTCCTGCTTGGTGAGTATTCCTGCCTTTCTTTAGGGGATTCATCAGGCTGCGCCCCGAAAATTTTTGGGAAATTTTTCCAGCTGCTGCCCTGAGCCATGCTCCTGCTCTACGAGTCTTCCCAAAGTCCAAGCGTCAAAGACTTGTCTGATTTAAGCATGCTAATTCTGACTGTTGTCTTCCTGCTGTCCTGATCCTCTCGTCCCTAATTTACCATCAATTATTATTCAGCCAGCGGAGGATGGGCTTCCCCAGAATAGCCAGGTTCCTCCTGAGACTTCTTCTCAATGAGGAGTTTTTTCTCACTACCGTTCGAGGCTTTTTCTCTCTACTGGGAGTTTTTTGCCTGCTATTCGAGGAATAGGGTTTAGTCTGGGCTCTGCTGTTTTCTCTTTATACAGCGCTATATAAATAAAATTGAATTGAATTTTACTTATGCTCAAAGCCTGTTCAAATTTTTCTTGATTTCACTCGAGTCTCTCCTGATTGAAATTGTATTATGCTAAGTTTGACCTTCAAATGTCATCAACAGTCAAGCTGAATGTCACCAAATGAAAGTTCATATTTGACTTCCTATGTCAGAAACACAAACCTGGGCTCCATCTGTGACTTTTTCAGTGACAAAATCATTCAAATTTCTCTAGGTCAAGTTAGAGCTTCGAAGGTCAATATGAAGGTCACCAAATGAAAGTTCATACATGACTTCCTATTCGTCTCCAATACAAACCTACGCTCAATCTGTAACGATTTTGCTGATGTAAGTCATTGCAATTTCACAATGTGAAGTTTGACCTTCGAAGGTCACCGAAGGTTAAGTTCAAGGCCACCAAATGAAAGTTCGTATATGACTTCCTATACTTCTCCAGTACAAACCAAAACTATCTGGAACCATTTTGCTGAAATAAGTTATTGAAATTTCACTGTGAAGTTTGGGCATTCAAGGTCACTGAAGGCCAAGTTCAATGTCACCAAATGAAACTTCATACATGACTTCCCATATGCCCGCAATACAAACCTAACCTCTATCTGTAATAGATTTGGTGATTGAACTCATTGAAATTTTAGTATGTGAAGTTTGACCTCCGAAGGTCACCGAGTGTCAAGCTCGAGGGCACCAAATGAAAGTTCAAACATGACTTCCTATCAGTGTTCAATGCACAAATGTTCCCAATCTTCAATATTTTCAAGCCTAAAAACCTTTGAAAATTGTAACATTTTGCTTGACTTCAAGTTTGACCATTCAAGGTCATCAGAAGTCAACTTTAACACAGCCAAAATATAGGTCATATATTACTTCCTATATGTCAGTAATACAAACTTAATCTCTCACTGCAACCATTTAGCTTCCATAGGCGATTTGGCCCATTCTCCATAAGACCCAATGTTAAAATACGGCTCCCCCACTGGACCCATTGCCGTCGATTCAATCCGCACTGTACATTGATGGTACCAAGTTAAGTTGATTGTCTGATTTAGAAAAAAATTATTGGCGTAGTTTTTGAGAAAAAATTCAGTCCCACCAAAATTTCAAGGGCCCATAAAACGGACAAAAATGATTCAATCAAAAACCAGAGAAAAAGATCTGGAGATATGGTCTAGTAGTATCTTATTGCAAATTTACACAATAATTCATCAGGTCAAAAAAAAAAAAAAAAAGAGAAAAAATGTTCTGGACGCCATACGCCACACCACGACAATAGCTTATCGGCCCATAGAGCCAGAAGGCTAAAAACCCCATTTGTAGTCCATAGCTGTCTCTGCCTGAAACGCCTCATTTGGGTGGCTCTTTCGCTATGGCCCCCCCCACCCGTGTGCCCACTTTCTTCTGATTGGCCAGCTCTTTGGAGGGCGGAGCTGGGCGGGACTCTGCAGAAAGCAGTTTTCTGGGTCCGCCTCCTTCGTGTGAAACATGAGACGTGTCTGCCATCTGATCGAAGGAATTCTGCAATCAAATGCTGTACATGTGTATAGATCTAATGAAATAAACTTGTTCTAATTAACGCAGCAGCGAAAATGGAGGACGCAGTGCGAATGTCTGGCAGCTCAAGCTATCTACCAACGGCTTCTATGGAGAGTACACCGGTATTTCCACTCTATAGCTAGGATTGAGGGAAAGCTAGAATCCACCCCATATATACAGACACATTTGTAGAACAGGTTGACATACCCAAATGTAGACCAGAAACCATAGAAATCCAGTGGGTCTGAGATTAGCGGGACAGTGAGGAGCAGCAAAAAAAAGGACCAACAACTTTTGGACTGCTTTGGTGTGTATCATAAGGACCTGCTGGTTCGTGTGCCTAACTGTGATGTGTCGTTAGCGTGGAGTAACGAACAGCTTCTGCACTGGTATATGCCGGAGGGGCGAAAGCTCCAGGCTGAACAGCCTTTTCAGAAATTGCCCGTGGTAATGGTTTACTTATTGCATCGGAATGACCAGCGTTTGCTCGCGGAAAAACTATTTTTTTCGAATTATCCTTTATTGACAAAGCTGTCTTCGGTGAAATTCAAAGCACAAACAGCTAACGTTCCCTTTGGCCGTGGGTGTTTGCTGCCAGCAAACAAATAAGCTACCCATTGATTTCTGGTGGCATCATATTTTGGAAGAGAAATAGGTGGCTTTCTTTGCGTCCAAAAATAAACGGACAAGCGGCTTTGGGAGAGATACTGACGAAACTGCACCTCAAATGATCTGCGGTTCTTCTTTTGTATTTCCAAAAGTATAGACGCTTCTAAGGCATATCCGCGGTTGTTTGTGCCTGCTGGAATAGTTTCCGGTTTGCGCAAGTCCAGTGCCGTGATCGGCTCTGGCTAGGTCTGTATTAATTGGACGGCACAACTTGACGTCAGGTTTTGCCCAGATCTCGCGAAGATCTCGGGACAAGCTGTTCAGAGAGGAAATCACCCAGATAACATGCCGGAGTTGGCCCAACGTTGGCCCAACGTTGTCACAGACGTTGGCCTGACATCACACGCCAACGATGGGCCAACGTCATTTTGGCCGTCGGGGACACGTTGGGCCAACATTGTATTGCCGACGTATGTGTAAAGGTTGGCAATAAGTTAGCTCATAACCCATTGCTGAGGGAAGGATCACATCAGGCCCTCCAACTTGAGTTGGTCTCCCATCCAGGAACTAACCAGGACTATACCTGCTTAGCTTCAGCTACACGCAGGAGAGGATCAAACAGTACCAAGTTAAAATATTCATTTATAGAGCAATTAATAACCAAGTCATTACAATCAAACAATTACACAACTTAATTACAATATCAAGAACAATAATAATGATGATAAAAATAATATTAATAATATTAATAATAGCTAGCTAAATGGGGCCAACCTCAGACAACCAACAACCCCTCCTTCAAATAGCTGAACACCTGTTTGTTCTCCAACATGGGAAATCCCACTTTTATTGTTGCCCAACCTATTTATTTGGTTGTTTGCCTTACGTTGGTTCAATGTTGGCCCAACGTTGGCAATGGTTGGCAGCGTCAGAGTTGGAATTCCAACGTTGGGCCAACACTGAACCAACGTTAGTTGCCCAACCTATTTATTTGGTTGTTTGCTTTACGTTGGTCCAATGTTGCCCCAATTTTGGAATCCCACCTCTCACGCTGCCAACCATTGCCAAGGTTGGGCCAACATTGAACCAACGTAAGGCAAACAACCAAATAAATAGGTTGCGCATCTAACGTTGGTTCAATGTTGGCCCAACGTTGGAATTCCAACTCTGACGCTGCCAACCATTGCCAACGTTGGGCCAACGCCTGCTATGTTATCTGGCCACATTCACAAAATCACATTCTTGGATTACAGCAAAACCCCTGTATCTTACGTCTAGAAAATTTTCAGAGGTTGAGTATGGACATCCACCATTATAACATTACTCATATTTATTCAAAGAAGGATCAGCATAATAGGTCCCCTTTAAAGTATTGTTTATGCATTGCCAGTCAGGGGTGTCAAAAATTTTTGAGTCAATTGTAGGTTAAGGTTAGGGTAAGGGTTTGGGTTAGGTATGTATTGGTACTGTAAAGATGAGGAAAAGGCTGTAGAGATGCTCAAAAAATGAATGGAAGTCAATGTAATGTACTCACTAGGATTGAAGTGTTGAAGTGCAAGGGTGCGCGTGCGTGTGTGTATGCCTGATTGTGTGTGTGTGTGTGTGTGTGTGTGTGTGTGCGTGCATGATTTTCTGTGTGAGAGTGCAACTGCATTAGTATGTTAGTGAATGTGTACATGATTATGCATAGATGTACAGAATGGGTGCAGTATGAGCTTGCATGTCTGTGTTTCTATGGCAGCATGGATTGAAGAGTGAGCGCAAGTGTGTTTCTTTCAGAGGGCTCAATTTTGCCTGCAATAGAAATTTATTGAGAAATTAAATAGAAACCTGTAGCAGGCCAACCTAGGGAGCACAACGAAGCACTGTGGTTTATTTATTTTTACATGGGTCTCGTAGGAGAGTTCAGTACTTGGCTACACCAAGGCATCCAGAAACACTCACTCGTAGCTCTGGGGTTATCATACTCTGCAGTGCATGTATGCATAAAAACCTGTGTTGGTGAGTTAGGTTTTACTTCGTATGCATGCATAAAAATCCGTTGCTTGTCAGTTAGGTTTCACTGTGCATACATGCATACAAATCCTGTGCAAGTGAGTCAGGTTTTTTGAATGCACAGATACAAATTATGTGTTAATGACTTCGGTTTTACTGTGCATGCTTGCATATAAATCCTGTGTTAGTGAATAAGATTTCCTTTTGGCCTTGGCAGAAATAGAAAATACCATTTACATTGCAGGAACTGGTATGGAATGATCGTAAAATGTTTCTTCCCAAAGTAATTATTATTCGGAGGAATAACAGCTGCTTTATATAAACCCATAATAACAACAGTTGTATACTGTCAGTAGAGAAGATTTTATCAGTAATACATGTATCTGAACAGGTCGGCTTGTTACCCTACGTCTCATCTAGTCATGCAAACATTGTTTGCTGTTGCCAGCAGATTTCCACGTGTTAGACACAGCTGAAATTAGGAGTTAAAAAATTGCATCTAATCTCGCAATTAAAAACCTTCCAATGAGGATTCACTGGCCAAATTTGCAGAGAGTGCATAAATACCTCTTACTGTAAAAGATGAACATGTCCATGCATGCAGCTGTGTGCTATTAAGCAGTGCACCAGCAACAGCATCCTTGTGTAATGCTGATCGGAGCAGAGAAACATCAAAGCACTGCATTGCTTAGAAGCTCTGCAGGTAGCATCTTCGTGCTACACATTCAAGACAGTCTGATGACTCAGCATATTCCAAACTCACCATAGCAACAACCTTACTAATTCTGAAAACATCCCTGCCCAGGAAACAGGAACGATAATAAATATTCCCAAATCCCCAACCACCTCTATCTGCAGCCAGCAAGCTGGTTGCAAGTGAAGTACCATCTACCACTGACATGCTGCAAACAACAGATATATAGCCCTTACTGCTAACATATCTGCTTGCCACAGTCATATGGTCTGCTGTTAAAGGGAAACTGAGACCAAGAAATGAACTTGGTCTACATCATTGAGACCAAACTAATATAATTTTTAGAGAGGTTCGACCATCTGCATCTGAGAAAATAAATTTTTAACACTCGAATCAACCGCTATAGGTGACACCATATTGCATTGCAGGCTCAGCAACGTTGGTCCGTGATGTCACTGCGTCAACTCAAAAGCCGAGGCCTTTTCTTGAAAAATCTTTAGGTGTGCAGACACTTGCGCCTGTAGACTTCAATTTTCAGCCTGAAATGTGTCTTTTTTTCTGCAGCTAATTCTATTTTAGGCACGTAAAAAAGTTACGGTGATGTTAATGCTGAGCATAATTCATCTAAACTAACACAAGCGGCATATTGTCATATATCTTAACCCCTTTCTGCAGATGTAGACGCCCGCATCTATAGACCTGCAAATTGGAAGCACGCTGTTACTGTACTCGATCACTAAATGGCACCCCCGGATCAGCTATTGAATGTTCACAAGCAAGCAGACCTCGAACGCGGTTCTGAATATGGGGAAGTTCACTCCACGCCCTGTTTTTCAAGAGCTGCATGAATTAAACTCCTCAGCTAAGCCTGATGTGCAAACTGGTCAGTATCCTTGCCTATAGTATCGATCCAGCAGTTTAAAAAAACGATATCTTGACACAGAAAAAAATCGCTATCCTCTGTAGCAACCAGATAAGCCACAGTGAGCAAACAGTATTCCAAGTAATGGTTCAGAAAAATCAGTTTTCTGAGGCAAAAAAATCGACATGGTATTGATTCTCTCACATTCTACTTTTAATTACTGTCATCACGTACAAAAAAAAATCGTAGTTCCCTACCGTGGATTTACGCGCAGATCCATTCATTGACAAATCCAGCGCTTCCTTATATCCACCCGAGTACTGGCGTTGATAGCCAATCACTCAACCATACACTCAGGGTTTTCCGCGTAATTGTATAGTTGCACTTCATACCCTCGCAAAGCTAACCTGGTAAAAATGTATTGATTGGCTCGTTTCTTATCCAAATCCCGAGTGTTTAAACATTTTAGAGTAAGTGAAACACATTGATTGGACAAACACAGAGCATACAAACCTATGCGTATCAGCAAGTTCGGTTGTATCCTGTCTACGTTATGCACATTACGCGGTTAAAATAGACGCGATTTATAGAAAACACGTTCGCAAAACTGGCCTTGAAGTGTTCAGTTACATTTATAGGATCTAAATGAGATAAGGATATGGTCAATTGGAATTATGTAGAATGAAACAGGACCGGAGGGTCCCTGCTACTGGATACATCGGGCTCTGGAGCAGGGATTCATGAAAAAGGTGAGGCTGATACTTTATTTTTTTGTTGTTGTTGTTGTTGTTTTGTTTTTGGAATGTATACGTACTCAACAAAGTCGAATGTCGAGGTTTTTTTTCCTGTTTAAAATGCGAACTGCCCGTGCATTTGGGTGGACCCCCTGGTACGTTCATTGCACGTTTCTTTTGAATCCAGGGAGGCAATGGATTGTTCCCTGAAAGTGGAGTGTCTGTTCTGTTAAAATAAGGTATATTTCAGAATTCAGATATTACTGAGTTAGTGAGTTGCACTTGTTCCTTATAAGTGTTGAAATGAGTTTGTGAGCTTAGAAGAGGGGACTGGTAGCTTCCATTACAGGGTGAATGTTCTAACCGTTTAATAAGAAGTTTATTTAATGCGTGTTTGTGCTGGCTTGGGGCACTATAAAGTAAAATGGCCAAAACTCTAAACTTTATTATGGAGAAAAGGCATGTTTTGTGTTCGGAGTGGTTACTGGTGACCATTGATATTCAACTGCACTGAGATTGATAAATTCATACTAAACTCAACCAGAAAATCATTTGTTCATATTAAATTTCATGCCTTAAAACTTTATTTGTGTTATATACATGATTTTTTTATGATTTGACTGGACTTCATTTTGAGACTTCGGGGAGACACTTGGATAGCTGTATAATTTGGCTAAAAGCATGTAGGTAATCTAGAATGTAATGTTGAAGATGAATTGTACTTGTGGTCAAGGAGTTTATGATCCCAGAAATGTATAGTTTTAAGCCCCAGCAGTTTTTCAATCCTCAGAATTATTTTTTTTGCTATTTCAATGGTGAATTCTCTTGAAGATTTTTTATGTTTGCAGCTCATTTTCTCTACCATAATCATGAAAATTAACTGAAATACTATGTAATTCTAAATGCTGTAAGTGTCTTTTCAGAATTGAGCCACATTTTTCCTCTTTATGAAGCTTTAATCTTGAATTATACAGCATTAAAGTGGGTAACCCAAAAATAGCCAAATTTGGCTTCTGCACAAAGGGGTTAATATGCAGAACTAACACCTCTCATTTCTGATATTGGCATGCAAATGTGCGTTGTAATTGTAGCTTAAGATCTGCCCAGGCTACAGTTAAGATTAGTGATATTAACTTACTTTAGTTGCTCACTTCAATATGGTCTTGGGACATTATGTTAAAGACAAAAATCAGGCAGCATTTCCTTGAAGTCGCAGATAATCTAAAAACTGGTATGAATACACAAGTTTCGCTTACCCAGCTCAGCAACGACCACGTACCACTTGAAAACGGAATATCAGCCTACTTTGTATCTCTCCGCGAATACGCGTGTTTTATCTGCTTGCTGTTAATTGTCACCTGTTAGTAATGCGAACCAATAGTTATTTAGGCCATTTACACTACAGGCCAAAAATTTGGAGCCATCTTCAGATAAAAAAAAAAATCTAATCAAAACACTGTGCTCTGCATTTCATTTCAGTTTATTGTGATTTAAGGGGCCAAGACAGTTTCAATACGTCATACAATCACGTTTCTAGCAAGGATTCATGCTGAACAAGATATTTTTGGGAGACTTGCTCAGACTTTAGATTTATCGAAATAGCCACCCTTAGCCTTGATCACTGCGTCACAAATTCTTGGCATGCGATGCAACAGTTTCTTGAAGTATGCTGCTGGCAGTGATTTTCATGCAGATTTCAAGTGTTCAAACAACTGTTCTTCTTTGCTAGGGTGGAACATCGAACCTGCCTGATCAAGTTCATCCCATGCCATTTCAACTGGAGCAAAGTCTGGAGACTATGGTGGCCATATCATGTTTCTTAAGACATTATGCTCCTCTTTTGAAAGAATGTGGTTCTGGCAAAGCTTTGAAGAATTTTTTTGGTCACTGTCTTTTTAAAAAATCTGAGGGTGGCCCCAAACTTTTGGCCTGTAGTGCAATTTGACCCGAATTAATATTAGTTAATATTATTAATTAGCAATATTAGTATAGATAGCAGGAAAATTTGGAATGTTCTTAATCAACAAATGGGAAAAAGTGGTAGATCTACACCGTTCTTCTTGGAGGCAGACGGCAATTTCATCACCAAACCAGATGAAATTGCTAACTATTTAAGTGGTTATTTCAGTGATAAACTTCAGAAATAAAACGATGGTATGAAGGTAAAAGATAAGGGTCCAGAGCTCTCATCCAGTCTAATTACAAACAAATTCATGAAGAATACACTTTGAAAAAGTCGAGGTGTCCACAGTCGAACAATTAATAAGACAAACCAGTGGGTGTTGATAACCTGGATGTGAGGTTGCTTAAACCGGCTGCAGATGCCTATCAGCCTTATAATTAATTTAAGTTTAGAAAAATCTATTTGCCCTGCAGATTTGAAGATTGCAAAAATTATTCCACTGCCAAATAATGATAAAGAGACTTTCTCAGGGAAGAGTAGTAGACCAATAAGCATTCTGCCCACCCTAAGCAAAATCATGGAAAGAATAGAATATGAGCAAATACAATATTATTTCTGTCTAAATGACTTGAACACAACTCATCAACATGCATACAGAAAGGGGCACTCCGCAGCTACAGTGCTAACCCAAATGACTGACGACTGGCTAAAAGAAATAGGCACAGGCAAGATAGTTGGTTTTGTTTTATTGGACTTCAGTGCCGCTTTCGATATTCTTGACAATAGATTATTAGTGAATAAACTGTGTTGTTATGGTTTTGATAGGGGTTCTACTGCCTGGATCAATAGTTAACTTACAAATAGAAAATTCTGTGTATACTTTACTGGTAGTTTTTCAGAAATGAGGGTTATGAGCCGTGGAGTGCCGCAAGGGAGCTGTTTAGGGCCACTTTTATTTCAATATTTACAAATGATTTACCTTTAATTCTAAACCATGCTTCCATTGCTATGTACGTTCAACATTTGACTCAACCATTTATTCAGCAGCGTTGACACCAGGAGATCTTGAAAAGGTTCTAAATGAAGAGCTAGTGCTGATTGGGAAATGGGTTTGCATAAATTAATTGGTACTTAACATAGAAAAAACCAAATGCATAGTATTATGCTCTAAACAGGGAGGGAGAGTAGAACCAAAACTCCAGTTAAAACTAGATGATAAAGAAATCAAACTGGTCTCAGAAGTTAAGCTACTTGGTGTGCTGATTGTTAGCCGAATGTCCTGGACAAGTCAGACAGATGAAATTTTGAAGAAAATGGGAAGGATTGCTGCAATTAGATATTGTAGGACCTATTCACCAGGATGCTTGATTAAACAACTAACGCAAGCCTTAGTCCTATCTTAGCTTGATTACTGCACAGTCACATGGTCCAACACATCAGAAAATACTGCACAGTCACATGGTCCAACACATCAGAAAATAATCTCAATAGGCTACAGGTATCTCAAAACAAAGCTGCTCGTATAGTGGTCAACTGCTCATACAGAACTAGAGTATGTGAGATGCTTAATAAGTTGAATTGGTTACCAGTTAAAAGTGCCTCCATCCCCTCAGTATATACACATACACAAATGAAAAAGGGGAAAAAAAAAAATCAAATACAAAAAATGTACAGAAATGACCTAATGTCGAAGGATTCATTCAGACCCCTAACCACTGTATCAAGGGTGGAAATCCAAAAGGCCTCCCTTTGAAGTAGCAGATTATTAATGTCACCACCTCTGTGTATATGCTGAGGGGATGGAGGCAGTTGCATACAACTTTGCCATATTTCTCATGCATCTTCCTTGGTTAGTGTTATTTTTTTCTGTAGTTATTCTGTTCTTTGATGTACAATTGATTTTTGATACTTTTTGTGTCCAGATTGGTATTGTTTATCTTAAACTAAAAAACAAAAACAAAAAATGTATATATAGTTGTCTTGGGATTGTATGTTTCTCTGTGTTCTATGTGCTCTTTCTTCAGCACACACACCTTTACCTGCTCACTGTGCAGATTACATCTGTGCCCTGTTGATTGATCTGAGCAATTGTTCACACCTGATGTCAATGATTGTGTTAAATTGTGAATCTGAGTAAGTGCTTATAGAGATGTGAGTGTGCTGTTTTCTTTCATCCTGACGAAGATCACTTTGTGATCGAAACGTTGATGACAGAATAAATTTTTTTGGGGAGCATTGTCTTTGTGTGCGGACGTTACCATTTATCTTTTAGCATGGAATTCTTTACCATGTTTTTCAGTTCTTGAAACAAGTACAAAAGTAAGATGGCCTTTAAAATCAAATTGAAATTGTATTTGTTTACACAAGGTGTTACATGATTTTTTCTCTTTTAGAAGAGGCTATATGTACCTTTTCTTTTGGACCTCATGAGAACATAAGGGTTCTCAGACTATGAGTTGATTAGAATAACTGAAATCAAGTAATGACTTTCATTTCCTCTTTTTATTCAGTTTTGTTCGTGTTGTAGGCTGTATGAATGCATGCTTGTGTGTCTAAAAATGGATATACATTTTTTTCATTTTGACCTCAGGAAGAACAGCACTCGTCTGTGTACGAGATAGCTGATTGTAGATCAATAAACAATTCAATTCAATTCGATTAAAAGGAGCATCTCCACGACATTGCAAGGAGTGCAGTACTGCAGCTTGCAGGTTTGACAAACGCACAGCATGCCAGTATCTTATACAAAGAGAGCGCGATAACTGATCCTCTTGTCACTGAAGCCAGTCTGACTAGCCTACACCATAAGAAAACTAACCCAAAAAGCTTGCCTGCTTATTTAGTTTATTAGTGGAATGGGATTACACCATATCAAACTTTACTTCGTGGATCATTCACCAGGCATGTAAGACATTTCAGCGCAATTTAATTGATAAAATGACGGCACTTTTAAGTGGCCAATTTGGGTAAGTTTACTCACTCAGCATTACAGTTTGCAAGTTGCGATTTAAGGCATTATATGCGAATTTGCCTTCTCCTATTTATTTCCCCAGAAAGTTCTTAGATTAATCATATAAACCAGTGTTTAGATAAAACAAAGCGCCCCAATCTCAAAGTGATAAAAATAAAAATTCTGAGGTTAGTCACTGAAAAATAAATCGAAATGCAATAAAAAAAAAAAAAAATCATACAAAATATTTTTAATGTCTGTATTTTGTTTCTAAGTGATACTTTTTTAGTATATATTTTTTAGCACATATTTCGCTGGGTTAAGGCAGTAATACGGAGTTTTGCGCCAAAGTTCACAGTTCAATATGCTCAAGATGTTTCACATTTTAAATGTTTATTTTTTTTTACCTTTGAGGACATTTTGAATAATGATGTGCCATCTTACAATAACTTACACAGCAAAGAAAACGCTAAAAAGAGCGCGATAATTAATTCAAAAATTACCATAAATTATTTGGATCAATGTCATCCTTACAAGATCATTTGTTTCATGAATTTATCATTTATAAATCATTATAGGCAAACAATGCAGTCTTGATTATTAAATTTAAAAAACTGTTCAGTTGTTATTCAGGCGATCTTAAATAGGAACAGGTTGAGAGCAATTATGCATAAAAATGTGTTGAGGCCTCAATGCCTGTGACAGACGATAGGCCACACAATATCAGATATAAAATCCGAAGGCATTCAGGTTCGACAGGTTAACTCTTGCCAAATTAAATGCACATTTTGCCCCATTTTTTGATGTAGATACAAGATGGCCCCCATTACCGGCCCCTTTCCAAACTTTCCAAACCATTCCTATCAAAAGTCCTTGAACGCGTGGTTGCTACTCAAATCACTTCATACCTGGCAACAAACAACCTATCTGAACAATTTCAATCCACTTTTCGATCCAAACACAGTACAGAAACTGCCCTCCATAAAGTCACTAATGACCTCCTGCTCGCCTTTGACACTGGCTCACTCAAAATCCTCATTCTCCTCGAACTCAGTGCTGCTTTTGATACCATTAACCATTCAATACTCATTTCTCGACTCAAATCCACCCTTGGCATCGTGGATACTGCACTTTCCTGATTCAAATCATACTTCTCTGACAGACAGCTAAAATCACATTTCTGGGATGATCTACCCGTCATCTGCTCAGCATCTGACATAGACTGATAAGTAACAGAAGCAAACCGTTAATATTGAAGCAAGTATTTCAGCAAATACTCAACACCATCTTGTGCAACTAGTCAATGGGCCATATTGAACAAACATTTGTCATCAAATAATGGACTGGGACAATCACACTATCCAACACAATAACAGCGCATACCTCTGAGCGAAGGGCGATGTTTCATCATTATCACGCGACCGTTGTAGCAGATGACAGCTAATTAGGGGGATGAAACCTAATTTATCTAGTCTTTGAAAACAAAGATTCCACATTTCCCAACATTTATTTACTAATTATGTTAGTCTAAAACAGCTTTATGCATTATCCTTGAGTATCCCTTTAAGCTGTCTATGGTGCACTAGAATGCACCAAAATGCATCATTTAAAAAAAAAAAATTTTTTCCAAGGGAGCATGTCTTAGGACCCCCCTACAGGCCGTGCAACGGTGTGGCACCACATGTAATTCTTGACTGACTACTTCTTGCATTCCAACTGCTACTTGCATTTCTTGGGTTCACTTTGACTCGTTCTAGTTAGATTCCTGGCTATCTTTCAATCTAACATGGTCATCTAGTTGAGGCTGTTTGCTTCTCATTATCTCTTCTTAATCATTAATAGATATTGATTTTGATTAGTTGGTTGGCTAAAAAAATAGTTTGAACGTCAATTCGGCAAAGTACTGGGGAAAAGATTTCTGGTTGGCAAAAAAGGTTATGAAAGCTGTCTGACCATGCTGGTCATTAGCTGACTTCAAAACACATTTTTCTTCCTGAAAGCATTTCAAATGACCTCTGAAGTTTGACTGCAGCTTGTTCAAGACCGCATCAGGTATGAGTCAAAGTAAAGGAAAGGAACGAGCTCCTCTCCTCACCCCGTGGTGGCATTTATTTTATTGTGCTTAAAATTACTGCAATTTGATTTATTGTCCAGCCTAAAGACCAGCCATTGTAATGAAAGCCAGAGATTACTGATGTCCAGCTATTCTAATGGAGTCCAGTGATTAGCAATGTCCAGCTGTTCTAACAGAGTCCACAGATTACTATTCTCAAGATATTCCAATAGAGCCCAGAGATTACTGATGTCTAGCTATTCAATAGAGCCCAAAGATTAGCGATACCCTGCCATTCTAATTGTGCCCAGAGATTACTGATGGTCAGCCTACATGACTGAGTTCATGATGGTGTTAATGTGCACATGTTTTTGAATGTGCATGTGCACACGCGCGCGCGCGTGTGTGTGTGTGTGTGTATGTAAGTGTGTGAATTTGAGTATGTGTTCACGTTGATATTTTAGATGTGTGTGCGAGTACCTCCATGTTGGTCAATGTGAGCTCCCGGAACACGTAGGCCAGGTTGCATTGTTCTGAATGGCAGCAGACCTGTAGATTGCCATAGGTGCGCAAGTCGGGAGGATCCGGCCAGTATTGATGGCATTTTGGCTGAAACAAAATCACAGTTATGTGAAATTCCTTAAAAGTATATAACCTGAAATCTGTACTCTCTAAAGGAGGGGGCTATTAAAGCCTAAAATAAAAAAAGAGTCTCATTCTCCAGTACATATGCATATCTTATCCTGAAAAAAAAGTTTTAGCAACATTTGAAACGATTCCTTGAGGCAAAGTTGCTTCCAACAGTCGCAAAATAAAGTTTCTAAATATTAAAAAATGCACAACAAAAAGCTGTAAACTATTTCAAAAGTAAATACATCAATGTGTCACTACCCTTCGCCAAAAATTTAGGAACACTGCCCAGCAGTTTTATAGTTTTATCGAATTATTGGCTGTTTGATTGCCCCGAGCATATTGGAGAACGAGCAGCAGTTCTTCTGCAGGCTCACAGCCTCTTCTGCATTTCTTTTTCAAGGTTATTCCAGAGTGCTAATATCTTGTTGACATCAGGACTCTGACAAGGCTATATCAACAGTTTGAAATGTGTCCAGGGAAATGCAAAGTTTACTTGTGAGATTAAATTTAAATTAAATTTGGCATGAGTCTGAAGCATTAACATTTTAGTGCGTGTCTGAAACGGTCATTTTAGTGTGAGTCTGAAACATGAGCATTTCAAGTGCATTTCTAAAATATGAGCATTTAAGTGAGAGTCTGACACGAGCATTGCAAAGTGTTTCTGAAACATGAGCATCAAAGAGGATGTCTGAAATTAGAGCATTTCAGTGTGTCTGACACAAGAACACTTCAGCGTGAATCTGACATATAAGTATCTTGGAGTACAGTATGTTTGCAATTTAGTTTGAGTCAGCAACATAATCATTTCAGGTGGTGTCTGAAATACGAGTATTTCAGTGCGAGTCTGAATCAAACATTACACTGAGTATCACAAATACAAGGATTTCAATGTGTCTGAAACACATGCATTTCAGTGTTTGACTGAAACATGAGCATTTCAGTGAATGTGAAACATAACCTTTTCATTGTGATTCTGAAACAAGCATTTCAGTGACTAAAATATGAATATTTAAGCGCCTGTAATGAAGCACTTCAGTGTGAGTCTAAGATATGAGGACTTCTGAATTTGTCCAAAATATGAGCATTTACGTGCGGCTCTGAAACACGTTTCTGTGAGCATCAAAAATATGAGCATTTCCCTGTGAGACTGAAATGAGAGCATTTCTGCGAATTTGAAACATGAGCACTTTCTGAAACACAAGCATGTCAGCATATGTGTGAAATATTGACAGTATATTAAGATGGACAACTTGTCTGCTCCCCAAGTGAGACCAAAATGTCTTGACCGCCACCTAGTAGCTGGCTGGAGTACAGGCAAGCACACCCCGCCATGTTAGTGGCCTCACTGAAATATTTTAAGGTCTACCAAGTTACGAAAAAATAAACGCTGCAGACATGTATTATTGCCTGTAATTCACAAATCCAGCATTTAACATTCGTAATTGTATGTCATATTGGCAAAAAAATGAAGAAACTAGACACTTTGAGACCTCTCCTTAAAACATGCAAATGATTGGCTAATTGGCTGCCACATATGAGGACTAAGTTGCACCGGAGCTAGTGCAGAAAATGTCTTGTTTCACTCCTTATTTCAACAGCGAATTTGTGAAAGAAAGACAAGTTATAGTTATCTTATTTGGGACGAATATTCTTATCGACACATTTTCTATATACCCAATGAAATGATTTGGCAAAAACTGTCCAGATTTTGTTGGTTTTTTACTTTTCCGCGAACAAAGCTCTGATCTCATATGGGATTGCAAAACGAAAAGTTTGCACTGGTCGTAAACGCATGTACAAACGTTTTTACGCGTTCTTGCATTGTATACTACACAAAATGAGTGCTAATTTTGGACTTCGAACATTTTTTTCGCTTTCGGATATGTGCCGTATCGAAGTCCAAGTAGTCCCCAGTGACTAGGATCACGATATGGCCAGTGTTTCAGAAACAAACACAAATGCAAAATTTGAATGTCATCATCAACAAAAACAATGATCACCGACAATAAGTTACTGACAGAGCAACGTAAACACACGCTCACTTGTCAGCTCGTCTTTACAGCACTCTTACATAGACATTAACACCGAAGCCGTACAGCGGGGATGGGCCGTGGGCTACCCGCGCCGGACCAGGCGGGGTACCAGCTGAGCAAGTGGGGAGTAAGCACGAGAAGGGACCTGAGAGATGCCTCACGCATTCGAAGTAGGTCCTACACATTTTTTAGGCTTATTCACCGTTGTCTGCAATTATTCAATGAAAGGCTTATTCATGAGATTCTCACGCGGAATTAAAATCCTTCTGCATTGAAGTTTCAGTTTTACTTGTGTAAAGGTGGACCTCACCACAAGTAACATGGAAAGCGATTATGACTCCGGACTTCTCGTGCTTCTCTTTACTCAGGGAAAAGAAACAATGCATGTGTTTCATGATCGTTTCAATTGTTTTAATGAAACAAGACCATCTGAAACGTCTTTATGCAATTCCATTGCTTTCAATCTCTCAGTAAAAACAAGCGTGAGAATTTTCGACTCATAATCGATTTCCATGACACTAGTGGGGAAATCCAACGTTGTGAAAAGTGAAATTGATTAACACAATGACTTCAATTCCGCAAGTGAATTTTTCCAGTGCACGCCGATTGGAAAATTGCTACCTTCTGCACAGGAAGGTGAATGCCACGAAGAGGCGAGAGACTCTACCGAATGCGTGAGATTTGGCATCTCTTTTTTGGAAAGTGATGTAAACTCATACCATCGCTTGGAGTCTTGTTACAGCCTACCACTACACACCTATTTGGCATGTTGATGGATGTTATCTCAAAGTCAACGAAATCAAGGATTGATCAAGGCAAAATCAATTATCAGTATAGAACAAACCACTGGTCGATCAGCTGGGAATGTTTGCAACTTACTCTTCACGCGTCACAGGTCATTTGACTACGAGGTCCGTGTGCAAAGACTTTTTTGAGGGGTGGGGCTTAGGACCATACAAGCCAGCCAAATTTTAGTTTTTCAAAAAATGATTAAAACTCATAGAAAGCATTTTCTAACTAAAATGTCAAATAAGTCTATTCTGAAGATAAGTCTTTTCTTACCATGCTGATTTCACACTACTTGCACCTTAAAACCGAGAAAGTGCACCTTTTCCCAAAAAATTCCTATAAAAACTAAGAATACACCAAGGTTTACTGAATATTTGAGGCCAACTTGGTAAACCTCCGTAAACTTTTACCCAGGTATCCCGAAGTCTCACCAGTTTACTTAAGTTAGGACAACACCTCAGTAAACCTCGGTTAAATTTTCCCCGAGACACACCGAGGATTGTCTGGCCCATTGAAGTTCAGAGACCACATCTGTATTCTTAGGGAAAATTTCGCCGAGGTAGACTAAAGTTTGTCTGCTAGGTCTATGCTCTCACCAGAACAAAGGGGAGGTGTGAAGACAGTCAAAACACGTGCCTCATTAAAGACCTCTGCCTCGTTGAAATTTTCCCGAGGTATACCAATGTGGCCTCTGAGCTAGCTGGGAGTTCTGAAGTAGGTTTGTATGATGCAGCTGGCTAGCTATTGATCCACAGACAATGTATTAATTAGCTAGTACCGGACATTGCCTAAGCAACATACTGCAAACGTATTTAAGCATCATAAGACTGCACTTGAAAAAGATCTGATCTATCAAAGCCTTAACAAGCTTTTAGTCATTGTAGAACCAGTCTGTTGGCTGCACGCATCACCCAATGTTTACCGCAAATGGAGGGAGCCATTTAGGTTCAGGGGATGTGATTATGAGCAGGGCGGGTGTATGGGCGGGATATCAATACTGCGGCTAATCTCTCCAATCACTACTGTGCAGACTCTGGCTCCAAATGCACAAGATGACAGCATCCGCATGAAGGATATTTTGGCCCCATTTTTGTATAGTACAAGTGAGTGAAGATGCATTTTCCATCTTTATATACTGTTGATGGAGTGAAATATGAGCATTTAAGTGCACTTCTACAAAACAAGCATTTCAGTTTGTCTATGACATGAGCATTGTACTGGTACAAACTCCACTCTTTGACAGAAACAACATTTCAGTTTATGTGTGAAATATTAGGATTCTAATGTGAAAGTCTCTGAAGTGAAAACAGATCAGTATTGCCAAGTTCTTTCTAAATTGAAAACATCAGTTTCTAGGGTTCCTTATGAATTGAGAAAATCAGTTTCAAGGCCTCTTTCTGACAGAAATAAAAGCATTCCTGTTTGACAGTCGTCAAACAGATCTGAGAAGATCATTACCGTTACCTCTCAACAGCCAGTACAACTTTTACTGCTATCACCAGGAGAGTGGACGTCTTGAGCCTCACTGACTTTCACTGTGCCAAGATAAGCCCTCTGACCTTCAGCAGAGTGCATGTCTGTCATTGTACCGAGTCTGTGCAAAAGCCCTAGTGTGTTTACACCAGGCTTGTGCAAAATTCCAAATTTGGAATTTCAATTCAATTCATTTGAAGAATTGAGATTTGAATTGAATTGGCTCTATCCCACAGGATGTTAAATTGGAATTTGAATTGGAATTAAAACAAGTGGAATTAAATTCATTGCAATTCAGAGAAATTCCTTCTCGCCAAGTAACAGGAAGAATTTGTCACGTGGAACAAAGACTTTGGCTTAAATATGACAAATACTTTACAAACACTAATATTAAACACAAATTCCCTCCATTTTGAATCATTTGTAATATTCTTTTTATTTGAAAATGAACAAATGACACAAAATTGTGGTAAATACAATAATCATTTATTACAGTTCTTAATTTATAAGGTAACATTGTTGCATCTAATTGTCATAAGTTCCTCAAAGGTTTTATCATTGCGACGACATCTTTCTGGTCAGAATATCTTTCCTGCAACACTAAAGATCCTCTCAAACAGGTGCAGAGGATGCAGGTATGGCCAGATATTTGCAGGCAAGTGCAGCTATTTTTGGAAAACTGCTCTGGTTTTCTTTCCAAAACACCAAAGGATCAGCATCCTCTGTCAGGCATGGTTTACTCAGGTAGACAGGAAGTTCATGCAAGGCTGTGTCAACTGGCACAGTTGCTGATTGGCTTTCCAAGTCGGAAAAGAGTCTGGGGCGTTTCCTTGTCTGCGTACTGATGTCAGAGGTGGCATTGACTTTTGGAGAGGTGGATTCAATTTTTGCAGAGAGGAGATTTTTTAATTAGGATGTGCTCTTCACCAATACACCAGTCCTGTTTGAATCTGGGATCAAGCGTAGCAGCCAACTGGAAGCGCTCCATGTACTCAAATTTTCAAAGGCAAGTGAAGTTTGTAAAGTGGGCACAAACTTTTTGTTCCCAGTCATCCTCACATCTTTAATTGTATGTCGTAAGCCTCTGATACAGGGGATCACAAAGCTTTATGTCACCGATTTCTCTGCAGTCTGTAGCTTGCTCAAAAGGTTCTCACACCTCACAAAGCTCCTGGATGATTTTGAATTTGTATGCAGACAGCTGGATAGGGCAGTTGAGCTCAGCAAGGGGAAGTGAAAGGACTGACCTCAACATCTTTAGTTGGCTATTCCAGCGGGTGACATTAGCAGGTTGAAGTGTATGCATTCCCTCCAGAACATCAGTAGCATGCGTGGATTTATGGCAAAAAGATACAAGTTTCTGAACTTGGAGCTAGAAGGGTTGTTGTTGAGCTGGCATCCTCTACAGCATCACAGACCACTCGTTGTAGACTATGGGCAACGCAGGATGTTCTTTCCAGAGGTAAATATGCAATTTCCTCCTCTACATTCACCACTTCTAGATCAGAGGTGTCATCCTCCTCGTCCTCTTCATTCTCAACATGAATTGGTGGAAACCCTGTCAATGCATTTATCATATTTGAAGCATTGTCAGTTACGATGAAAGAGACCTTGTTCTGAATTTTGAAACTCTCAACATCATCCTATAAACTTGGCAAATGTTCTCATCTGTGCGCCTGCCTTTAAAACGCTGACAGCTCAGCACAATGCACTGCAAATCGAAATCAACAATAAAATGGTCCGTCATCCCATAGTATGACCTCATTGATCCATTTGACCATAGGTCTATTGTCAGGCAAATGTGGTGAGCTTTTCCCATCAGACAAGCCAGATGTGCTTTTACAAAATCTGAGCGTTTTGGGATAAGGTTCTGGCTGAGAGCTCTTCGGGATGGCATTGTGAAGGATGGTTAGGCCAGTTGAAACATATTCATAAAATCCTTATTTTCAACATGAGAGAGGGGGAGCAGACCATTTGCAATGTATGTCACAATGCTATCAGTGAGAGCAACTTGACGTGTATCGGTTGCTGACCACTTAGGGCTTGAAGTTGTTGCTGGAGGATGACCATCAACTGCATCTTGATTTGCTTTGGTTGTGTGACTGCTGGTTGCAGACTCAATCAAGATTTCAGGATGTTTCCGCTGTAAGCAAAAAAGCCATATTATTTATCTCAACCTAAAATGTTCTCAAGAGAGTATAATGTAAAGCATTCTAAAAATGATTTGGTTTCTTGCTAAATATGGCCTACAGCACTTCAGTGATAATAAAAAGTCATTTACAAGTGCATGCCTACAGTGTATTTAATATTTATAGTAGGATGCCATGCCTTACTTTAGAATTACTTTAATTACATTTGGCTGCAACGCAACTCATAACACCTTACGGTTCTAAATTAATTCATTACATTTCAGCACTAGCACTGTTTGTGAAGACTCCTGGATTCTCTGCCTTAGTCTTCCCAGTTTCTTAACTAGATAACTCAGTCATGTATCTCCTCGATCCCCAAATTTCGAACAAAATGGCCACCGGCAGCCACGTTGGACGTCCGAAATGGACGAAAATCAGTCTTGAGCATTTTCATATATACATATCTTCGCCTGTGTACAATTTGAAAACATTCCTAAAATAATTGTCGCTTCCAGAGCCTGGAATATAAAAAATAGCCATTGATGAAAATAGGTCTTGAGCATTGTCATATATCTTCCCCTGTGTAAACTTTGAAAAAATTCCTGTAATAAGTCGACATGGTCAACAACATCCCCCGCCAATCGTGTGCTTCTTATTTTCGAACTCCATCAAGGCCTTTATGGTCTGAAGCTACACACCAATTTTGGTTGTCCTATCTGTCATAGTTTCTGAGAAAAGTTGTCCCCTTTCTCTCGGATGGACGGAGGGACGGACGCACACATGCACGCACACACACACGGACGGAGGTCAAACCTACATCCCCCTCCCACTTTGTGTTGGCGGGGGATAATAATTGTTGGTTCCAGAACATAAACATAAAATCTCTGCAGCAGTGGCCCCGAAACTAAACCATAGTATCTCCCAACTATCGTCATCAGGGAGATACAATTATACCTGATGTCGCCTGATGGTGATTTGAATGTTGGAGGCTTTTGAGTAATAAACATAAAAAATTCCATTAAATTTTATGTATATCGCGCTTTTATCAGAGACTGTTAGAAAGAAGCTTTACAGAATCAACAAGTAGACATGGTCAACAACATCCCCCGCCAAATGCCTGAATCGTGCGCACCTCATTTTTGAACTCCTTCAAGGCCTTGATGGTCTGACGCTACACACTAAGTTTGGTTGTTCTATCTCAAATAGTTCCTGAGAAAGGCTGTTCCCTTTTCGGACAGACGGACGGATGGACACACAGACGCACGGACGGACGGAGCTCAAACCTATATCCCCCTCACACTTCGTGGCGGGGGATAATTAAAGGTCTAATTCAAACACAATGCTATGCTCAGACTCCGGTCCACAAGAGCGCTTTGCTTTCAAGAGATATCCCAAGGTTGAATAAAAAGGTTTGGACTTAGGAAAGTGAGAAGCTCATGCGAGTTTAAGTAGTGCGGCGATTATCTAGAGAGGTGTCCTAATGCAGGGGAAGGGAACCCTCTCCAGAAAGAGCCACTGTGTGTGCAGGCTTTCATACCAAGCAAGCATCTACACACCTGATTCTACTAATCAAGGCCCTTAACAAACATTCCAGAGGTTGATTAGTAGAATCAGGTGTGTAGCAGCTTGCTTGGTATGACACCCCACCACCCACAGTGGCGCTTTCTGGAGAAGGTTCCCTACCCCTGTCCTAATAAGTTACAGCACGTTTCAATTTTTAATACATTTGTTTTTGAATTATGATCCCAACACTGATAGCAATGCCAATGCCATGGCCATGGCTATCAAAATAAATGTCAAATAACAAATCTCTTCACTTACTTGTAGATGCCGTTTGAAATTTGAAGTTGCCTTGATGGAGCCACAAATTGGAGTATTGCAGAACTTGCAGATGGCTTGGTGGTTTCCTGGTGTCCATGTGGGAATTAGCTCACCAAAATGATCTAGTACAGATGGCCTTTTAGGTCTATAATCCTTTTCCATGTTGCCGTAATCACAAACTTTGGAACTTTTTTCTGGAAACTAGCTCTGACCATCAAATTTGTCAGTGGAGAGGCTTTAAAACAAATGTCCTGAAATGACTTGGCAACTATTTTGAGTACTTGGATAAAGCATTCTGGGAAATGAAGTATGTTCCCGCCATTTTCCATAATTTGAAATTTAAAATACATCAAATTAAATTATCTGTGTTATAGATGATGCTCTTATTCTTACTTTTCAAATAGAAACATTTGCTGTAATTAAATTATAATGTGTACATAAAGTTCATATTGATAATATTTGTATGAAATATGTAAAACAGTCATGTATGGAATATACTGTAATGCATGATTCCACAGTACACCTAAATTATCAGTTGGAATTTCATGGAATTTCAATTCTACTTCCTTCAATTCGAATTTGAATTGCAATTCTACTTCCTGTTTGCAACCTCAATTCAAATTCAATTCAAATTCATGGAATTGAATTGGAATTTGAGAGACATTCTCAATTCAATTCAGAATTTTGCACAAGCCTGGTTTGTTCTGTATATTTGCATATAATGTCATCACATGAATCACACAAAGTCGTAAGTGACATTCCAAGTGAAACCAGTTTTTCGTCCTATGAATAGGAGGGCACCACTGCACGTCACTGGTAACACAAGGTCGCAAGTGACATTCCTGGTGAAACCTGTTTTTCTCACCATGAAGTACTACAGTGGGGCACCCCCTTTAATGGGTTTCACCGCGAATGTCACTTGCGACCTTGTGTTACTCATGTGAGTGTGCACGTGTCAGGGTTTGTGAGCATGTGCTTACATGAATGTGAAAATGCGTGTTTGTACCAAGGGTGTTTGCATGGAGTTGACCGCACTGAATGTGTGAGCACGGGTGTGGGCATGCTTGAACATGTGTGTTTGTAGATGAAAGTTTGTACTGTCTATTTGTGCACACAGTATGTGAGCGAATGTACATACAGTGCCATGTAAAAGTATTTGCCCACTTCCTGATTTCTTATTTTTTTGCATATTTGTCACACTTTAAGGTCTAGACTGAAACCAACCATGAGGCTTCCATTTGAAAGAAAGACAACTGAATTGGCCGATTTCAAAGAAAATTAAAATTTTCGGGCATGGTACGGTTTTCTTTTAATCTAAAACTTGTCGGTCACGCCCTACTTCAAGAAACGAAAATTTTCGGTGATCTTCAGGTGATGAAGTAAACTCAGGAACACAGCTTCGGCAAACAAAGGAATCAACCATTCAACGCTTTCAACACATTTCATTGTGTTGTTCCTTTTGTCCTCGAAAATGGTCAACAGCTGTGTTGTTTTCGGAGGCAGTGCAACTGCGGATCAGGAGAAGGGTGTGTCGTTGCACACATTTCCAAAAGATGTCGGAATTCACTGACACTGGATGAGATTTGTCAAGACGACAAGAGCGAACTTCGCGAACTCGGGCACAGTTCATCTGTGCTCGGGCAGGGTCCATCCATACTCGTACCGAATATGGGAGCAACCGTAGCTTACTTGAGCACAGAAGATTAGAGTTATGTGTGATGACTCTCTTGTTCTAACCGCAGTGGCGAAAAAATAACCTCCATTCAAACGAAGAAATTCAATGCTTGCTCGAAATGTAGGCGGACAAAAACATACAATCACAACTGGATTCTACATACAAAAACTCGAAGATTCATGGAATAATTTGTGAGAAGCTACATTCGCGTGATTATCACAGAACAATAGAACAGTGCTGTGACAAACTAAAGAAAATGCCGCCGCGATATTTTAAAGTGCGGGACGCAGTGCAAAAATCTGGCAACTCAAGTTGAGAAAAATATACATTTTTGTGGTACAACCCCAATTCGGAAATAGTGTAACTTGCGAATAAAATCAAAATTCAATGACTTTCAGATCACATGAGCCAATATATTATTAACACTAGAACATCGATAACATTTTAAATGTTGAAAGTGAGACATTTTACATTTTTATGCACGAAATGAGCTTACTTCCAATTTTCTGGCTGCAACAGGTCTCAAAATAGTTGGGACAGAGGCAAAAAAAAAAGGGCTGAAAAAGCAGTTAATATATAACAGAATCAGCTGAAATAACATTTAGGAAGCAATTAAGTTAACTGGCATCAAGTGTGTAGCATGACTGGCTATGAAAGGGATGTCTTAGAGAGGCCGAGTCTCTCAGAAGTAAGGATGGCAGAGGCTCTCCAACCTCTTAAGGTTTGCGTAAAAAAATTGTAGAACACTTTAAAAACAATGTTCCTCAAGGTGAAATTGCAAAGGCTTTGAAGGTCTCATCATCGACAGTGCATAACATCATCAAAAGATTCAGAGAAACTGGAAAAATCTCTGTGCGCAAGGGACAGGGCCAAAGACCTTTACTGGATGCCCGTGATCTACTGGTCCTCAGATGCCACTGCATCAGTCACCGGCATGATTCTGTCATTGACATGAATAAATGGGCCCAGGAATACTTCAAGAAACCACTGTCTGTAAACACAGTCCACCGTGCCATCCGCAGATGACACCTAAAACTCTATAATGCAAAAAGAAAGCCATTGTTGAGTATGATCCAGAAGCACCGCCATGTGCTGTGGGTCAAGGCTCATTTAAAATTGACTGTAGCAAAGTGGTAAAGTGTCCTGTGGTCAGCCAAGACCAAATTTGACATTCTTGTTGGAAATCATGGGTGTCGTGTCCTCCAGGCTAAAGAGGAGAAAGACCACCCCTCCTGTTATCAGCGTTCAGTTCAAAAGCTGGCATCTCTGATGGTATGGAGATGCATTAGTCTATCCCCATGGTGTGGGACACTTGCATGTTTTAATAACCACCATGAATGCTGAAAGGTATATAAAGGTTTTAGAGCAACATATGCTCCCCTCCAGATGACATCTATTCCAGGGAAGGCCTTTCAGCAGGACAATGCAAAACCACATACTGCAGCCATTACAACCGCATGGCTTTGTAGTTGAAGAGTCTGTGTGCTGAACTGGCCTGCTTGCAGTCCCGATCTTTCACAGATTGAGAACATTTGGTGCATAATTAAATGAAAAATCCGTCAAGGAAACCCAAAACTCTCCAGCAGCTGGAAGAGCGGGATCAAATTCCAATGGCTAAACTCAAGAAACCTGTCTCCTCAATGCCCAGAGGCCTCCACTCTGTTCAAAAGAAGAAGAGATGCTACACCATGGTAAATAGGCTGCTGTCCCAACGTTTTTGAGACCTGTAGCAGCCATCAAATTTGAAAAGAGCTCATTTTGTGGATAAAATTGTAAAATTTCTCAGTTTCAACACTATCTCTGTTCTATTGTGAATAAAATACTGGCTGTTGTGATTTGAAAGTCATTGCGTTTTGATTTTACTCACAATTTACACTTTGTCCAAACTATTTCAGAACTGGGGTTGTATAAGGCAGTGGTCAGCATAACTGGCCAAAAACACAAAGGAGAAAGAGTTCCCTATTCAACCTCCATCAATATTGAAAGTAATCAGTACTTTTCTTTTTAGGCTTACCTTGATGTTTGGGTACCCAGAGAAAGATACAAGTGAGTAAAAACATCCAGTTAAGAACATCAAGCATCCAGTCAAGAAAATTTCGGGTTTAATTTCTCTTGCTGCCATACATGGTAATTCATGTTACCGATGACACACGCTATTGCACGCTCAACAAATGCATTCGCAATATAATTTAATATTACTATTCTATACCCCCTTCTTAATATAGCCTGGAATTCATACATATCAAGTGCTGGTCACTCCCAATGGTCACAGACTGATATCAGTCTGGCCTCAGTCGTATAGCCAGCGTTTAGCCCTTACATTACTAATGAAGTGAATATATGACTATTCATGTTTTCTGCTCTTGGCTGATTGGCTGACCTTTTGGCGAGAACCACCAATTGAGTATGAGTTAGCTGGCCAGCAACAGCATTTGTGAGTGTTATTTGACATCAGCTTAAAAATTTGATTTTGGCTTGCTTGCCTTTACTCTTGGAGTGGTTGTTAGGTTTTGAACAGGATAATGCTTGGCCATATCTGCATTCTGTTTATTTCAGTGGGATTCGCTGGTGTAATCATAATATAATTTGAGGAACGTCTGTCTGTCTGTCTGTCTGTTTGTGTGTCTGTTTGTTCCCCTACTCCTCTAAGGTCCTCTGACGGATCTTCACCAAACTTGGTGGGTCTATGTCGGTTGTCCCGGGAATTGTCCTTGAGGGGTTAGTTTTTTGAAAGGTCAAGGTCACTGGGGTCAAAGTTCAATTTCTACTTTGGACACTCCACCATCCCCATGCCAGATAAAACTCCCCTTCCTCTTGGGGATAAGGGTGTGGCATAGCCCTTTACAAATGTAACTGCTGTATTTCCATCTCGATGCTCGCACAGTCGAAATTATTCTCGCCACAGGTAATTCACTAGTAAAGGCTAAATTAAATAATACTCAAATTACACAACGTATTTCACTGTAATTGGCATTAGCTATAGCTCGAAGGGCATGATTGCATCAGCTAAATTAAAGTTCTACTCCACCCAAAAACTACAATTTGTTTATCTATTAGTCACCATTAAATGTCTTGAACAGACAAAGTTGTTCTTCGCCTGGCGCAACTTTATGGCCACTGGAGAGTGAAAAATTATCCAAATTCCTTTTTTGTTGCAATGGGAAAACTCCACAAAACGTCCATCGACAAGCTTTCAAACCATCGTCCACCGCACCATCCAGTGTAATCCAAGTCTGCTTTGTCCACTCATATCCTCAGAACTCTAGAAACGCGTTATATTTCGCTAAAAATGATAAAATACCACAGTTATGCTTCAAGTAAGCTTGCGCATTCAACGGAGGTCCTGCCTGCCTCAGAGTCTCATTGCCCAGAGACTCTGCTGCCACTCAGATGAATGCTCGTATAAACATGAGCCGGGAGGCGGGACTTCCGTTCAATGCAGAACTGTGCTATTTTATTTATTTTTAAGTCAGTCTAAAGGGGCGGGGCACCCTTGCAACTGTGAGCCAATCATTGATCTTGCATGGATTTTGTGTGAATATTTTAAAGTCAAATGCTGGCCTACCGACTGAGGCCAGACATATAAGCAAGCGAATGTCGGGAGCGACCAAAGCTTGATATGGATGGATCCCAAACTATCTTAATAATAAAACCCTTTAAAATATATTGGCACCTCCTTTTAAAATTGTTAAAAACTACCTAGAGGCATACTGCAACTCGTTCTCTCGAAATTTTGACATATGCAAGCGTACTCTGGTCCGGTTAGATATTACTGCGGTGAAAGCTGACCAGCAGGGGGAGAGGGAAGGGGGTAAAAGCGTACTGCGGCACGGTACGGCACAACACGTATTCCTCTTTCAAAGAAGCATCAGAATCGCTCTTTTCTCTGTAAGTCACTATTGTTTTTTGTGTTCTATAACCTTTGTTTCCTTGAGTTGACGTCATTTCCGGTTTGGCGCTTATTAACTTTGTTTTTGGAAAACGTAGGAAATCGGACCATTAAACACCAATTACTTAAAAACCATGAGATATTTTTTGTATTTTTTTTTTCTTGCACTCAAGATATATGAGCCTATATATTGGATAATGAAAACTTGCACTCATACTTGGTTTTAGTCTAGACCTTTGAATGTTTCAGATCTTCAAACAAATTTTAAAATTAGACAAAGATAACTTGGGTAAATACAAAATGCAGTTTTTAAATGATGATTTCATTTATTGAGGGAAAGCTACCCAAACCTACTCACCCTGTGTGAAAAAGTAATTGCCCCCTTAACCTAATAACTGCTTGTGCCACCCTCGGCGACAACAACTGCAATAAAGCATTTGCTATAACTGGCAATGAGTCAGTAACATCGCTGTGGAGGAATTTTGGCTCAATATTCTTTGCAGAATTGTCTTAATTCAGGCACATTGGAGGGTCTTCAAGCATGAACACTCTGTTTAAGGTCATGCCACAGCATCTCAATCGGATTTAAGTCAGGACTTCGACTTGGCCACTCGAACACCTTCAGTTTGTTTCTTTTTTTTTTTTTTTAAGCCATTCAGAGGTGGACTTGCTGGTGTGTTTCGGATAATTGTCCTGCTGCATAACCCAAGGGCGCTTGAGCTTGAGGTCACCAATTGATGGTCAGACTTTGTCCTTCAGGATTTTCTGGGAGAGAGCAGAATTCTTGGTTCCATCAATTTCGTCAAGTCGTCCAGGTCCTGAAGCAGTGTTACGACCCCCCCCGAGCCCCTGCAGTCTTGGTAGAGGCCATGCCTAGACAGCAGGTAGCAGCGGGATTGCTGATTATCCACACCTGGCGCCGGTGTGGGTAAAAAGGAATGGCCAGATCAATTTGGCAGCTAGCTTGTTTGCAGCTTGATTGCTGCATCGCTTGCTCCTCTCTCATTTTTACATGCACGCTTTTAGTTTCTGCTATTCATTCATTACCGGCATGCATTCATTCATTCCCCTAGATACAGTCTCCTTTTTGTCTTGAATTATCCTCAATAAATATTATGTAATTTGAACAGTTTTTTTGTTGTGAGTGGTTCTTTTTTTATGTTGAGGTGATGAGCCAGCCGTAACAAGCAGCAAAGCAGCCCCAGACCATCACACTACCACCACCATGTTTGACTATTGGTATGATGTTCTTTCTATGAAATGCTATGTTAGTTTTATGCCACATGTACACCTTCCAAACAGTTCAAATTTTGTCTCGTCAGTCCACAGAATATTTTCCCAAAAGCTTTGGGGATCATCAAAATGGTTTTAGGAAAATGTGAGACAAGCCTTTGTGTCTTTTTGGTCAGCAGTGGTTTTTGCCTTGTAACTCTCCCATGAATGCCATTTTTGCCCAGTCACTTTCTTATTGTTGAATAATGAACACTGACTTTAACTGAGGAAAATGAGGCCTGCAGTTCTTTAGATGTTATTCTGGGTTCTTTTGTGACCTCCTGGATGAGTTGTCGATGTCCCCTTGGAGAAATTTTGGTAGGCCAGCCACTCCTGGGAAGGTTCACCACTTTTCAAGTTTTCTCCATTTGTAGATGATGGCTCTCACTGCAATTTGCTAGAGTCCCAAAGCATTAGAAATGGCTTTGTAACCCTTTTCAGACTGATAGATGTCAATGAATTTGTTTCTCATCCGTTCTTGAATTTCTTTAAATGGCGGCATGATGTGTTGCTCTTTGAGATCTTTTAGCCTACCTCACTTTGTCAGACAGGTTCTATTTAAGTGATTTCTTGATTCAACAGGTCTGGCAGTAATCAGGCATGGGTGTGACTAGTGAAACTGAACTAAAAAAAAAAAGAAAATGTGGTTAATCACAGTTAATTCATGATTTCACAAGGGGTGGGGTAGGAGAGATTATTAAGGGATTATTTTCCCTTAATAAACAAAATAATCATTTAAAAACTGCATTTTGTATTTACCCGGGTAATCTTTGTCTTATAATACAATTTGTTTGATGATCTGACACATTTAAGAGTCACAAATATGCAAAAATATAATAAACCAGGAAGGGGGCGAATACTTTTTCACAGCACTGTATTTAGTATGTGTGCAGTTAGAACATATGAGTACATTATTCATGTGTTTAGCACATGAACATGACTATACTGAATGCTTTTGCATGTGCGGTTCAGGTGTGTTTGAATGCACGTCTAAATACGCATTTATCTAGAAAACTCACCCGCCCCCTCTCGGTCAGAGTGGTTAGCATGACGATCACACGTGCATGTTGCTCCCACACCGCCTGCCAGAACTGTCCACATGTGTGCGGAAGGGGGCCCTGACATGCCACATAGTGTTTCACTGACTCTGCCTTCTCCTCTGGTTGCCCGGCCCCAGCATCCATCTGAAACACAAAACACCAGGGGGTGTCAGCTTCCAGTAAACCACATTGATCAAAACACCAGGGGGCACCAACCTTCAGTCTGCAATACTGAACACACAACACCAGGGGAGGCCAGTCTTCAGTAAGCAACACTGAAAACACAACACCAGAAAGCGTCAGCCAACAGTACGCCAAATGACACACAAAACACCAGGGGAGGTCAGTCTTCAGTACGCCGCGCTGAACACACACCAGGGGGCATCAGCCATCAGTGAACCACACTGAAAAGGCAATACCAGGGGAAGCCACCCTTCAGTAAGCCACACTGAACACAAAACACCACGAGACGCCTGTCTTCAGTAAACTACACTGAGCACACCATACCAAGGAGGACCAACCTTCCGTAAGCAACATTGAACACCATGGGTTGCCAGTCTTCAGAAAAACCAGTGACGGGAATAAAGCGTTACTGTAACGCCACTACTTTTTCATGAACACACAGACTAACACAGTCTTTTCTGATTTTCAATGACAAGTCACTGTCACCTCTAGATCTTCTGCCCACTTTAGAATTCATTTTATTAATTTACAATCAGTTGAAATATTATCACAGTTGCCCTGATTTACTTAAATTTTGTGAACCATATGTTACACACAGGTACCAGAAAGCCTGAATTGGTGCGTTACTCAAGTTACTTTTATTTTAATCCAGCCGTCCTATTTCACAAGACGGCAACAGCTCCCCGTAGGAGGGAAAAAATACTCCCTGCCATTCCAACACAAACATCTCTCCGTACAGAAGGGTAGAGGCATGGACTGTCAAGTCGTCTTCTCACCATCTCTTATTAACTTGACTGACGATTACAGTTGTGGCCTACGTTTTGGAGTTATAGGGGAGCGTGAGGAGGCATAAATTTGCCTACGGCGAGAAGGTAAGGCTTTTGTTTGAATTTATTTTTGATTGTATAGGTATGGCCTATGATAGCATTTCAACTAGCTCAGCTAGCTCACCTATAAAATTGTTAGCCTGAATTCCACTTTGTGACTCAATACATTTGTCATTGCTTTTAAAACTTTGTCCGTTTGTCTATTTCCTACTTTACCTAGCTATGTCTACTCAGGAATTGCAAGGAAAGTGGTCGCGACAGCCGGATGCTAAAAGTCATTTAGGAAATGCAAGGAGCAAGGTAATTGCACTAGGATTGCAGCAACTACGAAGCAAGATTAAAGGGTTTGCAGGCTATGTGAATTCTGTTGGACTTCAAGCTATTTTTTTTCATGAATGTGGCTCTTTCAACTATGCTAGATTGCTTTGCAATGGTATCTGATTGGAAGCATGGGGTTTGTCCCGTCAGCTTTCACTGAGAAAGCCAGGCTAAGTTTAACTGGCTTTGTAGTTGCTACAACCCTCGGCTTGGAGTAAATGTGATAGATAGCTGGCAAGTAAATTCAGATCTTGCAAATGCATGGAAGCTAATGACCACCATGTATGTGACGTTTCATTTAAATTACTGCAGTTGCTGCGATTTGAATTTGAACATTAGCCATTGCATTCCGTTGGGGTAGCCACTGAAAGCATTTCAGCAACTTCAGCCAACTCAACGCTTTCTCCTACACGAGCAGCGCTCTCCAAAAAAAGAGAAAAAGCAGTTTTCCATTGAGGCACTGCTTATTAACAAAATTAATCTTGATCATACCAGTGCACAGTTGGTTAAGGTCTGACCTTAAACCTAAAATATTAAAAATTATTTTAATTGCTACCAGGGTAAACAATTTGACATTGATTTAATACAGGCTACAAAGACACTACATAGATGAAAAGCAAAATTATGTTTTACCACCCTTTATGTATTTGAAATTTCAAGCAAAAGTTTATATTTAGCTTTTGCAACGCGTTTGTTTATATTCAATTAACAAATATGGGAAATGCTGAAATAAAAGCCCTACTGAGGAAGTTTAACACCAATCAGTTTTTCACATCGAAACATCTAACAGCAGTGAATGAATTAAATCGAAACCATTACGCCATCACTGTTGTTAATATCCATGAGTTGGATAAGCAAGCCTAACTGGTCGGCATGCTTAACTGCCCGGTGTCCCTGTCTGAGACTTCAGAAGTCTGGCTACCTTACTCATGAAATTTAACAATGGTATATGCAATAATTCATCAGGATTTGTGAAATTTCATCTCCATCATAGCCCACTAGAGCACCCTTGGTACCAAATATGTCCCAGCTGCAGCTTACATGAGCGTACAACAGGTTTGGCACTGGCCGCGTGACCAGGTAGAACAGAAATAAGTCTTGCAATTACCTGACAAAGATGAATGAAAAATGAAGAACTTTAATGAAACCACTTTTATTTAAAAAAAAAAATTTCAAAAAAAAATATTTGTTTTGTGAGGGCATTGCTTCAGAGCATGCTCATGCACTCGTAGTGCCCAAATCTAAAGCCTCAGGTACTAATTTTGCATGGCCAACACTACAGCGCATACAGAGGCAACTGTAATCCCCAGATCAGCATATTTGCAAAACTATAAAATTCACACCAAGGACAAACCAGAATGTTTAATAGGGAATTACAGTTAAGTTTCTGAAAGTCTTGTTCTTTTTTTTTTTTACACTGCCAAGTCGAGGGTATAGTTATTTTATTTTTTATAGCCAAAAGTCAGTAGTTTTTGGTCTTGCACTGTGAAAGCGTTCTTGATCCTTGGTTTGAAGCTTGTTGAGGTTACAAATTTTCAAGCCAAAGTTGAAAACAATTTTGTTTTCTTGTTCCACTACTTTTCATCATAATGATATCGGGCGTAAAAGAACAGATTAAAGTTGGCAGTCTTGTCACACGTAGCCAAAGCAATACTTAAAAAGTGGACAAAAAGTGGTGGACAAAAGCAATTACCTTTATGCTGCAGTAACTTAGAAGTAACTAAATAAAATTTTCTCAGTAGTAACTGTAACAAGTGACTTTTTATCAATACTTTTCCCAACTCTGAGTATAACACACTGAACACACAACACCACAGGAAGTCAGTGTTCATTAAGCAACACACAACACCACAACACTGGTCTTCGGTAAAACACACAACACCAGGGGGGTGTCAGCTGTCATTAAGTGACACTGAACACACAGCACCACAGGAAGTTGTGGCTGCTGAGGGCTGGTGAGAGTTTTGGATGCATTCAATTGGGGCATTTCACAAAGCAGGTTTTAGAGTTATCTGGCCCCTGATTGACAAAGCAGGATGACTGAATTAGCTGGGCCCAGTTGCACAAAGAAACATAGCTGAGTAAGCTGGGCCCTGTTTCACCAACCGCGATTAGAGAGTCAACTCGAACCTGTTTCACAATGTAGGATTACAAAGCTATCTGGCCTCCGTTTCACAAAGCAGGATTACAAAGATAGCAAAGCCCTGTTTACAGAGGTAGTTGGGCCCTGTTTCACAAACCAGGATCACAGAATAAATGAAGCCCTGTTCACAAAGCAGTTAGCTGGACAACAGCACAGGAGAAACCCGCCCTTCAGCAAGAAAGGGCTAATAACCAGGCCTACACTGCCATTCACCAGCAGAAAGCACCACCTACTCTTATGAGAACTCCGCACAATTGCTGTTCTTGCAGCAGTCATGTTCATCAAACTCAGACTTGTGTAATCATCACCCAACACCAAAAAAAAGGCATTTCAGACTATGCCATCCATCAGACGTAGGACGCTCGATGTCCTTAACCCCTTTGCACAGAGGCTGAATCTGGCTATTTATGTGTTAATTTATTCAAGGGTAGCCAATCCGGTCCATTTTTTTTATACAATTTCATAGATATGACCAAAACAAACGGGATTAAATAAATGTTTTCTCTAAGAAAGCTTGTAACCCTCCGAATATTGAATGTGAAAATAGTTTTTCCAACCCGCAAAAACTACTCGCAACATTTTTTTAAAATACCTCATTCGTGTTCATGAGTTTGCAAAAATGATGTCACGCGAAAGCGGATGTGCATGGTGGATGGAAAACTGAAGAGAAGTTGGCCAACAGCAACATACCGCTGCCAAAGAAATATCAAACTGATTTGGCCTGTGAAAGAGCAAGAAAAGGCCAGGACGAATTTAAAAGGTCAAAGTGATCACTGGCAAACTTTTAAAGCCAGGTTTGGAGATATTTCCGATCAAGATGTGGCCAAACTTTTTCTGGATATGCAAGTAAACTTGATTTGTAACTAGACATATTTATAATTATGAATTTCCAATGCATAAATGGAATTTATTTACTAGCAGTCGAATCTGATGGCTGACCTGACGTGACTTTTTATGCAAATTGCTCTGGCATATTAAGTAGTAGGCAAGTCCAAATGGCTGCGGTCCAGCAGCCACAATGACTGATCGTAAGGGTCGAGTGACTGCTTTGCTTCGGAGTTGATCCTTGCTCGAGGTAGAGGACGACATTAAAACTTAAACACAAATCTTTTTATTGGAACAGCCTGGCAAATTATGTGATAAAAGGGTAGAAATTAAGGGAACGAATTGGCTCCCATTAAGGCTTTATAATAAAAGATAGGAGCTTCAGAAAGAGGAGGAAATGGATGAACTGAGACAAGACACTTGTAGCATTTAGAACTCCATCATTATTTCAATATATTTTCATGATTTTGGGAGAGAAAAAGGGCTACAAACATAAAAATCTTCATGAAAATTCAGCATTGAAATTGAAAAAAAATAAAACTGAGAATTGAAAATAGCTGGGGGTTAAAACTATACAGTTGTGCTCAAAAGTTTGCATACTCTGGCTGAATTTGTGAAATATTGCCATTTATTTTATAAATATGACTCATCATGCAAAACACTTGTCTTTTATTTAAGGTTGGTGATCATGTGAAGCCTTCGTAACAAGGCAGTTCAACCTTTTAAAGATGGGAAATTAAGGATATAAAAAGATATCCAAAAACTTATAAAAATCCCAGTCAGTACTGTTCAGTCCACAATAAAGAGGTGGCAAATTAGGGGATATGACATAACATAACATAACATAACTTAACTGGCGAGAACAGGCCATTCAGCACAACTAGGCTCGCCAGTTTCTTATTACTACTGTGAATCTATCACTTCAGATACTCAATGACTAAATGGTATCTAGTGCTAAATCAAGCCTGCTCTTGAAAATTACCAAGTTTTCTGCCTCAACAATATGGTCAGGCAAGCTATTCCATATTGAGATTACTCACTGGGTGAAAAAATATTTTCTAATATCATTGCTGAATTTAATCTTAGCCAACTTCCATTTGACCTCGACCTCGACCAATAGCACACTCCATTATTATATTTGTCTCCATCCTCTTCACAAAGCCATGTCTCTGAAATCCCAACAATGTCATAGCCTGCACTCATCATAACAGCCTCATGTTCTGGAAATGTATTTTTTAGGCTTCTAGCATTTAAAATAAAAACATTTCAGGCTATTATGACTGCACGTATCCTTCGGTTCCCCAGCTGCCTTCTGCTCCAAGCCACTCACTACACTTTGTTGCTTTAAAAAGATATCATCAATAGTACATGTAGCGCTGTCAGCTTCCATCAGGGCAGTCTGCATTTCCCAATTTATAACACTCTCTAACCTCCTTGCCCCCCCAAGTCCCAAGTTTAAATAACCCTGTGCTACCCTCAACATATGCTGACCCAAAGCAAAGACACCTCTCTAGTTCAGGTGTAGCTGTTCAGGCTTGTACAGGTAACCCCTGTCCCAGAAGTTGTTCCAGTGAGCATAAATCTGTACCCCTCTTTCCTACACCAGGTTCGTTGCCACGTGTTAAACCCATAGACAGTAAAAGAAGTGGACCGCGGAATGACGCCATTTTCCACAGGAGATTGTGAGGCTCAATTGAATGAGTTTTCACTTGGGCACCAGGCCTACTGCGCAGGCTCGAAGTCAGCTCGCTGACGTAAACCAACGTCCTGACAAGGAGTAACTCGTCTGCGAGCAAGTGATTGCGTCTGTCAGTATAGTCTGATTCCGTTCGATGTTATGTTTTGCGAATTATTACTTCATAGGTACTTCATTTTGTTAGCGATGTGGCTCAATCGTCTTCGGTCCATGATTCGTTATGGCATTCTAGTCTATGCAGTACGGTTATTTATGTCCTGTGCGACAGAAAGTTGCCGGCATTTCTCGTCACCTTTAGCCCAGCCAGGTGCCATTGGCTAAAAATGCTTACAATTAGACCATATCTGCTACATAATGTAGTTTCTCTGTAGAAAAAATTATCACTGACATGAAGGCTCATAATGACTTATTTGATGTCAAAAGTCAGGCAAAATAAATGGGGGTGAATGGAGAAGGTACCGCTCGTTAATCATCTGCCATCTTCTTGAGCGTTCAATTGAGCTTCAACTTCCAGGTGTATTCCTACCCCCTTGGTTAAATCTGCTGATAAAATTCTGCTTCCCTCTACTCGCATGTGGTACCGGTAGAATCCTGGAGAATACTACCGTGGAGGATCTGCCCCTAAGCTTTTCAGCTAATTCCACAAATTTGTCTTGCAGAACTTCAAATCTACCTTTACCCATGTCATTTGTCCCAACAAGGACCATGACCACTGGATCCCTCCCCGCTCTGGCCAGGAGCTTACCCGCACACTCCAGGAGGTCTCCTATCTGGGCATCAGGCAGGCAACACACTATACGAGACTCATTGTCGAGTGAACAGACTATGTTGTCTATTCCTCTAATAAATGAGCCTCCCACTATTACTAACTCTCTTTTCTGGGGGGAAGAGAACAACAGGGTGCCCTGAATTTCATCGATCTGTCCACTTGGGTGCCCGGAGTCTCATCGATCTGCCAACTCTCAGGGTCAGGGGCCGAGTCGAGTTCCTGCTTGGGCTGGAATCGATTGGACACCTCAATCTCTGGAGAGGCGCTTTCTGTACTTGGTATATGTTGATACCAAGCCAAGGTCAGGTTGGCCAAGAAAGATTCCTGCCCAAACTGCCAGGAGAATTGTTTGGGACACAAAGAAAAATCCTCAAGCTACCTAAAGAGAAAAATAGGATACTCTGGAATAAAATAAATAAAAATAATACAATGAATAAAAACAGAATACAATGATTTGCAAATCCTTTTCAACCTATATTCAATTAAGTACACTACAAAGACAAGATATTTAATATTCAAACTGATTAACTTTATTGTTTTTTTAAAATGTTTGGTCATTCTGAATTCGACGCCTGCAACACATTCCAAAAAAGCTGGGACAGGGGCAACTAAAAACCTGGAAAGTTGAGGAATGCTCAAAAAACACCTGTTTAGAACATTCCAAAGGTGAACAGGTTAATTGTAAACAGGTGAGTGTCATGATCAGAAAAAAAGGAGCATCCCTGAAAGGCTCAGTCGTTCACATGCAAAAATGGGGGGGAGGTTCACCACTTTGTGAACAACTGCGTGAGCAAATAGTCCAACAGTTTAAGAACAACATTTCTCAATGTGCAATTGCAAGGAATTTAGGGATTTCATCATCTTCAGTCCATAATATCATCAAAAGATTCAGAGAATCCAGAGAAATCTCTACACATGAGCATCAAGGCAGAATGCCATCAACATTGAATGCCTGTGACCGTCGGTCCCTCAGCTGGCACTGCATTAAAAACCAACATCATTCTGTAAATGATATTACCATGTAGGCTCAGGAACATTTCTGAATACCATTGTCAGTTGTAATGTGAATATACGCCACTGGATGGCAGTATTTACCTTTTTTTTTTTATTCAGCTCAGACTGGAGCTATGTTTAGACATGTCCTGGACATGTCTGGGGCAAGTCCCCGAAAAGTAAAAAAAAGAGGTCTAAATGTGGGTGGGGTCTGCAAAAGAGTATATAAGGAGAAGAATTGAGACAGTAAAGTAGTAGGAGAAATTGCAAGAAGAAGGATACATGTGACCAGACCTGTCATTTCTGTTCAGGACCTGTGAAGTTTCTTTAGTGGATTTTTGCCTGTGTTTGAGCTTTTTTTTTTTCCTCACCCAGCACATCACCAGGAAACTGTAAATATTTCTGTTTTTTTTTATTCAATCTAGGTCATTTAGTTGTAGGTTATTGTTAGTTATTGTCTTTGTTCATTAAATGTGTTTGAGTTTTTAAAATTATGTCTGTCATCCCTTGCTGTTGCTGTTATGTTGTAAATGTAAAAACAAATTGGGGCCATAACACAGTTAACACAGTTCACTACATCTACATGTGCAAGTTAAAACTCTACCATGCAAAGCGAAAGCCATATATCAAGAACACTCAGAAATGCCGCCGGCTTCTCTGGGCCCGAGCTCATCTGAGATGAACTGACGCAAAGTGGAAGTGTGTGCCGTGGTCTGACGAGTCCACATCTCGAATTGTTTTTGGAAATCATGGGTCATTGTGTACTCCGGGCTAAAGAGGAAAAGGACCATCCAGATTGCTACCAGCGCAAACCTTAAAAGCCAGCATCTGTGAGTATGTGGATATTTAAGCGCCTACAGCATGAGTAACTTGCACACCTGTGAAGGCACCATTAATGCTGAAAGGTACATGCAGGTTTTGGAGCAACATATGCTGCTATCCAAGCGACGTCTTTTTCAGGGATGTCCCTGCTTATTTCAGCGAGACAAAGCCAAGCCACATTCTGCACGTGTTACAACAGCGTGTCTTCATAGTAAAAGAGTGCGGGTAATAGACTGCCCTGCCTGCAGTCCAAACCTGTCTCCCATTGAAAATGTGTGGCACATTATGAAGCGAAAAATACAGCAATGGAGACACCGGACTGTTGAGCAACTGAAGTCGTACATCGAGCAAGAATGGGAAAAAATTCTAGCAACAAAGCTTCTAAGCTTCTACAATTAGTGTCCTCAGTTCCCAAACACTTATTGAGTGTTGTTAAAAGGAAAGATGATGTAACACAGTGGTAAACATGCCCCTATCTCAGCTTTTTTGGAAGTGTTGCAGGCATCTAATTCAAAATGAGCAAATATTTCCAAAAAAATAACAAAGTTGATCAGTTTGAAAATTAAATATCTTGCCTTTGTAGTGTACTCAATTGAATATAGGTCTAAAACGATTTGCAAATCACTGTATTCTGTTTTTATTCACGTTTTACACAACGTCCCAACTTCATTGGAATTGGGGTTTGTATATTCTTCAGTTTTCCAGTTTCATCATTTGTACAGTGTGACAAATGAAGCATAAAAATTCATTTTCTTTTGTCGTGTTGTGCCATCCAAAAAAATTGCAGATAAAACACTTTCCCTGGTAATCATCACAGCAAACAGGCAAAGAATGGACATGAAATGCTTCCTTGGTAATGGTCACAAGAGCCAGCCAACAATTCCGACAAATCAGGCCACGGCGGTCAACAGACCACTCCACGTATTTGTGCTTCTCGGTGTGCGAGTCAGTGAGCCGGCCCGCGTATGTGTGCTTCCCGTACACAAGGAGTTAATGTTCCACACAAATAATGTTCCCATACTAGTGTTCCATACAAATTCTGCACCCACACTAATAGTCCATACAAATACTGCACCCACATTAGTGTTGCATACAAATACTGTACCTACATTAATATGGCTGGCATTGATGTAGTCATCCTCCCCTTCCTCCAGCACCACTCTGCTGATGTCATCTGAAGAATGCACACAAATATGCAAATGCACACACAGACACACACACGCGCGCACACACACACACACACACACACACACACACACACACACACGCACGCACGCACGCGCACGCGCACACACACACACACACACACACACACACACACACACACACACACACACACACAGTCCCAGTGAAACTCCACAAGCCTTAATTAGATATCAGATAAAATAATAACAGGTAAATGCATCATCATTAAATTTCACACACTTTAGCAGTGATGCCTGCAAGTCATTGTGTATTTTCCCAAGGTCCCAACGTACAGTGATCAACCCTGGGCTCCAAATTGCGGGCACCCCTCACTGGGAATGCAAGGAAAAAAAAAAAAAAAAAAAAAAAACGTAAAAAAAATCTAAAAAAAAACATTTCTCAAGAAACTCTAAATACGAACATGAGAGAGATACTGTACTATACCAATGTTCCAATCGAACCAGCCAAAGTCAGTGAGTGATTTAATTAAAAATAATTTTCCTCTGAATCAAGGTTCTGAAATTATTGGCACCCTTTAGGATTATTGCAAACTACCCGCTACCCGGAGTGAAATTGCCATTTTTTTTGCGTGCATGACCGTTTTTCAAAAATCGGGCAATGTCAAGACCTTCCTGGTGTCCAAGTGGATATTCACACCAAATTTGGTGATAATGGGTTGAGAAATGTAGGAGAAAAATGTGTACATACACACAGACAGACAGAGACCTCAAATATATTATAGATGACATCTAACAAAATCAAACCAGGTATGAAATTAAATTAACTTAATTAAGTTTTATCAAAGTGTTAAGAAAGTATACTGAGCCATTACATCACTTCCTGTTTCTCTAGGGCGTAAAAATGAGACAACGCACATACAATATGCCTTTGTCATCCAACTTCATGAAAAAAATAAAATATGACTGCTATTTCAAAAGATGCAGATAAATTTCATAAATTTGGTAATGGCCAAAAAAGGATTCACAAATGACTGAATATGCCACTAAGCACTGTCAGGGCAATTTTTTTTAAATTCCAAAGATATGGAACTGTTGAAAACCCCAAGGCTAGATGAAGCCACTGCCTTTTGCCCCAAGGGATACTGAGGAGGATGGTGAGAGAGACAAAAAAAAATCCCCAAGAATCACTGAATGAATTGCAGGCTTTGGTGGCATCTTGGGGTCACCAGGTTTCTAAAAGCACTATCAGGCGCCACCTCCACAACCACAGGCTCTTAGGAAGGGTTGGCAGAAGAAAGCCTTTCCTGATCAGAAGACCCAGACGCAAGCACTTGGAGTTTGCCAAACAGCATTTAAATTATGACTGGAACATGGTGGTGTAGTCAGATGAGACCAAAACTGCATGTTTTGGTCAGATACAACATTGGCATGAAACAAAGATGCATAATAGGAAAAGCACCTCATACCCATGGTGAAATATGATGGTGGGTCAGTCATGTTTTGGGGCTGCTTTGATTCAAGAGGTCCACGGGCACTGTATAAGATTAATGGCATAATGAATTCCGCCAACTATCAGGATATTCTGGCAGAAAATCTGTGTGCCTCTGCTAGAAGGCTAGGACTTGGCCATAGGTGGATTTTCCGACAAGACAATGACTCAAAGCATACCTCAAGATCCCTGCAGAAGTGGTTCTTTGACTACAAAATTAATGTTCTCCAATGGCCATCTCAGTCACCAGACCTCAATCCAATTGAAAATCTGTGGGCTGAGTGGAAAAGGGCAGTTGATAAAGGCAAACCCGAGAATGTGAGGGATCTTGAAAGGCCCCCCTCAGAGGAATGGTCCAAAATCTCCCAAAATATGTGCCTTAACCTTATCAAAAATTACAGGAAAAGACTCCATGCTGTTATCCATGCCAGAGGTGGTTACACTCCATACAAAATAGAGGGTGGCAATTATTATGAAACCCTGATTTTGTTAAAGTTTATTTTGTTTTAAATTATTGTTATAACTTTGGTTGTTTCCATTGAAACATGAAAAAGTTTTTCACACATGTTGGTATACTCCGTTTCTCTACAATTATACTGCACATATTTTTTGTATTCTTTGTGCATTGCTAGTCGGGGGTGACAGTAATTTTGGAGCCCACTGCACTGCAAAAAGTGAAAGATAAAAATACTAGGTGAGATGATTTAACTTATTTTGAGACTTAAAACACTAATTCTATCACAATTTCTTAGTTGGACAAAAACATTTGAGGTAATTTTGACTAGTTGCCAATGGAGTAAGAAATTCTCACTTGTCAAGCTAATAGTAACTTAAAATTTTCACTTGTCAAGCGAATAGTGTTCTATTTGTAAGTTACTATTTGCTTGACAATTGAAATTTTCTTATTCCATTGGCAACTAGTCAAAATGACCTCAAAAATTTTTGTCCAACTAAGAAAAATTGCAATAGAAATAAATGTTCTAAGTCTAAAAATAAGTAAATTTACCTAGTATTTTTATTTTTCACTTTTTACAGTGTGTTCAAGTAGTTATGTTATTTTAACAGCTTGAACATAGCTTACATGGTAATATATCCTTGTATCTGTTTTTCTCCATATTTTGAGGTAATTTTGCAAATGACACGGACAATCCAGCTTTCTTCCTGTAAAGATGCTTTTTGACAAAAACAGACATACATTAAATATATACAGTATAAAATCAAAAACACCCAAAGGTTCATAAATCATATGCATCCTTCCCTCGCATTCATAAATACTTCTACTATTCAAGAATTACATTAAAATATCCATAAAGGACTCAATCAATCAATTATTCCTCAACAAATACGGACCTCACACTGAATGCCAGTGCTTAAAATAGACCAGGAATCACTACATCTGGCCCTCAAATCCATATCCAGTCCTGGTTTTCCTTTTTTGCCAGGGCAACCAACTGAGTATCTGAACATTTGGTGCTTTTGACTGGCCAATCTGTCTTTACACCTGCCCCCCCAGATAAAGGGAGGGTAAAAAACCAGCCGTTCTCGAACCGCAAGGACTGTGATTTTATGGTCACTGCAATGTACATTACTTATAATTTGGTATAATGATTTTCCAACGATACCGGACAATATTAACCCCTTTGTGCAGAATGCAAATAATGCCAATTTTTCTTGCTGAGCATGAGCCTATTTAAGGCTTTATAACTCAGTATTTGTGTCACTGAGACTGGGGAAAATTATTTTAATGAAGGAAGACATTTGGAAATTCATTGATTCATCTTCTATACCCGCTTATTCCTCACTAGAGTCACGGGGCGAGCTGGAGCCTATCCCAGCTGGCTACGGGCAAAGGCAGGGACCCACCCTGGATAGGTTGATTTCAATGCAGCAAGACATTTGGAAATTAAATCATTGAATTATTAAGCAATTAATTTTCAGAATTCATGGACACCAATGTCAATAATAATGCACAATGCAGTTCAATCATTATTAGCTTAAAATCATTGCACCACTATGTTAACCCACTAATCACATGATCTGCTCTACAACATCAAACCTCAAAGTGAATAAGCAGGGCTCCACTCTGCAACCCCATCTTTAGCTGACTCATGGACTCTTCCAGGGTTCCCCCACTCTGGATCAAGGACTCTTCTAAGCTCTCTCCACTTTGGATCATGGACTCTTCCAGACTTCCCCCACTCAGGCCTGGTAAGATGGATTCTCCCAGCATTGGAAAGCCCAATTGAAAACCAGGCTGCCGGACTCCAACACCTACAAGTAGGACACCAAAACGCCCCAACACAAACCCAAACACACATAAACATACGGAAAAACTTATATGCTGTGCATGAGTGTGGGTGTGTATACGCATGTGAGCATGAGTGTGTGCGTATGTAAGTGTGTATCTGCATGCATACGTGCAAATGCGTGCGTTCATGTATGAGTGTGGGCACAGTACTTTTGCTTACCCTTCCTGCGGATGAGCAGGGTAAGTTGTTTGGAGTGTGACTCTCTGCTTGCTTTAATGAACATGACCACCTGGTCATGCGTGTGCTCGGAGATGTCTCGCCCGTTAATCAGCACAATCTGATCTCCCTCCAACAGAGGGGGGGAGCATTGCCCTGCCTACAAAACACAGCACACGTGAGAAATGCAGCACATGCATGAGACATACAGACAACACGAGACGTACAGCACCCTCGACATGCAGCACAAACTTGAGACGGCACATGGGGAGACACAGCACACACATGAGAACCATATAGTACAGATCACATCAAAACAGAATTCTATCGCTGTAGGGTCGGGAGAAGGTAACGGTAACTTCAGAGCAACATGAGGGTAGAAACGCGGTAGGTTGTCTGAGGAAGCGCGGTGCAGGTATACAAAGCATTTATAAATATAGTATCCAGTCATGAAACCCTTCTAGGATACACATCACAGGTGCTCCAGCGTGTGCTGAAGAATGTCATGGTTGGCTGAGCGGTCAGTTAGCATCTTGAAGCAGGGGATACTTTCACACGCAGTCACTGTAATTGGTGAAAACTTACCAACCCCACACTACCACATAAGATTATTTATTCCTATTCATATATTTATTTGCTTAAAATAAGTGCCTGTCATTGTATTTTTATTGTTGTTGATCGCTTTAAAATCACCAATTAAAGTATTTAATTGGTAAACCATTACATGTAGAGGAAATGCGATATAACTAGAAGTATACTGCATGATGCGGCTTAATATGTGGTGTTTGTTTATGAGGAAAAAAGCGGCAAAAAAGAGCAGTTTCTTTTGACATAAATCATTAAGATTTGTATTTATTTACAGTGGTACAGTGGTTAGCATTGCTGCCTCACAGCAAGAAGGTCGTGGGTTTCGAATCCAGCAACAAAAATGAAGTTGGGCTTTCCTACACTGTTTAAACTGACATAATTTAACAGTTACATTATCGCATGGTCTCCTGGTTATTTTAACTGTAAGTGGAGTCCTGTGCGCATTTAACCGTGGTTTACACTTAATATGGATGGAACTCTGTTCTAAACTTACTGTTAAATTACAGTTAAAATAACTGGCAAAAAAAGGTGCAGGTTTACAACAGTGTATTCGAGGAAACTGAAACCAACGCAGTTTCATTGACATACTTTAGTTTTTAGTCTTCTTCATTGATCCCAGTTGGAGCAACATGCAGTATCAGGGCAAAGACGGACTAAATGAAGACAACAAGTAGGTACCGGTATGCGCACTACAGAATGAAGTTGTTCCGATCTATATACACAAAGCATAGGCAACGTATACATTCATACATGTGTATAATGGATATAATCTTTTACACGCATAAAGCGGATATAATCTATCTTGTGCATATAACGGATTTTGCCCATTTTATGCATATAGCGGATTTCGTTTATACCGGACAAAATGAACTGGTCCAATTGAATCCGTAATATGCTGGTTTTACTGTATCTGTACTTTATTAATCCTGGCAGCGGTTCAAGGGGAAAGACACTTCACAAGACAGCTAGCTAGATAAAATGGGAATAGATAAAAGTTGAGCCAGGGTAACATTAGGGACTTGGCCAACTGTTTTTAAATAGGCTAATTGTGGCAGGCGCTGCTCATGGATTACAAGCGCCTATAACGTGATGTTTAACATATTGTTCTTCTACCTCTCATCAGAGAGGTAATGCATATATCCGGGAGTTGAGAATAATAAAATAGAAAATGACAGAATTGCGAGGCTACTCTGTGAAACTCTATCCACCTAATTCCCACGTCCCATTACCCCTTGTGCGATTTATGGGGGAAACTTCCGCTGCATCCTGTCACTGAACAGTTTACTATGGTAACGGCTAACACTAATAACCTTTTTTTTAAGCAATCGGTAAATAATATATGAGGGAACATCACCTTTTACTCCTCAGACGGGATAATGTTACAGTACCACTGCTTTCTACCATCGAGGAATGGGAGAACGACCTCAAGCAGTGGCCACAGATAATGAACACTAGAATGAACAGTCTATAAAAAGCTCTGAATCGTATGCAGTGCTTCTACAGCAACAAGGTTGGTCGTGTTTCATTAAAGGAGGTAGGACACGATCTTAAGTACCTCAAAGCAGATGTACTTTCTGACAATATTTATGAAGGATACACTATATTTCAGAGGTAAATGTTGGTCTACATATGAAATGTAATAGATTGTTATGCAGATTAAATTAAGCCATCCGACAGTACATGAGGCAAATTAGCGCTACTCCAGCGAAGTACATTATACACTAGGAGGCCGCTTGCTAATAAAATACTGTAACATGTAAAACACACAGATTCCATTTTGCCCATACTTTTAACTTTAGTGAAATGAGGTTTATAGTGCAAGACTATTGTTTGAAACAGAGTTGGCTCTTTTCATGTTGCAGTAGACTATTGCTACTTCTACAGCCTCATCTTCAACTGTACAGGATGAAACGTTCGTTACACTGACTGGCATTACCGGACGAATATAACAATTTTCTGTCCTCCCAAAACGTGAAATCATACCTTGTGCTCTCTTGGCACTGCTGTCAAAATGCTTCTGAGGACCCGGCGTCTCCTCTGCGGCGGTCTGTCTGAGCTTCGCCATAAAGTAGGAATTGCTGTTTGTCAACATTATAAAATGAGCACCAAATGTTTACAGGGGACTACTCAAAGTCAGGTTTTTCAGCCACATTCTGTCTTCCTCAACTGCAGGTACACGATGGAAACCATATCACCGAACAAAAGGATAATCCCCTATGTTCTGGGTGCGTGTTCAAAACACTGTTGATCAAGCCATAATTTTAGCTTTCTCTGGTCGTTGGTACAGTCTCGAACAGCACAATAGGTGCCAGAGTTCCGAAGGGACATTTTAAAAAAAGCAAGTTAATTTGTTTAAAAAATGAGGTTTAATCGCTGAATAATTTAATAATTAAGTTAACTGAATTATTTTCGAATGAACCGCCGCTGTTACTGACTAGCCACTAGCTAACAGCCACTTCCGCCGGAAGTTACACCCATGATCATATCTACAGTAGCACCCTCAGGAATAATGTGCATAATGAAACGTTGTTCTGCCCTTCAGGGGTAGGCAGCAATCACATGACTGAAAACTATGAATATCGTGAACTTGGTTAGAGGCATTTTTGTTGCGTTCAAAGTGCTTTTTCTCGATAAATATCGAATATCAACCGTTGGCATAACTATATTTTGATTCTACGTGAACTAATAAACCATACGAAAATGTCCTTGAAGAAAGACACACCGCACAGCGTGACGTTTATTGATTTAAAAAAACGCAACATTCGCACTGTCGCTAAAAAAAGACTTTAAGAATGAAATAAATAGGAACAACACTGACGAGTATGGAATTTATTTTAGGTTTTAATGCCAAAGACAGCTGAAAAAGAGAATTTATCTCAGTACCCCGTATCGCTTGAGAAATTTCCAATGGTTCTGACGTCATGATGTGCAATGTTACTGACAGCATTAATCCCGCGAAACAACGTGTCACTCTGGCGGTAGAGTAGCGATGCAAAGACGGCAAGACAGGGGTAAGTTCGGGAGAGTTCTTGCGATTTTTTCCATTTTGATGTGAGCTGTATGGTACAGAGCACACAACAAATTCAGCTCATGCATGAGACATACAGTACACACGAGACAGACAGCACTCGCGTTAAACATAAAGCACATGACACATGCAGCACACGAGGCATACAGACGTACAGCAAACATATGAGACACACAGCACATACCTTACAGCATACAAGCATACACAAGACACATACATGCAGCGCACCAGACACATAGTGCTCATGACATATACAGCACACAAGACACGCAGCACACGCAAGAAACAAAGCACACAAGACATAAAACATTCACAGGACACACAACACGCACAACGCATACAGCCCAAATGAGACACGCAACACACACGAGATACACGGCACACGAGACATACAGCACACACGAGAAACAAAGCAACAATACATACAGCACACACAAGACAAGCAGGACACACAAGAAACAAAGCACACAACATACATACACATACGATATACAGCACACACAAGACATGCATAATATACGAGGCAAACATCACACACAAGATATGCAGCACACAAGTGCCATAAAGTACATACGAGACACACATCACACAAGGCATTCAGCACTCACAAGACATACAGCAAACAGAAGACACACACAGCACATACAAGACACAAAGCACACACAAGACCTATAACACAAATGAAACACCCAGTGCACGCACACAAGACACAAAACACACAGGAGACATACAGCACAGACGATATACAACATTTGGATAATGAACTCAGCACGAGACTGAGCACGAGACACGAGATGCAAAACACACTCAAGACGCACAACACAGACATGAAACAAAAAGCACATGCATGAGACGTTCAGCATACATAAGACATACAGCACACACAACACAGGCAGCACACGCATAAGACATACACCGATGAGCCAAAAATTAAAACCACTCAAAGATGAAGCGAATAATGTTGATTATTTCATCGCAATGGCACATGGCAAGGTCTGAAGACGGATCATACGTATATGGTAAGCAAGCTGCCAAATTAAACTTGTTGGATGTGGGAGAAGTGGAAACTGACCAACTTTGACAGAAGAAGGGCAAAATAGTTACGGCCTGACAAGTGAGTTACAGCGTCTCTGAAGTCACAAGACTTCAAAGGTTTTCCCTGTCAGCAGATGTGAGTACCTACTGACGGTGATCTGAGGAGGGACAAGTCATGAATCGACAACAGGGTTTAGGATGCCCAAGGTTCATAGATTCTCAAGGGCCGTGAAGCCTTTTCCATCTGGACCAAACTGACAGAAAGGCAACTGTGGCACCTGTTGCTGAGAAGTTCAATAATATTTACAAAAGAAATGTGTCACAACACACCCTGCCGTTTATTGCACTTTTTAGCTTGCAGACCAGTTAAAGTGCCCACCCTAACCCTGATCCACCTCTGAAAGTGCCCCCAGTGGGCACTTGGGGTTCAGAGCTCCACCTTGGAGCAGTTGTAGAAGGTTGCTTGGTCTAGAGAGTCCCATTTTCTTTTACATCAGGTGCTTACGCTGGGTACTAGTGCACCATTTACCTGGGATGCAATGTGGGAAGAAGACAACCTGGTGGAGGGGGTGATTCTCTGGGAAATGTTCTGCTGGGAAACCTGAGTCTGGGAATTCAAGTGACTCCAGTTTGATGGAGCAGTTTTGGTAGCACAAGGGGGACCTTCACTGTATTTGACAGGCGGTTTTAATCTTATGGCTGATTGATATACAGCACGAGAGAAATGCAGCAGATGTATGAAACATACAGCATACACACAATCCACAGTACATGCAAGACACAAAGCAAACATGTGAGACACACAGCACACACAATATACAGCAAACACAAGACACGCAGCACACGCATGACACATGTAGCACACAACAGACATACAGCAAACACATCTTATACAGCAAACAAGAGACATGCAGAACACAAATGACATACAGCTCTCGCAAGACATAGAGCACATGCACGAGACATACAGGGCATGTGAATGACACACAGCACATGCATAAGACACAGCACACACAAGAGACGCATTGTAGACAAGATATGTAGCGCATGCATGGGACATGCAGCACATGCATGAGACCTACAGCGCACGAGACACTGGACACACACTGGAAATACGGCGCACACGAGGCACACAGCACATGCGTGAGAAACACCGCGCACAGAAAAGACACAGCACACATATGATTCATACAGCAGACAGAAGACATGCAAGCGTTCACTGGAGACGTACTGCACATTCATGAGATATTCAGCACATACAAGATGCAGAGCACATACAAGAAACAGGCAGCACATGCATGACACGCTGTCGACGCATGACATGCAGCCAATGAGACATAAAATACCCACAAGACACACAACACACATGCATGAGACATACAGCACAAATGACGCACACAGCACATGTTTGAGACATACAGCGCACACAAGACTTACAGAACACAGGAGACAGCGCACACAAGAGACACGCAGCACATGTATGAGACGTACAGCACACACAAGAGACACGCAGCACATGTATGACACGTACAGCACATACAAGAGACAAACATGCATGAAACAATCTCAGAACAAAGAAATGAGACACACGCATGGTGTCAGTCTCAAAACACGCACATTGAGACACACACTCACACATCAAACTCAGACATGACACACATTAGTCTGAAAACGCACGCAGGAGACACACATGCAGTACATACACAAGAGACACAGATCATTCAAACAACACACACGCACGACAAACACACTAGTTTCAAAACATGCATGACACACACACACACAAATCAATTCGAAAGCCAAAAAATGAGACCTGCACACACTGCTCTCAAAACAAATGCATGACACACACATGCATCAATCACAAAACACATGCATGCTACACATACACAAGTCACAAGAAAACAGACATGAAGCACACACATAAATGTAATAATTCAACTGCATTTTGATTCTGTGATTTAAATCAGACACATTTCACTGACAGTGGGCTCAAAAATTATGGGCACCCCTGACTGGCAACACACAAAAAATATAAAAAAAAATTCTTAAAAATACATTTATAGAGTAACAATGTGATAAATACTGTATTATATTCCAATGGAACCTAGCAAAATCAATCAATTTCCTCCAAATCAAGGTCTCACAATTAATTATACCCTTAGAGATTATTGTTAATAAATGGCGAGCCTATTTGTGCTGAATGGCCTGTTCTCGCCACTCATGTTATAGTATGTTATGTTAACATCTACCTAAATTAAACCAGGTACAAAATTGCACTTAATTATATCCCCGAACGCCGAATGGCGTTCCGGGGGATATTATGTTTTTGGTCCGACTGCCGCTGCCGCCGCCGCCCCACTACCTGTTAACTCGATAACTTCAGTATTATTTCAATGACAAATTCCAAATTTTGCACATAAGTAAGTATCATAAAGAGGAAGAGCTGATTCGATTTTGGACAATTTACGATGTCTAGATTGGCCACCAGGGGCCAACAACGGATTACAGTGTTAACGCGATAACTGCAGTAATATTTCAATTTAGAAATTCCAACTTTTGCATGTAAGTAAGTATCATAAAGAAAAAGAACAGATTCGATTTTGGACAATTTACTATTTCTAGATTGGCCACCAAGGGCCAAAAACTGATTTACATGTTAACGCGATAACTGCAGTAATATTGCGATTAGAAATTCCAAGTTTTGCATATAAGTAAGTATCATAAAGAGGAAGAACTGATTCAATTTTGGACAATATACAATTTCTAGATTGGCCACCAGGGGCCAAAAACTGGAAAAATCACTTTTTATCATATCTCTGGAAATATTTGTCCGACTGACCTCAAATCAAGTGCAAATGAAAGGTCATGACCTGAGGATGCGTCCTACAATGACATTATACCCGTTTGGTTTAAAATTTTGACACAAGGTGGGGCTTTGTCACATAAAATTCACCATTTTTGCTTTATCTTTGGAACTATTTCTCCAATTGATATGAAACCATGTGCAACTGCAAGGTCATGACCTCACAACGTGTCACATGATGACATCATACCTGTATGGTTAAATATGCCACCAGGTGGCACTTTGTGATGGAAAATTACCATTTTGGCCATATCTTCACAACCATTTGACCGATTGACCTGAAATCAAGTTCAAATGAAAGTCTATTCAAGGTCTATTCAAGGATTGGGGAATTGGAGGATTGGGGGCGTTCGGGGATATACCCCCAGCCTCCGACGCATAAGCTTAGTTAACTTTTATCTCAGTGTTAATGTATTGAGCCATTACATCACTTCCTGTTTCTCTAGGGTATAAAAATGAGGTAACAGGCATGCAATATGCTTTTGTCATCCAACACCATGAAGAAAATAATAAACTCTGTCAGTTCAAAAGAGGCAAGAATCCCCAAGAATCATTGTGAAGGAATTACAGGCCTTAGTAGCATCTTGGGGTCACCAAGTTTCTAAAACATAGTGCTTTTGTCAAATGAGACCTAAATTGCACATTTCGGTCAGACACAGCATCCACATGTTTGACGCTGAAACAGAGATGCACACAAGGAGAAGCACCTCATACACACAGTGAAATATGATGGTGGGTCAGTCATGTTTTGTGGTTGTTTAAATTCATGATGTCCAGCGGCACTGGTTAAGATTAATGGCATAATGAATTCTACCAAGTATCAGGATAATTTGGCTGACAATGTGGTTGCCTTAGCCAGAAGGCTCGGACTTGGCCTTCAGTGGACTTTGCAACAAGACAATGACCAAAACATATCTTCATATCTGTCAAACAGAAACTTTTTGGTTTTACTTAGTGAACATGTATCCTGTGCTGCTTCCTTCAGGTTTACCTCAAGGCTCCATACTTGGGCCGATATTGTTTGTATTTATATGTTACCTCTGGGTTCTATCATTCATCAGCATAAAATAGCTTTTCACTGTTAAGCTGATGACACTCAGTTGTATATTTCTGTAAAATCCACTGATTTCAGCAATGTGTTGGTGTTGCATGACTGTTTTGCTGATGTTCAAAATTTTTTGGCAAATAATTTTTTGCAGTAAAACCCAAATAAAACTGAAGTCATTATACTTGGTCCAAAGTTGGTGTCTGATAAAATCCAATCATCTCTTAGACCTCTTGCTTCAAATATTAGACCCTCTTCCCGAAATCCCGGCGTGATATTTGATATTGAACTCAAATTTGAGCGTTAAGAAGCTTGTACAGTCATTCTACTTACAACTCCGTAATATAGCTAAAATTAGGTCTGTCCTGTCATTTGAAGATACCAAAAAAATTATTCATGCTTTTATTTCATCAAGATTATTGCAACTCGTTATTTACTGAATAAGAAATCTTTGAACAAACTGCAAGTGGTTCAAAATTCGGCTACAAGATTGCTCACTAGAACAAATAGAAGAGCCCACAGTACCCCAATATTGGCATTTTTGTATTGGCTGCCAGTTCAATTCCGAATTGATTTTAAAATTTTAAAATTTTAATAATTACCTTCAAAGCACTCCATGGCATGGCACCAGAATATGTAAGTGAGCTTTTAAATCCTTTCAGACCTAAAAGACTGCTGTCATCTACCAAGCAAGCATTATTGGCTGTTCCAGAGTCCAACTTAAAAACAAAGGGTGATCAAGCCTTTTTCGTTAAGGCTCCAACACTCTGGAACAGCCTCCCAAACAATCTTAGAAATGCTGAGTCTTTATCGTCTTTTAAAACGCTTTTAAAGACACATTTTTTCAGGCTTGCTTTTGCTGATTTTACGGTTTTAATTCTTTTATTGTATGGGTGTGTTTTCATGTCTGTTTCATTTTATGATCTTAATTCTTCCTATTGTGATGTTTACTTCCCTACTTTTCCCATTTTGTTTTATTGCTTTGATGTACATGAATTTTTACCTTCTTGTTAAGCACTTTGTGCTGTATAACTTGAAAGCTGCAATATAAATAAATGTATTATTATTATTATCATTATTATTATTATTATTATTATTATTATACCACAAGATCCGCCACAGAAATGATTCTGTGACAACAAAATTTACATGCGGCAATGGCCATCTCAGTCACCAAACATGAATCCAATTGAAACCCTGTGGGCTGAGTAGCAGAGGGCAGTTGATAAACGCAAACCCAAGAAGGTGACGGGTCTTGTTAGAGGAGTGGTCCAAAACCCCCCCAAATGTGTGCCATAACTTTGTCAAATAATATAGGAAGAGACTCCATGCTGCTATTCTTGCCAGAAGTGGTTACAAAAAGTGCTAAATGAAAGGCGCCAAATATTATGAAACCTTGATTTTGTTGAAATTTACTTTGTATTAAATCATTATTATGATTTTGCTTGTCTACATCAAAACATTAATAAAGTAAAGTACTTCACACATGTTGGTATATTCCGTTTCTCTATAATTATATTGTTCGTTTTTTTTGTATTGCCAGTCAAAAAGTGCCAGTAATGTTGGAGCCCACTGTATATTACAGTTCATTAGCGGACACATTTGTCCAAATCGTAACAGCTGATTAGATGAGGCAAATGCCATTCCGTCCCACAGTAATGTGCAGTGAAGGGCCGTGGTCAGGGGCTCAACAGTGGCACTAATCTTATTGAGAGTACACTGGGGCTGTAACCACCAGTCTTCTGAGTCACAGTTATATGCCTTATCCAAAAGGCAGTAAGCTGCGCACGTTTCTGCTCTTACCGGAGAGTCCGTGCTCACGTGTGAGACAACCAGGGCCATCTTCTGGTCCACCCCCCCCTGTAGAGAGACAGGAAGCAGGCCGTGCTCCGTCTCAGCACTTCATATCATACATTCAGTCATTTTGCCTATCACATATACGCAAACTTGATCTTCACATTGATAAACATCCATGTTCACCCAATGCAGGTATGTTCAGGTATCGAGAACACTCACCTTCACATTAAAACCGAACTTTCCATCTTTATCTGGAGGTATGTGCAGCAGTAAAAGATCACCATCTACCACCCTATTCTACAAGGAACACCATCCACATCATCATTAACATCGAAACCAACATCAAACATCTACAGCAACAGCAATAATACCCACACCAATCTCAATACCAACCGCACCAATAACAACATCTGTACAAACATCAATAACAACCACACATCACCAATTATATTCACAACAACATTGGTTCCATCCTGCCCAACATCAAATACAGTCCCCTCCGAAAGTATTAACACAGCCAGGCCAATTCATTTGTCTTTGCATATTTACCCTGCCCTCCATAATTATTGGCACCCCTGGTTAAGATGTGTTATTTAGCTTTTAATAAATTCAGTTTTTTTTCTAAATAAAATAGGACCACAATGGAAAAAAAGAGGAAAATCCAACCTTAAATTCAAGTTCATTTATTCAGTGGGAAAAAATCCCACATTAAGAAATCACTCTTTTACATCAAATTATGTGTGCCGCTATTATTAGAACCCCTGATGTTAATTTACAATCCCCTTTTGCCAACAAAACAGCACCTCATCTTTTCCCATAATGTTTCAAAAGATGGGAGAATACAGAAAGAGTGATCTTCGACCATTCCTCTTTGCAAAATCTCTCTAAATCATCTAGCGATCTGGGTCCTCTCCTCTGCACGCTCCTCTTCAGCTCACTCCACAGGTTTTCAATGGGGTTGAGGTCTGGGGACTGAGATGGCCATGTGAGGAGCTTGATTCTGTGTCTGGTGAACCATTTCCGTGTAGATTTGGCCACATGTTTAGGGTCATTATCTTGCTGAAAGACCCAGTGACGACCCATCTTCAGCTTTCGGGCAGAGGCCATCAAATTTTGATTTAAAATGTCCTGGTATTTCAAAGCATCCATGATGCCATGCACCCTAACAAGGTTCCCAGGGCCTCTGGAAGAGAAGCAGGCCCACAGCGTCACTGATCCTCCCCCATACTTCACAGTGGGCAAGAGGTGCTTTTCTGCATAATCATTTTTTGTGTCCCACCAGACCCACTTAGAGTGTTTGTTGCCAAAATGCTCTATCTTGGTCTCATCTGACCAAGGCACAAGGTCTCAGTTGAAGTTCCAGTACCGCTTAGTGAACTCCAGGTTGAAGGTTGACACACATCTGCCTTACTTGAATGGTGTGTTCCCTTATCTTTCCCATGTTGAAGAGTGGATAAGAGAAATGGCCTCTGTCTCACGTCATATTTATACCGCAGGGATACAGGAAGTGATGGATTACTAATTAAATGTTCCTAGATACTCTGATCAACTTTGTAAGCTACTGTAGAAATGACAGAAATACTTCAATTCCATTAATTTCCTTGGAATTGTTTGGGGTGCTAATAATTGTTGAACAGGTGATTTTATGAAAAATAATTATTTCTTAGTCAGGGATTTTTTCCTCTTAAAATTCACTTGAGTTGAAGGTGACATTTTTCAACAATTTTCAGTGTGAGAGTATGCTTCTGCAATAAAAATTGAATTTATTTTAAGGCTTTTAACACATCTAAACCAGGGGGTTCCAATAATTATGGAGGGCGCTGTAAATACATTGGAGTTGAGATCAAAGGATGACTATGAGATGAACAGCTCAGAACTTTTATTTTCCTTGTATATACATCAAGATTCGTTAAACTACTTAGAACATGGCACCTATAGCATCAATCACCCAATTTTTAGGTGGGGAAAATATTAGACTAGAAAATACAGCGTCCTCCATTATTATTGGCACCCCTGGTTAAGATGTGTTCTTTAGCTTCCAATAAATTCAATTTTTTTCTAAATAATATAGGACCACAATGAAAAAAGGGGAAAATCCAACCTTTCATTCAAGTGCATTCATTCAGAGGGAAAAAAATCCCACATTAAGAAATAATTCTTTTACATCAAATCATGTGTGCCACAATTATTAGCAACCCTGAAGTTAATACTTTGTACAACCCCCTTTTGCCAACAAAACAGCACCTAATCTTCTCCTATAATGTTTCACAAGATGGGAGAATACAGAGAGAGGGCTCTTCGACCATTCCTCTTTGCACAATCTCTCTAAATCATCCAGCGACCTGGGTCCTCTCCTCTGCACTCTCCTGTTCAGCTCATTCCACAGGCTTCAATGGGGTTGAGGTCTGGGGACTGAGATGGCCATGTGAGGAGCTTGATTCTGTGTCTGGTGAACCATTTCCGTGTAGATTTGGCCACATGTTTAGGGTCATTATCTCGCTGAAAGACCCAGTGACGACCCAGCTTCAGCTTTCGGGCAGAGGCCACCAGATTTTGATTTAAAATGTCCTGGTATTTCAAAGCGTTCATGATGCCATGCACCCTAACAAGGTTTTCAGGGCCTCTGGAAGAGAAACAGGCCCACAGCATCACCGATCGTCCCCCATACTTCACAGTGGGCATGAGGTGCTTTTCTGCATACTCATCTTTGGTGTTCCGCCAGACCCACTTAGAGTGTTTGTTGCCAAAAAGCTCTATCTTGGTCTCATCTGACCAAAGCACACGGTCCCAGCACCGCTTGGCCAACTCCAGACGTTTGCGTTTATGATTGCGAGTGAGAAAAGGTTTTTCCTGTGCATGCCTCCCAAACAGCTTGTTGGCATGTAGATAGCGCCTGATGGCTGTTTTGTAGACTTTGTGACCCTTGGGGTCCTCACTGTGCATGGCGGCAAAACAACCTTGCGTCCTCGTCCAGGCTCGTTTCCACCAGTCTAGTTGTTTTAAACTTCTTAATGATTCCTCTGACAGTAGATATGGGCAGGTGCAGGCGAGTGGCTATTTTCTTGTAGCCATTGCCTGACTTGTGAAGGTCGACACACATCTGCCTTTCTTGAATGGTGTGTTCCTTTGTCTTTCCCATGTTGAGGAGTGGATAAGAGAAACAGCTTCTGTGTCACATCATGTTTATACGCAAGGGAAACAGGAAGTGATGATTTACTAATTAAATGTTGCTAGATACTCTGATCAACTTTGAAAACTACTGTAGAAATGACAGAAATACTTCAATTACATTTATTTCCTTGGAATTCTTAGGGGTGCCAATAATTGTGGAACAGGTGATTTTATGAAAAAAAAATTAATTCTTAGTCAGAGATTTTTTCCCCCCTTAAAATTCACTTGAGTTGAAGGTTACATTTTTCTACAATTTTCAGTGTGAGAGTATGCTTCTGCAATAAAAATTTAATTTATTTTAAAGCTTTTAACACATCTTGACAAATCATTATGGAGGGCGTTTTATAATGTAGTATGTCACATAAATTTCACATAATCTTTGTCTGCAAATGTCTTGTTTACAGTAAGTGCATCAAGCCTGCAACCTACTGACATCACAAGTACAAAACTGACCCCAAATTCATGCTCCATTTTCTTACAGTCTGGTCAAAAACCATAAACCTTTTTAACTAATGAAGTATGTTGTACTTTGTTGTGTCGGTAGAGTATTCTAGATCATGGTCATGCTGCATGATGACATTCCTCCCAGTTAGTTTGGATGTACGGCTTTGTCAGCAGACAAACAATGTTTTTCCACTCTTTGGAACACATCCTGTTGCAACAACCTTGGGTTACATCATTAATAAATAATAGTACGTCCACTCCAGAAACAGCCACGCAAGCCCAAACCATGAGACTGACAATTTTTTCAAAAATCAATGTATATTATGAAATATTTAGGGATCCCTTCAAGACGGACCACAGACCGATGGACAAATGGACGGACGGACGGATGGACAAGCTGATTCCAGTACACCCCCGCAAACCCATTGGGAGGGTACTATAAAGAAATTGACCTTGCAATTCCAATTCTTTTGGAGGGGACTGTAACATTTGCACCAGCATGCAAAAGATTCTAACATTCATATCAACATCAACAAAACCCAGACCAACATCCATAACATCTGTAAAATCCACACCAACATCCACACCAACATCAACAACATCCACACAAACATCCGTAACGTCTGTAAAATCCACACCAACATCCATAAAAACCCACACGAACATCAACAACATCCACACCAATATCAATAACATTCATACCAATATCAATAACATCCACACCATCGTCTATAAAATGCACTCCAGTATCAATAACATAACCAATAAATTGACCCAGAAACCCAAATTGGGCAGGAAACGGGAACAGAGCCGACCTGATCTCCATAGCACTGAGAATTCCTGCCGTTCAGCTCCTCTCCAGTATAGTTCTCAAAACTGTCTCTGTTTTTAGGACAGGGAGCGCCAGTGGGGCTTGGGGGCTCACCTCCCTGAGGAACCTGCCTTGAAATGAGGGAAAGCAGCCAGTCACAAAGGCACAGCAGTCCTGACCCATTTCAGACCACCTGAGACTCACGCACATCAGCTGAACCCAGTTTAATGTGGAAATTAGATGAGAATTTAAAATCCCAACAGAGCAAAATCATCAATGGCAGCACACAGGCAAGTTATGTCAGCATCAGGCTGAGAGTGCATCTGTATTGTCATTGGATTGTAAGAAGTAGCCGCAGCCTGATTCAGTCATATGGCAATGCTATTGCCTGATTGGTTCAGTAGGCCATGCTACAGCCTGACTGGATCACATGGTCTCACTGTGCCCTGAAAGCATCATTAGACAATACTGCAACCTGATTGGATCAGGAGCTCTCAGATCTACCAGATTATTTTCACTTCAAACATGCTTGGTGATCCCAGATACTTTATGATCTACATTATCAATTTATTTTGTCATTTTACTGGTGTTTGTCGATAATTTGGTACAACATTTCTTACTGAATGATTATCATGTGTGTCAACATGAAGTAGACCTTTTAGTAGTCCATGATGGTGTCTTACTTCTGGGGATGTATCAGTTCAGAGGGTGTCTTGTTGCCCTTGTAGGTGTAGAAGACCTCCTCACTCTCCGTAATATAGCTCATCTCACTGGAAAGGTTATCCACAGATGAGTGACGCGTCCTACGGATCTCATGGCGCAGACGAGGGCTTCTCCTGTAAATACAGTATCAATCAGCATGGCAGCCAATCACTGCGCCAGCAACAATTATCCAAAGGAGCACAATAATTACAATAAAGTCAAAATCCACAGTATGAACAACATAACATAGTTTGCAAAATATCAACAAAAAGTATAGAAGTGCAGACACTTCTAAATGTCTTCATCATCCTTATTTCCTTCAGTTGGCAACTCAATCCAAACCCAATCTGATGTTATCCCGCACTAATTTTAATCTTTACCCACTGAAGATCCACTTCAAAAGGTTCAGAAGTGCAACCTTTCTAATTGAAAGGACATGGCTATCACGTTTACAGACCAGTTGGGCAAGTTACTCGTATTTTGGAAGCTTAACTATCCACAATCTGAAATCTGAAATTTACGACCAATTTAATTTTAACCCAGAAGTGTTCTTTTAACTTGATTGCAATTAGGCAATTTAACCTCATGTTTCCTCTGAGAACTTAGAGGGACAGTGAGCGAGATCCCTTCTGTGGCACTGGATCTGGGCAGAATGTGGGAAACCAAGCACTGGTTATGTGCATGAGACCATGAAGAAAACCAGACCTCGGTATTACCACGTCGTAAGGTGTGCGAAACATAATTAATTTAACATCATGAAGCAGAAAACTGGCTGAAAACCACAACGACACTTCAGAAATGTGGAGGGAACTAAAGAAGATCTGTCCCACTCGTCGCATATCTCCTTTAACAATTGATGTTGCATGTGGTCATGCAGATATTACTGAATTATTTATGTCTAAATATGAACAGTTATTTACCAGCCTACTGAAAACTGAAGCTGAGCTCCTCGACATAATTGACTGTATACACTGTGATAAAGGCAATAACAAACATAGTCGGTTTAAAATTTCCTATGCTGCTATACATATATGTATTAATACAAAAATTCCTATGCTGCTATACATAAATGTATTAATACAAAAATGTATTTCGAACAAAAAAAATCATCGGATGCCCCCTGCTCTCACTGAAGTGTATTGCCTCCACCCGGTCCCTCAGCAGCGCAAACAAAATGATCAAGGACTTCTCACACCCAGCACATAGACTTTTCCAGTTACTCCCCTCAGAAAGGAGATACAGACAGATCAGAATCTGCACATCCAGACTCAGAGACCGTTTCTTTCCCACAGCCATCAGGACAATTAACACTCAGACATGAGCAGCAACTGCCATCATATGCATTTTATACTGCCTGCACTTCTTAATTGTTGTTGTTTTGTATATTGTTTTTCTAATTTTTAATAATTATTTAATTAATTATTTTATACATTGTATACTGAAGCAGCAATTCTAAATTTTGTTGTAACTTGTTGTGCAATGACAATAAACTCATTCATTCATTCATTCATTCATTCATAGTATGCTCAATTCGGGAAAAAGTGATGGGCACCAGGGCTGTGATCATTAACTGAACGGTGCATCACATTGGGCCAGAGAGGTTTGGATAGCTTTTTTCCCCTTAATAAACGAAATAATCATTTAAAAACTTCATTTTGTATTTACTTGGGTTATCTTTGTCTCACATAAAAATTTGTGTGATGATCTGAAACATTTAAGCGTGACAAACATGCAAAAAAAATTAATCAAGAAGGGGAAAATAATTCATTTACATTGCTGTGAAAAAGTAAAAACTAAATTAAGAACTAAATGAAGGGTGCCAATTATTACGAAAACCTTGATTTAAAAAAAATGTATATATTATGATTTCTGTTGTTTCCATCGAAACATTCATCAAGTATTTCACATATTAATTTATACCATTTCTCTATAATTACATTGTTTTTTTTGTGTGTTTTATTTGTGCATTTTCAGTCCAGGGTGCAAGTAGTTTTGGAGCCCACTATAGGGACATGTTAGTCTCACTCAGGGTCGGATTAACTCAGTGCTATGCCCCAGTGTGACCAATCATGAAATGCCCCCCCAGAATGCAGCAATGGACCACTCTTCCCTTTGATCATACTAGAATTTCATTTATTAACAACTTAACTGGCATACAGCTATAATGACAGCTAAAGCACCAGCTGTACAAGCCTTCAAAAGAAGATTGCAAACGTTGATAATAATAACGGTGCTTTCGAGGACAGTGTGACAACCCTGCTGCCCGCAGGGACAGTACCCAAAATCTTAATTATGAGTACCATTCAGTCACTAAAATGGCACTTAACTTTGGTTTTGAAATTTATGGCAACAAAGGCCACACGTTTACATTTACTAAATACTAAGAACTGATATTCTATGGCAGAGGGTTTTATTAAGGGAAAGGCTTCGTGCAGTGAACTCGCTATTGTCTGCTTCTGCGATCTAACGTTCTCCGTCTCCGAGTTCAGCTGTTGCCGTCAACCCACCTGTGACAGGTTCCCGTTCACGTCAGCTAATGTTATGCGCTGCTGTATCTGCCTCATCAGCAATAGCCTCTAACGTAGCCTACATTGATAACTTTTGTAACGTAACCACTTGCTGCTAGCGCTGGAGGAATGGAATTGACGGGCGGAACAGTTGCCTCTCTGAGGGCAATGGGTGCTGAGTGACTTTGACAGTGATATGTTGTAAACAATGATTTATAATGTTCTATGTGAATAGTTTTAATTCCCCCACTATACAGTATACAACAGAGGTAAGTACACCCCTGTGCAATAAAGCATTACTACAGGCAAGGGTGTGCTTGACCCTCGTTATTGCCATGACAGTGATGCGGCCCGAAGCGAGGTGCTTGCGCCAAGTTCCGTTAGCATCGCTAAAGTGACAATAATGACGGTCAAGCACACCCTCAAGTGTAATAATGCGATTATACAACTATTACCAACAAAATAAAATCAAAATGTATTCATACTATTGTCATTTTGCTTTCAAATTCTAAAAGTTTTTTTGCAAGTATTCTCTCCATTTCAGTGGAAATACATGAGATCTGACGTTAATTAGTCCTTCTCGGGCAGCCAACTTGGGCTCATGTGAGACATCGTGATTTCCCAAAACTGAATAAATACCACACATAGCAACACAAAACTGATTTGCGAGCTCAATCATGTTTAACTAGAATATCTGCTGGAAAAAAATATTTTTTTTCATGGACTGATAGTTATACTTCTGCTAACATCTCAGTCACAAGTGCGTGACAACGACTTGCCAGCACAGCTAATCTTTATCTACAACAAACATATTAACGGTTATATTGGCTTTCCAGTGTCGGCGCCAGAACAAATACCTGTCTTTTAATAAACTCACCAGCAGATTTTTTATTTCAGCTGGGGGTGCGTCACCCCAATTTAACGTTTGCTCCGATTAATGTGACTACGCAGCAAAAGTAACAAAAGTAAACTGTAACATTAAGGCTGCACAGTTTTATATAATTTCAATCCCATCTTTCGGGGGCTTTGGCTAATCACCTTTTCAGGCCATTATCAGTTTACCTCTGAAATAAAGACGACAGTTCTCACAGATGAACTGATGCATTAAATGTTCATTTCAATGTACAAAAGCAAACAAATGGACAAATTAATTAAATCAATGGCCTAGGCAACTAAGATAGGCAAAGGAATATTTTCAGTGATGAGGAATTTTTCATTTGAGCACAGGCTACCGGTGCCATCTTGCTCATTTGAGAACATTCTAAACCTCTGATTGACCAATCAGATTGCTTGGTGAAATCTACATTTTGAATAATATCACTTAAATGTCAACTGATTCAAAATTGTATCACCTCTCAATACTTGTATTGTGTCTTCCCGACTAGATGTTAGCATATTTTTGAGGTCCCCTTGTTCGTGAATAATTGGGAGAGACACAAAATCTTCAGAAGCCATCTTTATTCCAGCCTTGAATCAAGCAACAATCCAAACCCGGAGAGCAGTGCCTGGCCAAAAAGTGCTAACCCGGCGTACTTTACAGAGCGATATGTATGGGAAAAACTCAACCAACTTTGCTCCAATCAAAATACATGGGTTGTACCCATAGATATATATATACAGACCCATTTACAGCCGACGTCATCAAAAAGATGCGTGCGCATCTTGGCAACGAAAGTAGCGGTCTCCCCAATTCAGACTGATGAGTTATGAATCTGCAAACATTGAATTAGATATTTTACCACCGCCGAAATGTCTGGTTGTTGCGTGTACGGCGGTCAGAATTGATATTTCATTGGTGGACTCAAGTTTTACAGGATTCCGAGAGGATCACATCGGAAACTCTGAAAGCTGCCTTAATGCAGCTCGTTCGGGGGATACAATGAAGCTGCTACACACCGGACAAGAAACAAATTATTTGCACGACAGATTACATTCAAAGTCACCACCAACGCGCCTGGTGTATTTCAGGCGTAAGACTGAAGTACCATAACTGAACCGCAGGTGTCTGGAGAGTCAGTGTTGATTAAAAGTGGCTCCGTTGAGGCCTAGGAGGGCCTAGGCCCTAGCTCTGTCAAAGAAGCACTCCTAAGATAGGGTTGATTAAAAGTGGCTCCTAGGCCCTAACTCTCCAGAGGTCCGTGATTGGACCGTCGCACTACCTATTACAACCCATTCCCTTTCAAAGAACTAGGCTTATGCCGTCGGAGGCGACGGCTTGGGGTATATTCCCGAACGCCCACAATCCTCCAATTCCCCAATCCTTGAATAGACTTTCATTTGAACTTAATCTTAGGTCAATCGGACAAATGGTTCTGAAGATATGGCCTAAATGGTAATTTTCCATCACAAAGCGTCACCTGGTTGCAAAATATTGAACCATACAGGTATGATGTCATCATGTGACACGTTGCGAGGTCATGATCTTGCAGTTGCACATAGTTTCATGTCAATTGGACAAATGGTTCCAAAGATATGGCAATAATGGTGAATTTTGTGTGACAAAGCTCCACCTTGTGTCAAGATTTTGAACCAAACAGGTATAATGTCATCGTGGGTAACATCCCCAGGTCATGACCTTTCATTTGCACTTGATTTGAGGTCAATCGGACAAATATTTCCTGAGATATGATAAAAACAGTGATTTTTCAGTTTTTGGCCCCTGGTGGCCAATCTAGAAATTTTAAATTGTCCAAAATCGAATCAGATCTTCCTCTTGATGATACTTACTTATATACAAAACATGAAATTTCTAATTGAAATATTACTGAAGTTATCGCGTTAACACCTAGGGCGGCGCGGCGGCGGAGATCAGACCAAAAACACAATATCCCCGAAATGCCGTTCGGGGACATGATTATACCAAGCCAGTCCCCTGGGCCTCCTTAAAAACATGACCATTATTACCTTGTTCTTTGGGTATGAGAGGATTCATAAAAACCCTCAAAACTCAAGTATTTCCCCAGCAATAGACACCGTGTAAATGGCACAAATTGGCACTTTTTGGGGCGCGCTGCACAATAATGGGAGGAAATATCAAAGATTTTATTTCAAAGAAATTTATTGTCACTTTATGCCTTCAAACTTTGAAAGTGGCAAGTTCTAGGTCCCCGCACCATCTCAGATATTACCCATAATGCAGCGTGCACTTCTTAGACATTGGGGGTAATGCAACTTTAAGGGGCATAGTACCTTAATAAATCAAAGATTTGGTTTGATATTGAGGCCTCAAAAAATTGCAAATGACTTCTACTTGAAAAGGCTCAATAGTGATATTGCATGCATTTCTCCATAAAGGTTAAAAAAATCATTGAACAGAGCCATTTTTAATGAAAAATCCCTTGAAAATAGCTAAAAAAGCAGAGGGCTGTATTCATCCTTCCAAAAGGCTAACCTATGGTGAAAGTTCGGACAAGAAGTTTTGACCCCCCCACCTCCACACTTTTTGCAGATTTCACATGCCCATTTTGTGGATCCACACTTAAAAAGCAAACGCAATTACCATCAGTGAAATTGCTAGCAGGCTTGATAAGTCACTATGCACGTGCTAAAATTTTGTATTTGCATTTTCTCCTCCCTCAAAGACACACCCTTTATTACATATTCATTAGGGCCAAAAGTACTCACAGCATAGAATGAGCAAATTTGCACACTTCAAAGACGCAATCCTCAGTGCACATCCTTAGTAGATGAGATTGCAGGATAATTTGTGGGTGATATGGCATTTGCAAGCGTTTCTGTACATGCATAGCTTAAGTAGTGCCCTTAGTGTACTAAATAGAGACCTTACTATCATAAACAACTGAAATGGCACAGTGTTGTAACAGAGAGCAGGTCATAGAACATTGGAATAAAAAACAAGTTACTGTATGCAAGAAAAAATGCACACATCAGAAACCGTAAATCTAAAGAACTACACATTGGGTTTCATTAAAACCATGTTAGCCCACTTGTTTCTGGAAAATGACCGCAGTAGAGGAAGAAGGATCCCACTAGGTGAATATCGCTGGAGAAGAAAGGGGGAGGGGTATCACCAGTTGGGCGTGATTGGAGGACAGTGGGTCGATTGGCTCACCAGTTGGGTGTTATTGGTGGAGATCGGGATGGCAGGCTTGCGGTCTCCAGTTGCTCGGTAGAAAAAGACCTCTTCAGATCAGGATTCCACACCATCCCTCCCAAAACTTTCTTGCAGACTTCGCTGTTCAGGGATCTGCAGAACATGTAAAAAATTATTTTAAAATTGAAATTTCACCTGACGAAGGTCTGTTGACTGAAACGTTGTGAATTAACAGCCTAATTGCAAGCGGAATGGACAGTGTGCGGGAGTTTTTTTCTACTTTTCTGATCTACTAAATGAAAGGTGCCAAAAGGTCAATGATACGAGACTGACTAGAAACAGTTGAAGTGGAAATGGGGCTTGACTCTCCACAGACAGCTCCTGATTAAAGTGCAAATTCATCTAATTTTATCAAATAAAAACTATTCTGATTTTCATTTGACCAAATAGTTCATGAACTGTATCCTGATAATTATGTCCAAAATTAGCTGCTTTTTCTCCGAAATGAGTCTTTTATTAAAGGTGCACTGTGCAAGTTTGTTTACTTTCACTTCTGTTGACATTATAATTTAAACAAAAAGGAGGTAGCCTGGCCCTCGCTGGTGATGCAGGCATCAAATTCAAAAAGAGAGTGTATTTCCAGAATAACAATGAAGTTTATCAGTTTGAACATTAAATATCTTGTCGTTGAAGCGCACTCAATTGAAAATTGGTCGAAAAGGACTTGCAAATCATTGTCACTCCTAGCACCTAAAAACTGAGAAAGTGCACCTTTTTCTGAGAAATTCTTATAAAAACTTAGAAAAAACCGAGGTTTACTGAAGATTTGAGGCCAACTCGGTTAACCTCGGAAACATTTTACCGAGGTATCCCGAAGTCTGTCCAGTTTACTTCAGTTTGGACAACACCTCAGTAAACCTCGGTGAAATTTTCCCAAAACACACTGAGGATTGTCTGGCCCACTGAAGCTCAGAGACCACATCGGTATTCCTCGGGAAAATTTCACAGAGGTAGACCGAAGTTTGTCTGCTTGGCCTATGCTCACACCAGAACAAAGGGGAGGTGTGAAGATAGACAAACTACATGTCTCATTAAAGACCTCCCTCCAGTACTGCAGCTCAAATGCCAATTAATTATGCAAATTACCAGTACTACCTGTTCAAGGAGGTGCAGTGTAATAAAGCCAGGCCCTAGATGCAGTCTGGATTAAGTACAGGCTTACAGTACTCAATATTTAATATATTCTGAATATTGAGTATGTGAGTTTGTTGTTCTTACTATAATGGTGGTGGTTTGCCCTTTGCCAATTCCTGTATGCAGCACAGACAGAGCAGGCTGAACTAAGCCTGTGCTTCATCTGGACTGCATCTGGGGCCTGGCTTAATGACATGAGGCATGTGTTTTGACAGTCCTCACACCTCCCCTTTGTTCTGGTGTGAGCATAGGCCTAGCAGAAAAACTTCAGTCTACCTTGGCAAAATTCTAAATACCGATGTGGTCTCTGAGCTTCAGTGGGCCAGACAATCCTCGATGTGTCTGGGGAAAATTTAAAAGAGGTTTACTGAGGTGTTGTCCAAATTTCAGTAAACTGGGCAGACTTCGTGATACCTCTGTTAAATTTTTCTGATGTTTACCAAGTTGTCCTCAAATCTTCAGTAAATCCCAGTGTATTCTTGTAAGTTTTTGCAGGAATTTCACAGGAAAATGTGCACTTTCTCAATTTTTAGGTGCGAGTAGTGTGTATTCTGCTTTCATTCACATTTTACACAATGTACCAACTTCATTGGAATTGGGGTTTGTAGTTTTAGTTTGAGTGATTTTTCTACATAAAATAGTTTCTACACTGACTTTATAATGAGCTTGCCAATCCATCTTCATTTTGCATTGTATTTTCATATTTTAGAAACTCCAGCATTATGCTTTTCATATTAAGGAGCCTTCTAAAGAAATTTGAAGATTCAAAGTGCTATTTTAAGCTTAAGCCGAAGGATATGATAAATGTAAGCTGGGTACCATTGCCAAAAATCAAAGAAGAAGAAAAATACCCTCTAGATTTTGACTCTGCAGTTGAGCAGATTTACTTTGTTCCAAGTTATGCGCAGTAATCGTGACACAGTTCTTTCAAAAGCAATGCAAGTCATTTTGCATGTATTACCAGTTAAATGGTTAATATGTCAAAACTATAAGAAGGTAGTTATTCACCGCAGTCACACCTCACTGCGCTCATTATATTAATCAACGTTTTGATCATGCTTTTAGAGAGACACATGCCTGCCTTCAAAGCAACAATCAAACTCAAATCAATCTGTCATCTTTAAGTACATCAAACTAACTGCCTAATTCTCACTCTGTACATACAACACCATATATATTTGGGGACACAAATCACAGGGTCTCTCACCTGGCCAGCAGCATTACTACCCAGTTGTGATAACAACACTACGTAGCAGGAGCAAACAGGGCATTGGTTGCAGCTGCTCGGGCTGTCCTGATTTGCTGACAGCACTGATGTTCTGCCTCACTCACCGAACGGTATTAGCTGAAATCGGGGTAGGGTTGCCAGGAAGGGATTTCTGGTCCGAGAGCAGGCGGCGCTTGACCTGAAAGAAGGAGTGGTGCTCCACACAGGACTTCCACAGGTTCTTACAGGCTCTGTAGTTTGGCATTATCAGAGCGACAATGTGGTCTTTGCTTTCGCCCTGAATGCAGACACAAACACCATGCTGTGCATCATAAAAATTACCTCGGAACACATACATTCACAAACAAACACCATACCGTGCATTGCAGGCACAACCTAACACACTTACATACCATGCCGTTCAACACAAACATGACCGAAGGGCACAAACACAGACACAGACCACATGCCATGTGTCATAAAGATGACCAAAAAAGGAGCATGCATGCGCACACACACACACACACACACACACACCATGCCGTGCAACACAAACAAGAACTGAATGCACATGCACACAAGCACATGCACAAAGCTGTGTTGCATGATGAAGAACACACACACACACACACACACACACACACACACACACACACAAACCCCGTGCCATGCAACACAAGCATGACCAAAGAACACACATACACGCACAGACAAACACTCGCGCAAACACCATGCAGCGCAACACAGGCATAAACAAAGAACACACACACAGACAAACACATGCACAAATACCATGCTGTGTAACACAAAGATGACCTAAGATCGCGTACACACTGTTATGGCCAGCACAAAACGAAGGCAAACCGCAACATAAAAATGGGAGAGGCCGCAAAAGCTGTAGTTTTTCCTGGGGGTTTTTAATTGTTTCAAACGGAAGTACATAAATAAACCAGGGCGGATTTCATGCACAAAGCAGTCGAGCCTGAACTTATGCTGCAGTTGCCACGTCAGCAAAACCTCTCCATCTTCATTCTGGGCAGGGCCTCTAATATAGGGCCAGGAGCCATCAGGTGGTGGGGTGGCACAGGTGCGTCTAAACATCCCGAAACGATAAAGAATACAAATTTGCCACGATGGGTAGTGAAGAACAAAATGACAACTGGGGCAGAGGATCACCACTGGGGCCGAGGGACATAACGCACACACACAAACGCACACAAACACCATGCCGTGCATAGTCCACCCCGAAGCCATTTGTTTTGAGAATAATGGTTGGCAAGCCGACTCCGACAAAACCTAAGTGGCTGCTGCAGCCGCCAAAATTTTCATAGCTACAAATAGATGAAGCTGCCACTTCATATCTACAGATATCTATGTAATACTGATTTACTAGATCTCAATATGTCTAAGCAATGTATTGCATACACGTGTCTATATTTCCATAAAATGCAATACAACGTGATTAAAAAAACAGATTTTGCTTTTATAAATTATGCATCTATTTTTGTCATATCTGTACCAATCATTTTCAAGTACATTGTATCAACTGTGAACAAATGTATTTATTGCCCAATTCACTCGTTATATGTGTGTCTGTATGTCTATCCATAAATGAGTGTTTATGTAAGGTGAAAATTAAGTGACTCGAGTTGTTTACAAGAACTTGGCATCATCATGAGTGAAGGTTATCATATGGATGGCAGTATGCACAAGTGGGCTAATCCACATTTTGCTAGTTTGTAATAATGGGGTAAAATGGATTGTTGTGTTACCATTAAATGGATGGCAGTATATGCAAGTGGGCTAACAAACTTTTGGTCACAACTACAAGCGGTCTGGGCCCGAGAGATTTAATGGTAACACAAAGATTACCCAATTGCCCACTTGTACATACTGCCAACCGTATTACACCTACAGGGAGCCAGTGATGATCATTTGCCATTGAGCAGAAGGCCAGTAGAGCTAAACAAGCATTTTCAAGTCCAATTAAAGTTTCAAGAACTGAAGATCTAACAAAAAAAGTCTGAGTACGTAGGAATTAAAATAATAAAAATAATACAATGCAAGCATTGAAGTACCGTTTATGTGGTTATCGTGCTGTGCAACACAAGCATGACTTAAGAACACCGAGTGTAGGAGCCGCATTTATGTTTGTTTTACATTGCGCTCATATTTTATTGTTTGTACATTTTTGTGAGACTGCGCCCTCTACAGATGGTGAATGGTGCCACCAAATGGCATAAATGGATGCCAATTGCGCATGACGGGAGGAAGGCAGGACGGCAGGTTACAGTCATTGACCTAGGCCCGTTTAAACCTAAGCCTAAACCCGGAACCCTAGGCTCGTAATCGTTCTGAACCTGGACCCTGAAACTGAACTTTATAGTCTTTTGCTGCACCCCATTGCATTCTTTGTTTGTATTTAATTTTTGTTTGTAATAAACCAAGATCAATTTCCAGTCAAACTCCTCTCCTGGATTTAATGGATACGGGTTTTGAGTCTGACGCTGCTTTACCTGCTTTCTTCATGGTGGTGAAAATGGAAAGGAAATAGGGGCTAAAGGAAGAGCCAAAACCTGTTTTTTGCCACTACAATTCGTCAATGACTTCTGCAATTCACCAAGACCCTGTTTGGATTATATTGGAACAAGCGCACTTTGAGGAAGTGTCGGCTTGACACGCGGAAAAAGTTAGACAAAGGAATCACTTCGCTGGCGGTATGTATGGCCAAATGCAGGAACGTTGAAGATTTTTTTTCGTTGGAAAACAATTTTGGAAACATTTTGAAGCAAGTTTGGTTCGTGTTTTTTGAGAAACTTTTTTGGAATCCTTAGTTTGTCGAGTTAATTGGACTGGCCAAAGAATTGAAGCGGCGAGGCCGCGTTTACTTTGATTGAACCCGACGCTAAGTTTGTAACAGAAAACAAGATACCTTTGAACTTTAATGGACAGTGGACTAACTGAAAGAAAAGAATAATAATTTTTTGCTGGTTTTTGGATAGTTTGCTTTTGTGAACAATGGCCGATTTAAAGCAATCCGAAGATCCTGTTGAAAACATGGAGGAAACAGTGACGCGTTTGCGCGCTGCCAGATCAGGAAAAATGTCACATTTAACAAGGAGAATGAACATTTTGAATGATTTGATGATGAAAGATTTTCTTGATGAAGTCAAGGAGAATATGCTTAAGTTCAGTGAATTCTTTGAAGAGTTTCGAGTTTTGCATACATCATATGCTGAAGCGCTAGATGAAAGCGCACGAAAAGAAGATGAGGAAAAATGGTACCGGCCGAGATTTGAGCACATTACGGCATTTATTAGCAAGGTGTCCAAATGGATTTCATCTGTTGAAAATCCTAACTCCGCTATCTTAGGCGAAGTTACTACTTCTGCAAGGCCTGTGCATGCATCTGCCACCTTAGGTTTTGATCATGCAGACCCCGATTTTCTCGATGCGCAATCACATGCGTCCAGTGCTTCGAGTAGATCTAATTCATCTACTAGATCTTTACGCATTAATGCCGAAGCAGAACGAGCAGCTTTATTGGCCAAAGCATCTAAATTGCAGCAAAAACACGCTATAGAGGAACAGGAGGAAGTGTTGCGCAAACAAAGAGAAGCTCTGGAGCTTAGTATTGAACTGGAAGCCACCACAGCAAAAATTAACTATTTAAAGGCTGCTGAAAGGAATAAGTGCGATTTAATTCCATTTAATTTAGACACCTCCCACATGCCAATTTTAGGAGCAGAGGCGTTAGCACCTGCACAACTGGATGAAGAACTGGAGGATTTAGATTCCTTTCATGGAAGCTCTCCAGTATTCAAGCCCATAGTAAGTGCTTCTCATGTTAATATGTCTCTGCTTAACCCAGATCACAATAGACCTGCACCTTACCCCAGGCCTAGTAGTGACCAGGTGCAACACACAGCAGTACATAGTCTTCCCTATGACAGGGATTCCAACATTTCTCCAGTGTCTATTCAGTCCTCTGCTCAACCTCAACTGCTACTCCCGCCACGGCCCCCTCCTCAGCCACTACTGCCACTTCCACCACAGCCTCAACCACTGCCTCAGCCTCAACTGCCACTTCAACCACGTCCTCACCTGCATCTTTAGCCTCAACTTCCATCTACACCCAGTGCTCCACAGGCCAATCACATGATCAAGGTATTGGAAAACCAAAATGAATTGACAAGATTGCTTGTGAAACAACAACTGTCATCCACCTTACCACAAGGCAACATTCCAGTGTTTGATGGTGAGGTACTTGAATACAAGTCATTCATCCACAGCTTTCAAAATATGGTTGAGCGTAAAACTGACAACCACAGAGATAGACTACAATTTCTTATCCAATATACCAAAGGCCAAGCACAAAGGCTAGTTAAGAGTTGCGAATACATGGAACCAGACAGAGGCTACCAAAGAGCCCTGCAATTACTCAAGGAAAACTTTGGAAATGAATACAAGATATTTTGTGCTTACTTGGAAAGGGCCCTGTCATGGCCTCTAATAAAAACACAGGATGCCAAGTCCCTACAGGATTATGCCATGTTCCTAAGGAGCTGCTGCAATGCAATGGAGGAAATGGCCTACATGGAGGAGCTGGACACTGTATCCACCATGAGGAGCATTGCTGCAAAACTGCCTTACAAGCTCAAGGAAAAATGGCGCAATAAGGCTTATGAACTGCAACAACATCGCCAAGGCAGGGTAAGAATTTTGGACCTTGTATCCTTCATGGAAAGACAGGCTAGTATAGCTGGTGACCCAATGTTTGGTGATCTTCAAGAGCAGTCAGCTGTTAGAGAAAAACCAAAAGCCCCTGTTAAAACACGGCCCTCTAAGCCCTCTAGCAGTAGCTATGTCACTAGTGTAGCCCCTGCTGAAGAAGTAAAATCTGAGCCTTCATGTCACTTTTGTAGCTCCAAACATGCACTGGACTCTTGCAAGAGGTTTATGAAAAATGCCCATAGAGACAAGCTCAGCTTCTTAAAAGCCAAGGGCATCTGCTTTGGATGTCTCACACCAGGGCACATCAGCAAAGACTGCAGTAGGCGTCTTACCTGCAACATGTGCAAAAGAAGCCATCCAAGTGCTCTTCACATTGCAATTAGTGAAACGAACACCCCATCTGATGGTAGCGTCGCAGAGCTATGTGGTCATATAGGGGCCGGAGACCAGGAAAGTGTACTTTCCATTGTCCCAGTTAATGTCAAGGCAGCAAAGGGCAGCCATGTCATACAAACATACGCTCTGCTTGATCCTGGATCTTCTGCCACCTTTTGCTCTGAGGAGCTCATGACGCGTCTCAACCTGAGAGGCAAGAGGACACACATTCTGCTGCGCACTATGAATCAGGAAATGTCAGTCCCAACGCATGTAATATCAGGACTGGAAGTTTCAGCATTGGACCGCGAGACATTCTTCCATCTTCCTGATATCTTCACGCAAAAGGACATGCCTGTAACAACCAGTAGCATCCCCAAACAATATGACCTGATGCATTGGGTATACTTGAGTAAGGTCACCATTCCCTCCATTAGCTCGAAGGTGGAGCTGTTGATTGGCACGAATGCTCCACACCTACTAGAGCCATGGGAGGTAATAAATAGTCAAGATGGGGGTCCCTATGCAGTCAGAACACTGTTGGGGTGGGTGGTTAATGGGCCATTGAGATGTGCTGCTGGTAGTGGCCGAGTTGTGACGGCCAACAGGATTTCTGTAGCAAGTCTGGAAAAACTGCTGATTTCACAGTACAACCAGGATTTCCAGGAAATTGCGTCAGAGGAAAAGACAGAAATGTCTATAGAGGACAAAACATTCCTAAAAATGGCAAATGAAGCAATGCTGGAGAATGGCCATTATAGTCTGAGAATGCCCTTCAGAAAAACTGACGTGAACATGCCAAGCAACAGACAAATGGCAGAACAGCGTCTGTACAGCCTAAAAAGAAAGATGTCAAAGAATGAGCAGTTCAAACAGGAGTACTTGGCATTTCTCACTGACTTCTTTGAAAATAACTATGCTGAGGAAATCCCTCAGGAGGAACTCGTGCAGCCACCTGGAAAGACATGGTACCTACCACACCATGGGGTTTACCACCCTAAAAAGAAAAAACTTAGAGTGGTGTTCGACTGTGCTGCATCGTTTCAAGGTGTGTCACTCAACACTGAGCTACTGCAGGGTCCTGATCTCACCAACTCTCTCCTTGGGGTCATCATAAGATTTCGCAAAGAGCCAGTTGGACTCATGGCTGACATCAAATCCATGTTCCACCAGGTCAGAGTGGTAAAGTCTGATGTTGACTACCTGCGATTCCTTTGGTGGCCACAAGGTGACACCAGCCAGACCCCAAAGGAATACCGAATGCTTGTGCACATATTTGGTGCTGTGTCTTCTCCCAGTATTGCCACATATGCACTGCAAAGAACTGCTGCTGACAATGAAAGTTGCTTTCCCCCTCAGGTAGCGGAGACCGTCAGGCACCACTTCTACGTTGATGACCTAGCCAGGTCAGTGGACAATGAGTCAAATGCTGTCCAGCTGGTAAAGGATCTCACTGCGTTGTGCAGTAAAGGTGGGTTCCAACTAACTCAGTGGGTGAGCAATAGCCGTTCAGTTTTAGCATCCATTCCCACAGAGCACAGGGTCAAGGGAATTAAGTCACTGGATCTCGACAAGGACAGCCTACCGGTTGAAAGAGCCTTGGGACTACAGTGGTGTGTAGACTCGGATAGCTTCCGATTCAACATTAACTTGAATCAAAAACCACATACTCGCAGAGGCATACTGTCTGTTGTCAGCTCAATCTTTGACCCACTTGGCTTTCTTGCTCCTCTTATTCTTCCAGCCAAGCAGCTGCTACAGGAGCTCTGTCAGGCGGGCTTTGGATGGGATGAGCCGTTGCCACAGGCCATATCAAAGCGATGGATGGAATGGACCAACAGCTTGGAGGTGATCAAAGGCTTCAGTGTGCCACGCTGCCTAAAACCAAAGGGCTTTGGAGCAACCAGGTGGGGGGAACTGCATCACTTTGCTGACGCCAGTGAGAGTGGCTATGGCTCTGTGAGCTACATCAGACAGGTGAACAAGAAAGATATGGTGCATGTCAACTTTCTTCTAGGAAAGTCCAGAGTTCTGCCCTTAAAGAACATCACAGTGCCAAGGCTGGAGCTGGCGGCTGCTGCTCTGATGGTCAAAGTGGATAGAATGCTGAGGAGAAAATTACACATTGATTTAAAGCCCTCAGTATTTTGGACAGATAGCCAAACAGTGCTGAAGTATATTGCCAATGATCAAGCAAGGTTTAAGACCTATGTGGCAAACAGGGTCTCATTAATTAGAGACAACACAAAGCTGCTACAATGGCGATATGTAGGCAGCAAAGACAATCCTGCTGATGACTCATCCAGAGGATTGAGTGCTAGAAAGTTTATGGAGCAGAGAAGATGGATCCATGCACCTGAATTTCTATGGAAGTCAGAGGAAAGTTGGCCAGTAGTGCAGGCACTGGGCCCCATGCTTCAGGATGATCCAGAGGTTAGGAGAACCACTGTCGTCTTCACAGCCATGGTAAAACCTGAAACACCTACAGACCAACTCATCTCATTCTTCTCCGATTGGATCAGGCTGCTAAAGGCAGTAGCATGGTACCTGAAGCTGATGAGAGTTCTGAGGCTGAAGGTAAAAAATGGAAAAGGGCTGCCTCCATTCACCCAGTCAGATGGGTCAAAGTGTAGCCTAAAAGTGGAAAATATAAAAACCTGTATTGAACAGCACATAACGGTGAAAGACTTAGCAGATGCAGAAAGGGCAGTTGTTATGTACAGCCAGAGGCAAGCCTTCTCTAATGAAATCTCCTCATTGCAGATGACTCCTCCCAGAGTTCTCAGCAGCAGTAGGTTGTGCAGACTTGATCCTACACTGGATGATGGCCTCCTGAGGGTAGGTGGCCGACTGCATAGGTCTGCAATGCCAGAGGAAACTAAACACCCCTGCATCTTGCCCCCAGAGTCACATTTCTCAGTTCTTCTACTCAGGCATATTCATGAACACAATGGACACAGTGGCAGAAACCACATGCTTGCAGAGCTCCGCAAAAAGGACTGGATTGTAAAGGGCAACTCCGTAGCCAGAAAGGTGCTCTCCAAATGTGTGGTGTGTCGCCGTGTGAGAGGCAAAGTAGGTCAACAAAAAATGGCTGATTTGCCACAGGAAAGAATCCTACCTGACCTCCCACCCTTCACCAATGTTGGATTGGACTACTTTGGCCCGATTGAGGTGAGGAGAGGTAGAAGCAACATCAAAAGGTATGGAGTCCTTTTTACTTGCATGTCCAGCAGAGCTGTTCATTTAGAAATTGCGTATACTTTGGACACAGACTCATGTATACATGCTTTGAGGAGGTTTGTTTGCAGGAGAGGCCAAGTCAAACACATCAGGTCCGACAATGGGACGAACCTCGTGGGTGCACACGCTGAGCTGAAGAGGGCCCTGATGTCTCTCAGTGGGAGGAAGATTCAAGATGCCCTGCTTCCTGATGGCATTGAGTGGAGTTTCAACCCACCAGCCGCATCACACCATGGCGGAGTCTGGGAAAGGCTCATACGATCCGTCCGGCAGGTGCTCAACTCCACATTACATCAGCAAACCACGGACGATGAAGGCCTTCACACCCTCTTCTGTGAGGCGGAGGCAATCCTGAACAGCCGCCCCCTCTCCACAGCGTCTTCAGACCCCCATGACCTAGAACCACTGACGCCCAATCATCTCCTGTTATTAAAGACCATGCCCACTCTGCCCCCAGGAGTCTTCCAGAAGTCCGACACCTATGCCAAGCGCCGCTGGAAACAGGTCCAGTACATGGCAGATCTTTTCTGGCACAGGTGGACCAAAGAATACCTTCTCCTCCTGCAAGAAAGGCAGAAATGGACAGGCAAGAAAGAGAATTTCAAGATTGGAGACATTGTCCTAGTGGTCGATCCCAGTGCTCCAAGAGGATCCTGGCCATTTGGGAAGAGTGTTGGACACCACATCTGATGAGAGAGGCCTAGTCAGATCTGTAAAGTTGAAGACCAAGACGTCAGTCCTGGTGAGGCCCATCACCAAACTGTGCCGCATCCTTGAAGCTGATGCTGACGAAGGACCATGATGTCACTGGTCACATTATACAGGAAAGTAGTGAAATCCTTTTTTCATTATTCATTTTACATACATTACTTGTTGATTCTTGCTATTTTCGGCTCCCCTTTTTTTTGTTAATGATTAAGTAATTGATTCTAGAAGAACAATTAGGGGCCGGTGTGTAGGAGCCGCATTTATGTTTGTTTTACATTGCGCTCATATTTTATTGTTTGTACATTTTTGTGAGACTGCGCCCTCTACAGATGGTGAATGGTGCCACCAAATGGCATAAATGGATGCCAATTGCGCATGACGGGAGGAAGGCAGGACGGCAGGTTACAGTCATTGACCTAGGCCCGTTTAAACCTAAGCCTAAACCCGGAACCCTAGGCTCGTAATCGTTCTGAACCTAGACCCTGAAACTGAACTTTATAGTCTTTTGCTGCACCCCATTGCATTCTTTGTTTGTATTTAATTTTTGTTTGTAATAAACCAAGATCAATTTCCAGTCAAACTCCTCTCCTGGATTTAATGGATACGGGTTTTGAGTCTGACGCTGCTTTACCTGCTTTCTTCATGGTGGTGAAAATGGAAAGGAAATAGGGGCTAAAGGAAGAGCCAAAACCTGTTTTTTGCCACTACACCGAGAAACACACTCACACACAATGTTGTGCAACAAAACATGACCCAAGAACACTCACATGCGCGCGCGCACACACCATGCCATGCACCACAAACATAACCCAAAGAAATGCAAGTGTGCCCGCACACACATGCGCATCACGCGGGTTACACAATCATGACCAAAAGACATACATGAACAACAAACACCATGCTGTGTCATACAACGATGACTCAACAACACAAACAAGCACACAGCCGCACACGCGCGCACACACACATACGCACACCCGCGCGTGAACACACATACACAGCATGCTTTACAAGACACACATGACCTCAGAACACATACAAAACACATCTTTATACAATCACATGCAGACCTATGCATCACGGTATATAACACAAACATTACCTCAGAACAAATACATGCATACACTTAAATACACACCACAAAACACAAAAACTTGGGCACATAAACGAATACAATTATACACAGACGCACACCATGATGCATAGCACAAACATGACCTCTGAACACATTTCTAGGCAAACTTGTAGTTACAGTTGTAGATATCCCCCAAAACCCAAACACAAACCCTGTCATATTAGCCACAGGAATACCCACCCAAACATGAGCTTAAAACCCATCCAATCAAGTCACAGAAACCCAATCAAATTATTCAAAAAACCCCATCAAATAACTCATAAAAACCCCATAAAAACAGACATTGAAGTACCACTATCATCTTTCCCAGAAACCCCTTCAAATCAGTCACAAAATCCCCCTCTTAATCAGCCACAGGAATTCAATTCAGGTAAATCAGACAAGTGAATAATTGGCTCTTAAATTGGTCTGCCTATATGTGCATTCATTAAATACAAAATAATAATTCTACATCGGTCTCCAAAATTACTGGCAACCCTGACTGGCAAAGCACAGACAATAATTGAAAAAATTCTAAAAATACATAATTGTGGAGAAACTCTAAATTACGTGAGAAAGACTGTTTGATATAAATGTTCCGATGGAACCAACCAAAATCATTTACTGACTGAATTGAAAATCAATTTCCAAGCTGCCGGATAGCTCACTCGGTCAAAGCACTGCATTGCGGAGCAGAAGTTATTGTTTTATTGAATGTTTTCAAAGACTAGATAAATGAGGTTTTATTCCCCTCAATTAGCTGTGGTCTGCTACAACAGTCATGCGATAATGACGAAACGTTTCCCTTCACCCAGAGGTATGCGCTGTTATTGTGCTGGAGAGTGTGATTGTCCCAGTACCTTATTTGATGACAAATGATCGTTCAATATGGCCTATGTTTGTTCGTGACTGATGTTTATTCTTTGGCACTCTTAATGAGACATCAACTGCTCCACCAAGTAATGAGAGGGTTTTTAACAAGCATCGCATTTCCAGCTGTTCTCACTGATTAGGGATGAACTGGCTTTTAGCAACAGACAACAAATGTGAAAATATATGGTAATTAATGTGTAAATATTCCATAACATCGAAATGCCATTTCATAAATCTAACATGCGATCGATGCATATTTTAATATTGCAGAAACTTTGTTTCCCTTCCCACTCGGCGTCAGTTGCACTCTCACGACCATCACTTCTGTAGCTATGGTCAGCTGAGCACATCTAAGAAAGAAGCTGTCACCTATCATTAATGCCCTCTTCAGCCTAACACCTAAACGATAGGACATGATCTTTCCCCCCTCCCCAAATGAACTATTTTTTTTTTCCAGGAATGGATAACGTCATCTCTAAAGTGCATCTTTATCATCATTTTAATATCGTAGTGTGAATCATATCATTTTTATGCGCATTAAAAAAGTCTGTGTCGGAAAACAACTCAAAGTCACCTCCAGATGAAGCGCTCTCTGCTGCAAAACACCCGGCTCCAGAGCTGACTGAAATGCCCCCATAGCTTCTGGCCATTTTTAAATCTATTGTTAATGTCACCAATTTAATTTTCTCACCAAGCAGATAGTTAAGCACACCCTTGAATCAAGTGGGTTAGCAACAAGGCTACACCGGTATTTATTTATGAAGCTCATTTACACTCAGAAGCGGAAATGCATTTCAGGTAGGGACTGTGACATTAACGACACATGTGCAAACGGTGGACCAATCACAACACTGCAAAAAAGGAAAGATCAAAATACTAGGTAAGATGAATTTACTTATTTTAAGACTAATTTGTCTTAGTAAGACAAAAAATTTGTCCGAGAGATGAGGTAATTTTGACTAGCTGTCCAATGGCATAAGTCACTTTCACTTGTCAAGCAAATAGTAACTTATTATGAGTTACTATTTGCTTGACAAGTGAAAATTTTTAGTTATTTTAAGTAACTATTTGCTTCACAATTGATATTTACTTACCCCATTGTCAAGCTCGTTGAAATTACCTCAAATCAAGGACAAATTTTTCTTACTAATAAAATTGCGATAGAAATGTTTTCAGTCTTAAAATAAGTAAATTCATCTTACCTCGTATTTTTATCTTTCATTTTTTCCAGCAAAGTGAGTGATCAAGTTGACCAATCACAGCACACTGGGGTTTTTTGGAGGGCAGGGGCAGGACCTCAAGAGAGCGTTTCACAGACAGGTGGTGCAGAAATGGCCAGCATGAGAAATTTTAGATGGTTTTTTTTTTTTTAAGATTCTGACGCATTAAAACCCAGACTGCTTTTTTTGGACTGAGAGTTATACGTCGCATGCGAGAATTTGCGTGCCTTTGGGAGTTGCGTGGTATATCGGGGTATAGAATTTATACGCAAAATGAATTTGCCCATAAAGTGCATTCAGAGAAGCAGTTGTTAAATCACTATAAAGTTAGCCAAAATTTGTCATCTCTGATGTTGTGAATTTACAAGTAGGCCCATAAGCACAAACTCTTCAATGCCACCAATGTCAACAACTAATTCAGCCCCCCTCGGTCATTTAAACGTTTAAACATTTAATTTTCCACCATTTACATGTTTGCCATTTTAGCGAGGTCTGCTCATCCCTAACATTATGTATTTTCAGACAGTTGCAAGTTAAGGAGTAAAACTCAAATATCTCTTTTGACATTTAAGGTATCTCCAATTAAGTGTCTGCTTTAACTTTGTTCAAAAACTGGGCACTAATTAGCTGACAGTCATTTGGAGAAAAAAATGGTCAAGCTAAGAGAAATAAAACAGCCACATTAAAAAAAAAAACATGAAGTTTGATGCTAGAGTGAGCACAAGGTCGGAGTCAGTCTCCGCAGCAAGTTAATTAGCCAGCTAGCTAGCTAATAAGATAGCGCAGTGCCAACTGGCTACCTGGAGTAACGGTCAGCTTACCAACAGGCGCTTGCCGTCTGCTGTTATACTGTTACATATTGCACAAAAAGGCCAAAAAAAAAAAAAAAGATTAAATCTAGGCATTTTTTCCCCTTACCGCCCCTTTTACTTTGTCTCTTGTGTTTGTTCTTTGATGCATGCATTCTCAGTGAACTCACTAAGAAAGGCTAGCTAACCAAAATAGCCAGCTAGGCCATTTGATAGCTATATTTCCCATTGACCCCCTCAAAAGAAAAGCAAGAGAAAGGGTATTTATCAATAATATTACAAGAAAATATGCTGCCTTACCACTGTCAATTCATATATATATATACATATATATATATAAAAAAATCAGTATTAAACATGAACTGATTAAAACCTTAAAATATTAGTCACCATAAGTAAGATTGTGTGGCTTTGGTGTTTTTCAAAATGCAAGAAATGCCAGTTAATTGCAGATTACTGAAAAGCAAAAGCAGTTAACGTGCAGTGGTCAACACCCATCATTTTTTAATACTCGCCCGTTATTGTTCAGCCTGTTCTGTTTCACACAATTGATTTTTTGAGAATTTTGAGATTCTGTCACATTCAAGCAGTGGTAAATAAATATTTCTAACTTCAAGGGCCTATGATGTGATGAAAATGCTTCTGATTTTGCTCTTTTTATCAAGGAGTTTATAAACATTTTGATTGAGCATACATAACATTGTATGCATCATACTAATAGTTATAGTTTTTGAATATCTAAATCTTGTTTCTTAGTTTTTTGATAGCTATAGCCTATACATCTCAATTTGTTTGAAATTAACACCTATACAGCACCTACTCCCAGAAAATAGTTCCAACATCCCTGAATAAGATTTAACAATGTTCAAGACAAGTATGCCATCTTTATGAAAGACCCAATTAGCATTCCATAACGTGGTGGAGATGAAGATAAGTTTCCTCAATACTGAACCATTCACGTGCACACGTGCACAAACATAAGTGTATACACACAGAAGGTGAATCCCTTGACTGATTTCATGGGTATAATATGAATTTAATTTCAGAATATGTTCTAAACAAAGGGCCTAACGTTCTTCAGTCACTCACATGATGGTGTCTCAGCTGAATAAGAAAACGTTTTCTCTTGAAGGCAACCTTGACGATATTCACCCTGCAATGGCAAATATTCTGTTATTCTGTCAGGAAAAAAAAATTCGTAAACATGTTTATGCCCACTACAACATTCAAAAACTAATATAACCAAAACTATTAACTGCATGGAATGATTCCATATGTTCTTAGCCCTTGTACTGAGCAGGTCAAACAGACCAGATTTAAACTTAGGCTGGAGGCTAATTTGGAGAGTATTTCATCAAGTGTTTCACTCAATTGCTTACCATCTGCACAAAAACACTACTCTCACGTTGACTTTCATACAGTGGATTCATTATTATACATTAGCATCAAATAGGATGCGAGGATCAGGGTCATAAACTCACCAAGAGAAGAAGTTTGAGCAGATCATATCTCTGAAGATAGCCACACCGCCAGATGCAATTCCCACCATCAAATCACACTGGCTGGAATCCTGTGAGCCAGAAACAGCATGTGACCCACCACTAACCACGTACACAAGCCATACCCAACACATCCTGCTCCTACGTTGTACAACCTCGATTCCAAAATAGTTAGGACAAAGTGTAAGTGTGACTAAAATTAAAAGGGAATGACTTTCAAATCAAACCAGCCAGTATTTTATTCACAATAGAGATAACATAGCAAACGTTGAAACAGAAATTTTCAATTTTATCGACAAAATGAGCTCATTTCAAATTTGATGGCTGCTACAGGTCACATAAAGTTGGGACAGGGGCCTGTTCACCATGATCTAGCATCCCCTCTTCGTTTTAACACAGAGTGGAGGCGTCTGGGCATTGAGGAGACAAGTTTCTTGAGTTTAGCCATTGGAATTTGATCCCACTCTAGTTTAATACAGGCTTCCAGCTGCTGGAGAGTCTTGGGACTCTTTTGACGGACTTTTCATTTAATTAGGCGCCAAATGTTCTCAATCAGTGAAAGATCAGGACTGCAGGCAGGCCACTTGAATAGATGTCATCTGGAGGGGAGAATGTGTTTATCTAAAACCTTTATATTCCTTTCAGCATTCATGGTGCATTTTAAAAGTGCCCCATACCATATGCACTAATGCATCCCCATACCATTAGAGATGCTGGCTTTTGAACTGAACGCTGATAACAGGAGGGCTGGTCTTTGTCGTCTTTAGCCCAGAGGACACGACACCCATTATTTCCAACAAGAATGTAAAATTTGGACACGTCTGACCACAGGACACTTTGCTACATGCCTTTAAAAATGAGCCTTGGCCCACAGAACAGGGCGGCGCTTCTGGATCTTGCTCAACAACGGGTTCTTTTTTGCATGATAGAGTTTTAGGTGGCATCTGTGGCTGGCATGGCAGACTGTGTTTACAGACAATGGTTTCTTGAAGTATTCCTGGGCCCATTTAGTAATGTCAATGACAGAATCACGCTGATGAGTGATGCAGTGGCGTCTGAGGGCCAGAGGATCATGGGCATCCAGTAAAGGTCTTCAGCATTGTCCCTAACGCACAGAGATTTTTTCCAGTTTCTCTGAATCTATTGATGATGTTATGCACTGTCGATGATGAGACCTTCAAACCCTTTGCAATTTGACATTGAGGAACATTGTGTTTAAAGAATTCCACAAATTTTTTACGCAAACCTTCAGAGGTTGGAGCGCCTCAGACCATCTTAACTTCTGAGAGACTCAGCCTCTCTAAGACATCCCTTTTATAGCCAATCACGTTACACACCTGATGCCATTTAACGTAATTACTTGCTAAATGTTCTTTCAGCTGATTTTCTTATATATTAATTGCTTTTCAGCCTTTTTTTTTTTTTTTTAATAAGCACATATTTTAAATATTTTTTACAATACATATTGGCTTCTTTGAAGTATACTGCATTATAGTTTTTCTCAGGTTTGACTCTCTCATGAACTGGCATGTTCCACATGCAAGTTTGCAGTAGCAAGTCAGCTTTGGGGTAGCAAAGCAGAGTAAATAGCATATGGGTGGAGCTGAACTTGATTTTTATGCTGTGTTACTAACCCACACAGAAACAGATTAATATTTGTCTGACTTTATTTGAGAATAAATTTGACAATTCTTCTAGTATTGAGAGACTTGATACACTGAACAAAAATATAAATGCCATATGTCAAATTTTTGAGTTATTATTCACAAAAAACTGTAACCGGGATTAGTCAGTGAATAGCAGTCTTCTCCAGAGTGTCAAGGGCCATCGAATGTGTGCTTTTGCCCATGCGAGTTGGTTCCAACGCCGGACAGCGGTAAGATCCAGACCTCGGTGATGATGCTGAGCGTGCAAGTTGGCCTCTCGCAGGCGGTTACGGACTGTCTGTGGTGTGATGCGTCCGTTGTGCAGACCAACGGTCTCATCCTCTGTGCGTGTCGCTGATCTGAGCCGATCCTGCAGATGGACCAGCCAGATGCAGCCATTTTATGCTGGTGTGGTCACATGTGGCAGATGTGGATGAAGTCGATTTGCATTCCTGCCCGTCTGTCGGAAATGAACTCTCAAACGATAGTTAACATTCAGCTGCAGAGCGACCGCTCTGGTGGACATCCCTGCATCCAGCATGCCAATGGCACATTCCCGCATGACCTGAGACATCTGAGGCATGATGACTTTTGACATAATTTGACATTTTGGGGTGGCCTTTAATTGTCCCCAGTTTAAGCAGTGTCTGGGTACTGCTCATTCTGTCTGATCACCGTCTGGAAATGCCACACCGATGTACTGAGTGAAATCACTGCATCACTGAGCAAATGCTCACTGACAGAGAGATATACTGCTAGTTAATTAGTTATGTACTTCTAGTAAACTTCTCAATTCATGAAAGTATACTGTGAAGTATACTGCTCGTAAACTTAAAGATGAACTATTATTTCACTAGTTATATACTTCTAGCACAATGTCTAATTTACTTTGAAGTATACTGCAATTAAATTCAAATGTACTACAACTTTACTTGTTATATACTTCAAGCCAACTTTTTAGTTTATGAAAGTACACTTTGAAGTAAACCTCAAGTAAACGTATAGGTAGACTACTAGTCCACCATTTCTATACTTCAAGCCCTCCAATTTAGCTTTAAACTTTCAGGGATCTGAAAGTTTTTGTTTTTAAACTGAAAGTATTTGTTAGCTTCTTTAAGCCAACTTAATATCATACTCACAGCTTATGATTATTGCACTCTAATATTACTGTTGCTATTTAGATCTTATTTAACCTAAGTAGACGAGAGGTTACCTCATGTTCCCTACTAGTAGACAATGCTTAATTGCATTCTGCTTTAATTTACAGATGAAGATACTTGAATTACAGATGAAGAACAAAATAAATTCCCTTATAAATTAAATTTTCAAACACAATATTGTTTGGATGCCAAAGTATAAGAACACAGCAATGGCAACTCTTATTGAAATCCCAATTCAAAACAAAACAAAAAAAAAAAAAACCTCTCTCTCTCTCATATGGAACCAGAAATATGCATAAAATATGCATTAGCAATGCCTTCAGCCTGACCAGTAGAAATATTTTTTCTTTGTGCCATTCTCAACTTAATGCAGGCAAAAAGAAAGTTTTGAATATCTTGATTCTGTTTTTATTTGCATTTACATACAGTCCCAATTCTTGCGGACAGAATGCACACAATGCATGCCAAACACATAACTCACGCACAAACTATACCAGATACCGCGCCCAAAATTTACGCCCTATACATTCCACATAAACAATTGGCACAGACAATTTATACCCCACAGATACTGCACAGACAACCTATACACCAAAAACCATATAATCGATCCCACCATTTGCTGCACAATCAATACCACAAAATGCATGAACAATTTATCCTTCAAACATACATAACACATTCATCACTAGTAACCCAAGAGATACTGTGGGTTATACCTCAAATATAGTGTTCCATCCATACACAAAACATACCACACGCAGAACAAATAATGCATTTCTCATATAAGTCTTTATCACTCATATATTATATACCTCAAACACTCTCCTCACCACACAGGCAATGTATGAAGAGTTTGGTTCCAAAATGCAGTAAGTGCCAAAATTACAAAAATTGAGATAATACCATAGAGTGATAGCCCTGTGCTTCTTACAGTTTTTAGAAATTCATACTATAAGGTGTATTTTTTCATGCACAAAGTGTGTGTCATTCTATAAAATGCAAATGGCAGCAAAATAGAAAAAGCTCATTTACTCAAAATGAGTAAAATGGATATATTGTGTTTTGGAAACAAACTCTTCATATACAGTGCAGTGAAAAAGTATTTGCCCCCTTCCTGATTTCTTTTTCTTTTTTGTTTTTTTGCATATTTGTCACACTAAATGCTTCAGCTCATTAAACAAACTTTAAAATTAGACAAAGATAACCCGAGTAAATAAAAAATGCAGTTTTTATTTATTGAGGGAAAAAGCTTTCCAAACCTATCTGACCCCATTTGGAAAAATAATTTCCCCCTAAACCTAATGACTGGTTGTGCCGCCCCCGGCGACAGCAACTGCAATCAAGCGTTTGCGATTACTGTCAGAGTCTTACACATCGCTTTGGAGGAATTTTGGCCCACTCTTCTTTGCAGAATTCTTTTAATTCAGCCATGAGTGTTTTCGAGCATGAACGGTCTGTTTAAGGTCATGCCACATCTCAATTGTATTTAAGTCCAGACTTTGACTAGGCCACTCCTAAACCTTCATTTTTTTAAGCCATTCTGAAGTGGATATTAGGCCTGTGAATAGAACCCAGGCACCTGGGTCCCGCCCGAAAGGTTCGGGTCCAGGAAGAAAATTGCGATACCCGTTTCCCGAAAATCAGTACATTGATTGTGCACACGATAAAATGATGGATAATCATTCATGGCATTACCCAGACATTCGCAAATAACATGCATATTATTTATTCCTGTAGCTCAAGACTGTCATGCACCGACAATTAGTTTATCAACTTACAGATGGAGAATCAATCAGTAGCAATTCTGAGATTTTATATGAGGAGGTATTAATCCCTACCTCCTTAGTCTAGTAAGCTCGCGCTCGCTAGCTGCCTTTTGATCTCACCTGCGTCATGTTTTTTTTTCTTTTCAACAGTTATAATGATGAATTTTGATGATATTGATACAAATTTCATGATATATTTATTGTCGTTGTGATTGATAGTCCCAGTTAGTAATAGCGATGATGAATACGATGATTTAGTATTCGCTGACGATTGAAGTTAATGGAATAATTATCAAATGACGATGATAAAAAGGAAATGGGAAATTCAGGGGTGCAGATATGATTTTGAGTTTGGATGAAGGGACTGTTATGATGTTATAATGAAATACTTATTAATGATAATTTTATTTATTTTTTTTTTTTTTTTAATTTGGCATCTCCAATCCCACCCGAATCTGGAATGCCCAATTAGTGAACTATGTACAAAGCTTGCTCGTATGCGACCCCTTGCTGCCAACTCAGGATAGTGAAGACAGTTCACGACTCTCCTCCGAAGCACGTGTCCATCAGCCACTGATTCTTATACACTCATTGGTCGAATCTTCGTAAGTTACTAACAAGGGCGGAGGATACCCGGACGTGAACGAACCCAGAGTCTTCCTGACGAGCGCCCGTCTGGCCAACAGGAGGCGCTGGAGCAACGAACAAAGCTGTCGCTGAACACCCAAATCCGGCAGTCCCTTCCCAATTTGAAACCCTGTAGCGCGATAGCCAATTGTGCGCTACTCCGAAAAGGCTGCCGACCCCTGCCGGTGGGTACGCCGAGGCTCGAACCCGCGACGTGGTGATCACCTCTGCACTGCAGAGCAGTGCCTTAACCGTGTGAGCCACCCGGCAATTAATGATAATTTTGACATCAATCGGACATCTGTACACTTTGGTATAGTAAATGAATTTGGAAAATACATTTGGACAGTGGCGGTTCGTCGGCCGCAACAAAGGGAAGCAAAAACCTCGCCCTTCAAAGCTTAATGACTTAATTCTTTCGCAGTTTACTTTTCTTGATCAGCAGTTGCTCATACGAATTGGTAGAAGGACGGTCAAATTTATTTTCAATAACATGCACTAACATCATAGACCAAAACATGAAGCAGGTCTCGGATGTTTGCCATGGCATCATACACCTGAACATGGTGCAGATCTCAATTCCGTGCAATCGCATCATATTCCAGAAGCAGGTCTACAGCCTATGCTGTAACATCATATATCGTAATATGAAGTAGATCCCAGGTCCCTGCAGTAGCACCAGAACATGAAGCACATCTACGGTTTTTATAGCATGATATATCAGAAAATGAAGCAGATCTTTGCAATAGCAAAATTTACCGTCTGGTCTTCGACCTCTGGACTAGCCTCTTCTACCAAAATAAGAAGCAGGCATTTGACCTCCATGATGGTATCATATAGCAGAACATGAAGCAGGTCTCAGATCTTTGCTATGACATCATATACCACAACATAAAGCAGGTCTCAGGCCTCTGCTACAGCATCATTTACTGGGATATGAAGCAGATCTCACACCTCTGATGTAGGTGTGTAGTTCATACAGCAGAACATGAAACCTATCTCAGACCTCTGAAATAGGATCATATACCAGAAGATGCTGGTCCAAGACCTCTACGATGACATCATATACCAGATCATGAAGCAGGTCTCAGGCATCTGCTCCTGCATCATATATCGGGAAATGAAGCAGGTCTTTCTCCACAGGTCTTTCAATAGCATCATGTACGAGAACATGAAGAACTTCTCAGGTCTTTGCCATAGCATCACGTATCAGAACACGAAGCCGGTCTCAGACCTCCATAATTGTATCATACAACAGAACGTGAAGCAAGTCTCAGACCCCCATAATTGCATAATATTGAAGAACATGAAGCAGGTCTCAGCACTGCATGCCGAACATCAAGCAGATTTCAGACCTCGGCAATTGCATAATGTACAAGGATATAAAGCAGGTGTCAGGTCTTTACAATTGTATCATACACCAAAACATGAAGTTGGGTAATTCCATGTCAAAACACCGGGGCTTGACATTCACCACCTTCAATGTTCCTGAAACTCAGACGGCATATACTGAACTTAACTTTTTTTTTTGTAAAAATGTTTATTGGTTACATAAATAATATTTAATCTGCATGGGATAACTCGACCAATTTGACTGTAAATGTGTCTTTTTTTAACTCTCAATAAATATGGTTCAGATTTGGACCAGCATAGGCTGCATTACTGATTATGGAAACAAAAAAAATAGATTTTGAGTATTTAGCAGGACTGCAAATCATGCAATTGCAATACGTGAGAAGAGACTAAAGAAGCTTTACAACTTCATTTCTTTGCACTTCATGGATTGGCTGTATTGAAAACTTCAGTGGAGATTATTTTCTGTCAGGCAAATAAATTCTCAAAATACATCACATTTCTAAGACCATCATCACTGCAGCCCCTGCATAGTCCACTAGATGTCCGTCGTGGGCCATGCAAGTACTGCAATGATGGTCATAATAATACAATCCATTTATAATACAGAAGGCTTAGTTCAGTTTTGCATCAGCTGGGGATTAATATGGTGAGGAAGCAGTCTTACCCGACACTGATGCATCTCCACACCGTATAGCTCGAGAGTGCGAGCCGTATTCAAAAAGCAAAGTTCCGCCTCAGACTGCTTCAGTCCCCTGAAAGTTAAATTAACTTTCAAGACACAGCTCTTAGGAATAGACTGCAGCATTTGCAAAACATGCAACATCCACAGGAAAACAATACAGTCCACTCATAGTTACTGGATAATCAAAACTGCCCTCACAATTCATCTTAAAGCATATGTGGATGTGGCTTGTGACAAACCAAGCCTGCCTTTGAATGCATGTATGTACTTATGCAATATTGTGCATTAGTGCGTACATAAGTGCATCCATGCATGCTAATTTAGTGCTAAAATACATTCAGACATATATCTGTATGTGCAAGTGTGATACAGGACATTGTGCAATATGAAAAAGCACTTTACTAACTTGTGCAATAGGGCAATGTGCAATAATACGAGTAATTAAAATCTTTGGTTCTGGAGCACTTGAGCACTTTCGCACTGAAGTACTTTGGTTTGGTTTCGAACAACTTATTTTGTATGGTCTACCAACTTTTGGTCTGTTATGAGCATTATTGTTTGTAATATATTTGGTTGTTGTATTTTTTATTGATGTTAATATTAACCTGCCATGGGGACTAAAGATGAAAATTAGCCATTGGCTATAATCTTGCATATTTAAATGTAAATGATCATTAATATTCATTGTCCCCATTTCAAATAAATAAATAATAAATATATACAGCATCCACAGGAAAATAATACAGTCCTCTCAATATACACAGTATCCACAAAAAATATTTAAGTCCACTCAATACACACATCATCTACAGGAGGACATTACCGTCCACTCAATACAGACAACATCCACAGGAAAACATGACATTTCACTCAAAATACGTACACAAAATCAACATAAATTGACACACAAACCAGTTTAACAAACACATCGACACAAAGCACTCAACACAATTGCTTAAAGGAACAGTCCAACGTACTTTCATAATGAAATATGAGACGAGATGATACGTACCTCTTCGAGCTTTGAGTGACCACCCAGTCAGCCAGACGCGCTGCCACTCCTGTTAGCATTTGTAGCTAGACTCCTTGTGGTCAACAGTATTTTTCGGGGCTGCAGTTAGATGCGACCAAAGTCTTCCACGTTTTTCCTGTTTACATAGGTTTATATGACCAGTGACATCGCAAATCCAAACGTGGCTTTTTCTATGCTGTGGGAAGTGCGCACCATAATGACAGGCGTAGTAACACCTTCTGCGCGCTTCGACAGCGCATTGATACGTTCACTTCTGATTTCTTTTCTCTCCCACGACCCCCCCACTTCCGTAAATACAACCAACGTGACTGCACTGCACTACTTGGTACACAGTCAGGAAGCCAGAGCTTGCAGAAAATTATAAAAGAAAATAATCAAGTGTGCTACTATGGAACATTTTCAAATAGAGGACATAGATGCCGACGACTGACTTGTGGCGGAGCCGGAGCCATATCTATTTCAACCGAAATATACCGAGGAGGAGCTAGCCGAAATGGACCGTGAGAGGGAAGAAGAAACGGACGAAGATGAATCGTATGTGAAGAAGTGAAGTGAAGGTATCAATGCGCTGTCGAAGCGCGCAGATGGTGTTACTACGCCTGTCATTATAGTATGCACTTCCCACAGCATAGAAAAAGCCACGTTTTGATTTGCTTACCTGAACCCGAACTCATGTCACTGGTCATATAAACCTATGTAAACAGGAAAAACGTGGAAGACTTTGGTCGCATCTAACTACAGCCCCGAAAAATACCGTTGACCACAATGAGTCTAGCTACAAATGCTGACAGGAGTGGCAGCGCGTCAGGCTGACTGGGTGGTCGCTCAAAGCTCGGAGAGGTAGTATCATCTCGTCTCATTTCATAGAAAAACATATTTCATTATGAAAGTACGGTGGACTGTTCCTTTAACTCAAACTTGAGTTTACTCCATCTACTCAGCATATTGTCAGATCTGAGACTCAATGACAATGAAATTGACTGGTAATAAACTTTTTCCCTCATGCATCCTATGACAAAAACACACATGCACATAAACTTATTTCATGTACTTGCCATTTAGTGATATGTTAGCTCAGTGGTATTTCAGACAGGTAAGCCAGATTTCCGTTGCTTGGGTAGTAATTCTGAGTCACATGCACTCGGTTCAGGACAAAGTGATCACTTCCTGTGTGTGCGTTACTCTACACCTGAGTTGAGTGCGTGTGTGCGTTTGTTTGTATATGTGTGTGTGTGTGCCAGTGTAACTCTGTACCCATGCTGGGTGCATGTGTTTGTTACTCTGTACCTGTGTTGGATGTGCAGCGACTCCACTTTGGACAGGAACTCTGGGTCCTGCTTGGGCAGGAAGGTGCAAGAAGAGAGATACCCCGGACCGTGCACTGACGGGGAGTGATCCCCCATTTCAGCTGTGTGCAAATACACGCGCGGGCACACACACACACATGCGCGGGCACACACACACACACACACACACACACACACACACACACGTGTGTGCGCGCGCGCATGCGCATACACACATGCATGCATACACATGCACACGCACACATGCATACACACGCATACCCGCACGCACGCACACACACACACACACACACACACACACACACACACACACACACACACACACACACACATATACACAAGCATGCATACACACACGCACACACATGCACGCACAAGCGCGCGCAAATGCACACATACAAACATAGACACACACCCACACAACCACAGGTACAGAGTACCTCACAGACACACAAACCCAACACAGGTACAGAGTACCATTGACACCCAAACAGACACATCCCCACACATGTACAGAGTAATATACAAACAAACACACAAAAACACGCACATACAAACACAAGCACACAGCAAACACACAAAGACAACACACAAAGACACAAGCACACAAATGTGCACACACCACACAAACACACGCATATTTGCCCGAACCACACATGCACAAGAACATGCACATACCACAAACACAGATACACAAACAGGACTCATGATAAAGACATACGATAGTGACATCACACAAGTTTCATGGCAGAATGTAGTTTATCAAACCAATCGCAAAATTATTAAAGGGGAACGGTTCCAGTGTCAGCAACAATGTAATTAAAATAGTTGTGTAAAATCATTTTTACTTGCATTTGTCCCGCACCAACTCTGATATCTGTATTTTACCATAACTTAAAGTAATTCATGGGCCGTGCCATTAGACCTTTGGTTATCTAGTGGGAAACGCCATCAGTGATGTCATGTAGTTGACATGTTTCTGTTTTTGGAAGAGCACAGGGTAAGTCACCTGGGGACTGTTAGCAGTCATTGCAAAGCGACAAAAACACTTTGGAGTAAATGTATGCGGAATTGTTATGCCCTCGAACACAACTTCGATCACAAGAAAGCTAAGGAATGACAAAATCGCGTGTTTTCTCTACAAGCTCATTTCGTTGCTTAGGAATTGGGTATCGTTGAGTTAAATATAGTCATCTTGATAGCGAGGTACAGTCATCATAGTAGTTACAGCTTGTTACAATAGTCCTCAAACATAGTTATCACGTCAGCTAAGTTTCATCCCATTAAGTGGGTATACAGTATAAAATGACTGTGTTGCAACATGGTGACCATGCCCAACATTGTCTTTGTTGAGAGATGCACTGCTGGCCGTTCAAGTTCAAGAGGTTAAAACATTCTACTCATCAAAACAAAGCACAGAGGGGGTGTAATAGAACAGGCTTATGAGTTAAATATTTAGTAGTTAGATAAAGGTCAATAATGATGATCCCGTCCTTCTGGATAGGGGCTATATGCTTACATGTGGAATTATGTTTCAAAGAACGGATGTCAGATTCGGTGCTGCCATCACAGATATCCAAGATTGTTAAATCCATAACTCCTGAAGCTATACAAAGTTGAGTTTGTGTCATGTACGTATTACGATGAAAGGCAATACATATAAGCAATAGACTCACATCCAAATTTTTGAGAATGGACAATTGACCACCTCAGTTCCCCTTTAATAGTCGTGAATGATTCAGCCAGCAGGAGCTGAATGAAAATTACTCTTGAGAGACAGCAGATTAAATTTGATCTGAGCCCTGTATTATTCATAAAAAAGTAGAGTAGAAGCTTTCCCAGTCTTACCCTGAACAGCGTAAGAGGCAAGAACCACCATCGAGCTGAGGGGGCAGACTAACCTACAAACAGACATCCATATTACAGACAGACACAGGAAGAGACACATAGACATTCATATTACACACATAGACACAGGAACAGAAACACAGACAGCCATATTACACATATAGACACAAGAACAGACAAACAGACATCCATATTGCATACACATAGATACAGGAACAGACACATAGACATCCGTATTACACACACATAGACACAGCAACAGACATCTGTATTACACACACGGACACAGGAACAGACACAGAGACACCAATGTTACTCACACAGACACAGGAACAAAGAAACAGACATAAATATTACACACAAACACAGGAGCAGACACACAGACATCCATAGTACACACAGAGACGAAGGAAAAAACACATGGACATCCATATTACACACACAAGCATGGGTACAGACACAAACAAGCACATCAAAAACACAGATACAGTAACAGACACATAGACATCCATATTGCACACACAGTCACATGAACGGACACACAGACATCCAAATACACACACAGACACAGGAACGGACACAGACATCCATATACACACAAAGACACAGGAACGGACACACAGACTTCCATTTACACACACAGACACAGGAACAGACACGCAGACACCCATATTACACACACAGTCATGGGGACAGACAACCATATACATGCACAGAAACACAAAAACAGACACACAGATATCCACATACATGCATAGACGCACAAACAGACATCCACACAGATATGAGAACAGAAAGACAGACATTAATAGACGCACAGACAGACGCCCACACAGACACAGGTACATACACCCATAAAGACACAAGAATGGACACATAGACGTGCAAACATAAACAAACACATCAACAGACACACAAGCAGACACATCCATGTACACACACAGACACAGGAACAATCACAATGACATTCACATACACACAGATGTATGAACACACACACAAACAAAGACAAACACATCAACATACAAACAGACACACAAACAGACATTAACACATCAACATACACACGCAGACACACAAACATACACAAACACATCGGCATACACACAGACATACACAAACATCAATATACAAAGACACATAAAGAAACACAAACACATGAATATAGACACACAGAGACATAAACAGACATAAAAAAATTCACATACTCCTAGACAGACACCCAACCAGGCACAGGAACAGACATGCGAACATCCACGTACACACACAAACACCCAAAGAGAAACAAAAAATCACATACGCACATTCATCCAAACAAACACACAAATAAACAATTAGACATCCACATGCGTGCACAAAGGACCACACAAGCACAAGAGCAAAGACATACACATAAACACAGGAGTAGACAAAAAACATCCACAGAGACACACAGACATACAAACAGACAGAAGTACATCTACATAGACACACAGACACACAAAAAGACACACATCCACACGAACCGGCGAAGACATCCACATTCACAGAAATTTGATTTGAAAATCATGAACTCAACCTGTTCATGACAAAAACATATGCGTTTGGTAGAGCATAAGCACAGTGGAATAAAGTGTATTCCATTATACTTGTGATAATTCAGGGAGAAAAACATGTTCATATTCATTTTCATATTCCCAACAGTCCTACTCAAACATAAACTGCCACCTCAGCTGCATCATTTGGGCATAAAGACACAAAGTAAAACTTATCAATTTGTAGTTAGCATCATGCTAAATTATTTCATTCCCGACCCTTCTAAATTAACAGAAGATGCTTGAAATTAGGATCCTACCGTCCTTCTTGGATATCATTTCTGAGCTGCAAAAAATACAAGTGCCTGTAAGAAAACCGAAACAGAGACTTAGGCATTTCCTACAGTGTACAGTCAGCTCTAATGCAAAATGAAGTCAAGTGCGGAATTATTGGGACTCGCGACACTAATGAAGAAAAGAAAGACTGAATATAATCAACATAAAAGTTAATAATTCTCTATTGAGTCTAAATACAGAAAACAATATTTTTACAATACAGCCAAGATGATATTTCGGTAGCCAGTTATATACGATCCTTTTTCATCCAGCCAAACAAGTGTTCCAGCTATTTATTTGAGTCCATTTTTGTATATACTCTGAGAATTCAATTTTTTCAGTTAGCTAGAATAAAACACACAATTTCAAAGAAGGTGATATATACTAAGGGTTCTCCACAAAGGCTGGCAGCTGGCGGTTTAAGTACAGCTGTTTTCTGTTGTGCCGCTGCTTATTTTTGTCAAAGTCTCAACCAAAAAAAAATAAAAAAAATAGGCGGGCAATGCGCGGAATACCCCTCAGCCCGATGTCGAAGTTTTTGGAGACGCCCGCCCGCCCACCCGCCCACCCGCCCAACCCCACAAAGGATAGCAATACCCCGTCAGCCTTGAGGGCTGAGGGGTAAAAATTGGACTCCGTTTCCAATGAAAACTTGACAATTTACCGACCAGTCAAGGAATACAGGTAGCCAGCCACACAGGGCAGGAAATTATGCAGTTAATGTCACTGGCTTGCCAGCTCAGAGCCAACGATAGAGTAATGTTAAATGAAGCACAGGGGCTTGTCAGGCACGATCGTGGACTGATTGCAGAACTTCAAAAGCAGATTGCATGTAAGCACAAAGCCTATGCTGGTAACAAATCTAACATTTGTTACAATAGCTTTATTTGAGCACTAGCTACATACCATTGATTATAGATAATAGACAAGGTAGTCGTCTGAAACAATGGATGAAACAAATCACTTCTGTTACATCCCCATTGGTCTATGGGTAAAGGAAGTAACAAATAACCAGATGGAAATGGGTTGAAATGAAGGCATTGGTTTAATGGAGGAGTTTTGTGGATAAATTGAATAACAGAAGGGTGGCTGGTACACTGGAGAAAGCGAGAACAAAGGACTGCAATGGTGCTACTCAAATAAAATAAGGATTAGCAAAAATGGACTTAACTAACTGCAAAAAAAAAAAAAAAAGGAGAACAACAAGACCATCAGTGAGTAAAACTACAAAAACTAATGGGGCTGACAGATTGCAATAGCGAGTGCTCAGTTATCTGGTCCTCTCTCCAAGAACGTTACACACATGATTAACAAAGTCAAATTCTAGAGTTACAGATACAAGTCATTAAACTTTATATGGTTGTCTAACAATCAATACTTCATACAACACACAAAACAGCGAGTAACCACCGGAGTTTAAGTTACAGATTAGATTCAAGTCATTATGCTTCATACGGTTTCCAACAATCAACATGGAAAACAACCAGTATCGCCAGAGTTTTACAGTGCGAGACGGACCACTCACATTAAATCACAGCCCGTGCAGAGTAAGCGTTTGACAGCTAGCCTTATCGCTAAAAGCCAAGGTGTTGATCCGGGATTGAAGGAGGACAGGAAAACCGGACCAATAAGGCACGTCGGTGAGCGAACAGGCAGAGCGGATAGGAGGCTAGCGATGGGGTGGGCACCAATGAGAAATGGGGCTCGCACAGAGTAATTTTCATATAGCACCAGGTGTTTGGAAACAGATAGAGGTTAAATCGCATGGGAGTGGAGACTGACCCGCTAGGGCTGCGTCAAATCATTTTCTGCAAAATTTTGTAACCATGGTAGCGAGAAAGCAAGCTAGTTAGCGCAACTGAAATCATTGTGGACTTCAGCGGGAGCATCACAAACCTTTTGCGACTCGCGATTTTACCAACATTTGCTAAAACAGAAACAGAAACAGTGCAACAAACTCAGCTTCACTGCTGCAAGCACCGCTGCATTCTGCAAGTGCTTAAAATCTCTGAGAATACATTTCCAAGTGTCTAAGCATCCTGGTGGGCCCAGAACTCCACTTTATTTTTCGCCACGCTGCACTCGGCAGACACCTGTATTTTAAAGTACAGACAGGTGATTTCATAAGTGTGGAGAACCCAATATACTGACAAGACTAGATTTTTCAAGCAGAATTCTCTTTGGCAAAAAGCAAAAAGGAGCAAAAACAAGTATAAAGCACACGCACACAAACACTCACATAAACACACAGACCTCAACCACAGGAAAACACCAACCTTGTTTGTTCATGCTGGAGGGAGTTTGGGTCACCAATGAAGAACCTAACTCTTAAACTCAGGAAGGATGGAAAAATTCCTGCAAAACATATATGCATAGTACCTAATGCAGTTGCAGCAACCAGACCGAGAATGACCGCTACAGCACCTGGTCAGAATATTACTGTGAACAACAGGTAGAGCATAATGGATACAGCAGCCAGTGTTACAAAAACATCACAATCCTCAATTTACAGTCCCTTTCTTTACAGTACTCACCTTTACCTTTTCAATCATTGCACTCATCTTAACTGTCTCCATCATAACAGTCCCCGTTTTTTACTGTCTTTTTACTGTCTATTCTTACAGACTATCTTTACAGTCCAAATCTTTACCGTCTCCGTCATTAAGGTCTTTGTCTTCACTGTCTCAATCATTACTGTCCTCATCTTCACCTTCTAAATCATTAAAGTCCTCATGTTGACCATCTTCATCATTACTTTCCTCTTTATTACTGTCCTCATATTTATTTTTTCCATCGCGTACATAACTTTACCAGTTCCATCATTACAGTCGACATCTTTATCTTTTCCATCATTACAGTCCTCGTCTTAACAGTCCTCTACATCACTGTCTGCATGCTAACGGTGCTCAACTTTACCTTCTCCATCTTTACAGTCCTCATTTTTACAGTCTCCATTCTGTCTTCATCTTTGCTGTTGCCATTATAAGTTCTCCTCTTTCCCTTATCATTCTTCAACTTTAAAATTCCCATCATTACAGTCATCATCTTGACCATCTCCATCATTACAGTCCTCATCTTTACCTTCTCCACCATTACAGTCCCCATCTTGACCGTCTCCATGGTTAAAGACCTCACCTTAACCTTCTCAATCATGAGTGTCCTCATTATCATCATCTTCATCTTTGTCACTCTCTCCATCATTACAGCACTCATCTCCATGGACTCCATCATTCCACTCCTAATCTTCACACTCTCCATCATTACAGAACACATTGTTAGTCTCCATCACAGTCCTCTTCTTTACTGACTCCATTATAACTGACCTCATCTTTACCGACTCCATAATTACTGCCCTCATTGCCACTGTCTCCTGCATAATTGTCTGCATATTTATTTTCTCCATCATTACAGGCCTAATCTTTACCATCTCTTCAATTACAGCTCCCATTGTCACCCTCTCTATCTTGACTGTGGTCAACTTAATTGCAGTCTTCATCTTTACCTTTTCAATCATTAAAGTCCTTATTTTGAATGTCCCCAACATGACAGTCCTCACAGTCACCATCATTACTGTCCTGATCGTCACTGTCTCCATCATTACAGTCCTAATCTTTAAAATCTCCATCAGACAGACCTTAAGTTTACTGACTCCATCATGACTGTCCTCATCTTTATTGTCTCAATCATTTCAGTCCTCATTTTCGCTTCTCAATTATCACTGTACTCATGGCCACTGTCACCATCATTTAGCCACATTTCCACCAAAGCAAAATTTTTCCTCGCTTTATTTGCAGGAGTTTGATCGCAGGATCCTTTAAATTTTTTTCATTGAAGATCTTGCGCCCATTTTGCACCAAAATTGTATTCAGTTCCACGGGAGAACTTGGTAGAGGACTAACACATGAATTCACAGCACTGTTCAACACCATAGCCGAAACCACCACTGAGGACACCGAGGTCCGGACCTCTATTAATTACCTTCGCCAGCAACTTCGCTGACGAAGGTAATGTTTTGATCCCCGTGTATTTATTTGTTTGTGTGTCTGTCTGTCTGTCTGTGTGTATGTGTATCGAATAACTCAAAAAGTACCGAACGGAATTTCATAAAATTTGGTGGGTTGATTTGGCATGACCTGAGGATCAATCAATTAGATTTTGGGAGTGATCGGGTCAAAGGTCAAGGTCAAGGCCACGAAAAGGTCAAAACCGACTTTCGGCCATATCTCGGTCAATTTTTATCTGATCGGCATGAAACCAAAGCCAAAATGTGCAGAATTATATACCCGATCCTGTGATGTGAAACACGGTACAATGGGGTCAATACCCTTCTTAGCGGTTGGGAGTCAAAGGTCAGGGGGGTCATTACCTTTCGAACTTAAAGGCGTATTGATGTAAAAAAAAAAAAACATCGTACTCTTGTCATTCATCGATCATTTAAAAAAATAAAAATTGGTCCTCAGAGTTATGTGGCGAGGGATTCAGTGGTGTCGGCGAAGGTATGCGCTCTACCGAGTGCCTGTTCTAGTTGTCCCTGTATTTTGTTTATTTTTCCCCACCTATTTTTCCCCTCACTGTGCCCGTTTATTCAGTAAATCGGGTGTGTGTGTGTGTGTGTGTGTATGCGTGAGAGAGAGAGAGAGAGAGAGAGAGAGAGCCTACTGCACTATGAGGATGCGGGATCTATCATGTCACCGTGCGTTTTAACCCTTTCATGCATGAAGGTCACTACAGTGTACAGATGTTTAAAAGTGTTTTTTCTCTAAATATGCCTGCAATTTTGGGCACTGCTGTATATAGTCCACTCTAGTGGCAGCTACTGCATCATCCCATACAAAAAATCCCATTGGCAGGTCATTGCAATTGGAAAAAGTAGTCATTTATAGAATAAAGATAGAATTTTTTTTTTCCAAATCTTGTTTTACATCCCTCAGGATGGATAAAAACACTTAGTAAAAAAATCTTGACTGAGTTTATCATAATTCATAAATGCATGATACTCCCGTTTTCAAAGGTGCATAGTACTGAAGTAGTTTTTTTTTTTTGGAAGATTTGTACTTTGATTAAGATTTTTTTTTTTTTAACTGGGACTTTTACATTCACTCTACTACATGCAGTGTTGTGCGTGAACGGGGAAAAAAAGTACGGCGTTCATGAACACGTTCATTTTTTTTTTCTGACGAACGATGAACTGAACGCACGCATCTGCCGAAAAATGAACGATTCCCTGAACAAGTTCATTTTGGAAGGGAAATATAGGCGTTCGATACTGTTGCCAAAAATACTTCTCTCAGTAGCTATGTGATGACGTCATGAACTGACGCCGCCGCCGCTCGGTCTATGCCAATGAATCATAAAACATCCTTGCAATGAATGCATTTGGAGCTGGAAAGGCTGCCGCCGCTTCCTTCTACGAGAGCAGTTGAAGAAACCGATATGAGGACTAGTGCACCGCACTTCAGAATTTCCCATGGAGACTATAATGGAGAAATTCCTGCTAATTTCCGCCAAACTAAGGGGTCTTCCGAAACAATTTCGACGTAGTTGTATCGAAAAACGTATAAGAGTAGACATTAATGCGCAATTGTACATGACACTGTTCGAGACGTCGAGCATATAAAAACACGTCTTATTGGGAAGCGCCTTGTCTAGCTGGCGTGTTAGGTAATCGGGTCGCTGTAGACTGCTGTGAAGGCAAACTTCATCTGTGATTTAGCTAGCTAGATAAACTTAGGTGGCACAATAAACCTGGTTTGCTTATAAAGGGTGATGGCCAGCTAGCTCTCATGCCCATGTAATGTCAGCCAAGTCGCATATCTACATAATATTAGCCATAGCGAATAACCTGGCAGAGACTTTCATGTAAAGTTAGCGGTGTTCATTCCGGATGAATTGTTCAAATAGGCAAATGCCTCATAACGATGCTTCTATCTCGGGACTATTTAGTGAGAAAGCTGTTAGTTTTTTTTGTTTTTTTTTTACGATAACGCAATCCTAGCTAAGGCAGTCGACCAAACTGGCAAGCTTTCTATGATTGCCAGCGAAACCAGCGTTTTAGCATACTGCTCGGCTGTCGGTTCCGTGAGATGAAAACATAGCTCAGTAACCATGGGAGTTCAAACTATTTGCGGCAATGTTCTCGCAGACGATTCGCCAATGCCATGCGTGTGACCAATCAGAATCTGATGTGAATCATATTAACATACCAATGAATTAACCGTTGACTAAAACAAGCTCTTATAACTTCGTTCTCGAAAAGTATCAAGCAAAATTTCGCCTCGATTCTTTTTATCCCCCCGGCATATAATGCGGGAGGATATAGCGATCAGTGTGTCCGTTCGTCCGTCTGTCCGTAATAAAATCGTTTCTAGACCAGAACTCGAAAACTACACCACTTACAAACACCAAATTTGGTATGGAGCTTCTTCTTATGGTCTAGTTGTGCCTTTTGGGGGTTTCGGTCCGTCCGTCTGTCCACACAACCTGTAGGTTACACGACCTACAGCTGGGGGGATCCGCCATTGCCAGATGGCTCTTGTTAATTATGTAATCCAGTCCTACGCGGGAAATATTTACGATTGTATACCTTTTAAAAAACAAAATAATAGCAGGAGTTATTTTATGACAGTCAATGGGAAATTCAGAGGTGCGGGTGCACTGGACGCCTTTTACTCAGTGTTCTTGCCTACAGTAACATGGTTCATCTTGGCTTATGTTTTTGTACTGCATTGGAATGAGATTTATGCAGTTGTAATGAAGGACAATTGCATATACGGAAACTTTGCTGCACCTTACTTTCGGCATGTAGTTTGAATCTACTGACATTTTTTCAGCACGATAACTTGTTAAATAAAAGCTGTGATTCCATTTTTGGACATTGTGGCAATGATTGGGAGCTGGGGATGAATAGATAGGAAGAAACTAAGAAAAAAATGCTTAGATGAGTGCGTTAAAAATGAAGTTAAAAAATAACTAGTTCATTTTTTGGGACCATGTACTTCGTTCATTTAAAAAAAATATGGACTATGAACTGAACTAGTTCATTTTAAAATCTGTGAACTGAACTTTGAACTAGTTCATATTGATTGTGAACTAACACAACACTGACTACATGTGAAAGACTAGAACGGGCACTCGGTAGAGCGCATACCTTCGCCGACGCCACTGAATCCCTCGCCACATAACTCTGAGGACCAATTTTTATTTTTTTAAATGATCGATGAATGACAAGAGTACGATATATTTTTTTTTACATCAATACGCCTTTAAGTTCGAAAGGTAATGACCCCCCTGACCTTTGACCCCCAACTGCTAAGTAGGGTGTTGACTCCATTGTACCGTGTTTCACATCACAGGATCGGGTATATAATTCTGCACATTTTGGCGTTGGTTTCATGCCGATCGGATAAAAATTGACCGAGATATGGCCGAAAGTCGGTTTTGACCTTTTCGTGGCCTTGACCTTGACCTTTGACCCGATCACTCCCAAAATCTAATTGATTGATCCTCAGATCATGCCAAATCAACCCACCAAATTTTATGAAATTCCGTTTGGTACTTTTTGAGTTATTCGATACACATACACACAGACAGACAGACAGACACACAAACAAATAAATACACGGGGATCAAAACATTACCTTCGTCAGCGAAGTCGCTGGCGAAGGTAATAAAAGTATACTTTCACTTCGTTATTTTGACACCGGCAAATTAGTTACTCGTTTCAAATTAAAACAGGAATTTAATTCATCAATTACGGATTATCTGGATTTGGCGTGTTTGAGAATATCAACGGTGTATCTTTGTGAAGATGTGTCTCCCAGTGGACTGGAGCTGCAAATTTATGCACGCTGTTACAATATTCTATCACTAGATGGCAAAACAGGATCAGTTATTGAATGTTTGAATTTGCCAGTAAACTCAAAGAAGAAGAAAAAGAAGTGTTTATTCAATACTGTATCTTTTATTCACCTGAAAATTCATGAAAGAGCACAAAGAGAGAACAAACAGTGGTTGCTTCTTTCCATGCTTATTATGAAAAATACTTTGTACTTGCACTTTTGATACTTAAGTAGTTTATTTTCACATGACTTCATCTTTTACCAAAGTAACTTACAGGTATGTTACTTCTTCTCTTACAGAGTTATTTTTTTCCAGTACTTTATACGCCTCTGCCAGTTTTCTATCGTAAGTGAATGAATAACGCAGCTTTGAGAATGTTGTTGTAGCAAGATCAAGAAAATAATTCAAGGATAAGCATGCATTATTTGACCTCGATATTTCAAAAATCCTGGTTACGGCCAAGATCAACACCAATGCCAGCTGAGCCTTGTTTATATTCAAGGGGCTAGAGGTAACGTTACTTCCTGCAATCTCCAAATATCATCAACAAGATGGTGCCGGTAATGTTGCTATGCTAACATCGCAAACATTTCACTTTATGAACATTGAAAATAAAAATATTCAAAATACTGATGATGTCGGCATATCAAATGTTGAGCTAGACCCTTCATTTTTTGTGAAACTGTGATCCATGGGTTAGTTGACACAGCTAGCTCCCTAGCTAGCAAATGCCGCTGCTAATAGCAATGCTACTATTAAGAACACTTCTCTATTTGCGCAAATTTTTCGCAAAAAATATTTTGAAGTGGAGCGAAATGCAAATTTCGTGCATTCACGCTGTTCACGCGAGCCATTTACGTTGCGCCACATCTCCCACATAATTTACGCAACTCGGTACAAACTAGCATCTTTTCGTAGGAATTCGTGTCTTTGCATTGACTTTGAATGTAATCTAGTTGCACGACAAATTTGTTTCACATTCGGTGGAAACGCAGCATTACAGTCCTCTCTTCTACCTCCATGATAACAGTCCTCATCTTTACCTTCTTAATCATTAATATCCACATCATCATTGTTTTCAACTTTACAGTCTCAATGATTATGGGCATCATCTTTGCCTTCTCCCTTATTATTGTCCTCATAGTTACTGTCTGTATCATTACAATCCTCATTTTTACTGTCTCCAGTAAATACTGGCTTAGGTATCAGACTATTGTTGTCAGCAGATGGTCTGCCAACTTACCCATTTGTTAGAATACACCATTTGTGAGCTAATACTGTACTTTAAATATCCTTGTATTATTTTTTTCCTCATTACATTATTTGCACAAAATTTTGAATATTGTCATTTGTGGAATTTGAATACTGTCTATTAGAATACATTATCACACTCCTCTACACCACTGTCTTTATCATTACAGACCTTATCTTCAGTCTCCATGATCACCATCCACATCATTACTTACTCCATCATTACTGTCCTCAGCGCCAATGTCTCCATCAACACAGCCCTCATCCATACTGTCTCCATGATTACAGTCCTCATCTTTAACTTCTCCATCACTACAATCCTCATCGTCACTGTCTCCATAATTACAGTCCTCATCTTTATCTTCTCCATCATTACAGTCCTCATCATCACTGTCTCCATAATTACAGTCATCATCTATATCAGGGGTGGCCAACCCTGGTCCCGGAGAGCTGCAGTGTCTGCTGGTTTTTAGTGTTTCTCAGCACTTGATTGATGAATTAAAGCAGTTGATTACACACTTCACTTTTTTCACCTACTGTTTTAGATTTAAATCAGGTGGAGAAAACCAAACAGCACACCCTCTGGCTCTACAGGACCAGCGTTATCCACCCCTGCTCTCTGAACTTTTATCTGTACTTCTACTTTGTCGCATTACAACTGCGCTACATATCTAACCACATTGACAAATCTTGGTCAACAAGTAGATTGCTGTCACAACCTGCAAGTCTGCTTAATTGGCTCTAAGAGTCTTGTAGGTTGTTCCTGCTAATTGCTTGATTGTTTCATTATTACCCAATTAAACCTGAGACACCAGGTGAGATCAGTTAAATGAGTAATCAACTACTTTAATCCATCAATCGAGTGCTGAGGAACACCAAAAATCAGCAGACACTGCAGCTTTCCAGGACCAGGGTTGGCCACCCCGGATCTACATCTTCTCCATCATTACAGTTCTAATTGTCACTGTCTTCATAATCACAGTCTTAGTCTTTATTTTCTCCATCATTACAGTCCTCATCATCACTGTCTCCATAATTACAGTCCTTATCTTTAGCTTTTCCATCACTACAGTCCTCATTGTCACTGTCTCCATGATCACAGTCCTCATCTATATCTTCTCCATCATTACAGTCCTCATTGTCACGGTCTCCTTAATTACAGTCCTTGTCTTTATCTTCTCCATCATTTCAGTCCTCATGTTTATAGTCACCATCATTACAGTCCTCGTCATCACCATCTCCATAATTACAGTCACCGATTTCACGGTTTCCATCATTACAATCCTCGTCTTTACTATCTCCATCATCAGTAATCTCATCAGCACTCACCCTTCAGCTGCTTCTTGATGGGTTTGTTGGGTTCCAGCCACCTCTGTTATAAATCATAATTTCAACAACATTAAAAACTTATTTGATCATTAGATTATTTCAAAGACATTAAATAGTATTTTCACGTGAATAATAATTCATTGGCACAGACTATTGCCTGCATACATGCAATTATAAATATAAATCTTTAAAATAAAATTTTTTTTCAACTTTTCGAAAGATTTTCCCACAGGTTGTGATGAAACATGACTTCTAATCAAGTGCTTAATATGCAGAATTGAACTTAGCTATGATAAAAGGTTTGCAGTGCATTTAGCAGTTTTGGTTTGAGGCAGATCTTGACTAGAACTAAAAGGTATGGGAAGGTTGAGGTTAGAGGCAGGGCTGGGTTATGATTCAAGAGAAGGCTGAGCTAGAGTTATGGATGGGGTTGATCTAAGGATCGAGGCAGGGCTAAGGCAAAGACACATGCAGGGCTGGGTTAAGGCAACAGGCAGGGCTGGGGTCAGGATACAAGCACAGCTGAGTTGGTGTCAGTGGCAGGGCTGGGTGAGGGTTAATGGCTGGGCTCGGTTATGATTAGTCATAAAGCTGGATTAGGGTGAGAGAAAGGGCTGAGTTAATGTTACAGGCACTGCTTGTTTAGGTTTCGGGGCAGGGTTAAGTTTGGGCTAGAGGAAAGGATGGTAAGATTAGGGTTAAAGGAACGTCTGAGCTGTGGTTAAAGGCAGGACTGGGTTGAGGTTAGAGGCACTGTTTAGTTATATTTAGAGGCAGGGTTAAGTTCAAGGTAAGGCTGGCTTTGGGTTACAGGCGGGACGAGGTTAGAAGCAGGGCTGACTTAGGGTTACATGCAGGGCTCAGTTATGTTTAGAGGCAGGGATAGGTTAGGCAGGCAAGACTCACAGGTGAGCTGGGTGGAACCTCACTGTACTGCAGGCTGAAAAGCTCTGGTTCCTGAAGATCCAGGTGACTGACCACCAAATCCATCAGTACCTGACCGTGGTCCTGCTTCTGCAACAAAACAGAGGAAAACAACATTGCAAACAGTACAAATCCGTGCACATGTTCTCGCATATGTACGCCATTATAAGCACCTTCTCTCATCTGTCTATGGTTTTACAGTTCACAGAGAAACGCAACACTCCTGTTTTTAGTTTGAATAACAGAATGCCCTTCAGCCCAAACTCAGGGCTCATATGCTTCTCCACTCAGATGAAATCGAAGGTGAAACAGCCCGACACTCAGCTACATCTGTCAAACTAAGTACCACAGACCCACAGATCACTCCCATCTTTTCAGATACAGACAAGACATGAGATTCTGTCTGCATTTATTTATTTCCATTTTATTTCAACAGAGTAGCCCTTTCAGGTAGGAAACCGCTCTTGGGTCAGTCCATATCCAATCATCCAGACCCTCCCAGATGACCCCCTCAGAAATTTCTCAAAAAATTAATATTGGTACCTCTGGTGGACCTATGAAATAATACCAAGTATTAGACCGATATCCCTAATAGTTTTGAAGTGATGGCCTGTCACAATTTAATGTATTTTTTTTTTAATTTGGACGAAATTGTGTTTCGTCCAACTCTGGGCTTCCACTGCTCCTCTATTATTTAACCTACAGATCAGATTTTTGGTTTCCGTGGCCAACCTTTCCCCTAGAATCATAATTTCTGGTCAGATTAGGTGTATCTACCTTGGTTGCTCCACAATAGGGCTCCAAAGTTGGCAGAAAAACCAAAGATCGCAAAAATCGCTGTACTTTTTATACGCTGCAGATCAGAAAGTTTGGGGAATTCAAGCTTGAAATTTTTTTTGTGACCATTCCTGATACCTCTCATGGGTAATCCACTTTAATCTTGTTTGTATCTTGGCAGGAATGAGAAGAAAATTTTTTTTTAAATTTTGCTCGTTTTTCATTTTACGGCAAAAATAGCAATTTTGATGTCCATGGTTCTCCATTGACCAAATCCTTCAAATCTTTACCATACATTGCTATAGTTGTCAACTTCATCTGACAAAAAAATTGGGATAAAATAAACAAAAACATGAACCAAACGAACGAGTGACAACTTGTGGAATACAGAGATACATACACATAAGACGGGGGGGGGGGGGGGGGGGGGGGGTACATACACATATATACATACCTACTCAAATACATACATATATACACATACACACACACACACACACACACACACAGTGCCCTCCATAATTATTGGCACCCCTGGTCAAGATGTGTTAAAAGCCTTAAAATAAATTCAATTTTTATTGCAGAAGCATACTCTCACATGGAAAATTAAAGAATACAGTAAAGTGTATTTTAAGAGGAAAAAAAACCCTGACTAAGAAATAATTATTTTTCATAAAATCACCTGTTCCACAATTATTGGCACCCCTAACAATTCCTAGGAAATAAATGTAATTGAAGTATTTCTGTCATTTCTACAGTAGTTTACAAAGTTGATCAGAGTATCAAGGAACATTTAATTATTAATTCATCACTTACTGTTTCCCTGGGGTATAAATATGACATGACACAGAGGCCATTTCTCTGATTCACTCCTCAACATGGGAAAGACAAAGGAACACACCATTCAAGTAAGGCAGATGTTTGTCGACCTTCACAAGTCAGGCAATGGCTACAAGAAATTAGCCACTCACCTACACCTGCCCATATCTACTGTCAGAGGAATCATTAAGAAGTTTAAAACAACTGGAGCAGTGGTAAACAAGCCTGGACGAGGATGCAAGGTTATTTTGCCACCACGCACAGTGAGGAGGATGGGAAGAGAAATATAAAGTTTTCTAAAGCTCACTGTTAAAGAATTGCAACAAATGGTAGCATCTTGGGGTCACAAAGTCTCCAAAACAACCATCAGGCGCCAACATGCCAACAAGCTGTTTGGAAGGCACGCACAGAAAAAACCTTTTCTCACTCACAATCATAAATGCAAACGTCTGGAGTTCGCCAAGCGGTACTGGGACTTCAACTGGGACTGAGTGTTTTGGTCAGATGAGACCAAGATAGAGGTTTTTGGCAACAAACACTCTAAGTGGGTCTGGCGGAACACAAAAGATGAGTATGCAGAAAAGCACCTCATGCCCACTGTGAAGTATGGGGGAGGATCGGTGATGCTGTGGGCCTGTTTCTCTTCCAGAGGCCCTGGGAACCTTGTTAGGGTGCATGGCATCATAAACGCTTTGAAATACCAGGACATTTTAAATCATAATCTGTTGGCCTCTGCCCAAAAGCTGAAGATGGGTCATCGCTGGGTCTTTCAGCAAGATAATGACCCTAAACATGTGGCCAAATCTACACAGAAATGGTTCACCAGACACAGAATCAAGCTCCTCCCATGGCCATCTCAGTCCCCAGACCTCAACTCCATTGAAAACCTGTGGAGTGAGCTGAAGAGAAGAGTGCAGAGGAGAGGACCCAGGTCGCTGGATGATTTAGAGATTGTGCACAGAGGAATGGTCAAAGATCCCTCTTTCTGTATTCTCCCATCTTGTGGAACATTATAAGAGAAGATTAAGAGCTGTTTTGTTGGCAAAAGGGGTTGTACAAAGAATTAACATCAGAGGTGCTAATAATTATGGCACACATGATTTGATGTAAAATAATTATTTCTTAATGTGGGATTTTTTTCCCACTGAATAAATGCACTTGAATTAAAGGTTGGATTTTCCTCTTTTTTTTATTGAGGTCCTATATTATTTAGAAAAAAACTGAATTTATTAGAAGCTAAAGAACACATCTTAACCAGGTGCGCCAATAATTATTGAGAGTGCTGTGTATATATATATATATATACACACACACCCACACACCACATATATGCAGACACATCATACCTACATACACACATCAAGGATTTCACATAAACATTTGCAAAAGAGCACAACCAAAAGTACGGGCAATCATACAATTATATATTGAAATAACAATTAGACAAATACCAAGGTTTATCAGTGGTTAAAAAAAAAGTTACACTTAATTCAGGCTATACATAAAAGTCTACAATATTTCTTGAATGACCAAAGAGAAGTTATGGATCGAATATATTGAGGTAGATTGTTCCACATTGTTGACCTTTGATAATGGAGTGATCTTTTGTAATAGTAATAGTCATTGCGGGGTGTATCCTAGGAATATCAGTGATAGCTAAAATCACATTTCCGGGATAATATACCTGTCATCTGCTCAGCATCTGATATCGACTGACAAGTAACAGAAGCAAACCATTAATATTGAACCAACCCTTTGTATTTCAGAAAGCACACACGCTGCAGCTCGCGATCAACTCATATCGTTCGCACAGACTCATGAGCATGTTATTTGCATCAACATCAAATAATTTTGTGGTGCAATGTAAAACAATGCTTTGTAAAATAAATTTGACTGTCGTTCAACCAATTAGTGTGAGCCACTGTTGCCAATCAAAACTAAACTGCGATAGATTTAGGTCATTAAGCACTCAAGCGTGCAAGTTTTGGCCTCCCTTTGTTACAGCCCAAGAATCGCCACTGCACTTTTCTTAAGAAGCTATATGCCGAAGCAAGTTACATTCGATTTTTGTTTCAATACTGGTTTGTTTTTTTAACCAAATATGCAGAGAGAATAAACAAAAATGTTGCTGTGAAAGCCTTGAAATAAAGCTCTGATTGTGAAATAAAAAGGCATTTGGAATTACTTGGTATATATACAAAGCAAAAACATTTTTTTTAAATAACAATTAATTGATGATTGATCGTTAACGTTATCAGCAATCGAGTAACGTAATTTCTTGAAATTGACACTTCATACAATGCCTGAATGTTATTCAAACTCTCTAATGTTTGCTCAGGCTTATCAGCATAAAGCACAGTTAAAGTTTAAGCACATGTGAAACTATCCTGGGAATTACCTATTCATTGACACATTTATTGTCCAATTCCAGACAGTATAAACTTTCCTCAGTAATTGAAAGACATTGTTGGACCTTCAGAAAAGTACTTAAACACTGGCGCAACAGCAAGTTAGGTTGAATTCTCACAACTTTGCGCACCTGAAAAGGACATAATTGCGTAGAAAAAGAGACAAAACCAACCCTGGAGTGTGAAAGTTATATTTGTGGAGTGGAAATGTGATTTGTAGATGGAAAATGGCAGTTATTCTGATGCTGCTTTTCCATTACACCGTTTTAGCACTACTCGCCTCTTCTCGAATCGACTCTACTCCGTTTCGGACATTTTCCATTACAACAAAGTACCACCTCAACATGGGTGGGGTCATCATAGCAAGTATCACTCTCTGGGGCCATTTTTGAAAATATTTCTGTTGGGCGTAACCAGACCCTATTTTGAGAATCAGGGTCCGACGGTTGTTCTTTTTTTATACCTTGTTCTTTATATTAATGCTTACGGTCATTGCCTGCCGGGTCTTGGAGGCAAGCTTTACCCATTCAATGAAATTATGTGAATGTCCTTTGCTAGTTTGCTGTTTATTCAGATCACACATCAGATATTCAACATAAGAGAGTAAGACAAAACCAGTTTGAAAGAGGTTCTCTCTGTCTGCACTGAGTTAAGAAGATTCTGGACGGACGTTTCTCAAAGCAAACAGCTATTTCTTGGACAGTGATCAGACTAGCAGGGCTTCCAATCTGTGCAGGCGCTACTAGAAATTGAGTTCGCTGTCTATTAAATTGCACGATTCAGTTATGTGATAAACTGAGTCTTATACTCTCGGCCGTCTCATATTAAAGTTATGAAACTCATTGAGTAGATTTTGGGTTGGTCAAAAGACGCAAAATTCACTCAACTCGCGTCGTACCTTTCATAAGCAAATAGAATTTTGTGTTCTTTGCGTCTGGGTATCAAGCCGACCCAGCACTGGCATCTGCACTTTGTGGAATTTTCTCAAGCTCAATGTCCATGATTGTAATTGTGCCACATTGTATCAACAGATTAAACTTTTAAACAGTTAAGTGTTTGTTGTTTTTCTACTTCAAAAATTTTGGTCGAAGTTTAATTAGAACCTGACGTTGACGCATGGTCTTGGTAGTCGGCCGCAAGTATTAATTTGCTTGGAATGTCATACTGTCATTAATAATTTCTTTCCACCGCATGTCACGGCACTATTCTTTCAATCATGACACTGTAGTTTCGCCACGTTTCGCATTTTTTGCTGACACACACAAAAAAAAAAAAAAAAATGGATGACATCTTCCTTGATGCTCAAAACGGACGATCAGTAAATTAACATCACTGCAAAAATAATAATAGTCTCAATAAATGAATAAATAAATAAAAGAGCCACCATTTCGACGTGACTGATGGAGGAAACTCTACTTTTTCCTCAGAAAAGAGATTGAACAAATATCTTTCTCGTTTGTGAAAACCTGCGAGGGGGAAAAAAGGTTTTTAAACTTCAGAAAAAAAATCTTATCGGTCGGTGGCAATTTGATGGGTCGGTCGGGTTACGCCCAGCAGACATATTTTTAAGGATGGCCTGGCCAATCAGTGGCCTGCAGTCTGTTGAAGTCACATTTTCGGCTCGACTAAGCTCACTTGGAACCCCGGAGGATTAAGTACTAAAAAAGTAGCTGGTACCAGGTACTATGACCTAATGGAAAACCATAAAAACAGTGTAGAGTCGAGTCAAGAGCCGAGTAGGTGCTAGTGGAAAAGCCCTATAAATGGCACAGACTGGAGGGCTGATGGCATTGATTATTTGGAGGAAAAATTCAATGGAGGAGAGTTTTTCCTCTTGCAGTGTGAGTAATACTGACTCTGCATGGAGTATCTCTATCTTACTTCTAGCCAGCTTGCTAACTAGCCAACTATTTCTTATTTTCGGTGATCACCGTGATCACAGAGCTGGTTTGACACATTGGCAAACAAGAGTAGCCGTTAACCTTTTCCAAAAATACTGCATTTGCTGGCATATTGCTCAATGTGGCTTTTTATGCCGCCGTAAATGAAGTTTCAGGGGCATATAGTTTTTCACCAGTCCATCTGTCCGTCCGTCCGTCTGTCTGTCTGCACTTTGCCATGGCTATAACTTTTGATAGGCTCATGATAGGACTTTGATACTTGGCATATGCATTGCTTGTGAGAAGGCATTTCGGATGGGGTCATGACTTTTGACCTTGTGACCTTGACCTTGGAGCATGATGTTTGGTGACAAAAACTTTAACATGGGGCCAAAATTTTTCATTAGCTAGAAATAGGCATTTGATACCTGGCATATGTATTCCTTAGGATAAGGCCTTTCTGATGAGGTAATGAATGTTGACCTTGTCACCTTGACCTTTAACCTTTCATTGACTCATGATAGGCCTTTAATGGTTAGCATGTGCATGTTATCTACGGGGGCATCAGTGTTTCACAAACACATCTTGTTGTTTCAGAATTTCTACCATGTTCAACAAAACTGAATGCTGAGGTTTTGGCTGGTTTAAAATGAACAGCTCAAGCACTTTGAAGGACCCCTTGGTACATTTGTTGCACCTTTTTGTCCAATCTCAGGTGGCATATTGCCTGCTTTTTCCTGGTAGTGGAATGTTAGTTCTGTTAAAGTAAGGTATATTTCAGATATTACTGTGTTATTGAGCTATACTTGTTCCTCATAAGGTGTGGAAAGTGTTTTCATAAGCATGCAAGCTTGGATGAGGGAACTGCTAGCTTTTCACAGCAGGGTGAATTTTCTGACCATTAAATAAGCAGATCCCTTAATGAGTATGAAGGCCGGCTAGTGGGACTTAGAATTTTGACCAATTTATCATGGAGACAAGGTATGTTTTGGGTTTGGAGAAGTTACTAGTGGCCATTGATGTCCAGCTGCGCCTATGTCAATATACTCATGCTAAATTAAACTAGAAAATCAGAAATTCATATTAAGTATCATACGTTAAAAGTTGTCAAAAATGTTATTATTTTATAATTTGACAGTGTGTCATTTTGAGGGGTCAGAGTTTGGGGAGCCACCTGGAGAGCTGTCTTATTTGGCTCCTAAAGAGTAGATCATTTAGCATGTCATGCTTAGATGAAGAATTTTTGTGGTCCAGGAGTCCATGATCCCAGAAATGTATTGTTTTAACTCCCAACCATTTTCAATCCTCAGTATTATTTTTTTTACTATTTCAATGCTGAATTTTCATGAAGATTTTTTTCTTATTTGCAGCCCTTTTTCAAGACCAAAATCATGAAAATAAACTGAAATATGACAGAATTTTAAATGCTGCAAATGTCTTGTGTTGTGCCCTTGGATCCGGAAACGAGGCATAATGACACAAATACTTATGCCTTCTCGGTTTGTACTAAAATGTAGACATAACATAACACATATTTAGTGGCACGGCAGCTGTGTGCTGAGATTGGTGACTGGTTGGGAGAAACTGGGATGACGCCTTGTGTCCTGATTGGGCAACGGTCAGTCTTGGCAGAGGGCGTCCCCATTAAATTAGCCAGAATGGAAGGTGGACCTTGATATATGCCAAAGCCCTGAAGTACAAGACACCTTTCCCAGTCTCTCATTTTGGACCACGCAGTTTTGATTTATTACAATCGTCATCCATATGTTATGGCCCCAATTTGTTATGACATAAGACAGCAAGGGATGACAGACAAAATTTTAAAACTTAAGCAGATTTTATTTAACAAAGACTAACAACTGACCTACAATTTATACAACTGACCAAGATTAATATATACAAGAAAAAAAAATATTTTACAGTCCCTTGAGATGGGGTTGCTAGGTGATATCCTGGGACAGGGAAATGCTCCAACACAGGCTTCACAGGCCTTGAATAGAATCCTTGCAATTTCTCCTACTACTTTACTTTCTCAATTATATACTCTTTTGCAGCACCCTCCCACCTTCCAGACTTTTTTCAATTCTCTGGGACTTCCCCTTTCAGACATGCACAGGACATGCCCAAACCTAGCTCCAGACTGGGCTTAACAAAAAAAGGTCAAAACTGCCACCTAGTGGCATTTTTTCACACTATAACGAAAAAAAACCTACGAAACTGAACTAGTGAACCTAACCGACAAGGAGCTATTCGCCGGAGCTCCGGCAGCTTGAGCTAGCTCTGGAACACTACAGTGCCATCCTGAGGGGTGGTTAATCCTGACTTTCCTTCCGGATTCACAAATCCAGGCCTGCCTGCCTTCTTTTATATGCAAAATCATATCCCAAGAAAAACGTGACCGTGACACTTGTCTCAGTTGAGCCAGATTCCCCCTCTCTATGAACCTCAAATCTTGAATTATAAAGCATTAAGGGGTCTTCAGGGTAAAGTGTAGAAGTAACCATCGTAATGTAAAAACTAAGATATGAACAAACTCAACATGATTTTAAACTCATAAAATGTAGTATTTTGATAAGAATTTACATGATGATGTTTGTCCTTCACAGGCAAAGATGACCATGACTTCAGATCACACTAGGTTGGGGTGGGTGCAGAGGTGGCTGATCAGGCCAATCTTCGCTCGAAATAGTCTATTGCAGTGGGGGCAGGGAAAACGGGGCTGAGCCAGGCTGGGTGGTGGAGTTCTCGCGGTCTTTTCTTCGCTGGCGCTTCTGCTCTTTGGCCTTGATACGCTGCTCCGCGAAGTTTGCAGCGCCCCAACTCACAAGAGAGCGCCAGGTGGAGCGTTTTTCGGTGGTCTTTTCCCAGGTGGAATGGGGAATGTTGCACAGCTTGAGGGCCTCGTTCAGCGTGTCTTTGTACCGCTTCTTGGGTCTGCCGAGTTGTCGCTTGCCAGAGGAAAGCTCCCCGTACAAGAGTCTCTTTGGGAGGCGGCAGTCATCCATGCGATGGATATGGCCGGCCCATCAGAGCTGGGAGCGCAGTAGGATGGTGTGAATGCTCTCCAACCCAGCACGCTGGAGCACTTCAGTGTCAGGGACCTTGTCTTGCCACTTGACACGGAGAACGGTTCTGAGACACCTCATGTGGAAGGCATTGAGCTGTTAGGCGTGGCGACTGTAAACAGTCAAGGTTTCGCACGCGTAGAGCAGGGATGGTAGAACGACTTTACATAATTAAATTATAATTACATAAAGAATTTACATAGTTGCCATGGAAACGGCACTTTAATGACTGAAAATATTTTGTGGCACTCGTATTTCAATCACCCATGGTCAGATTTTACTCCAATTAGTCTCATATGAAAGGTTTAAGATAGTTCTATGAAATGACATTAGAGTTTTTTGTTTGGAACATTTATGAATTTTCACTGAGCTATGTTATGTAACCATAACGAAAATCGCTATCATCAACTTGCTTCATTTTCAAAATCAACCCCCTTGGGATGTACCTATCCAGAAAATCCTACATCATTTCATAGATCTTTAACAGATTCAACTTCAGTCAAAATTTCAAGTCAATCAGATGAATCTTAATGATTTTATGAATGCCACAAGGTTGAGAATCATTTTCGGTCATTTGCACTTAAAGCCACAGGTAACAATTGAGGCAGAGGAAAAACATAGATTCACGGTGTTAACTGGCATCTCACTGCATTGCTTTATTTATTTTATGTGAAAATAAAAAAATTGAAATTTTTACCCTGAAGACAAGGATACCCTGATAGAAAGGATGCTATCAATCAGTATTGGTCTCAAGTCTATATCTGCAAATTGGTGATCAATAACCAAATCGAATATATTGATTTTGGGATTTTTTTTATGATTTTCACCCTGCAATTCAACAAATTTAAAAAGCTTTTGTCAAGCATTACTTTTATTCCTTTATTATGAATCACTAACTAATCATATTTTATATTCCTGACTGTCATTCAGGGTCTGTACAAGGGCTTCATTGACCCACACATCGTTCTTGTTCTCATTTGCTCAAAAAAAAAAAAAAAAAAACCAAAAGACACAACAAACATTTACCCTATTCAATGCCATTGTATTCACAGAATAGACCACATGTTACCATGTTCACTTCCTGGTTCAGCGCCTAAGTTGCGCCAGTGTTACCATCTATACACTAAATGAGGAACTGAACAAAAGCAGAACATAGCCCAGCACCAACATATCAGTACACGACGAGCCTCACAGTATCGCAGTGTTTTGGAAACTAATATACTGTGCTTTGCAACCGATTTTTCTTCCCAAGGGTAGATAGGTGGGGTTTTTTTCCGACTGATTTTGACAGTCAGCAGTAGGCAAGAGGTTAAATAGGGTACTGCGTAAAAACCCATATTTGGCTTCTGCACAAAGGGGTTAAGTCTGTCAGGGCAGTAATGACACTTATCAAATGGCTTTAGGGTAGAACTGACCCACCATTTTTCAAAAACACTAGCTGATTCATTATGTGAAAATATCAGGACAGAATTAGTGGACTGGAGAAACAGAAAATATAACATCATCATCGTGGTCTCGTTCACATCAGAACTCCAGGGAGGTAGAGGGCAAGACTTGAATCTGCCGTGCAACTAACATTAGCTGTTACTTTGTTTTTAAGAGCCTCTTCCACTTACTTGTTACCAAAATTGACATGAACAGACTTGATCTGCAGCTTCAAGGCTGATCAGTAAGTCTTCACTCAGACACTGTGCCAGAGCTGCTCAAAATACAAAAACACGTGGCAATGTTTACCTTTTCCAAAATGAACACAGCAGTATCGCTCATTTGAGAGGTTAGCCCTGACAGCTTTCTGCCAGTAATCTTCAGTGCAAAAGCTTTTTGAAGACATAGTTAACATTGTGAAAGGGTTTATTCTGACCAAAACTATGAACTTCTAAACTTAAGCAATGGCCTCAACATGAAGCAGTAATTTTGTTGCCTAAATCTAACCAAGACGTTTTATTGCTGAAACCCAAACAAATTGTTTTGTTGCCTTAAGTTACCGTAAAAAGGGGCAATAAGGAATGGCTGGGTAACAAGGGACAATTTTCTCTGGAAGTTTTCAAACGCAAATTCAAGTTTTGTTTCGACACTCCTTGTGATGATACATCATTTTTATGATACCTAGGTAGGTACTTGATATGTGCAACGTGAGTTGGATATGATTCTTTTGGAACTTTCTGATTTACAGCGATAAACAGCTAGATATGACATTTTTTGGAAATAGGAGTCAAGACACCTGGCATTTTTTAGTTATTCTCAATGTATCTTCGCAAGAAACAGTGATAAAAATGTTTTTTAAACATATTGTGTCCCTGATAACCCTTATTATGTGTATAATAGAGCCATCAACTCAAATGAGCGGGTGTCCCTTATATCCCCATGCGTGGGACTATAAGGGACATTGACTAACAAATAAAAATAAAGTCACGTGACCCCACATGCTCAATATGTCCAGTAGTAATATATAGCCTGGGCACTAAGTCACAATGTGACATATACCAGGCCTGCAAAGCAATTATGCTTTGGGAGGCATCAAACAAAATACTGCCGCCCCTCTATAAGTGACTTTGCTTAATGACAAAGGATTTCTCATTTGGCAGCTTTGGCTCCTCCATTTTTGAGGCACCTCCTCACGTCTCTCAGATCCTTGCTGGCTGGAGCAAAGACATGACGAGGAGATGCAAGTGAGGGAAGCAAGGAGATACGTTAGCATAATGAAAAGCACCCCAGGTCAACAATTTCATCTGTCTGGCCCAGGAATACTTCAAGAAACCACTGTCTGTAAACACAGTGCGCCATGCCATCCGCAGATGCCACCTAAGACTCTATAATGCAAAAAGGAAGCCATTGTTGAGCATGATCCAGAAGCGCCGCCGTGTTCTGTGGGCCAAGGCTCATTTAAAATGGACTGTAGCAAGGTGGCAAAGTGTCCTGAGGTTAGACGAGTCCAAATTTGACATCCTTGTTGGAAATCATGGGCGTCGTGTCCTCCAGGCTAAAGAGGAGAAAGACCACCCTCCTGTTATCAGCATTCAGTTCAAAAGCCAGCATCTCTGATGGTATGTAGATGCATTAGTGCCTATGGTGTGGTACACTGGCATGTTTTAAAAAGCACAATGAATGCTGAAAGGTATATAAAGGTTTTAGAGCAACATATGCTCCCCTCCAGATGACATCTATTCCAGGGAAGGCCTTGTGTATTTCAGAAGGACAATGCAAAACCACATGCTGCAGCTTTTACAACAGCATGGCTTCATGGTAGAAGAGTCCGTGTGCTGAACTGGTCTGCCAGCAGTCCTGGTCTTTCGCTGATTTTGAACATTTTGCGCATAATTAAACAAAAAGTCTGTCAAAGGAGACCCAATACTCTCCAGCAGCTGGAAACCTGTATTAAACAAGAGTGGGGTCAAATTCCAATGGCTAAACTCAAGAAACTTGTCTCCTCAATGCCCAGAAGCCTCCACTCTGTGTTAAAAAGAAGAGGGGATGCTACACCATGGAAAACAGGCCCCTGTCCCAATTTTTTTGAGACCTGTAGCAGCCATCAAATAAAAAAATTTTTTGAGCTAATTTTTTGGATAAAATCGTAAGATTTCTCAGTTCCAACATTTGCTATGTTATCTCTGTTCTATTGTGAATAAAATACTGGCTGGTGTGATTTTTTAATCATTGCGTTTTGATTTTATTCACAATTTACACTTTGTCACAACTATTTCGGAATTGGGGTTGTAATTGCTGACTACAGCAAAGGAACAAATATGTCACTAAAACTCACGCCGAATGTTTGAGAGTTGACACACACCTGATAATGTTGAGAGTTTTCAGAGTTTCTGTAATGGCAATTTAAATGAATGATTGATATAAATAATAATAGGTCATGACCTGTTAAGGGATGGGTTTGAGCCTCGCCTGTTGCCAGTTCACCAGCGGCCACTGATCGAAACATATATTCATCATCTATGTCAAGAATTGGAAATTGCCCACAAGCGTTTGGGTATCGTATCATAAAAATGAGGCTACGCATTAGGTCGCTACCCATTTCCATCTCGGTCAAAGGTTGCCCAAGTGCATGCCGACTCGGCGGCAAGTTTCATACACAGCTCCACAGGCAGACAATGACAACTGAACTAAATGGTGATTTATGTTAAGGTATAATATACTAAGCCGTGGGAACAGTATCAAACAGGCTCATCACCCCTTTCTTCACATTATCAAGGTGATAGCATCCAAAGCTAGAATCGGTCTTGAAGAGGCACGGTGTCAACAAAAATATTTTGTATTGTATTTATCTTTGTTTTTTTTTCATTAGCAGTTTATTTCATCTTTGCTCAAAAAATATCTATTACTGCTGATGAATCATTACAATTCTAAACACAATTCTTTGGCTTATACTTTTTTCTACATAGTCACATGCATGGTTGGGTTCAATTACTTCTTTCAATTGCACTTACAATTACTTTTGTTAGCCAAAAGTGAATTACAATTACATCTAGTAAAACCAATTACAATTGCTTTCTTAGATTAAAGGCCCAGGATTGGGGGATAGATGCGGAGTAATGCTTGCAAATGGACATAGAAAAATAAAACAAAATTTGTCTATCTTATTAATTGTTTTGTTTTGTTTTATGGTATGGTATGTATAAACTCAGTTCCATATTGTATTTTGAAACATTGAAGAAGTGTCCCTTCAAAGTAAAATGTTACTCGCAAATTAAAGCAGGTTGCAATCATGCTGTGGTCAACTCAACAGCAGCGAGTACTTAACCAAAAGTGACCGCAAATTTTTGGCAAAACAAAGAAACTTTCCCAATAAGTTATATTTACAGGCTTGGTGTCTACTTTCCCCAAATTGAAATGTTGCAATTATCTTGATGTAGTCTTTCATGTTTGATTAAAGACTAAAATCTCAATTAATTTCTCCAAGATAATGCAGTTAAACAAACACTGAAGTTTTAGGAGTCTGAGAATGTTGAAAATGTAGCGATCAGATGAACGTCATTGAAATTTTAAGATTTAGCACGGTGTATATGCTGTTGCCATTAAATTTATTTCTCTCTCTTTTAAATTGCTTGGGCTGGCATGGGGAATTTGACCACAATGGACTGGGATATTGACACTACTGCATTTATAGGCACACTCACACTGCAATGTGAAACAGCCATTCACTTTTGTTATAAAATATGTACCATGGATATTTATTTGTTATAGAAGATCCAAAATTCTGAGACCACGGAATTGTTTTTGAAACATGTGGCACACAACAGAGAATGTGCACAGTATTTGGATACACTTCATTAAAAATAAAAACAAGTAAAATTAACGAAAATTGTGTCTACTTTAGCAGAATTACGTCATGTTCTATCCTATAACATATTTCCCATATTTCTGAGCAGATCAATGCTGTATTCTGATAAAAAATGCTCCACACCACATATCCCCATGTGCCCCCCCTGACTGATTGTTGGTCCCATCAGCCCCAATGATGATCCCAATCCCATCAGCTGCACTGCCGTGGCGAAGCGCAGACGGACCAAACGCGCATCTTGTGTAAACTGGGGGTTAGGCAACTGAACTTTGAATTAACTTAACTCACCTAAAGCCAAATAACGTAGGCTACAGTGTCGACATTGACATGCAAATGATTCTCATCTGAGTAGCAATGCTGACGACAGCAAAACATTTATCCTATTAATTGCATGTCTGTGACGTTCCACTGAAAATTGGAGTCCTGCTGCAGGGTCCCAGTGGCAAATTTTTAAGTTTACTCAAAATTTTTTTTTTTTTTGCCGTAAAAACAAAAAAAAGTCCCCCCCCACCCCAAGGATGTTCACAAACAGAAAAAGGCACATGAAAATACAGTGTTTAAAGAGTGTGCTCAGTTTGATGTAAATATCTTAAACGGTTTCCGAGTTACAGCCTGGAAACAGTAGGAACGCTGACGTGGACGGGAAACTGTACAATAACAATGGCCCCGTTTACATGGGTCCAAAAATCCTATTTACAATCTGATTGAAAGGTCAATCAGATTCAAAATGTCTCATATAAACACCTCAGCCAATCTGATTCACCCGGATCCAATTGTATTTCGGATCGGATTGTAAGAGGTAGTCTACGCCGATTGATAATCCGCTCCATGCTCCATGCTCCATGTAAACGACTGAGTGGAGCAGATTGTGTTGATAAAGAGGATTGTTCGGTCCGCGCATGCGCTCCTAGTACGTAAGAGGCTCGTAAGTGAAGTGATGTACGCAGAGAGACGTGATGCGCAGGTAAAAAGACAGAATACAATCGGATTCAGCTGGGGCCATGTCAACGCGGATTGAAAGTAGATCTCTTTACTTAAACTTCATGTATACAGATCAAATCAGATTCACTTATTCCGATCGATTTCAATCAGATTGAGGAAAACTACCCATGTAAACGCGGCCATGGTCTCCCCTCCCTCCGTAATAATTTATTGATTTATATATTTATTTGCATGGCATCTATTACACATGCTTTCCAATATGACCAGCCAATGTCGCTGTTATGGCCTCTCATTTAAGTCGTTGCCAGGCATGTGTATTTGTTAATCTCACTATTTGCTCGCTCGTTTGGAACTTTCAAGCCGAATTGTATCGAGGAAATAAAATTGGTTAATGGACAAGATTTACATCCCTCTAAATTGGCTTTTTTAGCACTTGTTTTGAGTAATAATCACCATTGACAATTGGTGACTCGTCATCCAGGTTTGTCAAGAGTGCACTAAACTAGTTATGAGGCTGGAGACCAAGGGGCTGATTAGAAACAGAAGGGCAGTGACACTGATGGGTTAGATGAGAAAGCACAAATATGTCCTGCAAAAAGAAAATTTGCAGACAAGCACAGAAAATACAGACGTGCTGGCCAAATACCTGTCCCACATTTGAGAGGCAAATATGAATGATCTGTATTTTCAGACAGTTGAAGTGACCTCAGTCCCGAATACATAGTTTATCTCGGAGTTCAACTTGGGTGCCATAAACAATAAATTTGAGATTCCTGACAACTTTAAAGTTTGAAAAATGCTGATCATTTGGCCCGACTTGTTACCTCACCCGATGTTATCCAATGCTGACCCATAGAGACAACAAAGGAAAGGAACCCAGCGCAAACACACACAGACCACACATAGGCAGGCACACACTCAATGGACTGGTGGTACTCACACTGATCTTGAAGCTGTGGATGGATTGGTCCAGGAATTGCACAGTGCAAACCAGCTTAGCCCTCATCCTCTCTCTCCCTTCTGCCGTGTTCTCCTGCACGCCTAACCTCGAATTCATGCCCAACACAAGCAGCCTGAGGGACCCAAATACAAAGATATTACTGCTCTTCCGCACACCCAAGTCCTCCTCTTCCGCACACCCACTGACAGCCAGTTACTTCTCATCCACAGACACAGTTACTACTTCCACACAATTACTCTTCCACACACCCCACTCGTGGCCCAGCAAGGTCACAAGATGCAGCAGCAAACCATTCTTATGTATCCATGATAGGACTCATTTGTACCAATTAAATAACGTTTGTCATATTTGTTTGACTGATATATATATATTTTTTTTCCCCATACGTAATCCACACCGATATAAACTTTTATTTTGTCCAGAATGTATGCAGTGTCCGAGAACCAAATTAAAATTAGCTGTTTCACTTTAAAATAATTTCAGTTACTGATCAGTAATGAGTTAAGTAAAAAAAAAAAAAATCATTTCTTATGTAATATTCATGCATTTTTAACTGTTAATTTAGGTCTGATCAGTGTCAAATCTATTACCAATTAAACTTTGAATTGTTAGAGTAGTAATAATGGTGTCCAAATGGAGTTTCAGTGAGATTTTTTTGCATCAGGAGACTGTAGAAATATATGTTGTTAGAAAATATCACCATTAATGAAAACTTTTTGTCAGTGTCTACTTTTTGTAACAGTTTGTATTGCAAAAACAGGCGTTTGGAATGACATGGACAGTGGGCTCAAAAATTACTAGCACCCCTGACTGGCAATGCACAAACAATCCTTTAAAAATTCTAGAAAGTATATTTAGAGAGAAACTCAAAGTAACAACATGTAACAATTACTGTACGATAATAACGTTCCAATGGAACCAACCAAAATCATTTACTGATTTTACTTCTTTTACCTCTCTGCATCTCTCTGTGACTACTGGGTCCATTTGAATAATCTTGGTATTATGATTAAAGTAACACCTTGTGGGGGTTTTGTCATGGTGTAAGAATCAGTGTATATATCACTGCGTCAGAGTAAATGAAGATGGACCACAGCATAAATGAAAACATATCATGTGTGCCTTGAAAGCTTTCCTTTTATCATTTTTGAAATTATTCGATTGCAATCTGAAACCTCAAAAAATTACTGTGAGATTCTGATTCAGGAACCAATCGCGAGACCCAGGAGATGCAGCAAAATTGTATTCTATTAAAGCTGAGAGGTCAACCCCCGCAGGGCAGAGGGCAAAGCTACAGAGTTCAATCCAAAGTCTGAATCCCAGGGGCGTAATCCAAATCGCACACAGGGCAGCAAACACAAAACTCAGGGTCAGGTAAAGCTGGTACGCTACACGGGCACAGGAATATCAAAGGTAAAGCCAAAATCAGAATCTGGGACATTCCAGTCAGAAGTATACCACTGAGAGTACAAGGCATCAACAATCGCAGCACAGGAAAAACGTTCTGACAAGAGGTGTTTGTGAAATGACTGCTTAAATACACGTATGGGAAGTCACATGTTATGATAGGGAACAGGTGAGCTGGATGAGACTAATTAACAAAGGAAAGAACAAGAGGAAGTTCCTAACCACATGAAATTGGCGAAAGCCAAAACGCGGACAGGGATTACACAGACGGCCTATGACAAACCAACGGCTCCGGTTAGGGAGTTCTAAAGTGCACAGAGTGAGAGGCAGAACCGTGATTAACAAGGTGCAGAGAATCTGCATAAGCACAGCAAAGTAAATTGAGTGAAGGCAAGGGGCGAAGACTAGAGCAGAGCGAGTGCTGAGAGCTTGTAAGTCAATTAGTAATGTGCAGCTATACAATGCCTTGTGTTTGTTAGTAAGTTAGTACTATAGACAATGTTAGTTAGTGTTAGTAATTTATCTAAAATAATAAACTGTTAGTATTGAGAGTAAAGATAGAACAGCAAGGCGAAGGGAGCAAACGGGATTGGAAGGAATGTTTGGAAACCCAGAAACCATGAAATCACCTGAAACTGTGGCGCACAAGACTGGGGAAACAAGTCGCCATGGTCTACAACATCCCCCGCCAATAGTGTGCTTCTCATTTTCGAACTCCATCAAGGCCTTTATGGTCTGAAGCTACACACCAAATTTGGTTGTCCTATCTGTAATAGTTTCTGAGAAAAGTTGTCCCCTTTCTCTCGGACGGACGCACACACGCACGCACTCTGAATTTTGTCTGGATTCTGGTTCCGGTCAAGAGAGCGGATCTGAAATTTACCAAATTCACCACAGAAAAAGCGTTCACCAAAATAAAACTTTAAATTCTGGTGCAACATCGATTTCTATCTCCGGTTTTGAAACATTTTATTCATTTAAACATGGACATACAAAATTAAATTAAATTTAATTAATTAAAAAATTTCACTGCATTTTTATTAGCTTGGCGCATCCGTTGAATTTCCAGATCCTGTCTCTCTCGCCCTGGTTCCGGTTGCTTACCAAAAAAGCCACTAAACGGCCCCAGACTAGGCTACATCAGCCAATATAAGGAATCTAAGGAAGGGGTCTATTCTTCCATGCGCACAAGTCGAAAAAAAGCGTGTAGCTACGCGCTTTTCAGCCTACGAGTATTCTCCCCTCAACTTAAGTCTGTGCATTACGCGCCCCGAAAGGCAGTTACGCGCTTGGGGCGGAACAAGGCCAAAATCGGGCCGTTTCTGGGCGTTTCTCAGGCAAAACACACTTATGCGCTTTTTCTGTTCAGCGTTTTTGAGGGCTGTATTAAGGTCAAGCGCCAACATAAATCGAAATAGAATATTGCTTTTGATGTCCGTTATAGGCCGAATTTTAACATAAATTTTATTTTATTGAACACGGTAAAGGTTGCGACATTCAATTTTTGATTGTTTTTCCTTATTTCTAAACTACATTTCTCATAGCCATAATAAATTATCAAACAAAATCATCACATGATATTACACAACAGCCTCTTCTCCAATTAGTTCAATTACAAACGCATAGCAATTAATTAATACGAGTATACATAAGATCATCATTCTACCATGCCCTTAAAATCCTGCATTTGCTTGCACTCTTGCGTGATTGGAAAAGAGTAAGAGGAACGCGTCGAGCGCGAAGGCGACCACGCATAAATCGGCTTCGTTTAGACATCCTGGGACTAACAAACACCGAGTGCATCCAGCACTTTCGTCTGGACCGTGCATGAAGCAATCATCCATCTCTGCCGACTTTTGGATTAACAGCTACCCAGCCGCAGCAATCACCCACAAAACATACCCGTGGTCATCTTGGTTACAACTGCGCTATCGGTCCTGGCATCTGGGTCGTGCCAGAGTGGCTGATGATGTCATGCACATATCATATGAATCTGTGTTAAGGTGTCTGAAACAGTTCGTTGATGCTCCAAGTTCTTCTCCATGAACTTCCACTGCAGAAAGAGTGGATGCCACCTCCTTCTCCAGTCCAGTGAAATGCACAGAGGATGACAGTTGCCCAATACCTGTTGCGTGCACACTTCTCCGGTGTGCAGAGAGCCTGGCTTTTACAGCGTCCAGCAGATCTCTCCATTTATGCTTTAAATCGAGGATACTACGCTTACGTCTCCCCACCGAAGCCACATCCAGAACGATTCGCAGCTTTCTTCCTCGGATCAGCCTTCAGTGCCCCCTTGCCAAACTACACCAACATCTGTAAAATTTGGTTTTCGGCTTTGGCTTGATGTCGCCATAATAATAATCTAAAAAGTTGTGATATACTCACAAGGGAGAAGATTGATTTTCTAATTGAGGATATCTGTATTAACTAACTTGTGTCTTTGTAAAAAAATTTTTTACCATTGATAATAATGTGTATTTTAATGTGTGAATAAAGATATTATTAAATAGGCTACTAGAATGAGCCCTACCTTGGCCAATACCAAAGAACTACCCATCTGTTAATCAATTTTAGCCGATAAAGAATTTCCGACATGGGAAGACTCATCATTGGTAAATGGGATAATTGATTATAATGAAGTATTAGGCACAAGTTTAAGTGAATGTGTTGCTCAAATCAAATGGGACATAATAGGCTACAGATGTGTGATTGCTGAGGCGGTTTCCGGGCGGGGGGATGACCGCGTGCGGGGTAAGAATCCTTTGTTAAAGCGTTTCCATGTCCTTCAGTTGCAAACCTGACATCGAAGTAGTTTGAGATTTCAAGTGCGCAATTTCTAAATGAGATCATATAAACTGTCTTTGATTGTTATTTTGTGAGACTAGAATGTTCCCTTTGTCTTCTTCCCTGTCTTCCACGGAACAAACAGGCTGGTGTAGGAGGGGCACATTTTCAATGATCTGATTGCACTGATTGAGAAGCGCTACATTCTTTATTTATTATTTAATTATCGCGGCAATTTGTTTGTATGCATCGCTTTAATGCCATGGTGGCTAGAATAAGAAATAAAAAGTAGATGTCTGCATTACTTCTTGTAATTGGCACAGACATACAAAAGGCCTACTATTACAGCGGCATATTGTCTGCCTGCTGATAAAACCTTGTATCTTCAAAATGATACATTTCACAGGAAAATAAAAAGTAAATATAAAATTAAAAAATAATAATAAAATAATATTTATTGAGAAATATACTTTAAAATAAAAAAGTTTAATTTTGCATTTAAGAATAGTGGACATACGTGTTTTTTTTTCTTATCAGTTTGGAGATGCGTGGTTTTATCAGCAGGCTGACGATATTCAAATTTAAAGTCTGGTTTGCGTTTTCCATGGACCACAACTGCATTTTCATGGTTAATCAGCAAATCCTTGTTCCATGTTTCAGGGTTATTATAGTTAACGAAAACTAAGACTAAAACTAGCTGTGAAAAAATAATTTAGTTAACTGAAATAAAAATAAAAATATCAATTTTTTGAAAAACGAAAACTAAATAAAAACTACAATGGACAATACAAAACTAACTAAAACTAAACTGAATTGCAGATAAAATTAGCTTCGTTTTTGTTGATAGTTTCGTTTTCTCCCTCGATTACTGTCCTGTTCAGTCAGAGTTAACCGGTTGCTTCCAGAGGGGGGAAGGATAGCGGCTATTAGCTGCCGTAGTTGCTGCAGGCGTCAGCCGAAGATGATGCTTCACGTGCACAATTCAGCCAAAAGGGTCTAGCTGCAAACGCACGGGGGAGTGGAGCTCCACTACTTCTCTAATTCAGCGCCTTCATAAGGGCTCATAGTCCATTTGGGCCCACAAAACCCACAGTAGACGCCATGACAAAATTATTTGGAATAGATTTACCTCATGTTAATACTAATGCATCAGAGTTTAAACAAAGCCACTAAGGCATGCAATATTGATGAAATACATTTCAGTAACCCCCTTCTTTGAAAATGGTTCAATCCATGCTTCATGCTCGTATTGGAAAATTGTTTGTGCGTTTTTTTCTGGCGAGGTCGCGAACTAAGGCAGCAAACAGGGATCACCGTCCTTGCGAATATGATGTCCAAGAGCAAACAAACAAACGCACACAAATCTGGACGCCAGAAAAGACTAGAGGGAGGACAGGAAGAGCAAAGCAGGGGTCCAGAACAGTACAAAATTCTTTTCAAAGAGAGGTGAGAGTATTAAACTAGCTTGCTATGTTAGCTGTTCAGGCTAGCTATTCAGCTGCTAACGTTACGTTAAAGTAACATGCAGTCAGCTGAGTTAATAATCGCCTGACAAGAATGACATTACTCAGTTATTAACGGTATCATAAACAGAAAAGATCGGTATGGTTATCATTCACCAGCCATCATAATATGCCTTCAAAAAATTTGGTAGCAGCAGCCTAGGACACGTTCCTCCGTCCTTATGAGTGGTTACTGCATACTCAGCTCTCTCTAGCTGTAATTGACTGTACACGCTAGGTTTGGCTAGCGAACTACATGTAGTCAGTGCGGTAACCTTTGGTGTAACTTAAATAATCGCTTGTCAAGGCTGACATTACCTTTACCTTAATTGTTTAATAAAACTAAACTGCTACGTTAGCCTGTTGGCATAAGTCTTGCTCACGCAGGGGGTAATTTTACAGAGCTTGCCCTCCTCCTAACAATAGCAAAATGAAGCTGGGTGCTTAGAGCTATGGTACTGAGAAGCCCATTTAGATTCTGTTTATTCCAAGACTCGGTAGGTTAGTTCTTCATCAGTTGTTCCATGGAGCATAACCATAAATGTTTACGAAAGTAATATGAAATGGAACAATTAAACCTTAATGCACTGCTACTTCAGAATCAGCTGTAGTCACTTCATCTGAACATGACCCAGCAATAGATCCTCACCACCAGCAGTCTGAATGTTTTTGATGGTGAGTATATAAGTGAATAAGACAACTAATAATTCATAATTCACATGATGATACTCTCTTTGTTGAGTGGTTAATTTTAAAAAGGAAAAATTGGGTGTATTGCATTAGGCACTGTCAAGAACACTGAGAAACAGAAAAATAATGAATAACATCATGATATATTTAAAGAGTGGCAACGTAAAGTCGGGGGCGGCGGCCCACGCCGAGGGGCCCCAGAATTCCAAGCAACTGCCCTGCGCACATACAGTGAAGAAGATGCTTAGCTCTCAAAACATGGCAAAAACTGTGGAAATAACTGAGCATGATGACTGTATGGGGTGAGATGGATTGGATTTTTTTTTCCCAGTTATATTAGTATCATCAGTGTCACATGTTAAAAAAGATGATGGTTAATGAATACAGGATTAAAAAAGGACTCAGTAAAAACATATTTGCTGTCATACATTCTTTTATCCTTGTCAGCTTCTACAAATTAAGGCCTTCCTCTTAATAGCTGAAAAACTAAAACTAAGACTAAAACTAAATAAAAACTAAACTAAAACTACTGAATTCCTCAAAATAAAAACTAAACTAAAACTGCTTCATCACTTGTTCAGCTAACTAAAACTAAACTGAAATAAAAAAGCAAACTTTAAAACTAAATAAAAATAAAAACTAATGAAAATTTCAAAACTATATTAACCTTGCCATGTTTTCCTGACAGCCATAATCAATGAGTAGAGAGTCTGCCTCTCTTTTGGTTTAGTCACACCTCTTTGATAAGACCGCCTACATTCTGAAGTTAAGCGCTGTGGGCGTGATCAAAGCGCGTAGGGGAGAATACGTTTAACTCAAAAGCGCTTAACTCGAATCACGTAAAAAAGGACTTGCACGCAATTGGGAGAATGGACCCTTATGTGCTTTCAGAACTCACGCAGAATCACACAAGGATTCCCAGTCAAAAAACGACTGTTGAATATTTAGTGAAAAATTATATTGAAAATACTACAAACAAACCAGTAATGCATTTATATTGTTGCACTATTTAACCCCTTTCTGGAGATGTAGACGCTCGCGTCTATAGACCTGCAAATTTAAGCACTTAGTTACAGTACTTGACCACGAGATGGCACCCCCGGATCAGCCATTGAATTTTCCCAAGCTGGCAGAGATGAAACGCGATTTAGAGTATGGAGAACTTCCCTCCAATCCCTGTTTTTCAGGAGTTGCATGAATTAAACTCCTCAGCTAAGCCTGATGTGCAAACTGGTCAATATCCTTGGCCATAGTGTCGATCCAGTAGTTTTAAAAAATTATCACTTAAGTTGCGACAGAAAAAAACCTAGTACTCTGTAGCAACCATTTTAGCTACAGTGAGCCAACAGTATTCAAATTAGTGGTTAAAAAAAATACGTTTTGTGAAGCAAAAAATCCGACATTGTATTGATTCTCTTACATTCTACTGTCAATTACAGTCATCACACACAAAATATGCGTAGTTCCCTCCCATGGATTAACTCGTAGACTCCTCCTTTGACAAATTCAGCGCTCCCTTCTATCCACACAAGTACTGGTGTCGATAGCTAGTCACTCAGTTATATACTCAGATTCATCTGCATAACTCTACAGTTATAGTTCATGCCCTCGTGAAGCTTCCCCGGTAACAATGTATTGATAGACTCGTTTCTTATCCAATTCACGAGTGTTAAAACTTTCCTCAATAACTGAAATACATTGATCAGACAATAAGAATAGGATACAAAGCCAAGGGTAAAAGTAAGGTCGGTTGTATTCTTAGAATGTTGCCCAGGGGTTGCGCAGCTGAAAATGACGCGATATCAAAGAAACAAAGACACCCGAAACCGGCCTGAGGTGTTCAGTTTAATTTATGAGATACATGTTGTATGGACGCGGTCAATGGGAATTATTCCGAATGAAACAGTTCTGGAGGGTTCCTTCTACCCGATACATCTGTCTCTGGAGGAGGGCATCAATGAAGAAAACAGGTAAAACTTCTACTCTATTTGCATTTTGCTCGAATATGGCTTTTTGCTGTAGAATTTATACCGCGTTCAAAGACATCAAATGCCGAGGTTTTCGTTTCTCCAAATGCATGCAGCACACGCACGTCGGTAGATCCCTCGGTCCGTTCATTACACCATTCTGTTGAATATGGAAACATGGGTCGTTTGATATTTTTCTGAAAGTGACGTTTCTGTTCTGTTAAAATAAGGTGCATTTCAGAATTCAGATATTACGGAGTTAGTGAGTTTTTACCCTTATAAGACCTAAGGTTATGAGCTCGGATGTGAGAGCGGTCAGCTTTTCATTGCAGTGTGAATGTTATAGCTGTTTGATCAGCACTTTATTTCATGCTTGGGGGACTTCGAAGAAAAATGGACAATATTGTTCACTTTATTATGAAGAAAAGGCATGTTTAGTGTTTGGAGAGGTTACTGGTGACCAATGATGTTCAACTGCACTGATATTGATAAATTTATGCTAAACTCAACCAGAAAATCATTAGTTCATGCTAAATTTCATGCCCCAAAAGTTAATTTGTGTTAAATATATGATTAATGTATGATTTGACAGTGAACCATTTTGATGGTTCACTGTCAAATCTCTTTGGGGAGATTCTCTTTGGGGAGACACCTGGATAGCTGTCTAATTTGGCTCAGAGCAAGCGGGTAATCCAGAATGCAATGTTCAAGATGAATTGTACTTGTGGTCAAGAAGTTTATGATTCCAGAAATGTATAGTTTTAAGCCCCAGCAGTTTTTCAATTGTCAGTATAATTTTTTTTTTTTTGCTAACTCAAAGTAGAATTTTCATGAAGATTTTTTGTGTTTGCAGCCCCTTTTCTCCACCAAAATCATAAAAATAAACTGAAATACGATGGGAGTCTAAATGCTTCAAGTGTCTAGACTCAATTGAGCCAAAGTTTTTCGGCCTATAAAGCTGCAATCTTGAATTATAAAGCCTTAAATCAGGTAACACCTAAATAGCCAGATTTGGCTTCTGCGCAAAGGGGTTCAGTACAAGTGAATGGCCCATGGACTCAGTTTGACGTACCTGAACGCAAGGCTCATTCTCAGGCTTTGTTTGTGCGATTAAGGTGGTTTAGGACTCGTTGGAAACGTCAAAGCCCATATAATCAAATGGCAAAGCCTGACTGACAGCATCGCAAGCAATCACAGAAAGGAAGATACAATGCAAGCATGCAGAATGCTCTGGAGCAGACATCCTTTGAAACAGGGGTTCGGAAAAAAAAAACATGCATGGAGACTGGCAGATCTAGTTTTGATATAACACAGGCATGCTAACAATAGCAAGTGCAGATTTACCCTTGAACAGTTTTGTATTACAAAATATCAAAGATAAGAAACATTTTTTTTGCTCATCTCTGTAGAATGAAAAGTGTAAGCCTGCTGTTTTTTGCTGTGTGTGGTGTCGATTTAAAACGGCATGGCTTATATCATTGGAATCTGTGGACTTTTTTCTTTCATTTGATGTATCATTTCTACACTGAGCACAAATTCAGTAGAAACGCGAGCGACTGAATGCTGATATTATTTTATCTTATGTTTTGCTCCATGCTTATTTCCTTGCTTTGTGCTTGAATTTTATTCAGTTGAGCTAAAAATTTTCAACGAGCTTTTTGCAGAGTTTCTTCCCGTAAAGTAAATAATTAATATTTGGAAACATGCTGTATTGATGATGCATAAGGATCGCCCCTGGCACTGGGTTTAAGAGGTTAATGAGAAATCGGTTTCCTCCAAACCAAGGTTTCACAATTAATGGCACTCTTCAGGATTATTGTAAATAACATCTACAAAAATTAAACAAGGTATTAAATCCCACTAATTTAAGTTTTACCTTAGTGTTGAGGAACTATATTGAGCAATTACACCACTTCCTGTTTCACTAGGGTAAAAGAATGAGGTAACACCCTTTGTAATCCAACACCAGACTTCTTCTAACAAATGAAGAAACAAGACTCAGGACTTTCCATTTAACCTTCTCTTCAGTGAAAAAAAATAAAGGATTAAATCAAAGCTTTTGGGAATAGCTTACAAGAGAGCTTGCTTGCTAATCGTTAATACAGCTAAAAACAAGACAGACATATATGAAAAGGTCACTTCCAGCTTCCTGCTCCGTGAGCCCCATCAGAAATTAATTCATTACACAAAACCAACAAGAACAAAGCCTCTGGTCTTTTTTTTTTTTTTTTTTTTTTAATTTAGGATCTCCAATCCCACCTGAATCTGGAATGCTCAACCGGTGAACTATGTACAAAGCTTGCTCGTATGCGACCCCTTGCTGCCAACTCAGGATAGTGAAGACAGTTCACTGCTCTCCTCCAAAGCACGTGCCCGTCAGCCACTGCTTCTTATACACTCGTTGGTTGAATCTTCGCAAGTTGAGAACAAGGGGGGAGGATACCCGGACATGAACAGACAGAATCTTCCTGACGAGCGGCTATCTGGCCAACAGGAGGCGCTTGAGCAACAAACAGAGCCGTTTATTTATTTTCCCTTACCCGGCAGTCCCTTCCCAATTTGAAACCCTGTAGCCCGATGGCCAATTATGCTGAAAAAGCTGCCGACCACAGCTGGCTGGTACGACCGGGGCTCAAACCCGTCATAGTCACTTCTGCACTGCAACGCAGTGCCTTAACTGAGTGAGCTATCCGGCAGCTCTCTGGTCCTTTTAAATGGTCTTACTTTCTTATTACTCAACAATGAAATATTCAAATCGAATCAAATGAAATGCATAGTGTTTCATTATTTTAACATAAACTGTTTGCATATGTAAATTATTAACTGATGACCTTTTATTATATAAACTCAAGCTATCCCAAATTAAGTTATAACATCCTCCCCCCAATGGACGACAGTTCCATCTAAATTTCTGAGGGGTAAAGCAATTGAACTGGTCTCCGCAATACAGTCCCTGAAGAAGTGCGTGATCACACAAGGCCATCATGGCTTGGAAACAGTTCCTCTATCCTCCCAAGGCTTCCAGGACTGCCTTGGAGTGTTCTCCTCCCCAAGGAGTACAACACCCCCCACTTTCAGCAAGAGGGCTGGGGTGTCTCAGTGATGAGCTGAGTCTAACGGGTATTCTCTCTGTCAGCTGTTTCAGAAGTTGGTCATGAGTAGTTGTCATTTACTCCTTGTTTGCTGTTGGAGGGCGAGCAGCCGCAGACACTGTTTTGGGGAGCATGCAACGGAGCCTCTGGCCCACTAAGAAGTGAGCTGGAGTGAATCTCTCAATTCAGGCTGTCACTCCACACAAGGTTTTTACCCTGCTGTTCCTTTCGAAGCATAGCACTGGACTGAAGAGCTCTGTGTCTTGGCTAACAAGCTGCACACTGACCTGGGATCTGGATTTGAGTTTGGAGCTCACCTCTTCTACTTGAACGAGATCTTTGGCCCCTTCTGACTGATCAGGTGACGTTAGAGCACTGGGTCCGTTCCACCACAGAGTGCACCGCCTCAGGTCCTGCACATTAAAGCCACAGGCGGGAAAGTCTGCTAGGTTGATTTCTGTAACCCTGTTTATTTCCATTTCTGGGCAGAGCTACAAATCCAGTGCATCACTGTCATTGAGTCCGCCAAAAGTTTGAGCGGCGTTCTATCCATTTGCAGTGCCTTCACTAGAGTGCTCCCTTGTTTGGCTCCAATTATCGCCCCCATCAACTCCAGGCGAGGCAGTGTCAGTTTATTGAGTCGGGCCATACTGGACTTGGAAGCGACTAGGCTGGTGCTTTTTTTCTCCATCATTTGTTTCTCCCAACACAAATGCAACTGCATTGTAAGCTCTTTTGCTCGCACCACAGAACATGTGCAGTTTCAAGGTGTACTTGTTCTGTGGATGAACGTCTGTTTTGTACCACCATGGCATGGATAACTGGTGCAGTTGCAGGAGCTTTGAACACCATTGCAGCCTTTTTCCTGCCAGATCAGGGGGCAATTAATCATCCAAGCAGAGGCCTCGATCCCATATTTCCTGGAACAGGCACTTTATCCTGATTGTGAAAGGGGGGGACAAATATGCAGGCAGATGATATCAGCATACTTTTCTGTGTTCTCCCTTTCTTTCAGAATGAGCAGCAAGCCCCGAAGGTCAAAAACAAAATCATCAGTTGCTGGTCTCAGTACTTGACCGAGAATTTTCATGTGTCACTGGCTCTGTAGCACAGTCCATCAAGCTCTTCGGCCATCTTTTCTTTAGCTCCTGAGAGTTTGCCATCCATTTGCAAAAGTGCATACCTGCCGTAGACATGATATCCCTGGCTATGGTTGTCATTGAGAGGGCCTCTGATATTTCCCTTTAACTCACGATGAAGTCATCAACATAAAGTGAGGTCCTAATGGTCTCTTCTACTTGTGGATGTTCTTATTCATATTGCTTCAGATGCTTTCGGATGGTGGCTGCGAGTAAGAATGGGTTGAATGAAGCTGCAAAGATCACTCTCATCATTCTTAACACGCCTAGCTTCTCGTTCTCTCTTCAATCAGTGGGCCAGTAAGCCACAGAAATCTTACTGCTTCCTGGTCTCAGTCTGACAGCGATATCAGCAGAAACGCATTCTTTATGTCCACAACGTATGCGACTTCATGCAGTCTGAACCTGATCAGAACATTCATCAAATCTGGATTTATACTGGGTCCCGTTAGGAGACAATCATTCAGTGAGGGCCTTCCATTCTCATGTGACGATGCATCAAACCCGACTCGCAGTTTGGTTGTTGCATTATCCTCTCTCAACACAGCATGATAAGATACTACCTATCTCTCACTGCTTAGTGGTGACGCATTGTCCTCAGGCACTTCCTCAGCCATGCCGTGCTTCAAGAAGTCCTCTACATTGTATCTGCTGTTGAGTGTAACATCCTGTCGGAGTTTTCCTTTTAAACATTCCAACTATTTCTTGGTGATGTGGCTGTTGTCTTGGAGTACAGCAGGGGTTCCCAAACTCGGTCCTGGCGCCCCACTGTGTGTGTTTGTTTTTGTTCTAACCACAGTTGCAATCTTAGGACTTAAACAAGCTGATGATTTGCCTTAATTAGGTGCATTCATGTTTAGAGAAGTTATTTGTTCTCTTAAGCCACATTTGACAAATCTACACATGCCATGAAGAATTAAAATTTCATATCCACAATGATGTACGTTAGAAACCAGTATGAATAACTGGAGAGGGAAACAATTTGACCAAACCCTTAATCAACATAAACAATTAATAGGTTCTTCATTGGTGCAACTGTGAACACATGGTTGCAAAAACCAACAATTTATTTGGCAAACAGTAAAGTCACACTGGTTTCATTTCATGTTCATTTTATTAAGTTCAAGAAAATTATTTTGAAAGAATTAAAAACACCTGTATTCAGCAACCCAATTTGGAGCTTACTGATTTTCTCAGTCTAGTTTGATCTGTTCAGAAATTATTTTTACCCGCGAATCCGCACAATATTGAAAAATAAGCATAACATGTTCGAGGTATTTTATTCTTCATGGCACAGTGAATATGTCCATAGAAATGCAGTTAAAGGTGGCAAATAACTGTTCTAAACATGGAATGCAGCTAATCAAGACAAATCGACACCTTGTTAAAAGTCTAAGATTGCTGCTGTGGTTGTAACAAAAACCAGCATACACAGTGGGGCGCCAGGAACGAGTTTGAGAATCACTGGAGTACAGGATTGTCCTGCCGCCATGGCAGCCCAACTTCATAATGCCCATCCTTGTTGATGGAGGTTTCCTCAAAGCGCTTCCAAGCATCTGCATCCACTGGGTTCTCAGACTTCTCACTTGTAATGCCCAGTGACTCGAGTTCCCAAAATGCATGCAGCTGCCTGTCAATCTGTACATCCTCCATGCGCTGTGCATATAAGATGTCTCGGTCATGCACCCATCCAAAGGCGCTCCAGTGCTACAAGGCTCCCTGCCAGTCACTCAATTCGGCCTGATACAATCTGCCGGAAGAAATCTGGGTCAATAATCACGGAAAGTTCAGGCTTTTCGTCTCCGAGAAAATCTGTAAGCTGTAGACCTCTGCTCTCCATCTCTATCTGGATGTTGTCACCAGGAACTTTCACCACAGCTGAACACACTGTAGGGGTTACGACTGCCTAAATTTTCATACTCTGCCGCTTGTCCCATACATTCTCCAAGCTGAGCCTTACAAAATTACGTTTCACTGTGGTGGAAGCAAAGGAGCCAAATGTGTGAAGGTTAAATGTCCTTTGTCGAATGATGGGTAGTTTTAGTGCCTTTACAACACCTTCACACACAAATCTTCCTTGCCTACCTCTATCCAGAAAGCAGTGGACCATTTTCCTTCCCGCAGGCCCAACCGCCCATGTCTTGGAAGTTTGCAGCAGTACCGTGTTCTCACAGTCCAGTCTTTTCTTCTCTGCTTGGGGGATCACAGAGGCAATTAGTGTCTGTATTTTCAGTAATGGCAGGTGGGTGTGTCTTACTCTCTTCACAAATGGCTATGTGGTGCCTGCCTCCACATTGAGCAAATCAAATGTCCTTTGTCCTGCAGAACCTTGCAACGGGTTTATGCCCCAAGCAAGCAAATCACCTGCCGAGTTTTTTCAGCTTCTCCTTGCATGCTGCAAAATTGTGATCAGGAGATTCCTCAGATTTGTGTTCAGCACTATCACAGAACAGCCAGTTTTGTACCTTCTGGCTAGCTGTGTGTAGAGCAGTTGCAGATGTCATGCTCAGTTCCTTTGGCTTTACATCACTGGAGGAATATGAATTGTTACCTGGCTTGTAAGCAGACTGGCTCTCTTTGTGGCTGTATGACCTCATTGTTTGTAAGGCTCCTTCTCTGCTCTGAAACTCCTTCTGCAAGAATTTAAGCACATCTGGCACCCTCAATTCATTCTCTTCTCCTCTCTGACGGCTATAGAAGGTAGGTATCATGCGTAGGTGTCTAACACCATTCCCAATGACTCCAGGCTCCTAATTAAAATTTCACATCCATCACATAGTAGTCTCAGAGCACTGTCATAAGATGATTTCTTTACAGGAGTGAGATTTAACAGCTTTCACATGTGCGCATTTACAATGAGATCCTTCCAGCCAAATGTTTTGGAGTATATCGACTGCAGCTTCATAATTACTGTCTGTTAAGGTGTGTCCTTCTACTGCCTTCGCAGCTGGCCCTGTCAGATACATTTTCAAACAAGTAAACTTCTCTCTCCTGCAAAGAACAGTGGTACTGTGAATAGCAGTCTCATACTGGCTCTGAAACTCCTCCCACAAACTCACATCACCATTGAATTTTCCAATCTTTAATTGTGGCAACTTAATTGACCGGGTACTGTGCTGGGAGCTGCGGAATTGATGCTGACGTCACTCAAACAAGCAGGCGAGGGGGTGCGACCAGGGGCGTGGCCAAGGAATGGCCCAGGGTGGCACAGGCCACCCCTGGAATCTGATTGGCCACCCCAGGTGCCATCCGATTATCCTAAACTATAATTTGCCATCTCTCCATTCAGAGTCGGCACGGAGTTTGAACTGTAAACTACATTTTCGTTTACAGGTCGAATTCAGAGTTTAACCTGAGAGGCAGTAATGTGTGTCCTACCAGCCAAAAATCCAGAGAGGAAGTAGGAATAGAAGTTTCAGTTTCAATTGTGAGAATTAATTAAACGAATGTACAAAACCCAAAACCAGTGAAGTTGGCACGTTATGTAAATCGTAAATAAAAACAGAATAAAATGATTTGCAAATCCTTTTCAACCTATATTCAATTGAATACACTGCAAAGACGAGTTACTTAATGTTCGAACAGGTAAACTTTATTTTTTTTTTGGCAAATAATCATTAACTTAGAATTTAAAGGCAGCAACACATTGCAAAAAAGTTGGCACAAGGGCCTTTTTACCACTGTGTTACATCGCCTTTCCTTTTGACGACACTCAGTAAACGTTTGGGAACTGAGGAGACCAATTTTTGAAGCTTCTCAGGTGGAACTCTTTCCCATTCTTGCTCGATGTACAGCTTAAGTTGTTCAACAGTCCGAGGTCTCCGTTGTCGTATTTTACGTTTCATAATGCGCCACACATTTTCAATGGGAGACAGGTCTGGACTACAGGCAGGCCAGTCTAGTACCCGCACTCTTTTACTACTGAGCCATTGCTGTTTTAACACGTCCAGAATGTGGCTTGGCATTGTCTTGCTGAAATAAGCAGGGGCGTCCATGAAAAAGACGTTGCTTGGATGGCAACTTATGTTGCTCGAAAACCTGTATGTACCTTTCAGCATTAATGGTGCCTTGACATATATGTAAGTTGCCCATGCCTTGGGCACTAATACACCCCCATACCATCACAGATGCTGGCGTTTGAACTTTGCGCCTGTAACAGTCCGGATGGTTCTTTTCCTCTTTGGTCCGGAGGACACGACGTCCACAGTTTCCAAAAACAATTTGATATGTGGACTCGTCAGACCACAGAACACTTTTCCACTTTGCATCAGTCCATTTTAGATGAGCTTGGGCCCAGCGAAGACTGCGGCGTTTCAGGGTGCTGTTGATAAATGGCTTTCGCTTTGCATTGTAGAGTTTTAACTTGCACTTGCAGATGTAGCGACGAACTGTAGTTACTGACAGTGGTTTTCTGAAGTGTTCCTGAGCCCATGTGGTGATGTCTTTTACACACTGATGTCGGTTTTTGATGCGGTACCGCCTGAGGGATCGAAGGTCACGGGCATTCAATGTTGGTTTTCGGCCTTGTCGCTTACGTGCAGTGATTTCTCCAGATTCTCTGAACCTTTTGATGATATTACGGCCCGTAGATGATGAAATCCCTAAATTTCTTGCAATAGCTCATTGAGGAATGTTGATTTTAAACTGTTCGACAATCAGCTCACGCATATGTTCACTAAGTGGTGACCCTCGCCCCATCCTTGTTTGTGAATGACTGAGCATTTCAGGGAAGCTGCTTTTATACCCAGTCATGGCACCCACTTGTTCCCAATTAGCCTGTTTACCTGTGGGATGTTCCTAAAAAGTGTTTGATGAGCATTCCTCAACTATCTCAGTTTTTTTTGCCACTTGTGCCAGCTTTTTTGAAACATGTTGCAGGCATCAAATTCCAAATGAGCTAATATTTGCAAAAAATTACAAAGTTTACCTGTTCGAACATTAAGTAACTTGTCTTTGCAGTGTATTCAATTGAATATAGGTTGAAAAGGATTTGCAAATCATTGTATTCTGTTTTTATTTACGATTTACACAACGTGCCAACTTCACTGGTTCTGGGTTTTGTAGTTTGGCGAGAACTCTCCGTGGTTTGCAGCCATGAACTTGCGTTTCCCAAACTAAAAGGCTTTGGGAGAAGTTTGCATGACTCGGATTGGCTGAAAAACTATGTTTCTCAGTAGCATACCTGTCAGTTTCTGGGGAAGGGTAATGATTATGTCATGGTGGCTGGCCAGTGCTACACTGCAATCTGCGCCATCATTATTCTTTAGACTATATAGCAATCTAGCTGACATTTACTCCGTGTTATTATCTATTTACTCCGTATTATCATCTATTTACAGCATAATACTGTCTTACGGTTGCATTCCAGAATCATTTACCTTAGGCATACTGGTCCCAGTTCTGAAGAAACCAAGTTTAAACCCTTGCGATCCTAATAGCTACCAACCTATTACGCTCAGCTCTACGCACTCCAAGCTGATTGAACAATTAATTATCCCGCAAGACTCAATCTAATAATCAGTTTGGTTTCAGGCAGCAGAGAGGTACTGCTTTTGGTGCAGTGTTACTAAACGACGTGTCAGCTTATTTTCGTGCCAGAGGCTCGCCTTTATATGTCTGCAGCTTAGATGCTGAGAAATGTTTTGACAGCATTTGGCATGACGCTCTACTATTTAAATTGTATAATAATTTGCCACTTAACCACTGGTTACTTATAGATCGATGGTATCGTAATTTAAAAGTAGCTATCCGATGGCAGGGTACTTACAGTGAACCTTTTAATGTGACTCGAGGCACCCAATACGGTAGCATTTTATCTCCACATTTCTTTTGTATATTCATTAATGATCTGCTTGTTTTTCTCAAAGGCTGTGATAGTGGTGTCCGCATAGGAAACAGCTCTTCTGAGTCGTTTGCCTATGCTGATGATATTACTTTATTTAGTGCCACTACTGTTGGTCTACAACGTATGATTGATGTTTGTTTGGAATACGCATGTGAATGGAGATTTAGGTTTGGAATATGCAAAACCAAATGCATAGTTTCAGGTCCTAACATATTATTGATGGAGCCTCGCTGGTGTCTTGGCGGAGAGCGCATTGCTAATGTTGATTGCTTAGAAATTCTTGGAGTAACTTTTACTTCCAAATGTAAGGCAGACATGCATGTACAGCGGAGGATGAAGATATGCCGCCGTTCATTCTTCAGCCTAACTAGTTGTGGTATGGCATTTCCTGGTCTTCCACCAGATATTAAATCGTATTTGTGGCATTCAGTTTGTGCCCCTGCGCTGACATACGGCTTGGAGACAGTTCCTGTTTCTCAACATTTGTTCAGTCAGCTGGAGTCATTACAAGGATGTCTAGTTAAATCGCTCTTTGGTATTAGCAAATATTCGAGACACACTAAGCTATTGGAAGCGTTATGTATTCCTACAATTCGCCACTCAGCAGCTAAAATGTCTATAAGTCTCTGGAGAAGAATTTTTAATGTTTGTACACCAGTGCAGCAACTATGCACTTTCTTTTTGTCACAATATATGTGCCGTGGAAAAGTATATAGCAACACGTTATTGTCTAGACTTATCGGTTTAAATGTCTCGTCAGTCATATGCACTCTAACGAAATATACGGTTGATGGTTTCTCAGCTGGCGTAGCGTATGGACTGGTTGATACCTTGCACTTTCTTGTATACTCGGATGAATATAATAACAGATCATCTGCTGCTCATAGAATGGTCAAGCTGTTATGTAGGTGGTAATCTAGTTATTTTAGCTCCAATGTAGTGTCATTTTTAAAGCTAGTCATGTCTGTGATTTTAGCTCCAATACTGTGTCATCTATAAAGCTCGTCATTTTTATGATGGTTTTATTATATAAGGTTTTTTTTTTTTAAATAGTACTGTAATTGTTTCTTATGTTTTTTATGTTTCGGGGGTTGATTCAATAAACAATAACCAAGGAAATTCTTTTAAAATTGTCATCATATTTAAGCGATTTGATTAGGTTTTGCCCTAACTTTACTAACTTAGCTTGCTGTAATATGAATGAACTTTGCTGATTTGTTTTTTGGCAGTTTTGCGCGTCCAAACTGTACTTTCAGATTTTTGGCACATTGCTAGCTACCTACAGCAATCGCTGTTGCTGCTTGGTAGCTTGTGAAGTTAGGGCAAAAACTAAATGACATTGCTTCAATATGATGATTATTTACAAAGATTCTTTTTCACCCATTTATGCCTGAATTTTCATTTTTTTACTTTTTTATGTTATTATACTTAAAAATACCACTCTAATAGTCATTCAAACAGGACACTTTTTCTTAACAGTCCTCATGTGAGGACACTAGGCACAAATGGGTTAAATAGCATTAGCTGCCTAGCAAGGTGGCCATATAATCTGAAGAGTACAGTGAGTGTGACAGTTCCGGATCACGACAGTTCCGGATCACTCCAATTTTCTTTTGTCCTCAGTAATCGTAAAATTTAGTGGATTTTTATACCTGATATGTCATTTTGAAGCTACAACACTGCTTTCGGTTGTGAAGTAAATTTCATCGCGCTGCCTAAACTGGAAGCGAAGCTACGCTTCCCGGAACGAGCATAGGTATCGCAGCACTGATGAGCAACTGCTTAGCTAAAAAGGTGACTTTTTCCACATCGCCTTTTGCAAATTTAACTAAATGTGACAGTTTAATTTTTTATATTCCAAAGGATGCAAGTATACCCCAACTACAAAAGACCAAAAAACTGTTTTAGTAGCTTCAACAGTTTTAAAGAATTCTTCAATTTTCTTGACTGCCTGCTTTGTGTAGTTCCGGATCACTCCAAGAAAGGGGTAGTCTCAAACCGTGTTCTGGGGATAATTGTTTTTCAGCTCAAATAACTAAATACTTCGTCTTTTCAAAGTAAAAAACAAGTTTTCAACAGTGAATGAAAGTATTTATTAATTAGATATCGTTTTTTTACCATTGAAATTTACAGTAAAATTTGGTATTGGGCTGTACAGTAATATATTGTAATAAGAATGTCTGGATACAGCAAATAACTTGAACTTTTAAATGCAGTATTAAATTAATTTTTTTTAAACGTTCATTAAGAAATGCAGGAATAAATATTTAAATGAGATGACCTATTAAGCTGCCCTTTTCAGTTTTATTTTATTTGGGAGGTGGGGGGGCGGGGGTTGGGTGTCATCGCTTACACTTAGCCTATGCAGTTACATTACACATTATTACTACCAGGGGCGTAGATTTAACAGGGAGTTGGTGGGGACTTTGACACGGCCTTTATGACAATTAGTCCTGGCCAGTTCTCAATTATTTTCCTTCATCGACGCGTTTTCAAATGAACGTAATGGGCAACTGAAGACACGGTTCCTCTCAATATGCGATTTAACTCTACTCTAAGTGTTGATGCAACCCTGAACTTTTTGCAGTCCATTATGAACACGTGCTGCTTGTTCTCTCCAATTTCTTCCCATAATACAAAACATTAACTCATGTCTTGTCCAAGCCAGACAGAATTGGGGAAGGAAATCAAGTCTTCTAGAAGAACATTCTCCCTTGCCAGAGACATGTTTCATGCTGCCAAGATCTCTGTGATGAAAAAATAGTTCAAAAATAAATGACACAACTCAAATAAAGTATTCATTATGCAACTATGAAAACATAAAGTGGTATTGTGAATCTGTACTATATTATGACAGCTGGTTTCTGTATGTGCTAAATAAGGCATATTTACAATATAACACAATGTGGTATATTCCACGACTTATTAGTTATTATTTATGTTCAATTTAAAATAGCATTGTCATAATTATGGATTGCTTAAGGCTTCAATAAGATTTAACATTACAATACAAAACTATTATGGACCAGTGATAGCCAATGTAGTAAATAAAGTCACTCCTCCAAAAGCTTGTCAATTGTCAAGTAATTCTTGATAAAAACAGGATCAAAGACTTGCAAAATGCAAATGACCTTATAGTTTTAATCAAATAGTTACATAAGCATTTCCCTCCCCATTTCCTACCCAAAATTTATTGTTAATGAATTTCCAGCATATTTTACTGAACATAATTTAGCAGTAAATAAATTTTATTCATGCCAGTTTGTCGATTCTTTTTCATTGCATATTTACATTTATTTCTCAGCTTGTACTGTTCTTTCTGATCCTCACGTGGATATAAATTCAGTTCCATTATTTATAGGTGCTGCTAGCATCGTGCTTATAGACCCACATCTCTTTCTTCATTAGAACATAATTTAGATTAGCAGCAATACTCGTACACTGCAATGCAGTTTGAACACAAAAAGATAGTTAAAAAATTCATAATAATTCCAACATAATGTATAAAATACAGACTTTATTAACCTGTTGGATAAGCTGCACAGCTGCAGTTATAAAGGAAAAGAAAAAGAAAATAGCTGTACATAAATAAAAGTTCAATAACCCCTGTGCTTTTAAAAACAATAAAATTAGTAGCCACAATTTGTTGGGTGTAATCCTTATTCCCTAGTATATTTTCTAGCCATGCTCATCAGCGTAAAACATCAGAATCATAATGTTATATAGACAATGCACTGATCATTGTTCAATGAGCGCCTTTGGGATTTTATTTTGTGCTGAAACAAACAAGCTTAATCGGCATTATAATTTTCACGTTATCTTTCAACATGTTACCGATGAATTCAAACAAAGAAAAACGAGCACGTGCTTGATTGCATGAATTGATTTCATTAAGCTAATTACATAGCTCAGTTTTACTCGCTGCACTATCCCAATAACACGCCGTATTTCTCGCTAATTTTCAGGATTTTCGTCGAAATTTCAAAATGTCAACATTCAGAAAGTAATAAATATACTCATTATTGAAGACTGCACTCTTAAAATAAAAGTAAGCACGGATAAAACCGTGTAAAACTTGTTACTTTTTCCGCTTACGCTAAATTGTTTTGACTTACGAACGATCAGCTGATGCTTGTTTTTTTTATTCAAAAATCTCATTAATGTGCAGGTTTTACACGTGGGAAACGTCCAATTCGTAATTTATGTAGGCCTATTTTTCACTTAATTTTAAAAAAAGTTTCATGTCCCCCGCCCCAGATGTGGAGAACGATGATAAACGTGCTACGGTCTATATTGATCAACGTGTTTGACTCAAGTTAGAAAGAGTATACCACAGAGGTGTACTTGTAGATAAAATTTCATAATATTTCTGAATCTTCCGACTTGCAATGCTTAGAAAATAGTTGTTAGTGTTTGACACAACCCCTTGTTGACCGCATCGTGGAGCTTTAATCAAGTGGTGCCTTGTTATGTCACGTGATACGGAATACAATAAAGTGATCCGGAACTGTCATAATGACACACGACATGTTTTATGACATTTCTCTCTGAAATTGTAAGTGTTTCAAGTGCTTCCTTTTGTGGTTATAAGATGAAACAATACTCAATCGGAATACAACATAACAAGTTTGGTTTATTTCCTTGGAGAAACATATGCCGTCGATTTTTCGTTAGTTATCCGGAACGGTCACACTCACTGTAATGTAATACGCGATCGCATACATTGCGGTGTAGCGCAGCTGAAATTAGCAACGAAATACTGTCATCGTCACACCTGTCTGCTTGCTCTTCAGTTTACACAAGCTGTCAATCGAGATTGAGAGAGATCATCAAACTTCTCTCATGTTGGTAATTAAAGTAAATGTAGATAATGGAGACAAAATGCTATTCTGACGCGTACGTTCGTAGGCAGGTGCGTGTGTGTGTGTGTGTGTGTGTGTGTGTGTTTGTGTGTGTGGGGTAGGGGGTTGCATGCGCAGTTCATGCCACCCCTGCCGTTGTCCATGCCTCACTTGGCCTTCCCCAATCAAAAAAGTCTGGACACGCCACTGGGTGTGACTAATCCCAGTTGCGGTCTCAGGCGTTCTGAGCACTCAGTGAACTCACATTTGCATGTCGATTGTATTGTCCCTGTATTCATCCGCAAGTTCAATCCCTGCCACCATGTCATCTAAAGAGGTGTGCTCTTCCATCTCTCTGTCCAACTTGCACAAGCTGTCCTCTTTTGCTGACAACAGCAGTAGATCACCATGTCTACACACACTGAAAGGTGAAGGAGTACCAAGACTTCCTGCCTCTGTGGTGCGAGCAGAGAAACGCTTAAATGAATGATTGAGAGACAAATAAGCTGCAGGGGAGCGTGGTGAGGAACGTAGATGGACATCAAAACTTGAAAGCCTGACCTTTGTGGGAGATATATGACAGGTATATTCTCTACAATCATATTATTTATATTTTTTGTGTTGTTTGTGCATTGCCAGTCAGGGGTGACAGTAATTTTGCAGCCCACTGTATGGTGCAGAGAAAAGTCATAAGTGTGTTAAACTATTTTATTCATTTAAGCAATTGTAAAATGTTATTGATTAAGAATAATAATATGAAGAAATTAGGTTAAATCAGAAATATGTTCTATAAAGCGATTTTTTAAATTAATTTTTCTTTAGTAAGCCTACGCACGCAGGTAGGTTTTGGAGTATGATTCCTGCAGTGCTGGGGTCTAACATATGAGTTTTCTGAGAGATTTTAGGTATCAAGCTGCAGAAATGTTTGTTGTAAGAAAATGTCACAATCAAAGTAAACCATTATTTGTTCATGTTCGCTTACCCATACCAGTTGTTTGAAATTGCACATATGGTGCAATAGGACTGGGCGGTACAGCCAAAAATTTATATAGCGGTGTATTTTGAGGCACAGACCGTAATGATATCTATTCCAATATATAGTTTGATATATATATTTCAATATAACGGTTTCTGAACATACTCTCACAGCAGATACATTGCAGCATAAAGCTGCATTTTTCAAAATAGTGTAGAATGCTATTTTAAGAACATTTACAGTGCAAAACTTGTTTAAAAAATACAAAACCTTTCAAGTAACTTGAAAGATCTTTCTCCATAACAATGTAACACAAATTTCAAAAAGAAACATCACTCTGTCGTGCAAAAGATACCAGACACCACTTATCCTGAGCTTTCTCAAATAACAAAAATAAAGATGCAAATATTTTCAATTAATAAAATTAAAAGAAAAAGATTTCTTTTACATAAAGAAGTAAAGCAAAAAAATTGGGAGCACCCCTTTCCACTTCACACGTACAGTTTACAGACCTATGTGCCTGCCTTATTGAAATACCAGTGCCCGTGGACTAACTAGTTTCCTACCTAAGTAACTGCTTGGGTCAAGACTGACTTCACATGGAATCAGTTTGATGATTGAAAGCCACTAATCTCAGTTGTTCAAGCTAAATATAACTTACTTTTGAAAAGTTATGTCATCCACTTTTTCACTCCCCTGACTGCAATTAACAGCGACACAGTGGACATGCATTTCCAGAAAAAAATCGTGGATAGAGACATACACCATGCTGTCAAGGACACCCGTCCTACGGTGGCGGCCAGACTTGCACATTGAAATCGTAACGTTGCACCTCTAGTTAATATAGCTCATTGGATGAATGTATGATGATAGAGAAATGATTGAGAACAAGTCAGCACTAGTAATAGTTGTAAAGTGAATTTTAAGTTCTGGCTATGCCATTGCTTAGTATAAATTTAAAATCCAACATATTTGTATAGCAAACTAAGACTTATATAGACAAATATAAGGTTGACAAATATATAAGACAAATATAATGTTGAACTAAGACTCAAAAAATAGGACCAAGGGTCCTGTAGCATACTGGCAAGCAGTCTTACAGCGATGAAACAAGTTATAAAAACTTCATGTGAAGTTTGACATTTGAATGAATGGAAATCAATGTCAAGGTTACTAAATAAAAGTTCATGTACATTTATAAGACCTTCTGTAATACGATCCTAAGCTCTGAAGCAGTTTTGGTGATACAAGTCATTGAAATATGTCAGTATGTATTTAATATGTCAATTGTTAACTTTCAAGGTCACAAAAAGTCAAGTTGTGGTCAGAAAATGGACTTCATATTTGACTTTCTTCAACGCAAATGACTCTATCCAAACCTTGGCTCAAATCTGTGACCATTCTGGTGATACAAGTCATTGTAAGTTCACTGTTGAGTTTGACCCTCTAAGGTCACTGACAGTCAAGTTGAATGTCACCAAATGAAGTTCTTACGTGACTTCCTATATGTCTCTTATACAAACCTAGACTCCATCTGTGACCATTTTGGCAATACAATTAATTGTAATTGTATTATGTCAAGTTTGACCTTCAAATGTCACCAACAGTCAAGTTGAATGTAACCAAATAGAAGTTCATATGTGACTTCCTGTGTCACAGCACAAACCTAGGCTTCATCTGGGACCTTTTCAGCGACAGAAGTCACTGAATTTTCTCTTGGTCAACTTTGACCTTCGAAGGTCAATATATGAAGGTCACCAAAAGAAAGTTCATATATGTCTTCCGATACTTCTCCAATACAAACCTACACTCAATTTGTAACGACTTTGCTGATGTAAGTCATTGAAATTTCACTGTATAGTTTGACCATTGAAGGTCACTGAAGGTCAGAGCCACCCAATAAAACTTCATGCACGAGTTCCGATATCCCCACAATACAAACCGAACCTCTATCTCTAATAATATCTTCTGGTGATAGAAATCATTGAAAGTTCACCATGTGAAGTTTGACCTTCGAAGGGCACCGAAGGTCAAGTTCAAGGTCACCAAAAGAAAATTCATGTAGGACTTCCTATAAATCTCCAATACAAACAGAAACTATCTGTACCCATTTTGCAGATATAAGCCATTGAAATTTCATTGTGAAGTTTGACCTTCGAAGGTTGCTGTAGATCAAGTTCAAGGCCACCAAATGAAAGTTCAAACATGACTTCACGCGAGTGTTCAATGCACATACGTTCCCAATCTTCAATATTTTCAAGTCTAGAAGCTTTTGAAAATTGTAACTTTTTGCTTGACCTCAAGTCTCTATCTGCAACCATTTAGCTTCCAGAGGCAATTTGGTCCGTTCTCCATTAGACCCATTGTTAAAGTACAGTGCCCCCCAAGACCCACTTCCGTTGATTCAATCAAAATGGCACTCGCACTGTTCATAAAGTGTATCAAGGTGAGTTGATTGCCAGATTTAGAGAAAAGTTATCCGACAGTTTTTGAGAAATACATTTTTTGAAATTTCAAGTCATATCTTTTAACATTGTTAATATATTCCCTGACCTCGACTTTGGCCTTTCAAATCATCTGCGGTAAAACTTAATATTGCCAAAATACAGGTAATGTATGACTTCCACTATGTTGATATTCCAAATTAATCTCGATCTGCAACCATTTGGCCTCCACAGGCCATCTTGCATATTCATAAAGTACAGCGCCCCCAATAGACCCACGTCCGTCGACTCAATCAAAATGGCGCTCGCACTGTACATTGACGGTACCAAGGTAAGTTGATTGCCTGATTTAGAAAAAAAATGTAGCACGCAGTTTTTGAGAAACAATTTTTTAAAATTTCTCAGTCCTATCATTAACATTGGGGCCAGAATTTCAAGGGCCCAAAAATCCAAGATGGAGATATGGTCTAGTAGTATGTTACTGCAAATTTACACGAAAAATTCATCAGGCCAAAAAAAAAGATAAAAAAATTTTCTGGACGACGGACGCCACACCAGGACAACAACATTATTTTAACCTTCCAATGGCGAGGTGGAGCCTGTGACCCAAGCATTGCAGTCGTGCTCAGTCGTTCAGTTCCACTGCTGTCACAATATTCGCGCCACTGTCGGAGGTTATGTATACTTGCGACTCTTCTTTAGGAGTCACACTAGGCAGGATTGTCCCCCCTCTGGTCAGCTTTCACTGTACTCGAGTACACTCGCAGATGTCAAAATTCTGACAAAGCGCGTTTCAGTATGCACCTAGGTGATTTTAAATGGGGTACAATTTTAAAAGGAGGCGCCAATTTGTATTTCGGGGGGGGGTTTTATTGTTGCAAAAGAGGTTTAGAATATTAATACTGATTAAGAATATCACAAATGAATATGCTGAGCATGCAATAGCAACCCAGTGTGTCATCTGTAACATGGATTGCCATGTATAGCAGCACGAGAAATTAAAAACAAAATTTTCTTGACTGGATGCTTGTTGTTTTTACTCACTCAAATCTTTCTCTGGGTACCCAAACATCAAGGTAAGCTGAAAAAAAAAAAGAACTGATTACTTTCGACTTTGGTGGAAGTTGAATATGGAATTCTTTCGCCCTTGCGTTTTTGGCCGATTATGCCGTCCATTGCCTTATACCAAGAAAATGTATCTCTCTCACAACTTGAGCTGCCAGATTTTCACACATTGAAATATCGCAGCCGCATTTCTTTAGTTTGTGGCGGCACTGATCTATTATTCTGTGATAACCACGCAAATGTAACTACTCACAGATTATTCCATAAATTTCCGAGTTCTTGTGTGTAGTATCCGGTAGCGATTTTATGTTTTCGTCCGCCTACATTTCGAGCAAGTACTAAATTTCTTCGTTTGAATGGAGAGATCCTTTTGCTACTACATTTGTTAAACAAGAGAGCCATAACACAGAACAGTAATCTTCTGTGCTCAAGTACTGTTGCACATTTGGTACAAGTATGGATGAACCGTACCTGAGCCCGCCTCTTCCAACCTCACTTTGCAGATAATGTTTTTCTGCTCACGATCGGACTCCTTAAATCCAAACCAAGTTCACATGATAGACATTGCACTGGTGTTTTTCACGAGCACCCCCTCCTCCGCAGGCCAGTTGCTAGGAATTTTGGGCCCCCTGACCGAAAATCAGTATGGGCCCCCAACCCCGACTTTTCATTGCCATTTTTTTACGACTATGTATCGCAATGTTATTCTTTATTTTTCTGTTTCTCAGTGTTCTTGGCAGTACCTAATGCAAAACACCCAAGTTTTCCTTTTTTACGATTAACCACTCAACAGAGAGTCAGAGTATCATTATGCAAATTATGAAATATTAGTGGTCTTATTCACATGCACTCACTCACCACCAAAAACATTGTCAGACTACTGGTAGTGAGGGTCTGTTGCTGGGTCAGGTTCGGATGAAGTTACCACAGCTGATTCTGGAGCAGCAGTGCATAAAGGTTTAATTGTTCCATTTCATATTACTTTTGAAAACATTTTAAGTTATGCTCGATGGAACATCTGAGGAAGAACCAACCTACCGAGTCTTAGAATAAACAAAAACTAAATTGGTTCCCAGTTGCATTGCTCTAAGCACTCAGCTTCAATTTTCTATTGTTAAGAGGAGGGCAAACTCTGTAAAATTACCCCCTACGTGAACAAGACTGATGTAAACAGGCTAAAGTAGCAGTTTAGTTTTAGTAAACACTTATGTAAGAAGGTAAAAGTAATTCCAGCCTTGTCAAGCAATTATTAAAGTTACACCTAAGGTTACCACACTGACTGCATGCATTTCGCTAGCCAAACCAAGCCTGAACAGTCACTTACAGTTTGGGAGAGCCAAGTATGCAGTAACCACTCATAATAAGAATGGAGGAACGTGTCCCGCTGCTACCGGATTTTTTGACGGCATATTATAATGACAGGCGAATGATAACCTTACCGATCTCCTCTATGGATGATATAGTTAATAACTGAGTAATGTCATTCTTGTCCGGCGATTACTTACACAGCTCTCCAAATGTAACATTAACGTAACATTAGCAGCTGAATAGCCAGCCTGAACAGCGAACATAGCAAGCTAGTTAAATACTCTCACCTTTCTTTGAAAAGAATTTTGTAATGTTCTGGACACCTGCTTTGCTCCTGCTGTCCTCTCTCTATTCTTTTGTTTTTTTTTTTTTTTTTGGACATCATATTCAAAGGCGGTACTTTCTGTTTGCAGCCTTATTTCGCGACCTCGCCAGCAAAAACACACAATTTTACGAGAGGAGCATGAAGCATGGACCGAACCATTTTATGAGAAGGAGGTTACTGAAATGTATTTCATCAATACTGCATGCCTTAATGGCTGTTTTAAAGCTGATGCATGAGTATGAATATTAAGTAAATATATGCAGAACAATTTTGTCACGGTGGCTACTGTGGGTTTTGTGGCCCCTAATGGACTGTGGGCCCTTAGAATTGTCATCAGCTTTCCCCTCTATACGACGGCGCTGCTTTTGTTTAATACAGGCTTCCAGCTGCTGGAGAGTTTTGGGTCTCCTTTGACAGACTTTTCATTTTATTATGCGCCAAATGTTCTCAATCGGTGAGAGATCAGGACTGTAGGCAGGCCAGTTCAGCACACGAACTCTTCTACTACAAAGCCATGCTGTTGTAATAGCTGCAATATATGGTTTTGCATTGTCCTGCTGAAATACACAAGGCTTTCCCTGGAATAGATTTCGTCTGGAGGGGAGCATTTGTTGCTCTAAAACTTTTATATACACCTTTAAGCATTCATGGTGCTTTTTAAAACATGCAAGTGTCCCATATGCACTAATGCATCCCCATACCATCAGAGATGCTGACTTTTGAACTGAACGCTGATTACAGGAGGGGTGGTATTTCTTCTCTTTAGCCTGGAGGAAACAACGCCCATGATTTCCAACAAGAATTTCAAATTTGGCCTCGTCTGACCACAGGACACTTTGCCACCTTGCTACAGCCCATTTTAAATGAGTTTGGCCCTCAGAACAGGCCAGCGCTTCTGCATCATGCTCAACAATGGCTTCCTTTTTGCATGATAGAGTTTTAGGTGGCATCTGTGGATGACGCAGTGGACTGTGCTTACAGACAGTGGTTTCTTGAAGTATTCCTGGGCCCATTTGGTAATGTCAATGACAGATTTATGCCGGTGAGTGAAGCGGAGTCGTCTGAGGGCCCAAAGATCACGCGCATCCAAGAAAGGTTTTCGAGCATGTCGCTTACGCACAGAGAATTTACCAGTTTCTCTGAATCTTTTCATGATGTTATGCACTATCGATGATGAGACTTTTAAAGCCTTTGCAATTTGACTTTGAGGAGCATTGTTTTTAAAGTATTCCACAATTTTTTTACACAGGCCTTCACAGGTTGGAGAGCCTCTGGCCATCTTTACTTTTGAGAGACTCAGCCTCTCTAAGACATCCCTTTTATAGCCAATCGTGTAACAAACCAGATGCCAGTTAACTTAATTACTTGCTGAGTGTTCTTTCAGCTGATTCTCTTACATATTAATTGCTTTTTTCATCCCTTTTTATTGCCTGTGTCCCAACTTTTCTGACACCTGTTTCAGCCAGAAAATTTGAAAAAAGTTTAATTTGTGGATAAAAATGTAAAATGTCTCAGTTTCAACATTTGAAATGTTATCTATGTTCTATTGTAAATAACATATTAGCTTGTGTGATCTAAGAGTTGCGTTTTGATTTTATTCACAATTTACACTTCAGGATTGGGGTTATATTTTCTTAAGCCAGTACCACCTTCGCTTCAAACCATTTCAACTTTCCAAATGAGTTTTGATACTTTATATTTTGGGGTGAGGGTTGACATTTCTGTGGAATTGCCCATATGGCGCATGTCATAAAGACAAATGATTTGACTTGCCAAAATAAAAACATTGTCAATTAGTGGTTTAGTTTTTCCAGTCAAAATTTGATGTTCAATATCAGACATGGATTGTCGTTTTCAATATTTTTTTGTCACTAGTTTAGCTGGATCAACCTGCAGTTGGAACTCCTGTATATACAATGAAACACATTTGGACACCACGTGATTCCTGTAGCCCCCAACTTCAAACTGCATCACAGACAAAAATTACGGTATTCTTTAGAACGTAGTTGTCTCAGTCTAGCTCAGTGCCATTCAGATGCACAATATCTTGAAAACTTTTTATGATAAATTTTCTTCTTCTTCTTTCAGCTCATTTTGCACAAGTATACCAGTTGTTGCATTCAGATGGTGAATGTAGCACACACCAAAATAATTTACTGGAAGCATGTCTCTCTCAGGTTTGGCATACGCCATAGATATTGCTGTAACAGAGGGGAAAAAAGACAGATCACCTACCAACCCAAAAAATGTCACTCAAAATAAAAAAGAACTTTCAGAAAAAAAGTGCCCATCTACCCTACCTATTTTTCAAATCAGTGCAAAAGGAAACACCTATTAATTTATTTAGCCTTACTGCTCTTCCACACACCCAGTCACTGCTCTTCTTCACACCCACTCACTGCATGGTGAGAGTCTTTACTGACTGAGCTGGTCAATTGGGCCCAGCCTGTACTCTTAGTGAGCCTTTATTAACGGAGTTGCTCTCTAGGGTCCAGCCTTTACTCATCAGGAGTCTTTATTGACTGACCCCCTCTTTCGGATGCAGCCTGCACTCATACATATTCTTTACTGATTGAGACACTCCATATGGCTCAGCTTACATGTCAAGTCTTCATTGACAGAGCTGCGTTACAGCCCCATCTCTACTCATGTTTATGGAGGGAGAGAAGGGGGGAGCGAAAGAGAACTCTTTCCTGTGTTGCCCCACAGCGTGTGTACCTGCAGTCGAATACCTGGCTTGCAGTGGATTAATCATTAACCTCCTCATTTCTGCACGAATACCCGGATACCAACAAGGCCAGCTCTTAGTTAAGCTAACCCACAGAACAACAGCAACTTTAAAGTTTAACTGCGATCAAATCCGTATCTTACAGTCAGCAGATAGGCCTTTGAACTCTGGGACGACACTCCCATGTCAGCACACCAACCTAAAAACTGATCTCACCTGTACACACCTGGCCCGACGACCGCATTTAAACAAATTTCCCCCTTGTTTTTCCAAACGCACCGAGCCATGTATCTTCCTGAGTACTTTTTTTCTAAATGGATGACCTACTGTGCATTAATATATCCAAGTAAAATTAGCTGGGTTTAAATCACGTCCCTTGGACATAAAGACCCAATCAGACTAAGATAATTATTCGTAAACTGTAGCAAGACCAGCAACTTTATAATGGGAGTCTTACAACTGATACACCCAAGACACAGGATTGTCATGAACACAATAATATTCAAGTGTCTTCCGCAGTGCAGTAATCGGACCTCTCGACAGAATGCAATCCAATACATTCCAAAACAAGCCAAGATATTTAAACGTTTCATCGCTTGCTCGTATATAGTGTTGTCATGGCCTACGCTATAGCTTGACTTCGCAACGATTGACGTCAAGCACTGACATACCGAGGGTTTGGAGCACAATGTTATTATGTCCATTTTGGAGGTTTTGATAATATTTGATTTTTAGGTTTCCAAGTGTTCTATGAAATCAGGGATCTTTTTTTCCTTTGTTTTACCAGTCATTCTTTTGCTTTATGGTTCAGAGGTATATTGAACCCCTAAGTTTTCATAGGAGCGTACTCGCAACATCATGGTCAAAATTGCCAGAAATGGACGTCACCTCAGTGCTCCCAACAATTCTAGCACATGATGTGACATAACACAATGCTGATTGGTTGCAGGTAAGTTCGTTTGCAATGGAAGATAGACTATTCTGTGATAAAAATTCATGTTTATTCATGTCAATGTTTAATTCGTTTAAGCAGATTTTGTTAGACATATCACGAAATGAAAATGTAAAATCTGATTTAAAATGAATGCAGATGGGCATATAGTTATTGTGCTGCAATGACTGGCTGATTGACTGCTGTGACAGGGGGTAAAAATCTCGAAACCACAAATTATGGACATATAACCTTTGTGCTCCAAACCCTCGATATGCAGGCAAGCTCGGGAAAGGCAAAAGTGGGTTTTACAAGCAGATAATCATGCGGAAACCCTAAACTCGGTTTAAAAGCAGCCACGTGGAGACGAAGAGCGATTAAAAAGTTAATCCTGTGATCTGGTTAATAAGAGTGAGTTTTGTAATAAATGATAGAGTCCCTTTTCCGAAACACCAGCAACGACGGCTGTCAAACTTGGCACCTAGTTTGAGACTGCACCAGAGAGAGCCAACAAACATTCACGAACATTTCCCAGTCTATGACAGCCAGGGGGAGGAACACTGCACGTTGCAACTTGCGAAATTTCACGGTAAGTTCAAGGCGCTGCATAACGCGCGAGTAAACACAGTTCAAGCCTACCAAAGGTTAACATTTCACATAAAAATTACCTGAAACATCAAGGATTTGGTGTCTTAATTATTTTGTGTGCGTAGCAGTTTCCCTGGTCGAATGTAAAGTATCCGAAAGACCTCGTACAGCACTTGAACAGGTGTCAACAGCAAGCAGGCTCCTCACGGGTTTTCAGGAAGCAGAACGTTCTTTCCCTTTTGTGGCAGTGCCGCCTGTCCTCCGCCTTCCCGAGATTCTCGATTCCAGAGAATTCCTCGGTAATCTTCGGAATTCATCGGACACGTAAACTCAAAGAGATTTCGATTGCTGTTTATACATCGCGTCTTTCGGTTTGTTTGTTTATTCATTTTAGCGTGAAGAGTCAGCCAATGATGTCACGCTCGCACGCGAGCTCTGTTTCTCGGGCCATTATGAATAATGTATATATTGGTTTTTATTTCATCTGCGGTCCTTGTCCTGACATAGAAGGCAGTTGCTTTGGGTCCTTGAAATGCTCGGGGGTTACTCGTCCGGGACTTGGTTTCTTAAATTCAGTTATTACACATACAAGAACGTAACTGATGTGTTACAATAATATTGTTGTATCTAATACGGATAACTGCGTATGGATTTATTTACGATCCGGCAATCTGATTGGATGAAAATATTTGTTTGCACAGATGAGAAATTAGGGGACGAACACATGAATGCTTTGCCAGAGGTCATAATAATAAGCACCATCAGCATATATGCCATTCGATATGAATGCAACAGACAGAAAAATTTAAGTACTTTCAGTTATCTGTTCTTCTTCCAAGTTGACATTTTTTCAAATTTTGTAAGAAAGCCGTTGGGAGTGGCAGATACTGGTTAAATCATGAAACTCTGACACCTACTGGTGAGTTAGAGACCTGAATTTCACTTTCACGGATAAATTACCTGCGGACGGGTGACGAAAGAAAAAGTCAATTTAAAGTCTTAGTAAAGTGTTAGGCCGCCACAAGCTGCCAGATCAGCTTCAACACACCTTAGCATAGAATCTGCAAATGTCACACTCAGTGGCGTAGCCAGCGGGGGAGCTAAGAAACGTTCCTTTTTGACTGCAATTAGTAGTTCTCAATCATTTTCCTTTGTTGAAACGTTTTCCAATTATCGTAATTGGCGACCGAAGACACGGTTTCTCTCCTTATGTGATCTAACAGGATTAAATGATGGGCTAAATGCAGTACAGTTGCGGAACAAGAACAGAGAATTGGGTTGCACAAAACTTCCGCTTAATCAATTATTGGTCCTGACCTGTTCTCAGTCATTTTCATAATTGACAGAAGGTTCACTCCGAGAGTACTCCACAGTTAACAAGTGCTGCTTGTTCTCCCCGATTAGGTAATACGACAATCACAGATGAATGCCGTTTTACCTAATCGGGGAGAACAAGCAGCACCTAGTAACCGTGGACTGCTCTCGTAGTGAACCTTCAGTTAATCATGAAATTGACTGAGAACAGGTCGTCAGAACTAATTTTTTTAAACGGCAGTTTTGTGCAACCCAATTCTCTGTTCTTGTTCCGCAACTGTACTGAATTTAGCCCGTGATTTAATCGCTGTTAGATCATATATGGAGAGAAACCGTGTCTTCGGTTGCCAGTTACGATAAATGGTAAACGCGTCAATAAAAGAAAGTCAAAAAGGGACGTGTCTCGGCAACCCCGCTGGCTACGCCACTGGTCACACTACTGGCAGGATGGAGTATCTTTCTTCCAAGAGATATTCCCTCATTTGAAGTTTGGATTATGGTAACAGAGAGCACTGTCGATCACAGTGTTCCAAAATCTAGTCACATGTGGTTCCTAAAATCGCCAGAAGATGGAACTGTTACTGCATAAACCAAATGTTACATAATTTTTGAATGAGTTAAAGCTTCAAGAATGCAAAACCACAAAGTGCTGTCAAAGAAAATCTTGATTGGCTTTGTTGAAAATTGGATAATAAGAATGCATTCACAACGAAAAAAGTTATGAAATTAAAAATCCCACAGATGAGTCCAGTTTATTAAAATAAATCTAAGAGCATCATTTGGAAGGACAGATTTCAAAACCTTCCTCGTATGAAGGAGGCTGGTGCACGGCAGCTTGAGGAATAGTATGAAAGTTGGCAGCTAAGTTTTTACAGTAGCATGAAGTTTGAGGTGTTCGTAGAATAATAAGATCCTTAATAATAAGGAACACCCTTGGCAGAGTCCAACATCAACTGGAAACGAGTCCGACTTAATGCCAAGAATGGTTGTACAGGGATCGAATGGCTCAAATTAACAGCCCTGGAGCCCGATACTCCCACAGCATCCCCCACAGGATGCCTCTAGGGACACAGTGATAAGCCTTCTCCAAATCCACAAAACACATGTAGACTGGATGGGCAAACTCCCATGACCCCTCCAGACAGTACCCGTGTGAGGGTAAAAAGTTGGTCCACTGTTCCATGGCCGGAATGGAACCTGCATTGCTCCTCCTGAATCCAAGGTTTGACAATCGGGCAGAGTCTCATTTCCAGCACCCTGGCATAGACAATCCTGGGAGGCTGAGCAGAGTGATCCCCCTGTAATTGGAGCACCCCCTCTGGCCCCCTTTTTGTAAAAATGGGAACCACCATCCAGTGTGCCAACCCATGGGTACTGTACCGGACCTCCACGCAATGTTAAACAGGCGTGTCAGCAATGATCAGACTGCAAATCTCATAAACCCAAATTTTATTCACAATAAAACATAGACAACATATCAGATGTTGAAAGCAAGACATTTTACCATTTCATGAAAAATATGAGCACATTTTGAATTTGATTGCAGCAACACATCTCAAAAGTTGGGACAGGGGCAACAAAAGGCTGGAAAAGTAAGTGGCACTAATAAAAAAACAGCTGAAGGAGCATTTTGCAACTAATTGGGTTAATTGGCAACTGTGACATGAATGGGTATAAAAAGAACATTTTAGAGAGGTGGAGTCTCTCAGAAGTAAAGACGGGCAGATGTTCACCAATCTGCAAAAACTGCACCTAAAACTCGTGGAACAATTTCAGAAAAATGTTTGTCGATGTAAATTCGTGAAGACTTTGAATATGCCACCATCTACAGTACATAATATCATCAAAAGATTTGGAGAATCTGGAGAAATCTCAATGCGCAAGGGATAATAATAATTATAAATAAATATATATATATATATATATATATATATATACCGAAGGTCAATATTCAAGCTCGTGGTCTTCAGGCCCACAGGCGGCACTGCATTAATGAGTCTGCACTTGAATTCACTGCATGGGCTCAAGAACACTTTAAGAAATCATTGTCTGTGAACACAGTTCGCTGTGCAATCCACAAATGCAAGTTCAAGCTGTATCATGGAAAAAGAAGCCATACGTGTACACAATCCAGAGATGCCACTGTCTTCTCTGGGCCAAAGCTCCTGGGCCAATGAACTGAGGCAAAATAGAAAATTGGTCCGTGGTCAGATGGATCAAAATTTGAAAATCCTTTTGGAAGCCATGAACACCGTGTCGTGCGGACTAAAGAGGAGAGAGACGATCCAGCTTGTTATCATTGAACAGTTCAAAAGCCTGCATCTCTGATGATATGGGGTTACATTGTAAACATGTTGTTAAAGTGTACAACGTCCTCCATAATTATTGGCACCCTTGGTTAAGATGTGTTTAAAGCCTTAAAATGAATTCAATTTTTATTGCAGAAGCATACTCTCACACTGAAAATTGTAGCAAAATGTAACCTTCAACTCTTGTGAATTTTAAGGGGGAAAAAATCCCTGACTAAGAAATAATTATTTTTCATAAAATCACCTGTTCCACAATTATTGGCACCCCGAACAATTCTTAGGAATTAAATGTGATTGAAGTATTTCTGTCATTTCTACAGTAGTTTACAAAGTTGATCAGAGTACCTAGGAACATTTAATTAGTAATTAATCACTTCCTGTTTCCCTGGGGTATAAATATGACGTGTGTAATGTGAAAAGAAGCCACTAGATGACAGTATTTATTTATTTATTTTTTATTGACAATGGTATCAACAAAGACGATAACAAGACCTACACTAATAAAGAACAACAACAATAACAACAAAAAACAATAAATCAGCCCTACAACAATATATGATGATAAATTACACTGACGTACACAAAAGGAAGGGGATCACAGTGCACCTGTTCAACTAGGATCCGGGCATGTATACATGTCAGCATCCATACGGAAGATCTAAGGTAAGTAGATAAGTAAAATGAAAGGTGGATTGACTAGATTCATGAAACACTATAGGCAAGATTAGCTTACTTTAATGAAGACACACACACAGAAAAAAAATTAAACTAGTATTCTATATATACTGTGCGTTGGTTATGCAGGGAAAAAATATTTGTGAGGTTGTGCATCTAGAAAATCTTAAAGTGACCCAAAGCTCACTCTCGTCCATATCTAGGTCCCTGAGGATGGAGAAGGCTTTGTCCATGCTTAAAAGATGGAGGAATTCCACCAGCCATCTCTCTCTGGAGAAGCAGGAGGGTTTCCTCACCTTCCAGTTCATTAAGATTAGGCGTTTTGTTGTAAAGCACGCCAGGGCAATCACTTTTTGATGTTTAGTGCTTTGGATGTTTTCAACACGGGCCCCTAGCAGGCATGTAGTGGGTGAAAATTGCAGGGCAATGTTGAGGACCCCTGATAGAATCATTTCCACCTCCCTCCACAGGGAAACAATGACAGGGCAGTGCCATAACATATGGATCAGAGTACCCACCTCTCCACATCAATGCCAGCATCGGTCAGATAAACTCTGGTCCATCTCTTTTAGTTTTGCAGGAGTCAAATACACCCTATGCAATATTTTCATCTGAATTACTCTATATCTGACACATTTACTTATACCAATTGAGTTCTTCCACAAACTATCCCATTCTGAAGCTGACAAGTTAATTCCCAGATCTCGCTGCCATTGCAGTTGGGTGTGGATATTACAGTTGGGGGCTGAAAGGCACAACAACCTATAAACTTTGGAGACTATTCCTCTCCCATGAGCAATAACCTCCAACTTCTCATCTATTTCCACATGGCCACCAATAGGATCACCCAACTGTGATAGTTTGGTTGATATAGCTTTAATTTGTGCATATGTTAAAAAAAAGAATTACTGCTCAGTCCAAATTTTGTATTGAGTGCCATTAATGAAAGCATTGAACCATCCTTCAGCTCCTGCCCAAGCTTATGTATGTTCTGTCTCTGCCATGATTTATCAGACAGTGGGTTCCCACTTACTGATAATGTGGCCCACTCAAAATGTGTCCGCATTTTTCTAGTTTTTTATTGATGGTTTATGTGTTGCCTACTAAGATTTTAAGCTATTTGCCAGAGCAGTGCATCTAAATAATAACAGGCAGAGCCAAAGCGGTTTATTCCACATTCTATGCCAGACGGAACCTAAATTCACAAGGAAGGAGAAGAGCGGAACTAAAGAGCCGAGGTGGTGTTGCACCCATGTTCCTTACTGTGAGGGTTTCCTCCCCTCTTCAGAAGAAATTTGGGAAGAGAAATGCATGGTTCGCGGCTTCATTCCTCTGAACGTTTTATCTGTGATTTTCAGGTTAGTTCACGGTGAAAACCACCAAATATACTTCCTTGAAGCAAAGTTAGTATAGAGTACGCGCGTGGAGTCTTATTTATGAACTTTAGTGGTTTACAGTAGGTTTTAAGAGTGTAAAATGGTGTAGCCGCTTAGCCTGCTCGTTGCTAGCCAGCATAGCTAACTTTGTTCACGCCACACTGAACCAACTACTCGCGTGCAGCCGGTTAAAATGATTGTTAGCCAATTTATTTGTCAGCTACTAATTGTTTGGCACATGTAGCGAGTTTCCTGCCCTGTAAGAAACTCGCTTACGCTGTTTGTTAAAAGCAAGATTAGAATCGCGCAATACTCTAGCGAACGGAAAAATGCACTAAGTTGGGTTTCGGTTTAAAGCCGATAACATGAAACCAGAGCACTAGCTTCCACGCAATTTGGTTCAAGTCGTGTTGAGTACGTTTGCACTGACACATTTGCTTAGTTTCTTCCAGCGAACTGAATAATAGGACCGGAGTTAATGAACTATTTGTAAGCTCAGTTCCAGGCAGCTAAAGCTACTGATAGGCACTGCCTTTATTTGTGTCTTTTGTTAGCTTGTTGGAAACTCGCCCAGCCGGATAGCAGGCTAAAATAACATTGCCTTGTTGCAGGAGTTAGTAGTGTTTGTATTAAACTACCGTGAATAGGCCGGCCATGCCTTAATCTGCATACAGCGTTCGCATTGTCATTAGAGTAAGGACAGGTTTATTGCAGAAAAGCAATTTGTTAAAACTGTCAATACTGAACTTTGATCTTAAACCCAAACTGTCGTTTAAAGTAATGAGCATGCCCTTAGTGACAATTGTAATATATTATAGGTTGGACAACCCTATGTGGTAACGAGTGTTCTGAAAGGGGAGTATGTTATTGCCCACTGCACTGTGAATTTATAACTGTCTCAGAGTTACTCTTGACTGTCTTATTTGCACTTTGTGAAAAGTAGCTATTAACAGTATTAAGACTGAGATGTGCTTTGTTAAACATTAAAGTTCATTGAAGAGAGTGGATGACTGAGTGTTACCAGGATAAAGAATGAGCCTTAAAATAAGAATACAGTCATGTGCAAATGGAAAGTTTACGTGCTCAGTACTCGTGATATTTTGTAATAAAAGAAGAAATTTGGGAAGAGAAATGCATGGTTCACGTCTTCATTCCTCTGAACGTTTTATCTGTGATTTTCAGGGGCTTGAGTGCACTGAACCGCAATCTTTTTGTTACGGTGGTGCTCACCGATGTGAAACCCGTAACAAACTGTGGGGGCTCGTCCGGGATCCCTCCTCCTCCTAATCACCGGGGAGCGGATCAAGAGATAATTGAACCACAAGACGAGGTGACCAGAGGTCGTGATCGCTGGGGAGTTGGTGGTGGTTGTCCATGAGGGGGAACAGAGAGAGGAATCTCCACTTCAAAGGGAAGCCACACTGCTGAACTGAGAGTCGACGCACGCCGGTCACAAGGGAGCTACGTGGGTATCACCGCTATAGACACATACCATAGATTGGACTGCACTGTCATCGCTACTACGCACACAATGTCTACAGCGCGCAAGGAACTGGTTTGGAGTATCAAGAAGAGTTTGTTCAGACTCTCTAGTGTTGACGTCCACCGAGTCGCAACAAGTGTTGCAACTGACAATCATGATCCAGCCAGATTTAGCTCGAACGATGAGGAATGCTGCATGGACTATGTCATTTCTTACTTACAGTCTGATAGCTTGCTAGAACTTGAGGACGAAGGTATGAGTCGATTGTTGATATTGAATGATTTAATATGTAGAGTTGGTGAATCCTGTATTCCTGTTGAGATACCAGCCGATGTGTCGGGTAATGTGAATATACATTCCACGCCCCACTCTAGTCCACCTGAACTCATACCAGATCATGCACTACAAGCTCCCTGCCATTCTAATGGCGCAGACATGCAAACTCATTCCCAATCCAACACACAACCGACACAAATACTCGAACAGTTGACGGGTTGCGAAGGGCGTATGAAGACTTAGGTGAGAGCCTAAGGCAGTGTGAGGCTATAGCTACCCCGTCAGCTACTACACCCAATCATCAAGCAGAGTCTATGTTTAGCCTCAAGCCACAGGCGACTATAGAGAGAATGGTTCCCCTTAAAGACCTCCCCTATCTTCAGCGTTGTGAGTTTAAGATCTATGGGGGCCAAATTGGGGACCAGGGTTCTGATATCAGTTATAACAGCCTCAGCAAACAGATTGACGAGGGGATTAGAGAGGGCTTCACAGAGCCAGAGGTGGTTCGAGGTGTGTTGAGAATTGTTAAATCGGGTACTTTCAAGGAAATGCTTATTAACAAAGATGAAATGGTCATCACTGAGCTCAAGGCCTTCCTTCGATCTCACCTTGGGGAGAAGGCGACCGCTGAGATGTTTCAGGAGCTCATGTGTGCTAGACAAACAGAACATGAGTCACCCCAGCAGTTCTTATACCGCATGATTGGACTTAAACAGAAACTTAACTTCCAGTCAAGGCAGACTAATGCAGACATTTCGTACTACCCTAAGACCATTCAAGAGGCGTTTCTCCATACCATATACCAAGGTCTTAGTGCGAGACATGCCGATCTTCGGCAAAGACTACGACCCCTCATTTCCAACTGCTAAATTACAGACGAAGAAATCCTTAGTCAGGTAACGAGAATAATTAGTGATGAGAATGAGCACCAGCGCAGATTTGGCCAACTTCCCCACCAAAAGACAACACATGCACATAGTGCAAAGGTGGAGGCAGAGGATAGACAGGGTAAAGATGATCCAAATGACACCGTTGTAAACGCCACAAATCTTCAGACCGTACAGCAGCTAAGTGCCCAGGTGGAGACCCTAACACGCATGGTTTCCACTTTGATTGAACAGCAGGCAGCAAATGTCCATACGGCCCACCCTCTGCAAACAGCACCCCAAACACCGCCACAGCCCATACCTCCCCTTCCCTCTTGGCCACCCCCAAGCAAGTATCCCCAACCCGCAACTCAAGTAAGAGCAAGGACAGCTTGTCAGAAATGCACAGAGCAGAACCTACTAGTGTGTAGTCACTGTTTTGCATGCGGAGAGGCAGGACACCGAGCAGTTGGGTGTTTGAAGCGGTCTAAGTTTCAGGGAAACGGGATGCGGTCTCTGACGGGGGACAGCCAGAGACCGGTGCACAGCCTCAGTCCCAGCCAGTAAGCCTCACGCACAAAAAGCCATCAAGGCAGCCTAAGCATAGCACCCAACAGTCACAAACACTTCCCTGCCAGGGCACCATGACCTGTGAAGCGCCCCTTGTCGGGAGAAAGAGTCTGCTTAAATGTCTAATCGGTGGCTGTCTGGTCACTGCCTTATTTGATTCTGGCTCACAAGTGAGTATGATTGACCAAAGATGGGCAAATATTTACACCGCCAGTCACACTGTTAGGCCCCTTCAAGAGCTTCTGGATGACTTAGATCTCTCTGCTGTGACTGGCTATGCGATACCTTATGACGGGTGGGTTGAGCTTGCTGTCAATCTCACTGGGGATGACGACCCCAATCTCACTTTACAAGTTCCCTTTCTAGTCAGTCAAGTGCCTTTAGCCCAGCCCTTACTGGGATCCAATGTACTTGTAGAGGTAATTAATAGACAAGAATCTACTGTGGAAGGCCTCTTGGAGATCAGCAAGACCCGACGTCCTTACATTAAGGTACCCATTTCTAGTCACTCCAACTATGAAGTTACCCTGCCTAAGAGAACTCCCCTAGGCACCATTCAGCATGTTCGCAAGGTCCTTGAAACGGGGGCTCCAGAGCCACAATTAACAGATTCCAAATCGATGAAAGTAACGGTAGCGGAGGTTAACAACATTGCGTCCCCCAGCACCCCGCCCGCCGAGCCTTGGTTGCCGCCCGTGGATATTAGTCACCTGAGCCTCGAACAACAACGGGTGGTAAAAGGAGTGCTCTTCGAGGAGTCTGGGGCATTCTCTCGTGACGGGGGCGACATCGGATGCATTTCCTCTTTACAGATGGAGATCAGGCTCAAGGATGAGACGCCAGTGCAAAAGGCCTACGCTTCCATTCCAAAACCACTCTACAGGGAGGTGAAAGAGTATATCCAAGAGCTGCTAGTCAAAGGCTGGATCGTGACGTCCCAGTCACCTTATGCCGCCCCAGTGATATGTGTCAGGAAGAAGGATGGGTCTCTGCGCCTGTGTGTCGACTACCGCCTTCTAAATATCAAAACGGTCCCAGATCGACACTCTCTTCCCCGCATCCAGGATCTCACTGACTCACTGGGAGGATACAGTGGGTTTTTTTTATCCTAGACCAGGGCAAGGCCCATCATCAAGGCTTCATAGCCGAGGGGTCGAGGCATCTGACAGCCTTCACAACTCCCTGGGGGTTGTATGAATGGGTTAAGATACCCTTTGGATTATCAAACGCCTCGGCTGCGTTTCAAAGGAGCATGGAGGACATGCTCGACACACTAAGGGATGAGTGCTGCATCTCCTACCTTGACGATGTGCTATGTTTCTCCAAGTCTTTTGATGAACATGTGCTAGTGTTACGCAAGGTCCTCAAAGCTCTGCAGCACCATGGCGTAAAGCTGAAACCAGAGAAGTGCGAGCTTTTCCGCAGGGAGGTCCGATATATTGGACGGCTGGTGTCAGCGGAGGGTGTGAGAATGGACCCCAAGGACCTGGAAGCTGTGCGGGCCCTAAAATGCGGGAAGCCACAGACCGTTGGGGATCTCAGGCAATTGCTTGGATTCCTGAGCTACTACCGCACATATGTGCTAGATTTTTCGTGCATAGCCAAGCCTCTGTATGACCTGCTGCAGGCAAAGCCTGACGCGCAACAACCAAGACACTCCTGGGGGAAGGCTAAATCCTTTCAACTGCCCTCCCGCACGCCAATAGAGTGGAATAGGGAACACCAGCAAGTGCTTGAACGCCTCATCGGTATGCTCACCCAGCCCCCAGTGCTAGCATACCCAGATTTCAACCTCTCTTTTACACTCCATACAGATGCTTCCCAAGTAGTTCTTGGTGCGGTTCTTTACCAATACCAAGAAGGTAAGATAGGAGTAATAGGTTATGGGTCACGCACCCTAACACCTGCAGAAAAGAACTACCACATGCACTGTGGGAAGCTTGAGTTCTTGGCGTTAAAATGGGCAGTATGTGATAAGTTCAAAGATTACCTATTCTACGCCCCTCATTTTACAGTGCTAACTGACAATAACCCACTGACCTCTATCCTAAGTTCTGCCAAGCTCAACGCAGTGGGCCACCGTTGGGTGGGACTGCTTTTGCTGATTTCCGTTTCGACATTCGGTATCGACCGAGCAAAAGTAACATTGATGCGGATACCTTATCCCGCGGTCCACTTGACATTGAAGCCTTCAAGAACGAGTGCTCTGAGGGACTGTTGGAGGAAGCAGTAGGTGCCATATGGGAAAGAAGCCGGCAGGCTCAGCAGGGGGATGTTGCTTGGGTGGCAGCGCTTAACTTAATTACTGGAAACCAGTCTGGTGCAGAGCCCTTGCAAGCGATTAGTCATGACGAATTGTTAAGGGAGCAAAGGAGCGACCCAGCGATAGGGAAGGTTATAGAGCTGAAGGAAAACAACATGCAACCAACAGATGATGACAAAGGGAAAGGCGATCCACGAACCAGGAGGCTCTTGAGAGAGTGGAAGAGACTTCACATGGATAATGGGCTACTCCACCGGAAAACCACAGGGAAGAGACTACTAGTCCTCCCTGCCACCTACAAGCAGATGGCCCTCACCCATCTACATAATAACAAGGGTCACGTTGGTGTTGAAAAGGTCTTAAGTTTAGCGAGGGAGAGATTCTATTAGTCGTTCATGAAGGGAGAGATAGAGGAGTATATAACCCGTAAGTGCTCATGTGTCAAGCAGAAGAAGCCGGCCTGCTATGAGAGAGCGCATATAGCCAGTGTTACATCCCCCTCGCCCCTCGAACTTGTGTGTATTAATTTCCTCCACCTAGAAGCCTGTCGGGGTGGCTGTGAGTACATCTTGGTGGTGGTCGATCATTTTACCAGGTTTGCGCAGACCTACCCTACCCGAAACAAAGCTGGCAAGACTGCTGCTGACTGGCTTTTCAATGATTTCATTCCTTGGTTCGGGTATCCAGCCAAACTCCACTATGACCAGGGTCGGGAGTTTGAGAATGAGCTGTTCAGGAGACTCCGACAGTTAGCTGGTGTAGGCCACTATAGAACCTCCCCATATCACCCTCAGGGAAATCCAGCTGAGAGGCTGAATCGTACCTTATTGCAAATGCTCCAGACTCTTGGAAACAAAGAAAGGGAGAATTGGAAAGACCACCTACGCCACATCATCCACGCCTATAATTGTACGAAGCACGAGTCAACGGGCTTCTCACCCCATTACCTATTGTTTGGCCATCATCCACGTCTCCCTGTCGACATGCTCTTTGGTCTGGAGGTGGATGAGGAAGCTGGCTCACCGAAAGGATATGCAGAGAAGTGGGCTAGGAGGATGATCGAGGCATATCGAATCGCCAGTGCGAATAGCCGTCAATCAAGCGCCAAAGGGAAAGAGTACTATGATCGGAGGTGCAAGGGTGTGATCCTTCAACCTGGGGACAGAGTCCTAATCCGGAACCTTAGTGAAAGAGGGGGGCCCGGTAAGCTCAGATCTTATTGGGAGAAAACGATCTACATCGTGAGAGAGCAAGTTGGGGACAACCCTGTCTACAAAGTAAGCCCGGAATCAGGAGGCCGCCCTTTTCGCACCCTGCACCGGAATTTGTTGCTGCAGGTGAATGACCTACCTGTTGAGCCATCCCAGGGCCCCGCTGCTAACAGCCTGAAGTCGCTCAAAAGGACCGAAAAGCCCTCAGGACCCTCGCGAAGCACCAGGCCTCCATGAGACCCTGATCCCGATGACTCAGTAGAGGATGATGATGCGCCTTACTATTGGCTACGGATACCAGTGCAAGGTCCACATGCCGAGGGTGGCACTCTGAATCATCAAGTTACTCGCGAGTTACATGAGAAACCAGGACTGAGTGAAGTTGGCCCCGAAGAGACGATCCATACACAGACGGATCCAGAGGAAAAAAATCCCTAAGAAAAAGGGCTTCAAACGAGCATGGGGAGTGAATTAGACAGGACACCGCCTGACGTTAATCAGGAAGTGTCTCAGGTGGTTGACCAAGTTGAGAGTGCCTTAGAAGCCTATTCCGACCGCCAAATCCCCTTGAGGCAGTCCACTCGAGAAAGACGGCCCCGTGTTGTCTTCACGTACCCATCCCTTGGCCAACCAGCTTACCAGCCACACCCTATAGTGAGCGCAGTGGAGGTTCACCCAATGCAGCATACTCACCAGTTCTACCTAGGTCCCCATCCCAAGGCCTTCCAGGCCCATGCCATCACTCCATATCCATACACCTCCCCACCTAACACATACACAATTCATATTTTTGAATCACTGCCAGGAGATCACATGCATGCACCAGTTTTTCCTTCCTATTTTGAAGATCATAAATGCAGACGCATATTTCATGAAAATCGGTGTTTCGGGTTTAATGATGTGTTATTCAGAATGAAATTGTTATGGAAGTTTGAATGTCAGGGTTTGAGTTCTGTAGGTCAAGTGTCAGGAGCCACTTTTTTTGTGGGGGAGTGTGTGGCCCACTCAAAATGTATCCGCATTTTTTTAGTTTTTTATTGATGTTTTATGTGTTGCCTATTAAGATTTTAAGGTATTTGCTAGAGCAGTGCGTCTAAATATTAACTGGCAGAGCCAAAGCGGTTTATTCCACATTTTATGCCAGACGGAACCTAAATTCACAAGGAAGGAGAAGAGCGGAACTAAAGAGCCGAGGTGGTGTTGCGCCCATGTTCCTTACTGCGAGGGTTTCCTCCCCTCTTCAGAAGAAATTTGGGAAGAGAAACGCATGGTTCGCGTCTTCATTCCTCTGAACGTTTTATCTGTGATTTTCAGGTTAGTACACGGTGAAAACCACCAAATATACTTCCTTGAAGCAAAGTAAGTATAGAGTACGCGCGTGGAGTCTTATTAATGAACTTTAGTGGTTTACAGTAGGTTTTAAGAGTGTAAAATGGTGTAGCCGCTTAGCCTGCTCGTTGCTAGCCAGCATAGCTAACTTTGTTCACGCCACACTGAACCAACTACTCGCGTGCAGCCGGTTAAAATGATTGTTAGCCAATTTATTTGTCAGCTACTAATTGTTTGGCACATGTAGCGAGTTTCCTGTCCTGTAAGAAACTCGCTTACGCTGTTTGTTAAAAGCAAGATTAGAATCGCGCAATACTCTAGCGAACGGAAAAATGCACTAAGTTGGGTTTCGGTTTAAAGCCGATTACATGAAACCAGAGCACTAGCTTCCACGCAATTTGGTTCAAGTCGCGTTGAGTATGTTTGCACTGACACATTTGCTTAGTTTCTTCCAGCGAACTGAATAATTGGACCGGAGTTAATGAACTATTTGTAAGCTCAGTTCCAGGCAGCTAAAGCTACTGATAGGCACTGCCTTTATTTGTGTCTTTTGTTAGCTTGTTGGAAACTCGCCCAGCCGGATAGCAGGCTAAAATAACATTGCCTTGTTGCAGGAGTTAGTAGTGTTTGTATCAAACTACCGTGAATAGGCCGGCTTTGCCTTAATCTGCATACAGCGTTCGCATTGTCATTAGAGTAAGGACAGGTTTATTGCAGAAAAGCAATTTGTTAAAACTGTTAATACTGAACTTTGATCTTAAACCCAAACTGTCGTTTAAAGTAATGAGCATGCCCTTAGTGACAATTGTAATATATTGTAGGTTGGACAACCCTATGTGGTAACGAGTGTTCTGAAGGGGAGTATGTTATTGCCCACTGCACTGTGAATTTATAACTGTCTCAGAGTTACTCTTGACTGCCTTTTTTGCACTTTGTGAAAAGTAGCTATTAGCAGTATTAAGACTGAGATGTGCTTTGTTAAACATTTAATGTTCATTGAAGAGAGTGGATGACGGAGTGTTACCAGGACAAAGAATGAGCCTAAAATAAGAATACAGTCATGTGCAAAGGGAAAGTTTACATGCTCAATACTCGTGATATTTTGTAATAAAAGAAGAAATTTAGGAAGAAAAATGCATGCTTCGCGTCTTCAATCCTCTGAACGTTTTATCTGTGATTTTCGGGGGCTTGAGTGCACTGAACCGCAATCTTTTTGTTACGGTGATGCTCACCGATATGAAACCCGTAACAATAACAATGGATTATTCCATAAAGGACAAGAGGGGAGGGAGGATCCGTTGATGCCCAGTTTGCTATGCAACTTTTTCACCACATCACAGGAGAACTTAATTAATGGATTGTCTAATTTGGCTGGAAGTTTAGGCCAGTACCATAAAGGAGATAATGACATAGACCTGTTACTTTCAGTAATTAATTCACTTTCAAGCCAATCCCAGGTGCCCCGTTCAACAGTATCATTGTAACCCCAAGAAAGCGGGAATCTCGCATTATACGACAAATAATACAAAAATATTTCTGGAACACCTAGTCCACCTTGGGTTCTTAGTTTTGAGAGCTTTCTGTGGTTTATTTTTTTTTTGGCTTCTTATCTCTCCAAGGCTTTAAACCAGCCTTGAGGAAATTGTAACGGGAGAGCAGATATAATATAGGTCAGTCTGGGCAGTATAATAGTTTTAATTAACTCCGCTCTACCCCACAAAGACAATGGGAGGACCGTCCATCGTTTAATGTCATCTCGGATTGTTCTCAGTCAAGGGGGTCCGTTGAGCTCAAAGATTTTTGAGATTGGAGTTGTGATCCTTACTCCTAAGTATCTCATTCCCTCAGGCTTCCAAACAAATGGGATGGAGTTCAGATCCACTGAGTGTGTTCTAGAATTCAATGGAATCGCTTCACTCTTGCTCCAGTTGATTTGGTAGCCCGAGAACAAGCTAAATGATTTGGTTAATTCCAGAACTTCTGGTATTGAATGAACAGGGTCCGATAAGGTCAATAAAATATCGTCTGCTTACATATTTAACTTAAAATCATGGTTGCCTATCATTATGCCGGCTATTTTAATATTATCACGAATGGCGCATGCTAACTGAACTAACTGTCCAGAGCTAAGACAAATATTAGAGGGCTTAATGGACAGCCCTGTATTGGTACACTCCATCTGCAGTGGGTAACTTCCCCTACCCACTGCAAGCCTTCGTACTCTTTCATAATGGCCAATAGCTGGCAACCGCAAGTTGACGAAGACTGAGGACCAATCAGCGCTGAGCTTACAAATGCGTCGCCAGCAGCAGATGGAATGGTGGAAACCACGTGTAAACAGTAAACACTCTGCGATGATCATGGCAGAAAATACTCCTAAAAAAAGGGTACACCGTTGTGCCGGAGGGCTTTCATGCTTGTGCGTGGTATATCAGTGCGATATTAGATTAGGAACCACGTGGGTCGCCCGGAGCCAATGACAAACAATGTGTTAGATTCTCAGCTTAAAGCAGGATGAGTGCGCTGATTGGATGGTTGTGATCATGTGACCTAGTGGCCATTATTATGAAAGATTCCGAAGGCTTGCAGTAGGTAGGGGTAGGGGGAGTTACCCACTGCAGATGGAGTGTATCTGTTCAGCAGAGACACTCATGAAAGAAATGATTTTGGTTTTTGATCAAGATCTGTGTGGTCAGTAAACTGCCAGCTGCTTAATGCATTTACGTCAAGGTCCTCAGAGCATCGCGGAATTTTCAATATTCCGTTCCTTGGCCAAAGAGACAGGTTGGATAGAGGCGCCTCTTATGACAGTTTTCATTCATGCGTTGTCTGAATCGGAAAAGGACATTCTGTCCGCATTGGAGCCCTGTGTGTCATTGGATTTGTTAGTCCTGACAGTGGTTAGAATTGATAATCATATCCGCAAACATAATAGAGAGAAACTGAGGACTTACGAAATGGACCACACACGAGAACCAGTAAAATGCAAAAAGGAGGCTTTATTTCTGAAGGGGGAAAACCCCCAGCAGAGCAGGTAACAGTACAGAGTCCACAATCCAAAATCAGAATCCAATGGGCGAAATCCAGAATCTTAACCAGGGCACCAATCACAAAAATCAAAGTCAGACAAAGAAGGTTCAAAACACAAGAAGGCGGTGAAGTACAGGGAGTAGGCAAAAATCGAATGTCAAGGACGATCCAGTCAGAAAGATAATCATGATGGGTACAAGGTGAAATGACCATGGCACAAGTAAGCATGAGAGAACGATCTGACAAGGCAGTGCTGTGAAGAGACATCTAATATACGTTTCAGGGAGGTCACATGATAACAGAACACAGGTGGAAGCAGTGAGACTGATTACAAGGGAGCAACACATTAGGAAGAACTTGATCACATGAAATTGGCAGAAGCCAAAACGCGCACAGGGATCACGGGACAAACCTATATACAATAGCACAGCTCCGGTCAAGGGGTTCTAGCATGCACGGATACTAAGAGAAAGGAAAGCATAAGGTGTGGAGATTCCATTGAAATGCAGCAGCAAAGATTAGGGAGAGACAAGGGGCGGAAATTACAATAGGGCAAGTGCTGAGAGCTTGTTAATCAATTCGTAAGTGCAGCTGTACAATCCCGAGTGCTCGTTAGTAAGTTAGTCTTATATACAAAACCCAAAACCAGTTGACACGTTGTGTAAATCGTAGATAAAAACAGAATACAATGATTTGTAAATCCTTTTCAACCTATATTCAATTGAATACACTGGAAAGACAAGTTACTTAATGTTCCAACAGGTAAACTTAGTAATTTTTTGCAAATATTAGCTCATTTGGAATTTGATGCCTGCAACATGTTTCAAAAAAGCTGGCACAAGTGGCAAAAAAGACTGAGAGAGTTGGGGAATGCTCATCAAACACTTATTTGGAACATCCCACAGGTGAGCAGGCTAATTGGGAACAGGTGGGTGCCATGATTGGGTATAAAAGCAGCTTCCCTGAAATGCTCAGTCATTCACAAACAAGGATGGGGCGAGGGTCACCACTTAGTGAACAAATACGCGAGCTGATTGTCGAACAGTTTAAAAACAACATTCCTCAACGAGCTATTGCAAGAAATTTAGGGATTTCAATATCTACGGTCCGTAATATCGTCAAAAGGTTCAGAGAATCAGGAGAAATCACTGCACATAAGCCACAAGGCCGAAAACCAACATTGAATGCCCATGACCTTCGATCCCTCAGGCGGTACTGCATCAAAAACCGACATCAGTGTGTAAAGGACATCACCTCATGGGCTCAGTAACACTTCAGAAAACCACTGTCAGTAACTACACTTCGTCGCTACATCTGCAAGTGCAAGTTAAAACTCTACAATGCAAAGCGAAAGCCATTTATCAACAGCACCCAGAAATGCCGCCGGCTTCGCTGGGTCCAAGCTCATCTAAGATGGACTCATGCAAAGTGGAAAAGTGTTCTAAGGTCTGACGAGTCCACATTTCAAATTGTTTTTGGAAACTGTGGACGTCGTGTCCTCTGGACCAAAGAGGAAAAGAACCATCTGGACTGTTATAGGCGCAAAGTTCAAAAGCCAGCATCTGTGATGGTATTGGGGTGTATTAGTGCCGAAGGCATGGGCAACTTGAAAGGTACATACAGGTTTTGGAGCAACATATGTTGCCATCCAAGCAACGTCTTTTTCATGGACGCCCCTGCTTATATCAGCAAGACAATGCCAAGCCACAGTCTGCAAGTGTTACAACAGCATGGCTCCGTAGTAAAAGAGCGCGGGTACTAGACTGGCCTGCCTGTAGTCCAGACCTGTCTCCCATTGAAAATGTGTGGCGCATTATGAAGCGTAAAATACGACAACGGAGACCCGGACTGTTGAACAACTTAAGCTGTACATCAAGCAAGAATGGGAAAGAGTTCCACTTGAAAAGCTTCAAAAATTGGTCTCCTCAGTTCCCAAACGTTTACTGAGTGTCGTTAAAAGGAAAGGTGATGCAACACAGTGGTAATTAGGCCCCTGTCCCAACTTTTTTGCAATGTGTTGCTGCCTTTAAATTCTAAGTTAATGATTATTTGCAAAAAAAAAAAAAAAAAGTTTCTCAGTTTGAACATTAAACATGTTGTCTTTGCAGTGTATTCAATTGAATATATGTTAAAATAGATTTGCAAATCATTGTATTGTTTTTATCTACGATTTACATAACGTGCCAACTTCACTGGTTTTGGGTTTTGTACAATGTTAGTCTTGGTTAGTAAATTAGCAAAAACAACAAACTGTAAATATGTGTCAGTAATATATAAAAATAGGCATGCCCCTCAGCCCGATGTCGAAGTTTTTAGAGACGCCCGCCCGACCGCCTGCCTGCCCGCCCAACAGCATGAAGGATAGCAATACCCCGTCAGCCTTTAGGGCTGAGGGGTAAAAAGCAATGGGAAGGAAGTAAACAAGATGGGGAAGGAAGATTGTAACCCAGAAACCATTAAATCACCCGAAGGAGTGGCATGCATTACTGGGGCTGTGAGCAAGAACAAGGACCAGACAGGGGGAGACAAAGTGCAATACATGGAAAAATCAAAACATGGACTGGAATAAAACTATGGCTATAAGTAAAACATGGAAAACCAAAACTAAGACAATACATGAATGAAAAGCAACCAAATTACAATACGCATATCTAAAAAATGGTCAGGCAAAGCAAAGATCAAAATACACGAGGCAGTCAGAACCATGCGCAAGGCAGAACCAGAATCACAACAGAAGCGAATGGCCCCGGCTCCAATAAGCAAGGATTTGGATTCTATTCCCGGCCTGTACACAGTCCCAGATCTGCCCCCAGAATTTTCTACCACGCCCTCCTCTTCCCCTCCGTGCTCCTGTGGCAGCTCCTCTTCCTCTTCTTGCTCTTCTGGCATCTCCTTCTGCAGCTCCTCTCGCTGCTTCTGCTCCAGCGGCTTCTCCCCCAGCCCACCTCCTGCCTCTCCTCTCCCTCCTGCTGCCGCCTGCTGCTCAGCCCTAATTTAAAAGAATGAAAATGGAAATTTGGGTCTTAAAAAGACAAAGCAAGGTCCTGAAACAAAAGGAGAAACTGTTAAAATTAAAGAATGAATATTATACACTATTGATAGAAAAAAAGAAAAATAGTGCCACGGGTCCTGTAGCTCACCTGACCACTCAAGAGAAACGCCTTGAACCAATTTAGTGTCCTAATGGGTGGGAAGATACTTGACCAATGAAGCTGAAACTTGACAAGTAGTTTTAGAGAAGAAGAGTTTTAATGGTTTCAGTGTAACTTAGAGGGGTCGTACAAAGTTGAAGGTCAAAATTCAAAATACAGAAAAACTTGTATTATATGTGATGTATCTTGCTACTTACTACCTACATAGCAAATTTCAGCTGAATATGTGCAATAATAGCTTTCAGATGGCCAATTATGTGATTTTCAATATGGCCGCTGTGGCGGCCTTGTTTGAAATCGGATCGGAACGCCTTGAACAAAACTTGGTGTCCTCATAGGCAGGAAGGTACCTGTCAAGTTTCAGCTTCATAGGCCTAGTGGTTTCGGGGGAGAAGATGTTTACGGACGACGAACAACGACGACGACGAACGACGGACAAACAGGCCATGACATAAGCTCATCTGACTTTGTCGTCAGGTGAGCTAAAAAAATGAGCAAAAATCATCATCATCATCGCTGTCAGCAGCGCCATCTTAATCCTGTTGAGGTATGTTTCTTCGTTGGCATAAATTGTGAAGGATAGCACATGCTGTAATTTCTTTGCTGGCTCTCTCTGGGCTGAGACGCACCTCCCCATGCAGCACATGAAACCGGCGCTTCAGCTGCCCAATACCATGTACGCTCCACCACACCGCGTGTCATCTTGTGCGCTCTAACATGCACCATGAAAAAGACAACAGTAGACTAAATATTTGTAATTTATTGTATTATGCCATCTTCGTATGTAGTAGGGTATGCCAATGTATGCTATAGCAACAATGATATAATTTTTTTGTGGTTCCGGTGTTCCAATTTCAGATTACACCCCCATCACCATACCCCCCGGTAATCTGAAGTTAATTTCACATTACCCCCCAGTGCGTTGAAGTTGGGTTCGGAGTTAGGGGGTAGGGGTTGGGGTGAGGGGGTAATTTGAAGTTAACTTCAGATTATTGGGGGGGGGGGGGGGGTAATTTCAATCAGGGGGGTAATATGAAACTGTTACATCTGTAGTGGATTCAGGTAAAGAGTCTAGAGCCAACGTTTGCAGGGGTAGCCACTGTCCCCTAGCAAGTGACATCCCACAGGCACATAATGTCTGTCAAATATTTGTCATAAGCTGCTTTTCATTAAAATGCGAGAGTCGTGAGTGGATTCTGGCCAATTTACAACAATGACCAAAATATGTATTCGGCATCTAATACTACCTAGGTGTTGAATGAACTTTTTTTCTGTTTCAAATACCTCTTCATCTTGGGTCCAAGAAATTATTTGAACACAGGTCCCGTCGATGGCACCGTTGATATCGGGCATACCTGAGATGTGCATGAATTTAAAGGAGCAATATGTAAGAAATGTATGTTGATTAATCATAAAATGGCCCTGATATGTCACCAGACATTAAAGGAGAATTCCGGTGTGAAATTGACTTGGGGTGTATTGAAACATGATAATGAGTACTAACTTTTGTCGAATACCCCACCTCTGTACGCACGCAACTTTTCGAAATAAATGGATTTTTAGCCGCAGCTCCCAACAGGCTTATAATGGTTGTGAATCGGGCATCACGTTGCCATGCAAAGAAAACACTATTTTTTTCATCATTAACAAGGCTCAAAGTAGCTCCAAACTTCATCGGTAGAATTCCAAGGGCCCTGACATTTATAACAAGGCACGGAGAACTTTGAAAATGCATTGGTAGTTAATTAAAAAATACAATTTATGCAAATAGTACCTCAACGTAGTCTGCAGTCGCCTCCATCTTGAAAGTCACGATAAGTCGATTGACGAACATGACCGAATTGGAAGGATAGGGGAACAGTTTGCAATCTATTTGCTCGTGCTCATCAATCGACGGCAGAGAAGAATTGGAAGATCGACGCCGAAGTTGCTAATTTTCTCCTGGGCAGGTAGGATTCAGCTCAGTTTGGCTAACTTAATTCTAATTGATGTAGACACGGATATTTCAAATATTCTCAACAGTCGAATAACGTTATGCATGTTCGTTCATGGTACGTTAGTGTTTATGCAGGTGGCCATGGGTCATTGAACTGACTCGGTAACAAATTGTTTGAGAAATAAAAACCTTGGCTCTTCATTGCTGACATTGGCAATGCATTATTAGTCCGTTTCTCTGGCATTATGCTGAGACGCTGTGGAAACCGTTCCAACATTAGCACAGCAATTATGGCAGTATGAAATGTATATTGAGACAGTACATCGGTCAAATGAGTCCTCATTCATTCTTTACGCATTTTACAGTAAGGACTTTAGTGGGCTATCCACACAGAAGAGTGACGAGCAAATTGACCAATATGACCATTGCTGAAGTTAGTTAGTCATTAGTCTCAATCTTTTCTGAACTGAACTGAACACAACCCTGTTAGAGCAAATCATTGATGATATTGAAACGTAGCCATGGTAGCTCCATGTAGTAGACGTTCTTGCTGGATCCGGCAACCTAGCTAGCAACCTCTCGTCTGGGGGAGAGGAGGGGATACTGCGCTCTGCACTATTTTAAATGTGACTGCACTACCGGTTTTGTCCACAAACTTACATATAGCTCCTTTAAGTTTGATTCTTTGTTGTTGGGGAATGTCCATTGGAAACCGGATAAACTGTCGGATGATAAGGGGTTCACAGTGGCCAGTAACGAAGTGTTGTCAAACATTTTATTTCGGCGCTTATTGGGATGTTTCTCATGGTTGGAGACATAATTCTCTCCCTCACCAAGTCAACAACAAATAAAATCCCTTCACAGTCAAACCGATATCTTTTCAACAACTGCTCATCATTCAGAATTTCCAAGTCATTCCATTTTTTCAACAGCAGCAGCCATTTTCTGATTCTTTGTGAATAGGTTTTAGCGAGTTAGGAGTCCTCTTGACAACTTTTAAGCTCTCCCAGACTTAGGAGCTACTTTAAGGCCTAAAATGCTTTGTGAATAACACTTCGTAAGAATAATTAGTCCTAAATTTACAACTGACGTGCCCATTTTTTTTCGGAGTTTCTCCTCAATCCAGCAGTTAGGACCTACTTTTAGCGCTTAGATGTTTTGTGAATCTAGGCCCAGATTTCCTGAAACTAAAACCGGGACACTGCGCGTGACCGTAGTGCGCGTGCACGTGAGGTCATAGACGCAGATATTAGGCTCAATTTCAGCACGTCGGACTCCTGCCAGTAACGTGCGGTCGGAAGTTAGTTTGGTGAGGCAGAAACCTCCCCTTTGCCTGATGAGCAATCAGACAATTAACTAGTTTAGTAACACTATTCTGCAGTGTTATGGCCCCAATTTGTCATTGCATTTACAACCCAACAGCAACCGCAACAGCAAGGGATGACAGACATAGTTTTAAAAACTTAAAACACATTTAATGAACAGACAACTAAACAACTAACAACACGACTGACCAAGATTGATTAACAAGACAAAAAACAGTTATATTTACAGTCTCTTTTTGGTGGGGTGGCTTGGTGATGTCCTGGGTGAGGAAAATGCTCAAACACAGGCAAAACTTCACAAAAGAAACTTCACAGGTCTTGAACAGAATGACAGGTCTGGTCACATGTGTCCTTCTTCTTGCAATTTCTCCTACCACCTTACTGTCTCAATTCTCCCCTTTATATACTCTTTTGCAGACCCCTCCCACCTTTTAGACTTTTTTTTTTCCCTCTGGGACATGCCCGAAACATGCCCAAACCTAGCTCCAGTCTGAGCTTAACAAAAAAAAGGTAAATACTGCCATCCAGTGGCCTATATTCACATTACACCTCCATTCCAAAATGGAAAAATTTTGACTCATAAAGGCAAAATTTTTCTTTTCAATACAAAATGGTTAAGTGAACACTTGTCTACATATACATATCATACAATGTTCAAATAAACACATGATATATATATATACATATTCAAACACGGGATAAGCAATCAGCAATCACATTGTCAGCACCCTTTCCATGCTTAATTTCCAAGTCAAACTCCTGTAAAATCAAACTCCAATTCAACAATCTCCGATTCTTGTTTTTCATCTTACTCAAAAACATTAACGGATTGTGGTCAGTGTACACAATCATTTGCTTTTGCCCTGTACAAACATAAACATCAAAGTGTTGTAAAGATAGAACCAGAGCCAACAGCTCCTTTTCTATTGTGGAATAGTTCCTTTGGTGGCGATTGAACTTCCTGGAGAAGTATGCCACGGGATGCTCAATGTCATCCGAGTCACTTCTCTGTAGGAGCACAGATCCACAAGCTTGGTCGCTAGCATCGACCGCGATGGAGAACGGTTTGTTGAAGTCAGGAGATTTGAGCACGGGGAAGTGACACAGCAGAGACTTCAGGCGATTGAAGGCTCTCTGACATGCATCATCCCAAGTGAACTTTACGCCTTTCTTCAGTTGGTTAGTGAGACTGAGAGCAATCTCAGCAAAGTTCTTGCAGAACTTGCGGTAGTACCCGATCATTCCAAGGAAGCGGCACAAAGCTTTTTTGTTGTCAGGAACTGGAAAGTCCATGATGGCTTGGACTTTATCATTTATGGGCGCCACCTTACCCTGGCCTATGACGTAGCCAAGATAGGTGACAGTAGCACAACCAAAGTCAATCTTGTTCAGGTTAACAGTCAGGTTAGTCTGGGTCAGGCGCTGGAACAACGTCTCTACATCTTTTAGATGTTCTTCCCAGGAGTCACTCCATGTGATCAGGTCATCGATGTATGCACCCGTGTGTGGCAATCCGGCGATTGTAGACTATCATCCTTTGGAACGTGGCTGGGGCATTTTTCATTCCAAAGGGTAGGACTTCATACTGGTACAACCCAGATGGTGTGGCAAAAGCAGAGATGCTCTTGGCCCTCTCAGTTGAAGGCACACACCCATAACCCTTCAATAAATCAATCTTAGTCAGAAACTTTGCTTGCCCTACTCTATCAATACAATCATCAATCCTAGGTATTGGAAACACATCAGTTCTAGTTACAGCATTGACTTTGCGATAATCTGTACAGAATCTAGTACTTCCATCAGGTTTTGGAACTAGCACACAGGGTGAACTCCAATCTGAGTTGGAGGGTCTGATAATATCATGTTCTAACATGAACTCAACCTCTTTCTCAGCAATCTTTCTCTTTTCAGGATTCATCCGGTACGGATGCTGTTTAATTGGTTTGGCATCACCAACATCTACATCATGAGAGGCTATAGAAACTCTTTTCGGAACAGATCCTCGTATTTCTTGATCAACCTCTCAAACCGATCTCTCTGTGAGGGTTCTAAGTGCTGGAGTTTTACATCAAGATTTTGCAACACTTCAGAATTTGACAATTTACATGAAAAAACTTCAGCTTTAATTCTAGGTTCATCATCTTGAAACTCCCCCTCATCTTCACAAATCTCGGCCATTGGAGGATCTGAAGTGACAGCTGCAACCCTAGCATTTCTATCATGATAAGCCTTCAGCATGTTAATGTGACACAACTGTTTTGGCTTTCTCCTATCTGGAGTCTTTACAATTTAATTGAGATCATTGAGTTTTGTGAGAATTTCATAAGGACCATGAAATCTAGCCTGCAATGGATTGGACTGCAAGGGAAACAACACAAGGACCTTGTCTCCTGGTTTAAACTCACGGCTTCCGGCCTTATGATCATACCGAGTTTTCATTTCTCCCTGACTTGATTTCAAGTTCTCTTTGGCTAGGTCACATGCTGCACGCAATCTGTCCTTGAACTTGCTAACATAGTCTAACAGACTGATGTGCGGCTCTTCCTCTTGCCATTTTTCACTCAAAAATAGCAAAGGTCCTCTCACTTCATGGCCAAACACTAGCTCAAACGGACTGAATCCAGTAGACTCCTACACTGCTTCTCTAGCTGCAAACAACAGCAAATGAACACCTTCATCCCAGTCTTTCTCATGGTCATAACAATAAGTCCTCATCATTGTCTTGAGAGTGGAATGAAATCGCTCTAAGGCACCCTGGCTTTCTGGATGATAGGCACTAGAAAGAATCTGCTTTGCACCTAGTTCATACACAACCTGCTGAAACAATCCTGAAGTGAAATTGCTACCTTGGTCTGACTGAATTTCCCTGGGAAGGCCAAACAACGTGAAGAACTTTATCAAAGCCTTCTAGATTGCAGTTGCCTTGATGTTACGTAGAGGTATGGCTTCTGGTAGATGCACACATGATTGTCAACAAGTACTGATTTCCAGATCTAATCTTAGGTAATGGATCAACACTATCAACAATGACCTTAGAGAAGGGCTCCCCAAATGCTGGTATAGGCTGCAATGGAGCTACAGGTGGGTCTAACTGGTGTTTTCCAGCTACCTGACAAGTGTGACAGGTTTTACAAAAGTTGGAAACATCTTTTTGAAGCCCATGCCAAAAGAAGTGTTTCATGATCTTATCAACAGTCTTGTTAACACCAAGATGACCTCCTAAAGGTAAACTATGAGCCATTGTTAAGATCTCATTCCTGTAGACCTTCTGAACAACAATTTGCCTGACCACTGCCCAATCTGCATTGGCAGGGATATCAGGAGGGCGCCACTTCCGCATCAACACACCATCCTTGAGATAATACCCAACTGGAACTGCGTCTTTATCTTTATCAGGAAGGGCTCTCCTCCTTAGTGCACAAATTTCAGAATCATTAGTTTGCTCCTCAATCAACCGCTTTCTGGACAGAGACAAGTCTCCAGACACATCAGAATCACCAAACTCATCTGGCTGGCTGAACAATGAACTGATAAAAGTGTCTGATAAGTTCTCAAACGGAGAAACCATAGCAGGCCAATCAAAGTCATGAGGCGAACCACGTGAGTCCTGACTATTCAATGTGCTGGACGGCACCACAACATCTTCTTCTTTAGCCTTCTTGGCCATAGCACGAGTCACTGCGCAAGAAGAATACAGAGATGGGTCCTCATCCCCATCTTCAGTGCTCGGCTGTGAAGTAAGATGTACAGGGGGAACTACTTTGCCCCCAGCCAGGTCATTGCCTAGCAACAGAGAAACGCCCTTTATAGGTAGACTTGACATAAGTCCCACCTTTACCTGTCCTGTAACTAAATCTGACTTCAAGAATATAGAGCGCAGGGGTACAGACACAGTCCTCCCTTCAATGCCTTGTACAAGTATGAAATCCCCTGAAGCGGTCTCATCATGTAACTCCAAGGAGTCCATCAACAAAAGTGACTGAGAAGCTCCGGTATCCCTTAGGATATATATGGGGACAGGAGTAGTATGCTCATTCAGAGCCACAAATCTCTCTGACACAAATGGAAGAAATTCCTCCCTCACAAAGTCAGCTGTATCAGGCTTTTTAGCCCCACAAGAAGCAGGCAATTTAGCAGATCGGTTATCTACTACGGGGGTTTCTAACCTTGTTTTCACTAAGGCCTTTGGTTTGGTATCCTTTTCTTTTCCTTTCTTAGCTTTAAAGAACCAACAGTTAGTTTTAACATGACCAGATTTCAGGCAATAACTGCAAACTAGACCACTTTTGTCACTGTCAGCTTTCACAGTTTGATCAGACCTGTTACTGGATTTCTGAGCACCATCACCAGATTTGTCTTTGTCTTTGGGTGAGGAATCTTGGGTATCACCGTAACCCTTTCTCTGAAATGGGGACCATCTATTGTTACTGCTAGACTGAAATTTGGACTTATGTGTGAGAACGTATTCATCTGCAAATTTGGCAACTGATTGCAAATTCAGTGCTTGCTTCTCATTAAGGTAGGTCTTAACATCATCCTTAACACAGTTCTTGAATTCTTCAACTAACACCATCTCTTTTAGTGCGTTGAAATCATCCTTGACCTCCATCAGAAGTACACCAGCACTCAAAGCAAACCTTCTCATTAGCAAATTCCACATAAGTCTCATTTTCAGATTTCTTCAGACCCCTGAATTTCTGTCGGTAAGCCTCTGGAACCAACTCATAACTCTCAAAATAACCTTTTTGACAACCTCATAATCAGAGGAATCATCTGCAGACAAAGCTGAATAGGCTTGTTGAGCTTTGCCCTTGAGGACAGTTTGCAACATCAGAGGCCAGTGTTCCTTTGGCCACTGGCAACTCTTTGCTACCTTTTCAAAACACTGGAAATAGTTGTCAACATCCTTTTCCAAAAATGGAGGCACCAGTTTTACCTCCTGGCTAGCACAAAATTTATTTTTAGTTTCAGTTTTAATTTTTAGTTGCTCCATTTGGAGTCTTTCTTCTCTATCGAATTTCTCTAATTCAAAATCTCTCTGTCTCTGTCTCTCTCTTTCTGCTCTTTCCTCTTTCTCTCAAATTCTCTTTGTTTTTCTTTTTCCTCCCACTCAATCTCTAGCATTTTTAATTTAAGTTCCATTTCTATATTTGGATTTTCTACTGGAAACTGTTCCAGATCCCCTGGTGCAAACACATTTTCATCAATGTAATATTCAACTATCTCTCTAGCCAGTCTTGCTTTTCGCATGGCTGGTTTTACCTCTGTCAGCTCTAAATGTCTGCAAATTTCTAGCAGTTCTGTCTTTTTAAAAGACTTCAAAACTTCAACGGTTTGTGATGCCAAGAAATCATCCATTGCTGTTGATCTGTCAATATATATGTATTCAATTTAAAAAAAAAACAATTTTACAATTTGAAATGTTAGATTTTCAATAAATTACTCACACAATGGTCTGTCCCGGACGAGCCCCCAATTTGTTATGGCCCCAATTTGTTATTACATTTACAACCCAACAGCAAGGGATGACAGACACAGTTTTAAAAACTTAAAACACATTTAATGAACAGACAACTAAACAACTAACTAACCTACTGACCAAGATTGATTAACAAGACAAAAAACAGAAATATTTACAGTCCCTTTTTGGTGGGGTGGCTTGGTGATGTCCTGGGTGAGGAAAATGCTCTAACACAGGCAAAAATCCACAAAAGAAACTTCACAGGTCTTGAACAGAATGACAGGTCTGGTCACATGTATCCTTCTTCTTGCAATTTCTCCTACCACCTGACTGTCTCAATTCTCCCCTTTATATACTCTTTTGCAGACCCCTCCCACCTTTTTGACTTTTTTTTTTCTTTTCTCTGGGACTTGTTTCAGACATGCCCGAAACATGCCCAAACCTAGCTCCAGTCAGAGCTTAATAAAAAAAAGGTAAATTCTGCCATCCAGTGGCTCATATTCACATTACAGCAGAATTACGGGGCAGTTTAAGTTTCCGCGGCATTATTACTCAGTACATCGAACCTGAAATGCTCAAGAAACTGCAGATTTGCGCGTACTTGCTAACAGGAAGCCAGAGACGTGCGAAGAGGTGAGGCAGTGACCCACACTTTTATCACTGGATTTTGTGAACCTGCTCCCATGCCTACTATTCCTGATTGACAATCAAAACAATTAAGACCAAGCCTGTAGGAAGCCTGATACTGATAAAGATCATGACAAAAAGATTCATTCACGTATACGTTTCAATTCGAGACTGCAAGGATGGAAATCTGAATGATTAATTTGGAAAAATTCTCGGCTCTCATTAATTCTGTATATCCTTTAAACATTTTGTTGATCGGATTATCAAAGAAGATTGAAAATAAACGCCGCTTTTTTGGGTGTAAAAGCGTGTATTTAAAGGTAAATACATTGTATATTGATCAAGCATTGAACTCTGCATAAGTCGAACTGTTTAAATATTTGTTGATGGCATTGCTTCGGCTTCTTGGAAGCAAGTACGCGCAAATCTGCTGTCTAGTGAGCATTTCAGGTACAATTTACTGAGTAATAACGCAGCGGAAACTTAAACTGGCCTGTCATTCTGCCAAATAGTCTTACAAAACTAGTTCATCGTCTGATTGCTAATCAAGCAAAGGGGAGGTTTCTGCCTCACCAAACTAACCTCCGACTGCACGTTGCTGACTGCCGCTCACAACATAGCCTAATGGGGAAAAATTATGCATGTTTTTGGTTGGCCTATTTAGTTCGCTTTTGATTGCCTTTTCTTCCCCTTGAGGGTGTGTCATCATTTTATAACTCCTGGTATTCTGAACCATTAAGCCGTATGAGGTTAAGGTCAAAGTTCTGAACGGCTCTATCAAATTATTTTGATTTTGACAGAATGTAAAGTTACACTTGAAGCCCACGAAAGGGCTTAAATGTGAACACTCGCGAGCTAAATGCATTCACACTAGCCCATTCCAAAATCTAGAAATTATTGAATGCATTTACTGATTATCTTGGACTAACTTGGGGTTAACTGCTGAGGAATGCTTCAAAAAATAAACTGATAAATAGCCAAAGTTTTGTTAAATGTTTTTGGGTGGCTTTTTTATATCCCCAAACGCCGAATGGCGTTTCGGGGATATTATATTTTTGGTCCTACCGCCGCCGCTGCCGCGCCGCCCTACGTGTTAACCCGATAACTTCAGTAATATTTCAATTAGAAATTTTTTGTTATGCAAATAAGTAAGTATCATAAAGAGGAAGAACTGATTCAATTTTGGACAATTTACAATTTCTAGATTGGCCACCAGGGGCCAAAAACTGAAAAATCACTGTTTTTATCATATATAAAACAGGAAATATTTGTCCGATTGACCTCAAATCAACTGCAAATGAAAGGTCATGACCTGAGGATGTGTCCCACGATGACAGTATACCTGTTTGGTTCAAAATTTTGATGCAAGCTGGAGCTTTGTCACATAAAATTCACCATATCTTTGGAACCATTTGGCCAATTGACATGAGACTTTGTGCAACTGCAAGGTCATGACCTCACAACTTGTCACATGATGACATCATACCTGTATGGTTCAATATTTTGCCACCAGGTGGGGCTTTGTGATGTAAAATTACCATTTTGGCCATATCTTCAGAACCATTTGTCCGATTGACCTGAAATTAAGTTTAAATGAAAGTCTATTCAAGGTCTATTCAAGGATTGGGGAATTGGAGTATTGGGGGCATTCGGAGATATACCCCAAGCCGTCGCCTCCGACAGCATAAGCCTAGTTTTTTATATAAAGTTGGGTGGGTTTAGAATTCTTTCTGAGGTATGCTTCGTGGAAACGTAGTTTCTAAGTAAGCAACTTGCATATTCCTCCATACAGTTAGTGGTTCCAACCAAGTATGTTTGCATCTGCGATCTCTGGAAACGCACCCTTGTGGGGAGGAAACCATACGACCTATCTGACAACAAGTGTAAGAAATTAGGGTAAAAAGGCGGAATTAGTTCTAACTTCTAACTTACATATAAAGATCAATTATATGGTTGGATGAAAGGTTAGAAGTGACGCTATTGGCTAATTTTGTGAGAGAAACTTAGTTTTTTGGGGAAAACGGAAGGATCAGTGAGTGAATAAAGTTGTCTGTAATGTGTTTCGAATCTCTTCCATGTATTTAATTTGGGAGCGCCAATTTGGGCGCATCATATTCAGGCACACCGTTAAATGGCCTAGCCAAGCTGTAATCTAAAGGCATGACCAACAGTATAACATGGTGGTGGTAGTGAGATTGTCTGGGGCTGCTTTGCTGCTTTCGGAACTGGACGACTTGCTGTAATTAATGGAACCATGAATTCTGCTCTCGACCAGAAAATCCTGAAGGAGAATGTCCGACCATCAGTTTGTGACCTCAAGCTCACACACTCGTGGGTTATGCAGCAGGACAATGATCCAAAACACTCCAGCAAGTCCACCTCTTAATGGCTTAAAAAAAAAACAAAACAAATTGAAGATTTTGAGGTGGTCTAGTCAAAGTCTGGACTTAAATCCGATTGAGATGCTGTCGCATGGCGTTAAACAGGCCATTCATGCTTGAAAACCTTCCAATGTGGCTGAATTAAAACAATTCCGCAAAGACGAGTGAGCCAATATTCCTCCACAGTGATGTGAAAGACTCATTTCCAGTTATCACAAATGCTTGATTGCAGTTGTTGTCGCCGAGGGTGGCCAGTTATGATGTTTTGGGGGCAATTGCTTTTTCACAAAGGGCCAAGTAGGTTTGGACGGCTTTTTCCCTTAAAAATTAAATCATAATTTAAAAACTGCACTTTGTATTTACTAGGGTTTTATTTGTCTAATTTTAAAACTTATTTGATGATCTCAAACATTGAAGAGTACAAAAATATGCAGCAGAATAAGAAATCAGGAAGGGGGCAAATACTTTTTCACAGCACTGTACATTGTAAATGCCATTTTATATCTCGCCTGCTCATGATGTCACATGAAATGTGATTAGAATTGTAGAATCATATATGGTATTGGAGGACAGTGTTGTTTCTTGGGGCATTTAAAAAGCACTGTTAAAAAATCCTGCAAGAATGAGACTGAATAGAACTATTTTACAAAACAATCCACGAGAAAACACTTCCATGGTCCACATTTTTCCTGATATCCAATGTGAATAAAGCTGGGCACTACAGATTTTCATCATTGAAGAGACAAATAATTCAAAGTGTTAGTTACTGTGAATGTCCTCCTGAAATGAGGAAACTTAGTATGTTAGATACATTGGCATACTAGCTATAGCATGATAGATTTCAGTGTCACTTTATCTTGATAGCTAGGTAGCCAAATAGCTCGTTCACGAGTATTCCATTGTAAGCAAACTGTAGCCTTTTTAGCTCGCTAGCCAGTTGTCTATGTAGCTAAATACATTGGCGTGCTAGCTATAACATAATATAATTCGATATCACTTAAGCTTGCTAGCTAGGTATCCAACTAGCTCGCTAGCGAGTATGACAGTGCACGCAAACTGTAGCCTTATTTTGTCGGTGTAATTATTTCTGAGAATACTTTGATCTTTGAAGGCGAACTGTAGCCTTTATAGCTCGCTAGTCAGTTGGCTGTGTAGCTAAATACATTGGAATGCTAGCTATAACATTATCCAGTTCGATATCACTTTAGCTTGCTAGCTAGGTAGCCAACTAGCTTGCTAGTGAGTGAGACAGTGGCCGTGTTTGAAACTGCACACTAACATACTGCTCGCACTATGGATGACGTCAAAGTTAGGGGGTAGGGTGTGCGCGGGCATTGAGTTTGAGTCCGCGGTTCCCAGATGTATACTAGATTGGACAGATATTTTGTGGGTGCATCGCAAGCTCATTATTCTGACACAAATTTCCCAGATGCAATGCGACTTCAACCCCCAGAAAAACTCGCTGAGGAATAAGATGAAGAAGAAGCTACAGGAAGAGTTTGTTCGTAGTGAGTAACATGTAGTGTGGCTGGTGTGTAGTGATGCAGAGATATAAGAAAACTAGAGTGGACAATCCCGTCGTTTCCGTGGCAGCATGCCGCCGCCATCTTGTGTATGTATATCGGGGCAGACGTTCAATGGAAAATGCAGTATAACTGGCCTAAACCGAACTCGAAAAAAACGAAAACTTGCTCATACGGGACAACAGATGAAGTTCCGATTGCTCTGTAATGTCTTCCGATTAAATAAACATTGAATACACCAGATTTAAAAAAAAAATATTTTTAAAAATAAATTTTGTTGTTTGATTACAATTCCTCATTCGAGTCCATTTCAAGTATGATAGGATAAGAAGAACACGGAAGACAAGTCTCTCAGTTGTCGACACCCATGTTTAGCCAACTATTTACATGTGCCTCATTGGACATTTATACATACACAAGATGACTAAGCTATTCTGCCGTTTCCGCTTTGGTCCAGCCGACACGTCGTCCACTCAGTTTTCTTAGATCTCTGTGTGCAGTGAGAACAGTGTATGTAGACCATGGAGCGCGGTTTTGAACACGGCCAGTGTATGCAAACTGTAGCCTTATTTAGTTGGCGGAATCATAATGCAAATTGATGCGCATTATGGTATAAGAGTATGTGGGGTGGGGTACCAGAATATCAGAATAGCGATGCATTAACGAAAGGGAAAAAAATTATCGTCTGCAAGATTACTCTGTCGCGCACATGACATCTATGTAAGAAATCTGTGATTATGTGGGCGACCAGAATTCAGGCACACAATGCATTAGTGGTATGCAATATTTCTCTTCGGAGGATAGGAACAGCACAGTAAAAAGAAAATCGCCAACGGCACACCCTGCGGAAAAGGTAGGCGAAACAAGTGGCCAACCGATTGATCGGGAGCCATGGAGGGGCGTTGTCACATATAACTCATCTGCATTTAAAGCTACAGACACTGAAACAGCCAGCTCCGAATCAGCCGCGGCGCCAGGCAGGGCATGGCTGGGCCTGGGCCCACCCATTTTTACAAAGGCCCAGTCAATCAGAAGACTGATTTCATTGTATTCGAGCTGCAATCGGCAATTTGAGTAAAGCTTTAAGCTTCTCAGGTAATCAGTGGCTTCTACCTGACGTGTCTTTATTCTTATAGGCTGCATCGTCACCAGCATGTCATCCAATGAAATGAATGAATTAGTTTGCGCGCAAGTAGGAGTCGCTCAGTTCAGGCGAAAAGAGATCACAAGTAGCCTGACGTTACTTAGCTGGAGGGATGGCGCCAAAACGACGCAAACAAAGCAGCCTGCTTAACTTCATAAGGCGTGCAGGACAGGAGTTGGAGGAAACTGTCTCGGGGAAGCTGTTGATGGGGAAAATTTACCGGCTAGTTCAGTCGCCCTCTCCCTCCCATAACCCATCCCTCCCACATCTACACCCTCGGACCAGCAGCTAGGCAAAGGCGAGTAACAGTCACATTAGTGTCTGTCTGTTCGTATGTAAAAATAATAGTTTATTGGGAGCAAGGTAACCTATAATAGCGTTTTGCGTTATAGGAGGCGGGGTTGAGCAGCAGCCTGTGCAGCTCTTTCCCCAAGATCTGTCAACTAAAGACGAGCTTGCCACCAAACCCAACCTCCGATCATTCCCAACCGCAAAAAGCAGGGAAAGCGAGGAGATTTTAATTTGTGCCAGAATGTAATTCACACCCGTGTCGAATTGGTGGTGGGTGTCGTCTCGAGCATTGTCTTTGATCTGAATGACTGGGGTGCCAAGTCTTACGCATTCGGCGCATTTTTAAGGCTAATTCACCGCAGTCCGTTCAGTGAATGCTTATTAATTAAATTCTCACGCGGAATTAAAATCCTTGTGCATTGACGTTTCAGTTTCACTTGCGTGCAGGTGGACGTCATCATAGAAAGCGATTATGACTCCGAACTTCTCGTGCTTCTCTTTATTCAGAGATTGGAAACAATGCATGCGTTTCATGATCGTTTAAATTTTTTAAATTAAATAAAACCATTTGAAACGTCTTTATGCAATTCCATTGTTTTCAACCCCTCAGTAAAGACAAGCGTGAGAATTCCCTCGTCATAATCAAATTCCGTGTTACCGTAATGCACGTGAAACGGATTAACTTAAAGCACAATGACTTGAATTCCGCAAGTGAATTTCTTCAGTTCGCATTGATTGAATGCGGTCTGCGGCACAGGAACGTGAATGCCACTAAGAGGCGAAAGAGACTTGGCATCTCTGAACTATGATTTTTGTAATATGATCATTCGCTCTTCACTTGTAAAATATGCTGCTTCGCTGCTGGTGGACGATTGGTCAAATGCTGTAATGTGAACACGCAGATATCTAGGTGGGGAAAGCCCCGGTGGGTTGACAAAACGAGTTGATAAGCAGCTTCGCAGAACCAAGTAGCGAGACTGCGGTTGTTTGGGCTTAGCGAAGCCCAGCAATAACGGAAAGTATTGTTCATTTGCACACAGTGAATGTGTTGGGGGAGAAATCATTTATGATGTTTTATAAAGTTTATACAGCAGTAAGTTCGAAATCCACTGTATGGAAATCTAGTGCTGTATTTAACACCCTGCGCAATGTGTGTCTACATGAATCACTGTCGGCATTAGAGTTGAATTATATTTCAGCATTATTCATTATATTTACTAATACTAATTCATTATATTCTCTAATACTGATTATTTATATATATATATATATATATATATATATATATATATATATATAATTTATCATTATTCATTCATTACTTCTTCTTGCGCGGGAGGAACTCGGCTTTACATTTACCAACATGACACAATAAAGCCTAATTTTCTTTTCAGAATCTGTCTCTCTCCAATTGCTTGAGGATGGGGGAACCTCAATATGTTAAATGAAAACCACAACATTAGAATAGGACTGAAAAAGAGGGTTCTAGAGGCAGGCTGAAATGCAGGGTCAGAGTGTTTCAGCAAGAAACTTAACAGACGTCCTGGGGGCCTTTAAGATTTATTGAAACTTGTTGAAAAAGAGTATAATATGTCACCTTTAGTTTGTAATGTTTTTTTGTAATGTATTACTTTGTAATGCATTTTTGATTTGTAACCTATCTTCTGCCTCTTGGCCTAGTAATCATTGCAAATGAGAAATGGTTCTCAATTAACTTATCTGGTTGAATAAAGGCTAAATATAATTTAAAAAAATGACCTAAACACTAGCAAGCTGCGAACCAGAAGTGTGATAGCCTTGGAAGTATTACTAATTTTGGCAAAAGCTAAATTCGGCATTTTTTTGTTTTGACGATTGCTTGAATAACGGACAAGGACTTTGTTGCAGTTAGCATTGGGAGCTTGCACATACAGCACTAACTTCGACCCACCAGATATTTTGGTTTGCCTTTTGGTAAAAAAAAAAAAAAAAAAGTCATTTGGAACAAAAAGTTCTCTTTGGTTATAAGTGTCCTGGTTTGACTTTTACCTGACTGGGAGGCACAGTTTGAGATGGAAGTGGGACAAAGAAATGGGAAGGGGTTTATGGTGTGCAGTCGGCACAGTATGGTACCGTTAGAAGGCAGGGTAACTGTGGTAATTGGGGTCACCCTGACAGGCAAAGTGAGCGATCAGCTGTCCATTACAAATCATCAGGAACAGACCACTACCTGCAGAGAAGACAAGTTAAAATGATATTACAGTTAGGTAGCTGATGCTTTTTGTCCACAGTGACTTATATTTCATTAAAAAAGCAAAGGATAATTTTCCCAAGAGCAATGTGGGGTGATGGACCCTGCAGCTGCATTGATTCTTTTGAGATTAACCCCAACTCCCACCAAGCTTCAGAATCCCAATATTGCACTTTAGCCATGAGGCCATAGATTGTCATTAGCATTGATACACCTCTGTGAGACTGCAGAGAAAACACTGCTTTAGTTAGACATACTGTCAACATCTTGGCCTTTAACACTTGGTCTTCGCTAAACAGCTTACTGTAATAACTAAGAACACTAGAAGGCCTGTCCTGGAAGCTAGCAGAGATCATAACACAAATGCTGAATCTGCGAACACTCACCCAAAGCCAACCACCATTGCCACACCAGAGGAAACTCCTGCATGACTGAAAGAGAGAGCAGCACTTTAAAATCTCAGGATAAAATACACCTGCAGACATGTCAGAGTATTACTGAACTTTTAGAGAATTCCCACGAATAGCGGGCCCAACAGTGATGATCCTCACCTGATGTGAGTGAGAACTGATCACTTTGGTGTCAGAGAATTCCCTCTCAGATAAACCAAAAGTTGGAAATACCTGAGAGGTGAAGGAACATGTGTCGCCTTACCGTGTTACTGGATTGAATTTATGAATATGAATTTATCCTTAACCTTCCTGTGCACCAACACTGACACACAGGAGGCCGCACATGACTGCAGTGTCCGGATAGTTTTGATAAATTATCCAAATTCCTTTTTTGCTGAAAGCAAGTGGGATCCCCCAGTAGCAAAAGTAAAAATCAAATCTGACAGGGCGGCCACGCCTCACTGACATCAGCTGATAAGACACGTCACTCGTAACATCTGTGACTCTTCTGAAGAAGATGGGAGTATCCCGTTGAAACATGTCAAGGTAGGATATAACCTTTTCTGTCTGAAAATAAGAACGTCAACGCTAATTAGTTACTAAAGACAGTATGAACCTTTTTGGATTACCAGGGAATCAGCTGGACAGTGCATGACCACATACTGCAGCTTTTACAACGGCATGGCTTCGAGTAGAAGATTCCGGGTAGTGAACTGGCCTGCCTGCAGTCCTGGTCTTTCACCGATTGAAAATGTTGGGGCATAATTAAACAAAAAGTCCGTCAAAGAAGACCCAAATCTCTCCAGCAGCTGAAAGCCTGCATTAAACAAGAGAGGTATCAAATTCCAATGGCTAAACTCAAGAAACTTGCCTCCTCAGTGCCCAGATGCCTCCACTCCGTTAAAAAGAAGAGGGGATGCTACACCATGGAAAACAGGCCCCTGTCCCAACTTTTTGAGACCTGTAGTGGCCATCAAATTTGAAATGAGCTCATTTTCTGGATAAAGTTTTGAAATTTCTGTTTCAACATTTGCTATGTTATCTCTGTTCTATTGTGAATAAAATACTGGCTGGTGTGATTTGAAAGTCAATGCATTTTGATTTTATTCACAATTTACACTTTTTCCCAACTATTTCGGAATTGGGGTTATACTAGGTAAGATTAATGTACTCATTTTAAGACTTAATGCACTTATTTCTATCACCATTTTTCTTAGTAAGACAAAAAATATTGTCCTGATTTGAGGTCATTTTGACTAGCTTGCCAATGGAATAAGAAAATTTTCCCTTCTCAAGCAAATAGGAACTTATTTTAAACCTTTTATCCCTGAATTTTGTTTTTTTACTTTTTTATTGTATTATACTTCAAAATACCACTCTAATAGTCATTCAAACTGGACACTTTCTTGAACAGTCCTCATGTGAGGATGCTAGGCATAAATGGGTTAAGTTTAACTACATGTAATGGCAGTTTTCCAGCATTCTGACAGACTGCGGGTCCATGGAGCCATCAAGTCATGCAATTGTGTTTGACTGCTTTATTATTCATTGTCCTCCTATCATCCTTTTAGCTCATCCAGTTACCATCAAGAAAATGCCGAAGAGAAAAGCAAGCACAGAAAGGCCTCCAGATGATACAGACTGTGTGTGTATCATACATTCCAAAGGTGCTAAGCCTACTGATTTTGTACATTTTGCCGAGCTTCCTAATCCACAGGATCGATTCCAGAGCATTTGTGAAATCAGAGATACTCAACTCTCGCAGCCAGTTGGTCCCACCCATCAACAGGAGTAGGAACTCTTCACTTCTGACTGTGGGAACCTGCCTCTGTGTAATTTTTTGGCACTTTCTTTCCCTGTTTCTGTCTGAGAATGGAAAACGGGGACTGTCGCTGACTGACCACGGTTTGGGCAGCCATGCGTAAATGGGCAAAAACTAGGTTTTCTGTAGGGGCCGTGTGCATGCATGTTTTGCTCACACAGAACGGCGTCAAACGGTACTTGCGCTCACCCTCAATCGTCTCGGACCCCTCTGTTTTGGTTGCTGTCCGGAATCTGTCACGCACAGGCTGTTACCAGATGCGGCTCTCTTGAGCTGCCATCGCCACTCGTGGCTGCCCAAAGCGGGGTCGGTCAGTGACGGTGCCTATGTTCCATTCTCAGCCTATTGATTGTTGAACGGTGACAGTGCAAATGATGCACCACCTCTCGCCGGCTGAGATCTGCCCGTAACATACCAGAGGCTATTTTTCTCTCCTGTGTCACAAGCTGTTCCATTTTCTTGATGCAGGAGCATTTTCCTTTCTTTTTGTTGGCTTTATGTAGGCTATTGACCACACCATAAAGAACAAGTCAAGTGTCACTGTACGCATCACGAACAGCTCAATGTTTGTTATTACTGAAGTGCTTGACGCATGCACATGGTGCGCACCAGGATTATAATACCATGCGCTTTTCTTTATTTCCGCTCGTGCCTCACTGGAAAAGCAATAAAAATTAATCGACTCTTCAATTTGCCTCAAATACAGCACATACCTCCTGTACATTCCTGTAATAATTGTGGCCTCCAGAGCCCTGAACATAAAATCTCTGCAGTGGCGGCCCCGGAACTAAACCATAGTATCTCCCGACTATCGTTGTCGGGGGGATACAATAAGCTCAGCTTGCTTGTTAATATTGAATAACTGATCCGGGAGTGCCATCTAGTAATAAAATATTGTAACTGCGTGCATAAATTTGCACCTTCATGTCAGCTGGCAGACACATCTGCACAAAGCGCTTAAGATACCCTGCTGAGCACTGGTGTTCTTCTTGATCACGCCAACTCCAGATAATCCTTAAATGATTAATTACATTCATATTTTAATTTGTAACGAGTATCAAAGTGGCCAGTGTCAAAGTAACAAAGTAAAAGAATCCTTTTTATCTTATAAGATAAAAGAAGAAATGGCAGAAGAAATGAACCCGGCGGGCACTGGGACCATGTACCCAAAAATGAGACAAGGGACCCAAATGCTCAGACTGAGAATAAATATAAAAAGTCATTAATTTAAATAACATGTAACCAGGAGGGGAGCAGCAGCATACAGACACATCAGGGATCCAGGAACAACATGCTGCTGCACCAATTTGTGGCACAGCCAACTCTTAAATAGCAAACCTTCACCTCCATTTTAACGAGCCACACCTATTGCCCCTCAAGGTGGAGGTGAAGAATGCAGCAGGGGGAGGGACTGCAAGGACAAACCCATACACAGGAGTCACTGGGCCTACATCAGCAGTACTCTGTTAACATAAAATTGTGTTTTTGCTCGATAATATCGATAATATACCTTTGATCTTAAAGGAATCATCAATCTCACAAGCAAAAAATAAATAAATAAAAAATAAATTTAAAAATACTTTTGTTAATTACTCTTGGGGGCCCCCTAGTGGTCACGGGGCCCTAAGCAGTCGCTCAGTTGGCTTATGCCTTGGGCCGGCTCTGCAATTAAATGTACCATGGACCTCAAAGACTTCAGGTAGCACTCAGAGCAATAAAGAATTTATGCTTGTGTTTCCATTGAATTTACTTGTAATCTACAGCAAAGTATAGATTTATATGAGAGGAGTACATTTTTGGGGTAAAAATGTTGAGTCGTTTACCTTCCTTCCTAGATTACCTTTGCCAACTACTTTTCATCTTTAATGTTTCATAACGCTCCATTTGTTAATAAAATATTAGTAAAAACACAAAAGAAAATAAAGTAATCATACTGGTTTGGCGTGTGCTTAGCTTCTCCTCACTTATATTGCTCAAGGATCCAGCAAAATATACTCAACACTCACCACATTTTGTCTCAGGATAACATTATGATAATTGCCATAAATTAACTAATTACCTTGATTATTTTTTGACATACTGAGATATAATTTGAAAGAAATGACTTCATGAAAAGCACAAAATTGCACCATATTCTTAAAAAATTTCCGCAAGGAGGGGCATGGCCTCGGATCCCCCTAATTCCAGCTCTCCCTCTTCACAAATGTTCGCTCTGCCCCTGGAAAGCATAAAATAATTTGGGGGCAATCTTGCTCTCATTGTGGATGACGAGTTTAAAAACAAAGTTGCAGAACACTAAACACATAACACAAGAAATACAAACAAATATCTGCAGTTCTACTTGATATGTTTTCATTTTAACTTTTTGGCAGGAAATACAAAATGAATTATAAATTGCATGTCAATTCAGATTACAAAAGTAACTAGAGGCATTCATAGAGTGCAAACCTCTGCCGCGGCAGCACAATCCAAATGTGCATGAGTGGGAGCAAAGTTGAGTAATCGCGTGTGATACGATTTCAAGATGGCTGCAACGGATGGCCATATTGTTTCAGTGATCGCGGTGAAAATCAATAGGGTCCATTCTTGATGTAATAGCAGTCCACCCACAATATTTCAGACAAATCCGTGGTTTACTTTTTGAGTTATGTTTACAAACAGACAAACGAACAGGGGCGAAAACATAACCTACGCCCCAACTTCGTTGGCAGAGGTAATAACGGTTTATGGTCTTGTCAGTATTTTAAATTCACAATTTATTTTTGTATTCTTACATACAATATCACTGAACATTACTCTACAACACCTGTATTACAGGACAGGCTAAAAATAAATAGGCGAACATGTCAATTAAAATGTTTGTCTGGTTTCTTGAGGGTTATGGCCAGTTTATAGTCCATCAACAGAATGTCGCAGCCACCAACGAAGAGCCATGGATGTCGCATTTGGTTTATATTAAGGGCAACTGTTGTCTTGAGGTTGCTGCAACTTTTGCTGAACATGTCGCCAGAGCTTGAATGAAATGAACTTTGACCCTGTCACTGCCTCTTTTGAGATGGCTACGTCTGGCTTGGACATCAGAATCCTTATCGGAATTCATTCTGAACAACCTGCAAAAGTATACACTTGGCTGCAATGGACAGTGACTTGTGAAACATGTGTGCGGGCATGGGTTACAAGTGGCTATGATTATTATTCTTATTATTTTTATTGCTTATTTATTATTTTTTTTATTATTGGAGGGTGTGATTATCATTGTCGCAGCTTTCAATGCTAGACACTCTACAGGGTGAAATTTTTCACCAATTTTTTTTTTCATATTTAGAATGGACGTGTGTTTTGCTTCACTTACGACATATCGATTTCAGTTGCCATAGCAAAAGTATTGGCCATATAATATGCAAATTAGCGGCAAAAATACAGATTTCATTGTGGATGCAGTACAGGCTGCAATTTTTGATCAATTACTTTCATATTTCGTATAGACATGCGATACACTTAATATATGACAACTTTTGGTTGCTATGGCAACAATATTGGCCACATAATATTCTGAGTAGTGGAAAAACATAGAAATTATTGTGGACGTGGTACAGGCTGCAATTTTTGACCGATTACTTTCATATTTATTATGCACGTGTGATACTTCACTTATGACACCCATCGATTTTGGATGCCATGGCAACAGTATTGTTCGAATTATACGCACATAAGTGGCAAAAAAAGATTTCCTTGTGGATATGGTAGAGGCTGCAATTTTGGACCGATTACATTCATATTTGGTATGGAAATGTGATATAATTCATGTATAACACTAATCAATTTTGGTTGCCACAGTGATAGTGTTGGCCGAATAATGCACAAAAAAGTGGAGAAGCAGGCTTTTGGGGGCTACATCCATGCGTTTGGAGCCGACCAGACTGTCAAGTTACGCTGTGACCTTGAAAATGACCTCAAGGTCAACAAAATCGACTGGTGTCGCGGGACCCCTCAAGTACACGTTTTTGCCAATTATGAGCAAAATTGGTCCAATGATTCTTGAGATATCGCACTAACACAAACTGGGTGGACGTACGGACAGAGGTGAATACTAAGTCCCACGCTCTGTGCTTCATGGCAGAGGGGAACCAAAAAAGCCATTGGTTGATATTTGAATAGGCTATGCCTACCTAATGAATATTCTTCAAGCGCTAATATTTTGTGAAATGCGCTCTTTTACCATTACTTAGCAACAGCAGCGCCATGCATTGGTCACATGGTGGTGCAACTGATTATAAAAATGCTATGGAAATGTCTTGCTATTAAACAGGTATATACACAAGGTGTCTGCGGTTGCCATTGACACTGCAATTGTCAACTGAGAGCGAATTGCTGAACAACTTCCGACAGAGACTATAAATTAATTCAAAGGCAACCCCATGGGAATCAAGGAAAAGAATCTGCACTTGCAGTGCGAACCTGTGGCCAATCGAGGCATCAATGGCGCGTAGTTCTTTCGGAATGTCATTGTTACCACTGCAATAACTCATCTCTCCTGATTCACCACATTAAAAATTCTATCAAATGCAGAAATGCCATCTCAATATTAGAATTTTTTTCCTGCTGCTGATGTTGTTGGCCTCATTGTCATGTGATCTACATCACCGTAAGACGTCGCCCAAATTACCATATTTGTTTCGGATATGTGGCCCTGATTACCATATTAATTTTGGATACGTAGCCCTAATTGCTACATAAGTTTCGGATATGTTCTGTTCAAATATTAAAACGGCTTGCCATATTATGACCAGTGAAAATGCATTTCTGGAATGTCCCACATATTCTATATCCATTTTGGATGTGTCGGTGTCATACAATTCAACTACAACAAAGCCATTGGTTGATATTTATATTTAGGTTTTCTCTACCTTATGAATATTCTAAAAGTGCTCCTGCTTTGTGTAACACGCTCTTTTGGCCATTACTTGGCAACAAAGGTGCTATGGCAAGCCATTTTAACATTTAATCAGAAGCAGTGATGACAGTTGTTGATATCATCAGTTGCTTTTTGACTAGTAAGAATTCCAAGCCACCATATCCAGCCAGTTTGACAAATTGAAATTGAAGCACTGATTACGAAAACCCCACAGGTCAAGTCAAGTCAAGTGTGACTTATGGGTTTTTAGTAATAGGTGCTTCAATTCTAATTAATGATATTTACAACTCTTTGGAGAGGATGAACACAATGCAAAACAGATTTTAGTTTGTCTCCTTTTCAATAAACATGCAGAGGCCCTATAGACAATTACCAGCGCACATAACAAAGAGTGCCTTGGATTTTTTTAAGTTCACCTATCATGTTCTACGATGGAGAATTATTAAAATGAAGACCTATTTTGTGTTACTATTGTGTGCAGCACAGAGTCATTGGGTCGAAGCTGATGAGCTCATCAAGCACCTTTTCCTAGACAGCGACCATTGTCCATGTCTGGCAACATGAGAATGTTTTCCCAAATTTTCTCAGTAGTCTCACGGAAAAAGCCAAATTTTTAGGTCCATATCTTACTTTGCCTGCCAGTGGCACCTCTTGGAAGCCACTGAAGTGGCTCAGTTAGGCTGTCGACACCAGATTTTGCATTAACTATCATGACTCATGTCTGTCCGCCCGACAGCTCGGCCACCACTGAAGCTAGGGTGACCAAACTTTGTGGGGTAGATGATCCTAGGGTACCCTGTCCAAATTTGCATTTTGAGGTCCAAAGGTCAAAGGTCAAGGTCATCAAGAGGCGTGGGTTAGCATCTCTATTGAGTGCGCATCATCTGGTTATTTGTTTACTCACAACAAGACTATCATTTTCAGTGAATAGCAACTTGGTATCTTGCCGGTTTAGTGCTTTTGACGGCCGGCAAGATGGTTGAAATTGATTTTTGGTGCATGTTCGGGGTATATTTTCTCAGTAACCCAGATATGTACTAAAGCGGCAAATGCCGTTTCTTGTGCTTTTTGAAACTCTGTCAGGAATATCAAGCATTTCTTTGGTAGTATTTACACTTTCAAGCAAGACAGAGCCAAAAACTCAAAATGGACAATTTCAAAGAAGATTGTGCCTATGTTTAGGTGGCATTATTTTGTTTACCCAGCAAGATAGAGATCTGAAATTCTGTGGGTACATAGTCCCTTTGGGGTACATTACAGTCTTAGTAAAATCTCAATGGTAGTATTTTCAGTGTAGATGACCCAAAACGCATGTTAAAACGAAGTGTAAACGCGCTGTGGTGCAGGGATAGGAAACCCCGCCCCTGCCCGCATACGGGCCACGCCTCTGTCTGTCCCCTTGTCTCACAGGAGGAGACTTCAGGACCAAGGACAGTGCTGTCGCACTATTCAGCACCACTCTCCCCCACTCAAGTCTGGACAGAGGCAGGAGCCTCAATCCGGCAGCTCATTGCTCCAGCACAGGAGATCAGCTGCAGCTCATAATTCTGATTGGCTGCCTGCCTATAAAAGGCCCAGCCAGGGGCAGACCTAAGCCTGAGAGTGCACAAGCTAACGTGGCTTCTTTCTTTCAGACTCAGAGCCAGAGGAAGACCCAGCCGGTGACCCTGTTAAAGCCTTCAGCCCCAAGCCTGCTGCACCTGCCTTGGCTGCCTCCTGCTCTCCTACCTGGAGGGAGGCTTGAATCTGCTCTGCACCCAGCCAGGAGGCCTGGTTGTCATTTAAAATAATAAATATCTATCTCTCTTTATCGCCTGATTCCTGCCTAGTCTATGTCACACCCCGCCGGAGCACTACAGCGCCCTTTGTGTTCTGTCCCGTACCAGTTCTGAATCCATTCCAAAATGCCTCCTTTAATTCCTACGGTCCTCATTTGAAAATTTAGTCTCTCATGTAGAACTGTATTAAATGCTTTCTGAAAATCAAAGTATATGATATCATAGGCCCTGCTGTGATCATAAGTCTTGGTGCCCTCTTCAAAGAATTCCAAGAGTTTTGTCAGGCATGTCCTTCCCTTACAGAATGCTTGTAATGTGAAAGCCATGCTGGTGTATCAGTGCAAGATAGACTCGCCGGCAAAGGTAATCAGTAAGTGTATCAATGTGAAACTCACCTGCACTGATACTCAGCAAGTGTTTCAGTGTAAGAGAGACTCACCTGGACTGGTAATTGGCAGGTGTGTCAGTGCAAGAGAGACTCACTTGAACAGTTAAATCAGCAGATGTATCAGTGCAAGAGAGACTCACTTGAACAGGCCTTCACCAGGTGTATCAATGTAAAACTCACCTGCACAGGTAATCAGCAGGTGTATCAGTGTAACTGTGAGGCCATAGTCCCACACCCATCCCTGCACCACCGCTGCAAACAGCAACCCACTGCAGAAGAAGGTCAGCTCCATTGAGAGCAGGTTCACTGAAACACAGAAAGACACAAAGATAGTATAGAGATTCTCTGTTTCTGAGATGAGTTCAATAACTGGACAGCAGAAGGTATGAAGAGGTGTTCATATCTATTGGTTCTGACAAGTGGATATTTGAAGCGAGAGCCAGAGGACAATGCCTGAAATTCGCAGTGCAGAGGGTGGGTGTAATTTAACAGGATTTATTCAGCGCTTTTAATCTCCTGTTCCTCATACCATGCGGACATACTTTTCTGTTGCACACCGGAAACACTGCTACTCACCTTAATGACCTTAAATATGGCATTTTTCAGTTTCACACTGAGCGGAGCATACCAACAGATGGCTGAAAAAGTGAGTATTGACTCATTGAAGGATCTATTGAAAAGAGTCGTGAATGACTTGTCTCCATTAAACCTTCCCAGATCATGAGGCAGTGGAGGCACTTCTGTCCTTTTTTGCACAGCATATCTGTGTTACAGTTAAAACTCAACTTATTGTCTATTATATAACCCAGATTCTTATATTGCTGGATAATTTCAATATCCTGCCCATCAATGTTTGTTTTGATAGGGTTACAGTCCTTGTGCCTAAAATCAAAACACATGTCCTTAGTCTTAGTCACATTGAACTCCAAAAAAGCTTCCTGACCCCAGTTGACAAAGTAGTCTATGATAGGGCCGTGTGATGTTTCATCGTCCTTCAGCAATCTCACAATGACTGTGTTATCTGCAATCTAAAGTGAGTCCCTACTTACTTTGTTCCGTTCACTTATCACTCCCTATTTATTATATTGTGTTGAAGTATAGGGTAATACTTATGACAATAACTTTATGTTGTCCTCTCTTGAAGGTCATTACATCATATCTGGTGACTACAATTGTACTTTATGTCCCAAAAAAGACAGATCATCACATCTGGATACAACCCTTAAGAAAAGTAGGGAGATATGGCATCAGCTTATTAAAGAGTTGAATTTGAGGGACGTTTGGAGGAATAGATACCCTGAGGTGTCAATGTATTCCTGCTTTTCTTGTACCTATGGTTCATATTCCCAAATCTATTATTTTTTAGTTTCCGAATGTTTAACATGCAAGGTCAAGGACTGTATTTATAATAGTATTTTGATTTCAGATCATGCCCCAACTAGTTTGATCTATGTGGATCCGGGCCTGTAGTGCGATTCCCCCAAATGGAAATTTCACACGGAAACAAGACACAGAATTGATGGATTTCTAAGGAAAAGAAATTGATTTGTATTTTACAGTTAATACTAATGAAACCTCTGCAGGCACAAAATAGGAAGCATTTAAGGCATTTATAAGGTGCCAAATTATTAACTTCATGTGCTCTAAATCCAAAAGGACAAAACAAAAAATATTATTACGAGAGTCAAAAATTGAAAATGTGGAGAATAGCTATTTTAACAATCCCTGCCCTAAAATGCATCAACAACTGTTTGGAGCCTAATATAATGAGATTTCAACCTCTTTGGCAGCTGCTAACTTGCTGAATCTTATACAGTCATGCTTTGATCAAGGGGAAAAACCAGGCAAGATATCGGCTTGGCGCATAACACAACTTCAGACTGAGAGAACCATCACTGCGTTGAAGAATGATGTGGGGGAAACCATATCAGATCCTGTGGCAATAAATAGCACAAACAGAGATTATTATCAAAAATTATACAGCTCCGAATTAGAACAGGAACATTTAAACCAAAACTCTTTCTTGGATCTTCTGAATATTCCAAAAATATTGGAGGAGGATAATGTAAAGTTAGGGGCAGAATCATCCTTGGAGGAGATTTCGGAAGCAATGCATTCGGGGAAGGCAGTGGGACCGGATGGCCTACCTATCAATTTGTATGAAAAATTTGAAGCTAAACTAAAGGCACCCCTTTTGGAAATGTTTAATGTGTCAGTTAAAAACGGAATACTCCCACCCACCTTGAGAGGGGCTCAGATTATTCTTCTTCCAAAATCGGGGAAAACGAAAGACAAATGTGAAAATATGCAGCCTATTAGCCTGCTAAATTCACATTTAAAAATACTTTGTAAAATCCTCGCAAAAAAACTGGAGGGTGTGCTTCCAGGAATTATAAAGGGGGATCAAAATGGGTTCATGGCAGGACGTCAGGGCCTTCCCAATGTGAGAAGGGTATTGAAAGTCTTACATGAACAGAAGTGGGCACCAGATACTGCTTTGTTAGCGATAGATTGTTAGAAAGCTTTTGACAGGGTGAAATTTTCATACTGATTTGAGCTCCTTGATCATTTTGGTTTTGGGAAGAATGTCTGCAGATAGGTAAAACTTCTGTATAATGACAGAGATAATCACCAACAGCATTTTAGCAGAGGCGATAAAGATTGGAAGAGGTTGCAGACAAGGTTGTGCCTTAGCTCTTTTATTCTTGATCGCAATAGAACCGTTTACTATTGTTGTGAGAGATAATGAGAGGATTACGGGCATAAATATTGGTGGTATAGACCATTGTATAGCTTTGTATGCAGATGATGTGATTCTCTTCCTCAGAAATCTGGCTCATTCGGTTCCAGCTATTATGGAGTTAATTAAACAATCTTGCCGTATACCTGGTTACAAGGTAAACAATCCCAAATCCTCTATAATGCTCCATAATTTGGAGGAGAGGTCTAACTCACCCGATAGTTAGTCACTTTAGAGTTGTGAATAATTTCACAAATGTGGATATTCAGATTGTTCCCAAACTGGTAGATACTGTGAAAACTAATTATAATCCGACTTTGGCTGTTATTTCCAAATTGGTCGATAGGTGGTCAGGCCTTCCAATTCCCCTTATCGGTAGAATCAACATTCTGAAAATGAATGTACTGCCTTCGTTTGTCTCTCCTATATCTGCCCAATGATAGGGGAGGGTTACAATGTCCTAACATGTTATGGTGTTGTGAATCTGCATCTCTGCCATGCTTTGTCTGTTCCATGTTTAAGTTTTGTGCCTGGCTTGCCATGTATGCCTTTTGTGTTTTAGTGACCACTGCCTGCCCCTGACCATCCCCATGATTATGTATTGTGTTTTGTTGTTTGATTTCATGTTTTATTATGTTTCTTGTTTTGTATTATTTATGTCTTTGCCATGTTTTATAGTCGTGCCATGTTTCACAGTCTTGCCATGTTTCATAGCCTTGCCTTTCTTTCATAGTCTTGTTGTGATTTCTAGTCCTGCACTTCGTTTACCCTGTCTTGTCTTGTGTAGGTCTTTGCCCACGGTCCCTTGTCTGACGTGCCACTCATTCGGGTGATTTCCTGGTTTCTGGGATTTCAATCTTTCTTCATTTCTCATTTTCTTCCTTCCTCTCTCTTTATGCTATCTACTAACCCTACTAACAGTTTATTGTTTTCGATAATTACTAACCCCGATTAACATTGTACATTTATACTAACTGACTAACTTGCACTCGGGATTGTATAGCTGCACATACTAATAGACTAACGATCTCTCAGCATTCGCCCAATCTGTATCTCCGCCCTCCTTGTCTATCACTAATTATCTCCACTGCGGTTTCCTCTTATATCTCTTGCTTTCCCTTTTCTTTAGACTGTACACTTTAGTACTCCTTAACCGGAGCTGTTTATTTGTTCATAGGAATGTCTCGTTATCCCTGTCTGCGTTTCGGCATTTCGCCAAATTCATGTAATTAGTTTTCCTCATGTGTCACTCCCATGTCATTGATTACACCTGTTTACCCTAGTCATGTGCTTTACCCGGATGTGTATATAAGGTGTCTACACTTTTAGTTCCTTGTCAGATCGTCTTTACTCCTTTGTCTTGTGCTACGTTCCTCGCCTTGCTCACTGTGATATTTTCTTTCTGACTGGATTGCCCGACACTTGTTTTTTTGGTTTGCCCTTTTGGATCTGATTGCCTTCGTGAGTTTTGACCTATTTTTGCCCGACCACGTCTATTGTCTTTGCTGCCCTGGTATTTGGATTCGGACTGTTTACGGCTTATGAGTTTGTCTCTCCACCAAACCCACGCCTGTGTACCGAACCATTTTTGCCTGACCTTGAGTTGTGTTATTGGTGCCCTGGTTACAGTTTTGGACTTTGCCCTTTGGATTCTGTTTGTGGATTGTGGACATTGTACTGTTGCCAGCTCTGTTGGGGGGTTTCCCCCCTCAGAAATAAAGCCTCCATTTTGCATTTATCTGGTTTTCGCTCTTGGCTCATTTCGTAAAACCTCACATTACGATCTGACCATGACGGAGCCAGCGTCAGACCAGTCTCTGCAGGAGGCAGTGCACCAGCAGGGCACTCAGTTGGAGCTTCAGGAACGTCAGCTCCGTGCTTTAATGCAGCACATGCAAACCATGAGTCTCCAGATGGCGGATCTTACTCGCTCAGTACAGGAAGCGCAGCAACTACAGTCACCCCAGCCTACCGTCTATACTCCTCCTGCTCCCGCTTCCGCCCCGCCCCTACCCAGCTGCGAGCCACGTCTACCACCGCCGGAGAGGTACGACGGGAACCCGGGAGCATGTCGGGCGTTTCTCACCCAGTGTGAGCTCATCTTCAGCCTGCAGCCTTCGTCCTTCCCCACCGAAAGAGCGCGAGTTGCTTTTATCATCACGCAACTGACGGGAAGAGCTAAGCAGTGGGCTACAGCGGCTTGGGAAGCTGATCTCCCATGTGTACAGACTTTTCGTCTACTGGGTGAAGAGATGAGGCGGATCTTCGATCGCACCAAGTTGGGTCACGAGGCAGGACGAGAGATCCTACGCATGCGACAAGGTGGGCGTCTCGTAGCCGACTACGCCATTGATTTTCAGACGTTGGCCACCAACAGCAGATGGGGACAGAGAGCTCTTTATGATGCCTTCCTTGACGGATTATCCGAAGCACTTAAAGATGAGCTAGTGTCGCGGGAATTACCGGAGAACTTGGACGACCTTGTCGACCTGGCTATTCGCGTGGATTCGCGATTAGAGGAGCGCCGACGCCTCGCTTCCCGCAGACGACCATATCCAGCTCCCCTGAGTACTCCGCCTCGATCACCCCCTACTGGCAGCCGCCCCCCTGAGCCTGAACCCATGCAATTGGGACGCACGCGCATTCCTGTGGAGGAGAGGGATCGCCGCCGCCGTGATGGGGCCTGCTTTTACTGTGGCAAGGGAGGACATCTTATCGCTCAGTGCCCTGACAGGGAAAAGAAAAAGAAGAGAAGAGGTCCTCCTGGTGCCCGCATAGCAACAGTAATAGGGGTGACGCCGGGACAGGAAACTAACAATCGCACATGCGTTCCTGTAACTTTGGAATGGAGGGGCGAGAGCAGATCCACCGAGGCTCTCGTGGACACCGGAGCGGAGGAAAATTTAATTGATGTGGAGCTGGCCCGGAAATGGGGCGTTCCCACAGAGAAGATCTTCCCTGATCGAGTGGCCAATTCGCTCAGCGGCCAGAGGATCGCTCAAATAACCCATACGACCAGCCCCATCAGACTCAAGGTGTCAGGGAACCACCACGAAACCATTCAGTTCCTCCTGTTACACTCTCCCCATGCTCCTATCGTCCTGGGCCATCCATGGATGGCCAAACACCTGCCAGAGATCGACTGGCGCAAGAATGAGATTAAGGGATGGAGCCCCAACTGCTCCCTGACATGCCTCCGCAACGCCCTCGACCCTCTACACAACCCATCTCCGGAGGAGATTCCAGACCTGGAAAAGGTTCCTCTAGAATTCCATGACCTCAAGGAGGTTTTCTCAAAGTCTCGGGCCACCAGCTTACCACCTCACCGACCCTATGACTGCACCATAGACCTGAAGCCAGGTGCTATGCCCCCTAGAGGCCGACTCTATTCACTCTCCAGACCAGAGAACCAAGCTATGGAGAAGTATCTCTCAGAGTCTCTCACTGCAGGCATTATACGCCCGTCATCATCACCTGCTGGTGCGGGTTTTTTCTTCGTAGCTAAGAAGGATGGATCATTAAGACCCTGTATTGATTACCGTGGCCTCAACGAGATAACTATTAAGAACCGCTACCCACTTCCCCTCATGAACACCGCTTTTGATCTCCTGCAAGGAGCCAAGATCTTTACTAAGCTCGACCTCCGGAATGCATACCACTTAGTGCGAATCAGAGAGGGGGACGAATGGAAGACCGCCTTTAACACTCCCACGGGGTACTGGGAATATTTGGTTCTTCCTTTCGGGCTTACCAACGCTCCAGCAGTGTTTCAAAACCTCGTCAATGATGTCTTAAGAGACATGATAAACAAGTTTGTTTTTGTCTATCTTGACGATATTCTGATTTTTTCTGAATCCCAGGAGGACCATGTTAAGCATGTTCGCCAAGTACTCCGTCGCCTCTTGGAGAACCGCCTTTTCGTGAAGGCCGAGAAGTGTGAGTTTTTTGTTGAAACCACCACCTTTTTGGGTTACATTATTTCTCCGAGCACCATTCGCATGGACCCAGTAAAGGTGGAGGCAGTTACCAAGTGGCCCCGACCAGAGGACCGTAAGTCACTCCAACGTTTCCTAGGATTTGCCAACTTCTACCGGCGGTTCATCAGGAACTATAGTTCTGTTGCGGCTCCTCTTACTGCTCTCACCTCCTCCAAATTCAAGTTTCGTTGGTCGGAGGAAGCAGAGGACGCCTTTAAGGAATTAAAGACCAGATTCACATCTGCACCCATCCTCACTATTCCCAACCCAGAGCTCCAGTTCATCGTCGAGGTGGACGCCTCCAATATTGGAGCAGGAGCCATCCTGTCTCAGAGGTCCGCGGAGGATGGGAAGATCCATCCATGTGCCTTCTTCTCTCGCCGCCTCAGCTCAGCGGAGAGAAATTACGACATCGGCAACCGGGAGCTGTTAGCGGTGAAGTTGGCCTTGGAAGAATGGAGGCAATGGCTGGAAGGATCCAAAGTTCCCTTTATTGTCTGGACTGACCATAAGAATTTGGAGTACCTTCAGACGGCCAAGAGACTCAACCCACGACAAGCCAGGTGGGCATTATTTTTTTCCCGTTTTAATTTTCACATCGCTTTCAGACCAGGAAGTAAAAATGTTAAACCTGACGCCCTCTCACGCTGTTTTGAGATTAGAGAAGAAGGCCCTTGCAATGATACTGTACTCCCTAAGGAAGCGTTCATTAACGCTCTATGTTTTAATATTGAAAGAGAGGTCAAGGATGCCCAAGCTAATGCTGCTACCCCTAGTGCTTGCCCCACTTATTGCCTATATGTTCCAGTTGCTTTGCGCCCCAAGGTCCTGGAGTGGGGGCACTCCTCCATGCTGTCCTGCCACCCTGGGGTACGCCGCACCAAGGACTTTATTCTCCAAAGATTTTGGTGGCCAGAGATAACTCAGGATGTGCAGGGTTTTGTAGCTGCTTGCTCGGTCTGCGCCCAGGCTAAGACATCACACCAGCCCCCTCAAGGTTTGCTTCAGCCCCTTCCTACACCACATCGCCCCTGGTCCCACATTGCACTAGATTTTGTCACTGGCCTTCCCCCTTCCAATCACCACACCACCATTCTCACGATAGTTGATAGGTTCTCCAAAGCCATTCATTTGGTCCCCCTCACCAAGCTCCCTTCCGCTCAAGAAACCGCTAATCTCATCATTCAACACGTTATTAGACTTCACGGAATCCCCACCGACATCACTTCTGATCGTGGCCCCCAATTCACTGCTCTGTTTTGGAAAGCATTTTGTAAGTCACTTGGCACTTCAGTTAGTTTGTCATCAGGTTTTCACCCCCAAACTAATGGCCAGACCGAGCGAGCTAACCAGTCTGTGGAAAATGTTCTAAGGTGTCTATGTGTCAGGAACCCCTCCTCCTGGAGCCATCAATTGCCGTGGGTGGAATATGCCCTGAACAGCCACACCTCGGCTGCCTCCGGCGTTTCCCCCTTCAGGGCCTGCCTAGGCTACCAACCCCCGTTGTTCCCGTCTCAGGAGGAAGAAGTAGCCGTTCCGTCAGCTCGTGAGTTCGTGCGCAGATGTAGACGCACCTGGATTACCACCCGCCAGGCCCTGCTCAGGTCGGTCTCCAGGATGAAGGAGCAGGCCGACAGGAGACGCACATCTGCTCCCACGTACCGACCTGGGCAACGAGTTTGGCTTTCTTCAAGGGACATTCCCCTCAGAGGTAACGGGGGTAAACTTTTCCCCAAGTTCCTGGGCCCTTTCACCATTGAAAGGGTCCTAAGTCCCACTGCCGTTCGCCTCCGTCTCCCCCTGTCCATGCGACGCATACACCCCACTTTCCATGTGTCCCAGTTAAAACCTGCTGTAACCCACCACCTGTCCTCTGGACCTGATCCCCCTCCACCCGCCCGGATCATCGACGGAGGCGAAGTCTACACGGTCCGTGCCCTCCTGGACTCTCGTCGACGAGGCAGAGGTCTACAGTACCTCGTCGACTGGGAGGGTTACGGACCGGAACACCGCAGTTGGGTTCCTGCCCGACACATTCTGGATAAGACTTTAATAAGAGACTTTCATGCTGCATCACGTTCTTCGAATTGAACGCCAGGAGGCGTTCGTTGGGGGGGGGGTTCTGTTGTGAATCTGCATCTCTGCCATGCTTTGTCTGTTCCATGTTTAAGTTTTGTGCCTGGCTTGCCATGTATGCCTTTTGTGTTTTAGTGACCACTGCCTGCCCCTGACCATCCCCATGATTATGTATTGTGTTTTGTTGTTTGATTTCATGTTTTATTATGTTTCTTGTTTTGTATTATTTATGTCTTTGCCATGTTTTATAGTCTTGCCATGTTTCACAGTCTTGCCATGTTTCATAGCCTTGCCTTTCTTTCATAGTCTTGTTGTGATTTCTAGTCCTGCACTTCGTTTACCCTGTCTTGTCTTGTGTAGGTCTTTGCCCACGGTCCCTTGTCTGACGTGCCACTCATTCGGGTGATTTCCTGGTTTCTGGGATTTCAATCTTTCTTCATTTCTCATTTTCTTCCTTCCTCTCTCTTTATGCTATCTACTAACCCTACTAACAGTTTATTGTTTTCGATAATTACTAACCCCGATTAACATTGTACATTTATACTAACTGACTAACTTGCACTAGGGATTGTATAGCTGCACATACTAATAGACTAACGATCTCTCAGCATTCGCCCAATCTGTATCTCCGCCCTCCTTGTCTATCACTAATTATCTCCACTGCGGTTTCCTCTTATATCTCTTGCTTTCCCTTTTCTTTAGACTGTACACTTTAGTACTCCTTAACCGGAGCTGTTTATTCGTTCATAGGAATGTCTCGTTATCCCTGTCTGCGTTTCGGCATTTCGCCAAATTCATGTAATTAGTTTTCCTCATGTGTCACTCCCATGTCATTGATTACACCTGTTTACCCTAGTCATGTGCTTTACCCGGATGTGTATATAAGGTGTCTACACTTTTAGTTCCTTGTCAGATCGTCTTTACTCCTTTGTCTTGTGCTACGTTCCTCGCCTTGCTCACTGTGATATTTTCTTTCTGACTGGATTGCCCGACACTTGTTTTTTTGGTTTGCCCTTTTGGATCTGATTGCCTTCGTGAGTTTTGACCTATTTTTGCCCGACCACGTCTATTGTCTTTGCTGCCCTGGTATTTGGATTCGGACTGTTTACGGCTTATGAGTTTGTCTCTCCACCAAACCCACGCCTGTGTACCGAACCATTTTTGCCTGACCTTGAGTTGTGTTATTGGTGCCCTGGTTACAGTTTTGGACTTTGCCCTTTGGATTCTGTTTGTGGATTGTGGACATTGTACTGTTGCCAGCTCTGTTGGGGGGTTTCCCCCCTCAGAAATAAAGCCTCCATTTTGCATTTATCTGGTTTTCGCTCTTGGCTCATTTCGTAAAACCTCACATATGGTGCTACTGGGCCGCTCAAAACAGCTAAAGAATATTTTTGATGGTCAAAACGGGAACCTGTTGTCATTTGAAGACATTGTTCCCAAGTATGACATCCCTCGTAAACACTTTTTTAAATATCTGCAACTTAAAAGCTTCATAAGGGTGCACGTGGGTCAGCCCTAGTTAATCCCCCCTCTGTCTGTATTGGAGAAAGCCTTAACCAAAGATCCATTTGAAAGGGGCATTATATCTCAATTTTATGATCTCCTTTTCTCCTCAGAGTCTTCTGCCTCTAAGCTTAATGCCTGGAATTCTGATTAACAGGAGGAGATTACAATGGGGGAGTGAAGCCTGTCAAGAGGCTTAAACCCAGACGGGCAATGCTTGTCTAAAATTGTTGCTGTATAATTGGCTGACGAGAGTGTATTATACACATAAAGACTTAATTAATTCATTTGCAACAGATGTCGAGAAGATAAAGGCACACTGTTCCATTGCTTGTGGCCCTGTCCAAAGGTGACGGAGGTCTGGAGGGAGGTGAGAGAGGAGGTGCACTGAATCTTGATGGTTAATGTGGATTTTGACCCCAAACTTTTTATACTAGGCTTTTATCCGGACGGTCACAAGATAAAGCGTGATGAACAGATTTTTCTAGACATGTGTTTGCTACAAGCAAAAAGAGTTATAGCTCCTTCGTGGAAAGCAATGGGGAAACCAAGCATTAACAAGTGGTTCAGGGAACTATCTGCATGTTTGCCTTTTGAAAAAAATTACGTATATCCTAAGAAACAAACAACAATGGTTTCAAAAAGTGTGGGGACGTTTTATGTCAAGAATAATGACCTAACTCATCTTACACTTGAGCCTGATAATGAATAACTGTATCCTCTGCAGATGTATGATTGAGTTACTGTAGACTTGAATGGTCATGTCAGAGCCCTTTGACTTTCTGTATTCAATTTGCAGAATATTTTCATTTCTGGTTGTCTTTTGTCTGTTTGTCATATTTTGTGAGGTTGTTGCATTGGTTTCGTGTTGTCATTTTGTATGTTGTTTGCATAAAATGTTTGAAAATCAAAAAATACATTGATGGAAAAAAAGAAAATCAATGTAATTTCTGTAAGCGCCAGAATAGGCCATCATTCTGCTAGATTACACCACAGTCACGCTATAACTTTTGTGTTTGAATAAGCATCGGTTTGTATTGATCACTTTCAGGTTGGTCATTGGGTAAAGTACTACAGGTAAGTGATAGAGAAAAATATGGAGAAAATTCCAAATTACAGTTTTCTTCCAATGTCAACTGAGTGTCACGCTAATGTTAGCTCGCTAGCTAACAAACTGATGTTACAGAGTGGTAATGGAAAGGTACTGTGAGCACACTAGCTAAGTAAGGTTAAATTAGTTATGAAAGTGGCACTTAGCTAGCCTGCTACAGTGCTAAGCTATTCCAATTAAACCAACATTACACTTGGCACTCAGTGTAGCTAAATATTAACACAGGGCTCTCAAGTTTTGAATGCAGGCTAGAGTGTGATTTTCTTTAGTTACTCGTTTCAAATTAAAATATCAATTTAATTCATCATTTACGGATTATCTGGATTTGGCGTGTTCGAGAAGAAGAACGGTGTATCTTTGTGCAGATGTGTCCGCCAGTGGACGTGGAGCTGCAAATTTATGCACGCAGTTACAAAATTCTATCGCTAGCGCAACGAGGCACGGGCACCAGGGTGCTCCATTCTGATATGGAATCAGTTGACACCAGATGCGGGAAAAGGGAATGAGGATTTTATTTTAAACCAAAACAAAACAGGCACGAGGGCCAACAAAAAACTTGGCCCAAAGGGTTGCAAAAAACAAACTAAGGCGAGCTACACAGAGCTATAAACAATAAATGCAAAAGGCAAAAAACAAAAAGGCACTGGAAACTCCAGGCAAGATGCTCAAGAAAAACAAATAACCAGACTAAATATATATTCGAAAAACAAGAGGCTAGGACAAGACTTGAAACTAGAAATGCTAGGGAACTATGACAACAAGAGCTTGGCTAAACTTGCACATGCAACGAGACGCGAGACACTGTCTGCCAGCCAACTTCCACCGCAACCAGATAAAAGCTTGGTAATCAAGGACACATGAGGGGCAACACCTGGAGAAGCAGAAACAAGAGGCATGGCAAGATCAAGACATGGACAGAGATTGGATGACATGACCTGCTCATTAAGAGAATGAGCGTGCTCAGCTTAAGTACCAATTAAGTATGCAGCTTGGAAGCAAGCATGAATGTTAAGAACAGAAAAGCACAGCAAGATCTTGAAATAGCAAAGCAGGAATCATGACAATAAACTCCCTGTCTAAATTAGTAGTATTAGTAATGTGCCTATCTAAGAATTACACCAACCCAGTGAGTGTTAGTAAATGTTAGTAACTTAAAAACAGTTAATTGTCAATTAAGCTTAGAGAGGCCCGAATCCAGCACAGCATGGACGGAAGGGGAAATACCAAAGCCAACCAGAGCTCAGAAATGTGCAACAACGAAGGCACGGGGCGGAACGCAGACAAGCGGTGGAGTGGCATGGCAGACCTGGCGAAAACAAAAACATGGAAAAGTAAAAACATGGAATGTGAAACATGAAATGCAAAAACTGTGACATGAACTATGAACTATGAAACTATGAACTATGGAATCTTGGAACATGAAACTGTTAAAACCATGAATAATACTGTTCTGGCCAAAGGCCAGAACCCTGGAACACAACACATTCCCCAATATCTATGCTTTTTAAATTTCATCGGGACTCCCCAGTATAATAAAGGCTAAATTAAAGGTATTTGTATCGTTTTTTCAGTCACAAACAAGAGATGTTGCAGTACCACCTCTGACACCGGATCAGAGCAGGGTTTGTTTTCAGCCAAACCCTCCAAAGCTGTTAAAATGAGGTAAAAAATGATCCATAAAGCACATATTCTACCTAGTTCCTCGACTTTCTCATTTTCACAGGGGACAATCAGAACGTCATAAGGAAGGCTCACAACAAATTAAATTAAAAGTTATCAGACAGTTTTAGAAATATTAATGATAGACTGAAAAAATAAGCACAAACACTGATTTTCTAAGTCCGAAATGCTGAATTTCTCAAAAATTGGGATATAGAATTTTATAATTTTCACAGTGAATATTCAAAATATCATAAAGAAGGCTCATAAAGAATTAGAACAAAAATTATCAGACAGTTTTTGAGATATTCAAATCTGAAGTGAAAAGTTGACGCTGGATGGATTGACGGACGCCGGACGACTCGGCATTATAAAATCTCCGCTGACTGCTGACTATGGCCACAGCGGAGCAAAAAAGTTATCAGACAGTTTTTGAGATATGAATGAAGGACTGAAAAAATGAGCTCAAACACTAATTTTCAAAATGCTGAATTTCTCAAAAACCAGGATGAAGAATTTTCTCATTTTCGCTGGGGATCATCAGAACATCAAATTGGTCCTAAATTTGGACAGGAAAATATTAGTTAGAATACTCGCGATGTCTTGCAGCTGTTTTGCCACAGTTAGTGTCTGTAGATCAGACTGGTTTTATAAAGGGGAAAAATTCATGTACAAAACCCAAAACCAGTGAAGTTGGAACCTTGTGTAAATCGTAAATAAAAACAATACAATGATTTGCAAATCCTTTTCAACCTATATTCAATTGAATACACTGCAAAGACAAGTTACTTATTGTTCGAACAGGTAAACTTAGTAATTTTTTGCAAATATTAGCTCATTTGGAATTTGATGCCTGCAACATGTTTCAAAAAAGCTGGCACAAGTGGCAAAAAAGACTGAGAGAGTTGAGGAATGCTCATCAAACACTTATTTGGAACATCCTACAGGTGAACGGGCTAATTAGGAACAGGTGGGTGCCATGATTGGGTATAAAAGCAGCTTCTCTGAAGTGCTCAGTCATTCACAAACAAGGATGGGGCGAGGGTCACCACTTAATGAACAAATGCGTGAGCTGATTGCCGAACAGTTTAAAAACAGCATTCCTCAATGCAGACACGGCGCTCGGTATACGCTTATCACGCACTGCGCGTAGGGCACCAAAAAAATCAAGCCCATAAAAAAAAAAAAAAAAACAGTATTACAGTATTTATTAATATTTAAAATAAAAGTTTGTAAAGCATGTTAATAAATATAAGTAATACAAAAATAACGTAGGCTTATTTACGCGAAAAAAGATTAATCTCCTGTGCGGCCCTCTCATCGGTCTACCTTTGGTGCCCCTCCCCCCTCCTCCATTCCCTAGTAGTTTGCTCCATTATGCTTCAATCGCAAATTTGGCAGAAGTTTATTCCGGAGATCTGGACATGTCATCGAAAAGGCATCAAGAGTCGGGGTGGAAAAGAAAAAAAAAACTGCGAGATGATGCTCGCGCGTCACTTGCAGGTAAGACGACGTTTTAATTAACAATTATTTATTTTGTAACAGCTACGTTTACATGACCACAATAATCCAATAACTTGGAATAATGGGGTAATGGAAATAATCTGATTTGACGCGTTTACATGTACTTCAGTAATGCGATAATCGGAAAAACCTGGTTTACGTGTTCAGTCAATAGTTCGATTTCTTTCCAAGTACATGACGTAAAACTATAGGTCTCAGCATAGGTCTTCTCCACTCCTGCCAAAAACCCGTGCTTGCTGGATGTGCGTTTGGAGTAAGGACTGGTGGGAGAGCGTGGTGCTCAATGAATTTTCAGATTCAAAATGGAGAGAGAATTTCAGGATGTCTCGGGGAGCATTCGTGAAACTGTGTGATCAGATGAAGGATGTCATGAGCACAGAAGAGATGACCGCTGTACCTCTAGAAATGCGAGTGGCGATTGCGTCATACGAGCTCGCTAGCTGCGGAGAGTATAGGCTAATAGCGGATCAGTTTTGTTTCAATAAAGCGTCTCAAGTTAGCTACATCCATTTTTCCATTTGCACACATTCGCAGATAAAGAACGAAAGAAATCGGATTAACCGTATACATGGGCCTGTCACATTTTCCTCTGCTGAGCGGAGCTTCTCCAAACGTAAGCTCATTAAAACATACCTGCGCTCATCAATGGGCCAGGAGCGTTTAAGTGGTGTGGCTGTCATCAGCATCAATGGGGAAATTGCTCAGAATCTGTCATATGATGACCTGATAGCTGATTTCGCAGCCCGGAAATTCAGACGTGTGCCTCTGTAGGGCCTCTTACAAGTGGTGCTTGCATTTTAAAATTTGTATTTAAAGTTCCTTTCTCAGAACTGTGTTTACAGTTAAAAGCAGATGTTTGTTTGTTAATAGTCGTGGCATTTATTTATTTTTTAAAATTTAGATTATTTATTTTTATTTGAGTATTTGGTGACATTGTTACTGTTTTATAAAGACTTAATTATTATTTATCTCTTTATTATTATTGTTATTATTTATCTCTATCCCAGTTTTTGAACCATTAATATTAACAACTTAATTTGTAAAATAAAGCAAAACTGACAAATACTCAGATATTGTTCATTTCTGTCAGGGGTGGGTTTGGGTGGGTGGGTATGTGGCAGGGGGAGGGGGGGCACCACAAAGCATTTATGCCTAGGGCACCAAAATGGCTAGCGCCGGCCCTGCCTCAATGAGCTATTGCAAGAAATTTAGGGATTTCATCATCTACGGTCTGTAATATCGTCAAAAGGTTCAGAGAATCCGGAGAAATCACTGCACGTAAGCGACAAGGCCGAAAACCAACATTGAATGCCCGTGACCTTCGATCCCTCAGGCGGTACTGCATCAAAAACCGACATCAGTGTGTAAAGGACATCACCACATGGGCTCAGGAACACTTCAGAAAACCACTGTCAGTAACTACAGTTCGATGCTACATCTGTAAGTGCAAGTTAAAACTCTACAATGCAAAGTGAAAGCCATTTATCAACAGCACCCAGAAATGCAGCCGGCTTCGCTGGGCCCAAGCTCATCTAAGATGGACTGATGCAAAGTGGAAAAGTGTTCTGTGGTCTGACGAGTCCACATTTCAAATTGTTTTTGGAAACTGTGGACGTCGTGTCCTCCGAACCAAAGAGGAAAAGAACCATCCGGACTGTTATAGGCACAAAGTTCAAAAGCCAGCATCTGTGATGGTATGGGGGTGTATTAGTGCCAAAGGCATGGGCAACTTACACATATGTGTACCATTAATGCTGAAAGGTACATACAGGTTTTGGAGCAACATATGTTGCCATCCAAGCAACGTCTTTTTTATTGACGCCCCTGCTTATTTCAGCAAGACAATGCCAAGCCACATTCTGCACGTGTTACAACAGCATGGCTTCGTAGTAAAAGAGTGCGGGTACTAGACTGGCCTGCCTGTAGTCCAGACCTGTCTCCCATTGAAAATGTGTGGCGCATTATGAAGTGTAAAGTACGTCAACGGAGACCCCGGACTGTTGAACAACTTAAGCTGTACATCAAGCAAGAATGGGAAAGAGTTCCACCTGAAAAGCTTCAAAAATTGGTCTCCTCAGCTTTGCATTGACTTTGAATGTAACGTTAGCTGATCTGTCGCACAAAAAATTCGTTTGGTGTCCGATGTGAAAGCAGCTTTATGGATAGTACGGGACAGCTGGAGAGAGCTCGGTAATGTTATGAACATAATGCAGGTTTTACAGACCGTAAGCTCTGTTTGCGCGGACAAGTGGCTTATGTGGAGCTAGCGAATCGAGCACTTCTACAGGACAGAATTTCCAAATTAATCTCCGCCTTTTCCGCCTTTTTATTAGCCACAACAGCTTCTGAAGGGGGATGAAATTATGTCACGGTAGCGCAGAGGAATCGTTAGTTATAACAGACATGGTAGAGCTTCTGTGTTTCGCATTGCATTGAGAGGCAGAGAGCTTGCCCAGACATTTGTGAAGTATCCGCCTGATCCCGGTCATGGATAAGTGAAGCGATCACTAACTGTAGTGGCTACATTCGGGCAAAGTTATGATGAAACTGCCACATTGATGCTTACCGAAGTAACACAAGCATACCGATCAGAATTACTGCATATAAGTTAACCAGGAGCATTTTTAATTAGCACGGCACACAAACTAACATGCAGTAGCTGGTAGCTGGTAACCGAGCATTAATAACAACCACAGACAAACCCTTGCAATACAGGTTTTACAGACAGCAAGTTCCGTTACCATGGACAGTTGTACCAAACATCCAAATTACAAACAAGTATTAAAATTAGCTTCAAATGAGGTTTATGTTCACACACCTTCTGTAGAATTTCCACTGATATCACTCTTGCATATTTAGGACACAAACATTAGCAACAGTAACTTGGCCATGTTAGCTGCTGTGCTAGAGCCACAGTCAACTGGCTATCACGTCAGGTTGGCTTATGCAGTAAAAGCAACTTACAGCTTCTGTGTCTGTCAGTCACGGACAGTCTTAACAGATCCAGGCTTTTTCTTCAGGTATTTTAGAAAGCCTGCGCTTCAGGCCAGTTGTTAGTGCTAACTATCGCTAGCGGTCCTGCTAGCCACCTGAAACACGTTAGCTTTACTTGCATTATTTGCTATCATATTGTAGCGTGCTGGACTAAGCGCAAGCAGGGATACCCAGCATGCACCACTGTAAACAGTTGCCTTACATTTTGTGTTCATTGTCTCATTTAAATGCTGTAAATAACTGTTGTGATTATTTAGTTCGCAAACACCGTTAGTGTTGTTGGTTTCTTAAGCAAACTAGCCATTGTTAAGCGTTTGGCAACCTGACTGAAACATAGTAGCTGAAGAGGGAGGCCAGTCACTTGTGCATCACTTAACAGAAGTGGTATGATGGTTGTACATGTTATCATTATTAATATAGAGTTCTCTCCGATGCCTGTGCAATGTAGAGGACACAGGAGCAATCTTTATAAAGACTAGTTGGTGTTGTGTTGTCCTAAAATCTCCCCTCAATTTCCACCTTTTCACAATATATTTACTTATAGCTTGTTATACCGAGTGCTAGATCGATGCAACTGTTTCAAGTTTGAGAGGGCAGCTGAAAGGCTTATCCTGTGTCGAATTATCCTTTATTGACAAAGCTGTCTTTGGTGAAATGCTGAGCACAAACAGCCAACGTTCCCTTTGGCCGTGGCTGTTTGCTTCCAGTTCATTGAAATCACGTGGTTTGCATTTTAATGAGGTCCTTTTGAGCTCCGTAAACGAGTGCTCACCTAGTATGATCTGCCATTGTTAGTGCCTGCTAGAATAGTTTCCGGTGTGGGCAGGTCCAGTTCACGAAATCACGTTCTTGGATCATGGCAAAACCCCTGTATCTTATGTTTAGAAGAAAGGTTGATTATGGACAACTAACATTATAACAATACAAATATGTGTTGAAAGAAGGATCAGCATAATAGGTCCCCTTTAAAGTTTGGAGGCTAATTAGGGTAGAATAGAGGGTATTGAAAATATTACGTCATCACTTACACCCCTATTTCTTAACCCGGATTTTCCTCCTGGTCTTGAACGGAATTCTTTTTCTGTATGGTCTGATGAAGGCATCATGACACTGAGAGACATTGTAGAAAATGGGTCAATTTTGACCTTTAATCAGTTCAAAGATTGATACAAGATTCCACTCAACCATTATTTTAGGTATTTACAGTTGCATGATTATGGTGTACCTTATCTTAAATGGTCTTGATACTGTGGTGTAATTTCTCCTTTAGAAAAAGTATTTATTAATGGTCAAGACGCAACAAAATTAGTAACACAATTTTATAGAACTCTTTGAGGGACAACAAAAGAAAATACACCTAGAATTAAATCAGAATGGGAGGTTGACTTTGGTTTTGAGATTGAAGATGAGGAGAGGAATGATATTTGGAAAAACTTGTCAAATTGTTTTAATTCTAATACTGCAAAAGATCTTCAATTTAGGGTAAATCATCGACTGCATATTATCCCAATAAGACGTAATAAGATGAACCCACTTCTGACAAAGATGTGTAATAAGTGCAAGAATACAGAAGGCACATACATTCACTGTTTTTTGGAATGCGTATATATTCACAATTTTTTGGAATGTTGTTCTTAAATAAATTAATGATATACTTGGCCAAACAGAAAACATTTCTCCTGTAGCATGTATTCTTGGAACACATAATCCATCTAATATGTCTCCAAATTCACTAAAAGTCCTGAAAATCCTTCTTTTCCGTGCTAGAAGATGCATTTTATTGAAGTGGGTATCAGAGGAACCTCCCAGCATTATTCAATGGATTATTAGTGTGTTAGTGTTCATGCCTTTGGAAGTGCTCAGTTTTCATTTAAGGGAGGAACCTTTTCACTTTTATAAAGTACGGAATCCCTTTATAACTTACTTAACTTACTTATAACAAATGTTAACTGCGGGGCTTTGTGGTCAGGCATGGGAACAGTAATGTATTACCTCAAATGTACGGTGTTCTGACTGTGTCTGTACATTCTGCATGCATGTGTTTAATTATTTATTGATTTACTTACTTATTTTGTGATGTATTTTTATTTTTTCAGCTTTCTTGTTTGCAGTGTTGTTTTTTTCTGGGTTTTTTTGGGACTGACAGTAAACCTGTCGATTAATAAATTGATTAAATTAATCAAATAAAACAAAAAAGAGAGAAAAAATCAGAATATCATAAGGAAGGCTCACAACAAATTAGACAAAAAGTTACCAGACAGTTTTTGAAATATTAATGAAAGACTGAAAAAATGAGCATAAACACTGATTTTCTACGTCCAAAATGCTAAATTTCTTTAAAATCAGGGCATGGAATTTTCTAATTTTCACAGTGAATATTCGGCATATCATAAGGAAGGCTCACACCAAAATAGGAAAAAAGTTATCTGACAATTTTTGAGATATTCAAATTTGATGAGAGACGTTGACGCCAGACAGACAGACAGACAGACGGACACCGGACGACTCGGCATTAGAAAAGCTCCGCTGACTGTGACTGTCGTCACAGCGGAACTAAAATAGATAGCCGAGGTGTCTGATCCAATTACCAAAAAAATGTTTTTTTTTTGCTCTTCTTTTTTTTGATATTTACATGACAGATCCAACTAACCAGTGTTTTTTTTTTTTCTTAAAAAAAAAAATAAATAATAGACATTTCTTCGGCGAGAGTTTCTTCGTAAACTATTTTCCGACTTGGTAGTGGTCACAATAAGACACTTGATATCAAGGTTCTTGCCATTTTCAAAGATAAATTATGTTACTAGTTAAAGCTGTAGTATACGATTTGAGAGTTTGATCATTATTAATAACCTCATTTAGATGGTGGTTATGGTCCTAAAGTAAAATCTACACAATGTGAAGAGCAAAAAAAAAAACGAAAAAAATCCATTCTAGTGGCTGCAGAAACGTTGACCAATGTAAGCCATCTGGTCAAGGTCTCTCCCACTCTCATCCAATACTCTCACTCTAGTTGACACTCCCACAGAAGCTTGCTCTGACTCCCCGTGCTCCACGTTCTGCCTCGTCCCCGCCCCCTTCCGCGTTATGAACTTTCAGCAACAAGCAAGTAGCTGGTGGCAGTAATGCACCAAGTGTTGTAAACCGCCATGAGACATTAAAGAAGAAGAAGAAGAAGAAGTAGCTGAGTAGCAGCTTAGCAACAAGGGCTAGAACAATGGAAAAGAAAGACAGTGACAGCAGCAAGCGGCCCCTGTTTACCCCACCGGCAAACGCTGGGAGAAAGCGTAAGTCTGCAGAGGAAAAGGCAGAGACAAAGAGGAAATGTGAGCTAGAGTAAACATCGGGTCATCCATTTACCTCCAGGAGGATTTTGGTCTGAAAACTGATGCTAATACAGCAGACTTTTTGTTGAACAGGCAGGTAATTTTTTACTTTTATTGTGTGAGTTGTTACATAAATAACTTTTTATAAGTCTATGACAATGCTGGCTTATGACTGTAAATGCTGCCGGTTTTCTCAGTGTCGACAGACGGCGTCGAAACGTTAGCCATTTATTTTTAGCATTGTAAACTAGCATTGCTATCATTAATCATGTTCCTGGCAAATAGACCCATTTGCAAAAGCGAGTTAGGGCGATATTTCAATTTAACTTAGTTAATGGGTCCCCAAGCATGATAAATCACTGAGATGTTTGAGCCACATTCAAGATGGCCGCCATCAGCCACGATAAAAATTTTACCTTTTTCATTTTTATTGCACACGAACGTGCAATACCTCTTTTTCAACAGATTTTGACATGAGAAATCAATTTCTGACATTGTTTAGGCCACTTGGGGTGCCCCTGACCTTTAAATACTCAGAAAACGGTCATTTTGATACTTTTATGAGTATTATAAATATCGGAAATTGACCGCTTTTATTTTATAACATCCAATAGCTCCTATCCTTTTTTCAGTTATTTTAGTAAAAAAAAAAAACTATTTTAGATATTGTTCGGTCAATTCAGGGATTATTCTGGCTTAGAAATGATCCTAAAACAGGTTTGTGTTTCCTTCAATAGCTCACTTTATATAATGATACAACCACAGATACAAACAATAAAACATGTACAAACAAACAACAGATATCATTTTTCTCATTTCAAATAGCACCAGAACTCTGAACACACATAATCAAGGTATTATTTGTTCTGGATCTGAAATTATTGTTAACCATGTTCCAATGGCTGTAGTTCTGGGTTATGTTCCTTGAATCCTGAGAGTAGGTGACAAGCCCTGTGAACAAGAAAAGCTCCTCTGCGGATGAGCCCTTTGATCACACATTGCTTGTAGGTGGTAGAGCATCAATTCCAGCACTGGCACTTGCATACATCTTCACTCTCAACTGGTTGAATGTCTCAGCTGTTGTAGTGGATCAAGCCCCTGCCTAGACATGTACCAGATATTTCTCAGCTAGTGCCATATTTTGCTCTGACAAGACAGTTGACTATCCAAAGTGTGTCAGATACTGTATTGGTTCACAAGCTATCGCTGCTTGTTTGGTTCCAACTTTACTCATACAGTCATCTCCAGTCAATACATGAGCTTTGATCGAAGTCTTGACAAGTGGTTTTCCAAGTTGAGTAACTGCTTGATGCAGTGGAAGCATGCACCTTTTCTCACCTGCATCATATTCATGCCACATTTCCTCCAACCCCCATGTTTGCAGGTATGGGGTGTAGTGCAGAAGCAATGCAAACGTGTCTGTGTCATTGGAGATTATGGCAACTCTCTTGCACTTTTTAACAGTGACAGCCCACTCCACACGTACATCTAGTTCGGCGTCTGCCTCCTCAATCCAATTCAACAAGTCAGAGATTACTTCTTCACCAGCTGCTACTGCTGGAAACACCTCATCATCAAAGACAACGGAGCTGGCAATGAGAGTTGCATCACTGTAGGCTTGACTGGAAATTGTATCCCGAACCAACTGCTGAATATTTCGCTTTTTATGATGCGAAGCCCAGAACTCGTCAAGTTGCTGAGGGATTGGTGTGTCTCTGTTCATCATGTCTTGATTTTCCAGTTTGATAGCAAGATCACCAGCATTGATATCAGATGAGAAGAAAATTTCTGGTTCATTCACCCTGTTGTTTGAAGATATTGTGACTGATTTTCCATAATGAGAGATAATAAGCTGCTTCATATCACGGTTTTGGAAAGTACTTGTTAGCACCTCACCCTCATTCAACAAACTTGAAGCAAAATCTACAATGTCACTCATTGTACAACAGTCTCCTCTTGCCAATAGTCCGTCTATGAAGGGCACAGCTCGAGTGAATAGGACACGTTTGATGTTTGAGATGACAGGTTTCTTCTGTACTTCTTGCTTCATGTCACGTTCATATTTACGGATATAGGTCTGAAGGCAGAGATGGTGGCAATAAAGGTCGGCAGAGACAACTGATTCAATGGAATCATCTTCATCTTCCTTCAGTCTGTCAGCAATTTGTGTGAAAACTTTGTCTTTGTTGTGCTTGACAGCATCAATAAATTTCTTCATTGCACTGTCATACTCACTTATTCTGTATTTAATGTGGCACTTCTTATGTGTGATATTTGCACATTAGCACAAGGTAATTCTTTTGGATTTTTCCAAGTCAGAACTTGGAGGTGCACAATGTACCACACCTCTACGTAGGATTTTTGGCAACACATCACATTTGGAAGCATCTTCTGTTTCACATGCCATAGTTTCTTCAGTTTTTGAACGTTTTTCCTCAATAGATTTCAGTTTACCAGAATGTGTCTAAGACTTGTAGCATTTGCTGGTGTTATGGTAGACAAATATGCTAGAAGCAGTATTATCATCATAACAATCGTCATCATCTACATCGTCACTTGTTATACTTCTTATCCGTTTTGCAACAACATCACTACGAATTTTTGCAGCTCGTTTCATTTTTGTACGACCTGTCTTTTCACTTGTAACAGGTGATTTGTCATCTTTTTGGCAGATTATGCAAATCTGTGGATTGAAATTATCATCCTCTTCAGGCAAGGGGACCAAATTCATGCTTGTGGGGCCAGGTGTTATGGTATGTGCCATTGTGGTCAACTTCTATGATATTCACTCAAAAACTTGAGAACTTTCACCTGCAAAAACAACACAGTCACATTGAAAATGAATGTCGACACAAATATACAATTATACTTATTACTCACACAATTTTCCATTCAAGTCAGTAACTAATAGACTTGTCCAGGTGGCCAACAGAACAGCATGCGATCTATAGCTACTTATTTTACGCCCTAAAATAGATTTCTGATACTAAAATTACTTCAATGGGAGCTACTGCATGTTTATGAACAACAAAAATAAAAGTGTTCAATTTCCGATATAACTACTAATAAAAGTATCAAAATGACAGTTTTCTGAGTATTTAAAGGCCAGGGGCACCCCAGATGGCCTAAACAATGTCAGAAATTGATTCCTCATGTCAAAATCTGTTGAAAATGTTATGGCCCCAATTTGTTATTACATTTATAACACAACAGCAACAGCAAGGGATGACAGACACAATTTAAAACTTAAAACACATTTAATTAACAGACAAAGACTAATAACAACTAACTACACTAAAGACCAAGATTGAATTAAGTACAAAACATAAATATTTACAATCCCTTTTCGGGGGGGGGGGGGGGGGGGTGGCTTGGTGATGTCCTGGATGATGAAAATGCTCAAACACAGGCAAAGAAATCCACAAAAGAAACGTCACAGGTCTTGAACAGAATGGTAGGTCTGGTCATCTTCTTGCAATTTCTCCTACTACTCTACTGTCTCAATTCTTTTCCTTATATACTCTTTTGCAGACCCCACCCACATTTAGTCCTCTTTTTTTTAAATTTTCTGAGACTTGCCCCAGACATGTCCAGGACATGTCTAAACATGACTCCAGTCTGAGCTTAACAAAAAAAAGGTAAATACTGCCATCTAGTGGCTTATATTCACATTACACCTCCATTCCAAAAGGGAAAAATTTTGACTCATAAAGGCAAAATTTTTCTTTTCAATACAAAATGGTTAAGTGAACACTTGTCTATATATACATATCATACAATATTCAAACACATGATATATATATACACATTCAAACACGGGATAAGCAATCAGCAATTACATTGTCTGTACCCTTCACATGCTTAATTTCCAAGTCAAACTCCTGTAAAATCAAACTCCAATTCAACAATCTCCGATTCTTGTTTTTCATCTTACTCAAAAACATTAACGGATTGTGGTCAGTGTACACAATCATTGGCTTTTGTCCTGTACAAACATAAACCCCAAAGTGTTGTAAAGAAAGGACCAGAGCCAACAGTTCCTTCTCTATTGTGGAATATTTCCTTTGGTGGCGATTGAACTTCCTGGAGAAGTATGCCACGGGATGCTCAATGTCATCAGAGTCACTTCTCTGTAGGAGAACAGATCCACAAGCTTGGTCGCTAGCATCGACCGCGATGGAGAACGGTTTGTTGAAGTCAGGAGATTTGAGCACGGGGAAGTGACACAGCAGAGACTTCAGGCGATCGAAGGCTCTCTGGCATGCATCATCCCAAGTGAACTTTACGCCTTTCTTCAGTTGGTTAGTTAGACTGAGAGCAATCTCAGCAAAGTTCTTGCAGAACTTGCGGTAGTACCCGATCATTCCAAGGAAGCGGCGCAAAGCTTTTTTGTTGTCAGGAACTGGAAAGTCCATGATGGCTTGGACTTTATCATTTATGGGCGCCACCTTACCCTGGCCTATGACGTAGCCAAGATAGGTGACAGTAGCACAACCAAAGTCACTCTTGCTCAGGTTAACAGTCAGGTTAGCCTGGGTCAGGCGCTGGAACAACGTCTCTACATCTTTTAGATGTTCTTCCCAGGAGTCACTCCATGTGATCAGGTCATCGATGTACGCACCCGTGTGTGGCAATCCAGCGATTGTAGACTGTATCATCCTTTGGAACGTGGCTGGGGCATTTTTCATGCCAAAGGGTAGGACTTCATACTGGTACAATCCAGATGGTGTGGCAAAAGCAGAGATGCTCTTGGCCCTCTCAGTTAAAGGCACACACCAATAACCCTTCAATAAATCAATCTTGGTCAGAAACTTTGCTTGCCCTACACTATCAATACAATCATCAATCCTAGGTATTGGAAACACATCAGTTCTAGTTACAGCATTGACTTTGCGATAATCTGTACAGAATCTAGTACTTCCATCAGGTTTTGGAACTAGCACACAGGGTGAACTCTAATCTGAGTTGGAGGGTCTGATAATATCATGTTCTAACATGTACTCAACCTCTTTCTCAGCAATCTTTCTCTTTTTAGGATTCATCCGGTATGGATGCTGTTTTATTGGTTTGGCATCACCAACATCTACATCATGAGAGGCTATAGTAACTCTCTTTGGAACATCAGGAAACAAATCCTCATATTTCTTGATCAACCTTTCAAACTGATCTCTCTGTGAGGGTTCTAAGTGCTGGAGTTTTACATCAAGATTTTGCAACACTTCAGTGTTCGACAATTTACATGAAGGAACTTCAGCTTTAATTCTTGGTTCATCATCTTGAAACTCCCCCTCATCTTCACAAATCTCAGCCATTGGAGGATCTGAAGTGACAGCTGCAACCCTAGCATTTCTGTCATGATAAGGCTTCAGCATGTTAATGTGACACAATTGTTTTGGTTTTCTCCTATCTGGAGTCTTCACAATGTAATTGAGATCATTGAGTTTTGTCAGAATTTCATAAGGACCATGAAATCTAGCCTGCAATGGATTGGACTGCAAGGGAAACAACACAAGGACCTTGTCTCCTGGTTTAAACTCACGGCTTCTAGCCTTATGATCATACCAAGTTTTCATTTTTCCCTGACTTGATTTCAAGTTCTCTTTGGCTAGGTCACAAGCTGCACGCAATCTTTCCTTGAACTTGCTAACATAGTCTAACAGACTGATGTGCGGCTCTTCCTCTTGCCATTGTTCACTCAATAATAGCAAAGGTCCTCTCACTTCATGACCAAACACTAGCTCAAATGGACTGAATCCAGTAGACTCCTGCACTGCTTCTCTAGCTGCAAACAACAGGAAATGAACACCTTCATCCCAGTCTTTCTCATGGTCATAACAATAAGCCCTCATCATTGTCTTGAGAGTGGAATGAAACCGCTCTAAGGCACCCTGACTTTCTGGATGATAGGCACTAGAAAGAATCTGTTTTGCACCTAGTTCATACACAACCTGCTGAAACAATCCTGAAGTGAAATTGCTACCTTAGTCTGACTGAATTTCCCTGGGAAGGCCAAACAACGTGAAGAGCTTTATCAAAGCCTTTGAGATTGCAGTTGCCTTGATGTTACGTAGAGGTATGGCTTCGGGGAATCTGGTAGATGCACATATGATTGTCAACAAGTACTGATTTCCAGATCTAGTCTTGGGTAATGGACTAACACAATCAACAATGACCTTAGAGAATGGCTCCCCAAATGCTGGGATAGGCTGCAATGGAGCTACAGGTGGGTCTAACTGGTGTTTTCCAACTACCTGACAAGTGTGACAGGTTTTGCAAAAGTTGGAAACGTCTTTCCGAGGCCCAGGCCAAAAGAAGTGTTTCATGATCTTATCAAAAGTCTTGTTAACACCAAGATGACCTCCTAAAGGTAAACTATGAGCCATTGTTAAGATCTCATTCCTGTAGACCTTTGGAACAACAATTTGCCTGACCACTGCCCAATCTGCATTGGCAGGGATATCAGGAGGGCGCCACTTCCGCATCAGCACACCATCCTTGAGATAATACCCAACTGGAACTGCGTCTATTTCTTTATCAGGAAGGGCTCTTCTCTTTAGTACACAAATTTCAGGATCATTAGTTTGCTCCTCAATCAACCGCTTTCTGGACAGAGACAAGTCTCCAGACACATCAGAATCACCAGACCCATCCGGCTGGCTGAATAGAGAACTGATAAAAGTATCTGATAAGTCCTCAAACGGAGAAACCATAGTAGGTCAATCAGAGTCATGAGGCAAACCACCTGAGTCCTGACTATTCAATGTACTGGACGGCACCACATCATCTTCTTCTTTAGCCTTCTTGGCCATAGCCCGAGTCACTGCGCAAGAAGGATACAGAGATGGGTCCTCATCCCCATCTTCAGCGCTCGGCTGTGAAGTAAGATGTACAGGGGGAACTACTTTGCCCCCAGCCAGGTCATTGCCTAGCAACAGAGAAACACCCTTTATAGGTAGACTTGACATAAGTCCCACCTTTACCTGTCCTGTAACTAAATCTGACTTCAAGAATATAGAGCGCAGGGGTACAGATACAGTCCTCCCTTCAATACCTTGTACAAGTATGAAATCCCCTGAAGCGGTCTCATCACGTAACTCCAAAGAGTCCATCAACAAAAGTGACTGAGAAGCTCCGGTATCCCTTAAGATATATATGGGGACAGGAGTAGTATGCTCATTCAGACCCACAAATCCCTCTGACACAAATGGAAGAAATTCCTCCCTCACAAAGTCAGCAGTATCAGGCTTTTTAGCCCCACAAGGAGCAGGCAATTTAGCAGATCGGTTATCTACTACGGGGGTTTCTAACCTTGTTTTCACAAAGGCATTTGGTTTGGTATCCTTTTCTTTTTCTTTCTTAGCTTTAAGGAACCAACAGTTAGTTGTAACATGACCAGATTTCTTGCAATAACTGCAAACTAGACCACTTTTGTTACTGTCAGCTTTCACACTTTGATCAGACCTGTTACTGGATTTCTGAGCACCATCACCAGATTTGTCTTTGTCTTTGGGTGAGGAATCTTGGGTATCACCATAACCCTTTTTCTGAAATTGGGACCATCTATTATTACTGCTAGACTGAAATTTGGACTTATGTGTGAGAACATATTCATCTGCAAATTTGGCAGCTGATTGCAAATTCAGTGCTTGCTTCTCATTAAGGTAGGTCTTAACATCATCTTTAACACAGTTCTTGAATTCTTCAACTAACACCATCTCTTTTAGTGAGTTGAAATCATCCTTGACCTCCATAGAAGTACACCAGCGCTCAAAGCAAACCTGCTTTTCATTAGCAAATTCAACATAAGTCTGATTTTCAGATTTCTTCAGACCTCTGAATTTCTGTCGGTAAGCCTCTGGATCCAACTCATAAGCTCTCAAAATAACCTTTTTGACAACCTCATAATCAGAGGAATCATCTGCAGACAAAGCCGAATAGGCTTGTTGAGCTTTACCCTTGAGGACAGTTTGCAACATCAGAGGCCAGTGTTCCTTTGGCCACTGGCAACTCTTTGCTACCTCTTCAAAACACTGGAAATAGTTGTCAACATCCTTTTCCGAAAATGGAGGCACCAGTTTTACCTCCTGACTGGCACAAAATTTATTTTTAGTTTCAATTTTAATTTTTAGTTGCTCCATTTGGAGTCTTTCTTCTCTATCGAATTTCTCGAATTCAAAATCTCTCTGTCTTGCAAATTTTTCTAACTCAAATTCTCTTTGTTTTTCTTTTTCCTCCCTTTCTATTTTCTCTTCTCTTGCTAATTTTTCTAACTCAAACTGCCTTTGTTTTTCTTTTTCTTCCCTTTCAAATTCTCTTTGCTTTTCTTTTTCCTCCCTTTCTTTTTCTCTTTCCTCCCTTTCAATCTCTAGCATTTTTAATTTAAGTTCCATTTCTATATTTGGATTTTCCACTGGAAATTGTTCCAGATCTCCGGGTGCAAACACATTTTCATCAATGTAATATTCAACTATCTCTCGAGCCAGTCTTGCTTTTCGCATGGCTGGTTTCACCTCTGTCAGCTCTAAATGTCTGCAAATTTCTAGCAGTTCTGTCTTTTTAAAAGACTTCAAAACCCCTACGGTTGGTGATGCCAAGAAATCATCCATTGCTGTTGTCAATATATATGTATTCAATTAAAAAAAATCAATTTTACAATTTGAAATGTTAGATTTTCAATAAATTACTCACAAAATGGTCTATCCCGGACCTTTGAGCCCCCAATTTGTTATGGCCCCAATTTGTTATTACATTTATAACACAACAGCAACAGCAAGGGATGACAGACACAATTTAAAACTTAAAACACATTTAATTAACAGACAAAGACTAATAACAACTAACTACACTAAAGACCAAGATTGAATTAAGTACAAAACATAAATATTTACAATCCCTTTTCGGGGGGGGGGGGTGGCTTGGTGATGTCCTGGATGATGAAAATGCTCAAACACAGGCAAAGAAATCCACAAAAGAAACGTCACAGGTCTTGAACAGAATGGTAGGTCTGGTCATCTTCTTGCAATTTCTCCTACTACTCTACTGTCTCAATTCTTTTCCTTATATACTCTTTTGCAGACCCCATCCACATTTAGACCTCTTTTTTTTTAATTTTCTGAGACTTGCCCCAGAGATGTCCAGGACATGTCTAAACATGACTCCAGTCTGAGCTTAACAAAAAAAAGGTAAATACTGCCATCTAGTGGCCTATATTCACATTACAAAAAAGAGGTATTGCACATTCATGTGCAATAAAAATGAAAAGTAAAATTTTCATCGTGGCTAATGGCGGCCATCTTGAATGTGGACACAGCGTCTCTCGTGACCACATGGTGATCAAGCACCTCAGTGAATTTTCATGCTTGGGGACCAATTAACTAAGTTAAATTGAAATATCACCCTAACTCTTTTGCAAATGGGTCCATTTGCCAGGAGCATGATTACATCAGTGTTGTGCCTGAATGCATGAACTTGTTCTTATGCATTTCTGATTGATGGACGTTATTGTGAATGTGTTCATTATGGCGTTTGTGTGAGGTAGCAATCTGGAACCAAATGCGAGGACACGGATTGCAGAAATAAAGAGCTTCATTGAGCGAGGGGGGTAACCCCCGCAGGGCAGTAAGCAACAGCACAGAATCGGCAATTCAAAAATCAAATTCCAGCGGGACAGAGAAGAGTTCGTAACCAGGGTAGCAATCACAGAAATCGTAGTCAGCAAAAACAGATCTGGCACCCAGGCAGAGGTTTGTGGGAGAAGCAAACTCATAAGCCAGGGGACAGTCCGAATCATTAACAGGGCAGCAATCCACAAAATCGAAGTCGGGCATAAATGGGTCAAAACACACAGATGCAGCAAGTAATCAAAAAGGGCAAACCAAAAATCAGTAGTCGGGCGATCCAGTCAGAATCAGAAACTCAATGAATACTAGGTGAGAAATACAGCAGCACAGGTAAGCAAGGGAAACAATCTGACGGAGAATGGCTGTGAGAAGACACGTGATATACACTTAAGGCAGTGGTTCTCAAATTCGGTCCTGGCGCCCCCCTGTGTATGCTGGTTTTTGTTCCAGCCACAACTGCAATTCTCGGATTTTAACAAGCTGTTGATTTGTTTTAATTAAGTGCATTTATGCAAATATCCACATTGGCATATATTGTAGGCTAAATATTGGCAGAGGGAAACAATTTGACCAAACATTTCATCAACATAAATAATCAAAAGGTTCTTCATTGGTGAAACTCTTGACACATGGTGGCAAACCCAACAATTTACTTGGCAAACAATGGAGTCACACCTGTTTTGTGTTGATTTTATTTGGTTCAGGCAGGTTATTTGGAAAAACCTCAAAACACTTGTGCTCAGAAACCTAATTTGGAGCTTATTGATTTTCTCAGTCTAATTTGATCGGTTTGAAAATGTTTTCACCTGAAAATCCTAGCAATATTGAAAATTAAGCACAATATGTTCAAGGGTTTTTATTCTTCATAGCAGAATGGATATGTCCATCCAAATGTGACTTAAGATGGTAAACAACTACTCTAAACATGGAATGCTCCTAATTAAGAGAAAGTAACAGCTTGTTAAAATCCTAGAATTGCAGTTGTGGCTGGAACAAAAACCAGCATACACAGGGGGGCGCCAGGACCGAATTTGAGAACCACGGACTTAAGGGAAGATCACATGGGGAGAATCACAGGTGGAGGAAGTCAGACTGATTACAAGGGGAAGGCACATGAGGGAGAGCCTAATCACATGAAATTTGGCCAAAGCCAAAACGCGGACAGGGAACGTGTAATGAACGTATGGAGACTCCAATCGCGGTTCAAGCTCGGAAGAGCGTCTTTTATTAACATTACCGTTGCTCATGATCAGACAGAAACAGAGGTCGATAGCCAGAAATCAGGAATATCACAGAAACGCTCAATCTTAGTCAGGGACAGGCAAAATGTCAAAAAAACCAGGAAATCAGTCAGCACAGAATACAGAAACAAAGGGAAACTAACCTAAGGGAATGGGGAAAAGGGAATTGGAAGGGAAGAGGGAGACACAGAAATTAACCAAACAGTCAAAGTATAAAGGGAACTGGGGAAAACGGGAGACTCTCAAACTCACCACACTCACTCGACAAAATACAATCAATAACTTGAGTACAGAAAATCACAAAGGACAAAAACTCTCAATAATCGCAAAAACACACTGAGAAAAAGCGCAGTGACGGAACGACCAGGCAGAGCAAGGAACGGTCACGAATCGACAAAGACAAGCGGAAAAGTGGGGTCTTTATTAACAAACTAATTAGAGTGTTTAGCCCAAGAAATGAAGGACGACTGAGAGGAGGCAGAATCTAGAACAGCAAAGGAAAGTGATAAGACAGATTGAACAAGTAGGTGTGCCCTGCTTCTTCAAACTAACTAATCACCGTGCCTAACTACTCTGCTCTCATGTGTAGTCCTACCCATTTCTAATCACCAGTGCCTCAGCTAAACTATTCTCAGGTGCAGACAGTTAACAAGCACAGGAAGAAGGAAGCAGGAAGTACCCAACCAGAAAAGACAGGGGAAAAGACTGCGAATGGAAACAAGACACCACACTTAGACACACAAGGGAACGAGTGACAAAAGACAAGCATTCATGAAACATGAACAATCACACTAGAAGTAAATCTAACACAAAGAAACAAATAATTCTAAACATCATGAAACTGAAAACATACAAAAACAAAGCATAAATACTTGATTCACAACAACACGAGACATTCCTATAGACAAACATACGGCTCCAGTCACTGAGTTCTTAAGTGCATAGATGATAAGAAACAGGACAGTGCGATCAGGTGTGGAGCTTCCACAGAAACTGCAGCACAGGAGATTAGGGAGAGAAAAGAGGCGGAGGCTAGAACAGGGCGAGTGCGGAGAGCATGTTAATCAATTAGTAAGTGCAACTATACAAATCCTTGGTGCTCGTTAGTAAGTTAGTATTATATACAAGCTTAGTTGTTGTTAGTAATCTCTAGAGAAAAAATAAACTGTTTGTACTGTTAGTAGATAGAAAAATGGAGTGAAGCCAGCAAACGAGATCGGAAGGAAGTTTGAAAAGCAGAATCCAATAAATCACCCAAAGAGTGAAACTCAAGACTGGGGCTGTAAGTGCAGGCGAGACGAGAGACCAGACGGGAAAGACAAAGTGCAATGCAAACTGTAAAACATGAACCGTAATCTGAATATGGCAGAATGAAAACATGGAAAAGTAAACTAAGACAATATATTAACAAATCAAAGCTACCCAATCACAATACATAATCCAGAGAATGGTCAGGCATGGCAGAGAGTCAAATAAACAATAAAACAAATATACCAACTTGGCAAGGACATGGCAGAATCATCGCAGTTTGTGAGCGGCGCGCTCTCTTACTGATGCAGAAACCCCAGCTAAAACACACTGCAAACATCCCGGTGATTTAGAAAGGCAAATATTGTATATTTTACCAGATGTTCTTGTTCATTTATGTGGATTAAATATTGCACTGTGGAGCTGTTGTGGTTTTATCATTAGCGAGACTTTAATGACTATCATGACAGCCTTCACTAAATATCATGGGCTTGTTTTTGAGTTAGGCCTATGGTAATATTGTGAGGAAGAAACAATAGCTGTTGACATTGTAATTTAAGTTAGGTTTAACAAGCATTTAATAACTTTAAATGTTGCTATACCTGTGAATCCGACATGGTAAAGTTTCATTCAAGGCTGGCTCTGTGTCTGTTTACTGCCGATGTTCGGAAAAATTTTGATACCTATTAAAATATGCTACCTTGCAGTTCTGCACTTGCGCAAACCTGAAATCTCGGACTGTTTCCTCGCTCATATCTGAAGTATCTTCAAAAATCATGAAAATAGTTTTATTTTCAGTGCGCATTTCGACCTGCAAGCGTACATATATTTGCATGTACACGCTGGGTTTTCCTGAAAATGCAGTTATTAAATGATAATGGCGTATATGGGCATATATCTTCAAACAAACTTATCCAACTCATTATAACATCTGCTTTTTTTATAATAAGCGAACAAATAACAAAGTTACTATTGTAGCCTGATTCATATTGCAATATCAAGGCGAAAACAAAGACTTTACAATTGCTTTGCATCACGGTAGCATTTTTTGACAAGGGAGCAAAATTTGACAGAACACCGGTCAGCTTGTTGCTCTGGTAGAGGGGGTGTGTCTGGGAGTCTCCAGGCGGACGGCCACACGCAAGCGGTGGGAGGGATCAGGAGGGGAGGGGTGTGTGTTTGTGTGTGTGTGGCATGGACCTATAAGGAGAACTGGACACACAACTAGGGTCTGTAACACATGCCGACGTGGTCCGAGTGGCGAGTCTGATATTGCAGGTCACGTGATGCCATGGGGGCCAAAAAGGAATTTCTCCATGGGGAATAATTGAAAAAGACACGCTGATAAATCTGTGAATAATTTTTTTTGACGGCCACAAATTATCGATACCAAAACGTTTTATTTTTCTCTTTCAAATCATTAATGCCTCGATCGTTTCTCGGCAAAGACAAAATCTTTTATTTATATTCAGGCAATGCGAACACCAACGGGTCCTCATATGTAAGCGCGTTCTCGACTTTTCCAAATTTTTCACTGCAGCGGATATGAGTGGGTGGAGCAATGGACATTCCTTGCCGTCTGTCTGTGTTCAACATTAAAGACATAGCCAAGTGAGCTGACAAGTTACGGAGCAAATGTATTGAGCGACAAACGCAAGTTAATTAAAGGCAGACCGGAGAATAAGTTTGCACTTAATTATTGAAAATCAAATTTATTACTAGCGTGTGCGCATTTACACTCGTTTCATCAAACTTTTCTTTGTTTTGCGGTCACTATGAGTACCCAGATAGCAAGCTCCTCCGCTCCGGATCTGCCCTGGCTCTGAGCCGGATCAGCTGGAGCGAGGGCAGATCCGGAACGGAGGTGCTTGCAATCTGGGTAACCATTAGAGCACATTATCTAACTAGCTAACTTGCGTTTCTTATGTTGCTCAGTATATTTTTGCCATTTTAATTGATGAATGGCCGTAATATGTAGCACCTCGATTGCTGCACTTCATGCAGCGCGAGAAAATGTACAGTAAGCTAAGGCCGCTGTTGTGACATCCAAGAATCATGTACGCAGCCAACACTCACCTAACTTTTTCATATTAAAATGAAATGGTTAAATCCGTTAACTGCATTGTGTATTAACATTACTTTGAATAGCACCAATTCGCATCACTCTATTTTGATGCATTATGCATAACGTGTCAGCTGAGTAGCATCTAACGTAACGTAATGTGCATTTATAGCACTACATATATTCAATTCGAACACTGCTTAGCAATCCATATTTCTTTTTACATTTCAAGTAGATTGCGGTCATTACACTATTCACTCATCTTCTACTGTTGTCTTCCATCTCCTCCGCCCCCCCCCCCCCGAAAAAAAATACCCCTTTGCCTGCCCAGCCAAACCTCTCCGTTCCCTAAGCTGCTGACAACCCCACAGTATGTCTGTTTTCTGTACCCCATGTCGGATGTAGCTGTCTTCATCCATCTGCTCACCCCCACCACCTGTCATTATTGTCACCACCAAGGAATTATATGTTTTCAAATAGAATTATTTGTGTTTTGTCAGTTTTTTTTTTTTTTTTGCCAGCTCTGCTCAACATTTGAAGATGAACTCAAGAACTCAAAATCAAAAGGGGTTTAATACTTAATTTTATGATAATGGCCGGCTTTGCGAAAGTTAAGTACCACAAATACAATCGATATTAACTCGCACTTAGAAATGAAACGTAGAGACGGTATTAAAATTATAATCGAGACAGACTTTTTTGGAAAGGGCATTGGGGGCGGATAGAAAGGCACGGCCTCTGGTTCGCTGACATGCAGAAATTCATAGATGAACTGTTCAGTGCACTCCAAGAGGCTCAGATATCTGGGGAAGAACAGAAAAAAGGAGCCTTAAAACAAAGGTAAAAATAACGAAGTACAACGTGCGTAACATTTCACGATAAACCCACATTTTATTATACTCCATGGAATGGTTATAAGTTACGTAAGCTAAAAGTGAATTATCTTACCAGAATTGACAAAAGTTTAAAGCTCTTGACTTTAAAACATTTCGGTTTATAAGGCACGTGCAGTGAATTGTGTTATGTGTTCAGTTTATCATCTTGAATACGGAAAAGATAATGGAATTCACACGCAGATGAGCAAGAATCATCTGACTCCGATAATGTGGTTATTCGACGTTGCACTAAAGAGAACACGAGCCTGGGGCGAGCCCAATAGCGTAGTTGCAGAAATTTATTCGTCCATTCAGTCAGTGGTTTAAACTATGGAAGTTAGCACCTGTGATTTCAGGAAGCGCACCCCTGAGAAATGTCACATTAATGTTACACAACAGCAAGTCAACTATTTTGCCGACATTGATTTTTTGAGTTGAAATCAATAGTATCACTTCCCTGTCAAAGTTGTTTTAAACATTTAATATTGCATTTGTGTTTTAAAATTATATCTCAAAACATAATTAAACCTTTACCGGCAGCTATGTTTTCCGTTCCCCTCATATGTACATCAGGGTGCAGTCAGCAGTGGTCAGACCTCCATTTCCGGTGAAAAGTGATTGTGAACACGCACCCTAGGTCGGAGTTCCGCGAGCCCGAGCCGTTGTCATGGAAACCTCGGATACCAGCGCGTTCACGAGCCCCACACTACGCATGTGTGAGCAAAAATCACACAGCGCATGTCCGCGTGGGTCCGGAAGCTTGGCCCCCATGTCAGCGTGCTGCGCCACTAAGCAATTTCCATCGAAATGAATGGGCGGCCATTTTCCAATAGTATATCCAGTGAAATATAAAACATCCTTGGTGTGTGGGCGGGATGCTTTTTTCTAATTTTTCTCGACATCTCAATCTTTCTCAACTGATTCTCAAATCGTAGACTACAGCTTTAACAAGTGCCCCATCCTAGATCATACTGGTAGAGAAAATTAACTCGGCCTGATAGAACGAGATCGGTCATAATATTACCGTACCAAAGGGGTTTTAAGATAGACTGTATTTCCAAACAGTCCCAATGGAAAATTATCAATCGCTCAGGGGTGCATTTCCCAAAATCACAGATGCTGACTTAGGTCGTAGGAGCAAGGACCATGAATGGACGAACTATAAAAGCTGCGAACTTCGTTAAAATGATTTTCAAAAACACTTGCGTGCGAGTGGGTGTTATTTTGGTATCGCTGTGCAGAGGAACATTTTGTCTCCCTAAATGTGCTTTTTTGGAGGATGGAAATACACACACTCAGGAAGTGGAAGACCAAAATATGACTGCAACAACGTTAACATGCGACCAGAAAAGTTAACGAGTAAACGTAACCGAGGCTTTTAATGACCCTATGGTAAGATAATTGCTTAGAAGATATCGTCGTTATAAGAAACGTAAATGGATGTCTGTGTACATTATCAAATTATTCTCTAGTTTCCGCACTTCATTGTAACCCGGTTGAGCATGCGAGGACACGGGATAGCAAAAATGAGGGGCTTTATTGAGTATGGGGGGTAACCCCCGCAGAGCAGAGAGCAACAGTACAGAGTCCGCAATCCAAAACTCAAATTCCAATGGGACAGAGCAGAGTTCGTAACCAGGGCAGCAATCACAATAATCGTAGTCAGCAGAAACAGATCTGGTACACAGGCAAAGGTTTGTGGGAGAAGCAAACTCAAAAGCTAAAAGACAGTCCGAATCTGTAACAGGCCAGCAATCCACAAAATCGTGGTCGGGCAGAAAAAGGTCAAAACACACAGATGCAACAAGTAATCCAAAAAGAGCAAACCAAAAATCAGTAGTCGGGCAATCCAGTCAGAAAGACAAACACTGAGTAATCGAGGCAAAGAAACGTGGCACAAGAAGACTAGGAAAACGATCTGACAGAGACTGGCTGTGAGAAGACACCTAATATACCCAAGTGACCCGCATCTGGCAGGTCGCAAAATTTTTATTCCCACTTGAGTTCCGGACCCCAACAGAAACTCATTTGCATACAGCCAATCAGCAAACTTGTGCCGGACCTCTGAAGGAGTGTCTCGAGATGGTTACATACACCCAAAACCAGTGAAGTTGGCACGTTGTGTAAATCGTCAATAAAAACAGAATACAATGATTTGCAAATCCTTTTCAACCTATATTCAATTGAATACACTGCAAAGACAAGTTACTTAATGTTCGAACAGGTAAACTTTGTAATTTTTTGCAAATATTAGCTCATTTGGAATTTGATGCCTGCAACATGTGTCAAAAAAGCTGGCACAAGTGGCAAAAAAGACTGAGAGAGTTGAGGAATGCTCATCAAACACTTATTTGGAATATCCCACAGGTGAACGGGCTAATTGGGGACAGGTGGGTGCCATGATTGGGTATAAAAGCAGCTTCCCTGAAATGCTCAGTCATTCACAAACAAGGATGCGGCGAGGGTCACCACTTAGTGAACAAATGCGTGAGCTGATTGTCGAACAGTTTAAAAACAACATTCCTCAATGAACTATTGCAAGAAATTTAGGGATTTCATCATCTACTGTCTGTAATATCGTCAAAAGGTTCAGAGAATCTGGAGAAATCACTGCACGTAAGCGACAAGGCCGAAAACCAACATTGAATGCCCGTGACCTTCCATCCTTCAGGCGGTACTGCATCAAAAACCGACATCAGTGTGTAAAGGACATCACCACATGGGCTCAGGAACACTTCAGAAAACCACTGTTAGTAACTACAGTTCATCGCTACATCTGCAAGTGCAAGTTAAAACTCTACAATACAAAGCGAAAGCCATTTATCAACAGCACCTAGAAACGCCGCCGGCTTCACTGGGCCCAAGCTCATCTAAGATGGACTGATGCAAAGTGGAAAAGTGTTCTGTGGTCTGACGAGTCCACATTTCAAATTGTTTTTGGAAACTGTGGACGTCGTGCCCTCCGGATCAAAGAGGAAAAGAACCATCCGGACTGTTACAGGATCAAAGTACAAAAGCCAGCATCTGTGATGATATGGGGGTGTATTAGTGTCCAAGGCATGGGCAACTTACACATATGTGAAGGCACCATTAATGCTGAAAGGTACATACAGGTTTTGGAGCAACATATGTTGCCATCCAAGCAACGTCTTTTTCATGGACGCCCCTGCTTATTTCAGAAAGACAATGCCAAGCCACATTCTGCACGTGTTACAACAGCACGGCTCCGTAGTAAAAGAGTGCGGGTACTAGACTGGCCTGCCTGTAGTCCAGACCTGTCTCCCATTGAAAATGTGTGGCACATTATGAAGCGTAAAATACGACAACGGAGACCCTGGACTGTTGAACAACTTAAGCTGTACATCAAGCAAGAATGGGAAAGACTTCCACCTAAAAAGCTTCAAAAATTGGTCTCCTCAGTTCCCAAACGTTTACTGAGTGTCGTTAAAAGGAAAGGCGATGTAACACAGTGGTAAAAAGGCCCCTGTGCCAACTTTTTTGCAGTGTTGCTGCCTTTAAATTCGAAGTTAATGATTATTTGCAAAAAAAATAATAAAGTTTCTCAGTTTGAACATTAAACATCTTGTCTTTGCAGTGTATTCATTTGAATATAAGTTGAAAAGGATTTGAAAATCATTGTATCCTGTTTTTATCTCCGATTTACATAACATGCCAACTTCACTGGTTTTGGGTTTTGTATTTGTCTCTCTTCCCTGGCCTTGCACTAATAATGTATGAATTAGCGAGATTACGTCAGCTTATTCCAGAAAATATTAATGCTCTGAACAGATGATTATCAATCCTAGCTAGAAACATTTAAAATGATTGGCTGGTTTGGAAACGGCCACTACATTTTCAGGGACACGAAGATTTATTCAAAACCTCTTTCTAAGTAGCCAATAAAATCATTAGGCTGTATCACACCCCTCTACCTGAGTATAGCTATGGCCCCCTACTTACGATGATGCAGAAAGACAGCGCTTTAATTGCGAAAACCTATATTAACACCCGACAGGAAAGTGCAAATACAATTCATTAACAGCACTTTGTTGTGATTCTGCCCTTTCGTGTGTTTGTGCTTGTGCTTACTTTCGTTTTTATATTTCCAGATCTCAGTTCAGCCGTCTGACAATTGTTATGGCCCCAATTTGTTATAACATATATGACAGCAAGGGATGACAGAAAAAATTTTAAAACTTAAACAGGTTTAATTAAACAAAGGCAACTAACAACGAACTACTCTACTGACCAAGATTGTTAAATACAAGAACAAAAATATTTACAGTCCCTTTGGTTGGGTTGCTTGGTGATGTCCTGGGTGAGGAAAATGCTCCAACACAGGCAAAAATCCACAAAAAACTTCACAGGTCTTGAACAGAATGACAGGTCTGGTCACATGTATCCTTCTCCTTGCAATTTCTCCTACTACTTTACTCTCTCAATTTTCCTCTTTATATACTCTTTTGCAGACCCCTTCCACATTTAGACCTCTTTTTTTTATTCTCTGGGATTTGTCCCAGACATGTCCCAGACATGCCCAAACCTAGCTCCAGTCTGGGCTTAACATAAGCAAGGTCAATACTGCTGCCGGATAGCTCACTCGGTTAAGGCACTGCGCTGCAGTGCAGAGGTGACTATCACGTCACGGTTTCAAGCCCCTGCGGACCCACCGGCAGGGGTCGGCAGCTTTTTCAGAGTAGCGCACAATTGGCCATCGCGCTACAGGGTTTCAAATTGGGAAGGGACTGCCGGATTTGGGGATACAATAGTAGCTTTGTTCGTTGCTCCAGCGCCTCCTACTGGCCAGATGGGCGCTCATCAGGAAGACTCTGGGTTTGTTCATGTCCGGGTGTCCTCCGCCCTCGTTCTGAACTTACGAGGATTCAACCAATGAGTGTATAAGAATCAGTGGCTGACAGGCACGTGCTTCGGAGGAGAGTCGGCAGCAAGGGGTCGCATACGAGCAAGCTTTGTACATAGATCACCAATTGGGCATTCCAGATTCGGGTAGGATTGGAGATGCCAAATTTAAAAAAAGAAAAAAAAAGGTCAATACTGCCATCTAGTGGCTTCTATTCGCATTACACAATCCACTCCCAATTCGTGTTCAGTGATGTCGCAAGACTGCCTTCAGCATGCCTGCGTCTCGTCGTCCAATCACGTTTCCTCTTTCGGTATCGGCTAGGGTATTTCATTCATTGCTTCCAGCTTTGTTTAATTCCGGGTCTCGCGAAACTGAGTGAATGCGTTCTCTGATAGGATATTACTAACATGTACTAACCAGCACTTATGTAAGGGTGATTGTAAATATTTTGTCATGTAGTATTAACCTTGATTAACTCATTTACCGAACGTGTGCGTTTCTGGTTTTTGTGCTTTCCGCCTGAGCTCTTTGATTAACTGCATTCAAAACTCTGTGCTTTCCTTCTCTTTTCTTGTGGTGCTTTTTCCTCGTCACGTTTAGATTGCCTTTATCTAAACTGTCTCGCTTGATTGATTGTCTCAGCGTCTTGTCCCAAGTCATTATTGTTAACCCGGTTTTCGTGTGATTGTTCATTAATCCCATGTCTTTCTGTTTCAGTCCGAGATTGCATTCCGAGTCCCTGCCTCCTCTCGTGGTAATATATGTGGCGGCATTGGATTTGATTGTCAGACGGATCCTCCGTACTGTCCCTGTGCTACATGGTGAAGTCTCAGCTCCTTGTGCCTTCTGAGTGTCTCCCGCGTATGGTTCCCGAGTCTTTCTGTTAGCTGCGCTCTAGTCTTGTCTGCCCCGTGTATAAGTCTCCCAGTGTATCCGTCAGTTTAGTTAGGTTCAGTTTTTGTTTCCTTAGTTTATCCTCTCTTGGAGAGCGTATTTCTGTTTCCCCCTGCCTTTGGCAGTGTACCTCAGTTCTCCCATTTGTTCAGTGCTTGAGCACGGTGTTTTATTTCAGACATGTCTGCCAATTTATCCTTAGTGTTTTGTGTTTATTAAACACTTCTGGACCCTGCACCTGGTGTTCCTCTGACCTCTGACTTGCCAAACCTGCCGGTATGTTTCTAACGTTCAGTCGCGAGGCTAGATTAAAACAAGAGCCACCTGGCAATGGCGGATCCCCTCCGGCTGTAGGTTGTGTAACAACCTTTAAAACGCACATCTTCACATCATGATTGACATGTGTGTCAAGTTTGGTGAAGCTAGCACATATAGTTTCAGAGATATGGCCCAGACAAACTCGTGTTTACAGATATTTGAAAAAATACATTCAGAATGCATCTATCTAAATGGCAGGCTAGACGAATGATTTGGCCAACAGTTTTGCTGAGAGCAAGGCAGGCATCTTCGATGTAAGTGCAGTATTCTGAGTATGGACTGCGCAGTCAGTGGTTCCCAGACCGTGTGTCGGTGCAAGGCTCGTAAAGACAAAAAAGTATGTGTCAAAATACTCTTTCAGTGCTTCGGTACAAGATCGCTGATTGGCTGTACGCAAATGAGTTTCTGTTGGGGCCCGGAACTCAAGTGGGAATAAAAATTTCGCTGGCGGGTCCAAACCGCATTTGAATCGCAAAACTTGCAGACCCGCAAGCAAATGAAAAAACTCGAAAGCTGCGCATTGCAGGATTTCTCCACCAACGCGTAATTAAGTGTCATGAAGCAACGAAATTAAATGCAAATTCCACCACCCAGTCAATAAAATGACAAGGAAATCCTGGGCCAGATTAACACAGTGCTATGCCCCAGTGTGACCAATCATGAAATACCCCCCGCTAAAAAGTTACTTAACATGGCTTATAGAACGCAGCAATGGACCACTCTTCCCTTTGATAATACTAGCGTTTCATTTATTAACAACTTAACTGCCATTCAGAAATAACGACAGCTAAAGCACCAGCTGAACAAGCCTTCAAAAGAAGACTGCGAATGGTGATAATAATAACGGTGCATTCAAGGACAGGTGTGACAACCCTGCTGCCTTCAGGGACAGTGCCTAAAATCTTAAGGGGTGATCTGGGGTTAAATGGGCAAAATGTTATTATTTTTCCAAAAAATTTTTTTGAATAAAAATATTCTATAATAATACACCTATAATAATTACTAATTTCTGCATGGATTAAAACCTGAACTCAACTTTTAAATGCGGTCTAATTCATTTTCCATTGATTTCCTAAGGTATTACTTTTTCCACGTTTCTCATGTTTGTGGCAGCCATAACTTTTTTAATTATCATTGAAAATCAATGAAATTTCGGCTGCAGGTACTTTACTTCATTAGAAATGCAATGGCATGGGGAAATTTTGCCTATCTGTTACATACGTTCAATATTTTGAGTATTTGTCAGATTATGCACAAAATAATTTCAAAATGTGAGTAAAACGCTCCAAAATCTCAAAACTGATTAACTGGGCAAAGAATGGCTATGTCATTGCATTTGGATAAGCAATGGCTTTTAAATGAAGAAAGAAAAACTGAATTCTATCATTGTTAGGGAACGGGTCAGGTGGATACCACGTGCGAGATCAGGAGGTTTATTTAGGGAACCCAGACACGGGAAAACGCGGCACACAGGCCGAAAGGAAACACCGTGCACATGCACTGAACCAGGAGAACTTAGGCACTCTGCCAAGGGCAGGGAAAAACTGAAATACACACTCAACGAGGGGCTCGAAATAATGAAAACAAGCTGACGAAAATGATGGACTAAAACAATGAGAACACAGAGCTTGAAAAACAACAGAAATGCTTGGGGTGCTCGGGAAGAGATATTCTTAATGTCGCTCAGGTTCAGGTAACGCGTGCATGTCTGAAGTGCGGCGGTTTCTTGCGAAGTCTGGTCTGACATCTCTACCCTCTTCCCAGAATAAATACACTAGGGAGGAGGCGGGGAAAGGCAGGCATCCTCAAGGGAAAACAGAAACACATGGGGTTAATTCACGAGGACCGGGTAACAAGAATGACTCGAGACAAGACACCAAGACGATAAATCAGTTTAGATTAAGGTAATCTAAACGTGACAAGTCAAAAGAACCACAAGAACAGCAAAGAAAAACATAGCTTTAAACACAGTTAATCAGGGAAAGCTTCAGGCAGAATTAACTTAAAGCCTGAAATGCACACACTCGCTAATGAGTTAATTAGGTTAGTAACTATGTGATGAAATATTTACACACCCTTAAGTGCTGGTTAGTACAGTTAGTAATGGCCCTATCAGAGAAAGCATTCACTTAAAGTTCCAGACAACACATTCACTCAGAGTTTTACGAGACCCAGAATTAAGCCCAGGTGGAAGCAATGAATGAAATACCAAAGCTGAAACCGAAAGAGGAAACGTGATTAGACAACGAGACTCAGGCATGCAGGCTGTCACACAACATCACACTAACCAGGCAAGGGGGAATAGGTGGTCAGGCCGCGGGAATGGAGCTGAAACACAAACCAAAAAACGTGCAAAAACAAACAAGCACACAGGGCTGAATCATAACAATCATAGAGTTCAAGAGGAATTGGTGCCAGAAGTATTCTGCATATTTAATGAGTTTGCTCGGTTACCATTACAACCGGATAAAAGAAATGCCAACTGGTATCTTTTTTGGTGCTTATTACATATACTTGTTTAGATGAATTCTGAGTTGTTTCCTGGTGTCATTTTTTATCTAACGCCAGACCACCCCTTAATGAATACTTTCCATCCAGTCATTAAAATTTAATTTAATTTGGGTATTGAAATTTATGGCAACAAAGGCCACACATTCACATTTACTAAATACTAAGAACTGAAATTCTATGGCAGAGGGTTTTAAAAAGGTAAAGGCTTTGTGCAGTGTACTCACTATTGTCAGCTTCTGCGATCACGCTAACGTTCTCCATCTCCGACTTCAGCTGTTACCGTCATCCCACCTGCGACAGGCTCCTATTAACGTCAGCTAATGTTATGCGCTGCTGCATCTGCCTCATTAACATTAGCCTCTAACGTACATGGCTAACTTCTGTAATGTAAGCATTTGCTGCTAACGCTGGAGGAACGGAATTGACGGGCGGAACAGTTGCCTCTCTATCGACAGCTTCTATGCCGCAAGTAATGTTAAAAAAGCAAGATATTTCTGGTACATTCGGTAGCGTGGATATCTTTCGTACTTTTTTCTTCTGCTATTTTCCGATGAGCACAACCCCTCGGTTGCTTCCTCGCCGCTCTGTATGTTGTAGCACATGATGTCAGAACGAAAGCACATCGTTGTGATCAACAACTGATTAGAGATCTGTGCCCATTCACTTTCTAAATGGTAGGATTCTAGCTCAGCTTGCAACACGGATCTGGGACCAGTTTGGCCTTTCTTTGACAGGGCAGTTCCAAATTGCAGTTTTTTTATTTATATACTTTTTTTAATATTCTCTTTTGATATCAACAGTTAAGTTTGAATTTTTTCATAATATGCATACGCATCTCTTCCGATTAAAATAAAAAACTGAGGATTCGTAAATCATGTGATGCCCCTTCAAGCATGATGCCCCTGTGTACGCACATCAGTCATAATATGGATAATCCGGCCTTGAGGAAATCAATCGTTTTCTACCCCTCTGCTAAGAAAAATGTTACGGAATATGAGACTGTGTGACGACAAGTATGTCATATTTCCTTTGAATTCATGCCAGCATGCATGACCTTCTCCACTGGACGCAGGGAGATCAAGCGCTTGCTGAATGCAAGCAGAGGAACATTAGGCAAGACCCTAATAAGAGGCTTAATGCAAAGGAAATATACTATGTGAGATATGAGACTAAGGGCCGTATTTTGAACAGTCTAAGCGCACAGTCTGAATCGTGTAGCGCAAGTGCATTAGGGGTGGGTCCAAATCCATTTTTGCTTGTTTAAAGGCGAGTAATGCAAGGCGCAAGGTTCAAAGGGGTCGTACTTAACCTCTTAATTCATCATAGGCGTTTTCTGGGCATAAAACGAAACAAGCCAATCAGAGTGTCATCTCCCACATCCTTTAAAAGCCAGATGCTTTTAGCCCTTGCACCATGGCAGACTGCTATTATAAGGGCGCACTTGCCTAGTAGCAGGGAAATAAAATTTTAAAGAAAGGTGTACCCTGCAGATGAAAGGGTCTGCGAAGCACGCAAGTAAACCGTTACATAAAGTATGGAAATCAGAACACAGTAATCTCTAAAAATGTCATAAAAAACTTTTTTTTACACAAACTTACTTTATTTGTACCATGATGTTATAAATCATCATAGTGAATTTCCAGGGCTGCATTTGAACTAAACATCTTACAACTTGTGGATAAAACACGCAAACAAAATAAAAATTATATTAATTTTGGATAGCAGGTAAGACAATACACACTAGTGGGGAATGACCGACAGAAATAAAAACGGGTAAGGAAAACAGCATGTGAGAAAGAGACAAAAATAACGTCATTTTGATTACTCTACCGTGGCACCCTGGAAAAATATCCGACAGGAGTGGAAAAAAAACTTGCTTCTGATTGGCTAACAATTGAAGGTCCAATCAAATACGTGGAAGAAATTGTTATGATTCTGATCTTGTGGATTCTTGCCATGTTCATGTTCTGATTTGCCATATTTTTATACTCTGCCTTATTGTCATGTTTAGGTTCATGTTCTGTGTTCATGATTATTGTCTTTTATTTATTCTTTTTGGTTTTTGTAACATTCAGGTTTTTGGTTCATTTTATGTTCAGTTCCATTGCACTTGTCTCCCCTGTCTTGTGATCTAGTTGGTTCAGTCCGTCTTCCCTGTCTGCATGCTCACTGACTTCGGGTGATTTAAATGAAGTTCGGTGTTAAAATATTCCCTCGTATCTCGTTTTCTTCCTTCACACTTCTGTTCTGATTACTAACAAGACTAACATCTGTATTTTGTATTATAGTCTACTAACACAACTAACCATGCATATATATTCGATTATTAAATTACTAATGAGCACTCTAGTTTCAGTTGTAAAGCTGCACCGCTACTAATAGACTAATTACCTCTCCGCAATCGCCCTGTTCTATTCTCCGCCCCTGGTCTATCATTTTCCTCTCCCTGAGCTACAGCGAGAATCTCTCGCACGTGGTTAATCACTCTCCTGCGCTTGTTATCTGTGCACGTAGAACTCCTGGACCGGAGCTGTTTAAATGTCATAGGCTGTTTGTGTGATTCCCGTTCGTATTTTGTCTCTCGCCACTTTTCGTGGCTAGGGTTTACCTCATGTGATTCTCCTGATGTAATTAGCCTCATTCCCCACAGCTGATCTCTGTATAGCATGTGACCTTTCCTGTGTGTATATTAGGAGTCTTTTTTCGCTCACAGCTCTTGTCAGAGCGTAGATCAATATTTCTTCGTATGCCATTGATTATTGTTTCGCTTCTACTGGATAGCTCGACCTTGATTCATGCCATTGCCCTTTTTGGACTGTTTTTGTCTTTCTGGATTTTGACCTATTTTTGTATGACCACGAGTTTTGTGTTTGGATGCCCTGTGTATGACCATTGGCTTTGCCCATCGACTACGACTTTTTGCCTATCGTTTTTGTACCCCTGCCTGTCTAGTCGATACTCTTTTTGGATTTCGTATTGTGGCTTGGCAATTCCTGTTTTTTTTGCTTTGACGAGGACTCCAATAAAGGCATACATTTTTTGGATTTCTGTCTCTCGCGAGTGGTTCCTGAACGGTACCTCACAGAAATTCTGATTAATTACAGATGGTGACAATGTCTCCATTGCTTTTGTTGCTACTATCAGGGTTGTTTTTTGTGGCCACTTCATTTTCAGCCAAACTGTAAATAATAAAGAAACAAATGGGGGTTTTGTATTTGATTATAGAAGTGGGACAGACGGGTTGCAGGCATGGTATTAATGAATCAGATCAGATTCAAAATTAATTTTTCAGATAACCTTAGACAATGGGTCATCCCATGTAGGATTTATCTATAGATCTGAAGTGTATTTTCAGCACTTTAAACATTTGTTCTGTTACAGTTTGTGTTTGTGAGATGGAAGGAAAATCCACGCACTGTTTTAGACGATGTCATGTAATGATTGTCACCAAATAGCCACCCCTACAGGAAGGATCTTCAGGAGAACAGCAGGAATGACAGAGCTCCAATATCTACGAGTCTTGGCTTTCTCCACAAGAATTTGCAGGCACTTAACTGCATAACCGCAAATGTTGAATGGCATATTGCCTGATGGAACAGGTTCAATGACAAATTAAATAGCCAGTATCACAGCATACCCTGATGTGCAGGCGTCGGTCGCACTAACCATTCTGACATGCATTTTTGAAAAATCTTGACAAATCTTTCACATTTTAATCTTTATTTTTAATCACTCGCATGCACTGCTGCTCGTCCCTCCAAGGATATCATGTAACAAGCAGTTGTGCACTCACCTGCAAAGACGCTTGATATACTTAGCACCATTAAAAACGCACTGGTGAGTTATGTACTGTATTTGCTGAAAATTGAAGAATCAATCTATTTATTGGTTTTCCCGTGAGATATGAGTAGAAATAGAGAAAAGCGCATGGTATTGTAATCCCCACGTTTGCCACGCGGACGCGCCAAGCATTTCAGTGATAGCGGACATTGAGTTGATTTTGAAGTGTACACTGATGCTTGACTTGTTCTTTTGGGTGCGATCAGTAGCTTTCAGAAGGCCAACCAAAAAATGTTATGTCATCACAAAAATGGAACCGCTTGTGGCACAGGAAAGAGAAAAAGAGCCATGGGCATGTTACGGGCAGGTCTTAGCCGCCGAGAGGTGGTGCACGATTTGTACTGTCACCGTTCAACAATCAGTCCGCTGTCTATCCAAGAATGGAATGCAGGTACTGTCATTGAACGACCCAACTTAGGGTAGCCACAAATGACTATGGTAGCTCTAGAGTTCCACATCTGTTTACAGCCTGTACGTGAAAGATTCCGGACAGCAACCCAAACTGATCATGAGACGCGGGGTCCGAGACAACTGCAAGTACCGTTCGAAACCGTCTTTGTGATCAAAAAATGCGTGCGCACGGCCCCTACAGAAAACCCATTTTTTGCCTATTTACGCCTGACCACCCTTTGTGGGGTCGGTCAGCGACAGTCCCTGTTTTCCAGACTCAAAATAGAAACAGGGAAATAATGCCAAAAAATTATGCAGAGGCAGGTATCCCCAGTCAAGAAGTGAAGCGTTCCTAGTCCTGTTGATGGGCAAAAAATGGGTTTTCTGTAGGGGTCATATGCACGCGTGTTTTGCTCACATCGACAGTATAGCGAGGGGTTATTGTCATGGTTTTGGAGGTTGGTGTTTGTTTGGGAGCTTTCTTTGTTACTCTTGTCCGGGACGATATCATTTTGTCCACATCGGATTCTTTGGCCAGCTGGCATAAATTGTGGGCGGCGCCCAGACTCTACTTTAGCATAAGTTCCGCCTCGCCACCGTTGCTAGAGTGTCAGTGTTACATTTGCACTGTAGCCTGTAGGTTCTCTAGCTAGAGAGGAATTAGTTGCAAAAAAGGGAAAAGTGTCTGTTAGTTTCCCTCCCTCCCTTTCGCATGTCCATTGGAAGCGCGAGCCCCGCTCTGCTGTTCTGTCTGATTTCTGTGTTTGACTTATTACTGTGCTTCCTTTCTTTCCAGCCACTGCATTTGGCATCTTGAATAACCAGCTATCACAGTTATGAAATGACATGGATCATAGCAATCATGCTTTAAGGCAGATGGTGTCAGATTCTAAGTGGTTATAAGCGATATGGTGCTTAATAGTGAAAACATTACTATGCGATTACAATTTGGTCCGGTTATTCAAAGCACTGACACATGTCCCGAAGCACTAAGGCTAATGAGGCCATAGTCCTCTGAATGATGGGATATTAATCAACAAGTCGACATGGTCTACAACATCCCCCGCCAATCGTGCACTTCTTATTTTCGAACTCCATCAAGGCCTTTATGGTCTGAAGCTACACACCAAATATGGTTACTGTATCTGTAGTAGTTTCTTAGTGAAGCTGTCCCCTTTATCTCGGACAGACAGACGGAGGTCAAACCTATATCCCCCTCCCACTTCGTGTTGGCGGGGGATAATAATGACCAGAAACAATACCCCTCGCCAACAACAATGCTGCCTTAAATAGCTGCAGACCCAAAACTGCAACTAACGAGTTCTCTTACAAGGTTTCAAAACTGGATAACAAAATTTTACTGTGAGAGAACAGTGCCAAATTTGAAACTCTAAAAATGTGTTGTTGAAACACTGCAGAAACAGGCCTGTAGTTAAAGAAAAAAAAGAAAAGTTGTAGCGATTTGGAATGAAAATTCAAATAAAAAAATGTTTAGCAGATTTAAGCCTATGAAAACACTATATACACCTTCAAAACTTAGTTCCAAAGTTTCACATTTTTTGTACGCTTTCAAACGTGGAGGTTCAAACTTTCAAATTTTTTTCTTTCAGTTTCGCGTCATGGCAGTGTTTTAGCTCCATACATAACTACCAGTCCCCTTTGCTGTAAAGTAATGATTATTTGCTCTAATGCAGAGGTGCTCCATCAGATGGCATGGAGGGCCTGAGGGTGGGCAGGTTTTCATTCCAACTAATCATAACAATTACATGAAAACTTGCAAACTCTCAGCCCTTCATTGCAAATAATTAGGCACCACTGCACTAATACAATGCTGTCAATAACAGCTGTAGGTCACAGATCCGCACAAGGTTGGGGGTGTGTCTACAGCACTGAGCTAGCGCAATGCATAGTGGTAGTTGTATTTACAGCAAATGCATATGGAAGCTATGGGGGGTGGGTGGGGGGGATTGCATGAATATCTCAAGCTGCTGTGGGAAAATTTGCATGGTTTGTGTGCGACTTATTTATTCAGAGCCTACCCTTTGCCACTTAAGATGATTTGATATTATAAGTTGCGCCTTTTACCCAATCCCCAACCCTCAACTTAACCCTACCCCCAATCCAAAAATGTCCCCACATTTGTTTTTTTCAGAGCAACATGTATCCAGTTTACTGCGAACCACATGCACATCAGGTTCACTGAGGAACATACACACATTTGGTTCACTGAGGAAAATGTATACATCCGGATCAGTAATGAACATACACAATTTATTTCAAGGCAGGCAGAGGTGATGGTCACAAATACAGCATACAGATGTTGGAGCAGATGACAGCATAGGCTCTGCAAAATTTATACACGGTGTATAAAAGATTAACTGAAGTTGAAATAAAAAGAAAACATGGAGAAATTTAAGCAAGCAAATGAGCTTATGAATGTGTACCAGAAATTGGCAGGGTGTCGGGATGGTTTTCCTGCTCAGCAGAAAGCTCAAATAATGACTGCACTACCTTAGATCACAGGGGATGAGCCATGTCATGAGGAGATGAGGCCGATACTAGAAAAGCATGAGCAATACTTGTCTACTAGGTGACCTGAGTGCATAACCATTGCAATTGTGGAAGCGATTAAAATGGGCCACTACTTGCAGATACAAGCAAATAATCTGAAATTGGTTGCCTGCTAGGCAACGTGGTTGGCGCTAATTCAGTACAGGTGATATTTACCACACCTTGACGACATGAGCTTCATGGTGGAAAAGATTTATGGTCTTGCATACCAGGCAAAGTGCAGCAATCGCAGTCTCCACTGAGTAGAGTACTAACATGCACAATGTGTGTGGGGCAGTGGGTGAGTGCAACAGTGGGGGATGGGAATGTAGCATTACCCAAGTACTTTTCGGTGGATTCTGTTGGTTCTGTCCGGAAGTCAAAAGGAATAAGTCCATCAAAGTGCTGGAGTCTGTGGAGAACAGGTTCAACCTTAATTAAGAACTGTACAAATCTCTTTCCATGTGAATGTGTGTGTGAGTACATAAATACACAAGATCAGCCCGTAGTCCCTTCTGAAAACCTGGTGAGCAGCTGAATCCAACCTGGTGGTTGGATGCAATGTTCATGTCATGTAGGTGCTGCTTACACCATGATAGGATTACCTTGGAACTGTACAGATGAGTCAGAGAAAATGCTTTAATCAGGAATAAAGCAGTTTCTAGTTATCTTGTTTTGCATTTGGAAAATCAAGATAACCATGAGAAAATCCTGTGCTTGTCTCCAGTTGAGCGGCAATAGTCCACAAATGAACCTGTGCTAGTCTTTAATGAACATGCTCCTTAGTGAAAATACTTAATCACATAACAGTTCCAACACAAAAATACTCTTCCAGTCTCTGTGTGCCAGTACAGTACAACGGCTGATGACATTGTTGAACTTGTAATCTAACATACCAGCCATTTCCCGATGCACCAAATACATTGATGAGCCAAAACATTGAAACCACATACAGATGCAGCAAATAATGTTGATTTTCTCGTTACAATGGCACATGTCAAGGTTTGCAGACAGATCTTAGATGGTAAGCGAACAGTCAGTTCTCGTATTGAATATATCAGATGTTCAAGAAATGGAAAATTAATGATTTTCACAAGGGCCAAATTAGCCTATTTCACAAGATGGCCGCGCCTACCCGGAGGTAAGTAAAAACACTTCCTCTTCCGGAAGCACTCGCATCTTTCCATTGAGCTGCAGTACTGCGAAGATATGGATAACGAGCTTTTCTTCTCGCAATCTCTCATTTCTTTGCCGAGAATTACGATTGCAGATGTCGTTCGTATTGTAGATGAGCTACAGGGTAGTGTGAGGAGGTCAAAATTAGATAAAGGCTACGGGCTTTTTTTGAGCAATTCATTTTTGATTATAAAGGTAGGTATGGCCAATGATAGCATTTCAGCTATCATTAGCTAGCTACCTGGCTTGTGCGATGCTAAAATACAACTGTTTGACTGAATAAAGACCTCGCTTTTCTTTTTAATAAAACGGATTCTCTCTCTCTCTCTGTCTGTATGCGTGTCTGTACGTTACCCATGTGTAGTCTCGAACGTCGTTGCAGGGAAAGTGGTCGTTAGGGCCAGATGTTACAGATCTTTGAGGAAGCGTGAGGAGCCACATCAGCTTGAGGTGAATACGCCAGCTACTAAATTCAGAAATTGCAAATGTGTGTGTTACTGATCATTGTGTAATTAAAAAAACTTGCTGGCTGCTGCGATCTGCATTGTCAACACTGCAACTGTCACTTCGGATGCAGTCGGAGGTAACTACAGCGATTTAGTCATCGCATTAAGACATGGACATTCTAAGACGATCAATGTGGAAACTGGTAAATGAATGGATATTCTCGATCAGTGATCACAGTATTGGACATCCCGTCAGAAATATCTGAGGAATTCCTGTCAAGAAATCTAAATTCAAACCAGTATGAAGTTGTCGCTTATTAAGAGTTCATTTCCTCTCAGACGCACATTACGGGCAGAAAGCTTCACGTGGCTAGTGCTTCCAGACAGCATCCAGCATTTTCAAATGATTTAGTAAGGATAGCATGAATCAGATTGGAGTTATTTTAAACGTCCAAAACTTTGCATGAATTCAGTATACCTTATAATTACTGAAGCCGCACAATCAGCATCATTTACTTAAATGGGAAAGATAGACTTACGGTACCTCCCGGGACCATGAGCCGTCCCGACCATTCTCAGAATTATATCGGCTAGTCAAGGTAACAATCGTCCTTGTTAGCTTCTTCTCAGAACAGCGCTAACTGACTGACAGACGTGCCAAAACATCCACCCTACCGGTCGTCATACTACCGGTGCTTACCTGGGATCTGTTCTTTACCCCTCATGAGCAACACTCCAGCAGATGAAGGAAATTGTAGACCTACAGAATTCCTCAGTAAGGCATTGCTCATCGACAAAATTTGTTTATGTCAGATGATTGAAGAACCGCCAAAACATGAGCTTTCACCTCATAAGACCCGAGCCTGGAATATTTTTGCATTTTAGACTAGATTTCTCCAAGCTACTAGTTCGTTTTAACACCGATTGGTGAATTTTGCTTTTTCCACCACAAGATGGGAGCAAAGAGAGTCTACTAATGATAACAGATCAAAGTTAGGTTAGAGTAAGAGGTGCTGCAAACCCAAAATATAATGTCCTAGTATGTGGACACAGGGTCTCAGGAGGCTAAACCTAAATTATTAGTAAAGATCATAATGTTGCCAATTCCTTCAACATGGGTCGTAAATGCACAGCAGAAATGGATGTCAAATTTAAAGTTGCACAACCACATTTGTTTCAAAAAAGTTCAAGTATACTTTTTGTAAATGCACTGTACAAGTTTCAGGATGAGGCAATTGTTGAATTTGAGAGTGTAAGATAATAGTGACAAACATGCAGGGATTTGGCTCTTCAGGAGCTGGGAGGTGGCTCCAACTCAAACTGTCAAGTGTCCCAACCTGAAACTCAAATCTTGCTGCATAGTTAATTATACTTAGCAGGGGTAAACTCAATGATTCACCTGCATTTATAAAAATTAAGTTGGGAAAAGTTGTGAAACACAGTCCATGTGATCATTGTCTTCTTCAGCTCTCACTTGAAACCACCAGCACCCCCCTGACAATGGTGGGATATGCTTGCTCGTGCGCTGCTGGAAGATGCTTATGCAACCACTTGATCGCATTAATGTACCGGAGAGCCCATTACAGCACCATTGGTACAAAAAACGTCCCAGCTGCTGTTGCATGCACGAGCAAACAACAGGCTTGGCACAGACCCCGCACCCAGGTAAAAAGGAAATAACTCAGGGCCATTATCTGAAAAGACTAATGATTTCTTTAGCAACTGTATGAAACAAATTTTATTTCAACAAACTTATGTCTTGTAAGGGAATTGCCCCAGAGCCTTTAGATGAACTGGTTGTGCGTAAACCGAAAACATCGGGGAAGAACTGTGTGCAGTCTACACTGTACCATGCATATGGAGGTAACAAATCACACAATTTATTAATTTACAAAAACTGACAAGATATATATATATATTTTTTAGGGGTGCAACAATTCTGAATCGTGGTTATTTTAAGGCGTAGTAACACCACCTTTTGCCATGGGGCAAACATTCAAGCTTTCCCTTTTCCTTTATTGAACCCGATACAGTCTAGAACGAAAGTGCCAAACATCAAAGGTCACGCAAAATGCTTCCGGAAAAAAACCTTGACTGACATCAGTATTTTTGGCGACATGCTGCACGGAGCCAAGTAAAGGACTACGGAATAATCTCATTATTTTAAGCGTCCAAATACACAAGGTGGAAAACATTCTAAAAAGCAGATGAAGCGTGAACATAAGATACGAATTACCACAGTCGCAAGAAAAGGTGTGGCAATGGCAATCTTGTTTATGCAAATCTGAGCCGTTCTATGTCCATTTAAATTTCAAAATGCAGCAATCAAATGCATTGTCTCAATAAAGAGCTCTACTCATTCAACTTAGAGTAAACAAATCCACCATTTGCTAATCATGCAAAGTGAACGGGTATACGTTTCTTAGAGTTGCCTAATTTGTTTAATAGGAGATGTTTCTGTTCATTTGCTAGGCACCTTTCAGCGCGTAGCCGACAAATACTGATGTCAGTCAAGTATTTTCCAGAAACATTTCCCATGCCCTTTGATGTGAGGCACTTTCGTTCAGGACAGCACGGGGGTTAATAAAGGAAAAGGGAAAGCTTGGATGTTCAGCCCTATGGCAGCAGGTGGTATTACTACGCTTTAAAAAAAAAAATTGCGATTCAGAATCGTTTACACCCCTAATATATCGAGGGCTGACTGCAATAAAGTGACGTCCAGATGTTATACATTGGACATAACTGTTTATTGCAGTTAGCCCTCGATATATACAAACGCATATATTAATTTTCTATATGTGCTACAGGCAAACAGTATAATCAGGCACTTTGTGAGATGCCTGGGTTTCAATTCAGCCATTTCATTAAATGTCTTGAGATTTTAGGCATGTGATAGAATGAAATGATTCAAAATTCAGACAGATGCCTTTAACAAATATACATGCACTGTACACATGACACACACACAAACACATGTACAAACTAAATAACACATTGACAATTCATTATATAAAAAATTACAGTCATATGAAATAACTCATTTCAGGACCTCTGCCTAACAAGGACATCTTGGCTGGAGCAGCGTCATTAGTTGGCCTTCGCCCACAGCCACTGATTGCGAAGATCGTTGATGGCATGTCTGAACTGACAATGGTGCCATTTAAATTTGGAGATGTCCCAAAAGGATCGATGTTGTCCTATCAGTGCCCTGCTGTCTTCCCCAAAGATGTTGTCATCCATCCCAGTGCCAATGAATTCCATCCATTGCCTCTGCCACAGTATTGTTTGCCGGCCTACCACTTTGTCCCTGGAAGTGTTGCGGAGCTCCTGCATATGCAGAGTCTGGAGGTGTCACCCGAATTGTCCAAAATTATAGAGGAGGGAACACGGGAGCAGTCAAAATGCTCACTTTGGGTCAGCATGCGTAAACCACGGCTTACTGCAAGCAAGTTTTACGAGGCAGCCCATGTGAGGTCAGACACAACAGCAAAGTCACTCTCTGCAAGGTTCATCAAAGGAGTGTACCAGACCAAGGCCATGAGGAGGGGAGTGGATCTGGAGCCTCTGGTTCTTCGCCGATATGCGGAGATCTTTTCTGTAAATGTCCTGCCCTGTGGTCTCGTCATCCACCGTGATGCCCCTCATCTTGGAGCCAGCCCAGATGGCAAAGTGGTGGAACCAAACGAAAATCCTCCCTATGGCCTTGTGGAGGTCAAATGCCCTGATGTGGAAAACATTTCAGAGGCATCACATGTCAAGCTTACCCAAGGTGTAGCAAAACTGAAACAAAAACATACCTACCACTGGCAAATCCAGTGCCAGCTAATGGTCACTGGCCTAGCTTGGTGCGATCTGGTGACAGACACCAGGAGTGACCTCACAGTGGAGAGGGTGTGGCGGGATGAGGAACTCATTAAATGCATGAAAGGCCAGGTGGACGAATTCTACTTTGGCACATTCATAAAGGTTTTCCCTGGGGAAAAGTGAAGAAAAATGTGTTAATCTGTTTGGTAAAGGTATTCCCTCGATATAGTTCTCAAGCAGTATTTACTACAAGCCATTTTATGCAGACTTACAAGTTTTAATTTTCTGAAAGTTAGGGATAGTTCAAATGTTTACATGTCCACTTGCAACACATACATGTCAAGTGTTTCCAGAACAATAAGTAAGAAGGAGCCTTGTTTTCGTTGGCCTTACGAGAAAAATCTGATGTTCTCAAAAAGTTTGTATTGCATCTTCATTCTATGTTTTATAATATATAAATGCCAATCTGTGGTTTTATGCAATGAAATAAGTTCACTGTGGAATGTGCAGTTTAAAGTACAGACCTGGTTTTGGTAAGAGGACAAAGACCAAGTGTTATGCAAGGACCAAAGCATTCCCCCTTTTGACCTGAAAGTGAAACACGTTAATCGGTATTTATCCAACTGGCAGTATTCCGTGATTGCCCCTGGGCTTTCGCATCTGAACTCGGTGCAATCGACAATAACTCTGAGGTTCGGGGAATACTGCCTGAATTTCACTGGCATCGTTCTCCTCACCTGTTCTCGCGTCATCCATATTGGGATTGACCCCAACACAAGGTACAAGTAATTGGACCAAGTGATGATGATCCGGCTCACTGTGGAAGTGCTCACTTGAAATATCTCAGCCAAAATTCTCTCCCTAAGGCCAGTAGCTACACGTAGGCAAAACATGAAAAATTCATCCACCAGCAGCAGCTTACGGCAAGGGCTTGGTTTTGCATCCTCTCTTTCAAAGCTGTGAATTCCAACCCTTTTTGCTTTGGACCAGTAAATAATCTGGGAAGCAGATGGCTCAATGGATCTCCAAAACACAAAAAAAATTTTCTTTGATGAAAACCTTGTGTAGTACCGGAAGTCTTCATCAGAAACACACCACCGGTCCAAAAGGGGTCCAGTGAGGGTAAGACGCAACACCATATCTTCCAGTTCCCGAATTCTCTCCAAAGCCTCATCAAGACCCCCTGATGAAATAATAACAAAGCAGAAAAGGCAAGTTATTTACATGATCTGAGTACAAGGCAAATGTAATCGCCGCAACATAGCATTCAGTAAAATTTGTTAAACCGCCAATGGATAATTCTAATCATAAGACAGCTTTTTCAAGAAAAATGATCCCAGAAAAATGGACAGTTGCACAATAATTTCCTAACTAGCCATTTTTGGAGCCTTCTCATTTCGCAGCAAAGCATCCGTGACTCGCATAGCATGCACAAATGTTGCATTAGGGTTCACGTTTTATTACTAACTTACAATATATTTTTCCACGCACGAACGAGTAACGTCAGTCGGATATTGCAACAATAAAGATTTTCGTTCATGTCACTGTATACGTAGCAAAGGCAATGCCTTTGAAAGAGTTCCAAATGCAACCTCGATTTTTTTCCGCTTTTTATTTGCTAAGGGTGCGTTTCCCTGAAGCACTGTGAATAGACGAAGTAAATTAGCATCTGTGATTTTGGGAAACGCACCCCAGAAAGATTTAATAACAAGGCGCAAGTATTGTGATAAGGTGGGTTTTAATTAACTATTAACATTTAATTTCGCGATTGCATATGCTGCACATGCCATAGCAACTTAGTGTTTCATGAGTTAGCTAACGTTATATGGCTAACGTTACCACCGTTATTTGCCATTATTGTATAATTTTCTTGAGTGGATGCATGATTTTACACAACCGAATGTACTCTGGGTACTCAAACATCAAGGCAGGCCGAAAAATGACATTTCATTCTTACAGCAGGAATACTAAGTAGCTAGCTAGTAAGCTAGCAACTGAGTAAGCAAGCAATCCAGAGAATACAGCATTTTCGATACACAGCAAGATGACAAAATATTTCATTAGCTACATTCCACCTATCATTTAAATACGGATGCCGACATTTTGCGCCGATTAGCTATGAATATTCCACTGCAAGGTTTTCCTCACCTCTAGTTATCGATGTAATTTGCTAGCTTGCCTGGTGGAGGACGGCAATCGTAGTCATGCTCCTGAAGTGCTGCACCAGGCTCCATTTCCTTCACGCTTTTTTCCTCTCCCGCTCCATCGCTGGCACTGCCTCTTGAAGTCACTGTCCCTCGTACCATTTTCCTCCCCCAGTTGTTCCACGGAAATCTCGAAGGGACAGCCTAATTCCGGAGGTTCTTTCGTCCAGACTTCTCATGGACCAGAATACCTCAAAATGCATTGCACACACCAGAGCACAACCTTTCTTGATTGTAAATTCTCATCTCTTCGTATGGCCCAAATCCATCTCCTCCGAAGTTTCTCCTCGGTCGGAAAATTATGAAAAGACAGATAGGGCTGCTTCTGCTTCAAATTTTTGCACAGAGGAACTGAGCAAAACTGCTTGTTTTTGGACTGCGCCATAGTAATTTCGTAGGGAGAAAATGAGCGGAAGTGGATTTACTTGCTATCCGGTTTGTATACCCGGAAATGTGAAATAGACCCATTGATTTACAACTTGTAAATCTCTTCCCGCTCGGCTGAATGTTGTTACAAGGTCGTTCCCTACTCAGTGAGTGACATGTATTCAACCCCTCTAGTTCATGTGAAAATTCCTGGATTGAGAAGTCCCTTTCGTACTGAAATCCAAGTCATATGTACAAACGTACACAACCCGTCCAAAACAAAAAGTTGCACACGATAATATTTTGTTTGGTCCCCTTCGGCTTTGATCATGGCACACATTCATATGCTCCCTTGCAAATTTAACTCATTTTTCTCAATAAGCCTCACTAATACATGGCTTTCTAGTAGCAACACAGCTGTTTCGCCTCAGTCCTCCAAGTTATTGTTGCATTGTGCGAGTGGATATGTTCTTACTTAGGCAAGAGTTGTACTAATGAGTTATTTTTACATGTAACTTCACGGAGTATTTTAGTGATCTCTGATCAGAATCAGTCATGATTTTTCTCCCAACTCATTTCGTCCACCAAGTTCACAGTTCACTACTATCCTTCCAGGTTTTAAGGAATTGTTGGCTAGTTCCTGACCCAAGTCGTGTGATTTAAGCTGTTTTCTTTGCTTGATGCTAGCCAATAATTGGCCCCTGTTGAAACACAGTAAAATCTTTTTCAGGACCATGAGACGTCTTCCGACATGGTTTTTCTTTATGAAAGAAGACGTTGAAACATACCGGAACAGTTTCATAGCAATCAACCAGTAGGGAGAGCTACAAATGCACAAAATAGCCAAACATAACACAAATCAGACTATATATCATAAGTTGTTGGTCCAATCATTACACTGGCAAAATAGATCCACATAAATACCTGCAACATACTCTTAAAGTGGTTTTTAATTAAGCTGTTAATGCTTTCATGCCGGACACACTAGCTGTACAGACTTTCAAAAAGCGATTCCAAGTAGTAGTTCAAGTTGCTTTATTACAAATCTTCACTGTATCCAAGCGTTAAAACCTCAGTGAGCACATATCCATAATCCACAGGCAGAGATAAAATCCACAGGTTCAGTAATCCATGAACAAGAGTTCAAGTTTAGCAGGATATAAAGTGCAGGTGCAGACTCCCTGCGAGATAAAGTGCAAAGTGCCATACAGGAAGCATTAAGTATTCACTTACAGAGTAGAGTATAGCGGAGAGCAAAAAGTAGGCTTCCCCATCACCCACTCACTAAAACTAACTCTCACCTAGTGAGTGGACAGGTGATATTGCAAATCGCTACCACCATCAACACCACGTGACCAATTAGAGCACGTCATCACGTAGACGCACCCAAACACGAGACCCAAGCATACATCTGTCCGTAACATTCCGGCCCCTAATTATTACATCATTATACAGTAATAATTACACATCGAACACCATAACCAAGGGCATATAATAGACCATCAAGACACATCACGTTCTCAGTAAGACAATACAACACTCGAAGGTCCATCAATTCCTTTTTTTTTTTCCTTTTCTGTTAGCACAGGTCATGGGTCAGTCATAGGCCAGAGGTTACTAGCACTTAGCCTTGATAAAGTCAGTCTGACATACCAGTCTGTACGTCTGATCAAGAGTAAGTCAACGTCACGTTCGGTCAGGTCAAAGCTGCCGTCAAAGGTCAGAGGCCTCCTGAAGAAGGCATATCTTTGTGACAGGCCTGCAGACAAGGCTGGTCGGGGTCTTAACGCAGACCTGACGCACAAGACCTTTCTTGTCAGGCACGGCTGAATTGATTCTGCCAATGATTCAAGTACCGCGAGGTGCAGAGTCGTGCATTATGAGGACCACGTCCCCAGAAATGAAGTTGCTCTTAATCCTTGACCATTTCTGGCGCTGTTGAAGCTGGGGCAGATATTCTCTAACCCATCTTTTCCAGAACAGATCGGATATGTATTGGACCTGTCTCCATCTTTTCCGTGCATAGAGATCATTCCTTTGAAACAGACCAGATGGTAAGCACGGATTGGACTTAAGAAGTAGGAGGTGGTTCGGTGTTAAAGCTTGAATCCAAATCATTTGGATCAGTGGATTCCTGCGTTATGGGCCTACTATTAAGGATCGACTCCACGTCACAAAGGGCAGTTTGCAGTCCCTCCTCGTCCAAATGCTGTATCTGGAAGGTGGGGTTGAGGACCTTCCGGATGGAACGAATCAACCGTTCCCATGCTCTGCCATGGTGCGATCAAGTTGAAGGGTTAAAGATCCAGCTCACTCCCTTTAAGGACAGCGCGTCAGAGATCTTTTCCTGATTCCACTCTTCAATGGCTTGTCTCAACTCTCGCTCCGCGCCTACAAAGTTGGTACCGTTATCGGAATGCAGCTCTTGAACCTGGCCTCGTCTCGCAATAAAATGACACAAGGCGTTAATGAAACAGTCAGTGTCAAGAGATGTAGCAACCTCAATATGCACAGCTCTAATCACCAGACACGTAAAGATGACTCCGTACCACTTTAAAAGACTTCTCCCACACTTCACCTCAAATGGACCAAAATAGTCTACTCCAACAAAGCTAAAGGGAGGTTTCTCAGAGGTCACTCTGCTCTCAGGCAGGTCAGCTATTTGCTGCTGGCCTGCAGCTCCATGAAGCCGCCTGCAGACCACACACCTCGCCATGATGCTTCTTATCAAAGCTCCAGCACCCAGAATCCAGTATTTCTGATGCAGCTTTGAGAGAATTTGGTTCCTACCACCTTGACCCACTTCTTAATGGATATGCTGTAGAATGAGTTTATAATTTTGAAGGTCTTTAGCAATTATGACAGGATTTTTGGAATCTTCAGACATAACAATCCTACTAAGATGTCCCCCAACTCGCATCTTCCTCCAAAACAGGATTCAACTTGTAGATATGACTGCTTCGTTTTACGCTCTCTCCCCTTTGGAGAGAGGAGATTGCTTCAGCATACCTATTATGTTGACAGAACTTGATTATTTGCATTTCATCATTCTTTATCTCTCCCAGTGAGAGAGAGCCATCGTGAAAGTCAACCATGTGATGAGCACGCTCACACCGAGTTGCATCAGATGTGGACTAAAGACGCACTTTGCTATTTCTATGATGCAAGAGCAATGTCTTGAACCTCAGGATCCAACCCATCACCCTGACGAGGCGTGTCCAGGATAAGGTTTTACTAATCAGACGAGTCAAAGGATGACCATCATCAACACCATCAGCTTGCTCAGCATCAATAGCAGCAGAGATTTTGACTTCAGGGTCTTCCGGTAGGAGTTCCTGCAAGTTGTAAGGATTTACAGGCTATTACTTCTCTGGCTGTTCAAGAAATGCAGGACCAGATAGCCATTCAATGTTATTTAAGAAGGGCTCTGCTCTCATACCTCTGGAGGCAAGATCTGCGAGGTTGTCTGTTGTATTCACATACCTCCAGTGGGAGGCTTTAGAAGCCTTGAGAATCTCAACTCCAGTCAACTCCATGCCGGGGATTGTGACTGGTTTTAAAGGTGCCACCCTGGACTTCCCTATTATGAAAGAACTGTGTACTCGTGAGTAACTGTTATGCAGCAGCAGGTGGGTAACAGCGCCATACCCCTTCTCACTTGCATCTGCAAAGTGGTGCAACTGAGCAGTGGTTGTCTCCCCAAAGTCGGGAGGTTTCAAGCATCTTCTGATGTTGATGTTATCTAGCAGATGCAATTTTTCTACCCAGTCTTTTCACGCTTGAGCCACCGCGGCTAGTATAGCGTCATCCCATCCTATCCCCCTCTGGCAAAGGTCTTGAAGAATCCTCTTAGCTGTAAAGATGACAGGAGCAAGGAACCCCAGAGGGTCACAGAAGGAGCTTACTGTGGAAAGGATCCCTCAACGGGTCAATGGTCTGTTTGGAATGGATATGCAGAACTTAAACGCATCTGACTACACGCACCACCGCACTCCCAATGCTTGCTCAACAGGCAAGAAGTCACAGTCCAAGTCAAGGGCTTTAACTTCCTTTGCCCTTTCCTCCTCAGGTATTAAGGACAGAACACTGCGGCTATTGCTTATCCATTTTGTCAAGTGGAAGCCGCCCTTAGCACAGACGGCCCCAAGGTCTGTGTACAGGCTTCTTCTTCTAAGGAAATTGAAGCAAGGCACTCATCCACATAAAAACTGTACAAGTTGCTGTCAATCACTCACTGGCTGAAGTGTGCCTTGTTGTCTTCTGCACATTTTCATAGAGCATAGTTAGCACAACTCGTAGAGGACGTAGCTCCAAACAAATGGACACCCATCCTGCACTCTTGCATCCTCTGACTGAAGTCACCACCGGGCCACCAGAGAAATCTCAACAGGTCTGTTCCTCTGGCACACGTACCTGATGAAACATGGCTTCAATGTCAGACATCAGAACAAATGAAGTTAATAAGTTAACTTAGGTTCGGGAGCAGGACCACGCCTCAACTCCACCTTTAATCAGGACAAGCCTATTTATGCATGTTCAGCCTTTTCCTCTCCGTTTGAATCAGATCTCTCGACTTCAAACCGATCGCGTAGCACGCATCAACTACGATTAAATTAGTCAGTAATCAAGACTTATTATTATGGATTCCGAAGTCAAAATTAACGCGCCGGAATCAGACTAAGAATGGTTCAACAAATCTACTGGGTTCGGTTATCCAGGCAGGGAAGGACAACTGTATCGCAGCCAAACATCCAGATCGGGCAGACTGCATTCAGTCGTTAGAGTTCCGCAGCCACGCCAACTTCTCCCCTCAAGATCACCAAACGTGATCTCCCCGACTCAAGGTAGATCCGACCCCTCCTCTCATCCGTCAGCACGGACCTCCAGCCAGGGCCGTAAAAAACAGAGCCGTAAAAAACCCATCGCTTGCTCAATTCACAACATCAGTCATCATCACGCTCCACCAGAGTTTCAAACCTTCGCACTCGCGGCTCTCCCTCCTCCTCGTCCCGGCCGTCTCCGCGTGCACCACTCACTATCAAGAACTGGACCGTCGCCCACCTCCAACGAGCCCTTCGAGAAAAAGGCATCCTGTTCCTCCGCAGCGACAATAATGCAACATTATTCCATCTCTACTCAACCTCCGTCAACAATCCACCATCGCCTCTCGCACTTCCTGCTTCCTCACCAGAGCCAATTCCCGGAAGCGCCAGCACCCGCGATAACACCGAGCCTCCACCGTCTCAAAGACCACAACCGGCTCCATCAGCGCCCCCCGGCGGGGGGGAGGTCGTATCACCCCTCGTGCCTGCTTCCTCTGTTCCTATACTTTCTAATGCCCTCTTTTCTTCCCTGTCTCAGCAGGCTTCACAAAATCCCTGTGCACACACATCCCTTCATCCCTTCCTCTACTCTTCCCTCAGCCGTGCCTTTTAGTACGGCTTCTGTTCTGCCCCATCCCACCATGGCTTCTACTGCAGCTCAACAGCCATGTCCAGTTTCATCAGGGGCCCCACCACAAATTCGACAAATTGTTGGTTCTCAGCCTCCCAGTATTCTTCCTACTCATCTATCCTTTCCCCCTCCCTAGCCCATCCCTAACCCCTACCTTTCCCAACACCCAAATGTTTTTTCTAATTACACTTTATCCACAGCCGCTCCACCTACTCAAGCAGCCTCATCCATGCATCGTCCTTCTCCCGTTTCTCCCACATTACGGCAACAGATTCTCTCAGGTTATTATGTAGATCTTGCCCAGCTCCTCCACCCCCCCATCATCAACACCACCCAGCCTAGAGAGATGCAAACTATTCTCGGTCCAGTCCAGCTTCGCCAACAGCACCTTCCCGAACCAAGGAATTAACCTCTTCAGAATTCGCCCTAGCATTTTCCCTGTACTGTGACATCATTTGTTCAGCCTTCCCTGCCCGTAGGGTTGAGCTGGATGATTACTTATCAATAGTGCTTGACATGGCCTTACTTTTTGGAGGGAACGGGTTTTATACTTATCATGTCCACTTTGCTAACCAGGCAGCTGGCAGGATTTTACAGTTCAACCAGGGAACATATTGGGGTGCCCTTGATTCTGAGCTTTACTGCCGCATTTTTGCAGCCCGCACATCACTCTCTTGCGAGTTCTACGGAGCCCCCTCTCACCCAGCCATAGTATGCACAGTCACAGTTCCCCAATCTCGCTCATGTTCCTCTTTCTCACGCGGCACCTCAGTCTTTAACAGACTGTCACCCGCCGCACCACCTCCTTTCATCATCCCTAAACCCGCAGACATACTTCCCTCAGTTAATGTCCCCATGCCAAAAGGGGTTGACAAACGGGGAAGGCCTATCCTCTATCAGGGCGGCAGGATGTTGTGTAACAACTTCAATGACCTCGGCTGTAGTTTGTCCAACTGCCGCCTCCTACATGCTTGCTCCTTCTGCGGAGGTGCCCACGCCAGGAGCACCTGCCCCCACAATCCAACCAAACCAGCAGACTGACTAGCACAGCATCTTGGCACACCTATTAAGGTAAATGCTCTGGCCACAGCACTGAAAAACCACCCAGATAGGCAGTTCGTTCACTTTCTTATCAATGGGTTCACACATGGTTTCCACCCCGGTATCGAAGTGCTTCCTGACACATCCCACATTTCCCACAATCTTCAGTCAGCTCTTACAGAACCTAACACCATTGACACCTTATTGGCAAAAGAAGTTAGAGGGATTTATGATAGGCCCATTCGATCAGCCCCCGTTTCCAGTGTTTCGAATCAGTCCAATATGTGTCGCCACTCGGAAATACTCAGGAAAAAAGCGATTAATTATAGATCTGTCTTCCCCTCATAGCTCACATATTCCTAGTATAAACAGTCTTATTCCGAGTCCAGATTTTTCCATGCAATACGCAACAATTAACCATGCTATTACACTCATCCGGCTAGCAGGCCACGGAGCCTGGCTATCTAAAGCAGACATCACCAGCGCATTTAAAGTTTTACCGATCCATCCTGACTATTGGCCTTTCTTCAGAGTCTGTTGGAGAGGGGCCTATTATTTTTCAGTGCGCCTGACCTTCGGCTGCAGAAGCAGCCCCAAAATTTTTGACTCCCTTTCTGAAGCGTTGTGCTGGATTCTCAACAACACCTATAGACTTCCGTACATTACACATCTTCTAGATGATTTTCTCAGTCACTCCATCCTCCTCACCTCCTCGTCATGGACTCACTACCCTCGTTAAGGCCTTTTCAGAGCTGGGTGTCCCGCTTTCCAAAGAAAAAATCTTAGGGCCCAGCAATTCCATTGAGTTCCTTGGCATCACTCTGGACTCAATCTCATTTCAAGCATCCCTGCCATCCAAAAAATTCAGAGAATCTCTCTGCTGCTCTCAAATTATCTCCTCGCAGATAGATGCACTAAACGCCAGCTTCTCGCCCTCCTTAACCATCTCAATTACGCCATTTGCATCATCCCGCAAGCAAAGTCATTTCTCTCAAACCTATTAACAGAAGTAGCCGCGGCTCCTTCCCTCCACGACAGAGTCGACATAGATCACACATGCAAAATGGAAATGCGAATGTGGCAACACTTTCTGTCATCGTGGAATGGTATTTCGTTTTTTTATGATGATTTCGTCACTCAACCCGAAGATATTCAGTTATTAACAGACGCAGCCCCCTCCTTAGGTTTTGGCGGTTACTATAGAGGAAAATGGTTCACTTCCACATGGCCTTCAGAGTTGAAATCTCTCGACTCAGAGTCCCGCTCCCCTTCATTCGCACTTTACGAGCTGTACCCCATAGTAATAGCCGCCATCCTTTGGGGGCACGAATGGTCCAAAAAATCCATACTAATCCACTCAGACAACACCTCTGTCATAGAAATTATAAATAAAGGTAGATCCCATTCTCCAACCATCATGCAATTTCTACGTAGACTCACTCTAATTTCAGCTCAACAATAGTTCATCCTCAAGGCAGCCCACATCCCCGGTCATCACAACCTCAAGCTGACTCACTCTCTCGTTTTTCGTTTCAGAAATTCAGACTCTTGGCTCGAGAATTGGACACGCATCCCACAGCAGTTCCACCATTTTCAGCCACAACATTCAACTGACTCCACAGCTCCAAAGCCTTTGTAATGCCTCTCAAGAAGCCATCCTCAACAGTCTCACTCCAAGCCTCTCAGCCTACCTAACCAGCTGGAATGCCTTCAAATCATACCACACCATATACAATCTATCATTTCCCTCCTTAGACGTGATGTCCATCTGCAATTTCGTCACTGATTCTCATTCTGTTCAGAATATCCGGGCCTCCACTATCCAAACCTACTTAGCAGCCATTAATTTTTTCACCAAACTAGTCGCAGGATCACACTGTCCGTTTATCTCCCATTCTCATGTAACCATGTTAATAAAAGGCCTACGGAAACAAGAGCTCACTCCAAACATTATACGCTTGCCACTTACCTCCGACCTTCTCACCCTTTGCATCCGCACTCTACGTGCAGGTTACTTATCCCCTACAGTCGACCTAACCCTAGAATGCATGTTCCTACTGGCTTTCTTCGGTTTTCTAAGATGCTCTGAATTTGCCCCAACTTCATCTGTTTACAACTCGTCCCATCACCCCAGTTTATCCGACATAACCATCCACTCTTCAGACTCCCTCATTTTCACACTCCAAAGGAGTAAAACAGATCAGTTGGGAATTTCCTTCCCCATCTACATTTTCCGCCTCAATTCATCTCTCAGCCCACACGAGCCCCTGATCAAATACATAAGCAACAGATACGCAGCTAATGCATCACCTCAACACCCACTCTTCCTAACCGAAACCGGTAACAAGGCCACCAGTTTCTGGTTCCAGAAACATTTACGTCAAGTATTCCGCACCTCAGGCATTTCCCCTCAACATTATTCAAGTCACTCATTCCGTATTGGAGCAGCATCCACAGCTGCTAGATCAGGAATCTCAGACCAGACCATCCAAGTCCTCGGCCGATGGTCCTCTCAGGCATACCGCTTCTACAGCCGTAACAATCTTCAAGACCTCCATCAAGCACACACTCGACTATGCTCAACTTAATTTGGACTCTTTGGGGGCTCGACGTCTGCGCAGGTGGATAAAGCCAAGACGGAACCCCACACAGAGTCTCCTCCACCCAGCAACCCACATGTCCTCCAGACTACCTCGGCAACATCCCTCCTTCACTTCACTACCTACCCTTTCTTCATATGTTCATTAAAACTTTAAACTACACTCGTAGTTCCAGTCCAAAGACACCAATTGTTTTGTGATAGCCCCACTGGTTGCTGAGATATGGGTGGTCAAACATCAGCCAGTACCCCCATTCTGGGCGATTTTTGCCAAATTGGGTGGGCCATAACTCAGAAACCACTGGTCGAATTGAGCTAATATTTGGAATTTCAGCTTTGCCAGCAAAAATCACCCTAGAAACCAAATTTGAGCAAAATCTGAAGGGGTGGGGTGACATCCATTGGGTGATCTGACATGGAATGACCCTCTTTGAGAGACGTGATACCACTTTTCATTTTATTTACATGCTTTTTTTGGTCCATTAGGATGGTTTCAATTTTGTTTGCAAGAGCTTTCTCAGTGAGATCGATTGGTCTTTTTTCCCGTTCGGGCTTTCCGACAACAGATGCAGCTTGTGGTCCACTCATTTTAAACGTTCAGACAAAGAGCGGACAGAATCCAGAATGAAGGCAACTTCAATAGCAACGGCGATTTCTCAAAGGGTTCACTGAAGATGCACAGAGCCACAGCACACACACACGCCAAATTCCCAATGAACTTCAAACCTGTGCACAACACTGAACAGTGGTAGCCACAATCAACAACGAACGTAGCCAGAAAGGCAACAACAATGTCTGCTCGTGGAAGTAACCAAATTGCGTTCAAGCCAGCAATACAGCACAAAACACATGTTACATACCACCGTCGTCTTCTCCGTTTTGTCAGGCAGGCTGCTTTCGTAGGCGTAGTGGCGGTGGTGCGAGTTGGCTCACATCGGCGTTCAAACGGTACACTGATTGCCGGCTACGTTGCTATTTTTTGCTGACAAATGTGGGCGACTGTCTTGAGCAATTTCTCAGTCGCCGAGCAGCTGAATAGGGGAAACTAACACGCCCGACGCGCTAGCTGTTCAGACTTTCAAAAAGCGATTCCAAGTTGTAGTTCAAGTTGCTTTATTACAAATCTTCACTGTATCCAAGCGTTAATACCTCAGTGAGCACATATCCACAATCCACAGGCAGAGATAAAATCCACAGGTTCAGTAATCCATAAACGAGACTTCAAGTTTAGCAGGATATAAAGTGCAAGTGCAGACTCCCAGCGAGATAAAGTACAAAGTGCCAAACAGGAAGCATTAAGCATTCAAGTAGAGTATAGCAGTCAGCAAAAAGTAGGCTTCCCCCATCACCCACTCACTAAAACTAACTCTCACCTGGTGAGTGAACAGGTGACATTGCAAATCGCTACCGCCACCAACACGTGACCAATTAGAGCACGTCATCACGTAGATGCTCCCAAACAAGAGACCCAAGCATACATCTGTCCGTAACACTGTGTATTACCACCTTCAGCATCAATAACAGCCTGCAGTCTTTTGTGATAGTAGTCGATAAGGCCCCTAATTCTCTCAGGTCATATAGCTGCCCATTCTTCCCTGCAAGATCCCTCCAGCTCCTGCAAATTCTTTGTCAACTTGAATTAACTGCACGTTTGAGATCTCCCCAAAGTGGCTCGATGATATTGAGGTCCGAAGACTGTGATGGTAACTCCAAAACCTTCACCTATCTCTTCTGTAGCCACTGGAAGGTCAACTTGGCCTTGTGATTTGGATCATTGTCATTCTGGAAAGTCCAATGTTCCCATACGCAGCGTTTGTGCTGAAGAATGCAAATTGTCTGCCAGTATTTTCTGATGGCCTGCTGCATTCATCTTGCCATCAATTTTTTCGAGATTCTCTCTGCCTTTAGAGCTCACACACCCTAAAAACATCAGAGAGCCACCACCATGTTTTACAGTGGAAATTGTATATTTTTCACCATGACTGCTCACCAAACATAGCAGTTGTAGTTTTGACCATAAAGTTCTATTTTGGTCTCGTCATTCCAAATGACAGTAATCCAGAAAGTTGTGAGGTGTGTCAAGGGGCCTATTGCACAAAGGTCAGATCCTGCGATCCAAGATCAGTGTCAAAACAGCAGTTGCCATATCTCAAACAGAGCATCGCAGGCTTAATTGATTGCACAAAGCCAACACTGGGTGGAGGAGGTTTTGTTAAGTCAAGCCAGTTACTGTTGATCCTGCTGAGTGCCTGAGATCGATCCCAGGATTGCTGCTCATCACCATGGATACTCATCAGATGCAGCAGATGCCTGCACCAGCTTTCACTCAAAGACCGAATTCAGACAGAGGGATGACGATGTCTCTGAAATGCCTCTGCTACTCCTTCAGTTTCTGTCTGAATGGTGCATGGCGTTTGAGAGGAGTATTAAAGTGAGCTAAACTAATGTTAAAGTAGACTCCAGAGGTGTTTCAGCTCTGTCAAAAAGGAGTAGATGATGTACTTCAGCGTCTGTGTCATGGTTATGGTTTTTGGTCATGTTTATGTTCAGGTTCTGGGTTCATGATTTTTTCTTTTATTTATTCTTCATGGTTATTGTAATAGTCAGGTTTTTAGTTAATTAATTCCATTTCTCAGTTCCATTGCACTTGTCTCCCCTGTCTTGTGATCTATTTGGTTCAGTCCGTCTTCCCTGTCTGCATGCCCACTGACTTCGGGTGATTTAAATGAATTCCGGTGTTTAAAATATTCCTACAATTCTCGTTTTCTTCCTTCATCTTTCTGTTCAGATTACTAACAAGACTAACATTTGTATTTTGTATCATAGTCTACTAATACAACTAATCCATGTATACTCAGCCAAAATAAAAACTTCACATTTGTTTGGAGGTCGATAAGTTGAATATACAAAAAATGAGGTTTTAAATAATGATTTTATTTAATTCTTTACTCATTAAAGATGGTATATCATAAAAATACTGTCCATAATTTAAACAGTTCCACCGGAAATGCTACGGAAATGTCCAAGAGTAAAAATGGTAAGTTACAACTTGAATATGTAATGGCGTAGAGGTCTTGGACGCCAGGAGCAGTGGCTCGAAATAAAAGATGAATTCAGTAACGTGCCGATCCTGAACAAAAGGAAATATAGGGGCTTGCGCTACCCACGGGCCTAATGCCAACCATGGTAGACAAAAGGCAAGATCAAAACAAAATACCAGGCAGCTAAAACCCTGCTTATACTCTCACTTATCACACTAAATAATATAATGCAGCTAAGATCCTGCCTATACTCTGCTCTCAATATACCTTGCCGGCTTAAGCGTCAAAAGCATACTGACACTCCAGCAACCCGAACGAGGAAAGGCAGGAGCTTAAATAGAGTCCGGGCGACGCCCCCAATTAATGCCAACTGCCTAAGGAATCCGATGGTGAGCGAAACGATATCGTCTCGGACGAGAGTAACAAAAGGAGCCTACAAGGCTCCCAAACCATGACAGAATAAGAGCAGTGCGCTGGCGATTACGTATGGTTTGAGCAGTCACACGACCTCTAATCAATTCATTCCATGTGGACGTTGCAGTGACAAATCGATTATGCAAATGACATAAGACAATGTAGATCTTCTGCTTTTGACGTCACACGTGGGCTACCAGAACAAGGTCAAATTTATGAGTGTGAAGTTTCGTTTTTGACTCAGTATATATAAGATTACTAACTTACTAACGAGCACTCTAGTTTAATATGTCAAGTTGCACCGCTACTAATTTAGACTAATTCCCTCTCAGCAATCGCCCTGTTCTAATCTCCGCCTCTCGTTCAGCTGTTTCTGTCCTGTTCGGAGTTTCAGCGAGATCTCTCGCACGTGCTTAATCACTCTCCAGGGCATGTTATCTGTGCACATAGAGCTCCTGTACTGGAGCTGTTTAAAATGTCATAGACTGTTTGTGTGATTCCCGTTCGTGTTTTGTCTTTCACCAATTTTCGTGGTTAGGGCTTCCCTCATGTGATTCTCCCATTGTAATTAGTCTGGTCTCTACACCTGATTCCTGTGTAGCATGTGATCTTCCCTGTGTGTATTTAAACAGTCTTTTCACTCACAGCTCTTGTCAGAACGTTGATCAATACTTCTTTGTGTAGAGCACCTCGTATGCCACTGAGTATTGTTTTTCTTCTACTGGACTGTCCGACTTTGATTCTTGCCATTGCCCTTTGTATTGTTTTTGTCTTTCTGGATTTCGACCCATTTTTGTATGACCACGATTTCTGTGTTTGGATACCCTGTGTATGACCCTTGGCTTGTCTAGTTGACACTGTTTTTGGATATCGTATTGAGGCTTGGCAATTCCTGTGTTTTTTTTACTCTGACTCGGACCCCATTAAAGGCATACATTTTTTGGATTTCTGTCTCTCGCGAGTGGTTCCTGAACTGTACCTCACACTGTGTGAATGGAATAAGCTGTCTTTGCCAGGCAGATTGAAGATCTAACATCGAGAGTAGAAAATTGGCAGATGTGATTTTGCATAAAATGCATACCTGAACTACCAAGCAAACCCAAGTGCTTACAAATTTTTGCAAGCATATTTTGCCTTTTATACCACAATTTTGCAACAAGCCCTTTTTTTTTGTCCAGCACAAACTCTGAAATGACAGTCCGATTTAGAAGACGTTTCCAGACTAGTTGACTCTATTTTCTGCTTTTAATCACTATTAATGGAGCCGTATTCAAATTAAACTGTAAAATGTTAAAGTCAGAAAATAGCTTCAAGGAGCCTCCTCAAAATGTTTGATTCCAGTATCGCAAAACAAGCATCGCTGCACTCTTATCCGGTGCTAAGGTAACGACTCTACATTTCCCGTTGCATTCTGAATGGCATAAGATGGAGAAAAGTAGCAGCAGTGCAGTACGTAGGGGTTTACTACAGTGATTTAAGTCCTGAATACGACCAAACTGAACTAGAAATGCTTCTGGAGGCATATGAGGAATACAAAAGGACTCATCAAAAAAAGGGAAGCACAGCAGACGCCAAGAAGCAGAGGGCAAAAGGGCGGCAGGCTGTCACTGTGTCACTGACCAGCTCTATGTATTTGACTAGGCTACTAATAGCCTTCACCTTAGTAAATGACTTCAGAGGAGGTTCTTGCTTAGTTGGCGTTGTTGATATTTGCATTCTTGACTGTGAAAGTTCTGAAATGGACTGACCCATAGTTATGCGCATGCATGTGGCCTTTCAATTTTTGTCAGCCTTGCATACCGAATATTGTGGTGTGGCTAAATGAAGTAGTAGGGCAGCATGCTGCTATTCATGAATACTACAGGCCAAAAGTTTGGAAGCTAGATCAAATTTGTAGAAAAAAATAAAATAGTTTCATTGGCATACTTTGCAACAAAATAAACATGATTATCTAAAGAGTCACTTATCAGAATACATTTTTACTCAAATTATCAGGCCCATATTACTAGGCCCATGGTCCTAGTGCCCGCCAGATTGCCGTTGACATCCAGTGAGCTGTAAACCATTACATAAAGTGAATAATACAAACTGTGATTTGTTTTTTACTTTTTCACTAAAGTTGTGACTCTTGCAAATCCTCTCAATCCAAAAACTAAGCCCACCTTTCTTTTAACATTTATTCAGCAATGGTCTGGCAACATCAATGTATACAGACAGTGCCTAGAGGTAAATAGAGGAAAATAGTGAATATCGCTGAAAGAAAAGTCTAATCATCAGGGTTCCCCCTGGGTTCTGAAAAATATTCTTCACTTTCTCCCTTGAGAAATAAAGTGTTGTGATTGTGTATTTTGATATTTGCCATGTCTGACTATTCTTGATATTGGGTTCTGTTAGTATTGGTTTATTCATGTATTGCTTTAGTATGTACTTTTCTATGTTTTGCATCTTGCCATAGTTACATTCCGGTTCATGTTTTCCATTATGCATTGCACTTTGTCTCCCTCATCTGGTCTATCGTCTTGTCATTGCACACAGCCCTCAGTCCTGAGTGTCACTCTTCGGGTGATTTACTGGATTCTGGATTTCAACCTTCCTTCGCCTTACTTTTCTATCTTACTAACCATACTAACAGTTTATTTTCTCTAGAAGTTACTAACACCACCTAACATTGTATATAATACTGACTTACTAACAAGCACCAAGGGATTGTATAGTTTCACTTACTAATTGATTAACAAGCTTTCAGCACTCGCCCTGTTCTAGTCTCCGCCTCTTGTCTCTCCCTGATGTCCTTTGCTGCATTTTCTGTGGAAGCTCCACATCTTATCACGCTGTCCTTTAATTATCTATGCACGTTAGAAACACCGTAACTGGAGCTGTTTATCTTTGTATAGGTTTGTCCCGTGATCCCTGTCCGCGTTTTGGCTTCTGTCAAATTGCATGTGATTAGGTTCTCCCTCATGTGCTTCTCCCTTGTAATCAGTCTGACTGTTTGCACCTGCGTCTCTTACCATGTGATCTCCCTGGAAACGTATATTAGGTGTCTTTTCACAGTTACTCTCCGTCAGATCGTTTTCCTCAGTCTTCTTGTGCCACGCTTCATTCGCCTTCATTACTCAGTGTTTATTTTACTGACTGGACTGCCCGACCTTTCGATTTTTTTGCCTATGTGATTTTGGATTATTGTTGCATCTGTGTGTTTTCACCTTTTTCTGCCCGACCACGAGATCTATGTTTGCTGCCCTGGTTACGATTCGGATTATGCCCATTGGATTCTGGCTTTGCTTCTCTGACATACCTATTCCTGTGAACCAGACCCATTTCTGTCCGAATACGATTACTGAGATTGCTGCCCTGGTTTTTGATTCTATTTTTGCCCAACTGGATTTTGATTTTTGGAGTGTGGACTTTGTACTTTTGCCTTCCTCTTTTATTAATAAAGTAAGTTCTACTGCATTGCCTGGTTCTCGGGACTGGTTCCTGATCGCACCCTCACATAAAGTAAAAAAAAAAATTCTTCATTTTATCATCGTCGTAATTTTTAGTCGTCATTTTTTATTAATTGCACGGACTTTATAAAACTTTGAAAGGCCTTCAAAGCAGACAAAGTGCATGCAGCATGAATCAAACCTCATATAATTGCATTATAACATCTCTCTCCATTATACTTTTGATTGCATGTATAATTTTGGGTACATTCAAGTCCAACCTCTAATAATGTGGGCCCTGTGGACCATAAAAGCTAAATTAAAACCTCTTGAGCATCTTGATGTCAATATGACAATAGAAATCCCTATAAACCCTTAATTTCTTCATTTTTTTCCATAACATTTTTATCAATGCAGCCATTTTTGGCATCCCAAAATTAAAAAGGGACCCTCCCCCTCAGGGCAATAGAGAGGCCTCACAAAAATGCTAAATTGGACATGGGGTGTGCTCAAAATTTAGTGCTGTTGGAATCAGAATTAGTGCAATTGTCAAATGTTTATTAAATATGTTTAACTTTTAAGATTTCCATTAACTGATTCCAAATTGAGCTTTAGGTGAGTTCAATGTTTCGTGCACAATTTATTGGAATCCGTAATGTAAATCGCAAATGTTTAGGGTTTCAAATGCTAAAAATCTAGGAAAATCACTGATTCTGATTCCAGCAACAGATGAGTCTCAGTGCTGGCACCCTCATCCACCTCTGTCTATTAAATGCTTTCTGGTTACTGCACTGTCCGAAACCACCATGTGATGCTAAGCTGGAAAACTCACAGCCCCCCAGCGGTAGCAAGCGCCATGGGATTTATATATTTCAGTCACAATAACAGTATTATTCCGAGCGGATTAACACGCATTGAAATGGTCAAAAACTTGGCGTCCATTCGGTCATAAGGTGTAGTTATGAGACATTGCTGCTACTTGCACTGATACATAGCTGTCAAGTCTCCCGTTTTGGCCGGGAAGCTACCGTATGTTACCCCTCTTTCCCGCCGCCCTCCTGTATTACTATTCTCCCGTAAATCTCCCATATTATAAAAAAAATTCCTCTGCCACTGCTCCTAAACTTCTACCCAACGCTGTTATTGAAAATGTATCCCCCAACACTTGTAGTTGAGCTTGAAATAAAGATCAGATACCGAAATTTATATCCAACTTTGGATATCTCATCATCACTTGTAAATTTAAAATCCGCCCTCAATTCACCGTTCCGTGCGTGAGCAGTCGTGTCCACTGCAGTTACATACGGATCACATTACATTTTTAACATCAACAGGTAGTTTCGCATTTGCAGCATGCTTTCTATCAATGAAAAGCTGCTCGATGTACATTTGTGACAAGTAGCCAAAATACCTCTACCTGAAATTAACTTATTCATTGTCATCCGTCACGTCGGGAAATTTATTACTTGAGTATTTTGAGGATTTGCACCTGAGGTGGTTTTATTGATTTTTTTTTACTGGGACTTTTACTCTACTACAATTAGAAGATAAAAAGTATACTTTTACGTCATTACATTGACACCGGGCACTTCGGTTACAAATTGAAATATGAATGTAATTCATCATTTAAGGATTATCTGGATGTTGGGATTCTGCCCTTTCGTGTGTTGTCCCGTGTTTATTTGTGCTTGTGCTTACTTTCGTTTTTATATTTCCAGATCTCAGTTCAGCCGTCTGACAATCCACTCCCAATCTGTCTCCAGTGATGTCGCGTGACTGCCTTCAGCATGCCTGCGTCTCGTCGTCCAATCACTTTTCCTCTTTCGGTTTCGGCTTTGGTATTTCATTCATTGCTTCCAGCTGTGTTTAATTCCGGGTATCGCGAAACTGAGTGAATGCGTTCTCTGATGGGATATTACTAACCCGTGCTAACCAGCACTTATTTCAGGGTGATTGTAAATAATTCGTCACATAGTATTAACCTTGATTAACTCATTTAGCAAACGTGTGCGTTTCTGGCTTCTGTGCATTCAGTCTGAGCTCTCTGTTTAGAAACTATTTTAAACTATGCTTTCCCTCGCTTTTCTTGTGGTGCTTTTTCCTCGTCGCGTTTAGATTGCCTTAATCTAAACTGTCTCGCTTGATTGATCATCTCAGTGTCTTGTCTCGAGTCATTATTGTTAACCCGGTTATCGTGTGATTGTTTATTAATCCCATGTGTTTCTGTTTCAGTCCGAGATTGCATTTCGAGTCCCCGCCTCCTCTCGTGGTTATATATGTGGCAGCATTGGATGTGATTGTCAGACGGATCCTCCGTATTGTCTCGGTGTTTCATGGTGAAGTCTCAGCTCCTTGTGCCTTCTGAGTTTCTCCCGTGTATGTTTCCTGAGTCCCGTTTGCTGCGCCCTAGTCTTGTCTGCCCCGTGTTAAAGTCTCCCAGTGTATCCGTCAGTATAGTTAGGTTCAGTTTTTGTTTTCTTAGTTTATCCTCTCTTGGAGAGTGTATTTCTGTGTCCCCCTGCCTTTGGCAGTGTACCTCAGTTATCCCATTTGTTCAGTTGAGCACAGAGTTTTATTTCTGGCGTGTCAGCCAATTTATCCTTGGTGTTTCATGTTTAATAAACACTTCTGGATTCTGCACCTGGTGTTCCTCTGACCTCTTCTTACACTGGATTTGGCGTGTTCGAGAAGAACAACGGTGCTCGGCAGGGTATCTTCAGCGCCTTGTGCAGACGTGTCCGCCAGCAGACATGGAGCTGCAAATTTATGCATGCAGAACAATATTGTGTTACTAGATGGCACTCCCGGATCAGTTATTGAATATTCACAAACAAGATGGAAATGCACTAATAAAAGATCGATCATTGAATAAAATGAATCGATATCAAAAATTAAAATAAAAATCGATCTGAATCGGAAAATCTTATTTTTTTAACCCAGCTCTAATTGCGGGTTAATTTTCCAAAAATTTTATACAGTTTTCTTGTGGGAAATAAATTCTGAACATCATATACATCATATTTTATGATGTTGGTTATTAGAAAATGGAATGTAATACGAAAAAGTAGATACTTTTAGCAGTGGTTTACGATGGTCCCATAATCTAATGCCTATGTCACGTAGGGTAGAGAAGAGCCTGTCAGAGAACGACAGTCAATGAGCCTCTACTATCCAGCAGCTTGCTATGGTTAATTATTGTGTTTGTGTAAGTGCAAGAATTCATCCTAAACAGGGCACAGGGTCCATTCCTTCCCTGTCAATACCAAACAAACTTCATGCCAGTGGGTTCAATTTGTCTGCGTCAGACAGGCAAACTTTTCGTACGCTAATGTCACACCGTAGTTTCCATGGGATGATGCCGCCCGCATAAGCACCTGTCAGAAATGGCGACACAAGGACACTACTTTGCTCTCTCTCTCTCTCTCTCGACAGACCAAGACCATAGCATTCCCATGAATCAGCTATGAAGTTTGATCAACACCAGATGAAGCCTGGCATTTAAGCTTTCGTTTACTCGACATGTCAACAATGATTATGTATGCGCGCATGAACGTTCGCACTCGCAGGAAAAAAAAAAAAAAACCAGCCGCCACCGCTAGACTTAAATGTTGTAGAGCTAGTGCCACACCCCAGCCGACAAATACATTCCTTCCAAAAAAGTGTTAAAGGATGCAAAGTCTGCAACAAATCTGTATAATAAGTCATTAGTGAATGCCAGAGAGCCACTTGAGTAAACATAATGAAATGTAAGAAATGTAGATGAATGAAAATAAAATGTAGCCTACATGTTAAACTTAAAGACACGCAATGTGAAATGAGCAGTAAATATGTAATTTGTTGACTTGTATATGAACTGAAAATATGAAAAATAAATAAATGTGCTTCATATTCTCTTTTGTGTTTTCATTTAGGCTGTATTAATATGTAGGAAATGTTCACAGCATTTTAATGTCAACAAAGGTAGGCCTATCAGATTCTGATCACCTAACTGTAGTTAGAAAGCGGTGGACAAGTTGTTTTTAGATATCTTGTACATCTCAGTTAAAATGTAAGGGATACTGGAGCTTGGTTGGGGTGGTGGGACAGCTCGCTGCGAGCGCTGGAAAATTTCCCATATTTTCAAATCCAAAACTTCACAGGTATGCTGATATTTTGAAAATCATTGAATGCATAGCCATTTCAGTCATAATAGAGTTGAAAACAGTGAAATGCTCGTCTAATATTATAAGCCACTTGTTATGAAAAAATAATTGTTTGGAGCTCGTTAAAATTCTGCAACACCAATTCCAGTAGGAGCAAAAATCATCGCACACAGCGTTCACCCCAGGATCAAGTTTGCAAACTGTTGAGTTAGGCTACAACAAACTACCTTACTGTCTAACTATCGCACTGGCTTGAACATATTTTAACAGTGATGAGTTCACAGACAACCAACCCAGCCGTGTAGGAACAGTTTGCAGTCAATACAAAGTTTTGATCATTATTGATGATGAATCAGATATTGTATTGCTCGGTCTTGTGCTTTTAACCATTTTGCGCAGAAGCCAAATTTGGCTATTTATGGGTTACCCAATTTAATGCTTTATAATTCAAGATTTAAGCTTCATAAAGAGGAAAAATGTAGAAAAGACACTCACAGCATTTAGAATTACATCGTATTTCAGTTTATTTTCATGGTTTTGGGAGAGAAAATGAGCTGCAAACAAAAAACCTTCATGAGAATGTGCCATTGAGATTGCAAAAAATAAATAAATAAATACTGAGAATTGTAAAACTGCTGGGGCTTCAATCTATACATTTCTGGGATCATAAACTCTTTGACCACAAGTAGAATTCATCTTCAACATTACATTCTAGATTACCTACATGCTATTAGCCAAATTATGCAGCTGTCCAAGTGGCTCCCCAAAGTCTGAGATCCCTCAAAATGGTGCACTGTCAAATCATAAAATAATCACGTATTTAACACAAATAGCGTTTTGAGGCATGAAATTTAATATGAAGTAATAATTTTCTGGTTGAGTTCAGCATGAATTTATTAATATCAGTGCAGTAGAACTTCAATGATCACCAGTAACTTCTCCAAACACAAAACATGCCTTTTCTCCATAATAAAGTTTAGAATTTTGTCCATTTTATTTCAAAGTCCCTAAAACCAGCACACATACTCATTAAAGGGGACCTATTATGCTGATCCTTCTTTTAATACATTTTGGTAATGTTATAATGCTGAATGTGCATACTCAACCTCTGAAAAAGTTCGAAACATAAGATACAGGGGTTTTGCCATAATCCAAGAACGTGATTTCATGAACGTGATTTCCTCTCTGAACAGCTCTGCCCAAGATCTTCACGAGATCTGGGCAAAACCTGACGTCAGGTTGTGCCGTCCAATTAATACAGACCTAGCCAGAGCCAATCACGGTGCTGGACTTGCCCACACCGGAAACTATTCTAGCAGGCCCTAACATCGGCAGATCATACTATGCCTTAGTAGCGTCTACACTTCTGGAAATACAAAAGAAGAACCGCAGATCATTTGAGGTGCAGTTTTGCCAGAATCTCTCCCAAAGCTGCTTGTCCGTTTACTTTTGGACGTGAATAAAAGCACCTATTTCTCTTCCAAAAGACGATACCACCAGAAATCAGTGGGTAGCTTTTTTTGTTTGCTGGCAGCAAACAGCCATGGCCAAAGGTAACGTTAACTGCTTGTGCTTAGCATTTCACCAAAGACAGCTTTGTCAATGAGGGATAATCTGACGCAGGATAAGCATTTCAGCTGCTTCTCAAACCTGAGGCAGTTGCATCGATCAAGGGCTTGGAGCCACAAGCTGTAAGTAACGATATGACAGCAAATAATGCAAGTGAAGCTAACGTGTTACGGGTGGCTAGCAGGACCGCTAACGATAGTTAGCACTAACAACTCGCCTCAAACATAGGCTTTGTGAAATATCTTGAGATAAATTCTGGATCAGTCAGGACTGTCCGTGACTCACAGATGCAGAGGCTGTAAGTTGCTTTTATTGCATAAGCCAACCTGACTTGATTGCCAGTTGATTGTGGCTGTATTGTGGCCAAATAAAACAATAAAAAGGCAGCAATACAGATATACAACAAAATAGAACACTGTTGCGAGTGGGAGCCCTCAGCCTTGCGCTTTATTGGCGGCCATTTTGATTATCGGAGCAGGACACAAATCGACAGAGAGCTTCCTGTAACCACCCCAACATACCACCAAAAAATAAGTACATTTGGCCCAGGCATTTTTCAGTTATTGTCCGGAAACGAAAATGTTCGTTTGGGAGGTTTCTTCGTTACTCTCGTCCGGGACAATATCATTTTGCCCACATCGGATTCTTTGGCCAGCTGGCATTAATTGTGGGTGGCGCCCGGACTCTATTTAAGCCTAAGTTCCGCATCGCCACCTTTGCTAAAGTATCAGTGTTACGTTTGCACTTTAGCCCGTAGGTTCTCTAGCTATCTTGGTTTCCAAGATCATTCCTCTGTTGGTTAGGTCTACCTCGCTTTGCTTCCTTATTTCTCTTGGACGAGATATATGTCCTTTGGAGGTGCGAGCCCCTCTCTCCTGTTCTGTCTGGTTTCTGTGTTTGTCTTATTGCTGTGCTTCCTTTCTTTCTAGCCACGGCATTTGGCGTCTCCAATAACCAGTCATCACAGTACACTCTAGCCAACATGGAGACTTCAGCTGTGGCCGCAATGGAAAAGGTTCTTACCAGCCAGCAAGCTATGCTTTTTGGCTTCAGTGAAGGGCTTTCCAGCTTTGGCAACCAGCAGGCTGAGTTGGCTGAGAGACTCCGCCTTCAGGAGAATTCTTTGCAGAAATAAGAGAGCTTTCTGTTAAGTTTGACCGAGAGTATTAGATCCCAGTCAATACATATTTCACAAAATGTAGCACAACCACCATCCATACACCTTCCCTGTGAACCGAAGTTGCAATTGCCCCAAAGATATACCAGTGAAGCCGGAAAATGTAAAGATATTCATCGCCAATGTGAGATATTTTTTTGAGGCTCAGCCTTCAGGGTTTATTAATTGGTTGCATTTATTATATCCCTGTCGACTGACACAGCATTCACTTGGGTCGGCCAACTCATTAGATCTGATTTCTGATCAGATCGTGAATTCTGTGGAGGCTCTCGTTAAGGAAATGGTGTCACTATTTGATCAGGATGTGTGTGGTCAGGACGTGGCTACGCGTTTGATGCATCTGAAACAGGGTTCTGAAAGTGTCGCAGAGTTTTTAATTTTATTTTGCTCCCTGGCAACAGAGACAGGCTGGCCGGAAGCTGCTCTTATAAATGTGTTTATTCATGGCCTCACTGAGGAGGTAAAGGATTGGCTACATTAGAGCCCTATTCGACTTTTGATTCTTTGGTTGGCACTACAGTGCGAATTGACAATGACATCCGCGAACGTAACAGGGAGAAACTAAACAGATTGCCGCTTGCTGGCTAAAGTTGCTAGTGGCAAGTGTGCGGTTCCTATTCCACCCACTGAAAATTCCACTCCGGTTGAGGCCATGCAGGATGATGGCTCGTTTGAGAGTCGGACTCATAAACCTGCTCGCAGAGGAATAATCTTCTTTAATTGTTATAAACCTGGTCATACCCGTCCACATTGCCAGAAGCTTCAGGGAAACGGGAAATCCCTCTAGCGGTATAGGGGGCGCTAGAGGGGCAGACCCAATTTCCGTTCCAAACACTAATCCCTGTTGAACTGACTGTGGGGAGCAAGAGAGTTACTATTGAAGCGTTTGTGGATTCGGGCACCGTGAATTGTTTTATGGATGTTCAGTGGGGTAGGGGGCACTCTGTTCCGACCTGTCTTCTTTCACAGCCCTGCTCTTTTAGAACTTTGGACAGTCACCCGCTGGGAACGGGATTTATAACCAAAGTTTCTGAACCGATGAATATGTTCATTTCTTTTGGTGGTCATTCTGAGACGGTTCGGTTTTTTATTATCAGTTCCCCTGCTTTTCCCATTGTTCTAGGGGATTCTTGGCTACAGGAGCATAGGCCTTGCATCACTTGGAGAAAACAGAATAATCCTATCGTCCACTGAGGTGCCACTGTAGGGGGAATGTGACTTATTTTCCCAGACATCAAGCTATGGGGCAGACTGATGCCTGGAGCGAGTGTGAGGAGGTTGTCTCACCTAACCCTCCTAAACTAGAAAAATGGGCGGAGGAGGGGTTGGAAAGGTATCCTCAATTTGATCAGCGACAGCCAGAGGATGATTACCTGTTAGAGGATTTTTTTGATTCTGAATCAGTCACTGAGACATCAGGTTCTAAACAGGGTGAGGATTTGGGGGCCATCCTGAACTTTGGTCTGCCTTCTAATGTTCCCACTTATTATGCTGACCTCGCCGAGGGTTTTAGCAAGCAAAGGGCCTCGACTTTACCTCCTCACCGTGCATAAGATTGCGAGATTAATCTCCCCCTTAAGGGTTTGTTATACTCGCTGTCAGGGCCTGAGCGTAAACCTATGTGAGAGTATATCCAGGAGGCTCAAGCTAATGTTTTCATTCGGCCGTCTACCTCTCCTGCGGGTGCGGGGTTTCTTTTTGTGGGCAAAAAAGATGGCGGTGTGAGATCCTGTATTGATTACAGGGGTCTCAATAATATCAGTGTCAAGAACCGATATCCTCGTCCGTTGATGAACTCAGCCTTTGAGCATCTGCAGGAGGCGTCGTTTTTTTTTTACTAAGTTAGGCCTCCGCAATGCTTATAATTTGGTCTGGATCTGGGAAGGGGATGAGTGGAAAATGGCATTTAATATGTATGACGGGTTCTACGAATATTTGGTCATGCCGTTTGGATTTGTCAATGCCCCCTCTGTATTCCAGGCACCCGTCAATGACGTTCTCCGAGAGATGTTGGAGAAATTCGTCTTTGTCTATCTTGACGATATTTAGATTTTTTCTTCAACTCTCTTGGAGCAAAACAACATGTCAGACAACTGCTTGAGGCCCTCCTGAAAGCCAAGATTTTTGTCAAGGCTGAGAAATGCACTTTTCATGCTCAAACTGTCTCATTCCTTGGATTCATTTTTTCCAAGAGGTCGGTCCGTATCGACCCGGATAAGGTGGCTGCGGTCAGGAATTGGCCTGCCTCTCAAAGTGTTAAGGAGGTTCAACACTTCTAGGGCTTCTAACTTTTATAGGAAGTTTATCCATAATTTTAGCGTGGTGGCTGCTCCCATTATTGCACTCACCAGAAAGAATACCTCCTCAGCGTTTTTTTGGTCTCCAGCAGCTGAGGCTGCCTTTTAGCAATTAAAGAAACGTTTTAGCTCAGAACCCATTTTGGTTTTGCCCGATCCCTCCCTCCCATCTGTGGTGGAGGTGGATGCTTCGGAGGTTGGGGTGGGTGCTATTTTGTCCCAGCGCCCCCTTTGGGACAATAAGCTACACCCATGCGCATACTTCTCCTGGTCTTTGTCTGTCGCAGAACAGAATTACAGCATTGGTGACGGTCAAGTTGGAGCTTAAAGAGTGGCACCACTGGTTCGAGGGAGCTGAACACCCTTTTGTGTTATGGACGGACTGTAAAAATCTCCAGTATATTCAGCAAACCAAGCAACGTAATTCTCGGCAGGCGCCGTGGTCGTTGTTCTTTCACCGCTTTAATTTTATGCTAACCTACTACCCTGGTTCTACAAACATTAAGCCTGATGCCAGATTTCTGATTGCTCTAATTGCAATCCCACCCCGGAGCCAGTTATTCTGGCTGCTCAGATTGTGGCGCCCATTCATTGGGAGATTTCGCTTATAAAGGGTAGATAATAGGGATGCCCCGAAATGAAAATTTTTGGCCGAAACCGAAAACCGAAAATGAGAAACACTTAGCCGAAAACTGAAGCACCGAAAGAAATTATGCCAATTTCTAGTACCATTGCATTTATGGTTGTGACTGTGTACTTACCTAACTAAAGTCAAGGTAATGCAATGGCATAAATAAACATTCAGGCTTCAAAAAATAAATCTATTACAAAATTATGAAAAGATTTATTTAGTACTGACATTCCAACAAAGCACAATATAAAATAAAATAAAATTATAAATAAAATGTTTAACTTGGCCCCACTCATGAATAACCAACAGGATTATAACTTACTGGCCTATTACTGGCTGCTGAAAAATTGTAAAATATGTTACGTGACGACAACAGCAGCCCACTGATTGGTCAGAGAGAATTGGCTGCGATTGACAACTCGCTTCCGCATTATCGCTAGGAAACAGGCTTCACTTTCCATCACTGAAACAGGTCTTCAGATTGTGGTTTTGAAATGTGTGTTGTTTTAGGCAGCTTGATAAATATACTGTGCGTTGCCTTACCTTTCAAACAAGGTTGCGTTTATTCTCCGAAGTTGCTGCATTTATGAAATGCGTTTCTTTGTCCGTGATCCTGTTCGCAGCGAAATTAGAAGCAACCGCGTTGCATCCAAATTCTGTTTCCCCAATTCCCCTTGAGAAAGTTATTATGCTGCCCCTATTTTACGAAAATTGTGCGGAGAATAACTTTACGGGCGCTGATGAAGCATTTTGTTCTCAGGAAAGGGAAAGGTATAACGGATGAGATAACGCATCATACAGTGATACATTCTAATACTCTGCCATCTCCCGCGATTTGCGCGTTTGCCATGTGTTTTGCCTTCACTTTCACAGTGAAATGTTAAATGACGCCTGCATTTCAAGCTAATACACAATGTTTGTTTTATCTTACGTGTTATTTGCTTCTTTGTTATGAAGGAAAAAAGGTAAATTAACATCCGTATGTGGTGATTCCACATTTTCCAGGGGTTGTAGTTACATTATGGAATACAGACGGTACACAAATGCCTTGAGAATATATTGCCACTGTCTTTAAATACTCTATGCCTTTTACGGATATCATTGCTTTGCGTTTTTATGCGGTATGTATTTAATGTGCAACCGAATCGGACACAACACCAGCTGCGATACTATGCATCAGGACAGTGTGAAACAGAAATTGCAATTCAGCACTCGCGGACTTTAGTGCCATAAGGTGGTGACGGTGGTGTGCGTCCCCTGGTTTAAAACATACAGACAGGCGCGTGCTGGCCGCAGTTTTTGTTTGCGTCATCACAATATTCTGTTTCGGCCGTATTGTTTCGGTGTTAAAAGTCTTTCAGCCGAAAACCGAAAATGCATTTTTTTTGCCTTTTTCGACCGAAAATATTCGGTGGCCGAAAATTTGGTGCATCTCTAGAAGATTTTTTTTTTTTAATTATAGATGATGTGCACTTGTGGTCAAGGAGTTCATGATCTGAGAAATGTTTTGTTTTAAGTCCCAGCCATTTTTCAATTCTCAGTATCATTATTATTTTATTGCCAAACTTTTATAAAGATTTTTTTGTGTTTGTGGCCCTTACTTGAACTAAAATTATGAAAATAAACTGAAATACGATGGAATTCTAAATGCTGCAATTGTCTTATATCATAAAAGCAAATTGCCCCTTCTCTGTGAAGCTCAGATCTTGAATTATAAAGCCTAGGATGGAGTAACTCATTAAAGGGATATTTCAACATTTTGGCAAATTGGCCTATTGCCATAATCCCTCTGGTAATATGAGTAGGTACATTACCTTAAGTTATCTGCGCCCGTTGTTTTGAGATTCGAGGGGGGAAAGACGCGAGCTGCTCAGCGAACAAAGTCAAAGTGAACAGAACAGGTCCCTTGCTCCTCTTCAACTACGCAATCCAGCAGCTCCAAAACGCTCTTGTGGACAACTTGCGACCTGCACATTTACCACGCTATGAAATCATAATGTATAATTATGACACATTTCGACACATGAAGCAAATACTCGGAACTACTTTCTTGAGTAACCCGCTGGGAGGATGAACACAGTGCGCAGTTTTGAAATCACTCGGCCAGTATGTCTGTAATGTAGTTCTGGTCAGGTGCGTCGTTAGACCTTCAAATTCCGGGGCTAACATCCCTCCCTTTATTGAAAGTAATTAGTCCTGGCTAGTTCTAGATGGGTTTACTTTATTAACACTTTTTCCAATTCAAGAATAATCAAGTGGCAATTGAATGCACGGCAGCTTTCCCCCATGTGATCTAAAAGCGACAAATTAATGGGCTACATTCAGTACAGAAAAACAATTTAATTATAATTAGGTCTTTGCACCGTCACTCAGCGGCGGCATTTCAGAATTCTTTAGCGAATGAAGGTAATTTTGGTGACGATTACATGGTTTCGTCCGTTTACATTTTCCAATCGGACAGCTGTCTATTTTTTAAAGAGAGTTGAGTGACCGTTCCGCAAAAACAGGTTTATGTACTTGTCGTCGAAATTACCTTCATTCCCTGAAGAGTTCTGAAATGCCGTCGCCGAGTGCCGGTGCATAGACCTAATTATAATCAAATTATTTTTCTGCACTGAATGTAGCCCATTATTTTGTCTCTTTTACAAAACCCAAAACCAGTGAAGTTGGCACGGTATGTAATTCGTAGATAAAATCAGAATACAATTATGTGCAAATCCTTTTCAACTTATATTCAATTGAATACACTGCAAAGACAAGATGTTTAATGTTCAAACTGAGAAACCTTTTTTTTTTTTTTTGCAAATAATCATTAACTTAGAATTTAAAGGCAGCAACACATTGCAAAAAAGTTGGCACAGGGGCCTTTTTACCACTGTGTTACATCGCCTTTCCTTTTAACGACACTCAGTAAACGTTTGGGAACTGAGGAGACCAATTTTTGAAGCTTTTCAGGTGGAACTCTTTCCCATTCTTGCTTGATGTACAGCTTAAGTTGTTCAACAGTCCGGGGTCTCCGTTGTCGTATTTTATGCTTCATAATGCGCCACACATTTTCAATGGGAGACAGGTCTGGACTACAGGCAGGCCAGTCTAGTACCCGCACTCTTTTACTACGGAGCCATGCTGTTGTAACACGTGCAGAATGTGGCTTGGCATTGTCTTGCTGAAATAAGCAGGGGCGTCCATGAAAAAGACGTTGCTTGGATGGCAACATATGTTGCTCCAAAACCTGCATGTACCTATCAGCATTAATGGTGCCTTCACATATGTGTAAGTTGCCCATACCTTAGGCACTAATACACCCCGATACCATCTCAGATGCTGGCTTTTGAACTTTGTGCCTATAACAGTCTGGATGGTTTTTTTACTCTTTGGTCTGGAGGACACGACGTCCACAGTTTCCCAAAACAATTTGAAATGTGGACTCGTCAGACCACAGAACACTTTTCCACTTTGCATCAGTCCATCTTAGATGAGCTTGGGCCCAGCGAAGCCGGCGGCGTTTAAACTGGCACTTGCAGATGTAGCAACGAACTGTAGTTACTGACAGTGGTTTTCTGAAGTGTTCCTGAGCCCATGTGGTGATGGCCTTTACACACTGCTGTCGGTTTTTGATGCAGTACCACCTGAGGGATCGAAGGTCACGGGCATTCAATGTTGGTTTTCGGCCTTGTCGCTTACGTGCAGTGATTTCTCCAGATTCTCTGAACCTTTTGACGATATTACAGACCATAGATGATGAAATCCCTAAATTTCTTGCAATAGCTCGTTGAGGAATGTTGTTTTTAAACTGTTCGACAATCAGCTCACACATTTGTTCACTAAGTGGTGACCCTCGCCCCATCCTTGTTTGTGAATGACTGAGCATTTCAGGGAAGCTGCTTTTATACCCAATCATGGCACCCACCTGTTCCCAATTAGGTACGGGAACAGCACCTGTCCATGATTATTGTCACACCAGTGAATCCAGGTGCCAGGTGGTTTCCGGATCTCATCTAGCTGGCGGTGGCAGGCCAGTGGAGGATCCGGACCTTCCCTCAACCTTGATTCGGGCGCCGAGCGCCACGCTCTCCTGCTCCCTCATGGCCTGGAAATTGAAAGGGTGAGGTTGAGCAAATTTGGCCTGCCTGATGCAGTGGTGTCTACAATTAAGAATGCATGTGCCCCAGCCACATCCAAGGCTTAAGCTGCCTGTTGGCGGGTTTTTGCTGACTGGTGTCAGACAAGAAGCTTGGATACGCGCTTGTGACCCATACAGGGGATGCTGCATTTCCTACAGGGACTGTTTGAGGGGGGTCATGCAGCATCCACTCTGAGGGTATTTGCTGGAGCTATCGCGGCTGGACATGACGGTTTTGACCGCATCATAGCCAGAAGCCACCCCCTATTGAAGCACTTTTTGAGGGGAGTTCACAGGCTGAGACCCCCTAAGCAATGCTTAGTCCCACAGTGGAATCTGCAGGCAGTGTTGGATGGTCTGGCAGGACTACCATTTGAACCCCTGGACCAGGTAGACATGCACATTTTGTCTATTCAAACTGCCCTCCTTTTGGCCTTGGCATCAGCTAGGAGGGTGAGTGAGTTGGGCATACTCTCCATGCACCCATCGTGTTTGACCCTCAGCGAGCACCAGGGCTCGGTGGAACTCTGTCCTAACCAGTCCTTTCGGCCGAAGGTCATCACCACAGCCTTTAAGTCATCTGTAATTCAACTGCAGGCCTTCTTTCCACCTCCTCCTGCCACCAGCGAGCAATAACATCCGCACAAGCTGAGCCCAGTGCACGCACTCAGTCTCTACTTGGAGTGCACTGTGAATTTCAGGAAGGGGAATCGTTTGTTATGGCAGGCGGGCTCAGGGGGCCCCTCTGTCAACACAACGCCTTGCTCACTGGATCTGTGATCTATCTGCAGAGCCTTCTCAGCGGTGGGTCTTGTTGCCCCGGCAGGATTAACCGCACATTCTACTCAGGGCATTGCATCCTCTACAGCAGTGGTTCTCAACTCCAGTCCTGGGGACCCACAGCACTATAAATTTGTGTTCAAGCTCAGCAGTGGGATGATTCACTTAATGAGCTAATACCAATTGTCAGTCTCTTAATTCATTGAATCAGGTGTCCCCAATGAAGTCATTAAACTTTCCGATTAAGAACTGCATTTTACAATGACCTAACCTTAAGCACACCAAGTAGAACAAGTTGCAATTAAAGTAAACAGAAAACTAACTTCACTATGTGGGTCATTTTTTATTTCATGAAATACCCTAATCCATTAAATCTGGAGGCCAGAGTTAAAGATAAGAAAATATTTTATATTTGGTCCCCTGAGCTTGAGATAATTATGAAAATATATTTTTAAATAATGAATTGTCGCTCTGACATCAAATTTCAATTTTGTCAACCTGCAAGTCCTCTTAAATGGTGTTTCTTAACTCAAAAAGTTGCCAAAGTATCATGTATGATTGTACTAGCCCTGGTTTACCACACCTATTTCAATTTAGCAAGAGACTGATGATTAGGATTTGATTGACTGAATCATGCCATTGCTGAGCTGGCAGACAAATGTGTAGGGCAGTGGGTCCCCAGGACTGGAGTTGAGAAACACTGCTCTACAGTGCTTTTTAAGGGCTTATCAATAGAAGAGATTTGCAGGGCAGCCTCTTAGTCTTCGGCATCGACCTTTGCGCGGTCATATCTTAGGGATATGACAGCCAACACGGTCTCACATTCGATTTTGGGAACTCTGTCAGCAGGGTCACCTTCCAGCACCCACTAGCGTTCTGGTTATTTTACCAAGACCTGAGGCGATGCGCTCTGGCGGTGCTCGCCTTGAGGTGTGGGGGCTTCTCGTTGGGAGATGACAGCGAGCATGCTCTCCCATTCATTCTGGGGGACCCTCTCGGTGAGGTCTCCTTCCAACACCGACTTGTGTTCTATTTATTGTGCCACAACCTGGGGCAAGGCACTCAGTCTGGCAGCATTCGCCCTGGTGTGTGGGGGTTTCCTTTTTGGTTTCTGAATGGAACTCCATCATCTGGGTCGAGCTGGGAGTACATCCATCCTTAATGGCCTTCGCCTTAGGTGTAAACCAATAGCGAAGCCCGTTAGAGGGCAGAGCATGTACAACATAGAAATACTAGTTACCTGGATGTAACTCCAGTTCAATGAGTATGTGCGGAGCCCTCCAACAACCAGCCCAGCTGGCTCCGGGCGTGTTGCTGAGTTTCAAAGGGGAGATAAGCAGTGACATTACCGAGCCTTTATAAGGAGAGGAGTGCGGCTACCCCCGCTACAGAGCAGGTGAGTTCAATTTTGTTTTTCAGGCACCGAAGTGGGGCCTCGGAGAAGTAAACTAATAGCAAAGTCCAATAGAGGGCTTCGCACGTAATCATAGAAATGGAGTTACATCCAGGTATCTAGTATTTTTCTGACAAGTTTTTACGTCAAAACTTGCAGGATACCAATTCAGTGTGCAGCATACAGCTGCAAAAGCTTGCTGAAGAATAGATGCTGTATTTCTTTATTTTCCTTTCCGAAAAATCCAGCCACACAGAAACAAAGATCCATTACACAAACCACCTTTGCTGTTTGAGCTGAAACATCACCATGAGACTTGCCATAAACACTTTTCAAAGGCGATGTTGGACTGTGACCTGCTTGCTCGACCAGGTTATTCTTTGGAACCCGAACGCCCCTGGTACCAGGGGCAGAGGCTGCAAGGTATCGATCCGGAACCAAATGCGAGAACACAGGATTGCAAAAGAAACGGTTTTTATTGAGCGAGGGGGGGTAACCCCCCAGGGCAGAAGGCAACAGTACAGAGTCTGCAATCCAAAAGTCAAAATCCAGTGGGGCAGAAATGGAATCATAACCAGGGCAGCAAACACAAAGATCGTAGTCAGGCAAAACAGATTCGGTACACAGGCAGCGGTTTGTAGGAGAAGCAAACTCATAAACCAAAGGGCAATCCGAATCGTAAACAGGGCAGCAATCCACTAAACGTAGTCAAAAAAAAAAAAAACAAAAAGGGTTCGAATACACAGATGCAACAGTAATCCAATAAGGGCGAGCCAAAAAACCAGTAGTCAGGCAATCCAGTCAGAATCAGAGACGCAGTAAGTACGAGGCGAGAGAAATAGCAGCACGGGTAAACCTGAGAAATGATCAGACAGAGAATGTTTCTGAGAAGATATCTAATATACACTTTTAGGGAGATGTCATGGGGAGAAACACGGGTGCAAGTAGTCAGACTGATAACAAGGGAGCAGCACATGAGGGGGAACCTAATCACATGAAATTTGGCAGAAGCCAAAACGGGGACAGGGATCACGTGACAAGCCTATATACAAACAAACGGCTCCAGTCAAGGAGTTCTAACGTACATAGATAATTAGAGAAAGGACAGCGTGATCAGATGTGGAGTTTCCACAGAAATGCAGCAAAGGAGATTAGGGAGAGAAAAGAGGCGGAGACTAGAACAGGGCGAGTGCAGAGAGCTTGTTAATCAATTAGTAAGTGAAACTATACAATCCTTTAGTGCTCATTATTAAGTTAGTATTAAATACAATTTTAGTTATTGTTGGTAACTTCTAGAGAAAAAAACAAACTGTTAGTACGGTTAGTAAGATAGATAAGTAAGGTGAAGTAAGCAAACGAGATCGGAAGGCTGAAATCCAGAATCCAATAAATCACCCGAAGAGTGACACGCAGGACTGGGGCTGTGAGCAATGACAAGACGAGAGACCAGATGGGGGAGACAAAGTGCAATGCATGGTGGAAAACATGGACCGGAGTGAAACTATGGCAATATGCAAAATATGGATAAGTAAAAACTAAGACAATACATGAACAAACCAATGATAACAGTACACAGTACACATGTCTAAGAATGGTCAGATATTGCAAAGATCAAATACCAAATAAGACAAATATAAAAAGCAGAGAAACAAGACCAGGCAGAGCAGAATAATAACAGAGGCTCATCTTGCAAAAAAAACACCACTCGAGGGCATATTACATGTTAACCTGCTGTATGGAGTTAAATTACTGCCAAAACCTAATATACAAACCGAACATGTTTTACAAATGCACAACGACTCACAAACAAATACAATGTGATTTGCAAATATAAAAATGATTCACGTGCAAACAAAGTGTGGTTTGCAAATATAAAAACTATTTACAAACAAATACAGTGCAGTTTCCAAATATAAAAACGATTCACGTACAAACAAGGTGTGGTTTGCCAATGTAAAAAACGATTTGCAAACAAATACAGTGTGGTTTGCAAATACAAAACACCATTAACAAACGAATGTATTCAGTTTTACAAATACAAAACGTACCGAATGCAACTTATGCAAGTATACGACGAGAACCATTTCCTACAAGTACAAATCACTTTTGGCAGTTTTCTACCACTGACATGGCGTGAAGGATTTTCTCACAAATGTCCTCACTGTTATTGTCCCTGTTAAACAGCAGGTGGGGCTATGACTCAATATCTTAGATCTCTACACCGTGAAGTTGAACAGATTAGAGAACGGCCGCCAGCGACAACCGTGGACATGAGGATGATGGCTGAGGCTAAATAAAAACGCAGTGTCTACGTGTTCGAAATAACTCCGTGTCCGACTGTGGGATGGTGTCAATATAACTCCGTGTCCGACAGTCGATTATTGTTTTTAATCTCTTGAAGTCTACTGAATCTTTTAGATAGCCTATTAAACGTGAATGTTTGATCAGATGGCTCAGTTTTTCAAGATGGGTACTGAGAATTTCAATCAATGTTTCTGTTTAAGCTCTGCTCAATAAAGTGTTCTGATTGTTGGTGATATATTTTTATTTTCCATTTCGTTATAAATCTGGGCCCGTATTCACAAAGCATCTTAGCGCTAAAAGTAGGTCCTAACTGCCGGATTTAGGAGAAACTCCTAAAAAATTGGGCGTGTCAGTCGTAAATTTAGGACTCCTAATTATTTTTGCTAAGTGTAATTCACAAAGCATTTTAGGCCTAAAGGTAGCTCCTAAGTCTGGGAGAGCTTAAAAGTAGTCATGAGGACTCCTAATGGCTTCGGCTGTTGAAAGACGGAATGACTTGGAAATTCTGAACGATGCGCATTGAAAAGATATCGGATCAACCGTGAAGGGATTTTATTTGTCGTCGACTTGGTGAGGGAGAGAATTACGTCTCCAACCATGAGAAACAACCCAATAAGCCCCGAAATAAAGTGTTGACAACACTTCGTTACTTAGCCACCGGAAAACTTGGGCCCGTATTCACAAAGCATCTTATCTTAGCGCTAGGAGTACTACTCCTAAGTCGCGCTAAAACACTTTATGTAGGAGTAAAATCTTAAAAAGTAATCCATAAAACCGCTGAGAGCAACTTTTAGCTATTCGGGACACCGAGGGTAACGCTGCAACGATCTGTAGGCTGATATTACTCCACGCATACCGCTTGGATTTGCTGTTCACCCCCGGGCCAATTTTCCCTCTGATTAGTCTACATGCTTTCGCTCCAGCACCAACTGGCCCTGCGGCAGTAACTGGTCTTGGCTCCAGCTGGGCTTTCGCGTCATTTTTGAACTTACATCCATGACAGTTTAGGGCAAACAAACTTGAACGGCTCGACATATAAATGATCGCAACATATTCTCATTCTCATCGGGTAACAAGTAGCTATTGGGGCAAGTGACGCGTTTCATTAGTAACTTGTTTAATGCTATTAATGTTATTACAATTATCTCTTTCCTATGTACGTTTATTTGCCTAGAGCGTGATATGCGGGGACCGTGCATTGCAATTTTCAAAAGTGCTCAATATTTTATTATCTTAAGCCGAATCTAAAAAAGCCGATATTTTGTATGTCAACAATTGCTTGCTTAAAAGTATCTAGGTCTTAGATTATATTCACCTTGAGGGGAGAAGTTTATTTAAATGTAACTGTTAAGGTTAAGGTTAGGCTTAGGGTTAGGGCAGTGTATAAAATGGGGATCGTCGTACCTCTCTACTTTGAAATGCATTGTAAAACTGCCGAACCCGTAACAACTGCCATTATTTTATTGGACAAACCAGCCCCTTGGACTATTTTCTCATTTTTTCCTCCATGGGTTGTGGGCTGCCCTGCCACCAAAAAACCAATCACCGCGCTCATTGTTCCAAGACTTGTGCATAAGAATTGACGTCAGTCATAGCAACAGAGATTACTCCCGCCTATCTCAGAGCTACTCCTATTCTTGGAGTTACCAGTTTTCTAAACTAAAAGTTGCTCTCAGCGGTTTTGTGAATTTTAAGATTTTACTCCTACATAAATATTTTAGCGTGACTTATGAGTACTCCTAGCGCTAAGATAAGATGCGTTGTGAATACGGGCCCAGATTTATAACGAAATGGAAACTAAAAATATATCACCAACAATCAGAACACTTTATTGAGCAGAGCTTAAACAGAAACATTGATTGAAATTCTCTGTACCCATCTTGAAGAACTGAGCCCTCTTATCAAAACATTCACGTTTAATGGGCTATCTAAAAGATTCAGTAGACTTCAAGAGATTAAAAACAATAATCGACTGTCGGGCACGGAGTTATATTGAAACCATCCCACTGTCGGAGTTATTTCGAACACGTAGACACTGCGTTTTTATTTAGCCTCAGTCATCATCCTCATGTCCACGGTTGTCGCTGGCGGCCGTTCTCTATTCTGTTCAACTTCACGGTGTATCTAGGATATTGAGTCATAGCCCCACCTGCTGTTTAACAGGGACAATAACAGTGAGGACATTTGTGAGAAAATCCTTCACGCCATGTCAGTGGTAGAAAACTGCCAAAAGTGATTTGTACTTGTAGGAAATGGTTCTCGTCGTATACTTGCATAAGTTGCATTCGGTACGTTTTGTATTTGTAAAACTGAATACATTCGTTTGTTAATGGTGTTTTGTATTTGCAAACGACACTGTATTTGTTCGCAAATCGTTTTTTATGTTTGCAAATCACACCTTGTTTGTACGTGAATCGTTTTTATATTTGCAAACCACACAGTATTTGTTTGCAAATCGTTTTTATATTTGCAAACCACACTTTGTTTGCACGTGAATCATTTTTATATTTGCAAATCACATTGTATTTGTTTGTGAATCGTAGTGCATTTGTAAAACATGTTCGGTTTGTATACTAGGTTTTGGCAGTAATTTAACTCCATACTGCTGCACCATAGTCGCAAACCCACTGAAGAGAATGAAACTAAATGAAATGAAAATGCTAGCAGCCCCTGAAAACCATTTTAACAAACCAAAACAATTCCAGCACCAAGCTACTAAAAGAGCTCGAAGCACAAACACGGAACGCTGCATGAGTTGCATATGTGGTGCTAACGAATCTGTAACCTCATTCTACCACACTAACAATATATAAAAGCTGAGACTCTATCGATTCTAATCACATGGTTTATCGCCCTACAAAACTCACTGAATTAGCAACTTACAAAGCGTAAAAACAAACTGCGCTTCACATGAATATGACCATTAAAGGTCTTACCTTTCCTTTCTTGAAATCCAAGCTTTGTTCAAGGACATAAAAAGCACTACATATTTGCTCTCAAGTCTTTGTGGTTTGAAACCATAGCTGGCAGTATCACGCTATTTTCATGTCCATGAGGAGCTTTCTTATCAGGGGTAGGAAAGTGTGTTGATGAAACATGTTGTTGTTTTTGTTGTTGTGGGGGTGGTTGCGAAGACAGGACAGTTTGAGTTTCAGTATGAAGTGGGATGTCTGGCACAGCCCCTGTCCTCAGTTTTGCAAGAGCATGTGGATAGTGTTCATTGTCGTATTTGCCACTTAACTTTCATTAGTCTAGTCATTTATATTTCATCAGCTTTCAAATATGGTAGATAAATGTATTAAGTTAAATTGTCTGTTATCATATCTTCATGTTCTGGGGAAGACTGATCACTATCACTGTCACTGCTGCTGCCACTGTCGTTCCAATCGTAAAAGAGGAGAGAGGACAGAGAAAACGAGGACATATTCTTTAAGCAACATGAGCAGTCCTTTCCTCAGTTGCATTGCATGAAGCGACCCTAGTTTTTCATGACAGCCCCTGGCTGGCTCCGTTGGAATATCATCAGCAGCAACTGGCACGCATGTAAACCCTGAATTAATTGCAAAACTTAATCATTAAAATGTGAAATACACTTTAACTGCCGCATGCAGTTTAACACCAGATATGACATCGGGTAGCCTAAATTTAAACTGTGGCTGATTTTAAAATTGTGATTTATATTTTTTTATTAAATATTGAAGTTCTCCAGTTATTGACTCCTAAAATTATTTTGCATTGTGTGCGATGCTATTGGTAAATAAAGGTGAGATAAATCAATATTTTAAACTTGGGCATTCAGGCTATCTTCACTGCCATCAGAAAAAATTTACCTCTCCCTATATAAAATCCATCAATTTCCATATGTATCCATTATTCTCTGTTTCTTATACAATGTAAGTTGTTACGAATAACTTGACGTAGTTTTTCAGCTGACAATGGAAACAAAATAAAACCTCCACAAGGTGCCTAAAGAGCAAGAAAGCAGAATGTGGACAATGCAAAGTATATGTGCTGAATGTCTGTTGAGGGACAAATATAACCACTTATTCAAAAATTCAAAGGAGGAGTTACGTCAACACCTTATTTTGGCCCACTGCAGTGACACCGAGGATTGGAAAAATGAATTATGTAGGTAAAAATTCCCAAATTCCTGTCCCACATACAAGCTACCCATACTGTCAAACACTCCCATAATTTTTTGTGTGATAGTGTCCTTAGTTTTGCCATGACTTGTGTTCGAACTGATGAACACAGGCGATTTTGTGCAAAATGTGGCAAAATACGCCTATCCAAATGTCAATCTACACACGAGGGATGACGACAATCAGACCAATTTTTTTCTGACTGCACTTATTGTCAGCAACTGTCGCCACATAGAGAAAACAGTTCTGGTAAGAGACGTTCTTCGTAATTAAAATCACAACTTTGTGATTCTTAACATTTGGTCATCAGTATTGATTTGAGAACACAAGCAATGATAAAACAAGAAAATTAATTTGGATTAAATGGGTTGCGTCACTTATACCTACTGTACTTTCACGCTTAGTAATCTCACAGTGTGGCAGTTTTTGAAAATATATAAAGGTCTGTGTTGTAATAATGCTGGCATAAGATGTATATGTAATATGTAGATGATCTGATTTATTTTCCATACATTATGCATCTTTGTACAAATACCAATATGAATACTTGTCAGGCCATATTTTAGTACACATCCAATATGAATAACTTATAAGTGGATTCCAGTTGTATAGATAACAGTATTTCGTATTTTAATTAATTTTATACAGAATTCAAGTTCAAAATCTACTACTCGAAATAAAATTCAATTATGGCACAAACTAAAAGCCAGGACTCGCCTGAAAGGCTGACTGTTTTCAGCAGGTGATGTTGCTTGCATTTACATGTGTTTATTTCACTCCTCAAATTCAAGCACTCACAAACTGTCAGCAATCTGGGCGCTCAGGTGTAACTTTTCCTTTCGCCTACTCACAAACATTTGTTGCGTGTGAAAATTAATAAACAATTCATGAACTAAAACAAAGACATTTTCATCATTATGAGTTTTTTTTGAAAGGATAAGGTCTGGTCTGCTTTGCTTTATTTCTTTTTAAAATGTTTATGGTGTCGATAGACTATTCATTGTACTCTGTTTAAAAGGAAGGGAGTATCATGCCTCATTGAGTACTTTATTTTAAAAATTGAAATTGAATTTTGAATATTTTATTTAGGTTACAGAAGGATTTTACTATCTTTAATGTTTTTTTTCAAAGACCATGTGCAAAACTTTATACAATATTTGACAGATAAGCTGTTTTTTTTTTCTTTTTTGCTGCTAATTGATGTCAATACCAATTGAGACATGGAATAACTTGCAGTGCAATAATAGGTAGAGGATAGAGGACGTAACAAATGAGCGAACTGAGGTGCACCTTGAGACGGCTGAAATACACCATGGGCGGTACAACAAACCGGAAAGTGCTATAGGCAGTGTAATTACGAACCAATTTACATTGAATAAAACCATTTATGTTGACATAGATCCTTTAAAAACTATTTGGTCATTACCACTTGTACTGACACACTTGTCCATGGCACTCACTAGGCAGCTATATAGTGGTTTTGGAGAATTGTGCAATCCATAGATTTAAGGGGACTGCAAGGATGGTGTACTGGTAGGTAGTGTTTGACTGACTGCAGGGATGGTCTGGGCCAGAAAATGACGGGGGCACAGGCCCAATATCAATTCTGTCTGATGGTAGTGGTGAATTCGGGGTTAAGGAGTAATAGGGATATAGGGCAGCAGGCATAGAGGTCTTGGCACACCTGCGCCTGAAGCAGAACTACTCACCTAAATGCCCCAAAACACACGCTGCCGATCATGTAGTACAGGGCGTAGAAAATGAGCAAACATATAGCCAACCGGAGCGCGACTGTCTGGAAAAATATACAGGCACTAGTTTAACGTTCATCCTACTCCTATAACTTAAAAACAGCATGTATGTAATATGGCAATGAATAAACATTCAACAAAATATTTGCCCTTCCTCGAAGAAATAGTTCAATTTGAATCATTGATATCATCGACTTGTTTTATTTACGCATGAGTTTATGCGCCATTATGTGTTTTACACTGAGGCGCTGTAAAAATACCGCAGGTATGGTACTGACCACATGGTACAAACGGATCAGACGCAATAACAAAAGATGTGTTCATGTTGTGTGTAATTGAAATCCGTGGATAAAATTGAACACAAAATACTGCAAATAATAACATGTTATGTCATTGCACCAGGAAGAGCGCTAGTCTTTAATATTGCAAAACGCAAACTAATAATACGCCTTTATAAGAAGGCACAGCCGTACTGCATGTAACGGATCTCTTAGCATGCATCCAGCGTTAGGCATGGGAAGAAAAACACTCACCGTCGAGTCTGCTACCTTCACTTGGACCGCCATTCCAACTGCGACTCCGCCGACACATTTTATTCCGACTTTATCGTGCAATTTGTGTGTGCTTGGCGTGGTGTTTTAAAATAAAAAATACCCCGGGCTAACGCGGCCAGGAGGCGCTGTCTCCCTCTAGTGGTGGACAAGTGAAGTATAATCATAACTTTTTTAAAGAGCCGTCCCTGAACACCGCATTTTTCCTGTTAGACAGTGGTCCGTTCTCAGACTTGATCCTGGAGTTTGCTGGTTTACGTTCGGACCGCAATGACTATAAAATAATTGCCATTGCCATTTACTTCACTTGATTAGGTGCTTTTCATGCGGGATTTCTGAAACTCCAAAACACATTATGCTGCCAGCTGGATAACAGTCCACACCCAGACTGCGCGCACTACAACTCGCTGACTCAGGCGTTGCAAGCGCAACAATTCCGCGTAGATTTGCCCGCAAAATCTTAAATTCGAGAACATCGACTTCCCCAGTGCCTGCCTATGCAGGGTCTCCCGTTTGCAGTTGAAGATAGATTGACCAACCCGATGAGGAGAGCAAATGGATTCAGACAGAGATTTCCTCATTTTATCGTGGGAGAAAATGAGCAACGCAAACGTGAGTGTGAAAATTTGCAATATAGCGGAAATATACTTGCATAAAAGAAGGCAAATTACTTCAGTCATCAAAAGCCCGAGTTGGATCAATCCGGTGTTAATCGGTGGAAGTCAAGACACCTCGTGCGGGTTGCATCAGAGTGGAAAGCCATGCAATTCGAGGGGGGGGTCAACTTTTTCTCTAGGACACAAAGGGAATCCTGAACTACAAAAGCGTTTTTCAGTGACCTGAAGTCTGAAAATCCTTTCGGTATTTCAGGATTTTGCTATTTTAACATTAAAATCAGTGGCTCCCAAACTGTTTGGCTTCTGGCCGTTCACAAAAAAAAATTGTGTGTATTTGAGCCACCGTCACATTTCAGATGTCTATTAGTACCTAGTTTACAGTTCTACCAAAAAGACATTTCCCTTCACATGATTTCAAATAAATAACTGTTTCAGACCCAAACAGGTAAAATTCTCCAATATAATGGAAGGGTAAACGAAAGTTCAATCACGAGACGTAGGATTCTCATGCACAATTACACTTACCCAATCAGCGCCTTCGGTCTTCTCTATGTATGCTTCTGATGTCTTCCTGTCTGCTGTTGCACTGATTCCGCATCGCGCAGCTTCCGGCTCGATTCAAGCTTTATTTAACAAATCTTCCAAGTCGAACTCAAGTTCGTATCAACCTGGAACTTCTTCGTGATGTTCCTGTTCTGTCCAATGCACGCGAATCGTCCCCATCTCAAGGGAGTTCTAAATTCGATAGAGTTCAGAGGTCTCCGGGAAGAAGAGATAGAATTTTTTTTTTTGGCTGCCTGTCGCGACGGCCGCGACCTGGTTCCGGACACCAGCCGGAAAAAACCCTGGTGAAAATTGTGAAAGCATCTGTAAACAGGTCCAGCAGTGGAAGCTACAGCATTCATCCGGCTCGACATCGCATCAATATCGGAACTCCGCAGTGTTCCTAAGTATCGTCAATTCTTCATTTGCTTTCCTTATTCCTGTCATCGAGCGGTAGGCTACATTTTACCAGCTACATCAATTTATCCTCATTCTTTCTCAAGTGCTACATGATTGGATGTGTTGAGTCTCTTTCTGTTGCTTTTTCTGAATGGGCTTACGCATGGTCTAACGTTACTTCTCTGTAAGGTGAATTTTGTATCATTTGGTGTTTAACAATTGCAAAGTTCGCAGTGGCTTTGGAATTTATAGAGATTGTTTATTTCGAGTGTCAAGAGTGATAATCTCCCTTAATTGCTAATTGGCAGCTTCATTCAGTCGAGCATTGTTCTACGGATATTAAATCTTGTGCTGAAGCTGCGTTACATATCTCCTCGATCTCGTGATTCTGTTTTGAAGGTCAGTACGTTCGATAATCACGGCGGCTGTCACTCATCGATTTCGGTCGAAAAATTCGTCTTTCATTGAAACATTATATCTCATCATCAGGTCGGTCTCCCACAGTATCAGTCAAAAGATTAGTTTACTGCATACCACCCTGAGGGTGGTTCGAGTGTCGGCAGTACTGTTAGAAGTCCCGTGTGAGTCCATATCATTCTTTCATCATTAAAACGCACTCTGAAACTGAATGTAACCTGACTGGATGAAACTATCGGCCCCAATTCCATGGAATCTTGGGGGAGAATGAAATCGTTCCATAGAATCTGGCTTCCTCATTAAAGGTAAATTACTTTAGCGTTGTTGCAATATCTAAGTAAGCCCATGTGAACGAGGGACCACTTTGCCACAGAACGTAATCCAATTCTTGATAAAATGACAAATCACTTCGAGCAATCTGTTTTTATGGGATCGTTCTGTAGTGTCTAAGCATAAGTGTTGTGGTATTCCATTGCGCAGTTCGTACAGACCAGTGGTCAAACAAGCTGCTTGGCAGTCAAATGGCTTTGATCGCTCGAATTAATAGTTCTCCTACAATGCCCACAAAAAAAATAAATAAATAAATCGCAAATTTAGTCATCGTATCAAAGAACAGGTCTACTTGGCTTATTGGTGCCTGATCATTATTTCACAGAAAGTAAGCACCTGGGGTGGCTCCTTTTTATATTTAAAAGCTTGTGATTCAGCTTAATGTCATTTCTCAATTTTGTTGGTTTTCCAAGGTATGCTATTGTATCCAGTCTTAATTTGCACTGTTGCATTTATTGTGATGCATGTCATGCGCGACCTTATCAAACAGCTTGAGGTGAGAATCTAGTTTCATGGTTCGACCCTCAATTTGGGTGTTCCGGTTTTTATCCAACGTAAGAATTAAGACCGAATCAATTCGTCATCCCTTGTTGGTAGAATTGCAATACAGATTGGGAGTCTTTGTTTTGAGCATTAAGGAATTTTAATTCAAACCTTTTCCAATGCGGATTGAGTGTGGTAAATTTTGGAAATGGGCATCTGTCTCTGCGCGTGACCCTCTGCCTCATCCTTCGTGAATGTGCAGCTCTCAGTGGCCCCATCAAAATGATATCCATACCTTACCTCCACAGCTTAAAGCAGATGGAACGTTCCAATTACAAGCATGGGCGTTGGTCATCTGTGGGCACTTCATAAATGCAGCCTTCAGCCACAACCACAATTCATTTGCAGTTTTCATGGTCTCATCAAAGCAGTGTCCTAAGTTTACAGAAGTGGGTGCTCTCGCTGCATGCTTGCCTTGTTCGTGGCCTGATTGAGGTATGAGATGTGAACTGTAGTTGGATATTATTATTGCCGGCATAGCATGGGTTTCTAATGTTAAATGTGCAAGGTGTGTGTTCATTGCAAATTATTCGTCATAATGATTGCAATGTTCTTCCGAAGTAGTCAAATCTTTACAAATACTATGCCATGTTTTCTCATCCACTCGCAGTGGATATCTTGCGTGCCACTCGGCACTAAGGTCTCATGCTGCCCAGCCATCACAAATAATGCGCATATCCACCTCACGTCCACTCGCAGGGGCTCGTTCACATGCGATACACTAGCGCCAAGGTCACGTGCTGCCTCGCTGGCTGGCCTTTATGGATACTACAGGCGTATCCGTATCTCGGCCACTCGAAGCGGCACAGCTCACCAGCACTTGGCTACCATTTGGTTATGGGAATGCATTGCCCAGCTGGCGAGTAGTCCCAAATCCTACTCGTGTATCTACCTCACGTCCACAAGCAGTGGCCATGCTCTCGTATTTAGACGATTGTTGAAACAGTAAGTATCTATATTGGTAAGTTAGCACGCTAGTGCTTGCTACCTTTTTCTGGGAACATTTTGCCTAGCTGACCAGCAGTCATGGGTACTACCCCAATATCTACCTCATCCTCTCGCAACGGCAATGCTAGTGCATTTAGATGATTGTGTCAGTGAGAATTTATATGGGTAAGTTATCTCAGATACTAGCAGTGGCACTGCTCATACATTTGGATCAGGGTTGCGGTGAGGAGTTTCATTGGTTTGTGCTTTAAGGACTTAATTTTGACTCAACCTCTCCTATGCTGATTTAAATGTGCTAAATTTGGAAATCATGGGCGTCTGTCTGCACGTGGCCCTTTGCCTAAACCACAGTTTATGTGCAGCTTTTAGTTGCCTCATCAAACTGGTATCTGTACCTTACTTCAAGGTTGGTGGTGGTTTTGCTTGTACCCATTCATGTTCATATTACATTTAAGTATCCATTAAACTAGGAGTTGGGGGATGCATAATTGCAAAAGTCTGAATCTGGATCGTTTTCAAGTTATAAATGTGCGCGATTTGCATTGGTAAGTGGATGGTCATTCATTGTTGAATTCCGTGTCCATGACAAAGCACCAATTAAAGTTAGCATAGCATTTGAATGATCTGACATCATTTTCTCTTTTGCTTGGCATGGCTCAGCTTACAAGTGATAATCTTACACCATGGTCTCATTCTACCCACTCATGACACTCATTCAAGTTCCGAGTGCTACATCCGCAGCTCCATGCAGTCGGGAAGTTCCAATTTACAAGCATAGATGTTGGTCATTAGCAGGTACTGCTGAATGCAGCCCAAAGTTTCAACCATAATCATCATGCAGTTTGCGTGAACTCCTCTAAGCGGCGTCCTAAGCTTTCATAAGGTGGTCCTACTTGCAGTGGCGCAGCTCACTAGTGCATTGCGTGCGTTTCAGTTATGGGTGCTCATCGCCTCGCCGGCAAACATTCACGGATCCTGCATGCGTATTCACCTCACGCTCACTCGTAGTAGCGCCGTTCACTTGCAGTTCGGTCATAGGCATATTTTGCCCCGCCGGCAAACATTCACGAATATTGCAAGCGTATCCACCTCACGACCACTCGCTGTGGCGCATCTCTCTGGCGCTTAGCTAGCGCTTCGGCTATGGGTGCGCTTTGCCTGGCTGGCAAACATTCGTGGATACTGCACGCATATCCACCTCACGGCCACTCGCTGTGGCGCATCACTCTGGCGCTTAGCTAGCGCTTCGGCTATGAGTGCACTTTGCCTGGCTGGCAAACATTTGCGGATACTACACGCGTATCCACCTCACGGCCACTCGCGTGGCGCATCACTCTGGCGCTTAGCTAGCGCTTCGGCTATGAGTGCTCGTTGCCTGGCTGGCAAAGATTTGCGGATACTGCACGCGTATCCACCTCACGGCCACTTGCTGTGGCGCATCACTCTGGCGCTTAGCTAGCGCTTCGGCTATGAGTGCACTTAGCCTGGCTGGCAAACATTCGCGGATACTGCACGCGTATCCACCTCACGGCCACTCACTGTGGCGCATCACTCTGGCGCTTAGCTAGCGCTTCGGCTATCAGTGCACTTTGCCTGGCTGGCAAAGATTTGCGGATACTGCACGCGTATCCACCTCACAGCCACTCGCTGTGGTGCATCACTCTGGCGCTTAGCTAGCGCTTCGGCTATGAGTGCTCTTTGCCTGGCTGGCAAAGATTTGCGGATACTGCACGCGTATCCACCTCACAGCCACTCGCTGTGGTGCATCACTTTCGCGCTTAACTAGCGCTTCGGCTATGAGTGCACTTTGCCTGGCTGGCAAACATTCGCGGATACTGCATGCGTATCCACCTCACGGCCACTCGCTGTGGTGCATCACTCTGGCGCTTAGCTAGCGCTTCGGCTATGAATGCTCTTTGCCTGGCTGGCAAACACTTGCGGATACTGCACGCGTATCCACCTCACGGCCACTTGCTGTGGCGCATCACTCTGGCGCTTAGCTAGCGCTTCAGCTGTGGGTGCTCTTTGCCTGGCTGGCAAACATTCGCTGATACTGCACGCGTATCCACCTCACGGCCACTTGCTCTGGCGCATCACTCTGGCTCTTAGCTAGCGCTTTGGCTATGAGTGCTCTTTGCCTGGCTGGCAAACACTTGCGGATACTGCACGAGTATCCACCTCACGGCCACTTGCTGTGGCGCATCTCTCTGTCGCTTAGCTAGCGCTTCGGCTATGAGTGCGCTTTGCCTGGCTGGCAAACATTCGTGAATACTGCACGCATATCCACCTCACGGCCACTCGCTGTGGCGCATCACTCTGGCGCTTAGCTAGCGCTTCGGCTATGAGTGCACTTTGCCTGGCTGGCAAACATTTGCGGATACTACACGCGTATCCACCTCACGGCCACTCGCGTGGCGCATCACTCTGGCACTTAGCTAGCGCTTCGGCTATGAGTGCTCTTTGCCTGGCTGGCAAAGATTTGCGGATACTGCACGCGTATCCACCTCAAGGCCACTTGCTGTGGCGCATCACTCTGGCGCTTAGCTAGCGCTTCGGCTATGAGTGCACTTAGCCTGGCTGGCAAACATTCGGGGATACTGCACGCGTATCCACCTCACCGCCACTCGCTGTGGCGCATCACTCTGGCGCTTAGCTAGCGCTTCGGCTGTGAGTGCACTTTGCCTGGCTGGCAAAGATTTGCGGATACTGCATGCGTATCCACCTCACAGCCACTCGCTGTGGTGCATCACTCTGGCGCTTAGCTAGCGCTTCGGCTATGAGTGCTCTTTGCCTGGCTGGCAAAGATTTGCGGATACTGCACGCGTATCCACCTCACAGCCACTCGCTGTGGTGCATCACTTTCGCGCTTAACTAGCGCTTCGGCTATGAGTGCACTTTGCCTGGCTGGCAAACATTCGCGGATACTGCACGCGTATCCACCTCACGGCCACTCGCTGTGGTGCATCACTCTGGCGCTTAGCTAGCGCTTCGGCTATGAATGCTCTTTGCCTGGCTGGCAAACACTTGCGGATACTGCACGCGTATCCACCTCACGGCCACTTGCTGTGGCGCATCACTCTGGCGCTTAGCTAGCGCTTCAGCTGTGGGTGCTCTTTGCCTGGCTGGCAAACATTCGCTGATACTGCACGCGTATCCACCTCACGGCCACTTGCTCTGGCGCATCACTCTGGCTCTTAGCTAGCGCTTTGGCTATGAGTGCTCTTTGCCTGGCTGGCAAACACTTGCGGATACTGCACGAGTATCCACCTCACGGCCACTTGCTGTGGCGCATCACTCTGGCGCTTAGCTAGCGCTTCGGCTATGAGTGCACTTAGCCTGGCTGGCAAACATTCGCGGATACTGCACGCGTATCCACCTCACGGCCACTCACTGTGGCGCATCACTCTGGCGCTTAGCTAGCGCTTCGGCTATCAGTGCACTTTGCCTGGCTGGCAAAGATTTGCGGATACTGCACGCGTATCCACCTCACAGCCACTCGCTGTGGTGCATCACTCTGGCGCTTAGCTAGCGCTTCGGCTATGAGTGCTCTTTGCCTGGCTGGCAAAGATTTGCGGATACTGCACGCGTATCCACCTCACAGCCACTCGCTGTGGTGCATCACTTTCGCGCTTAACTAGCGCTTCGGCTATGAGTGCACTTTGCCTGGCTGGCAAACATTCGCGGATACTGCATGCGTATCCACCTCACGGCCACTCGCTGTGGTGCATCACTCTGGCGCTTAGCTAGCGCTTCGGCTATGAATGCTCTTTGCCTGGCTGGCAAACACTTGCGGATACTGCACGCGTATCCACCTCACGGCCACTTGCTGTGGCGCATCACTCTGGCGCTTAGCTAGCGCTTCAGCTGTGGGTGCTCTTTGCCTGGCTGGCAAACATTCGCTGATACTGCACGCGTATCCACCTCACGGCCACTTGCTCTGGCGCATCACTCTGGCTCTTAGCTAGCGCTTTGGCTATGAGTGCTCTTTGCCTGGCTGGCAAACACTTGCGGATACTGCACGAGTATCCACCTCACGGCCACTTGCTGTGGCGCATCTCTCTGTCGCTTAGCTAGCGCTTCGGCTATGAGTGCGCTTTGCCTGGCTGGCAAACATTCGTGAATACTGCACGCATATCCACCTCACGGCCACTCGCTGTGGCGCATCACTCTGGCGCTTAGCTAGCGCTTCGGCTATGAGTGCACTTTGCCTGGCTGGCAAACATTTGCGGATACTACACGCGTATCCACCTCACGGCCACTCGCGTGGCGCATCACTCTGGCACTTAGCTAGCGCTTCGGCTATGAGTGCTCTTTGCCTGGCTGGCAAAGATTTGCGGATACTGCACGCGTATCCACCTCAAGGCCACTTGCTGTGGCGCATCACTCTGGCGCTTAGCTAGCGCTTCGGCTATGAGTGCACTTAGCCTGGCTGGCAAACATTCGGGGATACTGCACGCGTATCCACCTCACCGCCACTCGCTGTGGCGCATCACTCTGGCGCTTAGCTAGCGCTTCGGCTGTGAGTGCACTTTGCCTGGCTGGCAAAGATTTGCGGATACTGCATGCGTATCCACCTCACAGCCACTCGCTGTGGTGCATCACTCTGGCGCTTAGCTAGCGCTTCGGCTATGAGTGCTCTTTGCCTGGCTGGCAAAGATTTGCGGATACTGCACGCGTATCCACCTCACAGCCACTCGCTGTGGTGCATCACTTTCGCGCTTAACTAGCGCTTCGGCTATGAGTGCACTTTGCCTGGCTGGCAAACATTCGCGGATACTGCACGCGTATCCACCTCACGGCCACTCGCTGTGGTGCATCACTCTGGCGCTTAGCTAGCGCTTCGGCTATGAATGCTCTTTGCCTGGCTGGCAAACACTTGCGAATACTGCACGCGTATCCACCTCATGGCCACTTGCTGTGGCGCATCACTCTGGCGCTTAGCTAGCGCTTAAGCTGTGGGTGCTCTTTGCCTGGCTGGCAAACATTCGCTGATACTGCACGCGTATCCACCTCACGGCCACTTGCTCTGGCGCATCACTCTGGCGCTTAGCTAGCGCTTTGGCTATGAGTGCTCTTTGCCTGGCTGGCAAACACTTGCGGATACTGCACGAGTATCCACCTCACGGCCACTTGCTGTGGCGCATCACTCTGGCGCTTAGCTAGCGCTTCAGCTGTGGGTGCACTTTGCCTGGCTGGCAAACATTTGCGGATACTGCACGCGTATCCACCTCACGGCCACTCGCTGTAGCAAGATTCACGCTTCAGCCATAGTCCCAGCAGAAAGTGTCTATATGCATATGTATCCGCAAATACATGCAACTTACCACTCGCTGTGGTCATTTTTTAGCTTTACGCTAGCGCCTTTGTATAGGAGCATGACACTAAGCGACGGTATTTCAGGTACTTTGCTTGTGTTGACTTCCTTATCCACTAGCAGTGTTGCCTCATCTGCGGCTTGTGCAAATGCTTGTTTATTCTAATACATATTTGTCTTCCAGCGCTATCCACCTTGATGACTCTTCAGTCCTGCAGATTCTCTTTTGGGGATGGCTTCGCCCCTGCCTGCTACCCAGGCAGATCAGCACCTCTCCTCGCTTGAGGGTCCTCGAGGACGCAGTCATCGCCAAATCCTGAATTTCTTGTCATTGCATTGTCAATAAATCTCTTTCCTTAAAATCCGGAGTCTTTGTGATTGAAATGGAAGTGTAAACGAAAGTTCAATCACGAGACGTAGGATTCTCATGCACTCTCATGCACAATTACACTTTGTTATGTATGATAATTTTGTACAGCATTATATTCCATTTGTAAATGAAGTTTGTTACATGCTGTTTTGCTGCCTTGCTGGTCAGCTATATTTATTTTGTTCATTGGCACCCTCTGGTGGCGTGTATTTGTAAAATCATTAAGAAAAGTCTAGTAATTTCTAGAAGCTTCTGGCACTTTCCTGCTTGGAGGGGGCGGAATTTCCCTAGAATCCTGTGGATCTTTCTGGAAGGTTGCTAGACTATAAAAAGGCTGTGATTTTAAGCACAGCAGACGGACAACAAAGAGAGAGACAGCAGAAGAGAGCAGACCAGAGTTTTGTTTTGGCAACAGTCAAATAGTGGCAGAGTGTTATTAGAGAATTTAAATGGTGGATAATTTTGTACAACTTTTTTTATTAAAGAATAAATTTGTTTTAGTCGTACTTTCCAGTTTTCTTTGTTGTGATTTTTTCCAAGTCATAACAAATTGGAGGTTCCACCGAGATTGGATTCACCGAAGATTATTATTTTAAATCTTTTGACAAGTTTAAAAACCAGCAATCATGACTTTTGATGTGGAAAGTTTTTTGAAAACTCCAACCCGGGAATTAATTGTGCTGGCAAAGAAGAAGGACTTGCTACAAATAGCCTCAACCCTTGGATTATCTGATGTGAAGTCATCAATGAAGAAACAAGAAATATTCAACATTTTGGTGCAACATTTAATCAATGAAGATATCTTTGGGGAAGAAGCAGCAGAATTAATTAAAGCTGTGGAAGTGCCTGCAACGGAGCTGCAAAGACTTGAATTTCAGCTACGCCTGAAAGAGCTGGAAGAGAGAAGGTTGGAAAGGGAGAAGGAAAGAGAACTGGAGGAAAGAAGGATGGAGAAAGAAATGCAAGAAAGAAGGTCAGAAAGGGAGAGAGAACTAGAAGAAAGAAGATTGGAGAAACAACTAGAAGAAAAAAGAATGCAGTACGAATTGGAAATGAAGAGAATAGAAGCAGGTACTGTTCCAAAATCATTTGGACTTTCTGATCATTTTGATGTGGTTATGCATATCAGACTTGTTCCTCCTTTCTTAGAAAATGATGTTGACCAATACTTTACCCATTTTGAAAAAATTGCTGAAAATTTGAAATGGCCGAAAGAGCATTGGACAATGATGTTACAAAGTGTTCTTACTGGTAAAGCAAGAAAAATCTATAACCAGTTATCTGTCCAACAGTGTGCTGATTATGATTTTGTTAAATCTGCCATTCTGAAGGGTTATGAATTGGTCCCCGAGGCTTACAGGCAAAAATTTTGGAATTCTCGCAAGGAAGCCAGTCAAACTCATGTTGAATTTGGCAGGGTAAAGGAACAGTTGTTTGATCAGTGGTGTAATTCCATGAAAGTTGAAAAAGATTTTGATACAATGAGGCAACTTATTCTGGTTGAGGAATTCAAAAGGTGTGTCCAGCCTGATATTAAGATTTTCCTTGAGGAAAAACAAGCCAATACTTTGCAAGATGTTTCTACCCTAGCTGATAGTTATGCATTGACTCACAAGTCTTCTTTTGTCCAAAAATCCACTTTTTCAAAATTTCAAAGCAAGTTTTAGTCTAAGACTTCTTCTAATAACGCTTCTAATGATTCTAAGGCCACTTCTGAGAGGAAACCTTCCAGTGAGAATAAATCCTCTGATTCTTTACCCTCTGTGTCTTGCCAATACTGCAAAAAGCAAGGTCACCTTATTTCTGAGTGTTATGCTCTCAAGAAAAAACAACAACGAGAAGAAACCAAGCCAACTGCTTTGACAAAGAGAGAATCTCTTGTATCAATGGTCAGTTCACCTGATCTTCTACCTTCTGTGTCTGATTCTGTTATGGAGGGTTTTGAGCCATTCATCACTGATGGTTTGGTCTCACTTTCACATGATTTTTCCTCGTCTGCTCCAGTTCGAATTTTAAGGGATACTGGGTCTTCCCAATCTCTTATTCTTGCAGATATTCTGCCTTTTTCGGACAAATCGTCTACTCAGGCTGATGTCCTTATTCAAGGAGTAGAATGTGGTTTTACAAGTGTACCTCTCCATAATGTTCATCTCAAATCAGACTTAGTCTCTGGACCTGTTACTGTTGGTGTTAGGTCTTCTCTTCCTTTCAAAGGCATTCATTTGCTTCTTGGTAATGATCTTGCTGGGGATAAGGTTGTGCCCTTCCCTATTGTAACTGACACTCCTGTGATTCATCAAGAATCTGACTCTATAGAGGAGGAAATTCCAGACCTCTATCCTTCATGTGCAGTTACTCGTTCTATGGCCAAAAAGGCTATTCAAAATGATGCTGACCTGGACTTTAACCTGGCTGACACCTTCATTGGGCAGTCTTTTCATCAGGAACCATCCAGTCCTGAGATGTCTGGGAAATCTTCAGACTTGTCCTTGTCAGGTCATTCTAATGACATTTTGTCTTGAAAACAACTTATTCATGAGCAACAACAAGCTCGTGATCTAGGGCATCTTCTACCACAGGCTGCAAGTGAACAAGAGGCTACTCAAGTTCCTGTCTGTTTTTACTACAAAAATGGTGTGCTTATGAGAAAGTGGCGTCCACCTGATGTTCCTGCAGATGAAGAGTGGATGATCACCCATCAAATTGTTCTTCCAAAGTCTTATTGTCAAGAAACTCTTAGTCTGGCCCATGACAATCCTATGTCAGTTCATTTGGGTATCAAGAAAACCCTTCAACGGGTCAGAAACCACTTCTTCTGGCCGTCCATGAGGTCTGATGTGCAGGAATACTGCAAATCCTGTCATACTTGTCAAATGGTTGGGAAGCCGAACCAGAATATTCCAAAGGCTCGAATTAAGCCCATTCCCGCTTTTGAAGAACCTTTCAGTCGGATCATCATTGACTGTGTTGGACCATTGCAGAAGACTAGATCTGGCTGTGAGTACTTACTGACTATCATGTGTGCTTCCACCCGGTTTCCTGAGGCAATTCCACGTCGTAATATCAAGGCGAAGACTATCATCAAGGCTCTAACCAAGTTTTTCTGCTAAGTTAGTCTTCCTAAGTCTATTCAGTCTGATCAAGGATCAAAATTTTATGTCTGGCATATTTCAACAAGTTATGCATGAGCTTGGTATTAAACAATACAGGTCATCAGCTTACCATCCTGAGAGTCAAGGTGCTTTGGAGAGGTTCCATCAAACCCTGAAGAACATGATAAGAACCTACTGCCTTGACACAGTGAAAGATTGGGATGAAGGTGCCCATCTTCTTCTGTTTGCTGCCTGTGAAGCTGTTCAGGAGTCTCTTAGGTTCAGTCCTTCAGCTCGTTTTTGGGCATACAGTCCGTGGACCTTTGAAGCTTCTGAAGGAAAAGTTTCTGGCCGAAGATGATGTCCCAATGAACTTGCTTCAGTATGTCTCTGACTTCCGCAATCGTCTCTGTAAGGCCTGTGACTTTGCTAAGTCAAATCTCAAAGAAGCTCAGGGCAAAATGAAAGCCAGATATGACCTTCATTCAAAAGATAGAAGTTTTAAAACTGGTGACAAAGTTCTTGTACTTTTGCCAGTTCCTGGAAACCCTCTAAGAGCCCGATTTCGGCCCTCACACTGTCCTCAAAAAGGTCAGTGATCTAAATTACAAAATTTCAACTCCTGGAAGGAGGAAACAAAAACAAATGTGTCACATCAACATGCTAAAAGAATACATTGATAGAGACACTCAGCAAAAGCCAGTCAATGTGGTAAATACAGTTGAACTGGAAAATTTCAAAGAAGATTGTGACTGCCCCTTAGAAAGTGAACCTGGTCCAGTCAAACTTGAAAATTCAGACATTCTTCAAAATATTGACACCAAGTTGTCCCACCTGGACCCTTTTCAACAACAGCAGCTAAAGCAGCTCATATTTGAATATCGTCACATATTCCCTGACGTTCCATCAAGGACTGATTTGGTTTACCATGATGTCATCCTACAAGATGATGCCAAGCCTGTAAAACAGCATCCCTACAGAATGAATCCAGAGAAGCGGAAATACCTTAAACAGGAAGTCAAATATCTGCTTGAAAATGACTTTGTTGAACCAAGTTACAGTGACTGGAGTTCTCCGTGCATCCTAGTTCCCAAACCCAATGGAACATATAGAATGGTGACAGACTACAGGAAAGCGAACGCTCTATCAAAAACGGACTCATATCCTATTCCCAGGATTGATGACTGCATTGACAAAGTTGGAGGGTCAAAGTATGTCACAAAATTTGATCTCCTCAAGGGCTTCTGGCAGATCCCTCTAACAGATAGAGCAAAAGAGATCTCTGCCTTTGTCACACCAGATGGATTATACCAATATAAGGTCCTGCCATTTGGAATGAAAAATTCTCCGGCCACCTTCCAACGTCTGGTGAACAGACTACCAGGACTACCAGGATGTGAGGCCTATATCGACGACATAATCATCACCAGCGACACCTTCCAAGAGCACCTCACCTACATCAGAAACTTCTTTCAGAGAGTGAGTGATGCCAAGCAGACTATCAACCTTGTTAAAAGTGACTTTATTAAAGCTACAGTTGTTTACTTAGGTCATGTTGTAGGACAGGGTCAAGTCAAACCAGTTGATGCAAAAGTCAAAGTTGTCACTGAATTTCCTGAGCCAAAGGAAAAGACAGCTCATGAGATTTCTAGGGATGGCTGGCTACTACAGAAAATTCTGTAAAAAATTCTCTATCATCTCTGAACCTTTGACAAATTTACTGAAGAAAAATGCAAAATTTGTTTGGGATGAAAAATGTCAAAATTCATTTGACCAGCTGAAAGCTATTCTCAAAATTGCACCAGTTCTCTTATCTCCCAATTTCAAAAAGAGGTTCAAGTTGGCAGTTGATGCCAGTGACATTGGTGCAGGTGCAGTTTTACTGCAAGAAGACACTGATGGAGTAGATCATCCTGTTTGTTACTTTTCCAAAAAGTTTCATAAACATCAGAAAAACTACTCAACAATTGAAAAAGAATGTTTGGCACTTGTTTTGGCTTTACAACATTTTGAAGTCTATTTGACTTGTTCAGCTACTTCCATCAAGGTCTTCAGTGATCACAATCCCCTCACATTCTTGCATAAGATCAAAAACAAGAATCAAAGATTACCGAGATGGAGTTTGCTTTTGCAAGAGTACGATTTGGATATTTCCCACATCAGGGGAAAAGATAATGTAATCCCAAATACACTTTCACGCATGTAATTTTATTTCTTTATTTGATTGTGAAAAATGTGATTTTACTTTTCTATTTGATTGTGAGACTTACACTGGTGGTTATGTATATGATTGTTATCATGATCAATGATACGTTTGTGTAAAGTTCAATATTGTTCTGATTATAAAACTGTGTTAATTTTAACAAAAGAAAGCTTTTAGAAAACCTTTTCTTAAAGAGGGGAGGTGTTATGTATGATAATTTTGTACAGCATTATATTCCATTTGTAAATGAAGTTTGTTACATGCCGTTTTGCTGCCTTGCTGGTCAGCTATATTTATTTTGTTCATTGGCACCCTCTGGTGGCGTGTATTTGTAAAATCATTAAGAAAAGTCTAGTAATTTCTAGAAGCTTCTGGCACTTTCCTGCTTAGAGGGGGCGGAATTTCCCTAGAATCCTGTGGATCTTTCTGGAAGGTTGCTAGACTATAAAAAGGCTGTGATTTTAAGCACAGCAGACAGACAACAAAGAGAGAGACCGCAGAAGAGAGCAGACCAGAGTTTTGTTTTGGCAACAGTCAAATAGTGGCAGAGTGTTATTAGAGAATTTAAATAGTGGATAATTTTTTGTACAACTTTTTTTTATAAAAGAATAAATTTGTTTTAGTTGTACTTTCCAGTTTTCTTTCTTGTTATTTTTTCCAAGTCATAACAACTTACCCAATCAGCGCCTTCGGTCTTCTCGATATATGCTTCTGACGTGTTCCTGTCTGCTGTTGCACAGATTCCGCATCTCCCACCGCCTCCCCACCACCACCAACTTCTCGACTCTGGCCTCTTCAGCATCTACTTCATCCGTGTGACCCTTCTGTCCAACGGGGATGGCTTAGCCCCTGCCTGCTACCCAGGCAGATCAGCGCCTCTCCTCGCTTGAGGGTCCTCGAGGACGGAGTCATCGCCAAATCCTGAATTTCTTGTCATTGCATTGTTAATAAATCTCCTTCCTTAAAATCCGGAGTCTTCGTGATTGAAACAACAATTAAAAAAAGAAAAAGAAAAAAATCAGGAAAATTAATCCAAATTTATGTCGCAGAACTACCAAATCCATCATCACACAATTCCTCTCAGATTTATTCTGTGACCCTTTCAAGGCAGCTCCACATTGAATGCTGCTTTTGCTTTCACTCAGCGGCATTAACAATGTTACAGTACTTCAATACCTTACTTCAGTGGCGGTTCTAGAACTGGGGGGGCACAGACACGTCCCCTTATGAGAATTAGGATAGTCCTGGCTAGTTCTCAATCATTTTCCTTTACTGACACATTTTCCAATTATCGTAATTGGCAACTGAAGACACGGTTTCTCTCCACATGCGATCTAACAGTGATGAAATCATGGGGTAAATTCAGTTGCACTGAGAATTGGGGTGAACAAAACATCCATTTTAAACTATCATTCGTCCTGACCCGTTCTCAGTCATTTTCATGATTAACAAAAGGTTCACTCCGAGAGCACTCCACAGTCCACATTTAACAGGTATTGCTTGTTCTCCGCGATTAGGTAAGACAACAATCATTCATCTGGATGCGTATTTGCTTAATTTAAATCAATGTTTAGAGGATTATAAATTATTTAAAGACATTACTCTAAGCATGTAGAAATGATCTTAACTAATTATAGGCCTACTTATTTTGCCTTTCATCTTGTTTCAGATGTCCATCATTTGTTGGTACAAATAAAGCGACTGTACCATGAAAAGAGTTCATGCTCATTTATGATGGACATATTTGTGCTCCTGAACTAAACTTCCCAAGATGCCTACAGTGAAGTGCTCCCTCCCTAACTGTGACTACGAGACCACAGACGCCGAGTCTGTTGTGATCGCGGCACTGTTGACTGCACACACAACAGTCCACACTACACCTCCCTCCGTCTCTGCCAAAGTCAAACGAGTCAAGAGACCCAGCATCTCCTCTGCAGGCTCGAGTAAGGACTGATCGTACTTCATCTCAAGATGGAAAGACGATGTCGAGGCAACCAAAATCACAGGCAAAGACCTCATTTTACAGCTCCTCGAGTGCTGTGATGAAACACTTCGCAGAGACTTAACAAGAACAGCTGGTGGTTCACTGACAGACAAGACAGAAACCGACATCCTCAAGGCGATTCGAGACCTGGCCGTACGAGAAGAGAACACCATGGTTGCTCGTGTTACTCTCCACAGCAGACACAGGACTGCGATGAGACTGTCCGCTCCTTCGATGCCAGACTCGGGGGACAAGCAGGTGTTTGCAAGTTCTTTACAACATGTCCAGCTTGCAACCAGGAGGTAAATTACACCGAAGCAATCCTTCGTGACGTGCTCACTCGTGCACTAAACAACTCTGACATTCAACTGGACCTCCTTGGAGACAAAAATCAGGACATGAACCTCGAGCAGGTGTTCCAGTTTGTCGAAGCAAAAGAAGCTGGCCAGAGATCTGCCTCACGACTCCTTGTTTTGCAGGGCGCCGAGGCTATTGGCAGTAGCTACCATCGTGGCAAGAAAACTCCTCCAGATCAACCCAAGAGACCAGATACCCAGAGTGACATCTGCATCTACTGTGGAAAAAGGGGATATAGTGTACGAGCATCTCTAAAGGTCAGAAGTAAAGAAAGCACCGCCTATGGTCACACATGCAACTACCGTTTAAGAAAGAACCATTTCGAGCCAGTCTGTCGAAGCACAGACAAACAAAGACGAGAAGGTCCCTCAAAAAACATCTCATGAACATGAGGGTACGATATTTGATTCTCTATGTGCCGCAAGTAGTTCTGAAAACAACCAAGGCTACAAGTCTTTAACCTTAGCTCACCATCTGTATGACTAACTGTCGGACACATGGACAAGGGAACCATCTCGTCCCCAACCCTACATCAAGCTGACAATGAAGGTCTTCCAGGAAGATTACAAGCAACTCTGTTTTGGAGACATACTGAAGTCCAACTCCATAACAAGTTCTATCGTTGTCATGGCTGACACTGGCTGCCAAAGCTGTGTTGCTGGGATCAAAGTTTTGCACAAGCGAGGACTCAAGACTTCTGACCTCATCCCGGTAACACTGAAGATGCACGCCACTAACAACAAGGGCATCACCATCCTTGGAGCTGTCATTATGGGTCTATCAGGTTGAGACACCCACGGTCAACCAGTCGAAACCTGCCAACTTTTGTATGTCACAGATAAATCAGACAAATTTTTCCTCTGCAGAGAAGGCTGCATCTCCCTTGGAATGATCACAGACAACTTCCCCACCATTGGTGAAGTCAGCGGTAGTATGAACGCAGCAACTTCTTCAGGTGACAACACAACATGTCAGCTAAAGGACCAAGTTAAAGTGTAATGTGAGTGCCCATGATGAACATTGCCACCACCTATGCCAACTACATTAGCCTATCCTGCAACAGAAGAAAATCGCCAGAAACTGGCACTGCATCTCCTCGACCTGTACAAGTCCAGCACCTTCAACTCCTGTGAGCACCAGGCTCTTTCACTGATGGAGGGCCCTCCTATGAAGCTGATGGTGGACCCCAATGCCACACCTGTAGCTCATCACACACCAGTACCGGTACCCCTTCACTGACAGGACGCTGTCAAGGCCGGCTTAGATCAAGACGTCAGACTGGGCATAATTGAGCCCGTGCCAGTAGGTCAGCCAGTCACATGGTGCCACAGGATGGTCATATGCCCTAAGAATAATGGTCAGCCCCGCCGCACTGTTGATTTTCAAGCTCTCAATGCACATGCGATGAGGGAAACACATCACACCCAATCCCCATAAATTATGACATAATAATCCCCAAAACGTAGCAAAACTGTACAACGGATCCACCATTGTCTCATTGCTCATAATGACTGAGCACCAGGGTGAGCAAGCGTTAGATACAACATTTTATCCCATGTTCTGCGTGATACAACCCATTAGATACAGGTCTAGCGTTACACACGTGCAATCTTTTTATATGGTCTATGCGCATGATATAGCTATCGGGATTGATCAGATTTCGTTCACTGGCAAACAGGGTAACATTACCAATCTTCCTGCTGATAACCGCTGACCATCACTAGCGTTGGATTCTGCGGTTCGTTCGAATCAATGGGATGAATAATTTGCTAGCAAGCAAGCCATCGCTTTTGCCATTATATTACTAAGTTAAACAAGTCCTTGTTATCATGCAAAACTAAAAATTATTAATTTAATGGCGAAAAGCCATGTGAAAAGCATGGTAGCAAGGTAATTATTCATCCTACGGGCTCAAATAGATGGCCCGTAGAACTAGCGGTTCTCTTAAGTTTTCCAAATAGTATGATGCTGACATTTATGAGATAAACAGGATCTCAAATTCGTGAGCCCGAGATGTCAAATTTATGAAACTCCAGTGGTAATTTTTGTTTAACGTTATTCCTTGACGAAGGCGTGGCATAAACGAAAGTTGCTACTCTCGTCTCATACATAATTCAATATCTTGGGCTCACTCATTAGAGATCCTCAATTTATACTTAAATGCCAAGCTATAGAATGAACTTTAGCGTTCATTCATAGACACCTGACTCCATTTAATTCAGAAACTCTGTGGGAAAGATGCTAAAGTGTATTGAACTAGCTAGATTGCTACTTACAGTAGCCTTCACCATTTAGTGCAACACACACGAAGAATTGATGGGAGTGATGCAGGCAGACGAGACATTTAGCTAAGGTCAATGTCAATGGTATGGCCCACTTCAAGCTAGTATCTCACTGAGTGGCGAATGCTAAAAATGTAGCGAATTTTGGATTTGCCAACTTTTCTGATGAAAGTTGGCGAAAATCTGGATAGACCTAGGAGTCATTGCGACATTTAGCAACGTTTAGCGTCAGTTAGCAACATTTGCATAACTGCGAAAGAAAAGGAAATGGCTTTCTAGAATATGAAAATGAACTCTTTGCTAGCCGAAAAACAGTTTGCAAACTCTTTGACAATCTTGATGAAACCTTGATGGTATCCTCACAAAACCCAAAATTTGTCTACATTGGTAGCTCTGTTGTACAGTGGTCACTACTTCGCGAACCAAAAACAACTTTAGTGACAGGTGTTACAACCATTTGCAAACGCTTACAACTCTTTTACAAACGCCTGCAACTGTTAGTGACAAAATAAATTTGAAAATTAATTTTGAACACACTCAAAATTTCTTTGCAACAAGAAAAACTGTTTGTGATCTTAAACTTTTAGCGAACTGCTTTGCGCCCTTTCACAAACTCTGACTAAACTCAAAATTCATTACATTCGTCACCATTCACCGCTCAGTGAGATACCAGCTTTAGGGGTGTCTGAAATCGTATTACAAGCCTCAACACCACCCTCTCTTGCCCGAGCAACAGGCTTCAAGGAACAGTCAGTTCCTTATTTTTTCACCAAGTTGAGTGAGCTGTATGACGAGCACAAATTTGAACCCAATGCCATGGGTAATAGATGAAACCGGTGTCTGATCCCCCCCCCCCTCCTTTGACTTTTAACTTTGACTTTAAAAACAATAGGTTGGGGGGTTCAAAACATGTATCCTTATCCTACATTATATTTCTTATATTCATACATGGAAAAGTCTTGTAATAGATTTCACACACCTCTAAAGTGGACCGTACCATTGATATTGACCTGAGCTAAACGTCTCATCTGGCCATTAAGAAGAGGGCCGGGGACACCAGATGCAGGATCCAAAAGTGTTTATTAAAACACCAAACACTAAATGAGAAAGGTAGGCAACAAGCCAGAAATAAAACACCGTGCACAAGCACTGAACCAATGGGGAAACTAAAGTACACTGCACAAGGCAGGGGTACACAAAGGTACACACTCAATGAGTGGCTAAACTAGAAAAAACAAAAACCTGACCTAACAAGACTGACGGAAACACTGGGAGACTTAGACAAAGGGCAGACAAGACTTGGGTGCAGCAAAACACAAGGCTCGGGAATCATACAAAGGAAATAATCGGGAAGGCACAGGAGCAACGATTTCACAATGCAGAGCAGCCAATACAAAGTTTTGTCTTCCTACTGCTTCACTCCTGCCCTCTGAAATACACACGGGAGGAGGCGGGGACTCGGAAGGCAGTCTCGAATGGAAAGATAAACACATGGGATTAATAAACAAATTCACGAGAAATGACTCGAGACAAAACGCTGAGACCATCAATCAAACTAGACGGTTTAGATTGAAGCTGAAGTATACGATCTGAGAATCAGTTGAGAAAGATTGAGTCATTGAGAAAAATTTGAAAAAAGCATCCTGTGTCATGGTTTTGGTTTTTGGTCATGTTTTATGTGCAGGTTTTGTGTTAATGATTATTGTCTTTTATTTATTCTTTTTGGTTTTTGTAACATTCAGGTTTTTTGGTTCATTCTATGTTCAGTTCCATTGCACTTATCTCCCCCATCTTGGGATCTAGTTGGTTCAGTTCGTCTTCCCTGTCTGCGTGCTCACTGACTTCGGGTGATTTAAATGAATTCCGGTGTTTAAAATATTCCTTCGAAATCTCGTTTTTTTCCTTCACCCTTCTGTTCTGATTACTAACAAGACTAACATTTGTATTTTGTATCATAGTCGACTAACACTACTATGTATATGAGATTACTAACTTACTAACGAGCCCTCAAGTTTAATATGTAAAGTTGCACTGTGACTAATTACCTCTCCGCGATCGCCCTGTTCTAATCTCCGCCTCTTATTGAGCCATCCCGGTTCTTTGCTTTGTGTTCAGCGAGAAACTCCCGCACGTGCTTAATTACTCTTACTGTTAAATGTAATAGGCTGTTTGTGTGATTCCCATTCGTATTTTTTCTCTTGCCCATTTCCGCGGCTAGGGTTTCCCTCATGTGATTCTCCCGATGTAATTAGCCTTACTCCCCACACCTGAGCTCTGTATAGCATGTGACCTTTCGTGTGTGTATATTAGGAGTCTTTTCACTCACAGCTCTTGTCAGAACGTTGATCAATACTTCTTTGTGCAGAGCACCTTGTATGCCATTGAATATTGTTTCGCTTCTACTGGATAGTCTGACCTTGATTCTTGCCATAGCTTATTTGTACTGTTTTTGTCTTTCTGGATTTTGACCTATTGTTGTATGACCACAAGTTCTATGTTTGGATGCCCTGTGTATGACCATCGGTTTTGCCCATCGACTCCGACTTTTTGCTTATCGTTTTCGTACCTCTGCCCATCTGTCTTACTGATTCTGACCCCTGCCTGTCTAGTCAATACTGTTTTTGGATTTCGTATTGTGGCTTACCACGTACATGTGGAAATATCGAATGATCTAGTTTCATCATTTATGTGCTGATGTATCGTATGATATAGTATGTATTGCTGTTGTCTCCTTTATTTATTTTTTACTGTTTTCAAATGTTGTATTATATAACCTGATTTCAGCAATATAGTTACCGACAATGCAAGATTATTCATAGAGTTGTGCCAATCTAGTACTTTTGCGCAACTTAAGCAGAATATTGATGCATAAAAAGTGTTTTCTTTTTAAAAACGGTTTGGTACGCAGGTGATCAGTAAGCAAACAAATTTGGCGAGGAGAGTGCAAATTCAGGGAAATAGCGTAGATCAATTCACCTAATTTCATCATGTCAGCAAATATAAAATTAAAGAAGAGACTTGTTTGCTGGCAAGCTGGCTAACTTTATCAGCTAACTCTGTGATATGTTAACACATCCACGGGGCTTTGTTACTCTGCATCATCTGATTCTGTCACCATGTGCACCGAGTGCCTTTTTAGCCAATCTAAATAAAAATCGTGGTTTAGAGTTGATCTTTTTGGACAGTAAACTGTTTGTGTAGAAGTTGTTGTCTCATTGAGTTCATATAGCCTTATAGTAACATGCTCAAGGTAAAGACAGCTTGGGTCACTATAACATGTTTGTAGAAAATGTTTTCCATGTGTTCATGAAGTTCACTGCCACTGTACATTCCTGATACTGATGGTATGTGGAAAACTGGGGTTTAATATACAGGTGTCCTCCTGCTATACATACTAGTGCATAAGTGTGGGAAGACGTCTACACCTTCTTAAACTCACTGAATTGTCTAATTCCCGTCATTTTGGCTTGCTACAGAATTCTAGCTGTGGAATGCCAAATACTTAATTTGATCAAACCTCCTTGAATTAAACTAAGTAGCCTACTTTTACTCCAGTACTGTGTTGAAATCCAAATGAAAGGTACTGAAAGTAGTTCACCTCCAAGTACAATGTTATACTTCCACTCCGTGTCATGTTAATGGAGCCTTAAGATCAAAAAAACATCATACAGAAGACGAAAACACTGACAGGGCACATTTAGTGCAAGATCATTACTTTTATACCTAAACATTAAATAACACCATAAACAGTAACAATAACAATGTAAGCAGTAATTTGAATAAAAATATAGGAACAAACAATATAAATAACTATGAAATAATTACATTATCAATAATAAAAAAATATATATCTATATATCATTAATATCTATAATATAGTTAATATCAGTAATCTAAATAACAAAATATACTGAGTACAAATGAAAACGCACCACTCACGAAATCTGGAATAGCTCCACGGATTGATATGTGAAGTATATTCCTATGATGCATTTGAGATAATGAATGATTTAAGAAGACATGTAAACATCATTCAATTTCATTCACGATAATGTTAATGCGCGAGAGAGGTTTAACTGGTGTAGGGGTCAAACAGGAAAGCCAATAATCAGTCTCAATGATCAGTCTCTGGATAGTGTTCTGAGGGATAGCATTCCACTCCTGAACAAGGGCAACCTCAAGTTCTCGGATGTTGTCCATATGGTGTCGACGTGAAAGACGTCGTCCAATTTTATCCCATAAGTGCTCGATAGGGGAGAGGTCGGGTGACAGAGCTGGCCACTGAAGCCAAGGATGTTCTGCTGTGCAAGGTACTGCATGGACACCCTTGCAGTGTGTGCCCTAGCGTTGTCCTGTTGGAACGTGTGGACATCATGGTGTTGGTTGAAGAACGGCACAACATGGTTCTGCAGCACCTGGTCCCGGTAGTAGATGCCGTTCACCCTTCCTCTGCAGATATGGAGAGGGGTTCTGTGACGGTAGCTTATTCCACCCCACACTATAACGCTGCCACCACCCCAACGGTCTGTTTGAAAGACACAATTGGCGTTATAACGTTCACCACGCCTCCGCCAAACACGTATACGGCCATCTGCGTTCCTTAAGTGAAATCGTGACTTGTCAGAAAAGATGACACCGTGCCATTGTCGTTGTCGCCAATTCTGGTGCCTGTTTGCCCACTGTAGACGCTTGTTTCGGTGACGATCCGTCAATATGGGGCCGAAATAAGGACGTTGTGCACGCAGGCCTGCAGCTCGCAGACGGTTCCGTACGGTGTTGGGGTGAATGAATCCACGTCGTCCTTTGACTTGAGCAGCCGTTCTTGTCGCTGGTAGTGTTCGGTCTCGGACATGATCCCGTACGATCTGACGGTCCTGACGTGCCGTTGTCACACGTTGTTGACCCGGTCAAGGACGGTCCCTGGTGCTCCCCGTTTGCAGAAACCTTTGATGGAGTCTTGCGATCGTTGTGAGTGCGCAGTGTAGTCGTCTGGCAATTTCCCTGGTGCTGGCGCCAATTTGAAGCATGCCTATGGCACGTTCCCGTTCAGGGGCTGTAAGTCACGGCATAGGGTCGACGTTTCACAAGTGTCAGTGAAGAAGTGAAATTTATTCGGATTCACATGCTTTTAAACGCAATGTGTGCTCAAATTCAGAGTGAAATTAATTTTTCCCGTGGTGTGCGTGCAAGATGTTGTGTTTTTGCAAAAAATTGCCTAGCGTTACAGTTAACTTGAAATTCTCGCATTTCTTGCACCTGGCATGTTGGGTGACGTCACTGTAGTGTTGTTGTTGTATAAAAATTATATTGAAGTTCATTTGAACTTAAATATTGACTTTTTTCAAGTGGTGCGTTTTCATTTGTACTCCGTTATAATATAATTAATAACTGATGATTTTATCAGGAACCAGTCGCGAGAACCAAGTAATGCAGTAGATCCAATTTTATTAATAAAGGGGGAGAACCCCCGCAGGCAGAAGGCAAAGGGTACAAAGTCCACACTCCAAAAATCACAATCCATTTGGGCAGAAAAAGAGACAAAAACCAGGGCAGCAATCACAGTACTTGTGGTCGGACAAAAATGGGTTTGGTACACAGGCACAGGTAAATCAGAGAAGCCAAGCCAAAATCCAGTGGTCATAATCCAAACCGTAACCAGGGCAGCAATCATAGAACTTGTGGTCAGGCAGAAAAGGGTCAAAAAACACAGATGCAATGATAAATCCAAAATCACAAAGCCAAAAATCGAAAAGTCAGATGGTCCAGTCAGAAAGGTATCACTGAGAGAACTAGGCGAGAGAAACGTGGTACAAGCAAACTGAGAGAAACGATCTGACACGAAAGTGCTGTGAAAGGACTCCGAATATACACTCCAGGGGAATCACATGCTACACAGAACACAGGTGCTGGAAATGAGACAAATTACAAAGGAGGGAACAAGAGGGAGAACCTAATCACATAAAATAGGCAAAAGCCAAAACGCGGACAGGGATCACAAAACAATCCTATAGACAAACATACGGCTCTGGTTAAGGAGTTCTAAGGTGCATAGATAATGACAGAAGGGACAGCGCGAGCAGGTGCGGAGAATCCACAGAAACGCAGCGGAGAAGATTGGGGAAAGACAAGAGGTGGAGACTAGAACAGGGCGAGTGCTGAGAGCTTGTTAATCAATTGGTAAGTGCAGCTATACAATCCCTTAGTGCTCGTTAGTAAGTTAGTATTACAAAACCCAAAACCAGTGAAGTTGGCACGTTGTGTAAATCGTAAATAAAAACAGAATACAATGATTTGCAAATCCTTTTCAACCTATATTCAATTAAATTCACTGCAAAGACAAGTTACTTAATGTTCGAATAGGTAAACTTTGTAATTTTTTGCAAATATTAGCTCATTTGGAATTTGATGCCTACAACATGTTTCAAAAAAGCTGGCACAAGTGGCAAAAAAGACAGAGAGTTGAAGAATGCTCATCAAACACATATTTGGAACATCCCACAGGTGAACGGGCTAATTGGAAACAGGTGGGTGCCATGATTGGGTATAAAAGCAGCTTCCCTGAAATGCTCAGTCATTCACAAACAAGGATGGGGCGAGGGTCACCACTTAGTGAACAAATGCATGAGCTGATTGTCGAACAGTTTAAAAACAACATTCCTCAACAAGCTATTGCATTAAATAGGGATTTCATCATCTACGGTCTGTAAAATCGTCAAAAGGTTCAGAGAATCTGGAGAAATCGCTGCACGTAAGCGACAAGGTCGAAAATTAACATTGAATGCCCGTGACCTTCGATCCCTCAGGCGGTACTGCATCAAAAACCAACAGCAGTGTGTAAAGGACATCACCACATGGGCTCAGGAACACTTCAGAAAACCACTGTCAATAACTACAGTTTGTCACTACATCTGCAAGTGCAAGTTAAAAGTCTTCAATGCAAAGCGAAAGCCATTTATCAACAGCACCCAGAAACGCCACTGGCTTCGCTGGGCCCAAGCTCATCTAATATGGACTGATGCAAAGTGGAAAAGTGTTCTGTGGTCTGACGAGTCCACATTTCAAATTGTTTTTGGAAATTGTGGACGTTGTGTCCTCCGGACCCAAGAGGAAAAGAACCATCCGGACCGTCATAGGTGCAAAGTTCAAAAGCCAGCATCTGTGATGGTATGGGGGTGTATTAGTGCCCAAGGCATGGGCAACTTACACGTATTTGAAGGCACCATTAATGCTGAAAGGCACATACAGGATATGGAGCAACAGATGTTGCCATCCAAGCAACGTCTTTTTCATGGACGCCCCTGCTTATTTCAGCAAGACAATGCCAAGCCACATTCTGCTCGTGTTACAACAGCATGACTCTGTAGTAAAAGAGTGCGGGTACTAGACTGGCCTGCCTGTAGTCCAGACCTGTCTCCCATTGAAAATGTGTGGCGCATTATGAAGCATAAAATACGACAACGGAGACCCCGGACTGTTGAACAACTCAAGCTGTACATCAAGCAAGAATGGGAAAGAGTTCCACCTGAAAAGCTTCAAAAATTGGTCTCCTCAGTTCCCAAACGTTTACTGAGTGTCGTCAGATGGAAAGGCGATGTAACACAGTGGTAAAAAGGCCCCTGTGCCAAACCTTTTTGCAATGTGTTGCTGCCTTTGAATTCTAGTTAATGATTATTTGCAAAAAAAAAAAAAAGTTTCTCAGTTTGAACATTAAACCTCTTGTCTTTGCAGTGTATTCAATTGAATATAAGTTGAAAAGGATTTGCAGATCATTATATTCTGTTTTTATCTACGATTTACATAACGTGCCAACTTTACTGGTTTTGGGTTTTGTATATACAATGTTAGTTTGTCTTAGTAACTCTAGCAAAATAACAAACTGTTAGTATGGGTTAGTAAAATAGAAAAGCGAGATGAAGGAAGTAAACGAGATTGGAAGGAAGGCTGAAGTCCAGAAACCATTAAATCACTGGAAGAGTGGCACGCAATACCAGGGCTGTGAGCAATTACAAGACAAGAGACCAGACGAGGGAGACAAAGTGCAATGCATGGTAGAAAGCAAAACATGGACCGGAATAAACTATGGTAAAAAGTAAAACATGGAAAAAATAAACTATGACAATGCATTGTAATGTGAATATAGGCCACTGGATGGCAGTATTTACCTTTTTTTTTTATTCAGCTCAGACTGGAGCTTTGTTTAGACATGTCCTGGACATGTCTGGGGCAAGTCCCCGAAAATAAAAAAAAAGAGGTCTGCAAAAGAGTATATAAGGAAAAGAAATGAGACAGTAGTAGTAGGAGAAATTTCAAGGAGAAGGATACATGTGACCAGAGCTGTCATTTCTGTTCAAGACCTGTGAAGTTTCTTTTGTGGATTTTTGCCAGTGTTTGAGTTTTTTTTTCCCTCACCCAGCACATCACCAGGAAACTGAAAATATTTCTGTTTTTTGTATTCAATCTTGGTCTTAGTTGTTAGTTGTTTAGTCGTTATCGTCTTTGTTAAAAATTAAATGTGTTTTAGTTGTTAAAACTGTGTCTGTCATCCCTTGCTGTTGCTGTTGCTGTTGTGTTGTAAATTGTAATAACAAATTGGGGCCATAACAAATTGGGGGCTCAAGGTCCGGGATAGACCATTTTGTGAGTCATTTATTGAAAATCTAACATTTCAAATTGTAAAATTGATTTTTTTAATTGAATACATATATATTGACAACAGCAATGGATGATTTCTTGGCATCACCAACCGTAGGGGTTTTGAAGTCTTTTAAAAAGACAGAACTGTTGGAAATATGCAGACATTTGGAGCTGACAGAGGTAAAACCAGCCATGCGAAAAGCAAGACTGGCTAGAGAGATAGTTGAATATTACATTGATGAAAATGTGTTTGCACCAGGAGATCTGGAACAGTTTCCAGTGGAAAATCCAAATATAGAAATGGAACTTAAATTAAAAATGCTAGAGATTGAAAGGGAGGAAAAAGAAAAACAAAGAGAATTTGAGAGAGAGAAAGAGGAAAGAGCAGAAAGAGAGAGACAGAGACAGAGAGATTTTGAATTCGAGAAGTTGGATAGAGAAGAAAGACTCCAAATGGAGAAACTAAAAATTAAAATTGAAACTAAAAATACATTTTGTGCCAGTCAGGAGGTTAAACTGGTGCCTCCATTTTCTGAAAAGGACGTAGACAACTATTTCCAGTGTTTTGAAAAGGTAGCAAAGAGTTGCCAGTGGCCAAAGGAACACTGGCCTCTGATGTTGCAAACTGTCCTCAAGGGTAAAGCTCAACAAGCCTATTCAGCTTTGTCTGCAGATGATTCCTCTGATTATGAGGTTGTCAAAAAGGTTATTTTGAGAGCTTATGAGTTGGTTCCAGAGGCTTACCGACAGAAATTCAGAGGTCTGAAGAAATCTGAAAATCAGACTTATGTGGAATTTGCTAATGAGAAGAAGGTTTGCTTTGAGCGCTGGTGTGCTTCTATGGAGGTCAAGGATGATTTCAACTCACTAATAGAGATGGTGTTAGAGACTTCAAGAACTGTGTTAAGGATGATGTTAAGACCTACCTTAATGAGAAGCAAGCACTGAATTTGCATTCAGCTGCCAAATTTGCAGATGAATATGTTCTCACACATAAGTCCAAATTTCAGTCTAGCAGTAACAATAGATGGTCCCAATTTCAGAAAAAAGGGAACGGTGATACCCAAGATTCCTCACCCAAAGACAGAGACAAATCTGGTGATGGTGCTCAGAAATCCAATAACAGGTCTGATCAAAGTGTGAAAGCTGACAGTGACAAAAGTGGTCTAGTTTGCCGTTGTTGCAGGAAATCTGGTCGTGTTGCAGCTGACTGTTGGTTCCTGGAAGCTGAGAAAGAGAAAGAAAGGGATACCGGACCAAATGCCTTAGTGGGAACAAGGTTTGAGGCCCCTGTAGTGGATGGCCGATCTGCTGAATTGCCTGCTTCTTGTGGGGCTGGGAGGCCTGGTGCAGCTGACTTCGTGGGGGAGGAATTTCTTCCATTTGTGTCGGAAGGATTTGTGGCTCTGAGTGGGCATGCTACTCCTGTCCCCATGTATATCCTGGGGGATGCCGGAGCTTCTCAGTCACTTTTGTTGATGGACTCCTTGGAGTTACGTGATGAGACCGCTTCAGGGGATTTCATACTTGTACAAGGTATTGAAGGGAGGACTGTATCTGTACCCCTGCGCTCTATATTCTTGAAGTCAGATTTAGTTACAGGACAGGTAAAGGTGGGACTTATGTCAAGTCTACCTATAAAGGGTGTTTCTGTGTTGCTAGGCAATGACCTGGCTGGGGGCAAAGTAGTTCCCCTTGTCCATCTTACTTCACAGCCGAGCACTGAAGATGGGGATGAGGACCCATCTCTGTATCCTTCTTGCGCAGTGACTCGTGCTATGGCCAAGAAGGCTAAAGAAGAAGATGTTGTGGTGCCGTCCAGCACATTGAATAGTCTGGACTCAGGTGGTTCGCCTCATGACTCTGATTGGCCTACTATGGTTTCTCCGTTTGAGGACTTATCAGATACTTTTATCAGTTCTCTATTCAGCCAGCCGGATGGGTCTGGTGATTCTGATGTGTCTGGAGACTTGTCTCCGTCCAGAAAGCGGTTGATTGAGGAGCAAACAAATGATCCTGAAATTTGTGTACTAAGGAGGAGAGCCCTTCCTGATAAAGAAATAGACGCAGTTCCAGTTGGGTATTATCTCAAGGATGGTGTGTTGATGCGGAAGTGGCGCCCTCCTGATATCCCTGCCAATGCAGATTGGGCAGTGGTCAGGCAAATTGTTGTTCCGAAGGTCTACAGGAATGAGATTTTAACAATGGCTCATAGTTTACCTTTAGGAGGTCATCTTGGTGTTAACAAGACTGTTGATAAGATAATGAAACACTTCATTTGGCCTGGGCTTCGGAAAGACGTTTCCAACTTTTGCAAAACCTGTCACACTTGTCAAGTAGTTGGAAAACACCAGTTAGACCCACCTGTAGCTCCATTGCAGCCTATACCAGCATTTGGGGAGCCATTCTCTAAGGTCATTGTTGATTGTGTTGGTCCATTACCCAAGACTAGATCTGGAAATCAGTACTTGTTGACAATCATGTGTGCATCTACCAGATTCCCTGAAGCCATACCTCTACGTAACATCAAGGCAACTGCAATCTCAAAGGCTTTGATAAAGTTCTTCACGTTGTTTGGCCTTCCCAGGGAAATTCAGTCAGACTAAGGTAGCAATTTCACTTCCGGATTGTTTCAGCGGGTTGTGTATGAACTAGGTGCAAAGCAGATTCTTTCTAGTGCCTATTATCCAGAAAGTCAGGGTGCCTTAGAGCGGTTTCATTCCACTCTCAAGACAATGATGAGGACTTATTGTTATGACCACGAGAAAGACTGGGATGAAGGTGTTCATTTGCTGTTGTTTGCAGCTAGAGAAGCAGTGCAGGAGTCTACTGGATTCAGTCCATTTGAGCTAGTGTTTGGCCATGAAGTGAGAGGACCTTTGCTATTGTTGAGTGAACAATGGCGAGAGGAAGAACCGCATATCAGTCTGTTAGACTATGTTAGCAAGTTCAAGGAAAGATTGCGTGCAGCTTGTGACCTAGCCAAAGAGAACTTGAAATCAAGTCAGGGAAAAATGAAAACTTGGTATGATCATAAGGCTAGAAGCCGTGAGTTTAAACCAGGAGACAAGGTCCTTGTGTTGTTTCCCTTGCAGTCCAATCCATTGCAGGCTAGATTTCATGGTCCTTATGAAATTCTGACAAAGCTCAATGATCTCAATTACATTCTGAAGACTCCAGATTGGAGAAAGCCGAAACAGTTGTGTCACATTAACATGTTGAAGCCTTATCATGACAGAAATGTTAGGATTGCAGCTGTCACTTCAGATCCTCCAATGGCCGAGATGTGTGAAGATGAGGGGGAGTTTCAAGATGATGAACCTAGAATTAAAGCTGAAGTTCTTTCATGTAAATTGTCAAATTCTGAAGTGTTGCAAAATCTTGATGTAAAACTCCAGCACTTAGAACCCTCACAGAGAGATCAGTTTGAGAGGTTGATCAAGAAATATGAGGATCTGTTTCCTGATGTTCCAAAGAGAGTTTCTATAGCCTCTCATGATGTAGATGTTGGTGATGCCAAACCAATTAAACAGCATCCGTACCGGATGAATCCTGGAAAGAGAAAGATTGCTGAGAAAGAGGTTGAGTACATGTTAAAACATGATATTATCAGACCCTCCAACTCAGATTGGAGTTCACCCTGTGTGCTAGTTCCAAAACCTGATGGAAGTACTAGATTCTGTACAGATTATCGCAAAGTCAATGCTGTAACTAGAACTGATGTGTTTCCAATACCTAGGATTGATGATTGTATTGATAGAGTAGGGCAAGCAAAGTTTCTGACCAAGATTGATTTATTGAAGGGTTATTGGTGTGTGCCTTTAACTGAGAGGGCCAAGGGCATCTCTGCTTTTGCCACACCATCTGGATTGTACCAGTATGAAGTCCTACCCTTTGGCATGAAAAATGCCCCAGCCACGTTCCAAAGGATGATACAGTCTACAATCGCCGGATTGCCACACACGGGTGCGTACATCGATGACCTGATCACATGGAGTGACTCCTGGGAAGAACATCTAAAAGATGTAGAGACGTTGTTCCAGCACCTGACCCAGGCTAACCTGACTGTTAACCCGAGCAAGAGTGACTTTGGTTGTGCTACTGTCACCTATCTTGGCTACGTCATAGGCCAGGGTAAGGTGGCACCCATAAATGCTAAAGTCCAAGCCATCATGGACTTTCCAGTTCCTCACAACAAAAAAGCTTTGCGCCGCTTCCTTGGAATGATCGGGTACTACCGAAAGTTCTGCAAGAACTTTGCTGAGATTGCTCTCAGTCTAACTAACCAACTGAAGAAAGGCGTAAAGTTCACTTGGGATGATGCATGCCAGAGAGCCTTCGATCGCCTGAAGTCTCTGCTGTGTCACTTCCCCGTGCTCAAATCTCCTGACTTCAACAAACCGTTCTCCATCGCGGTCGATGCTAGCGACCAAGCTTGTGGATCTGTGCTCCTACAGAGAAGTGACTCTGATGACATTGAGCATCCCGTGGCATACTTCTCCAGGAAGTTCAATCGCCACCAAAGGAACTATTCCACAATAGAGAAGGAGCTGTTGGCTCTGGTCCTTTCTTTACAACACTTTGAGGTTTATGATTGTACAGGACAAAAGCCAATGGTTGTGTACACAGACCACAATCCGTTAATGTTTTTGAGTCAGATGAAAAACAAGAATCGCAGATTGTTGAATTGGAGTTTGATTTTACAGGAGTTTGACTTGGAAATTAAGCATGTGAAGGGTACAGACAATGTAATTGCTGATTGCTTAGCCCGTGTTTGAATATGTATATATATATCATGTGTTTATTTGAATATTGTATGATATGTATATATAGACAAGTGTTCACTTAACCATTTAGTATTGAAAAGAAAAATTTTGCCTTTATGAGTCAAAATTTTTCCCTTTTGGAATGGAGGTGTAATGTGAATATAGGCCACTGGATGGCAGTATTTACCTTTTTTTTTATTCAGCTCAGACTGGAGCTTTGTTTAAACATGTCCTGGACATGTCTGGGGCAAGTCCCCAAAAAAAAAAAAAAAAGAGGTCTGCAAAAGAGTATATAAGGAAAAGAATTGAGACAGTAGTAGTAGTAGGAGAAATTTTAAGGAGAAGGATACATGTGACCAGACCTGTCATTTCTGTTCAAGACCTGTGAAGTTTCTTTTGTGGATTTTTGCCAGTGTTTGAGTTTTTTTTTTCCCTCACTCAGCACATCACCAGGAAACTGTAAATATTTCTGTTTTTTGTATTCAATCTTGGTCTTAGTTGTTAGTTGTTTAGTCGTTATCGTCTTTGTTAAAAATTAAATGTGTTTTAGTTGTTAAAACTGTGTCTGTCATCCCTTGCTGTTGCTGTTGTGTCGTAAATTGTAATAACAAATTGGGGCCATAACAGCATGAATAAATCAAAGTGACCAAATCACAATACACATTACAAAGAATAGTGGCAGACATGGCAAAAATCCAAATGTAAACATGGCAAAGCAGCACATGGACATGGCAAGGCAGGGCACAGACATGGCAGACAGGCGGAATCACAACAATAACAATATCAGCAATATACATTTCTATAATTACTAATAGTTCAGATGAAAATTAATAGTACTAGATATAAATAACAATACGAATATCATATGTTATATATCATGTAAATCCATTATTTCAATAAATAGTAATAATAATAATAATAATAATAATAATAATGTATCAGACATGTCCTCAGAATAGACCAGGACTAATTTCCTAATAATAATGAAATAATGTTTGGTGATTCATAAATCCCGTGATGTCCAATTTAATCTGATGTCCTGAACTTTTTCTTGAGCTGCTATAACAAATTTATTTCCCCGATGTGGGATTAATAGGGACCAAATATGGATTATTGCTGCTTGGATTAATTGGATTAGGTTAATTAAATCAATCAAATGTTATTTGTATAGCCCAGCATCACATTCACATGTCTCAAGGGGCTTTGCGAGGCCCAGCAACTCAGACCCTCTGACCTAAACCTTCAGTGAAGATGAGGAAAAACTCCCACAAAAAACACCTTTGAACAGGAAAAAACAGTGGAAGAAACCTCAGAACAGGAGTGGGCAATCACAGTCCTGGAGGGCTAGTGTGTATGCAGGTTTTTATTCCTATCAATTACCTTGACTAATTGAGTTAATTGATTGCATGCACAAATATAGATTTTCGCAATGATTCGATCAAAGGAAAATGTTTTATGAAGGTAGACAAGACTAGTCTTTGTAGTTTCATGATAATTTAAAGAAATGCGCATGAAACGTCAGATTTCAAAAATGGTTTGGCTAATTGAGACAATCAAGTAATTAAAGACCTGACGTTGGTGTGAAAACCAGGGACAGATATGGCCCTCGCTGCCCACCTCTGCCTCAGAAGGACAATTCAAAGAAGGAATGCATAAAGCTATGTGTCTTGGTCATGGACAGTAAAAGAAGTGGACAGCGGGATGGCGCTATTTTCAATGGGAGAGTGTGAAGCATAATTAAACGAGGTTTCAGTTAGCACCACGCCAACTGCGCAGGCTTGAAGTCAGCTCGCTGAGGTAAATCAACGTCCTGAGAAGCGGTAACTCGTCTGGTAGATGTATCCAACACGTAATTCCCGGCGAGCAAGTAATTGCGTCTGTCAGTGTAGTCTGATTCCGTTCGATATTATTATGTTCTGCGAAATATTACTTCATAGGTACTTCACTTGCAATGGCTAGCGAGGTGAATATTTTTAATGATATCATCATGTAATTACATTGGTAAACATGTTCACTTTTACATAAGTAAAATACAGTTTCAGTAGGTTTAACATTCTGCTGGGGTGTAGTGTCCGTCACAGGAAAGATACCTGCTGTCAGTTTAGTTCCCAGGACTATATACATCCATTAATATACCATGTGTATATTAATTTTTTTATCAAATAGAGCACAACATGTTAGAAATGTTGTGAAACAAGACGATTAATTTATGGAAGTGTCCGTGACATACAATATATGCCCTGACAGGCATATGTTTAAATGTTGATTTCTGCAAAATGATTTGCACCTGAAATTTGAAGGTTAGTAACACAAATGTGTGTGCTTAGCAGTAACAGTGTTTTCAGGTTTTTGAGGCAGAGAAATAATTTTCATGAAAGTGACATGCCATAGAGCACCCTGATTGTGACCGACCTGATACTATATGATCCTCATACAAAAACAGTATGCTGTGTAACTGGCAATATCATTCAAAAAATAGCAACCTTGTTTGTCAAAGAATTGTTTAATTATTGAAAAAGTGTGCATGGGTGACAGTGCAGACCCTGATTAGTAAAATCAGGTGCAACACTGTTAAGCTGCTTTTCCACCGGACTCAAAACAAATTTTTTGCATGACAGATTACATTCAAAGTCAATGCAAAGAAGCAAATACACACAAAACGGATGGACGTTGCATTGATGCGCGTCTTTGCATTGACTTTGATAAGCAATACGAACGATGTTTGTGACGATGTGTTGCATTGGAATTTGGTTTAGACAAGCTGATTAACATGATTGGGGCTCAGAGATAATGTAGTGAAATTGCTGGGCCGAATCCCAAGGTATTTTTGCCTATTTTCTGGTAACCGCGATTGAGCAGGATCTTATTGGAATGATTGGGTGACGATAAGCCTTCACACGTGCTATAACCACGTGTATAATAAAGGAATAAGTCCTGAGAAGCAGTGGGTTACAGTGATTTTTATAACGGCGGAGGGGCGTTCTAAGGCACGACGCGCAGCGGAGTTATAAAATGGCCCCTCCGCCGTTATAAAATCACTGTAACCCACTGCTTCTCGGGACTTATTCCTTTTATAAAACGGTTACCCTACATATAGCCCATTAAATAAACACACATCTAGCCATTATCATGTCACATGTCAGGCTATTTGGGCTCGCTAATGCAGATATACTATGAAAGCAGGCTAGTTTCAATGTCTCCTTTGGTCTCCCGAAGACCCCGTTAAAATTTTTGCGTTCGTGTCGGTTTCCGAGTTTCCTTGTTCTCAACTTGCGCCGATCGGCCAAATCATTACAACCAGCAGCGAGAGTAGGAAACGATTGACTTTTGTCCTCCACGCTTACCGGTGTCCAGGAAAATATGTTGAATTGTGCATTAGTTTGCTAGCCAGCCAGTTAACTAGCTTGGCCCTGTAAATTAATTTTTCGTGCGTTTCGGTTTGCGAATTTCCTTGTTCTCAACTTGCGCCGATCGGCCAAATCATTACAACCAGCAGTGAGAGTAGGAAACGATTGACTTTTGTCCTGCACACTTGCCGGTACCCAGGAAAATATGTTGAATTGTGCATTAGTTCGCTAGCCAGCTTGTCAACTAGCTAGCGTTCACTACATTGGATGTGGTTACCCTACACACAGCCCATAAAATAAATTGTTGACTTTTTCTTGTGTGTTTATCGCTAATAGATGGCCAACTGGTTATCTGGTTAAATGGCTAAACTTCGCGGAGACTGAAATAGCAGGCTTAAAGTCTTGAAACAAAGGTAACCAAACGAGTCAGCTGAGCACAGGGCAGTTCGTTGTGCGCAGGGATATTTAGTGCTGCGGCCTGCCATAGTGGGTTACAGTAATTTTATACCGGCATGGAACGCGGCTCAGCCAATCACATTTAAGGATGGGAAGAACCCGTTTTATAATAAAAAATATGAAACTGTGAGACTCCCTGAGTACCACCAGCGGTACACGAACCACAGTTTGGGAACCAAGGATCGAACCAGATGAACCACAGATACTGCTCATACATATAAACAGTATGCTGTGTAACTGATATATTATTCACAAAATAGCAGCCTTATCTGTCAAAGAAATGTTTCATTATTGAAAAAGTGTGCATGGTTTATTTCCTTCAGGCTCGTATCAGACTGTAGCTATGCACTGCGGGCTTGTGCAAACTTTCTGACAGGAAGATCTGCAGAATGAAGTCTGCGTTGCGTTGATGTGGCCTGTTTCCCTTGGCAGGTGATTGGAGGAGAGCAGTTAAAATGTGTTGGCTGAAAGAAATCAATGGGGGGAGGAAAACCATGGAAACAGCGCTTTTAACGCAGTTTTCCACAACGGCGAAAATAACGGCGTTAATTTGCATATGAAAACGGCACTTTTAATGCAGTTTTCCACAACGCCAAAAATAACGCCGTTAATTTTCAAATGAAAACGGCGCGCACTCGTGAGAAACGGCGTTTCATACGGCTGAAAAAAGCAATTAGGCCTAAAACACGCGCGTTCTCTTCCCAAAACGCGCTTTATACAGACGAATTATGGCACTATCGGCTTGCCATAACGTACCTTGTTCAGACGTCTTTTGCAGACGCAATTTATATGTGAATTCATACCTACGCCGCCGCAACGTCGCCGCGGTAGGTGTTCTCTAACCTGCACGGGAGTCACCGCTAGTCTCTCGTCTGCAGTCCCATTCAATTCTATGGATAAAATCCACGCGGACTGGCGGTGACGTAGGTTAGGCTACGCCTTCGCCTTTGCTTGGTTATCAGAGATTTGGCGCTATCCACCCGCCATAGAAGGCTACTGTAATTTGCGATTTAGCTAGTTCAATACACTTTAGCGTCTTTCCCTCAGAGTTTCTGAATTAAATTGAGCCAGGTGCCTACGAATGAATGCTAAAGTTCATTCTATGGCTTGGCATTTTAGCATAAATACAGGATCTCTAATGAGTGAGCCCAAGATATTGAATTATGTATGAGACGAGAGTAGCAATTTTAGTTTATTCAAAGCCTTCGTCGAGGAATAAAGTTAAACAAAACTTACCACTGGAGTTTCATAAATTTGACATCTTGGGCTCACGAATTTGAGATCCTGTTTATCCCAGAAATGTCAGCATCGTACTATGGAAAATTTAAGAGAAACTTTAGCTGTCTATTCAAGTCCATAGGACGAATAATTACCTAGCTACCATGCTAACGCTTTTCGCCATTAAATTAAAAGATTTCTAGTTTTCCATGATAACAAAGAGTTATGGCAAAAGCGATGGCATGCTTGCTAGCAAATTATTAATCCCATTGATTTGAACAAACCGTAAATTAGAAACCAACGCTAGCAATGTTTGGCAGTTATCAGCAGAAGGATTGGTAACATTACCCTGTTTGCCAGTGAATGGAATCTGATCAATTGGAACGCCAGAGAGCTGTATCACATGCATAGACCGTATGAAAAGATTGCACATGTGTAACGCCTGACCTGTAGCTAATGGGTTGTATCACGCAGAACTTTAAAAGTTTATGGGAGTAAATGTCATATCTAACGCTAGCTCACACAGGTGCTCAGTCATTATGAGCAATGAGACAATGGAGGATTCGTTGCACAGTTACGTTACGTCTTGACATGAATATAAACAGTGGTAGAAGAACTACTCAGATCCTTTACCAAAGTGAAAATATCAATACCATAGAATAAAATACCTTATTAAATAGAGTAAAAAAACTACTGGTAAAACTCCTGCATCTAAAATCCACTTAAGTAAACGTAAGGTATTAATGCTGCTGAGTGAAAGCAGAAGCGGCATTCAATGTGGAGCTGGTTTGAACTGCCTTGAAAGAGTCACAGAATAAATCTGAGAGGTTGTGAGATGATGGATTGGGTCATTTGGGTAGTTCTGCGACATGAATTTAGATTCATTTTCTAGATTTTTTTCTTTTTTGAATTGGTGTTATCTTGGGGAATTTTACCTGCTTGGGCCTGAAACGGTTATTTATTTGAAATTATTTGAAGGCAAATGTCTTTTTGGTAGAACTGTAAACTACTTATAGACATCTGAAATGTGACGAAGAGACTCAAATACACTCAAATTTTTTGTAAACGGCCACAAGCCAAACAGCTTGGGAGCCACTGGTTTAATGTTAAACAAGCAAAATCCTGAAATACTGTAAGGATTGTCCAAACCTACCAAGCCCTATGTGAAAAAGTAATTACTCCCTAAACCGAACAACTGGTTGTGCCACCCTCGGAGACAACAGCTGCAATCAAGCATTTGCGATAACTGGCAATGAGTCTTTTACATTGCTTTGGAGGAATTCTGGCCCACTCTTCTTTGCAGAATTGTCTTCATTCAGCCGCATTTGACGGTTTTTGAGCATGAACGGCCTGTTTAAGGTCATGCCACAGGATCTCAATTGGATTTAAGTCCAGACTTTGACTAGGACGCTCCAAAAATTTCATTCATTTTTCTTAAGCCATTCAGAGGTGGACTTGCTGGTGAGATACACAGTATACAGATACACAGACACGGACACACACGCGTGTGCACACATATACAGTAGGAAACCCTTACATCAGAAGAGTAGCAATGTTTCTCAAAGCTCCACAACCCAGGCAAGCTTCAGGAAAAGCCCCAAGAGAAACAATAACTGCACCTGAGCGACGTGAAACTTAGTCTGTGTGATGAATGAAACCTGAACTGTAACAGCACCAATGCGAAGAGAGATAGAGTGAGCGAGACGCGAATCAATGCCACCTCGCTGCAGCATCGATAGTTAAGCTGCTTGTTTAATTTATCATAGTAATATATTTTAGTTTGTGTCGGGAGTATATTTAGTGTTTGATATTGTTTGTTTTTTTAGTGACATCGCCAGTGCTTTGTTTGCTACTGACCTAACTAGATAGATAGATAATTTTATTTCAGGTAAAAAAAAAAACATTAAAACTCACATGCAGAAATGTATAATACATGGAGTAGACCTGAGGACACCCCCAAAGACCTCAGTTTGTCCCCTCCAAAGCAGAAGCAAAATAATACAAATAAACAACAAATTGGAGGTGGGGTTGCCCAACACACACAAGCAAACGTACACTAATACACACACACGCACACACACACACACATGCACACCCACATAACACACACACACATACACACACTCATACACATGCGCAGTAACACACACACGGACACGCACAGACACATACATTAACACAATTACATATCCAAAGACTCATAAATGCATAAAAACCATGGCATGGCTGGCCAATAGACATATATAAACATGTGGAAAAATAATAATATTTAGTAGCTTTTAAGATAATGATTTTTAATTTGACTTGCAAAAGATGGCAAAGAGTGTGCGTCTTTGATAAGCTGCGGGAGTGTCGACCAGAGACTGGGGCCCCTGTGGAGGAAACTGCAATGAATCAGCCCCCCACAAATTGGTCCATAATGATCATCATTACGCTGACAAGTATTATGCGCGTGAACTTCATGATTATAGGTATATAACGATAATATTGGCTTCGGTAATAAAGATTGATTAAATAAAAAGAGAACTTTAGCCATAGCCATCTGGTATATATCCTCAAGTCTGAGTATACCGAGGCCTTTAAAGAGCGGTGCTGTTGTTTCATTATATTTAGCTCCAGTCATAATCCTTATGGCTTTTTTCTGCAATGTTGTTAAAGATTTCATGTATTCCTTATGTGCTATTCCCCAGACTATAATGCCATAGACCAAATAAGGATTAATGAGACTAAAAAAGAGCACTTTCCTGTTTACTATTGAAAGTGAATTTTTACACATATTCAAAGCATACACGCCACTTCTAATTTTCTTGTGGCAGTGCTCAATATGCTCGTGCCATTTTAAATGTTCGTCAATAATTATGCCGAGAAAGCGGGCCGATTTCACGCAATTGATAGGATTTCCATCAATAAAAATCTGTTCCTCCTAAGTCTGAGCAGAGTTAGTTTTTCGAAACAGTACGTAGTTTGTTTTACCCGAATTCACCAATAATTTGTTGAATATAACAGAGAGCTCAACATTAAGCACGTCATACAACTCCTTTTGATTGTTAGATGACCAATAAATTGTGGTGTCATCTGCAAACATTATACACTTTGTTCGGTTTAAGATATTGGGAAGATCATTGATATACAAAATAAATAAAAGAGGTCCAAGTACAGAGCCTTGCGGTACCCCACAAGTGATTTTAATCAATTCTGAGCAAGTACCATTATATGGAACAAATTGTGATCTATTACTCAAATAACTTCGGAACCACTCCATTGCAACCCCTCTTACACCATAATGGCTTAGTTTTTGGAGTAAAATTGAATGATCTAAAGTATCAAATGCCTTTGACAAGTCCAGAAACACTGCTAGCATTAAAAAAAAATGTTTCCAAAGATTTAATGGTTTCAGAAACAAACTGTAAAACAGCGAGTTCTTTTGAATGACCAGGACGAAATCCAAATTGACTATTGTAGAGCACTTGGTTACATAAAATAAAGTTATACAATCTCTTATGAATTATTTTCTCAAATATTTTTGATAAACTTGGAAGAAGTGATGCTGGTCGATAGTTAATAAAATCATGATGATCTTTTGATTTTTTTATAAATTGGCACTATTTTGGCCACTTTCATCTGGTCAGGAACATGACCTTCAGCCATAGACAAATTACAAATGATGGACAAGGGCACAGATAGTTCGTGAGCTAGCTTCTTTACCAGCCATATATTAATGTTATCATTACCAGAGCTTTTCTTTGGCTTAAATGCAGTAATAACATCAAAAACTTCAGTTGGATTGAAATACAAAGAGCATTGTATGCCCTTAGTTTTGCCAAGATAGTCATGAACTGTGTTGAAAGAATTGCCAATTTGCGTGGCACATTTTGGGCCAATTTTTGTGAAATAGTAACAAAATTCATTGGCAATGATTTGTTTGATTCATATTTGTTGGTTATAGTTCTGCCCTCGCTTTTAAATACCTCAGATGTCTGATTTTTTAGTTTTTCAACCAATAAGAGTATTCACAATGGACAAAGTCTTTTTTAAATCGTTTCTATACGCTTGTAGTTTTTCTTTAAAATATAAATCTTTAGATACGCGTTTTAATTTATTGAATAGATTTCTGTACCTAACAAATTTTATGTGAGATTGGTGAGTTTTATTTTTCCCAAGCTGACGTCTAAATAATTTATCTTTGGTTTTAGATGATTTCATCATCCCAGATGTCATCCATGGTTGTTTAATAACTGCATGCCTTGGGACAAATTTAGTTTTCTCTGTTGCATACTTGTCAAGAAGGCAGTTAATACCCTGAACAACAGATTCGTAAGCCTGATCAATTGAAAGAGTTTGCAAAAAGGACCAGTCAGTGGTGCTCAGATTCTCTTTCAACTGGGAAATTGTGTTTTCACAAAGATTTCTAAACTTGAATGTCAGGGGTTTATTAGATTAACATGGACCATTTTTCCTTCCTGACAGAGCCAATATTGGAAGGTGGTCAGAGAAATCATATATCAGAACAGCCGAGAACAAATACTCAGTTGAGGCCTCATTGACATAAATATTATCAATGAGAGTAGCACTACAAGAAGTAATGCGCGTGGGGCAGGTAATTGTAGGAAATATGTTATTGGTGACAAAGGTGTCAAGAAGCACTTTAGAATTAACCTGCGAGTCCATATTTAGTAATTCAAAGTTCTGGTCGCTACCTATTATTATATTATTGCTCCGACTTGACCTGTTCTATATCGTTTGCTCATACCTTTCAATTGATAGTTTTTCGTTGGTGTTAGGAACTCTATATATTTCTCCAACCACAACTTTCTTATTTAGAGTCTGTGACTGGACTTCTACAAAGATGGACTCAAATTCCCCTTCACAATGTATGCCAAGCTCTGGTCTCTCTCTTGCAATGTGAGAATTTTTCACATACAAAGCCACTCCACCCCTTGATTTACCTTTGCGATTTCTACAAAAAAAATTATAGCCAGGCAATTCGAAACATGACTGATTTTGTTCAGTTAAGAAAGTTTCACACAATAATATAAAATCTACATAAACCTTTTTCGCCATCAATTGCGATAACATTTTCAACTGCTCAAATTTGTCAGCCAAGCTGTGAATATTCAAATGAAGCGTGGAATATAAATAATCACCACTTGAGTTTAAAGTTCAATTATCGCCCTCTAGTGACAAATATCTACTTGATACTGAATTATTTCTGATCTGTAAATCCAATTGACTTCCTTCCTGAATAGAAATATCCACAGCATTATGAATTTCATTAACTACTGTATATCTAAATCCAGCACCATCTTTTCATGTGTTTTGCCAAGCCAACTAAATAAATACCAGCCATGACCACTACTAATGAGAACACAGGACTAGCACACATGGACAAAAACACACAAAAAACACTCAAATCATTATCACACCTTGAAGGATTCACCCAAAGTAGGTGACTACACCAATATAAACACGCCATTTATACACGAAGCAGCTTCACTAGTGGGTGAAGACATTCACAGGTTTATTTAACGTTTCCAAGGTAACAGTGTTGGATCATGGGTTATGTAGTACTTCTCCCTGACATGGATAAAACTTTCTTTTTTTCCCCCAAAACAAGGTTTATTTCATGCGGACTTGCAGTTTCTACAGGAGCAGATATCATTGTTTTACAGTCTCCAAGATCATGGTCAGTCTGCCCTCGATGTTTATGACATTATCTGATAATCGCAATCCCAGTCTCTGAATGTCATTGGGATTTCACCTCCGGAACCTCACTGCCCAGGTCTGTCAGTCTACAAATTGGTAGTTGAATTATTAGGTTAATTAAATAAAATTTTAAATGACTCATGCAGAGGCACCAACCCAAACATGCCAGTTTTTACTATGTAGTTAGGCCTACAGTCACCTGTGCTCTAATGATTGGTTGGAAAAAAAGTATTTAATTAATTTTGTGATGTTAATAGCATGATGTTGAGAAATAACTTAATTAAAATATAAGTCCTGCATTGAATATGTGATTTAATAGTCAAAATTTTTATTGGTTAAATTTAGTTAAATACTGTTGGAAAAGTCTTCAACTGCTATCTGTTGACATACTGCTTAGTTATTGGAGTCAAGCTTACTGGTAAATATCTACTCCTTCTTCAAGATAATTTACATTTTACAACTCATAAACATACACAACTCATTTGGCAAACATTTAATATAATTCAGTACCAATCTTAGCTCCATGTAAAGCAAATAAATATGTTTCCCAGATAATGTTTGCCACATTTTAATAACTGCTGATTTGTTAGATTGGAGCCATATTGACTGAAACACTTCATTAATCACAGTTTTAAATGTTGGAAATAGTCACCTATATCATTCCTTTAATATTCCAGCTCATCTTCCTTGGTCAAAGGGCAAGTGCCTGAAGACACAACACTCTGCTGTCCCATGGGGCACCAAACAGGAGTCATCAGGACATGGCATATTCCCCCGGCACCACATATTGAAAGAATAAAAATGTCACCTGCTCTGGAAAAAGACCATACCCCCTAAAATTTTAAGTTCAAAATGTTTCCTTGGAAACCAGAAAAAATACAAAATTCATCAACTTCGGATTAGCAAAACGCACTATTCAGGTCATGATTAATGTGCACACCAAGTTTTGTCAAAAAATATCGAACGGTTTTCAAGTTACACTGCGGTAACGAAATGTTCACAAACAGGCAGTTGGATGGACCTACGGACAACCGCACCCATGACTATATCCCCCTGTATTATTCGCTGGGGGGAGACAGACAGACAAGTCAAAAACAATATATCCTTGAATCTTCGATTCTGAGGATTAAACAGTTAATTCTTGTGAATTATACCTGGAAAAGTGACTTTTGAGCCTGGACGAGTGAAAGGTTAATTTACTTGTCTGAAGGACAAGTGCCTCAAAAAGTTAATCTCAAGCCCTGGCCTTTGTGTTCTTTTTGGTCAGCAGTGGTTTTCGCTTTGTAACTCTTCCATGGATGCCATTTTTGCCCAGTCTCTTTCTTGTTGTTGAATCATGAACACTGATTTTAACTGAGGCAAGTGAGGCCTGCAGTTCTTTTGATGTTGTTCTGGGTTCTTTTGTGACCCCCTGGATGAGTCGTCGATGTGCTCTTGGGGTAATTTTGGTAGGCTGGCCACTGCTGGGAAGGTTCACTACTGTTCTCAAAGTTTTCTCCATTTGTGGATAATGGCTCTCACTGTGGTTCGCTGGAGTCCCAAAGGCTAAGAAATGGCTTTGTAACCCTTTCCAGACTGATAGATATCATTGACTTTGTGTCTCATCTGTTCTTGAATTTCTTTTGATTATGGCATGTGTTGCTTTTTGAGATCTTTTTGCGGACTTCACTTTGTCAGACAGGTTCTATTTAAGTGATTTCTTGATTCAACAGGTCTGGCAGTTGTCAGGCCTGGGTGTGGCTCGTGAAATTGAACTAAAAAAAATGTGGTTAATCTCAATTCATGATTTAACAAAGGGGAGCCAATTACCTTTTCACATAAGGCCAGGTAGGTTTGCAGAGCTTTTTTCCCTTAATAAATGAAATCATTAAAAAACTGCATTTTGTATTTACGCCGATTTTCTTTGTCTAGTATTAAAATTTGTCTGATTATCTGAAACATTTAAGTGTGACAAATATGCAAAAAAAAAAAAAAATTGGCTAACTATCACCATTTCCCCCGCAAAACACATTAGCGTTACACTGATTGCTGTCTTAAAGTAAGCAAAAAAAAAAAAGGCTTTAAATCGGTCCGCTCAGCAAGTACAGTTCACTCCAGAACAACTCATGTTCCATTATATTAGGTGACATGAACTCTGAGCAGTGTCAAAGTGATAAACACGCTGGCAGGACAGAAAGGGCTCTCTGACGTAGCATTCAGGAACCACACACAAGAGATGGAAAACCAAAAAACATATGCCTTTAATGAGGTCCGAGTCAAAGCCTAAAAACACAAGAATTGCCAAGCCACAATACGAAATCCAAAAACAGTGTTGACTAGACAGGCAGGGTTCAGAGCCAGGAAGACAGATGAGCAAAGGTACATAAACGGTAGGCAAAAAGTCTTAGTCGATGAACAAAGCCAAGGGTCATACACGAGTCATCCAAACACATATCGTGGTCATACAAAAATGGGTCACAATCCAAAAAAACAAAATACAAGCGCAATGGCAAGAATTGTAGTCGGACAAACCAGTAGAAGAAACACTCAATGGCATACACGGCGCTCTGCACAAAGAAATATTGATCAACGTTCTGACAAAGTCCGAACTACAGTGAGGACTCAAATAGACGGGAGGGAAGTCACATGCTACACAGGGAACAGGTGAGCTCGATCAGACTAATTACATTGGGAGAATCACAGGAGGGAAACCCTAACCATGACACTGAGACTGTTCATAGCCACAATATGGCCGTTGATGTTGCTGGTTTGTCACTTAGAAAAAATTCTGAAGATGCTAAATCCTGCTATGGCACTGTAAGAAACACCATCAAGCATTTCAAATAGACCCTGATGATATGTGAGGTACAGTTCAGGAACTACTCGCGAGAGACAGAAATTCAAAAAAGTATGCCTTTATTGGAGTCCAAGTCAAAACCAAAAACAGGAATTGCCAAGCCACAATACAAAATCCAGTGTGGACTAGACAGACGGGGGTCAGAACCAGTAAGACAGAGGTACAAAAATGATAGGCAAAAAGTCAGAGTCGATGAACAAAGCCAAGGGTCATACACGGGGCATCCAAACACAGAAATTGTGGTCATACAAAAATGGGTCGAAATCCAGAAAGACAAAAACAATACAAAAAGGGCAATGGCAAGAATCAAAGTCAGACAATCCAGTAGAAGAGAAACAATACTCAATGGCATACGAGGCACTCAGCACAAAGAAATATTGATCAACGTTCTGACAAGGAGCTGGCTGTGAAAAGACTGCTTAAATAGACAATAGGGAAGTCACATGCTATGCAGGGAACAGGTTAATTGGATCAAACTAATTAGAAAGGAATGAACATGAGGAAGTTCCTGATTACAAGAAATTGGCAAAAGCCAAAACGCGGACAGGGATCACCGAGACAGCCTACTGACATATGGCTCCGGTTAGGGAGTACTACCGTGTTCAGAGTGAGAGGCAGAACAGTAATTAGCCAGGTGCAGAAAATCTGCTTGAAGCACAGTAAAGTAAATTGAGTGAAGGCAAGGGGCGGAGACTAGAGCAGAGCGAGTGCTAAGAGCCTGTTAGTCAATTAGTAATGTGCAGCTATACAATCCCAAGTGCTTGTTAGTAAGTTAGTACTATGTACAATGTTACTTGGTAAGTAATTTAACAAAAACAGCAAACTGTTAGTATTGGTTAGTAATCTAGAAAAAGCAAGATGAAGGAAGTAAACGAGATTGGAAGGAATGTTTGAAATTCCAGAAACCACTAAATCACCCGAAAGTGTCGCAAGCAATACTGGGGCTGTGAGCAATCGCATGACATGAGACCAGACAGGGGGAGACAAAGTGCAATGCATGGGTGAAAGCAAAACATGGACCGGAATAATAACAGGAATGGGGGAAATGGCAAAATACAAAACATGGCAACACTAAACTAGACAAAACAAGAACATAATCAGGTAACCAAATCACAATACACAATTCAAGGCATGGTCAGGCAATACAGAGATCAGACAGAACATCAAAAACATGGCAAACAGAGCAGAATCATAACAGTTAGTACTATAAACAATGCTAGTCTTGGTTTGTAAGTTTAATTAAAACAACAAACTGTTAGTATTGTTAGTAAAATAAAAAAAGGAAGGTGAAGGAAGTAAACAAGATTGGAAGGAATGGTTGAAATCCCAGAAACCACTCGAAATACTGGGGCAGTGAGCGATCACATGACAAAAGACCAGACAGGGGGAGACAAAGTGCAATTCATGGTATGAGACAAAACATGGACCGGAATATAACTGAGGGAATGAACTATGGGAGAATATGCAGGAATAAACATTAACAAAACATGGCATGGATAAAGACATGGCAAAACCTGAACAGAATAAGGCAGATTCATAACAATTAATAGATTCATAACAGTTGAAGAGATGACAGTATTAAGATCTGGTATTTCCAGATGCCTATGTGAAAATGATCTGATTTGAACAAAACCACTTGAGGAGTCAACTAGCAAAACCTGATAAGTCAAGTTTTGTAAATAAATGAGTTATCTCCCTTCACCTCTCTTTCAGGCATCTGTGCATGCCCCACTAATAGCCCCACTTTCAAAACCTACAAAATCATGTTATAAATTGTAAAGCAAAAAGCGAAACTCTGTCAAAACCCGCCAAGTCAAGTAGGAAACCCCTATCAAATTCTGCTATGTCATCAGCCAGTGTGGAAACGTGATTCCGTTTTCATTCGCTAGAAGGAATCAATCACAGTCAAGCTTTTATAGCCTATTCAAATTTTGCTTTCTCTAACTCTAACTGGTTTGGGCAGTTCAGAAAAGTGTGATGATAGTGATACCATAAAAGGGGGATTTGAACCCATGGACTCATATTTATGTTGTCATTGTCATAGCTGCTATTCAACCATTGCGCTGTCTGTAACAGTGAGTTGCATGTAGAGTGGGTCCTAAGTCAAATACCTTCACTTATTGAGAAACGGGGCTGGTTTAAACACTGTCAAAACCTGCTAACTTTCCACTTCACTTTTGTACATATTTTGTATATAAGACTCTGTCTCAAATATATGCTTAAAAAGGCAGTAAGTGGGAAGTTTGTTACTCCCTGGTTTATTTATTAACTGTTGCCATGATTCCTCGTCTGCCTTTGACAATGCCATATCAAAACACTTAACGTCCTGACTAGGGTAAACCATAACTGTACGAGAAAGGTGAGATAAATTCATGGAGCTAAAAGATGTTTTAATCATGTGATTGGATGTCAGGCATACCACAGAGTCTCCGCCAATTTTTAAAGACGCAGGACCACTGATGTTTCCATGGCGTTTTCCAACCCATATCACCTTGTGTAGCAGCATTTGGGGTGTATTTACCCACACCTAAATAAAATCTCCACGCCCAGTTAAACACAGCATTAGCACAAGAATAACTTTTGTAACCCCAGACGCCAGCATATGCCAAAATAGGCAGAACTGGGGATTCAAACAATTTGGTATAACATTCAAAAGGAAAACCACCCATTCATTCACATTTAGCTATGATTGCATCAAGAGCTCTATTTGCATGCATTGCTAGATCCTTAACAGTTTCATTTTAATCTAGAAATTCTGTTCACATCAAGCCTAGGTACCTGTACTCTTTCACTGTATCCAAAGAAAACAAGCCACAGGAGAAACTAAACTCAGACAGGGGCATTGATGGATTTCTAAAATGCACCACTTTGATTTTTTCAGGATTCACGTTCAATTTCCAGGCCTGACACCAGCTGTGGGCGACATTGAGCATCTCCTGAAGCCCCTCTTCAGTTTCAGAAATCAGAACAATGTCATCTGCAAATAACAGTATGGATATTTTTTCATCATCAATTGAAACACCTTTGCCCAGGGCCTTAATAGCTAAAGACAGATAATTTCTATACATGGCAAACAGAATAGGAGATAAAATGCACCCTTGTTTAACTCCCATATCAACTGGGAGCCAATCTGTAAAACTTCCATTAACACGAACACAACATTTAATGTTCTCATACAAGGCAGTAAGACAATTCAAAATATTGCCATATAAGCCTAGTGCAGACAGCTTATTCCAGAGCATGGAGGGGTTCATATGTTTGGGTCATGAACAGAAGGGTTTGTAGAGACAATTAAAGCAGAGGAGTGACTGAATCAAAATGAACAGTGATCCAATCAGACCCATGGCTATTAGGCATGGAATGAAATATTAATCTCCGAATGGATGTTGTGTAACTAAGCAGTAAATTTCCAAACATTTTCAAATCAGTTCAGTTTTATTTGCATAGTCCTTCTTATAGAGAACCATCAAAAAGCGCTTGAAAGAAAATTGGCAAAACCCAAACGTGAATTCCAAAAGGACAAGAAAGTAAGGCAAATACTCTCGTTCAGAGGTTTAGAAGCATTCACCAGTCAGAAAAAATCTGCCAAGGCACGTGGCTACGGAGTAGGAGCCTAACCACCACTGGCTGATCCAAAGTATGAGAGATGGGTGTAACAGAAATATAAAACAGGATCTGTTCATGCAATCAACCCAATAGGTTGAGCAAAATAGTTGAGGCTGTAAACTACCAGGTAAAGCAGAAAATCTATATGATGAGATGCAGAACATGTACTTCAGAAGGGCTGGGAGATGCCTGTGGGCTTCAGGTTGTGTAACGTGTGAGATTATATCAGAGAAAGGTCAGGGCTGAAATGGTCTGCAAACCAAGGATGAGGGAAGGGAGCGATGACAGAGGACATGTTAGAGTTTGTCTCCTTCATGTGGTTATACATCTGTCCCTTCAAGTGTCCTGTGGGGCCATAGTGTCTGCCGGTGTATAACTCCAGTTGTGATGGGTATCGGCAGTGGACGCCAAGAGCAGCGGCCAGAAATAAAAGGCAACACTCACAGAGTCCTGAGACTAAAAGCAGAGAAAAATAACGAGGCTCGCACTACCAACGGACCTGCCGTCGTCCGTGGTAGCAAACAGGCTAGCTCGAGGAAAGACAAAAGAAAAAAGAAATAAACCAAAGACTCCTTTACTAACTAACTAACTAATTCCTGATAAGCAACCAAGTTCCTTACAATAATCTCTCTAGAGAACCTTACCGGCTAAACGCCAAAGGAGGACTGACACTCTAGCAACGGGAGCGAGGCGAAATAGGAGCTTAAATAGAGTCCGGGCCACACCCCCAAACAATGCCAGCTGGCCCAGGAATCCAATAGGGAGCAAACAATATCGTCCCGGTCAAGAGCAACAAACAGCTCTCAAAGCTCCCAAACCATGAGAGGACCCCCCCCCCTCTAAGGGACAGCTCCAGAAGTCCCCAAGGAACCCCGCGCACGAAACTCCGAAAAAAGCGAGGAATCCAGAATATCCCGCGAAGGGACCCAGCATCGCTCCTCGGGACTATATCCCTCCCAATCCACAAGGAACTGGACCCCGCGCCCTACGTGCCTCTCGGCCAGAATGCGGCGCACTCAACCATTCGCGGCGGTGGCGGGGGCTTGTCGGCAGGTGCCAGAACGCTAGTGCTAACCGGCTTAATCCGCGAGACATGGAATGACGGATGTATGCGTAAAGATCTCGGGAGCTTCAACTGGGCCGTAACCGGATTGATCTTCCGCACAATCTTGAACGAGCCGATATAGCGGGGCGCCAGTTTTCGGGATTCTACCTTCAAAGGGAGGTCCCGGGTGGACAGCCAAACTCTCTGCCCAACCTGATAAGACGAGGCCAAACGATGCCTTCTATCAGCGAAGGATTTTCGTTTGCGCCTCGAGCGCAACAGTGAAGAATGGACCTTTGTCCAAATCGATCGACAGCGCCGAATGAACTGGTTGACTGAGGGAATTTCGGAATCGTTCTCAGTCTCTGGAACTAGTGGGGGTTGGTAACCCACTTGGGCCTCAAACGGGGGAAGCCCCGGAGAAATTACATAATGAGTTATTAGAATACTCGGCCCAAGCTAAAAATCGACTCCACGATGAGGGATTATCCGCCGCTAAACATCGGAGAGTGTTTTCGAGAGACTGATTAGTTCGTTCTGTTTGCCCGTTGGTCTCCGGGTGAAACCCCGAAGAGAGACTCACTGTGGCCCCCAACTGCTTACAAAACGCCTGCCAAAATCTGGCCGTAAAATGCGGGCCTCGGTCAGACACGACATCTTGCGGAGGCCCATGCAACCGGAACACATTGTTGACCACAAGATGCGCTGTCTCCCGTGCTGAAGGCAGCATGGGTAGCGCGACAAAATGAGTCACTTTAGAAAAACAGTCAACCACAACCAAAATGACTGTGTTACCGTCAGATACAGGCAGCCCCGTAACAAAATCTAACGCGATATGCGACCTAGGGCGCCTGGGAACGGGCAAAGGTCGCAGCAAACCAGCGGGAGGGAGATGGGAAGTCTTATTCCTGGAACAGACGCCACAGGAAGCATCAAACTCCGGAATGTCCCTCATCATCTTCGGCCACCAAAAACGTTGGGCCAGGAACTGCTTGGTCCGATGGGCCCCCCGGATGCCCCGCCAGGCGGGAAGAGTGTCCCCACTGGAGGACCTGTGGCCTAACTCTATGCGGGACAAATAAACAGCCAGGAGGCTACCCTCCAGGACCGGGATCAGATTTCAACGCCTCTTGAACCACCGCCTCAACCTCCAACTGAATGGGTGCCACGATCTGTGTGGTAGGAATAACAGGCTCCGGGGTAGGATTGCGATCAGTGCGGTCATACATTCGTGACAGGGCATCAGGTTTAATGTTTTTAGAGCCCCGGCGATAGGTGAGCGTGAAATCAAAGCAGTCAAAAAATAATGACCATCGCACCTGCCGGGAATTACGCCGCTTGGTTTGATGAATATATTGGAGGTTTTTATAGTCAGTCCATACCACAAAAGGGTACTCAGCTCCCTCCAACCAATGGCGCCACTCTTTGAGGGCCAGCTTGACCGCTAATAACTCCCGGTCACCAATACTATAATTGCTTTCCGCGGCGGACAAAGACCAGGAGAAGTACACGCATGGGTGAGGCTTATTATCCCAACGAGGGCGCTGGGACAAAATAGCACCCACGCCCACCTCCGAAGCATCTACCTCCACAACAAATGGGAGGGAGGGGTCGGGCAAAATCAAAATAGGCTCCCAGCTAAAACGTTTTTTGAATTCCTGAAAGGCAGCATCAGCTGCAGGAGACTAAAAAACCGCTGAGGAGGTATTCTTTTTAGTGAGCGCAATAATGGGGGCAGCAACCACGCTAAAATTACGAATAAACCTCCTATAAAAATTTGCGAAGCCCAGAGAGCGTTGAACCTCTTTCACACTCTGCGGTGCAGGCCAATTCCTGACTGCAGCCACCTTGTCCGGGTCCATCCGTACCGACCCCTTAGAAACAATGAAGCCTAAAAATGAGTCAGTTTGGGCGTGAAAAACACATTTTTCGGCTTTAACAAAAAGTTTGGCATTGAGCAGGACTTCCAGTACACGTCTGACAGTGTTGACAGTGTTGAAGAAAAAATCAAAATGTCAAGAAAAACGAAGACAAATTTCTCCAACATCTCTCTGAGCACGTCATTGACGAATGCCTGAAACACTGAGGGGGCGTTACCCAGCCCGAACGGTAAGACCCAATATTCGTAGTGCCCGTCATGAGTGTTTATATTATGTTTAGATGTTCAGTGTTCATATTATACGCATTACGAAGATCTAGCTTCGTAAAAAATGACGCCTCCTGCAGATGTTCAAACGCGGAATTCATTAACGGAAGGGGTATCGGTTTTTAATGGTGATTTTATTCAAACCCCTGTATTCAATACAGGGTCTCAGACCACCATCCTTTTTCCCCACGAAAAAGAATCCCGCTCCAGCAGGGGACGTGGATGGGCGAATAAAACCATTGGCGAGAGCGTCCTGAATATACTCTCGCATAACCCTACGCTCAGGTCCTGACAGCGAATATAGCGAACCCCTAGGCGGAGTTGTCCCAGGATAAAGATTAATTTCACAGTCATACGGACGATGCGGGGGTAACGTAGAGGCTCGTTGTTTACTAAACACCTCAGCTAGATCAGCGTGATCCCTGGGAACATTCGGAGGCAAGTCACATTTCAGGGTGGCACCAAATTCCTTACCCTGCTCAGAATCTAATGACTCTGTGACTGATTCTGAATTGCTAAAATCCTCTAAAAAATGATTGACTTCTGGCTTTCGCCAGTCAAACTGAGGATCCCATTCCAACCCCTCCTCTGCCCCTTTTTCTAGTCTAGGAGGGTACGGTGGGATAGCCTCCTCACACTCGCTCCAGGCATCAGCCTGCCCCGTGGCTTGATGTCTGGGAAAACAAGTTTCATTATCTCTACAATGAGAGCTGCAATTGGTTGTTCTGTTCCCCCCAGCTGATGCACGGTCTGTGTTCCCGTAACCAAGTAACCAATGCCCTTAAACAATAGGAAAAGCAGGGGAGCTGATAATAAAAAACCGAACCTCCTCCGTGTGGCCACCAAATGAGATTAACATATTTAATTGTTCAGGCACTTCGGTTATATATAATAATATAATAAAACACCCAATCAACTAGTTTGACATAATCTTACATTTGAACTATCTAATGATAAATGAAGTCCCAGATAGCAAAAAGTGACTGAATCAACATTGTGATATTTTCAGGCTGAATCAACATTGATGTCAGATCTCTATGATCAACATGGAAATGACGTTGAATTTCCAAACAATTCTGACAATGAATCAACCTTGATTCAACTATGATATCATCAACATTGAAAGAATGTTGAATTGAATCACCATTGATTCAACTACATATATGCATTGCATTGTACATTGAAACAATGTTATTATTAAAGAGCCATTTCAACACTTTACAACCCTCCTTTGTATGTTTTTAATATGCCTCATTAAAAAATTATTTTATTACTCCATTTATGGTATAGTTCAACAAGCAGCATGCCAAGGAAGTCTACTAGTCTGTAATATCACTGCCATATACCTGAATGGCAGTGATTTGTCATGGATTTACTACCCGCCGGATGCCAAACGGCAATCCGGCAGAAGCTAGGACCCAGGGCCTAAAAAAATGAAAGGCTCAAATGCCAGGCTGGTTAGAAAAAACTGGAGGTTTGATTATATCCTCGAACGCCGAACGGCGTTCCGAGGATATTATGTTTTTGGTCCGACCGCCGCCGCCACCGCCGTGCTGCCCTACGTGTTAACGCGATAACTTCAGTAATATTTAAATGAGAAATTTCATGTTTTGCATATAGGTAAGTATGATAATGAGGAAGAACTGATTCGATTTTAGACAATTTACAATTTCTAGATTGGCCACCAGGGGCCAAAATCTGAAAAATCACTATTTTTATAATATCTCTGGAAATATTTGTCCGATTCACCTCAAATCAAGTGCAAATGAAAGGTCATGACCTAAGGATGTGTCCAACAATGACATTTTACCTGTTTGGTTCAAAATTTTGACACAAGGTGGAGCTTTGTCACATAAAATTCACCATTCTTGCCATATCTTTGGAACCATTTGTCCAATTGACATGAAACTATGTGCAACTGCAAGGTCATAACATATTTTGCCACCAGGTGGCGCTTTGTGATGGAAAATTACCATTTTGGCCATATCTTCAGAACCATTTGTCCGATTGACCTGAAATAAAGTTCAAATGAAAGTCTATTCATGCTCTATTCAAGAATTGGGGAATTAGAGGATTGGGGGCGTTCGGGGATATACCCCACGCCATCGCCTCTAACAGCATAAGCCTAGTTTATAAAAACAAAACAGAGCTAAATACAGAGCAGCACAGGTCACAGCGTCAGAACAGAATAAAATGCAGAGGCTATATTCTGCCCTCACCTCCACCTTAACGGTCCACCTTAATGCAGCAGGGGAGGGACTGCAAAGCCAAACCCTTACATGGCCTGCTAATAGACAAGTTTGGAGCAACCCCCACAGAACTTTAAAACACCAGAGTAAAATGATAATTTTTTAAATGAGGCATATTAAAAACATACAGACAAAGGTTAAAATGCGGAAATGGTCCATTAAGTTTGCTATACTGCAGTGGTTCTCAACCTTTTTATACAAAGACCCCACTTTACACAAACATGTTTTAGAAATCCCCATACTTGATTATAATTATTTCATAGGTGCATATTCGAAAATGTGTTGTGAGCTCGTAGGCTATTTCCATTTTTTTTAATAAACCAAGGTTGAGAACAGCGGCTTTACTGCATGCTCTATTAACAAAAAAAAAGCAAAACAGATCATTATTCATTTAGTTATTTATTAAGGATTCAAAAGAAATTAAACTTTTGTACATTTTAGCACACTCCTTTTCTTTTGATCTTTCAAGGTTTCCTGCCTTGCTTAGGTGGAGGAAGCACCTCAGAGAATTATCTGGCCATCTACTTGACCCCCATCAGCACCACTGAAACGATGTCAATTCATTGTAGGGCATTTTTACGTTGAAAAATCATCCTCTATACTACATTGTTTCAACAACAGGTTTTCAAACGTTGAAATGGCAACTGGAATTAAACATTGAATCAACATAGATTTTTCAACCTCAACCGAAAATAACCAATCTGACCGAAATCCAACATTGAATGAATGACTGTTGCTATCTGGGGTACCATTGTTCTCAATAGTATTATTAATTTCGGGAAGTTGGGTCACCAAGTCAACTTCCTGAAGTGCCAACACGGTGTAACCACCATTCAAGGAGCCATTATGTTTATATCGTGCAACAAATCATGTGACAGGAAGTTATATTGCAAGGAAAGACTCCTGATGAGCCTAACTACTGCAGGCCAAGGTTCGCAACTCTCTTTAAAAAATGAGATAATTTGACATTTTAAGAGCCTGGTCAGGTGTGCCTAGGTTTTCATGTCAAGTGGCATGACCTCGGAAAAACACTGATCTTTCATGATAATTACAAAAATTTGTATTTACTTTGAAAATTACAATTGAAATGCTCCCAACTAGGGTATGTTTTTATATAAGTGTCAATGATAATGCCTGTCAAATTTGATATTACAATGAAATGTCAATGTGGCATAACCAGATACACAATTTGATGTCTATTACAAGCCTTTCTGTTAGAGGCCAATTTTGTCAAATATCAGCATTTTATTGTACTGATTAAAGATGTAATATGAACTAATTTACTGTGTGGAACTATTTTTATGTGTACAGTGTTCTATTTTTTGAAAAAGTGATGATTTATCCACTTGATTTTTTTAACTTTTGATTTATCCACTTGATTTTTTTTAACTTTATTATCAAAGGCCTGTAAGAATAGGTTTTCTGAACATTTTAGTTTTATTTTAAATGGCATATTTCTATTCAATTCACTTACAAAATTAAGCAATAAAAATGTTATATATATAAATATATGCAATTTTATACTGTATCAAAATTGATGATGTGAAAGTTGATAGCAGCTGTTGAAGATGAAAAGTAGCTTCAAACAGTAGAACTCCAATAATTCACAGGAGCAATGTTACAAAGTTTAAAATTTACAACTGTTAAATACAATTCATTAAATTTCTGCTATTTCATAATGAAAACAATATATGAGTCCTTCTTCTATCATTAGATGCCACTTTCAAGCAAAGAAAAGGTGGCCGTTGACAGACCACGAGTGAATGCAGATCAAAGGCCAATTTGCAAACCTTGCAAAAAGACGAGAATGGTAGTTTAAACACATGCAAATACATGCAAGCACACGCACGGACAAACAATTTTTTTTTTTCTGCAAAAGACTGAACAAATGTCAGGTTAAAGTCAGAGTAATGAAGTGATTTAGTAACTAAAATTTATAAAGATAATAATTCATAGCTGCCGGGTTAGCTCACTTGGTTAAGACGCCGCATTCGCAGGGCAGTGCCCAGCTAACACGCTTACGTCGCCAAGATGTCGTGACAACGTAACCGGACGACCTTAGTTTCGTCGTGACAACCGGAAAAGTGAAATTCCTGGATTCGTCCTGGTGACGTAACTTCATAAAGTTGTAAGTTTTGTAAGCACGTTGTGGCAACGTAATTTATCAAAGGTCACTGGGTGGTAACCAAGTACCCACCCAGCATTTTTTCAGTCTAAAAGACGTCGAAATGGTCCTTAGACGTCTGGGCTAAAATCGGTCTACCACTGGTCAAAAAATGAAAGTTTTTTTAGCCGTCAAAGCTTAAACTAGCCATCTGATAGACGTCTAGAAGACGACTACGTCTATACGTCTCGTCTAATCTTAGACGTTTAAATAACCGATAATATAGGTCTATTTATAGACGTCTAAAGTTAGACGTTTGCCAGATGTTTATTTTTATACCAAATCTATACGCCTCATTTTATCTTAGACATTTAAATGCTAATGAACTTCAAACAATATACATAGTTTTAATTTCTTAACACATTTTTAAACATATAACAAACATATAACAAATAAAAGCACAAACTCAAATATACAATATTACCAAAATAAAAGAAACTTTCGGCAATTTTTTTTTAATATTGTGGTGAAAAACTCGCACAAAGTGTCATATACAAAAATAAAAATCTAATTATTTGGATGTAAAACACTGCAAATTAAAAAAAAATATATCCAGAAACTCTACCTGCCTGGGGTGCATCAACCTAAACCAAAAAAAAATAAAAAATTTCACCAATGGTGTCCAGGGCCTCTTACTGTATATATAGCGAATGCCAATCGAGCTGCACAGAGCTGGGCTGTGAGTTCAGGTCCCACTTGAGGACATTGAGCCCTCTTGCTGCCCTCACGGCTGGTTTCTGGCAGTTTAGTCAAAAACATGCGCATAAGAAGCCTGCTGGATGTCATTTTGCAGGGCTCCGGCCAGGGGCGTCACTAGACCCAATTCTGTGCTGTGGCACAGCTGGGGCACAAACAACGCGAGCGCGCAAGCTAACATTTTTTAGCACTAATTAATCATAAAAAAGCATAAATAGTGCTTCAAATTATACATTCATGTCAGATAATCTTGTTGTCTGGATCTATGATTAACCACCTGAAATGGACTGATGCATTTAGCCTACTTTTGCACTTTACGCTAGACCTCTAAACCTGGTAAAAGCAAAAAAGGAATCGCAATTAATCTTTATGAAATATTTATTGTCGCAAACATATGTAAATTGAGCATTTGCAACAGCACCGTAAAACAAAAAAGGAAAACAGGACAAAACATTACCATATCAACAGTTCTGAATCAAGGCACGAAGTGTGCAAAGCTACACCAAACAACTGACTCACATTCCAATCACATTTAATTTTCACTGCAGAATTAATTGTAGGCTAAACATTCATTTTGTAATTCAAACAAACCATTTCATCAAGGTATCAATAACTGCAATCATTAAACTGTATCTTATACGTTCTATTCTAATCAGTGCATCTTTACTAAACATAAAACTTTATTCACTAGTGTTGGCTATAACAGTAAGTAAGTCTTTACCAAAACTGTATACTCTCCTTTATCCTCAGTGTCTCATAACCAAAGTACTCGATGAGCCCAATTCTCTGTTCATTGAGAACCCATGTTTTAACGTGAAATAGCTTAACGTTATGCCTATGATGAGCGAGTTATCTATAAAGCAGCATCTAACGTCTGCACTAGGCTACTTCAATTTACAGCCAGTTAGCTGGCAAGACGGCAGCTGAAAGTTTCAGCAAAGTTGTGACATTTAAAATCCCATGGAAATGGCGACACTGAGGAGAAAACAAACAATAACCTGAACCTGAAAGGTGGAAAGAATGAGGGCGAGAGCAGTCAGCACTGACAGACACCACTGTGTGTGTGACCTTGTGTTCCAAAGTTCTGAAGTCAGCACGAGCCCCATCACAGCCAAAGCCACGTGAATATTAAGTTGCCACATGCCATTGTATACTATATGGAGTGAAGTGAATAAAGTAGCAATGAGTTACAGTTATCATATTGAGTAGTTGTGTGTCTATGCACTTTCTTTTACTGTAGATTCTCTTTCTGTAGATTATGTGGACATGTAGACTTAAAACGTGATTTTTTTTCCCCTGGGGAAAATTATACTGGGGCACTGCAGACCAATACTGGGGCATGTGCCCCAGTAAAATATGTCTGGTTCCGTCGATGGCTCTGGCAGTGCTCTTCTATTCCTTCTTGCACTAAGGAGCAGAAACAGTCCTGCTGCTGGGTTGATGCCCTTCTACAGCCCTGTCCAGCTCTCCTCGCGAAACGGCTGGTGTCCTGGTATCTCCTCCATGCTCTTGAGACTGCACTGGTGGCACAGCAAACCTTCTAGCAACTGCACATATGGAAGTTGCTGTCCTGGAAAAGCTGGGCTACCTGCGCAACCAGACTGGGCTGTGGGTACCGCCTCATGCTACCAGTTGTGACAAGGACCCTAGCAGAACATAAAAAAAGAGAGGAATCTTTCTGGCCCTTATTTGCTATGGAGTGAAATAGCTGAATGCATGTCATCTGTGAGGGTTTTCCATAATTTTTGCCAGGGGTTCCACTAACCAACTTAACTTCAAAACAGGTTTCATATTGCTGTTTTTTTTTTTGTTATTTAAATAAATCGCTGAGAACCTGTAATTGTTTGTCATCTCTCACAATTTCTCAAAACGTAATGTAAGAGGGCTTAAAATGAGTTTGGAAAATAATAACAGTTCATTATAATTATTAACATTATCCTGGGGTGCTGAGATGAAACTTAGGGGTGCTTGAGCATCCCGATAAAAAATCTAAAATCAATTCATTCATAAAGTCGTCCTCCTCTTCTTTAACCGAGTGCGCTGTGCACTGCGTCTTCTGCAAGGAACAACACAAACACAGCAAAAGAGGTGAGTACATGAAATTGTTTTACTTTTTCCTCATTATTTAAAGTAGTGAAGTCTGAGGGCTCTAATTTCGTAGACCAGGCGCAGGCGCGGCGCATGGGGGGTGCGCCGCGCCAACGGGGTGTGTCCAGGCGTATGTGGCAATTTCGTGCCCGGCGTAGCCTGGCGCAAGAACTCCTCTGTCCCGCCTCTGCCCCTCCTTCCAGCGCAAGTTGGCAAAGAAGGCGACACAGCCGAGTCAAATCTTGCTCACTGGCAAGAGAAACGATGGATAGCGTGTTCCCATGAATTACAAACTGTTGCTGCTTTAAATTTTGGGATTAACATGCATGGACAACAATGCAAGATACGTGACACATTTATTTTCAATATGCGATCTTAACTCAGTACGAGATCATAGCAATCAGGCTGTATTCCTTTTCCCCACTGAAGACGATAAAACCGAAGTGACAATAATAGTGGCCTTGTATTAAGCCGCTTGCACACTGGACGCGAAACGAATTTTTCGCTCGACAGATTGCGTCTTGTGCCCGAAAGTCTGACAGGGTTTTAATAAATCTCCGTGTCCGACAGTCTATTATTGTTTTTAATTTCTTCAAATCTGCTGACTCTTGTCGATATTAAACGTGAATGTTTTGATAAGAGGGCTCAGTTCTTTAAGATGAGTACCGAGAATTTCAATCAATGTCTCTGTTTAAGCTCTGCTCAGCGAGTCGACACTGGCATGGGACAATGTACAATGCCTCCGTGTCTGACAGCTAAAAAAAAAAAAAGAAGAGGACGATTAGAACAGATTGATACCGAAATAAAGAATAAAAAGAAACATTTTAACAACAGAACATCCAATGAACACTGGGATTTATTTTTAGCGGGTCATCTTTGTTGGATATCCCGTTATAAATCTGTTCTCATTTCAATACTTTTACTTTTTGCTGGCTGGTGGACATGGAGTATTTTGCATTTCGTGTCGGACAGTCTTAATCGTGCATGCGATAATTTCTTCACACTGTCAATGGTCATGGAATTGATTTGCTCACGCACTGTTTTATCTCAGCTGTGGAAATAAAGCGTGAATCTGTTCGGTCCATCTGACTAATTTTCAAAAGAAAGACCGAATAAAGACTGCTGGCTATCTTCAACGGAAGAAAACAGAAGAATAGACTAAAAAGACCAAGAAAAGTCGATAGCTATCAATTTGCATTCTGTGAAGGTCGAACACAAAAATGGCCAGGTTTCCACGTCTAATAATTCCTGGAATACTCGGAAAAATTAGAACTTTTATGACTTTCGGACACGGAGCTATATTAAAACCCTGTCCAACTATCGCGTCTTTGCATTGACTTTGTCTGTAATCAGTCGGGCGAAAAATTCGTTTCGCGTCCAGTGTGCAAGCGGCTTTAATGAGCATAGAACGCAAGCATTCGATATATATATATATATATATATATATATATATACATATACATACATACAGTTTGTGGTTGGCTGAGAAAGATGTGAAGTCGTTAGTTTGCATCATAGATTCAGCTGCGTTGATTAAGCCCGGTCAAGTTTCCATTACGCGTGGCAACCGCCTTTAATCTGACATCAGGACAATCGATATAGATACAATAATTTATGTCCTTATTGATATGGGATCAGTAAGACACCAGATGCGGGGAGAAGGGAATGAGGATTAAATTCCAAACAAAACAAAACAGGCACGAGGGCCAACAAAAAACTTGGCCCAAAGGGTTGCAAAAAACAAACTGAGGTAAGCTACACAGAGCTATAAACAATAAATGCAAAAGGCAAAAAACAAAAAGGCACTGGAAACTCCAGGCGAGAAGATCAAGAAAAATAAATAACAAGACTAAATATATACACACAAAACAAGAGGCTAGGACGAGACTTGAAACTAGAAATGCTATGGAATCTTGACAACAAGAACTTGACTACACTTGCACATGCAATGAGACGCGAGACACTGTCTGCCAGCCAACTTCCACCACATCCAGATAAAGGCTTGGAAATCATGACATGAGGGGGTAACACCTGGAGAGAGAGAAACAAGAGGCATGGCAAGATCAAGACATGGACAGAGATTGGATGACATGACCTGCTCATTAAGAGAATGAGCGTGCTCAGCTTAAGTACCAATTAAGTATGCAGTTTGGAAGCAAGCATGAATGTTAAGAACAGAAAAGCACAGCAAGATCTTGAAATAGCAAAGCAGGAATCATGACAATAAACTCCCTGTCTAAATTAGTAGTATTAGTAATGTGCCTATCTAAGAATTACACCAACCCAGTGAGTGTTAGTAAATGTTAGTAACAAAAACAGTTAATTGTCAATTAAGCTTAGAGAGGCCCGAATCCAGCACAGCATGGAAGGAAGGGGAAATACCAAAGCCAACCCAGAGCTCTGAAATGTGCAACAACGAAGGCACGGGGCGGAACGCAGACAAGCGGTGGAGTGGCATGGCAGACCTGGCATGAACAAAAACATGGAAAAGTAAAAACATGGACATGGAATCTGAAACATGAAATGTGTAATCCTAATACAAGAAACTGTAAAAACTATGACTATGAACATGGCTATGAACTATGGAACTATGAACTATGAAACATGAAACTGTTAAAACCATGAATAATACTGTTCTGGCCAAAGGCCAGAACCCTGGAACACAACACTTATTCAGATAGTTACATTAAATCGTGCTTCCTGTTATTATTTCTTGCATTGAAATGTGCCTGACATTCTGTAAAACTGCCTGTGAGATTTCGGTGACGTGTGCGCTCTCTGCGCCGGTCAGCCAAATTACCACTGCACGGAAATTAAACCAGGTTGGAGTTGGCGAGTTTTCTGCGCAACTCCAGCGGAGACTTTTTCTACGAAATTGTCACTGCGTCTTGATGAATATGTGACACCTCCCCCTACTACGCCGCCACACCCATCTCGGCGCACCTTGGTCTACCGAAGGCTGCGCGCCTCACGAAATTACCACTACGCGGGCTGCGCCCTACGAAATTACCACTGCGCGGGCTGCGCTTCGCTACGCCACCTGCGCTGCGCCAGGAAATTAGAGCCCTGAGTCTGCAGTTTGGGGTGCAGCTTTAGGCTACTTCAAAGCCCCCTCCAGTGACCGTGTGACACCAATTTCAAAACTTTTCCTCAAAACATTAATCCCCAGAGAGAGATGTAGGGTTGATCTTCCAAATAGGAGCCTAGATAGTGCTTCACCTGCCTGTATACAATTACATGCCCCCATTGAATACTCCCATTTTACCAGTTAAAACAATGATTGAACCCTGACCTCAAAGGCCCTGCCCTGTTTGTTCTGTTTCAAGTCACATCTGATCCAATTAATTATTAGGCCCAAGAAAGATTTGTGTACCCTTTGTCATATAAAATTAAGGACTTCTGTGTACATAATCATCACAGCACCATCAGTGTTGGACAAAAAGAATACAAATACTGTACCAGGTTCCCAGTTGCCTCCTTTCTAAACATCGCTGTGGAGCATTTCACTGATTAGGCTCCTCACATCTTTCTCTGCCAGCCCTTGCGTGCATCTGAAGACAATCTGTGCAATGCAAAGGATAGATATCTCAACAATAATTTTATTTAAAATAAATAAAGATAAAACTATGCAACAAAGCCATGTACTAAAAGTGAAACAAAATAACGTATTCATTCAACTAGCCAATGTTACTGGTTTTGCAAGGGAAATTCTATCCAAAAGGTCTAAATGAGTCAGGCCTCTTGTGTCCTCAGTGTCATCAATGAGTTTCAATAAAATTAGTCTCAACTTCATTTCAGCTGGCTACTTTTATTGGCTTTCGCAGATGATGCATCCATATAGTGCCAAATTCATATCATTTACCGTAAATTTCTAATTATAAAAGGCACAGCAAACTAGCCATAACTGTGACATGAAATAACGCTATAACGTTACTCCCATAAGGACTACACTCAAAAGTTACCTACATCTGACAACAACTGAAATCATCGCGCAGTGTTAATCAGTGTTGTTGTTTGTGCGACTGAGTTACGGGATTTATATTTGTCTTAAGGTAGAGGGAGTATAGCTAACGCTAGCTTTCTTACTTAATTTGTACTGAGTTTCGTAAAACTTAATTTTCAAAAACGATCAGTGGTTAGAGCAATGTTAATTAACCACGTTTCTCCTGGTTTTTGCCAACGTTAGCTACAAGCTAACTTTAGCTATCCAAATTTTTTTCCACAAATTTACCTGATATTTACTGCATGTAAAGAAGAAAAAAATAGAGATGTCTAAATTATTAGTTATTTTAGCTGCTGTACTATTTATATCCAACAAAATGGTTAATATTGAAAAATAAGATGAAGGAAACTTTCCTTTAGCTGACTGAAATGTTGAAGGTCCTAAACGGTTGAGGAAAAAAATACGTCATGGAATCACCGTCCTCGAGAGTGAACGTCCCGATGCTGCTGCTCCACGATTGATAAACTGATTAACCTCAACTTGCCAGTATTCGTAACTAAATTACCAACAAGCGACGTGTCCACTACATATTGAAAAGGTCGTCAAGTTTGCCAGTATTCATGACTTAATTACCAACAGGCGACGTAACCAAATAACCAACAAGCGACTTGTTCACGACGTATTGAAAAGGTCATCAAGTAACATAATTGAATTAACAACTGAGAACGTTGTCAGACCGTTTTCACACGGTCGGTCTCTAACTCACCAAAAGAGCACGAATGGTTACGTTGCCAGTTTGTCGTGTGTTAGCTGGGTAACTAATTTAATATTTTACATTTGTCTGGACATCTTGGTACTTTCCAAGTAGATAAATTAAGTGCTTAATTGATGTCAGTCTTATTGACTTATTATTGCTGCTTTCCCCCTGATACAGGTACTTCCAGTTAGATTTGTAGTTTTTGATGATGATGATGATAAAACCTTGTTTCTCCTGAACAACGTCTCTGCCTCTATTCAATAAAAGAACCTGGGAAACATTACTACTGAGTTGTTACTGATTATTTCCTTGGGTGAAATTCCCAAGGTGGTGTAATCTTGGCTTATCTGAATCTTTCGCTCTGCCACATTTGCTTGCTCGTGTACGGGTATCTTCCGCCCTTGTTCTGAACTATATACACTGCCCGGCCAAAAAAAAAGTCACCGTTTGGAAGTTAATGAACAAATTCTAAAATTGGATCATTATTGCGGTTATCAATACGTTTCAGATGGCAATAATCATTTTAACCCTGACTGATGAAGTGCGTCGCTATTCATTTCTTACAAAATCATGTCGGAAAACACATTCCCTGATGGTGGAAACGATGTTACAGTATTTCAGAACGGGCAAGTTATTGGCCTGTATTTAGCAAAGAAAACCATGAATGACAAAACCAAGCAGGAGGAATCATTTTCACAGACAAATTTTCCACCACAAAGTCCTGACCTTTAACAAAATAAAAGTTATTGGGATGTACTCAAGACCACCGAGTGGTTCAACCATTATGTCGAGAAGACAAGATCTTGGACAAAAATTATGGCATTTCTGATCGAAAAGAAATGTTCTGGCATTGCATATAGTTGTCAAAACAATGACAAGACGAATATGCACTGTAATCAATGCTACAGAGGTTCCAACTAAATATTTGAGTGTGCGACTTTTTTTTTGGCCAGGCAGTGTATATTCATTTATTTCTCTTTCTTTTATTTATTGTTGTCAATGAGGAGACGTCATGTGAATATCCATTTTGATGTGTTTCATGCTGGTGAGCCAGCTGATCCTTTATTCTACCCTGGGTAGAAAAATTTGACCAGAACAAACCATTGTTTGTGGCTGAGTTGGGTTAAGGTAAGAGTTAGGTATAGGGATAGCATTCTGTATGAGTTGGGTTAAGATTAGTTCAACAGTGTCATGGCTGCTGCCTTTATAAGCTTGCCGCATGTGTAGACGTTCAAGAAATTAGAGTGTAACCTCTTAACTGAATGTGCGCTCAATGTTTTTCCACACCCGAATATTTCACTTGGTATCTTAACATTTAAGGTAAGCCGAAAAAGTTTTGATTTTTTTTTAGATTTTGCTGGAGGGTGTGTGTGTGTGTCTGTGTGGTACTCTTACCCAATGTTCTTTCGATGTTTCAACCTTGTGTTTTGGCCCCAATTAGTAATGACCTATCAGACAGCAAGGGATGACAGACAAAATTTTAAACAAACTTTAACAGTTTGTTAATTAAACAAACAAAAACTGACCAAGATTGATATAAACAAAAAAAAAAAAGAGAGATATTTACAGTCCCTTTGGTGGGGTTGCTTGCGATTATCTGGGTGAGGAAAACCCAGTCAACAATTTGATGTCACAATGATGTCACAGTGATGTTACGGGTGATACCACAGCGTGAGTTTTTTTTTTTTGTGATTTCACAGTGACCTCAATTTGAAGCCTCACAAAGTTCTCATAGTGATGTCAAAATGTGATATCAAAGTTAGACAACCGTGTGATTTCAGTGTGACTTCAATTTGAAGCCTCATAAAGTTCTCACAGTGATATCACAATGTGATATCAAAGTTAGAGAACAGTGTGATATCACAGTGACCTCAATTTGAAGCCTCACAAAGTTCTCACAGTTATATCACAATGTGATATCAAAATTAGACAACCGTGTGATATCACAGTGACCTCAATTTGCAGCCTCACAAAGTTCTCACTGTGATGTCACAATGTGATATCAAAGTAAGACAACAGTGTGATTTCACAGTGACCTCAATTTGACGCCTCACAAAGTTCTCACTGTGATGTCACATTGTGATATCAAAGTGAGACATCAAAGTGAGAAGGGGTAGATGCGGCGCGAGTAAAAGTTCCAGTTTTCACCAGTGTGCTCTTGCATCTTGATTTTCACTGCGTGTATTATCTCTCTAACTTCTTTTAATGTATTCTTTTTTTTCCTCCTTTGATGAGTCTGTGAACAACGGTTTACATGTTAAGTTAGACATTACATTAGTGATTGCAGCGGGATTCGAACCGGGAAACCTGTGGAGAAAGCAATGTTAGACACACCATACACTGTGGCCTTAACCACTACACCAACTGAGTTTGTTGCCAGCTCAGCGGAACAAACCATTGTTTGTGGCTGAGTTGGGTTAAAGTTAGGCACAGAGATAGGGATAGCATTCGCTATGAGTTGGGATAAGGTTAGGGTTAAGAATGTTGGGTTAAGGTTAGGGTAAAGAATAGGGATAGGGAAAGCATTCCCCATGAGTTGGGTTAAGGTTAGGGATAGGGATAGAGATAGTTTAGTTCGTTTGGTAAGCCGTGCGCGGGCAAAGTATGCAAGTACGGTCGGAAGAAGTGGATTAGGGCACGATCCATCCGTCCTAGTTATCAAATGTGAAAGCAACCGTACTTCAGCGCGGCAGATTACCGTTATGTGTCACGGTTGTCTTGTTCTGACAAATGCAGCGGCGAAAGGATCTCTCCATTTAAACGAAGAAATTCAATACTTGTTCGAAATGTAGGCGCGAGAAAACATAATCCATCACTGGGTAGTACTACGCACAAAAAAACTTGGAGGTTTTCTGATTGATTTGTGCGCAGTTTATATTTGCAGGCTTATGACAGAACAATAGATCAGCGTCATGACAAAATTAAAGAAAATGTCGCTCAGATGGTTATATCAAAGTGTGCGATGCGGTGCCATAGTCTTGCAGCTCAAAGTTATGAGGCAGATAAATTTTACGTCATGTAAATGGGCAGCCTTAAATGCACTCGCGTGTTGTGTTTTCTATTTAGAATGTATTTAGCCACCCAAGAGTACCCAGTCAACAATGTGAGGTCACAATGATGATAATGACTGGGATAATGTCCCAGGTGATAACACAGTGTGAGTTTTTTTTTGTGATTTCACAGTGACCTCACTTTGAAACAGTGGCGTCACTAATACTGTAATACTGTAACTAATACTGACCTAATACTGTACTGGGGCACAGCTGGGGCACAAACAACATGAGCGTGCAAAGCGAAAATTTTTTTAGCACTAATTCATCATAAAAAAGCATAAATAGTGCTTCAATTTATACATTCATGACAGATTATCATGTTGTCTCATAACCAAAGTACTCGATAAGCCCGATTCTCTGTTCATACAGACCCATGTTTTAACGTGAAATAGCTCAGATAAGCTCATTAAACATCGATAGCAATCTCCAGAGACTGAGTTGACAGTGCTAGGCTAACCATTATGAATCAACGTTATGCCTATGATGAGCCAGTTAGCTATAAGGCAGCCGCTAACGTCTGCACTAGGCTACTTCAATTTACAGCCCAAGTTAGGTGGCGAGACAGCAGCTGAAAGTTTAAGCAAAGTTGTGACATTTAAATTTCCATGGAAATGGCGACACAGAGGAGAAAACAAACAATAAGGACAGGCAGTTGCCCAGCAGTAACCTGAAGACAGGTGGGAAAAATAACGGCGAGAGCAGTCAGCACTGACAGACCCCATTGTGTGTGACCTTGTGTTCAGAAGTTCTGAAGTGAGCACTAGCCTAATCATAGCAAAAGCCACGTGAATATTAAGTAGCCACATGCCATTGTGTACTATATGGAGTGAAGTGAATAAAGTAGAAATGAGTTACAGTTATCATATTAAGTAGTTGTTTGCCTATGCACTTTCTGTTACTGTAGATTCTCTTACTGTAGATTATGTGGACATGTAGACTTAAAACGTGATTTTTTAAAATCCCCTGGGGAAAATTATACTGGGGCACTGCAGACCAATGCCCCAGTAAATTATGTTTGGTTCCGCAGATGATTTGAAGCGTCACAAAGTTCTCATAGTGATGTCACAATGTGATATCAAAGTTAGACAACTGTGTGATATCACAGCTGTAGATATCCGTGCGCTACATCACCAACATTTCACATAGATGTCTCATAGGAATGTCATAATCTGATATCAAAGCAAGTCATCAGTGTGATATCACAGTTAGAGGTCTCACTGCGATGTCACATTGACGTCACCGAGATATCTATACGATGCATCACCCGTGTATCACATAGCTGTCTCAGTGATGTCAAAATATGACATTGAAGTGAGACATCTGGGTGATTTCACATCTGTAGGTCTGAGACCGCTATGTGATACATCAACAACATTTCACATAGATGTCTCATAGGAATGTCAAATCGGATATCGAAGTGAGACATCTGTGCAATACATCAATATATTACAGATGTCTCTTTGTGACATCAAAGTGAGACATCTGTGTGATATGCTCGTGAAATCATGGAAAACTTATGACATAAAAACTCATTGTTAAAATATAAATTATACTTTATTTCATTAGATGACATCTCTGGAAGGTCTCAAAGTAATGTCACAGCGTGAGATCACTGTGTGACTTCTATAGGAGACTCACGTGACATTTTACTGACCATAGCATGAGAAATACTTCTCTCCTGAGTTGACAGCAAGACTTAATTTCACTGAGTTGTGTCGTGCCTATTCATACCTGTTTAACACAAGGTAAATACAGGTAATTCACCATAAAAGGTACAAAAGAAAGGAAATGGTATTAGCTTCAAAGAAAAGCAGCAACAATGCATAAAAAATATTCAACATTTTTCTTCAATTCTGATCTATGTTTCTTCCACCTTTCTACTTGACAAAAATGAAGTTTTTATCTTGCTATTATCAGAACTGCAGTACTGTGAAAATGGCACAATCTCATGTTTTCATATGATTACAACAAATGTATTAAATCTGAGCAGTATGACAACATTTAAGGCTTTAAAATGCCATTTCTTGAGCCATAACATGTGACGCTACTCTAGTGACATTTGTTTTCAATATTGTTATGATCAGAGTACACAAATCTCTGAATTTAGAAGCAAACATTTCTTAAAAATGGAACTCCAAGGTTAAGATATTATAAAAGTATATCTATGAAATGACTAATTAGATATGATTCCAAACAAAAATGTCTACGTTCACAAATCACCAGAGTATTTGTTCCAATAAAAATTTTAGATTTACAATTTAGAGTGAAGATTATACACAGTGCAATTCAAACTGTACAGTCCTAGACTCGAGTAATAGCAATTCTCAACACGAAAATACAAGGTCATATACACTTCAATTATAGTCAAAAGTGTGTTAGAATGTCATCATCTACTTTAAACTTCAATGTACATTTTTAAACAAACTTATTTGGCTGATACTATCAACGTCACATTAAAAAAAAAAAGAAAAACGCCCAGAAGTGGTAGAGTTAGCATGTATGAGGCAGCAAGCGGGAACCGTCAATTCATGCAGTGCTGCGTGGGAAGCATTTTATCGAAGGTGAAATAATAAATAGCTAAATATTTCGTTAGCTGGAAATTAACTGGGAATTACTTTTGCCATTTGCTCTCATGTTTGTAATTTACAACTCTTAGTACCTGCTGCAATATTTATTGTCTGTGACACAATAATCATAATAGTGAAATTACATCTCTAGTACCTTACAATAACTCCTACATGCTGTATTTACTCGCAGAAAAGAAAAATCGCAGATACAAGTACTAACAAGGTGGATTCAAAATTGACATTTGTTGATGAGATAACACGAAGACGGACACACAAGGTCAATTGTTTTTACCGAGTGGCTAATTTGGCCAGCCGGAAGTGACGACATCGCGACTTTGAGAATTTCAACGTTCTTTATTTCGACGTGGCAGAGGACTCCACTGAATCAAGATATTTTGAAAAACTCAAAGATGTTTCACAGTTACTGTTCGCACAACACACCACTTTAGCTTTGCACATCAACATGGCGGCCGATGCATAAGTGACACTATTTGGGCATATGGCTTCACAGTTGAGTCATAATGATGACATCACATAGTTATCATATTAATATCATAGTGTGATATCACAGTTGAGTCACAATGATGACATCACATAATTATCATATTAATATCATAGTGAGATGTCACAGTTGAGTCACAATGATGACATCACGTAGTTATCATAGTAATATGAAAGAGTGATATCGTAGTTGAGGCATAGTGATGACATCACATAGTTATCATGTTAATATCACAGTGTGATGTCACAGTTGAGACACAATGATGACATCTCATAGTTATCATTTTAATATCACAGTGTGATGTCACAGTTGAGTCACAATGATGACATCACATTGTTATCCAAGTAATATCACAGTGTGTTGTCGTAGTTGAGGCATAGTGATGACATCACATGGATATCATGTAATATCACAGTGTGATGTCACAGTTGAGACACAATGATGACATCACATTGTTATCTAAGTAATATCACAGTGTGTTATCGTAGTTGAGGCATAGTGATGACATCACATAGTTATCGTATTAATATCATCTCCTGATTTCACAGTTGAGTCACAATGATGACATCACATAATTATCATGTTAATATCACAGTGTGATGTCTTAGTTGAAACACAATGATGATATCTCACAGTTATCATTTTAGTATCACAGTGTGACATCGTAGTTGAGACACGATGACATCACATAGTTATCATGGTAATACAGAAATCTGATGTCACAGTGGGACACAATGATGACATCACGAGGATGTCATATTACTATCACAGTGTGATGTCACATGTATGACATAATTGTGACAACAGAGTGATATCACATTAATATCAAAAGTGTGATGACACAGTTGTGAGATAATTGTGACATCAGAGTGATATCACATTGAGCTCACAGGCTAATATCACAGTTGTGATATATTTGTGACCTCACAGTGATATCATATGACATCACATGTTGACTGGGAATGCTCCAACACAGGCAAAAATCCACAAAAAGCTTAACGGGTCTTGAAAAGAGCGACAGGTTTGGCTAAATGTATCCTTCTCCATGCAATTTCTCCAACTACTTTACTCTCTCAATTTTCCTCCTTATATACTCTTTTGCGGACCCCTCCCACCTTCCCGATGTTTTTTTCTATTCTCTGGAACATGCCTCTCTCAGACATGCACAGGAAATGCCCAAAACCTAGCTCCAGACTGGGCTTAACAAAAAAAAAGTCAATACTGCCAATACTGTGGTTCCCCCCCATTACACCTCCATTCCAAAAGGGAAAAATTTTGACTCATAAAGGCAAAATTTTTCTTTTCAATACAAAAATGGTTAAGTAGACACTTGTGTGTATATATACATATAATACAATATGCTAATAAACAGCAGAAACACAGGGCCAGCAATAACCTCACCTTTCACTTCTAAATGACAGACACCTCTCGCAGTTTACCTCCCCGATTAGCCACCGTTGCTCAGACTGATGGAGGAACCGACGAGAATCTAACTTGTTTTTGAAAGCCGTGTTATACATTGCACTACGAAATTATATGGCGTTTAACTTACTTCCGCACACCAATGGCTACAGAAAAAATATCAATAGCCTACGTCTTCATAATTTCTGAATTTGCGTAAATTAATTTGCGACGTTCATTGAGCAATTAGCCATGAGAATCTGTTCTATATAGGCCTACTCTGAATGTGACAGCCAAAGTGCGTGGTTGCACAGCTGAGTGAAGACGAAAATAATTGCTGTGAAGTCCGCGAAAGTTACAGATTTTTTGCATTGTCATCCTTGCGGATTCACATCAATTATATCAACATAGCCAACAGGCAATCGCTTTGTAATTAGTATTTCATAATCATTATGCGTCACGCATTGGTGGTGGCCATTCTGTTTATTAACTGTTTGATTGTTAATCAATCAAACCTGATCGCAATCAGTTTAAGAGCAATTATCAGGGAAAGGGTGATGTTACTGAAGGCCTTCCTGGCATCTGACAGTACGCCACTGCTCAAACAGCACCAAACAACTGAGCATTTTTTAGCCGACTGGTCACCTGATTTGCTAGTTTAATACTATAGCCCAAACAATGATAGATAACGTGAGGACGACCACCACAAACAATGTCGGTCGACTTTGCAAATCTATCTGTTAAGCTGAACGTTTTCTTTTGTGTAGGTTTTGTTAGGCAACATAAATGAACACATTAAGAATAATCAGGCAGTTCCCCATTGCCTGAGAAAAATATCCCCATAAAGGCGACCCATGTGCCTTCTTGTGATGAATGACAGTAGTCATGAATTGCATTGAACATGTGCATGTAATGTTTATTTTATTTTTTTAATTTCATACTATAATAACATGTGTGCAAAAAAGTGCCCTCCCCCTCCCCCCTGAGCTCTTGCCCCCCATAATGTCTGTGCATGCCACTGCTCCAGTCCCTGTTTTTCAGCAGTTACCTGAATAAAACTCAGCCAAGCCTTTTGTGCAAACTGCTCAATATACTTGACCATAGTGTCTGTCCAGCAGTTCGTACAAAATTATTATCTCTTGCAACAGAAATAATTTTTGTCCTCTGCAGAAACTACTTCAGCTACAGTGAGCCAATGGTATCCCAATTAGTAGTTAAGAAAAATCAGTTTTCTGAAGCAAAAATTCGACAAGGTATTGATACTATGAAATTCTACTATTAATTACAGTGGTTTTTAAACCGCCAGTAAACGATTCAAATGAATAGCATGCTTTTCATATGTTTTCCTTACTCAATACCCCCCCCCCCCCCACTCCCTCACACACTCTCTCCCACTCTTGCACACTCCAAAACCACTTTATAAATAATTTATCAGCTCCAGTTCATTACTAAACTTGCACTTCATATAATTGCATGAGTTCAACCTCACTTACCACCATTTTCTTAGGCCCAAATTGTCATACACCATTTGGCGGCCCAGCCATATACTAAGTTGCACCTAGTCTTGTTTTAATGTCGCGACCAGTGGCATAACAACAGGGTGCGCAACAGTACTGGGAACCTAAAAACTCAGGCAAGGATCAATTTAATATACAAAACCCAAAACCAGTGAAGTTGGCACGTTATGTAAATCGTAGATAAAAACAGAATACAATGATTTGCAAATCCTTTTCAACTTATATTCAATTGAATACACTGCAAAGACAAGATGTTTAATGTTCAAACTGAGAAACTTTTTTTTTTTTGCAAATAATCATTAACTTAGAATTTAAAGGCAGCAACACATTACAAAAAAGTTGGAACAGGGGCCTTTTTACCACTGTGTTACATCGCCTTTCCTTTTAAGGACACTCAGGAAACGTTTGGGTACTGAGGAGACCAATTTTTTAAGCTTTGCAGGTGGAAGTCTTTCCCATTCTTGCTTGATGTACTGCTTAAGTTGTTCAACAGTGCGGGGTCTCCGTTGTCGTATTTTACGCTTCATAATGCGCCACGCATTTTCAATGGGAGACAGGTCAGGACTACAGGCAGGCCAGTCTAGTACCCGCACTCTTTTACTACGGAGCCATGCTGTTGTAACACGTGCAAAATGTGGCTTGGCATTGTCTTGCTGAAATAAGCAGGGGCGTCCATGAAAAAGACTTTGCCTGGATGGCAACGTATGTTGCTCCAAAACCTGTATGTACCTTTCAGCATTAATGGTGCCGTCACATATGTGTAAGTTGCCCATGCCTTGGGCACTAATACACCCCCATACCATCACAGATGCTGGTTATTGAACTTTGCGCCTATAACAGTCCGGATGGTTCTTTTCCTCTGTGGTCCAGAGGACACGACGTCCACAGTTTCCAAAAACAATTTGAAATGTGGACTCGTCAGACCACAGAACACTTTTCCACTTTGCATCAGCCCATCTTAGATGAGCTTGGGCCCAATGAAGCCGGCGCTGTTTCTGGGTGCTGTTGATAAATGGCTTTCGCTTTGCATTGTAGAGTTTTAACTTGCACTTGCAGATGTAGCGACGAACTGTAGTTACTGACAATGGTTTTCTGAAGTGTTCCTGAGCCCATGTGTGATGTCCTTTACACACTGATGTCGGTTTTTGATGCAGCACTGCCTGAGGGATCGAAGGTCACGGGCATTCAATGTTAGTTTTTGGCCTTGTCGCTTACGTGCAGTGATTTCTCCAGATTCTCTGAACCTTCTGACGATATTACGGACCGTAGATGATGAAATCCCTAAATTTCTCGTAGAGGAATGTTGTTTTTAAACTGTTCGACAATCAGCTCACGCATTTGTTCACTAAGTGGTGACCCTCGCCCCATCCTTGTTTGTGAATGACTGAGCATTTCAGGGAAGCTGCTTTTATACCCAATCATGGCACCCACCTGTTCCCAATTAGCCCGTTCACCTGTGGGATATTCCAAAAGTGTTTGATGAGCATTCCTCAACTCTCTCAGTCCTTTTTGCCACTTGTGCCAGCTTTTTTGAAACATGTTGCAGGCATCAAATTCCAAATGAGCAAATATTTGCAAAAAATTACAAAGTTTACCTGTTCGAACATTAAGTAACTTGTCTTTGCAGTGTATTCAATATAGTTTGAAAAGGATTTGCAAATCATTGTATTGTTTTTATTTACGATTTACACAATGTGCCAACTTCACTGGTTTTGGGTTTTGTACCAACTTTCATACCAACCTAAACCAACAAACAAAAGACATAACTGATTGCTGCCAGTTATTTATACCACTGCAACTGCATTCATTTCTGAGTCATGGTGCTGGCAAGTCGATGTCATCATGGTACATTATTCATCATCTTAACTTAACAAAAGGCATTATAACATGAAGTAATTTAGATTTCTTTTTGGAAAATGCTTAATAAAACAAACAATGTTAAGTTTATTCGGCTGTTGATATCATCATTGAGACAGCCACTGTTTTTGGGTAATGTACAACATTCCATAGACCTTCCACGTGACGATGTCACGGTCCGATCGTTTAATCCAAGGACAGTCTATGGTTTAATCTTGCACGCAAGATAGGCTACAAACTAAGTATTTATGCGGGAAGCAGCAAGAGTGTAAGGAGCAGGAGGAGAGGTTGGCCAAGGTGCCGAAATTGAGCACATTTGGTTTCATAGCTAAAAGGGTCTTAAAAGCCGCTCTACCCTTTTCTGCATGAGCGCGAGCACAGATCAACTGTTTTTACGATGATTATTGTTCCCACAATTCCTTGCTCTTCACAAAATTTCAGGTCATCCCAATAAAGTTATGTTAATGTGTCGTTCATTTTCTCATTATGCCTTATTGGTCTTGATGATGATCATTATTAAGATGATAATTTTGAGATAATAATGTTAAGAATTAAATAAGAAACTTTATATTATAGAATGAAATAGTGTAGTAACCCTAAGTGTGTGTTGCATGTGGGCCCTAAAAAAGGAGCCTCCGAAAGCATACACCCACAATAGAGATATGCTGAAAAAATCACAACATGTGTTAAATATTAACACGCCTGTGTGTCTAGTTAAGGACAGCACATTATGTGTGGTTCTCAAAACAATCAATGTTGATTTTTCAAAATATTTTGTACTTTTTATACAGATTTGGTGTTGAAATCAACACAGAATGTGTTACACATGATAACACATTTTTTGGTGTTATTTTACAACACTGTCATTCTAAGACTGTACGCATGCGTCAACACCTGCCATTAAGTACGTTAAGAAAGTGCATTTGTACAATCGCGGAATGGGAATGACCCCAGTATCAGATCTTCACTTAGGCCCCAGCGGATCACCATACGCCACTAGCCGCGCCCAAAGAACTTCCGTAATCTCAAGCTATGAGTGTAAATATATTGATGCAATTTTGCGAGAAATAAATATTGTGTGAAAACAAAGATGTTTTTTTTAATTAGACTGAGTATTATTACGGCAACATTTCAGAATGAAAGGGCATTATTTATCACGAAGAAATATGAAATAGTTATGATATGTGGTAACGTGCCATTGTGGGGAGGTCTTCCTTAATAAGTGGTTTCTTTTCCTTTACCAAAAAACCACATGAAAAATCACATGTGATTTCCCATGTATTCCACATGTGATCCCATGGGTTTCACATGGGAATTCATGTGATTCACATAAAATTGGGCCAAAACCACGTTTCCCATGTGCAAATCACATGTTTTTCATGTGGTTTTTCTGTAAGGGACCTGTGTGAAACTCATGAAAAACATGTGATTTGCACATAGGAAACGTGGTTTCGGCCCAATTTTATGTGAATCACGTGAATTCCCATGTGAAACCCAGGGGATCACATGTGGAATACATGGGAAATTCATGTAATTTTTCATGTGGTTTTTCTGTAAGGGTTAGAAACGGCCAGGAAGTTCACTTTACTCCTCCCGGCAGATAGGCGTTGAATTTACACCCGGTCTTTGTGTAAATAGTTTACTACCAGCTGGTGCAGTGGCCTCTATGGTCGCACAACTTGACTTCAAGTCAGCCGTCAGCCCAGTAGGTGCACGCGACCGGCCCCAGCAAATTAATTCTTCCAGCTGAATTTTCTGCAGTTTATGTTGCGTTTATGGATGGAGTTCTTTGCTCGTACAAAATATTCAGAATCATTTTGTTACTTTCTAAATATTCATGCAACATAAAATGTTGCTATTTATGTTCACCATTATGATGTACAGTCAAATAGCGGACAAGAATAAATAGTCCACTGTCTAAATGGCAGTTGTTTGATCCGTTTCATTGATCTCAATTACAGGCGTAGCATTTGCATTTGAATCTTTCAAAACGTTGATGCAGTACTTGAAGCACTTCAACCCATCACAACAGTGTTAATTGATCATTTCTGCAGATGACAGGACTCCGAGATGCAACTGAAGTCTGATGTGTAGAGGGTGAACGTACAGGGGGACAGCACAGTCCCCTGGGGAGCTCCGATGCGACACACCAGACGGTCAGACACGCAGTTCTGTTACCTCACGCTTAAATCCAGCGTTTTACATGTATGATGAGCGAGACTATTATTGGACTGTGTACACTTAACATGGAAATTTTGCAAGCAGTTTCTTGTTTTTATAACTGATACACAATTGCTTTATCTGACACGTTCCATGAAGAGTTCTGTGCCGGTCGCGACTTGAACACCGATACCAGACCAACAATCGCGAAGCTATTGCTACTTTATGGCCAGCATTGTGCCGCCTCTTCCCAACATGACGGCACTTACATCCTCGACCAAGGAAGGCATCTGTTACAAGGACTTCAGTTACCAAAGTGGTCAGTTGACTTGCTATGATGCGTTGTTTTGTTGAAAGCATCGCAAGAAATTACAAGGACGCTGTATTTTCAGCTTAGGCAACAACTTCCAGCACCATATTTGTGATAAATATTAAATAAATTCCATAAACAGCGCCCATACTAATCTTTTGTGGATATTTTGCAATTAAAATATATGATGGACGTTCTTTTACGGATATTTGAAAATACAATTCAAAGTCACTGAGAAACAGTGTACATTCGGTATAAACCCATAGCAACGCCATTACCCATCACCTTGCTGCTCACGTTTAAAGCATGCGACAGGCGTCAGGCCAACGGCTGATGCCCATTGCCCAGGCGTCGTCAAGAAGCCTCAGTAGGCTACTCAGCTCGAGTGCCTTAATCACTTTTGTAATTATGAATACGCACTTTCACGGGGGAAACATCTTCATCAGTTTAAAAGCACTTTTTTGTCGACAGCCGTGAGAATGTCGGCGAACGTAGCAGACTGAAGACCCAGAAAATAAAAATAGTTATACTCAGTTTCTTCTATTGGGCTACACGTAGCGAAAACCAAACAGTTTCACACGTGTTGTGACCGTCTTTATTGTCACATTCAATGCGATTCTGCTTCTTTCCTGGAGCTTGTTGCTTGCCCGGCAAACTGTCATATCGAAGAGGTGCCTTGACGAAACAAGCTATTTTTGAAAATAAAACATATGGTGTGTGTAGCGAGAGAATTTCTTCTTTTGACCTAAAAGGTAATCCTGTGTTCTCTCATTGCGGGCCACGATAGTTTATCCGTAAATGTTAGAATAAGAATTGCGCGCGCCCACACGGACGCGTCTTCTAGAGAGGGCAAAAATCTCTGCGTCATCAGTGAAGTACACCGCGTACCGGGTCCAGAATTTCGCATTTATAGATGGTACCGTAATTCAACACATTCGTTGGTATAGTCCAACTTGCGAGCAGTTTAATTTCTTCATTCCACTCACAGATGCGCACGCTGAGGCATCGCACTTTCTGCTCGTTTGGAGCTGCCATCAGCTGTCTGGTTGAATTGAAGTTTGTCCTGAGCCGAAGTTGCAAGAGAACAGTACGGCTGGCGCATGCGCGATAAGCGCACATCAGCTTCTAATAAGAGTTCTGTAAAAAGAAACGAGGTGAGTTCCATACATTTCAAATAATATCTGATGAATAATTTTGTTAATGACACGAACAACCGCAGCAGTCATCGGGACAGTTTTTGTTTTACAGTTTGCACCGACTTTAATTGTTCATACTGGAGGGTAAAGCATGATTCAATTTTAATTATTGAGGCAAGTTTGCAATGAAGATATGAAAAGCAAAACAATTCTATATGTGTAGCTTGCTAACGTTACTCATGTCGCGAAATTACGAAGTATGCTAATTTAGTCATGTCTGTGATTGCGCTAAATATGGTGCTATGAACTTGAAAATATTTGCCTGTGTCTCAAAGAAGTTGAAACTTTGTCCTCCGTTGATTATGATTACTTCTAGCTAGGTGGCTATGATTGCTCGGTAGTCCGTAAGCTAGCGTTAGCCAGTCATTTGAACTGTGCAAGCCAGCTACTTAGCTAGCTATAGAGCTAACAAGTATACATTCCGAGACAAGGTAAAGTAAGGAATAAACTAATGTGAGGAAGACCCACAGAATTACAAGTTCGCTTAGATTACTCTTGGGTTATTTTATCCAACGTTGGTCACATTTTTTTTTGGCTTGAAGGAAACTCAATTATTATTTACATAGTTTTAACGTGTTGGGGGCCTCTGCCTCTCCTCCGCCATTTTGTTTCATACGAATGCTAATCATGGGCGCTTGCATGTTATTATTCTTATTTATGATGAGAATTAATTCCAGTGGGGGAAAAAAAACAAAACGCGCAAACAAATCCATTTTATGCGTCTTGTTTTGTTTCAGTCATGAAACATGCCCATCGTGTTGTGAAATTAGGGAATCACCATTATAAGTCATTGTAAGGCCAAGAACAAAACGGTAGTATTATCATTAAAACATATAATTTCACATAGAAGTTACACCACAAAAAACAGTCTTAATCTGTGCACTGTTATATTGTTTTCTGTTTCCAATTGCTCATCCCCGTTCAAACAACCGAAAACATTAAATATTGCCTAAACAAGTGAAAGCATCACTTGTCGTTCGAATTTGCGTTTGTTTGGCCGTTTGTGACTTGTACTCGTTGACATATTGATTGGATATTACACATGTACTTGCTCTGCCGTTTTGAAAGATTGAATTGTGCATAAATAGTAAATTTTGTATGTTTTTGTATCTTATACAAAAGGTATTCTGGAACTCGTGGTGTAGTCTCCCTCTAACGGCAATATTGGGAATATCAGGTCTGTTTGCGCCCTAAAACTTTTCGCACGTATTATCTAACCAGAAGAATGGCTGGCAGCGATGTTCTCAGAAATTGTCTGTAAAAGCATGTTATCGATAGGGCTATCCACACATCGTGTTGTGATTTCGATGGTTTGCGTCATTTACGAGTTTCGGTTATTATGCTGTTTGTTAACTTACTCTGTGTATGACAGGCTTTTGTTTATTTATTTATTTCCCGCCCCGCATGCACAAGTGCCTTCTGCCCTCTTCCTCTGATGTCGAATCAGATGGTCTCGATAGCTTGCGCAGGTTTGACGTTCTGATTAGATTCGAGCTATTCGCTGGATTTGATTGTGCGGCGAAGGTGACTGATGTGCGGGTCTGTCTTGAAGGGCGCTGCCGGACGCATGTACTGTTTTTTCAGTAATTTTGCGACATGCATCACGTTTCGGTTGTTGGCTGATGTTTTTAATTATTTGGAAACGTGTCTTCTTTATTCTTGTGCATGATAGTGCTTCGAAAGGCGCAAGTTCATGGTGGTAACTTAATGCAATATTCCCTGCTCTCTTTTTTGATTTGGGGCGTGTATATTGATCAAGGCTATGCCTACATTTACTTGTCAGAGGTTTGAAGGGTCCGATGGTGTCTCCGGCCCCCGTTTACAGGGGAGGCTGAAGTTGCAGCTGGTGTTTGGCGCAGTGTGTTTGTGACATGACGCATTTCACTGATAATTACGGTGACCATGCAGCCTGGTCCGCCGGGCTGGCCTCGCTCTAACTGTGTTGGGCCGTGGGGTGGTGCTCTTCCTCTTCAGCAGGCGCTAAGGAGAGCCAGGCGTGATGGCTGACACTCCCCCGACTGAACCTCCCTCCTCCGGGGCAGACTTTGACATGATGAGCGCACTGGACTGGAAGGATGGGATCGCCACTCTGCCTGGCAGTGACATCAGGGTGTGGCGCTAAAGCTTTACGAACGGAATTCTGCCGTGCATTATGAATAGCACTAACCTCAATTCCAATTAAGTTGGGACGTTGTGTAAAACGTGAATAAAAACCGAATGCAATGATTAGCAAATCCTTTTCCACCTATATTTAATTGAGTACACTACAAAGACAAGATATTTAATGTTCAAATTAGTCAACTTTATTGTTTTTTGGGAAATATTAACTCATTTTGAATTTGATGCCTGCAACAAGTTCCAAAAAAGCTGGGACCGGGGCAACAAAAGACTGGAAAAGTTGAGGAGTGCTCAAAAACACCTGTTTGGAACATTCCACAGGTTAATTTGAAATAGGTGAGTGTCATGATTGGGTATTAAAGGAGCATCCCTGAAAGGCTCTGTCGTTCACAAGCAAGGATGGAGCGAGGTTCACCTCTTTGTGAGCAACTGCGTGAGCAAATAGTCCAAAAGTTTATGAACAATGTTTCTCAACCTGCGATTGCAAGGAATTTACGGATTTCATCGTCTACAGTCTATCATCAAAAGAATCAGAGAAGCCGGAGAAATCTCTACACGTAAGCGGCAGTGCCGAAAACTCATCATTGAATGCCCATGACTGTCAGTCCCTCAGGCGGCACTGCATTAAAAACCAACATTATTAAAGGATATTACCATGAGGGCTCAGGAACGCTTTGGAAAACCATTTTCAGTTGACACAGTTTGTTACTTCATCTTCAAGTGCAAATTAAAACTTTACCATGCAAATAGGGCGAGGGTCACCACTTAGTGAACAAATGCATGAGCTGATTGTCGAACAGTTTAAAAACAACATTCCTCAACGAGCTATTGCAAGAAATTTAGGGATTTCATCATGTACGGTCCGTAATATCGTCAAAAGGTTCAGAGAATCTGGAGAAATCACTGCACGTAAGCGACAAGGCCGAAAACCAACATTGAATGCCCGTGACCTTCGATCCCTCAGGCGGTACTGCATCAAAAACCAACATCAGTGTGTAAAGGACATCACCACATGGGCTCAGGAACTCTTCAGAAAACCACTGTCAGTAGCTACAGTTGGTCGCTACATCTGCAAGTGCAAGTTAAAACTCTACAATGCAAAGCGAAAGCCGTTTATCAACAGCACCCAGAAATGCAGCCGGCTTCGCTGGACCCAAGCTCATCTAAGATGGACTGATGCAAAGTGGAAAAGTGTTCTGTGGTCTTACCAGTCCACATTTCAAATTGTTTTTGGAAACTGTGGACGTCGTTTCCTCCGGACCAAAGAGGAAAAGAACCATCCGGACTGTTATAGGCGCAAAGTTCAAAAGCCAGCATCTGTGATGGTATGGGGGTGTATTAGTGCCCAAGGCATGGGCAACTTACACATATGTGAAGGCACCATTAATGCTGAAAGGTACATACAGGTTTTAACATACGTTGCCATCCAAGCAACGTCTTTTTCATGGACGCCCCTGCTTATTTCAGCAAGACAATGCCAAGCCACATTCTGCATGTGTTACAACAGCATGGCTCCGTAGTAAAACAGTGCGGATACTAGACTGGCCTGCCTGTAGTCCAGACCTGTCTTCCATTGAAAATATGTGGTGCATTATGAAGCGTAAAATACGACAACGGAGACCCTGGACTGTTGAACAACTTAAGCTGTACATCAAGCAAGAATGGGAAAGGGATCCACCTGAAAAGCTTCAAAAATTGGTCAAACGTTTACTGAGTGTCGTTGAAAGGAAAGGCGATGTAACACAGTGGTAAAAAGGCCCCTGTGCCAATTTTTTTGCAATGTGTTGCTGCCTTTAAATTCGAAGTTAATGACTATTTGCAAAAAGGAAAAAAAAAGTTTGAGTTTGAACATTAAACATCTTGTCTTTGCAGTGTATTCAATTGAATATAAGTTGAGAAGGATTTATAAGTTGAAAAGGATTTCTTATCTACGATTTACATAACGTGCCAACTTCACTGGTTTTGGGTTTTGTACAATGTTAGCTGTAGTTCTCTGTGCATGTATGTGACAGTGCTTGTGTGCTTGCGTGTACTTGTAACTGCAAGTCTGTTAGTAGACAATGTCTAACAGTTCTTTTTCCTGCTGAGAGTGCCTGTGTGCTTGAGTGTACTTGTAACTACACGTTTGTTGTGAGTAGATAATGTCGAACTGTACTTTTTCCTGCTGGCTGCAGTTACGTATGAGTGAATTATGCACTCCCATTTCCTGTCGGCTGTAGTTATGCTTGACTGTGGGTCTTCATTTCCTGTCAGCTGTAGTAATGCATGACTGTGTTTAGGCCTTCATTTCCTGTTGGCTGTGGTTCTGTTTGACTGTATTTGAGACTCTATTTCTTGTTGGTTGTAGTTTCGCATGACTGAATTTGGGACTCTGGAAATTGTCACTGAGGTGGAGCGTAATGTTGCTGAGACACAAGCGCCCCAAAATCAGGGGACATCCACACCACACAGCCCCACCCCTCCCCCTGAAACCGTAGACCGTGACCAATCACACACCTCCATACTCCACCAGTCACAAGCCATGGAGATTGAGCAGTTGCACACCTCTAAACATGGCCAATCACAAGCTTTCAAGCCTGAAGGTAAGTTTGTTGAGGCTTCTTTGGGATCAGCTGCGTTTGTATATTTGGCTCTTCGGATGAACCGCATTTTCGTGTTTGGGTCTTGTGATGAACCGTGCTTGTATATGTGGCTCTTGAGATGAGCTTTGTGGTTTGTGAGACTAACTTTTTTTTTTTTTTTGATTGTTTGGCTCCTTAGATTAGCTGTCTTTGATTATTTGTATCTTTGTCCTAAATTTTTTATGTTCCAGATCCTGGAAGCCACAATTATTACAGGAATGTTTTCAAATTCTACACTGGCGAAGATATATATATATATATATATATATATATATATATAGGGTCATTCCATATGAACTCAACCAAAGTCTGGAAATCTCCCATAGTGACCGACTTGGATTTGGCTAAAGAAATTTGTACTGGTACCTTAACATATATGCTGAACATGTGCAAAATATTTTGTCAAAATTCTAGAGGGTTTTTGTGCTGTGGCTCTTCAAAATAGGGTGGTATACCTCATTTTTGATCCTTGCGAATCATGTATTTTTCAGAACAGCCACATTTGGATGCCAATATCTTGGGAATGAAAGGAGTTATGAATTTGAAAAGTGGTATATTATGTAACTAGCACCCAGGCTTTCAGGATCTGTCATCAGAAAAGTCCTATCTCCTCTAATTTTTCAGGTATTGGCCTCCAAATTTCTGGTTTTGTTTTGTGCGAAAATGAAAATTTCAATTTTCAGGGGGCAACTGTCATGCTACAATAAATCACAACCGTTTATTGGGGCTAAATTCCTTCTATTTAGGCACATGACTATCTGTAGAAAGTTTTTGGACAGTATTGAAATCATTATTTAGGAGTAAGGGAGCTCCAAAAACGGCTCCGACTGAAAAAAATTTTTTTTTTATAACTGTACATATGTCAATGATCTGGTCAAAAAATCAGATCATTTTCTCGCCTCTTTCATATGAAAAAAATTTTATGAAATGTTGGCGTTTTTTATCCCCACGACAGCTTGCGTTTTAACTACTCTTTTGTCAGAAATGCAGAAAATGTGAGGTATTTCTACTCTGAACACATAGATTTGATGGCATCCACAATTTAGTAAGTCAGTTTATCTAAAAATGTAGATAAAATTGAGTTCATAGCCCAAATGAAGGCAGGTTCTTCTGAACTGATTCACTGTCTTGGTCAGCAAGCTTATAAAACCTTGCGCTCTGCCCCTGGAGCTCTGGTGCAGACACAATGCATATGATGTTCTGGAATGGAACCCAACAGGTATTGTGACGAGCAGAAGGAGGCCATGAGAGAAGTCCAGTCTTAGAATGTTTCATGAAGTTGACAAAGACATCACAGTTTTCATCTGACCGCTCAACAATGCAGCCCACAAACCAATCCTTGTCATAAATGCACGCAACATACTTTCAAAGCGTGTCATGTAAACCTTTTCATGATGGAGACAGATTTGGTCAGCTTCATAAAAGGACATGCCACACCGCCAAGATGGAATCCTTCTGTCATCAGGTTCAAGTTCACTTATTTTAATGAAACCAGTCTTTATGCAGTGTGTTCTCTTGTGACATTCCTCACCCAGAGCAACACCAATTTTGCACATCTCCGTTGCCATGCTGAATGTCAATGAACTGAATGAAGCTTCTTTTGTTTTCAATGTTTGGCTGATGCAATGCTGAAATAAAGATGATGCAATACATGGTTAGCTGATGAAATACCTGATAAGCTGATGTAATGCAAGCAAAAGCAGTCAGTCGTCACTCATTTGCACACCTTCTATGTAGCCTAGTACTATTAATAAGAAACAGGAAGTATCAATAGTTAGTTGTAGTTAAGTCATCTAAGGGCAAAACGTGTCTATAATTGATATAATTATTTACATATGAAGGAGTTGAGAAAACAATCTGATTTTTTGACCAGATGATTGACATATATGTACAATTATTTCGGAAAAAAAATTGTTGTCCTGGTAAATGACTACGCTATGATTTTGACTGTTAAAAATGGCATTTTTTCAGTCAGAGCTATTTTTGGAGCTCCCTTACTCCTAAATTATGATTTCAATACTGTCCAAAAACTTTCTACAGATAGTCATGTGCCTAAATAGAAGGAATTTAGCCCCAATAAACGGTTGTGATTTATTGTAGCATGACAGTTGCCCTCTGAAAATTGAAATTATCATTTTCGCACATAACAAATCCACTACTTTGGAGGCCAATACCTGAAAAACTAGAGGAGATAGGACTTTTCTGATGACAGATCCTGAAAGCCTGGGTGCTAGTTACATAATATAACACTTTTCAAACTCACAACTCATTTAATTCCCAAGATATTGGCATCCAAATAAGGCTGTTCTTAAACATGCGAGATTGGCAAGGGTCAAAAATGGGGTATACCACCCTATTTTGAAGAGCCACAGCACAAAAATCCTTTAGAATTTTGACAAAATATTTTGCACATGTTCATCATGTATGTTAAGGTACCAGTACAAATTTTTTAGCCAAATCCGAGTCGGTCATTATGGGACCTCTGGTTGAGTTCATATGGAATGACCCTATATGACAATGCTCAAGACCGATTTTTGTCCATTTCTGACGTCCAATATAGCTGCCGTCGGCCATTTTGTCAGAAATTTTTTATGTTCTGGGCTCAGGAGGCCAGTTATTACAGCAATGTTTTCAAATTTTACACAGGCAAAGCTATATATACTGAGTACAAATGAAAACGCACCACTTGAAAAGTCAATATTTAATTTCAAATGAACTTCAATATAATTTTTTTACAACAACAACACTACAGTGATGTCACCCGACATGCCAGGTGCAAGAAATGCGAGAATTTCAAGTTGACTGTAACGCTAGGCAATTTTTTGCAAAAACGCAACATCTTGCACGCATACCATGGGAAAAATTAATTTCACTCTGAATTTGTGCACACATTGCCTTTAAAAGCATGTGAATCCGAATAAAACTTCACTTCTTCACTGACACTTGTGAAACGTCGACACTATGCCGTGACTTACAGCCCCTGAACGGGAACGTGCCATAGGCATGCTTCAAGTTGGCGCCAGCACCAGGGAAATTGCCAGACGACTACACTGCGCACACACAACGATCGCAAGACTCCATCAAAGGTTTCTGCAAACGGGGAGCACTCGGGACCGTCCTCGACCGGGTCAACAACGTGTGACAACGGCACGTCAGGACCGTCAGATCGTACGGGATCATGTCCGAGACCGCACACTACCAGCGACAAGAACGGCTGCTCAAGTCCAAGGACGACGTGGATTCATTCACCCCAACACCGTACGGAACCGTCTGCGAGCTGCAGGCCTGCGTGCACGACATCCTTATTTCGGCCCCATATTGACGGATCGTCACCGAAACCAGCGTCTATAGTGGGCAAACAGGCACCAGAATTGGCGACTACGACAATGGCACGGTGTCATCTTTTCTGACGAGTCACGATTTCTCTTAAGGAACGCAGATGGCCGTATACGTGTTTGGCGTAGACATGGTGAACATTATAACGCTGATTGTGTCGTTCAAACGGACCGTTGGGGTGGTGGCAGTGTTATGGTGTGGGGTGGAATAAGCTACCGTCACAGAACCCCTCTCCATATCTGCAGAGGAAGGGTGAATGGCGTCTACTACCGGGACCAGGTGCTGCAGAACCATTTTGTGCCGTTCTTCAACCAACACCGCGATGTCCACACGTTCCAACAGGGCAACGCTAGGGCACACACTGCAAGGGTGTCCATGCAGTACCTTGCACTGCAGAACATCCCAGTGCTTCAGTGGCCAGCTCTGTCACCCGACCTCTCCCCTATCGAGCACTTATGGGATGAAATTGGATGACGTCTTTCACATCGACGCCAGATGGACAACATCCGAGAACTTGAGGTTGCCCTTGTTCAGGAGTGGAATGCTATCCCTCAGAACATTATCCAGAGACTGATCAACTCCATGCGACGACGATACACCGCATGTGTCAATGCAAATGGCGGTCACACCCGTTATTGACTTTCCTGTTTGACCCCACACCAGTTAAACCTCTCTCGCGCATTAACATTATCGTGAATGAAATTGAATGATGTTTACATGTCTTCTTTAATCATTCATTATCTCAAATGCATCATACGTATATACTTCACATATCAATCCGTGGAGCTATTCCAGATTTCGTGAGTGGTGCGTTTTCATATGGACTGAGTATATATATGACGATGCTCAAGACTGATTTTTCGTCAATTTCGCACATCCAATATGGCTGCAGGGGGCCATTTTGTTCAAAATTTGGGATCGGGGACATACACCACTCGGTCTGTGTGGCGACCGAGTTATCTAGTTGGCTCTTGAGATGAACTGTGCCTGTAGCCTATACTGTATTTGTGTCTAAGGTGAGCTGTGTTTATGTTTGGCTCATGGGATGGACTGTGCTTGTATATTTGCCTGTTGTGATGAACTGTGCTTGTATATGTGGCTGTTCAATGAGTGTTATTTCTATGTTTGGCTCTTGGGATGGACTGTGTTCATATTTTTGGCTCTTGTGATGAACTGTGCTTGTATATTTGGCTCTTCGATGACCTGTGTTTGTGTGTTCCGCTCTTGGGATGGACTGTGCTTGTATATTTGGCTGACCCCATTTTGCCGGCTGTTTGATTTTTTTGGTTGATGGGCTGTTGGTCGACCATTTTAAGGACAAGTGATTGCAAATAATCCGAATCCTTAATCCATTGTGGATGCTGCGGTATATGGCAGAGTCCTTCACTCTTAAGTTGGCCTGTGTTCTTGTTAAATAAATTACATGAGGCAATTTTGGAAATAATATGTTGTGAATAATTCAACAAAAGTAATTAAAGGTGGGCAATTCCATGGCGACTGATGTTGCATTCAGAGTGGGAACTGGCCTTTTGGTATGCCCTGGTTGCAATACTTGCACTCCTTGAATGTTCATTATTTGTGACAAGCATGCAAGAGTCTAGGTCTACTTGGAGGCAGGAGGAAACTGCTGGTGTAATGTATTAATTAGTAGGATGTGAAATTGTGAGTGTTACTGACATTACACAAATGCGTCCATTTAGAAAATTCATCAACTTTATTGCGAACTTGTCTTCAAATCGTACTGGGTTGATAGCTTTTTTCACTCCGAGATATAAGGTGAAATTAAATAATTAAATAATTCTGCGAGACTGACGTTACGTGACTGACGAGACAGTTTGTCACTTAGAGCTCAAAGTTACAGAGAATGGATTTCTGTTGATAAAACAAGATAATTTGACAAGCAATTGTCATATTCTACAGGGCAATTTCACCATTATGGACGTTACATCAGAGGGAATTTGCCTGATGGGTCTTGAAATGAGTTTTGTTTGCAAATCTGACCTTACAGTGTGTGTGTGTGTGTGTGTGTGTGTGTGTGTGTGTGTGTGTGTGTGTTTGGGCCTTGAAGATGGGTCCCTGATGCCACTGTTTGTGCTTGGCCCTGGCAGATGGGCCCCTAATGCCGCAGAGCTCAGCAGCAACGGAGGAGGCTGCCAGTGTGGAGGTAATGGGGAGCTGCAGATCCTCTGACATCTCAGGCTCCCATGAGGCCTTCCGGCAGGGTCAGTACTGCTCTGCGGCCTGCAGGTACGAGCCTCTGTCTGTCTGCGCACCTGTCTTTCTGTGCCCCAACAGCAGGCACAGGTCTTTAAAGCCACTCATCCACACATTACTTTATTTTACACTGCTTATATAGTTTTTGAACATTTAGGTCTTGTGGTAGGACTAAGTCGCCAAACAATGAAAACTGTTCCGTTTGCATAGAACATTCAGGTTTTCTCTGCTCACTTTGGGTGGGTCAAGACTAACTATGAAAATCTTTCAAAGATAACAAACCTTTATCGTGCTTTCCAAGAAAGTTGCTCATTTAGAAAGCACAGGAACATTTCTATCAAATCTCTCTGTCGCATTTTTTATCCTTTTCCTAGCATAAATCGATCTTTAATTCACAGAATGAAGCAGAGAACACGACATTTCTAAAGACGCTGCCTACTATCATAAACCTCATGATCTCAGGGAGCTTTTCTCATCTGCTGTGTTAAGTTTGGTTGAATCAAACCGAAATTCATTTACCCCCTATGTGCGGTTTGTTTGGTCAGGTCTGAACACAGTAGTCATACTGTGGTGCGCACCAGAATCACTGTACTGAGACCTTCTGAAGAGGTGGTCTTGAGTTACAAACAACCTCTGGTGCAGGTTGTTTGTGGTAATAACCTCTTCGACCAAGACACCTAATGTATCTTCGGGTATATTGTTGGGTCATTCCGTATGAAATCAACCAAATCCCTGGAACTTCCCAGTGTCATGGTCATGGATTTCTTTTGAATTTTAATAGAATGTTTTATATGGGGCCAAACATAGAAATACCAAGTTTTAGCTCAATACCCCCAGTGGTTTTCATTTTCTGGAGGGTCGAAAAAGTGGGCGTGGCACCCTCAGAAGCAGCAAAATAAATTGTCGCTATTTTCATGGGGCCATAACTCAAAAATTATTACAGATATGGACTTCACTTTTTCAGGAATTAATAGCCTTCCATAAGTCAACAATTTACAAGTAAAAGGAACAAAATTAACCCATTCATGTCTATGCTGTCGTTGTTCAAAAACGGGCAGAACCCAAAATTTGTCGCATGTCAGGTGGTCCTTTCACCCTAACAGATTGAGAAATCTTGTTCTGTGGTGGAGGCAATTATGACCCCCTGTCTTGGGGGGTTTCGAGCCGTTTTTTCTCAATGGGAGTATCCTCCGATTTTTACGGGACCTATATCATGAGAAAGCTCTTTGTCTGTAATTTTACCACAAACAAATTTTAAAGTGATCTCTCAATTGGTTTATTATAAAAATTGTATCCTCATTTACATTTTTTCTGGTTTTCTTGCACGGTGTGTTTCTACCTTTTTATACTTATTCACGTACAAAATTAGCACATTTCAGAAAACATTGCTTTCTCTACTGAAAATTTTAGGTATTTACTGTGTCACTCATTAGATGTCACCACGACCCGATGCTCTAATTTGGGTGCAGCACCCACTAATTAAAGCACATGGCCTCAAGAGACATTAAGTCTTTAATTTCCAATCCTCCGCTTCATCCACTCTCTTGTACTGTTGGAAAAGTCAGCAGGTCTACAGATGACTGTCATCAAAAGAAAGCAAGGTAAGTTTCTTACAAATGAGGTACCCAGTGAAAGTACATGTATAGCCACATTTAGGCCTTATACAGTTCACATACTACGTTGACACCTACCACTATGGACTGCAGACCTGAACATCTGAGCTGATGATCAGAAAGTGGTCTTTCCTCAAATGCTTTTGATTTTCAGAAAACTTTGACTGGAAATGCTTTCTGCCTTTGATCCTGGGCAAAAAGAACTCCTAATTACAAGAGTCATTGGAGTCACTTTATCGAGGTTCAAAGACACTGGTATTGATGAGCATCTTCTGCAAAGTGAACTTGAGACAGAGAATGCATCGGTTTGCCACCATCACAAGCAGGTTTTCTTGCACGAGTATTTTTTGGCTATTTTTTGTCCATGACAAATATAATATAACTTCAAGTATAAATGTTTGAAACATGAAATTGGCCTACTTGTGACATATTTTCTTCAATTAGCTGTGAAGTTGAGCTTCTTAACTTCAACTGCAAGTTGCTGTAACCTTAGCTGCCTGATTAATAAGAATGAGAATAAGAATAAGAATTTGTCCATTGGGGTGGAATGTGGAAATATGCCTTTGGCATCTTGGTCGTCAGCCAACGACAACAGTGAGAGCACCACCAACGCAACAACAAATCAGTAAAATACATAAATAAATAAATAAATAAATAAATAAATGGAGTACAGCAGTGCAATATCATACAGCAGCTGCAGTTTCAATACAGCACATAATTCACCCAAGGATGGTTTTATTTAAAATGTAAAGACGAGTGCCTTACAGGCTGATTAGAAGGTTAATGTTGATTTCGTATTGTATAATCTTTAATAGTATTCAGTCAGATGCCTTCAAGGCTGACTGTAGAGACTAGTGCCTTGCAGGCTGGTTAGAAGGCTAAAGTTGATTTCATATTGTATATTCTATAATGGTATTCAGCAGTCACTGTCTTTTAAAATTTTCTGGCGAGTGGCTAAAAGCTCGCCTCAGAATTCAAGGCAAGCTTTATTTTTTTGTTGCCCTCGCGGCTCGTTCCAAGGCTGGGCCAACTGAAAGAATGAAAAGATTGGATGTCTCTGCTATGATGGGCATGTTACTCCAAGATGGATGCACTCTGAGGTACAGGGCCCATGACTTAGTTTACCTCTTACACAAAACATGCTGAGATTTTGAGAACCATCCGGAACCTATTCTCCAATACAAGTTTAAACCTCTTAATGCAATTGCATGGGCCAAGTAGAAGTCTATCCTGCGATTACTGAAACTAAGTGCAGATATACAAAAATAAAAGACGTTTTTATCGGAAATTGAAGAAGGAATACAATGAAAACAAAATTGTTAAAATGATAAAAAAACTCAGTTGCATTTTCGGGGCTTACCTCAATAGCTGCTTAACCTGACATGGCTCAAAAGAATCACTGAATCACTATCAGAATGGTATTTTCTATTTGGCTTCATTAACTGTGCATGTGGACTCTGTTTCATAACCTGACCAAATTTGGAAACCAAAACAAACGTCACCTTCAAAACCTTGTCCATAGTACCCACTGACGCTATAGCCAAGTAACGTATCGCGTGTCCACAGCAAAAGAATTTCTGGGAATGAGAATCATTAATTCATGTACATATCAGCTCTGAAGACAAGCATTCTCGAAGCCTGTGATTCACCTCGGAATCTCCCCTAATGGCATGTCCCGTGACCATGTTCGCCATCTACAGCCGCTCAGAAGGCGAAAATGAATCATAGGTGATTGGTTCAAATAGGGTCACTTGGTGCGGGTTGCCCAATCACTGAACGGGTATCTCTCGCTTTTGGTTTCCCACTATCTACGAAGACTTGTTCCCATCTTTTCTACAAAGCGGTGTTGGCACTACCATTCTGTCTCATACGGGATATCTACCTGTGGAGTGTAATGATGGAGAGGGAACCAGTCTTGTTTCCACGAGCTGTGCGTTTTTTTCCTCACCTCAATTTTTTTAGGCGCACAATTGCGTGCCAGTCAGATGCCTTCAAGGCTGATTATAGAGACGAGTGTCTTGCAGGCCGGAATCAACATTAGCTTTCTAACCAGCCTGCAAGGCACTAGTCTCTACGGTCAGCCTTGAAGGCATCTGACTGAATACAATTAAAGGGGACCTATTATGCTGATCTTCCTTTTAATATAATTAACTAGCGAATGCGTGGTCGGATTTGTAGCGAAAGATTACCTTGGCTTTAGTTCTGTGATACCGAATGCAGTCAAGTTAGCTGGGGTGTTCATAGTTAATCTCATAATGTGCTTGGATTTGTAGCGAAAGATCACCTTGGTTTTACTTCTGTGATACTTGGGCATGTGCAGGTATTCGCATTATGTACCGATGAACTGTGGCATTATATGATGTGAATGTAGCTGATGCAAGCATTTCGCTAGCGAATTTGGTAAACTTAGCCAGGGTGTTCATAGTTAATCTCATAATGTGCTCGGATTTGTTGCAAAAGATCACCTTTTGAGTTCGCTCCAGACTGACTGAAGCCAGCACTGCAAACTTGGGGTCCGGCTGTGTGAAAAGAAGCGAGGCTGAATCGAGCCTGTGTGAAGTGAAGAGAAATGATAAGGCCAGTGTTCATCTCACAGTAACGTAATGACGTATGATGGGTCACGTGCGTTGTGCGTTACGCACTGCTGACTGAGGAAGACCGACACATTTCTCAAATAGTAGTAGTGATGTTATGATGTTGGATGTCCCTACTCAACCTCTGAAAAGTTTCTAAACATAAGATACAGGGGTTATGCCGTAATCCAAGAATGTGATTTTGTGAATGTGATTTCCTCTCTGAATAGCTCGTCCCAAGATCTTCACAAGATCTGGGCGAAACCTGAGGTCAGGTTGCCCACACCAGAAACTATTCTAGCAGGCACAAACAACTGCGGATCATATGCCATATTCGCGTCTACCCTTTTGGAAATACAAAAGAACGGCAGATCATTAGAGGTGCAGTTTTGTCAGTATCTCTCCCAAAGCTGCTCATCCGCTTAACGCTGGTTAAGCGTTTCAGCTGCTTCTCAAACCTGAAGCAGTTGCATTGATCGAGCACTTGGAGCCACAAGCTGTAAGTAACCATATAACTGCAAATGATTAAAGTGAAGCTAACATGTTACGGGTGGATAACAGAACCACTAACGATAGATTTTGGACCATTCCTCTAAGCAGATCCTTTCAAGATCCTTCACATTCTTGGGCTTGCATTTATTAGCTGCCCTTTTCAACTCAGCCCACAGGTTTTCAAATGGATTGAGGCCTGGTGCCTCAGATGGCCATTACAGAACATTTGATTTTGTTGTCACGGAACCATTTCTGTATGAATCTTGAGATGGTTGGGTCATTGTCCTGCAGGAAAGTTCACCAACGACCATGTCCCAGCCTTCTAGTGGAGGCAACCAGATTGTTGGCCAAAATATCCTGATACTCGGTGGAATTCATTATGCCATTCACCTTCACTAGTGCCCCTGGACCTCTTGAAATAAACCCACCATTATATTTCACCATGGGAATGAGGTGCTTCTGCTTGTATGCTTCTCTGTTTCGACGGCATGCATGCCGATGCTGTGTCTGAACGAAAAGTGTCATTTCCGTCTCATCTGTCCAAAGCATCTTGTTCCAGTCAAAATTTAAATGACATTTGGCGAACTCCAGGTGCTGTTTTCTGTGTCTTCTGGTCAGAAAAGGCTTTCTCCTAGCAACCCTTCCAAAGAGCCTGTGATTGAGGAGGTGGCACTTGATGGTGCTTTTTGAGACCTGTTGACCCAAAGATGCCACCAAGGCCTACAGTTCTTTCACAGTGACTCTTGGGAATTTTGTTGCTTCTCTCACCATCCTACATAGTATCCTGGGGGGGCAAAGTGCAGTTGTGTCCTCTACCCTTAGGGTTTTCAACAGTTCCATATCTTTGGATTTTTTTATTAATTGTCCTGACAGTGCTCAGTGGCATATCCAGTCGTTTGTGAATCTTTTTGTAGTCATTACCAGATTCATGAATGTCTATCGGGTTGACAGTTGTTTTTTTATTATCAAGGTGCATTATGACAAAGGGATTTTTTATACACTCACTTTTATACACTAATGATGGAGGAAGTGGTGCGATGACACAATATATTTCCTTAAAATGTCAATGCACTTATGTATGTTAAATTCTATTCCTGATTGAAATTTGGTGAATATAATTAACAGTAATCTTTCGGCATGCCATTGATTGTGACTCCTTGATTTGGAAGAATTTAATTTTTATTTACACTGAACAAAAATATCAACGCCAAAGTCAAATTTTTGAGTTTTTATTAACAGAAAACTGGAACTGGGATTCGTCTATGAAAAGCACTCTTTTCCAGCGTGCCAGAGGCCATCGAACGTGTGCGTTTGCCCATGCAAGTCAGTTTCGACGCTGAACAGTGGTGAGATCCAGGCCACGGTGAGGACGGTTCTCGCAGGCTTTTACGGACTGTCTGTGGTGTGATGCGTCTGTTGTGCAGACCAACTGTGTCATCCACCGTGCGTGTCGCTGATCTGAGCTGATCCCGCAGGTGGATGAGCCGGATGTAGCGATCATATGCTGGTGTGGTCAAACGTGACCAACATGGATGAGGTCGATTTTCAGTACTGCCCGTCTGTCGGAAATGAACTCTCAAACTGCCTATCATCTGATGGTTAACATTCAGCTGCACAGTGACCGCTCTGGTGGACATCCCTGCATCCAGCATGCCAATGGCACGTTCCTGCATGAACTGAGACATTTGAGGCATAATGACTTTTGACAAAATTTGACATTTTGGGGTGGCCTTTTATTGTACCCAGTATAAGGAGTGTCTGGGTACTGTTTATTGTGTCTGATCACCGTCTGGAAAATGCCACACCCATGTACTGAGTGAAATCTCTGAGCAAATGCTCACTGATGGAGAAATGGATTAAGAAATGGTACACAGATCAAGAGAAATATCCCTTTTGTACAAGCAAAAGTCAGCATATGCTCACTTGGAGTTTTTAACTCCATGTGGCATCAATATTTGACATGGGGGGGGGGGTTTTATATTTTTGTTCAGTGTATCTGATGAAATGGTTTTGATTTGGTTCCACTGAAGATGGAAAGCATTTCTGAGATGTTGGCCTTCTTAGTTTATGTCTATAATTTTACAATTCAAATATTTATTGTATTTGAAGTGCATTTTCTGTCAGGGAATGGTTGGATATACTGTAGTATATCGTAGGGTTTTGGTATATTCTGTGTTAGGGTCAGGACTGTATTCTACTGTCAGGTATGGTGTAAATTTTTTGATTGCGCTTGGTGTTATTCTATGGTAGGGTGACATTCTATTTCAGGGTAAGATATGCATTGGTAGACTATTGTAAGCTATTCCTGTAGGTCCTCTTCGGGTGATCAGAGAGAGCGGGGAAAGGCGACTCCAGCCCTGGCTGTGGAGGGGGACAGGCTTGGCAAACGTGTGAGGAAGAAGAGGAGACTGTACATGGATTCTGGTGATGAAGATGATGATGACGCCGAGGAGGAAGAGGTGAATATCAGTTCTGTCCAGGGCATTGCCTGGTTTGGTATTTATGAGGACCGATATTATTGGAGTGAAACTTATTGTAATATAAATGGAAGTCTTCATAGTGGTGTGTGCAAGGAATGGTATCTGCAAAGAGTTTATTTTGCCTTCGGGCTGGCTCATTAATTTAATTGCCATTATTTTAAGTGTAATAAGAATAACTGTTGGGCATGAGGCCAGCAGTCAAGCTCGCACCTTTTGTTTTTCATGAATCATACCTGATTAGGTGTTAAACAGCAACCATGTGAAATGCTTGTGGAAAACTCTGCACTGGTATCACTATTTATCAGTGATGTGCTGAAAGGAGGCATGTTAAGTTCTGCAGAATCATCACTTTTTATGTAAAATTATTCTCATATGATTCCCCTTCAGTTTGCCTGATAACCATTCCAGACATTGATTTCCTCAATTACTCATTTGAATCAGAGGACTAATTGATTTCTTTAGGTTGCATTCTTGTTTGGGTTGTAAATGTTAAATATAAAGTACTATTGTGGAGGGCTGCAAATTATGATTATTTCACTAATCGATTATTCTGTTGATTATTTCCCTCATCATTTCATAGTTTAGTCTATAAATAGTCAAGATAATATGAAAAATGCTTATTACAATTTCCCAGAGCTCAGTGACATGTTCAAATTGCCTCTTTCATCCATCAACCGCCCAAAGCCCGACATCTCATTTACTACTCGAAATGAAGAAAAGCAGCACATCATCATGTGTATGAAACTGAAATCCTATGTTTTTAAAGGACTCAAATGATTAATAAATTATTAAAATGGTGCTCATTTTTATTCAATTGACTTACTTATTAATCAACTAATCACTGCAGTTCCATTCTAATATTACTGAAGGTAATCGGGTGTTGTGTGTGTCCACAATGTAAAATGTGAAATATTATTGCATTTCTGAAGGAGAGAGCAAAACTCTGCAAAGGGAGGAGAGCTGCTAAACTGGCTAGACTGGGTGAGTGGCACCTACGGCATCACTGCATGCTTCACGACATTACATCATTGCTCCATGACATTACACTATCCTGTGTTGCACTACATTACATTGGCCTGTGCTGCATTACAGTGTTACACTAAATTGCGTTATGTTACAGTTTGTTTTAAAACCCTTCATTACACTATGTTCTTATTCATTACCCTTTGCCATAGTATACTCCATTACCTTACACTCTGGTAGCCCACATTACATTACTTTCCAATGTACTCCATTACATTACTGTACACTGGGTTGCAATATGCTGCACCTGCCTTCCTCCCGGCAGTGACTGCCCCTCCGCCTAAGAAGAAGGCATGGAGCTGGTCTGCATACTTGGAAGAGGAGCGAGCTATTGCCGCACCTGTCAAACTCTTCAGAGAGGTGAGCCGATCACAGCTCTCGCTGTCCAGCTTCCAGAGAGGAAGATGATTTTATTCAAACTGATGCACTGTAGGTGCATAATACGGTGGGCTCCAAAATTACTGGCATCCCTGACAGGCAATGTACAAACAATTCAAAAAAATATAAAATCATCGAGAAATTGTATGTACCAACATGCTGAATGCGACAACCTCTGGCGAGGATAACAACATGGAGTCTTTTCCTGTAATTTTTGACAAGGTTAAGGCATGCTTTTTGGGGGGATTTTGGACTATTCCTCTTAGTGGATCCTTTCAAGATCCCTCGCACTTTTGGGTTTGCATTTTAACTGTCCTCTTCAACTCAGCCCACAGGTTTTCAGTTGGATAGAGGAATGGCGACTGCAATGGCCATTGCAGAACATTAGATTTTGTTGTCACAGAATCAGTTCTGTGTGGATCTTGAGGAATGCTTTGGGCCACTGTCTTGTTGGAAAGTCCAGCTTCAGCCAAGTCCCTGTCTTCTGGCAGAGGCGACCAGATTGTCAGCCAAAATATCCTGATACTTGGTGGAATTCATTATGCCATTAATCTTAACCAGTGCCCCGGTAGCTCTAGAATTAAAACAGCCCTAAAACATGACTGACTTGTGGGAATGAGGTACTTCTTGTATGCATCTCTATTTCAATGCCAAACATGCCGATGCTGTGTCTGACCGGAATGTTTAATTTCGGTCTCATCTGACCAAAGCATCTTATTCCAGGCAAAATTTAAATGACATTTGGCAAACTTTAAGTGCTATCTTCTGAGCCTTCTGGTCAGAAGAGGTTTTCCTCTGGCAATCCCTCCAAAGAGCCTGTGGTTGTGGAGGTGGCACTTGATGGTGCTTTTTGAAATCTGGTGACTCCAAGATGCCACCAAGGCCTACAGTTGTTTTGTTTTCTTCATGGTGTTGGATGACAGATGAATATTGCATGTGTTACCTCATTTCTATACCCTAGTGAAACAGTAAGTGATGTTATGGCTCAGTGTAGTTACTTAACACTTTGATAAAACTTAAATAAGTGGAATGTAGTAATGCGCATTTAAACAAGACCACAGTGGAATGGAGTTTTCAAGTGTCCATTTTCTTGTCTATAGAAAACTGTGGTTTTCTTCAACTCCAGCAGTATCCCATTATGTACAGCAGGGATGTCCAATCTTATCCGTAAAGGGCCGGTGTGGGTGCAGGTTTTTGTCCTTTCCAGCAGTGCTACTGCACCTGATTCCATTAATTAACTAATCAGGGGTTTCAATCAGGGCCTTAGTGGGTAGAATCAGGTTTGTTAGCGTTTGGCTCAAACGAAAACCAGCGCCCACACCGGCCCTTTCTGGATGAGATTGGACACCCCTGGTGTACAGTGACTCTCAGTCTATATTATCAGGGATTTTTACCATTACATTTTTATGCCACCGGAATCGAAGATTCGGGGGCATATAGTTTCTCACCTGTCCGTCCGTCTGCCTGTTTGTCTGCTTGTCTGCAGCGGGAAAAAAAATTTAACCTGCAATACTTTAACCTGCCACCGGGGTTCCACGAAAACCGCTTGTTTACCATTAAAACGGGCAGAGCTCTGTGGTTGAGTTATCTTGTAGAATAGAGGAGATTGGATCCAACAAGCAAAAACCATCTCACCTTCGAGGAATACATTTGGTTTTGAACTCTGGAAAATGAGATAGTAGTAAGTTATGTTAAAGAGCAGAAAGTCATCTGGTCTGCTTGTGGGTCATTCCATGCCATTTGAACGATAGGCTTACACCGCACCATCTCAGATTTACTTGACATTTTATTGTGGTAATCAACATGGTATTAGATGAATAATCCCAAAATTTTTGCCTCCTACTCCCAATAATTTCCCATGTTGATAGCAATCTTAGTGTTCGGAAATAAAAGTTAAATTGAGTCCTGTTGAAATTTTCCAGAAATCAAATGTTAATAACTCCGCAATGAAACATGGTAGAGACCTGAAATTTCACTTGCTGACTCAGAATTTTGTGTAGATTCCAGAATTAGTTCCCTGGTGATCATATAGAGTGCCATGAATATCTAAAATTGAAGAAAATATCAATCTCGTCCATGTTTTAGAAGTCCAAAAAACCAAGAAAATATTCAAACACATATCTGTTCTTAATTTTGCTTGCACATTTATAGGTATATTTTCATAAAATATAACGGGTAATTATAAACCCATTCATGCAGAACATATGGAAGTTCAAAAATGGAAGAAGTGTAAATCACGTTCAATCAAATTGTGAATTTCAGCAGGTAGCAGAGGTGCTATGGCAATGATATTTGGTGTGTACATTACTAACATCATAAACAACAAATGTATGAAATTTCAGATTTGTGTTTCTCTTGTAACCATTTTTATACAGTGTGACATTTCTACATATTTTAGAGTGCACAAAAACTACCAAACTATACAAACTAGCTGTATGTACATAGTACGATTACTCTCATCCTAATTATCCTTAATAAAAAGTCATAAATATGTAAGCAAAATCATTATAAAATGATGATACAAATGATCACTTTCAAAAATGTAAATAAAATGAGCAAGATATTTGCTTTCAATGCACATATTGGGATACTTTGGCCTATAAATCAAGTATTATTCTTCCTCACCAGAACTCTCAGTTACTTCATTCACATTTGAGGTGATCTTCTTCACACATGTTGGGCACAATTTCTGTCCCGGTTTAACTGACTTCCCAAAGCGGTCCTGTATCTGCATGGCATAATCAATTTGAATAGTTCTCAAAGATCCTTTTATGGGATTCTTATGGACAGCGAAAGGATCACAACAGTTAACTTGTAATGAAGTGTATTTCACCAAATAGTACTTCTCATGGTGTAAGCAGATTGATGGATTAGGTTTGTTCTTCAAATTTCTCAAATCAGATTTCCATAATATCAGTGACCTGTCCTCTTCAGATAAAGCTGAGAATTGTCTAATTTGTTGTTTGCCTTTGGTATATGATGTTTTGTGACATGCCGTATTAAATTCTAAACCTAACAAACAATTGGAGTGACTAGTTGCCGGCGTACATATTTCAGTGCTATTCTTCAGCTTTGTCTCTACAACTTTTTGCAAAATGAGATTTAATTTATGAGCAAGAATATTTATATCATCAAGGATCAAGGGAGTGATGTCATTCCATAGATGCTGATTGTGCAAATGACTGGACTCCAGAATGACATCAGCATGAGTCATTAATGTGTTTGGACATGCATGCATGTTGTGCCATGCATGTTACATCAGCACTGAAATGCATGTTGCTCCATATGACCCAATGGATAGTTGGATACTCTGCTCATATTCAGTGAAAAATATAATTCCCTGGAGAATTCTGAGAAAAAGTTTCTGAATACATGTAAATCTAATATATTTGGATATTTCCAGTGGACGATTATAAGCTCAAGATCAACAGACCACAAAAGTGTTCACAGAATGAACACAAAATTGAAATTTCTTATATCTTTAGGACCAGAAGAATGCACAAAAAAAACTTTCAGGAGTGTATCACCTCTGCTACCTCTTGAAAATCAAGTTATTATCATGTACGATTGGCACATTTTTACCCCTCAGCCCTTAAGGCTGACGGGGTATTGCTATTTTTGGTGCGGGCGGGCGGGCGTCTCCAAAAAACTTCAACATCGGGCTGAGGGGTATTCCGTGCTTTGCACGCCTATTTTACATTTCTGTCATGCCATCATCTCCAGGAAAATAATTCTCCAGCTACTTCTGTTATATGTCCTAAAACTGCATGTACAGAAGTACATAGAAAATAAGTAACAGATCTGTGTGGAGGTGATATCATAATTTTTGGGGGCACAGAAAATGGACGAAACTCAAAATTATACTAAAAAAGTAATTTGAGCCCTGATAAGACTGTCAATAATCCTGATATAAGCAAATGATTATTGCCTGATTTATGAAGAATTAAAATATGAAAATGTCTCGCGGGGTCAAATTTAATTATACAATCCTCTTTATTTTTAAAGATATAATTATTTTTTGGATGGGTTGTAGTAGGGGTAGGAAGCTAAAATTTTGGCATTTTACTAGTTATAACATACATTTTGAAATATAAAACTGTCAGCCTGATCTGAGATGGTGTGGTGGAAGGATTTTCTCAGATTGGTTGATTTCACATGGAATGACCCTTTTTTTTTGCAACAGCGTAAATAGTGTGACTTCCCTGTCAAATAAAAATCGGTTATTAACATTTTATATTCCTACTTGGTTTCTATATTAATATTTATATTAATATATTTAATCCTTCACCGAGAGCTATGTTTGCCTGTTCGGTACAGAGCTGTAGCATGGGTTTAGCAGTGGTCGTATTTACATATCCGAAGAACATGGGCTGTGATTACCTGCCCTATGTTGGGGAGTGCTTCGGATTTGGGCCGTTGTCATAGATACCTCAGACGATAGGACATTCTAGAGCCCCACATCATGCATGTTTGAGCGAAGTCTGCGCATGTCTACGTGACTCCGGAAATAAGGCCCCTTGCCGATGTGCTGCGCCCCTGAGAAATTATCATTGAAATGAATGGGCATCCATTTTTCATTCAGTATCCAGTTCTTATAATGCATCACTGGGGACAGCCCTAACAACTACTGTGCAACGATGCCAAAGAAATCACAAGTTTAGAAGCATTTCAAAAATGCTGGCGATGATTCTTGATGGCGCAATCATTATTTTATCTGTTTTAAGCCTGCTGCCTGCATGTATTTATGTTGACAAAACTAATGCACGACATTCATTAATGATGACTTTCCATAGCTCATAAGATGGCACACAATAGCTTGGCTAATAAGTGACCCCATGCTGGGTGAATGTTCCGTTGAGTTCGACGCAAAGATGTTTCCCATTGTACTTGAAAAAATGCTAAAATAAAGGATGGAATTCAGGGATAGTTTTGGATTACTTAATAGCGTGCATAATTGTCGTCCTTACAATATCACGTATATCATGTACGTATGTTTTCAATGTAGTCTTTCGGTGGTCTCTTTGTCACTTCCTAATTAATAATATCTTAATCATTGTACACTTATGGGGGCCGCCGAGCTAATGTTGACATTGAGATAAAAAAAAGGTTTTGAAGTATGTATTATGATTGGTCATTATAAGTGGAAAACTCATTGTAATACATTGCTAAACTGTAAAAACGTAAATAATTATGCATATATATGTATAATATATTGAAATAAATTCATTGAAACTTATTAATACTATTGTTGTCATTCCGTGACAAAATGCCTCTTATAATTCTGTGACATTGACTTTTTGAAATTTCTTGCCCATAAAGCAGGGTTAAAGTCAATATTTGTTTCTATAACTTACAGTATTAACAAAAAACACCTTAAATATGAACATATTGAAGTTTCATAACTTAACTATGATGGGAACATCACTTTCTGGATAGTTAAACAAAACATTAAAAAAACCACGTCAATTTTGTGTAATTCCGTGACGGAGTAGTTTTTGCTTGTTTCTTCCATGAAAATTTCTCAAAAAATATATTTTCACTTAATAATATTAAAAAACAAGTTAATACCTTCAATACGACATATGATACTTGATTTTATCTTATTTGGTTGTAGAGTTACAACCCAAAATGTAATGGGACTGTAATTCCGTGGCAGCTTGGCGGCCCCCTTATGTATTGGTGTTGGTAGTGAAGTAAATTGTTTGATTGTTTATCAGGCAATCTTAAGCAGGTAAGGGTTAGATCAATCATCTGACTAAAAGTTTAGGGGCTCCAATATGACGGTACGCAACTGAAAATCCCGTAGCGCCGGCATTACCAGGATTTGAGGTTGAAAAGGTTAAAACAAATTAAGTAACAAGTATGATTGCTTCTAAAATAACATATACAGACCTGCCAACATGTACGCATTTTGACATTAAAGTACGCTGGTACGAGTTGATGCTATTTGAGTACGCATATCGCTGGATCTCCCCAGTTCCAGTTTATGCGTCAGTTTAAGTTGACACACTCATCAGTTGATGTCCGGTGAGCAGAGGCGCGTATGCATAATTAAAATATTTCGACCAATCAGAGAGTGCGTGTGCCCCACCTGCCCTCCCAAACACGACCCTCTCGGAAAAAAGTTTGCTTCGAATTGAGTTTAGTCTTATTCCCAAGTTATAGGCTGCCAACCCTCTTCGCCACACTTCTGGGTCATCATATGTTGAAAATACACCCAATTCAAACATCGATGAAATGGTAAATTCTACCATGGATGCAACGAATCCTGTATTTTGATTAGTAGAATAACTATGGTAGAATACCTGGTGCTGCTTGAAGAGCTGACGTTCAATTACGTATAATGCTGTTTCACTGAGTATTAATCTCATTGTCATGAAAAGCGAACGCCATTTACTTTAGTTTGAGATAATTTCGCTTTTTTTTGGGTTTGTGTTTGCAGAAATACTGTGAAACGGCCTAAAACAATGAAATGTAATAACGAAGTTCGCAAAAGGCTTTCTGACATTCTGTGTAATGTTCCACATGATTGCCTCCAAAGGCAGCGTTTGATACGCTGTTTCAAATGCACCACTAATGGCGCTTTTCCACTACGTGGTACCGGCTCTACGCTACTCTACTCGATACCGGATATTTTTCTGGGAGGTCGTTTGCCTTGAGTGGATAGTACTGCCTCTGTGAAGCTGGTCATCATAGTGGTGCAGCAGGAAACTTCCGCGATGTCATCCTCAATACGACACACAGTGTAGCTACAGTTATATCAAATTTATTTATTCCGTCAATTTTGTTCAAGATTTTTGTGATCAAATTCGGTATTGTATTTTCTGAATTGAATTGCATTTTCTATTTGACATTGTCGTGTCCATTTCAGTTGCCCGTAAAATTGCGTACCACCCTACAACGCAAAGCAGTGAAATCCGTAAAAGGCATGGAAAGCGAATGTATATTTTATTCTTAAGTTCACGGCAAAACAAACAAATTGTTAAAGTATGGGATAATTAAGTGATCATTGCAGAGCAGAGTTCCTCGTTGCAAATCGCAGGACATGGCAGCCATCAGAATTAATCGTTTATGGTGCGTCATCTCATTTGTGATAACTTAAGGAGAAAAATGATTCGTAGACATTTGTCATGATATTTTTCTGTGCGATTTTATTAAAAGGAGGCTTGATAACAGAACTTTCTTAAGGGGAATTAGTTAGGGGACATAACTGGACACAATACCGTTACTTAATTTCGCCACGAACGGGCCACAATCAACGAGAAACGCATGTCATGAATGTAGCTTTGATGAACAAGCGAAACCGTGTTTGAAAGGCAAGGCAACACACAGTGTATCGAACAAGTTGCCTATAACAGTATAATTCGATGATTATTATCCCTTGCCAACACAAAGTGGGAGGGGGATAAAGGTTTGACCTCCGTCCTTCCGTGCGCCCGTCCGTCCGTCCGAGATAAAGGGGACAGCTTTACTCAAACTACTACAGATACAGGAACCAAATTTGGTGTGTTGCTTCGGACCATAAAGGCCTTGATGAAATTCGAAAATAAGAAGCACACGATTGGCGGGGGATGTTGTTGACCATGTCGACTTTTTATAACTGCGCTAATCTTAAAACTCATCAATCTAACTTGAATGAGAGGTCGACTACAGAGTCGTCCTTCGCAGTGACGATACACTCGGACCAATCAGTGGGCCTTAGTGTGTCACGTCACATTTTAGTACCTAGTACCCGGTTGGCTTTTTTGGAACCCCTGGAGAGCAGGTACCAGAAAAGGTGGTTCCAGTAGGTACTTTTTTCTAATGGAAAAGCAAAAGAGGCGAGTAGAGTAGAGCCGGTACCGCGTAGTGGAAAAGCGCCATAAGATGAGAATGTTGGAAAGCTAAACAGTGCAAGTGTTTAATGCATGGCACATTGTATTTGTTTTTGTATTTTTGCCCATTTATTTAATTAATTAATTGATTGATTCGCAGTGAATGTCCTCTGTTGACTTGCTTTTCTGGCAACATTTTCAGTTATTATTGACAATGGATTACGCAGTTATTTTATGTGTAACTAAGAAAACAGACCGGGGGGGGGCTTGAGGTGGTACTCATAAATTTTCTTCAAGGTTGGCAGGTCTGCATATATTCATAGTTTTCACATGACGTCACTGTTTAATGGAAACACCCACCTGGGGGGCAAAAGAGATTCCTCTGCTTCCCTGCAGTCATTTTAACCATACTGCCTTGTCAAAATACCATTTATTTGTTGTTCAGTAGGATGCAGTGACTGATGAGGAGAAAGCCTGGGTTGTGCTTGCACAGAATCCCCACCGGATAATAAATGAATAAATAAATAAATAAACAGAGGAGGCAATCGTGGGTTTGTTGCTATCGTTACAAAGCTACTATTGATCAGCTGGCTGGTAATCGAAGACTAACAACTGGCACAATCAATCTTTGATAGTTAGCTAAGTAGCACTTTGCATTGAAAGTGAAGTTTTGTTTTTTCTCTTCACCTCCCAAACAACAGCATTATTGACCCATCTTGATTGAAAATACAAATAACTACAGAAGGACTCTCTGAAACCGTCCTTGTATAAAACGGAAACTCGCTCATACTGGACAGCAGCTCAAGCACCGATTTTCTGTAATGTTTTTCCATTGAATAAACATCTAATATACCGGATTTTATATAATGGATTTTTGCTTAAATCGGACACAATGTCTAGTCGCGTCACAATGAATTTCTATTAAAAAGCACTCATATACCGGACAAGCTGGTTTGCACCATGCACATAAGCACTTGCAACAGAGCAACGAAATGAAGTTGGGCTTTCCTACAGTGTTATAAACTGACATAATTTAACAGTTAAATTATCGCATTGTCACCTTGTTATTTTAACTGTAAGTGGAGTCCTGTGGGCATTTAACTGTGGGTTACACTTAACACAAACGGACTGTTAATAACAGTGATTTGCGGAAACTGAAACCGGTGCGGTTGAATTTACATACTTTAGTTTTTAGTCTTTTTCATTGATCCCAGTTGGAGCAACAAGCAGCATCATCCTGTTATCCACTGTGTCAGGGTAAAGACGGAGTAAATGAAGACAACAAGTAGGTACCTGTATGTACACTTCAGAATTTACTTGTCCCAATCTTTATACACAAAGCTTACAAAAAAATCATACATTTATATGAGGATATAATATGTTAAACGCATAAAGCGGATATAATCGGTCTTTTGCATATAACGGATTTTGTCAGTTTTATGCATATAGCAGATTTCGCTCATAACGGACAAAATGAGCTGGTCCAATTGAATTCGTTATATGCTGGTTTAACTGTATCCGTGCTTGAGTTTGCATTAATCCTGGCAGCAGTTTAAGGGGAAAGACTCTCCACGAGACAGCTAGCCATATAAAACGTTAAAATAGCTGAAGTGGAGCCACAGTAATGTTAGGGACTTGGCCAACTGTTTTTTTTAAATTTATTTATTTTTTCCTTCATTTCTTTCTTTTTTAAAAAAATTTGACATCTCCAATCCCACCCGAATCTGGAATGCCAAATTGGTGAACTATGTACCAGGCACGAGGCTTGCTCGTATGCGACCCCTTGCTGCCAACTCAGGATGGTGAAGACAGTTCGTGGCTCTCCTCCGAAGCACGTGCCCGCCAGCCACTGCTTCTTATACACTCATTGGTTGAATCTTCGCAAGTTCAGAACGAGGGCGAAGGATACCCGGACATGAACAGACTTAGAATCTTCCTGACGAGCGCCCGTCTGGCCAACAGGAGGCGCTTGAGCAATGAACAAGGGTGTTTATTCATTTCCCTCACCTGGCAGTCCCTTCCCATTTGAAACCCTGTAGCGCGTTGGCCAATTGTGCGCTATGCTGAAAAAGCTGCTGACCACTGCCGGTTGGTACGACTGGGGCTCGAACCCACGACGTGATAGTCACTTCTGTATTGCAACGCAGTGCCTTAACCGAGTGAGCTATCCGCCAGGATTACGAGTGCCTATAATGTGATGTTTTTTAATGTATTGTTCTTCTTTAGAGAGGTAATGTATACATCTGGGGGTTGAAACAAATAAAATAGAAAATGACAGAAAAGGGAGGCTGCTCTGTGGAATGTCAAATATTACCTGCTATTATGAAACAGTGTTTTGCCCTCCAGGGGTACGCAGCAATCACGTGACTGAAAACTATGAATAGTCCTACATAACTCTGGAAGTTATGGGGAAAATATGTAAAAAAAAATATGGGACAAAGAACTATGATCAATGATCAGTTTTTTGTAACCGGTTTTGATCTATTTGAATTTGTATGTGGCTGCACCATTCATTCCCACAGAGCCAGAGTGATGCATTCCTGGGTCAGGATTAAACTTTAGTTGAATTTCTGTGTGTTTGTTTTGCAGCACCAGTCATTCCCGCAGAGTCGGAATGGCTTTAAGGTGGGGATGAAGCTGGAGGGGCTGGACCCAGCCCACCCGTCCCTATTCTGTGTGCTGAGTGTCGCTGAGGTGAGTTTTGCGGGGGTTGTGATCAATCGGGACTGGAAACTGAAAATGAAACGTCCGCACGCCGTTAAATCAGCTCACAATAATTTATTGTACAACAGGTTTGGCCGATGGCTTTGTCAGGTACAAAACAGTACCACTTTGGCCAAAACTGTTGTACAGTAAATTATTGTGAGCTGATTTAGCAGTGATTTATTTTGACATTTTATTTTCAGTTTAACATACATGTTTGTCCTGCAGCTGTTGCAATACTTGAATGTGCATGTATCCACTTGGAACTGCATCATTCTGGACTGGTCCAGTCAGACTTAGCCAAATGGAGTGGGGCTGTAGCATTTTTGGGTTTAGCTTTAGTGGTGCTGTACATAGTGGGTGCAGAGGGGGCGGGATGTTGAAGACTCATAGCACTTGGGTAGTTGCTGATGTCTTATGTGTGATCTTCTGTGACTAGGTGTCGTAAATATATTCACCCCGGCCTGTCACACACTGTGCTGCTGCAAGTGGGAGGTCTTCTCTATTGGGACAGTAACCCCTCTGCCTTCCCTCAGGTCCTGGGGTACAGGGTGCGGTTGCACTTTGACGGGTACCCCGAGTGCTACGACTTTTGGCTGAATGCGGACTCTTGGGACATGAAGCCAGCGGGATGGTGTGAGAAGAACGGGCACAAGCTGCTGCCGCCCAAGGGTACTGACAAAAAAGGGGAGGGGGGGTATTAGTAATGGGGGGGTTTTATTAGGGATACGTGAGGACTGGTCATGGGGTTATGTTTTCTTGAGTTACTCATGGAGACGTGTAACTTGGGTTTCTCGAGTAAGACATGAGTGAGGAACAAGAAGAGAGGACGGCATTTCCCCCTTTATCTTCATCTCAAGGGTAGCTGATTGGGATCTGGTTGATAATTGATTGTGGTCCTGTTGTTGGCAGTGTTCCCATTTTCCTATCACTGAAGTGTACCTAACCCCAAACATGGTAGCTATCTGACTGTACCCTGGTTGACAGTTGGTTGTGTCTTGGCTAATGGTTGATTTATTTTATGAAACTTTGTTGAAGACAAGTCTTGGCCTTAGAGTGGTCTTTGAGTGACTGTTTAGGCTCGTCCAGTTTAGTCTCTCTGTTATAAATAGTAAGATTAAAGAATTTATAATGTTTAGACTGACTTAATTTGTGGTAGGAAAGTTAGACTCTTCCTTTGGCTAAGTCTTTGGTGAAAGCTTTTTTGGTGTGGCAACAATCTATGAGAACTCTCTTGAAGACACGAAGAGCTGTATATATGATGCCCTGATATCAATCCACAGAATTGAAACAGTCGTTTTTCTAACTTTCGGAGTAATGTCATCACAGAATTAAGGACGGAGGGTAAAACAGTATGGCCTCCACGTTTGTGGGGGACAAAATTATCACAAAACCAGCTGCTTTTTAGCTGACTGGCCCTATGGGCCGATAAGCTATTGTTGTGGTATGGCGTCTGTCGTCTGTCGTCCGGAACATTTTTAGGTTGCCGGCTGTAGGCCGGTAATTGTCGTCACTTTGCATCCAGCGTCAACCGTTTAAAGCTGTATCTCAGGAACGGTCTGATGAATTTTTTTTTTTTTTAAATTTGGGGATGTGATCAAATCGGTCATCAAGTTAATGCCCGAGCAAAAATTTTTGATTGAATTGTTCGTTTTGACTTGGCAGCTATTTTTATGTCGAAAATGGCCATTTTTGGCAATGAGGTGCAATTTTCTCAAAAACTGTCTGATGAATTATTATTTTTTTTAATTGCAGCAATGGAATCAGAATCATTACCTGCTTCAACGGTGTAAACGGCATTTTGATTGAATCGCTCCTTCATACCGCCGTCTAGGCAACTTTTCTGGACCTCATAATTTTTCAGGGTTTATTGTGCTAAAACTCTCTTAATATAGCATTTAGAGCTTAGGTATGCATGAGGCACAGACTGGTAATCAGGCATGCCGAACATTGTGAGTCAGTCACTTTTGACCTTGGGCCTCAAGGTCAAGGTCAAATGGCGAAAATGTGCAATAACTTGCTAAATATGACATTGAGAGCTTAAATATGTCTGGAGCACCTATAGGGAATCATGTATGCCAGACACTCTCAGTTGTTCAAATTTCACCTTGAGCCTCAAGGTGAAGGTCAAATGGCAAGAATGTGTCATAACAGCTTAATGTGGCATTTAGAGCTTAGGTATGTGTGAGGCACCTATAGGGAATCATGTAAGCCAAACATTCTCGGTAAGTTGAATATGACATTGGGCGTCAAGATCAAATGACAAAAATTGCTATAACTTGATGAATATGGCAATTTGAGCTCAGGTTTGTTTGGGGCATCTATAGGAAACCGTGTATGCTGAATATTCTTCGGCAGTCAGCGAAATATGATGTTGGGCCTCAAGGTGAAGGTTATATGACAAAAATGGCCCATATTTGTTTAATATTTTTGTAGAGCTTAGGTACATATGGGGCACTCATAGCAAATCATGTATGCTGGATTTGACCTTGGGCAAGAAGGTCCAGGCTCCAGGTAATGACAAAACGGCCTTAAAGTCCTTTAATGTTGCCTTCAGATCTTCAGTATGTATTGGATACAAATGACAAATCATGAATGCTGATCAAACACACCATATTGGATTTGACTTTGGTCTTGAAGGCCAAGGTCGTGAGAAAATCAATCCTCGTTTAATAATGTCTTTAGAAATGAGTATGTATTAGGCACTAACCTATATTCAGAGTGTTCCCAAGAAATGGAAGTAGCAGGTTAAATGAAAAAAGTAGCCAGTCAAGAGTTGCTTGTGCGGCACACTGTCAGTCCGCCTCTAGGGGGGTCTGGGGGAATTTCAGTTGCCTTACTGCATAGTCTTTGCAAATGAGCAAATTAATTCATGGTTACGGATTAGATGTGATGAATGCATTTGCACACTCGCAACGAGAATGCGACAATACATATACAATTTACCAACGTTTCGATGCAGGTTATCTTCGGGTCACCTTGAGTCGATTCAGTGCCTTAAAAACTTCTGTCGAAAACGCTGGTAATTGAATAGATTTGATTCTCTCATAGTGGCAACGACTGTCATCGGGTTGAACACTGGGGAATGTGTTATTAGGCTACTACCACTCTGTATGGATTTTTGGGCGTTTACTGTAACATAGCATATGGGCTGAACTCAGAGTGGAATTGCCTCATCAGTTCAGTTTATTGTGCTGAAATTACCTTTCTTTATCAAGGACATCAGTAATATCTAACCGCTGTTCGCCTTCATCTTTTTGGGTGCCATCCCTACTAGCTACTGCTCAACTTTCTAAAAGATTTCCAGGTAATACAACGAGCGCAGATGACAGAAGTTCTATTCCTGGAGTTTGTATAACGCGCAATATCATTGGATCTTGAAGTTGTTTTTGAGTCCGCTTCATCACTGTGCGGCTTCATGTCTCAATCAAGCGGCAACCTGCAAGGATGAAAAGTGAAGCAAATACGGAAGTGCCATAAGCTGCAGTTCCTCAAATGGCCACTTGAGGCTGGTGGCAGAAACGAGTCAATCCCCATTGACCCTCATATTAAAAAGCCCAATTTTACAGCAAAAATAAACATGTTTACAGCCTGGTGCAAAATACGGTTTTAATCTCTTGCTAATTTTGCCCTCCGCAAAAACTGTGGGGGGAGTGAAATTTTTTTTTTGTAATTTTTTGTAACTCTACTATTTAAAGGTTTAAATATCTGCATAATTAAGGGCGTGGCCACGTTGAGTGACAGAACCTTGAATTACAGTCTCTGGGCGGGAGTCGGCTCATCCGGTTATGTTGTGGCTAAGCTAGAGCACAGGCCTACGTGGCATCGGGTTGTAGAGTAGGAACGCCAAGCCCTACCGCTAACCGCGGTCCTAGCCTGGCTGTCTGAGGGAGGGGGGGTTACTACTGCTCAGCTAGCCTAGCCGCTAACCCTTCGCCTTTTCTAATCGTCTGTGAGCCGTTATCTTACCTAGGCTCTTACAAGTCACTGAATTGATCCATCGGCCGCGTGGCTGACTGGAGATTTTTTTTATCGAATATCAGGGTGATAATGTCTTGCTGTGTGGTTAAGAGTCTGTGGTCTATTTTGTAAGATGACGAAATACTAATATTATTTCATATAAAAGTTGCTGTCAACACGAAGTAGCGTTAGTTTGTTCTCTAGCCAACTATAGCCAGAGAATGAATACAGTAACCCCCCCCCCCCCCGTACACCTGCCACAGTTATTACAAAGGCATGCAGGGAAGTAATGGCGGAAGAGAAAAGTGTTTGAATTTAGCGTTAACATATTTTTGAACAAAAGCTGTCAGTGAGTTGTTGGAAAACCGTAACGGTTTCCCTAACAGGTTCCCTAACGTAACTGGCTGGTCAGCTACATTAGAACCACGATAGCGCGCTACCAATTGACGGGGCTCCTTAGCTGATTCCCCGGAGTAATAGGAAGGCTTGACCGGAAAATGCCGTAGTTATACACTCAGTAACGTTAGATTCACACAGCAGTACCATGTAGAACTGCGTTCTCCACCGATGGATTCGTTCAATTTTCAGTGCGATTACGGAACCGTATCATTGTAAATAGAAAGGCTAGCTAGCTAGCTATAATTTAACATATCCCACGTTATCTAGCAAGGTACCTAGCTGTCGCTAAAAGCGTTTCTACATGATCATGAATCTAAACGGCGTACGACCAGCCACCGCAAGTGACTTAGCAGGATCTATTGCTTTACTGGGACACATATGACCTCGCATCTCAGCCTTAGCGAACAAAGAAGCATCGGGCTGATTGAGGTTTTCAGTCGAATATGGAAGCCGAAGCAAGCTTGGTAGCTGCGAGCTTTGAGGGCGTGTTTCAGCAAACGAGCTCCATTCGGCCTGCCCACTGGGCTTGCGTCAGGTCCAGCTACGGCCCGCCTTTTTGTGCATTTTTGGATTATCCGAGAGGTGGGTGGAGTCAAGTAAGTGCCAAGATGGCGACCAAATTTGCTTCAAAATGGATATTCAGAAACCTATGGTTGACGTCACGGAGGCTACGTCCATGTTTTATACAGTCATTGGTCTCAATACTGTGGCAAAGAGACAGTAAATCAGTCAACAGAAAAGAGTCTATATATATATATATATATATATATATATATATATATATAAAAAAGAAACCTCACAACACGCCTTAAATTTTTTAAATTGTCAGGAAAGTAGCCGGCAGGGTAGGACTTGAGTAGTCAGCGAAATCGCCATCACCGCCGAAATTCGCGAAAAAATTAAATAGGTTTCGTTTTTTCGCGGATGTCCGAGCTGGAGCTTTTTAACGCCAACATCGTGTAGACAATGTGTTGCCTTGGCAAGAATTTGTGTTGGCTTGCTGTTGAATCCGCAGACTGACGCTAGTTATTTTTCTCCTGTAGGAGCTGTAACTGCAGGCAACCCCTTAGTATTGCGAAGACCTTGAGTCCGTCTCTCTGTCCATCTGTGTAGACAATAACTCCTTTCCTTCATTTTAGGGTCATGAAATTCACAGTATCTGTTATTGGGACATATAGCTGGGACAAGTTCGAAGCTGGGTAACCTTGACCTACTTTAAGGGGTCAAAAGGTCACATTCTTTGTAAACACTGTTGCTTTGACGTCCACTACTGTATTTTGTAGCTGCGTAAAATTTACCGCGTGTATGTTCTAGATAATCATGTTGCAGAACATTAAAGGTGGATGACCTTCACCTGGTTAATGGGGTAAAAAAAAAAGGTCTCATTGTTTCTGAACAGTGTTACTTTCATTATGCCTTTGCACTACCATGACATTTTTTGGTGATGCAAAAAATTCAAATTCAAAAGGTGTACTCACTGGATAATCAAGATGAAGGACATGGAAGCTACATGGCCCTCACATACTTTAAACACCGTCTAATAACAATTTGATGTAGCAACATTATCTACCAAACTGTTCGGTCACCTTCAACCTAACATCGAATTTTCATGACTGCACATCATGTCAGACTTTATATTGTGAATGCCAAACGATATAAAGTCCCAGCTGTCCTGTTCCACACTTTCCATATAACCAGCCAGGTCCTAGATGAAATTGGGACAATTACCTCTGTCTTCCTTTTGACTCTTTCTCAAACCCGAAAGTATTAAACACATTGTGTTACATAGGTATATGTAAAAAAAACCCTTGATATGTTGTAATTCCTTGTCTTATGCCCATACGGCCGAGAGTACTTTAGCATTGCATTCTTTGTTGTCTGTTTTATGGGCCCTTGAAATTTTGGCCCCTGTGTTAAATACACAGGACTGAGAAATTTTAAAAAATTATTTCTCAAAAACTGCGTCATCAATTTTTTTCTAAATCAGGCAATCAACTTAACTTTGTACTGTCAATGTACAGTGCAAGCACCATTTTGATTGAATCCATGGAAGTGGTCTATTGCGGGCGCTGTACTTTATATATATATATATATATATATATATATATATACAGTGCCGCTTGAAAGTTTGTGAACCCTTTAGAATTTTCTAGATTTCTGCATAAATATGACCTAAAACATCATCAGATTTTCACACAAGTCCTGAAAGTAGGTAAAGAGAACCCAGTTAAACAAATGAGACAAAAATATTATGCTCGGTCATTTATTTATTGAGGAAAATGATCCAATAATACATATCTGTGAGGGGCAAAAGTATGTGAACCTTTGCTTTCTGTATCTGATGCGACCCCCTTGTGCAGCAATAACTGCATCTAAATATTTCCGGTAACTGTTAATTAGTCCTGTACATGGGCTTGGAGGAATTTAGCCCATTCCTCCATATAGAACAGCTTCAACTCTGGGATGTTAGTGGGCTTCCTCACATGACCTGCTCGCTTCAGGTCCTTCCACAACATTTCGATTGGATTAAGGTCAGGACTTTGACTTTGCCATTCCAAAACATTAACTTTATTCTTCTTTAACCATTCTTTGGTAGAACAACTTGTGTGCTTAGGGTCGCTGTCTTGTTGCATGACCCACCTTCTCTTGAGATTCAGTTTATTGACAGAATGTCCAGACATTTTCCTGTAGAATTCGCTGGTATAATTCAGAATTCATTGTTCCATCAATGATGGCAAGCTGTCCTGGCCCAGATGCCGCAAAACAGGCCCAAACCATGATACTACCACCACCACATTTCACAGATGGGATAATGTTCTCATGCTGAAATGCAGTGTTTTCCCTTCTCCAAACATAACACTTCTCATTTAAACCAAAAAGTTATATTTTGGTCTCATCTGTCCACAAAACATTTTTCCAATAGCCCTCTGGTTTGTTCGCGTGATGTTTAGCAAACTGAAGACAAGCAGCAATGTGCTTTTTGGAGAGCAGTGGCTTTCTCCTTGCAACCCTGCCATGCACACCATTGTTGTTCAGTGTTCTGCTGATGGTGGAATCATGAACATTATCATTAGCCAGTGTGAGAGAGGCCGTCAGTTGCTTAGAAGTTACCCTGGGGTGCTTTGTGACCTCACCGACTAATACACGCCTTGCTCTTGGAGTGATTTTTGTTGCTCGACCACTCCTGGGGAGGGTAACGATGGCCTTGAATTTCCTCCATTTGTACACAATCTGTCTGACTGTGGACTGGTGGAGTCCAAACTCTTTAGAGATGGTTTTGTAACCTTTTCCAGCCAGATGAACATCAACAACGCTTTTTCTGCGGTCCTCAGAACTCTCATCCGTACGTGCCATGATACACTTCCACAAACGTGTGTTGTGAAAGTCAGACTTTGATAAATCCCTGATCTTTAAATAAAACAGGGTGCCCACTCACACCTGATTGTCATCCCATTGATTGAAAACACCGGACTCTAATTTCACCCTCAAATGAATCACTAATCCTAGAGGTTCACATACTTTTGCCCCTCACAGTTATGTATTATTGGATCATTTTCCTCAATAAATAAATAACCAAGTATAATATTTTTGTCTCATTTGTTTAACTAGGTTTTCTTTATCTACTCTCAGGACTTGTGTGAAAATCTGATGATGTTTTAGGTCATATTTATGCAGAAATATAGCAAATTTTGAAGGGTTCACAAACTTTTGAGCGCCACTGTATATATATATATGCAAGATGGCCTGTGGAGGCCAAGTGGTTGCAGATAGAGATTGAGTTTGTATTATTGACATATAGGAAGTCATATATGACCTACATTTTGGCAATATTAAATTTGAGCACACATGACTTTGAAAGGTCAAACTTGAGGTCAGGGAACATATTAACAATGTTAAAAGATATGACTTGGAAATTTAAAAAAATTATTTCTCAAAAACTGTCTGATAACTTTTTTCTAAATCCAGCAATCAACTCAACCTTGATGCACTTAATGTACAGTGCGAGTGCTATTTTGATTGAATCAACAGAAGTGGGTCTCGTGGGGGCGCTGTACTTTAACAGTGGGTCTTATGGAGAATGGGCCAAATCGCCTGTGGAAGCTAAATGGTTGCAGATCGAGATTAAGTTTGTTTAACTGGCATGTAGGAAGTTATATATGACCTATATTTTGGCTGTGTTTAAAGGGACATTGTGTAGGAATTACTCCCATCCAGCGTTGGAATATTGTATTACATTCAAACGAATAATGCACTCTAGGCCTCATTTTTTTAAACCCGTATTGCAACTACGGCAGCGACCGTGTATCAAAAAGCCTCGTCAACGCTGATGAAACCATGGATGTATTAATAGAACTGGTAATACTGAAGCGAAGGCCAGCATATCGAGAGCTGACTGCAATAAACAGTTATGCCCAATGCATAAGATCCGCACATTACTGTTTATTGTAGTCAGCCTTCGATATAATACATGAAGCAGCAAAACACTGTACTGTGAATCGGTGTAAGATATTCAAAGTAATTTTAATAATCAACTCAGCTGAGGTGTATCTCAAACATTTTATACTACGAAAAACAAAGTAAGTGTTAGCTACATGCACGCTTATAGGATGTCACCTTCAACAGTCACCGAATACATACCCGTCATCCAACCCAAGTTAACCAACAACAGCCTTTGCCACCTCACTGTTTATTCTGTAACTTTACATAAAAGACAGGTGAAGCAGCCGAGTCGCTATCTTACAAAGCCATTCATCAAATACAATAACTGAAAACACTGGTGTTGTTACACCTGCTCACTTTACCGACTCGCTAATGACATAAGCCGACAGCACGGAATCTCCTGACCAGTGCTACACGCAGAGAATGCTCTTGAGAGAACGCTCTTAGAGACAAGGTCCCCTTGGTGTTCGCGTAGCCTGAATTAATATTTTAAAAAATTGTCTCTGCCGTGGAAAAGCCAGCGACAATTTATAAGAGAAAAATCAGATTATATATTGATAGTTTGCGGTAGTCAAAAATTTATTCACGGATCTATTAGTGTCTTTTTCAATTGTTCCTTATGGAATAATTTCCTTTTGCCCCCCATGGCATCAAGTCACTTGCGATCAGCTTGACCGCGAAGTTCTTGTCGGCGAGCGCTTATCTCTGCGCGTATAGAGGTAGAACCAAGTTAAAACACATTTGTTCGCGCATTGCTAAACAAGACTTTTAAGCGCTCGTTACTTTACTACACTCACCCTAGGTAAGCAGATGTTTAGCTGTACTCGCGTAATCAAGCGGTCAGGTTTGACCACGTTTTATTGTTCGGCATGTTAAGCCCCGGTTACACAGCGCTTTACGGCTTAATCACGGCCAAAACCTGTCAAAAAGTGGTTTCCCGTGAAGCAGACGATGTTGTTCGCGTTGATGTCGAGTTTAAGACGAGCTACAGTCGATTTATAGACGCGGCAGGACGCAGGGAAAAATCGGAACGGCGTCGGACGCGGAAAAAAGTTTTGAACTGCTCAAAACTTTAGCCCGCGGACAACCACGGGCGGCACGCGTGGTAAAGACGTGCAACACACTTGAAACACATATGTGAAACACGCGTGATAATCAGTGTTCCGGCAGTGATTAAAAGTTGGGGCGACGTGGAAAGACGCGAAAGTTTAGCGATCTGTCACAGGCAGAGCACGGTCTTAGGACGGGTGTTACGCGTTGGTATCACGGGAAATAGCATGTGTTTAGCGGCTTATCACTGACAAATGGATTTTTCCGCGTACATAGCACTACCTAAGCCCGTTAAACGACGTCTCGAACAAGTTATAAATACGATTGATCACTGCCTAATCACTTCTGTATCACTTCTTATTTGCGGCATGTAAATACTGTAATTTTCTGAGACCTCGGCACTTGCAGTCTAGATGTCAAGGGGTGAACATGAACCCTCAACGCAGTGATGTCCTCATCCATCAAATGATGTTTGATATATGTACTGATGACATTACATATTGTATTAATGTAATAAATTGACATGTAAAATGTGTTTGGCTGTTTTGACTTTAGATTAAAACTATAGAAGTAATTAATTGTAAATTGGAATCAAACTTTTCATATATTAAATTAAAATAAAAAAAGAAATAAAGATAGCAAACATAAAAATATAAAGTACATATAAAATGAAAGGAAAATATAAATTGGATTAAGACAATTATCTTCTACTAAATGTTAGAAGATAACTCTCTTAATCCAATTTTTATTTTAATTTCATATGTATTTTGTCATTTATTTTTTTTGTTTGCCATTGTGTTGCCGGGGAGCTAAAATAAAGCACTGTATTTTAGATTTACCTTAGAATTACACTGGCTGTGTAAAGTAATAATAATAGCAAAGAAAATGGTGGCTAACCACGGTGGGAACAATAATGACTAAACTCAAACACTCACACTACAATAGAGTTAACAATAGTAAACATGAGCATTTATTCACATACAAATCAATAACAACATGCCAAACCACGCATACACACACACACACACACACACACTCACCCACATTCCTTCCAGAACCACCCACACCCACCCGGCCCGGGCCAATTCAACTAGGGCTCTAGTAAGTACGACCTGTAGCCTGATAGGCTGGTAGAGAGTCTGATGTCCGTTGGAGGTACCCCGGTGGCGCGCTGTAGTGACTCCTGGGAGAGTCTAGTGTGGGCTGCGAAGGCAGCGGGCTGAACTGTAGCCAGCAGCAGGCTATTGGGTCCGAGGGGGGTGGCAGCGGGGAATCCAGTCGGGAAACCAGACGTCGCACTCCTTTGGCATTCAGGTAACCGTTGGTTTCTCACGGACGGATAAGTTTAACCATGGGCGTAAAAATGCGTATGGACGCTATGGACGTGTCCATACCAATATTTTGATGTGTGTAAAATGTCCACCATACCAATTTTGAATGGGGCATTGCACGGCATTCGGGACACAAAAGGTTAAATTTCCCCTCCTTAGTTCCGCCTCTCAAAGACGGCGTGTCATTGGTGGGGACAGCCTTGCTATCTGTGATTGGCTCCCCTTCCTGTATCCATCATCATGACTGGGTTGTCATTGGTAAGTTGGTAGGCTACGCGGTGAAAATAAAAAATAACAGCGTAATAACAGCGTCTACTGTCGCTGGCTCGGGGAATCATGTCTGACTCGGGCAGGAAAAGAAAAAAGGCGGACATTAGACATTATTTCACCCAGTCAATGGTAAGTTACTCACACAAAATAGTCTCGTAAAAACCTGTTCAGACCGCGACGCATTTTCTCTTCCAAGCGCTCGATTTCATTGTTTTTCCAGTAGCACATCATAAACCTCAACATAGCCTAATAACTTCCGTGCTTCCCATTCCCATGCTTGTCCTTTTGGAGGGGGGGTGCGTTGCAGTCTGACACGGATTCTACTGAAACGATTAATCATGCTAAAAGTCTCTTAGAGCGGAGTGAAATAAGAACAGAAAGAGAGAACAGAACGTGAGAAGGGTAGATCTTCACGCACGCACCGTTGTGAGTTGTGACAGTTGTCACGTGACCGCCATCTCCACAATGCATGTTGATGCATCTGAATGCATTTTTACCCCACGTCCCCCCATAAAACTAGTCCCGTCCTAATAGGGCTTTAGATGGTATGGTTAGATGAGTAATAATATAGAAGGACAATGTATTATTAATGCAATAAACAGCCAGCCAGCCAGCATAAAATGTATTATTATTATTATTATTATTATGCAACAAGAGACAAAAATAGGTAGTGTTTCTTGATCATAAATTTAGTTTTACAGCCACAACACAGCAGCTCTGCAGATCAGTCTCCATCAGGCAGACAGGTATATTTCATGTGGAAATTAAGCAACACACTGTATTGCTGATTGATGAGGCTGTATTTTGGGTAGGTTAGGTCATGACATAGGGAGGCATGGGAGGCAAATTATGTCCCCACCAATGTCAACACCATTATTACGCCCTTGAGTTTAACGTTACGCGCCCGCAGCTTTATTTAACGGTGTGGACGAGCTAGCACTCCAACTTTAGCTTTAGCCACAGTCAAATTAGCCCAGCCAGAGCTTCTTAGCTGGAAACTCCTCTTCGACAAACAACGCTTCTTGCGGTGTTCACCCCAAACTAATCACTGGGAATGCAGGCGACCTCGACCCACAAACACGATACTGTGGCGATACAACCGTTAAAGCTGATATCTAACTGGTATGCCGCTCACTATGATAAACCAGAGAGAAACGTAACTGAGCCTCTGAAGGTTAACGGACTCTCACACATTACGTTCTCGCGCACATCAATGTATCAAGTGCGAATTCTACCACCTCGAATTTGCTGCTGGCACATTTGACTACAACAACACACATTCATTGGCTGAGAGTAATTGAAAATGTGAACATGTTTTTCACTGTAAATTAAACACATCTTGGCCTATCCCAGAACTTGACTTGTCTGAAAACGTAATACACTCCTGCACTGCAGGGACCGCTTAGATGGTTATAGAAAATAATATACTCCGTAAAATAACACCGGAAATCAAATGAATAATGAACGAACAACAATGAAGAATAAGTGGGACCAAAACAAGGGCAAAAAATAAGAACTATCATCCAACCCCATACAACAATACGTGGGCCTTCACAACATATTGCTTTATTCTTTTTTTCATTATTTTATTTTTTTCTAAGTTCAAATTGTGTGGAAGTGTGGACTGTAGAAGATCTGGATCGGCAACTGTGAAGACCAGCCGTGCGCGGCCGCTTTTATGCGCGGCAAGCCGCGCTTCCGACGATGCCAAGCCGCGGTTACCCATGCCTAGGCGGTGCTTCAGCAGTGGAACAGCCGCCGATGGCCATACCCCGTACAAAGCACGGCCAAGCCAAAATTGACCAAAAATTACCACTTACGACCACGTCCACCAGATTTTCACAACTTTTTGTACGTGATTTAGCCGTGAAGTGATCACGTGAAGTGCTGTGTGACCGGGGCTTTACTTACAGAATGCATTAGGGGAAGTAGGTGTACATTTAGCAGTGTCTCTCGACCACCTGTCGATGCAAAATTACGAACAGAAGACACCGTCGTGAAGATTTAATGTCGGATGAGGCGGACCCTCATGTACTGTCAAAGCACGGACAGGTGTCATTTATGACAGGAAGGCTGATGCGAAGTTTAACGAAAATAAGTCTGCTGCATGGACCAGAATCCAGGACCGCAAATCGAAATGGTAATTGGAAGAGACACAGACACATCATTTATGACATTTAATCCTGGCTAGTTATCGATCATTTTCCTTCATTGAGGCGTTTTCCAATTATCTTCATTGGCAACAGAAGACACGGTTTATCTCTATGTACGATCTAACAGCAATAGCCTACAATCGTGGGCTTAATTCAGTATGGAAATACTGTATATTAAAAGGCTAATGCTTCGCCTCGATTGAACTGGTCCGCTTTGTAATGAAATATCGCCTTTCACTCTCGGTATTGCATGGGTTGATAAAAAATGTGTTTGTTTTTTTTTTTATCTGCCGTTAAATAGGCTATTAAAAGCGTGCGGCACAGTTGACGGGTATACAATTTTTAACAACGTAGATTTAAATGCAGCAAACGCGTCCAGATGAATGTTTGTCGTGTTAACAGGTGCTGCTTGTTCTCAGATTAAGGGTGGAGTCCTCTCTGAGTGAACCTTTTGTTAATTATGGAAATGACTGAGAACAGGTCAGGACTAATAATTTTTGAAAACGGATTTTTTGTGCAAGCCAATTCTCAGTTCTGGCTACGCCACTGTTTAGTGAATTTCATCGCTGTTAGATCGCATTGGATAGAAAGTGTCTTAGTTGGCAATTATGAGAATTGGAAAACGCGTCAAGGAAAGGAAAAAGATTGAAAACTAGCTAACAAACTAATTAACACAAAGTGCGATCGCAACATTCTTTCCGGACCGTACAAGAAGAAACATCAAAGAGAAAAACGAACTCTGGCGGCGAATGAAAAATTAAATTAAGTCTGCAGATCGAGTCCGGAAAATTGATGCACTGAAAACAGGTGGTGGCACCTTCCCATTATTAAAACATGACCATAAGCGTTGCTTATTCTTTAGTCCTATATGACAAAAATTAAGCACGTTCTAGGAACTGTTTAGCCGTTTCATTCACGTATAGGAGAGAAGCACCTTTCGTAGTTATGAGCCTGTATGTTTACGTGGTTTCAGTAGCTTTAGTCGCCATAAACACTGGCTTTTAGTCACAGTGAATGCCAGCTTCTAAAGTCTACCCACCAGCTTCACCGCTTCTAAAAGCCGGTGGGTAGGCTTCGAGAGCCGGCGTTTATCGCGATTTTGAAAGCTACTAAAACCACGTATAGTTCCATTTGTAACAATGAGAATGCAGTATTTCAGCAAGATCTACTATTATGCTGCTTATGGTAACGAGCAACACTGTGTAACAAAACTGAGTGAAAAGTTGTGTTTAGGCTAATTTTGGCAATATAGCTGACTTGCTTGTCGAGGAGAAAGCTGGCAGTTATAGCGTCCCTTAGAAAATCTTTCTCCCTCATTAGCTCTTTCCACCTGGGGAAGGCGAGCCCAATGTTCACCCTTGTTTTTTGAGCGAGCCGGTCGCGCTGCCTTTTCAATTCTCTTTTTCGTTTTTTTTTTTTTTTTTTTTTCCTGTCTCCTGTGCTGATGCTGCATATGTATGGTCCTGCATTATGCTGCAGTAGTACTGATTTTCAATGTCGCCGCGATAGCCTCTCTTCATGATTTCCTCCGGTGTCTCAATCGCTCTGCACTGGCTGGCAGGGCAAACGCGGATTTATTCTGCGGTTTGGTGCTATTTGTCCCTTGCCAGCGGCAATAGTTTCAAGATGGCTGACTGTCATGGCGCTCTCCTACCAGCTTACCCGTTCAAAGTAGAAACAAGTCTAAAATTCTTCGTTTACGAGAATATATCAGATTATTAGCGGAGGTCATTATGCACCAATGATGACATGTATAAGAATGCAGACTTAGATTTTGGCAAAATAAAAAAAATGAAAATGTTACACATTGTCCCTTTAAGGTTGACCTCCAATGATCTTGAGAGGTCAAACTTGAGGTCAAGCAAAATGTTACAATTTTCAAAGGCTTCTAGGCTTGAAAATATTGAAGATTGGGAACATATTTGCATAGAACACTTATGTCCGTCATGAACCTTCATTTGGTGACCTTGAACTTGACCTTCCGTGACCTTCGAAGGTCAAACTTCACATAGTGAAATTTCAATGACTTCTATCACCAAAACTATTACAGGTAGGCCTTAGCTTTGTATTGTGGCCATATGGGAAGTCATGTATGAAGTTTCATTTGGTGACATTCAAGATGACCTTCAGTGACCTCGAATGCCCAAATTTGACAGTGAAATTTCAATGACTTACATCAGCAAAATGGTTACAGATAGTTTCGGTTTGTATTGGAGATGTATAGGAAGTCATACGTGAACTTTCATTTCGTGACATTGAACTTCACCTTCGGTGACCTTCGAAGGTCAAATTACACATGGTGAAATTTCAATCACTTCTATCACCAAAACTATTACAGATAGAGGTTAGGTTTGTATTGTGGGCAAAAAGGAAGTTATGTATGAAGTTTCATTGGGTGACCTTTAACTTGACCTTCAGTAACCTTTCATAACCAAACTATTCAGTGAAATTTCAATGACTTACATCAGCAAAATTGTTACAGAATGAGTGTAGGTTTCTATTGGAGACGTGAAAGAAGTCATGGATGAACTTCAATTTGATGGCCGTCATATTGACCTTGGAAGGTCAAACTTGACCAAGAGAAAATTCAATGACTTCTGTCACTGAGAAGGTCACGGATGTAACCTTGGTTTGTGTTACTGACATAGGAAGTCACAAATGAACTTTCATTTGGTGACATTCAACCAATGTAACTTCCTTACTTGCTAAATGTTCTTTCAGCTGATTCTATATTATTTGCTTTTTTGTCCTTTTTTGCATGTGTCCCAAATTTTTTGTGACCTATTGCAGCCAGAAAATTTGAAATAAGCTCATATTGTTGATAAAAATGTAAAATGTCTCAGTTTTCTCACGTCTCAGCGGACTTATCTTCTGTTTCTTTACAGTTGCACACTTTTTTCAGTGTTTCATTCCTCCAGCAGATGTATGCTTTCAGTAGGTGTAAAATGTATCAATCTTTAGCCGCTTAGTGTAGCTGTTCTAACATCTTTTATCTGAAGTGCATTATTTCACCCATAATGAATTCCGCCGCAGGCTATCCTAGCCAGTCTTACATCTGTACTACATAGAGAAGCTTCATGCAGTTGGTAAATTTATGTTTATTGCAAGGCTGAATTGGTTGTATTTATATTGGAGTCGAGGTCTGTTTTTATGCAGCTGGTCTCTGGTCTAGTCAGAAAATGATGTATGGCCCTGTCATTGCTTGTTTGTATGTTCCAGGATGTCGGGAGGGTGAATTCAGCTGGAGCATGTATGTGAAGAACTGCCGTAGCCAGATTGCCCCCAAACACCTCTTCAAGAGCCTCAACACTGTGAGTGCGCGGCACAGTGGTGCAGAGGGAAGCACTATTGCCTTAAAACCAGGGTTTGGGAGTTCTGTCATGTTGTTGGTGTGTAAATGGCTTGAGCAGTGGCGTGCACAGATAGACGCTAGGTGGTGCTACAGCACTTGCCTCTTTGCCCTTTATCAATGAAACTGCCCTTTTGAAACTTCGTTTTTTTTTTTTTTTTTAATTATTATTATTATTATTATCACTTTAGTGGGGCCAATGTTGAAATGATCTTTTAGAAAAGCTGTCCGATTTAAAAACTACTGAAAAAAATGCCCCGAAATGGGCCACCTCCTCACGAGCTTCCGACCTCTCTTCCTTTGTCACGTGAACACGCGTGCAGTGCATATAGATGCGTTCACAGAGATATAAGAAAACTAGAGTGGACGCCGCGTGGGCTGCACTGACGGCAGAATAGCCGCCTCGGAAGTGACAGGATTGTCCACTCTAGTTTTCTTATATCTCTGTGGAAGCGCTGCAGGAGCATATCAGCCGAGCGACTGGAAACCACAGTCTTGTGCCCCGCCAGCCAGGTAACACACAGATCAAGTGAAATCGTACAGCCCAACCTGTAATCATTTTGTTGTGCAGTAGCATGTCTCATACACAGTGATGGTCCGTCGGCAGAAACACAGGGCCAGCAATAACCTCACCTTTCACTTATTAATGACAGACACCTCTCGCAGTTTACCTCCCCGATTAGCAACCGTTGCTCAGACTGATTGGAGGAACCGACGAGAATCTAACTTGATTTTGAAAGCCTTGTTATACATTGTAGTACGAAATTATAAGGCGTTTAACTTACTTCCGCACAGCAATGGCTACGGAAAAAATATCAATAGCTTACGTCTTAATAATTTCTGAATTTGCGTAAATTAATTCGCGACATTCATTGAGCAATTAGCCATGAGAATCCGTTCTATATACACTGAATGTGACAGCTAAAGTGCGTTGTTAGGTAAGAAGCACAGCTGAGTGAAGACGAAAATAATTGCGAAAGTATAAGTCTGCAAAAGTTTCGGATTTTTTGCAGATTGTCATCCTTGCAGATTCACATCAATTATATCAACATAGCCAACAGGCAATCGCTTTGTAATTAGCATTTCTTAATCATTACGTGTCAAGCATTGGTGGTAGCTATTCTGTTAATTAACTGTTCGATTGTTAATCAATCAAACCTGATCGCAAACAGTTTAAGAGCAATTATCCGGGAAAGGGTGATGTTACTGAAGGCCTTCCTGGCATCTGACGGTACGCCACTGCTCATACAGCACCAAACAACTGAGCATTTTTTGCCGACTGGTCACCTGATTAGCTAGTTTAATGCTATAGCCCAAACAATGATAGATAACGTGAAGACGAGCACCACAAACAATGTCGGTCGACTTTGCAAATCTATCTGTTAAGCTGAACGTTTTCTTTTGTGTAGGTTTTGTTAGGCAACATAAATGAACACCGAAAGAAGAATCGGGCAGTTCCCCATTGCCTGAGAGAAATATCCCCATAAAGGCTACCCAAGTGCCTTCTTGTAATGAATGACAGTAGTCATGAATTGCATGGAACATGTGCATGTAATGTTTATTTTATTTTTTTAATCTCACACTATTATAACTTGTTCCACGAGTGCAAAAAAGTGCCTTCCCCCTCCCCCCTGAGCACTTGCCCCCCATAATGTCTGTGCACGCCACTGGGCTTGAGTGTTAGTTTGTAAATGGGTGGAGTGATGCTCTTTAAATAGGCAGTGTTAGGGTGTAAAGGGGAGGAGTGTTAGTGTGAAAATGGGCAAAGTGATCATGCAGTGTTTGAAATAAGGAAAAAAATGAACAAATCAGTTTGTGCGCAAGAATTTTTAGTTGTCCTGTGTACATCATTGGCATTAAAAAAAAAAAAAAAAAAATATATATATATGTATATATATATATATATATATATATATATATATATATATATATATATATATATATATATATATATATATGTACATACATACATACACACAGTTCTTAACAAATTTATTAGACCACCTGTCATAAAAATGAGAAAACACAAATATTTTGGAAATTTGTCAAAAACTTGTTGTCCCCCGCTGCGCGGAACGGGACATAGTATTCACGTCTGTCCGTACGTCCGGAATCCTTGTCAGCAAGATATCTCTAGAACGAATTGACGGATTTTCTTCAAATTTGATGTCAACATGTGTTGGGGTGATACCCCGGCACCAGTCGATTTTGGTGACCTTCACGTCACTCAAGGTCACACCGAGAGATTGCTCATTATGACACAATTTCACATTTTGTGGCGGGGGACAAAGACAGTTCAGTGGCTAATACTTGTTTAAAACTAAAAACAATCTTGTTATTTCTTAAGTAAAAGACAAACTCAAACAACTAAATAGTCCTTATTCACACACAAAACCAAAAAATAATATTATTAATATATTATTATATTAATATTTTGTTTTGCCTTTTTTGACCTTGATGACAGCTTGCATTCTTGCATCCAACCACTAAAACAATTTTTTTTTTTTTTCAGGAATGCAAGTAATTAGCTGTTGTTTGGTATCTTTTTCAAAAATGTAATAATGTGCTCAAACTATTTTATTTTATTTTTTTTTTTTTTTTTGCAAAACCGTAAACTGGAAAATTCATGGATAACAACAATAATTATACACTGCCCGGCCAAAAAAAAAGTCACCGTTTGGAAATTGATGAACTAATTCTATAATTGGATCATTATTGCTGTTATCAATATGTTTCAGCTGGCAATAATCATCTTTACCCTGACTGATGAAGCACGTCGCTACTCATTTCTTAAAAAATCATTTTGGAAGACACATTCCCTGATGGTGGAAAAATGTTACAGCATTTCAGAACGGGCAAGTTATTGGCCTGTATTTTGCCAAGAAAACCATGAATAACAAATAAAAGTATGAGGAATCATTTTCGCAAACAAATTAGCCACCACAAAGTCCTGTCCTTAAACACATTAAAAGTAATTGGGATGTGCTCATGAAAGACCACCAGTGGTTCAACCATTATGTCGAGAAGACAAGAGCTCGGGCAAAAATTTTGCCATTTCTGATCGAAAATACATGTTCTGGCATTGCATATAGTTGTCAAAACAGTGACAGGATGAATATGGACTGTAATCAAAGCTACAGGGGTGCCAACTAAATATTTGAGTGTGTGACTTTTTTTTTGGCCGGGCAGTGTATTTTAGCATTAAAAATATAATTTTAACGAGAGCAATCAGAGATTTCTGACGTCCGCCGAATCGTGATCTGGATTCGGATCAACACCAAAATTTAATGGGGTTCTGAGTCATAAGATGTTCATGTATGTAAGTTTTCATGGAAATGATCTTGTTCACAGACAGACAGACAAAAAAAGCGAGGCGATTTTATTACGTCCTTGGCGGACGTAATTAAAGAGCTTGCATACACTGGTGGATTAACCATTATAGAAACATAAAAAATGATTTTGGTAATTACCAACTCTGTTAATTTAGGGCAGCTGTGTAACAAACCTTACACTGGATGGTGTTATAAAATGTTATATCCTCAGCGCCAACACAGGTGTGGTATGTACTGTATTTGAGGCAAACTGAAGAATCGATTTGATTTTTATTGCTTTTCCAGTGAGGCACAAGAGGAAATTAAGGAAAGCGCGTGGTATTGTAATCCTGACGCGCACCACGTGCACGCGCCAAGAACTTCAGTAATAACAAACATTCAACTGATCGTGATGTGTACAGTGACACTTGACTTGTTCTTTTTGGTGTGGTCAGTGGCCAACAAAAAAATGAAAAATTCTTCTGCATCAAGAAAATGGAACAGCTTGTGACACAGGAGAGAGAATAAGAGCCTTTGGCATGTTACGGGCAGATCTCAGCCGCTGAGAGGTGGTGCTCCATTTGCACTGTCACCGTTTAACAATCAGTCGGCTGTCTATCCCAGAATGAAACACAGACACTGTCACTGACTTACCCCGCTTAGAGCAGCCATGAGTATGTAATATAAAAGTCGTATTGCAAAGTACTTATCATTTTTAGGAGCCAACTTGAAGTCTGGAAACTTACCCTCAAACAAGTTTAAACAACACTTCCACAAATTTCACTTGGAGCAATTCATCCATGTGGAATACGAGGCAGGTCACTACACTTTCATTTAAAGCAATAGAAAATGTTGCAATTTCTGGGTTTAAGAAAATATGTGTGTACTGAGGGAATGATGGCTCAGAAAGTTAATTGTAGCTGGTTGGGAGTTGTTGACCACTGCAGTGCATCGCAGGGTTTCCGCTACATGTAATTGATCGTGGCGCACCGCCACGGCAAAAAAAAAGCCGCCATGCCAATGTAAAATGACTTTACATAAACTCCAACAATCCTAAGGACAACAGGTGTCGCTAGTTCTCATTATTAAGTTAACATGAGCATTGATAATTCTTGACATGTTGTCAATCGTTTTGCTTGATGAACACGTTTTCCAATGAATAAAAATTAGCCATTGGCAGTAAAACGCGCTGCTTTCTTCTTAATGCAAAGTGTGCAACGATTAGAGAAAAAATATTTTGTTCACCTTGCAAATGATAAACTAGGATGTTAACTACTGTGTTTGCTGTGAGCACATCCTGCTCTACCTAATTGTAGCATCATGATTATTTAATTCCAATTCCGGAGTCCGGATCATCCGGTTTTCATATTACTAGTAAAACTCGCATATAACTGATTCAATCGGACCAGCTCATTTTATCCGTTTTCAGCGAAATCCACTATGTGCATAAAACGGACAAAATCTGTTATTCGCATGAAACAGATTATATCTGTGATATACATGTATGAATTCATATGTATACTTTGTGTATAAAGATCGGAACAACTTCATTCTGAAGTGCACATAAATACCTCTCTTCTTTTTGCCCGTCTTTGCCCGGGATGATGCTGCATGTCACTCCAACTGGAATCACTGAGAAGACTAAAAACTAAAGTATGTAAATGAAATCACGCCAGTTTCATTTTCCGCAAATACACTGTCATAAACGTGCTGCTTTTTTTCCCAGTTTTTTTAACTGTAATTATACAGTAAGTTTACAACAGAGTTCCGTCCATGTTACCTGTAAACCACGGTTAAATGCGCGCAGGACTGTACTTATAGTTGAAATGACTAGGAGACAATGCGTTAATTTAAATGTTAAAATCAGTCAGTTTATAACAGTGTAGGAAAGCCGAACTTCATTCCGTTCTTCTGTTGCAACTGCGTATGTGCATGGTACTAACCAGCTTTCCCAGTATACGAGTGCTTTTTAAAGGTCCCCTATTATGTCACCAGGTGCGCAGCTAATTCGTTATTACAAGCCATTTCAAATCTTTTCCCTTTTGACAGCACACAGGGAGGTAACCAACCAGAGGCAAGAACAACTGATCACCTTCAGATAGGCAATCAATCAGATTTCATTATTCTGGGTGGTCACTCCCCCTTGTGATGTCAGTTAGGGGAGACTTTGAACTGGCTCATAAAGGCTAATTAGTTGTGCACCTGGTGGTATTATAGGGGACCTTTTATGGAAATGCATTGTGACGAGTACAGGACATTTTGTCCAATGTCAGCGAAAGTCCGTTATGCAAAATCCAGTATTTTAGATGTTTATTTAATGGAAAAACATGACAGAAAAGTTGGGACTTGAGCTGTTGAGCTGGTATGAGCGAGTTTCCGTTTTATCCGAGGACAGTTTAGGCGACTTCTGCTGTATATGCGAAATCCACCGTCACATACATGACACTGATAAACCTTCGTGCACATGGACTTCAATTGTTACATCGCCTACATGCTGATTAATGAAAACTGGCCACACCTGATAATGCTGAGTTTTGACCCGACACTGAAGCCCTCCACCACAGTTTCAAAAAATCCTGGGGGAAACCCTGCATCGGTAAGAATGCACAGGGGATGCTGGGAACCATAAGTTTTATTAATACTGGAAAGTAGAACTGTATAGATGTGTGGTTCTACAAGTAAAACAAATGAAGAAACCAGTTTAGTGAAAGTACAGCAACAGTGCTAATATAACACATTAAGAATCGCAAACATATGCTTATAGCATGCGTAGGCTACCATTGAATTACTTATTTGAGAAAGCAAATGGCTTATTAGCGGATCACTCGTTTCAGACCGACAAACGCAATCCTAAATCTCCATCGTTATACTTAGCTCAAAGATAGTCGCGCACAGAATCTCATTCGGAGTGCACATCAGAACGCATTACTGTTGTAAGCAATAGTATGTGGCTAGCAAACTTTGTTTAAAGTTCATTCGACCTTGCGACCTCGTTCATGCGACCTTCAGGTCATCTAGTATAAAATCAAAACAATATTTATCATCGTTCTACTTACTGATTTCGGAATGCACACATGTATGGACAGCCTATCTACCTCACTACTATTTACAATTGGCATAATCCTGACAGTCAGCTTGTAGCCGCGTTTACCACAAACTACACTACAACTTCGCAGCCGGATACAAAGTTCTGCACATATGGGTCTAAGGCAACTAGTAAGGGCACGGAGCTATTATCCCTGCCTCCCTACTACGGGCTAGCCAAGATACTAAATTCACTAAGATACCACAATTCACCAAGCTACTACAATAGAATAGTCCTTCATCACCTTGTGGACTATTTTAAAAAGCCTTGTGTATCCCGATACACGTCCTCCGAATCGATGCATTGTATCGGAGGCTTTGTATTGCGATATGATACTGTATCACCGTTACGTTACACCACTACTAGATAGGCTACTTCAGAGCAGCCGAGGCTTACGCATTCGGAGTGAGACTTTCACATTGACGTTCCTGTGCAGTAGTTGGCAAGTATTCAATCCAAGCGCACTGTAGAAATTCATTTGCGGAATTTAAGTCCTTGTGCAATAAGTTAATCCGTTTCACGTGCATTGTGGTGGATTTCCTCACTAGTGACACCGAAATCGATTATGACTCTGGAATTTCCACATTTGTCTTTACTGAGGGATTGGAAGCAATGGAATTGCATAAAGACATGTATGCAAATTATTCTGAAAGGGAGGAAACGGAATGAGAGTGGGGGGGTCGTGAGATACATGTGACATCGTATGTATCCATTGCTCAGATTAGCCCGTTTTCTGGCGGTCATTTTTAAAAGAGGAATTTCTATGAAACGGAGATGTTCAGAATGTCTAGCGCTTTTCCTATGTTCTTGAATGAGGGGAGACTAACATTATTCAACATAGACAAGGGAAAAACGGTTTCTGATTTTATGTCGCCTTTAAACCTTATGCCATTACTTGCAATACTTCATTGTCAACACAAGAGAGATATGGGGCTTTCATTTCCTGTGGCAGGCACTGTTATTTCTTGCGTATGTGAAGTCAGAGGGGAAATAAATGAAATGCCACTGATTAAGACAAATTAACAGTTTAATAGGATGGGACTGCAGTTCGGGTTGCTATGAAAACCTGCATATACAGAGCTTGAGAACCACTGGTCTAGACAACCGACCAACGGCTTATTACGAACGCTGTGTTAATGGGCATAGTGTTTGTGTGTGTGTAAATGGGTGAAGTGTTCATGTGTTAGTCAGCATAGGGTTAGTGTGTAAATGGGTAAATTGTTGGTGTGTCAATGCATGGAGTGTTAATGTGTAAATGGGTAAAGTGTTAGTGTGTAAATGTGCGGAGTGTTGGTGTGTAAATGGGTGAAGTGTTGGTGTGTCAATGGTCAGCTTTGAAGCGCTCTTTTTATACCCCAGTCTGTGACACCATCTGGGTTTCGTGTGGGAATGAAGTTGGAGGCGGTGGACAGGAAGAACCCTTCACTCATCTGCGTGGCGACTATCGCTGCTGTCGTCGACAGCCGGCTGCTCATCCACTTTGACAATTGGGATGACTCTTATGACTACTGGTGAGAATGAACAAGCTGAATTGGAACAACTTGTACAACTGCTGGTGACAGTTGTGGATGGTTTATATGCTTCATTGGTCCTAATTGGTTTTGTGTTTTTGGACGGTAGGTGTGATGCCAGCAGCCCCTATATTCATCCTGTGGGGTACTGTGAAGAAGCAGAGTTAACGCTTACAACTCCAGCTGGTGAGCTGCAGCTCGTGAATGTCTCCTTGTGTCTGGTTGTCTATGGGCATGCGTTTGCCTGAATGCATCTGCTAATATGTATGCGTACATGTTCATGTACATGTGTGCGTGCTGGCTTGTATACTTGCTTGGGATGTTCTTTTAAAGGTGGAAATGTCTGCAAGAGGCTAACTGTTGAACCCCCTTGCGCAGAGGCCAAATCTGGCTATTTATGTGTTACCTTATTTAAGGGTTTATAATTCAAGACTGCAGCTTCAGAGAAAGGAAAGGAATGGCTCAACTGAGTCAACACACTTGAATCATTTAGAACTCCACCATACTTCAGTTAATTTCCATGATTTTGGTCAAGAAAAAGGGCTGCAAACACAAAAAATCTTGATGAAAATTCTGCACTGAAGTTATAAGAAAAATAATAATAATTCTGAGAATTGAAAGATGACCGGGGGTTAAAACTATACATTTCTGGGATCATGAACTCATTGACCACAAGTATAGTTTATCTGAGCATTATATTCTTAATTACTGGCTCTCTAGGAGCCAAATAAGACAACTATCCAGGTGGCTCCCAAAAGTCTAATATCCCTCAAACTGGCGCTCTGTCAAATCATAAAATAATTTTATATTTAACACAAATCAACTTTTGACACATGAAATTCAGTATGAATGAATGGTTTTCTGGTTCATTTTAGCATGAGTTTGTCAGAATACACTACAGTCCAAAGGTTTTGGGCCACCCTTAGATTTTTAATGGCGCACCAAGTGCAGTGTAACCCCTTGGTTTTGGGTAGGTATTTATACAGCATGCCGCCTTGTTACATAAATTTGTTCACGTCCTTGTGACATAAAATCATGTAACACAAAGGCATTGGAACTCAATTATAAAACATTGTAGTTAGTGATCAATCAGCCAAGACGGCTTTAAAATGTGGTCTGGGGTCTGGAATTTTCCCAAAACCTATTGCAGTGGTTCTCAACCTTTATTGAGCAAACCCCCCCCATGGTCCTTTGGCAACCAACCCCCCCCCCCCCCCCCCCCCACACACACACACACACAGAGAATGGTTCACTTTATTCCCTTCAATAAAGCAACAAAATAATGGGCTGCATTCAGTACAGAAAAATAATTTTATCATAATGGGGTCTTTGCATTGGCTCTCGGCGAAGGCATTTCAGAACTCTTCAGCGAATGAAGGTGATTTTCCTGAGTAGTACATGGCTTCCTCTGTTTACATTTTCCAATCAGACAGCTGTCTATTTTTTACAGCGAGTTGCTTGACCGTACTGCTAAAACAGATGTACGTACTTGTCGCCGAAATTACCTTAATTCGCTGAAGAGTTCAGAAATGCTGCACCGAGGGCTGGTGCATAGATCTAATTATAATTGAATTTTTGATCTGTACGGAATATAGCCCATTATTTTGTCAGCTTTAGATCGCAGGGGTGAGAGAAGCTGTGTCTTCAATTGCCACTTGATTATTCTTGAATTGGAAAACGTGTTAATGAAGGAACACCATCTAGAATTAGCCAGGGCTAATTGATGTCAATAAAGGGAGGGATATTAGCCCTGGAATTTTCGGGTCTAACACCGCCTCTGCAATAGAGAAAAAAATACTTTCTTTTGCGTTAATATGAAAGGCATTAACACTATGGAGCTTTTTTTGTGTCTTTTTCAAGCAACCAAAAAGTTTTTTCATCCATCCAAAAAAAAAAAACTTAAAACAAAAAAATTGTAAACAGATCAAAAAAAAAATTTAATTAGAAAAAGACTCAAACAGATATCAAAACTCTATTTCAAACGAAAGGAAAAAACATTTGAGAACAAACAAAAAACATGTTTAAGAAGGCAAATATATTTTTAAATAAAACATTACGTGTTATGCAATGCAAGTGATTTGGATGCTTTTCGAGTTTTGAATTAAACTCCCTTTTTATTGCAAGTGCCTTTTTTTCTTTTGCTTTTTTTTGGTCTCGATATACTCTTTTTTTTTTTGCGATGTTTTTTTTTTTTGCTCTCGATTTCTTTTTGCTGAGTTCAGAGGTCAGGAGGCGTGCCCTACGTCTGAAAAATGCTCCACGCCTCCCCATTGGTCGGTCGGAGTTTGAGTGACGGCGCAGCACATATGGCGCGAACCCCCGCCCCCACCGATTTCGTCTGCCCGCTTACGAGCAGTTAACGAGACACCACTTTCTGGAGAGAGGCATAAAGTACCGCCACAGTTTGCCTTAGTCAGTGTGTAAGGCCCGGGCCACACTGCCTGCTGCTGCGTGGCGTCTTCCGCAGGTCGCATGCGTCTTTTCGTTTCGGTTCCCATGTTATTCAATGAGAGCGGCCACACTGCATGCCGAAGCTGCGCGTCTCACGCATGCAGAAGACGTACTGCTCGCATGCGGAAAATGTAGATTCGGACTCTTGCCGAAGTTTTCCGCAAGACGCATGCGGAAAAAGGCAAACCAGAGCTGAAAACGACTGTCAGAAACAGTCATATCGCCATAAATACATGAATTTCCATTAACCACCGAGGATGCGTGTCTGTTGCAAGCATGAAGCAGACAATCAAAAGATGTAACAACACTTCCGGCATGTTTATCATATTAAAAGTTCGTTTGTGCGGACATAATCCCTTCTGCTCAATTTAGCAATGCTTCGTGAAATATTGAAACATGTAGTGGGAAATTCGCGACTTTCATCGTGGGCTGCCGTCATTAAAGGGTATATAGCCTATGGAAAATTATTTCGTCATTCTCAACTTATTTTTAAAAACTTTAATACGACGTTGCTCGTTTTATTTCGGATTTTTGGACTTTGCGGGAATATGCCATTAATTGCGGTGCCAAGCCAATGAACATAGCTTATTATGTTGATGAAGAAAGTATCAGAGCAGTACTTTTCCGTATCTCTCACTGGCTATGACACCCCCGCGATCGATGAACCTACATAGAACTCCCCACTTGTATCAGGAAGTTCAGGTGATTGTTTCTACTTGTAAAGAGAGAAAAAAACTAAGCTGGAAACAGCATGGACCTACAAAACATCCTTTGGATGTAATGGCCAGACGAACGTACAGAACACGAGCCAGGTTCGCGCTATATGTGCTGCGCCGTCACTCAAACTCCGACCGATTAATGGGGAGGCGTGGAGCATTTTTCAGACGTAGGGCACGCCTCCTGACCTCTGAACTCAGCAAAAAGAAATCGAGAGCAAAAAAAAAAACATCGCAAAAGAAAAAGAGTAAATCGAGACCAAAAGAAAAAAAGGCACTTGCAATAAAAAGGGAGTTTAATTCAAAACTCGAAAAGCATCCAAATCACTTGCATTGCATAACACGTAATGTTTTATTTAAAAATATATTTGCCTTCTTAAACATGTTTTTTTTTTTGTTCTCAAATGTTTTTTCCTTTCGTTTGAAATAGAGTTTTGATATCTGTTCGAGTCTTTTTTTAATTACATTTTTTTTTGATCTGTTTACAATTTTTTTTGTTTTAAGTTTTTTTTTTTTTTGGATGGATGAAAAAACTTTTTGGTTGCTTGAAAAAGACACAAAAAAAGCTCCATATAACACCGTCTTTACTGTTCAATTGAAAAAAAGATTTTTGTGAATTGAATGTTAAGAACATTCAATTGTTTGTAGGGCAGACCGGGGACAATTGTACCACGGGGCTAATCTAACAGAGGCGCCCATCCCGAGTAGAAATACGCTACACGTGTACGCTCTGCACGGAGCATGCGCATTTCATTATTCCACTTTTTGTCTGAGGTTTGGCAGGTTTAACAGATTGCAGAACTTTTTACACCCAAAAAATGTTTTTTTAGCAGGTAAGTAAAATCTTAAATTACCTAATGTTTTTTTTTTTCTGGACAAATATGTGCTTGAGCTATGGCTGTCATTTTTATATGTTTTAAAGGTTTTTAGGCCTGTATTTGGCGAACGTTTCAACGACGAATTCTAATTCGAAGATAGAAAAAGATCCCCCAAAATCTGGCCGCCCTCCTCAGGGGCAAATGTAACAATGTGTTACAATAGCCCCTTCGGCATTACAATTGCCAAGGGAGTAGTCCCTTTCTCTATTGCCACAGTTAAAGGGCCAAGCCACAGCAATATGCGAAATAACTAGTAGTATTATATGCGTGTGTCTCGCTGACAGTACCAGTACACCCATGCCATAATGTTCACCGTATGTGCCACACGTGGCTAAAATGGTCGGAACTACTTTCAAGTCGGACGTTTCCGTGGCATCTCAGCCTCGGGCAGTAGAAACAAGTGTTATTTTCAAAATAATACGGATGATTCATTTTCCCATTTAGAATTTTTTCCTGATCCGGTTGCTTTTTTGAAGGAGCTCTCACAGATTATCAGTCAATATTTCTATCAGGTATGGCCTCCGTTGTGTTCGAGATGATTCTCGCTGTTCAACTAGCACTGTTGACTTCTTGGCAATTTCGGAAGATCCAAATATCATTTCAGCGGTAAGTGCTAATATAACTTCATTTTAAAGTGAGTACATGACGCAGTATGAGTGCAGTAGCGAGCAATGGAGAGGCAGTGGCTATGCGTACGACCATTGCCAGATGTGACAGGTTAATAAATGCTGATATCATGGATTTTGTATCCCACATCTGTTTTGCATTGATTTTGCTAGCTTCGTAGACGATTCTTGTTGGCCAGGTATTGCAAATCTAGCCATTTTTCATCATGCATGCGAAAGTAAAATGACTGCTGTGATCGCTGTAATCCTCAGTAGCCTATTATATGCTACTGAGAACTTATTTTGTCTCTCAAATGAATACAAAAAATGGCGCATATAATACATAGATTACCATGCTCGTGTTTGTTGCGTCTGGGGAATTTCCGAACTTGTTGGGCCGCGGAGGGATGTTTACCGCACTCGACCTGGTAAAAATCCCTCCGCAGTCTAACTCGTTCTGAAATTCTAATCCGCTACAAACACTTGCACCGTGACCTATGTTAATTTTCCCCCACATAACTGGAGAAAATATAAAGTAAATGAGTCAAGAATTTGTCATGTTTTATTATAATTGGTTTATTGCGGTTCTATCAAATTATGTTTAATTGTTGAAAATCTTGCATCTGACCAGCGCGTCACCTTTTAATAAAGAAAAAATAAGATTTGTTTGTACAATTTCATGTGTTACAACTGCCCCATGGTTTCCCCCGTGTTGTGGGGCTATTGTAACACTTGACTTCCAGTTTTGAAATTATAATGGCTTCAAAATAAATTGTTTCACTTAACCCAAACCTAGTCATATTTCAAGCCAAGGTATGCATCTTTCATTTCATATAACTTTAAGCAAGTATGTAAGTATAATAGTTGACATGTCAAATTTGGAAAAAAGTGTTACAATTGTCCCTGGTCTCCCCTTCACTCCCGAAAATATTTGTGTTATCCGCACTAATGTGTTGCAGAAATGTTATTGAAAGTGAAACGGTGTGATAGAAATGTTACATGCACTTTAATGTTCGTTAATCGTCGCAAATGACTTTAAAGACAGTGTTATTGCCTTTCATATTAATGTAAATTGATGTATTTTTTCTCTATTGTGTGTCGAATGACGCTAAAAAATGTCCAACAATGACTTATTAAAATGCCAATGACGTTACTGAATCTGCGGTATGCGGGTTCAAGATGAGAGCCGTCAAAAGCCTCTCTGGGGCTTCCCTGCTCTAGTTACTTTGCCCGATCCCTACTAACTTCCCCTTGGTTTGCATACAGACCCACAAATCAATGAATGTATGGAGTGGGAGGACGAAGTTTCGGAAAGGGCCGCGCTGCTGCGCTGAGGTGGATTTATTTATGGGCGTTACTATGGAGATCATGATGGTAGCTCCGTGGAGGAGTTGGTAAACCATGTAGATGGGCTCTTAAGATATTTACTCTTGAAATGTTTAAAAATACAATTTTTGAAAATGTTCTAATAATGAACACTGCACAAACTAAGTTGTGGTGATTGTTGACACACCCCTTTTAGCCCTTTTAGCTAGACATTTGAAAATTCAGTTGCAGAATTGTTTCGGAATTACATTTTGAAATTAACGGACGCCGGTGTCTATATCTTCACAAAGGAGTTAACCCCTAAAAATAGCATATTTTACGGTCAGAACATTCACACTGCAATGAAAAGCCTGCATTTCCCACTTCTGAGCTCGCAACCTTGTATAAACACTTTCCACACCTTATAAGGAAGAAGTATAACTCACTTACTCAGTGATATCTGAAATATACTTAACCCCTTTCTGCAGACATAGACGCTTGCGTCTATAGATATGCAAATTTAAGCACTTAGTTACAGTTACTCGACCACGAGATGGCACCCCCGGATCAGCTATTGAATATTCACTAGCAGGCAGAGCTGAAATGCGATTTAGAGTATGGAGAAGTTCCCTCCAATCCCTATTTTTCAGGAGTAGCATGAATTAAACTCCTCAGCTAAGCCTGATGTGCAAACTGGTCAATATCCTTGCCCATAGTATCGATCCAGTAGTTTTAAAAAATTATCACTTGCGACAGAAAAAAGCTTAGTACTCTGTAGCAACCATTTTAGCTGCAGTAAGCCAACAGTATTCCAATTAGTGGTTAAAAAATACATTATGTGAAGCAAAAAATCCAACATAGTATTGATTCTCTCACATTCTACTGTCAATTACAGTCATCACACCCAAAATATGCGTAGTTCCCTCCCATGGATTAACGCGTTTATTCCTCCATTGACAAATTCAGCGCTCCCTTCTATCCACCCAAATACTGGTGTCAATAGCCAGTAACTCAATTATATACTCAGATTCATCTGCGTAACTCTACAGTTATAGTTCACGCCCTCGTGAAGCTTCCCCGGTAACGATGTATTGATAGACTCGTTTCTTATCCAATTCCTGAGTGTTTAAACTTTCCTCAATAACTGAAATACATTGATCAGACAATAAGAATAGGATACAAAGCTAAGCGTAAAAGTAAGGTCGGGTGTATTCTTCGAATGTTGGCCATGGTTGCGCAGCTGAAAATGATGCGATATCAAAGAAACAAAGACACCTGAAACTGGGCTGAAGTGTTCAGTTTCATTTACAAGATACATGTTGTATGGACGTGGTCAATGGGAATTATTCAGGATGAAACCGTACTGTAGGGTTCCCTCTAACCGATATATCTGTCTCTGGAGGAGGGCATCAATGAAGAAAAGAGGTTATCCTTCTACTCTGCTTTGCTCATTACAGCTTTTTGCTGTAGAATTTATACCGCGTTTAAAGACATCGAATGCCGAGGTTTTCGTTTCTCCAAATGCATGCTGCTCACGCACGTCGGTAGATCCGTCGGTACGTTCATTACGCCATTCTGATGAATATATAGGGCTTATGTCGTTTGATTTTTCGTGAAAGTGAAATTTCTGTTCTGTTAAAATACACCTTATTTCAGAATTCAGATATTACTGAGTTAGTGAGTTTTTACCCTTATTAGGTGTGAGGTTATGAGCTTGGATGTGAGAGCGGTTAGCTTATCATTGCAGCGCGAATGTTATAGCTGTTTAATCAGTACCTTATTTAATGCTTGGGAGACTTCGAAGAAAAATGGACAATATTGTTGACTTTATTATGGAGTAAAGGCATGTTTTGTGTTTGGAGAGGTTACTGGTGACCAGTGATGTTCAACTGCACAGAGATTGATAAATTCATGCTAAACTCAATCAGAACAATCATTAGTTCATGCTGAATTTCATGCCTCAAAAGTTAATTTGTGTTAAATATATGATTAATGTATGATTTGACAGTGAACCATTTTGATGGATCTGACTTTGGGGAGACACCTGGATAGCTGTCTAATTTGGCTCATAGCAAGCGGGAACATCTTGAATGTAATGTTCAAGATGAATTGTACTAGTGGTCTAGAAGTTTATGATCCCAGAAATGTATAGATTTAAGGCCGAGCAGTTTTTCATTTGTCAGTATTATTTTTTTTGCTATTTCAATGGTGAATTCTCATGAAGATTTTTTTATGTTTGCAGCCTCTTTTGGGAGTCTAAATGCTTCAAGTGTCTAGACTCAATTGAGCCAAAGTTTTTCTGCCTGTGAAGCTGCAATCTTGAATTATAAAGCCTTAAATCAGGTAACACCTAAAAAGCCAGATTTGGCTTCCACGCAAAGGGGTTAAATAGACCAGAACAGATCAGTAGCTATTTCCACTATCAGGAAAAATCAGGCAATATTCTACCAACAGAACAGAACAGAATGGTGCAATGAACCTACCAGGGGGTCTACTTAAGTCCTTGACCTGAACAAGTCAAAACGATGACATTTGATTTAGTTGAGTATGGTATAAATTCAAAAACAAAAAGCCACATAGAGCAAAATGCAACCACAGTAGCAGTAGCAGTATTTATATATTGAATCACCCCTCCACAGACAGATGTATCCAGTAGAAGGATACATCTACATCAGTCCTGTTTAATTTGGAATAATTCCCATTGACCATGTCCATACTTCATTTAAATCCCCTAAATGTCACTGAACACTTCAGGTCAGTTTTGGAAGTCTTTTTTTCTTTAAATCACATCACTTTCAGCTGCGCAACTGTGCCCGACATCATTCGAATACAACTTACCTTGCTCTTACGCAAAGGCTTTTATATTCTTCTCATTGTCCAATCAGTGTCTTTCAGTTACTGTGGGAAGTTTATACTCTCAGGCATTGGATAAGAAACGAGTCAATCAAGACATCATTACGGGGAAGGTTCAAGTGGGCGTGAACTACAAGAGTGCAGTCACACAGATGAGCCTAAGTAAATAAATGATTGATTGGCTATCAACATGAGTTTTTAGGAGGATCTAAAGGAGCGCTGAATTTGTTTATGGAGAAATCTACACGTGAATGCACAATGGGGAACTACTTTTTTTTTGATGTGTGATGACAATAATTCATAGTAGAATGACATAGTATCAATATCATGTTGAATTTTTGCTTCAGAAAACTTGTTTTTATTAACTACTAACTGGGATACCATTGGCTCATTGTAACTGAAGTGGTTGCTACAGAGGACAACAATTTTTCCTGTAGCAAGAGATGATTTTTTTGAACTGCTGGATAGGTACTAAGTACATTGATCAGTTTGCACATCAGGCTTGGCTGAGGAGTTTAATTCGTGTAACTCCTAAAAAACAGGGATGGGGCTGTTCTGCCTTGTTCTGGCCTTGATGGATAATTGTGTTATTCTTTTTCAAGAAAAAAGAAGAAACTTGTTGTGTTGTTGTTGTTATTATTATTATTACTACATGTAACCACATTTTCTTGGGAGACATGAAGCTGTGTATCGTTAATGCCCTCTGCTGCCTAACGCTTGAAAGGTTGGACAAGATCTTTGTATTTATTTTATTGTACATTTGTATTTATAATGCTTTATGATTCACCTATTTTTGTTGTCCAGTCAGTGGATAAATGGGATTTTTTTTTTTTTTGGATAAAAATCAGTTCTTTTCCCAAAGCGCATAATGTCACCTGAGAGACTGCTTTCATTGCATTGTAAGTTATAAATAGTTGGAAATGGGAATTTTGTCTTTGTGTGTAGTGCAGTATATCATTACACAGACTATATATACAAAATAAGTTTGCCTACAAACTGAGCTCAGAGAAGCATTTTTCAGTGTTTGTACTTTAGATCAATATAAACGTCAAGTTGTCACTGGCGCTGTGTAAGTACAAGTATAAGCACCAATGTCCACAGCTAATCCAGCTGCCCCCCCTTCATTTAAACTTTTAATTTTCAATCATTAACACGTTTACTTATTTCGTGAGGTCTGCCCATCCTTAAAACCTGAATTTGGATGTCATCGCGTGTTTGTGTGCATGTGTGTGCATATGTGTCTGTTTGTATTTCATACGAGCATATGTGTATGTGCATATGTGCGTATGTGTATATGTGTGCATGCAAATCTCATAGAGGGCCCTGGAGTTACAGAGTATGTTTTCCTCAGAATACAAGCATCCAAGGCACTTCTCCTGGGAGAAATACCTTGAAGAGACGGGGTCACAGGCTGCTCCTGCTAGAGCATTCAAACAGGTGAGAATCCTCTCATCGTCATCTTAGAAACACAAATGAAACGGGTGAGAACCCAGTCACTGTCAACTTAGGTACACAAGTGAAACTGTTGAGAACCCACTCATTGTAACCATCGAGCCACAAATGAATCGGATGAGAATCTACTCACTGTCACTTTACAAGCTCAGTTGGAACTGTGGAGAACCCAATCATAACCTCACAAACACAAATGACACGGGTGAAAGCCCACTCACTGTCAATGGAGAATACAAAAGGAACTGCTTAGAACAAAATCACCATAACCGTAGACACATTAATGAATGAATGAAGAACCCTGTCCTTGTATCCTTAGAAACACAAATGACATGATGCAAACCCACTCACCATAGCTTTGAAACACAAACGTGAGAACTCACTTGCCTGGTCCCTTAGAGACACAAAAGAAACTGGTGTACGTGAGCAAAACATGCATGCACACGGCCCCTACAGAAAACCCAGTTTTTGCCCATCAACAGGAGCAGGAACTTTTCACTTCTGACTGTGGGCACCTGCCTCTGTGTAATTTTTTTGCACTTTGTTTCCCTGTTTCTGTCTGAGAATGGAAAACGGGGACTGTTGCTGACCGATCACAGTAAGGGCAGCCATGCGTAAATGGCCAAAAGTGGGTAGGGAAAAGCAATAAAAATCAATCGATTCTTCAATTTGCTGCAGATAAAGTAAATACCTCACCTGTGCGTTTATAACGCCTCTGAGTATAGCTAGCTAGGTTAGACTTAATTACTTATAGCTAGTTTGCTATCAGTAATATATACTCCTTACCTCAATAGGTCTACGTACTGTTAGTAAATATAAGTTTTACCAGGAACAAATATTATGACCGTCGTCCAAAATAAGCAGACCCGATGTTCGTATTAAAAACAGGAAAGTACTTATTACATAAGCCAGCAAGGCAACAAAATTCTGTGAATAATGTTCATTGAAGCACTGTTAATAGCATTAGATTTGCATATATTCAAATTTGTGTGTAAACTAAGTTTTGACCTCTGATTGGTCGCAAGCAGTTGTGTGCCATGTTTGGCACTGTGTATTGGGTTATTCAAATCCCGAATGGTTGTGGGTTCTCGCCCTCTTCTCCTCTGTGGACTAGTGGAAAATCCCCAAAGGTGGAACTGCCAGCGGCCATTAACATATATATGTGAGGCGGCCTAAGACACAAATCTGTCTGTCTCTCCACTGTATTCAGAAGCACAAATTATTCTGTTTCCCCAGAGTCCCTCCTTTTTGGCACAACATGAACTTCATGGTGAAGCCAATTTCACAGTTCAGATTTGTGCGGTCATTGTTAAAGGTGGGGGCGAAAACCTGTAGAGATTGAGGAAAGATTCCCTCACGCCCCCCCTAATGGGCAAACGACGTATACTCCAAGAACATGACTTGTAAGGGAAAACCCATCTGTTGTTGGCTAGATGAATAGTAAAAGAAAAATAAATAAAAATGGACAGACATCGGTGCATCACATGTAACTGAATTATGGTATCAGTTCACAAACAACAGCCAGTTCTGCTAGTATGGTTGGCTGTTGTGTACCAGTTGTATGTAAACATTCTTGTCCATGGCACAAGTCCTTCTGAATTTTACAACCGTGAGTATTATGATGCATGGCATTGTTGTGGTGGTAAAGGGTTGCATCAAGGCTTGGTGGGTTGTTTTTTCGGGTGATCCTCTGACACAGGAGTTCACTGCATCGTGGTCAGGATGGATGTTATTCAAGTACACCTGATTCATTGAACTTAGGGTAAATGTTTTGACTGCTGTTGGAGTCCTGACATAGCGAACAAATTGTACCACTTCCTTCCTAGCCTTACCATAAATTAATTGTACATGAATGAATTTCACACGTTTAGTGAGTGAGACTTGTATACCTAATCCCAGTATAATTATAAAAATGTATTCAACCACAATTTTACTCAAGTTACCCAAATAATTAGGTAACCAATCAAGAACGCATGCACCTGATTGGTGGTGTCTTTGGGTGGTGGGCGCAGTGTATCACAGGAGTGGTGGATCCAGGGATCCCTGTAACTCGGGGAACAGACTCAGAGCAGTAAATGCGTTTTCACACTCACATGTCCGATGAACTGTCTCCAGTGGGCGATGCGGGCCCTTCAAAAAGAGCATTCGTTGGTGCTGCAATAACAGAAGATTTAGTTCCTGCAAAAGTGAAAAAGTTCCAGAATCTTGAGGACATCTCGCACAGTGCGGGATTGCAGAGCAGTGGCAACAGCAGTTCTTTGTTTACGGGTGTGCAGTTGTCTTTGGAAGCATGCGCCTTAGGTAGGGCAGCTAGACATGCGGTGCCCGGTGTCCTTTCTCTCCGCAGCGAAAGCATTTATCGTCAACCTGGTTTTGATGAGAATAAGGCCTGTTCGCTGTGGTCCCTTCCTCTGTACTGATGAGCCCGATGACCTATATTTCCACAATTATCGCATTGTATTTTATTATTCGAAATATTGTTGCACAGGGCCGCAATAGGATGAGTGGTAGACTCATTTTCACGGATTTATACCTCCAGGTGTGAAGCCCACACAACAATATCATGAAAGGTGTTACCTGGGTTTACGCCAATTGCCAAAACATTCTGTACATGTGGTCCTGCATCCGCCAGCAACTGTTCAACAAATACAGCAACATCTCTATTGGGGTTAGGGAAGCCGCTGTGCGTTTCAAATGCTTCATATTTCCTATTAGCGTATTCTGCAAACGGCAAATTACCTTGTACTACTGCCGTAAATAAATGCCATTTAGCCGTGCCTTTGCCCAACGCGTTTTTTAGAGCAACACAGAAATGATCAATGGAAGCTTGAAGCTCAGTACGAGTTGCCCAGGGCCCATCTGCCCACATCTCTTGCCTGAGGTTTTCCAGTTCTATTGCTTTCCAACTCGAAGTAGGAAACTTGGCTCATAAAATAGAAAACATGTCTAGTGGGTGTAAGGACATACTTCGTTGCAACTCAGTTAGCTGTCGCCAAAATTGTAAATTATCGCCAATCACGTTCAGACTTGGCAAGTCTTTTAATAATGCCCTCATTTCAGTTACGCTTAACGGTATATGGTCAACGTGACGCCGCTGTTCGCTTTCTCTACCGCAAATTTTAGTTACTATTGGAGCCATGGGAGCAGTGTTACTCGATTCTTTATTTTCCAAGTATCACGGGTCAGTAATGGTTTGACAATTGAAATCAGGGTACAAACATTGGACGACTTTTAATCGAGCCGGGACGCATGCAAGCTCAGAGTTTCTAGATTTTTCTTCTAATTCATCTATCTTTTTACGCAATTCATCCAGTTCTTTATTCTGTGTTTGTACGCAGTTATGTAATTCATTGCATTTTTCAATTAGCCTTCTGTGTTTGGTGACTAAAATAAGCGTACCACGTGCAGTTGTCTTATTTTTCTGTTTAGTCTACCATTCAAGTGATTCCGGAGTGGATCCGTTCGGATCCCAACCAGCCCTACACATTTCCTTTTGTTCTTTTGCATATTTTTCGTGTTAATAAGTAGTGTTATACTCCCGGCATATTTAAGGGCGGTTGAATTTTCCTTGTTTGCCATGTTTAATTGCAATTTATATAGCGTTGATCTGTGTAGCCTAATATCTAGTCAAGATTGGCCTTCATTTTTGTATAAATGCGCGTTATTAGCCAGCAGCTTACTAAGCGAAGGGTCGAGAATAAAATCAACACGAAACAATGAAGATTTGGGACAACATAAAACTTAAAGGTTGTATCAGCGATTCTGAGCCAAAACATAATTTGTCACGACGAGATTGTTCCTCACGAACTGTTACTAGCTCCTCTCATGAGTGGGCGGTGATAAGCTCCAGTCTCTATCGGCCACCTACAGCCAGGTAGAATCTGAATAAGATACACAAACTCATGGGGACCTACCCGCGTCCCCAAACATCAACAAAAGTGTTCCAACGAATCGGAGGAGCGCCAGTTCCGTGCTCATTCACGACAAGTGGGTGGGACTGAGCAACGAAACAAGCTGGCTGTGGCACTGCCTATGGCGGCACCTATGCAGCAGAGTGAAGCATGGTGGAAGCTAAACTGAAAAAGAGACGCTCAAACAAGTGCATGTCGAGGAAAAAGGAATGCGATCGCAACCATGCAAAGTCTCGAATAAACAGAGGGAAGGCATACCAATGTTGGAGAGAATTCCGGGACTTTAATGGTTTTAATTCTGACGCCCAGGTCTCCTTGTGTCTACTCGAGGTGAGTAGAGCCGGTGCTAACTCGGCAGTGTGAATTGTATTTTGTCATCCCAAGCAAAATTGAGGGAAGCTCATGTATTGATTTTGTAAGACTATCTTGCATAGATCATGCTGGTCAGAATGAATCAAAAAGTAGAGAGATCGATATTCCCTCTTTGGAGCGAGTTAGCGACTTTTGCTAACTCTCGGTTGGCAAGCTTGTAAGTTTGCTAATTCTGTCTGATCAAACCAGAGTTTGTGTAATAACATTTTTTCTGTGGTTAGTACTCAGAGTTGAAATTCGTTAATGAATATATAACCGCGTGATAAGTTTAGCTAAAAGTGGTGATCTTTGTGACGTTGTTAATACTCATTTTGTAATTTATCGCCTGGCAACGGTTGTCATTGTTGCTACCAGGTATTTATCACAACAAGCTGTACACGGCCATTTACCCAACTGAGTGAGCCATTCTTAAGCTGCTTTCACACCGGACGCGAAAAATTTGTTTTTGCGTCTGGTGTGAAAGCAGCTTTACTCAGAGGTTTCACTTTAAGAAAAGCGCGTTCATGTTCCAAGCTTCAGAAGGAGAGGGGCGAGCAGCTCTTGTGTGTTTTGAGAACGTTTCAACAATAGTGACGTCATATCGCTGATACAGCCTTTAAAATGCGACAATGACAAGATTCACAGCGGGCACAAGTTGGCCTCTCAAATACCCACAAGATGGGTAAGAGGTGCGCCACATGCACTCTCTCTCAACCTATAACAAAAAGTTCCCGAGTGAAAGACGCTCACTCTGAGCCCAGGGTGCTAACAACAACTCTCCCGGAACATGAACCAAAGAAATAATTTTGGGTTTGCGTGTTAGATATACCCTACAATTATATTGTTGGAGGCTATTTGGTGTTGGATAAACTCAAAAACTAATATCAATGTTGTGTGGGAAATATGGTCAAACTCTTTCACTGCTAGTGGTGATTTTATCAACATTTCTGAAACATCAAAAACTTTGAAAATTGCTTGAACCATAGCACATTGATATTTACTGGAAAGCTCTCATCAAGCACTTTCCAATAAATGCCAATACTATAGTGTTTGGACGATTTCGAAAGATTTTCTCCTATTTGAAATTTTGACCAACTTACCAACAGCAGTGAAAAGGTTAAGGTCACGAACTTTGAGAGTAAAGTGAAAGAGTTCGGAAAAGGTAAAAGTTGTCAGTTAATGTAAAACTGTGTTATAACGGCGCATTGAAAGTTTTTTTAACTAAATTTTTGGAACCTTGGGAGGAAAATCATTGAACAGATCGGCCAGATTTTTCTCCTAAGACACCAGGAAAACGTGTTTTCAACACATTAATTTTCCAGATTTTTCTCGGGGAGGGACCCCTTGCTCTGCCCCCCCTTTCAGCAATTCCTGGATCCACCCCTGATAACAGTCCTTTGTGCAGATAAACCTGAGCAATCACTAAAGTGACTGCATTTTAGTGAGAGATGGTCTGAGGCCTTAAAGGGGAACTCAATGATAATGCACAATGCTGTTTTATACAAACATAATTAGTCAATTAATGTTGTAAAATACAAAACTGTGGAATTTTTTTTTCAAAGACTAGATAAATTAGGTTTTATTGCCCCTAATTAGCTGTTGTCTGCTACAACAGTCACATGATAATGACGTAACCTCACCCTTCACCCAGAGGTATGCGCTGTTATTGTGTTGATAGGGTGATTGCCCCAGTCCATTATTTTATGACAAAAGATCCTTCAATATGGCCCGTTGGCTTAGTTGCACGAGATGGTGTGCAGTACTTACTGAAATATGCAGGGTTGCTTCAATATTAACGGTTTGCTTCTGTTACTTATCAGCCTATATCAGATGCTGAGCATCATGTCATCTGAGAAATGTGATTTTAGCTATCGTTGATATTCTAGGGCCAGATTTTCTGTTTCGGTTTTATATTGAATTTACTTGGCACTTTCTTATGCAACTACCTAGCTAGTACTGCTACATCGTTATGGTTCTCTTAGGTGTGCTCAACTAACCATAGCTACAGAAGTGATGGTCGTGAGAGTGCAACTGACACCGAGTGGTAAGGTGAACGACGTATTGGTAATATTAAAATGTGTGTTGATCGCATGTTAGATTTATGAAACTGCATTTCAACGTTATGGAATATTTACACATTAATTACCAGATATTTTCACATTTGTTGTCTGTCGATTAAAGCCAGTTCATTACTCATCAGTTAGAACGGCTAGAGATGTGATGCTAGTTAAAAACCCTTTTGTTTCTCGGTGGAGCAGCTGATGTCTCATTGAATGCCAATGAGCAAACATCAGTCATGGGTAATCGAGACAAATTTTGCGAATGTAATTTGCAGTTAATTAAGACAAATCCTTGGAATTTCGGCGATAGCTAAAATCACATTTTCGGGGTGTTATACCTGTCATCTGCTCAGCATCTGATATAGACTGATGAGTAACAGAAGCAAACTGTTAAAGGGGACCTATTTTGCTTTTGATCATATTTTGTTCTTGGACTCCCCTAGAGTACTCCTAATCGTTCTGAGTCCAAAATGGGGTCCATATTTAGCTCTTAATGCCATCCTCAAAAAACCCCATTTGTAGTCCATTGTAGTCTCTGCCTGAAACACCTCATTGGGGTGGCTCTTCCCCTATGGCCCCCACTCCCCGTGTGCCCACTTTCTTCTGACTGGCTAGCTCTGTGAAGGGCGGAGTTGGACGGGACGAGGCTGCAGAACGTAGTTTTCCGGGTCAGTCTCCCCTTAGTGAAACCTGAGACACGGCAGCCATCTTATAAAGAATCGGCGGGGAAATTCCGAAATCTACGGCTATACTTGAATATAGATCAATTGAAATTAGCTTGTTCTAATGAATAGTGGCGAAAGTCGAGGGACGCAGTGCGAAAATCTGGCAGCACAAGTTCGAACTTGCTATCGGCTATAGTATGCTACGGCAACAGTGGTGAGTACAGCAGTTTTTCTACATTATAGCTAGGATGCAGGGAAAGCTAGAATCCACTCCATGTAGACACATTTGTAGAACGGGTTGACATATCCAGGTGTAGACCGGAGACCATAGAAATCCGGTGGGTCTGAGTTTAGAGGGAAACATGGACAGTGAGGAGCAGCTAAAAGTGGACCAACAGCTAATGGAATGCTTCGATGTGTATTAGGACCTGCTGGATCATGTGCATAACTGTGGTGCGTCATTAGTGTGGCGTAACGAACAGCCTCTGCGCTGGTATATGACGAAAGCTCCAGGCTACACGGCCTTTTCGGAAATTGCCTGTGGTAATGGTTTACTCATTGCATCGGAATGACCAGTGTTTCCTCACAGAGATTGGGCGTGTTATGGATAGTGCGCGAGAGCTATGCTCCGGTTATTTCATGAACATAATACAGGTTTTACTGACCGTAAGTTCCATTTGCGTGAACCGTTGCTTATGTGGAGCTAGCGAATCAGTAACTTTTACAGGAAAGAATTTAATATTCCATTGCTGATTTAATATTCATTCGACGCCAATGCAGAGAAATTGTTTGTTATACCGGACACGTTATAGCCTGTGCGTTTCCCTATTGCTAAATGGGGTTAACCGGTAGCATCTGACAGCTTGCCCAGGTATTGGAGATGTATCAGGCTGACCCCAGTCATGGATAAGTAAAGCGATCGTTACACAGCACCCAAAAACACATCCCAAGCTTTGCAAAACCTATGTCTGGTCTAACTGCACCTCTCTGGTTAGCTTCAACTGTATTGGCTACAATCAGGCAACGTTATGATGAAACTGTCACATTGATGCTTACCGAAGTAACACAAGCATACCAATCAGAATTGCTGCATGCAAGTCCACCAGGAGCATTTTAATTAGCAGAGCATGCAAACTAACTTGCAGTAGCTGATAAGCAGTCATGACTTTGAATGTAATCTGTCGTGCGAAAATTTGTTTCGCATCCGGTGTGACAGCTGCTTAACACGCCCATAACCCATGTATTCGCGTCTTTGCGCTGACTTTGAATGTAGGCTCATCTGTCCCCCGAAAAAGTTCCGTTACCGTGGACAGTGGTACCAAGCATCCAAATTACAAACAAGTATTAAAAGTTAGCTTCAAATGAGGTTTATGTTCACACACCTTCTGTAGAATTTCCCCTGATATTACTCTTGCATATTTAGGGCACAAACATTAGCAACATTAACTTGGCTACGTTTGCTGCAGTGCTACAGCCACAATCAACTGGCTATCACGTCAGGTTGGCTTATGCAGTAAAAGCAATCTTCTGTGTATGTGAGTCACGGACAGTCGCGACAGATCCAGGCTTTATCTTCAGATATTTTTAGAAAGCCTGCGTTTGAGGCCAGTTGTTAGTGCTAACTATTGCTAGTGGTCCTGCTAGTCACCCGTAACACTTTAGCTTCACTTACATTACTTACAATACTAGTGTGTTTAATGGATTCCAGGCTAGGGCAGCTTTTCCTCTCCTCATTTCAGGCAAAGGCAAGAGGGGTAGCTATTCTTATTGATAAAGATGTGTCATTTGTCCCTTCTCAAGTTATATCAGATAGAAATGGTAGGTACATAATTGTCTTTGACCGGTTATTTAACACCTTTGTTACTTTAGTGAACATCTTTGCACTAAATACAGATGATATAAATTTCTTCCAACATGCCCTAAACATAATTCCTGGTTTGAATTCTCACCTGCTTATTATTGGAGGAGATTTTAACATCTGTTTGGATCCAATCAGGGATTACTCTTCTGCTAGACCAAGTACGGGCAGTAGATCTGCTTCCTTTATCCGTGACTTCCTTTCGGAATACAATTTAAATGATCCATGGTGGATCTTGCATCCCACAGAGAGAGAATATTCATTTTTTTTTCACATGTTCAACGCTCATAGTGTAGAATTGATTACTCCCTAATTGATAATAGCATAATGTCAAAAGTACGCTCCTATGCATACCATAGCATTGTAATATTTGACCATGCCGCACTGACACTAGATCTGGTGTAGCCAAACAAAGAAGAAACTGGCGCTTAAACTCAGCCTTGTTAACAAACAATGATTTTTGTCAATTCATTTCTGAATAGATTGACATTTTTCTATCCATTAATAAATCCCCTGAAGTTACGAATGGGACTGTCTGGTAGGCTCTTCAGGCCTTTCTCAGAGGGCAGATAATTTCCTTCGCAGCTGATAGAGAAAAGATACGTAAGCATCAGCAGACCCACCTTATATATCAAATTAAAGTAGTAGACGGGCAATATTCAACTACACCCTCTCCAGTTCTATAGCGGGAACACTTAAAACTGAAAACTGATTTTGACCTACTCTCCTCAAGACACTGACCAGCTAATACAGAGGAGTTGAAGTAATTTTTATGAACCTGGCGAAAAGATGGGGAAGCTTCTGGCCTGCAAGTTGAGGGGGGCAAGAGCCAAACAGGTTATTAATGCTTTATAAATTAATGATGGAGAAATAACATCTGACTCAAATGTAATTAACTTTAAATTCCAAGACTTCTGTTGTAACTTATGTACTTCAGAATAAACTTTGAATGGGGGTGAAATGGAGGATTTCTTTAGTGTGATAAAAATTCCTTTCCTATCCTCAGAATGTAGGGAACAGCTTGAAGAGCCCATTACAAGAGGTTACAGCTGCTATATTCTCCATGCAGTCTGGGAAATCCCGAGGGCCAGATGGGTTTCCCAGTAGAGTTCTTTAAGAAATTCTCTGCCCAATTCTCTGGTCATCTCACCTTGGTGCGAAAAGAATCTCTCGAAAAAGGGACACTCCCACCAACAGTGACTAAGGCCTGCATTTCACTGTTGGACTGTGCTTCCAACAGACCCATCTCATTGTTAAATTCTGATGGAAAGATTCTATCAAAGGTATTAGCTAAAAGGCTTGAGGATGTTCTTCCTTCTGTGATATCTCCTGATCAGACTGGGTTTATCAAAAACCAACAGTCATTCTTCAACATTCGGCATCTGTTTAATATCTTATATTCTCCTTCTGAGTCTGCCCCAGAATGCATTATCTCAATGGATGCTGAAAAAGCTTTTGATAGGATTGAGTGGGACTACCTGTTCTCCCTTTGCCTCCGTGCAAAGTCACCGCGTTTCTCTTTGTATTTCTTTTTGCAAAGTTATAGGGCCTAATCGTTCCTGTCAATAACTAAAGTCCTCCTGGCAAACTGAAGGAATAGCCTGAAAATTCACTTTGAAGACATTACAAGAAAGAAACCATCATGTTGCATTTTAAGTAGGTGTTTATCGCCTTGGTTTATCCACAGGACTTTGGAGGTACTCCATGTAATATGGGCCCTTCAACTCTGTGGGGAGAAATCCAAAGACATAGTTCAAATCAAGTGCGATCAAGTTCTCTCCAAGGGGCCTCTCACATGGTCATAAATATGGACCCTTTGTGACAATCCCAAATATGTCCATGTGAATAACAGGGAAATGTGTATAAAATATGTACTTGATATAGATATTTCCATTTGAAGTAATGCTGTGACCATACAATCATTGCGCCCTGGGTTTGAATATTTTTCACAATATAAGTGCAATGCAGCTTCAGTGAAGCACCGAGACCAGCTGATGCCGAATATTTGTGTGTCATTGTCCTCCAATCGGAAAAAATGTGTTATCTGATGTTAAATCCTTATAACGGAAAACCTAAGGGAAAAGCTGGGTATAAGGGATTTATCATGTTTCAGTGTTAGCCCTTGACTGGGACAAGTGAGATTTCTTGCAAGAATATAAGAAATATTCACTTGTCTTTCACATGTCCGTGCCCAGGGGCCCAACGTCACTTAATCAGTCTATGGCCATTGCACTTCGCAAATTCAGTTTTTTTCTAAATAATATAGGACCACAATGAAAAAAAGAGGAAAATCCAACCTTTAATTCAAGTGCATTTATTCAGTGGGAAAAAAATCCCACATTAAGAAATAATTCTTTTACATCAAATCATGTGTGCCACAATTAATAGCACCCCTGGTGTTAATACTTTTTTCAACCCCCTTTTGCCAACAGAACAGCATCTAATCTTATATCATGTTTCGCAAGGTGGGAGAATACAGAAAGAGGGATCATTCTTCTTTGCACAATCTCTCTAAATCATCCAGCGACCTGGGTCCTCTCCTCAGCACTCTCCTCTTCAGCTCACTCCACAGGTTTTCAATGGGGTTCAGGTCTGGGGACTGAGATAGCCATGGGAGGAGCTTTATTCTGTGTCTGGTGAACCATTTCTATGTAGATTTGGCCTCATGTTTAGGGTCATTCTCTTGTTAAAAAACCCAGTGACAACACATCTTCAGCTTTCGGGCAGAGGCCACCAGATTTTGATTTAAAATGTCCTGGTGTTTCAAAGCGTTCATGATGCCATGCACCCTAACAAGGTTCCCGGGGACTCTAGAAGAGAAACTGGCCCACAGCATCACCGATCCTCCCCCATTCTTCACAGTGGGCATGAGGTGCTTTTCTGCAAACTCATCTTTTGTGTTCCGCCAGACCCACTTGGAGTGTTTGTTGCCAAAAAGCTCTATCTTGGTCTCATCTGACTAAAGCGTCCCAGTTGAAGTCCCAGTACCTCTTATCAAACTCTAGACATTTGCGTTTATGATTGTGAGTGAGAAAAGGTTTTTTCCGTGCATGCCTCCCAAACAGCTTGTTGGCATGTAGATAGCGCCTGATGGTTGTTTTGGAGACTTTGACCCCAAGGTGCTACCATTTGTTGCAATTCTTCATCTTCAGCAGTGCCACGTCCAGCACCTCTATGTCCAAGCAAACTGTCATGGTTTTGGAGGTTGGCGTTTGTTTGGGAGCTTTCTTTGTTACTCTCGTCCAGGACGATATCGCTTAGCCCTCATTGGATTCTTTGGCCAGCTGCCATTAATTGTGGGCAGCGCCCGGACCCTATTTAAGCCCAAGTTCCACCTTGCCACCTTTGCTAGTGTCAGTGTTTGGTTTGCACTATAGCCCGTAAGTTCTTTAGCTAGAAAGTTAGTGAGGAATTAGTTGTTAAAGAGCAAAGTGGTAGTTAGTAAGGGAATCTTTCTCTGTTTCTTCTGTCTGTGCACCATCTGGGTGCTTAATCCTTTTATCTCTGTTTCTGAGATTTTTCCTTTCAAGTCTAACTTGCGTTGCTTCCTACTTACTCGGACTAGATTTATGTCTATTGGAAGCACGAGCCTCTGTCTTACTTTGTCTGTGTTCGTCATTTTGCTGTACTTCCTTTCGTTCTGGCCACTGCATTTGGCATCTCGAAATACCAGCCATCACACAATCACGTTGGAAACTGGGGTTGTTTGTAATACAGCCTGGTTCTTCCTCGGGCACTCGAGGGAACAGTTCTGAAATCCCACTCTTGCTGGAAAAAAGCGTGTCTTCAATGAAGGTAATTTCGGTGATAAGTACACTGTTACGAACTGGCACCTTATTTGCCAGTTGATGTTACTGGCACCTTTTTTGCAAGTTATTTGTACTGTAATTTTACAGTTCGTTTGTAAGATAGGTTCTGAGCGTGTTAACTGTAAACCACTGTTAAATGTGGGCTACTCACAGTTGAAATAACAAGGAGACAATGCGTTAATTTCATTGTAAAATTCAGTCACTTTATAACAGTGTAAGCACACTATTTTTTGCAGCATGGTCACTACAACTTGCTATATAAAGAAATAGACAGCTGTACAGTTGGAAAACGTAAACGGACGACACCACGTACTTGTCACCGAAATTACCTTCATTCACTGAAGAGCTCTGAAATCCAGGTAGAAATAATCGCTTTCTACCTGATTATTACTATAATTGGAAACGTGTTCATAAAGGAAAACGTTTGAGAGCTAGCTAGGACTGATTGTTGTCAATACAGGGATGGATTTGCCCCCAAATTCTCAGTTCTGGATCCGGCCCAGTTCTGGATCCAATGACCAATTTTTCGAACTGTGTCCCTTTACATCCAATGACGTCATGCAGACCAGCGATTAAAATGGCCGCAGCCAGGAAAGGCCAAGTGGCTGTAGTGGTATTTTCAAACAGCTCTAATGGCCATGATATATTAAACTAAGAGCTCTTATTTGACAAAATTTTATGTTTCAACTAGATTAATCTATTGCGCTTGCAGATTCTTGGCGTTTCCATTCCCCTTTAAAGAAAAGTGGTTAGGAATTAGTGGATAGGCCGTAATTCTTTAGCTATTTGGACGCAGCCCCAGAAACACATGAAAGCTCACTGGCTCCTTCTTCCTCATTTGAAACAAGCTTAGTTCTGCACAGTCTCTCAGTTCTCAGCTATTCCTCACACTGTTTGCTCCCACTGTTGCTCTGTGTCTGTGAGTGTATGATTGTAAACCCAACTGATTAGCTGATCACCCTCACCTGGTGCACTCAACGTGGTGCATTCTGGCTGGAAGGGGCGTGGCCCGCAGTTCACCTCAACAAGTCCTGCTTGCCTGCCATAGAAACAGCATTTACAAGTTGCATGGTCTTGTGTTCTGAATTTTGCAGAGACCTCCTCATGGGTTCTGCGGGGGCATGCGGGTAGAGGTGGTGGATAAGAGGAACCCCATGCTCATACGTGTTGCATCCATAGCAGCTGTGGAGGAACAGCGGCTAAAGGTGAGTCTCGCGAGACAATAGACCAGGGGTGGGCAATTCCGGTCCTGGAAGGCCGGTGTGTATGCAGGTTTTTATTTTTTTCAATTACCCTGACTAATTGACCTCACTGGTTGCATAAACAAATATAGATTTGTCCAATGATTAGATCAAAGTAAAATGTTTTATGAAGGAAGACAAGAACAGTCATTCATGATAATTTAAATAAATGCACCTGAAATGTCAGATTTCATAAATGGTTTGGCTTATTTAGACAATCAACTCATTTCAGGCCAGAAGTTGGTGTGAAAACCAGGGACAGGTACAGCCCTCTTTGCCCACCTCTGCAATAGATAATCCTCACTACTACCTAACCTACAAACTAGACATTGTCCAAACCATAAGTCCAGTTGTAACCCAATACGTAAACTCAGCCCTTAGCCCAGAATTAAACCCAATGAAAATGTCCTCACAGTGCTTTTCAGCCTTTACTTGTGGGGACTAAAATATGCCTCGTTGGGACATAAAATCCCTGCAGATAGTAGATGTAAGTCTACACACTTTCATGCTCAAACACAGGGGTGATGGGAATCCGGCACCATGCTGGATTTCCAGCTTGCGGCGATCGGCGAGGGAAAAAATAAAATGCGAGATACATGCGTACGGAAAGATTGCAGACAGTAGACCTAGATGGGCTTTGATAGACCTCTCGCTCTCAGCCTATAGCTTTTGCTCCCAACCAGTCCAAAGCATGGATATATTATAAGAACTGGATACTGAACCAAGGCTGAGACACAGGCCGACAAGGGCTTAGCGGTCAAGCTGATATTGCAGGTCACGTGATGCCATGGGGGGCAAAAAAAAAATGTTTCTTTAGGGAACAGTTGAAAAAGACACTGAAAAATCGGTGAATAATTTTTTTTGACTACCACAAATGATCAATATATAATCTGTTGATTTTTTTCCCTTATAAATCGTTGGTGCCTTTTCACGGCAGCGACAATTTTTTATCCTCTCGCCGCCGAATGTGTGATGGTTTAAATGACATTTGAAATGAGGGTACATGGTATGAAAATACAGCCCAAGTTCAGTTTTGGAGTATGTTGGTCGAAGGTCATAGCTCATTTCATATGTGAAAATGGTTTCCGTTCGATAACTTGAGTAATGCGTGATGGATTTTAATGAAATTTGATGTGAAGATACAGGCTCAGCTCAATTTCAGGGTATGTCGGTGAAAAGGTCACAGCTCATGAAATACGCAAAAATTGTTTCCGTTCAATTACTTGAGTCATGTTCGACGGATTTTAATGACATTTGATATGAAGGTACATGGTATGATAATACAGCCTAAGCTCGATTTCAGAGTATGTAGGTTTAAGGTCATAGCTCATTAAATATGCTAAAATGGTTTTCATTAGATAACTTCACTAACGTTTAACGGATTTTTATGAAATTTCATGTGAAGGTACTTCATATCAAAATACAGTCTATGTTTGATTTTGGAGTATGTTGTTCAAAGATCATAACTAATTAAATATGCGAAAATGCTTTCCGTTCGATAACTTGTGTAATGTTTGACAGATTTTAATGAAATTTGATGGAAAGGTACTTTATATCAAAATACAGGCTAAGTTTGATTTCGGAATATGTAGGTCAAAGGTCATAGCTCATTCAATCTGCGAAATTGCTTTCTATTCGATAACTTCAGTAACGTTTTTACCAATTTTAATTAAATTTGATATGAAGGTACATGCTCTGAAAATACAGCCTACGTTTAATTTCAGTGTATGTAGGTCAAAGGTCATACTCATTAAATATGCAAAAATGGTTGCCAGAAGATTTAACAGTATAATGTGATGACTGTCGCATTGGACCTTGTAATTTTGTTGTCATGAATGCTGCTTCTTAATCACATCCAAGGTTTCTTAAATGCCATTTGGCTGTTTCAAATATTATACTGTACTAACCTTTGAAAGTTTAAGGATAAGTTCATATTGTTTTATAACTTTTCACTCTAATTTTGTCACCTTCTCATATATGCTTTAATCCCTGATTTTATTCACATTCTTTTATTAAATCGTCATACCAATTTACATAAAGTTCATTTTCAGATCTTCTCATAGGCCATTCCATGAAGTAGTAAGCATTCTGTACGTCCAATCCCTAGGTGGTAATAACTTTCTTACCTAGAAATATTGTATAGTCTAATGAAAGTAACTTCTTCTGACGTATATACACATGTACAATATTTGTATCCGGCGAGGGGTTGTTGCGCTTTGCGTTGACCTTGTTCAAATTTTTATTCAGGCTATGTGAACACCAAAGGAACCTTGTCTCTGACCGCGGTCTCATGAGCAGTGCATCAGCTGCGGTTCTCTGTGTGTAGCGCTAGTTAGGAGTTTTTGCACGGTCAGCTTACATTATTACCAAGTCGGTAAAGTTCGCAGGTGTAAAACACCAGCGTTTTCCTTTATTGTATTTGATGAATGGCCTTGTAATGTAGCAACTCAATTGCTTCCATCTTTTATGTAATGTTACAGAATAAATAGTAAGGTAGCAAAGGCTGTTTTTAACGAAGGTCAGATAACGGGCGTGTATTCGGCAACTATTGAAGGTGACATCCTATTAGCGTGCATGTAGCTAACACTTGCTTTGGTTTTTCATATGAAAATGTTTGAGATGCACCTAAACTGAGTTCTATATTTCCATTACCGCAAATATCCTTCACCGATTCAGGGTACTGTGTTTTGCTGCTTCAAGTATGCTGGCTACGTACCGAGCTAAGTTGCATCAACTATGTCCTTATGTGCACTTTCATTACGGTATAAAATCTGCCCAAAAAACTGCACGGCTAATCATTTATTTATCATTGCATGCACATTCTTAATTATTTGAACAATAGCAGATGTGCATACATGATGCAACTTTTAAGAGAAGGTACAAAATATGAAGTATTATTTTATGCATGCGCTGAACTTGCACGACTGCACAAACAGAGACAGTATTTGAAGTTCAGCCTTTATTAGCAAGAAGTTTTGAGTGGGTAGGAAACGTGAATAGGATGAGATGTGAGCGACACACTGTTATTGAGCAGCATCAGCGTATAGGAGTGATGCTGCGGAGCGGCTGAACTCCATCTGCGCGGAGAAAATACGAGAGTCTGAGAAGGAAGAAACGGATGAGAACAAAACCAAGATGGACTTCATTTATATTTTATAACTGGGCTGCTGATTATGTGAGGGCTTACGAATTTACTAATCCTATATAATGGGAAGGGAAAGAATTCCGTATTCAAACTCCAATAATATTGAAGAAAATCAGCACTGTTTTATGTACACACTGAGTTTAATTTCTAGTACCGATAAATGTGGTAATGGCATATAACAGTAGCAGCTATGTAACTGATAGCACACCAGGTTGTGAGGGCATGCGCAGCATATGCATTTGCGATATTTAATATTAATATTAAAATTAAATTCTAATGAATGGTGTGTCCACCCTGCGAAGGATTGGCGAGCTGTCCAGGGTGGGTCATTGCCTTTTGCCCAGAGTCAGCTGGGATGGGCTCCAGTTTCAGGTATAGAGAATGGATTGATTTAATGAGCCTTCAGCATTCATACGCTAGAAGTAATTTCTCTTGTCAGAATTGGCTAAATACTTTAATCAACGTCATCTACTTTAAAACTTATCAGTCCATATTGCGCGGGCAGTGCTCTGTGCGGTTGAGTTATTGTCTTGAATCCAGTAAGGATAGAGGAGGTTGCAAGCTAACAAGCTTGAAACGTTTCTCTTTCTACAAATACATTTAGCTTTGAACTGCGTGGAAAATGAGATTGAACTGTCATCTTATAGAGAAGCAAGACAACTGTTTTGTTGACATTTTTGTGATGTAGTGTATAATTTTTATTTCCCTGTTAAGGGGACTTATTGTTAAGCAAACTAAGAATTATTATCGAAATAATTTTTTCAGAAATTGCAACTTAAAGCACTGAGTTTCTGTGACATCACATCAGTGGTTGCCATAGCAACGGCTGTTTTAATGAATATATAGATACATGGAGAAACACAGTTCTTGAGATAGCCAAACAGTGTTTGGTTATAATTTCTGCTGTAATGTGATGGAAAAAAACATTCCTAATGTCACTGCAGAGCTTTTTTTCAGGTTTCTCTGGTCTAGGATTGATTTTAACCCCCCCCCTTAATCAATTTTGGCAGAAAACGGCTGATTAAATAAACATATTTCGATTTACTCATATTCAGAGGTACATATTGCAAAAGGAGCTCTGCATAGACATAGGTCATCACAAAATGAAGAAAACTGCCAAAATTGAATTTAATTGGATGAACAGTTGCTGAGAAATCTGTATTTTCTTGTTGAAAATCTGTATTTTTAGAAAAATGTGATTTTAGTTTGGCAGCAATAATGTGATTGACGTTTGACAGTAATGTTCTTAGGAGGAATACATTTACACTCAACAAAAATAAAAATGCAACACTTTTGTTTTTGCTCCCATTTGTCATGAGATGGACTCAAAGATCTAAAATTCATTCCAGATACACAATATTACCATTTCTCTCAAACATTGAACCAGTCAGTATCTGGTGTGACCGCCATTTGCCTCATGCAGTGCAACACATCTTCTTCGCAAACAGTTTATCAGATTGTCAATTGTGGCCTGTGGAATGTTGGTCCACTCCTCTTCAATGGCTGTGCGAAGTTGCCTGATATTAGTGGGAACTGGTACGCGCTGTCGTATACGCCGGTCAAGCACATCCCAAACATGCTCAATGGGTGACATGTCCGGTGAGTATGCTGGTCATGCAAGAACTGGGACATTTTCAGCTTCCAAGAATTGTGTACAGATCCTTGCAACATGGGGCCGTGCATTATCTTGCTGAAACGTGAGGTGATGTTCATGGATGTATGGCACAACAATGGGCCTCAGGATCCCATCACGGTATCTCTGTGCATTCAAAATGCCATCAATAAAATGCACCTGTGTTCTTCGTCCATAACAGATGCCTGCCCATACCATAACCCCACCACCACCATGGGCCACTCGATCCACAACATTGACATCAGCAAAGCGCTCACCCACACGATGCCACACACGCTGTCTGCCATCTGCCCTGAACAATGTAAACCGAGATTCATCCGTGAAGAGAACAACTCTCCAACGTGCCAGACGCCATCGAATGTGAGCATTTGCCCACTCAAGTCTGTTACGGCGACGATCTGGAGTCAGGTTAAGACCCCGATGAGGACGACGAGCATGCAGTTGAGCTTCCCTGAGACGGTTTCTGACAGTTTGTGCAGAAATTCTTTGGTTATGCAAACCAATTGTTTCAGCAGCTGTCTGAGTAGCTGGTCTCAGACAATCTTGGAGGTGAACCTGCTGGATGTGGAGGTCCTGGGCTGGTGTGGTTACATGTGGTCTGCGGTTGTGAGGCCGGTTGGATGTACTGCCATATTCTCTGAAACGCCTTTGGAGACGGCTTATGGTGGAGAAATGAACATTCAATGCCCGAGCAACAGATCTGGTTGACATTCCTGCTGTCAGCATGCCAATTGCACGCTCCCTCAATGCTTGCGCCATCTGTGGCATTTTGCTGTGAGACAAAACTGCACATTTCAGAGTGGCCTTTTATTGTGGACAGTCTAAGGTACACCTGTTCACTAATCATGGTGTCTGATGAGCATCTTGATGTGGCACACCTGTGAGGTGGGATGGATTGTCTCAGCAAAGCAAAAGTGCTCACTATCACACATTTAGACAGATTTGTGAACAATGTTTGAGAGAAATGGTAATATTGTATATCTGGAATGAATTTTAGATCTTTGGTCCATCTTATGACAAATGGGAGCAAAAACAAAAGTGTTGCGTTTATATTTTTGTTGAGTGTATATTTCAAAAAAGTCTTGCATGTTTTATAAGTGTTTTAATTTATTAGTCGGATTTCTAGATATAGATGTAGTCGTCTGATGTGAATTCAACAGCAGTGGATAAGTAATATTTTCTGTAATTATATTGTTCTGAAATTTCTGATCAATCCTTATATTGGTGTCAGTTGAGGAACTTGGGATAGGAATCGAAGAATAACCCATCATTAACCTAGCTTGACTTTAGAGCCATTGTTTAGGCCCTGATGTCCTAGTAATGAGGCAGTTAATCAGTGTTATTACATCACTGTTGAAAGCTCAGCTCATACTTCCTCATGCCGACTCGCAAAATGCAGGATGTAGGCCCATCAACGACCCGTTCCTCATGGCCCAACCTGAAGAAAAATTTTCAGGCTTCAGACTTTTTTTTTTTTTGCAATCACCCCTGCAAACACACTTGCTGCTCTGGCTCATGTCCTGTTGTTTGTATTGCGTCAGTGAGCGCACTTTAACGCGACTTCTCTCCTGCAGATCCACTTGGACGGCTGGGGGGCGGAGTACGATTTTTGGCTGGATTCTGACAGCCCTGATCTACACCCTGTGGGCTGGAGCCAGAAAACAGGCCACCCCCTGCAGAGCCCACATGGTACTGACCCCCCATAAACCTACCCTGAACCTAAACCCTTACCCTTCATTGTGCTCAACCTGGGTACAATGAAGTGGGGAAACCAGAGAGTCATTAGATAAGGTATACGGACATTCATTGACGTTTCTTATAATGGCGGAAACCTCCAAGTAATTACCTTATCGGAGGGTCATTAAAAGCCTCCATCACGTCTGCTTTACTTTTCTGCTCGCACTTTTCCATCCTCCAAAAAGTGCTTATTTAGGGAGATAAAATGTTGCTCTGCACTGCGATACCAAAATAACACCGACTCGCATGCTAATGTTTTTGAAAGTGTAATTTTAAAGTACAACCCCAATTCCGAAAAAGCTGGGACAACGTGTAAATTGTGAATAAAATCAAAATGCAATGACTTTCAAATCACACCAACCAATAGAACAATAGAACCGAGATACCATAGCGAATGTTGAATCTGAGAAATTTTACAATTTTATCCACAAAATGAGCTCATTTCTAATTTGATGGCTGCTACAGGTCTCAAAAAAGTTGGGGCAGGAGCCTTGTGTGCATCCTCTCTTCTTTTTAACACAGAGTGGAGGCGTCTCGGCATTGAGGAGACAAGTTTTTTGAGTTTAGCCATTGGAATTTGATCCCACTCTTGTGTAATACAGGCTTCCAGCTGCTGGAGAGATTTAGGTGTCCGTTGACAGACTTTTTGTTTAGTTTTGCACCAAATGTTCTCAATCAGTGAAAGATCAGGACTGCAAGCAGGCCAGTTCAGCTTATGGACTCTTCTACTGCCAAGCCATGCTGTAGTAATAGCTGCAGTATGTGGTTTTGCATTGTCCTGCTGAAATACACAAGTCCTTCCCTGCAGTATCTGTCCTCTGGAGGGGAGCATATGTTGCTCTAAAACCTTTACATACCTTTCAGCATTCATGGTGCATTTTAAAACATGCAAGTATCCCACACCATATGCACTAATGTATCCCCATACCATCAGAGATACTGGCTTTTGAACTGAAGGCTGATAACAGAAGGAGTGGTCTTTCTCTTCTTTAGCTCGGAGGACACAACGCCCATGATTTCCAACAAGAATGTCAAATTTGGACTCGTATGACCACAGGACACTGCCACCTTGCGACAGTCCATTTTAAATGAGCCTTGGCCCACAGAATACGGCGGCGCTTCTGGCTCATGCTCAACAATGGCTTCCTTTTTGCATGATGGAGTTTTAGGTGGCATCTGTGGATGGCACGGTGAACTGTGTTTACAGACAGTGGTTGCTTGATGCAAATGCATCTGGTGCATTTGTTGTCTGGTCTGTGTGTGTTTCCAGTGTGTGTGTTGTTTGGTGTTATTGCTTATTATCTGGTGAGTGAATGTGTGTTCTCTGGGTTTTTGTTTTCTCGCTGTAGGGTCGTCTGACTCCTCCATGCTGTTGGGTCAGGGTTGTCCCACTGCGGGGTGTAATGGAGTGGGGCACGTCCGGGGACCGCGCTATGGAACGCACTACACGTCAGTTCCGCAAATCCCTAAGCTATAATCTCAAGTTTGGAACAAAGTTCTGAGGTCACAAATATTTTTCTTTTTCAGTCCGCGAAGGCTTTGAATTTGGATGCCATTGTTATTTCAACCCAGTGCTGCAATATCTGGCTTATGACAATCTTAAATCAAGATCTGGATGAGAAGTTTCATCTTGTTGGGCTGATTCAAAATTTAGCTTTCACGCTCGGTCTGTTCTTTTTTTATATGACTGACTGTTGCGGCGTAGTAATGAGGTGTTCGTGTGTGTACGCGCATTTAGGGCAGTGAGCTGTCCGTATTCTGAGATTAATCTGAATAAAGAGGGACTCATCCCCGATCGCCTGAGTGGGGAGAGGCCAGCTGCTCTCTCCGGTCCCCACCCCCCCCGAGGACGCCCCCCCACCCGAACCCCCACTCCCCCGGAACTGCCCGACTCAAACGAGGACTCTCCCCAGTCAAGGTGAGTATGAGTGCATTTATGTTTATGTGTTTGCTTGGTTTTGAAATGGTGTAGTTTTGGCTATCTGGCGTGGTTGCTCTGTAACGGAGAATACTCTGAATAGCTCAGAAAATTGACTTTCACTGAGTTATGTCCTGATTGGCCAAGAGAGTTGACTATAACTGGGTGTGCTGTGATTGGTTATGTGAGTGATATCTAATTGAGTGCGCTTGGGTTGGCAGAGAGAGTGGACTATAACTTGGCATGGTCTGAATAGCTGTGTGAGTGGTCCCTATCTGAGCGCACTCTGTCCTCCTGAAGCAGGAAGTCCTGGGTGGGAGAGGGAGAGCAGTCGGGGCCCAGTAGCCAATCAGAGCTTTCGCACTGCGGAGAGGAGCGCCCTGGGGGTGCTGCAGAGCAGAGTCACAGCAGCAACAAAAATAAGAGGTGTGTATGATTGTGTTTTTTGTGTATGATGTATGCTAATTTGCGCATACAGTTTGCAGTAATTTGTGTGTCTGCGTGTGATGGGTCACTGCAACTTGCAGGTCACTGCTTGTGCGGTGATACCATACAGGCCAGCAGACAGTGCCATTTCTACGCGAGATTATCAGGAGAGATACACAAGACTTACACGAGAATATCGCAACGCAGCGTAATTGTAGGATTCTCATACAGTTGTGTGAAAAAGTGTTTGCCCCCTTCCTGATTTCTTATTTTTTGCATGTTTGTCACACTTAAATGTTTCACATCCTCAAACAAATTTAAATATTAGTCAAAGACAACACAAGTGAACACAAAGTGCAGTTTTTAAATGAAGGTTTTTATTATTAAGGGAGAAGAAAAAAAATCCAAACCTACATGGCCCTGTGTGAAAAATTAATTGCCCCCCCTGTTAAAATATAACTTAACTGTAGTTCATCTTACCTGAGTTCAATTTCTCTCGCCACACCCAGGCCTGATTACTGCGCACCTGTTTTCAATCAAGAAATCACTTAAATAGGACCTGCCTGACAAAGTGAAGTAAAAAAGATCCTCAAAAGCTGGACATCATGCCGAGATCTGAAGAAATTCAGGAACAAATGAGAAAGAAAGTAATTGAGATCTATCAGTCTGGAAAAGGTTATAAAGCCATTTCTAAAGCTTTGGGACTCCAGCGAACCACAGTGAGAGCCATTATCCACAAATGGCGAAAACATGGAACAGTAGTGAACCTTCCCAGGAGTGGCTGGTCGACCAAAATTACCCCAAGAGCGCAGCGACGACTCGTCCAAGAGGTCACAAAAGACCCCACTACAACATCCAAAGAACTGCAGGCCTCACTTGCCTCAGTTAAGGTCAGTGTTCTTGATTCCACCATAAGAAAGAGATTGGCCAAAAATGGCCTGCATGGCAGAGTTCCAAGACAAAAACCACTGCTGAGCAAAAAGAACATTAAGGCTCGTCTCAATTTTGCCAGAAAACATCTTGATGATCCCCAAGACTTTTGGGAAAATACTCTGTGGTCTGTCGAGACAAAAGCTGAACTTTTTGGAAGGTGTGTGTCCCATTACATCTGGCAAAAAAGTAACACCACATTTCAGAAAAAGAGCATCATACCAACAGTAAAATATGGTGGTGGTAGTGTGATGGTCTGGGGCTGTTTTGCTGCTTCAGGACCTGGAAGACTTGCTGCGATAAATGGAACCATGAATTCTGATGTCTACCAAAAAATCCTGAAGGAGAATGTCCGGCCATCTGTTCGTGACCTCAACCTGAAACGAACTTGGGTTCTGCAGCAGGACAATGATCCAAAACACACCAGCAAGTCCACTTCTGAATGGCTGATGAAAAACAGAATGAAGACTTTGGAGTGGCTAGTCAAAGTCCTGACCTGAATCCTATTGAGATACTGTGGCATGACCTTAAAAAGGCGGTTCATGCTCGAAAACCCTCCAATGTGACTGAATTACAACAATTCTGCAAAGATGAGTGGGCCAAAATTCCTCCACAGCGCTGTAAGAGACTCATTGCAAGTCATTGCAAACGCTTGATTGCAGTTGTTGCTACGAAGGGTGGCCCAACTAGTTATTAGGTTTAGGGGCAATCACTTTTTCACACAGGGCCATGTTGGTTTGGATTTTTTTCTCCCTTAATAATAAAAACCTTCATTTAAAAACTGCATTTTGTGTTTACTTGTGTTGTCTTTGACTAATATTTAAATTTGTTTGATAATGTGAAACATTTAAGTGTGACATACATGCAAAAAAAATAAGAAATCAGGAAGGGGGAAAACACTTTTTCACACAACTGAATATCGTGTGTAGGAAAAGTAACAGGCCTCGTGCCGGTGACAAGTGTACATGTGTATCGCGATAAGTCTCGCATGAAACTGGTGTCGGTAAATAACATTGTTAGTGAACGAGATTCCGAAAGTCTAACATCCACTTTTGAGGTTTACTGTCTCATGTGCATTTAAAATATGGCTCCAGGACCGTGCCATTTATGTTTTTGATTTTCTTATGTCTTGATAGTACACTCAAAATATCATTTTGTTAAAATTTAAGAAAAACAAAATTGTTTCGCCTTCGTAACAAATTAATTTGTTCATGCAACAGAATCCGATTTGTTATTCTAACAAAAATCTTTACAAAATAGATTTTGTCCAGTCATCTTAACAAAATAGATTTGTTACTTTTCCGCACGGCCCCAGCGAATTTTATGTTGTCACTTTTCATTGGAGAGAATAGATCACTTGCACCAATTTCAGTGTCGTCTGACTGCGAAGGACCTTGAAATGAGCAGGAACGCAACGGGATGGCGAGTTTTAACATATGCCATCTTTTCTCTGTATACTATATATCGTCGTTCTTTAAGTTCTAATATTTAGCCATATACACCAACAACATTATTCTATCTTTATTTTTGTTTGGGCAGATGATATTCCTATCCCACTTAATTTTATCTTCCGCAAAGCAGGTCATTAAACATTGCTGTTCACTTCTTGCATTACCACTTCACTGTGAAGTAATAAAAGTACGCACTTAAATTATTTCATCTACATGTACATCTGCCGCATAATTGGTTTGCGCAGATTTACTTTAACAAAAATCCTAACAAAATAATTTATGATCCAATTGTGTTCACAAAACACATTAGTTACTTAATTATTAGTCTAACAATATTTTGTTAATACAGCAACAATTTTACTTCGTTAATAAAACAAACTAATTTGTCAACTCCTGAACAAATTCATTTTGTTGGATTGATTTTTACAAATGAATTTATCATCTCTCATGGAACAAATTTGGTAATTTATTAAACATTTTCTTAAAAGCAACAAATTCATACTTTGAATGTAACAGTCATCAGATTATTATTAAACTGGTCAAAAAAAGATGTGATTATGTGATTATTGTATTTATCCGATTAGAATGTTTACCGGCTCTGTTAAGTTTAGAGTTTTGGACCAATCAATTGGGACGTGGTGTGAGTTTAAGGATAGCTATATTATCACATACACAGAGAGGAAAAACCAAATTCTTCTATTAACAATACAACCCTGCGTGACATTATTTTTATAATCCTATACTTGATTAATGAGTAGATGTCCCTTTGCACTCAACCACCTGTGAAAAAAGCCACAGCTTAGATAATACAAAGGCCGCGAGTTCAAGATGTCAAAATGGAAAAGGAGTTATTTTTTTAATCCGCAGCTTGAGACCCATTCATCAGTCCTTTAAATTCATAGTCTACATAATGAGCAAAATTATCATTTTGTAAGCATGATGTCAGTAGAGAAGAAAAGTTGTATTTCCCCATATTTAGGATTGCATACGTCTCTGTCTGAAATTCAAGAAACGTCGTTGCACACAAGAGACCGTCTGATCGCTGAAGAAGGGATATCCATTCAAACTAAATCCATCAAACTGTACGTACAGAGGCTAAATTTATGCGCCAAACAAATATCAAAATAATAATTACTGTACACTTAACCAATTCCAGTTGAAGGAAAAAAGACATGGAATGTGAGCTGTCATTTTCAGGGTACTGCAACAAGGCGTCACTTTAAATATAATTTGACATGTGAATCGATAGATTTGTTGGTTTATTTGTGACACTATGAGACATGCACAGAAAACATTCTACGGTGCATTTACAGTATAAATGTTTCAGAATCAACCAACGTCTTCAAACAGAAGGCTATTGCACAGCTAACATAATATGAGTTATCTCCCTCTACCACATGACCTGAAATAAATGCAAAATTACAATCTACATGTATGTAGCCCATTATATTTTATCCAGACCAGCAGTACATGTATAGGCTACTGAGATTTTCAAAGTGATTCTTCAACTGCTGCTGGATATCGTATACTCTTCTTCACCCTCGATTTTCACGAATTAGTGATTCCCAACAACCACACAGCAATGCAACAAGGTATTATATCTATTAAATCCGCATTTAAAAAGTAATTCTCAGCAACAACTGTGCATAGGCCTAATTCGGACTACATTACGTAGCGCATTTGGCAGACTCTAGGCATACGTGTAGGTTTGGCGGCCCACCTACTGCGAGGCTTGTCTCGACAGAGTATGAGGTTGATAATAGGTACATAAAGAGGAGATTATCGCGTGAAATCCACGTGAGATACCCAAGACGTCTCATGGGAATTACGCAGCATCTGCTGGCCTGTACGGTAGAACAGTTTGTAAAGTAGTTTCATGTATAACCCAAAAAATTTGGGATGCTTTAGTGTAAATAACAACAATACAATTATTTACATCTAATTTAAAGTCTGTAGTTGATTTAAAATAGTTCAAATATAACGTATCGGATGCTGACACTAAAGTGAGCACTGCACCTGGACCAGACAGTCTCAGTGGCCATACCCTGAGGCTCTGCACTGAGGAGCCAGGGCAGTATCAGTGGCCATACCCTTAGGATCTGCACTGAGGAGCTAGGGCAGTATCAGTGGCCATACCCTGAGGATCTGCAATGAGGAGCTAGGGCAGTATCAGTAGCCAAACCCTGAGGCTCTGCGCTGAGGAGCTAGGGCATTATCAGTGGCCATACCCTGAGGATGTGCCCTGAGGAGCTAGAGCAGTATCAGTGGCCATACCCTGAGGCTCTGCGCTGATACCCTGAGGATCTGCACTGAGGAGCTGGGGCAGTATTAGTGGCCATACCCTGAGGATCTGCACTGAGGAGCTGGGGCAGTATTAGTGGCCATACCCTGAGGATCTGCACTGAGGAGCTGGGGCAGTATTAGTGGCCATACCCTGAGGATCTGCACTGAGGAGCTGGGGCAGTATTAGTGGCCATACCCTGAGGATCTGCACTGAGGAGCTCAGGCAGTATCAGTAGCCATACCCTCAGGCTCTGCACTGAGGAGCTAGGGCAGAATCATTTCTGGTTTGATAAACAGCCAGTTCAAGCAAAGGTAAATACATTGTTGTTAGTGGCCATCTTGCTGAGCAAAAGTAGTGCAAAATGTTAAGATGGCCTCTTCCACCACAAGTTATATTCCCTATAATGTTCTGTTTTAAAGAATTGGCCTTAAGCCACCCAAGCTAGCAGCAAAAAATTGGCAACTTGTCCTATTTACTGGACTCCTGAATGGATTTGTGTGGTAAAGGAGGTTCATTTAGAAACTTGCTAGCTGCCTGATATACGTAATTTTATGGTGAATCGGGTGAACACCTTCGAAGGGTACTGTCAAGGTCCTTAAATACCTCAGGCCTTCGACTCTCGCTGTTTATGTGATGAAGACTCTTGAGTAGGATCATTAAGGACTAGATCAAGGATACTCACTCTCTTCCAGAATGAGCTGGTTTGGGTGCAGGCTTTCATTCCAACCATGCAGTTTCACATCTGACTCTACTAATCAAGGGTCTACGGCAACATCTTCCAGGGTTGATTAGTAGAATCAAGTGTGAAACTGCATGGTTAGAATGAAAGCCTGCACCCACACCAGCTCATTGTGGAAAAGAGTGAGTACCTTTGGACTAGATCATCAAAGCAGGACTAGCACAGATGGAGATTCTTCAGTCTGCATACTGCGCCGATGGAGGAATTTAAAATACAAAAGCATTTATTATAGACATTCATAAGTATCTGGAATCCTGCAACACTACAACCAGACCACTGTTTGCAGACTTTTTGCTTGGCTTTCAACACTTGGCCTTCACAAATTCATTCCTAGAAACTTGCTGCCCACTTTCACCATGACAACCAAATAATTCTGTGGACTTCGTTGCCATTCGGTCATAGAGTGTGCTGGTCAACAGCACTGACCTCCTGCACACTTCAGCTTGTTTCCTGCTGCGCTTTGTCTTTTCACCCCTGCTCTTCATCCTCTGCTCTCATGACTGATGCTTCTTCCATTCAAACTGCTACATGATCAAGTTAGCTGATGACACATCTCTCCTATATTTTGCTGTCATCCCTCACACAGCACTGCAGCATCGCTCTTTACGAGTTAGTTCAGTGGTGTGATAGCTCCTGCCTGGAACTTGAACTTGACCAGGGAGATTGTAGTGACTAGGGCTGCAATAAACAATTATTTTATTAATCGAGTATTCTATTGAATATTATGATGATTAATCGAGTAATCTAATCAGTAATGGTGCATGCTTGGTCACTTAATTTATTAAATCACCTTTGTTTTATTCAAGAGCAATATTGATATTCAAAAGAGAAAATAAGACGGGTCTCTTAAATGAAAAATCAATTTTTAGCTTACCGTAAGCCATTGTCATGGTGTGGCATTTGTTGTCCGGCGTCCGGAACATTTTTAGCTTATTTTTAGCCCTGAACACTCCGGTAATTTGCCAAAAATGCCGATCAAAAGCATACTCAAAGTAAATTGAAAGCTGTTCTTGAACCATTTGGACTATATGGATGGTTTTGGTCTCTTTTGAAACACTCTGAAGTTTTTCCTGCAGCTGAAAGAATCGCTGTAAGTGCTTCTATCATTGAGTAATCTGGAAGTTGGAACACACTGAAGTAGAAGGTTTTTACTCTCGCCTGATTTTTTTTTTTTTTGCAAACAGATGCCTGCAGATGGGTTTAGCTGGGATTTATTAGCTGTAAAACACAATGGGACCACAGCATGAAGCCTTACCTAGTCCCAGTTCAAATTTGAGAACAGTCCTCCAGAAAATGAGTATTTTACATGTTGGCCATGTCTAGGCGTTTCCAAAAATGGCCATTTGGAGACCCTAAAAGGACCCTTGGATAACAATGGTCACATACCTAGGATAAAAGGGCATAACTCTTGAATGCCTCAACGTACAGTCATAATCTTGCGCTCTAATGAAAGGTGACACTTAGAGGTATCCTATCCCATATCCAGATTCACTATCAATACAGCTGAAAAAAGGTTACTGAAGCATAAACTCAAATTTGTGCATATAAAAGTCAAAATGAGTGCGGTTATGTAAAAAATGTTTTTCTATGAAATGTAAACAAATAAATAACCTTTACACAGCAAACTCGGAGCAAACTATTTACAATATATGATAAATAACCTATCACAGGTTGTTGGCAGCATGCCAGTCGTTGTAGCAATCCCGACGTGGGACAAAGCACAAAGCCACATTACAGGAGGAGCATTTCACAGGCCTTATTGCATGGCAATGTCTGCATTTTAGCAGACCAGCAGTGCTGTGCGCAGTGATGCACTGGCTTGTGATGTGCTCTGTGTGGAGCTGGAGCAGGTACTGCTCTGGCTGTGGAGGAAGCCTCTCCCAGCTCCTCGGCGAGGGTCTCTGAACGCCTTCTGGTGCAGAGGTGTCTCTCCTTTACTGTTTGCAAGTTCTTTGTGAAGGATGAAGGCTTTCACAACTGCAATGTCCGTGAAATGGTAAAAAGTCTTGTACCACTTCTGGGTCTTGTGGAGGACTTTGTAGTACCCTGTCAGGGCGTCAGAGGTCCACTCCACCCATACACCTGGAACAACATAGAGAAAAATATACAAAAACATAAATATATGCAGCAGAAATTATTATATTTCAAAGGGCATCATATACAGTGGAATATTCAGTACATACCCGTTGTACTCCTTCATCTTTCAAAACTCTTCCTCTGGCTATCTTCTACCATCCTGCCAAATTGCATCAATATCTGTCCAGTACATTTTCCGTAATCCTGAACCCAGAATCTCAGAATAACAGACAAACAGAATTACCAACACCGGCGAAAACATATCTTCCTCCCACCTTCAGTGACGGAGGTAATGATGCGTAATACAGTTATAATATTATAAAAATATAATATAAACATAATATTACAATATACTTTTTTTGTAATCCTGAATGAACAACAGAATGGCCAACTCCGGCAAAAAAACATAACCTCCATCCACCTTCCGTGATGGCTGTAATAGTACGTAATATAGAAATAATATAATCATAATAATAACATATAAATGTTATATTATTATATAATGAAATATAACTCATGATGATGCTTACTTGTCAAGAGTATTGTCTTCTCCCCTGAGAAACATTTCCTCTGCTACAGAGTCATCAGACGAGATATCAGTCTTCGTCAGATACTTCTTCCCCTGAGTTATCATTTGCACGCCGAGTGCACAGCTCTGCAGCTTCTATGACTAAAAATGATGTTTTCTGCAACCTTTTCACCATTTTTCTGTCAAACTCCGTAAACAACCATGCAACATCCGCTGGAAATCTCTCTCTGCCTCTGTGTTTTGCTGTACGCGTGGCACGCATTGCGCGCAGCTGAGAGATATTGTGTACTTTCAGTTACGCACGCGATTGGCTGTTTCAGCTTTGTGTCCACCCAGTAAAGCTGTATATCGTTTTCAGAATTTCATTGGCTATACAATGCAACAATCATCCTCTCAATTGGTTGCTGGTTGCTCGGGTTACACACAAAAAAAGGAGGCATGAGCTTTGTTTCAACACAGGCACTCATTGGCTATAGCAGGCTGTAGACAGGGCAGGGAAGCTCGTAACTGGTCGAGTGAGATGTCAAACGAAAGGTTAGAATGTAGACTCCATTTTAAGTCCAATGGTTCCATACGGTTTACATGTGCCCCGGAGCTTCGACTACAAATACAGTGGACTTCGTGGATTTCCACTGGCCCATTTCAAACGATGCAGCATCAGTTCATAGATATTTACCGGTATAATAGTGTGCTTTGGACTAAAAACAGGATTGGATTTATTGGAACTTCGTGGATGTAACAAGACCATGTTTGAGGGGATATGTTGGACTGGAGGAGTACTAGGAGGCTTCATTGGTGAGTTACATCAGTTTTGTAACTGTTTGTTTGTTTGTTTGTGGTCTGACATAGGCGTTGATTAAAGCTGCTGTGATGATTATATTTTGACATGGTCATCAGTTGAATCACAAGAATCTTAGCTTTCCAACGATATGTGGCATGAGTATCTCCGTTACATACAAGCTGTGTAAATGACGTAGTTTGTTTTAACTTCCCAACGGGTGGCAACGGGTGAAAGATAGGACTGAGAAATTTTTAAAAATTATTTCTCAAAAACCATATGATAAATTATTTTCTAAATCAGGCAATCAACTTACCGTGGTACCATCAATGTACAGTGTGAGCGCCATTTCGATTGAATCGACGCAAGTGGGTCTATTGGGGGTGCTGTACTTTATGAATATGCAAGATGGCCTGTGGAGGCCAAATGGTCGCAGATAGATATGCAGTTTGTATTATCGACATATAGGAAGTCATATATGACCTATACATTGGCTATGTTAAAGTTGACCTCAGATGACTTTGAAAGGTCAAACTCGAGGTCAGGGAATATATTAACAATGTTAAAAGATATGACTTGAAATTAAATCAAAAACTTCTTTTTCTAAAACTATCTGGCAATCAACTCGCCTTGATACACTTTTGTACAGTGCAAGTGCCATTTTGATTCAATCGATAGAAGTGGGTCTAGTGGGGGCGCTATACTTTAACATTGGGTCTCATGGAGAATGGGCCAAATCGCCTGTGGAAGCTAAATGGTTGCAGATAAAGTTTGTATTAGGTATAGGAAGTAATATACAGTATGACCTATATTTTGGCTGTGTTTAAGTTTAAAGATGATCCAGAAAGGTCAAACTTGAGGTCAAGCAAAATGTTACAATTTTCAACGGTTTCTAGCCTTGAAAATATTGAAGATTGGTAGCATATGTGCATTGAACACTTAAAGGAAGTCATGGATGAACTTTCATTTGGTGGCCTTGAACTTCGGCGACCTTTTAAGGTCAGACTTCACGTAGAGAAATTTCAATGACTTCTATCACCAAAACTATTACGGACAGAGCTTAGGTTTGTATTGTAGCCATATAGGTGACCTTCAGTGACCTTGAATGCCCAAACTTCACAGTGAAATTTCAATGACTTATATTAGCAAAGTGGTTACAGATAGTTTCAGTTTGTATTGGAGATGTATAGGAAGTCATACATGAACTTTCATTCGGTGGCCTTGAACTTGACCTTCGGTCACCTTCGGCGGTCAAACTTCACAGTGAAATTTCAATGACTTGTATCATCAAAATGGTTACAGATAGTTTCAGTTTGTATTGGAGATGTATAGGAAGTCATACATGAACTTTCATTTGGTGGCCTTCAAATTGACCTTTGGTGAGCTTCGACAGTCAAACTTCTTATAGTGAAATTTCAATGACTTCTGTCACCAGAACTATTACAGAAAGAGCTTTGGTTTGTATTGTGGCCATATAGGAAGTCATATATGAAGTTTCATTGGGTGACCTTGAACTTGACCTTCAGTGACCTTAAACAGCCAAACTATACAGTGAAATTTCAGTGACTTATATCAACAAAATTGTAACAGATTGAGTGTAGGTTTGTGTTACTGACGAAGGAAGTCACAAATGAACTTTTTTTTGGTGACATTCAATTTGACTGTTGGTGACATTTGAAGGTAATATCGTAGTGTTCCCCATGTCTTCAAAATTTTGAGGATCATCTACAGTATGCATTTTTTAATATACTATACATATATATATCATATATATATAATATACCATATATATATATATATATATCATGTTGCCACTCTATATGTTCCAAAAACTGAGGTGAGGCTACTAGCTTTAGGCATATACAATTAAGCACCAGAAAACATTGAATTGGCAACACTAGTTTAATGTTTGGGAGCTCTTTACACTACTTTGCAGTAGGTAATTTGTACAAGTTTGCTTCTTAAATTTGTTTATCCAAATCATTTTGTTTTGTAAATATAAATAGCACGGACACACGGATATCACCAATATCAATAAAAACACAGTTACAAGTCCTCAAACAGCATGACCAAAAAGTAAACTAAATGACTCATTTATTTGTCTAAAATTTATATCTCAACCTCTTAAAATGTCAAGAAGTTGCACCACTGTGACTGATGACAGTTAAATCTTACTTTCACTGTATTGAAATTGACTCATTAAGATTCACAGTTAGGCCAAGTAACAGATACAGAAGATTTTCAAATCAGCTTTTTGTTTCCACTTCAGTCATACTCAAATCTCCAGAAACCCTTATCAGAAGAATGCTCCAAGTCAATTTCATGACAAAATTGTTTGAGAATAAATGGCCAAACTACGCTCAAACACATCGAGAAAAAAGAAAACAAAAGGGCAAAAATGACAAAACATTTGCTATAGTTTGAGCCTTTTTGATGCAGCAAACTCTATCAGCAGGAATGGGTAAGTAACTTTGGCTGTGGGCCAAGATTTTTCCTTGCCACTAGGTGGCGGGCCAAAGGCCAGGCTATGGCCGATTTAGACACTGGGATAGGTGCCCCTCAGGCCCACTCGCAAAAACCAGGCCTACACGGAGAATGGTGAGTCTCATAAAAATAATTAATGACAGTAAATAAACCATGTGGACTGTGCACAAGCCCATCGGCAGTCTCTTTTGATAATTTTGTTTCCCGGAGGGGGGGACATATAGCGTTTGTGACAATTCCTGTGCGCCGTGATCGTTATCGTTATCGTGATCGTTATCGTGCACCGTACCAAACGACGTCACACACGTTTTATGAACATTTATGAAGATATCATTACGAAACTTTTGATACACACATATCTGGTCTCGAGGTAGGTTGCTATTGAATTTCGGCCAAATCGGAAAAACAACATGGCCGCAATGGCGGCCATCTTGAATTTTGGTTGCACCGCCGTACCACACAATGTCACACACTTTTTATGAACATTTACGAAGATATCATTACGAAACTTTTCATACACACAGATCTGGTCCTTAGGTAGGTTGCTATTGAATTTCGGCCAAATCGGAAAGAAAACATGGCGGCCATCTTGTATTTGGGTGCATCGCCGTACCACACAACGTCACACACTTTTTATGAACATTTATGAAGATATCATTACGAAACTTTTCATACACACATATCTGGTCCTGAGGTAGGTTGCTATTTTCAGAAAAAAGTTCTTTGAGAAAAAAATTGGGACTTTGTTGAAATGGTCGCTCTACCTTATAAATAATTAGTTATTCAATTTCATATAGCTAGCACAATTATTGTTCCAATGAAGGCTAGAAGCAGAATGTGCAAAATTATTTTTACGATAGTTCTTTGTTGATGTTTTGCATAAATATAACCTGATCACATGAAAAATATAACTTGCAAAAATGTATCATGACTTTAATTATACTTAAATATGTCCATCTCACCACTCCTATTTAATGCAGCCTGTGTGTAATGATATTCTTTCATAATAAATACACATATTTATTCAGTTTTATATTAAGTTGTTATCTAAAATTAGTATTCACGATGTACAACATATTGGGCCACTGGACATTAATCAGGCTCCTGGAGAGAAATGAAGCGTTATGATAACGATTGCAGCATGCAATTTTTATTCCAGAGATGGATATTTCAATGAAGCACAGGTGTGGATCTATTTCATTAAAGATTAAAATAATATAGTAACAATTTGATGCTAAAAGAAACAGGTATTATGATCCGAGTGGTGTACAATATTGTAAACAAATGACAGAGATTACTGACCCATACACTTGGTCATTTCTTCACATTATTGTAAGCCTCTCCCTCCAGGAGCCCGATTAACGTCCAGTGGCCCAATATGTTGTACATCATGGTATTGGAGAGAGAGAGAGACAGTGAGAGACGCACGCACACAGTAAAATTTTGAATGGATCTACACGTCATCTCCGGTGTTTATACTGACTTACCAACAAATCAGGGATGCGTTTCCCAAAATCAAAGATGCTAACTTACATCATTGGACCCATTGACTGTGAATGGATGAACTATGCAAGTTGCTAACTTAGTTAGCAACTATGCTTTTGGGAAACGCACCCCAGAATCTTGGACCTCTGTAAGAGGCACCTAATTCACTAGATCAGGGCTATTCATCAGTATAAAACGGGTGCTTCCCATCCTTAAATGTGATTGGCTGAGCCGTGTTCCATGCCAGTAGAAAATAAGTGTAACCCACTGCATTCTGAGGCAGACCGCAGCACAAAATATCCCTGTGCGCATACTGTGTAGTAACTGCTGAACTACGCTATTCATCCATTTTCATCCTCATGGCAGGACCCAACACAGCACTACTTAAACAACGCCTTATGGTGGAGGAAGAGCTCAAAATAATAATTGCAAGCTACATTTTAATACAGAGGAAGAAACGAACAAAAAGAAAGCTCCATTGGTGGGTGCACGATTACCCCCCCCCCCCCCCCCAAAAAAAAAGACAAAACAAGGGGTATTTCAGTAGATGGAAGGGTACTGTCATGCATGGTTTAAGGAAGTCAGCAGGATTTGATACTTGCTGATTAATCGCAAAATATGTCAAAGAAAAGTTGAATATTATTTTGGTTAACCATTGTAGTTCTAAGAATTGGAAAACACCCATTTGGGAGGAGTTACCAGGAATTTGTGTGTAAAGATGAATGGAATTATGTTCTGTTGAATAATGAAGCCTGATATTCTGTGGCATGAAAACCACTAATCTGTGATCATCTCTTAACAAACTTAGGTTTGTAATGCACAGGAACACTTCTGATACACAGAAATCACAAAGAGAACATGTCATCACAAAGCTCAGATCATAATTTAAAGTGGTATGAAATGCTTTTGAATCACTGAGATTGGTAAATACGTGTATGTTGCTGCAGAAACCTTGGCTGTGCTCTGAACAGGACAATAAATATACATTGCTTCAAAGGTACTCATTTGTGAACAAAATCAAGTGGAGAAACCCCTTTGAACTATTGGGAATTCCTTGTGCGATTCGTGTGCGCCAGAGCTGGAATCGCTCCCTGATCCGATCGGGAAAACGCGTATGCGGCTCCGCTCCAGGATCTGGGTGAAAATCGCTTGGATGGAAACACTTCGTATAAAGACAATGATATGCAATTTTTGACGTAACCGTGTCTGCACGGGCGCCTGACTTCAGCCGTGTAAATGGAAACATAGCTTTACAGACCCTGCGGAATCGCATCAAAAATAGTCAGGCAGTGTGGATCAATCCATTGTGAGGCTGAGTAGGGTGACATCTTTCGAAACATTGAAACACATTGTTCTGCATTAATGATTTGCACAAGTGCATTCAATACATATTATTTATTTTATTTTAAATTACATTCTTAGGTTTACCAAGATATACAGTGGCGCTTGAAAGTTTGTGAACCCTTTAAAATTTTCTATATTTCTGCATAAATATGACCTAAAACATCATCAGATTTTCACTCAAGTCCTTAAAGTAGATAAAAAAAACCTAGTTAAACAAATGAGACAAAAATATTATACTTGGTCATTTATTTATTGAGGAAAATGATCCAATATTACATATCTGTGAGGGGCAAAAGTATGTGAACCTCTAGGATTAGGGATTAATTTGAAGGTGAAATTTGAGTCAGGTGTTTTCAATCAATGGGATGACAATCAGGTGTGAGTGGGCACCCTGTTTTATTTAAAGATCAGGGATTTATCAAAGTCTGATCTTCACAACACATGTTCGTGGAAGTGTATCATGGCACGAACGAAGGAGATTTCTGAGGACCTCAGAAAAAGCGTTGCTGATCGTCATCAGGCTGGAAAAGGTTACAAAACCATCTCTAAAGAGTTTGGACTCCACCAGTCCACAGTCAGACAGATTGTGTGCAAATGGAGGAAATTCAGGACCATTGTTACCCTCCCCAGGAGTGGTCGACCAACAAAGATCACTCCAAGAGCAAGGCGTGTTACAGTCAGCGAGGTCACAAAGGACCCCAGGGTAACTTCTAAGCAACTGAAGGCCTCTCTCACACTGGCTTATGTTAATGTTCATGAGTCCCCCATCAGTAGAACACTGAACAACAATGGTGTGCATGGCAGGGTTGCAAGGAGAAAGCCACTGCTCTCCAAAAAGAGCATTGCTGCTCGTCTGCAGTTTGCTAAAGATCACTTGAACAAACCAGAGGGCTATCAGAAAAATGTTTTGTGGACAGATGAGACCAAAATTGAACTTTTTGGTTAAAATGAGAAGTGTTATGCTTGGAGAAAGGAAAACACTGCATTCCAGCATAAGAACATTATCCCATCTGTGAAACATGGTGGTGGTAGTATCATGGTTTGGGCCTGTTTTGCTGCATCTCAGCCTGGACAGCTTGCAATCATTGATGGAACAATGAATCCTGAATTATACCTGCGATTTCTAAAGGAAAGTGTCAGGACATCTGTCCATGAACTGAATCTCAAGAGAAGATGGGTCATGGAACAAGACAGCGACCCTAAGCACACAAGTCGTTCTACCAAAGAATGGTTAAAGAAGAATAAAGTTAATGTTTAGGAATGGCCAAGTCAAAGTCCAGACCTTAATCGAATTGAAATGTTGTGGAAGGACCTGAAGCGAGCAGTTCATGTGAGGAAACCCACTAACATCCCAGAGTTGAAGCTGTTCTGTACTGAGGAATGGGCTAAAATTCCTCCAAGCTGATGTAAAGGACTGATCAACAGTTACCGGAAATATTTAGATGCAGTTATTGCTGCACAAGGGGGTCGCACCAGATACTGAAAGCAAAGGTTCACATACTTTTGCCACTCTCAGATATGTTATATACTGGATCATTTTCCTCAATAAATAAATGACCAAGTATAATATTTTTGTCTCATTTGTTTAACTGGGTTCTCATTATCTACTTTTAGGACTTGTGTGAAAATCTGATGATGTTTTAGGTCATATTTATGCAGAAATATAGAAAATTTTAAAGGGTTCACAAACTTTCAAGCACCACTGTATTCAGGGGGGACAACCCGCTTGAAGGGGGAGTCCTGATCCTCCTATCCCTCCGGGAGTTCCGCCTATGGCTGCACTGCTGCGCACATCGAACACTACATGAGGAGAAGCAATAGTGAGTGCTTCCCGTGAACACGCATTGAGTTGACTGATCTGATCCGAAATGCTTCCAATGCATTGAACTCCAACAGGGGAGGCAACTCTGACTGCTTCCCATAAACACGCGTCACCTGCTAGGCCCCTATCCGAGACAAGCGGTCGTTAGTTATGCAACCAGTGGGGAGAAAAACGTATGTGACTGGTTCGTACATATTCAAAATTTTGTGCGTGTTTTTGGCATTTTCACAGAGATGGGGACTCGAGTCACTGTGACTTGGACTCAGGTCGCTCTTTTGATGACTTGTGACTTGACAAAAAATAAAACACTTGAGACTCGACTCGGACTTGGTAGTTTAAGGCTCGGGACTTGAGACACGATGACTTGAATGACTTGAGTGTTACTCCGATCATGTTTTCAGTTTGAATATAAAACTAGAAAAACACTCAGAGAGCGCAGACCTCTGCCAGGGGGAAGCAAAACCCAAGAGCACGGCGACTGGAACTCCGGCCCATTGGAAAGACTTGAAATCTTAGACTTTGGCGTATATCTCAGCAGTACTTTGGCCTAGATATGCCAAAATTTAATCAGCTGTTCCTTGACTTAATACCCACCTTCTGTGAAAATTTCATCAAAATCGGTTTATAACTTTTTGAGTTATTTTGGAAACCAACAAACAAACAAACCCAGGCAAAAACATAACCTCCTTGGCGGAGGTAATTAATAAATTAATTTTAAAAAATCGATTACCCGGTAGTAGCGCAGGCCGAGAATGGCGTTGTAATGATTGGATCATAACCCTGTCAATCAGTCATGCCCTATCTACAAACCTTACGTGTTTATTGGAGAAACACGCCCTCATATCAGAAATAGACATTAACCATTGACTGTATAAAACCGGCATCAACATGTCAGCGGGGGGGGTACCGAAAGTCATCGTCTTCGGCTTTTTTTTGGTATTACCATTTTGACGGCAAAAGATGAACAACACAGTGCAAGGCATGCGGCTTAAACATCTCGGACAGCCAGACGACAACTTCAAACTTTATTCGTCATTTGCAGAGCCATTCTGCCCGGTAAGTGCTTGTCAGTTTGCTAATATACTGAGTACAAATGAAAACGCACCACTTGAAAAAAGTCAATATTTAAGTTCAAATGAACTTCAATATAATTTTTATATAACAACAACACTACAGTGACGTCACCCGACAAGCCAGGTGCAAGAAATGCGAGAATTTCAAGTTGACTGTAACGCTAGGCAACTTTTTGCAAAAACGCAACATCTTGCACGCACACCACGGGAAAAATGAATTTCACTCTGAATTTGTGCACACATTGCCTTTAAAAGCATGTGAATCCGAATAAAATTTCACTTCTTCACTGACACTTGTGAAACGTCGACACTATGCCACGACTTACAGCCCCTGAACGGGAATGTGCCATAGGCATGCTTCAAATTGGCGCCAGCACCAGGGAAATTGCCAGACGACTACACTGCGCACACACAACGATTGCAAGACTCCATCAAAGGTTTCTGCAAACGGGGAGCACTCGGGACCGTCCTCGACCGGGTCAACAACGTGTGACAACGGCACGTCAGGACCGTCAGATCGCGCGGGATCATGTCCGAGACGGAACACTACCAGCGACAAGAACGGCTGCTCAAGTCCAAGAATGACGTGGATTCATTCACCCCAACACCGTACGGAACCGTCTGCGAGCTGCAGGCCTGCGTGCACGACGTCCTTATTTCGGCCCCATATTGACGGATCGTCACCAAAACCAGCGTCTACAGTGGGCAAACAGGCACCAGAATTGGCGACAATGGCACGGTGTCATCTTTTCTGACGAGTCACGATTTCACTTAAGGAACGCAGATGGCCGTATACGTGTTTGGCGGAGACATGGTGAACGTTATAACGCCGATTGTGTTGTTCAAACGGACCATTGGGGTGGTGGCAGCGTTGTGGTGTGGGGTGGAATAAGCTACCGTCACAGAACCCCTCTCCATATCTGCAGAGGAAGGGTAAACGGCGTCTACTACCGGGACCAGGTGCTGCAGAACCATGTTGTGCCGTTCTTCAACCAACACCATGATGTCCACACGTTCCAACAGGACAACGCTAGGGCACACACTGCAAGGGTGTCCATGCAGTACCTTGCACAGCAGAACATCCCAGTGCTTCAGTGGCCAGCTCTGTCACCCGACCTCTCCCCTATCGAGCACTTATGGGATGAAATTGGATGACGTCTTTCACATCGACGCCAGATGGACAACATCCGAGAACTTGAGGTTGCCCTTGTTCAGGAGTGGAATGCTATCCCTCAGAACACTATCCAGAGACTGATCAACTCCATGCGACGACGATGCACCGCATGTGTCAATGCAAATGGCGGTCACACCCGTTATTGACTTTCCTGTTTGACCCCTACACCAGTTAAACCTCTCTCGCACATTAACATTAACATGAATGAAATTGAATGATGTTTACATGTCTTCTTAAATCATTCATTATCCCAAATGCATCATACCTATATACTTCACATATCAATCCGTGGAGCTATTCCTGATTTCGTGAGTGGTGCGTTTTCATTTGTACTCAGTATAATATCCTGTTAGCCTAGAATGCAGGTGTAACGCTAACCTCACACGCTGGTGTGTCGAAGAAAAGCGAGAATAATAGCTCTTGCTACCGAAGCCAGCCTGACTAGCGTAATCCATATGAAAAAATAAGTAAATTATATACAGCCAACAAACCCAATAAAACGTCATTTTTGCTCATCTCGTTTAATAGCGGAATGGCATTACATGGGCTAATCGGCAATTAAGCTTCACATTGCGGGTCATTCACTGGGCATGTTTGGCATTTTTCGCACAATTTTAATTGTTTTAGTGCTGGCGCATTAAAACCGTTAGCTAAGTGGCTGAGTTGAGTGAATGCAGTTTATGTTCACGCAGCTTTGAAATTTGTAAATTGCGATTTGAGCCATTATATATGAATTCCCTTTATCCAGTGTATTTCTTCAGTAATTTAGTTTTTTGTGTGTATGTGTGTGCGTGTGTGTGTGTGTGTTCAGAATAGGCTATGTTGGGATTGCGTTCTCATTCGCCATATTTGAGGAAGGATCACACAAAAATAATTCCGTTTCAATTCCTTTATTGTTTTCTTCGCTGCCCCCGGCAAGACATCAGGAGCTCTAGCGAAAAAGAAAAGAAAAATGTGCGCGCAAAAGTGTGCGGCACGTTTTCTCGTAAACTTGAGGTAAAGACGCACCAAGTGCAATTTACGACTCAACACCAATACGACTGCTGAAAATGAACAAGCCACAAACCCACACTAGATGGGAGCACACATCAAACAAAACAACAATGACAATTCATCCTCAAAGTCCGATGAGATCACATGACTTAACAGGCTATATACTTCATAGGCGGATAGGCGGGGCTGGTGGCGCCCCTCATGTCTGCAGACTCACTTTTCGAAGACAGCCTTTTTTGCACATTACACACAGGGCTTAAAGCTCGAAAAATTGCCATGCTGGAAAAATGAAATTACCGGGGGGTAGTCCAAAAAAAAAAAAGAAAAAGAGTTGCATCCAAACGCACTTTGTGATGGTCAGAGGTGTACAGTAACGAACAGTAGCCTACTTAAGTAGGTTTTTTTTTTCTAGGATTTGTACTTTACTTGAGTTTTGACTTCCCTGTTACTCGTTACAAATTAAGATATGAATGTAATTCATCATAAAGATGATTTGGATTTGGCGCGTTCATGAACAACGGTGCTCGGCAGGTTGTCTGTAAAAATGTTAATGCCAGCGGACACGAAGCTGCAAATTTATGCACGCAGTTACAATATTCTATTACTAGATGGCACACCAGGATCAGTTATTGATATTCACAAGCAAGTCAAGCTGAAACACAGCTAATTTAAATGCGGGATTTCTACTTTTAATAAAGCAATTACATAGTGATATTGACACTTTTAGTTAAATTAATCCTCTGAGTATTTATTGCACTACGGTTTAAATGCTATATTTTAACATGGGACAACTAGGCCTCTTCAATACTAATTATTTCTTTCGCTGAATGTACAAAACCCAAAACCAGTGAAGTTGGCACGTTATGTAAATCGTAGATAAAAACAGAATACAATGATTTTCAAATCCTTTTCTATTTATATTCAATTGAATACACTGCAAAGACAAGATGTTTAATGTTCAAACTGAGAAACTTTATTTTTTTTTTGCAAATAATCATTAATTTAGAATTTAAAGGCAGCAACACATTGCAAAAAAGTTGGCACAGGGGCCTTTTTACCACTGTGTTACATCGCCTTTCCTTTTAACGACACTCAGTAAACGTTTGGGAACTGAGGAGACCAATTTTTGAAGCTTTTCAGGTGGAATTCTTTCCCATTCTTGCTTGATGTACAGGTTAAGTTATTCAACAGTCCGGGGTCTCTGTTGTCATATTTTACACTTCATAATGGCCCACACATTTTCAATGGGAGACAGGTCTGGACTACAGGTAGGCCAGTCTAGTACCAGCACTCTTTTACTATGGAGCCATGCTGTTGTAACACATGCAGAATGTGGCTTGGCATTGTCTTGCTGAAATAAGCAGGGGCGTCCATGAAAAAGACGTTGCTTGGATGGCAACATATGTTGCTCCAATACCTGTATGTACCTTTCAGCATTAATGGTGCCTTCACATATGTGTAAGTTGCCCATGCCTTGGGCACTAATACACCCCCATACCATCACAGATGCTGGCTTTTGAACTTTGCGCCTATAACAGTCCGGATGCTTCTTTTCCTCTTTGGTCCGGAGGACACAACGTCCACTGTTTCCAAAAACAATTTGAAATGTGGACTCGTCAGATCACAGAACACTTTTCCACTTTGCATCAGTCCATCTTAGATGAGCATGGGCCCAGCGAAGCCGGCGGCGTTTCTGGGTGCTGTTGATAAATTGCTTCCGCTTTGCATTGTAGAGTTTTAACTAGCACTTGCAGATGTAGCGACGAACTGTAGTTACTGATAGTGGTTTTCTGAAGTGTTCCTGAGCCCATGTGGTGATGTTCTTTACACACTGATGTCGGTTTTTGATGCAGTACTGCCTGAGGGATTGAAGGTCACGAGCATTCAATGTTGGTTTTCAACCTTGTCGATTACGTGCAGTGATTTCTCCAGATTCTCTGAACCTTTTGACGATATTACGGACCGTAGATGATGAAATCCCTAAATTTCTTGCAATAGCTCGTTGAGGAATGTCGTTTTTAAACTGTTCGACAATCAGCTCACGCATTTGTTCACTAAGTGGTGACCCTCGCCCCATCCTTGTTTGTAAATGACTGAGCATTTCAGGGAAGCTGCTTTTATACCCAATCATGGCACCCACCTGTTCCCAATTAGCCGGTTCACCTGTGGGATGTTCCAAATAAGTGTTTGATGAGCATTCCTCAACTCTGTCTTTTTTGCCACTTGTGCCAGCTTTTTTGAAACATGTTGCAGGCATCAAATTCCAAATGAGCTAATATTTGCAAAAAATGACGAAGTTTACCTGTTCGAACATTAAGTAACTTGTCTTTGCAGTGTATTCAATTGAATATAAGTTGAAAAGGATTTGCAAATCATTGAATTCTGTTTTTATTTACGAGCTACACAACGTGCCGACTTCACTGGTTTTGGGTTTTGTATAAAATAGCAAGTGACTACTCAACTCTGACAACTGTACACTGTTTATTGTATGCAGTCCTAAATGGATTAACTATAAGACAAGCTATAACGTTTTTTTAAGAAGTGAGAACAGCGCTATATCTTAGTTACATTTGTGCCAGTGCAACTGGATCTTAAACTTGATTATGACAAAGTGATCGATATGTACGCCCCTAGATACCCCCAAAGAATGCTCTTCATCAACCCATTAATTGAGAATTAAACATTTACAGAAGATGATTTTGTCGCTCTGCATGCCTACTGAATATGATTAATGTGCAAGTAGGAAATTCACTTCAAGGTAGGGCTGGGCGATATGGACAAAATCTAATATCTCGATATCGGTGACCAAATACCTCGATATCGATATTTTGCCGATATCATCGGGACAAATGTTGGTGCTTTTGCAAAATATGTACACAATAATATTTTCTATAACCATTTATAAGTAATGTTGACATAACGATGAAACAGGTGCAGGCAACAGCTTGCAAGTGCAGAAAAATGCAAGCCATTACTGTAATTCAGCTTTTAAAACCAGAAAAGTCAACACTTATTTCATATCACGATATTACGATAGTCAAAATCCGTGACGATATTTTACTTCGAATCACGATATCGATATAATATCGATATATCGCCCAGCCCTACTTCAAAGTGAACTAAATACCATTCTCCATGAAAGAAAACAACTTTAATGTTGTATTTTAAATTTGTAATCCATGATTTATCCTGATGGATGCTTTGATCATTTTCAGTTTGTCCGTTTCTGTCGGAATAGGACCGAAGTCTCTTTGTTTTGATTGCCTTTGCAGAGTATAAACTTACACCTAAAATAGAGAAAATAGTTTGTGAAAAAAAGCTTTTTTTCAACTAACTATAAGACCTTGAATTTTGTTCCCAGATGCCAGGAAAATGCGTATTTGGCACTTTAATTCTCAAATTTCAGGCTTTGCGCCTTCGGCGCTCGTATGGGGGCTGTGCACCTTTCCAAAATTCCTGGATCCGCCCCGGGAATATTGTTCGAATCAAGTGAACTGGTTTATTCTGTATTACAGTTTCAAAGGAAAAACAAAGCATCCCTTACAATATTCTGCTGGAATGGTCTGTAACATCAGCAGTTTTCTTTAAGTACAAATTAAAAACCCAACAAATTAAATCAGTTGATAGCAACAGTGAAAACAAAAATTACTCCGATTGCAACCAAATCTTCACTGAATGTTATTTCCACTTTGTGTCGATTTGAGAGACACGGTCAGAGTCCATAAGAATTTACGACTTACTGATTGTAATAGTTTACAGTTAAATGATATTGGGACTTAACTTCTCTTGTTTACAAATGAGATGAACCAGGTTTGTCAAATAAATCAAAAACTACGAAGTGGAAAGTGTTATGATACGATAAAATACAAGGATCAGCCAATTGTGCAGTCAGACTTTAACCTCGCAAGTGAAACAGGAGAATCGGTAAGCGGAGCACGAGTAGAAGGCTCTGAACAGAGTTTAAAATTGTTGAATCTTTGCTGGGAATCTTTTTCTAAGAACAATAAGCTGTTACTTGTTTTTCTGTGGACTGAATATTAAAAATAGAAGTGTTTCGAGTTCTTAGTGATATAGATGAAACACATACAGTGAGTTTCTAATGCTCTATAATACTTTTGTATGCTTATTCTTTCAGATTCTTATGTTTGCCTTTTTCTTGTTATTTGCAAGCAACTAAAATATTTCAAATACTGTTGGCAGAAGTGAGGCAGAACTGATCTTGATTAGATTGAAAGCCATCAATAAACAATTTTATGAATTTATTTCTGTTTTGTTTGATTCCATGATGAATTTTAATGAATATCAGTAATTAGAATGCAAATCCAAATTACTGTCATTTTTTAAACAGATTGGACAAATTGGCCAATGATGTTTAGATTACTGACAATTACTTATACCTTGTCTTTTCACTTTATTAAGATCAGATTCTGCGGGTAAAATTGCAATAATAATGTGACTTGACCTTTTACAGGACTTGACTTGACTTGGTTGCCATAACCTGTGACTTGACTTGCCCCTGACAAAATGACTTGGGACTTACTTGAGACTTGAAGGTTAAGACTTGAGACTTGCACATGTGTGACTTGGTCCCATCTCTGCATTTTCATAAGTAAAAGCGTACATTTGTGCTTAAATCAGGAACACTGTATTGTATAGTTTTTTAGGTTGTCTGGGTGCATGTTGTGTCGAATATTGTGTCGTGTTTCTGTGGATTTTCTGTAGTTTTGTGGATGTTTCTAGGTGCATGTTAGGTCGTTGTGCTTGTGTATACTGATTGTGGAGTTGTGTCTGAGTGTATATTGTATAGAATATAGGATTGTGTTTGTGTATATATTGAATTGCTTCAGTGGGGTTGTGTGTGTGGATGTCGATTGTGTAGTAATTCTGTGGCTTTTTGCAGGGGTGGGCCAGTCCCAAAACATCTGAAACTCCAACTGGTCAAAGAGGAGCCTGAAGGTACAGTGACCTCACCAATCAATACAAAAAACTGTGCCTATCCCTATGTCAGTCACATTGAACTCCAACCCTCCTGGTGCTCTCTCCTTTGTACAGAGAGTTCTATCTTGAGATAAAGATGGTACACCCAGTGTTTCCCCTACATTCATTTCGAGCGCCACTGTTAAAATTTCACATGATCATTAATATCAATGCGCTACAAAGGATGCTTACTAGCACTGTGTGAACGCAACAACACACAACGTATTTTGGACTTGTTCTGAGTCATCAACGAGCGCATCAAATCCTATCGGACCCTCTCAGGACATCAACGTATCAGGTAACGTTCAAGCTTATACACAGTCTATATCGCCAGTAGCGCAGGTAACATAACGTGAACGTACCAGCGTAGCTCCTTAGGGCAGTTGTCGGGAAGAGAAAGTGACGGTGATAGCGAACGGAGCAGCAGCGATTCAGAAAGATTCAGTCAGTTAATAAATGCTTCAGCGACTCAAGCCAACAGTCTTATGTCATATTAGCAGTGGCGTGCTGTCAGATGTCAGGAAGGCCTTCAGTGATCACTCTTTCCCGCATAGGCTAATTGCTATTAAACTGTTTACGATCAGGTTTGCCTGATTAACAATCAAACAGTTTATGAACTGAACAGCCACCACCAATGCATGACACGTAAAGATTAAGGAATGCTAATGACAAAGCGATTACCTATTGGCTATGTTGATATAATTGATGTGAATCCGCAAAGATGGCAATCTGCAAAAAATCTGAAACTTTCGCTGACTTCGCGGCAGTTATTTTTGTTATCACTCAGCTGAGCATCGTACCCAGCAACACACTTTAGCTGTCACTTCAGACTATAGAACGGATTCTCATGGCTTATTGCTCAATGAGCCTCGCGAACTAATTCGCGCAAATCCAGAAATTGTAAAGACATAGGCGATTGATATTTTCCGTTGTCATTGATGTGCAGAAGTAAACGCCGTATATTTTCGTCGTACAATGTATAACAAGGCTTTCAAAAATAAGTTAGATTCTCATCGGTTCCACCAATCAGTATGAGCAACTGTTTCTAATCGGGGAGGTAAACTGCGAGAGGTGTCTGTCGTTAAGAAGTGAAAGGTGAGGTTATCGCTGGCCCTGTGTTTCTGCTGACGGACCGTCACTGCATATTAGCTGTATTTATACAGTTTAATCTGTTTATACCACCATATTTATACTGATAATTCTGTTTATACTACTACACTTGCCATATTTATACTGTTTATATCTTTGCCACTGTCTTTTCTTTGAGGTATTTTAGCTTGTATATATTTATTTTTCTACATGTTGATAGCCTAGTTAAATGATATTTCAATTTTCAGATGAGTCTGTTAAACTGGGTGGTTCGGAAGAAAAATAAGGATGGTGACCATGGAGGAGCTGACGTTAGTAAATTATGGATGCAAACTAGTGTTTTGCACCATGCACATACACAGTTGAAGCAGAGCAACGTAATGAAGTTCGACTTTCCTACACTGTTATAAACTGACTCAATTTGACAGATAAATTAATGCATTGTCTCCTTGCTCTCTTAACTGTAAGTGGAGTCCTGCGCGCTATTTACTGTGGTTTACACATAATATGGATGTAACTCTGTTGTAAATTAATCGTAAAATTACAGTTAAAATAACTGACAAAAATGTGCAACTTTATAACGGTTCGTTTGCGGAAACTGAAAATGGCGCGGTTAGTTTTTTAGTTTTTTTCGTTATCGTCACTGACCCCAGGTGAAGCATCACGCAGTAGCCCATCATCCTTTAATCCATTGTGTCAGGGCAAAGACAGACTAAATGAAGTAGGTATGTGCACTTAGAATGAAGTTGTTCCGATCTTTATACACAAAGCAAACGTATAAATTCAATTCATACATGTAAACAACGGATATAATCTGTTATGCGCATATAGTGGATATTATCTGTTTTATGCGTACAACAGATTTTGTTCATTTTATGCATATAGCGGATTCCGCTTATAACGAACAAAATCAGCTGGTCCAATTGAATCTGTTGTACGCGAGTTTTACTGTATGGGTATATAATTATTATGTTTTATAAAGACGTAGGTCATCGTTTGTTGTGTTGCGGAGAGATTAGCAGTATGAGGGAATGATTTTTTATTTTTTTGGGAGCGACATTCCCTACAGGCCTCGCTAAATCTCTTCAGCTCGTAACAAAGTGACTGACAAGCTAGTTTGGAAATTACTGATGGTAACAGCCTTTCTATCTATTGTAAGGTTAAGCCTGATCATAAACTAAGTATAATTCTTTATTGATGCGGTTTGCTAGTTAGCAGACACTCGGGAATCTGTCTAGTTAGCTTGCTGTGGCGCACTCTGACCAGTTGTGAATGTCAGTGAATGAGTTGACGTTAAATTAATACTGTCGGTCTAGCTGTGACTAGGCCTTCTCTTTTGTTGATAGGGTAAGCTGTTCTTCAATGTAAGGTTAAAATGTAGATTAGGCCTACAACATTAACGATGTAGGTATTCCACCTGCTACCTTGTTGATGAACGTTTTCCAAATAAAAAGATCGCAAGTCATATCCTAATAGTAGGTTAATAAACACAAATCCGATTGTAAGATGAGTGTCAAACTGGTTAAACAGAAAGGCGAACGGTGACCACGGAGGAGCTAAGGTTAGTGAAGGAAATTAGGGCAGGCAACGTCAAATTGGCTTTTATTAAATTTCTGTGTTAAGCCACCCCATTATGCTAGTGTCTTTTGTGACAAAGAAAAGTTTGAAATCAATACAAAAATGGTACTTAGTGACTAGTTCAAGTTCAATTATGGTCATGCTTTATAATCAGTAACTAGTGTCAGCAAATAACTTGAATCTGTAAATTGTAATTTGCCCCGAAAACTCATCAGAAGTCCCCATTTAAAGTGCAATTTTTCAACATTTTCTTTTGGGCGAGAATTCCCCCAGACACACACACCCCCCCCCCGTCACTAGGTTACCGACACATAGTACCGCTGCTACAAAATATTCTAGGGGAAACACTGAGTACACCTTCGTTCAGTACAATAGTTCTATGTATCTGGACATAGTAAAAATCAGCTGGTCCTTGTCAGGTCCTAAAATTCGGTAAATCTAACCTTAACAGTGAAACAAAACATGACACATTCCACAATGTCATTACTTATTTACCAGAATTCAGCAAAAATGCAGGAGTCCTCTGTGAAAAATTTAATACAAGCCATGATTCAGTAGCTTGTAGAACCACCTTAAGCAGCAGTAACTTGAGGTGATAGTTTTCGTCATGATTGTTTCAGTCTCTCAGGTCGTAGTGGAGGAATTTTGTGTCATGGTTTTAGCGTGTGTTTTTCGCCACGCCTATCGCTGGAGTGTCTGTTTCTTGCACTTCGGCCGGAGAAAATCTGTAATCACATTTCCAAGTGATTTGTTATATTCCCTTCATTGTTAGGAATTGCTTCTTTTAGAAATTTTCTCTTTTCTCGTTGTTTATTCTCTCTTGCACTGCTTCCGTGTGGTGGACTTTTATTCGTCCTTGGAATCGCGAGCTTTTACCGGAGGCGTGTACCTCTTTTGTGTTTGTCTCTTATCTGGGCGGCTCTAAGTTCTCTCTATCACTGGTTGCGGCACCTGGCATCCAATCACATTTTGGCCCTCTGTTTTTTTTACAACATTGCTTCAGTTCATTGATTTTTGAGGGCATTTGTTTCTGCTCAACTCTCTATAGGTCCCGCCACAGCACTCCAATCAGCAGTTGCAATACCTTGATTTTTTTTTTTCTTTTCAAGCCATTCACTTGTAGATTTGCAGGTGTGTATGGGATCATTGTACTGTTGCTTGACTCAGTTGCAGCCAAGCTTTAGCTGTCATACAGGTGGCTGCACATTTGACTCTAGAATACTTTGGTTCACAGAGGAGTTAATGGTCGACTCTGACATCAGGGTGCCCAGGTCCTGTGGCTGCAAAACAAGCCCATATCATCACCCCTCCACCACCATGCTTGACAGTTGGTATGAGGTGTTTGTATTGATACACCATGTTTGGTCTGCGCCAGATGAACGTGGCATTGTGCATTATGGCAAGACAACTCCACTGTGGTCTCGTCTATCCAAAGGATAACATTCCTGACGGCTTGTGGTTTATAAAGATGCAACTCTGCAAATATTAGTTGTGCTGCCATGTTCTTCAGAGAGAAGAGGCTCTCTTTTGGCAACCCTTCCGAACAAGTATTTTTCGAATTGTACCGTCGTGAACTTAAGCATTTAACATGCAAACTGAGGCCTATAAAGTCAGAGATGTAGTTATTGGTGTCTGTACAATTTCTCTGAGCATTACATGGTTTGACCACGTGGTAAATTTGCTGAAACTTCCACTTCTGGGAAGATTGGTAAATTTCGTGAATGTTTTTCATTCCTCACTGTAGAATAATTGTTTGGAAATGGCTAGATAACCCCTCCAAGGGCAGCAACGATTGCTTTTGTCAGGTAATTGCTGATGTCTTTCCCCCTTCGCATTGTGTTAACAGGCACCTAAATGCTCCAGACCAGCAAAGTGCCAAAACCTCTGCTGTTGTAGAGGTAGTCACACTTATGATCAATTAATCAAATGAATTTGATGAGCAGCACCTGGCTGCCAATTAACTTCTTAATTCCTATGGAAGCAGTAAGATTGTACTTAGTTTTTCACACATGATCTCTGCATTTTGGCTGAATTATGGTTTAATTTATAATGGCATGCTAGAATCTGTATTGTGCTGTTTTACACCTGAGGTTAGATTTACATAATTTTAGGAATTGATTAGGACCAGCTGATTTTTTTTATTATGTTCTGACTCATAAAACCATAGAACTGAAAGATGGTACACTTTCTTTTTCTCATGACTGTATAATACTAATTAGTACAAAGCACGCTAACCCAACCCTGTGTGTACTCCTCCCAGTATTAACAATTAGTACACAGAGCACAAACCCCACCCTGTCTCTTCCCCGTCTTGTATTACCACTTAGTACACAGGACACTAACCCCTCCCTGTGTCTACTCCTTCTTATATTACCAATTAGTACATGGAATGTTAACCTATCCCTGTGTGTACTCCTCCATATATTTATGATCAGCACTCAAAAGACCAGCTTCTCCTTATGTCTACTTCTTCGAACTGGGCTCCAAAATGACTGGCTCTCCTGACTGGCAATGCGCATACTTTAAAGTAAAAAATATATATATTTATGCGCAATTCCATGTTATGGAAGTTAAGAGGCCAAAATTATTTTTCAGAAATTGGGGAAAACTGTGCCTGAAATGGACAGGGTAGATTTGTAGAACATCAATTGATTTGATTGGGATGATGCGGTGAAGGTAGCTATGGTGCATTGAAGAGGACATGCTTTTTCATGTTTTTTTTCCACCATAAAAACATGAATGAATTGGCCTCACTTTATGTCCGGTGTGTAAATGTGTTTCTTATCCAGTACTTTAGTTTTGTAATACCAGTGTCCACAGTAACAAGGTGACAACAGCAGAAAATGGCTTGTTTAAAGCATTCGGTTCAAAATTCCTCTCAAATAAACTACTTTCAAAAGCGTGGGCACCGTTTCTAGTTCATTTGTGGTAAAGTATTATTTTATTAAATCATTTATCAGTCTTTCATCATATAGAATGTTCTGGATTTCTGCTGCAAGGTAACCAGCGAGATTTGTTTAGTTCTCTCTTGTGATCATTCAGCTCGTAGTGGATCACTTGTGTTGTTATACCCGTCGCCTGTGTAGGACAGCATGAGCGAAAGCATTCAAGTAAATGTGCGTTCACTGGGGAATGGTCTTATAATGTCGCCATGACATTAAATGATTACATGATAACTTATTCTTGGTTCCAGTTAAATTTGCTTATTGTAGCCCCCGGACGAAGTTATATAATCTCTCCCATTATGCGGTGCTAGCATTGCTCACCAATTCATGTTTGTATGAGATTCAAGGTCAATTGAGTTGCTAGCTCGCTAAAAACACTACACATTATCCGCTAACCGTTCAAGACACAGTTACGAACCGTATCTCTTGAATAAATTAACAATGCTTGAAAACTGATTAGGCCTACTGTTACCACGAGCTGGTGGTTTGCTTTTCGCCTGACAGCTAACCAGCTAGCGTCATGTTAGCAGAGTGATTGACCTACCCTGACACTTCTATATTAGCAAACGTCAACCCTTCCAAACAATGCCAACAGGCACCCTAACCGGCACTAGCGACTGGCTATTGCTAACGTTGTTAGCCTTTTGTTGGCCGGCCTTAAAATAGGCCTTTAAAGTTTGAACAGTATCAATAGCTTAAACAGTGTAGGAGGATTAGTGGGCCAAATTTTGGCGGAAGAAGAAGAAGTAAGAGAATAGAATTTGCTGCTTTGCTTGAAGCAAGCACACAATAAGGAAAAATTGCCACTGCTCTTGGTAGCCAGTTTTTTTTTGATGATGAGGATTCATTACTGCAAGTGTTTTTTTTTATTCTGCTGTATTTGATTAATTGCTCTGCTCTACTAATGGGTCACTGTCGTTGATATATTTATAACAATATGTTCCTTATTGGCTTTGTCCTATGAAAAGCCAAGTTTAAAGATACTTGGAAAAGGCAATAATTATTGTATTATAATTAGCTCTTCAAAATGTTTAAATGTTTTATTTGAATAAATTCAAATATAATTGCACCTTGTTTATTTACAACCCTAATTCCAAAATAGTTGGGAGGAAGTGTAAATGGTGAATAAAATCAAAATGCAATGACTTTAAGATCATATGAGCCAATATGTTGTTTACAATAGAACATGGATAACATTTCAAATGTTGAAACTGAGACATTTTACATTTTTATCGACAATATTAGCTTATTTCAAATTTTCTGGCTGTCTCATAAAAGTGGGGGGCACAGACAAAAAAGGGCTGAAAAAGCAATATACACTGCCCGGCCAAAAAAAAAGTCACCGTTTGGAAATTAATGAACAAATTCTAGAATTGGATCATTATTGCGGTTACTAATATGTTTCAGCTGGCAATAATCATTTTTCCCCTGACTGATGAAGCGCATCGCTACTCATTTCTCAAAAAATCATGTCGGAAGACACATCCCTTGCTGGTGGAAAAGATGTTACAGTATTTCAGAACAGGCAACTTATTGGCCTGTATTTAGCAAAGAAACTCATGAATGCAAAAACAAGTATGAGGAATCATTTTCACAAACATATTTGCCACCACAAAGTCCTGATCTTAGACACGTTATTGAGATGTGCTCAAGAAAGACCGAGGTGGTTCAACCATTATGTCGAGAGGACAAGATCTCGGCCAAAAATTATGGCATGTATGATCGAAAATAAATGTTCTGGCATTGCATATAGTTGTCAAAAACAATGACAAAATGAATTTGCACTGTAATCAAAGCTACAGGGGTTCCAACTAAATATTTGAGTGTGCGACCTTTTTTTTGGCCGGGCAGTGTATAAGAGAATCAGCTGAAAGAAAATTCAGCAAGTAATTAAGTTTATTGGCATCAGTGCGTAACATGATTGGCTATAAAAGGGATACCTTAGAGAGGCTGAAGTAAAGATGGCTAGAGGCTCTTCAACCTGTGAAGGCTTGTGTAAAAAAAATTGTGGAATACTTTTAAAAGATTGTTCCCTCAACATCAAATTGCAGAGGCTTTGAAGGTCTCATCATCGACAGTGCGCATAACATCATCAAAAGATTCAGAGAAACTGGAAAAATTTCTGTGCATAAGAAGACCTTTACTGGATGCCCGTGATCTTCGGGCCTTCAGACGCTACTGCTTCACTCACTGACATGATTCTGTCATTGACATTGACTAAATTGGCACAGGAATAATTAAACAAACCACTGTCTGTAAACAGAGTCCGCCGTGCTGTCCAAATATGCCACCTATCATGCAGAAAGGAAGCCATTGTTGAGCATGATCCAGAGGTGCCGCCATGTTCTGTGGGCCAAAGTGGACTGTAGCAATGTGGCAAAGTATCCTGTGGTCAGACGAGTCCAAATTTGACATTCTTGTTGGAAATCATGGGCGTCGTGTCCTCCAGGCTAAAGAGGAGAAAGACCCTTCCTGTTATCAGCGTTCAGTTTAAAAGCCAGCTTCTCTGATGGTATGGGGATGCATTAGTGCATATGGTGTGGGACACTTGAATGTTTTTAAAAGCACCATGAATGCCGAAAGGTATAAAAAGGTTTTAGAGCAACATATGCTCCCCTCCTGACGACATCTATTCCAGGGAAGGCCTTGCGTATTTCAGCAGGACAGTACAAAACCACATACTGCAGCTATTACAACAGCATGGCTTTAGTAGACGAGTCTGTGCTGAACTGGCCTGCCTGCAGTCCTGATCTTTCAGCGATTGTGAACATTTGGCGCATAATTAAACGAAACGTCCCTCAAAGGAGACCCAAAACTCTCCAGCCGCTGGAAGCCTGCATTAAACAAGAATGTGATCAAATTTTAATGGCTAAACCCAAAAAAATTGTCTCCTCAATGTCCAGACGCCTCCACTCTGTGTTGAAAAGAAGAGGGAATGGTACACCATGGTAAACAGGCCCCTGTCCCCACTTTTTTTAGACCTGTAGCAGCCATCAAATTTGAAATGAGCTCATTTTGTGGATAAAATTGTAAAATTTCTGTTTCAACACTTGCTATGTTTTCTCTGTTCTATTGTGAATAACATACTGGCTGGTGTGATTTGAAAGTCATTGATTTTGATTTTATTCACAATATACACTTTGTCCCAACTATTTCGGAATTGGGGTTGTATTTTAAATAAAAAAAAACATAATGTGCAAACCTTTAGTTAAAGATAGAGCAGTTTAGTGTGCTTTCTGGGGGATGGGTGGGCCGTGGTGCGCTCCCCCACCTCAAAACTTTGGCACTACAACAGTGTGTCTGTGTCTGTGTGAGTGTAATGTAAACCTTTCTCTGTGCAGGAGTGACTCTGCAGCAGGCTCTACATGAGTCAGTGTTCTCCCCCTGTATGGACAGTCCCCTCCCGCTGCAGCGTATTCTGCTGTGCTGGGATAAACACTGCAGACTGCTGCCCGAGGTGTTGGGTATCACTGCAAGGAGAGTCTCTCAGTGGAGCCCTGACGAGGTGCTGCGGCTACAGACATTACTCACACATGCTACACACGCACACTCATTACTCACATGCACACTACATGCACACTCATTACTCACGTATGCACACACACTCATTACTCACACATTCACACTACATGCACACTCATTACTCACATATGCACAAACACTCATTACTCACACGTGCATACTACATGTAAACTCATTACTCAGATATGCACACACGCATACTACACACACATGCACGCGCGCTTTACTCACATACATAAATACACACACTCTCACACACACTAGGGCTGTCACTTTTTTTTCGAAATTGGAACATTCATTCAAACCTGAAGGTGAGAGTTCATATTCAAACTGAAATGAGACATTCAAAGTCAAAATACACCCTCTATCAGTGCATCATGCAGTCTGAAGTAGTTTGACATTCGACCCAGAAGAGGGCGCCCTCAGAGAAACTTGTCCGTTGCATACCCTCTTGACCTCCATAAAGACTCTGTTTGGGATTTTACTTTGGAGAGCGTTAGCAAGCGGAGCAACGAGCGGACAATTACAACACCAAAACATCTTGGAAGCGCTGTGTGGAAGTATTTTGGATTTTACTGTGTTGATGGTAAAATAACAAAGTTAGAGCCGTGTGTCGTTATTCGCCGTAGTCCACAATTATTCAATGAATGCTTATTAATGAGATAAATCCTTATGCATTGAAGTTTCAGTTTCACTTGCGTAAATGTGGACGGTCACCGCATGTAACATGGAGAGCGATTATGACTCTGGACTTCTCGTGCTTCTCTTTACTCAGAAATTGGAAACAATGCATGCGTGTCTCATGATCGTTTAAATTGTTTAAATGAAATAAGACCATTTGAAAGTCTTTTTGCAATTCCATTTTTTTCAATCCTTCAGTAAAGACGAGCGTTAGAATTCTCGAGTGACAATTTCCTTGTCACTAGTAGGGAAATTCACCGTAATGCATGTGAAACTCATTAACTGAATGCACAATGACTTAATTTCCGCGAGTGAATTTCTTCAGTTCGCGTTGATAGAATAATTGCTGACTACGGCACAGGAACTTGAATGCCAGAGACTCACACGTGAGACTTGGCTGCAGATACTGTCGTTATGTTGTACTTCTGATCAGTGCGGCTAAATAACAGATAAATATAAATGAATGATGTTTTTTTATTTATTTATTTTTAAACGCTTGTTGAGGGGCTGTTCGGGGGTTCGAATACAATTGAACATCACGTTGTCATATTCTAAATTCGTTCTAAGTTGTTTTTTTTTTTCCAAGGTGACAGCCCTAACGCACACGCATATTACACACACACTCATAAATCACACATACACGCAAACGACACACACTCATTACACACACGCACGCACGCACACTCACACACCACACAGACACTCATTGCTCACACACTCATGTTGCACTCACTTACTTCTCACAGATACTCGCACGCTCATTTCTCACCCACACGCTGACAACACACACTCATTTCTCACACACAAACACACACGCAATGCACACACACTCATTACTGATGCACACACACTCATGCAACACACACACTCGTTACTCACACGTACGCACACACAGAGACACACAGACACACACAACATTTGCTCTTACAGGCACACACAGTATCAGTACACGCACATGCACTCACACACTTGTAGACATGCACTAAAAGCTCACACTCATATGAATATGCACGCACACTAACTGTAAATACACGCTGCTACATATGCAGATACACTACAGTTGTGCTCAAAAGCTTGCATACCCTGGCTGAATTTGTAAAATAGTCAACATTTTTTAAAAAGAACATGATTGGGGAGGCAAAACACATTTCTTTTATTTCTTATTGGATTCATATCCAACTGCAAGTCATGTAGAATGGCACAGTCATCAAATTAAAGATGGCTATCAGGGAAAAAAATGAAATGAACCTTGTTCAAAAATGTACACACCCTTAGTTCTTAATACTGTGTATTGCCCCCTTAGCATCAGTAACTGCGTGCAGTCTTTTGCGATATTTGTCAATGAGGCCCCTAATTCTGTCAGGTGGTATAGCTACCCCTTCTTCCATTCAAAATGCCTCCACTTCCTGCAAATTCTTCGGTCATCTTGCATAAACTTCGCAAATTGGCTTGATGATACTGAGGTCAGGAGACTGTGATGGCCACTCCAGAACCATCAACTCTCTCCTCTGTAACCTGTGGAGGGTCAACTTGGCCTTGTGCTTTGGATCATTTTCATGCAGTAAAGTCTAAGTCCATCCCTTGCACAGCTTTTGTGCTGATGAATTCAAATTGCCTGCCAGTATTTTCTGATGGCATGCTGCATTCATTTTGCCAACAATTTTCACAAGATTCCCTGTGCCTTTGAAGCTCACTCACCCCCAAAATATTAGGGAGCCACCACCATGCTTTCCAGTGGGAATGGTATATTTTTCACCGTGGGCCTTGTTCACTGTTCTCCAAACATAGCGCTTATCAGGCCTACCAAAGAAAACGTAGCCTCAGCACACAAAAACTTTGAAATGCCTACATTAATCGCGGAAACAGCAACAGAAAAATAATACCCCGCTACCGAAACTGCAAAAACCGCAACATAAACTGTTGACTCGTAGCATAAGACTATGAAACTGCAACATCTTCTTTCGCATCCGTGTTTGCCATTTACTGCGCTTGCGCGTACCGGCCCAGGCTGCTTTCAGAGATAGCGGAATCAGGCGTGTCTCCTTCGGTTGGTAAGTAAAACTTCCAAATATGACGTTATTGTTAATGCAGATGTTTAACAATAAATTGTAAGACATAGCTGTTACATCCACATTCTCGTAAATTCACTTATTTTAACATGTCACCCTGGCTACGTTTTCTTTGGTAGGCCTGCTTATGGTTGTGACCATGAAGTTCTATTTTGGTGGCGTCACTCCAAATGACAGCATTCCAGAAGTTGCAATAATGGCTTCCATCTAGCGACTCGACCAAGCAGCTCATCGTTGTTTATGTACCTCCTTATTGTGCTCCTTGAAATGACCACACCAATCTTTTTCCAGAGCATCATGTATTTCTCTCAAGGTTGCTTGTCTTTTTTTTTTTCTTTTATTTTTTTTTTCTTTGTGTCCCGAACAATTCTCCTGGCAGCTGAAATCTTTCTTAGCCAACCTGACCTTGGCTTGGTTTCAACACCTGCCCTAATTTTCTGCCTCTTAATCACGGCCTGAAGAGTACTGACTGGCATTTTCAAGTCTTTGGTTATCTTTTTATATCCTTTCCTATCTTTAAAAGTTGAACTACCTTGTTACAAAGGTCCTTAGGCATTTCTTTTCCGCTCTCCATGGCTCAGTGTCTAGCCAGATCAGTGCATCTATTCAGCAGCTGGGAAACTCAATGACTACACAGGCAATAGTGACAATTCAAAAAGCCACAGGTGTGGAACCATAGACTGTATTAAAAGATGGACGAAGCAACTGTAACGTCACCCATTGGTTTCAGCATACCAGTTAGGAAGCCTCGATTTTGGTAATTTTAACAGCACCATTTTGACATTTTGAAACTGGATCTGATTCCTATTGGACAAGAGCATGAATTGAAGATCTAGGGAGAAGTGAGGGGTGGATCTTTGAGAGGATCTGACCGTATCGGACAAGGACCAGATGATAGCCATGCCCCCAAAGCATATTTGGCTTTATCCTTTATTCTCGTCTATTTTGGACCATAATTTACAACAAGAGCCATCTGGCAATGGCGTATCCCCCCGGCCCCCCACATTCATGAATTAACTGCTCCAGAAATTCCAAAATACCAAAAGGCACATCTACATGATGTATCAGATCTACACATCAAATTTCGTGAAGAAATATTGAACAGTTTTTGAGTTCTGGCCCAGAAACGAAATGATTACGGACGGACGGACAGACATGGCTATCGCTATATCCCTCTGCATTATATGCCGGGGGATAGTAAAAATGAACATCACGATATATCAAAGGAGACTTGAAACTTTGCGATAGATACCGTAATGTGGAAAATCATGATTGAAACTAGAAAAGTGCAGTTCCAGGGGAAACTGTGTGGGCAAGCTGGATGCTGCAAATAATGTGAGGTTCAGGTTGTTGAAAATGATAGGTTATAGCTGCTGAAAATGAGTTTAAAGCTTCTGAAAATTAAAATTATTTATAACAGTAGGATATTCCATCATTTAACTGTGATAGAAAAAAACTAAACAAAAAATGAGAAAAAAATCTCCACACATATCTCCAAGATATGAAAATGCCAAAGGGAAATACTAGTTAAAGTGGTTTTGGTCATTAAAGAAAGTACAGGGGTTGAAGTGCTTCAAGTAGTACTGTATCCACATTTTGAAGGATGCAAATGCTACGCCTGTAATGGAGATCAGCATGACAGATCAGACAACAACCATTTAGACGATGGACTATTTATTCTTGTCAGCTATTTGACTGTACATAATAATGGTAAACGTAAATGGCGACATTTTATATTGCATGAATATTTAGGAAGTAAAAAAATGATTCTGAATATTTTCTAGGAGCGAAGAACTCCATATGTGCCATAAACGGAACATATTGGAGTATAACCTGCAGAAAACTAATATGCTGGGGCCAGTCACACTGTACTGACACCTGACTTGAAGTCAATTTGTGCGACCATAGAGGCATGACTTAAAGACCACTGCACCAGCTGGTTGTAAACTATTTTCAGGAAGACCGGATGTAAATTCAATGCCTATCTGACAGGAGGTGTAAAGTGAATCTCCTGGCCGTTTCCAAAGTACACCTCTGATTAAGGAAGAACTCCCCATGATGCCACTTTACCACACATCATACCTATTTTATATTTCTTTGTGATAAATTAATCCATTTCCTTCTGAAATTTTGCCATAAAAATATGCAGTCTAATTAAGAAAAACAACTTTGTTTTCACACAATTTTTATTTTTTGCAAAATTGCATCAATATATTTACACACACGGTTTAAGATTATGGAAATTATTCGGGCGTGACACCACAAAAACATGCTAATTTTACGACTAGGTTATATGTTTTCCGATTTTTCCAACTAGTTCATTAATTTACCAGCCGATAAAAAGCCAGAACTCCTTTTAAAATCAAAAGCACGTTTTAAATTGAAGAAAGTCGATGGAAAAAGAATCATCAAGCCCTATGAATATTTTGACCAATGTCATGAACGGGCATGTAAATAATGAAATTTACTTTGGGTAACGTGAGGTTACACTATTCTCAATTGACTGAATTTAACAGTTAAATTAACGTATTGTGCCCTTGTTATTTTGGCCGCAAGTAGAGTCTTCGCATTTAACTGTAGTTTACAGTTAATATACACGGCACCTCTGTTCTAAACTGATTGGAAAATTACAGTTGAAATAATTGGCAAAAAAGGCACCAGTTAATAACAGAGTAGGTAGGTAAGATGACGAGAACAACGAGCAGCACTGTAAATTGGGGTGTCATTATTTATCAATAAAAATTTCCGTGTTCCAAGAGTCAAGCGATAATGTAATAAATAAATAAATGTAATGTGAGACAATAATTGTAACGTTAGATCCTTATAGAAAGCCAAACGACGAGGGGTTACTGCCTACTCCGGCCTTAAACCTGGCTATTTTCAAACACAGAAAAAAATCATTTGAAGTGATGTACAAAAAACGACTGGGGACATCACTTTCAATTTTTTTTATGCTTAACTAGCTCTGTTTTGATACCAATATTTCGCCTTTTTTAACCCCTTTCTGCAGATGTAGACGCCTGCGTCGGTAGACCTGCAAATTTAAGCACGCTGTTACTGTACTCGATCACTAGATGGCACCCCCGGATCAGTTATTGAATGTTCACAAGCAAGCAGACTTCGAATGCGGTTCTGAATATGGGGAAGTTCACTCCGCTCCCTGTTTTTCGAGAGCTGCATGAATTAAACTCCTCAGCTAAGCCTGAGGTGCAAACTGGTCAGTATCCTTGCCCAGAGTATCGATCCAGCAGTTTAAAAAAACGATATCTTGACACAGAAAAAATCGTTATCCTTTGTAGCAACCAGTTTAGCCACAGTGAGCCAACAGTATTCCAATTAGTGTTTCAGAAAAATCAGTTTTCTGAGGCAAAAAAATCAACATGGTATTGATTCTCTCACATTCTACTGTCAATTACAGTCACATACAAAAAAATTTGTTGTTCCCTACCGTGGATTTACGCGTAGATTCCTTCATTGACAAATCCAGCGATTCCTTATATCCACCTAAGTACTGGCGTTGATAGCCAATCACTCAACCATACACTCAGTGTCTTCTGCGTAATTGTAGAGTTACACTTCCTGCCCTCGTGAAGTTTCCCTGGTAACAATGTATTGATTGGCTCATTCAATACATTTCTGATCCAATTCCCGAGTGTTTAAACATTTTAGAGTAAGTGAAACACATTGATTGGACAAACACAGAGCATACGAACCTATGCATATCGCGGTTGTATCCTGTCTACTTTATGCACATTACGCGGCTAAAATAGACGCGATTTATATAAAACAGGTTCGCAAAACTGGCCTTGAAGTGTTCAGTTACATTTACAGGATTAAAATGAGATAAGGATATGGTCGGTTGGAATCATTTCGAATGAAACGGGACCGGAGGGTTCTTGCTACTGGATCGGTCTCCGGAGGAGGGATTCATGAAAAAGGTCAGGCTGCTACTTTTTTTTTTTGTTGTTTCGTTTTGGAATGTGTAGATACTCGACAAAGTCAAATGTCGAGGTTTATTTCCTGGTTAAAATGCGAACTGCCCGTGCATTTGGATGGACCCCCTGGTACGTTCATTGCACGTTTCTTTTGAATCGGGAGAGGCAATGGATTGTTTGATATTCCCTGAAAGTGGAGTGTCTGTTCTGTTAAAATAAGGTATATTTCAGAATTCAGATATTACTGAGTTAGTGAGGTGTACTTGTTCCTTATAAGTGTTGAAATGGGTTTGTGAGCTTAGAAGAGGGGACTGGTAGCTTCCATTACAGGGTGAATGTTCTGACCGTTTAATAAGCAGTTTATTAAATGCGTGTTTGTGCTGGCTTTGAAGAAAAATGGCCAAAACTCTAAACTTTATTATGGAGAAAAGGCATGTTTTGTGTTTGGAGAAGTTACTGGTGACCACTGATATTCATTGGCACTGATATTGATAAATTCATACTAAACTCAACTAGAAAATTATTTGTATATATTAAATTTCATGCCTTAAGACTTTATTTGTGTTAAATACATAATTTTTTTATGATTTGACAGTACATGATTTTGAGACTTCGGGGAGACACTTGGGTAGCTGTATAATTTGGCTAATAGCATGTAAGTAATCTAGAATGTAATGTTGAAGATGAATTCTACTTGTGCTCAAGGAGTTTATGATACCAGAAATGTTAAGTTTTAAGCCCCAGCAGTTTTTCAATCCTCAGAATTATTTTTTTTGCAATTTCAATGGTGAATTCTCATGAAGATTTTTTATGTTTGCAGCTCATTTTCTCTACCAAAATCATGAAAATAAATTGAAATACAATGTAATTCTAAATGCTGTAAGTGTCTTTTCTGAATTGAGCCACATTTTTCCTCTTTATGAAGCTTGAATCTTGAATTATACAACATTAAAGTGGGTAACCCATAAATAGCCAAATTTGGCTTCTGCAGAAAGAGGTTAAGATAAAATCGTAAATATATTTAGGTAGTGCGAACAGTTGCTGGTATATACTGGAATGGGAGCTCAAGCAATTTTTTTCTGCTTTGCATTTTTCACTTAACATGTTTTCTCATGGACATGCCCAGCAATGAAGTCTGGTCTTTGCTGCGCTCAGTGTGCTCTCTTGGAGCTGGTTTGAGCGACTGTACCAACTACGATACCGAAAATTATTTCATTATTTTCATTATTTCATTATCATTATGATTTTAAAAAGTAGCCAAATAGTTTGTTATGTAATGGTTAATGACTTCACATGATTACTATCCTAAAGTGAAAGACAAGTTTTTTGCATGAGTCATATATGCAAAATTAAAGGCAGTATTTCACAAATTCAGTTAGGCTATGCAAACGTTTGAGCACAGCTGAATAAATATGCACTTGCACTCTTTCACGCACACTATAAATGTACTCGTATACTATATTGTTCTCATGCTCACTCTCTTTTGCTTATGCTTAGCCACACAGCCATAACCTGATACCACGTCCTGTTTGTTGTGTTAACATCACATTCTTCAGCACATGCAGATTTAAAACCTGTTTAATTCATAATTAAGGCGGGCCTTTTGTGTTTTTGACCAATCAGGTGGCCAGCTTTGTACGAGGCCTGCCAGGCTGCAGAGATCATGCAGTGACCTTTCGAAATGAGGTAAGATTCATGCTCACTCTAGGTTCTAGTCCTTGTTTTTTTTTTTTTGATATAGCGACAAGCAGTCTATTATTGGAGAAAAAAAGTATTGCATCCAGACGAGACATGTGCATATGTGTTAATTAAACATTATGTCAGTTGTCATTGTTTGTATACCAGCAAATAAACCACTGAGAAACAATTTGGGGGGGGGGGGGGGCAACAGTCAGCGTTTATTTACTCTTTATAAATAAACAAAGCAGTTCAAGTGCAGTAACAAAGTGTCAAAGTCAACTGTCTTGTAAATTTATTGATTGACACTCAGATGTAATAAAATGCATGTATTATGCTTTCATGGAAGTGAGATCAAAAATTTCTGTTTTGGTTTCTGGGTTTCAGTGGCGCATTTTATTGCGCTTAACAGTCTGAGTGTAACACGGTGTATTTTAGCCTTACTGTAAGAGCTGAGCTGGAAATAAGATCAAATAAAAGCACACAATCTTTTCAAAATTTATGCTACATGAACACAGCCAAAATTATCAAAAAAAAAAGAATGAAAAGCGCGTAAAACGCGCACAACAGTCCCGAAGCATTAAGCGAAAATGAATGTAAGAACGTAAAATGTATTGATCTATTTTGACATCAATTCCCCAAATACTTTGCGGTTTTTAGAGACGACTGGTTCAACGTCATCAAGAGCTCAGCGCAAAGGCCGCGCCCCTTTTTGGGGGAAAACAAACGCTCTGATGCATTGAAATCAATGAGAAATAAACGCGATAATTGAGCAGTAAAATGCCCAAAAGTTGCCGGGTTGTATCTCCAATAAAATGACCAGTCCGGACCTCAAGTTCCCCATCCTTCCTGGAAAAGGGAAGAATCCAAAAAGGAGAGTTAAAAAAGGAAGAGTAAAAGCTATGTATCCAGTGTCTTCCCATGTTTATATGTGTGGGAAATTCTTCATAACAGGCCATGTCACTCATTTTTTTTAAACGTAGAAAGTAACGTAAGTACGCTTTCTGATATGCAAGACGTGGTACTACACTTTAATAAGTTTATTTGCAACGATTTTTGTCTTGTGTCATTATTTATTCTTTAATTGCTGAACTAGCTAACGTAAAGTAGCGTTAGCCAACCGAGTCAGGCTTACGGTCTAACGCAAGGATGTGCGGTGGAGGTTAGTTTGGTAAGGCAGAAAACTCCCCTTGATTAGCAATCAGACGATTAACTAGTTTAGTAAGACTATTCGGCAGAATGAAGGGCCAGTTTAAGTTTCCGCAGCGTTATTACTCAGTGTATCGAACCTGAAATGCTCATTGGACAGCAGATTTGCGTGTACTTGCTTCCAGGAAGCCGAAGCAATGTCATCAAAAAATATTAACTCAGTTCGACAGAGTTCAATGCTTAATCAATAGCCTATTCAATGTATTCTCCTTTAAATATGCGCATTTACACCCAAACAAAAAGCGAGGGTTTATTTTCATTCGTAATCCTATTAACAAAATGTTTTAACGATATACAGAATTGCCGAGAGCCTAGAATTTTCCTGATTGATGATTCAGATTTCCATCCTTGCAGTCTCGAATTGCAGCGTATACGTGAATGAAGTCATTATCTCCTCTATCAGTATCAGGCTTCCTATAGGCTTGGTCTTAATTGTTTTCATTGTCAATCAGGAATAGTTCGTAGGGTCAGGTTCACAAAATCCTGTGATAAAAGTTTGGGCCACTGCCTCACGTCACCGCACATCTCTGGCTTCCTGTAAGCAAATACTAGCAAATCTGCAGTTTTGTGAGCATTTCAAGTTCGATGTAGCGTACGGAGTAACAACGCCACGAAAACTTAAACTGGCCCATCCATTCTGTCGAATAGTCTTACTAAACTCGTTAATCGTCTGATTGCTAATCAAGCAAACTAACCTCCGACTGCACGTCACTGGTCTAACGTTGTGTGCCAATTACAAAACCCAAAACCAGTAAAGTTGGCACGTTATGTAAATCGTAGATAAAAACAGAATACAATGATTTGCAAATCCTTTTCAACTTGTATTCAATTGAATACACTACAAAGACAAGATGTTTAATGTTCAAACTGAGAAACTTAATTTATTTATTGCAAATAATCATTAACTTAGAATTTTAAAGGCAAAAAAAAATTGCAAAAAAGTTGGCACAGGGGCCTTTTTACCACTGTGTTACATCGCCTTTCCTTTTAACGACACTCAGTAAACGTTTGGGAACTGAGGAGACCAATTTTTGAAGCTTTTCAGGTGGAACTCTTTCCCATTCTTACTTGATGTACAGCTTAAGTTGTTCAACAGTCCGGGGTCTCCGTTGTCGTATTTTATGCTTCATAATGCGCCACACACTTTCAATGGGAGACAGGTCTGGACTACAGGCAGGCCAGTCTAGTACCCGCACTCTTTTACTACTGAGCCATCCTGTTGTAACACGTGCAGAATGTGGCTTGGCATTGTCTTGCTGAAATAAGCAGGGGCGTCCATGAAAAAGACGTTGCTTGGATGGCAACATCTGTTGCTCCAAAACCTGTATGTGCCTTTCAGCATTAATGGTGCCTTCACATATGTGTAAGTTGCCCATGCCTTGGGCACTAATACATCCCCATACCATCACAGATGCTGGCGTTTGAACTTTGCGCCTGTAACAGTCCGGATGGTTCTTTTCCTCTTTGGTCCGGAGGACACGACGTCCACAGTTTCCAAAAACAATTTGAAATGCGGACTCGTCAGACCACAGAACACTTTTCCACTTTGCATCAGTCCATCTTAGATGAGCTTGGGCCCAGCGACGCCGGCGGCGTTTCTGGGTGCTGTTGATAAATGGCTTTCGCTTTGCATTGTAGAGTTTTAACTTAAACTTGCAGATGTAGCGGCGAACTGTAGTTACTGACAGTGGTTTTCTGAAGTGTTCCTGAGCCCATGTGGTGATGTCCTTTACACACTGATGTCAGTTTTTGATGCAGTACCGCCTGAGTGATCGAAGGTCACGGGCATTCAATGTTGGTTTTTCGGCCTTGTCGCTTACGTGCAGTGATTTCTCCAGATTCTCTGAACCTTTTGACGATATTACGGACCGTAGATGATGAAATCCCTAAATTTCTCACAATAGCTTGTTGTGGAATGTTGTTTTTAAACTGTTCGATAATCAGTTCACGCATTTGTTCACTAAGTGGTGACCCTCGCCCCATCCTTGTTTGTGAATGACTGAGCATTTCAGGGAAGCTGCTTTTATACCCAATCATGGCACCCACCTGTTCCCAATTAGCCCGGTCACCTGTGGGATGTTCCAAATAAGTGTTTGATGAGCATTCCTCAACTCTGTCTTTTTTCCACTTGTGACAGCTTTTTTGCAGGCATGTTTGATGCCTGAAACATTGCCGGCTTCAAATTCCAAGTGAGCTAATATTTGCAAAAAATTACAAAGTTTACCTGTTCGAACATTAAGTAACTTGTCTTTGCAGCAGCTGCCGGGTGGCTCACACGGTTAAGGCACCGCTCTGCAGTGCAGAGGTCATCACCACGTCGCGAGTTCGAGCCCCGGCGTACCCACCGGCAGGGGTCGGCAGCTTTTTCAGAGTAGCGCACAATTTGCTATCGCGCTACAGGGTTTCAAATTGGGATGGGACTGCCGGATTTGGGTATTCAATAACAGCTTTGTTCGTTGCTCCAGCGCCTCCTGTTGGCCAGACGGGCGCTCGTCAGGAAGACTCAGGGTTGGTTCACGTCTGGGTATCCTCCGCCCTAGTTCTGAACTTGCGAAGATTCAACCAATGAGTGTATAAGAATCAGTGGCAGACAGGCACGTGCTTCGGAGGAGAGCCGTGAACTATCTCACTATCTTGAGTTGGCAGCAAGGGGTCGCATACGAGCAAGCTTTGTACATAGTTCCCCAATTGGGCATTCCAGATTCGGGTGGGATTGGAGATGCCAAATTTAAAAAAAAAAAAAAAAAACTTTGCAGTGTATTCAATTGAATATAGGTTGACAAATCATTGTATTCTGTTTTTATTTACGATTTACACAACGTGCCAACTTCACTGGTTTTGGGTTTTGTACCTTAATTTATTAAGATAACTCAAACGCACGGGTTTGGGCTAGGTAGCAAAATAATTGCTAGACATATCAATAAATTAATATAAACAGGAAATTTAGTTAAACAAGTGTTTGCCATGAACATGGCGATATCCCCCGCCGCCTCAATTTTATGGGTCCGTACGGACGTACTGACGGAGCCCAATGCTATATCTCCCGCTTCGCGCTAATCGCGCGGCGGGGGATAATAAATCGAATAAATTTTACACCTGAAAACACATAATTTGGGTCAATGGGATCTGAGGTTTTCTATCCCCCAAAAAGGGGCGCAGCCTTGACGTTTGACGAAGTTCCCTGATGTGCCGGTCATTTCTGTGTTTGGGGAGAGGAGAGCGGTATTGTGTACGGAAGCGCTATACATTCACAGGATAAAAAAATACACACCTTTTCTGGTAATTACAGGTCTAATTTCACGCAGATGTTGAAGTAGGCCGACTTCTTTGAATAAAGTACCCAGATTTTTTTGACTGCTTTTTCCCATCCATTGCTGTGCACTCGAGAAAATCATGTGCAATTGTCAAACATAGCAGAAAGCCAAGCGCAAACACATCGGTAGCCTTGATTAGAAACTAAGCAAATTGCATATAGCCAATCTTAATGAAACAGAATATGTGGGCAAGCAGTTGATAGGAGACACTATTCCAATGTTTAGATGAATAATTATCTTACCCCCACATGTCCTTTCCACGACGACGACGGGTTCTTGTATATCCAGATCATCCAGATCATTATCATCCAGATCATGATGGCGTAGCAACAGGTGATAAATGGCGCAGTAACATATTTAATCAACTGATGCCGGCCGCTATTCGACCTCATCGCGACGCGTATGCATGCGTGGATGCAGCAGAATTTTTTTTTTTTCCCGGGGGGACTGAGTCAAGGCAGGGGGCTGTTGGTAAATTAATAAAAAACCAAGAGCGTTGTCCCGATGAAGAAGCAGAGTCCGATTGTTCTTGTCAAAAAGCAGAAAAGAGTTTATTACACAGCCGGCCGTGAGAACAACAGCGTGATACAAAGTTCTAAAATTCCTTCATTTTGTAAGAAACTTTATACATGTTAAAGTACAAGACATTTGCATATGATTTCTTTAATGTTATCAGAGGTTGTTGCTGATTGGTTCCAGGGTTTACACATTGATAAAAAGCAATACTCTACAATTGATAAAAGCACTACTCTACAATTGGGCCTCTCCTGAACCACCCAACTTAATTGGTTCATTAGATTCCCAACCCTCGGAAGATGGGCTCCATATGTGGGCATACGAAACCTCCAACTAAGGGGTGCTAGTGCCTATTGTCTTGTCGGAACTGAAGACAAACGGAGATTCAAGCTGCAAGTCGCAAGTAGGCGATATGTCCTGCCGGACCTGACGGCTTCTCTTTATCTCGTAATACACATTCATTACCCATTGATCAAACAGTCTGGCTCACCTCATATTGCCAATACCCAAAAGTTCTGTTTCCCAACAGGGCATTTGTTGTCAACACGGCCGTCCTAAATATAACGCGCTGCGGGAGACCGTGAAGAATACTTCTTCAAACATGTCCGTGTCATTTGTCTTTGGTAGCCTTCATGGGTTTTTTTTTTTAATTTTTTTTTTTTCTTCTTTCTTCCCAGATGTGGTTGAAATCTGATGCGGCACGGCTATTAGGGAATTTCAGCTGTTGAGGTCCATTCTTGGACACACAATTGCACTTGGTTTCATGTTTGATATTGTGTCAGCTAACTGAAACACTAAGTTGCATGACTTGGCCTTACTACTATTATTCTAGTTCTACTTTTACTCTAAGCTATGCTCTGCTTATAATGGCAAATATCGAATCATTTGCAAGGTTGTTTTCAATTCTGCATTCATATTATCTGACTCAGTAATTGCTTAAATAATGTTTATAATGTGCAAAAACCAGAGATTTAGTCCAATTAAATGTATTCATGATGATGGGTTTATTGATCCATTTTCAAAACTAAATTTCAGAGGCCAATCTGTGATTTCTTTTCGTAATGGTTTGAAAACGCCTTCTTGCTTCTTCTTTCCCATTCATTCAAGTTCAAATGGCCTTGTCAACAATAGCATTATTACGAGGCCATGGGACAATGAGTTGGGGGAATGATTGCAACCAGAATTTTCTCAACCAGCGGCTGTTGTGGTGGACCCATCAGTCCGATCTTGGTAGCTTGTAGCATTTTCTAGGGCTGACTCCATTTAGTCGCCTTGTCGATTGTTTGATTGGTGGTCTTGCGTCACGAATGAAGTGAATATATGAATATTCATGATTTCTGCTCTTTGCTGATTGGGTGACCTTTTGGCGAGAACCAACAATCGAATATGGGTTAGATGGCCAGCAAGGGCATTCGTGAATGTTATTTGACATGAGCTTAAAAATTAGATTGTGGCTTGCTTGCATTTACTATTGGAGTGGTTGTTAGGTTTTGAACAGGTTAATGTTTGGCCATATCCGCATTTTGTTTATTTCAGTGGGATTACCCGGTATAATAAAGGCTAAATTAAATAATGCTCAAATTACATAACGTATATCACTGTAAATGGCATTAGGTATAGCTCGAAGGGCATGATTGCATCAGCTAGATTAAAAATGATTGTGACGGAGGATTAACGATTGTAGGCTGGCTTCTCTGTTTGTATTCACGAAGTGAGCGTCTGTTAGAACGCAGTCTATAAAGTTCCTCCAAGACTCGAAAGAATGAAGCAGAAAACCGTCGATCCCCGTTGGTGCTTTAATCCAGTGTAAGTAGTGTACACTTACAGAAGTGATGCGTTTGTGCGTTGAAGGTGTGTGGTTCTGGAATGAACCAAAACCATTTGCAGCCATCAATAACCGCTCACAATATGCTTGACCATAGTACTCAATCTGAAATAATACTCAAATTATCATTAGCATGAAAATATATGAAACATCTTATACAAAAAGGAATATACATTATATTATTATTATTATTATTATTATTATGTGTTATTATCACATAACTGACAACAAAGAAAACGGTCAGTGGCATTAATGTAACAAATAACCATTTAAACCATCAGCAATGATGGCTAACACTGCTAGAAATACATTCTGTAGCACCAGATATAACCTCAACTAGCAGACTTATAAACACATAGAATATAACAATGAAATGCATCCAGTAAATAAACTACATCACTTAACGTTTCTATGGACACACACTGAACCACAAATGGCAGATCAACCGATGCAAAGTAGCAAACTCCGCTTCATCCACATACAAACGTCTCACTGTTGTCAGTCTCTTCTTCTCTCGCCGCTGTGTTCTGTGGTCCAAGGCTCATTTAAAATGGACTGTAGCGAAGTGGCAAAGTGTCCTGTAATCAGACGAGTCCAAATTTGACATTCTTGTTGGAAATCATGAGCATCGTGTCCTCTGGGCTAAAGAGGAGAAAGACCACCCCTCCTGTTATCAGCGTCCAGTTCAAAAGCCAGCATCTCTGTTGGTATAGGGATGCATTAGTGCATATGGTGTGGGACACTTGCATGTTTTAAAAAGCACCTTGAATGCTGGAAGGTATGTAAAGGTTTTAGAGCAATATATGCTCAACATCTATTCCAGGGAAGGCCTTGTGCATTTCAGCAGGACGATACAAAACCACATACTGCAGCTATTACAACAGCATGGCATCGTAGTAGAAGAGTCCGTGTGCTGAACTGGCCTGCCTGCAGTCCTGATCTTTCACCAATTGAGAACATTTGGCACATAATTAAACTAAAATTCCATCAAAGGAGATTCAAAACTCACCAGCAGCTGGAAGCCTGTATTAAACAAGAGTGGGATCAAATTCCAAAGGCTAAACTCAAGAAACGTGTCTCCTCAATGCCCAGATGCCTCCACTCTGTGTTAAAAAGAGGAGGGGATGCTACACCATGGTAAATAGGCCCCTGTCCCAGCTTTTGTGAGACCTATAGCATCAAATTTGAAATGATCTCATTGTGTGGGTAAAATTGTAAATTTTCTCAGTTTCAACTTTTGCTATGTTTTCTCTTTTCTATTGTGAATAATATACTGATTGGTGTGATTTGAAAGTCATTGCGTTTTGATTTTATTTGCAATTTACACTTGGTCCCAACTATTTCGGAATTGGGGTTGAATAAATCAACCTATACATAAGTTCCATTCTTGTCTGGAGTATTGAGATATCTGCCCTCAAAGTAGGGCCAAAACAGCTAAAGTTCACTTTTCTAGGACAAATATCCCCAAACCCCAGCAAGATGCCAGAGGAATTCTCATATTATGCTATTATACACTGCCCGGCCAAAAAAAAGTCACCGTTTGGAAGTTAATGAACAAATTCTAAAATTGGATCATTATTGCGGTTATTAATATGTTTCAGATGGCAATAATCATTTAACCCTGACTGATGAAGTGCGTCGCTATTCATTTCTTCAAAAATCATGTCGGAAAACACATTCCCTGATGGCGGAAACGATGTTACAGTATTTCAGAACGGGCAAGTTATTGGCCTGTATTTAGCAAAGAAAACCATGAATGACAAAACCAAGCAGGAGGAATCATTTTCACAAACAAATTTTCCACCACAAAGTCCTGACCTTGAACATAATAAAAGGTATTGGGATGTACTCAAGACCACCGAGTGGTTCAACCATTATGTCGAGAGGACAAGATCTTGGACAAAAATCATGGCATTTCTGATCGAAAAGAAATGTTCTGGCATTACATATAGTTGTCAAAACAATGACAAGACGAATCATCACTGTAATCAAAGCTACAAGGGTTCCAACTAAATATTTGAGTGTGCAACCTTTTTTTTGGCCAGGCAGTGTACATTCATAGGCCTTCACCATAAAGCATTGTTTCTCAAGACATGTTGCTGGATTAAATTCAAAATTATGTCCAAATAGTGGATTTCCCTAAGCATGATTGTGGATGTGGTCTGATGTGTTTACAGGTATAGTCTGGTGTGTTTGTGGGGGCATGGTTTGATGTGTTTTGTGGGTGTGGTCTGATTTGTTTGTGGGCGTTTCTCGGCAGCAGATTGACGGTGAGGCCTTCCTGCTGCTCACACAGGCTGATATTGTCAAGATACTCAGCATCAAGCTCGGCCCTGCTCTTAAGATCTACAACTCCATCCTCATGTTTAAGAGCGCCGAGGAGGAGTGAACCTCCACCAGTCAGAACTGACCAGGAGCCCACACCAAGATCTGCAAACCAGTGTGAACTGACCAGTAACCAGGCCCCATTACCAGTGAACAATAAGAACTGAGGTCTGCTGCACCAAGGTGGTCAACCAATAAGAACTGAAAGTTTTCTTTGTCACGGGTGTAATGCCCTGTACTGGTATTTTATGCACATCTCAGGCACAGAGCAGCACCTGGGATGAGTTAGATGCAGAGGAGCTGGTGTGGGCGCGCGTGCGTGCGCGCGCGCGTGTGTGTGTGTGCGTGCGTGCGTGCGTGCGTGCGTGCATGCATGTGTGTGACTGTGTGTAGTGTGCCTGTGTCCTGCGCTGCAGAAATGCTTTGGAAATTCTATGCCAGCATCTGCCCCCGAACCAGGACCAGGAGAGTGCATGAGCTTTTAATTTGTTCTTTAATGTTAAAGTGGATTATCAAGAGGCAGTGCTCGTCGAATGGGCTCTGATCAAGCAATATAAAATCTTTTTATCTTTATAATTACTCTATCAACAGATAATAATATAATATCAACAGAAACTGAACATAAAAATTATATGGGAGCTTTTGGGGAACATGAAGAGTTTCGCAGTTCCCCAGGTCTCCAAAGGGGGCCATAAAGGGCAGCCAGTTGCTCCTGGTGGACGGTGAGCATGAATATCGCAGGGTTTTGGGTCCATTATGCTGGGCTGACTTTATTCGGCTGAAGGCTTTACAAGGGCTAAACACACTGATAATTAATTTCTCTCACAGTGGTAGAATTCATAAAATCTGGCTGTCACTGGAAAGATTTTAAGTCTTGAGTATGAAAATTATAAATATTTTGCATACAAGCCCCTTTTTTAAATGCAGTATGCCCTCAATCTTGCACTGAGACTAATGTGCCTCAGTCATGACTAAATCCCTTTTGAATATGTTTTCGATAACTGGATTATGAATATGCAAAAAATGAGTTGGCTTGATTTTCTTCATTGTATTATAGTGTGAATGGTGTTGAAGACAATACAAAAATGTACAACAAAAATGCAACAAAGGGAATAGGCCTAAATTAAATATATTATTGTTAAATTGTTTATAAAAAACATTTACATTGCATCTACCTTGTAATGTACTTGAAATACTTTTGACGTTTTAAAGGAAAATCTACAAATGTCTCCGCAATTTTCTGGGATGAATGCCCATGGTTATAGAGAAGTTAGCATAATTTATTCATCTGTAAATTGACATAATTTGTACAGAATTTTTGAGAAATTTTAAAGCTTTTTTTCAGTGTTACACAGAGATGCCTCCCTGAACTTGGGTGGAGTTAATCTGAATGTACTTCGGTGGCTGTTTTTGTCCAAACTGGTATTTATGTATTTTATTTAAGGAGTCTGTGTAGAATGGAGTGGTCATTGGTAAAGTTATAATGGATGGGGGTGTTGGTTCTGGCTGGATGGGTGGTTTCAGTATTCATGTTGATGGATTGCAGAAATAAAGCTTGCAGGTGCAGACGTCCCAAAACACAGCTCCATCTTTTTATTAAAACCAGGCTGAAGTGTTTATATTTTGGCTACATGAGGGCAGTACCCTTCCTCCAGTCCAAGCTTGGTAAGTACCCAAAGCAGAGCTGGGCAATGGGGGCGGTCTGTCTCTGGTTTTCACACCAACCTCTGGCCTTTAATTAGTAAATTATCTGAATTGGCCAAACCTTTCATGAAATCTGACATTTCTGCTACATTTCTTTAAATTTTCTAGTTATATCACCGCCAAAGACTTCTTGTCATCCTAAATGAATTTTATTTTCTTTGATGTAGCAATTCCTCGTTTGTGTATTCAACCAATTAGCTCAATTAATCAGGATAATTGCTGGAAATGAAAACATACATATACACCGGAATTACCCACCCCTGCACAAAAGCTTATGAGATGAGTTTCCCTCAGTCTGTTGAAGTCTGTAATGGGAATGCAACTGTTATTCGACTCTTGCTTAGCCTATTTCCGCTCTGATGCTGCCCATTTGACAAGATCTCATGACGCAGCATTACAGACCAAAGCTTTCACTTGAAAATGTTTCATTTTCCGAAAACATTGGAATATTCCCTCAAATGGTTGAAAAAACCATACAAGCCTATGCATTCAAATTAGTGACAATAATCCATTTGTAATTCACAGTACATAGTACAGATGATGCAGCTTCCGTTGTGGCCATGGAACAGCGGACCAACTTTTTACCTACGCACGGATACTGAAGGGGTCATGGGAGTTTGCCCATCCAGTCTACTTGTGTGTTGTGGATTTGGAGAAGGCTTATCACTGTGTCCCATGAGGTATCCTGTGGGGGGTGCTGCGGGAGTTGGGGGTTCCAGAGCAGTTGATTTGAGCCATTTGATCCCTGTACAGCCAAAGCCAGGATTGTGCCCGCATTCTTGGCATTAAAGCAATTCTTACCTTCCTGGCATGTGGCACAGCACTTAGTAAATGAAGCTGCTTTCACACCGGACGCGAAACGATTTTTTTCCACGACAGATTACATTCAAAGTCAATGCAAAGACACGAATCTTGCGCGTTTTCGCGTCTTTGTATTGACTTTGTATGTAATCGGTTATGAAAAATTTGTTTCTCGTCCGGCGTGAAAGCTTCTTGAAACGGGGGAAATGGAGCCAGATTCAGGGACACCGGTTAGTGAAAACTAACCAACAGTAATTACATAATATTCAATTCTATATGTGGTCTAAAATAAAATGCCCTCTTAACGTCTGACGAGCTACCATTAACGTTATTATAGTAATTATAGCATTTCAGCGCCTGTATGTTTATAGTCAGATGTGTTGTTTTTCGGCAGAATTCATACATATTTTCTTGCAAAATTGTCGTCCAACGTCTTACCTCACCAGAATCGTCCCGGTCACATTAGTCATTAAATTAGGAGCAGTTGCAGCTGTTTTATTTGCAGGGTAATTTTGTTGAGTGCCTGTTTTGTCTCTACTGCTCTGCTGCGCTGCCAGAGAGGCACGTGACTTGCAAACGGTGAAAGCGGTAGGCAACATGGAAGGGACTCGGCGATGGATGACAGACAGGAAGCTCTGCAAATCATTTTATTCGGACCGAAGAAAGTGATTGGTCAGACTTCTATCAGAAATATATGAGAATTGAATATGGATGAGTTTCAACACCTGGTGGATTCCTTTTACATTTTAGTGTGCCATACGCATATTAGGAGCATTTTAAGGTTACAAAATAAAAGTGTAAAAATGCCAGGAAGGTAAGAATTGCTTTAAGTCGGACTCATTCCCAGTTGGTGTTGGACTCCGCCAAGGGTGTGCCTCGTCTCCTATTCTCTTCGTGGTTGTCATGGACAGGACATCAAAGCGCAGCCGAGGTTTGGAGGGTGTCCAGTTTGGTGGCCTCAGGATTTCATCTCTACTGTTTGCAAATGATGTGGTCCTGTTGGCTTCAGCATGCTATGACCTCCAATGCACACTGGAGCGGTTCACAGCTGAGGGTGAAGCAGTCGGAATGAGGATCTGCACCTCCAAATCTGAGGCCATGGTTCTCTCCCGGAAAAAGGTGGATTGCCAGCTTCAGGTAGGGGGTGAGTTGTTACCCCAAATGGAAGAGTTTAAGTATCTAGGGGTCTTGTTCACGAGTGAGGGTTGGATGGAACGTGAGATTGACAGACAGATTGTTGCAGTATCTGCAGTGAAGCGGGCGTTGGACCTGTCCTTTGTGGTGAAGAAGGAGCTGAGGGTAAAAGCAAAGCTCTCAACTTACTGGACGATCTACGTTCCAACCCTCACTTATGGTCACAAATCTTGGGTTGTGACAAAAAGAATACGATCGCAAATACAAGGGGCCGATATGAGCTTTCTCCGTAGGGTGGCTGAGCTGACCCTTAGGGATGGGGTGAGGAGCTCAGACATCCGGGAGTGGATCAGAGTAGAACCGCTGCTCCTCCGGGTCGAGAGGAGTCAGTTGAGGTGTTTCAGGCTTCTAGTCCAGATGCCTCCTGGACACCTCTCTTTTGAGGTTTTCCAGGCCAGTCCAACTGAGAGGAGGCCCAGAGGTAGACCCAGGACAATATGGGGGGATTATATCCTGGCTGGCCTTGTTACGGCTTGGGGTCCCCCAGGTAGAGTTTGAGGAAGTGGCTGGGGAGGGGGGCGTCTGTTACACCCGCGACCCGGCCCTGGATTAGCAACAGAAAAAGGATGGATGGATAGTACAGATGAGTGTTCGGGTCATAGAAACTAGAGCACTCGACAACCGAGCACATGTATCCCCCGAAGGCCCCCCAGTTGGGCCCAGATGGTCCCAGAGTACCCAAAATCAATAGGTGTCGTGAACTTACCATAATACATGTCCCTGCAAAATTTGAAAAGAATCAGTGCATTTATGTGGGCTGTAGAGCGTTCACAAGAAAATCTCTGCGGACGCGTGACGAGGCCAAATCCATAGTATCCTTGAACTTTGTTCGGGGGATACAATAAAACACTACATGCCGCACGCTGGTTGGCAGGATTCGTGTATACGACCACCGTATTCCGCTGGTTGCTGTCAGCAGTTTGCACAAATGTAACCATAGGAATGAAAGTCTGAACTTGATCCAAATTAGTAGGATGCCACAGTTTTGTGTAGCATTTGAATGCGGTAATAAGCGTGTGGTGGAGACAAAAGTCCAGGGGATCACTTTCCCCAAGTAAGTACACAAAATTATGGAAAAAAAATAATTTTTAGTTCCCAACTTGAGCACAAATCATGGGAACTGTGTGTCTACGTCGTGTTAGTTGCACTCGCCTTGCACTGATCAATGGCAATGTAAGTTTTTAGCTAGTCATGTCTGTTGGTCTGTAATGTTTTGATTACTGGCTGTAGTTTTAGATGATTGTATATTAGTTTGTATATTAGAGAAATGGTTGCTTGGTTCTATATCAATCAATATGAAATGTGGCTTCAGTGCAAATAAGATAATTAAAGGAACAGGGTCCACAAAAGCGCCAGTTGTCACTTATTTTCACCTGTCAAACAGACATTCAGTTCAGGGCTACAGTTAGGGTGCTGCGTAAGCATTTTCTGGCGATCATGTCATGTCAGTTTGGTGGAGGGAATTGGGTTACGACCATAGTACACTTGATTTATGATTAGTTGGAATTGCCGATATTTCTCTGAGGAAACCTTCAAATTGGAAAAGGGTGTCTATTTCTCTACTGCCCACACTTCAATTGCTAAGGCATCATCGCAAGTGTACCCATTTCCAACGAGAAACACTAGACTTGTGGACTTTTTTAAACTTGCATTGATATTAGCATCCAGGCTGCGAATATTTTTTCCTGTACCTTTCCGGCATCAAACGTGTTCCTCAGCCAATCAAAGCAGTCATGATGTCACAATACGGCCGAAGTGGCCGAGGAGATGTGTATTGGGCTAGATGACGATCCCGATTTGATGTGTGAATATGCTAGTGGATTAATTTTATTTATCAAATAAAATTTTTTCCTAAATTGCATACAGGCCTTATGTGTCTTCCTTGGGTTATTTTAGTTGGAAATATTGTATGGCCAAGTCAAAAGTATTTTTGTTTTCAATTTTTAGCTGCGACCAAGCAGCTCTATGAACGCTTCTCTGTCTGTCCATCTGTCTGTCCGTCCGTCTGTGACACCTTTTTCACCATGTTCCTGTCGTCGTATCATCATGAAATTTTCAGCTTCTAAATAGCTTCTAGGGATAGAGGAGGTGTTCCGTATTGTTTTCCAAGTTCACCCGTCAAATCCCAAGGTCACACAGGTAAAAAAAAAAAAAAGTGTCAATTTTGCCCGATTTGACGGTTTTCGCACCGTAACTCAAGTTTAATTCAATGAATGGCTATGAAATCTTAGAACAAGCTTCTTGGTATAGAGGAGGGGTTCCCTATTGATTTTCAAGGTCATCTGTCGAATCCCAAGGTCACACCAGTCAAAAAAAGTGTTGATTTTGCCCCGATTTCACAGTTTTCGCACCGTAACTCGAGTTTAACTTGATGGATGGCTATGAAATCTTAGAACAAGCTTCTTGGTACAGAGGAAGGGTTCCCTATTGATTTTCAAGGTCATTTGCCAATTTCGAGGTCACACTTGTACAAGAAACCACCAGTCATGGACACTAGGCCACGTGACGGATGCTAGGCCAGGTCGCAGCTATTAGATCCCTCTGATCTACTTGTTTCTTTATGCTTCAATTTCAGTTTTTTTTCCCCTTTTCATTTAAATAGGCAGCTGAACAGTAAAACAGTTTTAGCTCTACCTTGCCCTATTGTGAACCAAATGCCCTTAGTTGAATGTACCCAAATAGCAAGCACCTCGGCTCTGGATCTGCCCCAGCTCCAGCTGATCCGGCTCAGAGCCAGGGCAGATCCGGAGCGGAGGAGCTTGCTATCTGGGTACAAATACAAGATATTCTATAATCACTTTTTCACGTGATTTCATTAGAAGGCGTATAACACGCCACGAGCGACATTTAGTGTGTCTATGCATTTTAAGATTTTCGCGTGCCATTTCACGCTTCCCATGAAACACTGAGCACATTTATTTATTTATTATTTATTTATTTTTTTACAAGCTTCTTTGCAGAAAACATATGATCGGGATTGTCATCTAACCCTGTCTTTAAGGACCCCCTGTCCTGCAGGTTTTTGTTGCTGCTTTACTTTTGCACATCTTACCCACTTAAGGCCCAATGCACCTTCATGCAGACCCTGTTCAGGTTGATCTTTTTCATCCAATCAGCATGACGCCCTTAAATGGATCAGGTGTGAAAGAGGAGAACTGGAGCAAAAACCTGTAGGGCTGGGGGTCTTTGAGGACTGGGTTGGGGACCACTGAAACCTAACCAAATTACTATTTCCTCAGCCACTTTTTGCTTATTGTGATGTTACAACTGCTGTGATTGGCTAAGGGACAAGTCAGATGCCCAAAAGGTACAGGGAAAAAAAAAATTGCGTCCAGGCTTACTTGTATGGCTCTAATGTGGCGACTATACGCACATATACATCACAATAGACCGGGGTAGTGCATGCAGCTTCTGGTGTTTTATATCTATGGCTATAATATATTGCTAAAGCCATTGTACCGGCATCACAGCCATTAAGTTAGCATTACAGCCATCTCCAGTAAACTTAGGCAAATAAATCCTTATATTTTGCACATAAAGGTTCATCCTTTATCTGACATTTAGAAATTAGCTGGTATTAACACGCTGAAATGAAGACTGGAAAGTTTATAAAATGAAATGAAAGCTGCAAATGTGTGCTCCTGTTATTACATACTGCCATCTTGTGGTTAAACGAGGTACTGCTTGATACATTTGGGCTGACGCACATCTGCTCTATGAAACCATTGAATTGTGGGTAAGCCAATACAACGATTTGTGAGGTGAATCCGCACGTGAAAGCGAATACCCTCCTGAGGCTTACAGGCCGCCTCAAAGTGCGCTGATGTGTGACCTTCAAGGTGTGCGGGCTGAATGCATTCACCTCATGTCCACACTTCTTCAGGGGTGAGTCATAATTTTTAGAGCAGAATTGGAACATCTTGGCACAACTCCTGCAACTCTTGTTTGGAAAGTGTCAATCTGTGTCTTCATTCAGACCAGATTGCTGGAGTCATGTAAACTATCATGGTGAACAATATTTGAGAAATGGAACATCCTACGCTCTAGCACATGGGTACATGCCCATGAGTGGCACATGGGTCCAAGTGCAAGTTTTAGGACAAGGGGATTCTGGAGGCCCTGTCACAAAAGGTTTTCTTGCCGTGAGGTGGCGCTGACTAGTAGGTGTTGACATTCTTAACCATGGTGGCTGAGTTGTATCAAGAAGTTATATTGGTCACTTAGCTGATGATTTTATTCAAGGTGACTCATATTTGATTTGACTGAGCAGGATCCAACCACCAGCCTTCTGAGTCCCAGTCAAAATGCCCTTCTGTGGATAAAGCAAGTGTGGGCTGACGAGTTTTTTATTAAAAATATATTATGCTTTAACATGGGCTTAAATTTCCTTCAGGTCAACAAATGTGGGCAGCCTAATGGTTCTGGGGTAAGCCTGGGGACTTTACAGTCATTTTTTTTATTTTAAAACCAGGAAAGAATAAATGGGCAGTTTATTAATATTATCAAGGGACTCCCGTAGTTAATTGAAGGTCAAATTGAAAATGAATACATATAGAGTGCCATGAAAAAGTATTCACCACCTTCCTGATTTCTTATTTTGTGTTCATATTTTTCACGCTTAAATGTTTCAGATCATCAAGCAAATTTTAATATTAGACAAAAATAACCAGAGTAAATACAAAATGCAGTTATTAAATGATGATTTCACTTATTGAGGGAAAAAAGCAATCCAAACCTACCCGGCCCTATGTGGAAAAAGCAATTGCCCCCCTTGTGAAATCATGAATTAACTGTTATTAAACACATTTTTTTTTTTAGTTCAATTTCACCAGCTACACTCAGGCATGATTACTGCCTGACCTGTTGAATGAAGAAATCACTTAACTTTGTCAGACAGGTTCTATTTACGTCGGCTAAAGGATCTCAAAAACCACATAATGCAGCAATCTAAAGAAATTCAAGAACAGATGAGAAACTAAGTCATTGATATTTTATCAGTCTAGAAAGAGTTACAAAGCCATTTCTAAGGCTTTGGGACTCCAGCAAATCACAGTGAGAGCCATTATCCACAAATGGAGAAAACTTGGAACTGTGCTGAACATTCCCAGGAGTGATCGGCCTACCAAAATTACTCCAAGACTGCATCAACGACTCATCCAAGCGGTCACAAAAGAACCCAGAACAACATCTAAAGAACTGCAGGCCTCACTTGCCTCAGTTAAATTCAGTGTTCATGATTCAACAATATGAAAGCGACTGGGCAAAAATGGCATCCATGAGAGAGTTTCAAGGCCAAAACCACTGCTGACCAAAAAGAACACACAGGCTCTTCTCACATCTGCCAAAAAAAACATCTTGATGACCCGCAAGACTTTTGGGAAAATATTTTGTTGACTGAGTGGAAAAAAGTTGAACTTGTTAGAAGGTATGCGCCCCGATACATCTGGTGTAAAACTAACACCGCATTTAATAGAAAAGAACATCATGCTAACAGTCAAACATGGTGGTAGTAGTTTGATGGTCTGCGGCTGCTTTGCTGCTTCAGGACCTGGACGACTTGCTGTAATTGATGGAACCATGAATTTTGCTCTAGACTGGTAAATCCTGAAGGAGAATGTCTGATCAGTTTGTGACCTCAAGCTCAAGCACATTTGGGTTATGCAGCAGGACAATAATCTGAAAGACACTGGCAGGTCCACCTCAGAATGGCTTGTTAAAAAAACAAAATGAAAGTTTTGGAGTGGTCTAGTCAATGTCCGGACTTAAATTCATTTGAGATGCTGAGGCATGACATTAAACAGACCGTTCATGCTTGAAAATCCTCCAATGTGGCTGAATTAGAACAATTCTGCAAAGAAGAGTGGGCCAAAATTCCTCCATAGTGACGTAAAAGACTAAAAGTGCAAACACTTGATTGCAGCTGTTGGCGCTGAGGATGGGTTCAGGTTTAGGGAGCAATTACTTTTTCACACTGAGCCTGGTAGATTTGGATAGTTTTTAACCCTTAACAAATGAAATCATCATTTTAAAAACAGCATTTTGTATTTACTCGGGTTATCTTTATCTAACATTAAAATGTGTTTGATGATCTGAAACCTATACGTGTGAGAAATAGCAAAAAAAAGGAAAGAAATCAGGAAGGGGGCAAATACTTTTTCACAGCACTGTATATGTAAACCGATGTTGACTGAGGTTTATTTTGCTCCAAAGATTCAATGAAAATAACATTTTTCAATTTTGTACAGTTTTTTCGCAGTAAGTACTATTACAAGAAATCACGCAAAATTACAGAACTAATGTTATGAAAATGATTATTATAGCCACTTGATCTCTAACCCCCTGGATATCAACAAAATCAAGCCATTTTAGATATCCAATCTACTTCCTTGAACATATGAGTCATAAGAGGATATTACATAAAGTACTCTGCTTAACGGGATTGACACATCAGTCAGTCTCACTGCTGTCTTCTGTCATTTGTTATCCATTCGTCCATTTCGCAGAAACCATATATGAAATGAAATTTCTCTTGTTAGCTACGAAGGTAATCAGAGGAAGATGTTCGTCAGAGTTACTGCAGTGAAAGCGTGGAAGCTGACACATCAGCTAAATGTCTCTAGTATGATTTTTGAGTGGGCGCCCTTACTCCACTGGATATTTGCTTTCTAAAGATGAAACTGTTTTTAAGAAATGGATGACATAATTTGAGGGAGGAAACTATCTGTCAGCATGGTTTTGCGTGTCATCATCTTTGCCTACTTCAAAGAATATGACTTCATTAATTGGAATCGGAAACAGTCTGAGGAACAGTACAGATTAGCTTTTCAATTGAGGCAGAAGAAGGGGGTGGTGCCATCTGTTTTTATGGATCTTTGTGGCCAAACTTCAGAGGTGAGTGTTTTTGGATACTTTACCCTGCATTCGCATCAGATGCGTGTTCCGGCCCCCTCTGCCCTGCTGTGTTTGATCCTTGCTTTGTTGTCCGTCAACTCTCACCGGTTACTTTTTTACTGCGCACCAGGTTCATATGGAAGCCCAAAGTGGACAATATTCAAATGAAAATGCAATTCCACTATTGCATTATAATTTTCCACTTATGAATGAGTTATTTGCGACAATATTAAATTGAAAATGCATTAATCCAATTATCATTTTCATTTTCACATGCACATATGGGAAATCTATGACTATATTCAAATGATAATGAAAAGTTGTTTGACATTTCATTTTCAAAGTCATGTTCCGCAATACAGAGGACAATATTCAAATGCAATTAGCAAAACAGCACCCCCAGCCTATTGCATTTACATTTACATGTCATCATGCTCTTTTAGGGTGAAAATGATAATGAAAATGCTGTTTTCTAATCACTTGGAAATAATCATGATGACAACATTTGAAATTTAATTTTCAAAGACTTATCCTGCAATACATGGGACAATATTCAAATGCAGTAAGGGAAACGGCGCCTCCTAGTCCATTGCATTTTCAAATACATGTCACCACGCTGTTTTTGGGACACAATGAAAATTAAAATGCAATCTGTCAGCGTCTCATCAAGGCGGGTCTTCCGCTAGGACGTCAGTTATTAGGGGCGCAAACGGAAACCATGTTCCTTATTTGTATACCAACCAATCAGCTTCTGGGTAGCGCTTGTAAGCACGGAGGCTTACTGATAACAGCGCTTACGGAGCGCTGGCTGCTGCTGTCCTGATCCGATCCGGTTTGGCCCTGGTCCAGTCCTGCACCATCCTCGACTTGCCACTTTCTGAAGCTACCGTTGCCACTTTAGATGGACTTAAATGGAACTCCTCTGTCGTTCACTCCATTTTTCTTTTTGTTCTTAATTAGCTAGCCCGCGGAGGATGGGCTCCCCCACTATGGCCGGGTTCCTCCTGAGATTTCTTCCCACTGGGGAGTTTTTTCTCACCACTGTTGGAGGATTTTTCTCCCTACTGGGAGTTTTTTGCCTCATTTGCTGTAGTGGGGAATAGGCTGGGCACTGCCTTTTTATTTCTTTAAACTCTCACTGTAAAGCGTCTTTGTGACAGTCTCTGTGAAAAGCGCTATACAAAATAAATTGAATTGAATAATGTCATGATGATTATGCTGCTATGTACTGTGTGCCATCGTGCATTAGGCTACGTTGCGCTTTGGATGTAGCTACCTCGGCAGCTAGTATGCTAGCTAACGTTAACAAAGGAAAATATTTGTAAATGATCATCACACAAAAGCAATATGATTTGATTTTTGCCCCAACTCTATTAACTGAGCTAGCTGTAATATGCAAAAACTTATCCGAGGCTTCGTGGCAGTATTGTGCAACTGCAACTCAAGTGTGCTTGCAGATTTCAGAGACGTTCGCTAGCTTGCTAGTGAGTCTAAAAGCAATCGCTTAAGTACAGCTAGCTGGCTATGATGCCTACTGCAGCCGATTTGTCATTTATATAGTAATCAATTGAATATAGGTTAAGTTGCAAATCATTGTATTCTGTTTTTATTCACGTTTTACACAATCTTTTCCAACTTCCTTGGAATTGGGGTTTGAAAAACTACACACGTCTGGCGGTACATGTCCGAAGGTGACTGAAAAGACAGGTCGATGTCAGGTTGCTAAAAAATGTCTGAAATGAATGTTCCAAATATTAAAAGTGCTGAAAGGGTTATCTTTTATTTAATCATTCTAATGCACTGAGTGAAAAGGAGATTAGTATTAGCAGTAGCAGCTGAGCTAGTTGATGGCCTACAATTTGTCTAACATGCATTACATACAGGTGGAGTGGGAGACGGTCTACTGAAACGAGCATTCTAGTTTGTGAGGGTTGTCACAGTAGGCAAAATGATCCAACATTTTAGATACTGGGATCTTAGAATTACAGGGTTCTAACTTACATTTTCAGGGTTTTTAGGAATTGGATTGCAAAGTTTTGCTGTTCGGTGTAGGGGATCTTTATTTTGATACACTTAAGTAAAACACTGAATTTATCAATCAACTGACACTTTATCTCACTGTTAAAAGATTTCAGTAATTTAAATTGAATTTTATGAACTATTTAGGAATTAATGACAAATAGTACCTTGTCACCTGCATGAATGGAGAATAAGAGATACTTTTGTATTTACAGGGTACAAACTGAAATTGACTTTATAAAAAATGTTTAAATTTAAAGATTTAATGTTCATTGAACAAAGTTTTATTGTTATCTGAGGTAAACAAAACTGCAGAAGTGCAACACTGCACACAGAATAGAAAATACAGCCTAAAAAAATGCAACAATATCTGACAGTTCACCTAGAACTGTCAAAGACGCATTGCATCATAACAGGCTTCATTCCTTACCAACCATCTCAAACGCAATATGAACAAGTATGGGATACAGGAAAAGAACAATAGTAAATTGGCATTAAGCAACCAACTATTAACTAATGTAAACTACCAAGCTTTTTAGTATCATCAAGTCAGATGAAATACAAAAGTATTATGATAGACATTTTCTATGAAGAACTACATGAAATTATACATCTGATTATATTACCATTGACCTTCAAATCTGCTACCTTTTGGGTGGGGAATGTATCGTAATTGTTTCCACATACATTTTAGGTCAAAATGCCTCAAAGCCCAACTCGTTAACATGCATTCCCCTTCTCATGGATTGGATCCTGTGAACTTTGAAATTTTCAAGCTGACAGGAAGTTTTGTACTGAATTATTTTTGTGCTACAGAGGTGACCTTAGAGAAGGGCACTACCTTGTAAGTAAGATATTATGTACATGTATGGAAATCCATGAAGTCTGCTGCTTTCATTTAGATGACAATGTACAGGTGCTTTCTGTTGGATTTGAGAATGATGGGGAATAGAACTCCGATACAGACATTGATATCTCTAGAACACTATGAAAGTCGTCTTATCTCCTGTATGCCAGAATGACCAGGAGTACAGTAGTTGATAGTTATAGATTCAGTTGTTGGATGTCTGCTTAGAAACTCTGCCACAGCAAGTACCATTATTAGTACATTATTTCGGTCTTTGCGAAACTGCTATCATTCCATGTGTTTCACAATAATTCTGATGAAAGCGCTAGCAATGTCATTACATTAGTTTCAGTCTCGAACCCATGCTGCCTGAACTGCGTGGCACCAAACCCTAATTGAACCGGATATCTGTTTGGTTAAATTGAAACTAATTTGTCAAAAAAGCCATTGGTTGAAAGTGTCAAATAGAACCTTGTTTTCAATCAGAGTGCACTTCGGGAACTGGAACTTTATCATTCAAGCTCTGAAGCCAATTTAATAACTGAATTGAATACCCCTACTTAATCATTATAGACTAAAGAACTATGTAATACTAACTATGTGCAAAATTTAACTCAATTTTGACCAAAATATCAGTTAGAACGCTATATAAGGTCGCAATTTGTAACTGTTACTAGCAGAGCGAATGCCAGCCTGTGTCATTTCTTTATATGGCTGTGGTTAGTAGGGATGTGATGCTGATTGTCGAAAGCTTTATTTAACGTTCCTTGAAGTTTCTTTTTTTCTCCATACCAAAAGTGGGGGGGGATTGCTGTCTCCTCAAAACTACATAGAACATGTCCACTGTACCTCCTGCGCCCTGTGACTAGGCTGAGTAAGCCGCAAAGGGTCCCTCCACAAACCTCACTTCCAGTATTTGCTCAACAAAGCCAGTGTGTCCAAAAACACTCCTGCATGGGCTCTGTACAATCACTTGGCCACTGTGACAGTTTATGACTACGATGATTAATGGATCAGTTTTCCAAATGCCTCCTCTAGACTGAAATACAAAGCATAAATTACACCTCTGTGCAGGACAGTTTGTTCAGATACTTGTAAGAAGTGCAATAGGCGTGCCACTAACAAAAATATCAAGTTTCATGAGCATTGAGTGATGTTCAGCCGTTAAATTACCATCAGCCATTAAGTTGGCATTACAGTTACTGCTGCTAAACAATCAGGAATGAAAATGACATCTCCTTGCTGGACAGTGTAATGGTCAAAGAGAAGAAGGAGTCATACTCAAGCCAGCCAGCCTAACCATCAATATCAGACTAGTTTCTTTCTGTGCAGGTGTTCGCTGCTGCAGCTCAGGTAGTTTTGCTAATGTAATATTCACTGTTGCCAATAATCCTAAAAATTGTATCATTGCTCCCCCAACAGAAGCATTCCACATGCACCTCACTCAGTTAGCCTGCTATACCTCACCTGCACAGTGTTCTTTATCCCGCTCAGTTAGCATGCGTCACCACACCCACACAGTGTGCTTGACCTCATTTAGAATGCTTTATCTCACATACTGTGCTTCACCTCTCTGTTAGCATGTTCCACCTCACTTATACAGTGTAATTTACCTAACTTAGCATACTTTAACTCACACACTGTGCTTTACCTCTCTCAGCATACTCTACCTCACCTATACAATGTGTTTGACCTCACTCGGCATGCTTTACCTCACACACTGTGATTTGCCTCTCTCAGTTAGCATTCTCTACCTCACACGTTGTGCTTTACCTTAGTCAACATGCTTTGCCTCATCCAGTTTGCTTTACCTCTTGCAGTAGAAATGCTCTACCCCACGCACTCAGTAGGCTTTACCTCACTCCGTTTGCGTGCGCTACCTTACCCACACAGAAAGCGTTATCCCTTTCAGTTACAGCATATGTTACCTCACCCACATCGTGTGCTTTACCTCTTCCAGTTAGCCACCTTGTGCAGAAACCAAATGTGTCTACTATTTATTTATGTGTTACCCAATTTAGGCTTTATAATTCCGGATTTGAGCTTCACAGAGAGGGGAGAAATGGGTTAAGAACAACAAGAAACTTGCAGCATTTAGAATTCCATTGTATATCAGTTTATTTTCATAATTTTGGCAGAGAAAAATGGCTGCAAACACATTTTAAAAAATCCTCATGAAAATTCAGCATTGAAATTGTGAAGAAAAAAAATACTGAGAATTGAAAAATGGCTAGGAGTCAAAACAATACATTTCACAGACTCCTTGAGTACAAGTTTGCTTCCTCTGTGTGTGTTATCCAAAATTATGTACTGTTTATGAGCCAAATAAGGAAGTTCTCCAAGTGGCTTTCTATGTTGTCAGAGCCCTCAAATTATGCACTGTCAAATTCATAAAATATTCAGATTTTTTCACAAATCAACTTTTGACTCATGAAGTTCATTATGAATTAATGATTTTCGAGTGGAATTTAATGTTTAGAGTTGATCAATGTGGGTGCGGATGGACATCAATGTTCACCAGTTACTTCTCTAAACCAAAAACGTGCTTTTAATCCATCATAAAGTTTAGAATTTTGTCCATTTTTCTTCAGATCCCCATCAGCCAGCACACACACTCATTAAAGGAACTGTTTATTTTATGGTCAGAACACTCACCCTGCAACTGACAGCTTTTTATTTCTAACTCTGATCATCCAAGCGAAATGCAAGCTTGTATAAACACTTCACACCCAATAAGGTGCAAATATCAGTCGCAAACACAGTAATATCCGAAGTAGACCTTAAAAGGATACTCCATTCATTTATCATATTTGAAAATGCACAATTGTACGATAGATTATCTTAATCTCTACCAATCCTGAAATTTTCAATGATTTATGAAATTGTTTACCATTTTATATCGATTTTTATTGCCATGGATCTGCATTTATTATGAGCGCCATTCTTACGAAGTCACATGATTCCACAAAGGGAAGTGACGCCAGCTGTGCTGTAAACAACTGGCCAGGGCAAAAAATGTTCGGCTAAACTGTTATGATTTCAATAAATGAAATTGCATGACTTCATATCAAAACACTATCGCTATTGCACCTACTCAACATCCTTTTTGTCCCACTGGCTTAGGTTTTATCCAGTTTCTATTCAGGATCCAGCAGTACAGTAAAAATGCGGTCGTGCAATCTGCACTTCATTCCACTGCTTGTGAGCTAGAGACTGTGCACCAGATAATCAAATTAAAACGAGGCTTTGCAACGCGACAGTTTGTTGAGTGAGCTATCCGGCAGCTCTTATTTAGTCTTTCATTCTTCATGGCACAAATGTATATTTCTACGAAAGTATTAAAATTTGACTTAAAACAGCAAATAACATATTTAAACACAAAATGTACCCAATTTGGACAAATTAACAGCTTGTTAAAGTCCTATGATGGCAATTATGGTTGGGACAAAAGCCAGTATACAGGGAGGCCCCAGGACCGGGTTTGGGAACACCTGCTATATAAGTCTATGAGAAAATGATCCTACTTTCCCACCTGATTTATTTTTTCAATAATGATTGTCCACATTATTTTATGACATCCATCGCAACTTTCAAGTCTCTTGATATATCATGTTCATTTTTGTAATTTATGGTCTTAAATACACTAGAATAAAGGATAAAGCCAGATATGCTTTAGGGCAGTGCTTCTCAAACCTCTCCTGGAGGACCACCTGTCCTGCATGTTTTAGATCTTTCCCTGTTTTAGCACAGGTGATTAAAATGATCAGCTTGTTATTGACCCTCTAAAGCTGATTGATAACATCCTGATTATTTGAATCACCTGTGCTGGGGCAGGGAAAGATCTAAAACAGGCAGGGCAGGTGGTCCTCCAGGAGAGGTTTGAGAAACACTGCTTTAGGGGCATGGCTATCCTCTGATCCTCGTCAGATATGGTCAGATCCACCCACAGATTCATTCCTCGCTCCTCCCTGGATCTTCAATTCACACTCTCATCCAATAGGAATCACATCCGGTTTCAAACTGACAAAATGGTGCTGTTAAAATTGCCAAAATTAAATGGTATGCTGAAACCAATGGGTGACATCACGGTTGCTTCGTCCATCTTTTTATACAGTCGAAGTTTCAAACCCGGGTGCTTTGTCAATCTTTTTAAACGGTCTATGGCACAAACGGGAATGGAAACATAATAAGCTACAATATTACACCTCCTGACATTGGTTGGAGGATGGCATTACCCTACTCCAAGGCATTCACTGACTGAGGTATTTTTGAATGGGATTTGATGGAGAGAGTTTCTGTCATGACAGATTACATCAAGTTCTATTCTGCCAAAGTCAGCCAAGACTTATGGAGAAATAGTCCAACTATAAACCTTGGCTCTCTTCCGACATAAAACAGAGCCTGTTGGGAAAGCAAAGGAGCCTTTGGGCTCTAGGACGGAGATAGCCCCATATTAGCAAATAGAAACATCAGAAATGAGGCAGTCAATGCCAAACTGAAATATAAAAAGCATGAAACATCCCAACCCCCTCTGATCTCATGTAGTGGAAGGACGGATGGACAGACAGAGAGAACAGCCGGAAGTGGAAAAAGGCACATCTACATACTAAGGTGTATCCATTTATAAATCTAAGTGAGAAATACTGAGCGCCTCAGGAGTTGTGGCTGGGGGGGAAAAAAAAAAAGAATGGCTGATATCTGGCCTGGAAACAAAATACTGTAGAGGGATATACAAATGGACAGACGGACGGACAGAGGCACATCTATTATCATCCGTATTGTAGCAATGCCACATAATACTGTTGCCGATTCTCGGGGAGGCACTAACATATTAATTTCCGTGCATTAAATTGCGATATTATAAATTAGAAGTGCTATCCTCCTTTTCACGGCTCCATTCTGTGTCGGTAGCCCCATAATTTTTATACCATCTTCCGTTGCTATTTTCCGGTGTCTAACTGATTCTAGATCAGTTGGCTGTCAAATTGATCAGCTGACATTACGCACAGTTCAGGAACAAATCGGATTCTGGCGCGAAGTAGGGGAGGTTTGAAATATGGGCGAGTGATGGGTAATGAAAAAGCGCGAATCTCGGGGAGACTATGAGGGACCTGAGGAATACAATATATTTTAACATTTCGTTAAAATAAAAAAAAGCTACTGCGGAAATAGCACAAGCCCACGTTTCAGACTTGGACATTCACCAGCTGCAGAAACTAAAAAGATCAGCACCAGGTGAGATCTGTCCTCATATATATATATTTGCTTCTGGATTTTCTTTTTCGGTAACCAGGACTTTTTGAATTTTTTCGGTGATTGAAGAACATTCTCTTTTTGTTTTATTCCATATGGATTAATTTTGGATTTTCTGTTGGTAAATGGATATTTTCATTTTGCGCCCCGGAAGTGGAAAGTTTTTGGCTGGACGTTTGAAAGAACTGTATGCGGTAAAAGTAATACACAGACCTCACAGACTTTTTTTTTTAATTTAATTTTTTTTTACGGTGCTGGACTGAAGACAGCGATTGTGTATTGCCTTTGAGGTTGAGTGTTGCGCAATATAGAGGGGTTGCAAATAGTCGTTGGTCTGCGCTGTATTTCTTTCATTATTTTATTTTTTATTTTTATTTTATTTTATTTTATTTTTGAAGTGGTACTAAATCCACTTAATGGTTATGATCAAGCGTATCCCATGTTTTGTTTGTAACTTTAGCCAATATACATTTGGGTGAATGTTACAATATATTACATTTTGTCGAGAAATATTTGGTCAGCTTAGGAGTTCTGACTGAAGAATTGTGATGACAGACATGCGTATGGACAGATGGACGGACACACAGAAGGACAACTGTTATTCCTATATTCCATTAACTTTGGGGCATAGGACAAAAATGGACTGGAGATGAAATGGACCACTCCTAAATTCTAAAATTCTTTGCATACCAGGCTCTCAATGTCAAAACGAGGCATGGGCCATTCTTTGAAAAGTGAACCAAATTTGAAAAAAAATTAAGTTCATTTTTTGGAACTTTCAGTTCTATGTTCTCAAAGAGCATTGTCTGATGTTTTAATTTTTATCTTGATCTTGATTTTCTGTGCTCATTTGCATAGATTTATGTTTATGGAAGTAATGGAAATAAAAGGACTTTTTTCTTACAATTTACCAGCTGATAAATTATGTCACATTACATTTTTTGTGTTTTAAGTGTAGCAGTATGCATGTTCACTCTTTTAATCAATTAGAAATGATTATTTTCTTTCATTCTGTAATGGTGCGATCAGGAACCAGTCGCGAGATCCAGGCGATGCAGTAGAACTTGCTTTATTAATAAAGGGGGAGAACCCCTGCACGGCAGAAGGCAAAAAGTACAAAGTCCACACTCCAAAAAATCAGAATCCAGCTGGGCAAAAATTAAATCGAAAACCAGGGCAGCAATCACCATAATCGTAGTCGGACAGAAATGGGTCTGGTACACAGGTACAGGAATGTCAAAGAAGGAAAGCCAGAATCCAATGGGCGTAATCCAAATCGTAACCAGGGGAGCACACAAAGATCTCGTGGTCGGGCAGAAAAAGGTCAAAATTCACAGATGCAACAATAATCCAAAAACACAAAGGCAAAAATCGAAAAGTCGGGCGGTCCAGTCAGAAAGATAAACACTGAGTAATCAAGGCAAAAAGAAACGTGGCACAAGAAGACTAGGAAAACGATCTGATAGAGACTGGCTGTGAGGAGACAACTAATATACACTTCTGGGGAGATCACATGGTAAGGGACACAGGTGCAAACAGTCTGACTGATTACAGAGGAGCAGCACATGAGGGAGAACCTAATCACATGGAATTTGGCAGAAGCCAAAACGTGGACAGGGATCACGGGACAAACCTATACAAAGATAAACAGCTCCAGTTTCGGAGTTTCTAACGTGCATAGATAATTAAAGGACAGCGTGATAAGACGTGGAGCTTCCACAGAAAATGCAGTAAAGGTAATCAGGGAGAGACAAGAGGCGGAGACTAGAACAGGGCGAGTGCTGAGGGCTTGTTAATTAATTAGTAAGTGAAACTATACAATCCCTTGGTGCTTGTTAGTAAGTTAGTATTATATACAATGTTAGTTGGTGTTAGTAACTTCTAACGAAAACAACAAACTGTTAGTATGGTTAGTAAGATAGAAAAGTAAGGCGAAGTAAGCAAACAAGATCGGAAGGAAGGCTGAAATCCAGAATCCAATAAATCACCGGAAGAGTAACACGCAGGACTGGGCTGTGTGCAACGACAAGACAAGAGACCAGACGGGGGAGACACAGTGCAATGCATGATGGAAAAGATGAACCGGAATGTGACTATGGCAAAATGTAAAACATGGAAAAACGAAGACAATACATTACACTGCTCAAAGTACCAAATCCCAAATACACATACAAAAAATGGTCAGGCATATCAGACATCAAAAAACACAAAAGGCAGTCAGAATATCAAGGCATGAACATGGTCAAGGCAGAATCACAACACATTCTCAATGAAATAATTAACAAATTAATTTAATTAACTTTAAAATATCATGTGACAAAATTCACAGAAATTTTAGGCCATATGAAAACTTGGCCCTTTTATTTTTTTTATGTCCAAAGCAAACTCTATTTGACCTTGCTTTTGACCAAATATCAAGTCACCGGAGTATTCTACTTAATTAATTCAGGACTAATGAATTGGCCGCACACGCGACCAAATGGTCACGTGTGTGACAAAGCAATCAATGAACGCACTCCATTTTTGCCAATCATCGCCTCTCTTTCTTACTATATTACCCCTACATGTAATGATGCAGTCCACCTACTTACAGCTGGACTGTGAGAGAAACAATGGAGTAACTGTATCTTGCAGTCTGAGTCATACTCCACACTCATGTTCCTCTGACTTCTCCCAAAATATAACACAGCAAGGACATTGTATGCCGGTCATTTCTGTGCGCACTGGATAACTGAAAGTTTAACTTCACTGTCTCTTCATTAAAATTGTTTTATATCTGAGCTGATTTTTTTAAAGCAGTTCTTAGGTGAGTGTAGTATGTTTATTTATTTATTCATTATATATTTTTTTCAATATCACCATGTCAAATTTCAATAACACAAACATGTGTTCTTTGATGTAGATCATGGGATAGATATAAGATTTTGTTCCACAATGAAAAAATGTTGCACGACGTATGAAGAGTTCACAAGCAAAACCACATAATCACCACATCCATGAAAAATTATATAACCCTTGCACTGAAAGTTCACAGTAGCTGGTATCTGATATCCTAATAAATTTTGCTGCAAAATGGCGAAAATCCTACTGCTAACCCAAAATAAAATGCAGTTTGTTTGCGAAACCAGGTATTCTGCAGAGCGGCAATCAAAGACTCGCATCTCGGACATCTAACGCGTCTACACTGTATGGTGGCGCCCGTGATCGCAGTAGTAACCCAATTAATCATTCAATTTTTGGAAATGACTAAATTCTCATGTTGGTCTTGTTGTCAGTCATGGTTTTTGGTTTTGTTTACGTGACCGTAGCGAACAAGTTCTGTGAAGAAAATGAAAATGAAATTGGTAAGTAGCTTTATAAATATGGCCAAAGTATACCCGAAGATGTGTGTTTGCTGTCAAAACAGACAATTCCACACCATATGCCAACTATCCCCATTTACTACCTGCACTTTCTCCACTATCACGATAATCGGGCCACTTAAACCGTACAAATACTAGGTTAATATGGTTTTCATTTTGGCAGTTTCTACATAGCTATCTATTTATAAGCATTTGATTCGATTGAATATTATAAATAATATTCCCATGATTCTATCAAGGATTGTACTTGCGTTGCTGTGTCATTGTGTTTTCATTGATTCTGCAACAGTTTAAAATGACCAGTTTTCAGAGATGTAATTACTGAGTTTTGCAAGCAAACCAAAGTTGGACTTACTGGGTTTTGCATACAAATCACTCAAAATTTGGTAATTAACATCTTTTTTTCAAGAAAGGTTGATTTTAGTCAATCTAATATTTTCCTCAGTGCACCATTACCATTTCATAATGAGAAAGGAGAAATTTGTGAGGTTAACATCTTCCATCAGGTAACATTCCTTATTTTAAAATTAAAGTCATTAGGTGGATTTACTGGGTTTTGCATCTGAACTCCTCTTATGTAAATAGTGTATATAAACCATTCACTAATCTATGCTATAGGGCTATGCTAAAAACTAGACTTCCTAGTGATTACCAGTGATTACCACTTGATTTTTCTGTTTTTTCAAATAATACATAAATTATATGAACATGGAACAAAATAAACTTCTTATTTTGTGATGACTGCAATAATGTGTTCCTGCATTAATAAAAATATTTTACTTCACTGTTTATCCTTTAATGTGAAACAGTAACATGGATGAGGAGGCCGGTCCTTCAACCAAAAAAAAGTTTTCAATTAAAAAGGAGAGTCACAGAAGATCGAAATTTGTCTTCTACAACCTACGTGATGCCTTATATATACACATTACAAAATATTTCCTATATGTCACGCCCAAAATATCACAAGTTACCAGATGTCATCATAAAAACAAATATTGAAAAAAATACTTGTGGGATATTAACTTTATTCCTTGCTTTTTTCCTTACCCCAGAACTTTGATAAATGTCTGCTGAAAATATGAATATTCTAGCTTTTTTAAACATCAGAGTTTTTGATGTGAAATAAAGCTATGAAAAACCTGCTTCCGAAAAACCTATTAATGTAACAAACAAAATTTTTACTAGATAGACTTGGATACGTAGTACTCCCAAATAAAGTCCACAATAGTGAAGAGATTTTCCCACTGCTTGCTACTTTTTTGGTCACATGATTAAGAATGGCCCACTAGCAAGGGGCCAGATCAATGTTTCACTGTTGAGTCCAGCAGTGTAATGGAGATACTAAATTTCAGGCTGGTCTTATTTTTCGCTGTTTTCCAAAAGACTATCTTTGTAGAAAGTAATGGTCAAATCAGATTAGGAGAGATGACAGGCTGGAACAGAGTGGCACGTAGGATGCTGTTGCCTGCCAACTGCACCTCCAGCTCCTGGATTCCACGGGTAGCTTTGCCAGGATCCTCACTGTGAACTTCAGATCTGCTTATAACACCATCTAAAAGCCCCTGATCCAGAATCTAAACTATCTTAACACCCCCCCACCCCCACCCCCCTCCCCCCATCTGATCCATTGCATGAAACACAACCACATCACCTGTGCTCACCATTTAGACCGGACTGCTCCAAGGTTATTTGTTGAGCTCATTCTTATAAACGCTTTACACTATTGATGGCATCAGATCACACATCGCAACTTACCTGAAATACTTTAACAAGACAGCCATTCTAGACTATTTCTCTCTGACAACAATTCCGTTCTGGGGTATCAAAACACGGTCACACTTTCGCATCAATGCAAGTAAGACAAAATACTGTAAATTATAATCAGTCCCACCTCACCCCAGAGCCAAATTCTCATCAATAATCGAATAGTTTAAATAGTGGACAGTTTTAAATACCCCTGAGTGACTGAACAATAAATTCAGTTTTGACCAACACACTAATGACATCCAATAAAAAAGCCACCAAAGACTATCCGCAAACTTAAAGGATTCTACATTGTCCCCCATCTTGACCTACAACTGTACCAGAGCATCATGCAGCCCATCCTACTGTACTGCTCCACCTTTTACTTACTTTATCTGTCTCTAACCACTTGCAGCTTGCAAACAAAAGGCCACTGCTAGGATAATTGGTCTCTCCACACCCAACCTCACAGAGTTAATCAACCGGTCCACTGAATCCATTCAAATCTCAACAAAACAGGACATTACATACCTACTCGATCATCCCCTTACCCTACTGCCCTCGGGGCATGGATACGGGACACCAAAGGCTAAGAGGGCTCGGTTTGGGAAGATCCTGGTCCCTGTAGCCATGCTGCCTTAACCTCTTCTACTCCAGAGTTGTCATAGGAGGGATCCTGGCTGTGCTCTCACCTCACCTTAATGCGCATTACACCTTCAAACCCGTTCCCAACTAGGTGTCCTAATGATCAACTTAACGTTAATTTGTTCAGCTGAGAGGATCGATGCGCATCCATTTCCTCTCAGCTTGCATTATTGTTCATAATAACAACAATTATCAAGCATTTTCCTATCCACGTTAATTGTAGAACTAATACAGTATAAAACATTAATGTCTTATGAAGCTTTTTAATTCCTGTAGCTCACAAAAAAGTATTTATTTATTATCCGTTTGCATCCGATTGTTTTGATATGCCTAAGAAACCTTTCCTAAAAATGTGGGTTTGCAGACTCAGGTCCACGTATTAAGACTGCACATGTAAAAATAAAACTCTGCCTACAACCAGTGACATTACCATAAGACAAATTAATACCTAACCTATTTCCGGGTAAAAATCCAGTAATAGATTGAACTAATTTAATGAGCAAATGGGCACCTAACAAGCTGTGTGGCCATTAACAATTAAGACATCCAGCTCTGCGTCCACGAGGAGGGATATAATATGAGAGTGCATGGATGGTACTTAACCTCTTAAACCTGAAGGCCCCTGATACCTTGGGCAATCATTAAACATTATAAATACAGCATGTTTCCTAAGAGCAATAATCGTCATGCCACATATCCACTTCAGGGGAAGAAACTTGGCAAAAAGCTTGTGATGACAATTTTTACCTCAACCGAACACAATTCAGGCATCGAGTGAGTAAATAAGCGTGGAGCAAAACTTTTGTAATAAAGATCTGTGTTCAAAGGTCAACCTGCGCCGGCTATTGTTAGCCCAATGTGCCTGTGTTATATTGAAACTAAATCTTCCAGTCTGCCAGCAGGTTTTTTTCCGTGGCACTCCTTTCAATGAGAACAGGTCCTGAGCATTCCACTTGCAGGTAATGTATTTCCTTCTCTGTTATCTGCTTCTGATGGTGTCAGTTTCAGTTTGTGGGAAGCCATTTCTATGGGTTCTGACATTTCTAACAAGCATTCAACCACCTTAATTGCACAAACCTAGCCTGAGATAAAGCCTTGCGTTCCCAGTTCATCTAACAGAGTCCATGCACCATTATACGTATAAACTCAAATAGCGCAACAATATAAATGCTTAACTGGTTTGTTTTATTAGTATTTTCAGTATAATTATACAGAAAATCCCTGGTCCTCAAATCACACCCTACGAGGTCTGAGGACTGCTGGTTTTACACCCTCCCTTTACCTGGGAGTCAGGTGTTAACAAAGTCTGGCCAATCAGACTGTTCATTTACTTGCCTGGGATAAGAGAAAACCTGGGCTGGATTTGGATTTGTTTTTTAGGATTAGCAAGATATACGTGTTTGTTGCAAAATATTACACATCTTATTTGATTTTGGGTTCGCCCAATTACCTTTCTGAGTTTGTCTGGTTGAGCGTGGTATGCTATTCTAGTCTAACATTTCTTTGCTCGATTGTGACATATTAGCGATTGCCCTTTCTGCATGCGTTCGTATCGCCATTTCACAGTTTCTGATTATGTTCTAGTTTGCTGCATGAGTTTGTACTTTTGTACAGGCTGTCTGTAGTATTGGCATTATTCATCCTTTATACATAATTTATCACGGTGTACCCATAGGCTGTACCCAGTAGTAACTAATCCAGCGTTTGTAAGTACAGACCCTTAAATATGATGAAGCAGTTTAGTAGTTAGCTAGCTTGAGTTCTCTTTCCTGCATTGACAACTGCGTTTTCTAAGGGACGATCCATATGCTTTTTTTTTTCTTGGTAAGAAAAGTGAATCCGAGGAGCTTCTATCATTTTTGTCCAGTCGTGCGTTCGTTGGGGTAGGTTTGTCTGCAAGTGCGAGATGAATCAATTTCATTCTGTTGATGAATTATTTGAATTGATTTATTTGATGAAGTAGCATTGCATGCAGAAGATTGATAAGCTGGAAATCTCTCCGATAAGCCATGAGAGTACGCATTACTGTTTGAAAATCCACTGTAAACTCTGCTGTTCATATTCGTGGGCGCGTAGCTTCGTTTGGATGATAAATTGGCTTAGGTTTGGAAAGCCTCCACTCATTGCTGAAAGTGAAAGCATTTGAGATGTGCTAAATAGAGTTTGATGTTTGAGAAATGGCCTATATCATATAGGTTTCATCCCTGGTCCTTTTATATTTATTACTGGTGAGAGAAGTGGGTTTCACTAGTTACAATATCCTTCAACATGGGGATCGGAGAGCTTGGAGACATAGATGTATCATATGAAAGACAAAAATGACACTTTCATATGATGTGTTTCCGTAGTATTTGCAAAATTGTTGATTCATTGTAAAAACTTATTAAAATTCAATCCTGTGGAATCACATCTGAAGCATTGCCATTTTTGGAATAATGTGGCAGTTTGGAAAACGAACCAAAAGAGGGTCGTCTGGAAAATATATATATATATATAGAATCTGAATGGTTCAAGATTTCGACACCAGTTTTTATTTTCAAGTAGTCAGCTTGTACAGGATCCTCTAAGAAGTGTTATTTTATTTATAGCTGCTGTATTACGTCAGGGAAAATTCTACAAGTATAATGCAAGTAGCCGTTTGTATCTTCATTTTTACTTTTTGAGAACATATATTGTTGAAACTAAATACAAGGGACTGGACTTTGGTGAAACTGACTATTTTCAGATAAAAATGCATCTCTCTAGTTTAAAAAAAAGCTATGAACAATATTCCCAGCCCATTTAGTGTCTGGGATACAAGCCTTTCTATTATCATATCCTATCCTTGATAAAAAAAATCAGGCAAATATTTGCATTTTCCATGTTTTTGAAAAACTGCTGTAGAATTTGAAGGGTTGGAGATTTCTTCATTATTTTTTTCTCTACAGTATTTTTGGAACTTGCATTTGCACCAAAGCAGTGTCAGTTCCACCATGTCTGCTTTTGCTCATCAACAACAAATTTTGAATTTGAATTTTGATTCTTGACTTTTGGGAAGTTTGTCCACACAAAATGTTGAGAAGAAGTATTAGTAAATGGAGTATGATTAAAATGGATAATTAAGACCGAAAGATGCAGTCCTCTGGTTGGCCTTCAGCCAAATCTGGGATAACACTCTTTTTGCCCCGGGTATGGCAGATAAGGGGCTGATACAATTAAGACTTTTTTTCTCATTTGAAGAACTTAGCAGTAAATATAACATACCCCGCAATTTTTTTTTCAAATTTTAACAATATAGAAGTTTTGTGGGAGCAAAATTTGGTCACTCCATTGTTTACCTCTGATTTCTACGATCTCCTGACAGTGCCATCCCCGGAATCTGCGGACTCTAGACTCAAGGCTTGGAACAAAGATTTGCAGGGGGACATAACACTTGAGGAATACAGTACAGCACGTTAGAAAGCTCAAACTCAAACAAGGAACACCTGTTTGAAGCTTCCGCAATGTGGGCTTGTTCATAGGCCTGCCCTTTCTCTCCTGTCCACCCAATAGAGAGTGACACTCCCCTGCCAGCTGGGCTTGGTGTGCCCTTAGTCGTGGGTCCGGCAATGGGGGCTGGATTGGTTCATCCGGGGGGCTCGTATTCCTCCTCCGTGGGTGTCGGTTCATTGCCTCCTGGAGTTGGACCGCACGGGGCCTCGGATCTTGCACTCTGCCCCTTCATGGTGGTTGGGGGTCGTGTCTGACGTGGGGTGTGGGGTGTGCTGGGGGGGACTTGGATGGGGGGGGTGAGAGTCAGGGGCTTCTGGGGCGCCGATGCCCCGTGAGGCCCCTCGGGCGGAGTTGGCGAAGACAGGCCCTGCCCCAGTCAATACATTCCACAGAAAAAACACATAGAACAGAGACAGCAACAGGGTTAGGGGTGCGGAATGGGATAGGGGTTGGAGGGGTACGGGGGGGCAGACAGCAGGGCAGTGGTGCGCTGCAGCTCTCTCCCCCCCTTTCCCCGGCACCTCCCGCCCTGCACTCCTATTCTAAATGCATTACACAAGAATAGGAGACAGAGCAGGGAATAATAGGACTAGGAGGGTGGGTTAAATAAAGTGTTGGAGGGGTAAATGGGGGGACAGACAGTAATGCAGTGGTGCAGTGCTGCTCTGCCACCCCCCCCCCCCCGCCCCTCCTCCCTCCCTGCACTCCTATTTTAATACACTTCACAACAATAGGATACATAGCCACTGATACACAAAACAGATAACACAAGTCTGGGGGGGCGGGATGGGCTAGGTGCTGGGGAGTCGCATGGGGGACAGACTGTAATGCAGAGGTGCAGTGCAGCTCTGCCCCCCGGCGCACATACACCTCACAAAAACAAAAACAGAAGAAGGAGAGGAGGGGGGGGGGGGGAGGGAAAAAAAAAAAACATTATTAAGATAGATACAGCGGGGCCTGGATCGCCGGGCTTCGCTTGGGGGGGGGCGGCCCTGTGGGGGCCCCCTGTTGTCCCGCTCCGCCACCCCCCCACCCTTGATGCCTCCTCTCTGCTGTCCCGGCCGCTGTTGGACCGGGTCCGCGACTACCGGTGGGGGCAGGTCTATCTGATGGTCACCGTGCGGTTTCTCTTTGGGGGGTGGTGAATTGGCAGTCTTGGCAGTATGGTGCATCAACTGCTGGGGGGCCCGTCCATGCCCCCGGGTCTGATCCTCGGCCGTGGGGCGTAGGGCTGTGCGGGGCTGGGGGGTTGCTGGGGGGATGGGGGGGGAATGCCCCCCCCCTCCTACTCCGATGAGCGGGTAGGCGCGCCCTGGCCCTGGCCCCGGTCCTGGCCTGGTCTACCTGCTCCGGGGCTCCGCGGGCTTGGGCGGCTTCTCGGGCTCCGCTGCGGGTGGGGGGGGTGGTGGGGCGGGGCGGGTGTCCGTGGGGTGGGCGGGGGTCTTGTACCCTTGCCCCCCCCTCCTGGTGGCCCGATGATCACCCAGAGTGCGCTGGCGGTACCCGACCTCGCCCCGTATGGGTTCTCCTCTGGATCGGGGTCCTTGGTCTCCTCCACTGTTTCGGGTCCTGTGGCCTGACTGCCCTGGTGATTCGGGTGTCGGGCTGTGCCACCTGGCTAATCTGACCCAAGTGGGATTGCATACACCAGTGGTGATCTCATTAGCCAAATTGAATCAAATATGGCGACAGCCGTCTGTGACCCAAGCTTCACTAATAATTGTGGACCAAAGGGCTGCATCGCCAGGAGCATCACCTTGCTGTGTTTTAGAAACTTTGGGAAATGGTCCTGCTCTATCTGGCTCCCTCTGATCTCACTTCTGTTTTCTCCTCTTCTATGTCCCTGTCCTTGTTGTCTTTGTCTTTCGATGTTTATTGGTGTATAAATAAAATGTCCTTCTATATCTCACTGTGGTGTCTTTGCCCTCTTAGTCAGATCATGTTATTAGTTGCCAATAAAAGATAGGACAATGCGCTAAGAGGGACGGTGGTGGTTACACAGTCACAAGCACATACACACAAAAATTCTGCTAGAGCAAAACTGCAATAATATTTTACGGTTTGTGACAAATATGACACAAACTAGAAATATATAGGCAGTACAAAAAAAAAAAAGCTTCCGCAATGTAACGGTTAATGAGAGTTTACATCACTCCAAAAAAGCCTCACAAAATGAATGATTGTATCCCAGAAACCTGTACTAAATGTGGTGAAGAGAAAGGCTCATTATTGCATTGCCTCTGGAGCTGTCCTAAAGTCAAGGAGTTCTGGGATGAAGTTTGTAAGTCGGAATCTCGGAAAGAGATGGGTGGACGAAGTACTGGGAAGTGGTTTAAAGGACTGTCTATGTGCCTCCCAATTGAAAAGATTACATGTAGGGACAAACAAGAAATGTTTCAAAAAATATGGGGATGCTTCATGGAATATTCTCAGGAAAATAACTTGCCTATTGAAAGATTGAGGACTCAATCATTCAAATGTTGCTGTGTGAATACTTTACTGGAATGAACATCACTTCCGTGTGGTGTCAGTATGCCACTTTTATTGTGAATAAATTCAATTAAATACATTAAAATGATAGTTTATGCATTGTATCACATCATCTGCGCGACAGCCGAAGTTTAATTCTACTATTCTGTGAGTATGAGAACTAGGATAACTTAGACCCGCTCGCGAAATTTTTTTTCCCCACTTGAGTTCCGGACACCAACAGAAACTCATTTGCATACAGCCAATCAGCAACCTTGTGCTGGACCTCTGAAGGAGTGTCTCGAGACAGTTACATTTTTTTCTGTCTTCACTGGCCTTTCACTAATAATGTAAAAATAACCGAGATTGCGTCAACTTATTCTAGAAAATTTGAATCTTCTGAACAGATAATTTTTATCAATCCTAGCTGGAAACATCAAACATGATTAGCAGGTTCGGAAACCGCATTTTCAAGGACACGAAAATATATTCAAAACCTCTTTCAAAGTATAAAATCATTAGGCTGTATCACACCCCTCAGCCAGAGTATAGCTATGGCCGTCTACTTAAGATTTCATGTCTATGATGCAGAAAGAAAGCACCTTAATCAACCTATATTAACTGCCAACAAGTGCAAATACAATTCATTAACAGCACTTGCCACACCTGCTGATATGTTTATAACGTTCACTAGCTAGGCTGGATAAAAATAATCTGTTGGCCTACGGAGAATTCATATTTTCAAGAATAAGATGATGCAATCTTGGTTGATTGGATTTTGTTTGCTGTCACTAACTAGTTTATTATTACACAGTGTCTAGACATAAGGCAGTTTTTCCTGGTACGGCAGTCGATTTGAGATGATTAGGATAAGAATTGAAGCACTTATTACTAAAACCCCATAAGTCAAGTCAAGTCAAGTGTGACTTATGGGGTTTTAGTAATAGGTGCTTCAATTAGGGATCTTGGTTAGGGGAAGGGTTATGTTAGGGGTCAGGGTTAAGGTTAGGGTTAGGGTCAGGGTCAGGGTGAGGTTGGGGCAGGATTGAAATAGGGATTGCCGTACCTCTTTACATTGAAATGCATTGGAAAACTGCCGTACCCGTAGCAACTGCCTTATTATTAATATAATCAGTGCAGGATTAAAAAGCAGCGAGTTGGGTATTGCTAGACAACATTGATTGTAACCAGCTTGTTACCAGCTTCAAATATTTGAACACCTACATTCATAACATCATTCATTTATCTAAATGGCAGGCTAGACGAATGATTTGGCCAACAGTTTTGCTGAGAGCAAGACGGGCATCTACAATGTAATTTCAATATTCTGGCTATAGACTGAGCAAGTCAGTGGTTCCAGGACCATACCTCGGTGCAAGGCTCGTAAAGACAGAAAAAATTCACTGCCTCAAGATACTCCTTCAGTTGCCCGGAACAAGATCGCTGATTGGCTTTACGCAAATGAGTTTCTGTTGCTGTCCGGAACTCAAGTGGGGAAAAAAATGTAGCTTCCCGCTCATATCAAATTGCAAAATTATCTGCGATATTAAACCTTTCTTTTTAGACCTGTGAACGCGCAAGCCAAAAAAAAAAATGGCACACTTTCCAGCCCACTACATAGGCCTACACGATGAGTTCTGCAGTGATATTCAGATTTTCTTCCATTGATTGTCGCAGATTTTGTACCAATTGTCATGTTATATATTGTTCTAATTTATTGTACAGTATTTTTCAGATTGAAGTCTCAACACATGAAAGCGCCACTCTGTGGGAGCTGCCGACGACAAGTCCAGATCTAGATTAGTAGATGAGCAAAGTAAAACCTCAGCATGTGCACAGTATTATAAAATCAGCATGTCTGAATGTTAATAAATTTTTACCCCCCCCCCCCCTAAATGAAAATAACCCTTATTATAAGGGTGTTATCAGTTTAATTAATGAATAAGCTTGATTGCAAGATAAACGACTAAGTAGTCTTGTGATGCCATGGGGATTATCTGGTTCAGGGATACAAGATCACGGAGTGAGACCTGAATTCATTCGAAACACTGGAATACTGGTGACAAGACTTTTGGATGATGTGCACGATTAATACTTAATTTGTTCAGTCGACTAAGTTTAATATGTTTTTGTTTAGATAACCGGAATGTATTTTTGTTCAGAGAACAGGAGTAGGTCGCATATAATCCCATTCCTGAAGCGTCACCTAAATTGGCAAATTGATCTTCAGCAGGTGGATTATACCCAGTATATGAAAAAAAAAACAATGACAATGAGAACAATTTCACTTCATCATCGTTCATCATCGAACGCAGTGACCAGGTTTGCAGCCTTGGAAGCATCCAAAAATAGGCCTCCGTTCAAAAATGAATGCTTTCATTGTTCAGAATATTGACAAGCTCCCTTGATTTAATGTATGATTTGGTATACCTTTGCACTTTTGCTGTAAAAAAGCAATAAACATAAAATAAGCTTTGAACCACATCTCTGGCATTTATACTTTTTGAGATACAGGGCTTTTTGTCCCATTTGTCAAAAACAGGCGGAATTTCACTGATTTACCCTTGGAGTGGAACAGGTTAAAATGTATTGCGGCCTTGGACGCAATTCGCAATTTGCACAGAGCCGCTATGATGGGAGCAGCCAGAGAAGTTAAAGACGCTTGGGTTACTTTCTTAAATTAAAAGTTTATTTGTTTTCAGATATTTTACATTTCTCATTGCCTGGGTCAAAAAACTGTGTCCCCTTCCTATTCCTGTCAGCTGATTCCAATTCACCTGTGCCACCTGTATACGAGGAGGTGGGGTTACTTGAGAGCTAACATGCATCTATGAACCTGTGCCCATTATTGCGCAAGCACCCCGTGACACAAACAGACTAAATCAGGATAATTATCATCTCAGGAAATGTTTTACTAATCATTATTATCATACTACCAAAATAAAACAACAAAATGAATTTGGTTGTTCTGCTGAAAAAAAAAATCCTAGAACGGCAGATGGGATTCACAAGGTTAATTCATTTTTTAAATTATTATTTATTTATTTATTGCATCCATACAATATTACTTTTAAGTACATAGTCAATGTAGCCCTTCCGCGATCTGTCATTTTTAATACTTTCTTATTTGTCTTTATTAATTAGTAAATAAATTGAGTGATGATTGATCAAGCGATCCTGAACAGGAGCAGTTTGAACAGGAGCAGTTATGCATTTGAGAGTCAGAGGCTCACGGCAAGTGATCTGAATGTCTCTGAACGCGGGTGTGACCGCAAGGGGGATGCCGGACTTTAGAAAGTGAAATAAAAGGCCTCGCTGAACAAAGCATTGCGTGTACTGTCATCTTCCTATTGTATGCTGTTGCTATTTGTTGTTGTGTTGTAATATGTGCAGTGCTCAATGTTGTTATTAGCATTGTTGTCTGAGAGGACAGAACTGAGGATGAATTTCTCTGGGGGACAAATACAGTCTTAGCACTAGTCTTTAACTCACACAGTCAGCATTGTTTACCTCACTGTTAGCCTGCCCTACCTCACACAAATTGGGCTGCTCTACCTCACAGTCAACATTGTTCACCTCACTGTTAGCAAACTTCACCTTGCTTAGTCAGCATTGTTTGCCTCACACAGCCTGCTCTACCTCACACAGTTAGCCTGCCCTTTTGCGGTTCTTTTCCCCACCCTGCTTGTAGCCAAACGGTTTAGTCCACTGCAGTGACTATTTGACAGTGATTATTTCTTAAACAAATAGATTGTACAGATAGAGTGAAATTTTCAGAAAACTACAGTGCCTTGCGTTCTTGTGAGCCAGACACCAAACATAAGAATTTATGAGAAAAAGTGGCCAATCACGAGCTCTCTTCTGAGCCAGTAACCAATGACAAGCCATCTTGTGCTCCGTTGACCAATCACAAGTGCCCTTGTGCACTCCTGATTGGCTTCATAGCTGCAGGTGCTCAGCCTGTGAGTGAGCTGTGCAGCTGTTTACACCCCCCCAAATAAAAAGCCTGATAAGGTACTTCCTTCACCCCTCAGCATCATACTTTAAGATCCTGATCAAATTTTGCTAATCTAAGTCAGGGATGCTAATCTAAGTCAGACATTTTTCAGCCAATGTTTCTTACTTGCTTAGATTATCACATGAAGGTGAGGAAATGGGTGCATTTTTGTGATACATAAAGCATATCATTGAATGTTATACTCACATCCGTTATAATGCTTTAGCATCACATTATGTGTGTGCTTGTCTTTGCTCAACCTTGCCATCATTATCATAATGTGTGTGTTTGTCATCATTATCTTCCTCTGTCTCTACCTCACCCTCTCACTCCATAACCTGGAGAGAGAGATTCGTATTGAATGCATTTCCCAAAGTCCCATCAAAGATTACAGAAAATCTTTCTCATGCCAAGATGCACATTAAGAAGCTGGGCACATCTGCAACAGCAGTAATTTTAAACGACCCTCAAATGTAATGCAGGTGCCAAACTGTGAGATCAGAACCAGCCGTGTGTGGCCTGCAAATAGCAGGGACACCAATGTGGCTCAGCTTGAGTGAATGTAAATGTTTTTACAGTGAGAATGCAGTCTCTATGGGCGACGGCAGAGAAAGAACTCAGCAGCATTCCACAGCTTGCACTCCCACGCTGCCCCACAGCACTTCGCTTTATCACTTACTTTCACCAGCTGACAGAACCAGCCTGATTATTTTGCTGTTTTACTCACCCCCGTTCCTCAAATCATAGTCCTCAAGGGACAAGAACTGCTGGTATTCCTCCCTTGCTTTAGCTGGGAGTCAAATGTGAAACCAGTCAGGCCAATCAGCATTGCTAATTGTTTAGTTAATTACCTGGGAGGAAAGAAAACTGCGGCTGGATTTAAAGTCCAGATTTGAGGATCCCTGCTCTAACCCTAAATGGCAAGAAAATAACAGGGTAAATGCTTATTGCCTCTCGATCACAGAGTGTAAGCCCATGTGACCCGTCCATATTCACAACCATTGACCTTCACAGAACATTCTGCCCCCTCCTCATGTTGATTTTTTGCTCACGGTGATCACTTGTGTCCACATAGGGAACTATTGGGATCATAGGCTACCTGCATCATGTCTCAGAACTGTTGGCAAAAAACATGACTAAGTCTCTGCGGGACCATTCCCAGCCAGCGGTCCTGAATTTCTCACGATCCCTTAAAACTATTTCCAAAAACGATCCTGGGGCTGAGAGCGGAAGTTGTCATCACACAAACAACACAGAGCCTTAAGAATTCATAGCAAAGACAGCACAGCACGTTCATCCAGTAGTTTCACAGTGAATGCTATTTAAAATTTCTTCAAATGAGTCATGTGCTCTGTAGCAAGTATCAATTATTAATGTACTATTCTTATATGACTAATTGTGGTTCTGAAATGTGTTTTACAACTTTGCACAACCCCAACACCAAAAAAGCCAGGATAGGGTATAGTGTTCCAATAAAAACAGAGAGCAGAAATTTTATGACTCATCTATATTTAAATGGAACTGTACAAATGACTGATTTAAAGGTTTTACCTCATAGTGACTGCTGGCCAATTTAAATTTAATGTGCACAACACACTCCAAAAAAATTGAGACACTGGGAAAGTTGAGGCATGTTCAAGAAACACCGGTTGAGAACATCCCTCAGGTGGTAACCAGATTAACAGGTAACAGGTGATGCTGTCATGACTGGCTATAAAGTCAGCATCCATGAATTGCTTAGTCATTAGCCAGCAAGAATGGTTTCAGGTTCATCATTTTCCACAGAGCTGCATAAGCAAATATGCAAACTGTTCAGGATCAACATCAACACATTTCTGAACACGATTTCAAGGAATTTGAGGATTCTGCCAACTTCAGTCAGCAGTATTGTTTTTTATTTTTAAATCAGATAAATGGGAGAAATCTATATCCATACAGGGCAAGCCCGAAAACAAATACTGAATGCCCATTATCTTTGAGTCCTTTTACAACCAATAATGTCCCTCTGACGAATAACGTCCTATCAACGCATGTCCCACAGAGACACATTATGCGCCGACCATTGCAACTGATAATGTCTCTCTCAACATCCCAATTTTTCCAGCTGATAACGTCACACTTTTTGACACATAATATCAAACCAAATTTTCTAACCGATAACGTCACAGCAACATTAATATGTAATGTCGCACCTTCAGTATTTAGGCTATGTACTACCTGGGTGGTATCGACCTGATTGACAAAGTTTTTACCTTTTGACCTTGACATTTACTGTCAAGGTCATTGTATATTCTGCATTTTAATCAACTGTCGGATATTGGTGATGGACATTGAGCGTGTTCGTAGTCAGCCATTTCCCCTGATACGATTTAGATGCAATTTACAGGCTTATGCCACTGCAAGACTCATTTGTGGCCTGCACCAGTCTCATCGCCCTTTCCAATGATCCATTTGGACAAAATTTATATGATGGGCCTCAGGTGATGCTGTTAAAAGCGTTTCAGGCTGGGTCCGCAGTGTGGTCACCAAGGGGATTGCGACAGTGTTGAATAGAGAACAAGTCTAATAGAGAACAGAGTTTCTCCTTAATCCTGCAAGTGATGGTAATTAAAGGAGAAACTCCATAATGTTTTCCCAATGCATTAAGTTCCATGTGCTGTCACATGAAGTTGACAACTATAAAAATCTATGGTAAAGATTTGAAGGATGTGGTCAGTTGCGCACATTGTGAACCATGGACTTCAAAATTGCTATTTTTTGTAAAATGAAAAACGGGCAAAATTTTTAAAAAATTTTCTTCTCATTCCTGCCAAGATACAAACAAGATTAAAGTGGATTACCCATGAGAGGTATCAGGAATGATCACAAAAAAATTTTTCAAACTTGAATTTCCTAAACTTTCTGATCTGTAGCATTTAAAAAGTACCGCCAGTTTTGTGATTTTTGGCTTTTTGGCCTAATTTGGAGCCCTATTGTGGAGCAATCAAGGTAGATACACCTAATCTGACCAGAAATTCTGACTCCAGGAGAAAATTTGGCAAGGAAAACCAAAAATCTGATCTGTAGGTTAAATAATAGAGGAGCAGTGGAAGCCCAAAGTTGGACGAAACACATTTTCGTGAAAATTAAAAAAATAAACAAAAACTTAAAATTGTGACAGGCCATCACTTCAAACTATTAGGGATATTGGTCTAATACTTGGTATTATTTCATAAGTCCACCAGAGGTACCCATATGATTTTTTTGAGAAATTTTTGAGAGGGTCATCTGGGAGGGTCTGGATGCTTAGATATGGACTGACCCTTAAATGTTTCAGATCATCAAATTCTAATATGAGAGAAAGATAACCCAAGTAAATACAAAATGCAGTTTTTAAACGATGATTTCATTTATTGATGGGGAAAAAAGTTATCCAAACCTACCTGGCCCTATGTGGAAAAAGTAATTGTCCCCTAAACCTAATAAATGGTTATGCCACCCTCAGCAACAACAACCACAATCATGCGTTTGCCATAACTGGTAATGAGTCTTTCACATCACTGTGGAGGAATTTTGGCCCACTCTTCTTTGCAGAATTGTTTTAATTCAGCCACATTGGAGGGTTTTCATGCATAAACGGCCTGTTTTTGGTCATGCAACAGCATCTCAATCAGATTTAAGTCCAGACGTTAACTAGGCCACTCCAAAACCATCATTTTGTTTTATTAGCCATTCGGAGGGTTATCTTTGTCTAATATTACAATTTTTTTGAAGATCTGAAACATTTAAGTGTGACAAATAAGCAAAAAAATAAGAAATCAGGAAGGGGGAAAATACTTTTTCACGGTACTGTATACGTTGGTGGGACGTTATGCGTCAGAGGGACTTTATTAGTTGTAACAAGCCCTGATAAGGCGCTCCTTTAAAAACTGGCATGGTTCAGTGATGAATATGACCACATGGGCTTGTAAATACATCTGAAGATTGCTGCCAGTAAGCAGTTTGTCACAAATGCAAATCAAGAATTTACTTTGGAAAGCTGAAACTGCATATCAACAACACCCAGGAACATTGCCAACTTCTTTGGACTCTCACGCATCTGAGACAAAATGTAAAAGATCTGCTGTGGTCTGAATAGTCCACATCTCAAATTGTTTTTGTAAAAAATGGATGTTGCACTATCACGAGCAAAGAAACCTGATTGGAACCAGCTCACAGTTCAAAAGCGGACATCTGTAGTGGTAAGGGGGTTAGTTAGTTCCTGTAATATGGACAGCTTGCATATTTGTGAAGGCAGTGTTAATGTTGAAGTGTACATACGTATATTGGAGCAACTTCTCTCACAATGTCATATTTTTCAGTATGTCCCGAGTTATTTCAGCAAAACAACCCTTGGCTGCATTGATCAAACGTAGCAACAGTATGGCTTCATGCAATTGTTTCTAAACGACTACGAAGTGTTGTGATAAGGAATTATAATATAACACAGTGGTGAGCATAACCCTGTCCCAACTTTTTTGGAATGTGTTGCAAATATCACATGTAGAATATATGTATATCAGTGATTTGTTAGAACAATATCTTGTCTCTGTATTGTTCTCAATCAAATACAAGTCATTACAGATTTTCAGCAAGGAGTAGCAAAATGCCAAATCACAGGTTCACCGCAATAGGCCTTTGTCAACAAAATAGAACTTTGATGAAAAAAGCCTCAGCAAGCTGCTGACAGCAGTCAGGCAGTAACAAAGGAAATGGAGAGGGCTGGACTGGGGTCAGTGCCGGACTGGTGAACCGGTGTGACCAAGCCACTCAAGTGGGTGTGCTCCATCAGGCAGGACTGAAGACTGGACTGAAGAATGTCATTTGCCGAGACTGCAAGACACAGGAAAGAATTTCCCCGAAGAAACAAAACTTTAATTTTTAGTTATCTTCTGAAATCAGTTGATACGAAACACTCAGACGAAGCAGTACAAAAAACAGCAAAAGGGAAGAAGACTTGGAACTTATATAAACAAGGCAACAATTAACAGATAGGGAATGGATGTGCAAATATCCGGTAAGGAGCGCATAAGAAGTGGAAACAATAGACACAATTATTGAATAATAAGCTTCAGTTAACCAAAGGGAAGAGAAACTGATTGGGAGGACAGCCAAAAGATAAACGATCAGAACGTAGCAGAAATCATTCACTTTTGTTTTTATTTTACGTTTTACATGCTTTCTCAACTTTTTGTGATTACAGGTTGCACATCCATGTTTTCCAAACAGCCATAGTATCCCATTTTATGTGCATATGGTAACTTGACAGATTTATTGTAATAGGTAGGCTGATTATAAAATATAATACGATCTTCGCCTTCTTCCCCTTTTCCCGAGTTAGCCACATTGGCTACGCGAGGTCCTAATCGCGGGGCAGTCAGGTCTTAGTAGAAAGTAGTATCACTTCATAAGGCTGCCCGATATCATAATTGCACACACACCTTCATTTATGAGCTGTTTCTTGTACAGGTATATACCGCCTTTGATATTCAGGACGTTTATACTTCCACCATATGAATACCAGTTTTGGGATTCCGTTATCTCTTTACATGGATTGCCAAAGGACAGTGATTACGACGGAAAGGAGGCGTCGCCGTTGCTGCTCTGAGGCCCAAAGTAAGTGGCTGAGTTGAAGTAGTTAGTTGGGACTCAGAGGAGACTGTGATCTCTTAAAGGCCGGATCACCTCTCGCTTTTTTCAGAACTGGCCGTGTGATTGAGACTTGTTTCGATACTTATAAATAATCGCGCTCCTCTCTTTTCCATGTGGATTTTTTCAGATCTCGGGCAAGAGCGCGAGGTTGTTCAGCGCCACGTCTGGCGGTTTTTCTCCCGACTCGGATTCACTGACAGTCCGGGATGGGACTCGCCTGGCCAGTGTGATGGACATCGGACTCGCGCCGTTTGAATGATAAGTGAAAAGGTAAATCTGTTCCTGCGCGTCGCACAGCAATTAAGGCAAGTTGATATTCATTAGATGGACCAACAAGATAGGTATAATTCTACACTCGCTGATCATGGTTTTGGCTGTGATTATGAGCAGTAACTTTTCAACTGTAGGCTCAAGAGCTGTAGGCGCAAGTGGGAGAGAAAATACCTTGGAAGCGACCGCGCACGCTATTACCGAGTCTCTGAAGTTTTAGCTGTTTGTTAACGCAGTGTCGGCTGCGTTCCAACACCTCACATCAGGAGGCAAAGTGGAAGAATCACACGAGGGGAAAAAACGAAGAGATTCAATTTGGTTGCTGTAATTTTGAACCGGATCGGTTTAGTATTAAGTCCCATGTCCTTAAAAACATTGCGACTAGTCATTGTCATTTGAATACGATCTCACCGTCGTCATGAAAATTGTATGTATGTTACCCATGTTGTGCCTGTTTATGTTACCATATAGGGAAGGGAACACTAGATCCCCGTTGAAAGAACTGTTTTGATTGCAGAAAGATAAGCCACAAGCCTAGTCTGTTTTCACTTAAGCGTCGGCGTGCAGCTGTAGCTATACGCGAGTAATGACTGACTTAAGGGTCGCATTTTGCGTCTGCAAGATTTTACTGTTGCACAAATTTTTCTACGCACCGGTCTCCATTGATTTCACTTTTGGAAGCTTCAATGCAGTATTACTCACGTGTTTGTTGTCTGTGTTACACTGTTTTACTGAATTGGTCAGCCCTATTGATCTTGTGTTTATCATCAGACAACCTTCCGCCTGTCAGATCTGATTGAATCGCTGCCAGTCCCGCGGTCGGTTTCACTGGAATTCACTGCATGCAAACTAACAGGCGGTCAGGCGCCAATAAGCAACAGAAAAACGTTCAGTTATTTCTCCTTGGACGAATTGCAATGGCCGGTATGATCGATTCACCGGCTCATGGAGAAACACCCTGACAGAACAGCCTAGATCGTTTGGCGATAATGTGGAGAATGGGGGCTTCTTACCGCGTTTACAGGAGCAGATCTCACACACACGCTCGCATGCACACACTCATAGAAACACACACACACCCGCGCAGTCCCATTGTGGAACCGGAGGCCAGCACTTAGCTAATTACACCAATGTGGCATAAGACGTTCAGAATAAGGCAGGTAATTCACTTAAAACATCCCTCTCAGCCACAGTGAATATGGCCATTTGGAAGGACGCCAGTCTTGTTGAAATAAAGTGGAAAAATGGAGAGAATCTGTTTTACTGAGAGATGCATTATGTAAACTGGATACGGTTAACGAATATGGCCGCGCATTCGTTTAAAGGGAAATTGCTGAATGGTGCAGCACACAGACATGGGGAGCTATGCAAACATGTATTTTGTGACTTTTGTCTTACTCATGCATAGTTTGCTCTGGCTTCACCCTCATGAATGCGCTGGCATCTGTTGCTACCTGGTGGTAACTAAGGCAGTGGCCTGTGTGTGCCACTTATCCATGACTTGTAGCTGCAGGAAGTTCGTGCAAAATGAATACAGTCAATGGAGCAAGTTGTAAATGTAGCACCTGTTAAATGCTTAATTTAGGCCTACAGTTTGAAATAAAGTTTGAAAACACAAAAGCAATGTGTTATGTTTAAAAACTCATTGCGATTTAACTGGGAAGTTTCAGTAAATATTTTGTCACAAAATTGTTAAAAATATTTTGCAGTGAAAGAGTTGACTTTTTTATTTTTACATTACTGCATCTTAAAGCACACACACTAACCTGGAATTGACCAATCACATTTTCCACTCAGTTTGTGAATTTATTTGTGGACAGTATTACATGTTGTGCTTGTTAGCTTGCAAACTTGACTGTCCTTACCTTATAGAGGATATCTTGCAGAGCAGTGCAAGTGATAGTCCACAAACAGAAAGGGCTTACTTGCTGTTCCTCACTCAGCTTGTCCATTGACAGATGTAAGAAATGTATTGCATAAACAGGTAATGTCAAGCCACCCTAATGAGTCTTCTGTCATTAGCCTCTTCTGTCTTTGTTCAGACAAGCTCAGTGTAGTTTGCATTTCACCTTAAAGCTATGACCTGATAAAGATTGAAGACAGCTTTATCACACAAGTTTACTTCATGCTCAAAGTGATAATTATGCAGTATTTGGAAGCCATGCTGTATTCTGACCAAAGTTATACTGCAAACACAATGGCAGTAACATAGCGAGTATCGTCCATAAAATGAGTGATTCAGTGTTCAGATATTCACATTACGCTGATGGATAAGAGAACTCAGTTTAGGTAGCTCTCTTACATCTTATGACTGCATAAGATTTACCTTAATCAATAAAAAAGCTATTAATGAAATAAAATTCATTTAAACATTCGTATCTTAATGCCTGCTCATTATACCGACTTGGATTGTGTTACAGACAGATAGCAAGAAATGTCCAGTATTCCACTCTCAGATTCGCAGCTGAATGACTTATGAGAACATACTCAGAGACAAGGTCCTCTTGGCATTCACAAAGCCTAAATAAAACTGCTACTTTTTGTCACTACCAAGGAAGAAGACACCAAAGATTCATAAGTGAAAAAGTAACAGATTTGTATATCGATTGTGTGTGGTTATCCGAAAAATTTAAAAAGACACTGGTTAATCCATGAATAAATTTTTTGTGGCTTTGTGACTTTTCACAAACGTTAAGTTTTTAAGCCAGTTTCTTTCAGGCCAGGGTTTATGTTGAGCAAGGCTTACAACATTTCTTTGCTCTTGTTCCTTTTTGTGGATCATTTGGGGTGCAGCTCATATTTTGGACTACTGTTATTGGTACATGGCCTGGCGACTAATCATATTGTTAGTATTCACCATTTGTGAGCTAATGCTCTGCTTTAAATATCCTTGTATTGATCTTTATCTTATTACATTGTTTGTGCAAAATTTTGTTTGCTGTTGCTTATTGTGTTTTTAACGCCTCCTAGTATATTTTGTTGGGCCACCTTTAGCTTTGATCACGATGTACATTCGTCATGGTATTGTTTTGACCAAAACAAAACAAAACAAAACAAAATCGCAAAATTTAGCATTTATTATATGGTATTGATGGTGGTTAAGTCCACTCCATTAAGCCCTTCCCAGCACATCCCTAAGACTTTCGGTTGGTTAAGGTCCGGACTCTGAGGTTTCTAATTAATTCATGTGTGAGAATGATTTCCAATGTTTGATGAACCACTTTCGCAATATCAGCCCGATGAATCTTGGCATTGTCATCCTGGAATATGCATGTGTCATCAGGGATTAAAAAGTCCATTGATGGGATACTAGTCTTTCAATATATTATGGTTGTCTGCTAAATTAATTTTATTACTGTAGAACAGTGCTGAGCTTGTGCCTGACCAATTGAAGCTACCCAAGATCATTACAGTGCCTTTAGAGCAGTGGTTCTCAACCTTTTTTGGACCAATGCCCCCTACAACATACTGACCGCTGTTACGGCCCCTGCGCCCAAAATGCATTAAAACCATTATGTTTAATTTTCTTTAGTATTTTTACCCTTTTTTAACACATTAATCAATAATAATCTCAATGTATGGTTGTAGCAAATATGATCTTTACTCACATTTTGTTCTATACAAATTTATACATTCCACACTGATTCAGTCTTTCCCACTGTACTGCATGCAATCGCTGACAACACAAGGATTTATGAAAAAAAAAAAAACACTGAATGGCCAAAGAAAAACCCTATCACCACCTGGATTGAACTAAGTAAATGGGTCAGCCTTCCATTGGATAATTACTGCAGTGATTAGTATGTTTCAGCTGACAACAAGTTATTTAACCCTAACTGATGCAGGGAGTAACTTCTCATTTCTTTAATAACTATGTTGGAAGACATATCCTGTGGTAGTGAAAAAGATGCTACTCTGTTTTGGGAGGGTCAAATCATTGGCCTGCGTCAAGCAAAGAAAACAACCATGAAGACTGCTGAAACTACTAAAATTAGGTTTAGAACTGTCCAACGCGTCATTAAAACCTGGAAGGATAGTGGTGAACCATCATCTCCAATGAAGAAATGCGGTTGGGAAAAAAAAATCTTCAATGATCATGATCAGAGATCAATGAAACATTTGGTGGCATCAGATTGTCAAAAATCAACAGTAGACCTTACAGCTGTATTAAATAGAGAGAGCAAGAACATCTCCACATGCACCATGCAAGGAGGACATAATGTAAATTTATCAAAATGATGATAAATGCATGCAAATGCATGCTCTAATCAATGCTAAAGACAATCCAACAAAATATTACAATGACACTTTATTTGGCTGGGCCGTGTACTTCTGGTAAACAGTCTGAACCTTGCCTATACTCTACTGGTCAAAACATGCCGCAGCACCTTAATAATGTCTTATTCTATAGCTTATGAAGTTTGATCTGAGGAGAATGACAGAAAAAATTACTTGCAGAATTTTAGAAAAATATAGGATGTGTGTGGGGGGTGGTGTGGGGGGTATTTTTGCAAATGACAGAATCCTCGCATAGTGTCTTAATTGATTTTATCATAGGCTATCAGGAATTTGTAGGTGACATTATCATCACATTTCTTCCTACCATGAATGTTCCTTACCCTGAACCAATGTGCCCACAAAACATTGAATAGTAGGTACACATTGAAAAATGATTTGACACAAGTAATAGCCAAAGCAGGAATGCAATCCTCAAATTTCCTCCCAGACATGTGCTTTGTTCTTTCCCCTCAGCAGCACATTTTTATCAGAAAACATAAATTGAAAAAAACCGTAGCTGACGTTTAAGCGTGGAGTTTAAATACTGCAAATACCAGTGGTTCCCAAACTGGTTTTTGATCCGACCTGAATAGCAACTGTACAATTTTAACTAGTTGTTCGTTTTTTCTTATTTAATTGACTTTCTTATGTTGAGGGATTGTTTGCTTTCTTAAACGTAGACAAAACTAAAAGCCCAGTGATGATTTTGGATAGTGTCACTTTTTCAGGAAGACTAATTGCATTACTGAAGGTGAAATTTTCTGAGACATCGATGAATAAATAAGCTGCTCAGTATGCCAGCCGACATTACCATTCATACCTATAGAAGACTGATGGTGTAGTGGGCTGGTAGTGTAGCAGGCTGATAGTGTAGTGGATTGATGGTGTTGTTGGCTGATGGTGTAGCACATTTATGGTGAAATAGGCTGATGGTGTCATGGGCTGATAATATTGTAGGTTGATGGCATAGCAGGCTGATGGTATAATTGGCTGATGGTGCAGCAGGCTGATGGTGTAGTGGGCTGATATTGAAGTGAGCTGATGGCGTTGTAGGCTGATGGTGTTCCAAACGTATGGTGTAGGGAGCTGATTGTGCAATGGGGTGATGGTGAAGCAGGCTGAAGGTATTGTGGGCGATGGTGTTTCAAGCTTATGGTATAGTGAGCTGATGCTGTCGTGGGCTGATGGTGTATTGGGCTTATGGTGAAGTGGACTGACTGTATAGCTGGCTGATGGTATTGTGGGCTGATGTAGTGGCTAGCGGTGAAGCGGGTCGATGGTGTTGCAGGCTGATGGTACAGTGAGCTGATTTTGTAGCGAGTTGATGATGTAGTAGTGATGGTGTAGCAAGCTGATCGTATCAGGGGCTAATGATGCCCTGGGCTGGCAGCATTGTGGGCTGATAGTATAGCAAGCTAATCGTTTAGAGAGCTGGTAATATATATGGGTGATGGTGTTGCACACAGATGGTGTAGTGGGCTGATGTAGCAGGCTGATTGGGTAGCAAGCTGATGGTGTAGTAGGGTGATGGCATAGCAGGCTGAGGGTGTGGTGGGTTGATGGTGTTGCGAGCTGATGGTGTTGCCCGATGGTCAGTTAGAAGGTATGGGAACAGAACATCAAGGTTGTCCTGTGCTGATACATTTGAATGTTAAAGGCATATTCAGTCCAGTAGTGCATACCTACTCTCCCCAGCTGACTGTGTTTGTCTGTGTCATTTTTTTGTGCGTATGTCTGCGTGCGGGAGTGTAGGTGAGTGTGTGTATGCATGTGTGTATGTATACATGTATGTGCACGAGTGTGTAAGTGCGTGTGTATACCTGTGAGTGAGTTTATCCTCTCAGGCGCTCTATGAAGATTTTAAACTCCTGGTTTCTTTTAGGAGCCTAGATTGGATGACAGGAATGAAAAGTTTAGTTTGTCAGGGTGATTATCCATTTCAATAGCTTTGCAATTTGGTTTCTTTAAGAGCTTACCAGGCTGCTCTGCAATGGATCTCCAGGCCTCAAAATAGTTTCATTTATGCCTGGAGAAGAAATTGGAGACATTAGCCTGCATCTTGCAGCATGATAATCTAAATAACCAGAGAGAATCACATGAGAGATATACTTTTTCTTTTTTTCCTCTCCCTCCCCCCCATTGTAAGGGGCTTTAGAGCTCTGCTTGGTGTAATTAGAAAATTAGAAACACATTCTGGTACGCAGCATGTAAATCAGATGTTTGTACAATCTTATTTGCTGCTGTAAATATATGCATAGATGGTGATGATTATTATTGTAGTAGTGTTGTTCAGCTGCAATGCAGAATGTAACCTCCTTGCCTCATTTTCAGCTCTGCACCACTGCCCCTAGGTTTGCAGAATCCTGGTTCCGGCCTTTTTTAATGTGTCGGGGCTCAGGTCTGGCGGCATTGCCTTGGCGGGTTCAAGTCTATGGCCTGTGGGTGGCAGTAAAACCATGTTATTCAGATCTAGTGGAAATACATTTTTGTATTACGAAGGATAGAACTGGGTGTTACTGACTTCCTCAGTTTTGTGGCTGATTTCTTAATGGATAATAGATTTAAGCTTACATTACTGCCTTGGCAAACTACTCATTGCTGGATGGTTAATGTTTTTGTCTGCAATTTTGTATGTCATTTATTGCCTGAGTACATAGATTTTTTTGTATGCTGTATAATTTTTACCCCCTATACCAATTTCACTATCTTTGGAGAAAAGACTTTTAAGCTGAACAGTTTTTTGGAAATAAGTCAATCTTTCTCTCTCCTTTCTCTCTGTAGGCTCGTACCAGTATGATGGCTGTGGCTCCTCTTGAGGACAAGTCTGTGGCCCCGCCTCAGCTGGCCACACCCAGCTTGGCTACGCCCCGGCGCCGGTGGCTGCTGTGTTTCTGTTGGTCATGGCGGGAGGAGGCGAGAGTTAGAGCTCCGCGCGGCAGGCTGCGTATTCGCTCAGCTCCAGGTGGCTTCCTCATCCTGGGTGTGGTGGTGGTGCTGGCGGGCGGGATGGTGGCAGTGGCAGGGTACTGGGGGGGTGGGGTGTCCCGAGGGTGGGGCGGAGCTTCCCGGGGCGAGCGACTCAAACTTTTGGGCCCCATCATCATGGGTGTCGGCCTCTTTATCTTCATCTGCGCGACCACACTGCTGTATGAGAACCGCGACCAGGAGACACAACACCTGATTGCGCGGGAACAGGCCACGGTCTCCGCCATGGTGACCGCTCAGGACGGGCCCTGCTCCTCAGGCCCCACCCTACAACCACCTGCTGACCTGAACATCTGCTGTCTAGGGATGGAGTCAGAACTGGAAGGGGAGGGGGCAGGGCTGCAGTGGGTGGGGTCAGAAGTCATGCTCTTGCAGGGGAAGGGTGGGGCCACTCTGCTGACCAAAGCTCTTCATCATCAGGAGTCCTCCTCATGTTCGGTGTCCCTGCAGTCACTGCAGTCCCACTCCTGTAGCTCCAGTCAAGCCAACTTTAACCTGCAGACCGGATCCCTGCTGCCCTCACCTCCAACTTTCACCCCTTCCCTCATCAAACTCAGCAACTGTCCCACCTTGCTCACGCCCCCTAGACGCTCCTACAGTTTGAGCATCAGGACTGAATTCTGTGACTCGCAACTGTCTGCTGCCCTCCAGTTCCTCAGGAAGGACTCCAGCTCCACCCTATGTGCAAGCAGAGGTTTGAGCACCCCTGCAGGCCAGAGGAGGCACCGCAGCTGGCCGCGACTTGACAGTGGGCAGGGAGGGCGGCGCTACTTGAAGCTGGAGAATAAGGAAGACTCTGTGGATCGGCTGCTGGAACACCAGCACGTCCTCCGGGGCTCTGGGCCCTTCCAGTGACCCCTGTGCATACCAGCCCAGTATGGAAGCCATTGTTTTAAAGCTGCAGTCAGTATCTTCGGAGAAAACGGCAAGAGAGAGAAATATTTTTGATCATAAACACCACTGCTCCACTCTCTCAGTTCCTCCTCTCCTACCAGTTGTCCTTCCCTCCTGGCATGTTCACGAGTTCAGTTCAAAAGCCATATAGCCTACAGAAGCTCATGAACTCCAGTATGACTTATTGCAAAGTAAGAAACACTGGTCATAACAAGAAGTGATCTTCAGGCATTTACATGTTCCCACTGACACATACCATGCTATCATTGTTCAATTTTGGAGAGTGTTTGAAGTCATTGTGATTGTGCTTGGTAATTGAAAGATGAGAGAATCAAGGCTGTTTTTCAGCCAAGCAAGAAGCGAACTAGCCACGTCCCCTAAAAGACATTAGCATTAGCCACTGAACCGAGGGAAATGAGGCTGTTAATCAGTGGAGCAAGCGAGCAAACTAACATATCCTGCAGTAGTGTTCAGTGATGATTATATACTTAACAAAATGAAGATAAATCAGAAACCAATCACTATTCAAGTTTTATTTCATGTAATATTGGATCATATAGAGGAAAATGAGTAAACGGATAATGCCATTGTGAAAACAAAAATAATTATGTCTTTTTTAGAGAAAATCTCAATAACTAATGTGGCCACCCTTTGCTTTGATTTCAGCATTTAATCTTCCTGGCACATATTTGTTTTTTTTTACTCACTCACTAAACCTTTTCATTTGGTTTGAAGTTCATTCTAAAGATATTCTTTTGATGTTGCAATGGATTTGGTATCTTGGTATCTAGCCAATCCCAGATTTGCTCAATTGGATAAAGGTCTGGACGTGTCATCAGATGATTCTTTCTGTCTGGGATAATTCTTGCACAACTTAGAAGCGAGTTTAGGGTCATTATCTTGTTCAAAATAAAATCCCCGACCAATCGGTCTCTTTCACGTTGGCAATTCTTGCCTCATAAGGATGCCGTGATACTTCTTTCCATCCATTATTCTGTCCATTTTTATGTGAGCACTTGCTCCTTTCAAGCAGACTGAACCCCTAACCGTAATATTACCACCTCCTTGATTTACTGAAGGTGTCAAACGGTCATTTTTGAAACATTGTTCAACTCTACAGGGCACATAAGTTCTGCGTTCGGGTGAAAAAATTTCAAATATTGATTTATCGGTCCCAAGGACTTGATCCCAGTCCCCTGTATGTCCAATCCTTGAATTTCTTGGCAAACTCAAGTCATTTTTTGATGTTGCCTGTTCATGGCAGCAACATGACAATCAGACCATATTCACACAGGAGTCTGAAAGTAGTAAATCTTGATACTTTCATCTCTCCACTTCTGGCACTGTTAAGAGCCATTCCATGAGAGATTGACATTTGGTGCGCAGTTGCCCCCCCTGGTAGATATGGATGTCTCACAGAAAAAGCCAAATTTTTAGTTCCGTATTTCACTGTGTCTGCTGATAGCGCCATCTGGAATCCACTTCAATGGCTCAGTTTTGCTGTTGACAACACATCTTAAATCAACTATCATGACTTAAGGGTACACTGTACCAAATATGTTATACTTTTATTGTGACCTGTGACACTTCAAGTCCGGTTAGATTTTAGCACCACATCAACGCCAAGCTGGGTTACTATGTTCTAAAGCTGGAATTATTTGAGAAATAACAATAAAAATTGAAAATGGGAATAGAATAATAACCCAGACATACACCAAACTGGAATGCTTTAATATGTGTTTACACTCAACAAGATTATCATTTTCAGTGAATAGTACCTTGGTATCCTGCTGTGTTTGTGCAATAGACGGCCAGACAGATGGTTGAAATTCATATTTGGTGCATGTTTGCGGTATGTTTCGTCTGTAACCGATATTTTTACTGTGAGGGTAAATGCTGTTTGCTGTGCTTTTGGAATTATTTTCAGGAATACCAAGCATTTCTTTGGTAGTATCTACACTTTCAGGCTAGACAGAGCAAAAGTTGGAGGAAAACTCAAAATGGACTGATTTGGATGGGCAGATTGTGCCTTTGTTTAGGTTGCATTATTTTGTTTACCCAGCAAGATCGAGATCTGGAATTCTCTGGATACATTGTGCGTTTGGGGTACACTACAGCATTAGTAAAATCTCAATGGTAGTATTTTCAGTGTAGATGATTTTGAACATTTAAAGTCTGAAAAATTCGCTTCAAGGGGCACTGTATGCTGGATGCAAGTACTGCCCATCCCCAGCGAAGTACCAAAGAAATTGTTTTTAAATTGTGATGCACACAGTTAAGCTTGGTATTACTCTGGGGCGCGTTTTCCAAAAAGCAATTTTCATTGTTCGTCCATTCACCATCAATGTTAAGTAAGTTGGCATCTGTGATTTTGGGAAATGTACCCCTGGGTGGATAGCTATCTGACCAAAGGTGGTGCTCTAAAGACCTAATATTCTACTGACCTAATATTCCATATTCCCAGATATATACCAAAGTTCTGTCTTTTCACATATATAAAGTATTTGCACAGTTAAACAAAAAATTTGTAATCTCTTTGGTATAAAGCTTGGTTGGTTAGATAATGGAAGAGAATATTGGTGGTGATTGCAGCATTGTGTCAACATGCAAGACTTTTACCAGAAGTTAGTTAAGTGTACAGTTTAGTAGTGTTGGAGAGTTTCAAAAAACAAATTTTTTCTCCATTTTTGCATTTCTATTAGAATCAGAAAACAGGCTTCAGTGCTGCTTCTAAGATTGCCTTAGGGTATGGTGCTTGGATATGAAAAAGGGCACAACAGTCGTGTCTAGCGAGTGGTTATCCTGATAAAGAGTACAGAAGTCCTAGCAAGCAAGTTTTTCCGAGTTTTGATGTTTAAAATCATCTACACTGAAAATATTGAGATTTTACTAATGCTGTAAGGTACCCCAAAGGACTATATATCCAGAGAATTTCAGATCTCCATCTTGCTGGGTAAACAAAATAATGCCACCTAAACTACTATGAAATGGTCCATTTTGAGTTTTTCTCCAACTTTGGCTCCGTCTAGCTTGAAAGTGTAGATACTACCAAAGAAATTCTTAATATTCCTGAAAACAGAGCTCCAAAAGCACAACAAAGGGCATTTATCACCATAGAACATATCTGGGTAACTTAGAAAATATACTGCAAACATGCACCAAAATCAATTTCAACCATCTTTCCAGCCATCCATTGCACGAACCCAACAACATACCAAGAGAATATTAACTGAAAATGATAGTTTGGTAGTGACTTGACGCATAATAAATCATTCTACCTTGGTATATGTCTGGGATATTCCTATTGCCATTTTCAATTTTTACAGTGATTTCTCAAATAATTCCGGCTCAATGACATCAGCTTAGCGCTGATTTGGTGCGAATGTCTATCTAGGCTTGAAGTGTGACAGGTCATGATAAAAGAATAACACATCTGGAATTGTTTACCCTTAAGTCATAATAATTGATGTAAAATGTGGTGTCAAAAGCAAAACAGCCACTTTAGTGGTTTTCCAGTGGCGCCAGTGGCAGATTTCTTGAGATACGAACCTAAAAATGTGGCTTTTTCTGTGAGACTACCATATCTTCCGATTTGCTAAGTTTCATTCAATTCCAGGGGGGTCAACTCCTCAACTTCTTCAAAAAGTGCCATTTTCTCACAGAATGGCTCTTATTATCTTCACACAGTTGTTGTGCTGTCAACTGCCGAATTTGTTTTTTTATTTGTCATACACAGACAAAGAACATCTGAGCACTTAAAGTTCTTCTGCCACGGAATAATAAGTCTAACTTATTTCATGGAAATTTTCTTTCTGAATTTGAATATGACCAAGTTTTTGCCTAAAATCATTCTGTGATGCAGAAATCTAAACAAAATGACTATGTTTTGGAACTCCCCCAAAAATTCGTATTTTTTTCACATCTGTTCGGCAGTTTGGGTGCGACGTATACTCAGGAACGCTCAGCCCTGCCCCTAACCATCGCGCTTCATTTCAAATCGACCAACATTGTTCACAAAAAGAATGCCAGTCTACAGTTATGTATGACGAACAATCAGAAGAAGAGAATATTTCAGGTGCCTATGAGAACCTATGCGATTTCATAGCTATTCATTATTGCAAGGCAGTCACTCAGTAGTGAGATATGAAGGTGTGCACGTCGCTGGTTTTCATATTAGCAGCAGGTTTAGCCTAGCCGATGTCAGTAGCTGAGTTTCCATTTCCCTGTTTTAATCCCTATTTTGAAGTTAAGCATCAAAAAAGGTAGCCTAATGGAAACACCATTATTCAAAAGTAAATCCTCTGATTCGCAAAAGAAAAAAGTTTTTATGGTCGCTTGAGGTGGATTCTCACTTTTGCAATTTATCACTTTTGTGTGATAAATGGTCGCAATTTCGAGCCCTGCCGCCCACTTAGAGCTGCTTATTTGCACTTAATTTGCATTTAGTTCAAGCGAATTTTCACAACATTCGCTTCAAATTTAAATGGAAACATAGCTTGTGACTGCTGTCGAAAATATATTAGCAGCGATGATGACGATGATATCAATCATAACTAGAATGGTTTTTACACGTAAAAACAGATGTCTCCCCCTTCCCCCATTTCACATTTTAAAGTTATGGTCCGGAAACGACTCCCACCCTTCAATATGCCTAAGTCCAAATTGTTGCCATGGAAACAGAAAAAATAAAATTCAAATGCAGTTCAAACCCTCAAAAGGCACATCTACATGTTATGGAGAGACACTATATCAAATTTGGTGAGAATCGGTCGACCAGTTTCAGAGTTATGCTCCAGAAACAAATGGGAACGCAGACACTGACGCCAACGGGAATTCAGGCAAAAACAATGTCTACCCCACCCCCCCAGGAAGGGGGAGACATAATAATCGACATCATCATCATCAATAATATTCTATCCAGTAGCAAATTTCGAAACAAACATCTAGTATGCTGTAATGTCGATTTCTTTTTTCTTTTCTGCGGTATTAACAGGGAGTGAATGCAGATTTTTTTTTTTTTTTTTTTTAAAAAGGATGAAGTTCTTGTATATTAAAAGCACTGTAGAGCCCACTGTCGAAGTCAGTGTCCTGGAAGTGGTCACTGCAAATTACGCTAGACTCGCTCGATCCATGCCACTTGGCTCGAGTTAGCATCACTTTCGCGGCCCAAAGTTGTCTTTGAGCATTATCCTTGGGGAAAGTGTGCAGGCTTACCGCGTCTTTGGTTGTTTTTCTACAACCCCCCCACGATCCACCGACTTGGCATTTCAAGTATTGAAGAAAGTTTTAGATGAAAAAATATAGCACGAGTACACACCGCCAAGCTTAAAAATTGTCAGGTGCGTTCCCGAGTGTAGTCACCGGTGCACGTGATCATGCATACTCGTTTTTTTCCCGATTTTTGGAGGCTGGCCGTAAGAACTGGCAAAGTGGCTAAAATACTAACTCCGAAATTTTTTTTTTTTTTTTTTATTGTCGAAACGCTGTTCGCCGAACTAATATTAAAATGCTTATCAAAAGTAGTCCCTAGAACATATATCAAATTAAAATTTTCAGTGGCAGAAGACCTTTAACTTCCGTTTTGCACCTCTATTACCACTAGGTTTCAGACAACTGGTCTCTGTGAAATGCTTGATGATGTTTCTTACAGTGCCATGGCAGCATTTAATGTCTTCAGAAATTTTTCTAAGAGACCAACCAGCATCATGTGTGGCCACAATGCAGCTATAAAGAATCTTGGCGAGCTCCAACCATTGCACTATTGTGGTTGACGCTGTGACGCTGCTAGTTCAAGTTCACTTGGGCATGTGTACTGAATTTAGCCCATGATTTCATCGCTGTTTGATCGCATATGGAGAGAAACCATGTCTTCAGTTACCAATCACAATGATTGGAAAATGTGTCAGTAAAAGAAAATGATTGAGAACTAGCCAAGGACTAATTGTTGTCATAAAGGGACGTGTCTTTGCCCCCCCCCAGTGGGTAATCATCACTGTACACTACTGTACATGATGTTAGCATGATGTACGGAATTAAAGGAAGCAAGGCTTTATTTCAGCCAGGCAAGTGAGCAAACCAACGTTACCGATACAACTTAGAATTGTCTACCAGACTACGAGAAATATGGCTGTAGAACAGCCAAGCAAGTGAGTGAGCATTACCTGCACAACATTAGTATTAGCTATTGAACCGAGAAAAGCAATGCAAAATATCAGCAAAGCAAACTGATGTTACTTACATGTTAACATTGGTTTCCGAACCAAGCAAAACAAGGCAGCATATCTGCCAAGCAAGTGGGCAAACTAACATCACCTACATGATGTTAACACTAGCTATCCAACCTCATAACTAGCTGAGCTTATAACAAAAGCCACCTAGCAATAAGCAACATAAAAAAACTTTTACATTAATAGATTGCACTGGATGAGAGCCTTGGATGCGGTGATAACTGGCTGACTATCTAATGCTCCAGGTAAAACCACAGAACAAGGGAAGCGGATAGCCTAGCTACAAAGTGAACGAGTTTGCATCCCTGTACACTAGAGAGTAGTCTGCTTCCCAGATCTCATTTCATGTTGACTAGCTATCATTTTCACTGCCTCGCCGAGCTAGGCTATCAAACACGTGTACCTAGCGACTGTTTATCAGTGTTACAATTTCTAAGATTGCTTTAACATTATTAAAACTGCCCAGTCACCGAAAATAAATGTGCAGACCAGTGTTACAGTGCTAATATAAAAGCATGCTAACAAGCTACTTACCAACACAGTGCCAGCAGATTTTCCGAACACTTATACCCAGTTTATGTGTCTTGCCATTATTACAAACAAACTCCACCTCCTTTTTAGATCACTGCTTTTTTGGTAGTTTCTTTGGTCTTTTTTTGCCATTAACGTTAGCTATAACAGTCATGCATTTGTTCAGAACGAGGAACTGGAAGTGTCGTAGCACGGAAAAATCTCTGGATTTTCACTGTCTGGGTCCAGCATGCAGAGATCCAAATTCACTCTCAGTCCACTTCAATTACACATAGCTGAAAGAGTATTTTGCCATTTTTTCCAAACATAACACTTAAAAGTTACCGATTGTTGCTTTTGGCTCCTCCAGCAACTGGGCATACACAATATTGGTCTAGACTTCACACCAAGTTGAAAAGCATGCACACAGTGGATGGCTGAATAGCGTGTGCACGAGCAGTGGTTGACACTACATTAGAAACTCCTCCTGGCTCTGATCGGATAATTTTGCTTGGGCACAGAGGATCTTTGCCATCAGAAGCACTGGGAGGAATCTAATGAAACTTTTTTATTTTTACAGATGAACTGTCTCATGAACTACTGTCAGAAGAGTGACAGTTTCAGCAAATATATAAAAAAAAAGCTATTTTTATAAAAGTTACCTACTGCACCTTCAGGGGCCATATGAAGAGGCCATTTGGCATGGGCCCTGAGTGAAAACTATTTTGGTAAGGGCTTTTAGTGGAAGTCAGATTGTTTAGGGCCCTGTTTGGGGGCCATTTTTCTTCGATTCATGTGTGGAAGCTGCAATTGATGAGCATGGAAAGCAGTCTCTCACAAATGCAGGAAGTTGAGACTCTGGACTCCACAGAGTGAACGCATCATGCCAGCCTGCAAAAACTCACACTGTGAATCTCAGTGGCTGAGTTGGGGCCTTTGTCACTGTGAAATCAACCAGTTAAAATCCTCTGGCTCTCAAAGACACTGGAGCCAATGAGGAATTTGATCCCAAGGCCCTAAAATTGCCGTGAGAGTATGCTATTATTTATGGATGAGAAGAGACTGCAGATAGGTTGTGCATATTTGTTAATAAACTCTGTTTCATGGCATGCACCAGTCTCTGGTTATCAGTGAGACTAGCAGTCAGCGCAGGCATTTCCTCTGTTGTGTGATGTAATGGCATTCTGCTGGTATTAAAAGTTGTCTGAATTTTTACTTGAAGTGGTTATTCCTTACTCCCTGACCGTAGCATGTCTCTCTTGTTTGGTGGGCCCTTCCTTCCTACTGTCCTGCAGTTACGCACTAACATGCACGCGGGTCATTCATTATGCAGGGTGTCCCAAAAAAATGTCCTCGCCAAACTGTGCAACCTCAGAATGAATGTGTCCCTGGATCCTTATATTATATAAACATTTCCCTGGAATCTTCTTACATGAAAAATTGTCTTTATTTCATCAAAATCAGCCATTTGTATCAGACGTTACGTCAGTTTTGGTTCAGTAAGGTCAGCCCCTCAACTATGAGTGATGAAGTGACTTTTTTGCATTCTTTTTTTATTCTTTATTTATTCTTTTCCTCTTTGCTTAATTTGAAATAATAAGTATTATTTACAGCTCATTTCCTTTGTTTGGTCCACAAAGACACATTGCTTTGTTGTGAACTGTTGGCCAACCATCTTGACACTGCAAACTTGCAGACAAAATGCTATCAAAGAAGTAGACAGCCAATTATAAGACAGCCCCATAGACAGCCATTCTAACAGAAGCAGAAAAGTTTGGGAAGAGAGCAGACAAACTCCTTTTTTTTTTTTTATATCGCCATCCTGACCACATACTTTACTCTACAAGAAAAAAAAAAACATGGGGTCGATCAGCAGAGTCTCCTCTCACTCACCGTATTTTTGTTTTAACCATAGGACCTACGGTCTGCCCGAAAATGGCAGTAGTTCGGACAGTGTCACTGACCAAATTCCCTATTGGCAGCCATTACAACAGGAGCCGACTGTTGAAAATTACCTTTATGCAATCGCTGTCTTGACCACATACTTGACACTACAAGAAAAAAAATGCATGGGGACAACCAGCAAAGTCTCCTCTCACTCATCGTATTTTTGTTTTCACCATACGACCCACGGTCTGCCAGAAAATGGCAGTAGTTCGGGCAGTGTGGATGAAGAATTCAACACAGGGGTGCTGCTGTCTCCAGAGAGACAGGCACACACATAGAGGAGCTGCTGTGACTTACTCACACGTGCGCACAAACACACACACACACACACACACACACACAAACACACACACACAACACACACATACATACATACAAGTAGTTCACATACTGCAGTGCAAACACACAGACAGATACACATACAAGCTGTTCACACACAGGCAGGCACATTTACAAGCAATTCAGTTCACACATGCATGAGCAGCTCACACACAGATAAGCAGAGCGCTTCTGTAGCTTTGATTTGTTTCTGTTGATTCAAAAAACAATCAGAGGGTGTATTTGATTTCTGTAGCTTTGATCAATATTTGTTCAGCAAAATCATTATTTGCAACTGAAAACATACTCAATTGAATTATTTGTAATAATTTGATATGCATCAAATTCATCCACTGGTATCTTTTTCTTTTTATCAAATTCATCTGGCTGTATTTTCTGTCTTTGTATCTCTGCATATTTTTTGCTGAGTGTGGCTGTGGTCCTCTTGAGGTGACGTGTATGCGTCTTTGCTCTGCATTCCTGAAGGGTTACTTAACTGGGATCTCAGGTTACCTGTCCAATGGTAGTGCGAGAATCAGAGGTATAAAAAGGGCCTGTACAAGTCAGTTTTTCAGTTCGTCTTGGGATTTTTTGGAGGCAGTTCTTTGGGGCAGTTCCTTTTACGCAAGAGGAACTCGGCTTTACATTTTTCAACATGACACAATAAAGCCTAATTTTCTTTTTCAGAATCTGACTCTCTCCAATTGCTTGAGGATGTGGGAATCTCAATATGTTGAAGAAAATCCACAACATAATCAGTCATCAAAATGTTTATCGAGGTGTTTTACAATTCTACATTAATTCGGTCTCTGGCTCCAATGTCTCATTTTGAAAATTAGCCTATCCACCTTATTCCTGAAGGCGCTACTGTAGATATGAAAAGGGGCGCAACTTCTGGCAGAACTAGTTTTTATCATTAGTTTTAGACAAGAACAGCGGCGTTTCTTTCAGTTAACTTGGCGATTACGGCTCTTTTTTTTTTTAACAAATTAACTTGCTTTTCTCAAAATGTCCCTTCAAAGCTCCAGCACCTATTGTGCTGTTCGAGGCTGAACTAGAACCGGAGGAAACTAAATTTATGGTTTGATCAAGTGTTTTGAACAAGCACCCAGAACATAGGGGATTGTTCAGCAACACGGTTTCCATCGCCTAAAAGTGGAAGCCAGAATTTGGCTGAAAATCTGAATTTGAAAAGACCCCCGAAAACATTAGGTGCTCATTTCATTACGTAGACACTCAAAGATTCCTACTTCATGGCTAAGCTCAGACAGACCACTGCAGTGGAGACGCCAGGTCCTCAGAAGCATTTTGACAGCAGTGCTAGGAGAGCACAAGGTATGATTTCACGTGTAAGGAGGACAGAAAATGGTTGTATTCGTCCAACAATGCTAGTCAGTATAACTAACGTTTCATCCTGAACAGCTTAAGATGAGGCTGTAGGAGTGGCAATAGTCTACTACAATTTGAAAATAGCCTACTCTGTTCCAAACAATAGTCTTGCACTCCAAACCTCATTTCACTAAAATCAAAAGTATGGGAAAAAATGGATTCACGGTGTTTTACATGTTATAGTATTGGATTAGCTACCAACTTAATACCATATAATGTAGTTGGCAGGAGTAGAGCTAATTTAGCTCATGCTGCCAGATTGCTTGATTTACTCTGTACATAAATCCATTACATTTCATATGTAGAGCAATATTTACTCCTGAAATAGTGTTTCCTTCATAAATATTCCCAGAAAGTACTTGTATGTCTGTTTTAAGGTACATAAGGTTGTATACTACCTCCTTTAACAAAACACGACTGACCTTGTTGCTGTGGAAGTACTGCATACGCTTCGGAGTTTTGTAGATTATTCATAGCTTGGCAGCCTGAGGCAACGGTGTCGCTAATGTAGCCAGATGCACTAGTGTGGCCACTGCTTCAGGTTGGTCTCTCATTCTTCAATAGTAGAAGGCAGCGATACCGTAACTTATCCCGTCTGAGGGCTAAAAGGTGATGTTCCCTCATATTTTATTTTCTAATCGCTTAAAAAAAGAGGATTCGTGTGAGCCGCTACCACAGTAACCAGAGCCATGTAGAGAGAGTCGCGTCAACTCCGTTCACTCCAACGGACCAATTTTTTTACAGCAATGGCGGATCGAGGATCTCAAAATAGTTCCCGGAAGTTAGCGACGAACACTCGTCCAGCAGCTGAGATGAGGCGGAATGGACCCTTTGTGATGATCTTTCCAAAGGTAATACGATTTAAGAATTAGACTGTGTATTGTCAGCACATCTGAATTAAATTAACACTTACAGTAAAGCGTTTTCTTGGATTATCCCTTGTAGAATTCGAGATATATTGAACGTTTAAGGGCAGAAAATTAGGCTAGGATACTAGCTAGGTGCAGTGAGCGACACAGTTAACGTTATTAGCGCCAACCATGAGCAGCAGCATAATGGAAAACTTTCATCCAAAGACACGATGTTAGAGAAAAATCCATTTCATCCAACAATGCGATATTAGAGAAAAAGACTTCTTAAAGTGATTTTTTTGCAGAGTGGGGTGGAGGAGTGAAATGTTACAGAATTAACGTAAATATCAGACTGGCTATAGTAGTCGAGGTGGTGAAGTAAGGTCCTCTTTGAGTACAAGGTAGCTGATGTTAGCTATTATAATAAAGTTGACATTACACAATGTTAAAGCAGAAAGCAATTGGTTGCTGATACATCGCTATTATTATTGATTGTCAGAGCTAATTTTTTTACTGCTATTCAATTAACTAAAGCGTTATCTACAGTTATAGTTTTTAGGATTTGAGATTCAATTGACAATTGCTTGTCAATACTATGTCACTGCTCTTGTTTGGATTGATGGTTAAGGGAGAGGGAAGCTGGAGGTCCAAATAGAAAAATGAGAACAGAAAGTATTGGCCAAATAGCCCAAACAATTTGGAAAATTAAACATAGAAGACCAAGTAGGGAATAATACTGAATAGTATAAATATTGAGCTTTATTGTATTACTTGTCTGAAAGACTGCAAAGAACATGATCCATCTTTATACTAACTCTTGTTACATGTTACTGATGCCACTTACCATACTTTCTTAAACATCAGCAGCAAAAGCTGATCACAACTACATAAGTTCCATAAGCTAAGATGGGAAACAAAGACCAGTCTCATCTCTCAGCACCATTTCCCATCCAAGCCCATATAGGTGTGTCTAACCCTTTCTCCTGTCTTTTTCTCCCCCTCTCTCTTTCAGCAGAAGAACTGCAGACAATTCAAAATGAGCGAAAGAAATCCCTGCAATGAGACAGACCCTACACCCGGAGTCCCTAAGCTGTACAAGCCTTTCCCCATTCCTTAATTTTAATAAACTGGATAATAAGCTTCCAAATCGTGTGGTCTTTGGTTGTGAAAAAATGCATGTGCAGTGTTTGAATATGATCACCTCACATTTTTGTTGTTGTAATTTTGAATGATTGTTAGATTTCTTCTGTTGAATTGAGCCTACAAACTGAACATTTGTACTCAACCCCCCAGCGATTGGAGCATCCCCACGCAGCACAGCAAACCATGGTTGAGATAATATACAAGGACATCATGGAGGAGGGGGCACAGACAAGCTGCCTCACATGCTATTCATGTTTCTAATTTTATTCAAGATTTCTGTTTCATGAAGTAACAAGTACATAAGAGCAAAAAATGTACAGAAAATGTATGGGTATAACAGTATAAGTTTGTATGTTAATGTGTCTTGTTCTGTCGGGATATATAGTGTTTAATGAGCCCTTCCTGAAAATGTTACTATACGTGCAAGCCTAGATAAATGTATACCTTCTGCATGCAAAAAGTCAATGAAAAAGTTGTTCCGAACTTAGTGCAGATGTGCATAAAATTGTGAGCAGTTAAATTATAATTATTACCAGTGGATTTTCTAAGATGCCACACTGAACATTATGCTGTTTTAAATAATGCAGGGACTAATTGTGCTGTCAGTTGATACTCATTGATAGTCACCTGTCAGTCCTCTGTCCTTTCTGAAAGTCATGAAGATTACATTAGTTAATTACTGAATTGGTAACTTAGATCCTTAATATCCATGGGATGATTAAAACCCAAAGCAAATGAAGAAATGGTAGAAAATTAAACAATTTTGAAACATTCCTTCCCCTCCATCTGCATAATAAACATTAGGATGGGATTAAACAAGCATTGTTGTCAAAAGCAAAAACCAAGAATTCATAGCAATAGAGAACAGGAACACGCTCTTTATACTGACTTAATCTCATTTTAATCATCTTAATTATTTAAATAATTCGAAGGCACTAAAATTGCTCGAATACTGCCTGTATTGAGTGCAAATGTTCAAAATTCTGCCATTTAATGTAGCTCTTTCGCGGTTGTTTAAAGTTGGGGTCACTTAACTGAGACGGCGACAGTCATTCTAGCCTAAAATATGCAAACAAGGCAGAAATAACGCTATTTATTGACTAGTCATTACAGAGAATTGCAGGCATGTCTCTCTGCAGCCTATTTGACAGACGCATTTAAATTGCCCGCCAGCAACTTCCGGGAACTATTTTCCGTCTCCATGAACCACGTGACGATCGAGAATTCTGGACCTCTGTTGACGCGACTCTCTCTCTACATGGCTCTGATAGTGACCAGCTCAGTGACAGGATGCAGCGGAAGTTAAGCATACTTTTCGCACAAGGGATCATGGGACGTGGGAAAAAGGTGGATGTATTGCTCTGACTGTGGCCGATTAGCTTCCTCAAGTGCAACATCACAACGTATTCTTGCTTGTGATATAATGTTGCTGATTTTAATTGAGAAAACACCCTCGTATAGCCGTAAGATTGCTGGGTAGAGAGTTTAAATGCTCACATGCATAGTCCCACACCCACTCGAAGTCCACAGACAATGCCCGGTCACCCCCTCTGTCTATGTCGCCACCACGACAAAACTGGGGGGAAAAAATTTTTTGGAAAGTTGTGTTAAATACCCCTCTCTTCCCCTCGTGTAGCCACAAGCCTGTCATTTCGGTTCTGAGGCGATTGAAACTAAACGCAATGTGGGAGAGATACGAGCCAACACGGCTTTAGATGAATAACTTTAATATTAAATAAATATTATTCACTTTGCTGTGGGCCTTTTTAAACAACAACTACACACTAAAGCAACAACAAATGTCAATAAAAGTTTTGCTTCTCTCACTCAAACTTTATATTATAACCATGTTCGGAGAAAGTGATTTTGTGAGTGACCGTTAAATGGAATGGCCATCTGACGGGATTCCTAGCACCAGCTGCACAACATGTATGCCTTTATTCCCCTGTTTAATGGTTGGGAGTGAAATCATTGCTTATGCCTGCACCAACCAAGCTAGACCGCGGCGGATCAAAATCCCACGATTTGGTTATGGCACTTTGTAACTGGTAATTGGAAAGTTATGACAGTCACGCCTAAAATATTGTGAAATTGACCATAGGTTTTCAGCAACAAATTGGACTTTGTTTCAAATGAATTTAGTGGCCACATTGGTACATTGAATAAAACATTAAGATCGGAAATAAATTACTATGTGGCATGAAATTTTCAGCCAGCCCGTCGGGCAAGTGCCTCTTAATTTCTGCTTGTCCAGCAAAATTTTTACAGCGATTTTGTGAGCCCTGGCATGAGTTAATCAATTTTGCCCATTTTACTTCAAGCCCCACAAGCCAACACACATACTCAAAGGAACTGCTTATTTTACGGTCAGAACATTCACCCGGCAATGAAAAGCAAGTAGTTCTCAGTTCCGAGCTCGCAACCTGATATAAACACTTTCCACTCCTTATAAGGAACAAGTTGAAATCATTAACTTGGTAATACCTGAAATATACCATATTTTAACAAAACAGACATTCCACTATCAGGAAAAAGCAAGCAATATGCTACCATAGGTTGAACAGAATGGTGCAATGAACATACCAGGGGGTATGTGCTTGAAGTGCTTGAGCTGTTTGCATTTTCAATGAGCAAAAACCTTAGCATTTGATACCTTAAACAGGTTTGAAAGATACAGTTACAGATACAGTTTTTGAAGTCTTTTTTTCTGTATAATTGCGTCATTTTTAGTTGCACAACATTAAGAGAATATGACATGACTTTGATATGTGACAACTACAATTTATAGTAGAATGACATTGCTCAATACCATGTTGAAATTTTGCATGACTACTGGTAATTAATAGTTTTTCTTAACTACTAATTGGGATACCATTGGTTCACTATAGCTGGTGGTTGCTACAAAGGACAACATTTTTTTCTTTCGCAAGAGATCTTTTTTTTAACTGCTGGATAGATACTCTGGGCAAGTATATTTAGCAGTTTGCACATCAGGCTTAGCTGGAGTTTTATTCGTACAACTCCTGAAAAACAGGGATGGGACTGAACTCGTTCATATTCTACACAGTGTTATGAAGCTCGGCTTGCTAGTGGATATTCAACAACTTATCCGCGTGTGCCATCTAGTGATAGAATGGTGTAATGTGTACATAAATAGAGCAGCTTCATGTCTGTTGGTGTGTACATCTGGGCAGAGGGGTTAAAAATATCAATCCCAGTACCTACATAGTCTATTGTGTCATACTGAATCAGCCACAGGACAAAGCATAATGATGTTACAAACCAAGGGAAAGAATCATACTGTTTATTTTAGACCATGTATCAATGTTTAGAGAACCTTTCAACCTTGGTAACATGTCCCACATTGTCCCACACAAACATACTGTTTGTCTCACATTTGGTTAATTGGTATCTGGCCACTGTATCTGAAATGTCACTGTCTGTAGAATCAGAGTAAATCAAAATTCAATGTTTCTCAATCCTAGCCCCACCCCAACCATTAAAAACAATGCCCTGCAGCAGAAAAGTGAAGGGACATCTTCTTTACCTCCTCAGCCAATCAGCTTGAGGTTTGAATGTTACCATCTGGAAGTGTGTCGTGAGGGCTAAGACACTCCCCTGAAGCATGACTGTGGTATAGATAATTCACTTCACTGTGTTTAGATATTATTTATCCATCACTCACCCAGTTATCTACTGCTCCCTTAGCCTCCATTGCAGATGTCTTGTGTGGCTCACTTTCTTCCCACAACGTCGAGTGGCGTTCTGAGTTCCGTAATGTAATGGCATTGTGGGAGATAAGCAAATCAGAATACTTGTAAAATGATATTCCCTCAGGGTTTCCCCCATCAAATATAAATTAACAAAAATGGTGGGTACAGAAACTCATTGATAATGACATTGGTTTTGTATGTAAAATGAGAATCGGATCGAATAAAGAGAAAATACGTGTACATGGAAAAAGCCAACTCGATGTTCCTTCAATTATAAGTCATGTTGTTTGCGTAAATACTGCTATATATTCTTCAAGCGAACTGTTTGTGTGCAATATGGGCTGGTACTGTTTATTAGAAAATGTTCCCAAGAATAAAAAGCCAGTTGGCTGAAACCATAAAGGAAATCACGTGACTTTACCCTGATAGCGACCTGCCCCTCATCAGAGATCTACCTTCTGAGACACTGACCAAAGTGTGCTGCCCTGCAGCTGAAGATTTTGTGTTCAGGAAAATGTCAATGACAAAGAAACCTGGAGAAATTCCACTTATTGAACATTTTCAACTTCTTGGTGTTGGTTAGCCTCCATTGCAGACATCTTTGTTATGTGGTTCGCTTCCCTCCCACAACAGCATTTGCATATATAATTAGCTTCAGATATTTCAGTGCTTTTCTGACTGATGAACACAAAACCCAGGTCAAGTGTGCAGACATTGTTGTGGGAGGGAAGCGATCCACATAAGTCCTGTGCAACAGAGGCTACTGTTCCCTGGAGTGTCCTGGGATTGGGATTGAATCTCAAGCTTCATTAGAAAATCCAGCAGAATCTTCACTCTGCGCATTTTATTTATTAAGACCTGTTGACAAAGAGTGATTTCCCTCCGCAGTCTTCATCCTTGGGATTTTAATCCCACTCCATGTGGGAAATTCCAGAGATCTCAGATTGCAGTGAGTGTAACGCCACTGTCCAGAGATCTCAAAACCTGCACACAAACATGCTCAAACGCAAGATACTGGCTGCATACACACACACTGCATAAACGTACATCAACACATGATCACCCACAAGACACTGGCACCAAACACACACTGCACACACAAACAGGCACGCATTATCAAACACAAGACACCAACTCAACAATCACAACATATAAAACAAGCTAAAATTGAAGACACACTTAACACACCCCAATACTGGTTGGAGTGTTGAAGTGGTTGGACACAGACAACGAAAGAGGGCCGAGGGAACAGGACACAGCTGAACAGGCAACCCCAGTGAGAAAATTAGCCCGCTTATACAATATACATGTCAAGCAATTTCTGCATTCACAATAATGTAGAAATGTGTATCATTCATAATATACTATAGAAACACGATATTATTGGTGTCATACAGTTATAACGTATGAGATGGCAAGATGACAACAGTCACATTATGTAATTCATGGCCAGTATAACCACTCAAACAATTGTCTTCCGCAGGCATGTAGATTCAATGTTTTTCTGAAATGAAAATTGTCTTGAGTGTAAGTCGAGAAAATTGCTTGAGCAAGCAGCAGGATCAGACTACAGTCAGAAATAGAGGCACAGTCTGAAGTCAGAAATTTTGAGGATCACACTGCAAAGGACCAGACAAAGATGAAAATCACAAAGAACAAGAATGCAGTCAGATTGTTACATGCCAAGTGTGCTTTGTGTCTGACTACCTTGCCTGTATCTGCCACCATCTTCATTTGCTGTGCTGCCAGTCAATCTTCATCTACCAAGTCCCACATCCACCAACCACAGCCTTCCCAGTTCTACTTCCACCGATCCAAAGCCAGTACAAAGACGCCTTTTGAGTGGACCTCAGAATGCTTTTGAGGCTCTTGCTATACAGTGCATTTATACTCGCTGCTTCGGATTTTGCACAACCGTTTGTTGGAGGTGGATGCTGAGAGCTGGTGCAGTATTGCTGGAAGAGCACTCCAATGGAATTGATCACCCCCATCAGTATCTTCTCTCGTAAAAGTAATAAACATCAACTAAACTATAGCATCATTGAGGAGGCGGCACTAGCACTTTTATTATCCTTACAGTTCTTCAAAGTGTTACGTGCTATGTGTGTCTGACTTCCGTGCCTGCCACCATCTTCATTTGCTGTGCTGCTTGTCAATCTTCACCTACTAAGTTCCACCTCCACCAACCACAGCCTTCCCAGTTCCACTTCCACCAATCACAAGTTTCCGTGCCATTCACCAGTCAACCAATCCAGATCCACCACATTGGTTAAAATCCTGGATTGATTGCTATTCTGGAGTTTTGCCTAGTTTCAATTTTATTGTGTTAGTGCGAACTAGAGATGGCAATTTCGACACGCAGATGCGAACAGTTTCGAAGTTGTTCGAAACTTCCGGGTTTGACAGGGGTTTACGTCTCTGCTTCAAAACCATTGTCATGTGACTTGTGTTGTTCCCCCCCCCCAGAAAAAAAAAAATCTTTAAATGCCCCGGGAAAGTTTGAATGCTTGTTTGTTTTACTTGCTGCAGTGAAAGTTTTTGCCACTAACATTCGGAACATTTCGAAACGGTGGTCATTTTAGAGGTTTCAAAACTGTTTAAAAAGTTTGAAATTGCCATCTCTAGTGCAAACTGCCTGTATCTCAATTTAGTCTTTGCTATGACTTATTCATTATATCCCCGCACGCTGAATGGCGTTTCGGGGGATATTATGTTTTTGGTCCGGCCGCCGCACTACGTGTTAACGCAATAACTTCAGTAATATTTCAATTACAAATTCCAAGTTTTGCATATAAGTAAGTATCATAAAGAGGAAGAACTGACTCGATTTTGGACAATTTACAATTTCTAGATTGGCCACCCGGGGCCAAAAAAGGAAAAAAAAAAATCACTGTTTCGCGATAACTTCAGTAATATTTCAATTACAAATTTCATGTTTTGCACATAAGTAAGTATCATAAAAAGGAACAACTGATTCGATTTTGGACAATTTATGATCTCTAGATTGGCCACCAGGGGCCAAAAACTGATTTAAATGTTAATGGGATAACTGCAGTAATATTTCAATTTGAAATTCCAAGTTTTGCATATGAGTAAGAATCATAAAGAGCAAGAACTGATTCGATTTTGGACAATTTCTTGATTGGCCACCAGGGGCCAAAAGCTGAAAAAAGATCACGGTGTTTATCATATCTCTGGAAATATTTGTCCGATTGACCTCAAATCAAGTGCAAATGAAAAGGTCATGACCTGAGGATGTGTCCCATGATGACACTATACCTGTTTGATTCAAAATTTTGACACAAGGTGGAGCTTTGTCACATAAAATTCACCATTTTTGCTATATCTTTGGAACTATTTCTCCAATTGACATGAAACTATGTGCAGCTGCAGGATCATGACCTCACAATGTGTCACATGATGACATCTTACCTGTATGGTTCAATATTTTGCCACCAGGTGGTGCTTTGTGATGGAAAAATACCATTTTGGCCATATCTTCAGAACCATTTGACCGATTGACCTGAAATTAAGTTCAAATGAAAGTCTATGCAAGGCCTATTCAAGGATTGGGGAATTGAAGGATTGGGGGCGTTCGAGGATATACCCCCAGCCGTCGCCTCCGGCGGCATAAGCCTAGTTTGACTGGTTTGACCACTGTATTTATAATGCTAGTCAGAGTAGATAGGCTTTTGTTTTGTGTACTTGATACAGGTTTTGTATACTTGATATAAGTTAGATTGCTCTCCATTAGCCAATTTGTTTTTGCTGTTCTTTTGGCAACGTCCAACATCCCTCGACCTTGGTTGTTAGAGTCTGCATTGTCTTGTTTGTTCTTGTTTGCACTGTGTTGCTACATTGCCCCTTGTATTATTATCTGTACTTATTCAAACTACATTGTAAACTGGCCTGATACTTACCTATTTAAAAATCCAGTTACCCGCCCCCTGCACCCCTAGGCCTGTGGGGGTTGTAACACAAATGCACAAAGGACCAGACTACAGTCAGAATCAGAAAAGATCAGACCGCAGTAAAAATCACAAGGAAACAGAATGCACTTAGAATCACAGAGGACCAGACTGAGATCAGAATTACAAAAGAATTGACTGAGATCAGAATAAGAGAGGACCAGCAGTCAGGCACTCAGAGGATCACACCGTAGTCAGTCATAAGGGATCAGATTGAGATGACAATCACAAAGGTCAAGAATGCAGTCAGAAACACAGACGACCAAATTTCAGTCAGAAATATTGAGGACCAGACCACAGTCAGAAACAGAGGAAAAAACTGATGTCAAAAACCAAAAGGAACAGACCGCAGTCAGAAACACAAGACTGAGATCAGAATCAAAGGACCAGACAGCAGTCAGAATTAGAGGACCAGACTGCAGATGGTAACGGAGGAAAAGATTGAAGTCAGAAACCCAGAGGACCACATTGCAGTCAGAATCACAAAGGACTAGACGGCAGTTGGAAACCCAAAACACCTGACTGTGATCAGAATCATGATGGACCAAACAACAGCAAGAATCACGAGGGACCGAACTGTGGTCAGAATCACAAAGGACCAGACTACAATCCAGGGGTGAGGGCCAGTCGTCAGCCAAAACAGTCGACTATGGGCTATCTTTGGCCGTCTACTTTCCTCAAAATTTACCATTAATTTTGACAAAAAACTTAAAATGGCAAATGAAAATGAAAACATCCCACAAAAATATTGTAACACATCCGTTTCAAGTCAATGTCATGTCAATTGGTCCATTTCAAGAGTTTTAAGAGCCTTTCCGTGAGGAAAAGGCACCTTTTGACGAAGTTGAGGAGTTGACCCCCCTGGAACTGAATGAAACTTAGCACAAAGGTACGTTGTAGGTATAGTAGTCTCACGGAAAAAGCCAAATTTTTAGGTCCGCATCTCACTTTGTCTGCCGGTGGCGCCACCTGGAAGCCACTAAAATGGCTCAGTTTTGCTTTTGACATCACATTTTACATCAATTATCATGACATAAGGCTACGCAGTACCAACTTTTATCATGACCTGTGACACTTCCAAGTCTGGAAAGATATCAACGCCACATCAGCGCCAAACTGGTTAACTACGTTATTGAGCAAGAATTATTTTAAAAATCACAGTTAAAATTGAAAATGGGAATGGGAATAAAATAATATCCCAGACATATACCAATCAAGAATGCTTTATTATGCGTTTACTCACAACAAGACTATAGTTTTCAGTTAATCGAACCTTGGTAACTTGCTGGGATAGTGCAATGGACAGCTGGAAAGATGGTCGAAATTGATTTTCGGTGCATGTTTGCGGTATATTTTCTTAGTAACACATGTTCTACGGAGATAAATGTAATTTGTTCTGCTTTTGGAACTCAATTTTCAGGAATGTCAAGCATTTCTTTGGTAGTATCTACACTTTCAAGCTAGACTGAGCCAAAGTTGGAGGAAAACTCAAAACGGACCATTTCGTAGCAGATTGTGCTTATGTTTAGGTGCTATTATTTTGTTTACCCAGCAAGAAAGAGATCTGAAAATCTCTGGATACATAGTCCCTTTGGGGTATATTTCAGCATTAGTGAAATCTCAGTGGTAGTAATTTCAGTGTAGATGATATTCATCATCAAACATCAGAAAATTTCATCCCCAAGGGAACTGTAGGCTGGATGCAAATACTGGCAATGCCCAGCAATGTACCAAAATAAATTGTTTTTTGAATTGAGATACACACAGTTAGTTTTCTCTGAAAATGAGGAGTTTAGCTTGGTACCATTCTGGATGGACAGCTATCTGACCAAAGGTGATGCTCTAAAGAGCTAAATGTTCTACTGACCTACTATTCATAAACACACACCCAAATATATATATATATACACACACACACAAAATTTGTAATCTCTTTGGTATAAAGCGAAGTTGGAGACATACATAGTCCCTTTGGGGTACATTACAGCATAAGTAAAATCTCAATGGTAGTATTTTCTGTGTAGATGATATGAAACATGAAATGTAGGAAAATTTTGCCCTCAGGGGCTGCTGTAGGCTGGATGCAAGTACTGGCTATCCCCAGCAATGTACCAAAGACATTTTTTTTTAATTGAATACATTTTTAAGTTCAATTTCAATATTAACTGAATACAAACCATCTGGCAAATGAAAAGTAGCCTTAGCTTTACTGCGCATTCTGTACTAAAAGCTATGAGTCGCTATTGATTTGCAATATAACAAAGCTATTCATCCTACGAAACTTTAAAACATTCATATCATGACTTTTGCTCATTTTACCGACTCGAGTTAAGTTAAAGACGGGCGGTGAATGTAATGTTTGCCTTCTGGCAAATATTAATACAAATAAATGACGCGAGGTGCGCATGACTGTGGACTCGATTCGCCATCCTCACTCACCTCCTGCCCCAGAGCATATTGGGGGACTTGAGCGAATATACATTCTATGGCAAGCAATTTGACACAATGGTTAAGTCAGGTAGGCCTACAATACACTGCCTAACATCAGTTACAGTTAACAAAGCTCCACTTTCGCTCACACATATGCTCGATGAATGCGATGATTAATAACAACCACTGAGAACCAAGCCAAGAGGGCGCTTAAAGGAGGAAACCGCACTTCGGCAAAGTATATTTCATCCGAAAGTAGAATTCTTGAAGTGTCTAAAACACATATTTTAATTTGATAATAATCCAGTGTGATGCATTTTTAAACCAGCGAGTCTTCAAATTGGCTTCAAAATCAGGGGGCAGACATTTTAACTTGGGGAATCTTCTGATTTTGAATTTGGTCTTCTGAAACCTCAGCTTAAAATGCTTAATTACCTAAACCTCTTGCAGTTTACATCTCCTGATTAGCCACAGTTGCTCAGACTAATTGGTAAAAACTGACTACCATTTAATTTATTTTCGATGGCATTGTTATGCATAGCACCTCAACATTGAGGCGTGTTCTTCTGCGCATGAATGACGATGTAAAATATCAAAGTGTCTTAATCATTTCTGCGCTTGTGTAGCAGCACAGATCTGTGTAAATCAGTTTGCGTGGCTTATTAAGCAATGAGCCATGAGAATCCGTCCTACATTCAGAATTTATTCGCAGTTAAAGGGCGTTGAAGGCACGTTGCACAGCTGAGTGACAATCGTAAGAATGGCATAAAAAAGCTGCAAAGTCAGCAAAAGTTTTGGATTTTTGTATTTATACTGCCATCCTTAGAATGCCAAATTAATCATAAATGTAGGCGATAGGCATTCACTTTTCATTACCATTTCTAATTTTGGTCATGTATTGGTCTTGGTCAATCAGTCGATAAATTGCTTTATTGTTAATCCGGCCAGCCTAAATAAAAACAGCTTGTGGTCAAGCCGTAAAGGGTGAGTGGACTGAAGACCCACTGAACGACTACATGGCCCGGATGACTGGGAAGAAAACAACTGTCGCCACGAGCATTGCAGCACTGGTGTTTGATTGGATACAGTTTTTTGGCTGCGTTCTAAATGTATTCACCCATTATACAGTATGGGGCACTATATGGTGAATGTTCTACACTGAAAACAATATAAAGAGTAAGTGAGTGAGTGGACAAGCATGCATTCCGAACACAGCCTTAGATTCCTTAGATCTTGTAATATTGTTCCCAATAGGTGTAAAAGTCATTGTAGTACAAAGACCAGAGGAAAACATCATGAACTCTGAACACTGTATTTTATTGAATCAGCATTTGAAGATTTAGCTTTCCTAAAAGCCAGTGACTGTTTCAGTGGCAACGTTTAACATGTCGTGCAAGGCACTCAATAGTTTTATTTGCACATGCCTACATTGTTGCAATTATGAATAGGAAAGTTTTTTTTGACTGAGACAGTTGATATTCTCAGTAAAAGAATGGTTGTTGAACAAAAAACACACAAAATCTAGTGTTGGCATTGATTGTTCTTTTGACCCAAATACTCACTGGAAAGGCTAAAGCCCACATTTGCAAGCATGTAAATTTTAAAAATTTTCTGTGGGGCAAGCCCTCAAACCCCCTAGGACAGGGGTGGGCAATCACGGTCCTGGAGGGCCGGTGTGTATGCAGGTTTTTATTCCTATCAATTACCCTGACTAATTGAGTTAATTGATTGCATGCACAAATAGATTTTCGCAATGATTCGATCAAAGGAAAATATTTTATGAAGGGAGACAAGACTAGTCTTTGTAGTTACATGACAATTTAAAGAAATGCGCATGAAACGTCAGATTTCATAAATTATTTGGCTAATTGAGACAATCAACTAATTAAAGACCAGACGTTGGTGTGAAAACCAGGGACAGATACGGCCCTCGCTGCCCACCTCTGCCCTAGGAGGATTGCGCCTTTGGCACTCGCAAAGTAGCCTACCGCCTACTTTCAAATTTGAGACGTCTACTTCAGAACATTGATAGCCCTGCAGTCAGAAGCAGAAAGGACCGGTCTGGTGGTAGAACACACAGCATGTGCCCTGCACTGGACTATCACCACCTCACAAGCAAAATTAGATGCATGAAACTCACAGGCAGTCATATAAGTTCTGCACAAGAACATGCAAACAGGTAACAAATTATATTCTGTATCAAAAAGTTTTTGTTTATTTTTAGTATATCCCAGAGTGATGTAATCAATAAATGTTGCGTTCTTCCACACCAATCTCGCCACACACACATATAAAAACACATACACAGACAGACGCACAGACTGCTCAGTGCTGGCTGGTGACAGTACATCAGTCTTTATTGAACATATGGTGCTTGAGCCCAAAGTGGGATCTTCATTTAAACAGGACTGATACCTGTGTCCAAGCAGGCCAGAGGAAAGCTACAATTCAAAAGACAACACATATCTAACAAAGACACTGATTCCCTGTACAGTCCTATAAAAGCATAGATGTTTTAAAATGGTGAAAAAGATTTAAAAATATATCTACGTCACTTCTTATGTGAGCGGCTAATTTGTTGAGGCAGTGCTGGTCTGTGCTGAAGGCCGAAGATTCTGAGGCTCCGCCCTCACCCTCTGCTCATGTTACAAAAATATATAAAAACACCACAGCCAGGCCTATTGAAAAGGCAGATATACAAACATCATCAGCTGTAAGTTTTGTCCCACATATGAATGAGAAACTTTCAATAGAAATTCTCCAGAAAATACAAAACAATGAAATTCTCTGCAGCTGACATACAGTCAGGATCTGAATGATTCTAAAGGCATCATGGGATACCTCAGTCTCAGGTTAACTATGCATACATGCACACTGCCCCCTTTGGTAGAAAAGTGTAAATGCACAGCATGTCATGATTCAGAATCAGTGAGTGATTTCTGCACCTGCTGAACAATGCAGCCAAATGAAAAAGGAATTGAAGAAGTAATAATTAAATTTCATTAAAACAGAGTAGGTCTGATGATACACACAGAACTAAAGTGGAACTAAAAACTAAATTAAATTAAAATCATCAGCATGTTGATCTCTCCCAGTGAGCAGCACATAAAAAACCTCAAATAAAAACAAAATAAATACCATTCTTGGAATAATTTTGGAATATTTTTACATAAAAATCCCACTAAAAATCTACAATTGACCCTGCAGTATAAAGGACCAAAATCACAGAATGACTAAGACAAAAAAGAACAAAAAGCAGTTTTACGTGTTCAACATCAAAAAGGAAAAACAAAATGGACGAACGGGTGAGAGGTTGGATTTGAGAGATCAGAGATCACAGGTGAGGGCTCAGGGCTGAACCTCCTCTCAGGCTGAGCAGATGATTGGATTCAGCTCCATACATTCACACATCGCCGTGGATGAAGATGAAGATAATGAAGTAGCACAATGAGTGGGGAGATCATGCTGACTATGCTTCAGTGCACTCATTTCTGCAATTAATAATTAGAAGCTACACTAAAGGTCAACTATATTAAGTCCATCACAGCTATAAACCTCATTTAAATGTGTATCCAGAAGAGGACATAAGAAGAGCAGATAAATGGGAATACAACCCAGCATTGAAGGGGTTAATGGGGGGGGGGGGATGGGCGTAGGCTGCTTCAAGACTCAGTGGGACTGCATGGAGGAAGGGGAGTGGTGGGTGAGAGGGAAGTAATACATATGATGAATTAAATGCATGGGGTGGGGTAGGGTTTGGTAAGTGTGGAGTGCTATGGAGGAGGGGTGAAGGTTAGGTGTGTGTGTGTGGGGTGTCGACTGAGGAAGGGTTTGGGTCATTTGTTTCTGTGGGGTAAAGGTTACGAGTATGGGGGTGTCTGTTAAGACAAGGTTAGGGTTAGGTGCGAGTGGAGCATTTGTTTTTGTGGGGATACGGTTAGGTTGAGGAGGGACTTGTTGCATGTGGGGCTTTTGTTCAGGTAAGAGTTAGGGTTTGGTGCGTGTGGAGCACTTCTTGAGGTGGGCTTAGGGTTATGTGAGTGTGGGGACAGGTTTGGGTTGGGCATGTGTGGGGTGCATGTTGAGGAGGAGATAGGGTTAGAGTTTGTTGGGGAGGGGTTTTGGTTACGTGTGTGTGTGGGGTGCTTGTTGAGGTGCGGTTAGGGTTAGGTGTGTAAGGGCGTTTGTTGAGGAAGGATTGGGGTTGGGTATATGTGCAAGGTGTCTAATTGAGGTGTGGTTAGGGTTCTTGTGCATGTTGAGGAGGGGACCTCGTTGAGGCGTTTGTTGAGGAGGGGACCTCGTTAGGTTTGTGTGAGAAAGAGGTGGGGGTGGGGATAGATGCATGCGAGGCAGGGATGGAGTTAAGGTAAGGCATATGTGAGGCAGAGGTAGGGTTAGGGTTATGCGTGTATGAAGTGTTTGCTATGGTGGGGTAATGGTTAGGGGTGTAAAGGGTGTTAGTAGAGGTGGGGTTAGTGTTAGGTGTGTGGAGTGTTTGTTGAGATGGGGTTAGGGTTAGGGGTGTGTCAAGTTGAGGTGGGGTTAGGGTTAGGGGTGTGAAGGGTGTTAGCGGAGGTGGAGTAAGGCTTAGGTGTGTGTGGGGTGTTTGTTGAGGTGGGGGAAAGGGTTAGGTGTGTGTGGGGTGTTTGTTGAGGTGGGGGAAAGGGTTAGGTGTGTGTGGGGTGTTTGTTGAGATGGGGTTAGGGTTAGGTGTGTGTCAAGTTGAGGTTAAGTTAGGATTAGGAGTGTGTGGGGTGTTTGCTGAGGTGGAGTTAGGGTTCGTTCTGTATGGGATGTGTGGGTCTATGTGCAGGTTAGCATTAGGTGTGTGAATGATGTCTGTTAAGGTGCAGATAGGGTTTGGTGTGTGAGGAATGTTTGCTAAGCTTTCGTTAGGTTTGGTGTGTATGTGGCATTTGCTGAGGAGGGGTTTGGGTTAGGCGTGTCTGGGTGTTGGTTGCAGAGCAGTTAGGATTAAGTATGTGTGCAAGGTGTTAGAGATGTGTGGTTAGGGTTAGGTGAGTATGTGGGGTGTTTGTTGAGGTGGGTTTATAGTTAAGTGTGTTTAGGCTTAAGGTGGAATAAGGATTTGGTGTGCGTTAGGTGTTTGTTGTCTTTGAGTTAAGGATAGGTGAGTGAGGTTGAGGGGAGGTTATGAATGAAGAGATGACAGCGGGGAAAGGAGATGCTTCGCAGTCTTCACACTCCGTCCATCTCCTAAAAGACAAAAATGGAGAAGAGATAAAAGACTTGAGGGTGTTCACCTTCCTGGAGTGTCTGCCTCTCCCCAGTTAAGCAGGAGGCTGCATGAATGCAGTCATACTAGCACAGCGAGAACCCCACATATCAACTTGGACCCCAATGCGTGTGCGCGTTTATTCATGTGGATGTAACATAAGTATGTCCGTGGATGATGATGACAACTTGAGTCTAAAACCCACTTTGTATTACTCACACTGTGGATGAGTGTGGCTCATTCAGGGGGCGGGGTTATCTCAGTCTCCTGGGTAACTACCACTCGGGTGACAGACATGTCAGGGTGCTGCTGCTGAGCCTCCTGTATGGCCTGAGCCAGTGCCTGAGGAAGCGTGCTAACAGTCATAACATGCAAACACAGGCTAACACAGTCACGCCTCATGCTAACAAATGCTAATAATGTCACACCACATGCTAACACGTTAAGAGTTACAACATGCTAACGCAGTCAAAACGCATGCTAAAGCAACTGCAATATTAAAATTGTCAGGACAAGTTTACAAGATAAAACAGTGAAAACACAAGCTAATATGGCCACAACACATGCACATACAGTCACCACACATCCCAAAGCAATCACGATACCGTAATCACTGTATGCGCACTAACAAGGTTACAACACATGCTAATACAGTCAAAATGCATGTTAACACAGTTATGACACATGCTGATGCAATCAGAACACAAAGGGCAGGGTAAAACAGAAGGCAGTGGCTAACCACAGAGGAGGATTCAGGAGTGCGTCCATATGGAGGGATTTGAACCAGCAACGTATATTTTGTGCTCAAAGGTATAGCAGACATGTTTCACATGGTATGAAGGTTTGCATTTCTTCTGTGCTATGAATGTTTGTGGGAGTAGCAGCACAATCCCAGCTGGCATTCAACCTTCTATCTTTTCACAAAGCATGATTACTGAGTTAGCAGACACTGTTTAACAAAGCACAATTATACAATTAGCTGGGCCCTGTATTACAAAGTAGGATTACAGAGATCTTTAAGCCCGTTTCACAAAGCAGGGTTATAGATAGCTGGGCCCCGTTTCACAAAGCAGGTTTACAGAATAAGCAAGACCATCTTTCACCAAATAGGAGTATTTAGCTAGCTGGGCCCCATTTCACAAAGCAGGACAAGAGAATTAGCTGGATACCATTTCACAAAACAAAATGACAGATTCAGCTGGGTCCTGTTTCACAAATCAGGACAAGAGAATCAGCTGGACCCCATTTCACAAAACAGGATTACGGATTTAGCTGCGCCCCATTTCACAATGCAGGAGGACGAAATTAGCAGGACTCCACATCACAAAGCAAGATTACTCAGTTAGCTCAGCACCGTTTCACAAAGCAGGATTACAAAGTTAGCAGGGCCCCATATCACAGTGCAGGACAATAGAATTAGTTGGGCCTTGACTCACAAAGCAGAATTACCAAGTTATCTGGACCCTGTTGTGCAACAGGATTCCAGAATTGGCTAAACCCTGTTTCACAAAGGAGGATTACCAAGTAAACTTGCCCTTCTACCATAAAGCAGGATTACTGAGTGGCACTTCAGCTCAGCTGAAATGGTAAAGGTTCCCCTTTACCTGCGAGATAACAGCTCTGGGCAATTATCGCGGTTACTGCCCAAGATGAGTGAACACTGCTCCATGTGGTCAAGCTGAAAGTAGACCCAGATCGGATGCCTGGCTACTTGCTACTTGTGAGGTTATAACAGTATGGCTGTTGACACAACACATTAATGCACATGAATGACTGGCTGGAGGGCAGAACATGACAACTCGATCATCCCTATTTTCCTTACTTGTAATCTAACAAAAATAGGTATGCATTTAAAAATGTCCATCATTTCAAAAATAAATTTCATCCTGAAAGCCATGATTTCAGCATGATGAAATTACATTCTATGACAATCTGTACATTGGCGAGGTTCTCGCATCCATGCACAGCACAGGAAGCTCGTCAATAGAGGACAGGGAGGATGATCCTCTTCAAAAATTAAGAGAAAAGTTCAATAAATTACTGTATACAAAAAAAAAAAAAAAAAACTTAAAATCAATCTTTCAGCATGTAGGCTAACTACAAAAAACATTGAAGCCTCAACAATGCCCTCTATGGCAATAGAAAAATGTGTGATGAGCATGCCTTGCCTTACAGAGGATCACTAGCCTTTCCCCTCCCTACAACTCCGTAGACTTCAATCGAAATGCATTTTTAATCCTCTCCTTTCAATGTTAAAAATGACTGCTACAGAGGACTTCCTCTGTAAGCTCAATGGACCAATCAGCAGGGTTCGAAATTTGCAGAAGTCCACTAGTCCACACACTAGTAAAAAAATTATGGTGAACTCGTAAATTTGCCTGCAAACTAGTCCGACTGCCTAGTTAAATATTGTCAACGACCAATATATTGTAAATGTAAAGAATTTCTTATCTAACCTCCACTTTTTTCGGCTTTTTGTTTGCTACAACGATTTCAAAAGGGGGCGCCAATATACTTTGGGGGGTTTTAAAAGTGAGAAGGGGGTTTAGAATCATCTTTCATCTTTAATATTGTGAATGCACATTTAATATCGCAAATGTGTATGACCTGGCAACCCCGCGACATCAGTAGCATGGCTACCGCCATTATATGCAATTACCATTTATAGCAGCGCTAGAAATTAAACTCTAAATTCCAGGGCTCAAAATTGCGACCATTTTGGTTGCATAAGCGGCCAAAATTAACACTGAATTTGAATTAAAATAGTCACACCTGTGCAACTGATTTCCCCCCAACTAAACGCCTCTTGTCCTGTATATTTGGTAGAGACTACCGTATGAGCGCATGTGCCGGAGCAGTGGACTACTGGACATACAACAGGTGGGCATACCGGTATAAGAATGGAGTGCGCCCAGTGTGTTCCCTCGAGCTGACAGTGACGATTCTGACAATTAAAGGGGATCTTGATGTCCTAAACCTCAGTACTGATTCTTGAATGGTTAATATTAGCCGTCAACCACTCCATTTCGCAGTACTGAGAGTTACTATTGTAACTATACACAAGATTTAGACGGGAAATGAAATGAACAATAATAGACTTTTTGGTACTGTTAAAAAGTTTTAAAAAAAGAAAAAAAAAAAAGAAAAACGAATCCGTAATAAATGTTGGTCACACTTTATTTGAAGTGTTGCTCATAAAGGCTTTATACAACATGTATAGTGTCTTCATAAATGAGACATAATGTCTTCATAAATCATTCATAAGCGAATGCCATGCTTTGTAAAGGGTGAAATAACACATCATGTTGGCCTCAACATGTGATGCCAGATGTGACAATGACAATGTTATAGCTGACAATGTCACCCTTTATCGCAATTAGCCACTAGCTACGAGACATGACATTTGCTTATGAGCAACTGAGATCAAACACTTTCAACGTGAAAGTCCCTCCAAACATGGAGAAAGCACGATACGCAGAAAATGCTGTGAGAAATGTGCCTCAATGAGTAGGTCCAGTGTTATGTAAATTTTTGCTACCAATGAAAATATGAGGCCTCGTGGTTTTAAGCTTGCGCAGACCTGAAATCTTCATCTCGGTTTCTTCGCTCATATCTTAAGTAGCCTATCTGCAAAAATCATAAAACACACTTTTTTCAGCGCATTATTCGACCTTTAAGCATTTATATATTTGCATGTACTAGCTGGGTGTTCCTAAAAATGCAGATATTAGATGACAATGGCGCACGGCATATCTTAGAAAAAATGTATCCAACTCATTATAACATCTGCATACGTTATAATAAGCTAACAAATAAAGTTACCTCTGTAGACTGATTCAAAATGCAATATTAAGGCATAAAAAAACTTTGCGACTGTCAGATCTGCATTTAACCCTAACATAGTTGAAGATTTGATTCGGATCAGGGTGGAGGGTCCTCCTCTGGACGTGACCCGCCGTGAAAAAAGGTACCTCCGAGCGGCGATCATGTTATTGAGAAAAATGCGATTTAACTGTCCTGCTCTCCACGTGGACTGTGTTTCATTTGGAAAAATGCTTCTGATCCACGGGATTTAGCTCCATATACATCAGGTTCCATATACCTCAGTGACTCAATAAATTTCCATTTCAATACTGCCGAAAATTGGCTATTATTCAGAGGCAGAGGTAGAACTGGGAATTAAGGGGGGGGCACAGAGAGGTCTCTTTATTAGTCCTGGCTGGTTCTCAATCATTTTTCTTTATTGATGCGATTATCATAATTGGCATGGTTTCTCTCCATATGCGATTTAACAGCGATGAAATCATGGGCTAAATTCAGTACACAAAAATAATTTACTTATTGATAGGCCAATGCTTCGCGTTGATTGAATTGGTCTGCGTTCCAATAAAATATCGCCTTCTCTCTCGGTATTGAGGGGGTTGATAAAAAGTGGCACACAGCTATAAAAAGCATGCGGCTCAAGCTATTTGCGTGAGAGTCGACAGGTATACAATTTTGAATGACGTTAATTTAAATACAGCAAACGTGCCCAGATGAATTTCTGGAAGAGCAAGGTCCACTCTAAAAAAAACAACATAACTGAATTTTTCAAAATTTTGGCCCTGCCAGCCTTTTTTCATGGTTGGTCACATACTTGATGTCTCACAAGCAGTGAAGAGATGGATGGAAGGGCAGGGAGCCAGGAGACCCAATTTTAAATCTTGGCCTCAGGATATGGCATAAAGCCAATGTAGTGGAAACTTTTGTTAATCAATGAACTCAAGACTGTCATATGGTTTAATAACTTTCATTTGCTGGAGACAGTTGTATTGTTAATGTGGAGTGTTATACTGTAGTTTTTTAAAACATTTAATATATCAAGGGCTGACTGCAATGAACAGTTATGTCCAGATGTTATATACTCAGCAACAAAAGTTTCTGTGACACCAATATTGTTAATTATTTTTCATAACGCAATTATGAAATTGTCATACATGGTGATATCAGACTGAAACAGTACACGTAAACACAACATTGAAATTGAAATCATGAAAATGCGAGAAAATGACTTTGCACGTGAAAATGTGCGTAAATCATGCTTGTGGATGGCAATTAAAGAGGAGAATTTTTGGAATGTTCACATTGTGCCTGATGAACGACGGAAGCATCACTTATCGAAAACACAGCCATTTCGGATCAGGAACTCTACCCTCTAAATGCCAAGACTGTCTGAAAATGATCGGTGGAGGGCCATTGGGATGATTGAATCCGGAACCTCGCAGAGGGAAGTTGCTCATCGCCTGAATGTCCACCGAAACACCATTTGGAACTTATGGCAGCGTCATCAGCAGACAAGACATGTCAGAGACCGTCCTCGCAGCGGCCGTCCACGAGTAACCACTCCCAGACAGGACAACTGGATTCGAACAACCCATCTCCGAAATCGATTCCAACCTGCAACCATAACTGCAAGAACGATACCTGGTTTGAGGCGACTGTCTGCACAGACAATCCGTCGCCGTCTCCGTGGCATTGTCCCACGTCGGCCAGCAAGACGTCCAATACTCACAGTACAACACCGACGACTGCGTCTACAGTGGGCACAACAACATCGACGGTGGATCCAACGTCAGTGGGATCTTGTGCTCTTCACTGATGAATCAAGATTCATGCTTAACCGATGTGATGGTCGTTTACGTGTATACCGTCGACGTGGAGAACGTTATGCCAACAACTGTGTTCAGGAATTTGATCGTTTTGGAGGTGGTAGTGTCATGATTTGGGGAGGGATCACGACTAGAAACAGAACAGATTTGCTTGTTATTGATGGAAATCTGACAGGTCAAAGATATCGCGATGAAGTGCTACGGCCATTGCTGGTACCGTTTTTGATGCAAAATGGTCCCGGAATAACGCTGCAACATGATAACGCCAGACCACACGTTGCAAGGATTGTACAGCAGTATCTGCTGCAACAACATGTCAATGTCCTGCCATGGCCAGCCAGATCCCCAGACATGTCCCCAATCGAGCACCTTTGGGACGAGATGGATCGACGTTTGCGGCGGTTGGATAACCCGCCAGTTACACTCCAGGAATTGCGACAACGTCTACATCAGATTTGGAATGACATCCCACAGCAATTTCTGGCACATCTGATTCGGTCCATGCGCCGGAGATGCGTTGCTTGCATCATGGCACGAGGAAGTCACACCCGGTATTGAAGTGTGAAGGTCACAATTGGTTAGACGTCAGACAAGTGCTTCATGACGCATGAAAATGACATTTTTCGTTTTGAGTGACGTTGGCACTGAAAAGTCAGTGTTTCTCCTGTTAAATAAACATATTGATTGCATTGAGACCTTTGCGTGTCATTTATAACATACACATAAATGGTGTCACAGAAACTTTTGTTGCTGAATATATATTGGTTATAACTGTTTATTGCAGTCAGCCCTCGATACATTGGTGCTTCTTAGATTTTGGTGTGTGCGCTCCTACCTTTTAGAACTTCCAAGCGCAGCGCTACCAAGTTAAAAAAATAATTTTGAGCCCTGAATTTTATTGACAGGATCTTCGCTTGACGTTTTTATGCGCCAGAATGTTTCTCTGGGTATCTGAACATCAAGGTAAGCTGCAAAAGTAGCGATTTCATTTGATATTGGTGGAGGTCGAATACGGAATTCTTTCCAATGTAACTATGTTTGTGCTCCCTTTGAGGACAAAGGTCAGCTTATAGAGATGATATAATACATGGCATAATTTTACATCACTTTGTCTCTGTATACTTGTGTTTCCAATGGGTGGGTTGAAATTGCATGACCTGACTGGCGCAAAAGAAAATGGATTTTCTGGTTAGAGTAGACACGTGGCCACTGTTTCTTATTCATTTGTAGTAAATATGCATTTTCAAAAAGCAATTTATCAATCTTATCTGATAAAATGTTTTGGACTTCTGCAGCAACGTAAACAGGGAGATTTGTTTCATGTTCTTGAGTGGTAATTCAGCTAGTAGCTGATCACTTGTGTTTCATGTTATGCAAGCAAGACAGACTATGTGCATAAGCATACATGTACTGTACATGCGCATGCACTGAGGGGTGGTCTCAAAATGTCGTAATGACATTAATGATTACTTAACTTATTCTGGGTTCTAGTTAAATATAATAAAGTGACCTTCACACCATGGTTTATGTAAAAAAAAGGAAAGAAAATGAAATAAATACTTATGCACAATGCTCTTTTCCTGGGTGAGATTAATGATAATTTTCCCTCTATAGTCAACACTTGGACCTAATTATGTCAGGAGGAGTTCCATTTTCATTTGGTTTTGCTCAGAGTATGATCATTTGAAGATATAAACAGTGCTACAAGACAAGATTTGATTTGTCGTTTGTATCGATAATAATTTCTGAAATCGTAAATATGCAAGATATTTTTACACACTGCAAAGAGGAAAAGACCTTTAAACTGATATCACGTTCACTGCAAAGAAGAAAAAAACCTTTAAACTGATAGCACTTTTGACATCGAGTTCTCAAAAGAATTCATGCAATTAGCACCCCATCGAAAAGTGATCCGCTACTCCTAAAGATGCTGCAGTTGCACATTTGTGTTGAGTATTTCAACAACCTAAAGACTCCATATAAGTCGAAATCCATATTATAGGATAACAATACAAAAGTATACGTTTAATTAGTAAAATAATTAGACAGCAATGTATGAATTTGAAACCTATGTGAAATAACACTTCTTATGAAGGTGTCATGAGAGGTAATCCTATACTGTCAAGCACGATGAGTTCAGTGGACTGACTATGTTTATTTGTACAGGCTAGTAAATTGTCAGCCCCTGGATGTGGTAAGTTTTGGATTAGTCAAGACAAGAGGATTATGTTTGACACAGCTTCCAGTCAACAATCGGCCAAATTCTTCCAGTCAACAATCGGCCAGCCAGCCAAGATCACCACAACTCTACTGGATGTCAGAAAACATTTGCTGGCTGAAGATGAGATTTCTGTCACAACTAGAGCGATTAATCTCTATTTGGCTAGATGGAGGTCTAAATTAACAAATAGAAATTAGAATTTTATTTCACATTGGACAGAGCAAATGAATTGACGTTTGAAAATAAATATACAAATCAAATTTTCACACTTGTCATCCTTGTGACAAAAAAGAATGAATTACATATTGCAGCTTGTCTTCAGGCGTATGCCATTTCATAATCAAGGCTAAGCTGGCCAGCGCCAGGCCTGCTCCACTCCAGTACTTCAGTTTAAGTGGAGCAACTGTGCGACTGCAGTGAAGGCAGAAGTGAACAAAAGGTTTCTGATCAGCCTCTGTGAGAAGAGAGTGCGTTAACAGCTGGAGAACAGCTGGAGAACGCAGGCAACTAATTTACTTTTCAGTTGAGCCGTACTGCTGCTGGATAGTGGTGACAGTTAAAACCAGGAACTGATCTTCAGTCCATGTTCAGGTTTCATGAGGGTTTTAGGTGTTACTCAGTGCAGGTATCCCGCTAAATAGGCAAACCGGCTTTGTGAAACAGGGTTCAAACACATCTGAACTCAGTCGCTCAAACAAACTGCACCTGGTCATGGTCGATCTCTGCGTCACCGGTGATGACAATCCTCTTCTCAATACGCGTCTCTGAGAGGCCACCTCTCACCATCTGAAAAACAGTGAGAAAAAAAAAAAGAGGAAAATAATGCAACAATGATGGGAAACAGGATATTGTACTTCTCTCAAATTTCTCAGCATTAGTGTCACCACTACAGCTCCAAATCTTCATGTTTGCCAAAGAAAACACAGGCCAGTCTCTTAGGATATGCAGCCCTGCGGTATATCTGTGATTTGGGTGGTTAGGGTGAGGGTCAAGAGTCATGCCCCAGAGAGAGAGGACAGTTAGATATGTAGTGGGAAGGGTTGTTTAGGGTCGGGAGTCATGCCCCAATAAAAGAGGCCAGTCAAAAGAGTAGCACTATCTCCTTGGTGAAGTTGGTGGTGGGGGAGTCATGGACCAGCGGAAGGACAGTCAGATATGTAGCTCTCTCACCTCTGTGATCTGGGTGGTTTGGTTATGGTCAGGAGTCATGCCCCAGCAGGAGAGGACAACTGAAAGTCCAGCACTCTAACCTTAGGGATCTTGGTGGTTGGGTTTAGGTTTGGAGTCATGTTCCAGTGGAGGAGGACAGTTTAAAGTGTAGTGCTCTCATCTTAATGACCTGGGTGGTTGGGATAGGGTCAGTAGTCGTGACCCAGTGTAAGAGGACAGTCATAAGTAATGCCCTCACCTCAGTGATCTGGGTGTTTGAGTTAGGGTCAGGAGTCGTGCCCTCGCGGAAGAGGACAGTCTGCTGCGTAGCTCTCTTACCTTAGTGATCTGAGTAGTTGTAGTCTTGCTGGCAGTTTCAGAGGTGATAGTTTGAGCGCTGAGCAGTACTCCTGGGTCACTGACTGCCACATCAGCTGCCTGTAGGGAGGGTAAGCCATTATACAGTTAGCATTAGCATGACACGGCATGCCTGACAAAGTGAGGTTTGGCATCATGATTTACTTTAGCTTCTGGCATCACAGTCAAGTTTAATATTGGGACAAGCATTAGCATGACCCATTCTCATCATTCAGACTTGCATCCAACATTTCACAGTCAGCATAAGCATTGTTCAGGGAGACGTGATAGCGCAGTGGTCAAGTAGGCTTGACTTGGGCCACGACCTTTGCAGTGCGTTCTTGGGCAAAATACTTCACTCCCACACTCCACCCAGGTGTATAAATGGGTACCACCAAATAGTCAAGGAAACCTGACTAAGAGTTGGGGGAGTAGCTGCGATGGACTGGCATCCCATCCAGGGGGAGTAGTAATACTAGTCGCTTCATGCTATGGAAACTGGGGTTAAGCACCAGCCCGATGGGCCACTAGGCTCGTAAGAGGCTTACTCTCTATAAGCATTGTTCAGCAGGTTTTGTTTCTCGGTTGGCATGGGGCTCATGAAGCGTGGTTTAGTTTCTGAGTTTGCAAAAACATCACCAAGCAAACAGAGAGTAAGTTTTGGTTTTTAAATTCACACCAGCATCATACAGCACATGCAGACTGAGACATACTCTCTAGAATAGCCTTAGATTATGCAGAACACCGAGCAATATTTTGCATGGGCATTAAACAGCACACAGACTGAGGCTCGGCATTAGTATGGGACCTACTTGGGCAGCCTCATAAGTGATGGTCTTAGTCTCAGTGTGTACGATGGGGACCTCCTTTGTGGTGATGTCACTGAGGAGGGAGGTGGAGGCATCAGAGAGGGTGACTGTCTGAGTCTTCACCAAAGGAGGCTGCGGAGTAAAGACACACTGAGCACCCAAACACCAACGCACCAAACATTCCAAACACACAGAACATTTAAACGCTAATGCAACAAATGCCCTACACACACACACTGAGCAGCGAAACACCAATGTACCATATACACTCCTGATCAAAATCCTAAGACCAGTTAAAAAATTGCAAGAATTTGCATTTTGCACTGTTGTATCTTAAGAAGGTTCTAAGTAGAGTTTCAAAATGCAAAAAGAAGAAATGGGAACAAGAGACCAAATGTTTTGAGCAGGCAATTTATTGAAAAGAACAATTTAACTGAAATAGGCTGTTCATCAGCTGATCAAAAGTTTAAGACCACATCCTTTAAAAGCCCAAATCTGTGGAAAAAATTTGGAGTCCATGTCATTTTCTGTCAAGTAATCACACTGTCAAGACCTCTTGATGGGAAAAGCAAAAAAACTCACTGCCTTCGAACGTGGCAGGATTGTTGAGCTGCATAGACAAGGCCTCTCACAGCGTGCCATCGCTGCTGAGGTTAGACGCAGTAAGACAGTCATTTTGCATTTCTTAAAAGATCCTGAGGTTTATGGAACAAAAAAATCAAGTGGTAGACCCAAAAAAATCTCACCGGTTCTGAGCCGGAGGATCCGAATGGCTGTTCGTCAAGACACGGGACGATCCTCATCCCAAATTAAGGCCATTACTGGTGCTAACTGCAACCCAATAACCATCAGACAGCATCTGCAAAGGAACGGCTTCAAAAACAAAAAACGTCTTCAAAGGCCACGTCTCCTTCAACGCCACAAAATTGCCCGTTTGGCCTTTGCAAGGGAGCACCAAACATGGGACGTTCAAAGTTGGAAGAAAGTTTTATTCTCTGATGAGAAAAAATTTAACCTTGATGGTCCTGATGGCTTCCAACGCTACTGGCATGACAAGGAGATGCCACCTGAGATTTTTTCAACACGGCACAGCGGAGGAAGCACCATCATGATCTGGGGTGCTTTTTTCCTTCAATGGAACAATGGAGCTCCAGGTTGTGCAGGGGCGTCAAACAGCAGCTGGCTACGTGGAGATGTTGCAGCGGGCATCCCTCATGACTGAGGGCCCTCGTCTGTGTGGTGATGACTGGGTCTTTCAGCAGGACAATGCTGCAATTCACAATGCCCGTCTGACAAAGGATTTTTTTCAGGAGAATAACATCACTCTTTTGGATCATCCTGCATGTTCCCCTGATCTAAATCCAATTGAGAACATTTGGGGATGGATGGCAAGGGAAGTTTACAAAAATGGACATCAGTTCCAGACAGTGGATGCCCTTCGTGAAGCCATCTTCACCACTTGGAGCAACATTCCTACAAGCCTTTTGGAAACACTCGCATCAAGCATGCCAACACAAATTTTTGAAGTGATCAACAATAATGATGGAGCTACTCATAACTGAGTCTGTTTTTGAGACTTTAATTTCTGTTTTAGGGGTTTTTTTGAGCTATGGTCTTAAACTTTTGATCAGCTGATGAACAGCCTATTTTAGTTAAATTGTTCCTTTCAATAAATTGCCTGCTCAAAACATTTAGTCTCTTGCTCACATTTCTTCTTTTTGCATTTTGAAACTCTACTTAGAACCTTCTTATGATACAACAGTGCAAAACGTAAATTCTAGCAATTTTGTAACTGGTCTTAAGATTTTGATCAGGAGTGTATCTCTCTCACACACACACACACACACACACACACACACACACACACACACACACGCACGCACACACACACATCAAGCATCCAAACACTGAGGTGCCTAACACCTCACACACACACTTAGCACCTAAACACCAATGCAAAAAACATCCAACACACAGTGAACATCCAAACATCAGTGAAGCAAACATCCAACACTCACAAAGCACCCAAAAAAGCAACTCAGCAAATGCCCCACACATACTGGGCACCAAAAAAGCAACTGAGCCAATGCCCCACACACACTGAGCACCCAAACACCAACACACTAAATGCTCCACACACACTGCCAAAACACCCAATACACCAAACACCTTACACACACCACAAAACCAATGCACCAAACATTAATTCACACTAAGCACCAAAAAAAACAACTCGCCAAATGCCCTGATACTTTGAGAACCCAAACATCAATGCATCGTGACACAGAAAGCATCCAAACACAAATGCACCAAGCAGCCCGCACATACTGAGCCCCCTTATGCCAATGCACCAAATACACTCAGAGAACCCAAACACAAATGCACCAAACAATCCAGACACAAAGCACCAAAATACCAGCACATAAAATATGCCACACACACTGAGCACCCAAACACCAATACACTACATGCCTCACATGCACTGACCACCCAAAAGCCAATGCACCAAACACCCTACACACTGAGCACCCAAACACCAGCTGACCAAGTCTGCCACACTCATCAAGGTCCCAAAAAACAACTCGCCAAATGCCAACTCAGCAAACACACACACTGAGCACCCAAACACCAATCATCCCATACATATCGATCACCCAAACACCAACTCCGCAAACACACACTGAGCACCCAAATACCAACTAACCAAATGCCCCACACATACCGAGCACCCAAACACCAACTCAGCAAATACACAAGCACCAAAACACTAATGCACCAAACATCCCACACACACTGAGCACCAAAACGCTAACATACCAAATAACCCGCACACACAGTGGACACCCAAACACCAACCCAACAAACAGTCCAAATACATAGCACACCAACACAAACTCACCAAATGCCTCACAAACACTGAGCACTCAAAAATCAACTCATCAAATGCTCCACACACACTGAGCACCCAAATACCCATGCAACAAACACCCAACACACACCAAAACACCAACTGACTAAAAGCCTCCACACACACTGGGCACTCAAACACCCCATTCACACTGAACATCCAAACACCAACGCACCAAATGGCCACACACTCTGAGCACCCAAAAACCAACTCACCACGTGCCTCGCACATACTGAGCCCCAAAACACCAACTCAACAAACGCATACTTAGTGCCCAAGTACCAATGCACCACATGCCCCACACACATTGCTTATTCAAACACCAACAGACTAAACACACACTAAGTCCCCAAACAGCAACACACCAAATGCCCTCCACACACACCGAGCACCCACACAAAAAATGCACCAAAGACTTCAGACACTCGAAGCACCCGAATACCAACACAAAAAATACCCCAAACACACAAAGGGCACCCCATCACCCCATACATACTGCGCATCCAAACGCCAATGCACCAAACACCCCACACATGCTGAACATTTAGAACCCAATGCACCAAACACCCCACACACGCTGAGCACTAAAAACCCAATGCAACAGACACCCCCTCCTTACACTCAACACCCAAAAACAGCTCACCAAATGCCACACACACACACAAAAACCTACTCACCAAATGGACCACACACGCAGTGCACAAAGACCAAGTCGCCAAACTCACACTGAGCACCCAAACTCCAACTCAATGCATAAAACACCCCACACACTAAACAAACAAACACCAACGCCACGCATATCCCACGCACACACCGAGAACCCAAACATAAACTCAGCATGCACAGTGAGAACCCAAACACCAGCGTACCACATCCCACACACACACACAAGCACCCAAACACAAATGCACCAAACGCTAAACATGTTCATATAAGACCCATCACCAATGTGCCAAATAACCTCAACACACTGTGCACCCTAACACCAAAGAACCAAATGTACCACTCACACACTTAACGACCAAACACCAAGGTAGCACATATCCCAACACACCATGTCACCCCAACACCAAATGCCTTACACAGACAGCCCAACAAATATACCAAAGAGCTAAAACACACACCAAATTCACTGCATAACTTATACCCAACCCAAACAGCCCCACATACACATCACTAAATGCTGCACCCCAGTCCTGCTGCAATTCTCCACTCATCATGACTCAGATCAAGCTCCAGCCACCCGCAGTAAAACTGTGAGCTGATCACCTCTGAGCTAATCACCTGATAGCCGATTACCTGGGCATCGGTCACCCGTAAGCCAATCACCCATGAGTTGATCACCTGTAAGCCAATCACCTGTGAGCTGATTGAACCAATCAACCTGAGCAAGCTTCCCCACAGTTTCCTTAGTGTTAAAGATCAGCACATCCTTCATAAATAAACCCCAACACCAGAAGCGCATCCCAGTGGGAGTATAGCACAGTTCCAGGACACCATGGGAGACCAAGCCACCGCAGATTTCAGCCAGAAGAGGGAGCGGGTGATTCCAGACTCCACCTGGCTGTACCTCTGCAGCAGGCTGTACGCACTATAGATATATATAATAGAACCAGAGAGAACGAGGAAGTACCTTTGCTTCAGCCAGTTAGCGTGTTAGCTTCCTGCTTCCGCGTTTCCCAAGGATGCAATTTTGTGCCCAAAGACACGGCGGCTACATAGACACCAATTGAAAAGTGTGCATTTTTTCTTGCCAAATAAAGTGAAAACAAAAGAAAATGTATTCGGTAATCCTTCATTATTTTGCTCTTTGTCTGGCGCAACTGTTCGATGTTTTCAAGAGGGCCTGTAAAATAAGAACTGGTAATTGGAGCTTGATGACAGCTCATGCACGAGTTTGGTTGTCCAGCTATTGCTCTGACTGCAGCAGTTCAGCCAAAGAGTGTATAGTGCGTGCGCTTTCCGGATTAACAGCGTTGCTCGTCATTTCCCCTCAAACACATTCGCCAATCTGCACAGACAACAAATTTTCTTAGCCATTTGTGCTGTGTAATCAGATTGGTAATCTTATGAAATGGTGCCGGAAAAAAGCACCCATGGAACGCCATTCTTATAGATGGCGTCCATCAATTCCGTGCTTCCTGGGCTGAAGTAGTTAGCGAAACATCTCCCATTGAAAGTAATAGGGGTGGTACTTCCTCGCACTCTCCAGTTCTATATTACCTCCATGGTACGCACACACCAGGCTCCTTTTCAACAGCACAAAAGCCGTCAATCGTCACTAAATCTTATTAAGAACCCAGGTGTCTGCCGGGAGTTTCAGTCCTGCTGCAGGGTATCCAGAGTGGCTGCCCTTAAAGGGCGGAGCTCTCGGAGAATGCTACCTCGAAACAGCGAATGAGGTGAGGGCTGCTGCTGACGTGCAGCAACCTGGGGGAGGCAGCCACAGCCCCAGGGACCTGCTTGGGTTCGACAGGTAGACAGGGCTCCTCAGGGCGAGCAGCAAGCAGGGTGTCAGGCTGTGAGCTGCTGATTGGGCCCAGGTCAGAGGCGTGGTTCTGGAATGGCTCCACTCGGCAGATCGGTATGGATGGATCATCCCAGCTAAGCCCCTCCTCCTGCCCACCATCCCCTGACTCCACCCCCTTATCTCCTTTTTGGGATGGACAACTTAAAATTGCGACTTCCTGCCTGGTGCTGCTAGGACACTCCCTGGGTATGTTTAGCTCAGTCCTTACAGGCAGAGACCTCTCACTCTACAAGGAGGAACACAAAACACCCCCACAGAGCCCAATGAGCAAATACCTGGAGAAGGATTACATCATACTGACCTCACTCCCCCACACAGGCTAATGAGCACACACCTGGAACAGGATTACATTACATATGCAATACACCCCATAAAGCCCAATGAGCACACACCTAGAACAGGATTACTTCTCATACACACAGCCCCCACACAGCCTAATGAGCATAAACATGGAACAGGATTACAATGCTGAGAGAAGTTTTTGCCCTTTCCCAATTTCTTCTATTTTTCCATTTGTGTCACACTAAAATGTTTCAGATCATCCAGCTAATTTCTCCAATAGACAAAGATAACCAGAGTAAACACAGAATGCACTTTTTATATGATGATTTCACTTACTGACGGAAAAAAGCTAGATAACCATACTTGCCCCGAAATGATAATGTAATTGCCTCCTGAGTTTCTAAATAAACTAATAACACAAATTAAAGTCCAAGGGACACGCGTTAAAAGCACCAAAAAATAACAAATTTTGATAAAATAAAACGTTTTATTTCCATTTCCGAACTTAATTACAAGAAAGACCAAGTATCCCCAAAGATCCAACCAGAAATGTGTAATCGTTTTATCGATCGCCCAATGTGCGTTGTGGGCAAGTGCAGCCATTGCTGTGATGTCATGAAATGTGCACTCTCGATTCACTTGTAAACAAGAAGTATGGCAGACAATGAAGCATCGAGCGATAGCGACAATACAAGTGTTGTTTGATCTGGGTCTGGTAGTTCTTTGGAGCCTGAATTTGATTCAACTGACCTCAAAGAAGACTGCGACACTCCAGAAAACAATAGGAGTGGAACCATACAGATTTGAGCCATATGACTCTGACATCAGTGCTGCAATTGGTTCATCGTGAGATGAAGGGGACCAGCCTGGAATTGGAAACCTTCCAGAACGGGATATAAATCGTCTTCAGAATACCGAATGGTAAGAATAATCGGACTGGGAATGGGGTGGGGTAAGGGGAGGGGGTTGATCATCAATTTATCTACATATTTAGAACCTGACATCGCCTCCTCCTGCCACCATCTCGGCTTTCACGTAGATCTATCATATTCAAATACGACCCTCCCTTTGCCTACCCCCAAAATGTTTATAGGGTGTCATAGTATTGGTATTAAACTACATGTATAGTAACTTACAGTTTTATGTGTGCGTGTTTTGGTGAGATGAGCAGAAAAGAAGCGAAATATAGAAACTGCTGCCCGCACCTCCTCCCCTCCTCAATGACAGTGATATTAACCCCTGAAGACCAACGCCCCGACACCGGGGGCCGGTTGTTATGCATTATAAATACAGCATGTTTCCAAATAGCTACATTGTCATGTGGCATATCCACATTTCGCAAAGAAACTCTGCCAAAAGCTCATGTAAACCACTTTTAACTCGACGGAACACAATTCAAGCACCAAGTAAGTAAATGAGCATGCAGCAAAACATAGGATAAAATCATATCAGCGCTGATTCGGCACAATTTCTCCTGAAGTAGTGCTATGCATAAAAACAATACCTTAAATAAAAGGGGAAGGTCCACAGAATCCATCGATATGAGCCCTGTCATTTTAAACCGATGCCATGCTCAAAGAACAGCAGGCATACACTTTACAGTCTACACAGATGAGCAAAAAAAAATTCTTACCTTTGATATTTTGTAATAAAAAACTGCGAGGGTAAATCTGCGCTTGCTATTGTTACCCAATGTGTTCATGATAAGTAACAAAACTGGATCTGCCAGTATCCTAGCATGTTCTTTCCCAGGGCGTTGCTTCAAAGATTTCAGCTCCATAGCATACAGCTTCCTTGCAATGCATTTTCCTCTCCGTGATCGGCTTGTGATGCTGTCAGTATGACTATACCAGTAGGCATTTGATTCTGAGTCCTGATGTCTCTAACAAACTCTAAACCACCTTAATCGCGGAAACCTAGCCTGAGCTACAGCCTTGCGTTCCCAGTGCGTCAAACGAAGTCCAAGGGACATTTGCATGTTCTTGAATAGCGCGACAATAAAAACGCATAACTACTTTGTTTGAGGTATTGTCCAAATAATTATCCGCTAAATATTCAACATTCATTTTCAAAGTCGTTTTCTGACAGAATCTTTGCACTATTCCGCACAAATACTGAGACTACAACAGTACAGTATGTATTTTCTTTACCCATTCGATTAATGGGCAATTTGACCATAGATTTATTGTCAGTTGGCATAGCCTAATGGATAAAATTCCGTGCTGCAAGGGGAAGTGTCCAATTCCTGATTAGGGTACTTTTGTTTTTTTTGGAGGGGGGGGGGAATAGCAGTTTCCTTCTACAAATAAACGCTGGGGTTTTTGCTATTCTTACTTTTCCTGAACATTTTTAAACATTTTTTTATGCCCCCCACGCTTCGCCAGGCGTGAACAAACTCACGATGACAATAAAGAAGAAAAATGACTGTCCTTTTGTGATTGTTATCTGAACTGACACTTGCCAATAATGACAAACCGAAGCACATTTTGCTACGTTTGCACAGCACTCCAGAAAGGAGACCAGCTGAACTGGTCGAGGCGGCAAATTCAATTTGAAATACCTTGCAGATGTGTTTACAAACGCGTTATATTAAAATTTATTTGTACTCATCTAAATATCTGAAAACAGATTTTTTGTGACAGATTGGGTGTCACTCGGATTTTAAATTGATAATTGGTTCAATTCCACAAGACATTCCCAGGTGTTATTACTGTCAGCCCTGTTGAATGTAAGCATCACTGAAAGAGAATCTGTCTGGCAATGTGAAATAGGCAAAAATCAGCACATAATGCTGCGATCTAAAGAAATGGATAAAAAAGATAATAAAGTTGTTAATAACTTTAGCTAACCATGGTGAGAGCAATTATCTACAAGTGAATAAACCTTGGAGCAGTGGTGTACCTTCCTGCTGAAGAGTGGCAAGTCAAACTAACATTTTTCCAAGAAGACTCATCCAAGGAAGTCACTAAAAAAACCAGAACAACATCTAAAGAACTACAGGCCTCACGTGCCTCAGATAAAGTGAGTGTTTATGAGTCCACAAAAAACAAAAGAGACTGGGCAAAAACTGCATCCATGTGAGGGCTGCAAGAAGAAAACCACTGCTGAGTAAAAAAGAAATCAAAGGCTCATCAAACATTCACCAAAAACATCTCAACAACCCCCCAAAACCCCCTTTTTGGATAGCCAGGGTCCCATTAAATCTGGCATAAGGCTAGCACAGCATTTCAAAATAAGAACATCATCCCAACAGTCAAACACAGTGGTGGCAGCGCCAACCCAAGCCTCCATGGGGCCCTAAGCAAAATTTGATTTGATTTCTGCCAATAATATTGATTATTGATCATTAATACACCTATTATAAACAACTATGCAGCGCTGGCAGTGTTGTTTACATTATCCTTTTGTCAGCCTGACATATCTTTACCCATGTATGGTTTTTAATCTTAAAAAAGGGAGCTCATTCAGCTAAAAGAGCAGACTGGGGTTGATTTACACAACATTGCAAGTGAAGCACTAAGTGGGGTACTGAATATCATCTAGGCCTACTAAAAGTAACAAAAATAAACCAGTATAGACAATGCATTCACTGTAAAACTGTCTCCTGGTTTATTATTTTTGGTTTAAAAAAACTGCGACCGCAATGTGCAAAAATTATTGTCGTTCTTGCACTACAAATTAAGTGCAACAACGAATAAAATCACGAAGGTATTTAAAAATAACTTCAAATGTACAAAAACAGTATTAAATAAGCTCAACTTGCTTGTGAATATTCAATAACTGATCTGAGAGTGCCATATAGTGATAGAATATTCCAGCTGCTTGCATAAATTTGCAGCTCCATGTCCGCTGGTGGACATCCGAACAAAGCGCTTTAGACACCTTGCTGAGCACCGTTGTTCTTCTCGAACATGCCAAATCCAGATTATCCTGAAATGATGAATTACATTCATATTTTAATTTGTAATGAGTATCAAAGTGGCCAGTGTCAAGTAACGAAGTAAAAGTGGGCCTATACTTTATCTTTTAAATTTAAGAGCAAAAGTCTCGGTTAAAAAAAAAACAAAAAATAACACTCAAGTAAAGTACAAACCCTCAAAATAAAAAAAGGACTTAAGTACTGTAACAAAGTACATGTACTTCCTTACTATACACCTCTGCCTGGCAGTTAAAAGAGAAATGTCTCTAGTTTTTAACTAGCTAGCTAATTTGCTACTAACCGCTACACGCATCCAGCTGCATCAAAATGTTAAGGATATTTAGGGACTTTCATAACTTGAGGAAACTTGCATTACCAAGACATGCAAACGTTTGTTTATCATGGCGTCCTCCATCTTTTCCCTGCTCCTGAAGGATATGCATTTTTTTTTACATTGTTTAGCTTTCACCCAGCTGCTCCTTGGACGCGCAGTGCTCACTGCACGGCAGGATGCACAAATTACCGGTGCACCAGTGTTCTGACAAATTTTGCTACCTATCAAAATATGCTACCTCGCGGTTCTGCGCTTGCACAAACCTAAAATCTTGGCCCGTTTCCTCGCTCATATCTTAAGTATCTTCAAAAATCATAAAAATAGACTTATTTTCAGTGCACATTTCGACCTGTAAGCATACATATATTTGCATGTACACGCTGGGTTTTCCTGAAAATGCAGAAACTTGATGATAATGGCATGTCTGAGCATATATCTTTGAACAAACTTATCCAACTCGTTATAAAATCTGCTTATGATATAAGCTAACAAATAAAAGTTACTACAGTAAACTGATTCATATTGCAATATCAAGGTGAAAACAAAGACTTTATGATCGCTTTGCATTACGGTAGCATTTTTTGACAAGGGAGCAAAATTTGACAGAACACCGGAACTCTGACATTTAAAGCAAGAGGCAGTAGGAATCACTAGGCCTACATCAGCAGTACTCTGTTAACATAAAATTTTGTTTTTGTACGATAAAATACCTTTGATCACAAAGGAATCATCACTCACTCATGCAAAAAATAAAATAAATGAAAAATTAAAAAATATTTTTGTTAATAGCTCTTGGGGGGCCCCAAGTGATTGCGGGGCCCTAAGCAGTTGCTTAGTTGGCTTATGCCTTGGGCCGGCTCTGTGGTAGTTTGACAGTCTGGGGCTGCTTCACTGAAGCACCTGAGCGATTTGCCTTAATTAATAGAACCATGAATTCCACTCTCACCCAAAAAATCCAAAATGAGAATGGAATGTCTGGCTATTAGTTTGCGATCTAAGGCTCAAGCACAGTTGAATTATTAGTTTGTTAAAGCTCCACTGGAGTTACAAGAGGTATTCTGGAGTGATTCAAAACTGGTTACAGGACAGAACACAAAGAGTGGTGGTCAGTGGAATCTAATCCAATTGGACAGCACAACTTGACGTCAGGTTTTGCCCACATTATGTTCACTGATGACGGCAAAACCCCTGCATCTTAATGTTTAGAAACTTTACAGAGGTTGAGATTGGACATCCAACAGTATAACATTACTTGTGCATTAAAAGTAGTATCAGCATAATAGGTCCGCTTTAAAGTTCTTATTGTTAGCCTCATAGCATAATTGCCCATCTCATCTTTTAAGTACAGCACCCACACTATACACACTTACAGCAATTCAGCCTAAATGGCACTTGCGCTTTTCATTGAGAGTGCCAGGGTGATTTGATTGCCTGATTCAGAAAAAAAAGTTATCAGACAATTTTAGAGAAACCATTTTTTAATGATCCCTTATTTAACTAGGGAAGTCCCGTTGAGATTGAAATCTCTTTTTCAAGGGAGCCCTGGGGGTAGAGGTGGGGAGGAAGAGGGCAATTTACACAGCCAATTAGACCAGGGGATGATTAGGTGGCCAGGTTGAGACTTTAACCATGACACCGGGGAACACCCTACTCTTATCGAAGAGCGTCACAGGATCTTTAATGACCACAGTGAGTCAGGACCTCGGTTTAACATCTCATTCGAAAGACAGCCTCTCCTTCAGTACAGTGTCCCTGTCACTGCACTGGGGCATTGGGAATTATTCCACCAGAGGGAAGATCTCAACCTACTGGCCCACCAACACCTCTTCCAGCAGCAACTCCCAGGTGGTCTCCCATCCAAGTACTAACCAAGCCCACACCTGCTTAGCCACACAACTGGAGCAGATTGAATAGTGGTATGGCTGCTGACAAATCCTATCTTTTATGGTAGTTAACTTTTACTTAACCTTGAGACTGACCGATTTGAGATCAAATTAAATTAGGTCATATATGACTTCCTACATGTTGGTTATACAATCTTAAAGGTGCACTATGCAAGTTTGTTTATCTTCACTTCGGTTGACATTCGAATTCAAACAGAACAGAGATTGCCCACCCCTCCCTCCCATAGTTCCCTCCTTCCCATGGTTCCATAACTGTCAATTCTTATCATTGTTTGGCTGGTACAGTTTGTTATGTAATGGGGCACAGCCTGTGATGCCTGTGCGGGCTCAGGAGCAGTGCGGGGTTCAGTGTCATGCTCAAGGACAGTTCAACACCTTCTCTGGAAGAGCCGGAGATCGAACCGGGAACCCTCTGATTCCTGGGCCGCCCGCTCTACCTCCTGAGCCATGCCACCCATGCCACTCCATAAAACCAAATGTTAAAGTACAGCACCCTCCACAACACCCATTTCCATCAATGTAATCAAAATGGCACTCACACTGTACATTTAGGAGATCAAGGCGAGTTGATTGCCTAATTATAAAAAAAAGTTATCAAACAGCTTCTGAGAAATAATTCTTTGAAATTTATATTTCCAAGTCTTATCTCTGAATATATGGGCTGAAATTCTGAAGGCCCATAAAACTGTCAAAAACAATTCAGTGTAAAATAAAATAAAATAAATAAAAGCCTGTGGTCTAGTAGTATGTTAGGGCAAATTTACAGGAAATTTCACCCAGTCAAAAAAAGATAAAAAACATTCCAGACAGTAGGCGATGGACAACGAAGAATGAAAGATGGACAAAAAAACCATGACAACAGCACATTGACCCAAAGGTGCTATGGGCCCATAAGCTAAAAACAGAAGAAATTGGGAAGGGGGCAAATACTTTTTCACAGCACTGTACATTACTCACACAGCACACCCCCACACACCCCAGTGAGCGCATACCTGGAGAAACATCATCTCTCACACACACGCTCAATTCTGATTGCACTAAAACACAGAACACATCGAACAGGATTATACTGAACACACACACACATCACACAACTAAAACCTGATTGTACGAAAACAGAACTCATACCTGGAAGAGAAACACACTAGACTCACAGAAATGATTTCCAGACCTGCCAACATAACCAATTGTTTGAGTAGCAACATTCAGCCCTAAGGAGACCAGCCAGGGCACGTCCCACAGGCACAGAAAAGGTATGAGAGGGGGATAACACAGTCCGATGAGTGGGATACAAGGGCCACCTCCTAAAAAGCTGAAATTTTGGGTCTTCGCGGGTGCATTCTGAGCACACTTTGAGAAGACAGTATAAGACACATAAGAGAACACAGGATTCACAGTCAATAACTAGAAAATATCAAAAGGTTTTATCCAAGACATCAGTTTACTCTTGGGCTGTTTCACAGTCAGGATACCACATGCAGTTTCACAGACACCCAAAATTAAGATCTGGGCATCATTTGTTAACTGCATCAATGTATTAGCATATGTATAAGGATCTAACTCCAGAATATTAGACCTACACGTTGTGGACTTTGAGCAAATGCACTGCAGATAAATTGTTACCTGAACTGAACAATTTAATTTTCGGAGCAGATATTTTTTTGACAGCAGTAAACATTAACATATGCCTATCAGAATAGCGCAAGCAATCAATGCAATATTGTTATGACCACGCCAATAATACCCAAGTGCCATGATATTTTGATTTTTGCCTTTCTGCTTGAATTTGCATCAACGTCTGTTTTGTTTTGACGGACACGTATTGTCACAACACATATGCAGTGGGCTCCAAAATGAATGGCACCACTGACTGGCAATGCACAAACAAGACTTTAAAAAAATATAAATATATACCTGTATATTCATAGAGAAACTCTGAATAACAACATTAGAAATATTCTACGATATTAATGTTCCAATGGAACCAACAAAAATCATTTACCGATTTAATTAAAAATAAATTTCCTCCAAATCAACAGAGATATACAGTGCCGTGAAAAAATATTTGCCCCCTTTCTGATTTCTTTTTTTTTTGCTCATGTCATCTGAAATATTTAAGAGTGAAAAATATGCAAAAAAGTAAGAAATCAAAAAGGGGGCAAATACTTTTTCGCGGCACTGTAGACTGGTCAGACTGCAGAGACATTTCAGGTCAGAGATATAGCCAGGTCATGCCACAGAGATGTTTCAGAGCAGAGTTATCCCTCAAGTCAGGATGCATAGGTATTACCAGCGCAAAGCTATAGCCCAGTCAAGCAGCAGATATATTTCAGAGCACATATACAGCCCACGTCCGGCTGCACAGGTATTACAGTGCAAAGCTACAGCCCAGCCAGGATGCAGAGAGATTTCAGCGCTGAAAGATATAGCAGTTAACCTTTGGAGATGTTTCAGTGCTCAGCAAGACTGTCAACCGAACCAAAGATTTAAATGAGACTATTCAATTTCAAAAGACAACACGCACTGCATATGATGCAAACTGTAAAGAAAATCTTTACTAACGATCTGCAGTGAAATATTCTCAAGTGCCTCCCATTATCACTGTTCAGGCCACAAGAGGAGCAAAACAGCACAGCCAAGAACAACAGCAAAAAATTATCATTTTTTTCTGCTGAATTTGAGCAAAAATAGACTATAAAACCAATTTCATAAGTCACCTACACTGAAAATTAATGAACAAACTAATTTGCCAAACCTTCCACATTTACGGATGACAGCAGTGGGGGAGAGTGGGGTAAGATGAGCATGTGGGTAAGTTGACCCACCCACTGTATCTGGGCAACGAAACATATTTGTAGTCACGTGACCATAAATTCTGTAAGCACCCTACGTTTTGCTGTCCCTGTGATTGAGAGAAGCACATTGTACTGTAGTCAGCATGTTTTCTTTACAAAAAAACGGATTTTTGCTTGTCAAAGTAATTTTTTTACACTTCAGCCATAATGACTGCTACATGAGAGCAAATTTATCCAGGTCTAACTAGATTTAGTCAGTAAGCATGGCTTACAGGATACCCCCCGCAACAACAAGTAGTCGGGCAGTACCACAGTCAATAGACCTTCCAGCAAGAAAAAAATTTTCAAAATCTGATGAGTAGGTTATGAGATCTAGGTCCGGACGCACAGATGCACGCACACACACAGACACACGCACAGACACACGCACGCACGCACACACGGTCGGACAAAGCAAGTTCAGTATACCCCCCTAAACTTCGTTGCGGGGGGTATAAAAATGCAGATTTTTTGTTTGCTGCCATATTAAACCATGTGAACCATTTAGCTAAAGATTAGCCTGAATTGCTCAGGTAGGTCGTTTTGTTCCAAAAGGGTGGCAGAGGGGTAACGTGATCCAAATGCCTTGGGGTAAATTAAGACAGTAGTTCAACTTACCCCACCATGAAGCATGAGTTCCATTATGTCTAAAAAGTCAAAAAGTTTATTATTATAATGTTGTATTACATAGCTGTTTTCCTTTTGTTCCTAATATTTTACAGATTGTAAAAAAGTAAATATGCCAAGAAAAGAAGACAAACTGGGGCTCAACACCTCTTGACGAGATGGAGAGAGCACCCATTGAGGTCAAGGGAGGAAAATCCATAAGAGCAGTGGCAAAGGAGAGAAAGATTGACAAGTCAACATGGCGCAGATTCGTGAAAAATAACGAGGAAAAGGAAGTGAAAACAGTAGGGTACAGTGGGACAGCACAGACAGAGAGTCTTCACAAAAGAGAAGGAGCTTGCAGACCACATCAAGTTTCTTGGTGGAGAAACTTGAAGGCGACAAAGTGAATGCAAGATTTCTCAGAAGAATCCGAGGAAGCACTGCCAAAGAGAAAGCAATTTTTGCTTTCAAGGAAGATGATGTGGCACTTTTCCCACAAAGTGATGTGCTGAAGAAGCTACCTCCACCTCAAAAGGCTGGAGGAACTGCACGGAGGGAGCAGCACTTCATACTTCCCTGCAACCTTGAAGGGTGGAATGTGGAGTAGTTGCTGAGTATTTAAGTAGTAAAATGAAGTTGAGAATAAAAACTCAAGCCTCATTAATGTTCCTTAATGTGATAGAAAACCACAATCTTCTTGTTTTTGTGAGTTCAGTGCATGTTTTTAGGTTGTAGACCACAGTTACAGTTATTATACTCCGTTTGATAGTGTTCAATCGTTGTTTCACCACTTGCATTAAAATATTCTGAACAATACACTTGTATTTGACTTGTTATTTATAGTTTAAAGTTTCCTTAGGGATAATTTGAAATAATGCTTAGGTTTAAACTTGAAAAAGTACATTGGTCAAGTTACCCCCAGGTGGCTAAATTTACCCGCTGACTTGGATCAACTTACCCCAAAGCATATTTGGGTCCAAGTAGTTTCAAGTACTTTTGAGAACTGTATGCAAGCATTTTTTTTTTACATACCATAGTGCTTGTGTTTGTATCTGAGTACAATAATGCCTAATATTAGGCATTAGCCCTTATAATATTATTAGGGCTAATGCCTTATAATACCTAATAAGTACATGTACTTGTATCCAAATACTTTTCAATGTACTTGAATACAATGTGAGTATTTTAGGCATAAACAGGAAGTACTCCGATACAAGTGCAAGCACTTTGGTATTTATATTAAAAAAAAAACAAAAAACTTGCATCCGATTCTTGAAAGTACTTGAACCCACCTCTGTCCCAAAGCTGGGGCAAGTTGAGCCACAAGACAACTTTTTTAAAGAGGCCATATTTTCATTTTCTTTTGTTATGGATGCATTCTTACCATTTTCACTGACAGGATACATCTTGAAATAAAGGTAGACATTTTTGTTTTACAGCTTGAGTGAAAGCTCAATTTACCCCACTCTCCCTCTAGATGGCACAGATTACCACGCAGCCTGTTGATAGAACAATACAGACAACTTGTTTAAAAAAAATAAGTCATGTCACCAAAAAAAAAAATAAAATAAAAAAAAATAAAAATTAGCCAGCATGAAGCAGCATTAACCATTTTTCTTCACAGATACAATGACGTGGAAATAGTAATAAAATCATGCCTTTCATTGAGAGATATTTTATTATGAACAAAATTGACTCGCTGGATTGACTCGCTGGCTTTGAAGGTGGTAAACATGGAGACCATTGCTGGAATCTGCAAAGAGACCCTCTATGATAGCAACCCAATAAGCAATACTGATCCCAGGTATCCTTCAGCTACTTTCACCAGAAACCTCCACTAAGTCCTCATCAACCACTGAAATTCAAACGGTTATTTAAAGCAGTTTTAAGCCAATCTGCGTTAGGCAGGTTTTTTTTTGATACTATTTCCATTATTTAACCAGGCACTAAATGTATTACAACAATGGAGTGACATGAAGAGTTTATACTGCGCATCCATTTTTAGAAATGGGCAGTCTGAGTGACATGCTAGCTCTTGGTATGCAGTCTGATAGAATCACTGGGCTCTTAAAAACACTGTTTTTGCCCTTCATTTCTCCAGCAGTACTTCAGAACCCAGAGAAATGTGCAAATATCCAACGGAGTACAGTTCTGTTAAGCAAACTAAATTATTTTGCTCACAGACCCATTATCATTTTGAAGGTAATTAAATTGATTTTAACAATGATTTTTTTTACTCATTTTTTAAATATATTTAAATTTCAATTGAAAATCGGACAGCCCGAGATGCAGCGCTTCAGTGCCCAGAGTTCAAAGACACAAAGGCTGATGAGATCATCCAGACTTCAGAGCTCAATAGGCTGCTAAGATGCTTCAGAATTTAGAGAAATTCCTCTCAATCATAGTGTTGTCTGATCATTAAGATTTACAACAGCCTACTGCTACAAAGATGTTTCAAAGTTCAGAAATATTTAATAGAGGCTGTACAGTCGTTTCAGAGTTCAAAGATACAGTAGTCTCCAGTTTTACAGATGTTTCCAAGAACAGATATACAGCAGTCTCAGCATGAGTCGTCTCCAAATTCAGAGATACAGCAATGTAAGGTATTGCATTTTTTTCTGAGTTCAAAGATGCAGCAGTCTCAGGTTTTCTAGATGTTTCACAGTTCAGTGATACAGCAATCTCAGGTTTTAGAATAGAATAATTCAGATTTACAGTAGTCTCAGCTATCAGAGATACTTTGGAGTTTGGTGATACAGCAGTCATAGGTTTCAGGAATGGTTCAGGGATATAGCAGTCCAAGGTTTCAGAGATAGTTCAGAGATAAACATCTCTAATAACAGAGACTGCTATAAGAGAAAAGAGATACAGCAGTGTCAAGTTTCAGAGATGTTTAAGAGTTTAGGTGTACAGCTGTCTCGGGTTTAGAGATGGTTCATATTTCAGAGAAATCACAGAGCTCAGAGATACAGCAGTCAAGTTATAGAGACCAGTCAGAGTTCAGAGATACAGTGGCCTCTGATTTCAGAGATGGTTCACATTTGAGACTGCAGCAGTCTCAGAGTTCTGAGATGCAGCCCTCTCAGGTTTTAGACTTCACAGATGTCTCAAAGTTTACAGATACAGCATTTTCCAGTATTAGAGATGTTTCAGATTTCCAAGTTCAGCCTTTTCAGGTTTTTGACAACAGACGTCTCAGAGTTTGGAGATTTGGCAGTCTCTGGTTTGGAGAAGTTCAGATTTCAAAGTTAGAGCAGTCTCAGCTATCGGAGATGATTTGGATTTTGGAGATACAGGCGTTTCAGGTATTAGAGACTCTTTGGAGTTTGGAGATGCAGTGGTCTCTGGCTTTAGAGTTATTTTCAGATACAGCAGTCTTTGGTTTTAGCAATGGTTCAGGAACACATCATTGCCAGTTTTTTGAAGATTGTTCACAGATACACCAGGTTCAGGTCATGGAAATGGTTCAAATGCAGCAGTGTCAAGATTTTAGAGATTTTCAGAGATAGAGCAGTGTCAAGTTTTAGAGATGGTTGACCAATGCAGCAGTCTTAGGTTTAAGAGAAAGCTCACAGATACAGCAGTGTCAAGCAATATAGATGGTACACAGATAGCAGTGTAAGGATTTAGAGATGTTTCAGAGCTGAGAGATACAGCAGTCTCATAAGAGGAGCCACCAGAGTGCGCCGGCAGCAAGCAGCAGGCAGGACAGGAGGAAGGTGAGGTGGGGCCGGTGGAGCTGAATAGGGTACTTCTGACAGGGCTGAGCCTCCTGCAGTACAGCCACGCACACCTGTCCCACAGGTGGCCCACCTGGAGCGGGCATGTCCCGCCCCCCTGCCTGAGCCTCCTGCTGCTGCCGCACAAGCACGGGACCTCCCAGTCGCTGTGTTAGTGACAGAGACACAGACAGAAAGTGACAAACAAGACAGTGAGGGGTGAACAAGACACTGAGAGGGTGGCTGTGTCTCAAAACCTAGTGAGCTGCCTTGCTGCCTACTGCCAACAAACACAGCTGCTGACAAAGAACAGCGGCCTCCAGCCCGGACCCTGCAGCCCGACACTCCTGTAGGTTTTTATTCCCAACATAACTCAGCACTTGATTCAGCCAATGAGCAGCTCATCAAGATCTCCAACTGGGAAATGAGGCATGCTTAGGTTTTGTTGGAATGAAAACCTTCAGGATGGTAACTCTCATGGAAAAAGAGTTGCAGACCACTGAAATAGCCAGTGTTTCAAAAGAATGGAATTTTGGAAAATGGAATGGAAAATGGAAACGTCTGAGTTATTCAGATGTGCTGGTTAGATTGTAATTGCGTCAGGAATCGTTCCTGCCCCATACACGGCTGGTGTTCACTCAAACCAGTTGAAAGGAATACCATCGTGTTTGTCAAAACTTCTACCTCCAAGCTGATATGGCAGAGGACAGAAATTCGGCCAACACCTATCTTCTCTGTATACAAGTTTTAATGAAGGTATAAATGCAGCTTTGGTTCTTGATAAGCCAAACAAACCCTCACTGTGAATACAGCCAGCTACCTTGCTAGCTACACAGCTCACCATCATACAAAGTCACAAATGAACCATAGTAATTCCATGCAATAACCTTGGTATCAAAGTTTAACGTAATATATTATGATCATAGTAGTTTAACTTGGTGCAACCCAGCTGGTGTAATCTAGTTAGGCTAACTTCAATAGCTTTGTAGTTAGCTGGCCATTAGAAAATGTAGTCAGTCGACAGAACTAGCAGCATGCTCATCTATGCATAAAAGCTGCAGCATGGTGACCAATATTACTAAAGTTGTGACTGAAATGACACTTAACTGTGCGTATTTCGCAAAAGAAGTAAAATACAACGCAGTCATTGAATAGCTTAAATTTGTAGATTACTTCAGTGGTCGCATTGGCACTTGAATTCACTACCCTGAAATAATTCTTCAAATGGTTTTGATTTTGGGCTGCAGTATGGGATTGCCTTGTCAATAAAGGCACACATGATGCTGACTTAAAATTAAGCAAAAATAACACATCTTAGTAGATAGCGTATTTAAGAGGTCTAAGACTGGAGACAGCTTTAGCCATGAGAACACACATTTTATGGCAAAAATGCCGTTTTCATGAAGAACTCACAAGGTTTTCAGAGACAGCCAGTGTATGCATGTTACAGAGAGAGAGAGAGAGAGAGAGCAGAAGAGAGACAGCATGGGAAAACAAAGTGCAGTCAGCAGCCAAGAGCAGTCAGCAACTCCAGCGGTCCGAAACTCAAGCAGTCAGCAACTGCAGAGGTCATTGATTTTAGCGGTCAGTAGCACAAGCGGTCAGTATTTCAAGAGGTCAGTTACTCCAGTGGTGCGTAACTCCAGCGGTCAGAAACAAAGCGGCCAGTAATTCAAGAGGCAGGGGTCTTAACTGGATGGTCAGAAGCCGTTGTTCTGCTTGTGCCACGCACAGGTAAAGAACCACGTGCAGCCATGCTATTCACTGCAAACAAGAACACAGCTTTAGCACAGGGCAGCCTTTGGTGGAGGGGTAGCAAAGGTGCGGGTATACTAAATAAGGGGAGATTTCTGTGGCTCACCTTCACCTGCACACAGCTACCAACCTTCCTGCTGCCTGCCGCCAACACGTGGAGACCCTACACACACACACACACACACACACACACACACACACACCACACATGTACACACATACACAACCATACACACACACACCATGCATACATGTACACACATACACACAAAAAATTCAAACACCAAACACATACCACGCACAAACAGACAAGCGTACACCCAAATTCACATTCACACAGAGACAAACACAAAGACGAAACCCACACTTACTAAACATAGACAAACAGAAAGACCTGGGGCTGTATCAGAGCACGATTATTCAGCTGGCTGGATACATACCTCCACGGAGTAAAATCTAAAACCTTCTATTCCTGTTCGATTCAAATCAACCAAATTCAACCAGAACACAAGCCCAACGCACAGGCAGTAAAGGCACGATACAACCCCTCCATAACCATGATACAACCCCTAATATAACCACTATAGAACCCTACCACAACCCCACACGACCACCCTAATACAGTTGTGCTCAAAAGTTTGCATACCCTTGCTGAACTTATGAATGTTGCCATTTATTTAAAAAAAACATGACTCATCACGCATAAAACATTTCTTTTATTAAAGGATAGTGATCATGTAAAGTCAATTATCATCACATAGATGATAGGCTCCTTTTTAAATCATACAGTCTTGTGTAATTTAATTGGATACAGCACGCTAAAGTGGGGAAAAACCAAACAGCAAAGGTTTTCAGGCTTTTTATGACTAGCATCTACATTCACTACTCAGTACAAGATGTGTCCTCCACGGTTCTTGATAAGCTGTCCCACCTGTTTCAGCATGGAACTGACCAGGTTTTTGCAAGTTGCCTTGATTTCTTCATCATAATGCCACACCTGGACAACCGCATTGATTGTGATGCAGTCTAGACTTCCAGTAACTTGAGTTATAGTACTATGCTGATGATGAAATCACATTAGTTGCGTCATACAAGTCAAGGAAATTAATAAAACATGGCTAAAAGGCACTAAGCAGTGATCTTTGAGGTGGTTATATAAAACATCCATCACTTGGCAGGGCTATTTGCACTTTATTCAGCTCATTCAATTGACAAGCTCCTTTATCCAATTAATTTGCACAAGACTGTAATGATAACTGAAATCACCCAAACAGCCATGATCATAAGTTTACATACCCTTGAATGTTTGACCTTGGTATAGACACAAGGTGAAACACTGGTTTATAGCTATTAAGAGTTAATTTTCCACACCTGTGGCATTTTAAATTGTAACTAGTGTCTGTGTACAGTCATTGAGTTTGTTACCTCCTGAGTGGATGCTCTAATCTGGCTTGGCACTGAGCCATGGAGAGCGGAAAAGAACTGTCTAAGGGCCTTCGTAACAAGGTAGTTCAACTTTTTTAAGACTAGAGAGGACATAGAAAGATATCCAAAGACTTGAAAATGCCAATCATACTATTCAGTCCACGATTAAGATGTGAAAAGTTAGGGGATATGTTGATCATAGACTGTAAAAAAAGATGGATGCAGCACCTGGGTCTGAAAACAGGTTGATGCAGAAATCTTACATTCTATTTAATGGCCAGCAGATAGCAACGTTGGTGGTTGCAGAAAGTTGTTCAATCCTATAGAAGTCAATGAGTAAATGAACCTACTTTCCCACCCGATTATCATTTCAATGATGATTTTCCACATTCTTTTATGGTATCTATCACAAGTTTCAAGTTTCCTTCAATATATCATGATGTTCATTTTTGTAAATTATGGTCCTAAATAGATTAGAATAAAGGATAAAGCCAGAATATGCTTTGGGGGCGTGGCTATCCTCTGGTCCTCGTCTGATACGGATCTACCCCTGGATATTCAAATCACGCTCGCGTCCAATAGGAATCACATCCGGTTTCAAAATGACAAAATGGCGCTATTCTAATTGCCAAAATCGAGGCTTCCTAAATGGTATGCTGAAACCAATGGGTGACGTCACGGTTGCTTTGTCCATCTTTTCATATAGTCCATGATGTTGATGTAGGCCAAGAAAGATTTCAGTCCAAACTGCCAAGAGAACTGTTCCGGAAATTCACAAGAGAAATACAGAATGCTCTGGAAAAAGATGGTGTGGTTGTTCTAAGGAGCACAATAAAGAGGTACTTAGAGGACATATTATGCTACTTCTCAGGGCTTTGATTCTTGATTTTGGACTCATATGGGGCTGCTAGAAACGACTGGCCACACAGAAAACTCTTAAGATTGTCAGCAGTGCATTTCTCCTGTACCCTCTCTGCCTTGTACTTTCTGCAGTCTCCCAACAGTCTGTGTAGCTTCCTCCTCCCCCTGGCCTGCCTGCCGCCCACCCCACTCCAATTAGTCACTCACTAATCAAATTAAGCATGCAGTTACAAATGGCCAAAACTGAGATTTACAAAGAAAAAAAACCTACCTTGTTCCGTGCTTTCTTTGGGTCTTATGTTCCATGCACTGAACAATGATTGTTGATTTGTTAGTTTCATTTCTGCTACCTATCGATAGAATGGTCTTTCTGTTGTAAATGAGGACTTGTTTGTCCGAGACGGTGTTGACAAACCAATTTTTTTGCGGTATCGTCACGGCTCAGTGTCCACGTGTGGTTGCGAAAATCTCTGGTAAAATCATTGGGAAGGGTCAAAAGTTATTAAATTCTAAACCCCCTTTGCACTGATAACCCCCCACCCGCTCTTAACCCCTTTGTGCAGAAGCCAAATTTGGCTATTTATGGGTTACCCACTTTAATGCTGTATAATTCAAGATTTAAGCTTCACAAAGAGGAAAAATGTGGCTCAATTCAGGAAAGACACTTACAGCATTTAGAATTACATTGTATTTCAGTTTATTTTCATGATTTTGGTAGAGAAAATGAGCAGCAAACATAGAAAATCTTCATGAGAATTCACCATTGAAATTGCAAAAAAAATTATTCTGACGATTGAAAAACTGCTGGGGCTTAAAACTATACATTTATGGTATCATAAACTCCTTGAGCACAAGTAGAATTCATCTTCAAAATTACATTCTAGATTACCTACATGCTATTAGCCAAATTATACAGCTACCCAAGTGTCTCCCCAAAGTCTCAAAATGATTTGCTGTCAAATCATTAAAAAAATCATGTATTTAACACAATTAAAGCTTTAAGGCATGAAATTTAATATGAACGAATGATTTTCTGGTTGAGTTTAGTATGAATTTATCAATATCAGTGCAGTTGAATACCAATGGTCACCAGTAACCTCTCCAAATATGAACGTGCCTTTTCTCCATAATAAAGTTTAGAGTTTTGGCCATTTTTCTTCAAAGCCAGCACAAACACGCATTAAATAAACTGCTAATTAAACGGTCAGAACATTCACCCTGTAATGAAAGCTACCAGTCCCCTCTTCAAAGCTCACGAACCCATTTCAACACTTATAAGGAGCAAGTACACCTCACTAACACAGTAATATCTGAATTCTGAAATATACCTTATTTTAACTGAACAGACACTCCACTTTCAGGGAATATCAAATCCATTGCGTCTCCCGATTCAAAAGAAACGTGCAATGAACGTACCGGGGGTCCACACCAAAATGCACGGGCAGTTCGCGTTTTAAACAGGAAAAAAACCTCGACATTCAACTTAGTTGAGTACATATACATTCCGAAACAGAAAAAAAAAAACAAACAAAAATAGCAGCCTGACCTTTTTCGTGAATCCCTCCTCCAGAGACATTGACTGTATAAAATAGAGAGCGATGTATCCAGTAACAAGAACCCTCCGGTCCTGTTTCATTCGAAATAATTCCAATAGAGCATATCGTTCTCATTTAAATTTTGTAATGTAACTGAACACTTCAAGGCCAGATTTGCGAACCGACTTTCTATAAATCCCGTCTATTTTAGCCGCGTAATGTGCATAACATAGACAGGATACAACAGCGCATGCTGATACGCATTGGTTTGTATGCTCTGTGTTTGTCCAATCAATGTGTTTCACTTACTCTAAAATGTTTAAACACTCGGGAATTGGATAAGAAACGAGCCATTCAATACATTGTTATCAGGGAAACTTCAGGAGGCCATGAAGTGTAACTCTACAATTACGCAGAAGAGCTTGAGTGTATGGTTGAGTGATTGGCTATCAACGCCAGTACTCGGGTGGATATAAGGAAGCGCTGGATTTGGCAATGAAGGAATCTACGCGTAAATTCACGGTAGGGAACTACAATTTTTTTTGTATGGGACAACTGTAATAGGCAATAGAATGTGAGAGAATTAATACCATGTCGATTTTATTGCCTCAGAAAACTGATTTTTATGAACTACTAATTGGAATACTGTTAGCTCACTGTGGCTAAACTGGTTGCTACAAAGGATAACGATTTTTTCTGTGTCAAGATATCGTTTTTTCAAACTGCTGAATCGACACTATGGGCAAGGATACTGACCAGTTTGCACATCAGGCTTAGCTGAGGAGTTTAATTCATGCAGCTCTCGAAAAACAGGGAGTGGAGTGAACTTCACCGTATTCAGAACCGCGTTCGAGGTCTGCTTGCTTGTGAACATTCAATAACTGATCCGGGGGTGCTATCTAGTGATCGAGTACAGTAACAGCGTACTTCCAATTTGCAGGTCTATAGACGCGGGCATCTACATCTGCAGAAAGGGGTTAAAATCATTCTGGCAAAAAAAAAAAGCTGAAAAAACTGGAGACTGCGTAGGGAATTCTATCCCTTTTTTTAAAGAGAAAGTTAGACGAATGTAATATTATTCCGAATTTTCTTTGTTTTTGTAGCCGGCTTACTCAGAACAAGTAGACGGCGATTTTCGCTGGTCGCCGGAGCTTATGGAGAACTCTGGCTTAGCTGAAAGTGAGTGAAATGCCATTAGCTGGACAGAAAATTATAACTACGTCAGTTAAGTTGCATGGTAAGCCGAATTCGGCTACAGTTCACAGCATAGTTGACAATAATTAGCTTCAGGTATATGCAAACTCAACAGGTGAACACTGTACTCACACTGTACTTTCGTTAAAATACTGACACCAAATGAACATAGGTAAAATATCGATAGAAGTTACTTACAGGTTGCACTTCTGATTCCTCAACGCGGCCAAACACCGAGGGAACAGCATCTCCCTTTAGTAGTAGATGACCCGCTAATCCCTCATGGTACTGACCAAAGTTGACAAAACAGTCATGTGAAAAGTGGCGTGAACAAACAATTAAGTTGGTAATCTTTTGTTGTCCTGGAAACAGGAAATCGACCCACTTCTTTCTGCTGCTTGGGTCTATAGAAAAGTCGAACAAAGGTGACTTTCCTTCGCACCCAAAACGACATCTTCAATAAGGCATTTTTCCGCTTCCTCTGAGAGGTGTTGTATATTGAAGGAAGCCGGAGCGGTGTACCTGGCCATGCACAGCGTTAGCCCTGCCCATCCCGCTGTGCATGAAGTGGCCTGTCCATATTTGGAAGTCTGAGGCATTGGGACGTCACATTACTTCCCCAACTAAAACCAGAAACGCCCGCGTTTGAACACCCTCGGCCTGACGGTGCACACACGGACAGACAGACAGACAATGAACTGACGACAATACCCTTCAGCCTGAAGTCGGGCCGAGGGTAAAAACCCCAGAAAACAGCGTGTGAAAAAAAATTGGAAACCACCCATAAGGATTATTGCAAGATGAACGAACCTCAATGATTGACGTTTTGGCATCGTCAAACCTGACTATTCAATGTTTTAACATTATTTATATGTAAGAAAAGACGGAAAAGCATGATAGGTCCCCTTTAAACAAGGATGAGCTGCATGGTCGAGTTGCTGAAAGGAAGCCATTATTGAACCAATCCCACAAAAAAGCCTGCCTAAAATATGCCAGACAACACCGTGACACACCTCACAACTTCTGGAATACCCTCATTTGGAGTGATAAGACCAAAAAAGAACTTCATGGTCACAACCATAAGCGCCAAGTTTGGAGAGCAGTCGACAGTGGAAAAAAGACACCATTCCCACACTAAAGCATGGTGGTGGCTCTCTAAATTTTGGAGGTGTGTCAGCTGTAAGGCAAAGGGAATCTCGTGAAAACTGATGGCAAGATGAATGCAGCATGCTATCAGAAAAAACTGGCAGACAATTTTCATTCTTCAGCAGGAAAGCTGCGCAAAGGGTGCACTTGGACTTTGCAGCATAACAATGATCCAAAGCACAAGGCCAAATTGACCCTTCAGTGGTTATAGAAGAGAAAGGTGAAGGTTCTGGAGTGGCCCACAGTCTCCTGACCTCAATATCATCGAGCCGCTTTGGGAAGATCTCAAAAGTGCAGTTCATGCAAGATGACCAAAGAATTTGCAGGAGATGGAGGCATATTGTGAGGAAGAATGGGCAGCTATACCACCTGAGAGAATTAGGGGCCTCATTGACAACAAAAGACTGCACGCTGCTATTGATGCTAAAGGGGACAACACAAAGCATTAAGAACTAAGGGTATGCACACTTTTGAACACGGTTCTTTCAATTTTTTTCCCTTACGGCCATGTTTTATTTGATGATCGTGCCATTCTAAATAACTTAATCAGATATGAATCCAATAAGAAATAAAAGAAAAGAGTTTTGTCTGGCCATTCATGTTTTCTTGAAAGAATGTTACCTATTTTAATAATTCAGCCAGGGTATGCAAATTCTTGAACACAACTGTTCACAAAACAACCCCAGCTAGGACCCCAATATAACCACACTATGACCCTGCCAAAAGCCCTATACGACCACGAGAAAACCACAACCCAAATATAACCATAATTCCAGTGAAACACAACCAGAAGCCCAATACATCTACAAGTCCAGCCCAGTGTAACTACAAACTCAATATAACCAAAATACAACCGCATCACATCCTCAATATAATCACAATACCAATATCACCACAATCCCAAATAATGAGCTTCACACAACCAAAACCGCAATAGAGCCCAGTCCAGCACAACGACAACACGAAAATCACCACAAAACATGGCTAACATAGCCTCGATGGAACCAGACCCCAAACAGAACTTTAAACAAATGAGAGTCGAGAAGCAGGCAGAACGATACCACACCTAGTACAGGATTGGCCCTGATCACCATGTTGACACTACAGCCCTTCCTACACAGGACCAGGGCAGTCAGAACAAGTAAGAGCTCTGGTAAGATGGTCTCAAACTGCTTAGGGATTGGCTGTAAAAAGTGCGGGATGCTGCATAGGAGGGTTGTGAGAGTTGGATTTCATTTATGAATCTGAACACAGATTCTTCATGAGTTTAATGTAATTTATTAATCATAACACAAGCACGTCCAATTTCATTCATGATGAATTTCACAGGAACTTTCTGAGTCTGATTTAATTGAAGAATAATTTCACAGGCAGTTCACAAATCCGATTTCATTTATCATTCAATACACAGGCCTTTTCCCGAATTGGATTTATCAATCATTTCATAGGCGCTTTATGAGACTGATTTCATCAATGAATGATTACAAAGGTACATGGAGAAAATTTCATCATGAATCTTGGTAATCCTAGTAATAGGCAATTCATGAATCTAATTTCATTCATTAATCATGACACGAGCACTTCATAAGTCTGATTTCATCTATGAATCATTAGGCAAGCATTTCACGAGTCCGATTTCATCAATGAATCATTACACAGGCACTTCACAAGCCTGATTTCAATTATCCATCATTGAACAGGTACCAATTAAACCAGATTTAAATTATAAATAATTAAACAGGACAAGTCAGCTACACGTTGTGACCATAACCACCAAAAAGTCTGCAGGCTCTGTGCCAAATTATTTTTCACTGAGAAAACTGCGCAACCAGATGGACAAACCACTACAAAACCACAACCGAAGAGAATCCACTAACACGCAAAATCCATAACATCTTCATCTCCAGCGCATTTACAGCAAGTGTAACAGAAACGGTGGTCCTATGAAACAGCACATTTACAGTTCTGCATGGAGTGCGCACCATAAGTCATTGGACAGTCACATTTTTTTGTAGCACCATAAGTCATTGGACAATGACATTATTTTTATTTTCAGTTCTGTTGGCCAAGTCAATCATTAATTCAGGACACTGATGGCAAATATCCCCGAAACAAGGAGGAACTGAAGATGGCCGCAGTCCGCAGAGCATCACCAGGGAAGATACCCAGCGTCTGGTGCTGTCCATGCATCAATTATACATTCTGTTTAACTGACCAATATTTTTGTGCGGGAGGTAATGTCAGGAAGGTGCAAACAGTTTAACAGATTCATCCAATGTGGATGACAACAAATTAAATCTCACCTTATTGGTCATTATATCCTTTCAATCTCAAGGTGCTTTAGTTCAGGAACAAAATATAAAATGCGTCACAGTCCAATGAATTATGGTGCGCACTCTCCATGTATAGACCAATAGCTCGTCAATGTCACAGATCAAGTTACACAAAGAAGAGGTAGCAGAAGACTAGCGCAAATTGGAAAAACTGGATAGAGAGCAAGTAATGGCATAATCAAGGCGTTACCAACATAAACATATATTTTTGTTCAGTTATGTATCTGAATTGGAATGGCAGGAACCCAAAATTTAATTTTTTTTCCAATGATTTTCATCCAATAAAAATTATTTTGAGATGACCGATGTGCTTTCTCTGTTTTGCCCATTGTCATGAACAGCTAAACTTTAACGTTAAATATTAGCTAGCTAACTAGTGTAGTTGCCAGACTACATCATTAACCTTAGCTTTAATACGTAGAAAGGATATACTTTGTCACATTAAGAGGAAAAAAAACTGTATCTGACAATTTCTGAAGCCTTGGAAAAGTACATTCACCTCAGGTGAATCACTATACCCGTCTAGCCTTGCTGGCGAGGCTACATCAAGCTAGCTACCTTACTGGCTTGCTAGGGTAGCAATTGCACTGGTCTATAAAAATATTAAGCTGTAACAACGAGGAGCTCAAACACAACTTACTCAGCCATGGAGGAAACATTTGCTGTAAAATGTGTAGTTTTCTTCTCTACTGACAATGACCCACTTTCTGCGCAGCACAATCTCGTCATGAAAGTACCTCCACGTGCATAGCACAGAAACTGCTGTCATTGCGGTACATAACATCATGATTGTGGTGGCAAATGACATAATTTCATGAAAAAATCTACTGAGAAGCCTTCATCTATAAAAGCCCTGGAAAAAATTATGAAATCATCAAAATAATAAAATAAAAAATGTGTTCACATCCTTTTCTTCTTGATAGCGAATAAGCAAATCAGAAGATATGAAAGAAAAATATTTTTGTTCATAACCTTAACACCCAGGCTTCAAAAAACAAAAACAGACCTCAAACAAATTACATTAATTTGAATTACCAAATTATTAATTTTTGTAATCAAGTAGGAGAAAAAATATGGACTCACTCGACACAGAGGAAAAATATGAATCACTGAGTAATGAGCATTTCTAGCTTAGTTGTGTCTAAAATTTGGTGCAAGTCTAAACAAAATAGTTTGTCTGTATCAAGTACAGATTTTGAGCTTTTGAAATGAGTGAGGGCATACTGGTAAAATAGCACGGAAATTGCGCATCTTACTATCACATTTTATTTAATGGAAAACATTAAATGAAAATTTAAAAGAAACTATGAAAGGAGCTATAGATTATGTTTATCATATATGTTCTAATCAAGCCCTAGTTCAGGCAATAGCCCTGCTGCCATTGTGGCTGGTTAAATTCCAGATGATCTCTGATTAGGTGGGAGAAGTATTATTGGAAGTTATTAATTACTGAAAGCTATTAATTTTGCTATGAAAGAGCACATGAACATACGACAGGAAAACAAACAACCAGATGCTCCTTTTCGTAGCACAATGCAATTTGCCGTTGGCCATAGTGGACCACTTTTCGCAGCTTCTACTCAATCTGCGTACGGACTATATTGGACTATATCAAACAAGATATGGCCTGGACAATAGCCATAAGTATCAGCTGCATACATAACCACATAAAACAAATTATGAAGAATAGCCTGCTTTTCAAGGCTGCACTTGGCTGTTGCTGAGTGTTGCATTTCTCCCTCAAGATAAACAAATGGAATGGTAAGAATATTGATAAGAGATTGGCCATTTTAGCAAACATTTTCACAGTGCTGAGCGCAATCGAGGATCCTTGACATGCCTGTGTGTAACATCATCAAATAATTCAAGCCACCATAAAATCTCCAAGAGGACCAGCAAAGTACTAATTCTGATTTTTTGTAGATTTTTTTCCCCCCTCAACATTAAGTGATTCCATTAAGCAAACATTAAGCAGTTTGACTGTACAGATCTTCATATTGGCGCAAACCAAGAATTTGGCTGGAGGTAGCTTTAATGGCTCTCGGAAAGTTTTCAGCTATTCGTAATCTTCCAGTACTGCTATAAGGAGGGGCTTCCGCACACCTTTGTCACTGAATCCTTTATCAGAGGAGGTTCCATCTTCATATGTGCGTCTTTTTTTGAGTTGAATTCCTGCTTTGAATATCATGTGCTGTACATTCAAAATGCTTCACCCTAATCAGGACTCCGGGTTTTTGTCAGCAATGAAAGGCACGGACTAAGTTATGTTTGTCCCAGTAATTAATTACATTGTGGGCCTCATGATGTAACTGATGACGGGGGGGAAAACTGTTTAGTCTGATCAGTAATATGGGAAATGAAATTATATTTACTTGGTCCAGTGATTCTTCTGAATAGTACCTTGGACTAGGAAAATCAACTGGTTGCTATGGCAACCAGCAATTGGTGATAAACTGACAATGATGTACTAATTGCTTTTTTTTTTTCCCCAATGAGAAGGCAGACAAGTATGAATTGGAATCAACTGCCCAATATTTCAACCATTGATTATGTATTAAAATCTCAAAATATAAAAATTTCAAAAAAGTCACCTTTTCTAAAAAAAAATAAATAATTAAAAAAAAATTCCCAACGGATTTTGTTTGTTTCTACACCATGTCAATCTGTGAGGTGAAGGCAGCCCGTTTTCACTGAAAAATCTTCAGTAGAATTTTTTTGAACACAAAAGGCCTTGAAAAACCCACTGTGAGGTGTGTGCATGTGAACACAGATGTGTGCAAACGTGTGTACAGAGGTAGGTACAGGTATGTGTATAGAGGAGTGTGCAGGTCTGTACAAGTAGGCATACAGAGGAGTGCATGTATGCGTGTACAGAGCAATGTACACATCCATGAACAGGTGTGTGCAGAGGTGCGTATGCAACGGAAACAGCAGACTCACAGCAGAGCTGGAGGGAGGGACGGCCCCATTGATGCTGGCCATACGGAATGGCGAATGAGCAGACAGACGTTTTTCCCACTCGCTCGGCCGAGGCTCAGGAACTGATGCCATGAAGTTCCGTTTGAGTTCACTGATACTGGCCTGGTGCCGCATGATTTCATCCTGCGCTCTATCCAAATCCTAAGAGAGACCGCAGGAGAGCGAGAAGAGGGGAGAGAGGAATGGGGAGATGGGAAAGAGAGAGAGAGAGAGAGAGAGAGAGAGATATAGAGTGCATACTAGTGTAAACACACGCACACAGACACACATAGGGCATACTAGCAAACACAAGAGCAGCAGCACATAAAGCGGTATCTGAAGCTGATTTCTGCGACTGATCTCCATGGTAATGGATGCAATGGCTGGCGTTGGCATGAGCAGCAGCAGAAAGGAAGTCCAGAGCTTATCCTCTGGGTTTCAAAGCAGTTAAAGAGCCCTCAGCACAGGAAGGAATTACAGAAATGCAGAGCTGCAGGTTATTTCTGCCGTATGGTTGATGAGGACCTCCAAACTAAAACAACATTGAGTTTACCTTGATGAGGTCTAATCTGGATACCAGTCTGATTGCTCTTTTTAGGAATTGCAAAAATTAGGAATTGCATTTTGGCTAACATGCATAAGGTCTGGTTGAATTATCCAATATTTTAATGACTGCGTTTACATGGACTTGAGTATCCCAGTCATGAGCCTTATCCTGGTTTTGATCATATTGGAGATATGGCATTAACATGCACGCAGAGAAACCTGGTTATTCATACCCCATATACATGACAAATACTAATATCCTGGTTTCTGATTACGGCATATTATTCATGCAGGCACCCGAGATGTTTATTTCTTACAACACAAAGCGTGGCAATTTTGACATCTGAGAAAAATGAGACCACGGCAGCTAATTTCGGCCTTAGCAGTATTAAATTCCAACATCGCGTACCAGTCCTGCATTTTTCTTGAACCAAGTTAATGACTCAGCCTATGGAGGATTACATTCCCGTCCTCCCGTCCTGGCCAAAAAAGAAAGAGAGGGGAAAAAAAAACTGGATCTAGCTTAGCGAATATGTAAGAGCCTTCTTTTTAACTTGGCAACAAGTTATTTAACTCTTACTGAGGCAAGGAGTAGCTTCTCATTTCTTAAATAACCATGACAGAAGACATCTCTTGTGATCATGGAAAAGAGGATACTTGATTTCAGAAGGCTCAAATTATTGGCACGCATCAAGCAAACAAAAACTACAAAGGAGGTTGCTGAAACTACTGAAATTGGGTTAAGAACTGTCCAATGCATTATTAAAACCCGGATGGATAGTGGTGAACAATCACATTTGAGCAAGAAATGAGGTTGGAAGAAAATTTGGAATGAATGTCAAAGATGTCACTTAAATTTTTGGTGATATATCGTTACAAATCAACAGCAGAACTTACATCTATGCTTAATAGTGAAAGAAAGAACATTTCTTCAGGAATTATGCAAAGTAAACTCATGGGCTTGGGATTAAACAGCCGCATAGCCTTAAGAAAACCACTCATCAGAGAGGCTAATTGGGGGGGAAAAAAAGGCTTCAATTTGCTAGAAAGCATACAAATTGGACTCTGGAGCAATGGGCTAAAGGTAATAAGGCCTGATGATTCAAGATTTACCCTGTTTCAGAGTGATGGGTGCATCAGTTGAGAGAGTCAGAGGAAGATGCAACCGTAGACGTTTATGGTAACAAAAAATCAATGGGACGACTGGGCAGATGAAATTCTCGACTCTACAGTGCTCACTTCATACCCAGGGGTATACTATAAAGCAAGATTAGTGGGACAGCGAGGTATGTCAAGCCTCAAGCCAGGCCTTTCAATGTCAAGTGGCTCTCTCTCAACAGTGGTTAGATCACCATGGTAACTTACGCAGCAAACTTAACTGGGTGGGGGCTGGTTATGTGCAGAGTTTTGGCTTACATCAGCTATAAATGTGCTGCCTTGTCATTAAGCATTTCCATTGAAGATAGCATCACCTTTATTAGATGATCCTGTGGATCTTGGTGCCCGAATCGTAAGTGTTTCTCTTCGGAGGAGCAGATTCCTTAGAGACCATTGCACTGTTATTAACTGACTGAATTTAACAGTTAAATTAACGCATTGATTCACGGTTATTTCAACTGTAAGTGAAGTCCAGGGCGCATTTAACTGCGGTTTAGACGTAACATGCGCGGAACTCTGTTGTACACTTATTGTAAAATTACTGTTAAAATAACTAGCAAAAAAGGTGCCAATTGAACTGAGTCACTTGACTGCTGACTGCCTATTTTTTTCTATGGAAATAACAACAAAAAATCACAATCTTGTCCATCTTGTTATACGAAGTGACACTCTTTGATTTCCTTCAATTTTTTTCAGAAATCGCTTTTGACAAGTTGAATTTTTAAGTTGATACAAATATAGAGACGTCTACAAGCAAAATGACCGCAGAACATTTTAACATGAGTTATTTTCTGTGTTGCTCCAGTGACTCTTTATTAGAACTCTCCCATTGTATTGAGATAGAAAAGAAACTGAATGAGTGTCAACTTGACATCAAAAATTTTATTAAATGATTATATCCCCATCTCTACCTTGTATAGGAATATATATTACCTTAGCAAATGAATATGTAACTTAAAATTCAAGTTAAGACATTTTTTTGTCATTCTTATCAAGTCTATCATGCTACGAGAGCCAAAATATATAAATGTTCAAAGAGGAATAAAAACCATTTTACAGGTAAATTTATCTTTTTGTCGTTACATGTTGTAAACTTGGAACACGAAGAGAAAAAATGGTGATGAAATCATCTGATTTCATCATTTCATATTTCTGTGTTTTTGACTGTTGAAAAGTGCTCAGTCTGTCACCCGTACGTTGACGTGTGTCCCCAAATCACTCCGAAGGCTTCATGACCTTACTACACAAAAGGTTAATGCCAAACACAGGATGAATCCAAAAAGAACTGTGACCTGTAGAACACTCTGAAGAAATCTCATCAGACGCAGCGGCAGTGGCAGATGTAGCGTAAGGATCACTGATCCATAGAATCCCTGACTTCATCGTCTGAGGATACAATAATATCGACTCAAAAATTGAGGTGTTGTCCAATCCCCAGGGGAAGCAGCTGAAGGGTGGAATCTTCAGGCAGTTTGCTGTGGTGTACGGAATACTGTAGCAAGTTTGCTAGCTACCTAGCCGAGTGGCACTGACAGCTTTCCAACCTCAGAGACATTTTGTCGAAAAGTACCATCAACCTGTATTCTGAGACCTCTCTAATACGTTTCGACTTAAGTGCAAGCTAGTTAAATTACTGTGGCAAGCATATGGTCCCATTAGCAGCGCTGAGCATCTTGCTCGAGGCCAACTCGATGTTAATTCATAAGCAGACAACCCCACTTCCGAAATAGTTGGGACAAAGTGCAAATTGTGAATAAAATCAAAATACAATGACTTTCAAATAACACCAGCCAGTATTTTATTCAAAATGGAACAGAGATAACATAGCAAATGTTAAAACTAAGAAATTTTACAATTTCATCCACAAAATGAGCTCATTACAAATTAATGGCTGCAACAGGTCTCAAAAAAGTTGGGAAAGGGGCCTGTTTACTATGTTGTAGCATCCTGTCATTCTTTTTAACACAGATTGGAGGCGTTAGGGCAGTGCGGGGACAAGTTTCTTGAATTTAGCCATTGAAATTTGATCCCATTCTTGCAGCCTTCCAGCTGCTGGAGAGTTTTGGGTCTCCTTTGACAGACTTTTCGTTGAATTATGCACCAAATGTTCTCAATCGATGAAAGATCAGGACTGCAGGCAGGCCAGTTCAGCAAACGGACTCTTCCACTACGAAGCCATGCTGTTGTAATAGCTGCAGTATGTGGTTTTGCATTGTCCTGCTGAAATACACAAAGCCTTCCTTGGAATAGATGTCGTCTGGAGGGGAGCATATGTTGCTCTAAAACCTTTATATACGTCTCATCATTCATTGTGCTTTTTGAAAAATGCAAGTGTCCCACACCATATGCACTAATGCATCCTCATACAATCAGAGATGCTTTTGAACTGAACGCTGATAACAGAGGGGTGGTCTTTCTCCTCTTTAGCCCGGAGGACACAACACCCATAATTTCTAACCAGAATGTCAAATTTGGACTTGTCTGACCACAGGACACTTTGCTACAGTCCATTTTAAATGAGCCTTCGCCCACAGAACATGACGGTGCTTCTGGATCATGCTCAACAATGGCTTCTATTTTGCATGATTGAGTTTTAGGTGGCACCTGTGGATGGCATGGCGGACTGTGTTTACAGTCAGTGGTTTCTTGAAGTATTCCTGGGCCCATTTAGTAATGTCAAAGACAGAATCATGCCGGTGAGTGATGCAGTGCTGTCTGAGGGCCCGAAGATCATGGTCATCCAGTAAAGGTCTTTGGTCTTGTCCCTTACGCAAAAAGAGTTTTCCAGTTTCTCTGAATCTTTTGATGATATTATACACTGTCGATGATGAGACCTTCAAAGCCTTTGCAATTTCATGTTGAGGAGCATTGTTTTTAAAGTATTTCACAATATTTTTCTTTACGCAAGCCTTCACAGGTTGGAGAGCCTCTGGCAATCTTTACGTGTGAGACTCAGCCTCTCTAAGACATCCCTTTTATAGCCAATCATGTTACACACCTGATGCCAGGTAACCTAATTACTTGATTAATGTTCTTTCGGCCGATTCTCATATATTAATTGCTTTTTCAGCCTGTGTCCCAGCACTTGAGACCTGTTGTAGCCAGAAAATTCGAAATAAGCTCATATTGAGGATAAAAATGTAAAATGTCTCAGTTTCAACATTTGAAATGTTATCTATGTTCGATTGCAAATACCATATTGGCTCAGGTGATCTGAAACTCATTATGTCTCCCCCTTCCTGGGGGGGGGGGGGGGGCTTTGGGGGCATATTGTTTTTGCCTGAATTCCCGTTGGCGTGGGCGTTCCCATTTGTTTCCGGAGCATAACTCTGAAACTGTTCGACCGATTCTCACCAAATTTGAGATAGTGTCTCTCCATAACATGTAGATGTGCCTTTTGAGGGTTTGAACTGCTTTTGAATTTTATTTTTTCTGTTTCCATGGCAACAATTTGGACTTAGGCATATTGAAGGGTGGGACTCATTTCCGGACCATAACTCTAAAATGTGAAATGGGGGAAGGGGGAGACATCTGTTTTTTCGTGTAAAAACCATTTCTATTTAAACACTTGAATTTCACTTACCAAAAAAGAAACGGAGCTCAGACTTCCTGGAATGTTTTAGTTTGTATAGTTAACGGCACAAAAAGCCATTTTTTGTCCAATTTTTTTGGGAAAAATTTACTAACTGGCATAAACATGAATTAGCTTGCAAGAGGTGATGCCCAGCAGACAGTAGTAGCGAGCAACCATACGGCTCTGCCTATGACAACACCCAGCTGTCACTCAAAGCGGCCACACACTTATTTATGCAAAACTTTAAACTTTATTATAATGCAAACAAGTTAGTTATATAAATATTTGCCCCCGTACAGTTTTCCTAAATTACAGAGGCCTGGTTTTTAAACCAGGCTTTAAACATGTTTATTGCGACTGCAAAGCTGCGGCTTTTTAACATGGGACCTATGGGGATTGACTCGCTTTTGTAGCCAGCCTAAAGTGGACATTCGAGAAACCACAGTCTTTGGCACTTCTGCGTTGGGATCATTTTTCAGCCCCTAAGTCTGTTGCCAAGTTATACCTAAATATGTGAAGCTATGCGATGTAACTTTCATGTTACACTATCCAAGTTATACTAAACTTTATAAGTCATGGCACAGTGTATCTGTGACACAACATTATGAGTATAACTTTACAAAATAAAATTAATGCACTACCTACATTAACACTGCACAATAGTACTAACCGTCTCTACCCCAAAACAGCCCATCACCACTATCTAGCACCCTCAGTTTATAACAAAGACAGATTTATACAGTTGCATGGCCAATCATTTTCCCTGAGAGAAGGAGTCACTTCTACTTTGGAGCCCAAGTAGTGGGGGTCAGGGTCGGGGGGGGCGGGGGCAGGGGCGGGTTACCGCCATCTAACTGAACACAGGCAGGAGAGAGCAAGATGGATGAATGAATGGATGGATGGGTGGATCAGGCTTTATAAAACAGAAGAGCGCGTGAATTTCTCTCATGCACAGCATGCAGCCAAACAGCCAAAGTGCAAAGACACGCTGCTACAGACAGAAAATACATACAAACCTCCAACATTAAATTGCTATGCCTGATATAAATCGTTTCACCCTCAATTTTCTTAGCTCTTTTCTGTGAGGAATGAAGAAAACAAAAAAATGGATGAGTTGTTTTTAACCGTCATTCTTGTGAGGCAAAGCAGCTCTGATTTTTCATACTGTCTGATAGCGTGGTGATACAGGAGGTATAGCAAACATGCTTCAGGGGTCGAAGGTCAGGGGTTGGAGTGCAGGGGTGATGGAGTGAGCTGGGTGACAGCAGGCAGTGGGGGTGGGTTATGGGCATATAACAAGTGAGTGATATGGAGAGGTAGACCCGCTTGGCCTCTCAATATGCGTCTTCACTACAGCTGATTGAACCCAACAGTCCATGACTGACATTCACATCTCCTGAGTTCTGATGCATGCTGTCTATCTGTTATATATCATTTCATCACAATTATATGTCTGCACTTTTGTATACACTTAGGCGTGTATGTGTACGCAAGTATGAGTATGTGTGGGTGACAGATTATGCAACATTGTACCAGAGAAACATTTTAATAGGGCCACTGAGTAACAAGGCAACAACTTAAGAGTTTAGATTCCGCCTAATAACAGGCAGGGGGAGAAGCTCACCTTCCGCATGCGCACAGGCTCTTCAGTTGCTGGGGGTGCCTGGTGAAGGGAGAGAGAAATGGGGTCAGTATCCGAGTAACAGCACCCAGAGCTACACAAATGCCACCCACAGCAACAACGCCCTCACCCCAAGATACAACACGAGCTACAGCAAGACCACCCACAGCTAAAACACTTGAGCGACAGCAACAGCACCCAGAGCTACATGAACACCACCCTGGGCAACAAACACCTAAGTGATAGCATCACCACCCTCAGCTATAACACTTTAGTAACAGCAACACCACCCTAAGCTATAACAACTGAGCTATAGCAACATCACCCTGAGATACAGCAAAAATGCCCTAATTATCAGCAAAACAACCATTAGCTACAACACCTGAGCTAAAGCAAAACCACCCAGAGATACAGCAACACAACTCTGAGATACAGCACATTTACACTGTAAACAAGAAACTCACCTTTGCTGGCTGTTCCCCATTGGTTACTGAGACCACTAGACCATCTCTCTGCTCCCTGTGGACCACCATCTGCAACACAAAGGCACTTCATCATATTGCTTGAAGGCCAGCGACGCTCACCTGGCCAGCATTTCTCCCAGCTTCCACCATTGCAAGGAGCAACGCAGCAGCAGAGAGGCACCACGCCACCATTTCCCACGACAAACCCCGGCATTCACCCAATCAATACCAAAATGCCGGCAGTAGTACACTACCAAGCTAAAAAAAGCCACACAATCTAATATTTTGTTGGACCGCCTTCAGCTTTGAATATGGCACGCGTTTGCCAAGGCATCGTTTTGATCAGCTTATGCAATGTCACAACATTTATTTATGTCCAGAGTTGCATTAATTCTTCACCAAGATCTTGTATTGATGATGGGAGAGTCGGACCGCTATATACAGTCTTCTCCGTGAACCACTCATACAAAATTTGAGCCTGATCCATCCTGGCATTGTCTTGGAATATGCGCGTGCCATTAGGGAAGAAAAAAATCCATTGATGTATAAACCTGGTCAATTAGTATAGTCAAGTAGTCACCAGACCTCATTTTTCTGGACACATACCATTGCTAAACCTAGACCTGACCAACTGAAGCAAATCCAGGTCATAACACAACCCCCAGAGGCTTCTGCAGTAGGCACTTGGCATGATGGGTGCATCAAGTCATCCGCCTTCATCTGATTTCACCAAAAGTGTAAGATCTCATGATCATTCCAGATTTTTTTCCAGCCACATTTCTTCCTCAAAGATTGTGGTTTACAAGAATCCTTCCAGGTTTTAATAATGTGTTGAACAGTTCTGAACCCAATTACAGAAGTTTCAGCAAGATCTCCACAGTTGTTATCCTTGCTTGATGCAGGGCAATAGTTTGAGCCTTCTGAAATAAAGTAACATCTTTTCCATGAGCACAGGACAACGTCTTCTGACATTGGTAATTCGGAAAATGATAGGCTATTCGCTGTATGAGTTATAGGAACTATGTTGGCTGGGGGACATGCACAGTAGAGTCCAGTCGATAAACATTTTCATACATGCAGTGCGATATCAAGGGAACAGAAATACAACCCCAAGATTATTAGTGTGTGTGTAAAGCGTACCTTTGTCGTGGTTTTAAATACAGAAAATGGCCTGCATACGTGAAATTGCTAGAATAACTGCATTTATCTTTGCCGAAACCCAGGAAGAATAAATTATACTATCTACCCATATTTCTTTGGGTGAAAACATTAAAAGTGTGAGGTAAGGTAAACCAGCGAGTTCGTGGTGGAGTTTCAATCGGTTTGCTTTGCGTGCATCCTTGAGAAGTATGGGGAAATTTTATCAAGCAACTGTCTCTAATGTTCACAGAACCAGTTTGTCGCAACGTTTTGTCTGACATGACAGCTGTCATGGATCCTGTTGCGACTGCTTCCAGTTCGACAGCCGCCATGAAACAACATAACAATCAGCGTAGCTGCGTAGGCTAACTTAAAAGCAATAATAACACCACAAAAACCCAAACTATGACAAACTGATGCTACGAACAGGCTCTACGATCAATAAGCATTGTTTTTTGGCAAAAATTTCAAACTTCTCAAAGATGAATGGGATATAAACAGATTGAAACGCTTACACAAAATCTCTCCAGATCTTAAAATAGTTAGCCAAATGCTTTCAAGAAGTTTCACTTCGTCACGCGCGTGCGCTCCGGCTGGCATAGTCCCTTTAAGGTTAAAAAACAAAAAAACAAAAAAAAAAAAACTTATTGCCAGCGGAAACATTTGAATCTCTGCAGTAATCATCCAATGGAAGGCTCTTTCTTATTAGCATAGTTAAAGCCTGGTGGCCAGGCTGTGGAAATCAAAAACCACTAAACTATTTTGAATTGGAGAAGAATCTTGGAAAGGAATTAAACCACGGTAGTGACGGACTAATGTACACTACCCAAGTCTATTCCCTGAAAAAATTGTCGCTAATCTACGAGTCTTGGAAGATTTCAATCTCACGGACAAACTAGAACGGGCACTCGGTAGAGCGCATACCTTCGCCGACGCCACTGAATCCCTCGCCACTGGCGTTGGTTTCATGCCGATCGGATAAAAATTGACCGAGATATGGCCGAAAGTCGGTTTTGACCTTTTCGTGGCCTTGACCTTGACCTTTGACCCGATCACTCCCAAAATCTAATCGATTGATCCTCAGGTCATGCCAAATCAACCCACCAAATTTTATGAAATTCCGTTTGGTACTTTTTGAGTTATTCGATACACATACATACACACAGACAGACAGACAGACACACAAACAAACTAGAACGGGCACTCGGTAGAGCGCATACCTTCGCCGACGCCACTGAATCCCTCGCCACATAACTCTGAGGACCAATTTTTATTTTTTTAAATGATCGATGAATGACAAGAGTACGATATATTTTTTTTTACATCAATACGCCTTTAAGTTCGAAAGGTAATGACCCCCCTGACCTTTGACCCCCAACCGCTAAGAAGGGTATTGACCCCATTGTACCGTGTTTCACATCACAGGATCGGGTATATAATTCTGCACATTTTGGCGTTGGTTTCATGCCGATCGGATAAAAATTGACCGAGATATGGCCGAAAGTCGGTTTTGACCTTTTCGTGGCCTTGACCTTGACCTTTGACCCGATCACTCCCAAAATCTAATCGATTGATCCTCAGGTCATGCCAAATCAACCCACCAAATTTTATGAAATTCCGTTTGGTACTTTTTGAGTTATTCGATACACATACATACACACAGACAGACAGACACACAAACAAATAAATACATGGGGATCAAAACATTACCTTCGTCAGCGAAGTCGCTGGCGAAGGTAATAAATACACGGGGATCAAAACATTACCTTCGTCAGCGAAGTCGCTGGCGAAGGTAATGAAAATACCCCGGTGAGATATTGTCTGAGATTGTAACGCTTAAGAGCCATTCAATGAGAAAATGGCACTTTTTGAAGAAGTTAAGGAGTTGATCCGCTGGAATTAAATGAAACTTGCCACATGGGTAGATATGGGTGTCTCCCAGAAAAGGGTGCATTTTTAGGTCCATCTCACTTCGCCTGCTGGTGGCGCCACCTGGAAGCCACTAAAGTGGCTCCGTTTTGTCACCCACAAGCTGTTGACACCACATTTTACATCAACTATCATGACATAAGGGTACATAGTACCAAATATGTCATGATAAAAGTATGACATGTGACACTTAAAGTCAGGTTGTACATCAGCACCACATCGTGGCCAAACTGGGAAACTACATTATTGAGCTGGAATTATTTGAGAAATGACAATAAATATTGAAAATGGGAATAACATAATATCTTAGACATATAACAATCTAGAGTGCTTTCTTAGGTGTTAACTCACAAGAAGACTAATGTTCAGTTAACAGCACCATGGCACCTTGCTGGGTTAGTGCAATGGATGGCCGGAAAGATGGTCGAAATTGATTTTTGGTGCATGTTTGCGGTAAATTTTCTCAATAACCCAGAAGTGTACTGTGGGGTTAAATGCTGTTTATTGTGCTTTTAGAACTCAATTTTCAAGAGTACCAAGCATTTCTTTGGTCGTGTCTACACTTTTCAAGCTAGATAGAGCCAAAGTTGGAGGAAAACTCAAAACAGACCATTTCATAGCAGACTCTGCGTATGTATAGGTGGCATTATTTTGTTTACCCAGCAAGATGGAGATCTGAAATTCTCTGTTTTCATAGTCCCTTTGGGGTACATTACCGCATTAGTTAAATATCACTGGTAGTATTTTCAGTGAAGATGATATTCAACATCAAAGGTCAGAAAATTTTTGCCCCCAGGGGCAGTACAGGCTGGATGCAAGTACTGGCTATCCCCAGCAAATTGCGATATACACAGCTAGTTCTCTCTGTAAATTAAGAGTTTTGTTTGTACTATGGTGGGATGATAGCTTTCAGACAAAAGGTGGCGCTCTATAAAGCTAATGTTCTACTGACCAAATATTCCATATTCCTACATATGCCAAAGTTCTGTCCTCTGAAATATATGTAGTACATGCACAGTTACACATAAGGATTGACTGGGCCATTTTCATATCGTCGTCTGGAAATAGTAGATCTTCATACTGTCATCACTTCATTTCTAGCACAATTCAAATCATCACCAAGGCGGCGTGCTCTGAACCGCCAATTTTGTTTTTTTGTTTTTTTTTTACATGTCATTCACAGGTAACAAATATCAGAGGCACTAAACTTCCGCTTTGCAACTCTATAGCCACAAGTTTTCAGCTAAATGGTCTCGTTAAAAGGCTCAATAGTGTTTCTTACAGTACCATGGTAGCATGTAAGGTCTTCAGAAGTTTTTCTAAGGGGCTATCCAGCATCATAGAGGGTCATAATGTGCCTACGAACAAAGAAGTCCTTCCATCGTGTTTGACACACTGAGACACAGCTCAAAGTTCATGTCACCTTACATACTGGAACAACTGACCATCAGAGGCAAGTTTGCAGAATAACGTTGCCTTGTACCAGTTTAACCCCTTTCTGCAGATGTAGACGCACGCATCTATAGACCTGCAAATTTAAGCACGCTGTTACTGTACTCGATCACTAGATGGCACCCCCGGATCAGTTATTGAATGTTCACAAGCAAGCAGACCTCGAACGCGGTTCTGAATATGGGGAAGTTCACTCCACGCCCTGTTTTTCAAGAGCTGCATGAATTAAACTCCTCAGCTAAGCCTGATGTCCAAACTGGTCAGTATCCTTGCCTATAGTATCGATCCAGCAGTTTAAAAAAACGATATCTTGACACAGAAAAAATCGTTATCCTCTGTAGCAACCAGATAAGCCACAGTGAGCCAACAGTATTCCAAGTAATGGTTCAGAAAAATCAGTTTTCTGAGGCAAAAAAATCAACATGGTATTGATTCTCTCACATTCTACTGTTAATTACAGTCGTCACATACAAAAAAATTCGTAGTTCCCTACCGTGGATTTACGCGCAGATCCATTCATTGACAAATCCAGCGCTTCCTTATATCCACCCGAGTACTGGCGTTGATAGCCAATCACTCAACCATACACTCAAGCTCTTCTGCGTAATTGTATAGTTACACTTCATGCCCTCGTGAAGCTACCCTGGTAAAAATGTATTGATTGGCTCGTTTCTTATCCAATTCTCGAGTGTTTAAACATTTTAGAGTAAGTGAAACACATTGATTGGACAAACAGAGAGCCTACAAACCTATGCGTATCAGCATTCTCGGTTATATCTTGTCTACGTTATGCACATTACGCGGTTAAAATAGACGCGATTTATAGAAAACGCGTTCGCAAAACTGGCCTTGAAGTGTTCAGTTACATTTACAGGATTTAAATGAGTTAAGGATATGGTCAATTGGAATTATTTAGAATGAAACAGGACCGGAGGGTTCCTGCTACTGGATACATCGGTCTCTGGAGAAGGGATTCATGAAAAAGGTGAGGCTGCTACTTTGTTATTTTTTGTTGTTGTTGTTGTTGTTTTTGGAATGTATACGTACTCAACAAAGTCGAATGTCGAGGTTTTTTTCCTGTTTAAAGCGCGAACTGCCCGTGCATTTGGGTGGACCCCCTGGTTCGTTCATTGCACGTTTCTTTTGAATCCAGGGAGGCAATGGATTGTTCCCTGAAAGTGGAGTGTCTGTTCTGTTAAAATAAGGTATATTTCAGAATTCAGATATTACTGAGTTAGTGAGTTGCACTTATTCCTTATAAGTGTTGAAATGAGTTTGTGAGCTTAGAAGAGGGGACTGGTAGCTTCCATTACAGGGTGAATGTTCTAACCGTTTAATAAGAAGTTTATTTAATGCGTGTTTGTGCTGGCTTGGGGCACTTTGAAGTAAAATGCCCAAAACTCTAAACTTTATTATGGAGAAAAGGCATGTTTTGTGTTTGGAGTGGTTACTGGTGACCATTGATATTCAACTGCACTGAGATTGATAAATTCATACTAAACTCAACCAGAAAATCATTTGTTCATATTAAATTTCATGCCTTAAAACTTTATTTGTGTTATACACATGATTTCTTTATGATTTGACAGGACTTCATTTTGAGACTTCGGGGAGACACTTGGGTAGCTGTATAATTTGGCTAAAAGCATGTAGGTAATCTAGAATGTAATGTTGAAGATGAATTGTACTTGTGGTCAAGGAGTTTATGATACCAGAAATGTATAGTTTTAAGCCCCAGCAGTTTTTCAATCCTCAGAATTATTTTTTTTGCAATTTCAATGGTGAATTCTCATGAAGATTTTTTATGTTTGCTGCTCATTTTCTCTACCATAATCATAAAAATTAACTGAAATACTATGTAATTCTAAATGCTGTAAGTGTCTTTTCAGAATTGAGCCACATTTTTCCTCTTTATGAAGCTTAAATCTTGAATTATACTGCATTAAAGAGGGTAACCCAAAAATAGCCAAATTTGGCTTCTGCACAAAGGGGTTGAACAAACTTTACCATCATAATCATGGAATGCACCTTCAAACAAGCATTCAGGCTATGCGAGAATCAAAAAATTTTTACGACACCTTTCAATTGTTATTAACAAATTTATGTTCTCAGTGTTTTTGTTCATTACCATATTTTTACCTCAGTATACTTGTGGGAATGACTTTTTTTTTGTCCTCATTGCCAACAATCGTATTTTTCAACACATTTTCACCAAAAAATTATATGAGAAGTAATACATCAGGACCCCTTTTAGATAGGGATGCACAGATACCACTTTTTTAAAAACCAATACGAGTACAAGTATTTTATCTTGCGTACTTGTCGATACAGAGTACCGATACCGATATTTCTGAAATGTTTTCCAGGAAATACAATGACAATTCTTGGAGGGCAGGTTTTATTTTCTTTTTAGAACAAGCCTAAAGGAGGCCAATATCAAACAATTCACACACGGCAATTTCCAAAAAAAAAAAAAAGCCTTTTAAGTAAGTACTGCCATCAAATGAGGAAAAACATTACTGAAGCTTGACAAATTAAGTATTAATTGGCACAAATAGTTTCCACACGCATTCATAGGCACTCAATCCAACTAAAGTCAATAGCGGCCTTGCCAGATGCGCGATTCAGTTTTCTGCCGCTAGATGTCCTACCCTTCCTTCACGATATCCGGGGTGGTCGGCTGTACAGCTTGTATGACCTGCCGCTTACATAACAATGCAAAAATTTTGTTGTTAGCTTTCATCGACTTTTCTATCGTCGTTCGTGTGAGAGACATCTGGTAAATGAGGTATACATGGATGAAGACTCCAACAGGGCAGTAGCCAGGGGGGGTGCGAATACACATCCCTTTTTGACTGCAATTAGTAGATCTCAATCATTTTCCTTTTATGACGCGTTTACCGATTATCGTAATTGGCAAAGACAGGGTTTCTCTCTCCTGCTGGCATTCGGCAGTTAAATAGGCTATAAAAAGCCTGCATCTCAAGCTATTTGCTTGAGAGTGGACAGGTATGCAATTTTAAACAACTTTGTTTTAAATACAGCAAATACGCGTCCGGATGAATGATTGTCGTCTTACCTAATCGGGGAGAACAAGCAGCACCTGTTAAGTGTGGAGCGCTCTCAGAGTGAACCTTCTGTTAATTATGAAAATGACTGAGAACAGGTCAGGACTAATAATTGTTTTAAACGGAAGTTTTGTGCAACTCTGTTCTTGTTCCGCAACTGTACTGAATTTAGCCCATGATTTAATCGCTGTTAGAAAGCATATGAAGAGAAACAGTGTCTTCGTTTCCCAATTACGATAATCGGTAAACGCGTCATAAAAGGAAAATGATTGAGATCTACTAATTGCAGTCAAAAAGGGACGTGTATTCGCACCCCCCCTGGCTACAGCCCTGTCCAACTATCAACTTCTGGGCAGAAAAATGGGCATTTTGGAGTATTAAATGCATTTCTCCGCCGATAAACACCCCAGGGTAGCCTAGGTGCTGCTCACTGTATACAATGGCAGCTCTGGATCATAATGGGTTTATCAAACTTACTATATACTATAGCTATATAAATCGTCCCTACCTTCCCATAAATTTTTGTTCTCCAGGTACTCCAGGTTGTTATCCTTCGATTAGCTACATTTTGAAATAAATATGTCTATTGATTGGGATACAAAAAAAAAAAAAAATACTATTTGTCTTCAGTTTCTTAATTTTGCGCTATTCCTTTTGAGAGCAATTTAATGGGATGATGTTTCTACCGCGCATGCACAGTTTGTTTTAAACTGTCAGTTTGTTTGAGAAGATTATTGGATTCGTGGAAAACTGCATTTATTCGGCGAGTAAAGCAGTTAATCGTCTTAATTTGTTAGCTAATTACGAGAGAAACATTAGAAATATCTGGCGGTGACAACGTTTCTGCAGTCAGCTGTATACAGAAGGCGCTATCACTTTCCTAAAAAGTTCTAAGCTCCCCCCCACCAACACAAGTGTGCTAACCCCCGAGTAACGCAAAGGCGCAGTAGTGGAGAATAGCCATATCGCCGGTTTGTTTACATTATTTAACAGCAGCTTTAGGGCTCTCTTTGTGGAAAAAAAAAATTTTCTGACTGATACATGTCGCTTGTACCAAACATGCATGCGCAGTTGGCTTTTTTCGTTCATTTAATGGTCTGACATGGTATTAAAAAAGTAGGATATTCGGCCATAAGCCGTGCGCTGCCCAGATGATGGCCTTAGGCCTCGCATCAGCTGGCCTACCAGCAACATGTAGTTTGTGGTTCAAAAAGCCTCAAATGACATTCGATGTTGTTGGCCTTGCTGAAAATTCCAACTTTGACCAGCCTAGGCTGGTCAAGCTGGTTTAAGCTGTGTTTTGGACAGTTTTAGCTGGTCAACCAGCCCTTCACCAGCTGACTCCAGCTGATAACACCAGCTTAACCAGCTTTTACCACCTTCATCAAGCTATAGAGACCAGCTAGACCAGCTAATAACACAAATCAGACCATCTTAAACCAGCTGGTTTAAGCTGGTTAAGGTGGAATTTTCAGCTGGAGTCAGCTGGTGAAGGGCTGGTTGACCAGCTAAAACTGTCCAAAACACAGCTTAAACCAGCATTACCAGCTGGAATTTTCAGCAGGGGGGTGTAAAAAAATTACGCTGCCATGCGGGGACGTGGGAACTTCCAACATTAAAACCGGGCAAATAGATAAGAATCCTTCAGTTTTAAGTCAATTTACATTGACAGCTGTTATCTCTAATGTATACTTGGTGATCTTACCATGCTGTGCATTCGAAATTATACAAACAATTAAAGAAATCCTGCGGGGTTCGCTCATAGACAGTGTTCCTCTATGCGTCTGAATGCGATCCGGACAAACAACGATCTGCCGTACGGGTCTGAACCGCCCCGGACACAGAATTACCACCATCTGGCGATCGAGGGTATTGCATCTGGCAAGGCCGCTATTGCTTGTGAATATTCATCCGGGTGTGCCATCTCGTGATAGATTGTTGTAACTGTGTGCATAAATTTGCAGCTCCATGCAGCTAGCGGTCACATCTGCACAAACACCCTGCTGAGCAAAGTTGTTCTTCTTGAACACGCCAAATCCAGATAATTCTTAAATGATGAATTACATTCATATTTTAATTCGTAACGAGCAATGAAGTGACCAGTGTCTAAGTTACGAAGTAAAAGTATAGGCCTACTTTTTATCTTTTAAATGTAGTAGAGTAAAAGCCCTGGTTTAAAAAAAAAAAAAACTCAAGTTCAAATCCTCAAAAAACTACTTAAGTACTGTAACGAAGTACATACACTTCGTTACTATACACCTCTGGTGTCTATGCGTGCATGCGATGTGATGACGAGGCCTATAAAGCTCTTTCGCTGATCACTTCTAACTCGCCGTCTCCCCCTAGACTTGGAAGTCCAATAGTACAACATACTGTAGCCTTTGCGACCGTGAGCAGGCAGTTACCTTGCGTCTTACATTAAGTGGCATCGGTGCGTGGTATCGGCAGATGTGTCAACAAGTACGAGTATAGTATATTAACGAGGTATTGGTATCGGCACAACACTACTTTTAGATGAAAGCACACTACTGGGTGTCTAATATCTCTTCGCAAGTGAGTAATTGGAGTTCTGTAAAGGGTGGTAATATTTTTGTATAAGCTCTGTATATGAGTACTGTATGTGCGTTTGAGATCTGTGCAATTTTTTTATATGAGCCCTGCGTAAGTGTGTGAAATATGCTCTGTACAGATCAGTAGCAAAAGCTCTGTGCAGGTGTGCAATATAAGCCCAATACAGTTGTTTAATATTAGCAATGTGCAGTTATTTCATGTAGGCTCTATACAGGTGTGTAATACAGAGTGAGTTCTGTACACTTAAAGAATAGAAGCTCTGCACAGCCGTGCAATACAATACTCCATAAAGGTGTGCAATAGGAGCTCTGTGCAGGTGCGCAATATGATTGTACAGGAGTGCCTTATAAGCTCACTCCAGGTGAGAGATATGAGGGACGTACAGGTGTGTAATGACTGCTTTGCAGGACTGGGGAAAAAAAAAAAAAACTCTGTAAAACTGAATAATTTGAGCTCTGTCAACATATACACCGCCCTCCATAATTATTGGCACCCCTGGTTAAGATGTATTCTTTAGCTTATAATAAATTCAGTTTCTTTCTAAATAATATAGGACCACAATGAAAAAAAGAGGAAAATCCAACCTTAAATTCAAGTGCATTTATTCAGTGGGAAAGAAATCCCACAGTAAGAAATAATTCTTTTACATCAAATCGTGTGTGCCACAATTATTAGCACCCCTGATGTTAATACTTTGTACGACCCCCTTTTACCAACAAAACAGCACCTAATCTTCTATAATGTTTCACAAGATGGGAGAATACAGAAAGAGGGATCCTTGACCATTCCTCTTTGTAAAATCTCTCTAAATCATCCAGCGACCTGGGTCCTCTCCTCTGCACTCTCCTCTTCAGCTCACTCCACAGGTTTTCAATGGGGTTGAGGTCTGGGGACTGAGATGGCCATGGGTGGAGCTTGATTCTGTGTCTGGTGAACCATTTCTGTGTAGATTTGGCCACATGTTTAGGGTCATTATCTTGGTGAAAGACCCAGTGACGACCCATCTTCAGCTTTCGGGCAGAGGTCACCAGATTTTGATTTAAAATGTCCTGGTATTTCAAAGCGTTCATGATGCCATGCACCCTAACAAGGTTCCCAGGGCCTCTGGAAGAGAAACAGGCCCACAGCATCACCGATCCTCCCCCATACTTCACAGTGGGCATGAGGTGCTTTTCTGCATTCTCATCTTTTGTGTTCCGCCAGACCCACTTAGAGTGTTTGTTGCCAAAAAGCTCTATCTTGGTCTCATCTGACCAAAGCACACGGTCCCAGTTGAAGTCCCAGTACCGCTTAGCAAACTCCAGATGTTTGCGTTTATGACTGTGAGTGAGAAATGGTTTTTTCCGTGCATGCCTCCCAAACAGCTTGTTGACACGTAGACAGCGCCTGATGGTTGTTTTTGAGACTTTGTGACCCCAAGGTGCTACCATTTGTTGCAATTCTTTAACAGTGAGCTTTGGAGAACTTTTAATTTCTCTTACCATCCTCCTCACTGAGCGTGGTGGCAAAATAACCTTGCGTCCTCGTCCAGGCTTGTTTACCACTGTTGCAGTTGTTTTAAACTTCTTAATGATTCCTCTGACAGTAGATATGGGCAGGTGCAGGCGAGTGGCTATTTTCTTGTAGCCATTTCCTGACTTGTGAAGGTCGACACACATCTGCCTTACTTGAATGGTGTGTTCCTTTGTCTTTCCCATGTTGAAGAGTGGATATGAGAAAGAGCCTCTGTGTCATATCATATTTATACCCCAAGGAAACAGGAAGTGATGAATTACTAATTAAATGTTCCTAGATACTCTGATCAACTTTGTAAACTACTGTATAAATGACAGAAAAACTTCAATTGCATTTATTTCCTATGAATTGTTGGGGGTGCCAATAATTATTTCTTTGTCAGGGATTTTTTTTCCCTTAAAATTCACTTGAGTTGATTTTGAGTTACAACTTTCAGAGTGAGAGTATGCTTCTGCAATAAAAATTGAATTATATTCAGGCTTTTAACACCTTAACCAGGGGTGCCAATAACTATGCAGGGCGCGGTATAATATGAGGATTGTACATGTGCGTAGTGCAGTGGTTCTCAAATTCGGTCCTGGCGCCCCCCTGTGTATGCTGGTTTTTGTTCCAGCCGCAACTGCAATTCTAGGATTTTAACAAGCTGTTGTTTTGTTTTAATTAGGTGCATTTTTGCAAATATCCACAGGTTCCTCATTGGTGAAACTCTTAACACATGGAGGTAAAACCCGACAATTTACTTGGCAAACAATGGAGTCACACCTGTTGTGTTTTCTGTTGATTTTATTTGGTTCAGGCAGGTTATTTGGGAAAAACTCAAAACACCTGCATTCAGAAACCTTATTTGGAGCTTATTGATTTTCTCAGAGTCTAATTTGATCTGTTTAAAAAAGTTTTCACCTGAAAATCCCAGCAATATTGAAAATTAAGCACAAGATGTTCAAGGGTTTTTATTCTCCATAGCAGAATGGATGTGTCCATCCAAATGTGGCTTAAGATGGTAAATAACTACTCTAAACATGGAATGCTGCTAATTAAGACAAAGTAACAGCTTAAGATCTTAGAATTGCAGTTGTGGCTGGAACAAAAACCAGCATACACAGGGGGGCGCCAGGACCGAATTTGAGAACCACTGGCGTAGTATGACCACTTTCCAGGTGTGTCATATGTGGATTTTGCAGATGTACAAGTGCATGTACCTGCAACACCTCTTCATCAGGAGCAGGCTCCATTTTCACTTCCACCTTCCTGTCTTCCTCTGGGATGGGACGACTGGGTGGAGCAGTAGGTATGGCCTGGGGTGTGATGGGGGCAGGGGCAGGGCCAAGGCCAATTGATGCCAGGTCAGCAGGAGAAATGACTGGTGCACTGACTGGTCGAGCCTTACCTGCAGATACCCCAACAGCTGTGAAGGAAAGAGCTCAACTATAACCTCAAACACAAATATAACAAACATACACACAGGTGCAGGCGTATATTGCACAAATATCACACATGAACATATCACTCACACATACACATATATGAATGCATCAAGTAAATAATGACATTTCATGACACTTAGGCTACATTCAGACTGCACGTAAAAGTGGCCCAAATCTGATTTTTTTTTGGCGTCAAGTGACCAGGTCAGATTTTTTTCTTAGTAGTGTGAAGACTCAAATCTTGCCCAGATCTGATTTTTTCCAATCAGATTTAGGCCACTTCCATATGTGGTCCTCAATTAGACACAGGTCTGATTTTTTGCAATACGACTGCTGTGTGAACAGTGACGATGGATTTAATGTGACTTGTATGTCACCGACCCCCGTTGCCAACCAATACAACCCAACTCCTACATGCTTCTTCACAGAGATGGGTTGCCTCAACCGAGTGTCCAGCCACAGGAGTCTTGATGAGAGGCGATGGCAGATGCAGTTGTAAGTAGGCCTCGACATCCTGCAGTTTTGAATGAAATCTCACTCTCTGAAGCCATTCGCACTGCGATCCCATCACCCAGGGGCGCTCCTGTCATTAGGCGGATTAGGCGGATGCTAGGGGCGCTCGCGAGCAGAAAGGGCGCCAGAGATGGGAGAAGTTTTTTTTTTTTTTAATAATTACTTTTTATTTCACGATATAAAACAATAACAACAAAAACGCAGCAATCTAACAACAGTAATTACAGTCGTAAAGTCTTTAAGCAATGGCTAAATGAAGCATTTTTATTCGGGCTTTAGTGTCTGTCTGCCTGCAACTTCACCGCGGTCCCCAATGGATTGCACACAGGACACGACTCCTCCCCGCCATCCTGCTCTCTCCTGTAGTCCTACTGCGCTTGCGTCTGAGGTAAGTTGGGTGGGTAGCTCTCTCTCTCTTGAATCGGAGATTGTTGAATTGGAGTTTGATTTTACAGGAGTTTGACTTGGAAATTAAGCACGTAAAGGGTACTGACAATGTAATTGCTGATTGCTTATCCCGTGTTTGAGAATGTGTATACAGGGCGGCCGAATTGTGGCAGGTACCCGCCACTTTGACGAGTGGAATACAGCAGCATGCCAATTAACCGCGCCTACTTCAGTCTGTCAGTAAAGTGAAAACGGCTTGCCATATAAACGCGAGAGGGCGGAGGCTCTGCTCGAGAATCTTCAGTATCAACGCTATTTTTCAATGGTAACTAACAGGGGTGCAACGATTCATCGACATTGTCGACAAAATTCGATGATTACGTTCGTTGTTGACTAATTTATTCATCGATAATTTGTCGTTAAGTCATTGCAAAAGTATTTCACGCTTTGGAACTGGACTAAGCGTAGTTTCACAGGAGCTGGAGATGAAGGCAGCTCCAGAGTGAGCCCTTTGACTTCCTCACAACTCTCAGGCACGCCTGCGCAAATGCGACCGGTGGGAGGAGAGAGGAAAGTGACAGGGTAAGCGGACATGGAGCTGCAAATTTATGCACGCAATTACAATAGACTATCACTAGATGGCACACCAGAATCATTTATGGAATATTCACAAGCAAGCCGAATACTGAATACCGTATTTTTCTTTCACCTAAAAATTGATTAAAAGGCACCAGGAGAGAACAAAGAGTGGTTGTTCCTCTTCTTTCTATGCGTACTGTGAAAACTACTTTGTACTTGTACTTGCTTTTGATACTTGAGTATATTTTTCACAAAATACTTTTGGTACTTAAAGTAGCTCACATTAAATGTACTTAAGACTTTTATGCAAGTAATTTTGTTATGGGTGACTTCAACTTTTACCAAAGTAAGTTACTTTGGTAAAAGTTGAAGTCAGCCATAAGAAAATTACTTGCATAAAAGTCTTAAATTTGTTGTGTTTGTATTTTTCTATGATGAGGAAGATTGTTACATTGGGTCTTGACTAGCAGTAAATATATGGAGTGTACCCAGTGTGCAGATTCTACTTTCTTCCTGTATTTTTCTATAACATATATGGCTGCTGTATAGTTTATTGTAGTACAATTACTACATTATGCATATGGCTCTGCAACTGCGGTTTTAAAATTCGAGGGAAGTGAAGATACCCTGTGCCCTGCCTGAGTTTATGATGATTATTTTGTGGTCAGTCTAATAAGTTGCTACCAGAAATCCTGCCTAGGGTGCCAAGTTGCTTAGGAACGCCACTGCCATCACCCCTGGCTTCATCTCCGCATCTACGCATACCTCTGTACTGAACTAGCAGCCATTGCATTGTAAAAAGCCAAAACAATTTTGCTCCCTTTCTCTTAATCTTCGTCCTCCTTGGCACCTGCAAACACATTTTCTGGCTTCCACTGCACAGTAATTAAGAAATAAAACCGGAAACGTTCACTTCTGTGGCCTCCATGTCTACTTCCATGCACCACTGTGCACCGTGTGATGTCATTGTCATTGTTCTTTTGTGCATGCAGGTAAGTTCAGGGCCACAAACAGTTCACACTGGAAGCGGATATTTGCCAGATTTTTAAAAGTAATGTGAACAGCCAAACAAAAAAAAAAAAAATCAGATCGGAGCAAAAAATCTGAATTGAGCATTAAGACCTGCACTGTGAACAGAGACGTAGTGATTTAGAGAGAAAGGCTGTCAAAGTGGGGCACTCTTTACTAGATCTCCAAGTTTACTTCCTATTGGATTCCACTGAAACGAATAGGAGAACGAGTAATTTTTTTTTTTTTGCATCAAATAATTTAAAAGTATCCACAACAAACCATAGCAAGAAGTCAAGTCCAAGTGTCATGTAATGTCAATCTTTTCTTGATGCATTTACATGTGCAAAACCACCACGACACATTGAAACACAACCCCCATGATAGGCAATCACACAGTTCATCTCAGACTGACACACATGCATATATACAGCACATACAGACCCAGTACAAACACACACAGGCTAACACGAAAATTCTGCCGAGTGGTGCTGTGTGGTTTGATACACACAGCTGCAGTGTCTTTCAAGGGTGAACTTCACCCAACAGGACTGAGACAGGTAAGCTTCATCTACCGAGACTGAAACAAGTGAATTTTACCCGCCACAAATTAGACACGCGTGCTTTAAGGAATTGAATTCAGTCGGAATTGAAACAGGTGTGTTTGCCCAGTCTAGACTGATATGGGTGTATTTTACCGGTAGAAACTGACACAGGCATGTTTGATCTGTCCAGACTGAGATAGGTGTATTTCACCTGTAGGAACTGAGACGGGTGTTTTACCTGTCGAGCTTGAGACACAAGTGCTTTACATATACAGACTGAGACAGGTGTGCTTTACCTGTAGGGACTGAGACACGTGTTCAGGACCTGAACAAACAAACAGTTACGCTTCACGCAAAGCGGCTGAGACAGATATGTTTTACCTGTAGAGACTGAACAAAGGTGCTTTACCTGAAGGAACTGAGAGATGTGGTTTACCTATGGGGACTGAAACAGGTGTGCTTTACCTGAAGAGACAGGTGTGCTTTACCCATATGGACTTAGACACATGTGCTTTACCTGTAAAGAATGAGACAGGTGTGCATCACCTGAAGAGACTGAGCCATGTTTCACCTGTACAGACCGAGACAGGTGTGCTTCACCTGAAGAGACTGAGCCATGTTTCACCTGTACAGACCGAGACAGGTGTGCTTCACCTGAAGAGACTGAGCCATGTTTCACCTGAACAGACCGAGACAGGTGTGCTTCACCTGAAGAGACTGAGCCATGTTTCACCTGTACAGACCGAGACAGGTGTGCTTCACCTGAAGAGACTGAGCCATGTTTCACCTGTAGGAACTGAGACAGGTGTGCTTTGCCTACAGGGACTGAAATGGTGTGCTGCATCAATTAGGACGAACTGGATGTGCTTTATCTGTTGGGACTGAGACAGGTGTGCTTTACCTGTAGGAACTGACACAGTTGAAGGCACTAGTGGGCTGCTGTCCAGCAACATGTACCAGTCATCCGGTTCCTGTACTGTTGAGAGTGGACAGCAAAAGAGCTACTGCCTCAGGACAAACTCAGAGGAGCCAGCCATATACAGTCATTGCATTCTGGAAAAGTATTAGGCCACAAATTCTTGGTTACAGCACTCAGGCGATAGTGTTTGGCAATGCTTTTCCAGCCACAACTTTCATACAGGAGTGCTCAGCTGCAGTAAGCTCAGTTCCATTGCAGTAGAAAAGCAGAAGAGAAATCCACTCAAGCTGTCAGAGGGTCTATCATAAATATCTTGGTCCTCAAGCAGCCCGAGTGGCTTATGCTTTGCTGCCTGAAGCTTAATAATATTTGTGGTCTAATCGCGATTTTGCCGAAGCGGGATGCCCCTCATTCTGAGCTGATCAGACTGAAATGCTTATCCAAAGTTTTGTTAGTTAGGCAGAGTGGTGCTGAGGCGCAGTAAGGTTAAGGTGATACACCCATAGGCAGCACAGGAACATCAGCAGGAGCTGAGTGGCAGGTTAGATGTGGTACCTGTTGGCAAAAGGAAGGTGGTATATTCTGGTACCACGCGGTCAAACAGCACAAACCAATCATCTTCCTGTGTCTGGGTCATGGTGGGATTGAGCTCCTTCAGCTGAGGGGCTGCAATGAGCAACAAAGAGCTCAGCCCATATCAAAAAGAACCATTCTACAACCAAACTGTAACCATAATATACAAAAACCACAGCTTTTCTAAGGCCAAACCCAAAACAAGTATCAGGAAAAATCACTGCATCCTCAGACAGTCAATTGTTGTATGCACGTTCATTCCTGTCCTCAAATGCTGCTCTCATATAGAGACCAGGATTCCTGCTCTCTATATACATTATATGTATACACATTATATATATATATATATATATTCAGAAACCAGCATCGGTATGTATAACACAAAACATCTCAAAGCGCCATGACAATATATGCAGGATGCCACCTGAAGCTTGAAAAAATTATGTCCGTCAACACAATGAGACCCAGAGGGGCAGGATTTGGACCAGTTTTGCATTTTGGGAGTACCTGCTAGAGGCAGCAAGGGCTCGGAAGGGGGTTGATCCAGTAACACAAACCAATCGTCCTCTTCCCCTCTGTGGGGGTTGAGCCGCCCCTCAAATGTCTGCTGCTCTTGCATCTCTGTGATCTGCTGTATGAGCTTCAAACTCTTCCACGGTCTCCATTCCTGTTGGTCCTCCAGCACAGAGGTGTGCTCGTGCAAATAAAATGCAACCCTGCCTTCCTCCTCTACTGATACAAACACACACAACCCCGATTGTACAAACTGCAGCCCAGTCTGCCTTCGGTACTGACACAAACACACACAATCCTGATAGGACAATCGGCAGACCGCCCTACCTCTGGTAGCCATTCAAACATGCAATTCTGCAAGTACTATTTACAGCATAGTGAAAAAAAAATAAATAAATCAAACAGCAAATTAACGGGGTTGGGGTTATACGGGGTTTCCGATACGTGTAATTGATCGTGGCGCACCACCAGGGCAAAATAAAAGCCGCCACGCCTACGTAAAACGACATTACATAAACTCCAAAAATCTTAAGGACAATCAGATGTCGCCAGTTCTCCTTGTTAAGTTAAAATGAGCGCTAATAATTCTTGACCTGTTGTCAATCATTTTGCTTGATGAACACTTTTCCCAATGAATAAAAATTAGCCATCGGCAGTAAAACGCACTGCTTTCTTCTTAATGTAGTGTGTGTAACGATTAGAGAAAAAAATATTTTGTTCACTTTGCAAAACGATAAACTACAATGTTACCTTCTGTGATCGCTGTGAGCACATCCTGCTCTACCTAATTGTATCTTCATGATTATATAATTCTAATTCCGGAGTCATAATCGGTTTTCATATTATATGTGAAATCCACCGTGACGCATGTGAAACTGATAAACCTCCATGCACATAGACTTCAATTATTATATCGCCTACATGCTGATTAATGAAAACTGGCCACATCTGATTATGCGGAGTTCTGCCCCGACGCTGAAGCCCTCCGCCACAGTTTCAAAAAATCCTGGAGGAAACCCTATTATAAGAGAATGTTTGGAAAAGCAGTGCTTTAGCTGCAGTGCAGACACTCTGTACGACAGATATGCTAAGTGTTTGGTATCTGTGGGCTGGATATCATCCCGATATTGAAAGGGGAGAGCAAATCTAGAGCAAGGGGTCTTGGTGGAGGGGTTGGGGTTCTGAGATGGGGAGGTCCACAAGAATAAATCATCACCCTCCTTTCTCAGCTGAGGCAGCTGCCTTTGCTCTGCTAACTGCACATCTTGCAGCCACTTCATTTGCTGCTTCATGATCATGGTCTCCTCCAACTCCCGCTCGACGGCAGTAGAGCGGAGTTGATGATTTCCTGCAATGACCACCCCCCACCGCCGTGGGGCAGATAGAAGCGCAACCCTCAGCACAGGGACCTCACTCCACATAACAGCATACGAGCCAAGCCATGCTTTCTCAAATTAGTCTTTAGACCCTTAAATATGACAAACGTATATTTTTCCAATTTTCAGTAAACACTGCTAACCATTGGTGGAAGTCTACAGAAATCTCAATAGATAAGTTGTGTGACACTAGTTTTCCAGTATTATGGAACTGGGGTTTGAGTTCAGTGAAGTTTTTGGAGGAAAAATCTACCTGTCGGGGGTAAAGAGGCCTCAGTTGAGAGCAGATCCAGCAACACAAACCAATCATCTTCCTCCCCTCTATGAGGGTTGAGCCGCCCCTCAAATGCCTGTTGATCTGCAGTCTGTGTGATCTGCTCCATGAGCTTCACACTCTTCTGTGGCCTCCATTCCTGTTGGTCCTCCAGCACACTGGTGTGCTCACGTGTATAAACTGCAGCCCCGTCCGCCTCTGTTACTGATTCAAACACACACAATCCTGAGAGTAATATCTGCAGCCTGGTCCGCCTCTACTGCGGATACAAACCCACACGATCCTGAGTACACAGTCAGCAGCCTGATCCATCCCCGGTACTGATATAAACACACATAATTCGGAGAGAACAATACACAGCCTGGTTCACCTCAGGTACTGATAGAAACGGACTGGCCATAGGCATAGGAAGTAAAGGAAAATTCTAGGGCGTGCAGTCTATCTATTGGAGTGCCAAAGGCGCCCGAAGTGAGAGGAACAACTGTGTGACTTACTTTGCTGATACAGTACCATTTTAATGCTATCATGTAGAAAAATTACAAAAAAGCCCACAACAACATAAATACATACCCTATTTCAATTAACTGACAAATTCGAAATTCCAGTGGCTCATGAAAGGGCACATTCTCGAGCGAGACTATCTATTTCCTATTTTCTATTACTAATCTATTTCCATTTTAAATGTATTCTTTTTTTTACAAGATAGACGACAGTGCATCACATGACCTAACATGAGCTGATGACCAAGGTAAAAATACAAATGCAACAGGGCAGTCGCACAGTCATAGTCATGATGGGATTACATTTACTAAATTAGTGACTAAACTTGTGATCTTAAATACCAACAAGTTGAAAGCAATTATGCTTCGAAGGGCTAGGGGCAGACGGCACACCACCATCGACTGTAGCATACCCTACATCAATTAACCTCCGAATTCAAAATTCCAGTACCTCATGAAATGGCATGTTTGTTCACTAAACTTTCAAACAAGACAGTTTTGAGCTCATTTTCTACAGGCCTAGAGTTCTGTCAGCTGAGGAAGATTTTTCCCATTTTGAATGTATTCTTTTTTACAAGAATATGGAAGAGAGAATGAACGTGTACCAGTGTTGAAGAGCTGCTGACCATGGTAAAAATTAAAAAAGAAAAGGGAAGTCACACACTCATCGTCAAGATGTGATGACAAATAATTCTAATAATTTACTAAATTATTAAATTACCGACGTTTCTATGTAGGAAACGTCGAAATTTAATAAATTATCTTCGTATTGTGGCAACAAATTTGCAACTGCCAACTGTGCATATGTAGCCAATTTCAAACACTGAAAACTTTTGATTAAGTCACATCTTAAAATAAGTCAGGCTACAATGCTGAAAAAGTGTAAATACAGGAAAACAAATTCAGAAAAAGTTTTGGATTCGTTATTTGTATTATTGCCATCCTTACAATATCGCATGTATTATGTTCAATGTCCATGTAGCCTATCGGTGAAATGAAATTCAGAGTAGGTAATGGATTTCTATGCAAGCCACTGCTTATTCAAAATTGCGGAGGTGTTTCAGATCTTTGCGTTGGTTTTATTTAAACGAATTAACCAATCATGGAGCACAGGTTGGATCAGTAAGAGCAGTTGAACTTTCGTGAAGCAAATAGCCACGAATGAGTAAATTATTTTTCTGAACCAAATTTAGCATATTAGGTCGCCCTTAGATCATATCAAGAAAGAAGCCGAGTCTTGAATTGCCAGTGAATTTCTCTTTTAATTGGAAGACATGTTCCAATTAAATTTCTCAATTAGTCATTGAGAAAAAGTAAGGACTAATGATTTCTTAAAAGGGATGTTCAGTGCGTACACCAAGTTCTGGCTATGCCACTGGATTCAGCTATTGGAAAGGGCATTCACTGTCAGAAGAGTTCATTAAATAGATATTCTGCTATGAATGCTAGGCGTTTCAGGGTTTCCTCTATGACGTGGGGCCTACATTGTAAGAGTATGTAGACGCAGAAAAATTGAAGAGCCCAGTGCTAAAAGTACTTAAATCACATTTTCGCACCCCTTGAAGTAAGGATGGGAAAATTCATATTAGAATGTGTGGATGGAAACAGGGCTTGAAAGCTAGCCAGTTTAGTCGACTGCCCCACCTAGAATTGCGTTATCGTAAAATAAAAGAAATAAAAATAAATAAAAAATAAATCACAGCTTGCGCACTAAATAGTCCCTAGATAGGCAGATGCCTGATAAGGATGCTTTTATTTGTACAATTCATCCGGAATGAACACCACTAAAGTTACACGAACGTTTCTGCCAGGTCATTCACTATGGCTAATGCTATGTATAGATATGCAACTTGGCGAACATGACATGGGCATGAGAGCTACTTGGCCGTCACCCTTTGTAAGCAACGTAAGTTTATTGTGCTAAACTAAGTTTATCTTGCTACCTAAATTTACAGATGAAGTTTGCCATCACAGCTGTCTACAGCAACTCGATTACCTAACACGCCAGCTAGACAAGTGGCTAGTTAGTGCTGCGCTTCCCATTAAGACATGCTTTTATATTTTTGACGTCTCGAACAGTGTCATGCAAAATTGCGTATTTAGTTTTATTCGTATATGATTTTCGATCACAAATATGTTGACATCTTTTCAGAGGAGCCCTTAGTTCTGCAGAAAATGGCTGGAATTTCTCTATTATAGTCTAAGGGAAATTGAGAAGTGCAGGCCATATTTGTTTCTTCAACTGCGCTCGTAGAAGGAAGTGTTGGCAGCCTTTCCAGTTCTATATACACTCATGGAGTGGGCTTGGGGCTGTCAGCCCCACATGTCAACAAATTCATGCCACCTGCACTAACACAGCCAACACTCTGAGCATGCATACTTATATTTTCACACGTATCATTAACATTAAATTGCGTTTATGTTTAAAGGGGGGGGGGCAAGCTCCATTCGTGCGGACATTGATCTGGATATCGGTCTGAATCAGGCAAACAGAAACCAACAAAACATGAACTTAAATCCAAACACAAATTCTATTCAATTTAGGAAAATGCTACATTTATAGACAATACATTCTAGCAGATAAAAAAGTTTAAGAATTAATAATGTAATTTCCCTGCAGTCCTTTCTGGTGACACCAATGACCAGTCGCCACTGGTCATGTCCAACGAAAAAATTTCAGAGCTGAACTTATTTGGACTTCCTTGCAGTGAGGATTTACACCTGGATATGAGTGAAATTTATATATTAAGTACAAGACATGAAAATACATTGTGGACTATGTTTACATGATAATATCTGTGCTAAATCACAATGACCTTATTTTTTACACCTCAGAGGTTCATGACATTCACCATGAAAATTTTGACCTTGACCGAACTTCTAACCTATGAGTCAGGCATCTTCAGCCTAAATAGAAAAGTTGTAGGCTGCGATCTCCTCCACATGACAGAAGTGGTCCGAACACTCAACTACTGATACTTCCTGATATATGACCACTTGGGTCAATTTCACATAATGGCCACCAGTGAAATTCTACGAACAGGGAGGCACACCCTAGATGTATTAATGCTATAAGAAATGTGTTTTTATCTTTGTGATTTCAACAGTAATTTAATGCTTTGAGTGCAAATTTGACATTTTCGTTATAATGGGGACATTTTGGTTGTCATAAAAATGCCTCTCTCTCAAACTCTAATGACCCGATCATGCTGAAATTTGGTATGGGGCAGGTGTGTCCCATTATACATGACATCCAACCATGAAATTGAATTTCTGAAGAAAAAAAATCAAGGTCAAATTGAGCAGAAGGCGCAAATCCAAGTTCAAGGCCTAAGGTCAAGGTCATTGAGACATTATATAATACATGGCGTAATTTTAAATCACTTTGTCTCCGCATTCTTGAGTTTCCAATGTTAGTTTTTGTTATAACTCGAGCACCAAGCAACGTGTCCTCTAACACAAGTATTAAATATAAAAATAACAATGCCAACGACAATTCCCAGGTGTGCCAATTGCATTGAAAAAACCTGCAAATTGTGCGATGGTCGAGATCCGGACCGTCCCGCGTTGGGATCAGAGGATCGACCAACATTAGACTGAATGACCAGAGCATTGCTGACAATTTCAGAATCTAAAGAGAGTATGATTCAGAGTAAGTTAGAGAATGGTCTCAATTCTTAAGCGATGTATCGACTTAACCTGCCATTTCGAAGGGATTTTGGCACTTTGTTGTATTTTTGTATCACTGTATAGAGTACTGTTTTGCAAATATTGGGCAGTGATCAAGCAAGTGAGCACTAACAACATAGATTCTAACCCAACAAATGGATAAACCTGCATTTTAGATTATGTAAGTACTTGGTTAGGGATTTCTCTTTTAAGGGCTTGAAATTTGACATTATCGTTTGCTAATAATTATGAGGAAAACGTAACTTTCTGTCTTACTGAAGGGCTTGTGTCATCTGTGTCTTACGTTTATTGGCATGACTTAGAAATAGAACATAATATGAGTTAAAGTGGCATAGATAGGAGTTGCAGTTGAAAAAAAACCAAATGAAAAATATTTGGGATACAGATACCTCACAGGTGCTTAAAAGGGAAAAAAATAAAAAGGCTGTCTAGAAAACGATGGGGAGGACTGGTAAACCTGGGTCATGACTAATCCGGATGTCTACAGGAAAAAAAAATTTGAATTTCTATCCCTGCCATATTAGATGTCGCACGACGCTGGTTTTCGAAAGGAACCTTCCTCTAGCCACCCCCAATATGCCACCATGAAATGGCATCAATCGGATGAGGCATTCTTTAGTTATCGGGCGGAAACGAAAATCAAGATGGCTGCTGTGGCGGCCATATTGAATATTGCACGATGCTGGTTTTCAAAAGGAACCTTCCTCTAGCCACTCCCAATACGCCATTAAGAAATGGCATCAATCCAACGAGGGATTCTATAGTTATCCCACGGAAACGAAAAGTTTACGGACGACGGACAGACGGACATAATGTCGACATAATGCCCCCTTTCCTCTTTCGAGGGCGGGGGCATAAAAAGAGTGCTAACTATGTTTATGTCTAAGGAATGCTGTTTTCATATTCTGAACATATGTATTTGTACCTTAAATTCCTACAATGCTATTTATTCTAGATTATGGCAATTTTTATTTTAATATTTTAATGTTCATCTTGGTTCATAATAATTACCAGTATTCATTTCTTTCACTGTAAAAAATATTATGCATGATAAAAATCAATCCTGAATATTCACTCATTCACAGCCTGAGCCATGTGAGTAGCTTAGGTAGAACCAACTGAAACTTAATAATTCCACTTCATTTACTGAGTTACTACATGTTAGCTGTAAGTGGATCCTAGTTGGTAAGTCGAAGTAGTTTTAGCAATGCAATGCTACTGTATCTGAACTGCCTAGGTCTTCTTAGGCTATGTTGATTAGTGTTAGTACTGTTAGCTAAGTGTTCTAAGAGACGAAAACAAAAAGCTAAAATGCATATACAGACGTTTTTGTTACAAGTTTTATTTTTGCTACACAATTCTGAAAAATGCTCCAGACTTCTAGAGACTGCACAGTGTTTTCGCTACGCAGCTAATTTTGCTTAATTCCAGCCCTGATTTTGGCTTTAAGAAAGAGGACAATGCACACTGGAAGTTCAACAAATCAGTCAGTATACTACTGTGATTTAAGTGGTTAAATAAAAATATACTGAGTACAAATGAAAACGCACCACTTGAAAAAAGTCAATATTTAAGTTCAAATGAACTTCAATATAATTTCTATACAACAACAACACTACAGTGACGTCACCCGACATGCAAGGAGCAAGAAATGCGAGAATTTCAAGTTAACTATAATGCGAGGCAATTTTTTGCAAAAATGCAACATCTTGCACGCACACCAAGGGAAAAATGAATTTCACTCTGAATTTGTGCACACATTGCCTTTAAAAGCATGTGAATCCGAATAAAATTTCACTTCTTCACTGACACTTGTGAAACGTCGACACTATGCCGCAACTTACAGCCCCTAAACGGGAACGTGCCATGCTTCAAATTGGCGCCAGCACCAGGGAAATTGCCAGACGACTACACTGCGCACACACAACGATCGCAAGACTCCATCAAAGGTTTCTGCAAACGGGGAGCACTCGGGACTATCCTCGACCGGGTCAACAACGTGTGACAACGGCACGTCAGGACCGTCAGATCGTACGGGATCATGTCCGAGACCGAACAATACCAGCGACAAGAATGGCTGCTCAAGTCCAAGGACGACGTGGATTCATTCACCCCAACACCGTACGGAACCGTCTGCGAGCTGCAGGCCTGCGTGCACGACGTCCTTATTTCGGCCCCATATTGACGGATCGTCACCGAAACCAGCGTCTACAGTGGGCAAACAGGCACCAGAATTGGCCACTACGACAATGGCACAGTGTCATCTTTTCTGACGAGTCACGATTTCACTTAAAGAACGCAGATGGCTGTACACGTGTTTGGCGGAGACGTGGTGAACGTTATTACACCGATTGTGTCGTTCAAACGAACCGTTGGGGTGGAGGCAGCGTTATGGTGTGGGGTGGAATAAGCTACCGTCACAGAACCCCTCTCCATATCTGCAGAGGAAGGGTGAACGGCGTCCACTACCGGGACCAGGTGCTGCAGCACCATGTTGTGCCGTTCTTCAACCAACACCACGATGTCCACACGTTCCAACAGGACAACGCTAGGGCACACACTACAAGGGTGTCCATGCAGTACCTTGCACAGCAGAACATCCCCGTGCTTCGGCCAGCTCTGTCACCCGACCTCTCCCCTATCGAGCACTTATGGGATGAAATTGGACGACGTCTTTCACGTCGACGCCAGATGGACAACATCCGAGAACTTGAGGTTGCCCTTGTCCAGGAGTGGAATGCTATCCCTCAGAACACTATCCAGAGACTGATCAACTCCATGCGACGACGATACACCGCATGTGTCAATGCAAATGGCGGTCACACCCGTTATTGACTTTCCTGTTTGACCCCTACACCAGTTAAACCTCTCTCGCGCATTAACATTATCGTGAATCAAATTGAATGATGTTTACATGTCTTCTTAAATCATTCATCATCTCAAATGCATCATACGTGTATACTTCACATATCAATCCGTGGAGGTATTACAGATTTCGTGAGTGGTGCGTTTTCATTTGTACTCAGTATATGTTATTCATAGATTCATGCATCAACTAATTTCACTATAACATATATGCCTGGCTTACAGGAAGGAATGGTTGATGTTTAATCTATCTGATATATTGTTCATTTGTTGAGTTATACAGGAGATAAGGAACTTAAACAAGAGTTGTAAGAAAGACAACAAAGCTCGCCGGGGCAAGGTTAAAGTTTTTCTGCACGCGGACGGACGCGGACGTGGACGCCGGGGGTACATCAATAGCTCTCCGGACATTCGTCCCAGCGAGCAAAAAATAATCGCCTATTAAATCGCAATCGCAATATTGGTTAAAATAATCGCAATTAGAGTATTTTCCACAATCGTTCAGCCCTAGTGTCAGTGCACATTCTATTTGTTGCAGCTCAAGGTTCATATGCCAGGGTGTAGTGGAGGGGGCGCGCCAGGGAGCTGCGCCCTGCCACTTCTCAAAATGTATATAAAAAAAGAAATGATCTGCTATTTGACCGATTGACAGCTTGTCAACTTATTAGATTCATGAAATTGTCCTCTTCTGTGACTACGTGAGTGTTCAGGATATTTCGTGATTGGGTGACAAGTTGTGAATCTTTTTTTGTTTTTTTTTTTTTTGGGGGGGGGGGGGGGAGGGGGTATTTTGGGCAGGTACTGGGCAATATTCTGCCAGAAACAGTATGGAGTGTCCTTGACAGAGCACCAAAATCAAAAGCGATCAGCCAAACAATGCAAGATCACCATCATTTCTCAACTTAAGCAATTATCAGTCTGAAAATAAAGTAGCCAAGGTTGCAACAGACAACCCAAACCCACTTTGACTAACTCAGTTTTTGAAAATTAGATTTAGGCTATAGAGCATCTTTAGGGACCAAAATAGGCAAGTGACGGTGAAGTAATCCGTTCTCAAGAGTGGTTACCGTAGCATAATGCATTAACTGAATTTAAACGATAGGTTAACGTTAATTACAGCCAGCTTCAGTAGTCGCATTAATCAGATATCGGCTTTCACCGAGGGGCTCTGCGATGTCACATCATAGCTCTGTTTTCTGGATGATAACCCCAGGGATTCGTGCCTTAGGCGGAATATTATAAATAGGATGTGCTGCCACGCTTCATTACTGACATGATGACTTCAAATTCAACTCGCTGAATTCATGCGCTAATTTCTCATCATAATCAAATTGACCTTAATATTGTCGGCTAATGTTAATGTACAGAATGGGTATGGCAGTCGGTTGAAAACAATAACTTAATCCGAAACTTGACGGTTTTAAACTGTTGATAGGCGTAAGATAAGCAAAGCTTCACTGGAGAAGCACATAAAATTTTTGGAGGAATGAACCAATTCTACAGGATAGGCGTTTGTGGCACTACCCGGCAACACTCAGAGTAGTACTGTGCCATCATATGCTTTCAAAGTACCAGATTACGGACGCATCTGTCATTAATTGTTAACTACAGCTCGTTCAAATCACTCATGAAAGCCAGTTTTATTTATTTTTTGTTTTTTTTACAACCCCAATTCCAAAAAAGTTGGGACAAAGTGTAAATTGTGAATAAAATCAAAACGCAATGACTTGCCAATCACACCAACCAGTATTTTATTCACAATAGAACAGAGATAACATGGCAAATGTTGAAACTGAAAAATTTCACAATTTTATCCACAAAATGAGCTCATTTCAAATTTGATGGCTACTACAGGTCTCAAAAAAGGTGGGACAGGGGCCTGTTTACCATGGAGCATCCTCTCTTCTTTTTAACGCAGAGTGGAGCCGTCTGGGCTTTGAGAAAACAAGTTTGAGTTTAGCAATGGTAATTTGATCCCACTCTTGTTTTATACAGGCTTCCAGCTGCTGGAGAGTTTTGGGTCTCCATTATGCGTCAAATGTTCTCATTCGCTGAAAGATCAGGACTGCAGGCAGGCCAGTTCGGCACACGGACTCTTCAACTACGAAACCATGCTGTTGTAATAGCGGCAGTATTTGGTTTTGCATTGTCCTGCTGAAATACACAAGGCCTTCCCTGGAATAGATTTCGTCTGGAGGGGAGCACTAAAACCTTTATATACGTTTCAGCATTCATGGCGCTTTGAAAAACATGCAAGTGTCCCACACATATGCACTAATGCATTCACATACTATCAGAGATGCTGGCTTCTGCACTGAATGCTGATAACAGGAGGGGTGGTCCTTCTCTTTAGCCTGGAGGACACGACGCTCATGATTTCTGACAAGAATGCCAAATTTGGACTCATCTGACCACAAGACACTTTGCTACAGTCCATTTTAAATGAGTCTTGGCTCACAGAACATGGCGGCCCTTCTGCATCATGCTCAACAATGGCTTCCTTTTTGCATGATTGAGTTTTAGGTGGCATCTGTGGATGGCACGGTGGACTGTGTTTACAGACAGTGGTTTCTTGAAGTATTCCTGGGCCCATTTAGTAATGTCAATGACAGAATCATGCCGTTGAGTGATGCAGTGACGTCTGAGGCCCTGAAGATCATGGGCATCCAGTAAAGGTCTTCAGCCTTGTCCCTTACGCACAGAGATTTTTCCAGTTTCTCTGAATCTTTTGATGCTGTTATGCACAGTCGATGAGACTTTCAAAGCCTTTGCAATTTGACATTGAGGAACATTTTTTTAAAGTATTTCACAATTTTTTTTTACGAAAGCCTTCTCAGGTTGGAGAGCAACTAGCCATCTTTATTTCTGACAGATTCAGCCTCTCTAAGACATCCTTTTTTATGGCCAATCATGTTACACACCTGATGTCAGTGAACCGAATTACTTCCGAAATCTTCTTTCAGCTGATTCTCTAATACATGAATTGCTTTTTCAGGCCTTTTTTTTTTTTTTTTTTGCCTGTGTCCCAACTTTTTTGAAAGCTGTTGCAGCCAGAAAATTTGAAATAAGCTCATTTTTTGGATAAACATGTACACTTCATTCCAACCATTTCAGAATTGCGGTTGTACATGACAGGGATTCATTACTGTGTTTTTATTTCACCCTTATTCCTCTGGAATTGATTTAGGTCTAATTGAATATTATGCTGTATGGTATGCTTCAAATACCAGTTTATGGACCATCCATACATTTATGACAATATGTTCATATTTTCTTTGTCTGGTAAAAAGCCACAAAGTTATTTGGGACTTCAGTCGCGCTCTACCCCACTTCTAAAAAAAATAATAATAAAAAATAGCACTACAACCCTGCTCACATGCCCAACCATTTTTTTCCCCACAATCAAATCAGCTTGCTACACCGTCCCCCAAGATCAGTGGTTCGGTCCTGGCACCCCACTGTGTATGCTGGTGTTTGTTCCAACCACAATTGCAATCTCAAGATTTTAACAAGCTGTTAATTTGTTTTAATTAGGTGCATTTATGCAAATATCCACATTGAAATATATTGTAAATATTGGCAGAGGGAAACAATTTAAACAAACTTTAAATCAACATAAATAATCAAAATGTTCCTCATTGGTGAAACTCCTGACACATAGTGGCAAAACCCGGGTTTATTTGGCAATCAATTTACTTGGCAATCGATGGAGTCACACATGGAGTTGTGTTTTCTGTTGATTTTATTTGGTTCAGGCAGGTTATTTGGGAAAAACTCAAAACACCTCCGTTCAGTAACCTAATTTGGAGCTTATTGATTTTCTCAGAGTCTAATTTGATCTGTCTAAAAATGTTTTCACCTGAAAATCCTAGAAATATTGAAAATTAAGCACAATGTGTTCAAGGGTTTTTATTCTTCATAGCAGAATGGATATGTCCATCCAAATGTGACTTAAGATTGTAAATACCTACTCTAAACATGGAATGCTGCTAATTAGGACAAAGTAACACCTTTAAAATCCTATAATTGTAGTTGTGGCTGGAACAATAACCAGCATACACGGGGGGCGTCAGGACCGAGTTGGAGAACCACTGCCCTAGATACACACAGATAAACCAATCACAGCAAACATAAGGCACCTTCCTCCATCCTACTTCACAGACTGCATTTGCTGTGACTTGTAAAATAGTCTTAACCAATATGACAAATGAAAGAGTCGTGATGAAATCGAGACTGATCTTGTCATAAAAAAAAAAAGAATGGGGATATGATATTTTTTGCCATATCGCCCACCACTTGTTTCTAGCAAGTGCAGTACTGTTTGCAACACAGTTTCCAGTTTACCTGGTTCAGAGGACGCCAATTCTCGGTTAGCATATTGCTAGAAGAATTCAGTGGGAAATCCCATTGGAAAAAATGACAAAGCTAGCGGAGTTAACATTACGCTTTTTAAAAAATTGAAATCAGAACCAAAATGAAAGACAGACTGTCCTGTGTTTCAGAGCTTCTTACAAATGCAATACTGTTTGCAAAATGGTTACCAGTTTACCTGGCTCAAAGAACGGTAATCCTAGGTTACCATAAAGCTAACGGAATTCAATGGGAAATTCCATAGGAAAACGACAAAGCAAGTGGAATTCATTGAAATTGCCATCAATCATGAAAACAGACTACTCATGTGAACTCATACTAACTCTAAAGGATAATTATGAGCCATGGAAAATGAGCAAAAGGACAAGGGAGCTTTGGCGTAAGATATAATGGGCATAGACTTCCATTACTACCAAATACACGACAAGCTACACTAGCTAAGGATTAGCCATGTGACTTCGTTACATTACAAACTCCCAAACGACCTGAAACTCCAGGTCCTAACGGAGTGGACACAGCTCCGTTTTAAGAACCAACTGGTGAAAATACTTCATATTGAATTGTGTCCAATTCACAAAGCAGTCCTCGGTAAAATGACGGTAACCAAGATAAAGGCTGGGGCAGTGACTTCAAGGCCTATGCATGACAGTGGGTTATATTTTGGTCAAACAAAAGCGTCAGTCTATTGGGTGGTCATAACTTCACAAGTGCGACGACAGAATCTACGAGGGCAGCATGAAGAGGTAGATTTGAACAAAATTTAAAAATTTCAACCATTACACCAATTGGAAAAAATGGCCGACTGTTGGTCGACCAAGTTTAGTTTTAGTTGGGGACGGCCTAGGGGACAGCCTTTTGGAGATCAAATATCCTGTTGTAGGTACCTGTTGGAGGCAGAAATGCCTCAGTAGAGAGCTGGTCCAGTAACACAAACCAATCATCTTCTTCCCCTTTGTGAGGATTATGCTTCCCCTCAAATGCCTGTTGATCTGGTGTCTGTATGATCTGCTCTATAAGCTTCACATTCTTCTTCGGTCTCCATTCCTGTTGGTCCTCTATCACCATGGTGTGCTCATGCATAAAATCTGCAGCCCAGTCCTCCTCCTCTACTGATACAAACACACACAATCCTGAGTGCACAATCTGCAGATTAGCACTGACATCATCAAACATGAGCCTTTACGAGTGCGGTTGGGGTTATTAGGGGCTGTTTGCCAAAGCACAGAAATTTAACCAGCACTGCAGTCACTGTTATGCACATATGCAGGGTGTTCGGGATCAGCACAGTGGATATCATCCCCATATTTCAAGTGTGGGGTAAATCTAGAGCAAGGTACCTTAGTGCAAGGGTTGGGGCAGTGATATAGGGAGGTCCAGAAAAATAAACCAATCATCTTCCCTCTCATTCAGCTGAGGCCGCAGCACTGGTGACTGCTCATCTAGCCTCCACTTAGCGTGTTGTTTCATGTTCATGGTCTTCTCCACCTCACGTTTCTCTGAGGCACTGCAGAGTCTAGGGTACCTCAATAAGCAACCTCACAAAACCCTGATTCACAACTTGAAACCCATGCTTGGCCTGTCTTGTATTTGTAATTTTCAAGCAACCCTTTCATGCATCCATTTTTCAAAACATTTCATCCAGGGCAATTTCTAAGTGATAACAGGTCACAGAGAGCTGCCCAGAAGTGCCTCACCCCGAGGCCTTCATCCAACTTCTCCCAGGGATATGAAGGCAATCTTGCGTGAGCTGTGCCATACGATTTCTCCAACATCAGAGGTATACAGCAGGTCTTCCAAGAATGTTCCAAGAATGCCTCCAAACGACGTTACCCTCGGCGTCTCTCCTCCAGCTACCCAAAATACCTAAACAGGCTCCCCTCAATTTGCCAAAGTGACAATTCTTTGAGGTCCTCCCAAATGGCCAAGCTTCTCACCCAATCAAGGACAGCGAATCTAACCACCCAGTAAAGTAACCCCATTAATACTGCTTGTATTCAAAAGCACACTCCTTTAGTTAGCAGCAATAGCCCATAATCATTGCTGGGGGCAGGGAAAAATTAAAACTGGTAAATGAATAGCTGTGCTTTTTGACTCCGCTCCCCGACTAACACAGTTGCAGTGACGATAACAGGAATACAATTCCCGATATTGTTAACATCAGCAGCTGAAAACAGAGATTTAGTGAAAGCTCTTAGCATGTGTTACGGTTGTTAGTTTTCCAGTAATATGGTGCAGGGGTACAAGCCAGAGGGGACTGCACAATGGGGTTTTTGGAGAACAAAGCCATCAGTGCTGGGTACCTGGTGGCAGCCGTGGGGCCTCAGAAGGGGGGAGGTCCAGCAAAAGAAACCAATCATCATCATCTTCCTCTCTCAGGGAGTTGTGCCAATTTTCTTGATCCCGTAGCTCTTGGATTTGCGTAATCTTCTGCGCAATCCTCACCCTGTACTGCGGTTTCCACTCCTGCGGCTTCTCCAGCACAGCGGTGCTCACATGCGTTTCGGCAGCAGCCCGGTCCATCTCCAGAACTGATACAAATGACAATATATTCTGCAACACACTTTCAAAACCTTGCCTGCCCAATCTAATATTTTGATCCTTTAAAAAAAAAAACTCTAAAAAACTAAGAAAACAAGAGTGGTTGAAAGGAAGAAAATAACAACTCATTCCTCCTACTATTTGGAGTACTCTGAGGAGTACAGGCTGGGGAAACATCCAGAGGGAGGCTTCCAGGGAGCATATTCATCAAGTGTCAAAACTTTTTCAACTCCCCCAGGTTCCACAGGAGTTAACCACAGGACTTCTCCTGAGAAAAAAAAACCCCTAAAGTGGAAGCCCAGAGGGCCTCCATCTCAGAAAATCTCAAATTTTCTCTGAGTAGAGGAGTGGCAGCTCTCCTCTAAGCTCCTGGCCCTGACAAAGAGAGTAAGCCACGCTAATGTCTGAAGCAGTGACCCCAGCAGCCTATACTCTGACAGTACCCCCCTCCCCAAGATAGTCCGAGGAACATGGTCATGAGCTCTCTCCACATACACAAAATGCAAGTAAACTGGATAGGCAAATCCCATCTCCAATCAAATATATGCAAAAGGACATAACACTAGCCTGCTACTCCAGGGCCTGGATGAAATTCTACTTTGTTACACACAAATCGGATGACAAAGAGGAGCATGGTGACATTTATGGAGGAAAAATCTGATTTGGGGCTACCTGATAGAAACACATTGGCCACAGAAGCGGTGCTGTCCTGTAACCAATCATCATCCTCTCTGTGAGGGCTGTGTTGCACCTTGAGAGTCAGAGGCTCTTGCGTTCCTGTGATCTGCTCTGTAAGCTTCACTCTCTTCTGCGGTGTCCAATCCTGCTGCTCCTCCACCACAGTGCTGACGCGCGTGTAAACCACAACCTGCTCCATCTCCGGTACTGACACAAACATACAAACCCTGAGAGTATATTCTGGAGCACGGGCCACTGCCATTAGCGACACAATACTCACACAATGCTGACAATACAGCAGAGTCACTCTGCATGCAAAAACAAAACTGAAACGAGGAGCTCTGCCAATCCGTACACAAAGTGAGGATTCAGACATACATCACCTTGTTGTCAAGCAAGTCTGGTTAACAACGAGATTGGGTTAAGCACCTGACCCAAAAGCATGAGCCCCCCCCCCTCCACACATAAATGCATACACACCACTCCACAGAGTTGTTGAGCACAGCATAGGCAGGGAGCTATGGCAGCTGGTGTACCGTAACACACAGCTAGTGGGGTGCTATAACATCACTGAGGTGAGCCAATCTTGACTGCATCTAAGGTATATTAGTTTCAAATACACATTCATTCATGAGTACGCACGCACGCACTGTACCCACAGAAACAGCATCTTGCAATGGGCTACGTGAATGAGCGATGAGTTATGCAGGACAGGTTACAAAGCCTGAGGGGAAATGTCCCATTTTTGCACAAAGCGCCCTTGTGTCAATGCTGGGAAGCAGCACAAACAACATTAAAATGAAAAGCATGGTACCAATCCACAGAATTCACAGTTACATCAGCAGCTCAACACTCTCCGTGACCTCTGAGTGGCTCAAAGCTGAGATGTTCCTCTGGGAGCCCTGTGGCTGGGTATTCAATTCCCAGCCAAGCCATTACTGGCTATGGCAGGAGGTCCGCATGGACGAGGCAAAGCAATAATTGGCTCAGGCTAGCCGGGGATAATAGAAGTTATTATTCCTGGTTGGCCAGGTGCATGAAGTTGTATGAGCAAGTTATATGCTGACTGCGTTATCGTCCAACAACATAGCCAGTGTATGACTGGCAGTGAGACTGCATAGTGTAGCCGAAGTTAGGGCTGGTTGGCATGCAAATCGGAGGAATCTCCACCACAGCATCTTCCTCCTGAATTGATGGGAGCAGATTACTAAGGTGGACTAAGCAGTTTAGCTGTGTTCAGGGTGGGGACAAACCCAAACAACACTCTGTGTGATTTGAGAGTTTGCGCAAATCCGGCTAGCACTGTGGGTCCAGTTGCCCTGTGATTGGTCAGTAGGCACAGAGAGGAGTAAGCTTGTGGGCCCAGTCCCTCTGTGATTGATGAGTTTGCGCAAGGCATTGCAGATCCAGTCACTCTGTGATTGGCGAGTATGCGCAAGGCTTTGCAGATCCAGTCACTCTGTGATTGGTGAGTTTGCACATGGAAGGCGAGGTTTAGCATATCTACTTGCTCTGAAAGTGTAAAAGCTGAAGCACAAGGTATCCTGGGATACCTGAATCCAATGGGTCCAGCTCTTGCTGGAGTGAGTCCAAGAGAAGAAACCAATCATCTTCCGCTGTGGGCGGGGCCTCTGAGGCAAGAAGAGACACACCTGAGAAGGTCTAGAGTGAGCCTGAGCTAAGCACATACTACACACACACACACACAATACACATAATGCAAACACCGCACACGTTATATACAAACTGTAAGTGCAGGACATTTATGACATACACTTTACACCACACACTTTACAAACACTATACATGCAACATATGAACTGAGGGCAGCTCATAAATTGCACACACCATGCACGCAGTGAGTGCAGCTAACACAGTATACACATACACATGTAAACACATGGATCTCAACACACACTAACAACATACTACACGCACACGCACACGCACACGCACACGCACACGCACACGCACACGCACACGCACACGCACACGCACACGCACACGCACACGCACACACACACACACACACACACACACACACACACACTGAGTACAGCTGACGATGTGATTGACCATGTGTGTACACAATACACACTGAGCTAAGCACACACATTACACACACTATTCACACAGTGAGTGGAACACGCATTATGCACAGAAAATGAGCATGCACATTTTACATGCACTTCAGACACACACACACACACACACACACATACATATAGTGAGCATACACCTTGTGCACACACACTATACACAAGTTGCACACATGCACGGACACAAAGACACTCAAACTCATGCACAGGGCTTAAAGCAACACAAGATTTTGAGCCTGAAATCTGGGAGGGGGTGAGGAGGTATGTGCTGCACAGTATTTATTCCTTCACTGCAGTAATTGTATCCCCCAAACGAAGGTCGGAGGATACTATGGATTTAGCCTCGTCACGCGTCCGCCACGTCCACAGAGATTTTCTTGTGAACGCTCTACAGCCCACATAAGAGCACCGATTCTTTCAAATTTTGCAGGGACATGTATTATGGTTAGTTCACGACACCTACTGATTTTGGGTACTCTGGGACCATCTGGGCCCAACTGGGGGGCCTTCGGGGGATACATGTGCACGGTTGCCGAGTGCTCTAGTTAAATCCATAGTATTAAAGTGTAAAAGTAAAGGTTTTGATAAGCATTTGAGTAATTAAACATAAAACAGTATAATTTCTGCCATTAAAGGACTGAAATGAAAAAGAAAAAATAAATATTCAATATGGTGCAATAAACTCGGTGTAATACTGATAACAGAAGCAAATGGCACATTTTTTACTGAATGAAGTACATTTAAAAGCTTCTTTACACTATATACACAACAGATATTTAGATACACAGCAGGCCAGAAATTTGGAAGCAAGGCCAATACAGGTCAAAATTTGGAGGCAACTTCAATTTTCTGTTCAAAATGCCCATCTTGAAAACCAGTATTTTGGTCACCAAAATCACTTGAAACTTACTTAAGTAACAATAAATAAAAATGTATTGAAAATTTAACAATCAAAATCAGACCTTACTTTGGAATTGTCGTTCAACAGAATTATTTAAAAAAACAAACTAATGAAACAGGCCTGGACAAAAATGATGGTACCCATAACTTAATATTTTGTTGCACAACCTTTTGAGGCAATCACTGCAATTAAATGATTTCTGTAGCTGTCAATGAGACCTCTGTACCTCTCAACAGGTATTTTGGCCCACTCCTCGTGAGCATACTCCTCCAGTTGTCTCAGGTTTGAAGGGTGTCTTCTCCAGATGGTATGTTTTAGCTCTTTCCACAGATGTTCAATAGGATTTAGATCTGGGCTCATAGAAGGCCACTTCAGAATAGTCCAATGCTTTTTTTTTTTTTGCTGTGTGTTTGGGGTCGTTATCCTATTGGAAGACCCATGATCTGCGACTGAGACCAAGCTTTCTGACACTAGGCAGCAGATTTCTCTCCAGAATGCCTTGATAGTCTTGAGATTTCATTGTACCTTGCACAGATTCAAGACACCCGGTACCAGATGCAGCAAAGCAGCCTCAGAACATAACCGAACCTCCTCCATGTTTCACAGTAGGGACAGTGTTCTTTTCTTGATATGCTTGATTTTTCCATCTGTGAACATAGAGTTGATGTGCCTTACCAAAAACCTCCAGTTTTGTCTCGTCTGTCCAAAGAACGTTCTCCCAGAAGCTTTGTGGCTTGTCAACATGCATTTTTGCAAATTCCAGTCTTGCTTTTTTATGATTTGCTTTCAACAGTGGTGTCCTCCTTGGTCGTCTCCCATGGAGTCCACTTTTGCTCAAACAATGACGAATAGTGCGATCCGACACTGGTGTACCTTGGCCTTAGAGTTAATCTTGAATTTCTTTGGAGGTTGTTCTGGGCTATTTGGATACCTTTCGAACTATCCGTCTCTTCAATTTATCGTCAATTTTCCTCTTGCGGCCACGTCCAGGAAAGTTGGCTACAGTCCCGTGGATCTTAAACTTTTGAATAATATGTGCCACTGTTGTCACAGGGACAACAAGCTGCTGAGAGATGGTCTTATAGCCTTTACCTTTAACGTGCTTGTCTATAATTTTCTTTCTAAGCTCCCGAGACAACTCTCTCCTTTGCTTTCTGCTGTCCATGTTCAGTGTGGTACACACTGTGGAAACATTTTTTTTATTTGATTCATTTAATCATTATTAATTGCTTAATTGGTTCCATTTGATTTTTTATTGATTCATTATTATTAATTGATTATCCTTGCTTGCACATATTCTGTCTCAGATCATAGGCCCAGTGTGCATGTGCTAACATATTTTTTATTTAGCAGGGGCCTGCATAACTGTGAATTCCAGTGTGTCATGGCATGTAGCTTATCTAGGACCAAGCAGACCTCAGGACCATAAACAAGAGCAGTGCGCGTCTCTTCTAGTCTTTTGTTTTACCAGCAGATGGACACGGGGGAGCCTGGGTGAGATAGGCCAAGGAGATGATAAGAAAACCACCTGCCTATTGCGCATACCACGAGGTGGCTTGACGTGGGCTACGCGCCTGACGTGGACTACGTGCGTCTGCGAAAGCTTTCCAGCAGATGCCATGATGTGTAAAACAGCGCGGGGGGGAGAAGAACGTCAATATGTTTTCCTATAAAAGCCACAGAATCAGAAACTGTCCTTATCCTCCATTTTGTCACTAAACAGCACAGTGACTATTTGTCATCCTTTAAATAGGCAGACTGGCTAATTATGAGATTCAACACACCTGTGATGCCAATTACAGGACACACCTGAATTAATCATGTCCCTATGATCAATGTTTTTTCAATCTTTTAAAGAGGTACCATCATTTTTGTCCAGGCATGTTTTCAGTAATTTGTTTTTTTTTTAAATTATGTTGAACGACAATTAAAAAGTGATGACTGATTTTGATTGTTTAATTTTCAATAAATTTTTATTTATCGTTACTTTTGTAAGTTTCAGGTGTTTTCAATAACCATTGTGGATTTTTCTTTCATTAACAGAGGGGTACCAACAATTTTGTCCACGTGTGTATTTACTGCATGATTAGACCTTTATTTCATTGATATGTTAATGTCAACAAAAGAAAGGAGGGGCTTAGTTTTTGGATTGAGAAGATTTGCAAGAGTTCCAACTTCAGTGAAAAAGTAAAAAACAAATCAGTTTGCATTATTCACTATATGTCATAGTTTACAGCCCACCGAATGCCAACGGCAATCCGGCGGACACTGGGACCATGGGCCTTGTACTATGGTATATATGTAAATATGGTAAGTACTATGAGTAAAAATGTATTCTGATAAGTGACTCTTTACATAATAATCATGTTTATTCTGTAGCAAAGTATGCCAGTGAAACTGACTTTTTTGTGCAAATTTAATCTTTCTTCCAAACTTTTGGCCTGTAGTGTAATGGAAAATTAGACATCTAAAAAAGAAGGGGTAAAGTAAAATTTTTGTCCTGACAGGACTGGTAAACTAGCAAAATTTGGTGGGATGCTGAGAATTTTGTCCATGTTGAGGCGACAGGGTTCAGTACAATCCAGAAAAACATTCATTTTTTGCTACTCAGATAGAAGTCGCATAAATTCTGGACTAAACCGTCCCTATTTAAAAAGCAGGAAAGTGCATTTGAAACTGACATTCCTGAAAGACAATTTGGTCCCCAGCTAGCTTTATAATCAAATCAACCAGAGGCGGAGCAATTGTGAAGGGCATATCACGTACAGCTATCAACTCGCACACTTAATTTTTGATCGCAAACAGGATCGGTCATTGATGCGGCAGTGCCTGCGGTAACTATCACTCCTTGCAATGTGGTCTTATGTGTGAGTGCCCAACAGCAGCACTCTTCCTGGTGGCAAACAGTGCAGAAACAAATGCCTGGCTGACTCCATTAACTTGTGGTACGAACTACCAAACGGCTTCCTGCCTCCGAGAGTTTACCCCATCTATGGCCAGTAACAGTAGTCACTATTTATTGAATTGAAACCTTACATTTACTCTCATACAGTTGGTAATTTTGAAATATTACTTTGCTTTGCTGAACAAAATTGAATAAAATGCATCCAAAGTGAGCTTTTCATTTTTCTTTGAGAACAGTTTGTGAATCTCATTGGCCAAAAGCTGGAAATCTGGCACAGTGCTGGAGAACTTTAAGCTCTGCGTGCATTTACACACACGCACACGCGCACACGCAAACGCGCACACGCAAACGCGCACACACACACACACGCGCACACACGCACACCTTCGTCGAGACTGTGTGATGCTCTCTTGCTAGCAGAACGCTGAAAGAGCGGGGCGGGCCGGTCGATCAGGGAGCTGGCCTGGCGGCTCTGTGCCTGTGTGCGGCCGCTGTAGCGGAATTTTGAGCCCAGAGCCAGAAACTTCCGCGGTGTGCTCGCCTCCACACTGCTCAGCCTGCAAAAAATGGTGCAAGGGATGAGAGCACAGCACAGGAGAGCAGAGGGGTGAGAGCACAGCACCGATTAGCAGTAAGGTGAGAGAACAAGTCAGGAGAGCAAAGGGGCGAGAACCCAGCACTGAAGAGCAGAGAGGTGAGAGCACAGCTTAGGAGAGAAGAGGGAAGAGAGCACAGCATAGGAATATAGAAGGGCGATTGTTAAGCACAGGAGTAGAGAAACGAGAGCACAGCACAGGAGAGCAGAGAGGTGAGAGCAAAGCACAGGAGTACAGAAGGGCGAGAGCATTTTATACTATTTAAGAGTGAATGCACGCAAAAATCCAGCAATAGGTGGCCACAGTTGAAAAATTAAAAATGAGGATAAGTTGATTCTTGAGAAGCGATTGGTGAGTTTTAAAGGGTTCTGGGGTTTATTTTTAGATCATTCGAAATTGTTTTAAACGGTGTTTGAACTATATTTTGATTGAATAATCGTGTTTTGATGGTCTATACATGTTTTTGAGTATGAGAAATCCAATTCTGCATTTAGAAAATCAAAATTATTGAATATGATGATGATACAATGGGAATTAAACGAAGAAACACTCTCTCGGTGATGTTTCCGATGTGATGTCTAGCTACGTGACCATTCTAGGTACGTGACCATCCTAAGCAGAGACGTGGTTGGACAGTAAACTGAGCATATTGCATTTCAACAGTGCTAGAAGATGTGGTATGGCTTTTCTGGGGTTGACCAGTGCATTAGAGATATGATTACCCTTTGCCGATATACAGGGTGATGTTAACTTCGATTCTGTGTTTCACAAACAATGTGAAAGAAATGATTGACTTGGGTGTTGTTTGAGTCGGAAAATGACTTGCTGTTGATGTACAGCTCCCATTGGTGGTTCTTTTACTCCTCACATTTGTGGGCACAGAGGTGTGAACACTCCCGGCTGAAGCGATGGCATTTGCATCATCCTCGGCAGTCAGTCTTGCAGCCACATTTTGTCAACTGCTCACAAGTCTGAGCAATTGATGGAAGGGTTGTCCAGAGAACTTGCCAGACCTCACCATCTTTTTGCCAGCCCCAGTTGGCAGGGCTTTCAGTTTGCATTTTGCACACTGCTGCCTGGCCCCATATGCAGGCAGTTTGGAAGGTAGACCGTTTCACATGCTGAACGAGGGATGTGCTTGTTGGTGGAATGGCATCATAAGGCCTTTGCTTCCGAGCAAACAAATCCAGTCTTGCCTCATCAACCTTGCCTGTAGTGCTGTGCTTGTCATTCATGGTGATGACAAACTTCTCAAGGATGTTAAAGTCTGCATCTTCGATGACAGTAGGGTATTGACTGAGCTTTTTGAAGACAGGGCTCACTTCAGGGCAAACCTCCCATGCTTGCCATGCAGTTTTCTTGCATTTACTCAAAGAGCTGACACAACATCACAGTCAGTGAAGGCGTGAAAGAACAGCATGGCACCGGATTTCTCCGGGCCAAGATTCACCACCATTTCATGAATTGGCAACCACCTAATGGACTGACCCTGGCCAAATTCTACCCAACACCTAACCTGATTGTTCATCCAGTGCCATTTAAGTCCCATGTGGTCTGTTACACCATCCAGGTAACTGAAGCCCCCTTGACTCGGCTCTCCCGCGCTGGCATATCCTGTCAATTCAGGTGCGGCTATCTAACTACAATACAACAACTAACTAAACTTCTAGTTGAGATATATACAGGGACGTATTAGACAGCATGTGGGACAATAAAGTATACTACAAACTACAGTGAGTACACCACTACAACAGTAAGAAAACTACAACTACAGCTAGGGCACTACAAGCCGACACTGAACCCCATGCTGAGTCTCACAGCAGTGATGTCACAAGTGTGCCCTGGTTGTGCTTTGAAATCACTCTTATAAAATAATGCAAACCAATTAAGTTTGACCACAGCATTTCAATGAATGATTATGGATGTTGCCCTTCAACTTAATGCAATATCTGTCATCAGACCGCTTCCGAAAACACTAATTTTGAGTTACGTAATAGCTGCCATCTTGAAAACTGGCAGCCATATTGGAATTCAATTGACACCATTGAGTTCTTCCAGTCAGAATACATTGATTTTAATTTTTCGATCATTAACACATTTTTGTTCATTCAAGTTCTACAAAACGAAAACCTTTTTTTTGCATTTGACGAGGCAGGCATCTTGAAAACTGGTGGCCATCTTGGATTTTCTGCTGGATAACGTACTTTTCTTAAAAAGTACATCCTGGGCATCATTTGTGCCAAACCTGGTGCTTGTATCACCAAGTGAAAGATTCCTGTGGAATATTGACTTGCCCCAATATTTGGATCAAATGCCCTGGACTTAGAAACTCGTTTTCTAAAGCCAAAAAAGGCATTTTGCTCAAATCATAGAGTAAATGAAATATATCAAATAATTTTTCTAGCATCTTAAGCGAGCGTCTTAAAAACTGCCCACGAACCTGGCCCAATTCTGTCAAATTACCTTGGTGAGTACCGTTTACTTGACCCTTTTGTTTTAAAGCGAAATGCAAAATGCCCAATAAAGCACAATAACAAAACTATGAAATAAAAAGATTATAGTTTGGTTTGACTTATTTTCCGAGAGTGGTCACTCACCGGCAATTCTGGACGGATTCATGCTCTGCTCAGACATTCTTTGGCATTCAAAATACCAGGACGCAGGATTCGTTATGCATTATTCACATGTCCAGCAGCGGTATTTCATAATGTAGGAAATCTCAAAAACCAACACCAGACACAAACGATCGACTGCAATTTTCAAAGCTAGAACCTCTGGAATCTAGCTTTTAATTGAATTCCTAAAAGTGCTCTGCGATGAATCCCGAAACGATCGAGTCTCCACTTTAACTGAACAGCCGAGCTCGATTGTATGGCGGGCTGTCAAATAAGCCTGTCAATTTTCAACCCTTGTGTGACATGTATCGCTCAATCGTTTCATTAGCTAGAAATGGTGTATGCTCCAAAATAGTTGGGACAAAGTGTAAATTGTGAATAAAATCAAAACGCTGTGACTTTCAAATAACACCAGCCAGTATTTAATTCATAATAAAACAGAGATAACATAGCAAATGTTGAAACTGAGAAATTTAACAATTTTATCTACAAAATGAACTCATTTCAAATTTGAGCTCAAAAAAGCTGGGACAGGGGCCGGTTTACCATGGTGTGGCATTCCCTCTTCTTTTCAACAAGGAGGCGTCGCGGCATTGAGGAGACAAGTTTCTTAAGTTTAGCCATTGGAATTTGATCCCACTCTCGTTTAATACAGGCTTCCAGCTGCTGGAGTGTTTTGGGTCTCCTATGACGGACTTTTCATTTAATTATGCGCCTAATGTTCTCAATCGGTGAGAGATCCGGACTGCAGGCAGGCCAGTTCAGCACACGGACTCCTCTACTATGAAGTCATGCTGTTGTAATGGCTGCAGTATGTGGTTTTGCATTGTCCTGCTGAAATACACAAGGCCTTCCCTGGAATAGATATCGTCTGGAGGGGAGCATAAGGCTCTAAAGCCTTTATATACTTTTCAGCATTCATGATGCTTTTAAAAGCATGCAATTGTCCCACACCATATGCTCTAATGCATCCGCATACCCTCAGAGATGCTGGCTTTTGAAGTGAACGCTGATAACAAGAGGGGCGGTCTTTCTCCTCTTTAGCTCGGAGGACACGACGCTCATGATTTCCAAAAAGAATGTCAAATTTGGACTCGTCTGACCACAGGACACTTTGCTACAGTCCATTTTAAATGAGCCTTCGCCCACAGAACACTGCGGTGCTTCTGGATCATGCTCAACGATGGCTTCCTTTTTGCATGATTAAGTTTTAGGAGGCATCTGCGGATGACATGCCGGACTGTGTTTACAGACAGTGGTGGCATCCAGTAATGGTCTTCAGCCTTGTCCCTTACACACAGATTTTTCAAGTTTCTCTGAATCTTTTGATGATGTTATGCACTGTCGATGATGAGACCTTCAAAGCCTTCGCAAAAAGGAACATACTTTTTAAGTATTACAGAATTTTTTCACGCAAGCCTTCACAGGTTGGAGAGCCTCTGGCCATCTTTACTTCTGAGAGACTCAGTCTCTCTAAGACATCCCTTTTACAGCCAATCATGTAACACACCTGATTCCAGTTAACTTAAGTACTTGCTGAATGTTCTTTCAGCTGATTCTCTTATATATAATTGCTTTTTCAGCCTTTTTTTTCCCCCCTATGTCCCTACTTTTTTGAGACCTGTTGCAGCCAGAAAATTTGAAATAAGCTCATTCTGTGGATGACAATGTAAAATGTCTCAGTTTCAACATTTGAAATGTGATCTATGTTCAATTGTAAATAACATATTGGCTCATGTGATCTGAAAGTCATTGCATTTTGATTTTATCCTCAATTTATGCTTTACAACTATTTTGGAATTGGGGTTGTATTGTCATTGTATTTCATAGTATTGTTATTGTGTTTTATTGGGGATTTCGCGCTTCCCTTCGAAACAAAAAGGTCAAGTAAACGGTCACTCACCAAGCAAATTGAATTGGGCTGGGTTCGTGAGCAATTTCTATGGCGCTCGCTAAAGAAGCCAAAAAAATGATTTGACATATTAAATATCATTAAGGCAGTTAATTAATTAATCACGATAAATTTAAGTGCAAAAAAATTAACTGCCACTATGAGGCAGAAAAACGTGCTTGCTTATTACCTTTTCTATGACACATACCTAATACCGTCATTTGAAATGCTTCCGGGAAAAAAAACTGATTTGAAGTCCACTAATTAGCAACAAGGTTGGACAGCCTCCATCGCCATGGCATAATTATCTCACCTTAAATCAATTTCCGTGTAATTTGTCTAGCTTGCAATCAAGCCATTCATTCAGCCAACTGACTAATGAAAACCAAAATGTGTCCAATAGGTCTAATGATTAAGGTGACATAATGAGAAGCAGACAGACCTAACCAGGCGGCCGTGTTAGATTTAAAGAATTTCAATTATCTGAATAAATAGCAGACCTATGAATTACACCTTTCATCGATGAATTTTGCATGCATTATTAAAGATAAGCCATTTCTTAAAAAAAAGAAAGAAATTATTCAAAGATGGCCCTGGTTTCAAGAGCTTAAAAATATAGGCTATGTGAAGTGGGAAACATTTTGTGAAGCATATCGACCGTGAATACGAGAGAGAGTATTCACGGTATACGTGAGAGAGTATTCACGGAGTATGTTTGCATTGCACACAATAGTCAAATGCACCGACGATTTGGCAATGCACGTTCAGGTGAATCTTTGCCGCAAATTTGTGGAATTTATTAGATAATTGACCAAGAGTAATTTAATGTAACTCATAGCACTTGATTTTATCTATTTTTAAGCGTCTAAATAACAAACAGTGAAGGTGGAAAACATTTTGTTTAAGCGTATATAACGTGACATGTAAATTGTTCACGCATTTGAAATTCTTTCAATCTAGCACGGCAGCCTGGTTATGCCTGTCTGCTTCTCATCATCTCTTCTTAATCATTGTAGGCCGCATTTTGGTTTTGATTACTCAGTTGGCTGAATAAATGGTTGAAGATTATATTTCAGCATTACTCATTATATTCATTATTCATGATTATACACATTTTTTATCATTCATTGCTCATACTAAAAATCAATAATCATAATCAATAACCATATTACGTGGGCAGCAAAACGACACACGCAGACACACATACATACATACATACATACAAGTGGTTCACATATTGCAGTGCAAACACACAGACAAATATACATAAAAGCAGCTCACACAAAGACAGTCAAATATACATAAAAGCAGCTCACACAAAGACAGACAAACATATACAAGCAATTCAGTTCACGCATGCATGAGCAGCTCACACACATAAGCAGCGCGCTTCTGTAGCTTTGATTAGTAAGCAGGCTTCTGTTTAGTTGATTAAAAAAACATAATCAGAGGATGTATTTGATTTCTGTAGCTTTGATCAATATTTGTTACTGAAAAACATAATCAATTGAATCATTTGTAATAATTTGATATGCATCAAATTCATCCACTGGTATCTTTTTCTTTCTATCATATTCATCTGGCTGTATTCTTTCTCTATATATCTCTTGTTGGGTGTGGCTGCAAGTTTCCACTGTGATGCGCATGCGTCAAATTCCTGAAGGATTACCTAACTGGGATCTCAGGTTACCTGTCCAATGGTAGTGCGAGAATGAGAGCTATAAGACCAGCGTGCAAACGCTGGAGAGGCAGTTCTTCTTGCGCAGGAGGATCTCGGCTTTACATTTATCAACATGACACAATAAAACCTAATTTTCTTTTCAGAATCTGTCTCTCTCCAATAGCTCGAGGATGGGGGAACCTCAATATGTTGAAGAAAACCACAACAATGGCTTGATTGCAAGTTAGACAAAGAACATGGAAATTGATTTAAGGTGAGATAATTATGCCAAGGCGATGGAGGCTGTCCAACCTCGCTGATAATTAGCGGACTTCAAATCACAGTTTCTTTTCCCGGAAGCATTTCGAGTGACTGCATTAGGTATGTGTCACAGAAAAGGTAATAAGCAAGCACGTTTGTCTGCCCCATAGTGGCAGTTACTTTTCTTGCACCTAAATTAATCGCGATTAATTAACGCGACAGCCCTAAATATCATGTTTCAAGGTTGTAAATCCTGATTTTGAAGCAATGAAAATCAACGCCCCCAGTGCTAAAGCTATTCTAGATTTCACAGTAAACTACCTTGTTGTTATTAGACTCCACAAGAATGCACAATTAAGCTGTCACCAAAATCCTCTAAAACCAGAAATCTTTCATAGATTAATTTTTGTAGTTTGATGTCTGTTTTATGCAAATTAGATGTTTTCAAGTGAGGGGAAGGCGTTGATGGGCGTCAGAAAGCGCGTTTTTTGTGTTGGTGTATTTGACCCAAATTTCTTGTCAAGGACCAGCAAAATTCTAAAATCCCCTTTTTGCTCACAAAATTCAGCTGGAATTTAAAAATAAACCCCAGAACCCTTTAAAACTCACTAATCACTTCTCGTAAACTCAAAATTAGAGTAGGGTGATTTTTTAACAGTGGCCACAAGTTTGCCATTATGCTTGATTCTTGCGTGCATTCTCTGTTAAAAGCTGAATGTTTGCGTCGCATTTTTAATGCCTCTTAAAATATGTAGGCATACACACACAAAGTATGCAGGAAAGGAAACTGGTGAAAATGTAGGTACAAATAAGTGCACCCCTGAGGTGTGCATTTGTGCATCTCACCTGAAGAAAGTGTGGTGCTCCACACACACCTTCCACAGCTTCTTAGAAGCTCTGTAGTTTGGGAGCTTGAAACCAATAGTGCTCTCGTACTGCTCCTGCTGCAGAGACATAACACATTGGTACATATGTGGCGTACGCACGCATACACACTAGTAATAGGATTAGACCGTTTTTCATTAAGGTAATGACAAGACAGCTCTGATTGGCCTGCTCCACTTTATGACAATAACAGGGCAGCGTTTAATAGCCAGTTCCTGGAAGAGCAAATGGCTGCATCAAAATTATCCTATATAGGAGTCCCCCCCCCCCTTTCCTCTCATTTTTCCATGACCTCATAAGAATAGGTCAAGGGAGAGCTGCGGCGAGATTTTAAATGCACCTTTGGACCACTGGATATAATAATTGACAACCTAACAACTCCCCAAAAGCGAAGCCAAAACATCTTGGTTGCCATCTTGTGGCAGGCCATAGTACAGGTTAAGCCCGCTCCCTCCATGTCAGAGGATGGGACATGGGCCTCGCTAAAATATTTAAGTATGTGACAAATAAGTTTTTTCTGAGGATGATTCCTGTCATTTTGAGTAGTTCTTACCATACTGATATCAGAAAAAATGAACAACTGTACAGATAAATTTTGTTTACTATACTGATACTATAAAAAGAGGGTGTAGTCGCGATTGCCAGCTTTGACAGCTTCTCTCAGAAAAGTCGTCGTCTGTTGATTTACTTCAAGGATTTGTGCGGAGCTGGAGTGCGATTATCGGGAACCAATATAACGTGAACATTACACTCGCCTAAGTTGCTAGGTCCCAGTACAACTGAATACAACCAATATTGATTTGCAAGTGTGACGAAAATTGACTCTAAATCTGTCTTTGGTCTGAACATAGCACCATATATTGTTTGCGGCAATGCTACTGTAGAAAGGTATAGCAAGCTAGCTAGTTTAGCAATATGCTATAATAGGTCACTGTAGACCAGCAATGGAAATAGGCGGTACCAAAGCTCTTCACTTTGAACATAGCATAATGTAGCTAAGTTTGCAGCGATATCATGTTCAGAGCAAAAGCTTATCACAATTAATTTTCATTGCTAGCATAAGTGACCCAAAAAGTAGCTACCCAACTAATGTTCGTACATCGATATTCACTAATGTCACCCTCGTTAGCTGGGTAGCTGGTCAAAACGAACGTTAAAATCCATGATCGCGGGGAGTGTATTTACTCAATTTAGTGAACTTTCTTTTTAAAGGTTAATAAGCTCAGATTTTTTAAGTAGGATTCTATGAGGTAGCTAGCTAACTTGGCCATTTATACTGTGAATGTATTCGCTAGCTAGCAAGTGCCGGACATCGGCTTGGCAACAAACCGCCAAGGTAGAGGAAAGCAGCAAATGTATTTTAGTGTCATAAACTACTTGAAAAAGATCTAAACCATCAGACCCATGAATAAGTTTTCACCAGTCAGTCTGTATGGCAAGGAGCATTTACTGCTAACAGAGGAAGCCAGAGGGGCTATGTAAAAGGTTCAGGAGATGTGATTACGAGTAGGGCGGATGTATGGGCAGGACCTCGATACCGTAGCTCAATCCCCAATCTGTACTGTGCAGACTTTGGCTCCAAATGTGCAAGCTCAATTTTTGTACAGAACAAGGAAGTGATCGTGCATCGTCCATTTTTATCTCTAGCCAATGCTTTGGATATGATTAAAAGAAATCAGATTTCTTTCCCTTTAATACTTTGTGAGCTTGATGGTAAAAATAACCCTCACAATTTAAAAGAAAACTTAATGACTGAAGGACATTCCCAGTCTCTACAGCTGCATAGGATTATGGGCCATATACTATTTTTTCTTCCTTTCAAGTTGATCACGTGTTTCCTTGTTGGAAGGATGCAACAAAGGAGTTATTTTCCTTCATGAAATAGACAATTTGGCACTCCATGTCATGGCTGCCAGTCAAAGTATTTTTGGTTCATAACCATTTGCAAAGAAGGTTCCTTGCAATGTAGATAATTAGGACGCAGTCTTAAACAAGGCAGCTCTGACTGTTTAGTTCTGCTGTGAAGTAATGTCAGGGCAGCTTTAATGGATCAGTTTCCTCGTGAGGTCATGCCTGGGCAGCTCTGATTGGTCAGTTCCCTGGTGAAGACAGCAGTGTACCTCAGATGGACGGATCTTGATGAAGAAGCTGCTCCGCTTGTATGAGATCTTTAGCACTTTAGGCCACGAGAAGCGATTGATCCTCAGTTTGTCTTTGTAGACCATCAAACCACTGGAGCAGACACCGAGCATTATGTCCACGCCTTCCAGATCCTGAATTTATAATCAACAGACAAAATGGAGCTTAAAACCCACAGTCAGAACACAGCTTAAAACCAATACATTTTACAACCAATAGTCAAGAGATTTTACAAGGGAAAAAACAGATTTTGACAGACAAAACAGAGCTTATTACCAAGAAATAAATCAAAACTTGTGACCAACAGACAAAAGAGTACACTAAAAAGATACAAAGTCATGACCATCAGACAAACAAAGAGCTTGCTGCCAATAAAAAAAAAAAAAAAAAAAGGGCAAACAAAACAGGGTAAGTTATCCAAACCAGCATGTACAATAAAGGCTCCTTTAGTGAAATTCTCCTCATGCAGAGAGCGTAATGCAGCCAGCAGCAGGCCATTTCAGTGGAGCTGTCCGATCAGAATACTGCTCAGTACAGCTTCAGTGCAATCTACATGCCTCAGCGCTCAGAAATACTGCCCTGAAAATCTTAATATTGACCCCTGGGTGTGATTCTCACTGTGATGCTGAGGATAACTAAAGTTAATCATACCTGCAGTACTATTATTTTGCCACTAGATGACAGACTTTGCTCCCTCAGAGTAAAGCTTCCCCAACTTAGGCCAGCAGTTTGTAATGGGTACTGCTGAGCTCTAAACTCAAATCCCAGCATTATAAAAAGGTGATCTTTCATCTTTATCATACAGTAAATGTTTCTTGCCAAGAGGGATCATTTACTCAAGTAAGCAACATTACGCTAGAGACAGACATGTAATGCCATGAAGAATGAAAGTCTTTTGATGGTTTTGTCTTGATAGTGCTTTACAGAAAGCAATTACTAACTCAAATAGAGACTAAGAATGAGGCTTTTGATGGATGAAAGTCTCCACTAAAAATGATCAGATTCAAATTGTTGGGGTGCACATGCACACCCCCATCCACACCAACCCACACACACACACACACACACACACACACACACACACACAAGCAGATAGAGAAACAACCACACGCACAAACACATATCAAGGAACAGAAAAACACAGGCGTACACAAGCACACGTACATACAGTGCGCTGAAAAGTATTTGCCGCCTTCCCAATCTCTTCTATTTTTGAATCTTTGCACCTAAGATTTTCAGCTCACCAAGCAAATTTTAATAAGACAAAGTAAACACAAGTAACAAAATGAAGGTTTCTCATGATGATTTTATTTATTTAAGGCTAAAATTGTCCAACCCTCCCGGGCGTTAAGCCACAGCCCCTGGATTGTTTGTAATGAATATAAATTGACGGAGGCATTTTGAAGTTATCCTGCAGAATACAAAATTCAAGATGGCGGCTGTGGTGGCCACACTGGACATCCGAGTGCCACCAAAATTGATAGGCTTTTGTAGGTAAACAAGACCAAGCAACATAGCAAAAATAGCGTTTATTGACAAAGGCATTTTCAAGTAATCGTGCGGAATGCAAAAGCTTACAGGACAGATGGACATCGCACGTGACAACAATACCCCTCTGCCCTTTAGTCTGGGCTAAGGGGTAAAAAGTAATTGCCCCCTTTGCTACCAAACCAACCATTTCAACAAATTTAATTGATAATTGGGAAAAATTTCACAAAACACACCCAGGTAGAAAGACTGCTCGCCCTATTGAATCTGAACATCACTTAAACAGAACCTGTCTGCTAATGTAAAACACGTGTCATAATCTGGGGCTGTATTGCTGCTTCAGACACTGGGCATCTCACCATAATTGATGAGACCATCAGTTTTACTGTCTACCAAAAAATCCAAGAAGAAAATCTCTGGCCATCAGTTTGTGACCAAAAGCTCAAGCGTAACAGAGTTATGCAGGACATTGATCCAAAGTACACAAGCAAATGTCCACCTCTGAATGGCTGAAAAGACAAAAATTAAGGTTTTGGAGTTAGCTCATCAAAGTCCTGATTTGACTAAGAGTTACAGTGCCAAGACTTTAGATAGCTTAAAAGCCGTCCTATGTGGCTGAATCAAAACAACTAAGCAAACAAGAGCACCGCCAATGGTGTGTAATACGACCGTCATGAACATGGATCAGGAAGTGGACAGACAACATCTGGGCCCCATGTGACCTTTGACCTTTGCCAGTGACCTTGACCTGGTGAACGAAATCATGGTGTGCGACACAGCGCCTAGTGATGGTGCACGTGTATGTGAAGTATCACGAATGTAGCTCAAGCGGCTCAGGAGTTATGCCCCGGACAAGAAATTGCTAACAGACTACAGACGGACGGACGGACGGACGGGGGTGATGACATTATACGTCCCGTCTTGAGACGGGCGTATAATAATAAAAAAAGAGCGAGTCAAAATTCCTCCGCAGTGACGAAATAGTCACTGCCAGTCATCACAAATGTTTGAATGAAGTTGTTGCCACAAATGGTGGCACAAGCAGTTATTAGGTTTTGGGAGGTTGATTATTTTTTCTCATGGATTATATGGGTTTTGACCTTGACCTTAAACTCTTGACCTTCAATAAAACAAAGGATCACTTAAAACAGCAATTGTTTACTCAATAGTCTCTGTCTTATATTAAAATTAGTTGGGTGATCTTAAGCATTTAAAGTAGACATGTATTAAGAAAAGCAGAAAATGGGCAAATTGTTCCTCTACGGAAAGCTGATGTCATGGAGCTGATGAAGAAAACACTTTCTGCACACTCACTCAAATAGGAAGAGAACAGAAGAGGCATTTTGAATACCTTTACAACTTGTGCTCATCCTCCAAAAGACTGAAAGAAAATAGCCCCTTTCTCATGATGTCATTCGTGGGAGACAAGGAGACACAGTACGGAAGTGGAGCGCATCGATCATCTTCTGCCAGTTGTAATTTGTTCATTTCTTGGCCCATTTCTTGTGGATTTGATTTCTGCTTGTCAAAAGTATGTCATTGTTGATGACGCAGAGCACATGTCCCTGTACTATCTTGTATTAGATTTTTTTCATGAGCAGAAGCGTAAAACTTTCTGTGACAAAGTTCTGGGTCGTAAAAGTCTGCCTCACTTAACCTCATGGAAGCTAAAAAAATCCTTGAAGCCCATCATAAAAAAGTGAGTGACGTCACAGCTCTTGGCCCGATTAACAGTGTTGTTCAAGGATGATACTGAAGTTGCTAAAATCCATTTTACATCCACGATTACTCTATTCCATTATCATCTCTGGGTGGAAAATGTTGATTGCTAGCAAGAGTATTGCAGGCCCTTTCAGATGACACCAAATTCGACAATTTTTAAAAAAAATGACGTTTCAAATCAATACGTCTACTTTAAATATGATAAATCAGCAAAAAAACAGAAGAAATCGGGAAGGGGGAAGATACTTCTTCACAGCACAGTACAGGCAATGACACTCACGGTTGCCCGCTTGCCCGGGGCAAGTAAAAATAATATTTGGGCAAGTTGAGGTTGTTTTCTTGTTGCCCGAATGGGCAAGTGGATTTATGAGGGATTATTGTCAATACAAAGATTATTTATTTAAGTGTTTTAGAGACTGGGAAGCAACCTTATTTTCCTGCTAATTCACACAAAAGAGATATTTACAATCGAGCAGTGCGTCGCGGCCGGGAGCTCGCTCGCTCGCTCCCTCGTCCTTCCACCTCAATGCAGCCTGCGTGTGTGCGCCTACAGTCTGGAGTGTGTTCACGCAGTTTCGCGGTTGACATTCTGGTTGGTGGTGAAATCTGAGCAACGCCGATCAGTCTCGTAAAATGATGTAAAATAACAGCACTCATGGTGCTGCGGTATCGCTATTCCCCCTTTTGTCAGGCACCTGGCCTGGTTGAAGATTGTCCAAACCAATGCCTCATGTAAATATCTGCATGCATAGTATTTCTTCTTGTATATTATTTCTCTATGAGTAAGCTACTCATATTCAGTTCGGCATATCCGATCCATCATCATAGCCGTAACTAGAAATCTCGGACCTCGGTCAAAAATAACTGAGAGAAAACAAAAATTTTGCGTCTTTAGCATTCAGGTTTTGTTCTTGGTGTCTTAAGTACACTCAACAAAAATATAAACGCAACACTTTTGTTTTTGCTCCCATTTGTCATGACATGGACTCAAAAATCTAAAATTCATTCCAGATACATAATATTACCATTTCTCTCATACATTGTTCACAAATCTGTCTAAATGTGTGATAGTGAGCACTTTTGCTTTGCTGAGACAATCCATCCCACCTCACAGGAGTGCCACATCAAGATAAGATGCTCATCAGACACCATGATTAGTGCACAGGTGTATCTTAGACTGTCCACAATAAAAGGCCACCCTGAAATGTGCAGTTTTTGCTTTATTGGGGGTCTGGGGACTCAGAACCAGTCAGTATCTGGTGTGACCACCATTTGCCTCATGCAGTGCAGCACATCTTCGCATAGAGTTTATCAGATTGTCAATTGTGGCCTGTGGAATGTTGGTCCACTCCTCTTCAATGGCTGTGCGAAGTTGCTGGATATTAGTGGGAACTGGTACGCGCTGTCGTATACGCCGGTCAAGCACATCCCAAACATGCTCAATGGGTGACATGTCCGGTGAGTATGCTGGCCATGCAAGAACTGGTATATTTTTCAGCTTCCAAGAATTGTGTACAGATCCTTGCAACATGGGGCCGTGCATTATCTTGCTGAAACATGAGGTGATGTTCATGGATGTATGGCACAACAATGGGCCTCAGGATCTCATCACGGTATCTCTGTGCATTCAAAATGCCATCAATAAAATGCACCTGTGTTCTTCGTCCATAACAGATGCCTGCCCATACCATAACCCCACCACCACCATGGACCACTCGATCCACAACATTGACATCAGCAAAGCGCTCACCCACACGACGCCACACATGCTGTCTGCCATCTGCCCTGAACAATGTAAACCAAGATTCATCCGAGAAGAGGACACCTCTCCAACGTGCCAGACGCCATCGAATGTGAGCATTTGCCCACTCAAGTCTGTTACGGCGACAATCTGGAGTCAGGTTAAGACCCCGATGAGGACGACGAGCATGCAGTTGAGATTCCCTGAGACGGTTTCTGACAGTTTGTGCAGAAATTCTCTGGTTATGCAAACCAATTGTTTCAGCAGCTGTCTGAGTAGCTGGTCTCAGACGATCTTGGAGGTGAACCTGCTGGATGTGGAGGTCCTGGGCTGGTGTGGTTACACGTGGTCTGCGGTTGTGAGGCCGGTTGGATGTACTGCCATATTCTCTGAAACGCCTTTGGAGACGGCTTATGGTGGAGAAATGAACATTCAATGCCCGAGCAACAGATCTGGTTGACATTCCTGCTGTCAGCATGCCAATTGCGCGCTCCCTCAATGCTTGCGCCATCTGTGGCATTTTGCTGTGAGACAAAACTGCACATTTCAGAGTGGCCTTTTATTGTGGGCAGTATAAGGTACACCTGTGCACTAATCATGGTGTCTGATGAGCATCTTGATGTGGCACACCGGTGAGGTGGGATGGATTGTCTCAAAGCAAAAGTGCTCACTATCACACATTTAGACAGATTTGTGAGCAATGTTTGAGAGAAATGGTAATATTGTGTATCTGGAATGAATTTTAGATCTTTGAGTCCATCTCATGACAAATGGGAGCAAAAACAAAAGTGTTGCGTTTATATTTTTGTTGAGTGTATAACCCGTATGAACATGTGATGTTACAGTTCACCCAAAATCAATTTCTGTTTGCACATTGTTATTCTTTTCCGCTAATCTATGCATGTATCGTTTTGGGGAGTTTTCTTTACTTCAGTAGAATTTTTATATAAATGCCGTTTGATCTCTGGCATTTTGGCAAGGTAACGTCCTCCAAATTTGCGTTATTCTCCTCAGTATTCAGCTCTGCATTGGAGAGGTAAGATGAAATAAGTGCTCTTCAGTGGTTTTGTAAAACGCAGTAAAATGCTAAACAGAGGCGAAGATATTTCTTCGTAGAGGTCAAAGATTTTGTTCATTATTGCTTCGATGATTACTTTGGAATTTATACATCTTTATTTTATCATGCACAGCACTTTCGTGAAGCATTCTCATTTATCCATTGTAAGTCCAGGCTAATGGAGCATTAGGTGATTTCTTGTGCGGTTCGTCATTCCTTCCATCTCTAATTTAAAGGCGCGCACATAGAAACGTGACATGGGAAGTTGCTGTACTGACATTAATGTGTTGCACGTAGATACGTGAGCTCCCCGTTTCAAAATAACCTCTGCTGTCATGATATGCTGTATACCCAGTTAGTATTAAGCTCTGCTGTGGATAGCTGTCAATGTAGAAATGTGACATGCAAAGTTGCTCTACTGATATTAATGCGTTGCATGCAGAATAAAAATCTTTTGGCTGGAAAGAGAGGAGTGGTCTTCGCCTTATTATTCATTACACACAACACAACGCTGAACTATAAGACCGGCTATATAAATATATCAAATCGTGTATCTCAAAGAATGACATTATTAACATAGTAAATTTGAGAAAGTAATGTGTTTTTCGGTATGTACAAAATTTTATTACCATAAAAAAAATTCTGAGGTCTCTACTTCTCATCTCAATATGAGCAAAATGGTTTTCTAGAGTCTTCTCTTAACATTATGGTTATTTTTAACTTACTACATTTTGGGACCGTGTGAGGATGGATGGGTATTGGCTTGGAAGCAGTAGTTAAAGCAAATCTGCCTTTTTAAGCTTGGTACTTGTACTGGTAACTGATACAGCTATGAGGTTATCAAAATAAAATACAAGTATGGACAATAGGCTTTAATCTTTGCAACATGCTAAAGGCAGTCTACAGGCCAAGGACTGGACAGGACACCAGGGCAGGTGAAGAATGGAGTGGGTGGCTTAGTGGTAGCAGATACCAGTGTTTCCCACTCATAGACCCTTGTGGCAGGCCACCACAGAATCAACTCGGAGCTCCACAAATTGATTACACCCCAACGGAATTTTCTATATCGCAGTGTCATCTCCGTGTGCGTAAAAAACAAAAAACGGTAGAATTAAAAAGTACTGGAAGATGCAGAATTTGCACAATATTAGTGACATGCCCCCTGCTCAAGAAAAGGGAAGGCATCCCCCCCCACCTAACAAAATGAAAAGCCTATTTTATTTGGGCAAGTGAACATCACATTCGGGCAAGTTCTACTTGACCTGTACTTACCCTGTGGGCAAGTGCTTTTGAAACCTCATTGTCAACCCCTGCAGTACATGCACACACGCAAACACGCATACCAGTACACGCTCACACACACAGCACGCACACACAGTTAGGAGAGGGTGTGATGTATACACTCTGACCTTGGCCTGGTGCAGGTCCACCCCGTACATGGAGAGTTTTTTGGCGTTCTCCAGGAACAGCATGTCTGCCTGAGCTGGGCTCATCGACCTGAACCAGTACAGACACATGGAAACATTAGGTAGGGTATGCACGATTAATATAAAGTGGGATACCTCAGCAGTATAACCAAAAACAACTAATGAGGTTGTTCATAATCAGTCTGAATATGCAAATTAGGTATGCATTATGGACAGAATCAGAAAAATGCGAAATTCTCACCAATTCCATAGTGCAGGGTTTCCCACACCTCTCCTGGAGTACTCCTTGTCCAGCATGCTTTGGATCTCTCCCTGCTCCTGCCAGGTGACTCAAATAATCAGGTCCTTATTACCCCCTTAAGCTGCTTGATAGTAAGCAAATCATTTGAACCACCTGAGCTGGGGTAGGGAGAGATCTAAAACATGCAGGACAAGGGGTACTCGGGGAGAGGTTTGAGAAACACTGCCATAGTGGTTTACTGCTATAATTAAGCAGTTCACGTTAATTGAGAAAAATTAAATGTTTACGTTTGTGCTAACAAAGCCTTCTTTCAGACAAATCCATCAAAATTTGTAAATAATATGATCATCTAAATTTAAGCCTAGAGCCTGTATCTGACCCAGTTATAGTATGTGCATGAGTAGGTAAGAAGTGTGTGTGTGTGGGTGTAGGTACAAAGCCTCTGCGGGTGCAGGTACAGAGCCTGTGAGCGCAAGTGCAGGTACAAAGTGTGTGTGGGTGTATGGACAGAGTGTGTGTGTGTGTAGGTACAGAACATGTGGGAGTACAGGGGCAGTATAGTTTTAACTGAGTGGACCAGATGCAATAGAGTTATATTACAGGTTTTGTACAAGTGTAGTGTAGGGGTACGGGCGCACAGGTATTTCATGTGCGTTTAGGTGTAGCATTTGCTGCAGTACAAGGGTATTGTAGGAGTACAGGTGTAGCACAAGTGTATTCGGCAGTGGAGTCAGTGTTGTACAGGCAACATTACAGGCCTAGCGTAAGAGTACCAAAGGCATGTTTGGGTGCTGTGTCGGTATTGTACAGGTATAGTACAGGAGTAGTGTAGGAGCACAGGTGTTGCACAGGTGTGTTTAGGTGCAGTGTCAGTGGGTTGAAGTTATAGTTCAGGTGCAGTGTCAGAGCACAGTTGTAGCGCAGGTGGGTCATTCCATGTCCAATCAACCAAAAAAATTTCCCTTGACCTCTCACATTTTTTCCAAGTTTGGGGCAATGATTGAGACCCATGAGGTTGGTCGAGACAAAAAAAGTTTTTGCTCTGAGCCTCTTAATTAGGGAGACACATGCTAACGAACTTTGAGCTAATTAGTGATACCTCGCAAATTTAAACAACTATATCAACTATATCTATGTTCTCAAGGTATAGCACCTTGAGAACAGATTCTGGTGTAATTTTGAAGCTTTTTTCAAGCCCCATTAGCCCCACTAGTACAAGTAGTCTCGAGGCCAGCTAAAAAAATTGCCAAAAAATTAGAAATGATGAAATTTAGAGATGTACCCCATAAAATTTTATCTTTAACTTGTCCTATAATTCATGTCAGAGATGATGTAAAGAAGCTTTCCTGTAAAGTTTTCGATAAGCACTCAAACAGTTACTGTGTGATGAGCAATTATATATAACATGTCTATTCAAAAATGTGCTCGGCATGAGGCAATACACACATTACATTGTTTACAATCAGACCAGACTGCTCATTTTTAACTGGACCCCAGGGATGGCCCATTTAATTTCAGGGGGTTGGTGGGGTGGGGGGCATAGGAAGATTTGAATGACTTTATAAATTAACATCCTGGCTTCAGCTTCTTTGAAAAAATAAAATAAAAATAATATTCTAACTCGCATATACCATAGTTGGTCAGAGCAGCCATGGAAACCCGAAAAACAACACCAATAAATATTCCCGTCCTGGACCAACTCGAAAAATAAATAAATAAATAAATAAATAAAATACCAGAATATGTGCAACAAAATACTCTGTCTTAGCCATATCTTCCTCCCCCCTAGGGCTGGGCAATACATTTATCACAATTTATCAAAAGGAATACACTTGAGCGAGGAGTGGTTTTGGTCACTGCCGACTTTGTAAGAATGACAGTTTTGTAGTTCAGGATGCAGCTCAGTTCTTCCACTAGAACAATCTCCAGGCAACAATCCATCCATTCACGCACTACTATCAGCATGACATGCAAGACCCAGGAAAAACACGTTTTTTTGTCATATCAGAATGTAACAGGCGCAATATTGCGACAGGTCATCTCTTCCAAAAACTGCTTGTTGAGTCCCTCACCGACAAACTTGGACGGCAACCTTAAGGGATTTACCCTTTCTCTGTTGGTTGTGCTGCCCAGTATAAGTAGAGGAAAAACTTTGTGAATCTGTGGCTCCATGAAGATGACTTAAAGGAGAATTCCGCTGTGAAATTGACTTGGGGTGTATTGAAACACGATAAAGAGTACTAACTTTTGTCAAATACCCCACCTCCGTACGCATGCAACATTTCAAAATAAATGGCTTTTTAGCCAAAGCTCCCAACAGGCTTACAATGGTAGTGAATCGGGCATAGTGTTGCCATACAAAGAAATCGCTATTTTTTCCATCATTAACAAGGCTCAAAGTAGCTCCACACTTCATCGGTAGATTTCCGAGGGCCCTGACATTTAAAATGAGGCACTGAGAACTTTGAAAATGTACCGGTAGTTTATTAAAAAAGGCTATATATGCAAACAGTACCTTGAGGTAGTTTCCAGTCGCCTCTATATTGAAAGTCATGATGAGTCGATTGACGAGCATTGACAAATAGGGGAACAGATTGCAATCTATTCGTTCGTGCTCGTCAATCGACTTATTGTTACTTTCAAGATGGAGGCTACAAATAACTTTAACCACTGTAAATATAGTACAAGTGTAATGCAAGACTAGGTGTAGCACAGGTGTGCATAAATGTAGTGTTGGTGTCATACATGCATAGTACAAGCACATTACAGGTGTACTGCAGGAGTGCATGCGTAGAGCAAGCGTGTTCGGGTGTCGATGCCATACAGTTATAGCATGGGTACAGTGTCTGAATAAAATTGTAACAGAGGTGTGCTCTGGTGTAGTGTTAAGGTGTAGTAATGGTGTACTGTTCACGTAAAGGTGTGTTCTAGTGTACCATTTGTTTCACACGGGTGTAGTACAGATGTAGTGCCGGAGCACAGGTGTAGCAGAGGTGTGTTCTGGTGCAGCATTAGCATCGTGCAGGTACAGATTAACCTGTATGTTCGGTGCAGCTCCATCATCTTCTCCTCCAGATCTCGGCTCTGCCCTGAGACGAGTTGGATCTGACTGGCATAATCATTGCCGTGGAGCTGAGGGTCGTATTCTCCAAGCTCAGACTGCAGAGCATAGGAGCCCAATAGGGCCAGTGTGGCAAAGGAGCAAGGCAGTCGTCCACTCACAATGTCCTCTCTTACCTGCAGACAGAGGTAATACCTGCGCGCGCACACACACACACACACACACACAAAAACATATTACACACAGATACACAAACACGTATTAAACACATGGTTAAACATGACTGATGTTAAAAGTTTGAGGGTTGGGTGAAAAAGAAAATTGTGCAGCTGTCAATGCCATGAATCATTTAACTACAATTTTTGTGGCTTGCTATACTTGGCCCTCTCTTGATATGGAAATATTATCAATTCATCATTAGCCTGTGTAAAATTTGAAAACATTCCTATGATATTGTATGACTGACGTTACACGTGACTGATGTTACAGATTTCAGCCGCAGCACTGTCAGCACAAATAGATGGACTGCAGATTTTTTGCTAGCAAGAGAAAGAATTGCGAAAGACACATTTGTATTATGAACAAAAGCTTAACAGTGAAAGAAATTTTTCATTAACATTACACGTGTGCTATGGTTTACGGAACCACGTGCTGAGAAAAGTAATAGGGTATTTTACCTTCTAAGTTGAAAGCTATGTAAATCATTCGATTAACTGTAACCCAAGTTAAATTTTCATACTGAGAATGGTAATGGTACTTCTCAGCGAGGGCCACATAGAAAATACGAGACGTCCCACACATCAAATCTGTCATTTTTAGTTGCTTTCAGGTCTGATAATGTTGCTGCCCCAGTTAAATCATTTGTACATTATTTTTTTGGCCCATGTCGACCTATTGACCACACACACACACCCGCACCCGCGCACGCGCACACACACACCCACACACACACCCACACCCACACCCACACCCACACCCACACACCCACACCCACACACAACACAAGAATAACACAAATATACAGACATGGGTATTTAATACACACGTGTATTACAGACATACATAATATACATGCACTGGTAACGCAAGTTTTGCATAAAAACAGACTGTATTATGCAAAACACATACAGAAAAGTACTGCCCACACAGACACACACAATCTAGCTGTAGTTTGCTCATTGTTCCCACTGCAAACAAGTGTGCCATTTCCTGCAGACTCAGTGAATGATTGATTGATCCACTTCCACAAACTGAGCTGACTGAGGCCACAGTACGTTTTTCAGCTACTCTGATCTGCCTCTCGGCTCATGGTCCAGTCTAACAGCCCAAACTTATCTAATCTCTGCTTTTATACAGCAAGGATGGGCCTCTCATCTCTGTTACTCTCTCTTTGTTCTGCCTCTTTGCTTTCTCTGCAGTAGTGTGTCCCTGTGGTTACTCCAGCTTTACATTACTCTGTGGTGACTCCAGCTTTACTTTATATTTGTGTGGTTGGTCCAGCAATGGTTTTTATCTGTCATTACTCCAGCTTTAATGTGCATCTCTCAGGTTACGCAGGGTACACTAAATGTGCAGTTTGTTCCAACTGTTCAATAAAGCAGGAACTTTCTTATCTGATGTCCTCTTGCCTGTACACGGACTTTTCTCCTGTGCTTACATGAAATTCTCATGTGTTTCCACGTGTTTACGCGTTTGTGTAATTCATGTCTTTGTGTATATAATACATGCTTGTGTCTGTGTGCAATTTCTGTGCGTTCTTGACACCTGTGCATTTGTGTGTGCGCGCGTGTGTGAGCGTGTTTGTGCACGTGTGCGCACATAAAGTTGTGTTCAAAAAAATCAGCACTGCATTAAAAATTTCAATAAACAGCAAATATTTTTTTAGTAGCGATCAGTTCCATATTTCAAGTGTAGTAGAAACATTACTTGCTGAATTCCAAATCAAAGCATTTGATTTGATCAAGCCTGCGTTATTCTTTTACAGGAAGCAAAGAACCAGAATATTAATCTGTTAAAAAAATCGCGGCGTCAACAATTTTCTCCTCAAATTCAAATTCTAAATTTAACTTAAAATTAATTTAATTTAATTTAAAGATTTGACTTCCCTTTAAATTACTGAACTAATATTTTGTTGTATACCTATTGTTTTTGACAACTGCTGCGCATCTGCATTGCATCGAGTCAACCAACTTCTGGCACCCAGAATGAACAAACTATATTCCACAGTTCCTTTGAATTTTTAGGTTTTGCTTCAGAAAATGCATTTATAATGTCACCCCACAAGTTTTCAATGGGGTTGAGGTCAGGGGATTGAGCTGGCCGCTCCATTACTCCATTACCTCAATCCTGTTTGTCTGGTACCAAGACTTTGTTCACTTATTCATGTGTTTGGGGTCGGTGTCTTGTTGAAAAACCCATTTCAGGGGCATTTCCTCTTTGGCATATGGAAACATAATCTCAAGTATTTTGATGTATTCAAACTGATCCATCCCTGGTAAACAATAAATAGGCCCAACTCCAGAGTATGCAAAAAAAATCCCCATACCATGATTTTAGCACCGCCACGCAACACTGTCTTCACAGTGTACTCTGGCTTGAATTTAGTACCCTGGGGTCATCTGACTGTCCACAACCACTAGACCCAAAAAGAACAATTTTACTCTCATCGGTGCGCAGAATGTTATGCAATTTCTTTTTGGGCCAGTAGATGTATTTCAACCAATTTAGCACATATCGTTTTTTCAACAATGGTGCTTCACAGGCACTTTTGCTGATAGGTCGGCTTCGATCAAACATCCTCTGACTGTCACAGCACTTACGGGTAATTTTATATCAATTTGGATTTTTCTGAAGGTGATGAAGGTGGAATCTTTGCCATTCTGACTATACTTTGATTCGTTCTAACAGTAGTTGCTCGTTTCTTTCCACGTGTTTAAGGTTTTTGTTGCCATTATAAGGCATTTGAGATCATTTTAGCTGAACAGCCCATAATTTACTACTCTTCTTTATATTTTTCCCCCCTCCAATCAATTTTTTCATCAAATAACCTTGTTCCTCCAAACAATGTTTGGAATGGCCCATTTTACTTTGCAATTCAAGAAGGAAAGATATTTTATAACAATGTGTCCTTAAAGAAGTACAATTAATGACACCCGTTGCTTCACAGAATTAATTAATTATTTAATTAAACTCCATACTGCTATCATTTTGAACCCACCCATTTTAATGAATGATTTAATTACTCAGAACAAGCAGCGAGCATGTCTTGACAGTTGGGTGTGTTGTTTCTCTTTTACACTACTACTACTACTACTACATCATCTGCAAGAAAATGATTTACCTTGCAGAAATATCACTACTACTAATAGCAGCGGTAAATCAGGTTATTGATGTTGCACAGCTATTTTTTAACACAACTGTATGCAGACCAAACCTGCTCAAAATGTAGCAGTGCTCTGAGGGCAGAGTTTTACCTGGTGATGTCTTCGCTGAGCTGGGCAGGGTCTGGTGGGTAAAACTTTACATTGAAGGTAAAACTGTAGGTGGACCCTGGCAGTGGGACACAAACACAGATGGGTGGGTAAAAGGTACAGCAGCATCTAGCATCATGGTTACAGACTTGAACTGGTTCAAGTCCCTGTTTTGCCAGAAGTAACACCTGCACAACTGTCAAACCCTTGATCAAGACTCTTCAACGCATACTGCTCGAAGGGGGTTCGGCTCATGCTTGGTTTAATCAACCGACAGTGGCTACAGATAAAAGTCTTTGCAAAATAACGGTCATGTCGGAGACTCACCCGGCACCTGCTTGCGAATCTCCTTGGTGGAGTCCAGCCACGTCTGCGGGAGAAACAAATCAGAGGTCACTGGTCAGGCTGGATTCTTCTAGTTTTCAACATGAGATATATAATCAAATTCACCAATCCTGTCTGATTGACCCCTAACTGGGCTGAGAAAGAGCCTTTTTGTAGGTCGCGCATATTATTGTCATAGCGTGTGCCGTCGTCGGCAGAAGCAATGGCAATTAAATTGAGAATCAGCGCCACCTAACGTCACCTTCGGCTTATCCCGTGAAACAAAAGAGTATTAGTGAAGTGGATGGAAACGTGCAAAAATGTGCTTTTCCTTTTGCTGCATTAAATAAAATTCGCTTACGATTTGTGATACAAGTTGGATGTAAACACTGCTACAGTCTGTTATAAAAGACGTTTGTGAAAAATAGCAAAGATATCTACAGCTGCTGACGTTTTTGCAGCAATTTGGGAGAGCACTGACCAGTATGTAAATGGAAATTCAGACCCCGAGGGATTTGATTCCCTTGATGAAGATGAAAACGAAAATAAGAGACACCCATCATAAGGTGGGCAACTGTAGTACAGCAATTTTTGCATAAATGTAACCATCTTGTCTGCATGCTGCTCTTCAGTGCTATGTGTGAAACTGATTTATGCATAGTCATGAACTTTAACAAAATTGACTAGCCATGAGTAAAACTTCACTTAAAAATGTACTGCCTCGCATAAAAGTGAACTTTACATAGAAATAGTACAGATCAATGTTAACCTCCATTCTTATCACTGAATATTTTATGATACTGTTCAGAAGGCTTTGTCTTCCATAAAATTTTACTCTCACCATACTTTGCGACTGTATTATCAAAAAGATTAATAGTAACATCAAAGATGCACCACTGTAATGCTCAACTCCAGAGGGTCAGGGCACAACATAAACCTTGATTGCAACCACTGGACCACAGTCATTCAGTCATGCTGCCCTGATGTGCTGCCTCAGAAGCAGGACTCGGGCGTGCCGTTTCAAAAGCGGACCTCGGGCACGCTGCCTCAAGAGCAGGACTCAACCTTGCTGCCTAAAGAGCGGGACCGAGATGTGCTGCTTAAAGAGTGGGACTCGGGTGTGCTACCTTTAGAGATGGCGTTTCCCAGGTGGCCAGGCCGTAGTAGTCTCTCTCCAGCAGGTTCAAGTGGTCACAAACCCTGTTGAAGAGCTCCTGACCCTTTGCATGCTTCTGAAAGGCATAACAAGCAGCAGTTCCATCAGCCCTACAACCAGCACTCAAATGCCGGTGCAACACAGAGGAACAACTGTATGAAGCAGGAGAGCATTAGCAGGATTAGCAGCACAGCTGAATAGATGTGTGGCAAGTGTGAATAAATAGTAGCGTTCGGTGCAGGTGTGAAGTTCTGTATAGTTGAGATGTAAAGGTATATGAAGCGTTAGTGTAAAAGTGTGAGTAACACATGTGCAAGATGTGCCACAGGAGTAAAGGTGTGCATAGTGCAGAACTGGTGTAAACGTACGAATGGCATAGGTGTGACGGTAGCACAGGAGAAAAGGAGCAAACACTACTAGCACCTAAAGACAGAGAAAGTGCACCTTTTTTCAAGAAATTCCAACAAAAACTTAGAATACACCAAGGCTTACTGAAGATTTGAGGCCAACTCGGTAAACCTCAGAAAAATTTTTACCGAGGTATCCAGATGTATGTCCGGTTCACTTAAGTTTGGACAACACCTCGAGTTTCACTTTCTCTCAAGATGCCCTCTTTTAAAAATTTAATTGTGTCTCTGATTTGTTAGTAAATTGGTGCTTTTGCAGATATTCTATATTCTGAAAAATGAACCTGCTTTTGTTGTTCTTCATATAATGGTGGTGGTCTGCAGCACAAACACAGAAGGCTGAACTACAGTACTGACCATTCTGAAGTTCCCACGAAATTTGGCGAATATTCATGTTTTTACATACATTTGAAATTTTTTCGTTCATCTTCTGTAAACCTCGGCATATTGTAAGTTTTTATAGGAATTTCACGGAAAAAGGTGCACTTTCTTAGTTTTTCGGTGCAAATAGTGAAATGTGTGTACAGCACCAATGTAAAGGTGTGTGTAGTGCAGGTCAACAGGTCTGTAATGTAATTAAACACGTTTGTGGCACAAGGGTAAAGGTGTGCATATCACAAGTATAAAGGTCCATGTAGTGTAAAGGTGTGTGGAGTGCCAGTGTAAAGGCATCTAGAGCAGCTGCAAAGGTATGTGTAGTGCAGGTTTTAAAATGCACAGTGCAGGTGTAAAGGCGTGTGACGCCTGGGTGAAATAATGTATAGTGTGTAGGTGAACAGGTTTGTGTAGCACAGGTGGTACTTGAGCATAGCACAAGTACAACCCCAATTCCGAAATACTTTGGAAGAAGTGTAAATCAAATCAAAATGCAATGACTTTCAAATCACAGGAGCCAATATGTTATTTACAATAGAGCATAGAGAACATTGCAATTGTTGAAACAGACATTTTTCATTTTTGTCCACAAAATGACCTTATTTCAAATTTTCTGGCTGCAACGGGTCTCAAAGAAGTTGGGAGACAGGCATAAAAGGGCTGAAAAAGCAATTCATATACAAGAGAATCAGCGTAAAGAACATTTAGCAAGTAATTAAGTTAACTGGTATCAGGTGTGTAACATGATTGGCTGTAGAAGGGATGTCTTAGAGAGGCTGAGTCTCTCAGAAGTAAAGATGACCAGAGGCTCTCCAACCTGTGAAGGCTTTCGTAAAAATATTGTGGAATACTTTAAAAACAATGTTCCTCAATGTCAAATTGCAAAGGCTTTGAATTGTCATCATCGATAGTACATTACAGCATCAAAAGATTCAGAGAAACTGGAAAAATCTCTGTGCGGGACAAGGCTGAAGACCTTTACTGGATGCCCGTGATCTTTGGTCCCTCAGACGCCACTGCATCACTCACCGGCATGATTCTGTCATTGACATTACTAAATGGACCCCAGAAAACATCAAGAAACCACTGTCTGTAAATACAGTTCGCCGTGCCATCCACAGATGCCACCTAAAACTACACCATGCAAAAAGGGAGCCATTATTGAGCATGATCCAGAAGCACTGTCAGGTGATTCTCACAAAATTGAATTTTTTTATGTCTCTAAAGATTTGATAAACTAAACTACTAAAACAATCATACTTTTGCATTATATATCAACCTATGGTATGTACTAATTGTAGGACTACTGTTGTCTTTGCATTTGATGGATTACGCTAAATTTTATGACAACATCTCAAACTAAAAGTTCATTACCGTAACGTGTCCAGACTTTCATTTTTTACCTTACACCCAAAATTATCACAATACTTCCCCAAAATTTAATATACAATAATATACAAATAAATATTGAAAAAAGGTTGGGGTTATACCCTTTAACTAGCAGTGTAGCCATTTTGGGCCAATCATTTATGAATAATTATTTTCTGAGCCAAAGACATGTGTTCGGAGTATGAACAATTCATTTCTGTAACAGAGATATTTGGCTCCATTAAAAACCCTGTGTTCCAATAAATAAAGTTTTTTTGTCCCATGATGCATTGTGTGGAAGAGAAGTTGCAAAATGGCAACCAAGTAAGATAATCTTTCAAGTTCTTCCGGTCGATATGTTAAAGATTAATCATTAATTATATACACCCCTTCAGTGATGTTGATACGTTTTCAATTTAGTGAGACCCCGGGACCCACAGGAGGTGATTTGAGTGGGGCCCTGGGAAATTCAATGGGTCCCCAATGAAAAAAAATAATTTCCATTTCTTATATTCTTTTATTTAGATTGTAGTGTTAAACTCCGTTGAAGGTGGTATGGACAACTAAATGAACGTTTAAAAGCCATTTCACAAGTTGGATCATCGCCATACATACATATAATTTATTATATATGTATAATCAGGGCTCCAAATTTTGTGGTTGGTTTTCTAGGGATTATACTGTATAGTTGGTTGACACTAGGTGTTGTTTGGTCTACTAGGGGTTGGTTGGTACAAAGAGTAGTAGTAGTAGTAGTAGACAAAAGGAGACTATATTGACTGGCGAAGGGGTCCCCAAACCCAGTCCTGGGTCCTCCCTGTATATGCTGGTTTTTGTTCCAATCAGAATTATTAAGATTTTAATAAGCTCTTAATTTGTCCTAATTATGTGCATTTTGTATTTAAAGACGTTATTTGCCGTCTTAAGCCAAATCTTAATTGAAATATCCATGTGTGCCATGAAGAATAAAAGACCCTTGAATATAAAGTTCTATTCTCTCCCCCCCCCCCACACCCCCCACCCCAATGTTGCAAACCATTTCAGATAATACTTGAACATTTTTAAACTGATCAAGTCAGGCACTGAGTAAATCACTTACCACCAAATCAGGTTGCTCAACACAAGTGATTAGAATTCTCTCAAAATAATTTGCTTGCACTCAATAACAAAAACATAACATAAAACAGGTTTGACTATCATTGGCTTGTCTAGTAAATTCAAAGTTTTTGAAACCAATTGCCCACAGTTTCACTTATTAGGAACCAATTGATTTTTTTCCTTTGATTGGGTACATTTTTTCCTCTATTTGTTTATTTGCTACTCATATATTAAAATGAGTATGTGGAATTTATTCCTCACTGTATGTATGCATATCTGTAAAAATACTGAATGTCAAAAGAGGATAAATTTCTGCTATAAATTTAAATGCACCCAAATAAGACTAATTAACAGCATATTACAATCCTACAATTGCAGTCAAGGGTGGAATAAAATATATACAGGGAGGCTCCAGGGCCGAGTTTGGGAACCACTGGACTAGAGTAAGCAAAGTTGAATGGATTTAAATCTTACCACCAGTCTTGATACAAGTATATTTCTTATAATTCCTCATTCCAAATGTACCCCTGTAGCAGCATTCATTTATTATTATTAATTAATTAATTTATTCTTTTTTCAGCCAATTTCGCTGATTTTTTATTTTAAAAATTCATTAAAAATTACAGGAATGGGTTACAGACTTACTTCTCCCCCTCTCCCCCCCCCCCGACATGCTCAAGAAATTACGCTGAACACCACATTTGTGTTCATTTTGCCAAAACGAGAAGTTAAAAAAAAAATCACTATTTCTGAGCATCTAAAAAAAAAAAAAGTTTGTAACCCATTCCTGTGGTTTTTAAAAGGCATGTTGTGCAGGAATTTCTCCCATCAAGCGGTAAAAGTGCATTTTGCATTCAAACGAATAGTTTTCTCGAGTGCCTCGCTCTTTCAAAGGCGTGTTGCAGCTACGGTAGCCGTTATGTACCAAGAAGCTATGACATCATGTCATCCAATACCACTTCACAATACCACGCTGAACTGCGGTCTACGGCGGAGTGTTTGTTTTCAATACAAACTCTCAGACCGCTTTCGCACAAGGTACAGTGCCACAGTTCGATTGTCCTCTCTCCCCGCTGGTCAGCTTACTCACTAGTAATATCGTACCATACCCGAGTATGCCAAAATTCCAAAAAGTGCGTTGCAGTATCCACCTTGGTAGTTTTAAATGGAAAGATATACAGAAAGATGGAGCAGTTAAGTCTTAGATCAAATCTTCAGTTTTTTCTGGCATTTTATTTGCCAGTATGATTTTAAAAGGAGGCGCCAATATATTTTGGGGGATTTTATTATTGAGAGGGGGCTTTAGAATATTCATATCGTCAATGCGTACTGTACCTGCCCTAGCAACCCTGTGTGTCATCAGTAACACGGATTACCACATATAGCAGCACAAGAAATTAAACTCAAAATTTTCTTGACTGAATTTCAGTTGCTAAATCATCATCAGCTGAAATTGCTGCCAACAACTGTCAAACGCAAGTCTGCCATCTTGGATTTGCCCAGAGACGCCTATCAAACAATAATATTTCAACTTGATGGCAGGCGTGAGACCATCATTTACCACCGTTGTCTGGAAGCCTGTATTAAACAAGAGTGTAATCAAATTCCAATGGCTAAACACAAAAAACTTCTCCTCAAAGCCCAGACGCCTCCACTCTGTTAAAAAGAAGAGGGGATGCTACAACATAGTAAACTGGCCCCTGTCCCAACTTTTTTGAGACCTGCAGCAGCCATCAAATTTTAAATGAGCTCATTTTGTGGACAAAATTCTAAAATTTCTCATTTTCAACATTTGCTATGTTATCTCTGTTCTATTGCGAATAAAATATTGGCTAATGTGATTTGAAAGTCATTGAATTTTATTTTGTTCACAATTTACACTTTGTCCCAACTATTTCAGAATTGGGGTTGTATAAAAGTTCGTGTGGTATTGAAGTAAAGATGTGTGACGCGCCGGTGTAAAGGTGTGTAGCACAGGAGTCAAAATGTATATAGTGCAGGTATAGAGGTATTTGAAGCCTAGTTAAAGTAGCATATGGTGTGGAGGTCAACAGTTTTGCAAAGCACAGGTGTCAACGAGTGCACAGCAAGGGTGAAAGGGTGTGTGTGGATCAGATGAAAGTGTGTAGCACAAAAGATACGGTGTGAAACGCGTGTGTAAATGTGAGTATGGCACAGGTGTAAAGGTGTGCACTGGTGTGAAGGTCTGCATAGGGAAACTGAACAGGTTTGTGGCTCAGTTATAAAGTGGAGTGTCGCATAAATGTAAAGATGTGTGTTGAGTAGGTGTAAAGGTATATGATGCAGGTGCATAGGTGCAGGCCGTGCAAGCAAACAGGTGTGCATAGCGCAGATGTGAAAGTCTGCATAGCACTGGTGTAAAGGTGCGAGTACCGCAGGTGCAAAGGTGTGCATATAGCAGGTGGAAAGGTGTGCATAGCGCTAATGAAAAGGTGTGTGTACTGCTGGTGTAACGGTGTGAGCAGTGCAGGTGACCAGGTGTGCAGCGCGCGTGCAAGCTGTGTAGCACAGGTGTACAGATGTGCGTAGCACATGCATAAAGGTGTGTGTATTGGAAGTGTAAAGGCGTGCGTGGGAAAAGTGTGTGTACCAAAGGTGTATTGGCGAGTGTTGCGCAAGTGTAACGGTGTGCTTAGTACAGGTGTAAAGGTATGTGTAGCTCAAGTGAACAAGAGCCCTTACATCCAGCTCACACTCATAGAGAGTACGGTCCAGCAGAGTGATGTGGCAGCGCATGGTACGTGGCCGGCGAGATGTTTTGGAGGGTTTTGATTCGGCTGCAGCCTTAGGCTCTTTCTGTACAACCTCTGCCCCTGTAGGCTCCTCCCCTCTTCCTTCCTCGCCCACTCTGGGCTGCTCTTCCTCCTGTCTCTCTCCTGCTGTCCCTCCCTCCTCCTCCACCCCTCCCTCCTTCTCGGTGTCCTCGTCTTCCTTCTGTTCCTCCTGAGCTGGCTGGGGGAGAGACCACACGTATGCATAATGCACCTCTCTTCAGACCCATTTTCACAACAGCTCCCACCACCATCAACAGTGCTTAAACACTTTGGTAAATTTACACACACACAACCAAATCTACACGCACGCACACACACAAAATTAATACACAAAAACAGCCAATTCTAACCACACATGCACATCACCTGATTTCTTTACATAGACAAATATTCACACCTGTGTCTCTGCACTGCTGAGGGAGTGCTGGTCAAAGGCGGGGTCTCCCTCAGCGTGAAGCTCAGGTTCGGTGTCAGCGATTGGGGCTTTGACTTGCTCCTCCTCCTGCCCCGTCTCAGTGGCTTGTTCTGCCTCTAACCCCTCCCCCTCAGAACACTGAGAGCGCCGCTTGAGGAAGTTGGAGAAAAGACGCGAAAGGCCCCGCCCAGCTGAGGAGCGAGAGCGAGGCTTCAGCTCAGGCGGGGGCAGGTCCTGCAGCTGCTCAGGGGGTGGGTCCAGCGATGTCTCTGCCTCCTGCCTGCCTGACCCTGATTGGCTCTCGGATTCCCCCACTGCACTGGCTTCTGTCGTCATGGCAGTACCTGCCAAGGCACAAGAACATGCGACAGGTCAAAAATTGAGGTGAGCGTGTGTAGGGTGTGAATTTGTATGTAGATTTGGAGATTTTTTTTTTATATACACGACCAGTCAAAAGTTTTAGAACACCCCAATTTTTTCAGTTTTTGTTTGTACTCTGGAATAAAAGCATAGACATGATAGAACAAATAAACAATTGAAAAAAAAAAAAATATCATGGAATCAATTTACATTAAAAAAAATGTATCCGAAACTTTTGACTCAAATAGTCACCTTTGGCAGACATAACAACTGAACACACTGGTGGCATTCTTTCTACAATGGCAGATATTCTTCAGAAAGTTCTTCCCAACTCTGGACATAAGGTCCCATAAATGTGTGGCACTTGTTGGCTGCTTTTCTTTCACTCTTCTGTCCAGTTCATCCAAAATCATCTTGATGGGGTTCAAGTCTGGAGACTGTGCTGGCTACTCCATGTTCTTTTTTCCCCCAAAGGTAGTTCTGGCAGAGCTTGGACTTATGTTTTGGGTCATTATCTTGCTGTAGGACAAACCCCTGACCAAACAGGTGCATTCGAGAGGGTACTGCATGGCGCTCTGTACACATCACCGACCCTGGATCCAGACCATAGCCCTAGTCCATCATGTTTTCTCCTCCATGTTTGACAGTTGATGTCACACACTGAGGAACCATCCTTTCAACTACTTAATGGCGTACTGAAAACCTGGGTAACCTTACCTTTGACAGGTTTTCAAGCTATTCACTGGGCTGGAACTGCATAATTTTCAATTTAAAAAAAAAATGGAAAAATTGGGGTGATCCAAAACGTTTGACCGGTACACATCTGGCAGTGTCCATGCAGATTTCACAATAGGTGCATATGCACATGCTTTTATCAGTGCATTTGTCCATCTGTGCACATGTACAGTGGGCTCCAGATTTACTGGGAATCCTGACTGGCAATGCACAAACAACACAAAAAATATAAACTATATAATTATGGAAAAATGGAATATGCCATCAGAGCGGCATATTAAAAAAATGTGAAATACTTTATCCATGTTTTGATGGAAACAACCAAAATCATACTCATTTAACACAAAATAAATGTCAAAACCTCAGCCAGTAGCACTTATTTTCGTGCTTTAGCTTCTGATTCAATCTAATATATTTGGTCTCTCTTCGGTACCCGTTATAACCCACTGAAAATTTGTGAACTTCAGTTTGACCTCAGTTAAACAGGTTATGGTGCCAAATGAAAGAACATATGACTTCCTTTATGCAGATAATAATAAAGACCTCTCTATCTCAAATTGTTTCGGAGTTGTAATGGAAAATTTAAGCAAATTTAAGTAATGACCTTGACTAGTGAAAACGCTTAAGGTACCTTTTGGACCATCATGGTCTCAGATTTTTCTCTAACTTAGTATATTTGTTCATTTGAACTCAAATGATGGGTGCCTCCAATTTTTTCACAAACGGCCCAACGGTATAGATATTATGGGCCTCTGAAAAAATGGCCTGTAGGGGACACTTTTCAAAACATGCAGTAGAAGAAAAGTCTCAAATCTTTGATTCTATGACAGATATAGATATGGAAGGTGACTTGATCCTGACACGGACCTTGCTCTAGGCTGACAATCTTAAAAGGTTGCTTATATCAAATGGTGAATGCCATGGACATTAAGGTCAAAGTTGGGGTTCACAAAAATATTTTCCACTTTTTCAATCCTAATTACTTGCTAATAGTTGGAGGGGGTGATCAACTGATGCCAGGAACCTTTTATTTTAGATAGATTCTTGCCATTTCTATCATAAAAATTGAATGAAAACTTAGTTGTTCAGATTAACCCTTTCAAAGTTGGTCGCAGCTGAAGAGAGCCCAAGTTTAAGGGCTTGGCTGGCCCCCGGGGTAAAGTTGCACTGGCACCACTTTGCACTTGAGCAGTGGCTAATAACCTGAATTACACTACTATGGCCCAAAAATTCAGTATGTTTCTCACCAAAAAGCTGGCCTAAAAAGTTGTAAAATTGTTAATCGTTTTAATTGCATTGAAATGTAAATGGCAATGTACTATTATGTGCTGGAAATACAGAAACACGCTTGAACATCATGTGGGTTACTTTATGTGAGCTGAAAACCTGACACTGATATCCTTTGTGATTGTAGTGATCTTATTAGGGTCATTCCATGCCAAGTGGAAATGCACCTGGGCCGTCATGGTCTTGGATTTTACTTTAATTTTGTCCATTTGTTCATTTGACCCAAATAATGAATCTCTCAGATTTTTTTGCAAACTACCGACTGGTATTGGTCTTTCTGACCTCTGAAGAAATGGCCTGTTGGAGGCGCTTTTTAAAACATGCGGAAGAAAAACCCTTATATCTCTGGCCCAATCACTGACACAGGTCTGGGGTTTGGATGAGTTTGTCATATGAGGCTTCCTCTAGAACCACCATCATTTACAATGGTTGTATCCATTCTGATTTCCATGGAAACGGTTTGAGTTTTGGCAAATTTGAGATTTTACACTTTTTGTGTCCCTTTTTTTTTAATTGAGAAAAAGCCGATATACTGGACCAATTGTGTTTTCCAGTATAATTCAGGTCATCTGACATGCAGCAGGAGGGTGATTCTCACGAAATTTTATTTTGTCATGTCCATAAGGATTTGATTGACTAAACTACCAAAAAAATCATACTTTTCCATGATATATCAACCTATGGTATGTACCAATTGTAGGACTACTGTTGTCTTTGCATTTCTTGGATTACTCTATATTTTATGACAACTTTTCAACCAAAACGTTCATTACCGTAACGTGTCCAGACTTATTTTTTACCTTAAACCCAAAATTATCACAATACATAATATACATATAAACACATAAAATAGTTGGGGTTATACCCTTTAACTAGCAGTGTTACCATTTTGGGCCAACCATGTGCAAATAATTATTTTCTGGGCCAAACATGTGTCCAGAGCATGAACAGTTCATTTCCGTAACAGATATATTTGGCTCCATTAAAATCCCTGTGTTCCAATAAAAAAAGTTTTTTTTTGTCTCATGAGGCATTGTGTGGAAGAGAAGTTGCAAAATGGGTACCAGGTAACATCATCTGTTAAGGTCTTCCGGTAGATATGTTAAAGATGCTAATTATTGCCAGCAACATGAGAGCCATTCATTACTGCAATGCTCTGCATTCATTACCATAACAGATACAAGGCTGTTCCGGTAATGAAATGAAGTGTTACGGTACTTTATTATAAATGTATAATCAGGGCTCCAAATTTTGTGATTGATTTTCTAGGGGTTATACTGTAGCAGTTGGTTAGTACTAGGTTTTGCTTGGTTTACTAGGGGTTGGTTGGTACTAGGAGTAGTAGTAGACAGAAAAGAAGATTAACTATATTGACTAGAGTAAGTTGAATGGATTTAAATCATACCACAAGTCTTGATACAAGTATATTTCTAATAATTCCTCATTCCAAATGTACCCCTGTAGCAGCATTCTTTTTATTTATTTTTATTATTTTTTTGCCAATTTAATTTTTTTCTTTAAAAATTAATTTAAAAAAATTACAGGAATGGGTTACCGACTAACTTTTTTTTTTTCCCCTGACATGCTCGGGAAATTATGCTGAACACCACAGTGTTCATTTTGCCGAAATGAGAAGTTGAAAAATCAGCATTTCTGATTATGTAAAGAAACCGAAGTCTGTAACCCATTCCTGTGATTTAAAGGTACATGGTATAGGAATTTCTCCCATCAAACAGTGAAATTGTATTTTGCATTCAAACAAATAGTGCTCTCTAGCACCTCGCCTTTTAAAAGGCGTGTTGCAACTATGGTAGCAGTTATGTACCAAGAAGCTATGACATCATGTCATCCAATACCACTTCACAATACCACGCTGAACTGTGGTCTACGGCAGTGTTTGTTTTTAATACAAACTCTCAGACCACTTTCGCACAAGGTACGATGGTTCGGTGCCATACCACAGTACGATTGTCCACTCTCACCGCTGGTCAGCTTACTCACTAGTAATATCGTACCATCCCTGAGTATGCCAAAGTTGACTCTTGCATAGAAAGAATTCCATATCTAATCTCCACTTTTTTCTGGATTTTCATTTGCCAGTACGATTTTAAAAGGAGGCGCCAATATGTTTTCGGGGATTTTATTATTGAGAGGGGGATATAGAATATTGATATCGCAAATGCGTACTGCACATGCCCTAGCAACCCGATGCGTCATCAGTAACATGGATTACCACATGGCAACACAAAAAATTAAACTTGAAATTTTCTTGACCGAATTTCAGTTGCTAAATCATCAAAATTGCTAAAATTGCTCCCTACAACTGTCAAACGTGAGTCTGTCATCTTGGATTTGCCCGGCGACGCCTATCAAACAATTAAATTACAACCTGATGGCAGACGTGAGACCATCATTTACCACCATTGTCTATTTTACTAAGAAACGTACTGATGGAGGTAGTGGGCATGATGAAATGCAACCCTTATTCCATCAAACATTGCCTATGCTGCTATTCACCAACAAGTTCTACCGTTATGCTGCCTATATAACGAATTACACAACCAAGCAATCAAAAAGGCTTGTAATTTAGACAGTAACATTTACTAACCGGTCGAGAAGAAAACAAGCAACTTCAGTGTCCCTTTAAGTCTTTCTCCTTCATTAGCTCTTTCCACCTGGGAAAAACTACCCCGATGTTTACCCTCATTTTTTTGAGGCCCACCATAGTCTAATTTACCACAGCCATAGTCTCAATATGAGCAATTTGCGCATGTTGAGCATACATGTACACGTTTGGGGGAAAAAAAAAAAAAAAAACGAAAACAAGGAAAAACAGGAAAGGTACTGCAAGACACGGAATTTGCACAATTGTCCCCCCCCCCCCCCCCCCAAAAAAAATTTGAATGATTCCCCTCCCCTCCCGCTCAACAAAGTGAGAATGACCCCCCGAGATATCAGTCAGCCACCACACGTGCCCCCATATTCTCCAAAAATTCTGCGGGAAACACTGTTAGTAGTGTGAATGCCGAGTCAGCATTCACACTATCGTTATTCAAATCTGTTTATGTTCTTTTTATTCTGAGTTTTCCTGCCGTTTTTTTGCAGTCCAACTAGTCCTTCAAACTTTGTGTTAGAAAAACCGTTCAAATATCAAAACTTTCTCCTTGTTCCGGACAGTAGGGCTTTGTTTCAACTTTTTGAAGATATTTATACTTTTTAAAATATTAAGCGTTTTCTGAAAAAATTTCCTTATTCAAAATGAAGGGAGAGAATGTTCAAATCCTTCAAATCTTCAGCCTCTTCAAACTTCAACTACTTCAGCATACTTTCAGCTAAAGACTTCATCCAAACTTTAAAATGCTCTCAAGACTTTCAGCTACCATTTGTTCTTAATTGAAAATGTTACTGTATACATTGTATTGATTTTGGTTGCAATAAACCTTCTTTTATGAATTGCTCTTGATCCGTTGTTTTTTTGTGAAGTCAAGCTTAATTTGTCATTACCCAAGACAATCTAAGCATTCAGTAATTTTAAATGTAGCCTTACATGATAAACAGTGAAACAGATTGGACCATGTAGCCTAATTTGTGAATACTAAAATCATGGCTTCTATGATGCATGAATGCCACATGCGGTCAATACCGTAACAAAGGTTTACATTACCTTAACACTTGCTGAATATGTAAAATATTTGGATGGGAATGAGTGATAACTTCAAATTTTTTTTTGCACAGGAACCATTTGTCATGTTTTTTCAGATTACTGAATTGACATTTTTCTATTTATTTGTAAAATTGACACCGCGTGAAAAATTTACTATAAAACGTAATTTTGTTACGGTAAAGAGCGGGTTGGTAAAATTATTATATCAGTAAACATTTTTCTGAATGTTTACACTATTCTATTTACTGTGGCTATTCTGAACTACTAGTAGAACATACATGGAAAAAAATAAGAGGTCTACCTTTCATACATATTCAGTTATTATCAATTGAAAATGTGTGATGGTAATGAACTTATTTGGTCAATGACTCAATAAAACATTCGAAAAATGTATTCAAAAACATGTATTGATCTCTCATTTTAATTGAGCTAGTTAAATGAGACCCTGATTGCTACTAATGAGAAAAAATAGGCGTGCAATGCACGGAATACCCCTCAGCCCGATGTCGAAGTTTTTGGAGATGCCCGCCCGCCCGCCCGCCCGCCCGCACGAAGGATAGCAATACCCCGTCAGCGTTGAGGGCTGAGGGGTAAAAACTAGCAAAACTGACCAAAAATTGTTTTTGCAAAAGTCAGGACAGCTTCGTGAGAATCACCCAGGTGCAAGTTCATAATGATGCAACTTTTCCCTAGGGATGGACAGACCCCTTGAACTTGTAACTTTTTCTGTTGTAAGAAACTTTAAAAGGGTTAATCTGATAAACTATTATGTTCCGTTTTAATTTTTTGATATAAGCGTCAACAATCTATCAGAAATAAAAAGTCTCTTTTAGTGCTGCACGATTAATCTAATCGCAATCGCGATGTAAAGCAGTTCGATTGCATAGCCGCAAAAAAGGCGGCAATTTGCGATTCAATCTAAATAAGCGTGTGCTGCCAGTGAACATAATTGCGTATCCTTTAATTTTATGGAGTCTGTTGACGTTATGCCCACAAGTGCTATCCTGGGCTGTGTCCAAGTAGTCAAAAATTATGTCCAATAGAATAATTGGTTTGGGAGCTTTAATCCCCAGTGCGGATTTTTTTACTTTCTTTGCTTGACTTATTTGTGAATCCAGCACCGGGCCTACCTGGTATGAGATGTGCACACAACTACTCTTCTGAACAATAGAATAATTCCACACCACTTTACTGTAATCTATGTGGAAAAAGTCTGAAGATAAAGGAAGGGTGTAACATTGGAATTCCTACCGCTTAGAAATACAACCGCACTAATAAGAAAATCTGAATGCATTTAAAGCAGGCAACATGAACATGACGGGGTCCCATACGTTTCTTTACGCGATTGGTCACAAATAGAATAACCCCTTTAAATACTGCTGATGCGCAGAATTGTGGAATGGCGTTATCTCCTTTCTTTTCGAAGAGGATGCATCTGTGTACCCTATGCTAAAGAAGGTAAATTAGGAAGCAGAGACACCGTTCCTTAACATTTGAAGAATTCAAAGGCTCTTATCATAGTTGCCACGGCACGTAATCATTTCTGGATCAGTTTCCAGGAGTTAGGAACTTTGCCCAGCGAAAAAAAATTTTGAGACGCAGCCGTGGTCTGTGCAGCAGGTATGGTCACGTGACTACTCGCTACAGCTCTCAGACAGCAACATTGATGCCGAATAAAATCATGAGCAGGAGCGTGAGCAAGCCCAGGCTGAGAATGAGTTTGTGGCGGAAAAAAACCCCGCAACATCTACGATCATATGCAGAGATTAGGCAGGAGTGTCTCGCCTCTTAGTGGCATTCATGTTCTTGTATCTTAGTCAGCAATTATTCCATCAACGCGTACTTAAGAAATTCACTCGAGGAATTTAACCCCTTTGTGCAGAAGCCAAATTTGGCTATTTTTGGGTTACCCACTTTAATGCTGTATAATTCAAGATTTAAGCTTCACAAAGAGGAAAAATGTGGCTCAATTCAGGAAAGACACTTACAGCATTTAGAATTACATTGTATTTCAGTTTATTTTCATGATTTTGGTAGAGAAAATGAGCAGCAAACATAAAAAATCTTCATGAGAATTCACCATTGAAATTGCAAAAAAAATAATTCTGACGATTGAAAAACTGCTGGGGCTTAAAACTATACATTTATGGTATCATAAACTCCTTGAGCACAAGTAGAATTCATCTTCAAAATTACATTCTAGATTACCTACATGCTATTAGCCAAATTATACAGCTACCCAAGTGTCTCCCCAAAGTCTCAAAATGATTTGCTGTCAAATCATTAAAAAAATCATGTATTTAACACAATTAAAGCTTTAAGGCATGAAATTTAATATGAACGAATGATTTTCTGGTTGAGTTTAGTATGAATTTATCAATATCAGTGCAGTTGAATACCAATGGTCACCAGTAACCTCTCCAAATATGAACGTGCCTTTTCTCCATAATAAAGTTTAGAGTTTTGGCCATTTTTCTTCAAAGCCAGCACAAACACGCATTAAATAAACTGCTAATTAAACGGTCAGAACATTCACCCTGTAATGAAAGCTACCAGTCCCCTCTTCAAAGCTCACGAACCCATTTCAACACTTATAAGGAGCAAGTACACCTCACTAACACAGTAATATCTGAATTCTGAAATATACCTTATTTTAACTGAACAGACACTCCACTTTCAGGGAATATCAAATCCATTGCGTCTCCCGATTCAAAAGAAACGTGCAATGAACGTACCGGGGGTCCACACCAAAATGCACGGGCAGTTCGCGTTTTAAACAGGAAAAAAACCTCGACATTCGACTTAGTTGAGTACATATACATTCCGAAACAGAAAAAAAAAACAAACAAAAATAGCAGCCTGACCTTTTTCGTGAATCCCTCCTCCAGAGACATTGACTGTATAAAATAGAGAGCGATGTATCCAGTAACAAGAACCCTCCGGTCCTGTTTCATTCGAAATAATTCCAATAGAGCATATCGTTCTCATTTAAATCCTGTAATGTAACTGAACACTTCAAGGCCAGTTTTGCGAACCGATTTTCTATAAATCCCGTCTATTTTAGCCGCGTAATGTGCATAACGTAGACAGGATACAACAGCGCATGCTGATACGCATTGGTTTGTATGCTCTGTGTTTGTCCAATCAATGTGTTTCACTTACTCTAAAATGTTTAAACACTCGGGAATTGGATAAGAAACGAGCCATTCAATACATTGTTATCAGGGAAACTTCAGGAGGCCATGAAGTGTAACTCTACAATTACGCAGAAGAGCTTGAGTGTATGGTTGAGTGATTGGCTATCAACACCAGTACTCGGGTGGATATAAGGAAGCGCTGGATTTGGCAATGAAGGAATCTACGCGTAAATCCACGGTAGGGAACTACAAATTTTTTTGTATGGGACAACTGTAATAGGCAATAGAATGTGAGAGAATTAATACCATGCCGATTTTTTTGCCTCAGAAAACTGATTTTTATGAACTACTAATTGGAATACTGTTAGCTCACTGTGGCTAAACTGGTTGCTACAAAGGATAACGATTTTTTCTGTGTCAAGATATCGTTTTTTCAAACTGCTGAATCGACACTATGGGCAAGGATACTGACCAGTTTGCACATCAGGCTTAGCTGAGGAGTTTAATTCATGCAGCTCTCGAAAAACAGGGAGTGGAGTGAACTTCACCGTATTCAGAACCGCGTTCGAGGTCTGCTTGCTTGTGAACATTCAATAACTGATCCGGGGGTGCTATCTAGTGATCGAGTACAGTAACAGCGTACTTCCAATTTGCAGGTCTATAGACGCGGGCATCTACATCTGCAGAAAGGGGTTAAGTCATTGTGCATGTTATGGCCCCAATTTGTTGTTACACTCACGACAGCAAGGGATGACAGACACAATTTTAAAACTTAAACAAATTTAATTAAACAAAGACTTAACTAATCTACTATCTACTCTACTGACCAAGATTGATATATACAAGAAAAAAAAAAATTTACAGTCCCTTTTGTTGGGTTGCTTGGTGATGTTGCAGGTGAGGAAAATGCTCAACACAGGCAAAAATCCACAAAAAGCTTCACAGGTCTTGAAAAGAGTGACAGGTCTGGTCAAATGTATCCTCCTTGCAATTTCTCCTACTACTTTACTCTCTCAATTTTCCTCTTTATATACTCTTTTGCAGACCCCTCCCACCTTTTAGACTTTTTTTTAATTCTCTGGGATTTTCCATCTCAGACATGCCCAGGACATGTCCAAACCTAGCTCCAGTCTGGGCTTAACAAAAGAAAAGGTCAATACAGCCATCTAGTAGGGCTGGGCGATATGTGTATCGATATCATTTTTAAGCGCAATAAAACTGACTGCCTCTATGGGGCAGAAAAGCGAGCTTGATTATTGCCTATTCTATGCCACATACAGTATCTCACAAAAGTGAGTACACCCCTCACATTTTGACAATTAATTTATTATATCTTTTCAAGGGACAATGCTACAGAAGTGAAACTTCTATATATTCTAGAGTAGTCATGGTACAATATGTGTAGCAGTGTAGATTTCCAAAATGGATGGCAACAAAAGTGAGTACATACCCCAATTGATAATGGTCAACCAAGCAATGAAACGTGACTTTTGACTGGGCCATATGAGGTTGTGTAACATGTTGAAGGGTTAAATTGTGGTGCTTTGGGTGAAATGCTCTCATTCTGGTCACTGGATGGTCAACATTGCACCTCATGGGAAAGAACTCTCTGAGGATCTGAAAAAGAGAATTGTTGCTCTCCACAAAGATGGTCTAAGCTACAAGAAGATCTGTGAAACAATGAAACTGAGCTACAGCACGGTGGCCAAGGTTATCCAGCGGTTTTCCAAGACGAGTTCTGCTCGGAACAGGCCTCGTCAGGGTCGACCGAAGAGGTTGAGTCCTCGTGCTCTGCGTCAGGTGCACAAGTTGGCTTCAGAAAACAGACGCAGGAGTGCTGGCAGCATTGCTAACAAGGTTGTAGCAGTGGGATAACAGCCTGTCAGTGCTCAGGCCATACGCCATGCTCTGCGCAAAGTTGGTCTGCATGGCCGTCAGCCAAGATGGAAGCCTCTTCTGAAGCTAGCCCACAAGAAAGCCAGAAAACAGTTTGTTGAAGACGACCAGTCCAAGAACATGAACTACTAGAACCATGTTCTGTGGTCTGACGAGACCAAGATAAACTTGTTCGGCTCAGATGGTGTCCAGCATGTGTGGCGGCGCCCTGGTGAGAAGTATCAAAACAAGTGTGTACTGCCTACAGTCAAACATGGTGCTGACAGCATCATGGTCTGGGGCTGCATGAGTGCCTCTGGTCCTGGGGAGCTGCACTTCATTAATGAAATAATGGATCCAACATGTACTGTGAGATTCTGAAGCAGAACATGATGCCTTCAGAAACTGGGCCGCACGGCTGTTTTCCAACATGATAACGACCTGAAACACACCTCCAAGATGACAACTGCCTTCCTAAAGAAGCTGAAGGTGATGGCGTGGCCAAGTATGTCAGACCTGAATCCCATTGAGTACCAGTGGGGCATCCTCAAGAGGAACGTGGAGGAGCAGCAGTCCAACATCCAACAGCTCCGTGATGTTGTCATGGAGGAGTGGAGGATCCCAGCAACAACCTGTGCAGCTCTGGCTGGCTCAAATCCTCTGGTCTCAAGGCTAAAACGGAGGGATTCATTGTAGCTGCACAAGATCAATCCCTCCCCACCAAAGCATACCATCACTACATCATTAAGGATGAGACAGACCCGCAATGTCGCATTTGCAAAAAATTCCCAGAAACCATCGACCATATCGTCTCAGGTTGCCCAGAACTAGCAAAAACAGAATACATACACCGACACAACAAAGTGGCAACCTATGTACATTGGAACATCTGTCAGGAGTATGAAATACAAACAGCAGACAAGTGGTATGAACATAATCCAAAACAGGCAGAAAAAAAGGATGACATCACCATCCTGTATGATATGCCCATCCATACAGACATAGAAATCTCTGCAAATCGTCCTGATATTGTCATTGAGAACAACAGAGACAGGATATGCACTCTTATCTATGTAGCCATCCCCTCTGACAAAAACATCTCTACCAAAGTTTCTGAGAAAGTATCAAAATACAAAGACCTAGAACTTGAAATTGCAAGAATGTGGCAGACGAAACCCCAAACCATTCCTGTGGTAGTAGGCGCCTTGGGCATGATCAAAAAAGGCGCAGACAAAGTATTCACCGGCATCCCAGGTAACCTCAGCCTCAGTGAAATCCAGAAAACCACACTACTTGGGACAGCCCACATCTTACGCAGAGTCCTTTCCTTACAGTCATAAGTGGTGTGGCTTCCACACAGCAGCCCACGGGTGCCTTAGGTCCATGGTTTGGACCCGACCCCCATGGCGAATTACAGAACCAAATATAGCCAACATAATAATAATAATAATAATAATAAAAATAATAATAATAATAATAATAATAATTATTATTATTATTATTATTATTATTATTTTATTTTTTTTTTTTTAATTATTCTTTTTATTATTCCTCAGAAACATTTGCGCACATCTTTGAGAGATTGTAGAGACATTAAACTTCACCAATGACTGGAAAGTGTGTTCATTACTTGCACAAGAACTATGACGTCAAGCGGCCTGATGGTGGAGTTATAATTACAGGTTTTCTTTGAAAGGTAATCACTTCCACGACGTGAGTCAGATTAACACAAAACTTTCTAAAGAGACGTATTGGACCTCCCTCTACAAATTTGCAAAAAGGACCCATTTGGTCTGGCTGGGTAGAAATTCCACTTTTTAGAATTTTTTGGAGAACTTATTTTTGACATCTCCTCCTAAACCACAAGCTCCATTTGTACCAAATTGTCCATGCATGATCAGTGGACCTAGCTTATTAAAATATGCATTTTTCATGTTGATTATATTATCCATTTTGAAGATATTGACCAATTAAGTTTAAAAGGGACGTGGCTTAACATACAAATAGACATAAAAAGCATCAGGCCAATCCTGCAAGTTTTGTAATGATATGTTTAGAGCAGGATTTCGAACATAACCTGAAAACTTGATTCAGATCATACAGTATGGGAAGGCTACAAATAAAAAGTATGTGCAGACCACACATCAAACAATTGTCTAATTATTACAAAACTCATAGGATGTTTCATAACACTTGAAATGCGTGTGGAATTATTCTGAAATCGCTCATTAGGGGAAGCCACCAGCTCCAAACACGTCCATGGGCCTGGCTTAGATTTGGCTATAAATCAATGACATTTTGTCCATGCATCACCAAAAATGGTGGATAATTTTCAATGAGCCTTTAAAACTTGACTCTTAAAAATTTTTTTAATTCAGAGACAGTCAGAGTTATAAGAGTTATGGTCATTCCTTCCACATACACGGTACACATTGAAAGAAGATACCGTTTCCCCAGGACTCGATACATAGACACATGAAACCTATGTACCATACTACCCTATTAACAGGCTAAAAAGCTACAACTGGCTAACCAATACTAACAAGGCCTACTGTTTAGTAGACTAAGGGGAGAATGATATGGGAATACAGGGAGAGGAAGAAAGTGTACTGCACAAAGGGAAAAATATACTATCCTATACTACCTTATAGATTACATTTCTGTACACATGATGTAACATTCTTTCCTATAGTGCAATAAAACTCAAACAAAATAAATATAACAGTGGGTTGACAGAAATTGACCAATAGGAGGCGATGTCATTGCCAAAATAACATAGGATAAACAGGGCTCCTAGCTAAGTGGCTACCATTGGACATTGAGGCTAAAAACATGGTGAAGAGACGTCCTTACGAGTCAAATTTGAATGTCAGGGCATACAGACACTTGGATTACTTCTCACCAGCTGTATGGAGGCATTCTGTGTTTTATAAATATTGTATTTTAAACTTGAAAGAATGGCCACAATTGACTTCCATTGATGTGGATTTGTCTTCAGTGCCGTTTTCCTTTGTTATTCCGAAAGTGTTTTAAGAGCAGAAGAAATTTGCAGGCCTTTCGATTAGCCTTGGGGTAAGATAATGATGAGTGAATTTTAATTTTTGGGAGAACCATCTCTTTAAAGAGCTGGTTGCTTCAAACAGGGTTCAGTTTGTTCTTGAGTATACTGGCATCTTCGACCTGATAAAAGTGAAGGATTAAGCCCAGGAGCACAGGTCACAGTGGAGAGGGATTATCAGACTATATTTACGCCAAGAGTCAAAGCTGTTCTACAGCAGACCACATCACAGAGCTAACTCAAGCTCAGAATGAGTCAGCAGCATTTGACAGCAGCCAACCTTGCTGCGACACCAGCAGCAAAGCAGAATCATATTCCCCCAGCTCAATCAACATTAAAAACCTGGAAACAACTCCCATCCTGAGGAAATCAAAGATGAGGCAGAATTAGACTAAAGCCCATGCCTGTAAGTTCTGCTAACAGGGATGGAGCATGAAAATTGAACAACAGATCCTAGAGTACATAAGGTGGCAAATTACATGTGGGCCATCACACATGTATGTCATTCTCTGAAAATTAAATGCCAAGAGAACATCTATTGAGGCTTGATCAGCATAAAAATGTAAAAGTCTTGTTTCAATAATCATTTATAGTTAGATGTAGACGCATAAGTACACCTGCACCAGAACATTTCCAAAACCATAAATAAAGAATAATTAAAGCTGCAAGCAGGGATGAACGCAGCTCCATGCATAAATGGACAGGAAGCGGCCGCCACCTATTTGAAACGTGAAGTTTCAGGCAGATTCGACCAAGTACACTGAAGTTAAAGCAACTTCCTGTGTAATGGCGAAACATTGATGTTCACAGTTCTGCCAGGGCAACGCCGTTTGACGATATGTCGCAATCTTCATAATATAGCATTATCAAGGTCTTGAGACTATTCTGACCTCACTTGACTTGGATCTGCTCAACCTGCTACGAGTAGCACGTCAAAGTGTAAAACATGTATTTTATCTTCATAATATAGCATTATCAAGGTCTTGAGACTATTCTGCCCTCACTTGACTTGGATCTGCTCAACCTGCTACAAGTAGCACGTCAAAGTGTAAAACATGTCTTTTCCTGTTGCCAACAGATGGCACTATGATTACTATGGGATATTGTCATGTAGACGTGCTCAGGGCAGGACTCAAACATGTGAAGTTTGGGGGAGATTCGACAATATACATTGAAGTTACAACTTCCTGTTCCATGAGGAATACTGGAAATTTGACGCCACGCAACAGCCATGCTGTTCAACGCCAACTGGATCTTTTAATAACTTTAGGTCACAACTTAGTTTAGATGTCTCACACCAATTTTGCAGTGGATCTGACATATCTTGCAGGAGGAGTTCGTTCAAATGCAAAGCGTGCAAATCTCCAAAAATGACCACTTAATTCAAAACGACCAACTTCTTGTCGGGTTTAGGCTGTGGCTCTAAGATACTTTTTTGTAAGTCTGAGCATGATATGTGCGCACAGATTTTCGTGCATGTTAGTAAAATTGACCCAATCAGTTCAACATCATCAAGAACTCAGCACAAAAGACGTGCCCCTTTTTTGGGGAAAATAATTGATACATGGAAATCAATGAGAAATAAGCAGGAAAATTGAGCAGAAAAATGCTCAAAAGTTGTTGTATGCCGGGTTGCACCTCGAATAAAAATGACCAGTCTGGAACTCAGGTTCCTTCTCCTACCTGGAAACGGGAAAATAATATGTCTAATATGGAGCCAAAATTGAAATGAAAGCAAAATTGTCAGAATTATAAAATTCTCAGTTGCATAATAGGGACTTGCCTCAAAAGCTGCTTAACCAGACAGGGCTAAAAAGAATCACTGAATTGTCATCAGAAATGGCAGTTGCCATTTGGCTACATTAACAAACCATGCACGTGGACTCCGTATCGTAACCTGACCAAATTTGGAAACCAAAACAAACATCACTGTCAAAACTCGTCCATAGGACCCACTGACATTTCAGCCAAGTAACACTACGCGTGCCCACAGCAAATGAATTTCTGGGAACGAGAATCGTTGATCCATTCACATATCTACTGTAAAAAAAGCATTTTCGAAAGCCGTGATTCACCTTGGAATGTCCCATTTTGCAAATGTTTCTTCCCCAACGGCATGTCCCGCAGCAATGTTCGCTGTGTTCAGCCGCTCAGAGGGTGAAAATGAAACATAGGCGATTGGTTCAAAAAGGGTCACTTGGTACAAGTTGCCCAATCACAAAAAGGGTCACTTGGTACAAGTTGCCCAATCACAGAACAGGTATCTCTTGCTTTTGGTTTCCCAGCATGTACTGGTATGCAGCGATTCTGAACTGCAGTTTTTTTTAAGGCGTAGGAACTGTCTATAAGATCTATAATGATTAAATAAAAATAGAAGAAAGATTTGTTTGTTTTAAGATCACCCTGGATTTTAAGCGTATTAATATAAAAATACACAAGGTGGAAAACATTCTGTAAAGCGGATGAAACGTGAATGTGAGATATAAATAATCACAATCGCACAAAATGGCCGAATACACATTCATGCAAATCTGTGCTGTTCTATGGCCATTTAACTTTCAGAATGCGGCAATCAAACATGCGGTCTTAATAAACAGTTCTACTCATTTAGCGAAGTAAATAAGCGAATCCCCTGTTTGATTGCGAATTGAGCAAAGTAAACAGGGACAGGATTAGAGTAACCTAATTGGTTAAACAGAGACGATTCGGTAGTCCAGGGCTATTCAACCGTGTCCAGAAAGGGCCAGTGTGGGTGCAGGCTTTCATTCCAACCAAGCACTTACAAACCTGACACCAATAATCAACCCTTTTAGTCCTTGCTAATGAGTTTATTAGTGGTGTCAGGTGTGTAAGTGCCCACCCACACCGGCCCTTGCAGGATAATGTTGAATAGCCCCGCTGAAGTCCTTTACTTGGCTCTGTGCAGTATGTCGCCGAAAAATACTCATGTCAGTTAAGTTTTTTTCCGGAAGCATTTCTCATACCCTTTGATGTTTGGCACTTTTGCTCAAGACTGCATAAGGTTTATTAAAGGAAAAGAGCAAGCTCAGATGTTCACCCCATGGCAGCAGGTGGTGTTACTACACCTTAAAACAAGAGCAACGCGGGGCGTGTTATATGCCCCCGCCCGTATGTTTAATTTCGGTTAAAATTGAATAGGTTGCTAGTTTAGCACGGTGAATAGTGAGAGTGAATAATACTGAAAGTTAAACATGTTAAAGCTATAGTTGGTAATCCTGTTCAGAAACACTTTTGGTTATACTGGGTGAAATGGTCCTTCCATCCTGAGAGTAGTCAATACATAATGTATTCAGAAATATGAACAAAAAGAATCAGACCTCTGTTGCAGCTGCAGGACTGTAAAAACTCTGACCTTTTGGTCAGATTGGAAAGAACCAATCAGATGCCTTCATTTCTCGTCCTGACCCCAATGTCCCTCCCTTCTCGCCGCGTGCACTCTCATCATGTTTCAATGTTGCCGGAAATATTCAGCTCACTCCGCAGCAGAAATACCAAGTTAGCATGAGAATAAGTTCATAATAAGTCTATGATTGCAGAGAAAATGCAGCCAAAAATACCACATCCAGCGTTACTTGTAACAGCTCGCCCCACAGAAGAAAGGAGCACGTTTTAACGCCAAAGGCTAATTGTTATTCATCAGACAAACATGTTCATCAAGTAAAATGATTGTCAACAGGTCAAGAATTATTAGCGCGCATTTTAACTTCACAAGAACTGGCGACACCTGATTGTCCTTAGGATTTTTGGAGTTTATGTAAAGTCATTTTACATTGGCGTGTCGGCTTTTATTTTGCCGTGGCGGTGCGCCAGTGGGAAATACACTCCATTTTTTAATTACAAAAATACATCCAAATCCTTCAGCTGAAGTTGAACAGGTACGATTTAATTTTGCGACAGCAATGATGCTAATAACATTTGCGACAAAACGAACCGGAGTGTCCAAAAGCGTTTCTTCCCCCTGCCTATTAGCGCACCATATAGTCACCAACATAGTGAGTCCTTTTATAGTGAGTAGGGAATAGTGAATGAGAGTGATTTCGGACACAGTCCTGGATTTCCAGTAACCTCAATGATACAGTCGTTATGTTGCGCTCCTCATTGACTGACAGTCGCTATACTAACGCCTGTACGGGAAAGCTCTCAAAGTGCTTCGCGCGGCCTCGTTATGAGTTGGAGGCTTCTTCTTCTTTTTATTTTTGGTTTTATGGTGTTTACAGACCTGTTGGTGTATTACCGCCAACTACTGGATTCATTCAACATAAATTTCCCTATTCCTCTTATATCGAATTCCCACCAAAGCCTTGCCAAAGTGAAAGGTGCACTTTGTCTAACAATGCGTTTGCACTCTGCATGTGTTCAGTGTGATTACACTTTCGATTCGTGTAATCTACGAGCTGAATGTAGACGCAATGCATTGGCTTTTGAAGAAGGAAATGAAGTCAACACCAAAGCTGCCTGCTGATTGGTCCAGCCAAAAAATTTCAGGCGAAGCGCCGCGAGGTAGCTTTCCTTTAACGCCCTGATGGGAGCGATCGTCAAAGCCACCTAGCGGACACAGGGCGTTAATCATTAACGTTAGGATTTCCAGCAGCAAGGCCCAGACTGAGCAAGCTGAGGCAGGGGCCAGTGCGAGAGCAAAGGACAAGTATGAGAAGAGGACAAGGTTGGCAATTGTTGAATTCAGAGCGCCCGGGTGGGGGAAGGGGTGCGAGTTAAAGCTGAAGTCGGTACGATTTTTATGGTCATATTTACGGAAATTGTCACTATGCTTCGCCATGCAAATATGAATCAGGTGATTTTAGAAAGAAATCTGCGACTATCTCCACCCACAGCCTGTAATGCAATCTGCAAAATTCTACCACTCCCGGTTCAACTACCTAATTAGATCATTAGCAAGCGCCTTCAGATGCGCACGAAAAATCATGGGAGGGACTGGTTTGGATGTCAGTGTAAATAGGGGAGGGGCTTGAAAGTTGTACTCCTTCAAATCTGCCTAAATCTTCTCAGTCGAGCAATCTTACAGACTGCAGCTTAAAAAGAAAACTGGTTTTCGAATGAAGATGAGGAGTTCTTTAGTTACTGCGTGGAAACTGAAATCAAGATGGCTGCCGTAGCGGTCATATTGGATATTGCACAGTGCTGGTTTTCAAAAGGAACCTTCCTCTACCCACCCTGCGTACACCAGCAAGAAATGAGATGGATTAGAGCTGCCGGGTGGCTCACACGGTAAAGGCACTGTTCTGCAGTGCAGAGGTGATCACCACATCGCGAGTTCGAGCCCCGGCGTACCCACCGGCAGGGGTTGGCAGCTTTTTCAGAGTAGCGCACAATTGGCTATCGCGCTACAGGGTTTCAAATTGGGAAGGGACTGCCGGATTTGGGTATTTAATAACAGCTTTGTTCGTTGCTCCAGCGCCTCCTGTTGGCCAGACTCCGGGTTGGTTCATGTCCAGGTATCCTCCGCCCTAGTTCTGAACTTGCGAAGATTCAACCAATGAGTGTACAAGAATCAGTGGCAGACAGGCATGTGATTCGGAGGAGAGCTGTGAACTGTCTCACTATCCTGAGTTGGCAGCAAGGGGTCGCATACGAGCAAGCTTTGTACATAGTTCCCCCATTGGGCATTCCAGATTCTGGGGGGATTGGAGATGCCAAATTAAAAAAAAAAAAAAAAAGAAATGAGATGGATTGATCGAGGCGTTCTTTTGTCATTGCCTGGAAACTTACATCAAGATGGCTGCTATAGCGGCCATATTGGATATCACATGGCGCTGGTTTTCGAAAGGAACCTTCCCATACCCAGCCCCCATACACCACCTAGAAATGAGATGGATCGGACGAGGCGATCTTTAGTCATTGCGTGTAAACGAGAAGTTTATGGCCGGACAGACGCCCAGACAGAAGGGGTGTTGACATAATGGCCCCAGCTCATTCGAGGCGGGGGCATAAAAACCTCGGTTCAGAATCGTTGCACCCCTAGTATCAACAAAGACTTGTTCCCACCTTTTCTACATAGCAGTGTTGGCGCTACTGTTCTGTATCATACGGAATGTCTACCAGCGTAGTGCAACGATGGAGACCAGCCTAATTTCCACGAGGCGCGCGTTTTTTTCGAGCTTTGTTTTTGTGAGGTGCATGCTTTTTTCCTCGCCTCAAATTTTTCTTAGGCGCACTCTGGTGTGCGCACACTTTCGGGCGCCTTATAAGACAGTGACTGGGACATTTAAAACCTCCCTCATGATGGCAAACCTCGGCTGATTTTTGGGTCAGGCACTAGAAATGGAAGGATGGAGATGAAAAATTGGCCTTAAAAGTAAAGGTACAGGGCAAGACAGTAACACCTGGCTGCTTGCCCGGGACACATAAATGTTACCCTCGGGAAAGCGAAATTGTCCCCTCGCTTGCCCGACGGGGCAAGTGGTGTCTAGAGCGCTTGTCCGTTTTCGTTTTGGTTTAGCAGTCGCACAAGCGTGCTCCCATTGATTTTTGAAACATAGGGTGTGACATCTCACTGTGAAGAGGGCATGCAAGTCTGATGTTGAGTTTACAATTCAAAAGGTCCAAGCCATCAGTGAATATCAACCCCAAAAGCAAATGGTTTCCGCAAAGATAACGACACAAAACCTTTACAAAGTAAATGACTTCATTCACGAGAAGACAGGTGAGTGATGTGTCAATGGAGAGGTAGTTATGTCAACCTGATTGTCAACTGTTATAAAGCATAATCACCAAGAGCCAGTTCAGCAGTATCCCCCCAGATAATCGAGCTGAATTACACTAGTCATAATTGGCTGATGATAATGCTAGCTAGCCTTATTAATAATCTGGACGATTTGACCAGTCAACGTCTTTAGTTTGTTTTCCAGCACCCATTACCGATCATATTTGCTTTTTAAACATCAAAACAAAAATGTGTTCATGACCATATGTAAGAGGTGAAGTTCTGGAATCTGCCTGTAACTAGCCATGTAGAAAAAACATTGAATTGATGGATTTCCAAAGGTCACCTATTTTTAGTAATTTTATGCTCCCTTTTCCCGCGAGCTTGAAAACAGCCAGGGCTATCCAATGTATCACCCACTGCAAAATGGTGTTCGTTCCTCTGTTTTCTTTCAGGCTTTTCCAGCCTACTCAGTCCTTGAAGGCTGGTTTGGAGCACTGAACTGTAGAAGTTCAACATTCCTAAAACAGATCAATGACCTTAACAACAGCCGAAACCAGGGTACTTCAAAAGAACTGTGGCCCGCCCTGCTTTAACTTGGGTCTGCCATGCTTTCACATTTACCCCCTGCATAAAATCTTAGCACCCTCCTTCTGCCCTCCCTCAAATTCCGACAAACTAAAAAATAATAAACAATAGGCATTTCTCCAGCGTGTCTGCTGGTTGAACAGCATCTCCATGCAGCATATGCTCCGTTTCATACTGAGCAGCGTACGTTTGTTCCATCTGGGCAGCAAGTGGCCTTTAACTGGAGCTTTCGAATGACATTCAGAAAAATGATATGAATTCCTGCCCAAACTCCCTACTTTGTTGCGATGGCAAAATCCCTCGCCCAAGATGTAAAAGACCTGCTAAACATGGCAACCAAACAACAAAATTGATTTCTTTTGTCAAAAAAAGTCAAATCAACAATGATCATGACCTTTTCAATAACTGCTTCAACAAGTGCACCGCCTATCGGCGAATGTCGTATTGCTGTGCAATACTAGTCCCCTACCGGTGTATGCATATTATATTTCCTAAAAAGTAGGTCAAAGTGACCTGAATAGGGTAAATGACACACCCTCTCCCCAAGATGCATCCACACACCAACTTTGATGTTTCTAGGTCATACGGTATTGAAGTTATGGAGCGGACACGAATGCGGACAGACAAACTGACGGGCGGACGGACGGACTGCAATCCTATAGTCTCCTCCGTTTCCGGTAGGGGACTAATAAACACAAAAGAACATCCGACACCGGGACAGACTACCCCCGTTTAGGGGGAACGGCCAGTCTTTTACTGGGTGTTTCAATAAATAGCCCTTCGTCCTTCGGTCTGGACGGACTGTACGACTTTCTGGGACCACTCGAGAGTTGCCCTAAAAGCTAGTCAGGTAGAGAAAATATGGTGTTATTTAGGGATGGGTACCGAACCCCGTAATTTGAACGAGCTCCGGGGCTACATTCTTCAAGACCGCAGTATCGATAAGCTCTGATCTTAACGGTTCTGCAATCGGTACTGGAGCAGTCGCGTTTTTTTTTTTCCTTTTTTCACAAGACACGTTATCACAAGACAAAAGGAGCGATCTACTAAACTGCAAAACTGTTGTAAATCTGGAGATGAGATATGGGAAGAGCATTTTTTTGTCGACATCCGCACTTCCGGTAATAAGACAGCTTCACCATGCCAGTGCATGCATGAGATGCGATTAGCATTGCGCAGCTTCGCAGTCGAATATCATCGTGGATACACAGATATGAACATGAAAATACCGCAAAATTCGAAGAAAGTCTACAAACAAGTCAAAGCCGGAGTTCACGTTTTGGAACTCTTTTGCCTCAAAGGGTGGCAACACTAGTAATTTAGCGAAACACCTAGCTGAAGTCCATCACATTCAGACGGAAAGATGTTAAGTGTTTGATAGCACAGCTAGTTCATCCACGTCCATTCCAGGTATGCAACAATATGCGAGCAGCCAACAGGTGGAGTTAAAAACCATTACTATTTATTTATTTATTTATTTTTTTTTTTTAAGTTAAGTGACATTGATAGGCGTCCTACGTCCTTTGGCGCATTAAAAACCAAAAAGGACGCAGTGAACTCACCACTGGGGCGGGGGGCGGAAAACATCCCTTGAAACGGATGACCCGATTCTAATCATTGTTCTCGGTCAACACGTTAGTTTCCCTTATAATGAAAGGTTTAGGCGAGTGAATAATAAATTCAATGAAATGATTCATTCACATGCCTTAATCGGCAACTCTTCTCGAAAAAAACCACTGTGGATTTTCCGCGTTAAATTTTTTCACATCATAAGCAAGTCGTCAAACCTGTGCGTAATGATTGTTTAATTGAAAAAGATTGAAATGCGCTCTTTTTTGCGTTAAACTGGTGCGCTTGATTTCTCGTCTGAACAAAGACAATAAGCTACACCTGAGAGGGGAGAGTTCAAGTGTCTCTTACCAGGGAAATTGACTGAAAACAGATAAAGACTAATAAGCAGTTTAAAGACATGTTTATCGCCCTCCTTCTTCTCTGTCTACCGCTCGCCACTGGAACTCACTGTCAAGAATGATCAACTCTGAATCTGATCGATCTTTATTCATTCACGTCTCTGATGACGGTTGATGCATTACGCAGTCATTTCGGATTTGACTGATCAATACGAAGATTCAAGTATTCATTCTTTTTTCACTCTTTACTCCGATCAGCCTACGAGAGTGTGTCTTACCTGCAGCCCCAGACTCACGTTTTAATGCCTTTCTCCATCATCTGTGATGTGAAACCATGACATTTCCACACAGTCGGAGAAAGTCAAAGTGTCCAGCGTCCTGCTCATAGTTAAGTTATTAAAACCCAGCGCACCACGGAGCTTCTCTGTGCTGTCAGCTGAAGAGTCCAGGGCCGGCTCAAAACATTTTGGAGGCAGCCCTAAATGTTTACGGTTTTGTAAATAAAGTTTCAGATTAGGGATTTTATTTGCTTAATTTTCAGATACATCTGCTAAATACATTAATATAACCATAATAATAGCTTGGGTGTGTATGTAAAAACTACAATGTCTTGTGAAAACAATTTTGCAAGCAATTTAATGTTCTTAATTTCTTTGTATTTTTTTTTCTTCCTCAAAAAGTATCGATAAGAGAACCGTTAAAGTACCGGATCGATAAGCAGTATCGAGAAGAGTAGTAGTATCGTTAAGATCTTAACGATACCCATCCCTACTGTTATTGTTTGATGTTGCCTGGCGTCAAAGACAACCCAAACTATTTTGAGAAAGAAAAGACAATTGCCAGTGACCCACGAAACTTATAGATGGGTTCAGCAGTCAACCCTGGGGGGCTAAATGAAATTATTCCATAGCAAATAACTGGAAAAGCCACTCACTGAAACCGTTCATGGATTTTTCTAACAGCCACAAATAATTGATATAAACAATGAGTATTTCTCTTGTACAGTTTTCCTTGGTAGCAAAAAAAAAAAAAAGTTGTCCTCTACTTCCATTCAAGCAATGTGAACATCAATGGGACATTGCCTTAAGCGCGTTCTCGGCTTGGTTCCTAGTGGTGGTTATTGATCATCGTATTCGTAGTGCATTTGTGAGACCGATAGTGGAGCCGTTTACCATCAGTCTTTAAATTAAGTCTGTAAAAAGAGCAATCGCATTGATATTGTTTTAACATCCTTTGTATGATGAATAGCTTTATTATATAGCAACTACTCGTTGCTTTTGATTTGCAGCATAGTTAGCATTTGGTTCATTTTGAATTGAACCTGACATCCAATAGCTATGGGTGCAGTTGGTTTACTTTTTGATAGTACTAAGAAATCTACCTTATCAGAGTTGCTTTAACATTCAATGATAACGTATGTTGAATATTTGAACACCAAATCATAAAGTTGTGCATTGCTGAGGTGTGAATTATGATGCAACTTTGAATAGACAGCGAAGAACTGTCTTTTTGCAACAGACTATGGTCGAACGTCCTACTTTTGTGTTATCCAAACACCTGACAAAGATGGTCGATCGATGTTCTGACTTGTCACGCGACGGATGGTTGACTCGGTTGAACAAGTTTATTGAAACAGCCCCGGGGACACACCACAAGCAGGGCAGTCTGAAGAAGCTTGAAAAATCTAGTATGCCAGCATAACCACTGAGGGGTTCATTCCAGGTTCTCTCTAGTAAGGTTGATTATGGTCAGAGGTTGCTACATAGAAGTTTTGAAGTTCTGTCCATTGAATAAGTCGTGAAACAATTTTATACTATAGCCTAATGCAGTAAATGTCGCCTAACGTGAGTAATGATGGAATTGCCCACAACAAAATATAAATGAGAAGAGAAGCATAAACGGTGGCATTGGAAAAGGAGGAGAGGGGACAAAGAGAGAGGAGAATATGAAAAAGAGGGTAGAAAGAGAGAGGGAGAGAGCTGAAGACAAAGACAGGAAGAGAGAGAAAAGGAGATATTGATTTGGCAGTGAAAGGCAAAGACGAGGGAGAGAGAGAGAGAGGCACAAAGGGAGGGAAAATTGAAAAGGAAATCCTCTTAACTGTGGCTCCAGACCTCCCATTGTTTGTGTTCATTGTCTAATCACTGCATCCTTGGGCCTACCCCAGGAAATTATCCACGCAGCACTGCGTATTTGTGCAGCAATCAGCAAAATGGACCATGCTAAATCAACTGTGCTTCACTCAACTGCGCTGCAGAACTACCCCGCTCATTTACCTTCCAGATATACCCTGCTCATTTACCCAGTAGAGTAATCCCACTCATTTACCCTGCAACTCCTCCTTTCAATTGCCCAGCAGTATCCCTATTCATTAACCTTTTCATGAAAATTAGTGAAATTCTGCCTGTTTTGACCCCTTACCAAAAGCTCAACATCTCAAACTACAAATGCAAGCACGATGATTCAAAGCTTTTTTAAAACTACAGAACTGCACCCTTGTGACTAAACAGTCATTTTATTCCAATGTCCAGTTTATAATACATACTGTATTTTCACCAACTCAAGCCAAGAGAACATTAAACAGGAGTCAACAGAAGACGACATATCCCCCTGGCACCCGCAATCTCAGAAATCCCAAAATATAAAAAGGCTCCAGTCTAAAACCAGAATCATACGCGCAGCAAGTTTCAATTAAAAAAAAAAAAAAAAAAGTACTGACCAGTATTCTAGTTCTGCGCCAGAAACTAAGTGAGCAATTCCACAGTGACTGACGTTACATTCGGAGAGGGAATAGGCCATTAGGTAAGGCCTGGTAGTAAAACTTACGCTCCTCGGGTGTTCATATTTTGTGACAAGCATGCTAGGGACTATGTCTACTATGTCTAAAACTTTGCTGGTGTTATGTATTAGGGGAAAGTCCATGGTGACGGAATTACGATCAAGAGTAATTTTCATGTCATTTTTACCTGCCATCTATTACTCTAATGCAGTAGCTACTTGCCTGTGCTTTTATCAGTTCCACTAGCATGCCTACTGAGCAGTATAACACAAAGTTTAGAGTAATCAATTTCGTAGAAGGCTATACGAAGGTGAAAGTGTCCATAACGGAATTACAGCAGAAAAAAAAATGCCATTATTTTTACTTTGACAGGCATTTCTCTAAAATCTGGCAATGATAGGCAGTAGGTTTAAGCTTAAGTTGGTGGCCTAGGATGTTGACCAGGCCATGGTAAGTTTATATTGACTGGTATGTTCACTGATACTTTGTAGGATGCCATTTATGAGAAAGAGACAGTGGTAACGGAATTACAAAATGGTAACGGAATTACATTTTCTGATAATCTACTAAATTCATTATATTCAAAACAACAAAGCAATTGAAAATTGGTATCATAAATGATGTTTGTGTTGCTGACCTCCTTGAAAAATGACAAATTTCACAATGAGCCACTGGAAGTGTGTTTCAATTTCCTCGGTTGACTTAAAGTCTCTAATATTTTGGCTAACAATGTATGGAAATAGAGTGAATACCAGGAAATGGCTAAATATCTTTAGGAGTTGTCAGCTTCAGAAAAAAAAAAAATATATTCAAATCAAATTTTGAGAAGACTGTCAAAGATATTTCAAAACGGTTTCCAGTGTCTGATTTGGTAATGAGTAATCTACATGAAAACCTATATATCGCTATTATTAAACACTTTTTAAAAATCAATGTTTTAGCAACTATCATGCGGAATTGCTCATTAGTTAATAGGATGTGATATTATTAGCGTGAATTACGTTACATAAAAATATCCATTTAGACAATTCATCATCTTTATAGCAAATTTATCTTAAACCATACAGGGTTGATACCTTATATCTTGGAATTAAAAAAGCTAACATGCCACTGAAATCCTTGAAATAATTGCTATGTTCCAAGTCAAAAGCCTTATCAGAATAGTTACATGATTGCGCATGACTGACGTTACGTGAAGGACATTACAATTTGTCAATCAGAGTTCAGAGCTCAAAGTTACAGAGAATCTGCCGATAAAACAGAATTTGAAAGCAATTTTCATATTCTACATATTCATTTACTTTAACAGCTTACTAAATGGTAATAATGGTATTTGAATATTTTCTAGATTAAAGTAGATATGCGGTGCTGACAATACCTTCTGGCTTCAAGTGAGATGTGAATACTCTGTCACTTTATTGACAGATTTAATAAGTGTTGTTCACTAGCCTGACAGGCCTGATATAAAGCTTTAAACAGTAAAGAAAAGAAAAAAGGAAAAAAAAAAAAAAACTTAAAAGCTTTTCAACTGATATTGTTCTCAATCAACCACCACTGGCTGGCAGGGTCAAAAAACCACAAAAGGAAAAATAGGAGGAAAAATAGGCTGAAAAAGAGAGCTGGGCGAGTTGAGAAGCCCAGTGTTCCAATATGAAGTCATTGTGCAAGACTCTTGATAAATATTATGCATGAGGTGAACCCAACTCAGTACTGGACATTGTAGAGGGCCTGGCATGTTTATTTAGCTGAAATAATATTTTCTTGGCTGCTCTGCAGCACAAAGGTTGCCTTGGTATGCCTGATAAACTTTCTCAGGTGGCATGGTCAACAGTATACATGCACTTTGTGTACATGATGAGATCATCTTCTGAGCATTGACCTTCATTAACTGGTGATAATTTGGCAAACTATAGCCAGATAATGAAAAATACTTCTCCAGATATGTCATAAATTTAATAAAAAACTTTGAAAAACCTGCTTATCAAGGGTGGAGGTAGATTTAGGAGATTTTTCTGCAGTCTTTTCTTGTATCTTTGGATGAAGCTAGGAAGAGGAAATGCATCATGGGGAAATCATGTATATGCATGTTGATGCTGCTGCCATCTAATGATAATAAACAACACTAATCCTTTGTTTAAAAGCTTGTCAGAGACAAGCATTTGGCTGCACAACTTTGGCAGCTTGGGTTGAACCGTGACTGATGTCACAGATCCAGGTTTACCTGTGAGTGACATTACTAAATTTATTGCATTCTTGGACAAGATTGATGCATGAAAAGCTACAAATGAATTGTTTTTTACGTTAATGCTGACTAACAAATGTGTGGATAATAGTTTAGAATATTTAAAAAATTTTCAACAGCACTTTACTTATGTGACTGATGTTACAGCCATGAAACTAGTTAATTGAAAGGAAGTTTGAACCCAGTGTTTTGAACTAGGCGTTTTCTGCTGTTGTCACCTTGTCAATGTGGACACTGGTATTGGAACACTAAAGCATTGGATAATGAACAAGTTTACACACTACATATAAAGTGAGGCCAATTCAGGCATATTTTAATGGCAGAAAAAACATGAAAAAGCATTTCCTTCTTTGAAGCACCATGGCTACCTTCACACATCATCCCAACCAAAACAGCTTTTGTTCTACAAAATTGAACATCTGTTCCGTTAATTTCAAGCACTGTTTTCCCAATTTCTGGAAAATAATTTTTGGCTTCTGCAAAATGGAATTGCCCAAATGATAAAGGACGGACAGACATACTGTTTTCCATACATCCTTATAAAACTTGGAAATCAAAAAACAAATTAGAACTTGAGATTTTTTTGTTGATGAGATATGGATGGACATGACACTAATCGGGAGTACATGCGTGCCCTTGAAATACTTTAGAAAACAAGTCGACATGGTCTACAACATCCCCCGCCAATCGTGCGCTTCTCATTTTCGAACTCAATCAAGGCCTTTATGGTCTGAAGCTACACACCAAATTTGGTTACTGTATCTGTATTAGTTTCTGAGTAAAGCTGTCCCCTTCATCTCGGACGGACGGATGGACGCACGGACGGACGGACGGACGGACGGAGGTCAAACCTATATCCCCCTCCCACTTGGTGTTGGCGGGGGATAAAAAATGTGCTTTGCTAGGGTGAAGGCAGTACTCCTCAGCTCCGACACACTGAAACAAAGGTGAAGGTGTTAGAGCCAGAAAGAAAGGTCATTGTGGAACAAAACCCAGACAAGGCACGCCTACACAGCAAGGCAAGTCCACAGATACAAAATCAAGTTCCTAACTCAAGAGGGGTCAAAGAAAAATGCCAAGAAAAAGTTTTAAAGATGAAGGTCAGTGAGGCAAGGTCAAAGGTCATTCGGGTATGAAACGTCAACAACGCATGCCTACCCACCAAGGCAAGTCCACAATTGCAAAATCAAGTTCCTAACCCAAGCTGTTTGAGAGAAGTGGCCCAGACAGAGTTTTAAAAGAGAAGGACAGCGAGGCAAGGGTCAAAGGCCATATGAGTACGAAACCGAGACGAGGCACGCCTACCCACTAAAGCGAGTATACGTATGCAAAATTACGTATGTACATATAATAAAAACAAATGACAAAATAAAAAAATAGGACTGAGGGTCCTGTAGCTTACTGGCAAGCAGTCTTATTGTGATGATACAAGTTATGAAAATTTCATGCGAAGTTTGACCTTCAAATTATTGATGGTCAATGTCATTGTCATTAAATAAAAATTCACATACATTTATAAGACCCCCTGTAATACCCAATCCTAAGCTCTGAAGCAGTTTTGGTGATACAAGTCATTGAAAATTCAATGTGTGCAGGACTAGGAATAGGGGTCACTTGGGATTTTTTCCATTTTGAGATTAATGGAGAATCCCAGGGATAGTGATATCCCAGCACTACTGTACTGTCAATTTACAACACTTTGCTGTGCACAAATTCACCCAATTTTTTTCTCAAAATGAAAAACTTGGATCACTCTTTTTTTTTTTAAATTTCCACTAATCTGTCAGTATTGGACTGATGCATTTACACAGACAACAACAATTTTCCACCAGAATTCCTCTCTGAGCTTATTAGTAACAACAGCATTGCTTTTTACTGTTTTTATATTCTTCATAACTGTCCATAATTATGACCTGCTCCTCCTTGCAATTGGTGCATTTTTGGGCAGAAGAGACAAGTGACGCGTGGAACGCCCCTTTTATGGGAGCACGCACAGAGCCTAAAGAGCCTCAAGCACAAAGCCTAGGTTAATAAAGAAAAATTATAACAATCATTGTGGTACCAGGTATCTCTGATTTTGAGTTCAGGGTGTGTACTCAAAGCCTGTCTATGTTGAACTTGTTCCGTAGTATAACCCCCCCCCCCCCCAGTAAGGTTTTCTCCACTTATCACACACACACAGGCAAAATCAATAATGAAGTTACAAACGAAAAGTTAGTAACAAACAAGCTGGCGTTCGCAGTACGCCATTTAATGATCGTCAACACTATTTACCAACATGAGCATCATTAAAGCTAGTTCATAGTCAAAGTGAACTTTTTCAATAAGACCATGTAATTGTAAGTGCAAGTAATTACACAGAGAATCGAAATTGAGTTTCCCCATACTCCAAATGTGCAAATAATACTTTAACACTCAACATGGAACATAAAAGTGCACACAGATAAAAACAAAAAACGCAACTTATACAGACAGACAGTGGGCGTATACATTATACAGAAGAGAATATTCTCAGTGTGCCAGAATTGATTCAATTTTGAGGTATATTACTGAGGTGCAATAATAAAAAAAAAAAAAGTGCAATATAGCAAAGTGCAAGTGCTGAATAGCAGCCTGGAGATACATATGTAACTGTATGATATTGTGCATACATTGAGTTTAAATTGTTTTAACATCCAATTGGTCTTTGTGGGTGCCGGGGTTGTCATGTTCATGGAATTTACTTGAGTGTGTTGAGCAGTCTGATTTTTCAGTTTTGCCTGTGGAAAAAACCTTTTGCTGAGTCTTGTAGTGTTGCACCGCATGCTGTGGTAGCGCTTGTCAGATGGTAGGAGGGAGAACTGTTAGTGTGCTGGGTGGGTGGGGCCTTTGGTGATATAGGTGGCTCTCCAGGCAGCGGGACGGGTAGAGGTCCTGGATGGATGGCAGGGCTGATCTGGTGACCAAATGACAGATTTGGAATGCTTGCGCAGTTCCCTTTCCAACGATACCTTGTTTGTCAAAATCAGTTGAGTAGTTTTGGAGATATGCCCATTTGAATTTTGGCACAAAATATCGAAAAAACAAAAGGCCATACTGTAACTTTGCACTGGAGGGTCCGATTGAGCTGAAATTCGAGATTTGGGGATTTTGGGTCACAGCCAATTCACACACAATTTTTCAGCAAAATTGGAGATGGTGAGGTTGTGCTCACTGGGTGATTTGACGTGGAATGACACCATAACCAATCCCTCACGCTCCCCCTCCCTCAGCTACATATACCTTAACTCTAATGATAATCACTCCATCATACTTCCCCTCTCTGACCCTCCCTCAACTACACATACCCCAACCCTAACCATAGCCACTCCCTCACACTCCCTCTCTCCCCCTCCCTCAGCTACATATACTTCAACCATAACAACTCCCTTCATGCTGCCCTTCCTTCACCCTCCCTCAGCTACATAAACCATAACCCTCACCATTAGCACTCCCTCACACTCCCGCTCTCTCACCCTCTCCCCTGCGACACATACCCGAACCGTAAACCCTTTGACCCTGCCTCTTAATTCTATCCCCACCTCTCTACAGATCACATACTCCCCCCTTTCCCTTAAAAAGGCAGCTCTACTGGTACACGTCTCTGATCTCTGTTATGCTCCGCCCACTTGGCAGGCAAATTAACCACGCCTGCTGCACCTGACCCAGCTGAGATGTGCATTGGGATAGGTAACCATGGTGAAAATTGCTGTGGATACATCCTCTAGAGGCTAGTTTTACCCATAGAACCATGCATCCGTTGGTCCTGAGGGCTCAGGGATGTGGTGCAGCCATTTTTTCATCCCTAAGGAGGACAAATAAACTCTGCTACATCACTCTCCATCATTTCAATGACTGAGTCTGGCAGAGTCACCTAAATTAGCCCAGTAATCAATCCACGTAGGGCCGAGTTTCCATTAAAAAGCTATACTGCCCAGAAGGGACCAAGTCACCCTCCTCCTGGCCATATGCTGTCTCTCTCTCTCTCTCTCTCTCTCTCGCGCACAGACAGCCCCACACACACAGAGCATAAGAAGTAGAGGTGGGGGGGGGCTTGGGAGAGAGAGAGTAAATTTCATTTGTTTGTAATTGCACCTTAATACCTTAAAGCAGTGGTTTAATCAAACTCAGTTCTGGTCGACCCCCTTTGTGCACTGCTTTTAGTTCCGACCCCAATTGCAGTAAAAGAATTTTAAAAAGCTGCTATTTTTCTTGAGTATGTGCATTGATTTTTAGATGGATTACTTCTTATTGATCGTGATTATGCCGAAAAATGCAATACCACGAAGAATAAATGTAATCCCCAAGTTCATGTTGTGCATCTCGCAAAATGGCAAACAATAACATAAAAAAAAACAGGTAACATTAACCACTGAGGGAATAGGCTCCTAACTTTGTTGGCATTAATTATTTTTCTTACTTAATCATCATACATTGCATGAGGTTTGCTTCATGATCATTAGTCATTGAATTGTTCACCATCTATCAGGTGGCTATGGCCGCATTCGACTGGTGCTTTAACAAAATCAGGGTTCTGCCAATGGTGGTTGGCGGTGGTCGGTGCCGACCAGCACTCGGAATGCACCGACCACCACTCAGTTCAGATAGCTAGTGCTTTTCCCGACCAGCACTATTTTCCAGCAAAACTATGCTGGATCAGTACATGGTAGAGTAAAAAAGGTCACTTCCTATCACAACCGGGGGGCGCTATGACTATGATGAGATATTGTCAAGTAGACATGTTCTGGGTGGGACTCTTATCAAACGTGAAGTTTGGGGCAAATTGGATTATATACAATGAAGTTACAGCAAGTTTCTGTTTCATGGAGAGTACTGGAAATTCGACGCCAAACCACTGCCATGCCGTTCAACGATGACTGGATCTTTTAATAACTTTTGGTCAGTAACTAGTATGGATGACACACACTGATTTTGAGGTCGATCTGATAAATCCTGTAAGAGGCGTTCATTAAAATACAAAGTGTGCAAAATGCCAAAAATGACCACTTAATTCAAAATGGCCAACTTCCTGTTGGGTTAGGATATGGCTCCAAGGGACTTTTTTTGTGCGTCTGGGCATGATATACAGATTTCCGCGCATGTTGGTAAAAAAGGCCATGGAGGCTGCCGTTTAGAGGGCGTGGCCAAGGCATTTAGCCATGACCAGAGCCATGTAGAGAGAGCGTCGCTTCAACTCCATTCACTCCAATGGACCAATCTTTTACAGTAATGGCGAGTGGTGGAGTCTCCCTATAGTTCCCAGAAGTTAGCGACGAAGATTAGTCCAGCAGCTGAGATGAAGTGCAATGGACCGTTCATGATGATCTTTCAAATGGTAAGACGTTTAAAGAATTAGACTGTATACTGTCAGCACATCTGAATTAAATTAACACGTGCAGTAAAGCGTTTTCCTGGATTATCCCCGGCATAATTTGAGATATATTGAATGTTTAAGTGCAGAAAATTAGGCTAGGATACTAGCTTGGTACAGTTAGCGACAGTTACTAGCGCTAACCATGAGCAGCAGCATAATGGAAAACTCCGTTCTCTCAGTGTCATTTCATCCAACGACGCAATATTAGAGAAAAAGGCTTCTTAAAGTGATTTTTTTGCGGAGTGGGGTGCAGGAGTGAAATGATAGAAAATTAATGTAAATATAACATCAGACTGGCTATAGTAGTGGAGGTGGTGAAGTAAGGTTCTCTTTGAGTACAAGGTAGCTAACATTAGCTATTATAATAAAGTTAACATGACAGAATGTTAAAGCAGAAAGCCATCGGTTGCTGTGATACATCGCTATTAATATTGATTGTTCGAGCTAATTTCTTTACTGCTATTCAGTGAACTAAAACGTTATCTATAGTTAGAGTTTTTAGGATTTGAGATTCTAATGACCATTACTTGTCAATATTATGTCGCTGCTCATTTTGCTTATTTTGGATTGATGGTTAAGGGAGAGGGAAGCTAGAGGACCAAATAGAAAATTGAAAACAGAAAGCATTGGCCAAATAGTCTTCTATGCTTAATTTTCCAAATAGTTGGCCTAAGTGGAGAGTCATACTGAATCGGATAAATATTGAGCTGTACTGTATTACTTGTCTGAAGGACTGCAAAGAACATGATCCATCTTTATATTAATTCCTTGTTACTGATGCCACTCACCATACTTTCTTAAACATCAGCAGCACAGCTGATCACAACTACTTAAGTTCCATCAGCTAAGATGGGAAACAAAGACCAGCTTCATCTCTCAGCACCATTTCCCATCCAAGCCCATATAGGTGTGTCTAACCCTTTCTCCTGTCTTTTTTCTCCCCCTCTCTCTCTCTTTCAGCAGAAGTGGTGTAGGTGATTCAATAAGAGCCAGAGAACTCCCTGCAGTGAGAGAAGACAGTCACCCTGCACCCTGAGTCTCAACTCCCTAAGCGCTGCAAGCCTTTGCCCATTCCTTACTTTTAATAAACTGGACAATAAGCTTCCAACTTGTGTGGTCTTTGGTTGTGAAAAAATGCATGTGCAGTGTTTAAATATGATCACCTCACATTTTTGTTGTTGCGGTAATTTTCAATGATTGCTAGATTTCTCCTGCTGAATTGAGCCTACAAACTGTACGTCGCCGAAGAGGCTCTGCGTAGGGACAGCGTTGGTTTGACACAGAACCTTAAATCCAGCTTAAGTCGATTGCCTGATTTAGGAAAAAATTTAATCGGGCAGTTTTTGAGAAATATTTTTTTTCAAATTTCTCAGTCCTATCTTTAAATTTGGGGCCAAATTTCAAGGGCCCACAAAACAGACAAAAATGATTCAATCAAAAATCCAGAAAAAGCCTGGAGATATGGTCTAGTAGTACAACCCCAATTCCAAAATGGTTGGGACAAAGCGTAAATTGTGAATAAAATCAAAACCCAATGACTTCCAAATCGCACCAAGGCAGTATTTTATTCATAAAAGAACATAAGATAACATAACAAATGTTGAAACTGAGAAATATTATAATTTTATCTACAAAATTAGCCCGTTTCAAATTTGATGGCTGCTACGGTCTCAAAAAAGTTGGGACACGAGCCTGTTTACCATGGCATAGCATCCACTCTTCTTTTTAGCACAAAGTGGAGGCGTCTGGGCATTGAGGAGACAAGTTTCTTGAGTTAAGCCATTGGAATTTGATCCCACTCCTTTGACGGACTTATGTCTAAATCAATTCCCCTGTACTTTGCCTAACTTGCAATCAAGCCATTTATTCAGCCAACTGACCAATCAAAACCAGAATCTGGCCAATAATGATTAAGAGGACATAATGAGAAGCAGACTGACCTAACCAGGCTGCTGTGTTAGATTGAAAGAATGTGACTAATCTGAATAAATAGCAGACCTCTGAATTCCACCTCTCATCGTGAAACTTTGAGGTGTTATTCAAAAGGATGGCTTAAAAATAAAATCATGTTAAGATAGTCCTGGTTTTTAAGCATTTAAATATATATGCAAAGTGGAAAACATTGTGTGAAACATATCGAACATGAACAAGAGAAATTATTTTTGCATTGCAAGCAATGGACAAATGCATCGGAGACTTGACAAGCAAGGTTTTTAGCATTTATTATTTAATAATTGAACAAGATTAATTTGAAGTAAATAATTTCACAGCTCTTGGTTTTAGTTGTTTTTGAGTGTCCAAATAGCCAAAAGTGAAGGTGGAAAACATTTAAGTGTATCGAGCGTGACACATAAATTGTTATCGCATTCGCACGCAACGGCCAAATGTAGTAATCCAGCAAACACATTCAGGCAAATCGCGTGCTGAACCAAGCAACGTTAAGGTCTTCAAAATCATGATCCTCTACTTTACAATTGCTTTCACCCCCTTCCCATTTACTCTGCTGAATTCACAAACACTTGATTCGCTCAATTAACAATTTAAATTGGTTGGCAGTCTAATTTATTTCAATTAGGAGTGTCTTTGACTAATAGTCATAGTCAAATCCCATTCGTCAGATTTTGCACATAGTTGACTAATCATCAAATGTTTTTTTTTTTTTTTAATTAAAAGAAATGACTACATATTTTGCATCACTGCACTTGACTCCTAAAATGGCAATTCTATGTCGGTTTCATTATTTACCATTTCATCTCGATCAAAACTTACCCTGATCTTATTTAATACATTTTTTTAATTTAATGTTGTCATACATAACATGCTCTGTCTCGCTGCTCACTCACCTTTCCTTACTGCGAGATTACTCTCAGGGCCTAATTGACAATATTAACAATTGGCTTCAAGGTAGGAAGCTTTTCCAAGTTAAAACTAATTTAAAACTATTTTCGGACCCAGGTCCTTGAAAATTCGAAAGGTCCAAAATGGAAATGAGCATTATGGTATGCTTTAATGTGTTATCCATGTATTTTTAATATATTCATCAACTGTATGTTTATACTGATTGCACAAAATAAACTCTGAACTCTTTGTAGGCAAAGATCCATCCCTTTTTTGACAATTAGTCCTGGCTAGTTCTCAATTGTTTTCCTTTGTTGACACGTTTTCCAATTTATGAATAATCAAGTGACATGCATGTACGGATGTTGATAGCTAGTCATTCAATTATATACTCAGGCTCATCTGCATAAATGCACAGTTATAGTTCACGCCCCCGTGAAACTTCCCCTGTAACAATGTATTGATTGGCTCGTTTCTTATCCAATTCCTGAGTGTTTAAACGTTCCACACCTACTGAAACACATTTATTGGACAAGCTTTAGAGCATAGAAGCCTATGCGCATCAGCAAGGTAGGTTGTATCCGTTCAACGTTGAGCACGATTGCGCAGCTGAAAATGATGCAATTTATAGAAAAAAAAATAGACTCCCAAAACCGGCCTGAAGTGTTCAGTTACATTTACAGGATTTAAATGAGGTACAAACATGGTCAATGGGAATTATTTTGAATGAAACAGGACTGGAGGGTTCCTTCTACTGGATACATCGGTCTCTGGAGGCGGAATTCAATGAAGCAAGGTTAGGCGGCTACTTTTGCTTTTTGTTTTGCAATGTATACCAAATTCAACAAAAATCAAATGCCGAGGTTTTTTCCTGTTTAAACCGTGAACTGCCCATGCATTTTGGTGGACCCCGTTTGATTTTTCCTGAAAGTGGAATGTCTGTTCTGTTAAAATAAGGTATATTTCAGATATTACTGAGTTAGTAAGTTTTACTTGTTTCTTATAAGGTGTAGAAAGTGTTGAAATAAGGTTGTGGGCTCGGAAGTGGGAACTGCTAGCCTCGCAGGGTGAATGTTCAGACCGTTTAATCAGCAGTTTATCTAATGAGTATGTGTGCTAGCAAGAAGGACTTTGAAGAAAAATGAACAGAACTCCAAAACTTTATTATGGAGAAAAGGCATGTTTTGTGTTTGGAAAGGTTACTGGTGACCACTGATGTTCAACTGCACTGATATTGATAAATTCATGCCAAGCCCAACCAAAAAAAAATCATTAATTCATATTCAATTTCATGCCTCAAAAGTTTATACATGCTTATTTAATGCACCATTTTGAGGGATCTCTGACTTTGGGGAGCCACCTAGATTGCTATGAGTCAAATTAGACAGCTAAATCGGTAATCTGGAATGTGATGCTCAAGATTAATTTTACTTGGGGCCAGAAATGTATAGTCTTAAATGTATAGGCAGTTTTCAATTCTCATTATTATTTTTTTTTGCAATTTAAATTTTGAATTTATGAAGATTTTTTGTGTTTGCAGCCCCTTTTCTCCACCAAAATCATGAAAATAAACTGAATTTTGACGGGAATCTAAATGCTTGAAGAGTCTAGACTCACTTGAGCCACTCCTTTTGGGTCTGTGAAGCTGCAATCTTCAATTATAAAGCCTTAAATAAGGTAACACCAAATTAGCCAGATTTGACTTCTGCGCAAAGGGGTCAAAGCCTGCCCCAGACGGTGCAACTTTCCCTGAGGCAAGTGACACGCGTGTATACAGCATCAGGCAATGCTGCACCATTTGGGGATGGTTTTTCTGTGCTACTTCCTCGCGTGACAGTGCTTTCATGAGCTAAATGGGTGATCTCCATACTTCATTATGCAAAAAACCTTTGCCCTGTCGGTCGAGTGTGCACACCACCAGGTGATGCTGAAATACATCTAATTTTACCATTTTGCCATGTTCGGCGCTACCTGGTGTATGCATCCACTTTCCCAACTTTTTCTCAGCTGTAATGGATAGTCTAACTACATACCAGTGTGGTGCAGCTGTAAAAGTTCTGAGGCACTGATCGCGCACAGAGTATAACGGGTGCAAACTAGTGACAGAAATAGACTGCGGCCATATTGGAGCGCCCCCTATACGCGAAGAAGACCCCAGGCCGGGGGAAGGAAAAACTAAATAAATAAAATAATTTAAAAAAATCAATCAATCAATCAATCATCGCTCTTTCCACTAACAATCCCCCCCATAACTCAATTTTCCAACTTTTACTTTGGGATTAAGTTCGTGCAGTGAATAAGAGCAACCCAAAAATCAAATTTTGGTAATTTGGCATTTTAAGCCCTATTATGACTTGCACTTGATTGACCCCTAAAACCCAAACCGGTGCAGGTAGGGCCAAAAAAATTTGGGAATTTTCTAGTTTGGTGGTTTTATGTCCCTATCCTAAGTCTCAGCAAAATTGAAGGAGGTGACATTTCAACACTTGCCTGAAACTTACAGGCAATGGCTCTCAATTTATTTCCAATGACTTATGAGGGCAAGAATAATTTCTCTTTTCAGATGTTGTATAGAACAATGTGAGTAAGGTTTTTTCAAAGAAAGAGAGCACACCTCATGGGAAATTAAAATTTTTTTGTCCTGACTGACACAATTCCATGTCGTACAGGACAAAACAAACGTGTCAGACAGGACTCTAGTATTCTAGTAAAGAACCAATGGCTAATTCCAGAGTTGATACTGCAACTTCCACTGTTACTAAGGCTTTTAAAAGGCTGTTCTGTTCTTTTTGAGTTAAAAAAAAACTACTGGCTGATTTAAAGTTACCATCCCAGGCGGCTAATTTTTTTGGCAAAATTATATAAATTTGAGTATATCTGGTAAGTATTAGACAGTAATTGATAACATGAATGATTTGACAAATCAGTGACAAAATATGGTCATCTGTATAAGGAGCAGCGGCCAAAGTTAGGCTAACAATCAAATTAGTCTCAGACAACTTTAACTGGATGGCCCGTCTGTCAGTCAAACTGCCAAAACAACATGCACGCTATTCTGCATATGCATTCCAATGTGCATGCACTTTGGCAGTAGCTATGTAGCCAGCAATAGCTAGTAAGATTAGCATTGGGACAGTCATGGCACAGCCAAATGAGCAGCCAGATTTCCAACCTCCAACTGCACCCAGCGGTCAACCACCAGCTAAAAAGACAAAAACCTTCATTGAAAGTATGCAAGAGAGACAATATGTAAAAACTGCAAATGTAACTCGAGTATCCCTCAGCAGATAAGTATTCGACCATTGAAGAGAACTTAAGACACTGAACGGTTTTAAAACCGACGCACTCATAGCGGAGTTTCTCTTAGACTAGACTTATCTTCGTGTGCGAATGCTGTACATAGACAGAAAGTGTAGTCTATACACATTGAGTAATAAGGTCCAGGCTACTTTGGTGTTAGCCAAATGTTGTGAGTTACAGCCAAGTAATGGGCAGCTAATGTTTGCTTGTTGTATGCCTGGAGTCTGGCATTAGCCTAGGAAACTTGTGTGTAGGCTATAATGCCCTGGTTATGCTGTGAATCCAGTGTTGAAAGATACAGATGTTGTTGGTGGCTTTGTGTGATGTAATGTTTTGTCTGACTGCCAGTGGCCTACTTGTGTGTGGGCTATTATTCCTTGGCCATGCTGTAAATCCTGTGCAACCGCCATTGATATCCACCGCTGCTAATGCTGTCTGTGTCAGAATGTTGTCTCCGGTGCCATCAAAAAATTTCCTTCCTTGTGATTCTGCACTTGCACAAACCTAAAATCTTGGGCTCCATTTCTTCGCTCACATCTTACCTCATTGACCGGGCGAATCCATATGTGCCTGCTCGGGCACTTCGTTACCGGGGGACTGGCCTTTTGAGTGTCCCTAAGGTCCGTAAAAAGACTATTGGTGAGTGGGCCTTTTCTTTCCGTGCTCCCACTCTATGGAACGGTCTCCCTGTTGACATTTGGTTGGAAAGCGAAGCTGAAAACCCACCTGTTTAATGTTGTTTACTGGTGATCTTATGGTGTGTTGTGTCTTTGTTTGTCATTTGTTTTTAAGCTTTGTAAAGCACTTTGATTCAAAGTGCTCTATAAATAAATTATTTGGTCACACTTTATTTGAAGTGTTGCTCATGAAGGCTTTATAGAGCATGTATAATGCCTTCATAAATGAGACATAATGTCTTCATAAATCATTCATAAGCGAATGTCATGCTTTGTAAAGGGTGAGATAACACATCCTTATTCAACAGGTGATGCCAGATGTGACAATGACAATGTCACTTAGCTGACAATGTCACACTTTATCACAATTAGCCACTAGCTAAGTGACATCGTCAGTTATATCACATCTAGCCTCACATGCTGAAGAAGGATGTGTTATTTCACCCTTTACAAAGCATGACGTTTGCCTATGTATGATTTATGAAGACATTATGTCTCATTAATGAAGGCATTATATTTTGTACATGCTCTATAAAGCCTTCATGAGCAACACTTCAAATAAAGTGTGATCAATAATTATTATTATTAGTATTATTATTATTATTTCGGCAAGAACAAAGACATTACAATCACTTTGCATTACGGTAGTGTTTTTTGACAAGGCAGCATAAATTGTCAGAACACCGACCACACTGGTCAGCTGTTTGTGGTGGAATAAAGCATGCACATGAACTGAGTGGTGGGGGCGTGGTTTGGGCGATTCCTGATTGGACGGAGGGGGTGGGTGCTTATCAGTTGGGTCATTCCATGTCAAGTCATGATGTCAAATGAAAGAATCCGAAGTTTGAGCTTCCTAGCTCAGTTATGGCCCTTCAAAGTTTGGGTCCCACGCCAACTTTTGGGGTCCAGGAATTGCACACAATTTGCAAGCATTTTTGGAGACCCATATATTTTGTTTTAAGCTAGCTACAGGCCTGTAAATGGCTAAATCCATGTATTCTGCCCCTGTCTATCAGAATCTGCACTTAAAACTAGCATAGGTTTACTATTTTTAGAGATATTAACCCCTTAAATTGATTTTTTTTAATGACTCAGTAATTTTTGGGGCACTTTGGGGTTTTATATCTTGAAAGTTTTTGTCCTGATGGGGATTTAACCAATTTATCATCATATTTGGGTACACTACTGTGTATTTAGAGAATTTCAGTGCACTCAGAGCCTTGATGGGGGTACAGGAGGGTCCCAAATATGGCCTCGGGACATTACCCTTTGATACCCCCTACTTCAGGCCTCGAGTTGGCCATGTGGGTACATGATGACTGGAATGACCTTTTTACCCCATCAACAGTCACCCTTCATCAAAGTTTTGAGCCAATAAAAAGTTTATCAAACTCCTTCACTATCAACTAAGCCTTTGCATATGGCACTATTTTTGGATATTTTCGGAAAAATCCTAAGTCCAGAAAGTGGGTCAACTGTTGTTTTTAACAGCCTATTCATGTTTATGGTAGTAAAAACAAACCTATGAATTAAATTGATCTATGGGAAGATTAAAATGTGCTGTTAGCAGCCATCCCCCAGGGTCATTCCATGCCAAATCACCTAATTTTCAGGAATGTCCCCAGGTGACCCTCTTAGATTTTGCTGAAACTCCGTGAAAATGTTCATGCAAATAACGAACACAGAAAATTTCAGGCCAAAAGTCCAAGCAGTTTTGAAATTACGGCCGTCTGAAAATATGGCCAGACCCCCCCTCTTTCGCCGTCATGCGCTGCGTCACGGTTTTTTTTCCATTTTCAAATGATCATATTTTTGCTGAAAGCTGAAAATTGCTACCTGGGGTCATTTGCACACAAGCTTTCAGATTCTGCAATCAAAAACAGTGCATCTTGCTTCCTTTTGAAGATATGGGCACCTGAAAATGAACGAAAATGAACCGGAAATTATTTTTGCGATTTTTAGGCTTTCCTGGTGCCCGAACCATTGATCTTAGGACACCCAAATTGCTGATACATAATCTCTACATACAGCTTAATAACTCCCTGCAAGCATAGACTTATAAGACCATCAGTAAAAAGGTATGACTAGGGTCCAAAGTCGGACTTTCACAAAAAAATCTCAAAAATCACCCCTTTTCGGGGGGTCGGTTGACCTTGTGAACAGTTACTCAGGGTAATGAAATTTGCACCACAGAATTATATGTGTCTGTCCTTTATATGTACCAAATTTCATTGATGTGACTTAAGTCCTTCATAGTTAGGCAGTGTTTCAAAGAAACCCACTAATTTGATCAAATGACACCATTTTGCTGTACATTACAATGTCTTCGGTAGGTGTCAAAGGGCAAAAATTGAGAATAGGTAATCATTGATAACCTTATTATATATAATAATTCTTAGAAAGTTGTAAAATTCATGACTTTGTACATGAGAAATAGTATCATATGGCTTGTTTTAAAACAAAGTTTTTCATAGTACCATACATTGTATTTTGATGTTACTAAAACAAAACTGCTTTTATTTAAGTGGATTCAACTTACTGATTTTCAGTGGGCTCTACTTACATTATTTGCATGAGGTCATAGCTGTTAGAAACTGTTTATTAAGATTCATCCTAGTCCAGGTGACCTTGTCTAATTAGGTGTCAAAACATAGTTTATCTAGGTTCATCCTAGTCTACTTAACTCCAGACCACAACTGTTTATTTAAAATAGCTGGATCAATTACCTCACTGTTGTGGCTGTATTGTTTACAGAATAATTGAACAGTGTGTTCACTTTTCAGCTCATATCTACTCCTCACAATTCATTTCAACTGCAATGTTCAGCAGATGAAGTGTACATTTTGTGAGCTCTGTAAAAATCAAGATTTAAAACATGGAATTTGAAGCATCAGGATCTGGATGCAGTATTGGAATTGCACTGGAGGAGGAATGCCAGAAGAGAATATATGGCAGAAATGTTGGCACACTTGCAGCCTCTGACTTGTCACAGGATGATAAGAAGCTATTGGAATGGAGAAGTGGGTATTTACTTCTTAATTTGGGGCCTTTTGAAAGCCAAAGAGCTCCAAAGAGCTTGGGGATGTTGTTATATAGCGTAAAGTAGCATAATTTGATCAAATTAGTGGGTTTCTTTGAAACACTGCCTAACTATGAAGGAGTTATGTCACATCAATGACATTTGTGACATATAAAAGGTCAGATACATATAATTCTGTGGCGCAAATTTCATTACCCTGAGTAACTGTTCACAAGGTCAACCGACCCCCCGAAAAAGGGTGATTTTTGAGATTTTTTTTTTGTGAAAATCTGACTTTGGACCCTAGCCATACCTTTACTGATTGTTTTATAAGTCTATGCTTGCAGGGAGTTATTAAGTTGTTTGTAGAGATTATGTATCAGCAATTTGGGTGTCCTCAGATCAATGCTTCGGGCACCAGGTAAGCCTAAAAAAAAAAATCGCAAAAATTATTTCCGCTAGAAAAAACTCGTTTTCAGGTGCCCATTTCTTCAAAAGGAAGCAGGATGCACTGTTTTTGATTGCAGATTCTGAAAGCTTGTGAGCAAATTACCCCAAGTAGCAATTTTCAGCTTTGTAGCTTTTTCATATCCAAAAATATGATCATTTGAAAATGAAAAAAATCTGCGACGCAGCGTGCAACGACGAAAGAGGGGGGGGTCTGGCCATATTTTCTGACGGCCGTAATTTCAAAATGGCTTGGACTTCTCGCCCGAAATTTTCTGTGTGTTCGTTACTTGCATAAATTAACATTTTTTTGGCGTTTCAGCAAAATATAAGAGGGTCACCTGGGGACCATTAGGCGATTTGGCATGGAATGACCACCCAGTTATATTGAAAAAACAAGGGATTAACCCTTTCCCAGCTGCAAACACAATGCAGTTTTTACAATAATTGTAAAAACAATTTCCTTGGGCTTTCCCTGTATCTGACCAAACTCTGACAACTCTAACTACCTGAGTTGGATGATTTCGCTTAAGCGATAAATGCATCTTTCAAATAGGAAAGGCTAAGATTAAAACAAGGCAGTGACGTGCGGTGGAGGTGTTTGGTGGGGCAGAAACCTCCCCTTTGCTTGATTAGCAATCAGACGATTAACAAGTTTTGTTAAACTTCAGCAGAATGATGGGCCAGTTAAGTTTCCGCGGCATTATTACTCAGTATAGGCTGTCATTTCATGAAGTGATCAAACATGACTCGGTCTTGGCCTACTGAAAACCAGCAAAATCCACCATGCTGGGTACCATTTCAAGATATCATATGTCATGTTAATGCACCAGAGATTCAAGGTCATAGTGCTCGGCATTATAAACTTGATGCAGTTGATGTTGAAAGAATTCAGAGGCTTCTTCCAAAGTTCATTGCCTGTTAACCAGCAAGCCTGTATCATTGACCTGATTTGTATCTGCTCATATTCCAACAGTATTGAATGAAATCTTCCCGCCTTGATATGGATCTGATCAGAAGATGTAAATACATTATAGCTGTTAAATGTATACGTCCAGTGCGTGAAGGGTTAATAAATGTAATATTTCAATTCATACATGCAAATGTGTTCATTGTTAGAACCTGTTATTTAATATACATTTTATAAAGTTGGTCTGCGTTAACTGCCTTAAACATGAATAGACAGTGAAAAGAACAGTTGACCTACTTTCTGGACTTAGGATTTTTCCTAAAATATATATAAAATAATAGTGCCATATGCAAAGGCTAATGAAGGTGAAGGAGTTTGATAATCAAAGTTTTTATTGGCTCAAAACTTTGATAAAGGGTGACTGATGATGGGATAAAAAGCTCATTCCAGTCATCATGTGCCTACTTGGCCAACTCGGGCCTGAAGTAGGGGTATCAAAGGGTAATTTTGTCCCGAGGCCATATTTGGGTCCCTCCTGTACCCAAATATGATGATAAATTAGTGAAAACCCCATCAAGACAAAAACTTTCCAAGATATAAACCCCCAAAGTGCCCCAAAAATGTACTGAGTCATTAAAAAATCCACTTTTAAGGGGTTAATATCTCTAAAGATAGTAAACCTATGCTAGTTTTAAGTGCAGATTCTGGTAGACAGGGGCAAAATACATCGATATAGCAATTTACAGGCCTGTAGCTAGCTTAAAACAAAAGATATGGGTCTCCAAAAAATTTCCAGACCCCAAAAGTGGGCATGGCACCATGAAGGGCCATAATTCAAAAACCGATTGCGCTAGGAAGCTCAAGCTTCGGATTATTTCATTTGACATCATAAGGCACTAATAGAATAAAAATCAAGCAAACTGAAGAGGTGTCACTGGGGAGGTTTTGGGGATTTGTGTGAATTGACATAGAATGACCCAGTTGCGCAATTCGAAAAAAAATCCTAAATCAAGCCGCATGGGATGGTACCTATAATTGCCAGTAAATAGAGATATGACTTCCCAATTAGCACCTGTAATTAAATAAGTTAGAGTGATTGGTGATGGGTAAAGTAAGTGGTAATGTGTTATGTACATGTAATTGGTACCAAACTTACAAATTACAAGACAATGAGCAAAACTGAGGAACCTCTATGGAAGAGCTGATTGCTTTAAAATGAAGTGGCTTCTTCCTATGTGTTTTGACAAGTTTGCGTAACTCAAAAGAAACCATGTCAGCTTCCTTGGAACTATAAACTGCATCCCAGATTTGATTAGCCCGTCACAAGTACAGAGAGAAGCAACAGCCATGCTATCAATAACAGATGCTGAGAGGAGCCGTACTAAAAGGGGAAGGAGGGAAAATAAAAAAAAAAAGAACAACAGTGAGAAGTAAGAGGCAGACAAAAAGGAGGACATGGAAAGAAAAACACATTTTATAATAATTGTGTGTGAATCTTCTGTCATTTCGGTCCCAAGTGAAAAAGTGTCCTGTCCGACACGTCCTGTCCGACATGCTGACCAAACAGGAACTTTTGAATCTCCCATTTCTAGACAACCAACAAAAAAGGGGGGGCAGTATCCCATGCATTTAACCAATTAAAGCTTATAAAACTGCACAGAACGAGTGGGAATACAGTTACAAATTAGTTGAACCTACACAGATATCAGTAAAGCTTTGGTCATTTGACAACACTCATGTGACTACCAAAGTGTTCCTCAGCTTTTTACTGGCTAAACCTTTTTTAGGGATGGAGAGATGCCGACCTTCGGTTTTTTATTGTTTTGTCGCAATCTCCTTTTTTGAGGCATTGTACAACTAAAACTCGCAAAAAAATCCAAGTCAGAATATCTGGACTCCATACGTGTAATTTTTTTTATTTAACATTAGTTTTCTGCAAAAGTTGTCAATCAATACGCATGAGAGAATTGCGCCAAAAACAGATTAATGGTTAACAGTAAAGCAAACCCAACCTGCACATGACGAGCTGATAAATAATGGTCGATAGAGCTCATTCCCATTATTCCTCAGGAGAGAAACTCCAAGGCAATGAGAGTGAAGGGACACAGAGCAGAAGACTGGCCAGACCCTGCCCCCGCGGCCCTTCCAGGCTCTCTAACATCAGACCGTGTGAGATTATTTGTCTATATTTAGACAGGCACATGAATAGAGCTGCGTTCAGAGGGTCAGTCTCTTAAGCACTTCATAAGAGGTCTACACAGGACCTTGTAAAGCAAATGTGCACCACTCTTTCTCTCCCTCACACAAACATACAAACACAGATCTATAGCTACTGGCACCCAGTAAACACAAACACCTGCTAAACTGGAGAACAACACAACCGCGCTACTTTTCATTTTAAAGAACAGGGCTATCTCCTGACAGGGTTGGAATCAGAGAGAATTTCCCTGCAAACCTCATTCATTCCAGGAGGAAAGTAAAAAATGCTTCTGCTGGAATAAGCGCAGACAGCATCCCTGCCCAGGCCTTTGCAGTGATGCTCGCTTTCGCAGTTCTTGCAATGAGCACCGTAATTAACAAATAAGGTACACTTGCACTTGTGTCATGAAGCAGCGGTTAGCTAGTATTAGAGTTCACAGAGCTAACATTGATGTCCTGAATATCCGCAAAACTGGTTTCACTTTCAGGGGATATATTGTGAGCAGTCTGAGTCTGAACAAGGAGATGCAGTAAAAGAATGTTGACAAGTGGGGCAAAATCAGTGCAGAGAAAATCGCCAAGAAAATTAGTAGGGCTGCAATCCTCAAACAAAAAGACATCAACAGTCAAAATGTTTTTAAGTTCTATCCCAACACTGCTCAGTCTGATGCTGAGGAAGGATAAAGTCTATGTTCTTTCCATGAACAAAGGGTGAGCTGATTGCTTAACAAGGTGCAGTGAACTCCAGCTATGGATGGTCTCAAAGCAGGCGATTCAGGCTGTAAACATTAACAGGCAACGGCACAGTTCAGCGCTGGAACATGCAAACACCCAGAATCCACCTGGGCAACAACACACTGCCTCATTCCACACGCTCCCCGCCTGAATAATAATATATTAAAAAAAAAAAAAAAAACACACACACACACGACAGACCATCCTCCATTTATTCAATATAAAGAAACACAGCACTAGATAACAGGACAGGAAAATGCTTTGACTTTGTCAACCATGGTTGTTTTAAAATATGCTATAAAACGGGAAATAAAGGTGACTTGATCCAATGAGAACATTTATTCATTACTGAGCATATTCTCCAAGTAAACAGTGAGTATGCCACGATGAAAGTTAAAAAAAAATAACACACACACACACACACAACAACAACAACAAGGGTGTAACTCCTCAGTAGCTGAAACACGCGAGCGCACACAGACACACACACCATGACGAGTTAACAATATCACACTTACTGGCCAACTGCTTGCACACATTCACTACACAAGAATCCAACCCCATAAGTTTGGCCAAACTCTCTGAATGGCAGTGTCTGAAGTCATCACAAGCTGTAACAGCAGTTACCCATCATGTGATCTGATCTTACATGTTGGAGCAAACCCTGGACAAAATGATACGATGCTGATCAGGCAACACCGGCAAAAAAAGACCAGAAACTGAATGGCAAATGTCAATGAACAAACAGGCTCAGAAAAAAGTAAGTATTCCAATAAACGGGAAGATGGAAGGCCGGAAACAGCTGGCATGAATCACTGTGCTGACTGCTGTAGGCAAACACAAAGTCACCACACCTTAAGGACACAAGTTCTCTCTTAGAAAAGATGCGACTCAAACATGCATAGCCCTGTCTTCATTAAAGAAAATATACTGCCAATATGACCATTTTTACATTCAACAGCACTGAGAAAGCCAATTTGCCAGGAAATGAAGATAAGCGTAAAGCAAGCATGAAGTTAAACTGTTTTCGGCCTCATAGTGTGTACAGGAATAAACAGTGGCAGGTAAAATGTCCAGGGGTCAGCCGATAAGTTCTTTACAGCAATGCTCTCGAGAGGGATTTCACAATGAGGGGGCGGCAGTAGAAAGGGATGTGTTTACGATCCAGTTGGTACCACGAGATGTAAGTGAACGTGTGACAAACCAGGAAGTTCTTCAAAGAACACAATTTCGGCAAGTATCGCCGGACACCCAGGATACCCTAAACTCGGGGGAAATAAAAGACCATTTTCATGACTGAATTACGCGCACCTGAATATTAAAGATCAGGCCAAAGGATTTCTGAATGTAATCACAGGCCACACCAGACCAAAGCCCCCCCCTCCTGTCAGGACCTTTACATGGGAGACCAGCAGCTTACGAAATTAATTAAAAATAACACGTTCGTAAATAATAAGCGTTTTCTGGCGTGTTCTTATCGAATTCGTAGCAGTTTGCCATGACCTATAGCTTATTTTTGTTGATTTTCTTAAGCACATGAGACGCTAGCTTTTCCAGCACGAAATTGGAACACCAAAGTGCATCTTTCTTCCCAACCCTCCCCCCACCCCCAACATGGTCTGCAACTGGGACACGGACAATGAGGCTGGCTGAACCCGAACAAAACCTACACAAATGTGCAGAATTCCAAACTTCAACCTTTTTATTCCAACTTTATTTTAGTTTAAAAAAAGCCTCGGGAAGCTGTGTAGCTACGGGCACAGCCAATAATACGTCGCAAGGTATCCATAATGGAACACACAAATGTTACAAAGAATTACACTCATGGTTAATAAAAGATGCCACTAAAAGCGACAGCATTGAGGCGACAGTTCTCTCCTCCACACCAATCGCGGAATAGTATTAAAAGCTTAAATGCAACGCTTGCAGACTGTATAGGCAACGCCGGTTTTTTCATCGGACAAACTCCAAGCATCGCATGAAACCACTGCTTTCATTACCGTAGGAGAAAGAATGAAATTTTAGTGCATTCGTTCGCCGGTCTGACTCGGATAAATAAAACTGCAATTCCAAGTACGATTGAAGAAATACGCATGTACGGAGAAAGCTGGTTCATCCACCATAGTATCCACTGAGCGACAACGACGCGTTATTTCACGAAGTACCTAATGTTTATTTTGACGTCTTTGCAGGCGAGCATCTTGCATGAACTCCTTTCCAGCGTTAAAAACTAAAACGCTCAGTTCTTCTTGAGGAAAATGAGGAAACCGAATTAACAAAACCTTTCGTGACAGTCATGCGCAAAGTTACAGTGCGAATTATAAGTGCAAAGGAAAGCGTTTTAATGTCAATGGAAGAGTTTTTCGTTTGTGTTGCATATTAGATGGCTATTCGTCTGCCCCCACCATTGAAACGAGCAAACACTGAAATTAACGCACATCATCGCCCATGTAAAGCTACGTTGATTTAGAGGACTCTGACCTGAAATATTTAAATAGCAAGTCCCAATACAAATATGGCGCCTAATGTGTAAAAAAAATCGAAAACAGATCCCAGTCCTCACCTTCACAGCACCTCGCCACGAATAGAGCATTAAATCAAAGTACAAGGTCATTGTGCTTTATGCACTTACCTTCCGTCTTTACACCATTAATGGAAAAATTAATCCCCACTGAAGAGCGCGCATAAAAAGCTAAGTGCCAGGTATGTAGTGTTTACGATGAAACCAACACGTGTGTTTTTGTCACCCTTTAAACTGGCATTTCAAGATCTAGTAAAAAGGTGGAGCTACCCATCAAATGAGAAAATTTCGTTTCAAGGACCGACCAATGAGAGAAGAATGGATGACGACGCTGACCAATGAGAACACAGAGGACAGCCAATCACTCAAAGGAGTGAAAAATGCCTAAATCTGGGTTCCATTTCAATATAACAAAATGCGAAGCTGTATGGGTTTTCTGAAAACTAACACTTCAACAGTCACCCTTCGTAGCGTTTTCGTTTATAATCACCAAGTGTTTCCATTTTTTACCTTCAGTTTTATCTATTGAAGTGAAGGAATATCAGTGCAACTAGTGCAGGGAAGCTGCTCCTATTTCAAAAAAAAAAAAAAAAAAAGTAGAGGCACGACCTGGATTAATCAATGCACAAGGTATCAGTGAGATCAAAACAAGGCTACTTAATTAAATATAGCAAAAATTTCAAGATTTGGCACTGCGCATATTTTTCTGGGGGGTCATTCTAATGCCAAGTGGACCAGATTTCATAAAGTTTGCACCATGCAGTCTCAGAAATGCCTAGTCTCACGCATTCGGCGTAGGTCTCACGCATTTTTTTGGGCTTATTCACCATAGTAAGCAATTATTCATTGAATGCTTAATGAGATTCTCACGCAGAATTAAAATCCTTGTTCATTGAAGTTTCCGTTTCACTTGCTTAAAGGTGCACCTCATCATAAGTTACACGGAAAGCGATTATGACTCCGGACTTCCCGTGCTTCTCTTTACTCAGGGATTGGAAAAAATGCATGTGTTTCATGATCGTTTAAATTGTTTTAATGAAATAAGACCATTTCAAACGTTATTATGCAATTCCATTGCTTTGAATCCCTCAGTAAAGACAGCCTGAGAATTCCCAAGTCATAATCGATTTCCATGTCATAAGTGGGGAAATCCACCGTAATGCACATGAAACTGATGAAGTTGATGCACAATCACTTAAATTCCACAAATGAATTTCTTCAGTGCGCTTTGACTGAATAATTGCTGACTACAGCACAGAAGCGTGAATGCCACTAAGAGGAGAGACTCACGCCTAAGGCGTAAGCCTGGTATCTCTCGGAAGTCTCGAAAAACATTTTTTTTAAAATCATGGGTGTTTGCCATCATTTCAAATGGTCAAATCCCAAATCTTAAACTGGGGTAACTGCCAATTTAAGTAGGGTTGTGTCCAGCCCAGGGATGAGCAACTCCGGTCCTGGAGGGCCGGTGTGTATGCTGGTTTTTATTTCTATCAATTACCCTGACTAATTGAGTTAATTGGTTACATACACAAATATAGATTTGTGCAAAGGTTTGATCAAAAAAAAAGGTTTTATGTAGGGATATAAGAACAGTCTTTGGTGGTTATTCATGATAATTTAAAGAAATGCTCCATAAATGTCATATTTCATGAATAGTTAGGCTAATTTAGATAATCAACTAATTAAAGCCCAGAAGTTGGTGTGAAAACCAGGGACGGATACGGCCCTCGTTGCCCGTCCCTGGTCTAGTTACTCAGGAATGTGGCAAGTGACTTATAAGCATTTTTGAAGGGATACAAATGCATTTTCCAGTGCTCCTAAATTAATGTCATTTAATTTACATAGGTCAAATTACCTGAAATGTCTGAATTTGCTTTCAGATTTGGCAAATCTCAATTGATTTTCCTGTGATAGGCTGTTGAAAATGATGGTTTTTATAGAACCAAAATTTTATTTGAATTTTAGTTGGTCCCCTTGACTAAAGTATGCATAGTCAGGGGTTCATATTGCAACCTCATCCTCAGCAGCTACAGCACACCAATATCAATATCTCCTGCCTTGAGTTTAGGAGTAACTTGTGTCTGAAAATGCTTATGATAAATAAAGCCCAAAAATGCCAAAATTCAAGGCATTCAACATGTGGACAGTTCTCCAAACAGTGCAGGGTTGAAGAGGTGCTTTGGTCCTGTCTTCCACCATCAGACACTCTGCCCAACTGCCAATTTGTTCCTAATGGATTGAGAAGCAGTGTCATCTCCTGAGGCCCGTACTTCTCAGATGGCATGCCATTCCAGCATCTCCCATCCCCTGGCACTGAGATTGCCCATCAGCCGTAGGCCAGCATATCTGTGGACTTCCTCACCAGGCTGCCTTTGCTGATGGATAACGGTCATTCTATCAATTGTGGATAGGTTTTCAAAGGCAGCCCATTTCATTCCCCTAGCCAAGCTGCCCATGATCAAAGGGACTGCCCAGCTCCTGCTTCAATGTGCGCTATGCATCCATAGCACTCCCCAGGAGGCGGTCTCCAATCACAGCCAGCAATTTGCCAGCAGCTTCTAGAAAGCCTCCTGCACCTTGGTTGGCACCACCCCCCACCTGTCCTCGAGGTTCCACCAGATAACAACAGCCAAGTGGAGAGGCTTGACTAAGAGCAGGGCAAAACCCGACACTGCCTAACAAAAGGAAACCCCACCGGGTGGTCCCATCATCTTTCTGGGTGGAACTGGCTCAGAACTCCTTACCAGTTGGTAGTCTCGGCACGTCGCCTTCCTAATGTTGTCCAGTTTACTGACCACCTCCGTAACGCACAGAGGAGAAGAAACGGGCAGTTCTCGCTGCTCAGCTCCTGGATCATCGAGCCCGCCAGGGATAAAAGACAGCCCATGCACTTCTACTCAAGCATGTCACAGGCTTCCAAAGGCAGGGTAACCATTGTACCCATCCACCTCCTGCCTATCAAGTGGGACAGAAGGTGTGGCTAGCTACTAAGGGACAATTTTTCTCCAAGAAACATCAAAGAAGCTCATCCCCTGATTTATTGGCCCAGTCACCATAACTCAAGCATTATCATCATCCACTGTCAGCCCCCCCCCCAGCCTTAGATTTAAGCCAGTGTCTCTTTCTCATTAGTCCTCCCTCCAGCTCCCCTTCATGATGGTGGCTCCGCCCACGGCACGCGTCGTATCCTGGACAACTGGTGTACGTGGTGTGGCCGCCAGTTTTTTGGTGGATTTGGAGGGGTTTGGGCTCAACGCGTGCTTCTGGGTGCCAGAACCCCACAAACTCAACCCTTGCCTCGTCTGTGACTTCTGGCATTAATATACGGAATTGACCACAGGGCCACCAAGTGATGCCTCTTGGGTAGGGGGTTCTTTTCAAACCAGTCATGTGTCCTAAATTGGCTTCTCCCCTGTTGCAGCGGTCTGCATGTGTTTTTGCGGTTTATTGCCTTCAAGTGAATTATTGTCTCGTCATCTAAATAAGTTATATATAAGTTCATTGTGGTTGCTGGATTGTCATGCTTCATACCCTACTACACCTTCCAGTCACTGTCTTCTAGTAATGAGATAAGCTCTCCTTCAGTGTGTTTCAATGTATTAATGATAAAGATTATCGTAAATATTCATTGGAGCCTGATTAACAGGAATAAACTCCCAAGCCTGAAAGTCTCTGGGATTGGGACCGCATTCATATTCATCCTCTGTGCCTGCCAGTTACTCTGAATAAGTTTATTAGTGAAACCTCTCGAGCCTTAATCAGTCTCCAGGATTGGGACTGTATTCCTACTCAGCCATGCAGGTCTACTGTCAAGCAATCCTGCTTCTGCGAGGGGGATTTACCACCCGGCTTCTACCCTGGAATGGCCACTTCCCTCAGCGTGGATATGCCCCTACTCCCTCCTGTTATGACCGACTTAGTTGGACTGCTCCTCAACAGTGCTGAACTACGACCTTCCCCTTTTTATTACTATAATCGAGTTAATAAATACTCCTTGAAGGTAGTACCCTGTGTCTGTGTTTGGTTCCTTGTGATAATCATGACCCACAAGGCACTCACAAGAGCACCTAAATGCTTTACACAGACTCACACATGTATGCACAAGTGATTTCTCATGAAAGCATCTGCTTCTCTGAATGACTATCCACAACATGTAAGCTCCAGACTGTCCAACCAATGACTGGAAATGACAGATAATTGAATAATGTACTCATGTACATAAAAAAGCAGCACCAGAAAATTAATGAAAAAAATGAGGTATTTAATTTTGTCTGGATTCTGACAATATGCAGCAAAGCAATTAATGTATCCACATCTTTGAGTTGAGCAGATTGAAATCCACAGATTTCACTGTGATACAGATTTAGTGATGCCAAAAAAAATAAATAAAAATATGATTATTAATTGGTTAAGTATGTTATTGCCCGCAAACCGTCGAGATGGCCTGCCAATACATCTTATTTTGGCCGACTTGTATTGGCCGAGCTGAATTGGCCGAGTTCAGCATGTGCACAAGTAACCATTGGCAACTGCATTCGCTCTCTCAAAGAAGCAGAGGATAGTTGCGGACCTAGCATTTAGCTTTTTAATGAGCCTTGACGTCACGTCCTTCAGAAGTCATAGTCATAATATTATCATGATAGAACAACATACTTAACCAATTCATAAAAATATTATAAATAGCTTATTTTCGCATTGCCTTGGTATTAGCCTTTGGGTCATGGTAACTGTGGCATTCGCTCTCTTCAAAGAAGCAGACGACAGTCGCAGACCTAGCATTTAGCTCTTTAATGAGTCTCGAAGTCGTGTTCTTCAGAAGTCATAGTCATAATATTGTCATGACAGCACAACATACTGAACCAAGTAATAAAGATATAATAAATTGCTTATTTTTGCATTGCCTTGGTATTGGCCTTTGGGTCGCGGTATTAGCCCTTAGCCTACGGCTACCCTCAGGCCAATAACAAGGCAATACAGAAATAAGCAATTAATAACATATATTATAAGGTGTTACATTTTTTATGTGTATGGGTATATAAAAACATAATTCAAATTTTCAAATAAATGGATTGTTATGCTGGTTATGCAAAGGAAGTACAGCAGAAAGTTGTGCCTTGAGAGTAATTTCCACAAAAGTTTGTTATGTAATAAATTGTCCGTTGCTTTTCTCAGTATCTGTATTTGACCGCTGGAGCTTTATAAATTGCTTTGGCTTAGAACATTTTAATTTACATAAATGCAATGTGTGACAATAGGCAACTCTATAAAGACAGCAGAGTGGCTAACGCGAGTGCTGGGGATGGTTTCATGAACGGAATTGAACAGTATTTGTAATTCATGGTAAATATTCTCAGTATAATATTTACTTATTAAAAATAGAAAAATTAAGGCCCAGCTGAGCTCTCTCTCAGTGAACCCAGCAGAGATGAGAGCAGTAACTGTTCCCTATTGTCATGGCTGTGCTCAGCACAGCGACTGATCACTGCTGTCACGCCCATCACTGCTGCGACGTCCATCTCTGCTGCCACGCCCAGTCTAGGGCAGAATTATCAACCACAGCCCACTGACCCCCTGACATCCCAACGAAGCAGGTGTGCAATGAAATTAGGAAGTTCATGTACACATACATACTGTCACACTGCATGCACACACACATACACACACACACACACACACACACACACACACACACACACACACACACACACACACACACACACATGCATATAATGACACAGGATTCAAAGCACAGCTGAGCGCATGGCCTTCTTAATGTCACAGATGACATCACTCTCCCTACCCCCACCCTAACCGCCTCCCTCTTTGTTCAGTAGCTGAGGTAACACCCCCCTCCTCAACACACACACACACACACACACACACACACACACACACTGCAGCTCAGCCCCCAGGAAGGAGGAGCATCTGTTACACCCACCACAGGCAGCCCATTAAACAACACAAACACAGCCCCCTAAACAACTCACAGAGAAAACACTAAACAACACATATACCAATAACCATTGAACAAAAAACACAAGCCCCAATGATCAACACAGCCCCACAAAACCACATACACAGGGCCTCACTAAACAACACTAACACAGCCCCAATAAACAACAAAAACTCAGCCCCACTGCACAACACAAACACAGCCCCACTAAACAGTACAAACACAGCCCAACTGCAGAGCCGGAACGGTCTCATTAAAAAACCACAAACACGACCCTAATACAAAAGACCAATAAAGCCCCTCTACACAACACGTACAGCCACAATAAACAACGAAAGCACAGCCCCACAACATAATACACACAAGGCCAACACAGCCCCACCAAACAACACAACCAGCAGCTCCACTAAACAACACAAGGTCCCAATATAAGACATAAGAAGCACCACTTAACAACACAAACACAGTAACACTACAAAACACAAACATAGCTCCAGAACACATCTCAAACACAGCCCAACTAAACAACACACACAGCTTCATTAAACAACAAAAACACAGCCCCACAACACAACATACACACAGCCCCACTAAACAACAAGCACAGCCCCAATAAAAATCAGGAACACAGCCCCACTTTATATCCCACACAGCCTCATACACAACACACACTCTGCCTCATTAAACAACACAAACATAGCTCCACTACACAACACAAACACAGCACCACCACAAGATAAACAAATCTCCACTAAACAAAACACACACACACAGCCTCACTAAACAACACAAACATAGCCCCACAAAACAACAGAACAATAGCCTCACTAAACACAAGTACAGCCCCACCAAATGACAGACACAACCCAATACACAAGACACACAGCTGCAATGAACAATGCAAACACAGCCCCACTATATAATACAAACAAAACTGCAAAAACACATCCTCACTGAGCAACATACAACCAGCCTCACTTGATGACAAAAACACACCCCCACTACAGATAGCACACCCAGGCACCTTATTAAACAAATCAAACACTCAGTGATCAGATTAAGGGGAAAAAATGATCAGCATTTTTTGCTAATCATTATATTAATTGATTGGCAATTGTTTAGCACATCTGTAAAAATGATAAGTAAAAATTAGAAAGAAATTTTACCCTGAACAATCATAATTTTATACAGAATACTTCAGGTTGCCAGCAAAATTTCTGAAAACTACTTGTTACCTGCAGTTCAGTTGTCTTGTAGCATATGATGCTGTTTAACACCTGATCAAACATATGAAGGGATTCTGCTGGATTTCTGGATCATGTATTTGAATGGTCAGAGATCATAAAACTGATCAGAGATTGAAAAAAAAAAACGAATCCTGCTGAAGGATAAGCAGAAACAAGCTGCACACATTACACAGCTATCTGAGCACATGGTTGAACACTACCACTGATGCTAGAAATAGCGGCAGCTTGCCCGCAGGTCGATTATCGGCCAAATTATACTTTGTATTACGTGCATTCATTGTGCATGTTTCAGGAGAGGGTGGTGGTAAACTTGCCATTCCCAAACCACATAGCAATGGGAGAAGTTTTGATGACTCGGACTGACAGAAAACAATTTTTCCTCATTTGCTTAATTATCCTGCTGAAATGGCATGAGCTTATTTGACACATTTCACAGCACTTTTGTACATCCCAACTGTACTTTCAGTTTTTTGGGACATTTAGCTAGCTTGCTACTTGGTTGGTAACTCAAGAGCAATAGCTGTCAACTAGCTAGCAAGCTAGCTTGTGAAGTTTGGGCAAAAACCAAATCACACCGCTTAACATTATTGCAAAGATTTCCCTGAACTAGCATCAGCTAGGTAGAAGGATGGCTAGCTCTATAAGAGTAACGTATAACATGATGGCATACATAAGCAGGATAATGCAGCTAAAAAAAGCAACAAAATGTCTCAGGCTAAACTGTCCATTTGTTCTTAAGGTAAAATAAGCTGGTAATCACTGTTGAAAGAGGTTGTGTGAGCATGATGGAGTTGATAGCGACAAATCAGAGCCGTAAAATCTTCAACAGGCATCATATCTACCACAGGTTCACTTGCAAGCTAGCTGTACCAAAGCAATTGTTTTTGAACTAGCTAGCAAGCTAGCTAACATCCCAAAAATCTGAAAGTAAAGTTGGGACATATGAAAGTGCTGGGAAATAGTATATCAAATAAGCCCATGCCCATTTCAGAAGGATAAGTTAACAAATGAAGAACATTGTAAACATTAGCTAGCTGATTAGTTAGCTAGGTGGCTATATCCAAAGAGCAACGTAACTTCAGACGCGATGGTACACATAGCAGTCTAGTTATCATAACCTCACCAGTAAGCTTCCCTAGTGCATGCATGCGCTCCCCAGAAGCTGATTGGTTGGTATGCAAATAAGATACATTTACTGTAAGCTAAGCAAAGTCTTCGAAAGTTCTTCTGTTGCTATGTGGTTTAGGAATCGCAAGTTTGCAGGCCGGTCAGTCGGGATAAATGAAATATCAGGAAGATTTTTTTAATCCCATTTTTTGCGAAGGATTTTGTTATGACGATTAGCATTTGCTCAGAAGTGATGAAATTTGATTCACATTTTATGACGCAAATCCATCTAATCTGATCACTGGCACCAAATTAAAAGCTGCTTTGATTTCTGATCTGAAGTTTCATTCGGTTCGCACTCAGTGAATGACCATCCCTTTTGCAATGGTTTGTAATAAATTGGCCATGTTAGACTGGAACCACTACAAAATTAGGTTAACATGGCTCATTTTAAGTTAGGTATTAGAACTGTGAGCCAAGTCATTTAAGTTGAATGAAGGCTCAGAATCTCCAGCTGACAGCTACTTCAAAAAGACAAATCACACTTAATTGTGTATATGATGAAGAGCTTATTCGTCTACATTATCCCAATAATTACAGTCTGTCCACCCCCAGCTGTAACCAGTGTCATGTCCACTCTGAAATACTATAATACATCACCTGCACTGCTTTTGCTTCTTCCTCTAAAATACAAACCTTCTATGTGTGTGTATGAGTATATACATGGGTCCCCGTGTTCGTGTGTGCATCCTTTGACTGCTCTTGCATTTGTCTGTTAGTAGCATGTTTGAGGCTGTAATGAGTGAAATGTGTGTGTGTGATTATGTAAACTGTGTGCAGCACTGCTGTGTAGGGTGTGGCAGCATAAAACAGCATAGACAGGGAGAAGCATCTCATAAATATGCATAAGCTCCATTTAAGCACATAAAACATTCAAAGGCTGGGCTACTCTCCACCTACTCAATAGTTGACTGGCTCTCACTGGTCACATGACCCACATTCACACCATAGCTGAGATTCTGCTTTGCATGCTCTGAGCATCTAAACACACAACAGTACTTGCTTGCATGTGGATGAGTTTCTAATGCAGTTAACATCTCTTGAGGGCAAACTGCGCTTGTGAAAATGAAAATAGTGTATTTTCTGTAACTCAAATTTCACAGTGAAGCATTGCTACATCCCTTCAGTGAAGCCCTTTTTATCCTCCCCCCCTCTCCCATTTCCACCATGATCATCTTCTAATCCCTGAGGGGAGCCTGCAGCCACCTGGTCCTCCATTTCCTGTTTCAGTTGACCCATTTCCTGTCCCTGTTGACCAATCCCCTATGGAGTCTCAAATGCCCTCCAGTGGCCAGATTGAGCACTGCAAGTCCAGGTGATGCACTAATAAACCAAAAACAGTGCTGAAAAGTATTCACCTCTTCCCGATTTCTTCCATCTTTGCTTGTTTGTCAGATTTCCATGCTTCAGATCATCCAATTAATTTTAATATGAGACAAAGACAATGTGAGTTAACACAAAATGGAACATTTAAATAATCATTTCATTAATTGCAGAAAAAGGATTATTCAAAACCTATGTCACCCATGCCACCCTTGGCAGCAACAGCTGCAATTACACTTTTGTGATAACATGATACTACTTTTACATTCTTGGAGAAATTTATGGCCCTCTCTTCTTGGCACAATTGTTTGAATTCAACCACATTTGAGGATTTTCAAGCATGAACTGCCTGTTAAAGGTCATGCTACTGCATCCTAATCAGACTCAAGTCAGGAATTCAAGTCAGATTCAAGTCAGAACTTCAAAACCTTCATTTTGTTTCTTTAGAGTCATTCAGAGCAGGGGCGGTGTTAGACCTGAAAATTCGGGGGCTAATATCCATTTTTTGACAACAATTAGTCCTGGCTAATTCTAGATGGTTTTCCTTCATTAACACATTTTCCGATTCAAGAACTATCAAGTGGCAATTGAAGACATGGATTCTCTCCCCCATACGATCTAAAAGAGACAAAATAATGGGCTGCATTCAGTACAGAAAAATAATTTCATTATAATTAGGTCTATGCACCGGCACTCGGCGACAGCATTTCAGAACTCTTCAGCGACTTAAGGTAATTTTGGTACGTACACTCGTTTTTGCAGCACAGTCACACAACTTGCTGTAGAAAATAGACAGCTTTCTGATTGGAAAATGTAAAGGGACAAAACCACGTCCTAGTCACTAAAATTACCTTCATTCGCTGAAGACTTCTGAAATGCCGTCGCCGAGTGCTGGAGCATAGACCTAATTATAATTAAATTTTTTTTGGTACTGAATGTAGCCCATTGTTTTGTCATTTTTAGATCACATGGTGGAGAGAAGGCGTGTCTTCAATTGCCACTTGATTATTCTTGAATTGGAAAACGTATTAATAAAAGAAAAATATGTAGAATTAGCCAGGATTAATTGCTGTCAATTGAGGGATGGATATTAGCCCCCGAGTTTTCAGGTCTAACGCCACCCCTGATTCAGAGGAGGACTTGTTTGCCTGCCTAAGATCATTGTCCTGCTCCATAACCTGACAATGCTTGAGCCTTATGTCACAAACTGATGGGGAAACATTCTCCTTCAGGATTTCCTGGTAAAGAGAAAAATTCACCGTTCTATAAATAATTGCAAGTTGCCTGGGCCCTAATGCAGAGAAGCAGCTCCAGACCATCAGGCTACTCCCACCGAGTTTGACAGTTGATATGAAGTTCTTATCGTGGAATGCTGTGTTTGTATAACAGCATATGTAAGGAGATCCATGTCTTCCAAAAGGTTTCACTTTTGGCTTGTTAGTCCACAGCTATTATCTAGAAAGTCTCTGAGATGTTTTTTGGCATTGTGAGATGTATTCTATGAGTTATTTTTGGTCAGCAGTGGTTTTTGCCCAACGGCTCTCCTACGGACACCATTTTTGCCCAGTCTCCTCCTTATTGTGGTACTGTGAACAGACCTTAACTGAGGCAAGTGAGGCCATCAGCTCTTTAGATGTTAGTCTGGTTCTTTTTTGACCTCCTGGGTGAGTCATCAATGTGCTCTTGAAGGAATTTTGGCAGGCCAGCACTCCTGGGAAGGCTCGCCACAGCTCCATTTTTCGCCATTTGTATATATTGGCTTGCAATATGGTTTGCTGGAGTTCCAGAGCTTTAGAAATGGCTTTGCAACCTTTTCCAGACTGATTGATGCAAAGATTTTGTTTCTCATCCATTCTTGAATTTCTTTAGATTGCAACATCATTGCTGCTTTTTGCCCAATTAACTGTCATGGTTTAGGCGTGCTTTTGTTTGTTGGACCTTTTTTTGTTCTATCATCCGGGACGATATTGGAGTTTTTGTCCATCAAATTCCTGGCCCAGCTGGCTGATTGAGCTGGGGCGGAGTTTTCCGGACTATTTATATGACCGGGGGTTCGCCACACCTATTGCTAGAGTGTCCGTTTGTTTCTAGCACTTCAGCCGGAGAAAATCTCAAGTTAAATCTTCCTAGTGATTCGTTATATTCCTTTTATTGTTAGGAATTGCTTCTTTTAGAAATTTCCTCTCGTTTATTTTCTCTCGCTCTGCTTCCGTGTTGCGCACTTTTATTTGTCCTTGGAAGCACAAGCCTTTATTGGAGGTTTTTACCTCTTTTGTGTTTGTCTCTTATCTGGGCTGCTCATTGCTCTTTCTCTCGCTGGTCACGGCACCTGGCGTCCTAACACCGCCCATTACAGTACACTCTAGCCAAATATTGAGTCGTCAGCCGCGGCTACGCTAGAGAAAGTTCTGGCTGGTCAGCAAGCCACACTCTCGGGCTATGGCAAGGGCTCGTCTCCCCTTAACAGTCGACAGGCTGAGTTGACGGAGCAAGTCCGCCATCAGGATGAAGCTTTACAAAAACAGGAGAGCGTCCTGATAAGTCTCACTGAGAGTATTCAAGCTTTGTCCACTCAAATCACACAGAATGTCGCACAAGCATTACACTTACCCCATGACCCTAAGCTCCAGCTACCTCCAGGACATGGAGGCGAGGCAGGGAAATATAAAGACTTCATCACCCATTCTGAAATATTTTTCGAAGCTCAGCCTTAGCGTTTTGTAAATGAAGGGTCTCGGGTTTCATTTATTTTATCTCTGTTGACTGACACAGCCCTTACTTGGGTCGGGCCACTTATTCAATCTAATTCACCTGTCATGAGTTCAGTGGAGACTCTCATTAGGAAATGGCGTCAGTGATTGATAAAGATGTGTGTGGGCAAGATGCGGCTACATGTCTAATGCATCTTAGGCAGGGTTAAGAGAACGTTGCTGAGTTTTCGATAACCTTTCACTCTCTAGCTACAGAGACGGGCTGGCCAGAGGCGCCTCTAATGACTGTTTATGTTCATGCCTTGGCGGAGGAGGTGAAAGACGCTTTGGCTACATTAGAACCCTGTACTTCTTTGGATTCGTTGGTTCACATTGCCGTGTGAATTGATAATCGAATTCATGAACGCAACAGAGAAAAACGTACTGCTTTAGCTCTCACCGACAACGAGGCTAATCTACCTCGTAGAAAGCTTATAACTCCTTCTCCACCACTGAAATTTCCTCTCCTGGGGATCCTATGCAGGCCGATGGCTCATATGTGAGCCAGGCTCATAAGCCTGTTCGTAAACCAATTATTTGGTATCACTGCTACAAACCAGGACCTATTCGCTCACAGTGCCCCAAACTCCCTTCCGAACCTTGATTCCTGTAAAATTAACTGTGGGTAGACAGATGATTCCTGCGGAGGTATTTTTGGACTCGAGGGTCATAGATTGTTTTATGGATGTGTAATGGGCTGAGAGGCATTCTATACCTATACCCCCTCTCCTACACTCACGCACGGTTACATCTTTGGACAGTCACCCGCTAGGTTCTGGAGTAACCAGGTCTTTGAAGCACTAACCATGTTCATTTTATTCGGTTGCCATTCTGAGGAGATCTGATTTTTATTATTCATTCCCCTGTTTTTCCTGTTGTGTTAGGAAACTCATGGTTACGGAAACAAGCCTCACATCCGTTGGGGTAGTCAGCCTAGCCCTATTGTCCAGTGGGGCGCTAATTGTAGATCCCACTGTCGGGAGAATTTGATGTTTAGTTCCGGGCATCAACCTAGAGGGGAGGCAGATGCCACAAGTGATTCTGCGGAGTTTGTCTCATGCAGCCCTCCTAGTCGGGAAGAGGAGGCGGAGGAGGGGTTGGAGTGGGATCCTCAATTTGACTGGCAGCAGCCAGAGGATGATTGTGATTTAGAGGATCTCTCTCACTGCAATTCGGTCATGGATATAGCGGGTCCCGCACAGGGAGAGAATTTGGGGACCGCTTTGAATTTTTATCTGCTACCTAATGTTCCTAGTGATTATACTGATCTCGCCAAGGTTTTTAGCAAACAACGAGCTTCGACTTTACCTCCTCGTCGCCCGTACGATTGCGCGATCAATATCCATCCTGGTACAACTCCTCCTTGGGGTTTGCTACACTCGCTGTCAGGGCCTGAGCGTAAGGCCATTTGAGAATATATTCAGAAGGCTCTTGCGGATGGTTTTATTCGGCAACCCACATCTCCTGCCGGAGTGGGATTTTTTGTGGGAAAAAAAGACGGTGGTCTGAGACCATGTATTGATTAAAGGGGTTTGAATAAGATCGCCATTAAAAATCAATACCCCCTTCCGTTGATGAATTCGGCATTTGAGCAAGCTTGATCTCCGTACTGCTTATAAATTAGTTCGCATTCAGGAGGGGGACGAATGGAAAATGGTATTTAATATGCATGATGGGTACTGGGAATATTTAGTCTTACCCCTTGGATTGGTTAACGCCCCCTCGGTGTTTCAGGCACTCGTTAATGACGGCCTGCAAGGATGTTGGAGAAATTTGTCTTCGTTTATTGAAGACATTTTGATTTTTTCTTCAACGCTCTCAGAGCATAGACAAAATGTCAGACGTGTGCTTGAGGCCCTCCTTAACGCCAAGCTTTTTGTCAAGGCTGAGAAATGTGTTTTTCATGCCAAGACTGTATCGCTTCTTGGCTTCATTGTGTCGGAGGGGTCGGTCCATATGGACCCAGTTAAGGAGGCAGTAATAAAGAATTAGCCTGCTCCTCAAAACGTTAAGGAGGTGCAACGGTTTTTGGGGTTTGCCAATTTTTATTGGATGTTTATCCGTAATTTTAGCACAATAGGTGTCCCCATTATTGCGCTTACCAAGAAGAAAGCCTCCTCACCGTTTGATTGGTCCCCAGCAGCTGAAGCTGCTTTTCAGGAATTAAAGAAACGTTTTAGCTCAGAGCCCGTTCTTGTTTTGCCCGATCCCTCCCTCCCTTTCGTTGTGGAGGTACATGCCTCTGAAGTCAGGGTGGGTGCCATTTTGACCCAGCGCCCCCTTTGGGACAATAAGCTACACCCGTGCGCCTACTTCTCCCGGTCATTGTTGGTGGCCAAACGGAATTACAGTATTGTTGACCGAGCACTGCTAGCCATTAAGCTGGCATTAAAGGAAGGGCGCCATTGGTTGGAAGGGACTGAGAATCCGTTTGTAGTTTGGACGGACCATAAAAATTTCCAATACATTCAACAGACTAAGAGACGTAATTCCCGGTAGGCGCGGTGGTCTTTATTTTTTTATCACTTTAACTTAACCTACCGCCCGGGGTCTAAATACACCAAGCCTGACGCCTAGTCGCGGATTTATGACTGCTCTGGTCACGACCCTATGCCGGAACTGGTTATCCCGACTGATCAGATTGTGGCTCCCATTCTGTGGGACATTGAGTCTGATGTGCGGGAACCCTTAAGGTCAGATCCCAGTCCTGGTGGGGAACCACCTGGTTGTTTGTTTGTTCCGCCTTCGGTACACACCCAGGTTCTCCAGTAGGGGCACTCCTCCCGTCTTGCGGGTCACCCAGGGGTTCATCGGACCAAACAGTTCTTGGCCCGACGTTTTTGGTGGCCTAGCATGATGGAAGATATCTGGGAGTTTGTAGCAGCATGCGGTGTCGGAGCTAGAAATAAAACTTTCCACCTCCCTTCCTCTGGTTCGTTGCGGCCATTACCAGTCCCGTGGAGCCATTATCGCTCTTGATTTTATTATAGGTTTGCCGAATTCTGAGAGCAATGCGGTCATTTTGGTCGTGGTTGACCGTTTCTCCAAGGCCGCCCATTTTATCACACTGTCGAAGTTGCCTTCGGCGCGGGAGACGGCCATTCTTGTTGCGGACCATGTTTTCCGCCTGCATAGTCTCCCATAAGATGTGGTTTTGGACAGGGGACCTCATTCACAGCCAAGTTCTGGAGTCTGTTGGGGGCCACTGTGAGCTTTTCTTCTGTCTTTCATCCACAGACTAATGGTCAGACAGAGTGCAGACCAACCAGTCTCTGGAGAATACCCTTCGATGCTTATCAGCTGATAATCCGTCGTCATGGAGTCGTTTTTTGGCTTGGACTGAATATTCCCATAATTCTTTGGACAACTCCTCCACAGGCCTCTCACCATTTCAGGCTCAGTTGGGTTATCAACCCCCTCTTTTTCCCGAGACTAAAAAGGATTCTGAACACCTTTCTGTCAATAATTTTATTCAATGCTGTCGCTCTGTTTGAGCCAGGGTCTGGTCCTCTTTGTTGCATTCTAGGCACAGACCGAAGACTGCTGCCGTTAGAAGGTACCGAGTGGTTTGGCTTTCTACTCGGGACCTTCCGGAGTCGCGAAAGTTGGCTCCCCACTTCATTGGCCCTTATAAAATTGTGAGGAAGATCAACCCTGTTACGGTCAGGTTAAAACTCCCCAAGTACTTGCATAACCACCCCTCGTATTTTAGCTGAGAGGCGTGTGGGTCGCGGAGCCCAATTTTTAGTGGACTGGGAGGGATATGGGCCTGAGGAGCGGTGCTGGGTCCCTTCTCGGGATATCCTCGATCCCAGCCTCATCTCTAAGTTCCGCGCACGGGGTTCTCGGGGAACTTCTGGTGCCGTCCCTTGGAAGGGGTCCTGTCATGTTTTAGGCATGCTTTTGTTTGTTGGACCTTTCTTTGTTCTATTGTATAGGACTATATCGGAGTTCTTGTCCATCGAATTCCTGGCCCAGCAGGCTAATTGAGCTGGGGCAGAGTTTTCTGGACTCATATATATATATATATATATATATATATATATATATATATATATATATATATGAATGACCGGGGGTTCGCCATGCCCATTGCTAGTGTGTCTGTTTGTTTCTAGCACTTCGGCCGGAGAAAATCTCTAGTTAAATCTTCCGAGTGATTTGTTATATTCCTTTTATTGTTAGAAATTGCTTCTTTTAGAAATTTCCTCTCTCGTTTTTTATTTTCTCTCACTCTGCTTCTGTACTACGGATTTTTACTTGCCCTTCGAAGCGCAAGACTTTAGCAGAGGTTTTTAAACCTTGTGTGTTTGTCTCTGATCTGGGCTGCTTGTTGCTCTTTCTCTCACTGGTCACGGCACCTGGCGTCCTATCACCACCCATTACAATTAACACTGCCACCCAGGTTATATCTAGGTGAAGTTTAAACTCAACAAGGCTGGCAGTAATAATGCATTGGTGTTTATAGTAAATTGAACCCAGCTGAAAATTTTTTCAATTAGTTGATTTAGTGACAAAGGCAGCGATTACTGTTTTATATAGGGTGAGACAGTGCTGGATAGCTAGAATCCCTCAATAAATGACACAATCAGGGTCATTCCATGTGAAATCTTCAGATATACAAAACATTTGTCACCATGTCACACTTGCTCTTGTTTCTATCATCCCTTACTGTACATGTAGTCATTAAATAACTGACGACCTCTGCTTTATTTTTTGCAGTTCAGGTGAAGGATAAGTCTCCAACTCAACTAGTAACTAACCTAAATGTGAATGAAAATTAATTTGAACAAGTTCAGAAACATTAGCACTTTGTCTCAAGACTCAACAGAAATGATGGACAATATTCTCTTCACTACACGTTATACCAAACTATGTTTGGTTATGCAAGGCTACTGATAGTCTAAAAACTTTGAGAGAATCCGACCAGAGGCTGTAACATGCACTGGAGGACCTCTTAGCCTTCTAACTACTGAACTCTACTCATACAGAAACACATCTTCATTATCAGGCCACTGAAAATATTTACCACATCAGCACATCACTCTCACCCTGTAACAACCACTTCCTATACTCAATATCTGACCAGGAAATTCCTCATTCTCATAGACGACGACACACCAATCCCCAACAACTGCAACCCTAATTCCAAAATAGTTGCGACTAAGTGTAAATTGTGGATAAAGTCAAAATGCAATGACTTTCAGATCACATGAGCCAATATGTTATTTAAAATAGAACATGGATAACATTTCAAATGTTGAAACGGAGACATTTTACATTTTTATCAACAAAATGAGCTTATTTCAAATTTTCTGGCTGCAACTTGTCTCCAAAAAGTTGGGATACAGGCAAAAAAGGGCTGAAAAAGCAATTAATACATAAGAGAAGCTGAAAGAACACATAGCAAGTAATTAAATTAACTGGCATCAGGTATGTAACATGATTGGCTTTAAAAGGGATGTCTTAGAAAGACTGAGTCTCAGAAGTAAAGATGGCCAGAGGCTCTCCGACCTGTGAAGGCTTGTGGAAAAAATTGTGGAATAGTTTAAAAACAATGTTCTTCAATGTCAAATTGCAAAGGCTTTGACCGTCTCATCATCGACAGTGCGTAACATCATCAAAAGATTCAGAGAAACTGGAAAAATCTCTGTGCGTAAGGGACAAGACCGAAGACCTTTACTTGATGCTCATGATCTTCGGGCACTCAGACACCACTACATCATTCACCGGCATGATTCTGTCCTTGACATTACTAAATGGGCCCAGGAATACTTCAGGAAACCACTGACTGTAAACACAGTCCGCCATGCCATCCACAGGTGCCACCTAAAACTCAATCATGCAAAATAGAAGCCATTGTTGAGCATGATCCAGAAGGGCCACAGTGTTCTGTAAGCCAAGGCTCATTTAAAATGGACTGTAGCAAAGTGGCAAAGTGTCCAGTGGTCAGGTGAGTCCAAATTTGACATTCTTGTTGGAAATCATGGGTGTCATGTCCTCCAGGCTAAAGAAGAGAAAGACCACCCCTCCTGTTATCAGCGTTCAGTTCAAAAGCCAGCATCTCTGATGGTATGGGGATGCATTCGTGCATATGGTGTGGGAAACTTTCATGTTTAAAGAAGCACCATGAATGCTGAAAAGTATATAAAAGGTTTTAGAGCAATATATGCTACCCTCCAGATGACATCTATTCCAGGGAAGGCCTTTTGTATTTCAGCAGCACAATGCAAAAGCACATACTGCAGCTATTACAACAGCATGGCTTTATAGTAGAAGAGTCCATGTGCTGAACTGGCCTGCCTGCAGTCCTGATCTCTCACCGATTGAGAACATTCAATGCATAATTAAACAAAAAGTCTGTCAAAGGAGACCCAAAACTCTCCAGCAGTTGGATTCCTGTATTAAACAAGAGTGGGGTCAAATTCAAATGGCTAAACTCAAGAAACGTGTCTCCTCAATGCCCAGACGCCTCCACTCCGTGTTAAAAAGAAAAGGGGATGATACACCATGGTAAACAGGCCCCTGTCCCAACTTTTTTGAGACCTGTAGCAGACATCAAATTTGAAATGAGCCCATTTTCTGGATAAAATAGTAAAATTTCTCAGTTTCAACATTTGTACTGTTATCTGTTCAATCGTGAATAAAATACTGACTGGTGTGATTAGAAAGTCATTGTGTTTTGAATTTATTTACAAATTACACTTTGTCCCAACTATTTCAGAAGTGGGGTTGTACATTCTTGGATGTTTTACTTGAGTAAGGCTTTACACACTTTGAATTAAAGAACTTACCTTATGTTAGCATCTGTCAGTCTGGATAAAACAAGGACCTACTTCAGTCTGAAGCCACCTTCTGTTTGCTAGAGGAATGTGAATTCCCTCTGGAAATTTCCAACAGTTTCAAGTGCCAACTATAGTTTGACACTAATTGGCCAATTTTCAAAGTGACCTCCATTTTTTTACTTGAAATTATACACGTCAGTTTGATTTTAAAACCCCATTAAAAGGGAAAAAATGGCAGTGCGGCGTCAAATGCGTGGTGAACGGGACAAGGCCTAACTACTCATTAACACATCAATTAATAATCAGAGGGCACATTCTCCCTGGAAATATATGTACCACTGCCCAAAGACAGAGAATATGGAGTATGAAGATTCTTGTTGATTAACTATGGAAATACATAAAACTTCTGTCATCCTGTGTGGCGCACGGGCCATGGCGAAAAAAAACACCTTAACGAATATTGCCTGCCCTAACCCTCAACTTGAGTTAGCTGATTGGAATTGTGCATGAGTGAAATATTCATCCTACCCAATGGACTACTTACAACAAAGATTCTGTGAAAGTTAAACAAGTAGAACAATTAGAAAAAAAGTTTGCATTTCACACCATTATTAGAATTCACAAAAAATAGGACCAAGGTCCTGTAGCCTTACCGGCAAGCAGTCTTACAGCGATGATACAAGTTATGAAAATTTCATGTAAATTGTGACATTTCAATCAATGAAAATCAATGACAAGGTCACTAAATGAAAGTTCACATAGATTTATAAGACCTTTTGTTATACAATCCTAAGCTCTGAAGCAGTTTTGGTGATACAAGTCTGTAATATGACTGTATTCAATAAGTCAGTTGTGAACTTCAAAGGACACAGAATGTCAAGTTGTGGTCAGAAAATGGACTTCAAATATGACTTTCTAAATATCTCTATACAAACCTTGGCACAATATCATAGTAATTTCACTGTGGAGTTTGACTCTCAAAGGTCATTGACCGACAAGTTGAATGTCACCAAATGAAAGTTCATATGAAACTTCATAGATGTCAGTAATACAATCCTAGACTCCATTTGTGACCATTTTGGCAAGACAAGTCATTGTAATTGTATTATGTCAAGTTTGACCTTAGAATTCCATCAACAGTCAAGCAGAATGTCACCAAATGAAAGTTCATATGTGACTTCCTATACTTCTCCAATACAAAACTACACTCAATCTGTAACAATTTTGCTGATATAAGTCATATAAGTCAAGTTTGGCTACTCAAGGTCACTGAAGGTCAAGTTCAAAGAGACCCAATGAAACTTCATACATGACTTCCTACATGACCACAATACAAACCTAAGCTCTATCTGTAATAGTTTTAGTGGTAGAAGGCATTGAAATTTCACTATGTGAAGTTTGACCTTCAAAGGTCACCAAAGGACAAGTTCAAGGCCACCAAATGAAAGTTCATGTATGACTTCCTATACATCTCCAATACAAACCAAAACTATCTGTAACCATTTTGCTGATATAAGTCATTATTAAGTCAAACTGTGAAGTTTGGGCATTCAAGGTCACTGATGTTCAATGTCACCAAATGAAAATTCATATATGACTTCCTATAAGCCCGTAAAACAAACCTAAGCTCGATCTGTAATAGTTTTGGTAATAGAAGTCACGATGTGAAATTTGACCTTTGAAGGTCGCCGAAGGTCAAGTTCAAGGCCACCAAATGAACGTTCATACATGACCTCCTATATGTGTTCAATGCGCATATGTTCCCAATCTTCAATATTTTCAAGCCTAGAAACCTTTAAAAATTGAAACATTTTCCTTGACCTCAAGTTTGACCTTTCAAGGTCATCTGAGGTCAACTTTAACAGAGCCAAAATATAGGCGATATATTACTTCCTATATGTCAGACACAAAAAAACATGCAATATAGGAACACTCCTCTATGGCTGCGTGTGAATGTTTGGCGGCAGTTGGAGGGGCCATATTGGCAGCCACGCTTCCGTCAGTGTGCCCCAGGGCAGCTATGGCAACAAAAACGTAGTTCACCACCTTCAGAGCGTGAATATATGAGTGAGTGAATACTGCATCCATTGTGAAGCGTCTTTGAGTGCACAGAAAAGCGCTATATAAAACTGATGCATTATTATTGTTATTAGTAATGCAAACTTAATCTCTATCTGCAACCATTTGGCCTCCACAGGCCATCTTGCATATTCATAAAGTGCAGCGCCCCCAATAGACCCATTTCTGTCGATTCAATCGAAATGGGCTCGCACTGTACATTGACGGTACGAAGGTAAGTTTGCCTGATTGAGCAAAAAATTTAATCACACAGTTTTTGAGAAATGATTTTTGAAAATTTCTCAGAGCTATCTTTAACATTGGAGCCAAAACTTCAAGGGCCCATAAAACACACAAAAATGATTCAATCAAAAATCCGAGAAAAACATCTGGAGAAATGGTCTAGTAGTATGTCATTACAAATTTACAAAAAAATTCATCAGGCCAAAAAAAAGATCAAAAATGTTCCGGACGACAGACGACAGACGCCACACCACGAAAATAGCTTGTCGGCCCATAGGGCCGGTAAGCTAAAAACGTGTTCCCCTCCAATTTTCCGAAAATCATTGTTTAGTCCTTGAGGCCTGGGTATTATAGTAGATAACAGGCAAACAAAATGTGACTTTACTGAATTTTCAATTTTCTACAAAAAATCTGTTTCTAGTGTGGAATCAGTGATGAACAAATCAGAAATTTAAGCTCATTCAGACCAAAAATGAATTTTTGGGAAATTATTTTCGAAGGGAAAGATTCTTGAGATTCATGAGATTACCCCACCCCGGTTCAGACACCTGCAAAATTTATATTGGTCAAAAACACATCAACGATTTTTGGAGTGGTCTGCAATAATAGAGGAATCAGTAAAAAAAAAAATTGAAGAAAATCCAAGGTGTGCCCCTGGACATATGGGGGTTTGAATAAGTGGCATTTTAGAGGTTTTTTTTTCCACTTTTGGCAAGGGGCTGACTGCAGACGGAGGGGAATTCATGGTGAATTTAGTTTGATTTATATTCAGCAGACACAGCTGAATGGGAAAAATGCCAGAGAGCCTGTGCTACGGTTAATATTGGGTGTGCTTTGGGGACCTAAACATGGAACTGCCTGAACGAAAGGCACTATTGGTGTCCTCATAGCTCCACAACCAAGAAAGATAAAGTCAAATGGATTTTCTGCATTTTCTGATTAAGCAGTATAACATTAGCTTATATGCAAAGTTTCAAAGCTATAGGTGTAATAATAAAAAAAGTTAGCCATGTTAAATACAAGAAAAATGTCAATTGACAAAAAAACTAAGTAACAGTACCCTTCAAAAGTTATTCACCAAAAACAAATTTTTGGTCCGAATGAGCTGAAATTCCGGATTTGTCAGTGATATATATTTACACAGCTACATACAAAAAGCAAAATTGAGAAGGTGGTAGTGAGACCTATGATCTGAAATGGAATGACCCATCATTTAAAAACTGCATTTTGTGTTTACTTGAGTTTTGTCCAATAATAAAATTAGTGTGATGAGCTGAAATATTGAAGTGCGTTAAGTATGCAAAAATACAGGAAATTGGGAGTGGGAGCAACAACTTTTTCACAGCACTGTGCATGGTGAATAAAACATTTCTGGATTGCATTTACTAGTTGATCTCTGGAACATTACATTGAGAAGGAAGCGGTGTCATTTATTGAAGCTATTTGTTTAACTCCCATTGGACTATTCTAAATATTAGAAAACGTGTTCATTAAGGAAGCCCTAATACTTCTGCCAAGCAGCCGCCACTGGCAAGTGCTACAGTCTCAGTGGCTTGGTAGTGGGTGTAGATGGTTACTGTGCATTGGATGGGGTGTATGGGGGGCGGAGGGGTGGTTATCTCACAGGCGCAGATGTGACCGACCTGGGTGGGGCCACCACAGAAATAACGCAGGGAAATAACTCGCTCTTCAGTGACCGCACAGTCTGGCTGGACCCTCACTAATTCAACTCCTCCAGAGTAACCGAGGGCAGAATGATACTCAACTGCTCAACCCAAGAACAAACACAGTATGGTGACAGGTCAAAAGTGAAAAACCCAAAAGCTAAGAGCCCAAATGTAACAAGTATTTGACACTAACGTGTCTTTGTCCCCCGCCAGAAAATGTGAAATCGTGTCAAAAAGAACAATAACTCGGTGTGACCTTGAGAATGGCGCGAAGGTCACCAAAATGGACTGGCACCGGGGTATCACCCTAATACATATTGACATAAGATTTGAAGAAAATCCGTCAATTCGTTCTTGAGATATCTCGCTGACAAGGATTCGGGATGTACGGACGGACGGACGTACGTACGGACGGACGGACGGTCGTGAATACTATGTCCCGCCGCTTCGCGCGTTCCGCGCGGCGGGGGACAACAAACCATGCCACATAGCCCAAGAGCTAAGAGCCCAATGCTAACACAAAAAACCTCACAACCCAGAAGATCATGACCGGAGAGCAAATAGCCCAAAGCTAACTGTCCAAAAGCTAATTAGCCAAACCTAACTACCAAAGGCTAAGAGCACAAAGCCAACGACTCAAGATGACAACTTGGCCTACAGCTGGCAGCCCAAAAGCTAATAAACCCAATGCTAATGGCATGAAGCTCTCAGCCCCAAACTCTAGTCAAAGAAAATGACACAATTATATTAAATTCATTTTTTCATTGTATAGCACTTTTAAAGAATAACTGTCATGAAGGCACTTTACAGCATAGCAGTTGGGCAGATGCCCAGCCTAAACCCCCGAAATATAAATTGAGGCGAATACTCCCAGTAGCGAGAAAAATCCTCACGCAGTGGTAGAAACTTAGAATGAAGAGGTAGACCTTATGCGTTACAGAAAAACCTAGTCAGTCCAATTTTGGTCGAAAGTCAGCTAGGATCATTTTTGTACTCAGTAGGCTTTGCTGCATAACATCCAGTAAAATAAATAGAAAATAATCCCTGATTCCTGTTTTGCGATGGCAAAACTGAGCAAATCATCTGAATTTAATTGTTCATGAAATAACCTAGCAAGTTAATGTCCTTAGGTTTTTCCAGATTAAATTTTCTATTTTTTTATTTTTTTGTATTTTCTATATATTTTCTTGATTCGTTGAATTGTCTGAGGTTGCATTTATGTCCTCAGCATTGGCAACTTGTGCATCTGTGAGGAGGAGAGTACGCATATATGACCCAAAATCCAAAATAGTTGGGACAAAAGGTAAATTGTGAATAACATCAAAATGCAATGACTTCCAAATCATACCAGCCAGTATTTTATTCACAATAGAACAGAGATAACATAGCAAATGTTGACACAGAGAAATTTTACAATTTTATCCACAAGATGAACTAATTTCAAATTTGATGGCTGCTACAGGTCTCAAAAAAGTTGGGACAAGGCCCTGTTGACCATGGTGTAGCATTCCCCCTTTTTAACACAGACTGTAGGTGTCTGGGCATTGAGGAGACAAGTTTCTTGAGATTAGCCATTGGAATTTGATACCTCTCCTGTTTAATACAGGCTTTCTGCTGCTGGAGAGTTTTGGGTCTCCTTTGACGGACTTTTTGTTGTGCCAAAACATTATGTGCCAAATATTCTCAATCGATGAAAGATCAGGACTGCAGGCAGGACAGTTCAGCACAAGGATTCTTCCACTACCAAGTCAAGCTGTTGTAATAGCTGCAGTATGTGGTTTTGCATTGTCCTGCTAAAACACACAAGGCCTTCCCTGGAATATACAGTTAGGCCCAGGAATAATTGGACAGTGACACAAGTTTTGTTACTTTAGCTGTTTACAAAAAACATATTCAGAATACAATTATATAATTAATTTGGGCTTAAAGTGCACACTCTCAGCTGCGATTTGAGTGTCCACATCCAAATCGGACACAGGGTTTAGGAATTATGGCTCTTTAAAACATAGCCACCTCCTTTTCAAGGGACCAAAAGTAATTGGACAATTGACTCAGAAGGGCTTCTCCCTCTTTAACCTGTCTTCAATTAAGAAGTGAAACTAATTGACTTGACTTGAAAAGGTCTGGGGTTGTTTCCAGGTGTGTGGTTTTGGAGTAGCCAAATCGACAGTTTGGTACATTCTAAGAAAAAAAGAGTGCACTGGTGAGCTTGGGAAATCAAAAAGGCCTGGACGTCCACAGAACAGTGGTGGATGATCGAAGAATACTGTCCATGGTGAAGAAAAACTCATTCACAACATCCACTGAGTGAAGAACACTCTCCAAGAAGTAGGTGTAGCTGTCTCTAGCTCTACTATAAAGAGAAGACTTCATGAGTGTAAATACAGAGGATTCACCACAAGGTGCAAACCATTTAGAAGTACAAAAAATAGAAAGGCCAGAATTGACTTTGCCAAAACACACCTCAAGAAGCCAGCCCAGTTCTGGAACAGTGTTCTATGGACAGATGAGACAAAGATAATCCTGTACCAGAATGATGGGAAGAAGAAGGTTTGGAGAAGAAAGGGAACAGCACATGATCCAAAGCACACCACCTCTTTTGTAAAACATGGTGGAGGCAGTGTTATGGCATGGGCATGCATGGCTTCCAGTGGCACTGGGTCACTAGTGTTTATTGATGATGTGACAACAGACAAAAGTAGTCGGATGAATTCTGAGGTGTACAGGGATATACTTTCTGCCCAGATTCAACCAAATTCAGCAAAGTTGATTGGACGGCGCTTCACAATACAGATGGACAATGATCCAAAACACACAGCAAAAGCAACCCAGGCGTTTATTAAAGCAAAGTGGAATGTTCTGCGATGGCCAAGTCAGTCACCGGATCTCAACCCAATTGAGCATGCATTTCACTTGCTCAAGACAAGACTTAAGGCAGAAAGACCCACAAACAAACAAGAACTGAAGGCTGCTGCTGTAAAGGCCTGGCAAAGCATCAAGAAGGAGGAAACCCAGCGTTTGGTGATGTCCATGGGTTCCAGACTTCAGGCAGTGATTGCCTCCAAAGGATTCGCAAAAAAATATTGAACAAAAAAAAACATTTTGTGTAGGTTATGCTTATGTGTCCAATTACTTTTGAGCCCCTAAAATGTGGAGTGTCTGTATAAAAATGTGTACAATTCCTTCATTTTCAATCAGATATTTCCATTCAACCCCTTGAATTAAACGTTAGAGTCTGCACTTCAATTCTGTTGTGGATATTTCATTTCAAATCCAATGTGGTGGCATGTAGAGCCCAACTCATGAAAATTGTGTCACTGTCCAATTATTTCCGGGCCTAACTGTATGTCAACTGGAGGGGAGCATATGTTGCTCTAAAACCTTTATATACCTTTCAGCATTCATGGTGCTTTTTAAAACATGCAAGTGTCCCACACCATATGCAATAATGCATCCCCATACCATCAGAGAGTTGCTGGCTTTTGAACTGAACGCTGATAACAGGAGGGCCTGTCTTTCTCCTCTTTAGCCCGGAGGACACAACGACCATGATTACCCACAAGAATGTCAAACTTGGACTCGTCTGACCACAGGACACTTTGTCACTTTGCTACAGTCCATTTTAAATGAGCCTTGGCCCACAGAACACGATGGCACTTCTGCATCATGCTCAAAAATGGCTTCCTTTCTGCATGATGGAGTTTTAGGTGGTACCTGTAGATGGCATGGCTGACTGTGTTTCCAGTCAGTGGTTTATTGAAGTATTCCTGGGCCCATTTAGCAATGTCAATGACAGAATCATGCCGGTGAGTGATGTAGTGGTGTCTGAGGGCCCAAAGATCACGGGCATCCAGTAAAGGTCTTCGGCCTTGTCCCTTACACACAGAGATTTTTCCAGTTTCTCTGAATCTTTTGATGATGTTATGCACTGTCAATGATGAGACCTTCAAATCCTTTGCCAGTGGACGTTGAGGAACATTGTTTTTAAAGTACTCCACAATTTTTTCCGCTAGCCTTCACAGGCTGGAGAGCCTCTGGCCATTTTTACTTCTAAGAGACTCAGCCTCTCTCAGACATCCCTTTTACAGCCAATCATGTTACACACCTGATGCCAGTTAACTTAATTACTTGATAAATGTTCTTTCAGCTGATTCTCTTATATATTAATTGCCTTTTCAGCCCTTTCTTGCCTGTGTCCCAACTTTTTTGACACCTGTTTCAGCCAGAAAATTTTAAATAAGGTAATTTTGTGGATAAATGCTAAATGTCTCAGTTTCAACATTTGAAATCTTATTTATGTTCTATTGTAAATAACATTTCGGTTCATGTGATCTGAAAGTCAATGCATTTTGATCTTATTCACAATTTACACTTCGTCCTAGGGCTGGGCGATATGGACAAAATCTAATATCTCGATATCGGTGACCGAATACCTCGATATCGATATTTTGCCGATATCATCAGGACAAATGTTGGTGCTTTTGCAAAATATGTACACAATAATATTTTCTATAACCATTTATTAGTAATGTTGACATAACGATGAAACAGGTGCAGGCAACAGCTTCAACAGTCTTGCAAGTGCAGAAAAATGCAACGCATTACTGTAATTCAGCTTTTAAAACCAGAAAAGCCAACACTTATATCACGATATTACAATAGTCGAAATCCGTGACGATATTTTACTTTGAATCACGATATCGATATAATATCGATATATCGCTCAGCCCTACTTCGTCCCAACTATTTCGGAATTGGGGTTGTATTTTGGAACAACATATGTGCTTTCCTGAACGAATCGTTTTTAAGAAAGCCTCAGCTTTTTCCAGCAGGATAATTCCAGGCCACCCTCTGATCACATCACAGCACTGTAGCTTCAGAGTTAGACTGTGGGTGCTGTGTGCAGCCCCACTAAGCTCTCATTGAAAACATGGTGGATTATATGGTGCAAAAATACGACAACAGAGACTATCAACCAACAAAAGTCAGATATCAGGCAAAAATTGTTACAAATGTCACTTTTGAAACTCCAACAAGTGTCCTAATGTCCTCACTTCCAGCATCCGTTGTGCACAGTGCCCCCCCCCCCATTTTCTTGTACATAAAAAAAAATTTTGACCCCCATTTTATTGTACATAAAAAAAAATATTTTGACTGTTGTCAAACATATTCTAAAATAAATAATAATTTTTAATGTTTAGTTGCAAATCATTTGCATGCAATGACTGCTTGAAGTCTGTAACACATAGCCATCACCAGACGCGGGGTATCTTCCCTGGTAATCAGTCCACACATACTGTCAAACTTCTCTCACAGCTTCAAGTTGATTGGAGAAGTCTGAAAACTCTGACAACCCGATGTAACCACTCAGAGCTCATATGTGAACAGTCTAAACAAACCGCTATTACCATTCAAAGCTGATCGGAGGCAGTGCAAATCTAAATTAAAGCTACAAGCAGCGTGGAACGGGTCCTCGCACCCTCATGCATGCTGAGGGTGAAGACAAGATCTCGTCGGGTGCAGCTTTGAACTTCGCAACTACTGGACACTAAAGTTATTTCCAGGTGGAATGTGTCCACATCTTGTGTCCACTATCGGTGCCATAGAAGCACTAAACATGCCTTATGTTGCTGAATATCAAGAGCAGACCCAAGTATAACAATGGCACGTAAATAAAAGGACAGTTTCCTGACAAGTCTTACTTTCTTATCCAGTAGGTGGTGCTGTGACTAGCACTCAGTATTGGTCTGAAGATGTCTTCACGGCAGGACTTTCATCAAGCATGTTAAGCTTAGACCTGATCAGACAAATGTACGTCTGAGTCACAGCAACTTCCTCTTTCATGGCAAAACATTGAAATTAGCAGCACCACCATAGACACACCATTAAGTAAACCAAAAAAGCTTAGCAATGTAACATTAACAATGTCTTTGTATACCACCCTAGAAATAAGACGTCACTCGCATTAAATCTCTAGGAGGAGTCAGTCAAAATATAAGGCCAGGAAATGGCAAATTAGTTGCAAATTCCAGTCACATTGACAGAATTCCTGTTGCCTTTATATCTAGGAAAGAAAATTATTTTTTTATAGTCTGAGCATATTATATGTCCTAACCAAATTTTGAGCATCTAGGCTGAACAAGCTGCCTTTTCCTTCACCCCAAGGCAGTTTACAACAACTTCCTGTGTCATGGCGAAACACACAAAGTTTGCTGCTCCGAAGTATGCCACTTCTGACAAATCTGCAAAGTTTCAAGGGTTTTTGAGCATGTTTAGGCCCTTAAATAAGCAATTCTTTTCAAGAACAGGCCCTCATGTCCTTGCGCACGTGCACAACAAGGGTGGTGGCAGGATTCTGACGGGTGCAGGTGCGCATTCGCAACCATTGGGCAGTGCAAGACTTCGTGACATGTTATTTCCTACTTGCAGAGCATACACTTCCTGCATCTGCCATAGGTGCTATTGAGCCATGAAATATGCCTTATGTTGCTTTACAACTAGTTTAGACAAAAGAATTAAAATTTCAAGTAAATTAATTGCCATTTGCCCATGAACGTAACTTCCTAATGTTTTATTGAAATTTTCAAGGTGGTGCGACATAACCATTTTGTCAAGTCCATGCGTATGGCAAGTATAGCATGCCAAATGCAAGTACAAAATGTGATTAGTTTTTAAGTAGTCGAGGTAAACAAAAATGCAGCTTATTTGAGATAATGATGAGAGGGCACTAAAGGGCACCATTGAGCCAATGTAACACGCCCCAGCTGCAGTATTACACTAACGCCCATTACACTGGCAACTTGAGTGCAAAGTTTCACAAATTTTCACGCATCCTGCAGGCCACAGAAAATGAGGATAGACAGTCCAAAGAAAATAGCTGACTTCCTGATCGGTGAAACAAATTAAAAATAATGCATAAAATCTAGCAAGATAAGACCAATGATCCCACCAAATTTCATGAACATCCAAGCACCTTTATCCCAACATGACCCCGTGTTTGGGGGTGATTTAGAGCCACCTGGCCATGCCAAAGCTCAGCCCAGCATGTTGACATCCTCAGAATGGAACTCTTATTAAGACTGCGAAGGTTGGACCAGTTTGGACAATTTATGTTGAGTTACAGCAAGTTCCTGCTTCAATTTAACTTAAACACATCAGTACTGACAAAACTCAGGACTGTGAAGCAAACAGGTGATGGTTTGAACAACAATCAGTTTTCTAACATTAGAAATATTATTACTTGATACTTAATTCATTTTATCACATTTATGCAGTAAAGAGTAATGAGTTAGCAGCTGAACTCGATATGTGACCAGCAGACGATGCCACACGCACACTGAGACAACACATTTGCACACACAAAGTCAAAACGCTCACCCAATCCTCATACTGCAGTACTGATGTCCGGATTATACATTTTTCATAATCTGCCAGTGAGATCTAAAAATAGCCCCCACTCAGGCGTTTGCTGGTGTCTGCAGGAATGCAATGCTCTAAATGAGGATGTCAGTGTTCCTGTTCTGGAAAGGATCTGTCCAGGGAAGCTGCGATACGGTATTTCCATAACATTGCCCAGCTACGCAACATCACAGATTGTTCTCAAAAGCTTATGGTAACACTTTGGGCCCTATTGCAATGATCTAAGCTCACGGTTTGAAGAGCATGGCGCAAGGGCATTCAAGGAGTGTCCAAATCTATTTTTGCAAGTTTAAGAATGGGTAATCTGAACACAAAGTAAGGCCCATGATTAAAAGGTGTTGTACTTAATCTTGTTATTAATTAAAGGCAAGTTTTGGGCGTAACATGAAACTAACCAATCAGTGTCATCTCACGTTCCCTTTAAAAGACAGGTGATCTTGCACCTCAGCGATTTGCAGTTAAAAGCGAGGATTAGCCAAGTGCAAGAAAAACGCTTAACGGGTCTGACAGCGCGCAAATTGAAAGCGCGTGAGTAACCATTGTTGAAAGGATGGCAGTGGATCACTGTGATCTTCAGTAATGTCATATAAAATACTTAAGCCATAATGTTCAAAATTGTTTTAATCATATCCTGATGTTAAAAATCCTCATGGTGAATTCCCAGCCCCACATTTGAACTTCACATTACATTACAACTTATGTATAAAGCAAGTAAACAGAAAAAGGGTTTTAATGGGGTAGCAGGTAAAAAATAAATTATGTCCGGGTGGGGGACGGTTGAGAGAAATTAAAACGAGGGGGAAAAACAACCAGTGAAATGAAAATAATGTTGTTTTGATTATGCTACCGTGAATGGTGTTATGTAAATCCAGGTTAGTGAATCAGACCACACGTAAAATGCCGCTCTATTCCTCCACATCCTTACCAATCAGCCAATTTATACCGCCTTCATTTTACAATCCTGGACTGTCTCATTCGAGGAGCCGAGCAATGAACTTGACGAGCATTCTCCCTGACTAGTGTTCTCGCTGACCCACCTCTTGCAAAGTTAATGTTTTCTTGATCTTCCAAACAAAGTTACAAATTATACGACCATAGTTGACCGATTCTGAGCTCCAGCTCTTTCCTAAAATGCCAAACTCATTTCAAATTGAATCGTTCAACCGAACCAAAGCATTCCAACAATTTCTCCTCCAACACATCCAGCTCAGACACAGTCTTCTCATTCTCGATTAGACAGTCCATCTTCCATGACAGCAGACCACTAACAGATGTTCCTAGCCCCATGTCTCCCCTCGGGACTTGCCCTGAGCAAAAGCAACATATTTAGTGACTCCAGCCAGCATTTACTGCTCACCGCTGCCTCAACCAAGAAAGCACTAATGATTGTCAGCCATATCCAACAAACTCTGAATCAAAGGACGTTCCGTGACTTCAACAAAGCTAACTACTTTAGCTATTCGCCCAGTAATACCACTTCCTAAACAACCACAACAAACAATGCTTCAGCATTCGCCCCCACCTTGTGAGTCAACATCATCACAATTACAAACGTATTCCTGCAGCTCTTAAACCAAAAACATTCCATGACTGCTGGACTGTATTGCAGACATTATCATATCCCGAGCTATTTGCAATTGTCTATGTAGCAGACCACAAAATGACTCTCCCAAGCTTATCGCCTTGTTGTGGGAATTTTAAATTGTATTCCTGAAAGAAAACGCTCAAAGACGAGAGAGTAATAATAATAGTCCTTACTATGTGTGCACCTAGGGTCCAAGTTGGAATCTCTCCTTTGCTTTGGATATATGTAAGAGCAGAATGTCATTATGTACGCCCTCTGAGTCAGCTGCGTGCGTGCGCGCATCCCACGTAAGTCTGGCTCCTGTAATCCTAAAAGGTTTCTCTTCCCGCAGAAATTTATGTTTCCTTGGGTCTTACCTAGAACACTCCAGGCTTAAGAAGGAACACACTGTTTCAGTAAACACACTTCATGACACTTCTACATAGAAACAAGCTAGATTATAAAACTTGTAATCACGCATGGCCTAGGTCACCTCGGCCGTTCGAGAACAAGCAAGGATGAACACTTAATGACTGAATAAACAAGTAAATCAAAACAAAATAATGAGCAAGCAAGGATAAACAATTAATAAACAAATAAGCAATAATAAGGAATTCATGACTGAATTCCTCCAACGGCCTCCACTGGGCTCCTCTCAAGCTTCGGAGCTTAGACAAGAGCCTCCTGCACAAGTTTTCAACAATTCAGTGACTCAAACCAGCATGTCTTCCAGGTTCCGTCCGATAGACCGTCATTTGTCTCCAACACAAAATGAATAAAAGGACCTTATATTCAACCACGATTCTAACAAAGCAAAACAGTTCCAGTCCTGTTCCACATCATTCGCAAGCAAAGCAACCCTCGAATGTCCAAATCTATTCAAGCTGCAATACAGGGGCTTTGGGTTCTCGCTACAACATTGCCAGCATCAACCAAGACATCACCACACCCAAAAGCCTACGCTACTAATTCTGCAACAACTACATTAGTGGGCCAGTTCGTATTCCCCTTGCCCCTCCCCTGTCTGTTTTCGGTCTTTTCTGCCTCTTATGTCCCCCCTTTTGTCCTTGTTTCTGCAGGCAGCGCTAATATCACCAAGGCTCCTTTAGACTCAAAAGATACATTGCAGTCAATTCAAATCATGGAGAGGCAAATCTGCCAATTACCTTCCCTGATGCTCTATCCCCAATCACGTTATAGTTTGGTCGCACGCCAAGAAGATACTTATCTGAGCAACACCACTAGACTGGGCAAGACTGCCCTGAAAAAGCTGACTTAGCCCCCCGCCATTACATCAGACGGATTCATCAGCCCCTTTTGAGTCATATGCCATAAGTACATTTTTTTTTATGGAAGACTTAAAGGAGCTGTGCCATGATTACTGCACATGCTCACAACTTTGAATGAAGTGCATCCGCTCAACTGCAAAAGGAAATCTAATTCCATCCTTGCCAATCCATCATTGTTTTGCAGTGTATTTATATATTTTAGTAACTTGGGTATTATGCTTTCTATATTAAGGAGTTTTCTATGGAAATTAGAAGATTAAAAGCACTATTTTAGCGCTTTCACAGACCCCATTTAGTCGACTGGTCGATCATTTTGTTGATGGGCTGTTTGTTCAGATTAAGCAGTTGCGCATAAAAGTCTATATCCATTGAATAATCCATTCTGGATGCTGCCGGTAAGGCAGAGTCCTTCGCTTGAAACTAAGCCCAAGTTCTCTTTAAATATACAGTCATTGGATTAATCAATGTTGTAAATTATTCTTCAAAACTACTAAAAACAAGATTTTATAACAAATGTTTTCATAAACGTAAAACTAACATGGGTCATTCCATGTCAATTCACACAGATTCCAGTAACTTCTCCAGTGGCATCTCAGATTTGATTGAAAAAAAATTCTAAAATTAGTTTTTGAGCCCAAATGAAGGAATCTGAAATTTCTGCTTCATACCTTTAGTCATTCCTGTATTATGGCCCCGGGAAATTTGGGTGCCACGCCCACTCTTTTCCAGCACTTTATTTGTAACCATATTTGGAGACCCATAACTTCTCTTTCATACAAGCTACAGGGCTAAAAATTGGTAAAGGGACATTGATTGCTTCCTCTCCGGGAACCAATGCTTTCAAATGGGATACTAGTTCCACTGTACACAACGTTAACCCCTAAAAACGGCATTTTGTTTCATGCGATAATGATATTTGGGATATTGGAGGATCCAGGTAATTGAGATTTCTGTATTTGAAGGTTTTTTGACAACTTCATCAAATATGATGACATTACCATAACTCAGATTATTTTCAGAGATATCAGATCAACCAGATCATTAGTGGGGTTATGGGGTCCCAAAAATGGTCACAGGACAAACAGACCCTTCAGAACCCTTACACACCTAATGCAACTTTAGGGCCAATAAAAAGCTTGCTTACCCAGCTACTTCTGTGTGAACTGATTTTTTTAAAAATGGACCCTTCGGACTACATTTCTTAAAAAATTGGACCAAGGGTCCCGTCAGGGCCATCGCAAGGGGGGTGCAAGGCCCTGTGCCGACTTGATGCGTGAGGCCCTGCTCACGTGCACGCGCATGAATCATGTGAGACTGCAAGAACATAGCTGTTCTAGTTATAGCCGGTGAAATGGCATGCATTTTTAGACTAAAACAGCATTATTGTGACAATATTTTCAACTATGGTTTTTTTGGATATCATAAACTTTCAAAGGTAAAAAAATCAACAGCACAACAATTGGCTTTTATCATCAAATCAGCTCAGCTTTCACTTTATACTGGCATGTTGAAGTTTGACAGTGCGTCACGAATTACAATTCAACAAACACTAATACCTAATGGCTCACACTCACTGGTCACACTCGCTTATTTTGACTCATTTCTATGGAAAAATCTCAAATTAACAAAGGCGTAGTATCCGCTGACAAACGTGACAGTTTAACATTCGATTATAATGCATTATATTTTCTCATGCTAGTCAGTCACAAATACTCTGCTGCAATCTAACTATAAAACATCAGATTCCCGCTCACCATTCATTGAGTAGGTGATGGTCACTTTCCTTGCCTTTTAGGTCGCAAAATCAGCAATTAAATCCTTATAATCCAGCCTGGATACAACATCTTTTTCGATAGACAGAGGGGCGAGCCTGCATAGTCTCTCCTGCGACATTGAGGTCCGAAAATTGTTTTAAATAATTTTGAAAAGCTTCACTACCCCGATGCCAATTATTGATATCGTCAGTAAGACCCGGAGCGCAATCTCTCAGTTAGGAAAGGCGAGTGAGCAGCAAGACAGAGCATGTTACGTATGACGACATAAAAAAAAAAAGATCAGGGTGAGCTTTTATCGAGATGAAATGGTAAGTGATGAAACTGACACAGAGAATTGTAATTTAAGGAGCATGATGAGTCAAGTGCTGTAAAGTAAAATATGTAGGCTATTAATTTATTTAAAAAAATAAATAAATAAAAATATCGCACACCAGCCACGAGGCCCTCTAAAGGCATGAGGCCCTGTGCGGTCGCACACTTCGCACAGCCATGCAACGGCTCTGGATCCTGTAGCTAACCGGCAAGCAGACTTACAGCGATGATACTAGTTATGAAAATTTCATGTGAAATTTGAATCAATGAAAATCAATGTCAAGGTCACTAAATAAAAGTTCAGATACATTTATAAGACCGTCTGAAATACAATCCTAAGCTCTGAAGCAGTTTTGGTGATACAAGTCATTAAAATATGTCAATATGTATTCAATATATCAATTGTGAACTTTCAATGTCAGAGAATGTCAAGTTGTGGTCAGTAAATGGACTTCATATCTGAATTTCTAAATGTCTCGATACAAACCTTGGCTCAATCTGTGACCATTTTAGTGTTACAAGTCATTGTAATTTCACTGTGGAGTTTGACCCTCAAAGGTCACTGACAATCAAGTTGAATGTCACCAAATGAAAGTTCAAATGTGACTTCCGAGATGTCAGTAACCTAGGCTCCATCTCTGACCGTTTTAATGATACAAGTCATTGAATTTTCACTAGGTCACATTTGACCTTTGAAGGTCAATACGAAGGTCACCAAATGAAAGTTCATACATGACTTTCTATATGTCTCCAATACAAACCTACACTCAATCTATAACAACTCTGCTGAAACAAGTCATTGAAATTTCACTGAATAGTTTGGCTGTTGAAGGTCACTGAAGGTCACGTTCATGGTGACCCAATGGAATTTCACACATGACTTCCTATATGGCCACAATACAAACCTAAGCTCTATCTGTGATAGTTTTGGTGATAGAAGTCATTGAAATTTCACTATGTGAAGTTTGACCTTCGAAGGTTCACCAAATGAAAGTTCATGTATGACTTCCTATACATCTGCAATACAAACCAAAACTATCGGTAACCATTTTGCTGATATAAGTCATTGAAATTTCACTGTCAAGTTTGGACATTCAAGGTCACCGAAGGTCAAGTTGAAGATCACCCAATGAAACTTCATACATGACTTCCTATATGCCCGCATTACAAACCAAAGCTCCATCTGTTATAGTTTTGGTGATAGAAGTCATTGAAATTTCACTATGTGAAGTTTGACCTTCGAAGGTCGCCGAATGTCAAGTTCAAGGCCACCAAATGAAAGTTCATACATGAAGTGTTCAATGCACATATGTTACCAATCGTCAATATTTTCAAGCCAAGAAACCTTTGAAAATTGTAACAATTTGCTTGACCTCAAGTTTGACCTTTCAAGGTCATCAGAGATCAACTTTAACAAAGGCAAAGTATAGGTCATATTTTACTTCCTATATGTCAGTTATACAAACTTAATCTCTATCTGCAACAATTTAGCTTCCACAGGCGATTTGGCCCATTCTCCATAAGACCCAATGTTTAAGTATAGCACCCCCACTAGACCCACTTCTGTCGATTCAATCAGAATGGCACTCGCACTGTACATGAAGTGTATCAAGGTGAATTGATTGCCAGATTTAGAAAAAAAGTTATTTGACAGTTTTGGAGAAATAATTTTTTGAAATTTCAAGTCATACCATTTCCCTGACCTCGAGTATGACCTTTCAAAGTCATCGGTGGTCAAATTTAATATTGCCAAAATATAGGTCACATATGACTTCCTATATGTCGATAATACAAACTTAATCTCTATCTGCAATCATTTGGCCCCCACAGGCCAACTTGCATATTCATAAAGTACAACGCTCCCAACTGACCCACTTCTGTCGATTCAATCAAAATGGCGCTCGCACATTGACGGTACCAAGGTAAGTTGATTGCCTGATTTAGAAAAAAAATTTATCATGCAGTTTTTGAGAAATAATTTTTTAAATTCTCAGTTCTATCTTTAATATTGGAGCCAAAAATTAATGGGCCCATTAAACGGACAAAAATGATTCAATCAAAAATCTGAGAAAAATGTCTGGACATATGGCCAAGTAGTATGTTACTGCAAATTTACACAAAAATGTATCAGGCCAAAAAAAGATGAACAAGTAGATCAGAGGGATCTAACAGCTGCGACCTGGCCTAGCATCCGTCACGTGGCCTATTGTCCATGACTGGTGGTTTCTTGTACAATTGTGACCTCGAAATTGGCAAATGACCTTGAAAATCAATAGGGAACCCTTCCTCTATACCAAGAAGCTTGTTGTAAGATTTAATAGCCATCCATCCTGTTAAACTCGAGTTACGGTGCGAAAACTTTGAAATCGGGGCAAAATCGACACTTTTTTGACCGGTGTGACCTTGGGATTCGACAGATGACCTTGAAAATCAATAGGGAACCCCTCCTCTATACCAAGAAGCTTGTTCTAAGATTTCATAGATTTCATTGAATTAAACTTGAGTTACGGTGCAAAAACAGTCAAATCAGGCAAAATTGACACTTTTTTTACCTGTGTGACCTTGGGATTTGACGGATGACCTTGAAAAAGAATAGGGAACACCTCTTCTTTTTCATAGCGATCCATGTATTCTAACTGGAGTTACAGCGCGAAAACCCGCAAATAAGGTCGTGACCTCTGTGAACTTGACCTTTGACCTCGACCTTGTGCATGGACATCACTTTGGTGATGAAAATTTCATGATGATACGACGACAGGAACATGGTGAAAAGGTGTCACAGACGGACGGACAGACGGAAGCGTTCATAGAGCTGCTTGATCGCAGCTAAAAATATTCCGGACGACGGACGCCACACCACAACAATAGCTTATCGGCCCATTAGGCTGGTAAGCTAAGAATGTCTTAGTCCGAAAAGTAGATTGAGTGAGACGAGCTCAGTATTGATGGTTTTGGTGGTTGAAATCACAATGTAATAATGAATACTGATACACAGAATAACTTATTAAATAACAAATCTCAAGGTATTGAACATCAAGCATACCAAATACTGATACACAGAATAACTTATTAAATAACAAATCTCAAGGAATTGAAGATCAAGCAACTTCACATTAAACTGACTGCACGATATTTCAAGAGCAGCAGTTGTCCTCGTAAAAAATTACAGATATGCAGTGGTAATCTTAAAATGTTGTTGGGGTAATGACACCTCTTACTTCTTAGCATCTCATTGTCTTTGTGCTTGCAAACACAACATGATTCATCCCAGTTGAAGCTTTCCACATAACTTCTAAAGTGGAGCCGGGATTGTTAAAAATCAAAAATGTTTGTCTCCTAAAAGACAATGCATGTTTTATTTTGTCATTTTTACATCCTAAAGGGATAGGCTTAATTGTGCACTGAACTGTGCCAGACCTGCTCAAGGCATTTGGGAGTAATCCATCTTCAATGCACGATGAGACATTCAAAAGTATTACCTTTGCAACAGCTGTAGACAAAGGCAGCAATACCATTCAGTTGCGCTTACATAGCATTCATATCACAGAGATTATTTTTACTGTGGTCATCGGTTGTAAAAGGATTCAATGCCAGAAGCGGGTTGCAACAACATGCCTTTTTTACCCCAAATCCTGATAAGGAACAGGAACAACTGGCATGTGTCTAAAAAAACTGCCACTGCTTACACATGTGCATATAACCACCTACAGCGAGAGAACTCGAATATCCAAGATACTTACCATCAAACAGCACATCGGAGGTGTCAAGGGGTAGGCGTGTTCGGAGATGGTGCGACAAGGGATGGGCATGTCCGCATGAGTTTTGTTGTATCCAGGGTGGGTGTGTCCAGGAGTGGGCGTGTCCATGGGCAGAGTCGTGTAGGAGGGGCAGGAAGACAAAGAAGTTTTGGAGAACAGAACTGAGAATCAGTGGCTGAATGCTGAGTTACAGCTTATATATTAAAGAGGTAAAAATCACACACGCACGCGCACAAAGACACACAACACATACAGACACACATGCGCAATAACACACACACACCATAACACACTCATACACACAATAACACACATACACTTACATACCGAGACACACGCACAATCAGACATGCACACACACAATAACAAATGCAAACACTCAGATACAGTTGTGTGCAGTGATGATTATTATCCTTAAATGAAGATAAATCAGAAACCAAGTACAAAACCCAAAACCAGTGAAGTTGGCACGTTGTGTAAATCGTAAATAAACACAGAATACAATGAGTTACAAATCTTTTTCAACATATATTCAATTGAATACACTGCAAAGACAAGTTACTTAATGTTCGAACAGGTAAACTTTGTAATTTTTTGCAAATATTAGCTCATTTGGAATTTGATGCCTGCGACATGTTTCAAAAAAGCTGGCACAAGTGGCAAAAAAGCCTGAGAGAGTTGAGGAATGCTCATCAAACACTTATTTGGAACATCCCACAGGTGAACGGGCTAATTGGGAACAGGTGGGTGCCATGATAAAAAAGCAGCTTCCCTGAAATGCTCAGTCATTCACAAACAAGGATGGGGCGAGGGTCACCACTTAGTGAACAAATGCGTGAGCTGATTGTCGAACAGTTTAAAAACAACATTCCTCAATGAGCTATTGCAAGAAATTTAGAGATTTCATCATCTACGGTCCGTAATATCGTCAAAAGGTTCAGAGAATCTGGGGAAATCACTGCACGTAAGTGACAAGGCCGAAAACCAACATTGAATGCCCGTGACCTTCGATCCCTCAGGCGGTACTGCATCAAAAACCGACATCAGTGTGTAAAGGACATCACCACATGGGCTCAGGAACACTTCAGAAAACCACTGTCAGTAACTACAGTTCGTCGCTACATCTGCAAGTGCAAGTTAAAACTCTACAATGCAAAGCGAAAGCCATTTATCAACAGCACTCAGAAACGCCGCCGGCTTCACTGGGCCCAAGCTCATCTAAGATGAACTGATGCAAAGTGGAAAAGATTTCTGTGGTCTGACAAGTCCACATTTCAAATTGTTTTTGGAAACTGTGGACGTCGTGTCCTCCGGACCAAAGAGGAAAAGAACCACCTGTTATAGGCCCAAAGTTCAAAAGCCAGCATCTGTGATGGTATGGGGGTGTATTAGTGCCCAAGGCATGGGCAACGTACACATATGTGAAGGCACCATTAATGCTGAAAGGTACATACAGGTTTTGGAGCAATATATGTTGCCATCCAAGCAACGTCTTTTTCATGGACGCCCCTGCTTATTTCAGCAAGACAATGCCAAGCCACATTCTGCACGTGTTACAACAACATGGCTCGTAGTAAAAGAGTGCGGGTACTAGACTGGCCTGCCTGTAGTCCAGACCTGTCTCCCATTGAAAATGTGCGGTGCATTATGAAGCGTAAAATACGACAAAGGAGACCCCGGACTGTTGAACAACTTAAGCTGTACATCAAGCAAGAATGGGAAAGAGTTCCACCTGAAAAGCTTCAAAAATTGGTCTCCTCAGTTCCCAAATGTTTACTGAGTGTCGTTAAAAGGGAAGGCGATGGAACACAGTGGTAAAAAGGCCCCTGTGCCAACTTTTTTGCAATGTGTTGCTCTGCCTTTAAATTCTAATTTAATGATTATTTGCAAAAACAAATAAAGTTTCTCAGTTTGAACATTAAACATCTTGTCTTTGCAGTGTATTCAATTGAATATAAGTTGGAAAGGATTTGCAAATCATTGTATTCTGTTTTTATCTACGATTTACATAACGTGCCAACTTCACTGGTTTTGAGTTTTGTACTATTCAAGTATTTACTTCATGTAATATTGGGCCTCATGCAGCAACATTCTCTTAAATTTCTCCCATATTTTGTCTTATTTTTTGCTAAAAGAAAAAAAGAAAAGAGAAATCAACTCCGGATGCACCTATCACTCTTACCATCCAAATCTGTTCTCACCCAGGTGCGCTGAATGTTGAATCCCACTTGATTGGAAATTGGAAGCGTGTGGCCGGTTATTTCAAATTAGCATATATGACACCAACTAAACACCATATAAGGGCAGGTGATGCGCCGTGTTCAAAGAGCCAACAGCTCATGGCAAGCTAAAGGTGCCTTCACACTAGGTATGATTGATCCATACCGTGCCACAGAACAATTTTCCATAACATAAAATGGGATTTTGGTTTTGAGCCATGATACATCAACTACAACTTAAAAGCTCAGAAAATTGTTTTGATTTTGTCGTGTGGGCAGCTTGTTCCGCTTGATTGCACATTGTTTAGAATTTTGCCTATTCCGTCAGGTTGAGTAGAACTCATTGACTAATCCTTCAAGAATTTAGTCAATAAATAGCCGTAACAATGGGCAACTTAAATATTCCTTTGCATTATCCTGGGTCAACGTGTGACCATGCCGCGCCTTGGTCAAAATCAGCGAGAGAGAGCCGTTGGTATGCTCACTGGTGGAATGTCGCAAAGACCGGTTGCAAGGAACCTGGGGGTCCACATGTCAACCATATCACGTCTCTGGAGCCGGTATAATGAAACAGGAAGCAGCGGTGATCGACCACGTGCCCCCAGACCACGTGTCACCACCCCTCAGCATGATCGCCATATTCGCCTCCAGCACCTGCGCAATCGCTTCCTGCCAGCTACAGTCACTGCTGCTCAGACCAGAGGTCGTCACCAGAACTGGATTAGCGACCACACCGTACGTAACCGCCTGCGTGAAGGCGATCTGCACAACCGTCGTCCCCGCCGTGGTTTGGTGTTGACTCCTGCTCGTCGCCACGTCCGTCTGCAATGGTCAAGGGCACAATTGGGCTGGAATGCTCTCACGTGGAACAGGGTGCTCTTCTCCGATGAATCGAGGTTCAAGTTGAGTGTGTCTGACGGAAGACTGTGTGTTTGGCGTAGGCGACGGGAACGTTATACTGACGCTACCATCCTGCAGCGTGACTGCTGGGGTGGACCCAGTGTGATGGTTTGGGCTGGAATAAGCAGTAGACACAAGACAGACCTCATTTTCATCGATGGAAACCTCAGTGCGGCCCGTTACCGTGACGGCATCCTTACCCCTGTCGCAGTTCCACCCGTCCATCACTATCGCCTAACGCTGCAACAGTGTAACGCGAGACCACATGTCGCCAGAAGACTACCTGAGGCAGAATAATGTTCAGTGTCTTGATTGGCCTGGGTATTGCCCAGATTTAAACCCCATAAAACGTCTATGGTATATTCTGGATCGCCGGGTGAGAAGGCGTGATCCAGAACCAGCCACAGTCCAACAGTTGCGTCAAGCACTCCAGGAGGAATGAGACAGCATCACACAGGCTGAAAGTCGGCATTTGATTGACTCCATGCATCACAGAATCCAGGCTGTGTGTGACGCCAGAGGAGGCCATACAAGATACTGACTTCAGTGATCCAGAATTGCGCCTACAACTGATGCAATGAATTGGAAACCAGGAAGAATCTGTTCTTCATTCCTGACTCTAAAACTGTGTTTTTGATTTGAATCTTAATATTTGTAATGTATTGTGAAATTTATCGTAAGAAAATGACATGTGTTGCAATAAACCCGAGTGTTGCGTTGGAAGTTTTGGTCAGTGTATTTCAGGGGGTTTTATTTTTGAGAACGGGGTTTAGAATATTAATAGCACGAATGCATATTTTGCTGATACCCTAGCAACCCGGTGTGTCATCTGACACGCAGCACGAAAAGAAAACTTCGAGTTAAATTTTTCTTGTCTGAATGCTTTATGTTTTTACACATCCAAATCTTTCTCTGGGTACCCAAACATCAAGGTAAGCCAAAAATGTACTGATTACAGTCGATATTGGTGGACGTTGCATACGGAAATTCCTTCGCCCCTGAGTTTTTATCCCAACGTTGATTTATAACGTTGATTTAAATTCAGCAAATATGCTTCCAAATGAATGATAGTCGTCCTACCTAATCGGGGAGAGCAAGCAACACGTGTTAAGTGTGGAGTGCTCTCGGAGTGAACCTTTTGTTGATCATGTAAATGATGGAGAACAGGTCAGGACTAATAATTGTTTAAAACAGATGTTTTTTGCACCCCAATTCTCAGTTCTACTGAATTTACCCCATGATTTCATCACTATTAGATTGCATATGAAGAGAAACCATGGCTTCAGTTGCCAAATACCATCATTGGAAAACACGTCAATAAAGGAAAATAATTGAGAACTAGCCAGGGGTGCATTTCCCAAAATCACAGATGCTAACTTACATGGTTGGGCTTACATTGACTGTGAATGGACGAAATGCGAAAGTTGCCAACTACGCTTTTGGGAAACGCGCCCCAGGACTATCCTAATTGTCATCAAGGGACGTGTATGTGCCCCCCCCCCAATTCCCTGTTCTACTGCCGGGCCTGCTTTGCATACAGACCATGATACAGACCTGCAAACCAAGGAAGGGTTGTAGTGGGAGAGCAAAGTAGATTCAAAAAGGGTCGCGCTGCTGCACTGAGGTGGATTTGTTTATGGGCCTTACAATGGAGATCATGACGGTAGCTCCGTAGAGGAGTTGGGAAACCAAGTAGATAGGCTACTTTTTTGCACTTTTTTGCACTTCAAATGTTTAAAAACATGATTTTTTTAAAAAGTTAAATTCAAATCATGAACACTGCACAAGCTAAGTTATAGTGATTGTTGACGCACCCCTTTCAGCGCTCACGTTCCCAGCGCACCCCGAAGTTGTTTGAACTGAGAAACCCAAATATAGATGAATATACAGGTTCAGTGCAAAATATAAGAATCAGTTGAACATGTGGGGTGTAATCTTAATGTTACATTGTTTATTCATCGTTTATGGCATGTACCACAAAAACGTATACTATATTCCTTGTTATGTGAACCTGTAAGTTGACAACCTATATTTATTTAGTATGATTTGTCAAGCATCGAAAAAATTATAATCTGAGCAAAATAATTTTATCACAAAATCTTTGGTGCAAAAAAATAGAATCAAACGTATTTATGTTACACATTGTCCTTATAATAGTTCATTTTAATTAAAATTTGGTGGCTCAGCCTATTGCATTGATTACAGCTCAAATTCTATGCGGCATGGAATGAACCAGTCTTTGGCATTGCTCTCTGATAACAGAATTCCAAGTTCTTTCGATGTGACAGATTTGTTTATTTTGGCACAATGCAAATCCCATAATAGCCCAACTTGATTAAGGTCTGGACTTTGAGCAGGCAAACTCATAACTTTTATGTCACCAGATGATTCTTTCCGACCGAGATAAACACACTTCTGAATTGTGTAAGAATTATCTTATAGAATATAATATCCCCAAACAATCAGTCTTTTTCCAGATGGCACTGCATGCCTTACAAGGATACTTGATGTGATACTTCTTTTGATCCATGATTTCGTCAATTTTTATGAGACCAACGGCTCCTTTCATGCAAACTGAACCCCAAATTATATTATTACCACCTCCATGTTGGACGTCATAAAACGAGTGTGTTAAACGTCTTTTTTTAAAGTTCTCCAACTCTACAGTGCACGTAAGTTTGGTGTTTGGATGAGAAATTTTCAAATTTTGATTCATCGGTCCAAAGCACTTTTTCCCAGTCCTTTGGTGTCCAATCCTTGAATATCTTGGCAAACTGAATTCTTTTTTTTTTTTTTTTTTGATGTTGCCAGCTCTCAGAGTTGGTTTTTTTGGCAGCAGACCATTTTTAGACAAGCGTCTAGAAATAGTAGATCTTGATACTTTTATCCCTTCACTTCTGGTGCTATGAAAATCATCAAGGAGTTGCTGTCAAGCGCTGATTTATTTTATTTTATTTTTTTACTTGTTATACTCAGAGAACAAACATCGGAGGCAAAAAAAAAAGTTCCGTTTTGCATCTGTATTACTATTAAATTTCAGCAAATCCGTCTCTTTGAAACGCTCAATGGTTTTTCTTAGTGTCATTGCAGTATTTGACGTCTTCAGAAAATTTGGTAAGTGACCAACCAGCATCATGTAAGGCCAAAATGCAGCCACGAACAATCTCAGAGCTCCTTCCGTCATGCCACCGTGTTTAACACTGTGAGACTGCTCAATGTTCATGTCACCATATATACTGAAACAACTGACCATCAGAGGTGATTTGGCAGAATAATGTTGTCTCAGACCAGTTTAAACAAATTTTTCAGCATCAATAATCATGGAATGAGCCTTCAAACATGCTATGCAAGAGTAAAAAAAAATTGTGACACCTTCAATTGTTATAAAAAATTATAACAGTGTTTATCTTCAGTGTTTATGTTTATTACCCCTTTTAACCTCAGTATTTTTTTGGAATGATTTTTTTGTTCTCATTGCCTACAATTGTACAACCCCAATCCTGAAATAGTTGGGACAAAGTGTAAATTGTGAATAAAATCAAAATGCAATGACTTTCAAATCACACCAGCCAGTATTTTATTCACAATAGAACAGAGATAAAATAACAAATGTTGAAACTGAGAAATTTTTGAATTTTATCCTCAAATTGAGCTCATTTCAAAATACAGGTCTCATAAAAGTTGGGACAGGGGTCTGTTTACCATGGTGTAGCATCCCCTCTTCTTTTTAACACAGAGTGGAAGCGTCTGGGCATTGAGGAGACAAGTTTCTGGAGTTGAGTCATTGGAATTTGATCCGACTCTTGTTTATACAGGGTTCCAGCTGCTGGAGAGTTTTGGGTCCCCTTTGATGGACTTTTCATTTAATTATGTGCCAAATGTTCTCAATCGGTGAAAGATCAGGACTGCAGGCAGGCCAGTTCAGCACACAGACTCTTCTACTACGAAGCCATGCTGTTGTAATTGCTGCAGTGTGTGGTTGTGCATTGTCGTGCTGAAATACACAAGGCCTTCCCTTCAATAAATGTTGTCTGGAGGGGAGCATATGTTGCTCTAAAACCTTTAAATACCTTTCAGCATTCATGGTGCTTTTTAAAACATGCAAGTGTCCCACACCATATGCACTAATGCATCCGCATACCATCAGAGATGCTGGCTTTTGAACTGAACGTTCATAACAGGAGGGGTGGTCTTTCTCCTCTTTTGCCCGGAGGACACGACGCCCATGATTTCCAACAAGAATGACATATTTTGACTCGTCTGACCACTGGAGACTTTATCACTTTGCTACAGTCCATTTTCAATGAGCCTTGGCTCACAGAACACGGCAGCACTTCTGGATCATGCTCAACAATGGCTTCCTTTTAGCATGATAGAGTTTTAGGTAGCATCTGTGGATGGCACGGTGGACTGCGTTTAATGACAGAGGTTTCTTGAAGTATACCTGGGCCCATTTAGTAATGTCAATGACAGAATCTTGCCAATGAGTGATGTAGTGACGTCTGAGGGCCCGAAGATCACGGGCATCCAGTAAAGGTCCTCGGCCTTGTCCAGTTTCCAGTTTCTCTGAATCTTTTGATGATCTTATGGACTGTCAATGATGAGACCTTCAAAGCCTTTGCAATTTGATGTTGAGGAACAATGTTTTTGAAGTATTACACTATTTTTTTACGCAAGCCTTCACAGATTGGAGATCCTCTGGCCATCTTTACTTTTGGAAGACTCAGCCTATCCAAGACATCCCTTTCATTGCCAATCATGTTACCCACCTGATGACAGTTAACTTTTTAATTACTTGCTAAATGTTCTTTCAGCTGATTCTCTAATATATCAATTGCTTTTTCAGCCCTTTTTTGCCTGTGTCCCAACTTTTTTGAGACCTGTTGCAGCCAGAAAATTTTAAATGAGCTCATTTTCTGGACAAAAATGTAAAATGTCTCAGTTTCAACATTTGAAATATTATCTATGTTCTATTGTAAATGACATATTGGCTCATGTGATCTGAAATTCATTGCATTTTGATTTTAATCATAATTTACACTTCATCCCAACCATTTCAGAATTGGGGTTGCATTTTTCAATACATTTTCACCAAAAAATTATAGAGAAGGAATATATAAGGACTCCTTTTCGACAAAAGTGGCGGTGTATAATCATCACTGTACACTACTATATGCACACACAACACAACAACACAGGCAGACACTCACAATAACACACGCACACACTCACACAAGATAACATGCGCAAACACACTCTAACAATGGCACAAGCATACATGCGCACACACACACATTAACACAAACAATAATAAAGGCATTCATTTACACCCGAAGAAACACACGCATAACACACATACACGCACTCACACAATAACACACTCATACAAAGTCACACACGCACAAACTACAAAACACGTACACATGCACACACACAGCTCTCCTATGCTTAGGAAATACTAAACCATGAGCAACTTCTCTCAGCCCTATAAATAAAGTGTGATTATTGCTAACTGGGCGAGTGATATTGTGCTGAGAGTGTGACATTGTTAACTCAGTGAGACATAAGTGTGGCAGGGCTCAGTATGTGTGTGAGCTTGTTTGTATCTGTGAGTATGTGTATGTGTTCATGTGTGTGCTTGAGTGTGAGTGTGTGTGTGTATATGTGTGAAAGTGTATATGTGTGTATGTCTGAGCGTGCGTGTGAGTGTGACTGTGTGTGCGTGATCCTGAGTGCGTGTTTTTGTAAGTGTGTGAGACAGTATGTGTGTAAGCCTGTCAGTATGCTTCTTCGTAGACAAGTCTCTGATCTCACAGATCAGCAGCACATATCAGCATCAATAGAACACTGTAAAGCCTATGGCTGCAAAGTATTTTGTTCTCTCAAAACCTCCCAATTCCTTTGCAGAACGAGCAGTTTACATTTAATTTCATCATCAATCCTTCTCTTTTTTTATCCAAAATTTACCAATGATTCACACAAATTTTACTCAGTTTGTCACAGACATCTCTGCAGTAACATATCAGGGTATTTACATTCTCTCTCCCCTGTTGATGGAGAAAAACAGCACTTCCAGGACAGTCTTACCGATTTAAGCTCCCCTCCCAGATCCAATAACAACTAGAGGCACCTGTAGAGTGCAAGCCTCCGCCACGGCAGTACAATCCAAATGTGCATGAGTGGGAGCAAAGTTTAGTTATCACATGTGATAGGATTTCAAGATGGCTGCCATGGCAGCCATATTGTTTCACTGATGGTGGTGAAAATCAATAGGGTCCATCCTTGATGTAATAGCAATCAACCCACAAATTTCAGACAAATCCATGCAGTACTTTTTGAGTAATATTGTTCACAAACAAACAAACTGGGGCGAAAACATTACCTGCGCCCCAACTTTGTTGGCAGAGGTAATAACAGGCCTGACTGACGTTGACTGTGGCAGGACAGTTACAACCAGAACACATTCGGCCATATTTAGTAGCCGAACGGTACGGCCACACAGCATGCATGACCGTGCGTCATTTCACATGCGACCATGCTTGCTGCCTAGTATGCTACTGCATGTGGGTGTGACTGATGGCACAAACAAGCAACTGTCCATCACGGAAGGAGTTTGTTTCTAACTAGGAAAAACAGAGCTGCTAGTTCATAAACTTGTCTTATTTCACTTCAACGGTCCACTCAAGTTTGATTCTGAATGCAAAAAACATATAACGCAGTTGCTAAATCTTGACTCATTTTAAATCTTAAGAGTCCACTGAAAACTCCAACAGACGAGAGGTGATACTGCCTTTTTTAAACCAATATAGTAGTCATGGCATATCCTATGCAAACCCTAAACTTGCAATCAGAGACAACCATTACCATAGCAGGTTAAAAGTGAGCCACATTTGAAACACTGAAAACCTTGGCAAAAGGTTCAAAATATCTTGCTTCATAGTACACCCCTTTGTAGTTGTCATTACTGGGTTCGCCTGAACTTACCGGCCCATCAACAATACAGAGCAGCCGACTATCATCAGGTACAAGAATTACAAAATTTTTGTCCAATCAAATGGCAGAACCCACATCCAATTCCCGCGCACTACCGTAAAGGGCAAGCCAATCCGTGTCATTGAAAGTGGAATATTGATCTGCGAGCATATACAGGAAAAACAAAAAAAACACTATGTTTAATTCATAAAATTAAACTTTCGTCACACAATGAGGGAAAAATGTAAGTGTGCATGTTGACTGCCAAAAAAGAGTGAAAGAGGAGGGCAGGTCAGACCAGTTTTGCGAAGAGTGTATAAATGCCTTTCTTGAACGCAGCTCAAAACTATGTAAAAGCCAAACATGTCTTGGTTGGTACAGTCACCATTACGTTCGCACCAGGAACAAAAACACTGAACATGTTGTTTTTCAGTCGCCAACGGGCGAAAGTGTTTTTTTTTTTTTTTCAGTCCAAAGCCAACCGTGGAGGCGATTTCTAGTTTTAGTTTGAAATATTTGGGAATTTGACAAGGTCGATGAACCAAAAGATGCCCTTTTGCACAGACTGTAGTTTAAGATCACGTAAAGCGGATGATGTGCTAAAGGTATCCCTCCGCACAGCTAGTCGCTGAGGCGCAGGGTGAATCCTGCGAAGCGCAGAGCTCTGGCAACTCAATTCTGCAGTGTCTCTCGGGCAGCTAGAGCGCAGACAGACACGATCCTCAGTCGCACGCTGTGCTGAACAATTCATACTACGGAGAGGAGTGTGCACGCACACACTCAGGCGTCGACTACCAGTCAGGAGGGAGGTGCGGTCAGCGTGTTTACCAATGCACAGAAACTTAGCCAAAAACATGAGTATGCTGAAGAAATAGATCGGAATTGCCGCGTGCTGTGCTTTACCGAGGACAGAAAGGTGACCCAAATAATCAACTCAGCAATTGATGTCAAAGAAACCCCAGTTTGACATAATGTTGACAATCCGCATTAGACAAACAAAATAATGGCTTGAGTGTGTGCTCAACGCGAGTGGGCATGTCAAGACGGGCCTGATATATTTTCCTCCTCAGCAAACCCCGTCTGTGAGCCCTTTATCTGCGAGGGTGACGAAATGTATAAATCTCAATATTAAGCCAGAAGTCTCCGGCTCTTTACAGTAGCGCAACCGTCACGCAGGCAATCGACACGCGCGAAAACAACCGACCCGATTTTAATCAGCCGGTTTCAAATTTAACTTAGTCAACACATATGTTGCAGTACACAAGTTAGTATAACTAACTGAGCTGGAATAAACAAGGCGCGTTGTGAGTGACACCAGCCCTTGACTAAGCATTCAGCTGAAGAGGCGAATCAGAACCGAAAAGGCGCATCACGGGAAGCAGCCCAGACGAAAAGTACGCATTTATCGATCAGTAATTTCACTGTAGTTCATTTCTGCTCAAACCCCTTTCGGTGTGTATTATAGACCATCTTTCACGATCTTAAATTAAATCACAACTTTCAGTCCGCGTGACAGCCATGACAAGCCGCAAATGGTGTGATACAGACGCGACGTGTTTACCTGAAAATAATGAAATCTGTCCTCCAAATATATGTGCGTTATTTACTCACACTTGCCGGACTCAGGGCAGTTGTGCGGATGTCACACGCGCTCACCCAGCCTCCCAGTCTCGATTCGCACAAGAGCCGGAGACGGGAGCATGGGGCCGGCGGAGCCCCGCCCCCTGGTGCACTCGATTGGACAGATGCCTTGAGCTCAGGTAAAAGTATTGGTGGGGTTGTTGGAGCACAGTGGCTAATTTTGTCGCGACCGGTCGGTTGCGTATTGGATAACCTCAGTCAGGTGTGAATGTCTTCGGGTGTGTGTACGTCACTCTTTCGGAATTTCCACCATAGGAGTTAATCAGCTTTATTGTATCTTACACATTGTAATACAACTTACTTTAGAAAACTTTTATGGCCATATTTACGAAACTATTCATTTTGAATAGAAAACACTTACTTAGTCTCTAATTCATCAATTCATTTGATTTCATGTGCATGCATGCACACATGCTTACAAAGATATACTTGCAACTCATTCATACGCCCACATACTTGTGCACTCTCTCTCTCTCTCTCTCTCTCTCTCTCTCTCTATCTATCTCGCTCACACACCCACGCACACACGCACACACACACACACACACACACATTGGCTCTATGGTTTGGCAGGGTATTCAGCTGTGCTGTGCAGAAATGATCCACCCAGCAGGAGATAAGATTCTTGGAGCTGGGTGGAGTGTGGAGTACCTACTGATAAGGGCAATAGCTCTGCACCATGGATGCAAGACCCGCCACCATGATGCAATGGAATTAAGCCCCGCCCCTACAGTCAACTTCAGACGGCTGAGTTTTTTTTTTTTTTTTTTTTTTTTTTGTTAGACTATGGGTAAATTACAGAGCATGAAAGGAAATGGCTGGAAGCTGAATTGACCTATTGGCTCTGACATCTAGTCACATGATATTCATAAGATGATCACCTTTGTCTCCGAACTCGAGATCAAGTTGAAAATGCAGTGGAGCATAATTCTACAGAGGCAGTGTGGCTGACCATGAGGGTTCACCCTCATTGGTTAGGCGCTTAAACTCTGAAAACTTATTTTAGCCATTAAGATTCTCAGGCCTCCAAAGAAGTTTGACATTGTTCAGATTCACGACATGTATACTCTATTTTTTTATTTATGTTTTGTGGACTTTTTACAGAAACATTCTGTTCAGCAGGTTGCACTGCACGAAAAGACTCAATCGGCAGATGCGGTCAACTCTGGATGGCTTAGAGAGTTGAGACAACAGGGGTACCAAAAATAATCCAAATTGTGTGACCACGGACACCATTTTAGAGCCAGCTTGAAATTCACAAAATTAATTCTGATGCCAGCTCTCTACAATATGCAGACGTCTTTATGTGCTGCATGGATGTGTAGTTCACACTGGCATGAACATTTTCATTTGTATGAACATCTATGCCTGGCTGCTGTGCTTGGGGATGTAGCAATCACCTGGAAAAAGGCACAAAGTCGTTCAGATTTTACTCCACCAGATGAAAAGAGTGGGAAGTGAAGATGAAAAGACTGAACTGGGATGCATCTTCATCATCATCATCCAAACTCCATGATAGGAATCATTTGCCCTCCAATACTGTTATTACGATGACATACTGTAGAATTTCCATTGACATGGCTTCATATGACGTGAATGAGATCAAAAAGTGAATGCCAGTATCTAACGGGTCATTCCACGCCAAACGTCCGAATGCCCCCGCTCGACCATCTCAGATTTGACTGAAAAAATTCCAGGAGGTACACACACTTCCCGATAGGAAAAGTCCCACATTTTAGCTCCCAACTCCTTATAGTTTTGTCATAAAAAAACATTTTGTCAACTACCCCCTGACCTGTTTTGAGCAGAGTTTTCTGGGGAGCCACTTTCAGATTGTTGTATCTACAAAACTATTTAAGGTAGGTTCTTCAAATTTTCAGGGGTTGAAATCTGGCAAAAGTACTTGGAGATTTTGGACTTTTACACATGTGCTTTTCGTTTATCACAGAACTCTGGGGGCTTGAATTTGATCGAAAATTCTACTCTTCAAATATGACTGCACATTTGAAGGACTGTGGAAAGTGCGATCTCAAAGACAGAGGTTTGATATTGAACATACATCATCTCACACATGCTGTGTACTTCGTATTTTAAAACTGGCCCTCTGTGATGAACGGTCTAGAAAATATTACGGTTTACAAATGGAAAAAATAAATTTGGTGCCATTTTTGCCATGTTATTCCAAAAAAATGACAGCACCCAACAACATAAAATTGACTGTTTTAGAAAGATCAGATGTCTGTTTTTAACATATCCAAAACTTGCGATGGTGTTCTGTCTTATTTTTGCAAAATTAATTTTTGAAAATGTGGTATTTGCATACAGGCATAGCATCCATGGCCTATGAAGGCACTTTCAGAAGCTAAGAAAAAACTTTGAATTCATGAGACACAGCTTAAACTCAACAAAATGCTTCATTTGATTCATGATAAACTATACTTGAAGGATAACCCAAATGTTGTCTTTAGATATAGAGATAGAAATGTGTCAAATTGAGCATTCGCACTACAGAACTTAATGTTGATACACGCGTCAAACCACCTCCACATGTGGTTTTAACAATTAGATTCCAAAGCACTTTGGAATTGTTCACACTTGTATTTAGAACAAGCCATTAGTAGTCAGATCTACCATATATATGACTAGAGTGAACAGGCACCAAGTCTTCAAGATGGCATCATTGGTTCCATGTTTTATTGGAGCTGCGTTGGGATGTGCTGAAGACGGCCACAGTTTGGATTTCACCAAAAGTTATGGAATGTAAGTCTCACTACTTTACATTAATATTTTTCTTGCAATTACATTTTGCAGCGTCACCTCAGGATCTAGATGTTATTGACTGACTTACGTGGTGAACACCAGTATTTTTAACTTACTATATAAACTTTCCTGATAACTGCGAATGTAGTATGAGTCAATTTAATAAGTATTTATGAAATGTTATGCTTCTATCATTTCAGAACAAGTCAGCTGATCTCTATCACCTCACTGTCAAATGATGACCAAATGCTCCTAAAGCAGAGGTATGGTTTGGGGGATAATGTACCACATGATGCTACTGAATGTTTGTACCACAGGAAAATAAACCTGGATTTTTATTCTTTTCTCCTGGCACTACAACTGGACGGATATATACAATTTAGGAATGTGACATCAAAGCATCAAAGTTTCCTGAAAGAGTTCAGATAATTTACAATAGTTATCTGAAAGTTACCAACTTTATAATTCATTAAATAAGTTCCATAAATCATAAGAATATTCATAATTGTTTCTACTAGACTGTCAATTACTTTTTATCATGGATAATTACTGAAGCATACAGGTTATTTTTGGTTCATTGTGGTACAACAGAAATGTAATGGTTTGTAACGAGTTTCATTTTCACCCATATTGGAGCTCCATTATTTCAATATCTAAAAATTGCATGTAGGCGATCCTTTAAGTGTAGTTTATGATTAATCAAATAAAGCATTTTGTTGAGTCCAAGCTGTTTGTTATAAATTTAGGGTGTTTTCCTAGCTTCTGAAAGTGCCTTCATTGGCCATGAATGCTATGCGTGTATGCAAACACCACATTTTCAAAAATTAATTTTGCAAAAATACGGCAAAACACCATCACGAATTTTGAATATGTTAAAAACAGACATCTGATTTTTCTAAAACAGTCAATTTTATGTTGTTGGGTGCTGTCATTTGTTTGGTATAACATGGCAAAAATGGCACCAAATTTATTTTTTCCATTTTTAAACCTTAATATCTTCTAGACCGTTCATCATAGAGGGCCAGTTTTAAAATACGAAGTACACAGCATGTGTGAGATGGTGTATGTTCAATATCAAATCTCTGTCTTTGAAATTGTACTTTCCACAGTCCTTCAAATATGCAGTCATATTTGAAGAGTAGAATTTTCGATCAAATTCAAGCCCCCAGAGTTCTGTGATAAACCAAAAGCACATGTGTAAAAGTCCATATTCTACAAGTACTTTTGCCAGATTTCAACTCTTGAAAATTTGAAGGACCTACCTTAAATAGTTTTGTAGATGCAATAATCTGTAAGTGGCTCCCCAGAAAACTCAGCTCAAAACAGGTCAGGGGGTAGTTGACAAAATGTTTTTTTATGACAAAAGTATAAGGATTTGGGAGCTAAAATGTGGGACTTTTCCTATTGGGAAGTGTGTGAACCTCCTGGAATTTTTTCAGTCAAATCTGAGATAGTTGAGCGGGGGCATTCGGACGTTTGGGGTGGAATGACTCTAACCGAAATAGCCAATGTAAGAGAAAAACTACGAACATATTTCAAAATTAGCCTGGTTTTCTTTATGTGAGCTGGTTTGATAAACTGTGAACTTGGAATCACAGATGCCATAAGTCATGGAGGCAGATTAAAAGAGAGCCACCTTCATGACATTGAGAACCTTGGCTTCTGTTGGGATTCTGGATCTGTCTGCCTTGTTGAAGCTCTGTGCCTGGCCTTGCCATGTTTATTGATTTTCGTGTTAAGTGACCACTGCCTGTTTTCTGACCATTCTTAGGATTGTGTATTGTGTATTGGTAATTTGGATTTTCATGTTTTATTATTTTTCATGTTCATAGTATTCATAGCCATGTTTCCTTTTCCATGCATTGCACTTCGTCTCCCCAGTCTTGTCAGGTGTGTATCTTTGCTCACGGTCCCTTGTCTTGCATGCCATTCATTCGGGTGATTTATTGGTTTCTGGGTTTTCAATCTTCCTTCATTATCTCGTGTGCTTCCTTCCTCTCTCTTTTAAGAGAGTCCACCATGGCTCTCGTTGATACCGGAGCTGAGGAGAACCTAATAGATGTGGAGCTGGCCCAGGACTGGGGTATCCCTACAGAAAAGATCTTTCCGGATCGAGTGGCCAATTAGCTCAGTGGCCAGAGGATAGCCCAAATAACACGTCACCAGCCCCATCAAGCTCAAAGTATCAGGAAACCATCATGAAACCATTCAACTCTTTCTGTTACATTCTCCCCACGCACCCATTGTCCTGGGTCATCCGTGGATGGTCAAACACCTCCCGGACATCGACTGGCGGAAAGATGAGGTCAAGGGTTGGAGCCCTAACTGCTCCCTGACGTGCCTCCGTAATGCCCTCGAACCTCAACCCAACTCATCTCAGGAGATACCAGACCTTGAGAAGGTTCCTTTAGAGGTTCATGACCTTAAGGAGGTGTTCCCTAAGTCCCGGGCCACCAATCTACCACCTCACCGACCCTATGACTGCACCATTGACCTGAAGCCAGGCACAATGCCCCCTAGAGGCCGACTCTATTCCCTCTCTAGACCGGAAACCGAAGCCATGGAGAAATATCTCTCAGAGTCACTTGCTGCTGGCATAATTCGCCCGTCATCATCACCTGCTGGAGCCGGATTCTTCTTCATATCTAAGAAGGACAGATCATTAAGACCCTGGCTGCATTCCAATCCGAAATAAGATACTCCCTTCACTTCTTCCCTCCACTCGAGTGAGCCCTCCGAATGATGTAGCAGGCGAGTAAGCCCTTCCCGAGCGAGGGAGGGCAATAGAGGGTACTTAGGGGGAGGGTTTAGGGAAATCGAATTGGAACGACCCTCGTCGCATTTTTTTTTCCGCATTTATACAGTTGTCAACAAGCCAGCGGGAAATTTGCGTTGCTACGGAGCCGAGTGAGTTAGTTGCCTGTACGTTTCATAGATATATCTATGTGTTCGTTCTGTCTTTTACAGTTCACGCGGAAGCGTATCGCGTGTTCATGCCAAGTAGAAGACAGCATGCTCGTTTCACTGCTGCGGCATTTGTGACTGTTTTATGGGAAAATAAAGCTGCTTTCACCCCGGACGCGAAATGATTTTTTCGCACGACAGATTGCATGATGGATGCATTTTGCGTGCATTCGCGTCTTTGCATTTGAAAAATTTGTTTCGCGTCCAGTGTGAAAGCGGCTTTTAGCTCCGCAACAGTCCTCACCGATGCTATAGGCTAGCTACAGCAAAAATGAACGTAAAGTCTCAAATACTTAAAAATAATGCGAAACCGATGCCCCTCACCCCCAAACTTCGCTATTTGCATATAACTATGTCATAGATTGCACACTACTCGAACACAATTCTTAAATTGTATGGTAATTTCCCTACCACAATTCCTCCTTTTTGCCATCTGAAATAAATGGCGGACATGAAATTTTGACCGAGGGAGAATGAGCAAGGCATTCTGGGCAATATCAAAGCTTGGAGGGATGTTCGTTGTTGGCTTCGTTTGAGGGAGGATAATCGAGGGCTTGAGCAAATCAAAATGCGCCCTTCCCTCCGCAAAATTGGATTGGAACGACCCTACAAGTGGCAGCCATCTTACATCCGGGATTTTTTGGGGATTCCCCCCTCGATTGGAGGGCGAATGAACACGACAAAGCAAGCATTTTTTCGGATTGGAACGCAGCCCCTGTATTGATTACCGTGGCCTCAACGAGAACTGTTAAGAACCGCTACCCACTTCCTCTCATGAACACTGTTTTTGATCTCCTGCAAGGAGCTAAGATCTTCACTAAGCTCGACCTCCGTAATGCCTACCACTTAGTGCGCATCAGAGAGGGGGACGAATGGAAGACAGCTTTCAATACTTCCACGGGGTACTGGGAATATTTGGTTCTTCCTTTCGGGCTTACTAAAGCTCCAGCAGTGTTTCAAAGTCTGGTCAACGATGTGTTAAGAGATATGATCAATAAGTTTGTATTCGTATATCTCGACGATATTTTGATTTTTTTCAGAATCCCAGGAGGCCCATGTCAAACACGTTCGCCAAGTGCTCCGTCGCCTCCTGGAGAATCGCCTCTTCGTGAAAGCAGAAAAATGTGAGTTTAATGTAGAAACCACTACCTTTTTGGGTTACATCGTCTCCCCAGGCACCATTAGGATGGATCCCCTAAAGGTGAAAGCTGTCACTAATTGGCCCAGACCAGGAGACCGTAAGTAATAAGTAATAAAAAGTATTACTTTTTATAAAAATCTTATATCTATAAGTAATAAAGCCTCCTTTTTGCATTCATCTGGTTTTCGCGATTGGTTCATTTCGTAAATCACAACAGCTTCAGGTTCACCAGACCTCACAAACCCACTTATTTTGCTTCAGAGAACACCCTTCAACTGGCGTTTTAACAAATGCCAACATGATGTATAACCCAATTTCTACAGTGGTAGTTTCAGCCAAATTGGAAATTAACCATGACAAAAAGGCAAAAAGAATTGAAGTTTGGGGTATGGATATCCAAGTCTCAGCTAATGATACTGTAATGTGAATATAGGCCACTAGATGGCAGTATTTACCTTTTTTTTGTTAAGCTCAGACTGGAGTCATGTTTGGACATGTTTCCAGACATGTCTGGGGCAAGTCTCAGAAAGTTAAAAAAAAAAGAGGTCTAAATGTGGGTGGGGTCTGCAAAAGAGTATATAAGGAAAAGAATTGAGACAGTAAAGTAGTAGGAGAAATTGCAAGAAGATGACCAGACCTGCCATTCTGTTCAAGACCTGTGACGTTTCTTTTGTGGATTTCTTTGCCTGTGTTTGAGCATTTTCATTATCCAGGACATCACCAAGCCACCCCACAAAAAGGGACAGTAATTATTTCTGTTTTTTTTCTTATTTATCAATCTTGGTCTTTAGTTGTAGGTTGTTATTAGTCTTTGTCTTTGTTAAAATTTAAATGTGTTTTAGTTGTTAAAACTGTGTTTGTCATCCCTTGCTGTTGCTGTTGTGTTATAAATGTAATAACAAATTGGGGCCATAACAAATTGGGGGCTCAAGGTCCGGGATAGACCATTGTGTGAGTAATTTATTGAAAATCTAACATTCCAAATTGTGAAATTGTTTTTGTGAATTTTCCTAGATATATATTGACAACAGCAATGGATGATTTCTTGGCATCACCAACCGTAGGGGTTTTGAAGTCTTTTAAAAAGACAGAACTGCTAGAAATTTGCAGACAGTTGGAGCTGACAGAGGTAAAACCAGCCATGCGAAAAGCAAGACTGGCTAGAGAGATAGTTGAATATTACATTGATGAAAATGTGTTTGCACCAGGAGATCTGGAACAGTTTCCAGTGGAAAATCCAAATATAGAAATGGAACTTAAATTAAAAATGCTAGAGATTGAAAGGGAGGAAAGAGAAAAAGAAAGGGAGGAAAAAGAGAAAGAAAGGGAAGAAAGAGAAAAAGAAAGGGAGGAAAAAGAGAAACAAAGAGAATTTGAGAGGGAAGAAAAAGAAAAACAAAGGCAGTTTGAGTTAGAAAAATTAGCAAGAGAAGAAAAACAAAGAGAATTTGAGTTAGAAAAATTTGCAAGACAGAGAGATTTTGAATTAGAGAAACTCGATAGAGAAGAAAGACTCCAAATGGAGCAACTAAAAATAAAAATTGCAACTGAAAATAAATTTCGGGCTAGCCAGGAGGTAAAACTGGTGCCTCCATTTTCAGAAAAGGATGTTGACAACTATTTCCAGTGTTTTGAAAAGGTAGCAAAGAGTTGCCAGTGGCCAAAGGAACACTGGCCTCTGATGTTGCAAACTGTCCTCAAGGGTAAAGCTCAACAAGCCTATTCGGCTTTGTCTGCAGATGATTCCTCTGATTATGAGGTTGTCAAAAAGGTTATTATGAGAGCTTATGAATTGGTTCCAGAGGCTTACCGACAGAAATTCAGAGGTCTGAAGAAATCTGAAAATCAGACTTATGTTGAATTTGCTAATGAAAAGCAGGTTTGCTTTGAGCGCTGGTGTACTTCTATGGAGGTCAAGGATGATTTCAACTCACTAAAAGAGATGGTGTTAGTTGAAGAATTCAAGAACTGTGTTAAGGATGATGTTAAGACCTACCTTAATGAGAAGCAAGCACTGAACTTGCAATCAGCTGCCAAATTTGCAGATGAATATGTTCTCACTCATAAGTCCAAATTTCAGTCTAGCAGTAACAATAAATGGTCCCAATTTCAGAAAAAGGGTTACGGTGATACCCAAGATTCCTCACCCAAAGACAAAGACAAATCTGGTGATGGTGCTCAGAAATCCAGTAACAGGTCTGATCAAAGTGTGAAAGCTGACAGTGACAAAAGTGGTCTAGTTTGCAGTTATTGCAAGAAATCTGGTCATGTTACAACTAACTGTTGGTTCCTTAAAGCTAAGAAAGAAAAAGAGAAGGATATCAAACCAAATGCCTTTGTGAAAACAAGGTTAGAAACCCCTGCAGTAGATTACCGATCTGCTAGATTACCTGCTTCTTGTGGGGCTAAAAAGCCTGATACAGCTGACTTCTTGAGGGAGGAATTTCTTCCATTTGTGTCAGAGGGATTTGTGGCTCTGAATGAGCATACTACTCCTGTCCCCATATATATCCTAAGGGATACCGGAGCTTCTCAGTCACTTTTGTTGATGGACTCCTTGGAGTTACGTGATGAGACCGCTTCAGGGGATTTCATACTTGTACAAGGTATTGAAGGGAGGACTGTATCTGTACCCCTGCGCTCTATATTCTTGAAGTCAGATTTAGTTACAGGACAGGTAAAGGTGGGACTTATGTCAAGTCTACCTATAAAGGGAGTTTCACTGTTGCTAGGCAATGACCTGGCTGGGGGCAAAGTAGTTCCCCCTGTACATCTTACTTCACAGCCGAGCACTGAAAATGGGGATGAGGACCCATCTCTGTATCCTTCTTGCGCAGTGACTCGTGCTATGGCCAGGAAGGCTAAAGAAGATGATGTTGTGGTGCCGTCCAGTACATTGAATAGTCAGGACTCAGGTGGTTCGCCTCATGACTCTGATTTGCCTACTATGGTTTCTCCGTTTGAGGACTTATCAGATACTTTTATCAGTTCTCTATTCAGCCGGCCGGATGGGTCTGGTGATTCTGATGTGTCTGGAGACTTGTCTCTGTCCAGAAAGCGGTTGATTGAGGAGCAAACTAATGATCCTGAAATTGGTGTACTAAAGAGGAGAGCCCTTCCTGAAAAAGAAATAGATGCAGTTCCAGTTGGGTATTATCTCAAGGATGGTGTGTTGATGCGGAAGTGGCGCCCTCCTGATATCCCTGCCAATGCAGATTGGGCAGTGGTCAGGCAAATTGTTGTTCCGAAGGTCTATAGGAATGAGATCTTAACAATGGCTCATAGTTTACCTTTAGGAGGTCATCTTGGTGTTAACAAGACTGTTGATAAGATCATGAAACACTTCTTTTGGCCTGGGCTTCGGAAAGACGTTTCCAACTTTTGCAAAACCTGTCACACTTGTCAGGTAGTTGGAAAACACCAGTTAGACCCACCTGTAGCTCCATTGCAGCCTATCCCAGCATTTGGGGAGCCATTCTCTAGGGTCATTGTTGATTGCGTTGGTCCATTACCCAAGACTAGATCTGGAAATCAGTACTTGTTGACAATCATGTGTGCATCTACCAGATTCCCCGAAGCCATACCTCTACGTAACATCAAGGCAACTGCAATCTCGAAGGCTTTGATAAAGTTCTTCACGTTGTTTGGCCTTCCCAGGGAAATTCAGTCAGACCAAGGTAGCAATTTCACTTCAGGATTGTTTCAGCAGGTTGTGTATGAACTAGGTGCAAAACAGATTCTTTCTAGTGCCTATCATCCAGAAAGTCAGGGTGCCTTAGAGCGGTTTCATTCCACTCTCAAGACAATGATGAGGACTTATTGTTATGACCATGAGAAAGACTGGGATGAAGGGGTTCATTTGCTGTTGTTTGCAGCTAGAGAAGCAGTGCAGGAGTCTACTGGATTCAGTCCATTTGAGCTAGTGTTTGGTCATGAAGTGAGAGGACCTTTGCTATTATTGAGTGAACAATGGCAAGAGGAAGAGCCGCAAATCAGTCTGTTAGACTATGTTAGCAAGTTTAAGGAAAGATTGCGTGCAGCTTGTGACCTTGCCAAAGAGAACTTGAAATCAAGTCAGGGAAAAATGAAAACTTGGTATGATCATAAGGCTAGAAGCCGTGAGTTTAAACCAGGAGAAATGGTCCTTGTGTTGTTTCCCTTGCAGTCCAATCCATTGCAGGCTAGATTTCATGGTCCTTATGAAATTCTGACAAAACTCAATGATCTCAATTACATTGTGAAGACTCCAGATAGGAGAAAACCAAAACAATTGTGTCATATTAACATGCTAAAGCCTTATCATGACAGAAATGCTAGGGTTGCAGCTGTCACTTCAGATTCTCCAATGGTCGAAACGTGTGAAGATGAGGGGGAGTTTCAAGGTGATGAACCAAGAATTAAAGCTGAAGTTCTTTCATGTAAATTGTCAAACACTGAAGTGTTGCAAAATCTTGATGTAAAACTCCAGCACTTAGAACCCTCACAGAGAGATCAGTTTGAAAGGTTGATCAAGAAATATGAGGATTTGTTTCCTGATGTTCCAAAGAGAGTTACTATAGCCTCTCATGATGTAGATGTTGGTGATGCCAAACCAATAAAACAGCATCCATACCGGATGAATCCTGAAAAGAGAAAGATTGCTGAGAAAGAGGTTGAGTACATGTTAAAACATGATATTATCAGACCCTCCAACTCCGATTGGAGTTCACCCTGTGTGCTAGTTCCAAAACCTGATGGAAGTACTAGATTCTGTACAGATTATCGCAAAGTCAATGCTGTAACTAGAACTGATGTGTTTCCAATACCTAGGATTGATGATTGTATTGATAGTGTAGGGCAAGCAAAGTTTCTGACCAAGATTGATTTATTGAAGGGTTATTGGTGTGTGCCTTTAACTGAGAGGGCCAAGAGCATCTCTGCTTTTGCCACACCATCTGGATTGTACCAGTATGAAGTCCTACCCTTTGGCATGAAAAATGCCCCAGCCACGTTCCAAAGGATGATACAGTCTACAATCGCCGGATTGCCACACACGGGTGCGTACATCGATGACCTGATCACATGGAGTGACTCCTGGGAAGAACATCTAAAAGATGTAGAGACGTTGTTCCAGCGCCTGACCCAGGCTAACCTGACTGTTAACCTGAGCAAGAGTGACTTTGGTTGTGCTACTGTCACCTATCTTGGCTACGTCATAGGCCAGGGTAAGGTGGCACCCATAAATGCTAAAGTCCAAGCCATCATGGACTTTCCAGTTCCTGACAACAAAAAAGCTTTGCGCCGCTTCCTTGGAATGATCGGGTACTACCGCAAGTTCTGCAAGAACTTTGCTGAGATTGCTCTCAGTCTAACTAACCAACTGAAGAAAGGCGTAAAGTTCACCTGGGATGATGCATGCCAGAGAGCCTTCGATCACCTGAAGTCTCTGCTGTGTCACTTCCCCGTGCTCAAATCTCCTGACTTCAACAAACCGTTCTCCATCGCGGTCGATGCTAGCGACCAAGCTTGTGGATCTGTGCTCCTACAGAGAAGTGACTCTGATGACATTGAGCATCCCGTGGCATACTTCTCCAGGAAGTTCAATCGCCACCAAAGGAACTATTCCACAATAGAGAAGGAACTGTTGGCTCTGGTCCTTTCTTTACAACACTTTGAGGTTTATGTTTGTACAGGACAAAAGCCAATGATTGTGTACACTGATCACAATCCGTTAATGTTTTTGAGTAAGATGAAAAACAAGAATCGGAGATTGTTGAATTGGAGTTTGATTTTACAGGAGTTTGACTTGGAAATTAAGCATGTGAAGGGTACAGACAATGTAATTGCTGATTGCTTATCCCGTGTTTGAATATGTATATATATATCGTGTGTTTGAATATTGTATGATATGTATATATAGACAAGTGTTCACTTAACCATTTTGTATTGAAAAGAAAAATTTTGCCTTTATGAGTCAAAATTTTTCCCTTTTGGAATGGAGGTGTAATGTGAATATAGGCCACTAGATGGCAGTATTTACCTTTTTTTTGTTAAGCTCAGACTGGAGTCATGTTTGGACATGTTTCCAGACATGTCTGGGGCAAGTCTCAGAAAGTTAAAAAAAAAAGAGGTCTAAATGTGGGTGGGGTCTGCAAAAGAGTATATAAGGAAAAGAATTGAGACAGTAAAGTAGTAGGAGAAATTGCAAGAAGATGACCAGACCTGCCATTCTGTTCAAGACCTGTGACGTTTCTTTTGTGGATTTCTTTGCCTGTGTTTGAGCATTTTCATTATCCAGGACATCACCAAGCCACCCCACAAAAAGGGACAGTAATTATTTCTGTTTTTTTTCTTATTTATCAATCTTGGTCTTTAGTTGTAGGTTGTTATTAGTCTTTGTCTTTGTTAAAATTTAAATGTGTTTTAGTTGTTAAAACTGTGTTTGTCATCCCTTGCTGTTGCTGTTGTGTTATAAATGTAATAACAAATTGGGGCCATAACAATACACACCAGAAAATGGAGTAATCAATGCCACAAAAATCATTTAGCAAAACTGTATCAAAGGCCATGTGCAGAAACAAACATGACAGTGTTGGGGAAATACCGCGACTAAACCTAAAAAAATCAGTAACACATTGAGTTAATGTTACACAAGCAAACTGTGTAGAATACAGGCAGTCAACCGTCTATTAATTTCAATCATTTTGTTTAACTCCCTAAAGCCCACCGCCCCCAAGCGGTAATGCCGGCGTTACAGGATTTTCAATAGCTTGCTGTGAGCTTCTGACCCTTAAAAGCATAATTCAAGATGTTTCTCTTTAAGATCCCCTGATTAAAAATCTCACAATTACTGAATAATAAAGATCAATATGTAAGCTTGTAATTATTACTTATAAAGTAATGACAGAGATCACTGAAGGCCAATGTTGACAACAAACTTAATAATGATATTGCAGGGGTGGACAAATAATAACTAGGCTTATGCCATCAGAGGCGATGGCTGGGGGTACATCCCCGAACGCCCCCAATCCTACAATTCCCCAATCCTTGAATAGACCTTGAATAGACTTGCATTTGAACTTAATTTCAGGTCAATCGGACAAATGGTTCTGAAGATATGGCCAAAATGGTAATTTTCCATTACAAAGCGCCACCTGGTGGCAAAATATTGAACCATACAGGTATGATGTCATCATGTGACACGTTGTGAGGTCATGACCTTGCAGTTGCACATAGTTTCATGTTCCAAAAGATATAGCAATTGTGAATTTTATGTGACAAAGCTCCACCTTGTGTCAAAATTTTAAACCAAACAGGTATAATGTCATCGTGAACACATCCTCAGGTCATGACCTTTCATTTGCACTTGATTTAAGGTCAATCGGGCAAATATTTCCAGAGATATGATAAAAACAGTGATTTTTTTAGTTTTTGGCCCCTGGTGTTCAATCTAGAAATTGTTCATTGTCCAAAATCGAATCAGTTTTTCTTCTTTATGATACTTACTTATATGCAAACCTTGGAATTTCTCATTGAAATATTACTGCAGTTATTGCGTTAACACGTAAATCAGTTTTTGGCCCTTGGTGGCCAATCTCGAGATTGTAAATTGTCCAAAATCGAATCAGTTCTTCCTCTTTATGATACTTACTTATGTGCAAAACTTCAAATTTGTAATTGAAATATTACTGAAGTTATCGCGGAACAGTGATTTTTTCAGTTTTTGGCCCCTGGTGGCCAATCTAGAGATTGTAAATTGTCCAAAATCGAATCAGTTCTTCCTCTTTATAATACTTACTTATGTGCAAAATTTGAAATTTGTAATTGAAATATAACTGAAGTTATCGCGTTAACACGTAGTGCGGCGGTGGTGGTCGGACCAAAAACATAATATCCCCGGAATGCCATTCGGCGTTTGGGGATATTAATAATAATAACAGCAATTAATCCAATACTTTCTCTGAATTCCATCTCCCATTTCAGAAATGTTTTTCAGCACTGCGACCTAATTTAAAATCGCACTTAATCAAAGTGTTTTCAGCGTTCAATAGAATAGGCTATTTTATTTATTTAACTTTTATTTAACCAGGAAATAAATCCCATTGAGATTAAAAACCTCTTTTGCAAGGGTGTTCTGGTCAAGACAGGCATATGGAACGAAATTTGTTCCAACAGAATTTGAATTGAATTTTGGTTTTGAATTGAATTTAACCTGCTTTGAATTGAATTTTTGGGTTTTGAAATTGAATTAACAAGTAATCTGAAACTGAATCCAATTATTTGTATTGAATTTAAGAGAAAACTTGAAGCATTTCATTCAGTTCGCACATTCAAATTCAGTTCATAAAATTCAAATTCAAAATTCAAATCAAATTCAAAATTCAAATTCAAGTTGAGTAACATCACATGAACGCGCATGGCGAGCTGCAGTCACGCCTCTGTCCCTCGTGGCTTGCCTTATTTGGAATAAGGTAACTTGGCAATTTCCGGGAAGCGCACCTCAGAACTCTAAATTCTAAACCCACCCAACTATACACCGAAAACGTTTACCAAAACTTTGGTTCTTTATCAGTTTATTTGTTTTAGCTCATCATATTAATCTTCAACAGTTAACCCAGAGTTAGCCTAAGATCATCAATAAATGCACTCGTTAATTATCCCCCGCCGCGCGATTAGCGCGAAGCGGGGGATATAGAATTGGGCTCCGTACTGACACATAAAATTGAGGTGGCGGGGAATATCGCCATGTCAGTGGCAAACACTTGTTTCAATTGTCTCTTCGGCTAAGTAAATAATGCTAACGTTAGTAACGAATGAGTGTCTTTTCTCCGTCGGTATGAGTAAATGTATTTCAATGGCGAGCCTACATGTTAAAGCTCCTGTGCCTCAAGCGTAACGTTATATTCAGTCAAAATCAAAAATAATTTGAGGTGTTCAGGACTTAAACTTCAAATTCCTCGGAATTCAGTACTTTCTACCTGTCATCGGCAATGTCACTGGTTCGGTCTCTGGCAGGTTAAAACCCTGAGGAAATATGCTTAAGTAAAAACTCGGACATCGCTCACTCACTGTAGAGACGCTGCCATAGACCGAACTAGTGACTTTGCCGATGACCAGTAGAAAAGTATACTGAATTCCGAGGAGCCACCGAATTTACATTGCATTTCATATTTCTGTGAATGCTGTAGATGATTTGCTGGAGATAGCTAGCCAGCTATAAATGAACCTGGAGCGTTTAAAATTCTACTACAGAACTAATACAATACGTAAATCCGTGTTGGCACCGAATTTCTGCAGAGAGCATATCCCCGTACTCTTATCTGCATATTTTCGTGCATGAGTGAATTTGCATGTGCGTGAAGTACCGCTCCAAATGAGGAATATTTCTTTGACTTGATTCAGCAGCAACCCCTACTGGATTAATAGCGGGTTCTTCTCTTCGCAGGTATTTCATCACTTTGTGACTCTAGGCATTCTGAACCATTAAAGGGATAGTTCGGGATTTTTCTCATGAATCTGTATGGCATCACCGTCTTTAGTCTCGTGCAAACACACTGACTTTCCCCCGACAGAGTCCTGAGAGCCGAGTTCTGTCCAGTTTTGGTCAAAGCGAAAGTAGTTCCGGCAGGTTTCCTGGGGTCTGCAAAGTAAAACGTTTTTCTTCTCAAAACAGTGTGTGTTCGAACGAGTGATTTATTTGCATAATAAAACCCTGGTATTCCAAAAAGTCACATCTTGTAATTGCCTGGGGCTACTTTCTCTCAATAGCGATCACTGCGCGCTGTCACTGCTAACAGCTGTGCGCACTAGCCAACTACTTTCATCAGTTGTTCGACAGTGTTTACATATTCCAGCCAGAGGAGAATGTCTCCTTACTGTCGAGGACGGCAGACTCGAGAGAAACTACTACTTCTTAGCGAACTGACCCAGGGATAACCGGAGCACTCAGAGTAACTTTCCAAAAGATTTTATTATTCTTTCGGGAAGACGCTGATGCGTTGACACCAAAATAGATATGTATGCTGGGTGCTGCGGTCATCCCTCGCTCTAGTAGCTGAGAAAGGTAGCCAAGTTAGTCTTGATTATGCTAACGTTAGCCAATGCTATGACTGGAGTCATGGACTTCTCATTCAAACCTAGAAACCATCCACACCAGTCCACGTAGTTTCTGACGATTGTAATAACAGTACAACAATAACAATAACAATACATATTATGTTTCATAAGCTTCACAGGTAATATGACACCGATAGATCTATGTTGCGCTTACGTAGCCCTCGGTGCATCACCAGAAGGCTATGCACAGATGCTATAGAAAATCTTTAGTACAATTTTGTTTACCTGGGGTGTAGGGACAGCAGAGCTCAGTTGTTCAACAGTGTTTACTGACTGCAGACCTACGACGCTAACGAGCTAGTTCAAGATCTAGAGTTAGAAGTTTATTAGCTTCTCCAGAAAATAGTTTATTTGATAAAAATGGTGCGCACTTGCGATTATCCTGGCTGTACCAACAAAGACGTGAGTGAGTCTCCTCACACAGTCCATCGCTTCCCTGTGACGGACGTAGCTCTGAGGCAACTTTAGCTACTTGCTCTGGGCTTCCAAGTGTACACCAAACTACCAAAAATGAAAAAGCTTCGCGTTTGCAGTGTGCACTTCAGCGAGGACAACTACTTTCCTTCAGGACAGAGGAAGAGACAGGTTTTGAAGAGCTCTGCTGTCCCTACACCCCAAGTAAACAAAATTGTACTAAAGATTTTCTATAGCATCCGTGCATAGCCTTCTGGTGATGCACCGAGGGCTATGTGGGCACAACATAGATTCATCTATCGGTGTCATATTACCAGAGAAGCTTATGAAAAATAATATGTTTTGTTATTGTTGTACTGTTATTACAATCGTCAGAAACTACGTGGACGGGTGTGGATGGTGTCTAGGTTTGAATGAGAAGTCCATGACTCCAGTCACATAGTCCATGGGCTCAGGCCCCCAAAATCACATATTGGTACCATCTGAGGTGGCAAAGGTTAGTGATGATTTCCGTAATCCTAGATATGTATTGAACATATTCTGATATGATAACCTTGCTGGAATGGTAGCTTAGTGGTAGTTTTCACGACATTTAAAGCGTTACCGTACGAGGGTAAAAAATGATGAAATTCGCGATATTACGTACCAATTAAGGACATAAATCAAAGTCATTAGGTGACAGAACTGTCTATTAAGAACGTATAGTTTCCTAATTACATAAAACATCAAAGCAAGAAAAAAATTAAGACAAATCATATTACATGGTTGAATTTTAATTGAATTTCAAAAGCACATAAAAAGAAAATTTGTGATCCTGAAAGATCCCATTCACATAAAGATATGAAAGACGATGTTGCAATCAAGTTCTGTCTGCTGATATGGTATATAACAATGATTTTCAAATAAAATTTTCAGCTCGGAAAAATGTGCATGTTACCACAATAATACTGTCAGCTACTCGTACAACTCTTAACTATTCTCATCGTCAAACTCCCCAAGTTCTTGCTCATTTGAGGTATTGCACGTCTTTAGTTTTTTTAAACAAGTAATAGCCTACTTTGATCAACGTCATTGGGTGATAACAGTGGCCTTTATGAATGTATAGTTGTCTGACTACACAAATGAAATCCAATATAACAAGGAAAATTACACTGAGAGTAAGCATTAACTGAAGTATAAAACCACATAAAATATAAATATTTGGCACTCTTGTAAACCCTTACAACCTGTTATTCATGTTTCTATCAAGTTCGATGTCTGCTAATGTGGCAGTAACAACTGTACCATTAAAGATCATGCAATAGTACATGTACTATCAGTCACACATCACACTGCCCATCACTATCATCGTCAGACTCTCCGAGTTCGAAGAGCAGCTCTGGCTCATCCTGAGGCTTCTGGTTGCTGCAACTCTGTAATCTGCACATATCTGTGCATACCAGTCCATTTTTCAAGCAAATGCAAGTCGGCATTTTACATGAGCGCACATACTTCAGTTCCACAGTTCCAGAACAATCTCTGGTGCAGGTGGAGAACGCATCCAGCAAATGGCAAGCTTGCCATCATCATTCATCCATCCATGCTGAGTAGGACATGGTATTGAAGGTTGAGCATCAAGAGAGCACCTCCAGATTGCAGCCTGGTAGTTGGCTCGTAGAACATGCATTAACAGACTGTCTTTGCATGGTGGCAGCTGACTAGATTCTACCTCTCCCCTCTTGATGCAGAAGAGTTGGTAACGCAATTCGTTCACCTTAGTGATGCTGCTATTTGCAACGTACATGCGGCAGGTGAACTGTTCAATTTTCTGGATCAGCTCATCACTCTCATTCCATGACTGTCCCAGCTGACCAAAAGCACCTTGGCAGGAAGCATCCTTTTTCATTGTCTTCAATGCATTTATTTTCCCTCGACCAGCAAAGGCACTCTCATTGTCACAGCCGGTAAAAGAATGTAAGCCAATCAGGCTCTCACTTATGTTGTCTCCGAGTGAGCTTGCAAGTTTGCTGATGTCAACAAAACGTATCCGATTCTGTGTTCCACATTTTTGGTATAAAGGACAGGGAATGGCCTTCTGGAAGGACAGACAAAGCACCATGACGTCAGTGTCCTCAGCTGTGATAACAACTGACTTTGCACCCTCATTTGCTGCGTGGAAAGCATGCAAGAGCAGTCGCGTATCAGCCTCTTCCTGTGTAGAGAAAAGTTCTGCTACTTCTTCATTTCCATCCTTTGTTACTTTGAAACAGTTTTCCTCACAAGTGACGTATAACACCTTGTTATGCAACATTACTCTGTATCGTGGCAGCTTCCACTCTTCTACCAGGAACTTGATAAGACTGGTCTTGTTACTGGGGTTTGAGAGGAATTTTCTCCACTGTTGAATGTGATATCCCCAGCAAGATTCTTGTATTGAATAGAAGAATCTGTACCCCGATTCAATCTTTCAGCATCTTTAATTGAAGTATGGCGGTAGATATCAAACACATCATCAATTCTCTGGCTTTGTGCCCCATCACGGAGAACCTGAGATAATCCCAACTCTGCCACCTGTCCAAATGTTTTGTTGTTAGCATTCATTTTTTGGAACACAGTCATCCCATCAATGATGGTAGTGGATGGGGTTGCTATCTGTTCTGCAGGGGACACATTTTTTTCTAGCTCCCTCGCAAGTGCAGCTTTATTTGTCTTCCAAAGGGACCCATCAGAATTTGCCAGTGCCCATGGCAGTGGACCCAGTGGGTGGGCAAGGACATCTTTCATGTTCACCTTCCTGGTTTCAGCCACCAATATCATGTGACTGAACAGGTTTCTATCTGCTTTCAAAATCACATCGTGTGCTTTCTTTCCATGAGCAATTTTCTTGCTGACATTTGAGAATGTCTTCAAATCTTTCTGTTTCTCATGGAACTTGACAGGTGGTGGATCCTCGTCTAGCCTTTCTTGTTTAAACACCTGGTAAGCTTATTCACCTATCTCACGGGCTCTCAGAAGATCTCTGGTTATATCAGGTGGAGCTAAGTTGCCGGTGGAGAGGCTGACCAGTTCAGTTTCTTCGAGGGTCATTGGGTTGATTCAGTTATTCTCCATAAGGTCAATGAGAGATTCTACGTCTCCCTCATCTTTCCTGATCCTTGAACCTTGTAGATCTGGATGAGAAAATTTGGACCTGCTTTGACCTATTGTGTCTCTCAGTTGCCTGAAGTACATGCTCCTGTGTTCAGCAGTTAAGTAATCTTTTGTCACTGCTCCTGGTTTAAGGCTGAATCCCTTTGTACCCCCAGCTGTCTGAGTGTCCTTGTTCACAGTTTCTTCTATCGTTTGGTCAACAGGGATTCGGCCAAAGGGATTTGTGTCACATCATTCTTAACTAATCTTAATTGATCATTTAACAATATTCTTAACTAATATTAACTTAATTGATCATTTAAAGTATTACACAAGTATTGCATAATCATCAGTTGTAGATGTCTCACCTTCCAGCAAAGATCATCACGAAGTAAAGTACCGGAAACAGATGAAATACAAGTAGCGCGAAACTAAGCCAATTTTAACATAACAAAGTCACTGAAAATGAAGATTGTGCGTGAATAGATGCAAAATAAGAACAGAATACATGACTGGATAGCAAACATCTGGTCTGTCAAACTTTTCATTGCCTTAACTAATAGAAGCTGGGTCATAATCTTTCATTGCTGACAGGAGGCGAGAATGCGTAGTCGCGACATAGCCAAAAACAGGAATTCTGCAAGAAAAATAAAAAAGCTACTGTATTGGAAGGGTTATCATTCATTATTTTACTCTTGGTGGTTCAAGAAATGAGAAAAAAACACTGAAGTTTTGCCACCTTGGGTGGTACCAACATTTGGTCTGGCCCATGGACTAACAGCGTTGGCTAGCATAATCAAGACATACTGGACATACATAATCAAGACATACTTCTCAGCTACTAGAGCGAGGGATGACCGCAGCACCCAGCATACATATTTATTTTGGTGTCGACGCACCAGCGTCTTCCTGAAATAATAATAAAGTCCTTTGGAAAGTTACTCCGAGTGCTCCGGTTATCCCTGGGTCAGTTCGCTAATAAGTAGTAGTTTCTCTCGAGTCTGCCGTCCTCGACCGTAAGGAGACATCCTTCTCTGGCTGGAATATGTAAACACTGTCGAACAACTGATGAAAGTAGTTGGCTAGTGCGCACAGCTGTTAGCAGTGACAGCACGCAGTGATCGCTATTGAGAGAAAGTAGCCCCAAGCAATTACAAGATGTGACTTTTTGGAATACCAGGGTTTTATTATGCAAATAAATCACTAGTTCGAACACATACTGTTTTGAGAAGAAAAACGTTTTACTTTGCAGACCCCAGGAAACCTGCCGGAAGTACTTTCGCTTTGACCAAAACTGGACAGAACTCGGCTCACAGGACACTGTCAGGGGAAAGTCAGTGTGTGTGCACGAGACTAAAGACGGTGATGCCATACAGATTCATGTGAAAAATCCTGAACTATCCCTCTAAGCCGTCCTGAACAGCTCTATCAAATTATTTTGATTGAATGTAACGTTACACTTGAAGCCCTAGAGCTTGAACGCGTAGGCTCGCCAGCTAAATATATTCTCACATACCGATTGGGAGAAAAAGTGACCCAATTGTTACTAATGTTAGCATTTTTTTACTACGCCGAAGAAACAAATCAACTGATAAAGAGCCGAAGTTTTGGTAAGCGTCTTCGGTGTGTAGTTGGGTGGGTTTTGGCTCTTTATCAGTTTATTTGTTTTAGCTCATCATATTAGGCCTAATCTTCAACAGTTAACCCTGAGTCAGCCCAAGATCATTAGTAAATGCACTCGATAATCTAGCATTTCTTCGGCGTAGTAAAAAAAAATGCTAACATTAGTTACAATTGGGTCACTTTTTCTCCCAATCGGTATGTGAGAATATATTTAAGCCTGATTCATGCTTCTTGCGGTCGGCGCGGTTTCAGCGGTGCGGACGGCGCGCACAGTCCCCACGAACGTCGAGTTGTTTCATGCTTGATGCGGTCAAAGCGGTTCCAAGAACGGACCTGCTGTACTGTTGAGCTACTGAATCTTATTTCTGTCATAAATACGTTCAAAATGTAATAAATACGGAAAACCTTAGGTTAAACAGAGCGCTACATAGACTTTTGATTTTTTGTCTCCCTAAGTTTTATAAACAGCATGAGCCAGGACAATGATGCCGATACTCTGGTTCCCTCAGCCTCTCCACTCCTCCCCTTAATTTTTTTCGTGCTTTCACAAACCGGTTGCGAAAGGTTTTCCATTTTATCTAATACACGTCAGATGAAAATTTCTGATCTCCTTCCATGTGTTGGAAGTCACATGTATTTTCAGCTGTTTGTATGTTCAGCTGGCCTTTCTTTAAAGTTTTCCATTTTTAATTTAAATCGGTATAAGTACTTCGGGGTCCTGGAGCTAGCCAATCATTGCAACGCGGTCTGTGCGACCCTGGCCGCGTTGTTACAAAATCCTCCAGATGCGCGGCTAGGCGTTCAGAGCCTCCGCGGACCCTACACGCTCTGTCTCCCTGGCCGCAATTGCGTCATTTCACCGTGTGGGCCGTGCTGACCGCGCCGACCGCAAGAAGCATGAATCAGGCTTTAGCTGGCGAGCATACGCGTTCAAGCTCGAGGGCTTCAAGAGAAACGTTACATTCAAACTAAATCAAAATAATTTGACAGAGCTGTTCAGGAGACAGCTGAAGACAATTCTTGGGGGGTAGACTAACTTGCTGGCCAACTCTTGTGTTCAGACCATTCCAGTGAATTTTTGTAACCAAAGATGGCGTCACTCGCAGCTCAGGGTACGCCCGCCTATAAAATTTGATTCTGATTGGCTGTATGGAAATGAAGTAAGTGCGGTGTCCAGTACTGCGGTGCAGGAAAAAAAAAATTTGCCTTCCAGATGGTAGGATGCTCTTGGACACAATGAAATCAACTGATCAGTATTAATTTCACACAAATTAGTCTTAATTATCACTCTTGCTGCAGCTTAATTTTATGCCGAATGATCAAGGCTTGATATTGGCAATCATGAATAGAATCTGAGCAACGGAATCAGTCACAATGCCGTTGTGTGCGGCAGTTTCATTTCATTTCAACAAAACAGGAGACTCGGACCAACCCGTGGGCATAAGCTTGCACTGATTTCCCTTAGTGAAGCTTGGCTTGGTCAGATAGTCGTGCCCACACAGAATATCCCTTAATAACAGCAACTAGTCAGACCAGTTCACAATCAACTTCCTTTGACACTTTTATTTATATCTCCATTTGCCCCATTCAATTTAACAGCGCCAGAATAATGGGCTACATTCAGTACATGAAAATACAGTGGCTCCAATAAGTATTTGTACACCACTTGAAAATTCGACTACATAACAGCTTTTGTATATTCGGCTAAATGCTTGCTATTGTGTGTAAAAGTGATTAAAATATTTGATAATCAATATGTTTTAAACAAATATTTAATGTCAAAATGGCATATTTGAACAGAAAGGCGATTATCTGACCCAATAAGTATCTGTACAGTTCCATTAGTGAGTCACAAAACTTATAATACTCACCTAAAATTGACTCAAGATGTTTACAGGACATGATTGACTCACTTGGTCTGATTTGGTCAAGCGTGACCATACTGGACACTCCCTCTGTACACAGACTGGCCTATGTAAATGGCCTGACCATGCCCATAATGTATTCCTGTGATATATGGCTAAGACAGGCGAGATACCCCGTCGAAAGCGGGAGCAAATCATTCAGCTGCATAAAGAAGGCCGAAGCACCAGAAAAATTGGAACTCGGCTATCGTTACGCCATATGACCGTGCAGTACATCATCAAGAAGTGCAAACAGTCTGAACGCATAGCCAATGCAGCCAGGAAAGGACGTCCCAGGAAGACCAGCCAGCGCACTGACCGGTACATCTCCCTGCTGGTACAGAGGGAGAGACAGTCCTCGGCCTCCAGTCTTTCCACCTAAGTGGAGGAAGCAACTGGAAGCCATGTTTGTGCCCAGGCCATCCGTAACCGGCTCCATGAAGTACAGTAGTGTACAAATACTTATTGGAGCCACTGTAAATCCTTATTTTTTGAAGATTGGTATGAGAGGAATATATAGTCTATAGTTGACTTGATGGACACGAATGGCAATTTCTTAACTTATGAACAATTCTGTATGAAATATACAGTGGCTCCAATAAGTATTTGTACACTACTGTACTTCATGGAGCTGGTGTACCATATATCACAGGAATTCATTATGGGCATGGTCAGGCCATTTACATAGGCCAGTCTGTGTAAAGAGGGAGTGTCCAGTATGGTCACGCTTGACCAAATCCAAAAGGTACATGAAACTCAAAAACTTCCACACACAAGGACTTCAATTCCGCGTGATAGGCTAATCCCTGCTGAGCATCCACCTCGGAAACCATGTGGTCAATACAGTCGACCGGTTCCAGTCGGTTACCTTGGGTCCACAATCAGCTCGAATCTCTCCCTCGAACCAGAGATTAACATAAGAATTGCAAAGGCCTCAGCAGTCATGTCCAAGCTGCACAAGAGGGTGCGGTCCAACAACAACCTGACGGAGAACACTAAGATGCAGGTGTACAGAGCCTGCATCCTGAGCACACTTCTCTACTCCAGCGAAAGTTGGACCACCTACTCCGCCCAGGAGAAGAGATTGAATAGCTTCCACCTACGCTGCCTCAGATGCATTCTTGGCATAAGATGGCATGACAGGATTCCAAACACTGACGTGCTCGAGCGTGCAGAGCTGCCCTCCATCTTCACGCTCCTGAGTCAATGCAGACTTCAAAGACTGGGCCACGTACGCCGCATGGATGATGGCAGAATCCAAAAGAGACCTACTGTATGTAGAGTTGTCAGAAGGATCCAGATCTCGAGGCCGCCCCCGGCTGCGCTTCAAAGACACCTGTAAGCGTGACCTGAAAAGCACTGCAATCGATGTCCAGTCTTGAGAAAGCCTCGCAGAGTCTCGGGATTCCTGGTAAGTCGCACTGCAGAGCGGCATGAAACAAGCTCAGGAATACTGCAATTACTGTCTGAGAAGGAAGAGAGCCACCCGCAAGTCTAGCTCCAAGGATCAGGCAGCAACGGGCCAAATACGCCACTTGTGTGGCAAAGACTGTCACTCCTGCATCAGCCTACACAGCCACACAAGGAAGTACAGCACCCAGAACTGAATTGACCAAATCCGGTGCAGCCATTGTTTCCCGAGACAGAAGGAAGCCGACGACGATGGCCCCCCTAAAACCAACATATGGGGATAAATCAATGAATAACTCCCAATTATCACAGTGCTAGTTCTAAAATGTATAGCTGCTATTGTTGTTGCCATCCAAAGGAACAATTGATATGGCTTAATTGCTTTAAAAATATTAGACCCAGGAGGAATTGAAGCCATAAAAAGCATAATTTGGCTACCTTTTTTATCACAAATCAAAAGTTTAACATTAAAATTAATATCGTTCCCAAAGTGATCCACCCGAAATATTTCATAAAAAGTAGGGGCAGTATGCCAAGTTCATTTACACAAAGTTTCAAGAAATTCTTTCATTGGAGACAAAGAAGTAAAACGTCTTAAAATGTCTGTAGCTTCTGGGGGGCTTTGCTCCTCTGGACCCTCTACCAGGCTCCGCCTTGGACCCAGTTAGGGCCCTGTGGCCCCAAACTCCTGGCTTAATTTGAGCTGAAATCATGTGCAGCTGTTGTCATCCCTGTATGTTTTTACTTTGTGTACATGATGAGATCATCTTCTTTGAGTGGTTTTACCTACACTAACTGGTGATTATCTGAATATAGTTTGCCAGGTTATGAAAAATCCTTATACAGATAGGTGATAAATTCAATAGAGTACTTGACAAACCTGCTTATCAAGGATGGAGGTACATTTAAGTAATTTTTCTGCAGTCCCTTCTTGTTTCTTGGGATGAAGCCAGGAAGAGGAAATGCATCACAGGAAAATCATGAGTACTCATGTTAATGCTGTTGCCATCAAATGCTAATAAACAACACAAATCCTTTGTTTTAAAGGAAGCTTCACAGATGAGTATTTTGCTGCACAACTTTGTTGTAGCTTGTTGTGTTGAACCGTGACAAATGTTACGGACCAGAGTTTACTTGTGATTGACCCAACGTGACTGATGTAACCAACTTTATTGCATTCTCAGACAAGAATGATAAATGAAAAGCAACAAATGAATTGTGTTTTAGGTAATTGCTGAGTAACTAACAAATCTGTGGACAATAGTTTGGAATATTCAAAGACTTTTTTTACTTGTTATGGCCCCAATTTATGATGACATTTACGACAGCAAGGGATGACAGACACAATTTTAAAACTTAAACACATTTAATTAGACAAAGACTTAACTAATCTACTATCTACTCTACTGACCAAGATTATTATATACAAGAAAAAAAATATTTACAGTCCCTTTGGTTGGGTTGCTTAGTTATGTTCCGGGTGAGGAAAATGCTCTTGAGAAGAGTGACAGGTCTGGTCAAATGTATCCTTCTCCTTGCAATTTCTCCTACTACTTTACTGTCTCAATTTTCCTCCTTATATACTCTTTTGCAGACCCCTCCCACCTTTTAGACTTTTAAAAAAAATTCTCTGGGACTTGTCTCAGATATGCCCAAGACATGCTCAAACCTAGCTCCAGTCTGGGCTTAACATAAAAAGGTCAACACTGCCATCTAGTGGCTTCTTTTCACATTACATACTGCACTATGCACGTTTGACTTTTGTGTCTGACAGCCATAAAACTAGTTAAATTAAAAGGAATTTTGAACCTAATGCTTTGAAAAAGCCATTTTCTGCTGCCGCCACCTTGTCAATGTGAACACTGGTATTACAAAACTAAAGCAATGGATAAGAAACAACTTAACTCACTCGATATAAAGTGAGGCCAATTCCTGTATATTTTGATGGCAGAAAAACATGAAAGATCATGTCTTCTTCAATGCACGATAGCTACCTCCACATCATCCTAACCCAACAAATTTTGTTCTGGAAAGCTGAACATCTATTCATTTCATGTGCTGTTTTCCCCAATTTCCAGAGAATGATTTTTGGTCTCTGAGCTTCTGCAAAACGGAACTGCACAAAAAGTTTTGTCCATTTCTCAACAAAGCCGCATCGGGCAGCACACATACTCATTTAAGGAACTACTTATTTTACAGTAATAATGTTCACCATACAAAAGGAAGCTTGCCAATTACAATTCCTATCATCCAAACCAAATGCAAGTTTGTATAAACACTCGTCACACCTTGTAAGGAGCAAGTACAGGGCCAGAGTGGGACTCATTTTCAGCCCTGGAGTTTCATGCCTCAGACCGGCCCACTTTAGATCACGACCTATTATTAAAATCATGTAATTATCACCTTACATGTTAAGTCTACAATAGCGCACTGTTCTGTAAAGCCTTGTAATTCAGTGTACCTTTCTAAAATATTTCCAATTCAGTGCAAGTAAGGGTTGCTTCACAATGTAGATTTATTTCAACATGAGTGCACATCTTCAACATTATGCTTTACAACACATCCTTAACAATATACGGGTCACGGCTATCGTTTGGGCACAGAAAGTGGTTATATTAGAACTATGTTCACACACTCTGTTTCAACAGCTCACCTGTTCCTTCCATATTGACAGGAGCAATCCCCTCATCACTACTGGCTCCTGGCTCTGCTTCTGACACTAAATCACATTTTAAAAATGGTCATAATTCTCAGAACAAATCTCCCCTTTTTACAAAGCCTTCTGGTAAATTCAGGTCAGTTTCATTAATGTAGTGCTGCATAATCTAGCATCTCAGGGGACTTTTCATATAGAGCAGGTCTACACTATACTCTTCATGATATTAATTCTAATAATATTCAGTCAATGATCAATCCCACCAGCCCTCTCTGGACTTATGGGCTCATGGCTGGTGCTTGGTGCTGGATCTTGCTTCTGACTCTGAGGGGCTGCAAGACAAAGTTTCCCTGTTATGTGTTGTCGCATCATACTATTATTTAAATTTAGTGACGGTCCATCGGCAGAAACACAGGGCCAGCAATAACCTCACCTTTCCCTTCTTAATGACAGACACCTCTCGCAGTTTACCTCCCCGATTAGAAACAGTTGCTCAGACTGATTGGTGGAACCGACGAGAATCTAATTTATTTTTGAAAGCCTTGTTATACATTGCACTACGAATATATAGCCTATGGCGTTTACTTCTGCACATCAATGACGATGGAAAATATCAATCGCATACGTCTTTATAATTTCTGTATTTTCGTAAATTAGTTCGCGAGGTTAACTGAGCAACAAGCCAAGAGATTCCGTTCTCTCGTCTGAATGTAGTGAAAGCTCAAGTGCGTTGTTAGACGCACAGCTGAGTGATATTAACGAAAGTAATTGCCGCAAAGTCAGCAAAAGTTCCGGATTTTTTGCAGATTGTCATCCTTGCGGAGTCACATCAATTATATCAACATAGCCAACAGGTAATCGCTTTGTCATTCGTTAATTATTACGTGTCATGCATTGGCGGTGGCTGTTCAGTTAATAAACTGATTGTTAATCAGGCAAACCTGATCGCAAACCATTTAAGAGAAAGTATACAGGAAAGGGTGATGTTACTGAAGGCCTTACCGACATCTGACGGCTCGCCACTGTTTGATTATATAACGTTATGTTATATGCCACAACGCCACACATTTCATTGACCTGATAATTAATAAACGTGAACTGTGGTTTGCAGGCAAAGTTCAACATCGTGCCTTCTCCGTTTCATCGTCCTCATTTGTCCTTTCAAACCGCGAGCTCGTTTTAGTGAAAAGGTTGCCAATTTTTGCACATTCGGCTGTGTCTGTTTCCAGAGCTTTTCTCTTTTTAACTCTGGCCCTCTCCGCAGCACCCTTACTCTTTCTATTTCCCATCTTTCAAACACCACTGATTGAGTGCACGGACGTGTTACGTCAGGGTGCATCTACAAAAAAAAAAAAGAGCTGCCAGTGGAAGCAGAGACGGCCCAGGGACAGCGGTAGCAGCATTCATGATCAACCCAGTGCCATGACTGAACACCAGCCCAAAAAAAAAAAAAAAAGAGAATACCGGCCCTCGCGGCCCAAACATCAGACCGGCCCACCGGGAATTGCCCCGGTCCTCCCGATTAGCCACTCCGGGCCTGAGCAAGTATAACTCACTAATACAACAATATCTGAAATATACCTTATTTTTAACAAAACAGACATTCCACTATCAGGAAAAACAAGGCAATATGCTACTCTAGATTGAACAGAATTGGCACAAAGAATGTAGCAGGGGATTTACCCAAAAGTCCCAAAAGCTGTTCTCATTTGAAAGTGACAAAAACCTAGACATTTCATTTCGTTGAAAACATCGCCACATTGAGCATAATGACACCATGTGCAGTATTATTAGCAAAGGCTAACAGATACTCAAACTAACCAATGTGGCAAACAAGCACTGTGATCATCATGGCTATGGTAAACCGAAAATTTAAAAAACCGCTAGCCAGCTAGCCATAGGCACTCCATATTATTCCATGGAACCCTCTGATAATGAAGAAAAACTCTCCATTGTTGAAGTCCTTCTCCAGGGAAAGAGAGCTTTCCGGAACAAGGAACCCTCCAGAACTGTTCCATTTGGAGTAAATCTCATTATCCATGTCTGTATCACATTGTCATCACGTCAATGTAATAGGCACTTCTGGGCTGGTTTTGGAAGTCTTTTTTTTTCTTTTTACACAGGTCAGTCAGCGCACAGTTGAAAGAATACAACCTAACTTGCTGTTACGCAAGTGTTTAAATGCTTTTCTGAGGGTCCAATCAAAGTCTTTCAATTACTGTGGAAAGTTTATACTGTCTGGAATTGGATAAAAACATATCAATCGGTAGATAATGACCAGATTATAGTTCACCTGGGTGTGAGCTATAACTGTGCTTTACATAGAAAAGCCTGAGCAAGCATTAGAGAGACTGGGTTTCAATTGAGAGATTGTATGAGGTTTTAAGGAATCACTGAATTTGTTGAGGGATGAATCTACATGTAAATCAATGGTAGGTAATTAACGTGTTTTTAATATCTGTTGATTGGGATTGATTGTAGAACGATATATCAATACCATGTTGAATTTTTGCTTCAGAAAACTGATTTTTTCACTACTCAATTGAAATAGCTTTGGCCTATTATAGCTGAACTGGTAGCAACAAAAGACAACAATTTTTTTCTGTCGCAAGAAATCATTTTTATTAACTGCTGGATAGGCTCTATGAGCAAGTATATTAGGCAGTTTGCAAGTCAGACTTGGCAGAGGAGTTTTATTTGTACAATTCCTGGGAAACAGAGATGGGACTTAACTCGTACATATTCTTAATTGGTAACAGACAGTTTCTTCAGGAATATTCAAAAAACCATTTTGGGTGTTTCACCTATTGATAGAATAGTGTGACTGTGTGCAAAAATAGACCAGCTCCATGTCTGCTGGCTTCTAAACTGTGTGAAAGTGATAAGCAAGCTACTAAGCTGGCAGTATTACCATCATGAGTGAAATATATTTTAGAATAGTATTACAGTGAATTGTGTGCACTTATATGCCAAAACTTTATGACCACTCGCAAATGAAGCAAGTAACAGAGCAATAATACATGTTATGGTCTGCAGACAAAACTTGGAAGGTAAGCGAACAGAGTTCACGTAGTTGACGTATGATGCGAGAGAAATGGGACGTGAATGGGATTGTCTGCTTAACTGTTGGCTAAACATTATTTTGCAGTGGTATAAATTGGTTTCAGAAATAATCGTTAACCTCTTGTTATTCAGACCTTTTAAATCAAATTTCTTCCCAAACAACAGCACTTACTGATCTTGAACCACTCTGACCACAGGTATAATCTCTGTCTCATTTCAAAGGTGACACTCAGTAGACTGCTCTCAAGTAGTAAGAATCGCTGAGAGTATTACCCAAATTGAGTAACAACACCAGAAATATACATTTTTGTCTGACAGAAAATGTTTGTCTTTTTTCTGCTCTTGTGGCACTGTGACGAGGCCTCATCACCCAAGAAAAATCATACAGCCACAGCCAGACGCCTAAACAACTGCTGATTCAGATATTATGATTCTGACATCAAAAAATGAATATTTCGCACATTTTCTTTTTTGTTAAGCTTATGTGTCTTTCAACAAACAAGTTTGGAGAGCCAAAATTTCCATGTGTTCCTAGTCATGGTCGCTTTCATTGAATATAGTTGTACAACTCCCATCTTTCAGGTTGTTTTCCCCATCTGTTGCAAGATTTTTGGTCCCATTCACCCTTCGAATTCCTTGCACTGGTGGACAATCATGAATATGTTATAAAATCTCTTCAAAATTTCTTGCTGCTTAATTGACCAAATCTCACCTTGTCAGAAGCCACTGAAACAATTTCTCCACATAAAAATTATTCCCTAGGCGACCATACGCATCTGTCTTCACAAAGTTTCAGTCCATTGTCGGTCTGTGAAAACTAAAAGAATTTGATTTTCCTGTAATAATGGAATGAGTCCCAATTGGATAAAATACTTACTGTTCTGGTAGATCAGCACATAATAGCCAGTAGGTGCACTTATTTTGTTCCCAAAGGGCAACTGTACAATCTACAGTACTGGATCACGAGTAAAAGAAAGCTAATTATTGAGAAATTCACAAAGAAGGACAGGTAGTTCCTCTGTCAAAGTTGATCTTATGACGTTAGTCCAACCTTGCTTTTTCGTATTCGCATCATAAAATTACTATCGCAGTTAGAATGATGAGCAGTCAAACTTTCAAATGATATTTTGTTCTACAACGTAACACAATATTTGACAGCATGAAAACAATTATGTTATGGCAGCCCATCCTCAGGCTGAAGTTCATTCTGGTCGTGAATTTAACTATCCATCTGGAATTAGATTAATTATTGGACAGAGCAGTTGATTGGCAGTTATCCATGAAGACAGCAGACCTTAGTTGATTCCAGAGTAGAGGCAAGGAGAGAAGGGATGTTTAAAGAAGCAGCAGACAGCCTCCCAGAATCTCAAACTTCAACTTAGAAATGACCCACATGTTGAAACAGCAGCTGTGAACGTGATGCGGAATACCTCAGCTCAAGGCAGCATTGGATGTGTGCAGCCCTCACCTAGTATTACATCAACCATTTGACCTCTACCACAAACATGAATTTTCAAACAATGAATGCTATTAATGCCAATCAGAAGAATGAGGAAAGAAAGCTTGGATTACACTCTGAAAGATCTACCAATGAAAGCCCCAGAGAGGTGGGGTTACAGCAAACCCCACCCACACAGAAATCAAAGCAGAACTTTTTCTGTGATTGGCCATTTGGTTTCTGTAATCAGTTTCATATTTTCAGTTTAATATTCTAATAGAAATCATATGTATACGTACACCAAAATTCTTATTTCAAATTACTAAAACTTTTCATTAGATTGCTGAATGTCTAGTCCAGTTCATACTTTGGTACCAGTCATGGGTACTTAAACAGGAATAATAATCATCATTATCATCATCATGAAAGCAAAAAAAAAGCTTATGTAAACAAAAAATGGAAATTAAGTTAATCTTCTCACATTTGACCAGTGAACTCATCTTCACCCAACCAATACTAAGAAGAAAAGAACAGGAATATCTGAGTGTAAAAGGAAAAGCACAGCAGATATGTACCTGATCTGAAGTTAGTATGGGGCCTAACATACAAACACCAGACCATGAACATTGAACAGGACACTCCCCTTTTAAAGTGCAGGTTTTAAATCTCAGCAGTCTGGAGGAACTTGTACACGCCGTATGCAAATCTGCATGAGGTCATAATTACAAGGGCCACAATCAGAAAAATCCCTAGTGGAAGAGATTTCTTAGCATTCAATGTACAACATCTCACAAACCCCCAAGGTAGGAGGAGCCTTTCACTATCTTCAGGTCCATTCACTGAGACTCCCCTCTCATTGGGTAGTTTTACATCATGTGATGCAGGAAAAGCAGGGATAGCCTTTGGTGGAGAAGTTTCAACAGTGGGTAAGACAAACTGAGCCCACCCTGCCACCTTATTCTGAGAATAGCGAATGAAACGCCAGCGGGAAGTAAGAGATCAGTTTTTGGTGGCCCCCCAGATGATGACTCCCAGGATGGTAACCGCAACTGACAGCACCAGGGCCAGGATGCACTTCTTCCGACGGGACTTTTGCTGCAGTGCACAGAGGGGACAAATCACTCAGGGAAGCCAGTCATGCAGGTGAATGACTCGGGTGATCAAGTGATGCAGGACTATAACTTGGAGGAGCCAGTCACGCAGGATACTCAATCAGGGGAGCCAATCACGCAGATGAACCACTCATAGAAACCAGTCAGGCAGGCGAATCGCTCAGGGGAACCAGACTTGCGAGCCAATCACTCAGGTGATCAAGTCATGCCGGCAAATCACTCAGGGGAGTCAGTTATGCAAATGAATCACTCAGAGGAACCAGACATGCAGACGAACAACACAGATGAGTGGGACACACAAGTAGAATGGAAATAGGAAAGTGGTGATCTGGGGGTGATTCACTCTTACCTGATGGTAGACAGCCTTCTGCAACTGTCCTGTCCCCTGCTCCACATATACTTCTGCTCTCTCCACGTTAGCTTCTATGCTATCTGAAACAGCAGAGATGTTAAGTTAAAGGAAAAGGCAAGTGATGCAACATATGCACTGATATACAAAGAGGAGATTTTCTAAACGGACAATAATTATATTTCACAATTTTTTTCCCACCAAATTAATGGACCTTTCTGACCTGTCAATCACATGTAGCAAAACAACTAATCAGATTGCCTTATCTTACTAAGGTCCAGCCTACCCCGATACCGCTGCTATATTGCCCCACGCTCAATGCAATCCTCAGCTGTTTGTAATATATCAAGGAGCTCAATCAATCCGTTTTGCATCGCCAAAACGCAGAGGGAGAAGTGTTTGCGACGGATTTTGCATTAAAGAGTTTTAGGTGGCATCTGTGGAAGGCAGAACTGACTGTGTTGACAGACAGTGGTTTCTTGAAGTATTTCTGGGCCCATTTAGTAATGTCAATGACAGAATCATACCGATGAGTGATGCAGTGGCGTCTGAGGGCCCAAAGATCACGGGTATCCAGTAAAGGTCTTCGGCCGTGTCCCTTACCCACAGAGATTTTTCCAGTTTCTCTGAATCTTTTGATGTTATGCATTGTCGATAATACGACCTTCAAAGCCTTCGCAATTTGACGTTGAGGAACATTGTTTTTAAAGTATTCCACAATTTTTTTACTCAAGCCTTCACAGGCTGGAGAGCCTGTGGCCATCTTTACTTCTGAGAGACTCAGCCTCTCTAAGACATCCCTTTTATAGCCAATCATGTTACGCATCTGATGCCAGTTAACTTAATTACTTGCTTATTGTTCTTTCAGCTGATTCTCTTATATATTAATGGCTTTTTCAGCCCTTTCTTTTTTGCCTGTGTCCCAACTTTTTGAGACCTGTTGCAGCCAGAAAAATTGAAATAAGCTCATTTTGTGGATATAAATGTTAAATGTCTCAGTTTAAACATTTGAAATGTTATCTATGTCCTATTGTAAATACCATATTGGCTCATGTGATCAGAAAGTCATTGCATTTTGATTTTATCCACAATTTACACTTTGTCCCAACTATTTCAGAATTGGGGTTATACAATGAAACAAAAGGCTGCTTTGATTTTGTAAGCTATCAAAAGAGGGCAGCAGCTGCTTAAGAGGTCATGGTCACTCTAAATTGTGCTGTGCCATTCAAAGACAAACTTCCAATTTGCCATTCAAACTTCAGTTACAGCTAGGTATTAATGATCCTGAGGCAAGTTTGTGGTGTTTAAACGTTTAAGAAATATGTCTAGAACTGAAAGGTTATTGAACTGATGTGAAAAACATCTTTGAAGGAAGATGAGAGGACTTGTAGGGCAGGGCCTCAGAGCCCACTGGCTGAGTCACTCCACTCAGTGAGTGGCTCTGTGCAGTTGGCCAGATTACGTTCTGTTTATAAAGAACTGCTTTTACACTTATAGTGTGTTAGAATATTGGGGTACCTGTTCATGTTCCTAGTCTAGTGCTCAGAATCGTTGTTTACTGTGAGTGCTGCTCTCAACTTTGTTTTTCTATTATAGAGCTGTGAGTGTTGGTTATTTACATTTTAGTAGTGTTAAAAGAAGTCTGGATCCTGGAAATATTCAAATTACGTCCTTAGTTCTTCATAATGCCATGAGGACATGCCATGTGTCTGACACTGGTGGTGCATTTTTTGAACCATTTTTACATTATGTGACTGAGTCCTAGAGAACGTTCACTACAAAATTGAACAATTTCTCAAAATGAAAATTGGTACTTATCTTTTCTGCAGTGAAACCAAAAACTTTACTCCGTGACATACTGGTATTTCTAAGCCTCCATCACATACCTGTTTCTTGTTAAACTTGATTTGAGACATTGGCCATTCAGCGTTACATCTCAAAAGGTCACTGACCTAACTGAGATTTTCTAGTTGATGCATTTTCAAAGTTACTTGTTATGTATTCGCTGATATCCGTACGACATATGACCATAATTTTTACTTGTGCAGGAATAAAATACACCAGTAGTAAGACCAGAGTCTACTCCCTCTTTCAGAGCTGATATGAACAGCAGTAATTGAACATTATAGCAATTTCTTGCTGTATACAAAGTGTGACGACAGGATACAAGGTGTGCGTGATGAAGCATGAAGTATGCATGTTTTACAACTGGGTGTGTATTTTGAGTGTACTTAATTTGCGTGTTGAATAAAACTCTGAAATTCTGCAACCATTTTCCTTGTTGCATTTCTTAAATGCTGAAAAAAAAGAAATTTAGGGCTAAATCCCAAAAAAATCACAAATGTCTGTACGACAGATTTTGTTTGTCCGTACGACAGTTATTTTCTTTTGACTACATGTTCTCAATACTTCATGGAAAACTAATACATCTTTGAGAAAGGATTTCCACCCTCTCAGCAATTACCTGTAGATTATCTCATGATCATAATTTTTTTCAGCATCAACACACAGATTTTTTCATTTGAAGTTACATGTTGAAAAAAATGCCTTTTCTCTGCGTCCGTACCACAGATATTTATTTGGCCAAATTTGCATAAATAATGTAAAAATTGGTTTGAGAGTTCTGTGGCATATTCATTTGGGGTTAGGGGTCAATCATTTGGTAACAAATGATTTTCACCAAGCAAAGCCTGAGAACTGTTCAGATCAGAATCAAAGTTCTGCTAATGTCCATACGACATACTTGGAATCGCCGAAAAGGTGCCAAAATTGTTCTTTGGACCACTACGTGTAAGACAGGGTTATAGTGCTAGCCAATCAGAGGAGCCCTGTACCATTTCCAAAATGACATGAGTTGCATTCCATGAGCATGACAAGCGGTGTAAATTCAATGTGATCAATAATAAAAGAAAAGACATGTTTCATTTTAACTTTAGCAAACTTTACAAGCAGACCTCACCAGAGCTGGCATTACTACAAAGCTACAAAGGGTGACTTCTAAATGTACAAATGGGACATATGATTCAAAAGGGGAGAGTTTTAAATCCGCCGAACGGACATTCATTCCCCATGTAAAGACCTGTCATACTAAACTGATGGTTAAAGAACAACCTTTCGGGCTTCAACCATTACTATACTTTGCAGTTGAGCTCAGAGCATCTTCTATCCCAATGTTTTCAAGAGAACCAGCATTTAAAATATTGCATCAGTCCTGCAACAAAACAGAGTGTAACAAACCAAATGCCATCCCAACCAAGTTTGCACATCATTGCACAGAACAACAACGACAGCCATTTATGTCTTGCAGGATGAAAAGGGAGTATGCCAAACAAATAAGAAAGGTGAGGAAAAATTATGTTCAAATACATAAATAAGCCAACGGCATTTACACAACAACCAGAACAGTACTGAGTAGTCAATGAGACATTTCTTCCCTAATTAACTGGTGATTAGCAACGGCGATGATCTTCTGAAAACAGTCATAATTCAGGTAACTTGCAACCATGAGTTCCATGGCTGCCGCATATTTACAATTTTGTATTGCAGTAGCCCCAATAGCCTTAATAGTTTTGACATTATCATGGGAGAGCATTTGGGGCCCAACTGACATCATGCGAGCAGCTGTAAACAGCTAAAATGGAGACACACACGACCTAGCTTGTCATAGCTTTTTTGATCCTCCTAAGTCAGCGGAGAAACATGCCTGTAATTTGAGGGATCGCCAATGCAATAAAAAAAAAAAAAAAAAAAGACAACAGTGTCATCACTATCCCGTGCCACGATGAAGAGTTATAACTCGTAAAAAATACGCTTCAAAATCCATTTTCAAACTCAAAGTGAATCATGAGTCGCTTAAACATAAAAAAATTCACGCATCTAGGTAAAATATTTTCAGAGAAATTTTGTCCCCATTGTGGACCAGGCGCATGGACGAACACACAGTCCCCAATCCAATATCCCCCGTTGCACTCCGTGGCGAGGGAAGTGGATGGGAGGGTGGAGTTTGGTTTTGTGGACAGATAAGGCGGGTTGTCATCCGCGTAGCAGTGAAATTGGATGTTAAATTTACAGAAGATAGAGCCAAGAGGGGGTAGATAGATGATAAACAGCAGGGGCCCAACAACAGAACCCTAGGGAACACCGTTGGTCACTGGAAGAGAGATTGAGAAAAGTGCTGGTGGGCAGTGCACAGGGCCACTGATTGTTAATCTATGAATTAATCATGCTTTATTCACTTCTCATGATGAGAAAAACTCATCTCATGAGGACAGCCCCACCTGAGCTTTCAGGCATTGTCTAGGGTGCTGAAGTTGTTCGCATAGAAACACGTATCTGAAACAATTACTATTGATCAACGTTCGTGATGTACAAAACCCAAAACCAGTGAAGTTGGCACGTTATGTAAATCGTAGATAAAAATAGAATTCAATGATTTTGCAAATCCTTTTCAACTTATATGCAATTGAATACACTGCAAAGACAAGATGTTTAATGTTCGCACTTTATTTTTTTTTGCAAACAATCATTAACTTAGAATTCAAAGGCAGCAACACATTGCAAAAAAGTTGGCACAGGGGCCTTTTTACCACTGTGTTACATCGCCTTTCCTTTCAACGACACTCAGTAAACGCTTGGGAACTGAGGAGACCAATTTTTGAAGCTTTTCAGGTGGAACCCTTTCCCATTCTTGCTTGATGTACAGCTTGAGTTGTTCAATTGTCCGGGATCTCTGTTGTCGTATTTTACGCTTCATAATGCGCCACACATTTTCAATGGGAGACAGGTCTGGACTACACTCTTTTACTACGTAGCCATGCTGTTGTAACACGTGCAGAATGTGGCTTGGCATTGTCTTGCTGAAATAAGCAGGGGCGTCCATGAAAAAGACGTTGCTTGGATGGCAACATATGTTGCTCCAAAACCTGTATGTACCTTTCAGCATTAATGGTGCCTTCACATATGTGTAATTTGTCCATGCCTTGGGCACTAATACACCCCCATACCATCACAGATGCTGGCTTTTGAACTTTGCGTCTATAACAGTCCGGATGGTTCTTTTCCTCTTTGGTCCGGAGGACACGACGTCCAGAGTTTCCAAAAACAATTTGCAATGTGGACTCGTCAGACCACTTTGCATCATTCCATCTTAGATGAGCTGGGGCCCAGCGAAGCCGGCGGCGTTTCTGGGTGCTGTTGATAAATGGCTTTCGCTTTGCATTGTGGAGTTTTAACTTGCACTTGCAGATGTAGCGACGAACTGTAGTTACTGACAGTGGTTTTCTGAAGTGTTCCTGAGCCCATGTGGTGGTGTCCTTTACACACTGATGTCGGTTTTTGATGCAGTACCGCCTGAGGGATCGAAGGTCACTGGCATTCAATGTTGGTTTTCGGCCTTGTCGCTTACGTGCAGTGATTTCTCCAGATTCTCTGAACCTTTTGACGATATTACGGACCGTAGATGATGAAATCCCAAAATTTCTTGCAATAGCTCATTGAGGAATGTTGTTTTTAAACTGTTCGACTACAAAAACAAACCATCCTTGTTTGTGAATGACTGAGCATTTCAGGGAAGCTGCTTTTATACCCAATCATGGCACCCACCTGTTCCCAATTAGCCCGTTCACCTGTGGGATGTTCCAAATAAGTGTTTGATGAGCATTCCTCAACTCTCTGTCTTTTTTGCCACTTGTGCCAGCTTTTTTGAAACATGCTGCAGGCATCAAATTCCAAATGAGCTAATATTTGCAAAAAATTACAAAGTTTACCTGTTCGAACATTAACTTGTCTTTGCAGTGTATTCAATTGAATATAGGTTGAAAAGGATTTGCAAATCATTGTATTCTGTTTTTATTTACGATTTACACAATGTGCCAACTTCACTGGTTTTGGGTTTTGTATGTTTATAACATTCAAACATGCAAATTTATTACACCTAAATTTTACATGAGAACAAGGTTGCTATTATAACTGAGCTATATAGGGAGGCAGGTCAGTTTAGTTTGGTAATTATAAATTAGCAGCCCAGTGCTGCATCAACAAATGTTCGTATTGTGCAGAGTACATGTAGCATGCAAGTCACACACGATGTATTGCGATCGCTGTACGTTGCAGTATTCACGGCGCGTGCTAGCTGCGTGGCTAGCGGAGACTAAAAAGAGACAGAGAGGCAGTTCTTTCTCAGGCATTTTCTTTTTCTGATATGACAATGAAAATGGTCGTGAAAGAGCTGAGTTTTATTTCTTCTTTTTCTTCTTCTGTCTATTTTTCCACTCTTTTGCATTTTGCGTTAAAAAAAATTTACTGTGCTGTATTGCTGTACGATTAACTAATTTTGGTTCCAAGTTCCACCATGCCACTTGCCTGGTAGCAGGTACAGCAGCTCAAGTTACTCATTTTCCATGTACACAGTACACAATGGGTCTCATTCATGAAATGTGAGCAGAGTGAATTTGTGTGTAAACTGTTTGTCGACGTAAATTTACGTGATGCATTCATCAACATTTTACTAGCTCAGATCTATTCGTAGCTACTAACAAAATCTACACATGCTTTCGACCATGTGTAGCGCTTGTGTAAATTTACGAACACATATAAATAATGCTTGTCACTATTGTAAATTACAATTTTAATTCATATTGCGCTGTTATGTAAATAATAGGCAGATGCCTTTGAAAAACGTGATATGGGCATATCCTAAACATGAAAAACGATTAGAAATATAAAACATTTACTGAGTTAAATTAATTGGCAATGGGTAGGTTTAAGACCCAGATTAGGTTGATGATTGCGAATTATCTATTAAAATTGATGCAATAAACCTAGATTAATCATATGTTCTTCCTTCGTGTTGAAATATGATAAAAAAAAATAGGCTATAATAAAATCACAAAAATGATGTAAACCATTACCATGTGTGGCTGACTCAGGTGGTGTCAATTACCCCCCCCACCCCCTCCCCACGCACACACACAGAGTATAAAATGCCTTCAGTTTCAGTATTAGTATGGCAAAAATGGCAGAACTCGTACTTTTGCATGATTTGGCACAAGGCGCAATTTGGAGAGAGCGGCATTTCAGGGATCGGGCAGACATGTTGGCCGAGAGTGATGACTGGTTAATTCGTCATTTCAGACTACCACGACCAATTGTTGCATTTATGCAACATTTTGGAGCCAAATCTGACGAGGCCAACAAAACGCAGCCGTGCCATCCCTCTACATCTGCAGGTATTATCTGTTATTGGATTTTAGCCACAGGGACTTTCCAGCGGGAGATAGGTGATCGGTCCGGGATCTCTCTGCCATCTATGAGCCACATCCTTCCTGCTGTGCTCAACGGCATTATTAAATTAATGCCACAGTACATTAAATTCCCTCATGACGTACAAAGGCAAGTAGAGGTGATGCAGGGATTTAGTTCTATTTCAAACACGCCAGGTGTTATCGGTGCCATAGAATGCACACACGTGCGTATCAAGGCTCCATCTAGCGAAGCATTTGCGTACATAAATCAGAAAAACTTTCATTCCGTGAATGTGCAACTGATGAGTGATGCAAAGTACGTGCTATTAAATGTTGGGGCAAGGTGGCCTGGTGGGACGCACAACTCTTTGATCCTGCGTAATAGCGCAGTTGGCAGGCGTATGGAGGATGGAGCGGTGAGAGATGGCTGGCTCATTGGTAAGAATATGGCCAGCCTATACAATTGCATGTGTTTTATATATGTCCTTACCCTTCTACATCCATAGGGGATAGGGGTTACCCACTAACACTGTGGCCAACCCACAGACGCCACAGGAGCTGCCATACAATGAGGCGCACGCTGCTACTCGTGCCGCTGTAGAGCACACGAACGGGGTGTTGAAGGCAAGGTGGCTGTGCCTGGACAGCAAAGGTGGCACCCTATTATGAAGGTGTACCAAGAAGGTGTGCCGCATTATACTGGCCTGTTGTGTCCTACACAACGTGGTCCTTAAACTTGGCCTTCCCCTGCCATGAGGTTCTTAATCCAGTGGAACGTCTGCCTCCGGAACCAGCTGTTGGGCCTCAAAATGCGGCTGCCATAGAGAGACGGCAGGGACTTGGAGCGATTTTAAGGTAAGTGTTACTAAGACAGGGACTGAATAAATCAAGCACATTTTAAACTGACATGCTTTGCAAAAAGTAAGACTCATTTGTATTTTTCATCTACAACGTCCTGTTTCAGTAGGCTACATCAGTTTATTTGAACATCATGCTCTTGAAGGTGTATCTGCTATGTTTAATTATCACGAAGAAATACAACCATCTTTCAAGTGTTTTCCAAGGAAACCAGACATCACACAATACTTGCAAGAAATACTTTATTAGCGCAAAGTGCTCACAGATTCCCTTTAAGGTATTGTTTATCTCTTGAAGGGATGCGTTTATTTGGTTCATTGTTGACAGTAACGCCTCCTGATTTTGCAGGACCTCATCTGTAAGGACCGCTGAATCACCCCTTCGGTCTCTGTGTGCAGGGGGTGCAGGAACAGCAGGTGGTGGAGGAGGAGCACTTGCCAGCTACATAACAACGTTTATTTTGGTTTTTGTGTGGCTCTTCTAGAATTTGAACACCTTTTTGTAAGAAAGCTACCTTGAACAATGTTTAATTTGGCTGCAGACTGACTGATTTGGAGCTGTATAAAATGTACCTTTAGGATTCAAATAATTTTAAGACTATGCATACAAAACTGCTGTGGGGTGTTATCCGAATCACTTTTTAAAATGTTAGATAGCTCTACATTCCGACAGCTATCGCAAATTTAGATTAGGCTATATCAATTACACACAATATAACATTGCTGGTTTCACATTTCTACTTCAATCTGGACAGAAAATCCTCCAAATTGTTTGGGACTGTACGACCTAGATTAAACTGATCACTAAGGTATCTGTGATTTTTCAGAATGTAGACTACTGTGAAACAACATTTATTACCTTACCATCTGGGTTTGATGACTCCAGTGAAGGCATGTCGCTGTCTCTGTCAGGGATGATTCCTGACAAAGCACTCTCCCCAATAATTCCTGCTATGCGCTTGCCTGTATTTGACAATTTGGACAGTGAGCCTCCTCATCCTGTGGCAGATATGTTTTTTCTGTGTGTACAAATACATTTTTTGGCCTCCATTTTTATATCAAACCACTTTCTTTTGACCTCGGGCATGGTTCTGGGGACAGCAGAGACCACATTTACTGCATCCGTTACCTCCTTCCAGGCTTTTGATTTGCCTGTCCGTCACATGACTACTTATTGATGAAAATTGAATGCGTATTTTTTTTTCTTAAACTCAACTTCACTCAAAATAATCTTGATCAGTTCTTCTTTCGTTCTCTCTCTCGTTTTGCTGGTGCCATGACTGACAGGTAAGCCGGACGCATCAATCTACACCTCCTTTTATGGTGCTCATTGGCAATTCATGGGCGGAGATTTATGCAAATAGCTGATTACCGGGAGTGCGCGGTCAATTTACAATCGTTTTGCACTCATGATCAACACACGTGTTTACGACCAGATCTGAGTTTCCCGAACACAGTTTCACGTGTTTCTGAATAGGGAGTAGGTTTTTAGTAGAGTAGGCTTTAATGTGTAAATCTGTTCGCAGATTTACAAACTTTTCATGAATGAGACCCAATGTTTTCCTCCCTTTTCCCAAACCTGAACAACATCTAACAATTTCATTTTCAATTTCCAAAGTAGAGGCATTCCGAGAGTGAAAACCTCCGCTAAGGCAGCACAGTCGAAATCTGGCTAAGTGAACATGGCTTGAAAGAAATTTAAGGTATTTCGATATGATTGCTGTGGTGGGCATATTGCTTGACCGATCACAGTGTTCTGACTTGAAAATCACAACAAAGAAAACCAGCAATGACAACTTAAACAAATTTATTCTTCACTGATGGAAAAAAAAAAAAAAACAATCCACTGTAATCGTATAATAACACCCTAATGCTACTATGTTACTCTGTTGCCAAGACAAAAACTCTGCCTCCTCTGACCAAAATCACAGCATTTATATAGACTAGCAACATTCTGGAAAGACCAACAGGATTCCAAGGTAATCCCGCCCTCTCCAGGCAGGAAGGTGCCCAAAGCTTCTGGAAAGCACGAGTCTATGTCATTACAAAGGAGTGGTATAGCATCAGATCATGTTCTGCAACAGATAAACCACCAGAGGGTGCCAAATGAACTAAAAAAATAGCTGACCAGCAAGGCAGCAAAAACAGCATGCAACAAATCTCCATTTACAAATGATATACAATGCTGAACATAAAATACTCATAAAATAACACCTTCCCTCTTGAAGAAAAGAAAGGTTCGCAAAAAGCTTTCTTTTGTTAGAAATAACAGTTTTATAATCAGTATAATCTTGAACTTTACACAAAAAGTATCATTGATCATTATACCAATCATATACATAACAACCAGTGCAATATTCAATATCAAACAGAAAAGTAAAATTACATGCGAGGCAGTGTATCTGGAGTAACATGACCTTTTCCCCTGATGTGAGAAATATCCAAATAATATTCCTGTAAAGTAAACTCCATCTCAGTAATCTTTGATTCTTGTTTTTGATCTTATGGAAGAATGTGAGGGGTTGTGATCACTGAAGACCTTGATGGAAGTAGCTGGACAAGTCAAATAGACTTCAAAATGTTGTAAAGCCAAAACAACTGCCAAACATCCTTTTTAAATTGTTGAATAGTTTTTCTGATGTATATCAAACTTTTTGGAAAAGTAACAAACAGGATGATCTACTCCAACAGTGTCTTCTCGCAGTAAAACTGCGCCAGCAGCAATATCACTGGCATCAACAGCCAACTCGAACTCTTTTTTGAAATTAGGAGATTAGAGAACAGGTGCATTTTTCAGGATAGCTTTCAGTAGGGTCAAATGAATTTTTACATTTTTCATACCAAACAAATTTTGCATTTTTCTTCAGTAAATTTGTCCAAGGTTCAGAAATGATACAGAAATTTTTACAGAATTTTCTGTGGTAGCCAGCCATCCATGGAAATCTTGTTAGTTGTCTTTTAGTTGTAGGCTCAGGAAACTCAGATATAACTTTTACTTTTGCATAAATTGGTTTGACTTGACCCTGTCCTACAATATGACCTAAGGAAACAACCGTAGATTTACAAAAGTCACTTTTACTTGGTTCAACAAAGTCATCTTCAAGCAGGCATCCGACCTCCCATTCAAGGCATTTCTGCTTCTCTGGATTCATTCTGTAAGGATGCCGTTTTACAGGCTTGGCATCATCTTGTAGGATGACATCATGGAAAACCATTTCAGTTCCTCATGGAACATCAGAGAATATGTGACTATATTCAATTATGAGCTGCTTTAGCTGTTGTTGTTGAAAAGGGTCCAGGTGGGACAACTTGCTGTCAATATTTTGAAGAATGTCTCAATTTTCAAGCTTGGCTGGACCAGTTTCATTTTCCAAGGGGCAGTCAATCTTCTTTAGAATTTTCCAGTTCAATTGTATTTACCACATAGACTGGCTTTTGCTGATTGTCTCTGTCAATGTATTCTTTCAGCATGTTGATGTGACACATTTGTTTTTCTTTCCTCCTTCCAGGGGTTAAAATGAAGTCATTTCGGACAGTGTAAGGGCCGAAATATCGGGCTCTTATAGGGTTTCCAGGAACTGGCAAAAGCGCCAGGACTTTGTCACCAGTTTTAAAACTTCTATCTTGGGAATGCAGGTCATATCTGGTTTTCATTTTGCCCTGAGCCTCTTTGAGATTAGACTTGGCAAAGTCACAAGCCTTAGAGAGATGATTACGGAAGTCAGGGACATACTGAAGCAAGTTCATTGGGACATCATCTTCGGCCAGCAACTTTTCCCTCAGAAGCTTCAGAGGTCCCAGACTGTATGGCCAAAACAAGCTCAAAAGGACTGAACCCAAGAGACTCCTGAACAGCTTCACGGGCAGCAAACAGAAGATGGACACCTTCTTCCCAGTCTTTCTCTTGGTCAAGGCAGTAGGTCCTTATCAAGTTCTTCAGGGTTTGATGGAAACTCTCCAAAACACCTTGACTTTTAGGATTGTAAGCTGATAACCTGTATTGTTTAATACCAAGCTCATGCATAACTTGTTGAAAAATGCCAGACATGAAATTTGACCCTTGATCAGACTGAATGGACTTAGGAAGCAGAAAAACTTGCTAAGAGCCTTCGCCTTGATATTATGAAGTGGAATTGCTTCAGGAAACCGAGTAGAAGCACACGAGAGTCAGTAAGTACTCACAACCAGACCTAGTCTTCGGCAATGGTCCAATACAGTCAATGATGATCCGACTGAAAGTTTCTTCAAAAACGGGAACGGGCTTAAGTCGAGCCTTTGGAATATCCTGGTTCAGCTTCCAACCCATTTGACAAGTATGACAGGATTTGGAGTACTCCTGTACATCGGACCTCATGGAAGGCCAGAAGAAATGATTCCTGACACGTTGAAGGGTCGTGTTGATAACCAAATGACCTGACATAGGATTGCCATGGGCCAGACTAAAAGTTTCTTGATGATAAAACTTTGGAAGAACAATTTGATGGGTGATCATCCACTCTTCATCTGCATAAACATCAGGTGGACACCACTTTCTCATTAGCACACCATTTTTGTAGTAAAAACAGACAGGAACTTAAGTAGTCTCTTCTTCACTTGCAGCCTGTGGTAGAAGATGCGCTAGATCACAAGCTTATTCTTGCTCCTGAATAAGTTGTTTTCGAGACAGAATGTTATTCTTCAGACAAGTCTGAAGATTTCCAAGACATCTCAGGACTGGAAGGTCCCTGATGAAAAGACTGCCCAAAGAAGGTGTCAGCCAGGTTGAAGTCCAGGTCAGCATCATCTTGAATAGCCTTTTTGGCCATAGAATGAGTAACTGCACATGACGAATAGAGGTCTGGAATTTCCTCCTCTATAGAGTCAGATTCTTGATCAATAAAAGGAGTGCCAGTTACAACAGGGTAGGGCACAACCTTATCCCAGCAAGATCATTACCAAGAAGCTAATGAACACCTTTGAAAGGAAGAGAAGACCCAACGCCAACAGTAACAGGCCCAGAGACCAAGTCTGGTTAGAGATGAACATTATGGAGAGGTACATTTGTAAAACCACATTCTACTCCTTGAATAAGGACATTACCCTGAGTAGACGATTTGTCCAAAAAAGGCAGAATATCTGCAAGAATACAGGGGCTTGCGCCAAAATATTTTTCAGTGGGGGATTTCCCCCTTTCCAATTTTTTTGGGAGGGATTTTCAATTTGTTGGGGGGGATTTTCAACTTGTCAGGGGGGACTTCAGTATGTAACAGCTAGCTGTCACAGCCATAAGAGACAGTGACAACTATTTGTTTATGATATTGAGATGAAATGAAACTAGACAAAAGTTCACACAAAAATAAAATATTTATTCAAAAAAGTAATTACTGCACTCAGTGACTGAGTGGCCGTGTAAAATTTGAAGTTACAACTGCCATTGACTACAATCAGATAATGGATATTACGCGACAGAACGGTATGCTTTAAAACACGACTGGGCTTGACTAGATTCTCTAGTCAACAAACAAACCTGCAAAGACACAAAAAAATAGCAGAGCTTTCCCTAAGCAGTGTGAATCTCGATTGCTATGTATATCCGCATGGAACCTCTACGTGAAAAATGAAATTGAAAGAACGGAAGGCGACACTTTGAAAACCGTTATCGTACACCCATAAATTAAAGACTGGCATTGACAGCATGAACAAAAAAAAAAAAATCATTAACGTACAAGCCCATTAAAAAATGATTCACTTGATTTGAAGTGAGTCCAGTTAATAAACTTGAATGAATAGACGACAGGTGCAGACGGCGCAAACCTTTTCCCCAAGGCGATAATATGTAAAGCACTGGGCAGGCTAGTGATTACCATGTCTGAAATTAGGGACGACGTTGGCCATGAAGACGTGCAGCAGTCCTGCGCAACGAAAGGGAAGGTTCAAGATCATCTGCGGTCAGCGGCCAGAGGAAAGGCAGAAAATGTACCCAGTGATTGGCTAGTTACTCTCTGAATGTCCAATATGTTCAGATTTTGTGGACGTAAATGAACGTGCGAGTCAAGCAGTACTTGTATAGGTACTTTAAAGCCACTTGTTCACTGGACGCAAAACAAGTTTTTTGCACGACAGATTGCATTGACTTTGAACATAATCGGTCGTGCAAAAAATTTGTTTCGCGTCCAGTGTGCAAGCAGCTTAATTCATTGAAAACATGTGCAGGAATGGCCTGCTTTGATTATTTTTCTTGCGGCCACTAGGGCAGTTTTTGCGGTAATCCCACAATCACGCTGCTTGGCGGAAGCCATGGAATAAGAGATTGGGAAGACCCAGTATCCCTTAGAATTCGAACAGGAGCAGACGAGGAAAAATCATGTGAAAGTGAGACAAAACCATCGGTGATGAATGGCTCAAAACCCTCCATAACAGAATCAGACACAGAAGGCAGAAGATCAGGCGAAGTGATCTTTGATACAGGAGATTCTCTCTTTGTGAAAGCAGTTGGCTTGGTTTCTTCTTGTTGCTGTTTTTTCTTGAGAGCATAAAACTCAGAAATAAGGTGACCTTGCTTTTTGCAGTATTGGCATGACACAGAAAGTAAAGAATCAGAGGATTGCTTCTCACTGGAAGGTTTCCTCCCAGAAGTGGCCTTGGAATCATGAGAAGTATTATTAGAAGAAGTCTTGGACTGAGACTTGCCTTGAAATTTAGAAAAAGTGTATTTTTGGACAAAAGAACACTTATGAGTCAATGCATAACTATCAGCCAGGGTGGAAACATCTTGCAAAGAATTGGCCTGTTTCTCCTCAAGGAAAGTCTTGACATCAGGCTGAATACACCTTTTGAATTCCTCAACCAGAATATGAATGAATGGATGAATTTTTATTTTTCGTGTCACGCCACCCTAGTGGCCCATCCCATATGGGATTATATGACACATCCATAAGACAAAAAACAACGACAAAGGGAATCAACAGTCCTTCCTGTCTATAATACAGCACAACATATACTACCAATCACATGGATACACATGCTGAATGTACATACCGGTACATGAACAAGTAAGATATTTCCCTTTTACTTATACATGGCCCTCCTCCTCAATGACCAGGCCTTTTCAAGAAATGAAGCACAGGAAAAAATATCCATATGAAAAAGTCGTTTCAATTTCTCTGAGTCATCCAACCACACACACTCATTTTTTGGATCAATCTTATTAAACCGTCTCTGCCTGATACTGTTATAGAATGGACAATACAATACAAAGTGCATTTCATTTTCAATTTCATTGAGATCACACAGACTACATACTCTATCCTCCTCAGCAGTGCCTACATATCTGTCTGTCTAGTTATGAAGACCAAGTATCCCAGCTCTTATTTGAGCACACAATGACCGCTTCTTTTTTGTCAAATTATACAAAACATAGTTTTCTGAATCATAAACTTGCTTTATCTCACGATAAGTACGAAGTTTTGGTTTACACCATATACTTAGTGCCCATCTGTCCTTTACTTGCTGAAAAATAATATCTTTAACAGAACTACAAAACCCAAAACCAGTGAAGCTGGCACGTTGTGTAAATCGTAAATAAAAACAGAATACAATGATTTGCAAATCCTTTTCAACCTACATTCAATTGAATACACTGCAAAGACAAGTTATGTAATGTTCAAACAGGTAAACTTTGTAATTTTTTGCAAATATAAGCTCATTTGGAATTTGAAGCCTGCAACATGTTTCAAAAAACCTGGCACAAGTGGCAAAAAAGACAGAGAGTTGAGGAATGCTCATCAAACACTTATTTGGAACATCCCACAGGTGAACGGGCTAATTGGGAACAGGTGGGTGCCATGATTGGGTATGAAAGCAGCTTCCCTGAAATGCTCAGTCATTCACGAACAAGAATGGGGTGAGGGTCACCACTTAGTGAACAAATGCGTGAGCTGATTGTCGAACAGTTTAAAAACAACATTCCTCAACGAGCTATTGCAAGAAATTTAGGGATTTCATCATCTACGGTCCGTAATATCGTCAAAAGGTTCAGAGAATCTGGAGAAATCACTGCACGTAAGCGACAAGGCCGAAAACCAACATTGATTGCCCGTAACCTTCGATCCCTCAGGCAGTGCTGCATCAAAAACTGACATCAGTGTGTAAAGGACATCACCACATGGGCTCAGGAACACTTCAGAAAACCACTGTCAGTAACTACAGTTCGTTGCTACATCTGCAAGTGCAAGTTAAAACTCTACAATGCAAAGCGAAAGCCATTTATCAACAGCACCCAGAAACGCCGCCGGCTTCACTGGGCCCAAGCTCATCTAAGATGGACTGATGCAAAGTGGAAAAGTGTTCTGTGGTCTGACGAGTCCACATTTCAAATTGTTTTTGGAAACTGTGGACGTTGTGTCCTCCGGACCAAAGAGGAAAAGAACCATCCGGACTGTTATAGGCGCAAAGTTCAAAAGCCAGCATCTTTGATGGTATGGGGGTGTATTAGTGCCCAAGGCATGGGCAACTTACACATATGCGAAGGCACCATTAATGCTGAAAGGTACATACAGGTTTTGGAGCAACATATGTTGCCATCCAAGCAAAGTCTTTTTCATGGACACCCCTGCTTATTTCAGCAAGACAATGCCAAGCCACATTCTGCACGTGTTCCAACAGGATGGCTTCAAAGTGAAAGAGTGCGGGTACTAGACTGGCCTGCCTGTAGTCCAGAACTGTCTCCCATTGAAAATTTGTGGCGCACTATGAATCGTAAAATACGACAACGGAGACCCCGGACTGTTGAACAACTCAAGCTGTACATCAAGCAAGAATGGGAAAGAGTTCCCCCTGAAAAGCTTCAAAAATTGGTCTCCTCAGTTCCCAAACGTTTACTGAGTGTCGTTAAAAGGAAAGGCGATGTAACACAGTGGTAAAAAGGCCCCTGTGCCAACTTTTTTGCAATGTGTCACTGCCTTTAAATTCTAAGTTAATGATTATTTGCAAAAAAAAAAAAAAAAGTTTCAGCTGCCGGGTGGCTCACACGGTTAAGGCACACCTTAAGGCACACTCTGCGGTGCAGAGGTGATCACCACGTCGCGGGTTCCCCCGCCCTCGTTCGTAACTTACGAAGATTCGACCAATGAGTGTATAAGAATCAGTGGCTGACGGACACGTGCTTCGGAGGAGAGTCGTGAACTGTCTTCACTATCCTGAGTTGGCAGCAAGGGGTCGCATACGAGCAAGCTTTGTACATAGTTCACTAATTGGGCATTCCAGATTCGGGTGGGATTGGAGATGCCAAATTAAAAAATAAAAAAATAAATAAATATAAAAAATAAAGTTTCTCAGTTTGAACATTGAACATCTTGTCTTTGCGGTGTATTCAATTGAATATAAGTTGAAAAGGATTTGCAAATCATTGTATTCTGTTTTTATCTACGATTTACATAACGTGCCAACTTCACTGGTTTTGGGTTTTGTAATATCTACTTTTTCTTTATTGTAATAATGGTCTTCATATCCAGCTATAACAAGGATATCGTAGATGTCATTCGCCCATGCGCCCATAGTCATGACATCCCACTCAAAAATCTCTCTTATAATTCTATTAGAACTCAGCCCCAATTTTCTATTCCATAGACGTGCCATATGTACACTCCACCATACCTCATTCGGTTCCCATCCCATATCACCCATAATAGCCAGAGTTGCAGCATATTTATGCACACCCAGGAAGCACCACATGGCTCTATTATGCACTGCCTCACTTTTGGGGTATTGAAAATTAAATCCCCACACTTCTGCAGCATAATCTAAAATCGGACACACACAAGTTTGGTATAATTTGGAGTAAGTGGAGAAACCAATATCCCCCAGGGACTGCCCCTAGTGCCCGATTTGCTGATTCAGCCAAAAATGATGTTCCTTTTGAAAAATGCATATATTCTTCCAAATAGAAGCCCAAATACTTATAATCTTTTGTATAATTCAGGTTTATTAGCCCAAATTGAAATTGAAATTTACTAATGAGCATGGCCGGGGCTCTAAAGTGCATAATTTCAGTTTTCTTATAATTTATCGAAAGTCTCCATTTTTTAACACCAATTACTTGCACGTCAGCATTCTTTGTAAATCCACGTCTGTTTCTGCCATCAAAACAATGTCATCTGAATACAATAGTATGCAGACATGTTCATTCCCACATTTAACTCCACAATTTAACTGTTTAATTTGATTGGCTAAATCATTGATATATATATATATATATATATATATATGGCATATGGCATATATATGCTGGGGACAACGCGTCTCCCTGTTTAATTGGTGTGGGAAACAAATTGGTGAGGTTATCATTTACTTTCACACAAGCTTGGGGTGCATTACAAAGAGAGCGAATTGCCTGATAAAATTTTCCATCTACCCCTGTTTTGATCAATCAATACACTAGAAGGTCTCCATTGACAAAATCAAAGGCTTTCTGAAAATCTATACAACAAGTGTATGTTGATTTATTTTCCTTCAGTCTGTTTCTTACTATAGCACATACTGTATAAATATGGTCTATACAAGCCCTGGCCTTACAAGCCATTCTGCTCTCTACCAGTAATTGTTCATCTTCCAAAAATTCCATCAATCTCTCATTTAGTAAAGATGAAAACAATTTATAAACTGTGCTCATCAAACTAATCCCCCTGTAGTTTAAGGGAACTCTGGGATCATTTTTATGTGATTTTGATTTCGGGCTCATCATGGACTTCAACCATATTGATGGTATTCTACTACATTCAAAACGGTTATAAAACAAATTAAATAGTATTTGTGCAAGCTTTGGTGATTTTAGTATTTCATTTGGTATATCCTCTATCCCTGTAGCTTTTCCTATTTTTGATTTATCAATTAACTTTAGCATCTCTGCCATAGTGATCTCCCTATTAAGGAACCTATTACTTTGAAAGTTTACTTCTGGCATTTCTTTTTCGAGATTGTTTTTTAATAGACAAGTCTTCTGGAAGAATCTTTCATCAAAGTCTTTTAAATCATTTTCGAACAGACTAGCAAAATCCTTTCCCCATTTAGACAATACTTGAGATGTCTCTCTTATTAGATTTTCGCCATCTCCCCATATTTCCATTGGAATAAATCTTTTACATCTTGGTCCTAATTTATTAATTTTACTCAAAAAATGCTGAGGACTTGATAATTGGATTTCCTCCAGATACAGGAACTGTCCTCTTTGATATCTCCGTTTATAAAAATGGTATCTCTTATCAAATACATACGGACATTGTTTGAAATTGTCAAATAGTTGCTGCCTGTCCCCGCTAAGTACCTTACATTTTAAGAACATTTTTTTCTGCCCTAAACTTAGAGGACCACAGATCCAGCAACTCTTTATTCCAATATGGTTTACTTTGCTTATACATTTTCTTAGTTTTTGGGATATATAATTCTTTATCTTGTGAGAATTTTCCCGTTTCATCATGAACTAAATAACACAGATCATCATACTAACCATCTAGCAGCTCCTGTGTGGTAAAACAGGTTTGTTGTCTGTCTATCAATTCTAACAATGCTTTACAGCTCCTCTCAGAACAGAGAAAATCATTTAGTAGTGTTCTACTTACACCTCTCTTACAGCATTTTAATTGATCACTTCCCCTCCCTAAATCTACCTCTAACTTACTTCCATAACCTACCATAAATTCCATTATTAACAGGGAGTGGTCAGGCAATTTGCTACGTTCTCCAATGAGGTCCATACAGCCGATTAAATCTAACATTTTATTAACTGTCATCACTTTAAACAGGGAGCAAGTTTTCAAACACTCATAGGGAGTTGCTATGTAATCTACAACCGCTTTTCTTTTTGTGGATACTGAGGTGAAATTATCATTGAGTGGACATATTATGCCATTTACAAGGCACATTTTAGAATCATTAAGGAATTAAATAAATAATTCACCATAGTTATTCTCACCCTCATCTAATACTACTCTCATTGGTAAATTATCAATTTCTCTTACAAAATCATCTGCTTTACCCACTCGACTGTTTAGGTCGCCACAGACATAAATAGCATCCAACTCCGCATAAAAATACATCTGACTCAATAAATAACCAAAAAAAAAGGATGCATCTCTTCCCCAAGGGGATGTTTCAGGTGGGAGTCTCAAGTCTTTGCAGCTCTGTTGCAGGCACTTCCACATCTTTAATCAATTCTGCTGCTTCTCCCCCAAAGATATCTTCATTGATGAAATGTTGCACCAAAATGTTGAATATTTCTGGTTTCTTCATCGATGATTTCACATCAGATAATCCAAGGGTTGAGGCTATTTGCAGCAAGTCCTTCTTTGCCAGCACAATTAATTCCTGGGTTGAAGTTTTCAAAAAACTTTCCTCATCAAAAGTCATGATTGCTGGTTTTTTAAATAGTCACAAGATCTAAAATAATAATTCAGCTTTAATCTTTGGCGAATCAAATCTTTGATCCAATGAATGATTTATCTTGGTAGAACCTCCAATTTGTTATGACTTGAAAATCATGACAAAGAAAACCAGCAATTACAACTTAAACAAATTTATTCTTAACTGAATAGAAAAAACTTCAACGAATAATCCACTGTAATATTATAATAACACTCTAATGCCACTATGTTACCCTGTTGTCAAAACAAAAACTCTGCCTCCTCTGACCAAAATCACAGCATTTATATAGACAAGCAACATTCCGGAAAGACCTACAGAATTCCTGGGTAATCCCGCCCCCTCCAGACTGGAATGTGCTAATAATACTCATACGTAACAGCAGTCAAAATCAACAGGGTCCATCTCTAATGTAATAGCAACCTACCCGCAAAGTTTCAGAGATATCCGTTCATTACTTCATGAGTTATCTTGTGCACAGACAGACATACCACGACCAGCAAAAACATAACCTCATTGGTGGAGGTGATTAATCTTGCCAGTGCAATTCTATTTCCACATTGTGAACATATAATGCAAGTGTAATGACTTTCTACTTTGAAATGAAATCTGAAACAAGAAATTAAAATGTTTGAGCAGTTTTTATCCTTGACAAAACTTTCACTTTCTTAAGCTCAGGATAACTCCCACTCCGTTATATTTGTGTATTAGGAGCTATTTGTAAATGGAAGCGGCACACGTTTTAAACCATTTTGTTCGCATCAACTTATTAGAAATGAAACTGTCAGTAAAACAAGAAGATCAGAAGGATCTAATACCTGCGACCTCGCCTTGCATCCGTCACGAGGCCTAGTGTCCATGACTGGTGGTTTCTTGAACAAGTGTGATGTCGAAATTGGCAAATGACCTTGAAAATCAAAAGGGGACCCTTCCTCTGTACCAAGAAGCTTGTTCTAAGATGTAATAGCCATCCATCAGGTTAAAGTGGAGTTACGGTGTGAAAACTGTGAAATCGGGGCAAAAATCGACACTTTTTTGACCAGTGTGACCTTGGGATTCGACAGATGACCTTGAAAATCAATAGGGAACCCCTCCTCTATACCAAGAAGCTTGTTGTAAGATTTCATAGCCATTCATTGAATTAAACTTGAGTTACGGTGCGAAAACAGTCAAATCAGGCAAAATTGACACTTTTTTTACCTTTGTGACCTTGGGATTTGACGGATGACCTTGAAAAACAATAGGGAACACCTCCTGTATTCCTAGAAGCTATTTCCAAAATTTTGTAGCGATACATGAATTCTAACTGGAGTTACAGTGCGAAAACCTGCAAACAAGGTTGTGATCTCTGTGAACTTGACCTTTGACCTCGACCTTGAGCATGGACATCACTTTGGTGAATGTCAATAACTCCTGAAAATTTCATGATGATACGACAAAAGGAACATGGTGAAAAAGGTGTCACAGACGGACAGACAGACAGACAGATGGACGGACAGACAGACAGACGCGTTCATAGAGCTGCTTGGTCACAGCTAAAAATAAAAATGAATAAAAATGACATCATAATATCTTGGCACCCGAGCTGGACAAGAACAAAAGAAAATGGCCCTGGCATTTTCGGCCATGGCGGCCCAAACTGATCGTGACGTGATGGCGCCCCGCCATACGTGCACACTTTGCTGTTGCCAAAAGTTAAAATTAAGTTCAGACGTAGCCTACATGCCCTGGTGTGGTGTGGTGGCAGTGCTAATCACTGCACCACCATGACAAAGGATAAGTTATTATTATTATTATTATTATTATTATTATTATTATTATTATTATTATTATTATTAATATATTCACATGAATGAATCAGAAAAAGAAATGTGACTTTGGGGCTATTTATAATTTTTCAATAAGACCATTGTACTATTTGGATTGATTCATACTTTGTACATAACCTTTTTAAATAGCATTACACATCTTACAGAGTCAACAGGGCAATGAATAGCTCACTAGCTTCAGAACCACAGAACTGGCTGGTGGCAAATTTACTGGCAGGTGATTCTGAAGGTCAAGACAGAGTTTTAAATTTGAAAGTCTTCCTGGCTGTATTCCAGGACAAATTTTATTTGCCACCGTTAAACAACAAATCAATATGAATCGATAGTAGTAGGTTATTAACAGCTGGTCCATCAGTGGGGGCCTTTTGTAAGTTCAAGCAAAATTTTACCGAATACATACTTGAGATAGCCTATTCATTTAACGTCACTCTTACCAATTTCCGTGTCCCCCTCCAAATGAAAACTGCTTGCTACATGAGGATCATCGTGGCCAGAAAGCTGGTCAATTATTTTAGCGTTTAAAAGCTTGAGGATACAATGTCTGTTTACTTAATTCTCAAAGGTTTTCTGCCTCTCCACTGCTTTCTGACATTTTTGTCTGATCTCATGAAACACATTTTCAGACTGTTAATGCAACTGTGGACAAGCAAGAACATTGGTCAAACAGATTTCCCAGCAAGCCCGCCCTCTTGAACTTTTAGGACGAAAACAGCAACAGTAAAGAAACTGTACATGGCTAAAGCCATTGCATTGTTCTGCAAGAAGACAGTTTTTCGGTAATTCTCATATCATGAAACAAATATATAAATGGATACTGAAAAATGGCTAAGATGCAAGATAACCAGAATCGTGAAGTAGAACAATATAAAATAGTATTTAAAGCAGGCGTCACCTCACGTAGAAGTTCAGAAAATCTCAGGGAGAGCTCTTAAAACAATGTGGAGTTGGGAGAGGTATGCATTACACATATACTCAATTTCTCTTTATGAAATTCCGCTTCAAATTAGTTAAAATCATCTTGCTGTTTGTTCGCCTTCATGTGGGCCACTGGCTACCAATGGGTCGTACGCAAATGCGTTTTTTTTCCCCCTGAGGAGGGAGGGCTCAGAGATATCATTGGGCCTGCCCTGTGTCAGTGTAGAAAGTGAACCAATGGGCCGCTTTCCTTGTTTTAAAGTCCGGTGTGGTCGTTCAAAATGATAAATGTTATTACAATTTTATAAACTATGATTACATCGGCCCAAAATGTGCGTCGGCCCACCAGGCATTGCCCGGTACGCCAGATTACCTGTCCAGCCTTGCTTGGTACTGTTGTGACTGTAGTTGTTCTTCTATTGTGTGAGACTTTGGTCTTCTCCTTGCATCTGATCAACATTAGATCAACTGCTGGTTTGTCAACAATTACTTCATTTTTGACGTAAACGGGAAAAAAAAAAAAATGGGACCAAGGGTCCTGTAGCTTACCGGCAAGTCGTCTTATAGTGATGATACAAATTCATGTAAAGTTTGACATTTGAATCAATGAAAATCAATATCAAGGCCACTAAATAAAAGTTCACATACACTCGACAAAAATATAAACGCAACACTTTTGTTTTTGCCCCCATTCGTCATGAGATGGACTCAAAGATCTAAAATTCATTCCAGATACACAATATTACCATTTCTCTCAAGCATTGTTCACAAATCTGTCTAAATGTGTGATAGTGAGCACTTTTGCTTTGCTGAGACAATCCATCCCACCTCACAGGTGTGCCACATTAAGATGCTCATCAGACACCATGATTAGTGCACAGGTGTACCTTATACTGCCCACAATAAAAGGCCACTCTCAAATGTGCAGTTTTGTCTCACAGCAAAATGCCACAGATGGCGCAAGCATTGAGGGAGCGTGCAATTGGCATGCTGACAGCAGGAATGTCAACCAAATCTGTTGCTCGGGCATTGAATGTTCATTTCTCCACCATAAGCCGTCTCCAAAGGTGTTTCAGAGAATATGGCAGTACATCCAACCGGCCTCACAACCGCAGACCACGTGTAACCCCACCAGCCCAGGACCTCCACATCCAGCAGGTTCACCTCCAAGATCGTCTGAGACCAGCTACTCAGACAGCTGCTGAAACAATTGGTTTGCATTACCAAAGAATTTCTGCACAAACTGTCAGAAACCGTCTCAGGGAAGCTCAACTGCATGCTCGTCGTCCTCATCGGGGTCTTAACCTGACTCCAGATCGTCGCCGTAACAGACTTGAGTGGGCAAATGCTCACATTTGATGGCGTCTGGCACGTTGGAGAGGTGTTCTCTTCACGGATGAATCTCGGTTTACATTGTTCAGGGCAGATGGCAGACAGCGTGTGTGGCTTTGTGTGGGTGAGCGCTTTGCTGATGTCAATGTTGTGGATCGAGTGGCCTATGGTGGTGGTGGGGTTATGGTATGGGCAGGCATCTGTTATGGACGAAGAACACAGGTGCATTTTATTGATGGCATTTTGAATGCACAGAGATACCGTGATGAGATCCTGAGGCCCATTGTTGTGCCACACATCCATGAACATCACCTCATGTTTCAGCAAGATAATGCACGGCCCCATGTTGCAAGGATCTGTACACAATTCTTGGAAGCTGAAAATGTCCCAGTTCTTGCATGGCCAGCATACTCACCGGACATGTCACCCATTGAGCATGTTTGGGATGTGCTTGACCGGCGTATACGACAGCGCGTACCAGTTCCCACTAATATCCAGCAACTTCGCACAGCCATTGAAAAGGAGTGGACCAACATTCCACAGGCCGCAATTGACAATCTGATAAACTCTATGCGAAGAAGATGTGTTGCACTGCATGAGGCAAATGGTGGTCACACCAGATTCCCCAGACCCCCAATAAAGCAAAAACTGCACATTTCAGGGTGGCCTTTTATTGTGGGCAGTATAAGGTACACCTGTGCACTAATCATGGTGTCTGATGAGCATCTTGATGTGGCACACCTGTCAGGTGGGATGGATTGTCTCAGCAAAGCAAAAGTGCTCACTATCACACATTTAGACAGATTTGTGAACAATGTTTGAGAGAAATGGTAATATTGTGTATCTGGAATTAATTTTAGATCTTTGAGTCCATCTCATGACAAATGGGAGCAAAAACAAAAGAGTTGCGTTTATATTTTTGTTGAGTGTACATTTCTGGGACCTCCTGTAATACAAACACAATCTTAAGCTCTCAAGCAGTTTTGGTGATACACGCCATTGAAAATTCAATGTCAATTGTGAAAGTAAAGCTTACAGAATGTCAAGTTGTGGTCAGCAAATGGACTTCATATATGACTTTCTAAATGTCTACAAACCCTGGCTCAATCGGTGACCATTCTGGTGATATAAGTCATCTTAATTTCACTGTCAAGATTGACCCTCAAAGGTCACTGACAGTCAGATTGAATTTCACCAAATGGAAGTTCAAACATGACTTCCAAGATGTCAGTAACACAAACCTACTGAGACCATTTTAGTGATACAAGTCATTGAATTTTCGCGAGGTCACATTTGACCTTTGTAGGTCAATACGAAGGTCGCCAAATGAAAGTTCATATATGACTTCCTATATGTCTATAATACAAACCTGGACTCCATCTGTGACCATTTTGGCAATACAAGCCATTGTAATTGTATTTATGTCAAGTTTGACCTTCAAAGGTCACCAACAGTCAAGTTGAATGTCACCAAATGAAAGTTCATATGTGACTTCCTATGTCAGTAACACAAACCTAGGCTCCATCTGTGACCTTTTCAGTGACAAAAGTAATAGAATTTTCCTTTGGTCAAGTTTGACCTTCGAAGGTCAAAATGAATGTCACTGAATTAAACTGCATATATGACTTACTCCACGATTTTGCTGATACAAGTCATTGAAATTTCACTGTATAGTTTGGCCGTTGAGGGTAACTGAAGGAAAAGTTCAAGGTCACCAAATGAAACTTCATAAATTACTTCCTTTAAGCCCAAAATACAACCCCAATTCCACAATAGTTGGGACGAAGTGTAAATTGAATAATATCAAAATGCAATGACTTTCAGATCACATGAACCAATATGATATTTACGATAGAACATAGATAACATTTCAAATGTTGAAACAGAGACATTTTACATTTTCATCCACAAATTGAGCTCATTTCGAATTTTCTGGCTGCAACAGGTCTCAAAAAAGTTGGGACACAGGCAATAAAGTCTGAAAAAGCAATTAAGAGAATTGGCTGAAAGAACATAAAGCAAGTAATTACGTTAACTGGCATCAGGTGTGTAACATGATTGGCTATAAAAGGGATGTCTTCGAGAGGCTGAGTCTCTCCAAAGTAGATGGCCAGAGCATCTCCAACCTGTGAAGGCTTGCGTAAATAAAAATTGTGGAAAACTTTAAAAACAATGTTCCTCAACATCAAATTGCAAAGCCTTTAAAGGTCTCATCATTGACAGTATATAACATCATCAAAAGATTCAGAGAAAAAATCTCTGTGCGTAATGGACAAGACCGAAGACCTTTCCTGGATGCCAGTGATCTTCGGGCCCTCAGACACCACTGCATCACTCAGCGGCATGATTCTGTCATTGACATTATTAAATGGGTCCAGGAATACTTCAAGAAACCACTGTCTGTAAACACAGTCCACGGTGCCATCCACAGACGCCACCTAAAACTATCATGCAAAGAGGAAGCCATTGTTGAGCATGATCCAGAAGTGCCGCCGTGTTCTGTGGGCCAAGGCTCATTTAAGGGGTCAAGACTAGGTTCAGACTTGAAAAAAAAAAAAAAAAAAAAAATTTTTTTTCCATTTAGTAAAAAAATCGTAATCGGTGATTTTAAGACCAAAATCTTTTAATTGGATTTTTATCATGTGATCACCTCCAGTGCATTCGTTTCGTGACAAAAACGCGATTTTCTCGCATCACAAAATTTCATAGTTTGTCAGGCTTGTGGCGGGCATAAAATCCACATTTTTCAAGGTATTGCTCTGGAATTTTCACCATAGCATCAATTTCTTATGTTCTATACAATGACTTAGCCCTTTTTGGGTAGGTAGATACATGGTGTATTGATGATCCATCTGCCAGGCTGGTTCTGCCACCCATTTCTAAAATTCTATGACCAAATATTGTTTCAAAATATTTTCCCATGAAAATACCCAGAATGAGTATGTCTTTGTATAAATCAGGGGTGGCCAACCCTGGTCCTGGAGAGCCGCAGTGTCTGCTGATTTTTGGTGTTACTTTGCACTCGACTGATGGATTAAATTAGTTGATTACTCACTTAACTGATCTCACCTGGTGTCTCAGGCTTAATTTGGCAATCAAGCAATTAATTTGATACTTGAGCCAATCAAGCAATTAGCAGGAATAACCCACTAGACTCCTAGAGCCAATTAAGCAGACTTGCAGGTTGTGAAAGATTTGTCAATGTGGTTGGATATTTAGTGTAGTTGTAATGCAGGCAAAGCAGAAGTACAGAGTACAGATAAAAGTTTATAGAGCAGGGGTGAATAACGCTGGTCCTGTAGAGCCAGAAGGCGTGCTGAGTTAGGTTTTAATCGGGTGGAGAAAACTAAAGTGAAGGGTGTAATCAACTGCTTCAATTTATCAATCAAGTAACATTAAAAACCAGCAGACACTGCGGCTCTCCAGGACCAGGGTTGGCCACCCCTGGTATAGATGGTGATATTAGCTTCAAAACAAAAACAAAAAGGGAAAATATGGTAGTTTCTGAGATATTGTTTCCACATGATTTCACATTTTTCGCCAATAATGTACGGTTTTCACGGTAAAAAACTTATTAAACTTGTTTAAAATCAAATTCCATTCTGAGCTTATTTGAGTTGAAACAATTTTCATGTGTTTTTAGAGTTTAGAAGTAATTAAAATTGAGTGAACCCAGGCTTGACCCCTTAAAATGGCCTGTAGAAAAGTGGCAAAGTGTCCAGTGGTCAGACAAGCCCAAATATGACATTCTTGTCGGAAATCATGGGCGTAGTGTCCTCTAGGCTAAAGCGGAGAAAGACCACCCCTCTTGTTGTCAGCATTCAGCTCTAAAGCCAGCATCTCTGAGGGTATGGGGATGCAAAAGGGCGTGTTCACATTGAAATTTTTTTCTCTGGTGCAAGTGGATGTTTCACATTATATTCCTATGACACAGAGTGTTTTTGAAAAAAAATCCTGAGCGGTTTTAAAAACACTGAATTTTTTTTTACTGCTCCGGGTGCTCTTCAAAAAGCGCCCTACATCAAGCGCTTTTTTGACAGCTGACCAATGAACGAGAACTTGTGTCACTATGGAAACTCTGAGGGTGCAACGATCAGCAAAAGGGTTTCAACTTGACTCTTGTCAAGTCTGAAATACGCACTGAACTGTGCATCATCAAACCATAGCTCTTCAACTAAACAATGAAATGCACCGATGAAATGCTGCCGTCCCCGGCTAATATCATGCACCCACAAACGAGAAGGTTCATTGTAATCCTCGTCGGCAAGCCAAAACAAGGGTTTGCATTTGGTGTGGGACACTTGCATGTTTTAAAAAGCACCATGAATGCTGAAAGGTCTATAAAGCAGGGCTGGCTGATATATCGGTATTTTAATCTATATTGATTCATTTCTCAGCGAGATATAACACGGGACAATATCGCTTATATCGATAAAGTTCATTTTGCGTTAAAATGACAATACTCTGGCTGCAAGTTCGCACCCATGTCCAGGGTTCCCCCTGGGTTCTGAAAAATATTCTTCACTTTCTCCACGAGAAACAAAGTCAAAAAAATATTCTTCACTTTATCATAGGCGTCATTTATTATTAGTCACTCATGGACTTTATAAAACTTTGAAAAGCCTTCAAAGCGGACAAAGTGCATGCAGCATGAACAAGGTCAAACCTTAAACATTTGCCTTATAACATGTCTCTCCATTATACTTTGGATTGTATGTATAATTTTGGGTCCATTCAAGTTTGACCTCCAATAATGGGGACCCTGTGGACCATAAAAGCTCATTTTAAACCCCAAGTGTTTAGCATGGAATTTATTCAAAAGACTGGCAATAGAAATCCCTTTAAACCCTTAAATTCTTCTTTTTCCCCTAACATTTTTATCAATGTAACCATTTTTGGCATCCAAAAATTAAAAAGGGACACACCCTTTAAGGGCAATAAAGAGGCCTGACAAAAATGCTGAATTGGACTTGGGGTAAGCTCAAAATTTTGTGCCGTTGGAATCAGAATTAGTGGAATTGCCAAATGTTTATTTAAAATGTTTAACTTTAAAGATTTCCATTAACTGATTCCACATTGAAGTGAGCTCAACGTTTTGTGCACAATTTATTGGAATCCTTCATGTAAATCAAATGTTTAGGGTGTCAAATGTTAAACATCTCAAATAATCACAAATTCTGATGCGAGGAACAAACAAGCCTCAGTACTGGCACCCTCATCCACTTCTGTCGAGGGAGCGCTTTCTGGTTAGCCTACTGTAGGCTACTGTCCGAAACCACCAAGTGATACTAAGCTGGAAAACCTAAAGCCCTCCAGCGGTAGCAAGCGCCACGGGATTTTACATTTACATACATTTACATTCAGTCAAACACAAATATATAATTGGCAAAACATCGATGTTATCATTCAGTATCCTTTAGAGACATACATTTTTGATAACCAAGTCGCTGTTCCTGTCAAAAAATCTGATTATACGCCAATATAAAACATTTTAAGAGTGGTGTTCATTCACTTACATTTGGCTAAAACGCGTCATGGTAAATGGTCAAGGATCGTAATAATCCACGAAACGAGGCTTCGAAAAATCTTTAAGCAATTGAGCTTCAAAAAAACCGTTCGGATTAATTTTTTTCCCAAGGCACCTGGCGAACGCAAGCCAAATTGCACCGAAGATTGCGCATTTACTTTCAGCGCTGTATAAATCCACTAAACTACCTAACGTTCATCTTAATTTGCACTTTCACACTAGAAAGGTCGTTAGATGTAACTGAAGATTTTCGTGAAGAACCATGGCTTACTCGCCGCGCTTACCTTATTCCAATTGGATCAACAAAAAAAAAAAAAAAACCCATCGCACACAGCGTCCAACCCAGCACCGAGTTTGAGAACTGTTGAGTTGTTATTATTTAGGCTTCAGAAAACTACCTTCCTGGCCATCTATCGCAGTGGCCTGAACATATTTGAAAAAACTGTGTTTACAGACGAGCAACCCAGCCGTGTAGGAACGGTTTGGTGTCAGTATGAAATTTTGATCTTTATTGATGATTACTAAGATATTGCATTGCACTGTCTTCTGCCTTTAAAGCTAACTTGGAGGTAGCCTACCACAGGGTGCTTGCTCTTTTTCCAATATTTGCAATAAGCTTTTGTGTTTGATTTTGGGTCAGGTGCAATCCAGTCTTTAAATTTCGGGTGTTGTAGCCATAAATTCGAAAACACGCAGCGACCCATTTCTGTTGACCACTAGGCTAGCTATGTGCCTCTGCAATGACATGACATCACGAAATGTGCTCAAACAAGCGGGAGACCAGGCTACGTAAGCGTTGATTGGATATCATTCCATTAGGTTAATACAGTATGTGACCAGTTCGTGAATCCTTCCTATTTTTCATTTCACAATGCCTTTGTGCATACTGTAAAATTCTACCACACATTTCCATACTTTATTAAGACTTAATCACAAAATCCAAGACTTTTCAAGGTCTGGAAAACAGCGTTTCAAAATTCCATACTTATTAAGACTTTCAAGACTTGCGCAAGCACCCTGCTACCACGTTTTGCACAACGTCAGCTCAGAAATCGCCAGTCTTATGCCCCGTTCACACATATCGCTACTCGCTCATCGCACATAGCTTCTCGCTAAAATTTTACTAGCCGGTAGGAAAATTCTCTGCTGCTGGCGTAGGCTGCCATGGCTTCCCGATAGTTTACTTCCCACCGCAGAAGTGTCGTAGGGAAACAAGTTGTGGCTTCAGACATGATGGTAGGAACCAATATTCTTGACGTGGTGTTCAAACGGCAGCTCTCTGTGGAATTGTCTGTTCTCGTCAACTGTCAATCATCTCTATCATACATTCCCATTGGTAACTCGCTTCACTCGCATCGCTGACAATAAAAAATATTTCATGTCCGTGCCCGCCCACATCGCATCGCTAGTCCTCAACTCGCCTGTCCTCGCCACATTCTGCTGGAAAACGTTCACATTCCATTGACGGTTCTCGCTCAGAGATGTGCGAGTCGCGATATGTGTGAACGGGGCATAAGGGCCGATTCATAGTCGAAGCGAGTCACGCAAGCAAGGGACGCGAGCGACGCAAGTAACGCACTCCCTTTCATAGTGTACACAGTGTACGCAAGCCGCACGGGCGATACGTGATATGCAATACACCGCTCACACAATAGGGGGTAGCAGCTTTTGCTGACATTCCGAGTGACATTCACTGATCTCTATAGAATGACTGGATAGCTGACTGACCCCCAAGTCTCTTTCCAGCGCAGCAAACAATTAACAATTGGATAGGTCCGTATCATATTCCATCTTAAGCAACACAAATAGTCACTTATGAGCCAAGCAAACTTATGTTTAAGAAACATAAGATTGCTTAAACTGCTGAAATTTGGTTAAATGCGGTTAAGGACTGTAAATTTAGATTTGGGTAAGATTTGTAAATATTGAAACTTGCTACCCTGCCAAGACAATGACCACTAACATATACATGAGCAAAAAAAGAGAAACGTTTCATTACTGCGAAGAGTGAGATTATGACGTTGATCTTTAGGTATGGGCACTCTGACAAAGCGGCCGTGAACCCAAGGATAGGCTTTATTGAATTGAAATTCCAATGGCTAAACTCAAGAAACTTGTCTTCTCAGTGCACATATGCCTCCACTCTGTGTTAAAAAGAAGAGGGGATGCAACACCATGGTAAACAGGCCCCAGTCCCAACTTATTTGAGACCTGTTGCAGCCATCAAATTTGAAATGAGCTCATTTTGTGGACAAAATAGAAAATTTCTCAGTTTCAACATTTGCTATGTTATCTCTGTTCTGTCGTGAATAAAATACTGGCTAGTGTGATTTGAAACAGGGTTGGTAGGTTTCTTCCGAGGTGGTTTTTTCCCGGCGGAAAAAACCTGGAAAAAACCAGGTCCCGGAAAAAATGTTTTTTTTTCCAGTTTTTTTCACTAAAAGCCATTTTTTCCAAATTCTGTCTAAAATACTGTACATGCTTTAAATGAGAAAAAAGGGTCAAAAAGGCTTCACAATTCACATCAAGTTATTGTAAATCTAAAAGAATGAGCCAAATCTTTGTGATTGTCTTTCATCTCAATCATGAAAGTTTGAAAAACTTGCACAACCATCTCTTACCCTCCTCTAGCAAAGTTTGAAAAACTTGCACAACCATCTCTTACCCTCCTCTAGCAAATTCACTAATTGCTTTCATGCGGCAATTATATACTGGCAGAGAGTCAGACAAATCATTCCAGAAACATTTAGGCAACTCTTTCCAGCACCTTTAATTACTTGATAGGGGAGGTGAGAGAGAGCTGTCATGCAGCAGCAGAATTCAGCAAATCATTAAACAAACATTGGGGCATTTCTTTCCAACAACTAAATTACTTCAAAGGAAAAGGTGGGGGAGAGCTGTCATTTGGAGTAGTACTCTGAGGTATTTTATTCTTTTCCAAACATCTGGATTGCAATTAATTAGGGAATGGGCCCCAGGTCCCACAGGGTGGGGTTATATAAGGGGATGCCAAATTTTCTCCTCACCAGTTCTCTATGAAACCTTCATGGATTTATGCCACTTGCTCAGTTTTGGACAGTTTCACAGATAGTGTTGGATTTATAACAACCTTTGTTGGACTTGCTTTTATCAAAGTTTATTGACTGAATTTGTTTTGGACTTTGAGTATATTAGTGTGAATCGTTTGTATCATCACCATGCCTGTTGGTGGAAGGCCAAGAGATCCCGTGTGGGAACACTTCCATGAAGTTGCTGTTGGAGGCAAACAGTTTGCAAGATGTATCTATTGTCAGCATCAGATGTCAAATAAGGCCTGTCACATGAAGGCCCATGTCTCTAAGTGTGGACAGAAACAGCATGTAAGTATGCACTTTTAAATAATACTTATTGCTCTTGAATAAATACTGTGTTTGGTTTTTTTCCGCTTTTGGGCAGAAAAAACCGGAAAAAACCACTCGTCCCGGAAAAAAAACTAGTTTTTTTCCAAAAGAAACCCATCCCTGATTTGAAAGTCGTCGCGTTTTGATTTTATTCACATCTTGCATATTCATTAAGTACAGCGCCCCCACTAGACCCACTTCCGCCGATTCAATTAAAATGACGCTCACAATGTACATGGACGGTACTAAGGTTGATAAGGTCGATTGCCTTTTAAAAAATTTCTCTGTCCCATCTTTCACATTGCAGCCAAAATTTGAAGTGCACAAAAATGATTCAATCAAAAATCTGAAAAAAATTCTGTTGATATGGTCTAGTAGTTATCAGTAGTTATGAAATCGCAAATTTGCACGAAAATTCATCAAGCCAAAAAAGCCAAAATGTTCCGGACGACAGACGTCACACGACGACAATAGCTTATCGGCCCATATGGCTGATAAGCTAAAAACAAAAAAAAAAAAAAAAAAAGTCTTTTTTAGACTGGACAGAAGGTTAAGCTACCAGTGACTGGCAGGGTTCCCTCACCTATCATTTCTCCTTGGTCATGGATCATAACTGCTAGGTCTCTGAAGATCTGGTTCACATCCAAAATGTCAGACTGAAAGCAGAGGGAAAGATGGAAGTTATCTGCACAAATGGATCTGGCATGAGGACAGACGAATCAGTCATGATGATGCTGTACTTGTCCAGTCCAGCAATCCTGAAGAGATCACTGGGTGTTTATTATGATAGGAAAACTGTGCAAATCCATTGCATTGATTTCCGTACCTTAGGTACATATTGATGCACAAAGTGTTTAACTGCCAGTATTTTTTATGGTCTGTAACTCAACACTGAATTTTCAACCAACAGGACGAGCCATTTTTACCTCCAGCTGCTGGATGTTCGTCTCCCGCTCTCTGATCAGCTCCAGATCCTCCTCAGTGATGGTCACCTCCTCCAAGTGGCTTTGAGTCTGGCCATAGTCATCACTGCAGTAACAACAGCCCAAGATCACCACTGCAATCTGAGCACAAAATCACTCCTGCAAACACACAGCCCAATAATGATCCAATATCACCACTGAAAACAGAGCGAAAAATCTTTGCATAAACGATCACAAACAATAAGCATGGTATCATAACTGCATACAGAATACAAAAACATAACTGAAAATATATATCCCAATATCACTACTGCATTTACAGTACACAATTCGTTCAATAACAGCAGCCTTGAATCACTGCCGCATTGAGTACAAAATCACAAATACAAACATGCAGCCAAATGTCAAAAATAGGGTCCTGTAGCTTAGCAGCAAGTAGTCTTACAGCAATGATACAAGTTATGAAAATTTTATGTGACGTTTGACATTTAAATCAATGAAAATAAATGTCAAAGTCACTAAATAAAAGTTCACATACATTTATATGACCTAGAATACAATCCTAAGCTCTGAAGCAGTTTTGGTGATACAAGTTATTAAAATATGTTAAAATGTATTCAATATGTCAATTGCGAACTTTTAAGTTCACAGAATTCAAAAGTTTGGTCAGCAAATGAACTTCATATATGACTTTATAAATGTCTCTATACAAACCTTCAATGGTCAATCTGTGACCATTTTGGTGGTATAAGTCATTATAATTTCACTGTCGGGTTTGACCCTCAAAGGTCAAGGACAGTCAAGTTGAATGTCACCAAATGAAAGTTCGTATATGACTTCCTAGATGTCAGTAACAAAACCTTAGGCTCCATCTGTGATCATTTTAGTGATACAAGTAATTGAATTTTCACTAGGTCGCATTTGACCTATTGAAGGTCAATACGAATGTCACCAAATGAAAGTCCATATATGACTTCCTAAATGTCTCCAATACAAACCTAGACTCCATCTGTGACTGTTTTGGAAAGACAAGTTATTGTAATTGTATCATGTCAAGTTTGACCTTCAAATGTCATCGACAGTCAAGTTGAATGTCACCAAATGAAAGTTCATATGTAACTTCCCATGTCGTAACACAAACCTAGGCTCCATCTGTGACTTTTTCAGTGATAGAAGTCATTGAATTTGCACTAGATCAAGTTAGACTTTCAAAGGTCAGGTCACCAAATTAAATTTCGTACATTACTTCCTATACGTCTCCAATACAAACCTATACTCCATCTATAACGATTTTGCTGATCTAAGTCATCGAAATTTCACTGTATAGTTCGGCCGTTCAAGGTCACTGAAGGTCAACTTTAAGGTCACCGAATGAAACTTCATACATGACTTCCAATATGGCCACAATACAAACCTAAGCTCTATCTGTAATAGTTTTGGTGATAGAAGTAATTGAAATTTCACAATGTGAAGTTTGACCGTTGAAGGCTGCCGAAGGTCAAGTTCAAGGCCACCAAATGAAAGTTCAAACATGACTTCCAATAAGTGTTGAAAGCACATATGTTCCCAAACTTCAATATTTTTAAGCCTAAAAACCTTCAAAAATTGTAACATTTTGCTTGACCTCAAGTTTGTCATTTCAAGGTCATCTGAAGTCAATTTTAACGCAGCCAAAATATTGGTCATATATGACTTATATGTCAGTGATAAAAATCTCTATCTGCAACCATTGAACTTTCACAGGCAATTTGGCCCATTCTCCTTTAGACCCAATGTGAAAGTACAGTGCCCCCACTAGACCCACTTCCGTCGATTCAATCAAAATGGAACTCTCAGTGTACATAAAGTGTACCAAGTTGATTGCCAGATTTAGAAAAAAAGTTATCAGACAGTTTTTGAGAAAAATTTTGGAATTTCAAGTCATTTCATTTAACATTGTTAATTGTAATGTGAATATAGGCCACTAGATGGCAGTATTTACCTTTTTTTGTTAAGCTCAGACTGGAGTCATGTTTAGACATGTCCTGGACATGTCTGGGGCAAGTCTCAGAAAATTTAAAAAAAGAGGTCTAAATGTGGGTGGGGTCTGCAAAAGAGTATATCAGGAAAAGAATTGAGACAGTAAAGTAGTAGGAGAAATTGCAAGAAGATGACCAGACCTGCCATTCTGTTCAAGACCTGTGACGTTTCTTTTGTGGATTTCTTTGCCTGTGTTTGAGCATTTTCTTCATCCAGGACATCACCAAGCCACCCCACCAAAAAGGGACTGTAATTATTTCTGTTTTTTAACATTTATCAATCTTGGTCTTTAGTTGTAGGTTATTAGTCTTTGTCTTTGTTAAAAATTAAATGTGTTTTAGTTGTTAAAACTGTGTTTGTCATCCCTTGCTGTTGCTGTTGTGTTATAAATGTAACAACAAATTGGGGCCATAACAAATTGGGGGCTCAAGGTCCGGGATAGACCATTGTGTGAGTAATTTATTGAAAATCTAACATTCCAAATTGTGAAATTGTTTTTGTGAATTTTCCTAGATATATATTGACAACAGCAATGGATGATTTCTTGGCATCACCAACCGTAGGGGTTTTGAAGTCTTTTTAAAAGACAGAACTGCTAGAAATTTGCAGACAGTTGGAGCTGACAGAGGTAAAACCAGCCATGCGAAAAGCAAGACTGGCTAGAGAGATAGTTGAATATTACATTGATGAAAATGTGTTTGCACCAGGAGATCTGGAACAGTTTCCAGTGGAAAATCCAAATATAGAAATGGAACTTAAATTAAAAATGCTAGAGATTGAAAGGGAGGAAAGAGAAAAAGAAAGGGAGGAAAAAGAGAAACAAAGAATTTGAGAGGGAAGAAAAAGAAAAACAAAGGCAGTTTGAGTTAGAAAAATTAGCAAGAGAAGAAAAACAAAGAGAATTTGAGAGAGAGAAAGAGGAAAGAGCAGAAAGAGAGAGACAGAGACAGAGAGATTTTGAATTAGAGAAATTCGATAGAGAAGAAAGACTCCAAATGGAGCAACTAAAAATTAAAATTGAAACTAAAAATAAATTTTGTGCCAGTCAGGAGGTAAAACTGGTGCCTCAATTTTCAGAAAAGGATGTTGACAACTATTTCCAGTGTTTTGAAAAGATAGCAAAGAGTTGCCAGTGGCCAAAGGAACACTGGCCTCTGATGTTGCAAACTGTCCTCAAGGGTAAAGCTCAACAAGCCTATTCGGCTTTGTCTGCAGATGATTCCTCTGATTATGAGGTTGTCAAAAAGGTTATTTTGAGAGCTTATGAGTTGGTTCCAGAGGCTTACCGACAAATTCAGAGGTCTGAAGAAATCTGAAAATCAGACTTATGTTGAATTTGCTAATGAGAAGAAAGTTTGCTTTGAGCGCTGGTGTACTTCTATGGAGGTCAAGGATGATTTCAACTCACTAAAAGAGATGGTGTTAGTTGAAGAATTCAAGAACTGTGTTAAGGATGATGTTAAGACCTACCTTAATGAGAAGCAAGCACTGAACTTGCAATCAGCTGCCAAATTTGCAGATGAATATGTTCTCACTCATAAGTCCAAATTTCAGTCTAGCAGTAACAATAAATGGTCCCAATTTCAGAAAAAAGGTTACGGTGATACCCAAGATTCCTCACCCAAAGACAAAGACAAATCTGGTGATGGTGCTCAGAAATCCAGTAACAGGTCTGATCAAAGTGTGAAAGCTGACAGTGACAAAAGTGGTCTAGTTTGCAGTTATTGCAAGAAATCTGGTCATGTTACAACTAACTGTTGGTTCCTTAAAGCTAAGAAAGAAAAAGAAAAGGATACCAAACCAAATGCCTTTGTGAAAACAAGGTTAGAAACCCCTGTAGTAGATAACCAATCTGCTAAATTGCCTGCTTCTTGTGGGGCTAAAAAGCCTAATACAGCTGACTTTGTGAGGGAGGAATTTCTTCCATTTGTGTCAGAGGGATTTGTGGCTCTGAATGAGCATACTACTCCTGTCCCCATATATATCCTAAGGGATACCGGAGCTTCTCAGTCACTTTTGTTGATGGACTCCTTGGAGTTACGTGATGAGACCGCTTCAGGGGATTTCATACTTGTACAAGGTATTGAAGGGAGGACTGTATCTGTACCCCTGCGCTCTATATTCTTGAAGTCAGATTTAGTTACAGGACAGGTAAAGGTGGGACTTATGTCAAGTCTACCGATAAAGGGTGTTTCTCTGTTGCTAGGCAATGACCTGGCTGGGGGCAAAGTAGTTCCCCCTGTACATCTTACTTCACAGCCGAGCACTGAAAATGGGGATGAGGACCCATCTCTGTATCCTTCTTGCGCAGTGACTCGTGCTATGGCCAAGAAGGCTAAAGAAGATGATGTTGTGGTGCCGTCCAGTACATTGAATAGTCAGGACTCAGGTGGTTCGCCTCATGACTCTGATTGGCCTACTATGGTTTCTCCGTTTGAGGACTTATCAGATACTTTTATCAGTTCTCTATTCAGCCAGCCGGATGGGTCTGGTGATTTTGATGTGTCTGGAGACTTGTCTCTGTCCAGAAAGCGGTTGATTGAGGAGCAAACTAATGATCCTGAAATTGGTGTACTAAAGAGGAGAGCCCTTCCTGAAAAAGAAATAGATGCAGTTCCAGTTGGGTATTATCTCAAGGATGGTGTGTTGATGCGGAAGTGGCGCCCTCCTGATATCCCTGCCAATGCAGATTGGGCAGTGGTCAGGCAAATTGTTGTTCCGAAGGTCTATAGGAATGAGATCTTAACAATGGCTCATATTTTACCTTTAGGAGGTCATCTTGGTGTTAACAAGACTGTTGATAAGATCATGACACACTTCTTTTGGCCTGGGCTTCGGAAAGACGTTTCCAACTTTTGCAAAACCTGTCACACTTGTCAGGTAGTTGGAAAACACCAGTTAGACCCACCTGTAGCTCCATTGCAGCCTATCCCAGCATTTGGGGAGCCATTCTCTAGGGTCATTGTTGATTGCGTTGGTCCATTACCCAAGACTAGATCTGGAAATCAGTACTTGTTGACAATCATGTGTGCATCTACCAGATTCCCCGAAGCCATACCTCTACGTAACATCAAGGCAACTGCAATCTCGAAGGCTTTGATAAAGTTCTTCACGTTGTTTGGTCTTCCCAGGGAAATTCAGTCAGACCAAGGTAGCAATTTCACTTCAGGATTGTTTCAGCAGGTTGTGTATGAACTAGGTGCAAAACAGATTCTTTCTAGTGCCTATCATCCAGAAAGTCAGGGTGCCTTAGAGCGGTTTCATTCCACTCTCAAGACAATGATGAGGACTTATTGTTATGACCATGAGAAAGACTGGGATGAAGGGGTTCATTTGCTGTTGTTTGCAGCTAGAGAAGCAGTGCAGGAGTCTACTGGATTCAGTCCATTTGAGCTAGTGTTTGGTCATGAAGTGAGAGGACCTTTGCTATTATTGAGTGAAAAATGGCAAGAGGAAGAGCCGCAAATCAGTCTGTTAGACTATATTAGCAAGTTCAAGAAAAGATTGCGTGCAGCTTGTGACCTTGCCAAAGAGAACTTGAAATCAAGTCAGGGAAAAATGAAAACTTGGTATGATCATAAGGCTAGAAGCCGTGAGTTTAAACCAGGAGACAAGGTCCTTGTGTTGTTTCCCTTGCAGTCCAATCCATTGCAGGCTAGATTTCATGGTCCTTATGAAATTCTGACAAAACTCAATGATCTCAATTACATTGTGAAGACTCCAGATAGGAGAAAAACAAAACAATTGTGTCATATTAACATGCTAAAGCCTTATCATGACAGAAATGCTAGGGTTGCAGCTGTCACTTCAGATTCTCCAATGGTCGAAACGTGTGAAGATGAGGGGGAGTTTCAAGATGATGAACCAAGAATTAAAGCTGAAGTTCTTTCATGTAAATTGTCAAACACTGAAGTGTTGCAAAATCTTGATGTAAAACTCCAGCACTTAGAACCCTCACAGAGAGATCAGTTTGAAAGGTTGATCAAGAAATATGAGGATTTGTTTCCTGATGTTCCAAAGAGAGTTCCTATAGCCTCTCATGATGTAGATGTTGGTGATGCCAAACCAATAAAACAGCATCCATACCGGATGAATCCTGAAAAGAGAAAGATTGCTGAGAAAGAGGTTGAGTACATGTTAAAACATGATATTATCAGACCCTCCAACTCCGATTGGAGTTCACCCTGTGTGCTAGTTCCAAAACCTGATGGAAGTACTAGATTCTGTACAGATTATCGCAAAGTCAATGCTGTAACTAGAACTGATGTGTTTCCAATACCTAGGATTGATGATTGTATTGATAGTGTAGGGCAAGCAAAGTTTCTGACCAAGATTGATTTATTGAAGGGTTATTGGTGTGTGCCTTTAACTGAGAGGGCCAAGAGCATCTCTGCTTTTGCCACACCATCTGGATTGTACCAGTATGAAGTCCTACTCTTTGGCATGAAAAATGCCCCAGCCACGTTCCAAAGGATGATACAGTCTACAATCGCCAGATTGCCACACACGGGTGCGTACATCGATGACCTGATCCCATGGAGTGACTCCTGGGAAGAACATCTAAAAGATGTAGAGACGTTGTTCCAGCACCTGACCCAGGCTAACCTGACTGTTAACCTGAGCAAGAGTGACTTTGGTTGTGCTACTGTCACCTATCTTGGCTACGTCATAGGCCAGGGTAAGGTGGCACCCATAAATGCTAAAGTCCAAGCCATCATGGACTTTCCAGTTCCTGACAACAAAAAAGCTTTGCGCCGCTTCCTTGGAATGATCGGGTACTACCGCAAGTTCTGCAAGAACTTTGCTGAGATTGCTCTCAGTCTAACTAACCAACTGAAGAAAGGCGTAAAGTTCACCTGGGATGATGCATGCCAGAGAGCCTCCGATCGCCTGAAGTCTCTGCTGTGTCACTTCTCCGTGCTCAAATCTCCTAACTTCAACAAACCGTTCTCCATCGCGGTCGATGCTAGCGACCAAGCTTGTGGATCTGTGCTCCTACAGAGAAGTGACTCTGATGACATTGAGCATCCCGTGGCATACTTCTCCAGGAAGTTCAATCGCCACCAAAGGAACTATTCCACAATAGAGAAGGAACTGTTGGCTCTGGTCCTTTCTTTACAACACTTTGAGGTTTATGTTTGTACAGGACAAAAGCCAATGATTGTGTATACTGACCACAATCCGTTAATGTTTTTGAGTAGGATGAAAAACAAGAATCGGAGATTGTTGAATTGGAGTTTGATTTTACAGGAGTTTGACTTGGAAATTAAGCATGTGAAGGGTACAGACAATGTAATTGCTGATTGCTTATCCCGTGTTTGAATGTGTATATATATATCATGTGTTTGAATATTGTATGATATGTATATATAGACAAGTGTTCACTTAACCATTTTGTATTGAAAAGAAAAATTTTGCCTTTATGAGTCAAAATTTTTCCCTTTTGGAATGGAGGTGTAATGTGAATATAGGCCACTAGATGGCAGTATTTACCTTTTTTTTGTTAAGCTCAGACTGGAGTCATGTTTAGACATGTCCTGGACATGTCTGGGGCAAGTCTCAGAAAATTAAAAAAAAGAGGTCTAAATGTGGGTGGGGTCTGCAAAAGAGTATAAAAGGAAAAGAATTGAGACAGTAAAGTAGTAGGAGAAATTGCAAGAAGATGACCAGACCTGCCATTCTGTTCAAGACCTGTGACGTTTCTTTTGTGGATTTCTTTGCCTGTGTTTGAGCATTTTCTTCATCCAGGACATCACCAAGCCACCCCACCAAAAAGGGACTGTAATTATTTCTGTTTTTTAACATTTATCAATCTTGGTCTTTAGTTGTAGGTTGTTATTAGTCTTTGTCTTTGTTAAAAATTAAATGTGTTTTAGTTGTTAAAACTGTGTTTGTCATCCCTTGCTGTTGCTGTTGTGTTATAAATGTAATAACAAATTGGGGCCATAACATCATATATTTTCTGACCTCGAGTTTGACCTTTCAAAGTCATCTGTGGTCACCTTTAATATTGCCAAAATATAGGTCATATATGACTTCCTATGCCGATAATACAGGCTTAATCTCTATCTGCAACCATTTGGCCTCCACAGGCCATCTTGCATATTCATAAAGTACAGCGCCCCCAATGGACCAACTTCCATCGATTCAAACAAAATGGCGCTCGAACTGTACATTGATGGCACCAAGATAAGTGGATTGCCAGATTTAGAAAAAAATTTATCACGCACTTTTTGAGAAAATAATAATTTTTTTAAATTTCTCAGTCCTATCTTTGGAGCCAAAATTTCCAGGGCCCATAAAACGGCCAAAAATGATTCAATCAAAACTCTTAAGAAAAAAGTCTAGAGATATGGTCTAGTAGTATGTTACTGCAAATTTCCACGGATGATGGACGCCACACCACAACAATAGCTTATCCGCCCACAGGGCCGGTAAGCTAATAAAAATAGGCACCATCAAAAAATTTACAGAAGCTCTTTAAGGCTTCCAGGGAGCAGTTTTCAAATGCTATTTTAAAATAATTTTTTTCCCCAAAGTCTCTCAAGTTGTGACAACTCACTGCCTGTCACAGTACTCCTGCATTTCTGCCCCCTTTTTCACAGCTACTATGGTGGGTGTGGAACCTCGTTATAGAGACCACTGTTACAGTTGTTATAACAAGGAAATTTAGTAAAATTTGTTCTTTGTATTCCATTGTTCTTCCAACCTATTATGATCAGATTTAAACAGTCCAAAACAGTCCAGTGGTGCCTCCTTAAAATCTTAAATTTACAAATCAATTGAGCTTATGTTTGAGTCACCCTGGTTAAGATGTGTCAAAGCATAAAATAAACTCTAGTTTTAGTGCAGAAAAATTGTAGAAAAAAAAACCTTAAACACAAGTGAATTTTAAGCAGAAAAAAAATCCCTGACTAGGGGATAATTATTTTTCATAAAATCACCTGTTCCACAATTATTGGCACCCCAAACAATTCCTAGGAATTAAATGTAATTGAAGAATTTTGTTATTTCTACTGAAGTTTACAAAGTTGAACAGGGTATCTAGGAACATTTAATTAGTAAATCATCACTTCCTATTTCCCTGGGGTATAAATATGATGTGACACAGAGGCCATTTCTCTTATTCACTCTTCAAAATGGGAAAGACAAAGAAACACACCATTCAAGTAAGGCAGCTGTGTGTCGACCTTCACAAGTCAGACAATGGCTACAAGAAAATAGCCACTCACCTGCACCTGCCCATATCTACTGTCAGAGGAATCAATAAGAAGTTTAAAACAACTGCAACAGTGGTAAACAGACCTGGACGAGGACGCAAGGTTATTTTGCCACCACGCACAGAGAGGAGGATGGTAAAAGAAATTAAAAGTTCTCAAAAGCTCACTGTTAAAGAATTGCAACAAATGGTAGCATCTTGGGGTCATAAAGCCTCAAACAACCATCATGCGCTATCTACATGCCAACAAGCTGTTTGGGAGGCATGCAAGGAAAAAATCTATTCTCACTCGCAATCATAAACGCAAACGTCTGGAGTTCGCCAAGCGGTACTGGGACTTCAACTGGGACAATGTGCTATTGTCAGAGGAGACCAAGATAGAGCTTTTTGGCAACAAACACTCTAAGTGGTTCTGGCGGAACACAAAAGATGAGTATGCAGAAAAGCACCTCATGCCCACTGTGAAGTATGGGGGAGGATCGGTGATGCTGTGGGCCTGTTTCTCTTCCAGAGGCCCTGGGAACCTTGTTAGGGTGCATGGTATCATGAGCACTTTGAAATAGCAGGACTTTTTAAATCAAAATCTGGTGGCCTCTGCCCTAAAGCTGAAGATGGGTCGTCACTGGGTCTTTCAGCAAGATAATGACCCTAAACGTGTGGCCAAATCTACACAGAAATGGTTCACCAGACATAGAATCAAGCTCCTCCCATGGCCATCTCAGTCCCCAGACCTCAAGCCCATTGAAAACCTGTGGAGTGAGCTGAAGAGGAGAGTGCAGAGGAGAGGACCCAGGTCGCAGGATGATTTAGAGAGACTGTGCAAAGAAGAATGGTCAAAGATCCCTCTTTCTTTATTCTCCCATTTTGTGAAACATTATAGGGGAAGATTAGGAGCCGTTTTGTTGGCAAAAGGGGGTTGTACAAAGTATTAACATCAGGGGTGCTAATAATTGTGGCACACATGATTTGATGTAAAACAATTATTTCTTAATGTGGGATTTCTTCCCACTGAATAAATGCACTTGAATTAAAGGTTGGATTTTCCTCTTTTTTTCATTGTGGTCCTATATTATTTAGAAAAAAACTGAATTTATTAGACGCTCAAGAACACATCTTAACCAGGGGTGCCAATAATTATGGAGGGCGCTGTACATGCATATGAAATATGAAAAGGATCTATTGAAAAGTGAAGGCACTATTGCAGTGAAACAAAATCTGTGCATTTTACAACCTTTGACCTACATAAACTTTTAAATTTAGGTCAAATCAAAAACCCATTACATGATATATGATGGCCCCTTGGCAGAACAACTTTGAAAACAGTAAAAATTTGGAGCATCTTAGCTTGTAGAATAAGGGAGTGAGAGCCGTTTCAATTTTTGCAGAAAAAGCCCCCTGTTGGCCAAACCGAGAATCGCAGCAGGCTGAAAATGGAACTCGGGCTAGATCTTGGGCCCATATATGCATATAAAATATGAAATATGGATCCGTGCAAAACTGAAGGCACTATTGCACTGAAATAAAATCTGTGCATTTCATGACCATTGACGTACATAACCTTGAAATTTAGGTCAAATCAAAAACCGATGACATATGATGAACCCTTGGGAGCACAACTTACAGTAAAAATTTGAGCATCTTAGGTCATAGAATAAGGGAGCTAGAGCTGTTTGAGGTTTTGCAGAAAAAGCCACCTGGTGGCCAAAACAAGAATCGTAGCAAGACCAAAATCGCACTCAGGCTAGATCTTGGGCCCATATACACTCCTGATCAAAATCTTAAGACCAGTTAAAAAATTGCAAGAATTTACATTTTGCACTGTTGTATCATAAGAAGGTTCTAAGTAGAGTTTCAAAATGCAAAAAGAAAAAATGTGAGCAAGAGACTAAATGTTTTGAGCAGGCAATTTATTGAAAAGAACAATTTAACTAAAATAGGCTGTTCATCAGCTGATCAAAAGTTTAAGACCATAGCTCAAAAAAACCCCTAAAACAGAAATTAAAGCCTCAAAAACAGACTCTGTAATGAGTAGCTCCACCATTATTGTTGATCACTTCAAAAATTCGTGTTGGCATGCTTGATGCGAGTGTTTCCAAAAGGCCTGTAGGAATGTTGCTCCAAGTGGTTAAGATGGCTTCACGAAGGGCATCCACTGTCTGGAACTGATGTCCATTTTTGTAAACTTCCCTTGCCATCCATCCCCAAATGTTCTCAATTGGATTTAGATCAGGGGAACATGCAGGATGATCCAAAAGAGTGATGTTATTCTCCTGAAAAAAATCCTTTGTCAGACGGGCATTGTGAATTGCAGCATTGTCCTGCTGAAAGACCCAGTCATCACCACACAGACGAGGGCCCTCAGTCATGAGGGATGCCCGCTGCAACATTTCCACGTAGCCAGCTGCTGTTTGACGCCCCTGCACAACCTGGAGCTCCATTGTTCCATTGAAGGAAAAAGCACCCCAGATCATGATGGCGCCCCCTCCGCTGTGCCGTGTTGAAAAAATCTCAGGTGGCATCTCCTTGTCATGCCAGTAGCGTTGGAAGCCATCAGGACCATCAAGGTTAAATTTTTTCTCATCAGAGAATAAAACTTTCTTCCAACTTTGAACGTCCCATGTTTGGTGCTCCCTTGCAAAGGCCAAACGGGCAATTTTGTGGCGTTGAAGGAGACGTGGCCTTTGAAGACGTTTTTTGTTTTTGAAGCCGTTCCTTTGCGGATGCTGTCTGATGGTTATTGGGTTGCAGTCAGCACCAGTAATGGCCTTAATTTGGGATGAGGATCGTCCCGTGTCTTGACGGACAGCCATTCGGATCCTCCGGCTCAGAGCCGGTGAGATTTTTTTGGGTCTACCACTTGATTTTTTTGTTCCATAAACCTCAGGATATTTTAAGAAATGCAAAATGACTGTCCTACTGCGTCCAACCTCAGCAGCGATGGCACGCTGTGAGAGGCCTTGTCTATGCAGCTCAACAATCCTGCCACGTTCGAAGGCAGTGAGTTTTTTTGCTTTTCCCATCAAGAGGTCTTGACAGTGTGATTACTTGACAGAAAATGACATGGAATCCAAATTTTTTCCACAGATTTGGGCTTTTAAAGGATGTGGTCTTAAACTTTTGATCAGCTGATGAACAGCCCCCCTCCTTGAATCGCCACCTTATCGTGGTGGAGGGGTTTGAGCACCTGGATGATCCTAGGAGCTATGTTGTCTGGGGCTTATTTGCCCCTGGTAGGGTCTCCCGGGGCAAACAGGTCCTAGGTGACAGGTCAGACAAAGAGCGATTCGAAAACCCCGAATGAATGTTTAAAAAATCAAGGAAGCTTACGTCGCCCGGATTGGCGTCACCGGGACCCCACCCTGGAGCCAGGCCTGGGGTTGGGGTTGGTAGGCGAGCGCCTGGTGGTCGGGCCTCTGCTCACGGGACCCGCCCGGGCATAGCCCGAACGAGCGACGTGGGCCCGCTTTCCCGTAGGCCCATCCCCCGCGGGAGGGTTCAGAAGGGGCTGATGCGTTGTGTTTTGGGTGGCAGTCGTGGGCGGGGGCCCCGGCGACCCAATCCTCGGACTCTGAATCTGGTTCTGGGGACATGGAATGTCACCTCACTGGGGGGGAAGGAGCCTGAGCTTGTGCGGGAGGCCGAGCGATACCGGCTAGAGATAGTCGGGCTCACCTCCACGCACAGTCTGGGCTCTGGAACCCAACTCCTTGAGAGAGGCTGGACTCTCTTCTACTCTGGAGTTGCCCGCGGTGAGAGGCGGCGGGCTGGTGTGGGTTTGCTTATAGCCCCCCAGCTTAGCCGTCAGGTGTTGGAGTTTTCCCCGGTGAACGAGAGGGTCGCTGCCCTGCGTCTTCGGGTCGGGGACAGGTGCCTCACTGTCATTTCGGCTTATGGGCCGAATGGCAGTGCAGAGTACCCGACCTTCTTGGAGTCCGTAGGAAGGGTACTGGAAAGTGCTCCGACTGGGGACTCCATCGTTCTACTGGGGGACTTCAACGCCCACGTGGGTAGCGACAGTGTTACCTGGAGGGGCGTGATTGGGAGGAACGGCCTCCCCTATCTGAACCCGAGTGGTGCTCTGTTATTGGACTTCTGTGCTAGTCACGGTTTGTCCATAACAAACACCATGTTCAAGCATAAGGGTGTTCATCAGTGCACGTGGCACGAGGACACCCGAGGTCGGAGGTCAATGATCGACTTTGTAGTCGTGTTATCTGACCTCCGGCCGTATGTCTTGGACACTCGGGTGAAGAGAGGGGCTCTGTCCACTGATCACCACCTGGTGGTGAGTTGGATCCGCTGGCTGAGGAGGAAGCTGGACAGACTTGGCAGGCCCAAACGTGTTGTGAGGGTTTGTTGGGAACGTCTAGCGGAACCCTCTGTCAGAGGGGTTTTCAACTCTCACCTCCGGGAGAGCTTTGACCAGATCCCAAGGGAGGCTGGAGACATTGAGTCTGAATGGACCATGTTCTCCACCTCCATTGTTGACGCGGCTGTTCGGAGCTGTGGCCGTAAGGTTTCCGGTGCCTGTCGTGGCGGCAATCCCCGAACCCGGTGGTGGACACCGGAAGTAAGGGATGCCGTAAAGCTGAAGGAGTCTTACCGAGCTTGGCTAGCTCGCGGGACGCCTGAGGCAGCTGACTGGTACCAGCAGGCTAAGCGTGCTGCGGCCCGGGCGGTGGCGGAAGCAAAAACTTGGGTATGGGAAAAGTTCGGGGAGGCCATGGAGGAGGACTATCGGTCGGCCCCGAAGAAATTCTGGCAAACCGTTCGGCGCCTCAGGAGGGGAAAGCAGTACCCTGCCAACACTGTTTACAGTGGTGGTGGGGAACTGTTGACTTCGACTGGGGATATTGTCGGCCGGTGGAAGGAATACTTCGAGGACCTCCTCAATCCCGCTGTTACGCCTTCCGTAGAGGAAGCAGAGGCTGGGACTCAGAGGCTGACTCATCCATCACTCGGGCTGAAGTCACTGAGGTAGTTCGGCAGCTCCTCGGTGGCAAGGCACCGGGGGTGGATGAGATCCGCCCTGAGTACCTCAAGTCTCTGGATGTAGTAGGGCTGTCTTGGTTGACACGCCTCTGCTGCATCGCGTGGCAGTCGGGGACAGTGCCTCTGGATTGGCAGACCGGGGTGGTGGTTCCTCTATTTAAAAAGGGGGACCGGAGGGTGTGCTCCAACTATAGGGGGATCACACTTCTCAGCCTCCCGGGTAAAGTCTATTCCAGGGTGCTGGAGAGGAGAATCCGGCCGATAGTCGAACCTCGGATTCAAGAGGAACAATGCGGTTTTCGTCCTGGTCGTGGAACACTGGACCAGCTCTATACCCTCCGCAGGGTGCTTGAGGGTGCATGGGAGTTTGCCCAACCTGTTCACATGTGTTTTGTGGACTTGGAGAAGGCATTCGACCGTGTCCCTCGTGGCATTCTGTGGGAGGTGCTTCGGGAGTATGGAGTCCGGGGCCCTCTACTAAGGGCCGTGCGGTCTCTGTATGACCGGAGCAGGAGCTTGGTTCGCATTGCCGGCAGTAAGTCAGACCTGTTCCCGGTGCATGTTGGACTCCAGCAGGGCTGCCCTTTGTCACCGGTTCTGTTCATTATTTTTATGGACAGAATTTCTAGGCGCAGCCAGGGGGCGGAGGGAGTCCGGTTTGGGGACCACAGGATCTCATCTCTGCTTTTTGCGGATGATGTTGTCCTGTTGGCTCCTTCGAATCAGGACCTTCAGCATGCACTGGGGCGGTATGCAGCCGAGTGTGAAGCGGCTGGGATGAGAATCAGCACCTCCAAGTCCGAGGCCATGGTTCTCGACCGGAAAAAGGTGATATGTTCCCTCTGGGTTGGAGGAGAGTTCTTGCCTCAAGTGGAGGAGTTCAAGTATCTTGGGGTCTTGTTCACGAGTGAGGGAAGGATGGAGCGTGAGATTGACAGACGGATCGGTGCAGCGGCAGCAGTCATGCGGTCGTTGTACCGATCTGTCGTGGTGAAGAAGGAGCTGAGCCGAAAGGCAAAGCTCTCGATTTACCAGTCAATCTACGTTCCTACCCTCACCTATGGCCATGAAGTCTGGGTCATGACCGAAAGAACGAGATCTCGGGTACAAGCGGCTGAAATGGGTTTCCTCCGCAGGGTGGCGGGCCGCTCCCTTAGAGATAGGGTGAGGAGCTCTGTCACCCGGGAGGAGCTCAGAGTAGAGCCGCTGCTCCTCCACGTCGAGAGGGGCCAGCTGAGGTGGCTCGGGCATCTTTATCGGATGCCCCCTGGACGCCTTCCTGGGAAGGTGTTCCGGGCATGCCCCACCGGGAGGAGGCCTCGGGGAAGACCCAGGACACGGTGGAGGGACTATGTCTCTCGGCTGGCCTGGGAACGCCTCGGGATACCCCCGGAAGAACTGGAGGAAGTGTCCGGGGAGAGGGAAGTCTGGGCATCCCTACTTAGACTGCTGCCCCCGCGACCCGGCCCCGGATAAGCGGTTGAAAATGGATGGATGGATGGATGAACAGCCTATTTCAGTTAAATTGTTCTTTTCAATAAATTGCCTGCTCAAAACATTTGGTCTCTTGTTCCCATTTCTTCTTTTTGCATTTTGAAACTCTACTTAGAACCTTCTTAAGATACAACAGTGCAAAATGCAAATTCTTGCAATTTTTTAACTGGTCTTAAGATTTTGATCAGGAGTGTATATGTATATAAAATATGAAAAGGATCCGTGGAAAACTGAAAGCTGTATCGTGCAGAAACGACGTAACGCACGCACACACGCACGGACGCACAACAGACCACAACTAATGACCCCAAGTACAGCATAAGCCCCTTCGGCCTGTGGCCAAGCGGACAAACAAAAACCAGCTCTTTAAGGTAAACTTGATTTGGATTTGATACATGGTGTCATTCAACGGGAATATAGTTTCAAATTTGCAGGAAAATGTGTTTTTTCTCATTTTTGATCGGCAATATCTCAGATGCTATTTACTTCACATTGGTATTTTTTCAGAAAACCATGTACCTAGTCCAAAAGACACCCCCCTCTAAAATAGCAGCCCCCTCTAATAAAAACTGTTGAGTTTACAGGCCCTTATGAGTGCTGCCACAGCTCGCAAATAGAAATTTGACAGAATCTAGGGACCTACTACTGGTCCTTAAAATTTCAGCCAGACTGCTGAAATTTAAATTATGCACAGATGTAGCACCAGATATTTGACATAGCTAGCTCGAGTACTTTTTAAGATATTCCAGCTCAAAATTAGAACTACAGAAGGCGATGTTAAAAAAAGGTGAAAAAAAAAAAAATTGCCAAAATCTTCGTCTTTTCAATAATTTTTTGTGGACAAACTATTAGCAGTAGAGACCGACAATTTAGGGATTATTCTATTAAGAAGTGAATCCACCAACATGAATTTTTTCAAAAAAATCTGAGGTGGTCCTGCGGGAAGATTTTCTGAAATTTGCTGAATTGATACGAACTGATCCATCTTTAGGATAGCAGATCACTTTCTGTCCAGGCACCAATTGCATGAATCCAACTGAAAACAGAATGACAAAATTAGTATCGTTATAAAGGAATTTTCTTCTTCTTTGCAACAATACCAAACACAGTGAGCAGTCTTTCATATTTGCACAGGAAATAGTTCAGTGAAACTACCCTTCAAGCCACAGCGGATAAAATTTTGTATTACCGGATCACTATCTGGCAGCAAATTCTATCACTACGCAACTCGCCAAAAAGGGCCAATAAAAATACCATATTTTTACGATTTAAGAAATGATTCCTGATACAAACAACAAACCATATCTTGTTTGGCACCATTTAATACAAACAAATTCAAACAATAAGCAGAAAAAGCGGATGAAAATAACAAAAACATGGAACTCTTTCTGAATAAATTAAATTTATTTCATTAATTTATTTAACCTTTATTTAAACAAAGAAAAGTCCCTTGAGATTGAAAATCTCTTTTTCAAGGGAGACCTGGCCAAGACAGCACACCGTTTCACATAAATTACAAATTATGTACACAATAGGGACAACAAAATAAAATAAGACCTCATAATAGAAAAAAAAAAAAAACAACCTATGCATAACAACTGCACACCTCAGTTACACTTAGTCTTAGTTTAAGCTAAAACCAATGAAAACAAATGAAACAAAGTTTCAATTGTAAAGATTTTTGGAGGTTGTTCCATGACCAGGCAGCAAAATGGGAGAAAGCGGTCTTGCCAAGCTGAGAGGACATACTAGGTACCTGGTAAAGCAGCTTTTTTGTGGTGCAAAGCTGGAAACCGTTGCTGAGCGGAGTCAAAGGGTTACTGAGGTAATGAGGTAATTTGCCTACTATGGCTTTGTACGTATAAATAAACCAATGTTACTGTCTTATAAAGCTTAGAGAAGGCCAGGAAACAAGATTGCAAAGTGTGCAGTCATGTATGCAGTACTGTAAGTTTGTTATAAAGCGCAATACACTACTGTACATACAGCCGAAACTGAGCAAAGAAAGGGAGGATGCATGTATCACTGGAATCTATAACATTGAGAAAAGTGGCTGGACAATTCTTTTTCGGGCTAAGAAGTCAGAACAACCCTCGTTACAATAGCAGAAACTAAGTTGCACGTTTAGTCTCCTTACACGCCTATCAATATGTTCTTCGAAGGAAAGCTAATCATCAGCCCAAATACCTAAGTAAGTAGACACTCTTTCAATGACATCCCCACCCATTGTGTGAATATTGAGCACGAATTGCGAATGGGACTGTGTGAGAGTAATTTAGTCATAACTTACTTACCGCCAAGGAGGTTATGCGATTGAGTCGGTTTATTTATTTGTCCGTCTGTTCATTTGTCTCTTTGTCTGTGGACAGGATTTCTTGGAAACTACTGGACGGATCTTCATGAAATTTTCACCAGAGGTAGACCTTGGTCCATGGACGACTCCATTAAATTTTTATGATGATACGGGTCTGGATCCGGATTTTGGATCCAGATAATTTTTTACAAACTAAGTGACATTTCTCCAAACCTAATGAACGGATGTTGATGAAATTTACTCTGAATGTAGATCTTGGGCAATTGTTTATATAAGTAGGAAGATCATGTGGCTCAAGATTTTGAATCTGGATCCAGATCCGGATCAATATTTTATGATTTTCAATTCTCCATAACAACTGCAGCATTTCTACCAAATATTGACATGGTAATGAAAGATTCTTAAAAGATCTGTAATGACTTCCATTCTCATGGGTCCAGATCCAGATGAGGATCAACAATTTGGACTCCAGAGGTAACACCTCTTGTTGAATGCTTACCAGATCTGGGACAACTTTTACTACTCAACCTCATTTGTGGAAATGACAAAAAATATTCCCATCCGAGCAACTTGACCGATCGTCCTGAAATTTTCCCCGAGAGAAAGATCTTGCATTTGTATCAACGTCATCCCTTTGCGGAGGTCAGAAATCTCGGATTGCTCTTGTTTAGTGATAAATTGCTTATCCTTGATTGACCTAGGTTGTGGCCTGGGTCTGCGTAATTATTAATCATTGCAATCTAACCTGTATGTTATGAAATGTGATTTCTGTAACTGTATGAGATGAGATGTGTGTATTCCCTCTGAAGCCTACGGAACATGCGAGGCCAGACCGTTTATCTCTGTACAGTTTGTTCCTGTGTAGCTTGCTGGACCTAGAAACGTAAATCACTGCGGGGGGAGAAACTCATTTTCCCTGGGCCAAAGAGATTCATGGAGCCAGAATCTACCTGGGATGCGCGCACACAGCTGTAATGAATCAATCCCAAGGAAAGGGGATTATGACATTCTGCTCTTACAAATATTCAAGCAAAAGAGGAATTTGGTGTCTTTGTTCTTTGTAATGGGGACCCTACGTGCACATAGTAAAGACTGGATCCTTTTTTACTATTTCTCTGTCTTTGAGTGTTTTCTTACAGGAATACAAATTAAAATTCCTACAACAGACTGTGCTCTAAAACATCATACATTTAGTTTTTTTGGTATTCAGGACAAGCTCAAAATCATTCAATAAGTCCTGAAGCTGAGTGAAGGCAGATTGAAGTGGAGTAGAGTAGTGCATCAACTGGATAGAGGTGTACTTTACAATTATTTACATTCTCACAAATATCAAAAATACATGTACAGTGCTGTGAAAATGTATTTGCCCCCCTCCTGATTTCTTATTTTTTGGAATGTTCACTTAAATGTTTCTGATCATCAAACAAATTTTAGTATTAGACAAAGATAACCTGAGTAAGTACAAAATGCAGCTTTTAAATGATGATTTCATGTATTAAGGGAAAGAAGCTATCCAGACCTACCAGGCCCTATGTGAAAAAGTAATTCCCCCCTTGTTAAATCATTAAATGTGATTAACCACATTTTTTGAGTTCAATTTCACTAGCCACACCCAGGCCTGATTACTGCAAGACCTGTTGAATCAAGAAATCACTTAAATAGAACCTGTCTGACAAAGTAAAGTACACTAAAAAAAAAAATCTCAAAAAGCAACACAGCATGCCGCGATCTAAAGAAATTCAAGAACAGATGAAAAAACTAAGTTACTGACATCTATCAGTCTGGAAAGGGTTACAGAGCCATTTCTAAATCTTTGGAACTCCAGCATACCACGGTGAGAGCCATCATCTCCCATGGCTGCCATATTTTTTTCATGCAGCGCATTCCAAACTGATAGGTTCAGTGCATAGTGTGGTGCAGGGATAGGAATCCCCACCCATGCACGCGGGCCACACCTCTGTCTGTCCCCTTGTCTCAAAGGAGGAGACTTCAGGACCAAGGACAGCACCGTCGCACCATTCAGCACCACTCTCCCCCACTCAAGCCTGGACAGAGGCAGAAGCCTCAATCCGGCAGCCAGTTGCTCCAGCACAGGAGACCAGCTGCAGCTCGTAATCCTGATTGGCTGCCTGCCTACAAAAGGCCCAGCCAAGGGCAGAGAGTTGGCAGACCTAAGCCTGTGAGTGCATAAGCTAATGTGGCCTCTTTGTTTCAGACTCAGAACCAGAGGAAGACCCAGCCTGTGACACTACGAAAGCCTTCAGCACCAAGCCTGCTGCACCTGCCTTGGCTATCTCCTGCCCTCCTACCTAGAGGGAGGTTTGAACCTACCCTGCACCCAGCCTGGAGGCTTGGTTGCCATTCAAAATAATAAATACCCATCTACCCTTGGCGGCTGTTTCCTGCCTGGTCTGTGTCACGCCCCGCTGCAGCACGACAATAGATTGTATAAAAAGATGGATGATGCAACAGTGATGTTATCCATGGGTTTCAGCATAACATTTAGGAAACTTCAATTTTGGCAATTTGAACAGGGCCATTTTGCCATTTTGAAACCAGCTGTGATTCCTATTGGATGAGAACGTGAAGTGAAGATCCAGAGGGAAGTGAGGGGTGGATCTACGGGTGGATCTGACCGTATCTGACAAGGACCAGCGGATAGCAAAGCTCCAACAGCATATCTGGCTTTATCCTTTATTCTAGTCTATTTAGGACAATAAATTACAAAAATGAACATCATGGCATATCGAAGAAGACTTGCAACTTGAGATAGATACCATAAAATAATGTGGAAAATCGTTATTGAAATAATCAGGGGGGAAAGTAGAGTCATTTTCTCAGACTCCTATGGCATTGAACTTATTTCTGCAACAACCGCTGTTGCCATCTGCTGGCCATTAAACAGAATTAAATTTTGAGAGAATAGGCATCGGCTTCACTTTACAGACCCGGGTGCTGCATCCATCTTTTGAGACAGTCTATGGTTCTGTCCCTGATGCGAGACCAGTCAACCTGCAAAATTGGAGTGATATCACAGTGTTACGGACAGGCCATTTTTGCAAGATCTGACGTAATCACGTGAGTGTCAGGAGATCTTTAGTCCCCAAATGAGCCTATGTATACATTTAGTTTGATTTACATGATTAAATTTTACTGGTGGAATTAGTGGGCCCCTAAGATACTTCGGCTTGCTGAAATACAATATAGAATGAGGATTGATATTTGTTTGATTAATGAGAGTGGTTTGATCCCGTGACCCGGTGCTGTATGGGGAACGAGGCTATTTCCGTTGGGGTTGGTGCGCACACTCGTGGCTGCCACTGGACCCTTGAGAGTGCGAAGGCTGGTCTTGGAGGAAAATTCAAGTTTGCCGGCCTGCAACTTGCCACTGTTCACAGACACTGAGTTTTATGTCGTTTCTTTTTCCTTTTGTCAAATCTCTAAAAGGACATCAACCATATCGTACAGATAAGCAAAGATCCACGGAAAGTTTTAGGGACCTTTTAGAATGCGCAAACTGAACAAACTGATCGCAAGAGGGCTAACAGACTCCGCTTTAATAAGTTAAGCATGGTTAAAACGTTCACTGTGTGACCTTGCCAACATAAAATTTCAAACTTACAGCTTGATACATTACGCTAGTTGTCTGAAGTTATGGTTAGTTAGCCAAGCCAGCATACTCTCTTGCTTGCATCAAGCCAGACAGGTGTAGCTACTAGGTGATATGCTAACCCAACATTAGCTGTACCTTCCAAATTTTGAAAATTGCCATAATTTCACTGGTCAGTAATATTTCAGGTCATAGGTCCCGCTGTACCTGAAATCCCACCAACTCAGGAAATTGGAGCCATTTATGAAATTAGGAGGGTACATGCCAACGAACATCCAGCAATGAAATTTTCACAGCATCATAGGACACAGCAAACAAACAAACTTGCTGTAAATACAACCATAACAAAATCCGTATAACTTTTCTTTAGCTAAGGTTATAATGTTCTCTTAAATTAAATTGTGATCAAAGCTACTAGCTAGTATCTTAGCCATGTGGCAGCTACCTGTTAGCTTTGCTCCAGTGCCACATCTGTGTGTCACGATCATTAACCATCGCAATCTTAAATAAAATTTTTGAAGAACTTGTGTTCCTCAACCGAACATTTGATCTTTGACTTGTTTTCAATAATTCCAACCACATCAGTGGTGCAAAAGTTCAGGAGCAAAAGAAGGCTTTTGATGTAACGTGCCATTTCTATGCTATGAGCGCCATATTGTGAGATAGGTGTATTTGCAATGCATTTTAAACTCGTTCTGTCTGGGAATCATGAGGATCATGGGACATGTAGTTTTTAGACTACAAATAGGATTAGCGTGGTGGTGAAAAATTAAAATGATTTAAATTGTAGCTGACTCTGGTCAAGAAAAACAACATAGTTTGTTACTCAGAAATATGATGTAAAATCTCGAAATCAATGGAGGCTGGAAAACAATGGAAAGTGCTTCAGAAGTGAACTGGAAAAAAAAAACCAAAAAAAAAAAAAAAAACATCTTTGGGTAAAATGAATAGGAAATTTTACTTCAGAAACCAGCGTAATCTCATCACTTTAGTACACTATTCCATCGTCTGCAGCTGAAATGAAATGCGTACAGACGCGAACAGTTCTGCCATTTTGAAAGTGGTGGCCTCCTGATTATGTTGACAGAGGGTCTGACCAAGTTATTTTAATCATGTTAATAGTTAATGAAACAGATTTCTACGTTTGTTTTCATACAGCCAATGCGTGTCAAAACGCCTCCACACTAGCTAGCTTCATTATTCCATGCATTCATAATACATGCCACTCTGACACAAGAAATGATTGGTAATATGTTAATAAATTACATTGGAGCCCAGATCTAGAATGCTGGGGAAAATAAATAAATAAATAAATAAATAAAAAACTTCTCTGTATTCAGTCTAATTGAAGGAGGCAACATGTGGGGATTCCCTGTCATCCTCACTTCCAACATAATTATTTCTATTAACCTTTGGACAAACACAGCATGCTTGCTCTGAGTGAGAGCGAGGTATCCGGTCACGTAAAACTCAGGTGGAAACAGTTCAGAATAACTACGGATCAGGTGTGTTCGAGTTAATGGTGGGTATATTTTGCACAAAATCTAAATAGAATAATAGGCTGACATTCCAATTTTCTTTTTGTCTCGATAGTGTGATTTGAATCAGCCAGGATAAATTTTTATTGTTAGAATAACGTCCAGTAAAACTACACATCTCATAACCAAACCCATATTTATTTTATAACAATTTTGGAGTGAGTGATTGGATGTTGAGAAAATTTCAAAACTGCTTGGAATGTAAATTGATGATCTTATGACGAAAATTATTAGTAATCAGATAGAGTATTTGATGGAGAAATTGTTTTCATCCCTGCCGTACTTGATGAACAAACAGGGCCATGGCAGAATGAATAGTTAGTGACATAGAAAAGACATAATAACGATGATAAAAGATAATTTATCAATGGACTTCCATATCTCATTCTCTAAAGTCAATGCTTGTTAACAAGCGGTTACATTACATAACATAGCATGAGTGGCGAAAACAGGCCATTCAGCCTAACTATGCTGGCCGGTTTTTTTTTCTTTCCCTATTGTGAATATATCACTTCAGATACTCAAAGACTCAATGGTATCTAGAGCTTTAGGTCAAGGCTGCCCTTGAAAATTCCCAAGGTTTCTGCCTCAACAATATGGTCAGACAAGCTATTCCACATCGAAATTACTCTAGGTGAAAAATATTTCCTAATATCAGTGCTAAATTTACTCTTGGTCAACTTCCATGTGAAACCCTGAGTTCTACTAACAAAACTTGGCCAAAGAAATCCAACATAATTCACTTTGTTAATCCCTTTAACATATTTAAAGAGCTCAATCAGATCACCCTTGAGTCTCCTTTATGCTATTCATCACTTCATCTGATTGTATGGCCTATCACTTTGTGAGTATCAACTTACTGGTTTAAATGTGCTTCAGAATCCAATTATTATCTCAAACATAATGTTTGTTGGGTTCGGTTCAAACTTGCAGTGCGGTCTCAACTCGCAGCTGAATTTATCATGTGCTCTCAGTTGGTGGGTATTTGTTTGTTTGGTTTGGCTGAATTTTATGTGAAAGTTCTGCATCACATGCATATGCTGGAGACATATTGTCAAGATCACCAGAAATGTAGGTGCATTTTATCTTGTTGCATGCTCCATCATTTGTTAACTGCCATGCTAGGACAGGTTTGTTGTGTAATGTCATCTGGTGTGTAGATTTGTCTGCACAGATTATTTTTTATTGTTTTGACTAATCATTTTTTTTTTGTTGCAGCCTGCATGGGATTGCAAGATGGATGCCATGGCGGCCATATTGTTTGACCGATGGCGGTCAAAATCAACAGGGTCCATGTTTTAAGTTACTATAAGCTTGACAAGAGAAAACTCTTATTCCATTGGCAAGCTAGTCAAAATGACCTCAAATCAGGAAAGCTTTTTGTCTTTACTAAGAAAAATGGTGATAGAAAGAGTGTTTTAAGTCTTAAAATAAGTAAATTCATCTTTCATTTTTTACAGTGGACACATATCCAAAATCAAGTTCCTAACCCAAGTGGTTACAGAGAAACAGTCCGGACAAAATTTTCCTGCCCAATTTTCCTAAGACAATACTTCTCCGCCCCCTAGTCGGGGCTGAAGGGTAAAAACTTTTTAGAAATGGAGAACAGCTGCAGAAGAACAAGCTCATGAGTGAATAGGTGACCATCTTGGATTAGTGATGAGTGATGACAAGAGAGAAAATGATCATTTATCACAACGTGCAATGTCGAAAATTCATAAATATTATTCTACTCCTGATCAGATGGTATGCACATAACCTGTAAACCCCTCCAATCACATAAGTGAATAAGGATAATTGGAAGTAAATGTTGGTCTCTATACTTCCCTGACAATTTTAATTTACAACTCATACCCTTAAAAACAGGGTGGGGAAGTATTTGCTGTATATTAGGGTTTCTCAAAGGGGGCGGTACCGCCCCCTGGGTGGCGTTCGGACAACTTCGGGGGCTCTAGGAAAGTGAGGGCTGAAAGGGGTGCGTCAACATTCAACACAACTTAGCTTGTGCAGTGTTCATTATTCGAATTCAACTTTTGTAAAAAATCATATTTTTAAACATTTGAAGTGCAAATAACTTAAGAGCCTATATACATTGTTTCCCAAATCCTCTACAGAGCTACCGTGATGATCTCCATAGTAATGCCTATCCCCCTCAGCGCAGCAGAGCCGCCCTTTTCGAAATTACTTCGTTCTCCCATTACAACCTTTCATTGGTTTGCGGGACTGTATGCAAAGCAAGGGGTGGTTAGTGGGGATAGGGCAAAGCAACGACAGCAGGAATGCCACAGAGCGGCTTTTGATGGCTCTCATCTCGAACCCGCATACGGCAGATTCAGTAACGTCATTGGCATTTTAATCAATCATTTTTGGACATACTTTAGCGTCATTGGGCACACAAAATAGAGAAAAATTACAAGTACGTTAATATGAAAGGCATGAACACAGTCTTAAGTAATTTGCGACAATCAACAAACATTAAAGTGCATTTAACATTTTTATCATAACGTTGGACCTTCAGTAACATTTTTGGACCGCGTTAGTGCGGATAACACAAACATTCACGCAAAAAATTGAACGTTCTTAACATTCAATCCACAAAAATCTCTCTTTTCCCCCATTTGAACAATGGCCTACATTTTGCTTATGATTGCATTGTCTGCGTGATGCAAGATTTGGTATGCCCTCTCAATTTGATAATGGTGCAACAATGAGCAAAATGCAGGCTACTGTTGGGAAAAGATTTTTGTGGATTGAATGTTAAGAACGTTCAATAATTGTAAAATCGCGTGAATATTTGTGTTATCCGCACTAACGCGTCCAGAAATGTTATTGAAAGTCAAACGGTGTGATGAAAAATGTTAAATGCACTTTAATGTTCGTTGATAGTGGCAGAAATGACTTTAAAGACGGTGTTAATGTCTTTCATATTAACGCAAATGAAAGTATTTTTGCTCTATTGTGTGCCGAATGACGCTAAAGATTGTCCAAAAATAAATGATAAAAATGCCAATGACGTTACGTTATGAATCTGCAGTATGCGCATATGTTGGATTTTTGGCGCTGATGAATGTTTCTTGGAGAAATTGGTCGCCATTTCAGACAAATGAATGTGCATTTTCTCGTAACAAACAGCAAAAGGTGTAGCCTACTATTAATATAACAATAATATAGTCTACAATTATAAAATATATAGGCCTTCTATTAGTACAAATATATCCTACTATTATTACCATTAGGCCCAGTCATTATTACAACCAATTTAAATTTATTAGTTTTGTTTTCTTATTCAGCACGTCTCTGATGCCAATAACAAATCTGCACAATAGGAAGATGGAATTTCAGAAATTTCCTCACTTTACCCCAACCTCTGGTGGCCATAATATGGTGCAGAATGTTTCTAATGGACATATTTTAATATTTTATTGAAATGGTTGAAATAAAAAGGGAAAAAAGTGAACCAAAAAAGGTTGAGAACCACTGCTGTACATATACCATGAAATTAGCTTTATTACATTAATCGGCAAATTGAATTGGGACATGGAATAAATTATAAAGTTATCATTTAACTTCATATCAACATTTTGAAACCAACCCTCTGATACAAACTGTCCCACGCGTGTGGATAATACACTGCCTGCCAAAAAAAAAAAAAAAAAAAAGGTCGTGCACAATGATAATTATTGTACCGCCTTTAAATCTGATCATGGTGCATATTCATTACGGTATTTTTTTTGAGAATCTTATGCAATGTAACAACATTCATTTCCGCCCTGAGTTGCACTAGTTTTTGGCCTAGGTCTTGATTTGGCTCCGGAAAGCCATACCACTTGGTAAAGCCTTCTACAGCACATCCCAAACTTTCAATTGATTTAGGCCAGAAGTCTGTGCTGGCCAATATATGTGTGAGAATGATTCCTCATGTTCAATGATGCATGAACATAATTTGAGCCCAGTGAATCTCAGCATTGCCAAAGCTGGAATATGCCTGTGTTGTCAGGGATAAAAAAAAATCCACTGATGGGATAACCTGAACACTCAGTACATTCAGGAAGTTTGCAGACTTTGTTTTATCGCTGCATAACGTTAAGGGTCATTCCATATCAAATCAACCTGGACTTCTCAGATTTTCAGAGTGTTTAAATTTGTGAGGTGTCATGAATTGCCCTAAGTTCTTTAACATGTATCCCCCGAAGTAAAAAGCTTGGTGCTAAATTTTTTCCAATTCCGACCATTACTAGCGGATATCAATCGTTTCCCTACATTTGTAAAAAATCTGAGAGGCTAAGGGAAATTCTTGGTTGATTTGACATGGAATGACCTTGCTGAGTCAAGACTTGATGATGATGACGATTCAAGACCATGTGATCTGCTAATCCTTATGATCTATTACGCCATAATATAATGCATTCTAATCCATTGTTAACCTCAGCCTGTTTTTGATACTGTAAATTTTGAAGAAAACACCGCACATCTTGCATTATTACTGACCAATTTTTCAAATATGTTTCCATAAAGTTTACTGATGGACGACCGAGTTACACAACAGTGACAAACCTGACAAAAGAAATGGAAAGTTTTAAGTCTCTGCAGCTCACCACTCAATCTTGAAGAGTTTAATTATAAATGAGAAAACCGTTCCGCACACATCCGTTTCAATGTTCTCTTTTCTTTTCTTTTTTTTTTTTTTTAAATAACGGTGAAATATCTGGCGAATTGCATCACACCAACCGTAGCTTGTGCTTTAGTGCAATGACTGTGGAATGAATTAACTGTACTTAATGTGCCATCATGGTGAATATGGGGGAGAAAAAGAAAATGCGTGGTCCTCTAACTTGTTGCGTAATGCAATCAATAACAGTTATCTAATCTGAAATTGATCTCCAAAGTTCAAAAAATAATACTCAGTTGTTATGGGAAGCCAGTGGAGAGGCAGTCATTTTTGTGTGCAACTGTCGCCACTATCCTAAGCTACCCGAAAAGTTCATTTAAACAAGGCTCCACTCACTATATGAGTGACAGGGGCATTAAACATGCATGACACACCTCATTACCTTAAATTTTACAAACAGGATGTCTCAATGAACACAACTGAATACAGTGATGACAGACAGCGCGATACCATTGTTGTCAGTGCTTCACTATGCACTGCAATGAAATCTAACAGCAACACTCACCAAACACACGCCACCAGACACGCATGTTGTCACCTCGCGGGCTGGCGGCAGCGCTGGCAAATACAGAATAGCCATCACTTTGCTATGCGTGGCCCAGCCTGTACAATATGCATACATCGCTTGTGATCATCTTCGTGTTGACTATTCGCTAGATTTGTCAAATTATGGTTGTAAAAATGCCAAAAATGTTTCCAAAGTTCTCTTTTATTATTAACCCAATAGCACTTGGACCGACCGATACCGCCTGAAACTTCTGTTCCCTAGACCGCCTCAAACCACCCGTGTCACACGATTGCCTAGGGTTACTGTTGATGGAATTCAGTCATAAATTCCTTATTATTGCTTATTGGGTTATTAATTGTTTATCCTTGCTTGCTCTTAATTTAGTATTATCCTTACTTGTTCTCAAATGGCCTAGGCCACGCTTGATGACAACATTCATAATCTAGCTTGTTCCTAGGTAGAAGCTTCATGAAGTGTGTTTACTGAAATAGTGTGTTCCTTCTGAAGCCTGGAGTGTTCTCGATAAGACCCAAGGAAACGTAAATTTCTGCGGGGGGAGAAACATTTTAGTAGGGATGCGCACGCACACAGCAGACGCAGAGGGCATACATCATGATGTTCTGCTTTTACATGCATCCAAAGCAAAGGAGAGATTCCTTTGTATTCGTTCTTGCCTGTAACGAAGACCCTACTTACAAGCAGTAAAGGATCCTATTTACTCATCTTGTCTCAGTCGGATTTCTTTCAGGAATACAATTTAAAATTCCCCCAACAGTTAGTCCAGTGTGTATGTCATCAGCTTGAAATGGCTCAAATCGGCAAGAGGGATTCCCCAGTGACCTAAATTCAAAAAAAACATGGGGGTCGCTTTTTTGCTATTTATTGTTCAGTCAGTGGTAGAATGCCTAATTTTAGTAAAGTTCATGCATTGTTCTCAAGACAAAACTACATTTTGCCAAAAACGGTTTCTGAGTCATGAATCAGACGTTTGTGATCGATACTAAATTCAGTATATTTGTATTATCCATGCACAAAGTGCTCAATTTCTGTAATTTTTAGAATATATTTTATCATCATATTCAGAGTGTTTTTTATTCATTTGCTTGCTTGTTATCTTCAGAAATATATTCAGAAATTGAAAATTCTGAGTCCGTGTAACTCCAAAATCCAATGTCAAAAATACGGAAATTACCAGGATTTTCCAGGGAACAGAGGTTATCTATTCATAACAAGTGTCTGCCACTAACATGGCAATATCCCCCACCGCCTTAATTTTATGTGTCCGTATGGACGTATGTACGTACGTTCGGACGGACAGAGCCCAATACTATAGACTGAGTGCAATTGGGTTAGTTGGTTTATTGGTTATCAAAGTTTCAACCAGTGAATGACTTCAAAAATAAAATGTGATGGAATAAAAATCCATCTTTTGGATATGTTATTTTGTTATTATTATTATTTTTTATTTTTTTTATTTTTACATTATTTTTTATATTTATATTATTTTTATATTATTTTTTATTTTTATTATTATTATTTTTGTTATTTTGTTATTTTGTTCACAGTAGCGATTCTGTCCAGTTGGAGAGCGAATCACTTGTCGCTCCCATGTATTTTTCGTTTGCTGCCATCTGCCCAACTCTTGACATATTTTGTGAAGTTGCAAGTTTGACAGGTTATTATACCCCGCCACGAAGTGTGAGGGGGATATAGGTTTGAGCTCCGTCCGTCCATGCGTCCGTCAGAAAAGGGGACAGCTTTTCTCAGGAACTATTATAGACAGGACAACCAAATTTCGTGTGTAGCTTCAGACCATCAAGGCCTTGATGGAGTTAGAAAATGAGGTGCGCGCGATTCAGGCATTTAGCGGGGGATGTTGTTGACCATGTCTACCTATTTCACATCACTTAATCTAACAAATGTGTGAAAAATGGAAAAGTGATAAGTCCCAATTAACCCCTTGTTCCCGTACATTTACATTACAGCAACTCGCGCCTTCACAATCTCTTATCAGTTGGCTTTTCGCACTTGTGCGGAAACGTGTACTCGTATTACCACTGACTGGCTCGAGTCCCGGACAAGTCTTATCACAATATTCGCATTGCAGCGAAACATGCGGAGCTGTTATCATGAACGCTTTTTTGCTTTGCATCTAAACACAGACAATGGTTTGCGTTCATGAGACAATATGATAGGTCTTGGGTGATACAAGAAGTTACGCAGTAAAAAGGCACGTGAATACATTCAATGACTTTCAGTTTGCAAATTTCATTTCGTTCATTTTTGCATGACCATGCTGTGTATCACATCGTAAAATGGCAGCTCAGAATCCGCACAACGAGTTCCTTTCCACCACTGACGCACTGTCAAGAATTTTTGATGTAAATTCTTTTTTCATGTCGGCGTAATTCTGTCACCTCAAAATCTGTTTCGTTGTAAATAAAAAATGTAAATAGTGTAACTGATTGCAGCCTTATATCGTATATCACATGAACTCAAGTCAGTGTTTGGATGGTCTAGACGCTGAACAGCACAGTTCTCATCACCCATTACGCCAATGATAATCGGTGAAAATAATATGGGCCAGCATGCATGGCAGCACTCGTTGCTGACCTGTTAACACGACCCACATGAGCCATCGTTCACAGACCAATCCGGGACTTGAGCTCGACGATTGCTCACGAGTAAACATGGTTCCGAGCGCTAAGCGGTTAAGAGAAATCACAAATAAAGTCAAAACCAAACATTTCGTTTATTTTTTGCATTAATGTACAAATGTACAGCACCCTCCATCCCCGTTCCAGTAACATAAGTTTGTTTTGTGGTTTTGTCTCGTCTGCCTCATCAAAGCCCAGGTGTGATCAATTATATGCCCTGCTCCTTTCGTGCATTAGTGGAGTATGCGAGTCGACAACTTGCAAAACCTACTAAGCCAAGTTTTGAAAATAAATGAGTTCTGTAAAATGTAACGGAAAAAGCAAAACTCTGTCAAAACCCACCAAGTCAAGGAGGAAAACTGTCAAATTCTGCCAAGTCATCAGCCAATGTGGAAACATGATTCTGCATTCATTCGCTAGAAGGAACAAATCTGCAACCTCAATTCTGAAATAGTTGGGACGAAGTGTAAATTGTGAATTAAATCAAAATACAATGACTTTCAGATCACGAGCCAATATGTTATTTACAAGAGAACATAGATAACATTTTTAAATGTTCAAACTGAGACAGTTTACACTTCTATTCACAAAATGAGCTTATTTCAAATTATCTGGCTGCAACCGGTCTCAAGAAAGTTGGGACACAGGCAAAGCATTTAATATATAAGAGAATCAGCTGAAAGAACATTTAGCTAGTAATCACATTAACTAGCATCAGGTGTGTAAAGGTGTGTAACATGATTGGCTATACAAGGGATGTCTTCGAGAGGCTGAGTCTCTCAGAAGTAAAGATGGCCAGAAGCTCTCCACGCTGTGATGGCTTGCGTAAAAAAAAATTGTGGAATACTTTTAAAAACAATGTTCCTCAACGTCAAATGGCAAAGGCTTTGAAGGTTGTGTCATCGACGGTGCATAACATCATCAAAAGATTCAGAGAAACTGGAAAAATCTCTGTGCGTAAGGAACAAGGCAGAAGACCTTTACTGGATGCCCGTGATCTTCGCGCCCTCAGATGCCACTGCATAGCTCACTGGCAAGATTCTGTCATAGGCATTACTAAATGGGCCCAGGAATACTTCAAGAAACCACAGTCTGTAAACACAGTCCCCCATGCCATCCACAGATGCCATCTAAAACTATCATATAAAAAGGGAGCCATTGTTGAGCATGATTCAGAAGCGCTGTCATGTTCTGTGGGCCAAGGCTCATTTAAAATGGACTCTAGCAAAGTGGCAAAGTGTCCTGTGGTCAGATAAGTTTGAATTTGAGATTCTTGTCGGAAATCATGGGCATCGTGTCCTCCGGGCTTAAGAGGAGAAAGACCACCCCCTCCTTTCATCAGTGTTCAGTTCAAAAGACAGCATCCCTGATATGGGGATGCATTAGTGCTTATAGTGCGCGACACTTGCATGTTTTAAAAAGTACCATGAATGCTGAAAGGTATATAAAAGGTTTTAGAGCAAGATATGCTCCCCTCCAGACAACATCTATTCCAGGGAAGGGCTTGAATATTTCAGCAGGACAATGCAAAACCACATACTGCAGCGATTAGAACAGCATGGCTTCGCAATAGAAGACTCCATGTGATGAACTGGCCTGCCTGCAGTCTTGGGCCATTTCTCAATATGCGTTCTTCTCTGTACTTCTGTTCTTGTGATCTTGAGAAACGTCATCCCTCTGAGACCATGTACTGTCTCAATTCAAAGTTCGCATCTCGATGAGAACGGTTACCAGTCCCGGAAGTGTTCTTGATGCGCCCATTTTCCCAAGGATGCATCGGATGGTAACTTGTCTGAACTTGACAGCACGCATATCCCAGAATTTTTTTCGCCATCTAAGCGGGAACAGCATGCTCCCGAGAGAGAGGGGCAGGGATACGTTTCCCAAAAGTGTAGTTGCTAGCTAAATTAGCAACGTAAATAGTTTGTACATTCACAGTCAACGGGTCTAACTATGTAAGTTAGCATCTGTGACTTCGGGAAATGCACCCCAGGATCGGTAAAGCTGCTTTCACACCTGACGCAAAAAAAATTTGTTTTTGTAGTAGAGAAACTCCGCAACAGCCAGCGGAACGTAGCTAAACTACGCACCTTAACTAGCTCACGCTCACAGACCCCTCTTCCCCCACAAATAACATTACTGGGGGAAAAAAACACAGGATGAACGCAGAGGAAGTCGTGGCTCACTGGCAGGAGTATTGCATAAAACCAAAGAGAATGCATCTTCTCAAACAGTCGACAGCGTTCTGAGTGCTCGTAGCCTTGGAAGTGCACTCCTCCAAGAACGACTAGCGAGAACTTTCCTCCCAAGAATGCAAGTTTGTTCTTAGCATTCTTGGTATTGAGAAACGGCCCTGATCTTTCACAGATTGAAAACATTTGGCACATAATTAAAAGAAAAGTCCGTCAAAGGAGACCCAAAACTCCCCAGCAGCTGGAAGCCTGCATTAACAAGAGTGGTATCAAATTCCAAAGGCTAAACTCAAGAAACTTGTCTCCTCAATGCCCAGACGCCTCCACTCTGTGTTAAAAAGAAGAGTGGATGCTACGCCATGGTAAACAGGCCCCTGTCCTAACTTTTTTGAGACCTGTAGCAGCCATCAAATTTGAAATGAGCTCATTTTGTAGATAAAATTTCTCAGTTTCAACATTTGCTATGTTATCTCTGTTCTATTGTGAATAAAATGCTGGCTGGTGTGATTTGAAAGTCATTGCGTTTTGATTTTATTCACAATTTCCACTTTGTCCCAACTATTTCGGAGTTAAGGTTATATATGGTGCTCATCATTCAGCACATACAGAAAACTCTGATAACTGCTAAGAGAATAACAGATCATTGTGAAAAGCCCAATCTCACTTCTACAGAGTACACTACACAGCAAACAAATAACTTTTGCAAATACAGGGCCCAATACTAATTGAATGCATGTTTCACCACAACAGAATTAGACTTACTTGTCAAAGGAAACAAGCAGCTCATCTCGATTGCCGTCTTCAGCCTGCGAATAAGTGACATTGAAATGGCATAAACTTCAGAGCTTCTGACGCCAGGGAGATTCCATAAGCTGGCTTTCTTTGTCCTCATTCATCAGTCACTGTTGGCCAACTGGCAGAGCATTTTCACTGGCCTTTAATCCTTCAATGGAAAATGTCTCTGTTTCAAGCACAGATTGTAAGACCCCTCAAAGACGCAGAGGGGAGGGCAGGTAGTTGATTGGAGATGCTCACCAAGAGGTGGGACCCAGAGCGGGCACGAGCCACAGACTCTTTCTCCTTCTCCGCAGCACGGCGCTGAACCTCCTGAAAGTTGTTGAGTGCCCCAGAGAAATCATTCATCAGCCGCTCTTTCTGTAGCTTCTGCTGCCTCTGAAGGAACACAAGCGTATCACTAATACAAGAGTGCACACGAGCGAAAAACACATACTTGTGCAAGCACACACTCTCGCAAACACACACATCCCCTCACCTGTTCAGAGGGGGGCAGTGGCAAGGGCAGGGATCCTATGTGTTTCAGGTGTCTGTTGGTTTCTTTGGCCAGCTTGTTTGTGTCGTGCTGCACCTGATGTCTGGAACATACACCGCGCACACTGAGCTACAGTCACACCATGGCATTAAGCATAAGCTCCCCTGTGGGAGATGGCAGTCCAGGATTCACTGGAAACGGAGTCCAAGAGCACTTACAATCTGTCCTGTAGTTCAGGTGAATCCTGTGAGGTACCAAGCAGGGACAGCATTCCTGTAATCTGAGCAGCTTTGGGGGGGGGGGTTGGAGTGGGTGGAGAGAGAGACAGAGGAAGGGAAACAGAGAAATAGAGGAGATTGTTAAAACTCAACGGCAGTCTTCGTTCCATATCCCCATCCATCCATCACTCACTCAAGCCAATCTTATCACAAATTCTTCATCTGTGACAACAAATATCTCATCACCGCTCAGTCCAACGCACCTCCAAATCATTCACTCTTCATACTATTCATCTGCTTCAGCTTTTATCACCGTTTACCCTAACACACAACCTGAACATTCACTCTTTCCATTCTGCAACTACTTCAGCTCTCTGACAGACAGACCGACTGACTCACTGATTAGCTCACTCACTCACTTTAAACTGTTCACCAGTTTCAACTCTTCATTTTAAATGGAAAACAGAAGAAATTCCTAAAAGCAGGAAAGAATTATTTTCTGAGGCACTGAAGGAAGATCACAAAAGGCTCAAAACACAGAAATACCAGCAGTTCCCATCAATTTGCCAAACTATAGCAGCCTAAAAATAAAATTAAAAAAAGCCTCCCACCAGTTTCAAAATGGAAAAACAAACTAGTAATTCAAATCTTAAGCCAAAATGATAACTGCGATTGGCCAGTTTCATTGCTGCCAACACTCTCACAAATAGTCCACATTATAGTGAAGTGGCTTTGTGAAATTATACAGTATTACACAAAAGGGACAAAAATATGGGACAGAAGTGTGATTTTTTTTCACCAGAGGAGTCCTGAGGGAAGGGCTATCCAATCAGCGGCCCGCAGGCCAACTCCGACCGCCAAATGAACTCAGACTAGCCCATTGAACAGTTCTCTTGACCAATTAATCTAAACTAGGTGGCCCAGTCGGCCGCGACTACCTCAACGTCAGCAAGACTAAAGAAATGATCATAGGCACCCAGTCGCCTCAGCAACCCACCATCACTAACAATGAAACAGTAGAAATAGTTGACAGCTTCAAATATCCCGGACTCACAATTGACAACAAACTCCGCTTTGATCAACACACAAAGGACATTCAAAAAAGAAGCCAACAAAAGACTCTCAGCCATCCGTAAACTTAAAGGACTCAATGTTGCCCCCCACCTCCTCCTTCTGTCATATCAGAGTATTTTACAACCCATTTGACAGTACTGTTCCACGTGCTTCTTTAATATGCTCACTGTTACCAACAGAGTCAAACTCACACGCATAACCAACACTGCTGCCAAAAATCATTGGTCTTCCCAGTCCCAATCTCTCTAAACTGAATGACAAGGCCATCACGCGCATCGCAAACACAATAGCACAGGACTCCACTGACCCATTACACTGTCATCTCAGAATTCTGCCCTCTGGAAGGAGATACAGGACTATGAAATACAGAAGAGCATGTTCCTGCAGGAGCCTGATACCCTCTGTCATAGCCACCCTTAACAGAAGAAAGCACTAAGGTATCCATCATAACAACCACTGCACAAACCGGCCATTTGAACCCACCACTGCCCTGTACTATGTGTATGATCAAGTTAGGTCAAGTTAGACCTTCGAAGATCAATATGAAGGTCACTAAATGAAAGTTCATACAAGTTCCAATAGTTCTCCAATACAAACCTACACTCAATCCGTAATGATTTTGCTGATTGAAAGTCATTGAAATTTCACTGTATAGTCTGGCCGTTCTAAGGTCACTGATGGTCAAGTTCAAGGTCACCCAATGAAACTTCATATATGACTGCCTATATGGCCACAATACAAACGTAAGCTCCATCTGTAACAGCTCTGGTGGTAAAAGTAATTTAAATTTCACTATGTGAAGTTTGACCTTCTAAGGTCACTGAATGTCAAGTTCAAGGCCAAATTCATCAGGCCAAAAAAATAAAAAAATAAAAAAAAAAGATAGAAAAATGTTCCAGATGACGGATGCCGGGCAACGGAACCCATACACGACAAAAGCTTTTCGGCCCATAGGGCCAGTAAGCCAAAAACAGGACCAAAGGTTCTGTAGCTTACCGACAAGCAATCTTATAGTGATGACACAAGTTATGAAAATTTCATGTGAAATTTGACCTTCGAATCATTGAAGGTCAATGTCAGAGTTACTCAATAAAAGTTCACATTCATTTATAAGACCTCCTGTAATACTTCGTACAATGCTAAGCTCTGAAGCAGTTTTGGTAATAGAGGTCATTGAAAATTCAATATGTCAATTGCAAACTTTACAGGTCACTGAAGGTTAAGTTGAGGTCATCGAATGGACTTCATATACGACTTCCTACAAGTCTAATACAAACTTAGACTCTCATCTGTGACCGTTTTGGCAATACAAGTCATCATATTTTGTCAAGTTTGACCTTCAAAGGTCACCAACAGTCAAGATGAATGTCACCAAATGGACATTCATATGTGACTTCCTATATGTCTCCAATTGAAACCTAAACTCTATCTGTAACGATTTTTGCTGATATTAGACACTGAACTTTCATTGTAAAGTTTGGCCCTTAAAAGGTGACGGAAGGTCAAGTTCAAGGTCGCCAAATGAAACTCGGTACATGACTTCGTATATGCCCACAATAGAAACCTAAGCTCTAGCGGTAATAGTTTTGGTGATTTGGTGATAGAAGTCATTGAAATTTCACCGTATGAAGTCTGACCTTCGAAGGTCACCGAAGGTCAAGTTCAAGGCCACCAAATGAAAGTTCAAATATGACTTCCTATAAGTGTTTCAATACATAGATGTTCACAATATTCTCTTCATTTTCAAGCCTAAAAGCCTTTGAAAATTGTAAAATTTAGCTTGACCTCAAGTCTGGCCTTTCAAGGTCATCTGAGGTCAAACTTAACAAAGCCAAAATATAGGTCATATATGATTGCCCATATGTCGATAATACAAACTTAATCTCTATTTGCAACCATTTGGCCTCCACAGTCCATCTTGCATATTCATAAAGTACAGCACCCCCACTAGACCCACTTTCGTTGATTTAATCAAAATGGCGCTCGCACTGTACATCGACTGTACCAAGGAAAGTTGATAGCCTGATTTAGAAAAAAAATAAATTATGTAATTTTTGAGAAATAATTTTTTCCCCTCAGTCCTATCCCTCTCGCAAAGTTTTTTTCCTCCAGTAACCCTTACATTGGATAGAAGAGAATGCATGGTTACTAAAAAAATGATTAATGTGACCACATGCACTCCTGCAACTTTCAACAGCAAATAAAGAAATTAAAAAAAAACTGCGATGATGATGATGATTAGCTGAACCCCACGGTAAGCATCACATGACCGTGATATTGTAGTTATCCTCACGGCCCAATACAGTCAATGAGTCATTCCCATTAGCCACTGTAGGGTCAGCATGATCCATAATGTTTTTTTTTTATTTTTATTTTTTTCTCAAACCTCAGAGAATACAATAAATATGCTATCAAATTATTGTGGTGAGAAACCAATTAAAGCAATTCTTACCTTTCTGGCATGCAGCACAGCACTTACGAATATGAACAACTCCGACTCCCTCCAAAGTTCCACCCTCTTCCGCCTGTCTGACCGAGGCTCTCCTCCTCCCCTGACGCTAGTGGTGAGAAAGTGAGCAGCGCGAATGAAGCTGCCTTCACACCGGACGCAAAACGAATTTTCAGCACGACAGATTACATTCAAAGTCAATGCAATGACTCGAATCAAATGCGTATTCGCGTCCATGCATTGATTTTGAATGTAATATGTCGTCCGAAAAATTTGTTTCGCGTCCGGTGTGAAAACATCCTGAAACAGGGCAATGGAGTCAGATGCAGAGGCACCTCTCTCCAATTACATAATATTCAATTCTATATGTGGTATAAAATAAAATGCCCTCGTAATGTCTGACAAACTACCATTAACATTATTATAGCAATTTTAGCATTTCAGCGCCTGTTTGTTTACAGTCAGATGCGTCGTTTTTCGGCAGAATTCATACATATTTTCTTGCAAAACTGCTGTCGTAACGTCTTACCTCACCAGAATTGTTCCGGTTATGTTAGTCATTACATTAGGAGCAGTTGCAGCGGTTTTATTTGCAGGTTAACTTTGTTGAGTACCTGTTTTGTCTCTACCGCTCTGCTGCTCTGCCAGAGAGGCACACGACTCGCAAGCGGTGACAGCGGTAGGCAACTGGAAGGGACGCAGCAACGGATGCCAGTCAGGAAGCTCGGCTTTTAATTTTATTCAGACCGAAGAAAATTATTGGTCAGACTTTTATCAGATATATATGAGAATTGAATATTGATGACTTTCAACACCTGGTTGATTTCTTTTACATTTTAGAGTGCCATACGCTTATTAGGAGCATTTTAGGATTACAAAAGAAAAGTGAAAAAATGCCAGAAAGGTAAGAATTGCTTTAATACTCTCTTAATAATGAAAACACTTCTTAAGCAGATGACACCAGTAGACCAGAATGCAAGATTATTTTTCATAACAAAATTTGGGAAAAAATTCCAGTTACAAACATTTGTACAAACATCTGATTGGCTTACAAATCTAGTTCGGTACAATCTGATTGGCTGAAGAGTGGCTAGAAGCGGAAGAGGTACCACAACTTGGTTAGGAAAAATAAGTATGCCACCAGAATAAGACTGGGTGGGAGAGGTTGTGGGAGAGAGAACTGGGGCGGTGTATGGATGCATAGTCTACCTGCCCTCAACTTACTGTTCTGAGTGATCTTCTGAATGTTGGCGCTGCATGTCTGGAGGTGGGAGGTGAAGTCTTGCATCTGGTAGCTTTCTGCTTTTCCGTGCGACATGTCTTCTGCAAGGAGTGGGTGGGGCCAAGGTGGACAAGACGCGGAGGGGAAGGGCCAGTTGAAAGTGGGTCTCACAGGAAGACGAGGCACCTAGAGGGCGAGGCTGCTTGACACTGCCTCTAATGGAGGAATGGAGGAGCAACAAATTAACACACATTTTGAAAATAATTAAACAAAATAAATGCAGAAATGATGTAATAATTCAGGGGCAAACACTGTTGCCACAATCTCCACTGAGCTTCAAACCAACAGAACAGCAAGGAACATGGCTCACAGGCTTGCTGGAGTCCAAATTGCAGAACTTAGTATCACAAAAAGATGTGCAGAAAAGATGGTGCTGGACAATTCTATGGTAAGGGAATTACAATTACAGAAAATTCTGGTCAAATTTTAGACCATTATTTCTAAATAATGGACTTGCATGAACTGAAAAATCATCATTTCTCTGTTCTAGAACTTCAGCTGTCATATTAAACATACAAAAATGGAGTGCAATTTACCATTGACGAAATTTGAGGCAAAACACTGGTAATGGAATTACCTCAGAAAATTAACCAAAAAATTTCCTAATTTTGCATATCAGATTGCTCTGAATTGATAATAGATGAGAAGAAATGGCGCTCAATTTCTCAGAGCCTATCATGTGGACTTTAGACAAAGGGCTTTGCTTTGGTTAAATATAACTTTACTGATGAATACAGTCTGTTCAAAGATGACAAGTCAGAGGTAATGGAATTACAACCCCAACTCCGAAATAGTTGGGACGAAGTGTAAATTGTGAATAAAATCAATGCAATGACTTACAGATCACATGAGCCAATGTTATTTACAATAGAATATAGATAACATTTTAAATCTTGAAACTGAGACATTTTACATGTTTATTCACAAAATGGCCTTATTTCAATTTTTCTGGCTGCAACAGGTCTCAAAAAAGTTGGGACACAGGCAAGAAAGGGCTGAAAAAGCAATTAATATATAAGAGAACTAGAACGGATACTCGGTAGAGCGCATACCTTCGCCGACGCCACTGAATCCCTCGCCACATAACTCTGAGGACCAATTTTTATTTTTTTAAATGATCGATGAATGAGAAGAGTACGATATTTTTTTTTTTTTTACATCAATACGCCTTTAAGTTTGAAAGGTAATGACCCCCCTGACCTTTGACCCCCAACCGCTAAGAAGGGTATTGACCCCATTGTACCGTGTTTCACATCACAGGATCGGGTATATAATTCTGCACATTTTGGCGTTGGTTTCATGCCGATCGGATAAAAATTGACTGAGATATGGCCGAAAGTCGGTTTTGACCTTTTCGTGGCCTTGACCTTGACCTTTGACCCGATCACTGCCAAAATCTAATCGATTGATCCTCAGGTCATGCCAAATCAACCCACCAAATTTTATGAAATTCCGTTTGGTACTTTTTGAGTTATTCGATACACATACATACACACAGACAGACACACAAACAAATAAATACACGGGGATCAAAACATTACCTTCGTCAGCGAAGTCGCTGGCGAAGGTAATCAGCTGAAAGAACATTTAGCAAGTAAATAAGTAAACTGGCATCAGGTGTGTAACATGATTAGCTAAAAAAGGGATGTCTTAGAGAGGCAGAGTCTCTCAGAGGTAAAGATGGCCAGAGGCTCTCCAACCTGTGAAGGCTTGCGTAAAAAAAATAAAAAAATAAATTGTGGAATACTTTAAAAACTATGTTCCTCAACATCAAATTGGAAAGGCTTTGAAGGTCTCATCATTGACAGTGCATAACATCATCAAAAGATACAGAGAATCTGAAAAAAAAAATCTCTGTGCGTAAGGGACAAAGCCGAAGACCTTTACTGGATGCCCATGAAATTTGGGCCCTCACACACCACAGCTTCACTCACCGGCATGATTCTGTCATTGACACTACTAAAAGGGCCCAGAAATACTTCAAGAAACCACTTTCAGTAAACACTGCCCACCATGCCATCCACAGATGCCACCTAAAACTCTATCATGCAAAAAGGAAGCCATGATTGTCTATGATCCAGAAGCGCAGCCGTGTTCTGTGGGCCAATGCGCATTTAAAAAGGACTGTATCAAAGTGGCAAAATGTCCTGTGGTCAGACAAGTCCAAATTTGACATTCTTGTTGGAAATCACTGGCATCATGTCCTCCGGGCTACAGAGGAGAAAGACCACCCCTCGTGTTATCAGCATTCAGTTCAAAAGCCAGTATCTCTGCATCTCTGATGGCATAGGGATGCATTAGTGCATATGGTGTGGGACACTTGCATGTTTTGCGCTTTTGGCCAAACGTGGCCAAAATAGAACACCCCCCGTATTGGCCAAAAGTATAGGTCCGATTGAGCTCAAAATTGAACTTGGTTTAGACCTTATGACCCTATATACACATGTGAAATATGAAAAGGATCGGTGAAAAACTGAAGGCGCTAGAAGGCAGACAAGCCAAAAGTTCACGTGCACATGCACGGACACACGACAGACCACCACTAAAGACCCCGAGCATAGCATAAGCCCCTTGGGCCTTTTGGCCAAGCGGGCTAAAAATTTGAGCATCTTGGCTCATAGAAAAAGTCCGGAGCCAGAACTGAAGTTTTGCAGAAAAAGCCCCCTGGTGGCTAGACCAAGAATTGAAGCACGCCCAAAATCGAACACTCTGGTTAGATCTTGGGCCTATATACATGCAAATAAAATATGAAAAACATCCGTGGAAAACTGGAAGCTGTATCACGCTGAAACGACAATTGTGGAAGCACAGATGCACACGGACGCACAACAGACCACCACTAATGACCCTAGGCACAGCAGAACCTCGATTGGGTCTGTTGGCCAAGTGGGCTAAATAGCACAATGAATGGTGAAAGGTAAATGTCTTAGAGCAACATATTCTCCCCTCCTGATGACATCTATTCCAGGGAAGGCCTTGTGTATTTCAGCAGGACAATGCAAAACCACACACTGCAGCTATTACAATAGCATGGCTTCGTAGTAGAAGAGTCCATGTGCTGAACTGGCCTGCCTGCAGTCCTGATCTTTCACCGATTGAGAACATTTGGCGCATAATTAAGCCCCTTAAGCCCTGAGCCTCTTTTTTGAAAATGGCAAGCCCAAAATGAAATGAGTATATCTCCGCGACTGCTTGGTCCATTTGAATAATCTTGGTATCGTGATGAAGGTAAAACCATTTGGATTTCATATGTGGTGTAAAAATCACTATATATGTCACTGAGTCAGAGTAAATGGAGATGGAACACAGTGTAAATGAAAGATCTCATTTTACACCTAACAAAGTTTCACTTTGATCCCTTGTAAATTTGTTGACTTGCAGCCCGAAACCTCGAAAAAAGTACAACACAGAATGTCATTATTATCTGTGCCAAAGTTTATTCTGATCAGGTCAAACAGAGCAAAATTAGAGAGGAATGTCTAGGTGGCTTCTCCATTTCGGCAATATAGGTACCTTGAGTTCCATTTCAGATTTCTCAGATACCAAGCTGTAAAACCTATAAAATTTCACTTATATATCACTACAGGCATCAATTCCATCCCAATACAACTTTTAAAAATTTTTAGAATAAAAAAAAAATTATTAATATTTCTGCCAGTTTTGTTGCCTATACAATTTCCCATTCAAAGATAATACATACAATGAAAATTAAGTTTGACTCCACTGGAGCATATTTATTATAAAAACAAAACAAATAAATAAAATGATAAATACAAAGGCAATGTGAAAATATTTTAAAGAAAAGTTAGAATAACAAAAACCCCAGCGATTATTTGTAGAAGGAAACTGCGATTATTTCAAAAAAAAAAAAAAAAAAAAAAAAAAAAGGTACCCTGATCAGGAATCGTACCTTCGTACCTTCACAATCTCCTTTCAGCAGCGAGGCGTTTTATCCAATAGGCTGCGCCAATCGACAACAGTCTATGGTCAAATTGCCCATTTAACGAATGGGTAAAGAAAATACGTACTGTACAGTTGTAGTCTCGGAAGTGCGGAATACTGCAAAGATTCTGTTAGAAAACGACTTTGAAAATGCATGTTGAATATTTAGCGGATAATTATTCAGACAATACCTCAAACAAACTAGTTATGTGTTTATTTTGTCGCGCCATTCAAGAACATGCATATGTCCCATGGACTCAAGTTTGACGCACTCTGAACACGAGGCTGTAGCTCAGGCTAGGATCCTACGATTAAGGTGGTTTAGAGTTCCTTAGAATCATCAGGACTCATACTATCAAATTCCTAACGGCAAAGTCTTCCTGACCGCATCACAAGCCGATGACAAACAGGAAAATACATTGAAAGGGAGCTGAATGCTACAGAGCTGAATTCTTTGAAGCAACGCCCAGGGAAAGAACATGCTAGAATCCTGGCAGATCTAATGTCGTTATAACGCGAACACATTGGGCTAACAACAGCAAGCGCAGATTTACCCTTGAGCAGTTTTTTTATTGCAAAATATCAAAGGTAAGATTTTTTTTCCTACTCATCTCTGATGTAGACTGTTAAGTGTATGCCTGCTGTTCTTTCAATGTGGTGTTGGTTTAAAATGGCAGGGCTCATATCGTTGCATTCTGTGGACTTTCCCCTTTTATTTGAGGTATCGTTTTTATTATTATTATACGCCCGTCTTAGGACGGGACGCATTATGTCATCACCCCCGTCCGTCCGTCCGTCCGTCTGTTGTCTGTTAGCAATTTCTTGTCCGGGGCATAACTCCTGAGCCGCTTGAGCTACATTCGTGATACTTCACATACACGTGCACCATCACTAGGCGCTGTGTCGCGCACCATGATTTCGTTCACCCGGTCAAGGTCACTGGCAAAGGTCAGAGGTCACATGGGGCCCAGATGGGGCTTGTCCGGAGCATAACTTCTCAACCGCTTCAGATACATCCATGATCTTTCACACACGTGTTCCAGCACTGAGCGGAGTGTCGCGTACCATGTTTATGGTCCTCCCTCCAAGGTCAAGGTCACGGACAAAGATCAAAGCTCACATGGGGCTGTTGTCTGTTGGATATTGGCATCATGTTGTCTGTCCACTTCCTGATCCATGTTCATGACGGGCGTATTATGCATCGTTGGCGGTGCTCTTCTTGTTATGCATAGCACGAATTCAGAAGAAATCCTGGCGATTCAGCGCTGAAATGATTTTATCCTGTGTTCTGCTGCATGCTTATTTACTTGCTTGGTTCATGAATTGTGTTCGGTTGAGGCAAAAATGGTTTACATGAGCTTTTGCCGAGTTTCTTCGCGAAATGTGGACATTTTTTGAGACCTGTAGCAGCCATCAAATTTGAAATTAGCTCATTTTGTGGATAAAATTGTAAAATTTCTCAGTTTCAACATTTGCCATGTTATCTCTGTTCTATAGTGAATAAAATATTGGCTGGCGTGATTTTCAAGTCATTGCGTTTTGATTTTATTCACAATTTACACTTTGTCCCAACTATTTCGGGAATTGGGGTTGTAACGGAATTACCATAGGCTCTCAAAATGAAAAGAAGCTTAAAAGATTTTCTTCTAAATTAAGGAATATGTTGACACAGAGGTTTACATTATAATTTACGGAAATGAAATTACCACAAAAATAGTGTCAAGGGCAGTTTTGCTCACCTGGATTGTTTATACTTTTAAAGGTTGTTAAACAACACCATGAACAATCTTTGGTGTCCTAAACATGGGTGTCAAAACAGCTTTCAGCTTTAAAGGTCAAGTGGTTTTGGATGAGGAGTTGCTTAAATGGAACACCTTTGAAAGGGCCAAATCAAGGTTAAATTTCAACATTTCAAAAAACCCGTCAAACGTATTTCTGGGCTTGCTTCCATCTACCCATACACCAAACATCAGCTTAATCGCTTCAAAAACTGCTTCACAATGGCTTCATGTTATTTTCAACATGGCCGCCATTGCAGCCATTTTGAAACCAGATCGGAACGCCATGAAGAATCTATGGTGTCCACATGGGTAGGAACATATGGACCAAATTTCAGCTTTAATCGGTCCAGTAGTTTCGCTGAATACAATGTTGACAGACGAGCCCACAGACAGATGGCCCATGACATAAGCTCACCAAAGCATCAGTCCAAGTGAGCTAAAAAGGGGTAAAATTCTGAACGTCCCAGTCTCCGCAAGACTTACAGGTTCACGGACCTCAACCAGCAATACAGGGGTCGGACTGGCAATTCAGGACTAAAGGAACAAATGGCATCCTCTCTTAGTTCACTTGTTTGTTGCCATGTTACTTTCAGTGTATACAGCACCCCGTTACTTAAGTGCCCTGTCTTAGGGTTGCCACCCATTCTCTATGTTATACCTCAGTAATTAAATTAATCATGGGGGGGAAAAAAAAAAAACAAATTTTTGCAATGAATAAACTAACAAGAGTAGCTGTTGGTTAAATAAATTACATTTCAGGCAAAATGGTTACTTCTCTTCAGCTGAATCTGAGGCTGTTTACAGCTGAATTTGAGGGAAAGGTAAATTAAAGACCCAAACATTAAGGAAGCTCCCGCAGGTTGATCAATTTAGTCTGCGGCACTGTCAAAAATCTAATGCGGACCACCTTAACACCGTCAATTCATCTCGTGTGTACTGCTGAAGGAGCAAAGGTATCTACGTGCAAGTTTATTGAAGTGGATTCCGTGCACTATTGACAACTCACTGAGGAAGAAACATCCACTTCAGTCTCAGAAGAGGAGAAGAAATCATCAAGAGGTCAGGAAAAGAAAATGGCAGTGGTTAGTGGTGTAGATAACGGCCCGTGTTCAGAAACGACACTCACGCTGACCCTCCACTCACCATATAGTGAGTACGATTGAAATGTAACTGGAGTGTGAGAGAGAGACCTACCACTAACCGAGAGAGCGGTCCCACTACTCGCCAATTGATATTCACAAACGCCACTCGAGCATAACTGACAGTAGTGGGCACTGGGTACCACAGACGGTGCGTCGGCTGCTGCAAAGGGACGCTCAATCCTCACCCTTCAGTGCTGAATGACCTAAACCTGATGTAGTTTACTTTTCTTGATTAGAAAGTTTCTCAGACTAATTGATAAAACGACAATGCGGTTTATTTTTATTGCATTTGTGATGTGAATAGAGGCCACTAGATGGCAGTATTTACCTTTTTTTTTTTTATTCAGCCCAGACTGGAGCTAGGTTTAGACATGTCCTGGGCATGTCTGGGGAAAGTCCCAGAAAAAAAAAAAAAAGAGGTCTAAATGTGGGTGGGGTCTGCAAAAGAGTATATAAGGAAAAGAATTGAGACAGTAAAGTAGTGGAGAAATTGCAAGAAGAAGGATACATGTGACCAGACCTGTCATTCTGTTTGAGACCTGTGAAGCTTTTAGTGGATTTTTGCCTGTGTTGCAGAATTTTCCTCACCCAGGACATCACCAAGGGACCCAACCAAAAAGGGACTGTAAATATTTCTGTTTTGTTGTTGTATAATCAATCTTGGTCTTAAGTGTAGTTAGTTGTTTAGTTGTCTTTGTTCATTAAATGGGTTTGTTATGGCCCCAATTTGTTATTACATTTATTACACAACAGCAACAGCAAGGGATGACAAACACAGTTTTAACAACTAAAACACATTTAATTTTTAACAAAGACAAAGACTAATAACAACCTACAACTAAAGACCAAGATTGATAAATTAGAAAAAACAGAAATAATTACAGTCCCTTTTTGTGGGGTGGCTTGGTGATGTCCTGGATGAAGAAAATGCTCAAACACAGGCAAAGAAATCCAACAAAGAAACGTCACAGGTCTTGAACAGAATGGCAGGTCTGGTCATCTTCATGCAATTTCTCCTACTACTTTACTGTCTCAATTATTTTCCTTATATACTCTTTTGCAGACCCCACCCACATTTAGACCTCTTTTTTTTAACTTTCTGAGACTTGCCCCAGACATGTTCAGGACATGTCTAAACATGACTCCCAGTCTGAGCTTAACAAAAAAAGGTAAATACTGCCATCTAGTGGCCTATATTCACATTACACCTCCATTCCAAAAGGGAAAAATTTTGACTCATAAAGGCAAAATTTTTCTTTTCAATACAAAATGGTTAAGTGAACACTTGTCTATATATACATATCATACACATTCAAACACGGGATAAGCAATCAGCAATTACATTGTCTGTACCCTTCACATGCTTAATTTCCAAGTCAAACTCCTGTAAAATCAAACTCCAATTCAACAATCTCCGATTCTTGTTTTTCATCTTACTCAAAAACATTAACGGATTGTGGTCAGTGTACACAATCATTGGCTTTTGTCCTGTACAAACATAAACCTCAAAGTGTTGTAAAGAAAGGACCAGAGCCAACAGTTCCTTCTCTATTGTGGAATAGTTCCTTTGGTGGCGATTGAACTTCCTGGAGAAGTATGCCACGGGATGCTCAATGTCATCCGAGTCACTTCTCTGTAGGAGCACAGATCCACAAGCTTGGTCGCTAGCATCGACCGCGATGGAGAACGGTTTGTTGAAGTCAGGAGATTTGAGCGCAGGGAAGTGACACAGCAGAGACTTCAGGTGATCGAAGGCTCTCTGGCATGCATCATCCCAGGTGAACTTTACGCCTTTCTTCAGTTGGTTAGTTAGACTGAGAGCAATCTCAGCAAAGTTCTTGCAGAACTTGCGGTAGTACCCGATCATTCCAAGGAAGCGGCGCAAAGCTTTTTTGTTGTCAGGAACTGGAAAGTCCATGATGGCTTGGACTTTAGCATTTATGGGTGCCACCTTACCCTGGCCTATGACGTAGCCAAGATAGGTGACAGTAGCACAACCAAAGTCACTCTTGCTCAGGTTAACGGTCAGGTTAGCCTGGGTCAGGCGCTGGAACAACGTCTCTACATCTTTTAGATGTTCTTCCCAGGAGTCACTCCATGTGATCAGGTCATCGATGTACGCACCCGTGTGTGGCAATCCGGTGATTGTAGACTGGATCATCCTTTGGAACGTGGCTGGGGCATTTTTCATGCCAAAGGGTAGGACTTCATACTGGTACAATCCAGATGGTGTGGCAAAAGCAGAGATGCTCTTGGCCCTCTCAGTTAAAGGCACACACCAATAACCCTTCAATAAATCAATCTTGGTCAGAAACTTTGCTTGCCCTACACTATCAATACAATCATCAATCCTAGGTATTGGAAACACATCAGTTCTAGTTACAGCATTGACTTTGCGATAATCTGTACAGAATCTAGTACTTCCATCAGGTTTTGGAACTAGCACACAGGGTGAACTCCAATCTGAGTTGGAGGGTCTGATAATATCATGTTCTAACATGTACTCAACCTCTTTCTCAGCAATCTTTCTCTTTTCAGGATTCATCCGGTATGGATGCTGTTTTATTGGTTTGGCATCACCAACATCTACATCATCAGAGGCAATAGAAACTCTCTTTGGAACATCAGGAAACAGATCCTCATATTTCTTGATCAACCTTTCAAACTGATCTCTCTGTGAGGGTTCTAAGTGCTGGAGTTTTACATCAAGATTTTGCAACACTTCAGTGTTTGACAATTTACATGAAAGAACTTCAGCTTTAATTCTTGGTTCATCATCTTGAAACTCCCCCTCATCTTCACACGTTTCGACCATTGGAGAATCTGAAGTGACAGCTGCAACCCTAGCATTTCTGTCATAATAAGGCTTTAGCATGTTAATATGACACAATTGTTTTGGTTTTCTCCTATCTGGAGTCTTCACAATGTAATTGAGATCATTGAGTTTTGTCAGAATTTCATTAGGACCATGAAATCTAGCCTGCAATGGATTGGACTGCAAGGGAAACAACACAAGGACCCTGTCTCCTGGTTCAAACTCACGGCCTCCAGCCTTATGATCATACCAAGTTTTCATTTTTCCCTGACTTGATTTCAAGTTCTCTTTGGCAAGGTCACAAGCTGCACGCAATCCCTCCTTGAACTTGCTAACATAGTCTAACAGACTGATGTGCGGCTCTTCCTCTTGCCATTGTTCACTCAATAATAGCAAAGGTCCTCTCACTTCATGACCAAACACCAGCTCAAATGGACTGAATCCAGTAGACTCCTGCACTGCTTCTCCAGCTGCAAACAACAGCAAATGAACCCCTTCATCCCAGTCTTTCTCATGGTCATAACAATAAGTCCTCATCATTGTCTTGAGAGTGGAATGAAACCGCTCTAAGGCACCCTGACTTTCTGGATGATAGGCACTAGAAAGAATCTGTTTTGCACCTAGTTCATACACAACCTGCTGAAACAATCCAGAAGTGAAATTGCTACCTTGGTCTGACTGAATTTCCCTGGGAAGACCAAACAACGTGAAGAACTTTATCAAAGCCTTCGAGATTGCAGTTGCCTTGATGTTACGTAGAGGTATGGCTTCGGGGAATCTGGTAGATGCACACATGATTGTCAACAAGTACTGATTTCCAGATCTAGTCTTGGGTAATGGACCAACGCAATCAACAATGACCCTAGAGAATGGCTCCCCAAATGCTGGGATAGGCTGCAATGGAGCTACAGGTGGGTCTAACTGGTGTTTTCCAACTACCTGACAAGTGTGACAGGTTTTGCAAAAGTTGGAAACGTCTTTCCGAAGCCCAGGCCAAAAGAAGTGTTTCATGATCTTATCAACAGTCTTGTTAACACCAAGATGACCTCCTAAAGGTAAACTATGAGCCATTGTTAAGATCTCATTCCTATAGACCTTCGGAACAACAATTTGCTTGACCACTGCCCAATCTGCATTGGCAGGGATATCAGGAGGGCGCCACTTCCGCATCAACACACCATCCTTGAGATAATACCCAACTGGAACTGCGTCTATTTCTTTATCAGGAAGGGCTCTCCTCTTTAGTACACAAATTTCAGGATCATTAGTTTGCTCCTCAATCAACCGCTTTCTGGACAGAGACAAGTCTCCAGACACATCAGAATCACCAGACCCATCCGGCTGGCTGAATAGAGAACTGATAAAAGTATCTGATAAGTCCTCAAACGGAGAAACCATAGTAGGCCAATCAGAGTCATGAGGCGAACCACCTGAGTCCTGACTATTCAATGTACTGGACGGCACCACAACATCATCTTCTTTAGCCTTCTTGGCCATAGCACGAGTCACTGCGCAAGAAGGATACAGAGATGGGTCCTCATCCCCATTTTCAGTGCTCGGCTGTGAAGTAAGATGTACAGGGGGAACTACTTTGCCCCCAGCCAGGTCATTGCCTAGCAACAGAGAAACACCCTTTATAGGTAGACTTGACATAAGTCCCACCTTTACCTGTCCTGTAACTAAATCTGACTTCAAGAATATAGAGCGCAGGGGTACAGATACAGTCCTCCCTTCAATACCTTGTACAAGTATGAAATCCCCTGAAGCGGTCTCATCACGTAACTCCAAGGAGTCCATCAACAAAAGTGATTGAGAAGCTCCGGTATCCCTTAGGATATATATGGGGACAGGAGTAGTATGCTCATTCAGAGCCACAAATCCCTCTGACACAAATGGAAGAAATTCCTCCCTCACAAAGTCAGCTGTATTAGGCTTTTTAGCCCCACAAGAAGCAGGCAATTTAGCAGATTGGTTATCTACTACAGGGGTTTCTAACCTTGTTTTCACAAAGGCATTTGGTTTGGTATCCTTTTCTTTTTCTTTCTTAGCTTTAAGGAACCAACAGTTAGTTGTAACATGACCAGATTTCTTGCAATAACTGCAAACTAGACCACTTTTGTCACTGTCAGCTTTCACACTTTGATCAGACCTGTTACTGGATTTCTGAGCACCATCACCAGATTTGTCTTTGTCTTTGGGTGAGGAATCTTGGGTATCACCATAACCCTTTTTCTGAAATTGGGACCATCTATTATTACTGCTAGACTGAAATTTGGACTTATGTGTGAGAACATATTCATCTGCAAATTTGGCAGCTGATTGCAAATTCAGTGCTTGCTTCTCATTAAGGTAGGTCTTAACATCATCTTTAACACAGTTCTTGAATTCTTCAACTAACACCATCTCTTTTAGTGAGTTGAAATCATCTTTGACCTCCATAGAAGTACACCAGCGCTCAAAGCAAACCTGCTTTTCATTAGCAAATTCAACATAAGTCTGATTTTCAGATTTCTTCAGACCTCTGAATTTCTGTCGGTAAGCCTCTGGAACCAACTCATAAGCTCTCAAAATAACCTTTTTGACAACCTCATAATCAGAGGAATCATCTGCAGACAAAGCCGAATAGGCTTGTTGAGCTTTACCCTTGAGGACAGTTTGCAACATCAGAGGCCAGTGTTCCTTTGGCCACTGGCAACTCTTTGCTACCTTTTCAAAACACTGGAAATAGTTGTCAACATCCTTTTCCGAAAATGGAGGCACCAGTTTTACCTCCTGACTGGCACAAAATTTATTTTTAGTTTCAATTTTAATTTTTAGTTGCTCCATTTGGAGTCTTTCTTCTCTAACGAATTTCTCTAATTCAAAATCTCTCTGTCTCTGTCTCTCTTTCTGCTCTTTCCTCTTTCTCTCTCTCAAATTCTCTTTGTTCCCTTTCTTTCTTCTCTTCTCTAGCGAATTTTTCCAACTCAAACTGCCTTTGTTTTTCTTTTTCCTCCCTTTCTTTTTTCTCTTCTCTTGCTAATTTTTCCAACTCAAACTGCCTTTGTTTTTCTTTTTCCTCCCTTTCAATCTCTAGCATTTTTAATTTAAGTTCCATTTCTATATTTGGATTTTCCACTGGAAACTGTTCAAGATCTCCTGGTGCAAACACATTTTCATCAATGTAATATTCAACTATCTCTCTAGCCAGTCTTGCTTTTCGCATGGCTGGTTTTACCTCTGTCAGCTCCAAATGTCTGCATATTTCCAACAGTTCGGTCTTTTTAAAAGACTTCAAAACCCCTACGGTTGGTGATGCCAAGAAATCATCCATTGCTGTTGTCAATATATTTATATAGGAAAATTCACAAAAACAATTTTACAATCTGAAATGTTAGATTTTTAATAAATGACTCACAAAATGGTCTATCCCGGACCTTGAGCCCCCAATTTGTTATGGCCCCAATTTGTTATTACATTTATTACACAACAGCAACAGCAAGGGATGACAAACACAGTTTTAACAACTAAAACACATTTAATTTTTAACAAAGACAAAGACTAATAACAACCTACAACTAAAGACCAAGATTGATAAATTAGAAAAAACAGAAATAATTACAGTCCCTTTTTGTGGGGTGGCTTGGTGATGTCCTGGATGAAGAAAATGCTCAAACACAGGCAAAGAAATCCAACAAAGAAACGTCACAGGTCTTGAACAGAATGGCAGGTCTGGTCATCTTCATGCAATTTCTCCTACTACTTTACTGTCTCAATTATTTTCCTTATATACTCTTTTGCAGACCCCACCCACATTTAGACCTCTTTTTTTTAACTTTCTGAGACTTGCCCCAGACATGTTCAGGACGTCTAAACATGACTCCCAGTCTGAGCTTAACAAAAAAAGGTAAATACTGCCATCTAGTGGCCTATATTCACATTACAGGTTTAAGTTTTAAATTGTGTCTGTCATCCCTTGCTGTTGCTGTTGTGTTGTAAATGTAATAAATTGGGGCCATAACACATTGTTTTACATTGCTTCACAAAATTGAGGGGTTTCTTCCGCACATAAATGACGACGTAAATATCAGCCTGACTTCATAAATTCTGTGGTCGAGTGGCTCGCGAAAGGCCCAGGACAGCCCGCGAGGCTCACGATGCAACAAGCTGTGAAACGCTCCGGACATTTCCTTCCACATTCAGCGGTTAAAAATGTAGAAAAGAATGGATTCTCTTGACTTACAGCTACATGAGCCTAGCAGACCAATCCAAAGGCCAAAGACCAATTAATTTAGCATGACTAGCTCAGTATAATGGAGGGCCTTACCGGACAGCTCAGCTGTACAACTGGCTTGCTTACTAGAGGAACTGGCAAATTTTTGTCTTCACACAAAATGAAACACTTCGCCTTTAAACCAAGCCATCGACCCATAGAATTTGTTATTTTGCCCCAGCTTTTGAAGTATATGCAGATAAGATTTAGCTTTCAGCAACAACTATCAGGCTGAACTAATTTCAGTAAACTCCTTTCCTTGACTTTTTGTTATGAATATATTTTGTTGAATGCAACAAGAATTTGAATGTTTTATTTTATTTAACCTTTATTTAACCAGCGAAGTCCCACTGAGGTAGAAATCCCTTTTTCAGGTATCACTTGTGGGTTGATGTGGGGAGGGAGAGGACAATTTGCACAGCCAATTAGATCAGAGGTGATTAGGTGGCAGGTTGAAAGAGCCAGGTTGGGAATTTAGCCATGACACCGGGGAACCCTCTACTCTTGTCGAAGAGTGTCATAGAATCTTAAAATGACCACAGTGAGTCAGGACCTCGGTTTAACATCTCATCCGAAAGACGGCGTCTCCTTCAATACAGTGTTCTCATCGCTGCACTGGGGCATTGGGATAACTCCACCAGAGGAAAGTTCACAACCTACTGGCCCAACTAACACTTCTTCCAGCAGCAACTTGGATTTTCCAAGGTGGTCTCCCATCCAAGTACTAACCAAGCCCACACCTACTTAGCTGGAGCAGATTGAATTGCGGTATGGCTGCTGGCATAATGAAGTTTATTTTTCTACTCAATTGACAAACAATGAATATTTCCATTCTTCACGCAATTTTTAAAAGTGAAAATACATCTTCCCATTCTAGAAAATGTTTTTTGATTGATTTTGTGAACGTTTGCCCTGATGCCGTCTAGTCATTTAACATTTTCATTTTCATAACAGAACATAAAGGCCAACAAGCAAGTTGCACCTAATAAAGTGGTGAAGTGGCCAGAGAGGGTATGTGTGTGGGTTTGCATGCGCACGTGTGTGTGTGCATATATATATATATATATATATATATATATATATATATATATATATATATATATATATATATATATATATATATATATATATATATATATATATATACACACACACACACACACACACACACACACACACACACACACACACACTACTGCTCAAAAGTTTGGGAACACTTGCAAATTTCTTTGTTTTCCAAAGGAAAAGACACTTTCCTGCATTTCTCAAATATTTTTTCCAATTTCACAAACATTTTTATCCATTTCACAAATGATTAAAATTAATCAGATCATTTTCAAAGAAAGATCTACATTTTTGCATAGAGGCCAGTTATCAGCAACAGTCAGTCCTCTGCATCAATCTCCTGGTATGGCTGCTAATCCAAGTTAAGCATTTTATAAGGCTAATTGATCATTAGAAAACCCTTCTGCAAATGTGTTGCACAGTTGAAAACCGTTGAACTAATAAGGGAGCGCAAAAGGGAACATGGCATTCTTGAGGTTGGTTTTGTACCTGAAGCATCAGTAGTTGTTTGTTTGTTTACAGGCTCAAAATGGCCAGAAAGAACGAACTTCCTTTAGAGACCCGTCAGTCTATTGTTGTGCTTAGAAAAGAAGGCTATTTAATGTGAGAAATTGAAAACATATAATCTCTTACCATGCTGTCAACTACTCCCTTCAGAGAGCAGCACAAACTGGCACTAATAAGGACAGAAAAAAAGGAGTGGGAGGCCCCAATGCACAACTGTGCAAGAAGACAAATATCTGAGAGTGTGTAGTTCAAGACAAAGACGCCTCACAGGTTTTCAACTAGCAGCTGCGCCAAATAGTTCCCGTCAAATACCAGTTTCGGTATCAACAGTGAAGGTGGGTTTTTTTTGATGAAGGCAAAATTTGAAGTACATATTCATCATTTTCATTTCATTTGCTATATTTCCTATTTAGACTAATTTCATGTGCGTTTCCATGGAAAACAAGAACATTTCCAAGTGATCCCAAACTTTTGAGCGGTAGTGTGTGCATGTGTATATATATAAGGGAAAAGATCAGGTTTATTCTGATAAGCTGGTCAATTACAGTGCTTCTCAAACCTCTTCTGGCGTACCATTTGTCCTGGATGATGTTTTACATCTGTCCTTGCTCCAGCACAGGCACAGGTTATTTAAATAATCCACTCATTATCATGCAGTTTCAAGTATTGATAATGAGCTGATCATTTGAATCACCTGTGCAGGAGCAAGGAGACATCAAAAACATGCAAGACAAGTGGTACTCCAGGAGAGGTTTGAGAAGCAGTGGCCAAATACTTAATATATTAAATCGTGCGGCTCAATTGGGAAAGGTATGGTATGTCTTTTCTAAGCAATCCGAGTCACGGACTTCCCACAATTCCCGAAAAACATGGATTTTCATCCCTCCCTAGCAACCAGGCAGAACTCCATAGCAACCGCCTACTTACGCACAAGCAATCACCCACACCACCATAGCAACTGCCAAGCAACGCCTTAGCAACCATCAGGAATACCATAGCTCCCGCCTGGCACCGCCCTAGCAACCACGAGGAGCACCATTGCAACAGCCTAGCAACGATCAAGCTAAAGCCCAGAACACCATGAAATATGTCTCGCAATACCCGGCCAACCACCAGAAACAACATAGCAACTGCCCAGCAACACCTTAGGAACCACCCAAAACACCATAGCAACCGCCTAGCAACACCCTCGCCACCACCCAGAACACCATAGCAACCACCTAGCAAGGACCTACTAACCACCTGGAGCACCACAGCAACTGCCAAGCAGCGCCCTAGCAACCACCCGGAAGACCTTAGCAACAACCTAGCAACCACTTGGAACACCATAGCAACCACTTAGCAATGCCCTAGCAACCACCCAGAACACCATAGCAACCACTTAGCAATGCCCTAGCAACAACTCGAACACCTTGGCAACAACCTAGCAATGCCTTATCAGCCACCCAGAACACCATAGCAATGACCTAGCAACCACCTGGAATACCATAGCAACTGCCAAGCAATGACCTAGCAACCACCCAGAGCACCATAGCTACCGCCTAGCAACCATCGGGACAGGGAACACCTTAGCAACTGTCTAGCAATGCCTTGGCAACCACCTAGAAAACCATGGCAACTGCCGAGCAATGCCTTATCAACCACTCAGAACACCATATCAATGACCTAGCAACCACCTGGAACACCATAACAACAACATAGTCCATTGTCTTCTGTATGTCATTAACTTACTAATACCGGCTTGATTTAATCCCCTTTGACCTGGGTCTGGAGGTAGGTGAAGTTTGTCTACTAGTTATGCATTTAACGAACTTTTTAAACTAGCTTGTAAGCATTTTGTCACAGCTGCTATTGAATTTTTTGTAAAGTGTAATTTTACTCAGTGAGATTGTGTTTGCGTCACCCATTGAATGAATTAATTCTCTGCGTTTTATTATCTTGCTCCATTCCTTGTTAGCTACTTAGTTCATGAGCTAATGTCAGCCAAGTAGCTAGGTAAGAGTACCACATAGAACCAATGGGAACAATAAAATGAAATTCAGAAATCTTCGGCTTACCTTAATGCTTGATAACAAGTCAATTACTGGGGTGTCTGACAACAGCGCACATCCAGTAAAGAGAATATACAGATTAATTTTTTGTGCTGCGATACGGTATTTGCATAGGACGGTGGCAGCCATGACGATACTGGATAGCTGCCAACCAATTTGGTAGCGCTCCGTGATTCGAGTGAGGATAATGGCTCGCTGTGCAGAGGGTACTGCTGTTAGGCCGTTCACACCAGACGCGCTTTATCGGCGTGGAAACGCAAGGCTAGTCTTATCTGTTTTTTTTTTTTTTTTAAACCAACGTTGTAAAAAGGGCAAACTATCGTTATCCCCATATTTGCATTTAACTGCTTGATCTGGATGCACTTCCTTCTCCCTTTCAATTTTTTCCCCATTTTAATTTTTAATTGATTTTTTAATGACAAATCCCCCACCAAACGCCGACTGGCATCTGTGATTGACTTTTCAATCTGCTGGCCATCACGGATGCGCACTGAAAACCGAATGCTTTGGAGGCGTGCTGCGCTTTCAGAAGGGCCACGTGTCCGAAAGAAATGATTTTTTACGCGACCCCAAGCTTGTTGGAGGGCGCGAGTGAGATGGGGCTTGTGTGCGGAAGCAGTGTTTTCTAAGTGCGTCTAAGAAAGCTCACGAAATCCTGTCTCTTTATATTAACTAGGTTAAAAACTAATTGTTGCTAAACGGTTTTAAACAGTTCATCCTGAACTGTGTTTGTGGGTATGCACCTTCCTAGTTCATAGTTATCATCAGCTGCATGCCCTGGTTTGTGCCCCTACATTGCCGGTAAGATTTCAATCCAGCTTGTGTCGTGCTTGTGTTTTTACTTCGTACCTCAGGAGAAAAGGGCTAGTTACCTACGTGCGTATCGCATGTCCAAATATGATATCTGAAATATGACCGCAAACGGTGATTATGAGGTCCAGGCACAATGAAACGGGTATCAATTTTGAAGCGGGGAAGACACAAACAATCCCAGAAAATGGTGTGATAAAAGGTTATAGCCGTCCAACTTCAGGCTTGAAATGCATTTCTGCAGTCATTTTTAATTGCAAGCTTTTTTTCCCTTGTCATTATCTCTTCAATAACTGCATTTGCTCGCCAAAAATTCCACACCACTTCCCTTTCATGTTTGTGGCATCTTGTATTGATGCTAACTCATTCATATGTGAATTATTTGCATACCAGTTCATGATGAGTGCACATTGCATTAACAAGTTACAGCTCATTAGATAAAGACCATGCCCTCAAAACGCATTCATATACTGTGGTCACACATTTTAACATGGAAAATTGCTCCATGCTGGGATTTTAGACTATACGCAGCAGATATTCGGTTTCAAATTTTGTGCAAAGTGATTAAACCAACTGAGTGTTTACATAAATTAAAGGTTTAACATGGCCTTCACAATGGCAGTTTGTACAACGGGCTTAGCTGAGGAGCTTTATTCATGCAACACTTGAAAAGCAGAGACGGGAGCTGTGCTTGCTGGTGAATGTTCAATAACTGATCTGGGATTGCCATCTAGTGATGAAATGGTGCAAGTGCGTGCATAAATGCAGCAGTTCCACGTTAGCAAGCATCTAAATCTCCACAAAAAGGTTCAATTCCTCCACGTTTTCAAAAGGCAGCAGAGTTAATTTAAAATTATGTATGAAAACATCCAGTTTAAAGGAAACAAAAATTCTCACTTTGATCTATATTAATTTTTAGGTGCAGTTGGACATCAGTGGTCATCAGTAGTCTCTCCAAACACTATACATGTCTTTTCTCCATGATAAAAATAAGAATGTCGTCAATTTTTCTTCAGTGCTGCAAGTCAGCAGAAATACCCAATCAAAGAACTGCTTATATTATATTGGGATGGTTTTGTGTGTTTTCACCCTTTGTCATGATAATGCATAAATCGCAGAAAACATTTTAATATTGCAATAAAGGCCTAATAAGTATAGAGACTAATGAAAATTCTTTGGCCGATTTCGGGCGTTTAGTTTCAGCCATCACTTTGTTCTTAAGGATTTACTGGCAATCTGGCCCACTGTGAAGCATGCAGAATTTCTAGTTCATTGGCTAAGTGGTTTAACAGTTATGAAAGCTATGTCCACATTTTTTGTTTTAGATATTGTAAACATCTTGTCCTTTTTATTGGTGAATTTAACCCAGGAGTAATCAAAGTCAAGAAATTAAGGGAAATTAATCTTTTCTTAATGCAAAGAAGAATTTACAGTATTATCAGTCACACAGGTCATACATATAATTGATTGAATACCAAAAACAACCATAAAACAAAAACAGAAAACAAAAACAGCCACAAAAAATACTGGAAAACTAGCAGGAAAAAACAACCCTTGTGCCAAAATGTATATCACCACATGACAAAGAACATTAATAAGCCAGTATGCCAGGGGAGAACCCAAAAGCACCCCTGTAAAGTAACTGGCAGTGAGAAGCAGAAGGGACCTCGAGTACCTGACACAAGATAAGGTAGCTCTGTCTGAGCTTGCGGCATACCAAAACAATGTATAGGTGTTCCCAAAGAATAAACTGGGGGGGCTAAATAACAGTAACCATAACAACAAAAAATAAGCAAGAAGCAAATGATATATCATGCATTGACTTAATAAAGGAGATAGTTGGAGGCTGCTGCACAGGACAGAGAAAATTGGAAGAGGATGTCTGCCGCCTGAAGGAACCCACATCGGGACCCTCAGCCGAACAGATTATCATTACTATTATTATTCCCATATACACCCTCAGTCTACCTCTTTAATTTTAGCACTCTAAACTATTTTACAAAGCTTTCTAGAAAAGAAAAATATACAAAAAGCAAGCAGCTCATTGACAAAACAAAACAAAAAAATCCATCCTATCTATCAAAAGTCCCAGAGGGATCAGGAAGAACAGTGTATAATGATCCTCCAAAAACTTGTGCGCTTCTTCGGGGGTGTCAAACAGAAAGTTCTCTTTATTCAGGGTAACTTTCAGTCTGGCGGGTACAGCAAAAAGTTTTTAATTCCCTACTTGCGCAATCCCTTCATAGCCTCGGAAAAAGCCTGTCTGCGACTAGACATGTGGCGGGAATAATCGGCGAACAGGAGCAACTTATGTCCGCAGTGGGAAAGTAAAGACCCTGCCTGGCGTTACAAGTCCAGGACAGCCTTTCTATCCAGGTAGCGAAGCATCTGGAAAATCACCGGTCTGGGGCCGTTGTTATCTTTTGCCCACTTGGAGTAAATCCTATTGGCCCGCTCCATCTCCATGCCTCCTGTGTGTCAGGTTAGGGTGCCATATAGGTAGCTGACGTTGAATGAAGCCCATGCAGTCCTCGTCCCTTCTCCTTCAGGTAGGAAAACAAGCCTCAGGTTCGACCAAGTAATTTATAGGTTACTGGATTTGAAATAATTTACGGGTGCATCTCCATTGCATCGCAAGCAGTTCAAATGCAACTTAAAGTTTACAACTGTTGTAAAAACAGCCACTGCTTTAACACAAACTTGGAGCTGAAACAGATATCTCGAAAGACAGCTGTAACAATTGCTGCTGTCACTGAAGCCAGTCTGACTAACCAAATCCATTTGAGAAATTTTTAAACAACAAACCAAAATATAGCCACAAGCGGCAATTCCATGTCCCCCGCCAGGTGTCGGCGTATCACAAAATTACACATTGAAACCAAAGATGAATAAAATCAATCAAAGCGTTCTCGAGATTTTGCGTAAAGTCTGATTTGTGTTGTGTTAGGCTATTTTGTGCATGTATGGCACCCCCTACTGGTCGATTTGATTGAAACTTTCAGGCTATGTTTCAGTTTCTTATGTGGACATAACCTGTGAGTTTTGTAATGATGGGGAAAACTATTGATGATTTATGGTATGATGTGTGTTATACCACGTTGCTTTGTTTTGCATTCATAGCGCCCCCTTTCAAACAATTTGAATTAAATTTTCAGAGTATGTTTCAAGTACTTATATGAATATATCCTGTGAGTTTTATGGCTATAGGACAAACACTTGCTGATTAATAGTCCAATTTGTGTTATAGTGCCCCCTATGGGCCGATTTGCAAAAAACCATCAAGTTATGTTCCTGGTACTTATATGGACATATTCTGCAAGTTCTATGATGATTGGCTGAATGGTTGCTGAATTTTGTCCATTTATATGCCAAGCCACGCCCCTGGTGAAGTTCATTGGTCAATATCTTGGAAATGAAATGAGATTTCAACAAGCTTTACACAAACTTTGATAAGCTTGGTCCACTAGTGATCCACAGCAAATTTCAAAGGAATCGGACTTACAACCTAGGAGGAGATGTCAAAAATGTGTTTTTCGAAAAATTCAAAATTCCGGAAAATCAAATAAGGCGGACCTTATTTGAGGTCCTTATAGGAAAGTTGTAGAAAATGGACCAAGGAATGCCTGTACCAAGTTTCGTGTAAATTGGACTTGCACCGTAGGAGTTATGACCTTTAAAGAGAAAACCTGTTTTTCTTGAATTATAATGCCACCATCAGGGCGATTGAGTTAAAATTGCTTTGGTCAGCATTTAAACACAACTTGCAACCAATGTGCAAAATTTCAGGTCTCTGCCATTTACCATCTAACGGGAAATCCTCCAATTCCCCAATCCTCGAATAGATCCAATAGAATATAGAGCCCCTCAGGTCATGACCTTTCATTTGAACTTAATTTCAGGTCAAATCGGACAAATGGTTCTGAAGATATGGACAAAATGGAAATTTTCCATCACAAAGCTCCACCTGGTGGCAAAATATTGAACCATACAGGTACGATGTCATCATGTGACACTTGTGAGGTCATTACCTTGCAGTTGCACATAGTTTCATGTCAATTGGACAAATGGTTCCAAAGATATGGCAAAAATGGTGAATTTTGCGACAAAGCTTCACCTTGTTTCAAATTTTTGAACCAAACAGGTATAATGTCATTGTGGGACACATCCTCAGGTCATGACTTTTCTTTTGCACTTGATTTGAGGTCAATCAGACAAAAATTTCCAGAGATATGATAAAAACAGTGATTTTTCAGTTTTTGGCCCCTGGTGGCCAATCTAGAAATTGTAAATTGTCCAAAATCAAATCAATTCTTCCTCTTTATGACACTTACTAATATGCAAAACATGAAATTTCTAATTGAAATATTACTGAAGTTTTCGCGTTAACACGTAGGATATCCGGCGGCGGCGTCGTCGGCGGTCAGACCAAAAACATAATATCTCCTGAACGCCGCTCAGCATTCGGGGATATAATGACAATAATAAAAATGAATGTCTCTGTACATTGCTGCATTCATCTTTTCCTCAATCCTGACAAGTCTCCCAGTTCATGCCGTTGAATAAACATCCCCACAGCATGATGCTGCCACCACCATTCTTCACTGTAGGGATAGTACTGGCCAGGTGATGAGCGGTGCTTGGTTTCCTCTAAACATGACGCCTGGAATTCACGCCAAAGAATTTTGTTTCTCATGGTCTGAGAGTCCTTCAGGTGCCCTTTGGCAAACTCCAGGCGGGCTGCCATGTGCCTTTTAATAAGGAGTTGCTTCCGTCTGGCCACTCTACCATACAGGCCTGATTGGTGGATTGCTGCAGAAATGGTAGTCCTTCTGGAAGGTTCTCCTCTGTCCACAGAAGAATGCTGGAGCTCTGACAGACTGACCATTGGGTTCTTTGTCAGCTCCCTGACTAAGGCCCTAGTCCCCTAATCGCTCAGTTTAGACAGGCGGTCATCCCTAGGAAGAGTCCTAGTGGTTCCGAATTTCTTCTTTTTCTGTACCCTTCCCCAGATTTGTGCCTCGAGACAATTCTGTCTCAGAGGTCTACAGACAATTCCTTTGACTTCATGCTTGGTTTGTGACCTGACATGCACTGTCAATTGTAGGACCTTATATAGACAGGTGTGTGCCTTTTCAAATCATGTCCAATCAACTGAATTTACCACAGGAGGACCCCAATTAAGCTGTAGAAACATCTCAAGGTTGATCAGTGGAAACGGGATTCCTGAGCTCAATTTTGAGCTTCATGGCAAAGCCTGTGAACACTTAGTTATTTATTTTTAATAAATTTGCAAAAATCTCAAAAAACTTTTTTCATCTTGTCATTATGGGGTAGTGTGTGTAGAATTTTATGAGGAAAAAATTAATTTAATCCATTTTGGAATTAGGCTGTAACATAACAATATGTGGAAAAAGTGAAGTGCTGTGAACACTGGGATGGTTCCAATTTTCGCAATCCGGATCCATTTTATCGATCTCGCAATTTAACAACACTCGCACATTATTTAGCCAACTATGTGAGACAACTTTTGTGAAAATATCTTAGGTGTGTTTTCATTGGAACCTGGTTGTTTTTCCAAGATAAACTTTACGTTTTGCATCAATTTTGTTCAAGACAGATGCATTTTTCAATGGAAAATTGACTGACACTTCTTCAGTTTTTCACATATATACCTTTGTTTGGCATCAAAATGTCAGTCATGTTGTTGTATCGCTATAAAAAAATCATCTGGTTTTTCAGAACAATCATTTATGGGTTAAAATATGAACTTTGAGGCCTTGTCCCACAAAAATCTTGAAATCACTAAACCGGTTACATTTCACTTCCTGTATGCAAATTTCACATTTCAAATCAATTTTCTGGACAATCTCAAAAGTAAGCACATAGAACCCAATGGTTCAAATTTGACTGTGGGCAAATTTGCCTATACCCTGCTAAACCTCCTTTCATGCTTTCTGACTCGCGACATTTTTTCTAGCTTTGTTGAACCCTCATAACTTCATGCGTCTCAGAGATAGCGAAATTACATTTTCAGAGCTGGAAGACATTGGAGCACCGTTGAAAACTGCAATTAAATCAATCTTATGCTCATTCTAGATGTCACAATCTGAAGCCAAAATGTGAATTTTCTTCAACGAGATTTGATCTGTTACCAACTTCAAGCTTCAATATTATGGGAACTATGAAAGTTTCAGTTGCAACATTGCCCCAATTTAATAACTATGATATAGTGTAATAAAAGCAACCATTGAAACCATGGATATGTCATGGGTTTTCATGTAATTCACCAGAGAAAACTAGAAAAAGTTTGTGTTAGGAAAACTTCAAGGGGTCATATCACCATACGCTGATGATCAAATCAAGTTATAGCATATAAAGCTCTTATTTTGATCTTCATTTTGATACCAGGCTTATATTCTAGCCACGATTCCTTCGGTGTCAAATAATTTTCACACTCATCAATGTAGATCTATCGCCAGTGCAGCTACAACACGGTAGAGAACTGTTGGGGTAAAGTCAAAAACCATCAACTAAGAGCTACATACCAGTGTATCATTTGTCTAATGCCACAGCCAGTAGATTTACTGAAGAATTGAAACCGAAATGGTCTATTCCCTCTTGAGCATTGGAGTACGTAATCTTGTCTTTTGTATTCGGTAACTATTCTTTTGGTTTTTAGCAATAATGCAATGATGAACATTCAAAGAAAAATGTATGTATCAGTACGTTTCTAGCATTAAACATGCAAAGCAAAAAGTATGTACTTGCATCATAAATTTTGATTAAAATGTCTTATAGTTAAAATTATTGGCGCAATGAATTTTGGTAACGACCCATAAATTTTGAAAATGGCCCACTGATTTTCCATGACATGGGCCATTGGCCCATGGGCTTTGCCGTCCTTCCGAACCCCTGGATAACATCAGTTTTAAGAATATCTCTATTCTCAAGCTGGCAAAATGTTCATAAAGTTTTGTGAATAGTTTTATTCTCAAGCCAGCACAGTGTTCATAAAGTAAAATGTTTGTAACGTTAGCATTGCAACATAAGCATCGCCATCCTGATGATTTTTGGAGACTGTAGGAAGTACTGCCCCTTGAGTGTAAACGAGACTCAACTGGCATTGCCATTTATCGATGGTATGAATACAAGCATCTGTCCTCTACCAGGTTGTTCTCCCACATAAGTGAATGTGTCTTCATAGCAAATAAATGAAAATGATCCTGATGTCAAACTCCAACAACAAAAAGCAAGGAGATATTTTGCTTCGCGTTTCTCAACGCAAAACGAATTTTTAGTGCAACCAGATTACATTCAAAGTCAATGCAAAGATGCAAATACACGCGAAAAGAAGCGAGTTCCCACAGGTCAACGTGGCTGCATTTCCACGGAATGCAAAGTGAAATTTCTCCTCACTTCATTCCTGGGAGTTTGACCGCGGGATCATTTTTACTTTTTCACTTTGAAGATCTTCCACCCTATTCATGCGAAGAATGATTGGCAGTAGGAACTAGACAGTCCGGTCGGGCGCAACCGCATGGGTGTAGCCTCGAAAGCTTGCTTCTCCCCTTATTTCTTATTATTTGGCCAATACGGTCAACATGGCAACCGAAATCGAAAGGTGTCACAAGTTAAGTACAACACATGTCCAAACTAAATATGACAGTAATCGGTCAAAAAGTACAGCCTGTACAGCGTCCACAAGGAAGTGTGTACGCTCAACACAAATTTGCGCATTAATTGGACAATGCTGTCACCATGGCAGCCAAAATTGATAGGTGTCATAAGTGAAGTGTACCATATGTCCATGCAAGTTATGAAAGTTATCAGTCAAGAATTGCAACCTGTACTGCATCCACAAGGAATAAGTTTTGCCAATATGCATATTATTTGGCCAGTACAGTCGCCATTGCAACACCTCATGGTGGACAAAGAGCTCATCATAATAATTGCAAGCCACATTATTATTCAGAAGAAGAAACAAACAAAAATAAAGCACCCATTGGTGGGTGCACAATATCCCGAAAAAACCCACAAAACAAGGGGTATTTCATCAGATGGAAGGGTACCGTCATACATGGTTTAAGGAAGTTAGCATGATTTGATACCTGCTGACAAATAGCAAAAATTTCAATAAAAGTAGAATATTATTTTGGTAAACCATTGTAGTTCTAAGAATCAGAAGACACCCATTTGGGAGGAGTTATCAGGAATATGTGTTTAAAGATTATTGGAATTATGCTCTGTTTTAGGGTTGGGACGATTCTAAATCGATTCTTTTTTAAGGCGTAGTTCCACTACCTGCTGCCATGGGGCGAACATCCGAGCTTTCCCTTTTCCCTTTATTCAACCCGGCGCAGGTTGAAAGAAAGTGCCGAACATGAAAGGGCATGTGAAATGCTTCCGGAAAAAAAAAACTTTACTGACATCAGTTTTTTTTCGGCGACATACTGCACTGATCCAAGTAAAGGACTACAGAATTGTCTCCTATTAACCAATTAGGCTACTCTATGAAAAGTAAGCTGTTCCAGTTTACTTGCTTGATTTGCAATCAAATGGTGGATGTGTTTACTCTTGAACTTGAATGAGTAGAGCTGTTTATTGTGACAGCATGTTTGATTGCTGCATTTTGAAATTTAAATGGCCATAGAACAGCACAACATGAACTCGATATTTCGTGCGACTGTGATAATTTCTCTCTCACATTCACGTTTCATCCGCTTTACAGAATGTTTTCCACTTTGTGTATTTTTTAGATGCTTGAAATCCAGGGCGATCTGACAACAAATCTATAATGATAAAATAAAAATAAAGAGATCTCCTAAAAATACTGCAATGAGAGATGAAATGCAGAGTTGGGACATGGTGATGTTGAATGAGGATTTTTTTTTAAATGTGATAAGATCACTTGCAGTCATGGGGTCGGGTGCAATTTCTTGACAGTCACACCTGAAGCGGCTTAAATGTTTTAAAATGCCGCCTGGAAGAAGCCCGAGTTTAGATTTCGCTAATTGCAGGTGCTCCGCCCTTCCTTAACCCCTTTCTGCAGATGTAGACGCCCGCATCTATAGACCTGCAAATTGGAAGCACGCTGTTACTGTACTCGATCACTAAATGGTACCCCCGGATCAGTTATTGAATGTTCACAAGCAAGCAGACCTCGAACGCAGTTCTGAATATGGGGAAGTTCACTCCACGCCCTGTTTTTCAAGAGCTGCATGAATTAAACTCCTCAGCTAAGCCTGATGTGCAAACTGGTCAGTATCCTTGCCTATAGTATCGATCCAGCAGTTTAAAAAAACGATATCTTGACACAGAAAAAAAATCGCTATCCTCTGTAGCAACCAGATAAGCCACAGTGAGCCAACAGTATTCCAAGTAATGGTTCAGAAAAATCAGTTTTCTGAGGCAAAAAAATCGACATGGTATTGATTCTCTCACATTCTACTTTTAATTACTGTCGTCACCTACAAAAAAAATCGTAGTTCCCTACCGTGGATTTACGCGCAGATCCATTCATTGACAAATCCAGCGCTTCCTTATATCCACCCGAGTACTGGCGTTGATAGCCAATCACTCAACCATACACTCAGGGTTTTCTGCGTAATTGTATAGTTGCACTTCATGCCCTCGCAAAGATAACCTGGTAAAAATGTATTGATTGGCTCGTTTCTTATCCAAATCCCGAGTGTTTAAACATTTTAGAGTAAGTGAAACACATTGATTGGACAAACACAGAGCATACAAACCTATGCGTATCAGCATGTTCGGTCGTATCCTGTCTACGTTATGCACATTACGCGGTTAAAATAGACGCGATTTATAGAAAACACGTTCGCAAAACTGGCCTTGAAGTGTTCAGTTACATTTATAGGATCTAAATGAGATAAGGATATGGTCAATTGGAATTATGTAGAATGAAACAGGACCGGAGGGTCCCTGCTACTGGATACATCGGTCTGGAGCAGGGATTCATGAAAAAGGTGAGGCTGATACTTTGTTATTTTGTTGTTGTTGTTTTGTTTTTGGAATGTATACGTACTCAACAAAGTCGAATGTCGAGGTTTTTTTTCCTGTTTAAAACGCGAACTGCCCGTGCATTTGGGTGGACCCCCTGGTACGTTCATTGCACGTTTCTTTTGAATCCAGGGAGGCAATGGATTGTTCCCTGAAAGTGGAGTGTCTGTTCTGTTAAAATAAGGTATATTTCAGAATTCAGATATTACTGAGTTAGTGAGTTGCACTTGTTCCTTATAAGTGTTGAAATGAGTTTGTGAGCTTAGAAGAGGGGACTGGTAGCTTCCATTACAGGGTGAATGTTCTAACCGTTTAATAAGAAGTTTATTTAATGCGTGTTTGTGCTGGCTTGGGGCACTTTAAAGTAAAATGGCCAAAACTCTAAACTTTATTATGGAGAAAAGGCATGTTTTGTGTTTGGAGTGGTTACTGGTGACCATTGATATTCAACTGCACTGAGATTGATAAATTCATACTAAACTCAACCAGAAAATCATTTGTTCATATTAAATTTCACACCTTAAAACTTTATTTGTGTTATATACATGATTTTTTTATGATTTGACTGGACTTCATTTTGAGACTTCGGGGAGACACTTGGATAGCTGTATAATTTGGCTAAAAGCATGTAGGTAATCTAGAATGTAATGTTGAAGATGAATTGTACTTGTGGTCAAGGAGTTTATGATCCCAGAAATGTATAGTTTTAAGCCCCAGCAGTTTTTCAATCCTCAAAATTATTTTTTTTGCAATTTCAATGGTGAATTCTCATGAAGATTTTTTATGTTTGCAGCTCATTTTCTCTACCATAATCATGAAAATTAACTGAAATACTATGTAATTCTAAATGCTGTAAGTGTCTTTTCAGAATTGAGCCACATTTTTCCTCTTTATGAAGCTTTAATCTTGAATTATACAGCATTAAAGTGGGTAACCCAAAAATAGCCAAATTTGGCTTCTGCACAAAGGGGTTAAATCTGCTCCCGTGTACTTGTCCTGAATAACAATCAAGCAATTTCAGAAGCCTATAACGATTAAGATGTGATGGTGAAAAGCAGATAAACCTAACTGGGCTACGGTGTTAGTGAAAGAATGCCAATAATTTGAATAATTAAAGAAAATCTTCCTCTGAATTGCATCTCTCAGCATTTTAGGACATTATTTAAGATTAATTTAAAACAGATCAGATACAAGATCGCCCTGGATGTTAGGTCTAAAAAAAAAAAAAAAATACACACGGTGGAAAACATTCTGAAAAGCGGATGAAACGTGAACGTGAGATATAAATTACCACAGTCGCACAAAATGCGTGGAAATCAAATCGTGTTCACGCTGTGCTGTTTTATGGCCATTTAAATTTTAAAATGCAGCAATCAAACACGCTGTCTTAATAAACAGCATTCATTCAACTCAGAGATTGCTAATCAAGCAAAGTAAACTGGAACAGGTAACTTTTCTTAGAGTAGCTTAATTGGTTAATAGGAGACGATCCTGTAGTCCTTCATTTGGCTGCATGCAGCATGTCACCGAAAAATAGGTACTGATGTCAGAGTCAAGTTTTTTTCTGGAAGCATTTCACATGCCCTTTGATGTTTGCCGCTTTTGTTCAACCTGCGTCAGGTTCAATAAAGGAAAAGGGAAAGCTCGGATGTTCACCCCAAGGCAGCAGGTCGGGGTACGACGCTTAAAGGTGACTTAATACGCTATTTTTCCAAGTTTATACTTTGATCTTTGACTTCCCTAGAGTACTCGTGATCGCACAAAGAAAAGGGCATTTTTTCCGCTCATACTGCCATCCTCAAAAAACTGCATTTGTAGTACATTGTGTTCTCCGCCTGAAACGCCTCACTTGGGTGGCTCTTCCGCTATGTCCCCCCCCTCGCCATTTGCCTACTTTCTTCTGACTGGCCAGCTCTGTGGAGGGCAAATCTAGGCGGGACGAGGCAGAAGAACACAGTATTCCGGGTCCACTTCCCCAGACTATGAACCTGAGATGCAGCTGCTATCTGAGAAGGACTTGACGGGCTAATTCTGCAATCAAAGGCAGTATATGTGCATAGATCTAATAAAATGAACTTGTTCTAATAAACACAATGGCGAAATGGCAAAAGTCTGGCAGCTCAAGCTCGAATTTGCTGACTACTCTAGCTAGGATGGAGGGAAAGCTGGAATCCACCCCATACAGACACATTTGTAGAACGGGTTGACATGCCCAAGTGTAGACCGAAGACCGTAGAAATACGGTAGGTCTGGGTTTAGAGGGAAACATGGACAGTGAGGAGCAGCTCAAAGTGGACCAACAGCTTATGGACTGCTTCAGAGTGTCATATTATAATGACCTGCTGGTTCGTGTGCATAACGAAGGTGTGTCGTCAGTGTGGAGTAACAAACAGCTTCTGTGCTGGTAACTTATATGATGGAGCGGCGAAAGTTCCAGGCTAAACAGTCTTTTCGGAAATTGCCCGTGGTAATGGTTTACTTATTGAGAAGGAATGGCCAACGTTTCCTCGCGCAAAATGGGCGCGATAAGCAGCTTTCACACCGGACGCAAAATAATTTTTTCGCGCGACAGATTACGTTCAAAGTCAATGGCAGACAAAAATTTGTTTTGCGTCCAGTGTGAAAGCTGCGTAACACGCCCAAAACGCGTGTATTCGTATCTTTGCATTGACTTTGAATGTAGCTAATCAGTTGCGCAAACAATTTGTTTCGCGTTCAATGTGAAAGCTGCTTGACGCGCCCATAACGCCTGTATTTGCATCTTTGCTTTGACTTTGAATGTAACCTGTCCCGGGAAAAATTCATTTCGCATCTGATGTGAAAGCAGCTTTATGGATAGTGCGCGACAGCTATAGAGAGCTCGGTTGCGTTATGAACATAATACAGGTTTTACAGAGCGCAAGTTCCGTTAGCGTGGACAAGTTGCTTGTGTGGAGCTAGTGAATCAATTAATTGCTTTTAATTAGCCATAAGAATTTCTAAAGGGAGATGAAATTATGTCACGGTAGTATAGAGAAATCGTTTGTTATACCAGACAGGTTACAGCTTCTGCGTTTCGCATTGCTTTCATGGTAGAATCAGAGAGCTAACTCAGATATATGTGAAGTATTCGGCTGATCCCGGTCATGGATAAGTGAAGCGAAACAAACCCAAATACGTACCCCAAGCTCCGCAAAACCCACATCTGGTCTAACTGCAGCCTTTAACAGCACCTCTCCAGTTAGCTTCAACTGTAGTGGCTAAAATCGGGCAACGTTATGATGAAACTGCCACATTGATGCTTACCGAAGTAACACAAACATACTGATCAGAATTACTGCATACAAGTTAACCAGGAGCATTTTAATTAGCACAGCATGCCAACTAACATGCAATAGCTGGTAACAGAGCGGTCATAAGAGTTGGGCTAATCTGCTGAAAATATTCTGCTGAACACAATCTTCTGAAAATTTGCAAATTCTTCTTTTTTTCCCCCCATCAATTCAAATGAATATTGATAGATATACATCTCAAGAATAACTGGTGAAAGTTTCATCACAATATATTAAGAAATGAATTAATTATGGAGGAAAGTATAGATGGTTGTAGTTTTTCAGCAAAATGTTTCAGCGGATTAGCCCTACCTGGTCATAACAACCACAGAGACAAACCCTTGCAATACAGGTTTTACAGACAGCAGGTTCTGTTACCGTGGACAGTTGTACCAAGAATCCAGATTACAAACAAGTATTAAAAGTTAGCTTCAAGTGAGGTTTATGTTCACGCAGCTTCTGTAGAATTTCCCCGGATATCACTCTTGCATATTTAGGACAAAAATAGTGATGTTACGCCTGACACTGAAGCCCTGAGGTCTGTATTGATCAAAGGGGGCGTGTCCAAATGAAGCCTGTTTCGAGACCTGTATCGTTTTTCAGAATCTCAGGTGACCAAAGACAAATGAGGCCTCGGTTCTCTGACATCACGTGATTGCCTCGTTGTGTGAGTCGATTCACTGAAAAAAGCGCGAGAAATTCAAGACGTGTTCTGCGTTATCTGGAGAGGTACATGCAGAACACTGGAGATAATGGAGCCAACAAAAAGAAAGGGGACATCATCCGTTTGGGAACATATTGATATGATATCTCCCAATAGGGTAAAACATAATACACATCTGCTGAAATCAATCACGTGGAGGATGAGTGGTGTGTGTATCTACTGTACATAGATAGATACACAGAGAGAGAGAGAGAGAGAGAGAGAGAGAGAGAGAGAGAGAGAGAGAGAGAGAGAGAGAGAGAGAGGTGTGCTTGCAGATGTAGCCTACATGTGAAAATCACAGTAGCACTGCTGTACATCAAATGACCTGTACATGTCAGTACCCCCAAATGAGCCGTTAAACAGGATGTCATGATCAGCCTTTTCATGAAGCAATTGGCTGGAAAGATTTGATACATTCACGGGGCTTCATCACACCATCACTAGACATAAACATTAGCAACAGTAACTTGGCTACGTTAGCTGCAGTGCTACAGCCACAATCAACAAGCTATCGCGTCAGGTTGGCTTATGCAGTAAAAGCAACTTACAGCTTCCATGTCTGAGTCATGGACAGTCACGACAGACACATGCTTTATCTTCAGATATTTTACAAAGCCTGCGCTTGAGGCCAGTTGGTGGTGTTAACTATCGGTAGCGGTCCTGCTAGCCACCCGTAACACGTTAGGTTCACTTACATTATTTGCTGTTACATCATTACTTACAGCTTGTGGCTCCGAGTGCTGGATCATGCAACTACTTCAGGTTTGAGAAGCAGCTGAAACGCATATTCGGCATCGAATTATCCTTTATTGACAAAACTGTCTTGGGTGAAATGCTGAGCACAAGCAGCTAACGTTCCCTTTGGCCATGGCTGTTTGCTGCTAGCAAACAAAAAGCTACCCACTGATTTCTGGTGGCATCGTCTTTTGGAGTTTTTCTTTGCGTCCAAAAGTAAATGGACAAGCAGCCTTGGGAGGGATACTGACAAAACTGCACCTCAAATGATCTGCGGTTCTTTTTTATTTCCAAAAGTGAAGATGCTACTAAGGCATAGTATGAGCTGCCGTTGTTAGTGCCTGCTAGAATAGTTTCCGGTGTGGGCAGGTCCAGCGGCGTGATTGGCTCTGGCTAGGTCTGTACTAATTGGACGGCACAACCTGACGCCAGGTTTTACCCAGATCTCACGAAGATCTCGGGTGGAGCTGTTCGGAGAGGAAATCATGTTCTTGGATTACTGCAAAATCCCTGCATTTATGATAAGAAACTTTTCAGAGGTTGAGGATGGACAACCAACATCATAACATTACTAATATGTATTCAGAACGATCAGCATATTTGGTCCCCTTTTTAAAAAAAAAAATTTATTCAGAATCACCCCAGCCCTACTCTGTTTAGAATATCAGACTTTATTATTCAAGATTTTGCCTCATCCTCTAAATTGCAAGAATTAGATGAAATTCTATTCAAACTCTGTAAAACTGTCACATGAAAACCACTTATCTGTTATCATCTTGTCACAAACTTAAGTTTGAGATACAAAGAAATCACAAGAGGAACATGTCATCACAAAGCTCAGATCATAATTTACAGTGGTATTAAATGCTTCTGATTCACTGAGAATTGTAAATAGATGCATGTTGCTGCAGAAACCTCGGCTCTGCTCTGAACAGGGCAATAAACACACAACGCTTCAAAAGTACTTATTTCTTAACGAAATAAAATGGGGAAACCCCTTTGAATTATAGGGAATTCCTCTGCGATTCGTGTGCGCCGGAGCTGGAATCGCTATTGGTCATACCGAGAAAACACGCATGCGGCTCAGCTCCAGGAGCCGGGTGAAAATCGAATGGATGGAAACACTTCATATAAAGACAATAAAATGCGATTTTTGACGCACTCGTGTCTGCCCCGGCGCCTGACTTCAGCGGTATTAATGGAAACATAGCTTTTTACCAACGTTACGGCACGACAACGTGTTTTCTAGAATTCCTCCGTTACAGGAGCACCTCTGTCTCAAAGACCTGTTCGACTGGCATTAACAATCCGTCTCCGCGCAGGTGGGCGGAGGACATTTTTTTTTTTTAATTTCTCGGCACCTACCAGTCGAATTCGACCTTTTTTTAGGCAGCTTAGCACTTCAGTCTGTATGTTAACTAGCTGCATTAATATTTTAAATAAAAAAAGTAACTCCGCTAAATGACGCCACAGACACAAGGAGGAAAGCGAATGCTGAGCTCCATGCGAAGTTTAATGGGAACAAGAGTAAAACTACGCGTCAGCGTGGATAAATCGGAAGTTAATTTTTGATAAAATAGCGAGCGCATCACCTTGGCACAAACATTAGCTATCGCGCTCCCCTAAAATTCTTGCTCCACTCGTGTGACAGCCTTTTGCCACAGGTGGCCAAGTTAGCAACCTTGGTACACACCCCATCAGATTAACAACATAGCATTAACCTGGTAGATCAATGTTCATTTCATCAAGTAATGTAACGTCAACGTCAGAGCAGATTTAACTTGTTCCACCCGCTCTCGCAAGCATAAACATCAAGAAAAGCAATTAATTTTCCAATATATGGAATGTGGCCTTTAACTTAAACAGACAAATAAGCCAGAGTAAAGATGTTGGACACTGTTACATGCATTAGCTCGTGATATAATGCGAAGTTAGTGCAGCGGGCTCGCTAACGATTAGAAGAAGTTACTTCACACAGTTAGCGAGCTAATCGTTGGTAGCAGGCTACAATGCATAGCTACTAGTTAACAAGCTAGCTAGCCATCAACAAGAAGCAATTAGGACAGCAAGGAAAGTTGATAGAGATCGAGAAACGTATTTCGTAGCCTACATGAAAATGTAGTTTTCACAGCTGAATCACCAAACCTCACCAGATTAACTTGACCAGAGGCAAGTTCAGGAATCCCGTTTCTGTATCTCCAAATCGAAAGATGTTCCGTCACAGACCGCTGCTGTGCAGTGGAATGCAGACCTTCCCAATAGTGCCCGCTCGTCATTCCAATCGCAAAGTGAAGTAGGTCGTCTCACTGGGCATGTCTCAACTACTGATCCATACACACCTTTCATATTTGTAAACTGCGATGACGTTTTGTGGGCGGAGCTTAACTGGTGGCAAAAAAAGTGACAGCTCTCCTGGAACGGTGTTACGGATCAACTGGTTTCCCTGGGGGGGTATACTACGAAGCAAGTTCAACATAGACAGGCTTTATTTGAGTGAGTCGGCTCAACAAACCCTGAATAGATAAAGTTCAGAGTAAGTGTTAGAGAATCATGAATATACTGCGTTGTTTGGCAGGACAGGAGCGGGGAGCAAATAAATCATCTCTACAAAATATGTACCTGGCACTCATGAGAAAGGTGTTTGACTATGGATGTATAGCTTTCATGTCAGCAGCAGAATCAAATCTTAAGAAGCTGGATGTTTTGCAAGCTCAGGCCCTGAGAATTTGGAGCGGAGCATTTAAAACATCCCCAGTGTCAGGCTGTCAGCAATGCAGGTGGAAATGGGAGAGCTGCTTTGGCGAATCAGGAGAGTAAAGCTAATGTTGGCATACTGGGTCAATCTCCAGGGGCACTGTGACAAACATCCTGCCAAGGGTGTCTTAACAGACTACTGGGAACACAATGAACCAAATTTCAAAAGTTTTGGTTGGATTGGTGATACAAAGGCACAAAACATAGGGTTAAGTAAATTACAGTATAGGCCCACAGTACCAATTTCTTCCATTCCGCCCTGGCTATTCCCTTTGCCAAATGTAGACTTCAGAATACATCAAGAACTGAATTTAAAGTCAGAATAACTTCCCGAATGGCGCATAGTCCAGAATTATTTTGACCAACATTTCTCAAATTCAGTGTTTCTTTAGATCCATCAGTAAAAATATCCAGATACAGGGTGTGCAGGTGCAGCAGGATACATCCCGGTGAGTGACACGTGTATTAAGAAAAGGGTATCAGACCATTTATCAGTATACACCACAGAGCTGTTGGCAATACTACTGGCATTACAGTGGATAGAAGAGAAGGAAATGCAAAATACAGTGTTTGCATCTGATAGTTTCTCAGCACTATCAAGCATAAGATCAGGCAGATCAGCATCCAGAATGGATATAATCAATATAATATTCCTATTGATGTATAGAATGCAAGTCAAGGGCATATTTTCTTAAGTCATCTGGGTCCCGGCTCATGCAGGCGTGGAAGGAAATGAAGAGGTGGATATTTTGGCAAAGCAAAAACTCTGAGTTTCGATAGACATTCAAGTTCTACAAAGCAAAGCTGAAGTTAAACCATCCATTAGGAAATATACACAATCTGCATGGCAAGAATATTGGGACAGCAGTGAAACTGGAAGGCATCTGTATGAAATACAAAGGCATGTGGGTGATGGAAGGATTTTGGGCCTCAAACATAGAGAAGAAAATATTATAATGCGTTTGAGAATAGGTCATACAGGTCTTAATTACACATTACACAAAAAAGGGAAACACCACACTGGCCCTTTAATCAAACGTGCGTACACCAAAAAATGGGTGTACGCCAAATCTACCGCAAGGATTGGCATTTATCAATCAGGGGTGCGTTTCCCAAAAGCGTAGTTGCTAAGTAAGTTAGCAACTTACATAGTTTAAACTATGTAGTTGCGCCGCCAGTGTTTCCCAAAACCATCGTTCGAACTACCAAGGTAACTTACGTAGTGCGAACCATCATTAAACGACGCAGGTGTTCCCCAAGACCGTAGTTCGAACAAACGTTCACAACCACTGTCGTTAAGTTGTGTAGTTCTAACTACTACTCCCCAGCTGCAGTTAAGAGCTTAGTTCCGGGTGAATGCATCGGAAAATGCAGTTCACGAAAGGTAAACATAAGGTCAGTAGCTGAAAATGTTCGATGATCTTGTTGTACAAACATATGTAACATCAACACAGTGATTTGAAAATGTAGCTACTCGGGAAAACACTTTTTGCTGTATTTCTCTGTTCATGAGTGGGCCTATGGTTGGATCTCTGGAATTATATCTCTCGTAGCCTTCGCATGCGTGAGCAAAGACACTTTAATGTTCGGCAACGATTAACTACGCCTGTCTAGTAATTCAACACTTGTTTTCCCGCTGTCATTAGTGCAGGAGGTGGTTAATTAGCCTGCTTTACGGGATCATGGTTCAAAACGGCAGAATTGTTGAGTAAATCTGTAAAGCTTGTGACTTCGTGTTGCTAGTCATAGGAAGAACATATGCTCTCGCTGTTTACCTTCATGTATTTTTATGTACCGATAGGATAGGATGTTGTTTGCCCACTTGCAATATGGTAGAAATCATATATATGACAGTGGATGGGAAAGAGTTGATAAAAAGAAAGGGGGTGGGGGAGATGGAGGGCTTTTTGCATAAAATTTCTCATTCCTTGTGGTCTGTGGAATGCGCGGTCATCTTCAGCATCCTTTACAGAGAGAGCCTCATCTTCAGGGAGCTGGACATTTGCTGTGACGGCCATGCTGTGCAGGACGTAGACGAACTGCCTGTCTGAGAGGATTTTGGAGACTCAGGGGAAACAGTGGCCCTGACACACAGAAAACGGTGCCAGAGGAGGCCCAACGTGAAGTGGCTCAGTGAGAGGATAGCCAATGTTGAGGGGTCCTGTGTGTGGGTGCCCAATGTTGGGGGGCCCTGGGAATCAAACTGCAAGGGACAAGGTGTAAATGGGCTAAGAAGAAGTGGGCAGAGGGGGGGAAAACACTCATGTTAGGGAATTGTGCATACCACAGATATCTATAGCCCTGGGACTCCTGCCAGCACCTCTGGGCTTAGCATGGACAAAACTCTCCTAAGGAGTAAGAGGAGGCCGACAAACCAGAGCTCCCACCACCAGTCCTCTGTAGTGCACTCCTTAGAGCTGCTGCTCTCCTTAGTAATGTCAAGATGGCAATACCCCCCCCCCCACCATGTCCACTGCACTGCATCTCCATCTGTGGCCCTCAGAATATATCTTTTCTGTGGTCTTATGCCATTTTTTGTTCTTTGAGTCAATGAAATAATTTTTAAGTTAGGAAAAAGAAATAAAAATGTTTTATATTCCATTTTTGTCCGTGTGTGTATTTCTACGCCCATCAATAAGGTGGGTGACCTTAAATAAATATTAACTACATATATCCAAAGAGACAACGTGACACTCAAATCGTTTAAATTTAATGATCACTTGTTCATCGGAGCACACGTTGCCATGAATAAAAAGACAGCATGGAGAAAAAAAGGCTGTCTTCTTGCGGGAGTCGTACCCTCAGTTTACGCCCTTTGAGCGATTACATGCAGTTGGGTTTTTCCACTACACCACCGAATTAACGGTACGTGAAGAAGTGACGTATGTATATATAACTGTTAAGAATGTTCATGATTAATGAATTTAAAAATTTTGTACCCGCTGGTGGAGCTCATCTTATTAAATGCACTGAAATGGCAAATCGTTCTTTTAGATTTTTTTTCCAAAGAATCGTTGCCTAAAGTGTCTTTTCATTTAAATGGTAAGTTGTAACGTAGCTAGTTTGAATATGATCACAAAATAATATGCCAAAACGACAAATTAGTATTGTATTATCGATCACAACTGCCGTATTTAGGCATAAATACCAAGTTTTTAAGCTTCCCGCGGTGAAAATCAGACCGGAGTGCTCCATGGTTACATTGTTCGAGCGTCAATCGCTCAAACTATCATGGTTCAAACTAACGTCGTTCAAACCAACATGGTTCAGACTACTGTGGTACGAACAAGGTACGACGGTTTTGGGAAACAGTCGTTGCTCTGATGTTTGTTAGTTTAACGATGCATCGTACCATGTTAGTTCAAAGCTAACTTCCGTCGTTGTTCGGGAAACGCACCCCTAAACGTGAGCAAACCAGGGACTGTATAAAAGATGGACGGCCAAACGTCTCCTGAAAAGTGAAGCAAAAGCGTCTCGATCGCCAACTACTGGCAGGCTACAGTACAAATTATAGGCCCGCCCCCTCCATGTTAGTGAAGGGGAGAAATGCGAGACAGGAAAAATTGTGTACATGAAAAATAATTTATTTCTGAAGATGGTTTCTTCATTTTTAGGAAGTTCTTACCATACTGATATATATTCTAGCGTCAATTTTTCTGATCAGTTTTCTGTAAACCTTTTATTTGATATTATGCGAAAGGGGCGTGTAGTCATAATAAACACAGTGATTGACAACCGCAGAGCGCGTGGACTAAGTCCCGATAGCGCCTGCCCCCTGCGTACTTCGTTTTGTGAATAGTAATTTCGCGTAGAGCTGGAGCGGGAACGTCGACAGGAGGCTTGACATTCTTTTGAATGACATTGTGACATTGACATGACAATGACATCATTCTTTGGTGACATTCATGTCACCCTGCCGAAAATGAACGATGCACTGTCGATTTCGCTTAAGTCTTAGAGTTGCCAACTTGACGACTTTCTCGCTTAATCTGGCGACTTTCCAAATCGGGATTGTTTGTCCACTCAAGACGTATGTATACGTCTTGAGAAAGTCGTCAAGTTGGCAACTCTAAGACTATAGCGAAATCGGCAGCGTGACATGCTGAAATAAGCGAATTTACGAGAATGTGGATGTAACAGCTACGTCTTACAATTCATTGTTAAACATCTGCATTAACAATAACGTCATATTTGGAAGTTTTACTTACCAACCGAAGGAGACACGCCTGATTCCGCTATCTCTGAAAGCAGCCTGGGCCGGTACGCGCAAGCGCAGTAAATGGCAAAGACGGATGCGAGAGAAGACGTTGCAGTTTCATAGTCTTATGCTACGAGTCAACAGTTTATGTTGCGGTTTTTGCAGTTTCGGTAGCGGGGTATTATTTTTATGTTGCTATTTCCGCGATTAATGTAGGCATTTCAAAGTTTTTGTGTGCTGAGGCTACGTTTTCTTTGGTAGGCCTGATTATAAGCTCTGAAAAAATTGGGGAGAAGGAAAATCGTACAGTCAGTTTGCCTGTCGGTCAGTGTCGGTCAGTACAGTCAGTGTTCGGTCGCTAACGTCTGTTTTGCGGGTCTACCTATGTAAACAACTAGCAGCACTCGCATACACTGATACATACATCGCGGGTGTGGTGTAGCACTAGTGTCTGTGTCTAAGCTTGGAGTTTTGTTTCTCTTTTGTTTAGCAGTAACATACTTGTCTTGGTTAGTAGGTGCACACATTAACTAACTCAAATATACATGACGGTTTCATTTATGCATATATATACATTGTATACAGCTCTAAACACAACACAAACGCTTATTGACTAGTTAGATGCACCTTTTATTTCACTTATCGTAGGGTTTCGGTTTTCCATAACATCCGTGATATTTGTTGTCTGCTTTCGGTTCTGCGTCTTCTGTGTTTGTATTATGTTTCCTTGTTTCCCGACCAAAGTATCAGCATCCAAACTGAGGCAACGTATTGAGGTGTATTTTCAAACGCCTTAAACATTAAAAAGGGGGACACTGGTAAAAGTTTTTAAATGTATTATACGAAGTCAAAATTGTGGTCTAATGATGGAAATAAGGTATGTATTATCATGCCGGATTAAATAATTTGTTATTTTGTTATGTTGGTATTGTCTGTTGAGGGAGGGGCTTTCCATTCAAGAGGGGTTCTGGTTCGAGCAACCAGTAGAGTCTGGGTGTGACGCATGGACATAAACATTGAAGGTCAATTTATTTGTATTATCTTCCTTCATGATTTGTGCCTCCTGTTTATTTACATTTTTAACTTTTTATTATGGCATGTTCTGATTGACTTGTTGCCTAATGTTGCCTGTATAGTAAAATGTGCAATGTGCCAGATTGTACTGCTGTTATTATTGTGCTTTCATGACTAGTGACAACTAACCGTGTGTTACAAAACTGTATTAATTTTTTATTTAATTGTTTATATGAAGTTTATAATAAGATTTATATAAGAAATGGGTTCTTTCTTCTTGATAAAATTTCCTTGCCATCATAACAGACCTGTGATAACCTAGCTTGTTGATTCTCCGCAATAGCTTTTTTGTTGTTGTTGTTGTCGTTTTGGTTTTATCTGCAAAGTCAATATCTTTGTTTATATCTGCTGCTGGCCCAGTATAGCCTTCTTAACTTGTTTTGAATCCACAACTCTCTGAGTCTTGTTATGTTGTAAATAAAATAAAATGTACATATTTTGTTGTTAAATTTAAACATCTCCCTTTTTTCTAATTTGATTGTTTAAATTATGATTGTTGGCATTTTGGTGGTGGAGGTGGTGGTGTGTGTGCGTGTGTATGTGGGGGGGGTGGGGGGGGGGGGGGGGTGGCGTGCCTGTGTTTTTTTAGTGTAAACGGGTACTAATAGTTATTTATAGCTGAGTTAATATGAATTGAAAAAAGGGTTTCAATTAATTGATTTAATTATGGCTTTAAAGGAAGTTTGTGTAAAATTGCATAAATAGCCCATCTATCCAATTTAGAACAATTGTTCATGTTTTCCCTTAAATTATTTTCCAGCCACCAAATTTTTTGTCCGCGCCACCAAAAATATGAAATTCCGTGTTTTAAGTTATGTGGAGCCCTGCTTAATATTCAGTTTGCACCACGTTCATCAAACTTACGTTGAGGATAAAACCTGTAAATTTGACTTATCAACCATATTAATCTGAGCCAAGGTGTTTTCGCCTCGGTAACAGCAAAATAAGGCACTATACAAACATGCAGGCTAGTGAAAGGTAGCCTACCAGTGCAGTTTAACATTTAAGAAAGGAAAAGGGTTACACATAGAATTAATTTATTTTCTGCATTAAATACTCCAGAAAGATATCAGCATATTTCAAAAAATGAGAAATAAAAACAAGTGGTAAAATCTAGAACTGCAGGAAAGACCATAAAGAATGGCAAATCAGTGTTAAAATTGCAAACCAGGTGCACAGTGAAAGAATGTCTGATAAGGTGGCCTTTTCCCTTGTCTTCAGATGATAAATAAATTAGGTTATTAATCAAAATCTCCCACGAACCAACCCCAGGATAAGAATTCTATGGAATGTATTAGCCAAGATAAAGATTGTTTTTGCTTTCCGGGGAAGAAAGATTTTAATAAGCCAAAAAACATTAAGGACATTAATTAACAACCTGAAGGGGCAGGTTTCAGTTTCACACCAGATTGTCTGTTGTCTATTAACTGGCAGGAAGGGGTGGAATGGTATCTCTTCATCCTGCATGGCAACAGTTTTTGTTGCACCTAAATGGCTCTATCTTTCACACTGCCCTACAAGTTGCCCCTACCCGCTACCCGTGAATTATGCATTTAGCAGCTTCCATCATCCCTAAACGGTATCTTGCGGCCACACAACCCGCTATACATTATGCCGACTCCTTTATTTGCGCTTGAAGGTGTGCCTGTGGGCATGTTTATGCGCGTTCCCTAAAATTGCTATCTTGACCACACACGTTAGGGAAAGTGTATTGCAGGTCCTCAAACCACCCACTACCCATTTGGGCTTTTACAAGAGCATGCCCAGGCGGCTTCAATGTGGCTCCACCTCCCGACTTAACTCGCCTATAAAAAGGCCACCTTGCTTTAGCCTCAGTTGAACCCCTGAGAAAATGGCAGAGATAGAACTAAATCGCTTTGATCGTCAGGTAAACTAGGCTTATGCTGTCGGAGGCGACGGCTGGGGGTATATCCCCAAACGCCCCCAATCCTACAATTTCCCAATCCTTGAATAGACCTTGAATAGACTTTCATTTGAACTTAATTTCAGGTCAATCGGACAAATGGTTCTGAAGATATGGCTAAAATGGTAATTTTCCATCACAAAGCGCCACCTGGTGGCAAAATATTGAAACATACAGGTATGATGTCATCATGTGACACGTTGTGAGGTCATGACCTTGCAGTTGCACATAGTTTCATGTCAATTGGACAAATAGCTCCAAAGATATGGCAAAAATTGTGAATTTTATGTGACTAAGCTCCACCTTGTGTCAAAATTTTGGACCAAACAGGTATAATGTCATCCTGGGACACATCCTCAGGTCACGACCTTTCATTTGCACTTGATTTGAGGTCAATTGGACAAATATTTCCAGAGATATGATAAAAACAGTGATTTTTTGGCCCCTGGTGGCCAATCTCAAAATTGTAAATTGTCGAAAATCGAATAAGTTCTTCTGCGTTATTATACTTACTTAAATGCAAAACTTGGTATTTCTAATTGAAATATTGCTGAAGTTATCGCTTTAACACGTAAATCAGTTTTTAGCCCCTGGTGGCCAAACTAGAAATCATAAATCGTCCAAAATCAAATCAGTTCTTCCTCTTTTTCATACTTACTTATATGCAAAACTTGAAATTTCTAATTGAAATATCACGGAAGTTATCGCGTTAACACTCAGGGGGGCGCGGCGGTGGCCAAAAACATAATATCCCCGGAACGCCATTCGGAGTTCGGGGATATAATAACAGAAGACGACCAGAACGCGTGTTCTGCCAGTGTACCAGCAACCAAGGCCTTTCAGGTAAGTCAATATTGTTTGTATTTTGTATCAATAATTTTTTCTGCTATTGTAATAATATCTCATTATTATAGATAATATATATTAATGATATATATAATGTATAATAAGCTAAAATGATCATAATACAAGTACTATTTCCCACAGAACGAGAATGTGTGACAAAACTGCACCTCTCCTGTCAGGCAGTGACGGAATTATGTCACCTGGTTGCAGATGATGTAGACACCGCTGCCAGTTGTCCGTAAGCCTTACCCGTTGCTGTTAGGGTTACTGAGGCACTATTTTTCTATGCTAGTGGGTAATTCCAACACCCACTCAGCTCAATTGGAGGCATGACCTAATCTGCTGTGCTCGGCTATAATTGCAGTCACTGCCAGCATAGTCCGACGTGCCAGTAGGTACATCACTGGCATCCCTGTGACACCCGAGAGACAACGCTGGGTAAAACGGGATTTTTTGGCAAGATATGGGTTCCCTAGGGTTCTGGGTGCCGTCGACTGCATACACATTCTGATTCGGGCTCTGTCTCTGAACAGTGGCGCCTCTGTGAATCGTAAGGGAACTCATTCAATCAACGTCCAGGTGATTTGCGATGATTGGCGTTACATCTTGAATGTACACGCAAATCATCCTGGAGGGTAGCCACAACGCTTTTATAATGGAATAGTCGGTCATTCCTGCAGTCTTCCTGAGGGACCCCCCTCTGGATGGGTGGCTTTTGGGTGACAATGGCTATCCATTAAAAACGTGGTGTATGGTGCCATACATTACGCCAACAACTGTGCATGAGTTTGCCTTCAGTAGAAAACACTCACACACACAAGTTGTCATTGAGCAAACATTTGGCCTGCTCAAAATGCGGTTCCGCTGCTTGGACAGGTCAGGTGGGGTCTTACAGCATCTTTCTTTGTGGCAAGTTGTGTGCTGCACAACATTGCCCAATGCCATGGAATGATGCTGGAGTTCGAGGATAGATTATTACCGGACTATAGAAGGCAGCAAGCTGAAGTGCAGGCGCTGATTCCAAATGCTGATAAAGTGCCAGTCGTAGCAGGGGCAATGAGGGACCAGCTTATAATGTTATAATACATGTAATTCATATAGCGTTTTATTTAATACTCAAAGTCGCTTTATAAAGGAAAAAGTGTAAATGGTTGCAGTCAATGTAGAAATTTATTTGGCTGAGTATATTTTCTAAAATGGGATTTTTTTCTAAGCCGAAAGACGGGAGAGGGAGTTGGAAGTGCATGGCGAAACACATTTTTTTTCTTTTTCTTTTTTTTTTTTTTTTGAAGTTTCCATCACAAAAGGGGTAGGCTTGATGTTTTTTTTAATTACAAAGCAAACATTAAACGATATGTCAATGTCAAATAATAATAGTCATAATAATAATACAATTCATGATTAACTTAACAAAAACAGATCCTCCCCAGTCTGAATTTGACCTCATGCGTAGCAATCTAACTTTGTCTTCGGAGAAACGTGGAGACCTTCCTCTCTCCATCAAGGGTCTCGGTTTGAGGATTTGGGATGGCGCAGCCTGCTCTTAAAGGCAATGGCAGCTGGCACAATATAACAGGTAGCGCAGGTGTTTTGGGGATAAAGGAAGGTGTGCAAGATTGCAACTTTTGTGGGGGAACACCTCTTAAGCAATGCTAAATCCCCAAATAATGGGTTTAGGGACTCTGACACAAGATAGGGCCCAAAGTGTCAATTACATGACTGCTTGCAGGCTACAAAAATTAACAAACAGCAGTTCCTGCATTATAGTAAGCAATTATATAATTCATATGCAAAGTGTACATTCGCGCTTCCCATGTAAAATGAAAAAATTATTTCCGACAAAGTTTCCACACAGAGTCACCTCTCATATTAGACTGTCATGTGAAATTGCATTCTCTGAGTACAGACCATATAAAACATTATATAAGCTATAGCATTCTCCAATGGTTATAAAAATAAAGGGGACATATCTTTGCATTCTGTGAGTTGTGGAGAGTGCAAGGCTCAAATAAGTTGACTGAAGAATCCTGCAATATCATAATTTGCTTATTTGCATTATCGCCAATTACCAAACTCATAGTAAACACATTTTTATACTTGCCAATCTTATCATCTAATTTGAGAATAACATTGTAATGGTATTGACACATTATTTCACTTTATCAAATTTCAAATAATTTCAGGCCTTGTTTTTATGCAACAGAAAAAGAAAAAACATTCAGTCACATTAAGAACAGTGATACCTGTAAAAATAGTGTGCAAGATACAAAGACACAGGAAAAAAGGCCTTCTACAATGGGACTAAAGCATTGCTAACTCGGACACATTCTATATCACCCCAACTATTATAATTACACTTTGGAGAATACACGATGCAAAGGAAAAAATAAGCCGAAACCCCCAGAAAAAAAAAAAACTGATGGCATATGCACATTCAGTTGCAGAGAATGGCTACAAAGACAAAGGTTATCGATGCATGTAATTATTGGAAAATGACATCTAATAAAGGACAGAAATGCTGAGCAAACATTCAAACTAAACACCGTATGTATTTGTCTTCAGAAAGAGAAATCAATTCATCCTTGAAATTATAATCAAACCAAGGGGGCAGTCATTTCTAAAATGAGTATTATGTAGTAACTTTTACTTAGGTTGGAATTTTAATGTAAAGTAAAAATCACCTACTATTGTAACTTTAAAATTTACCATATTCTTTATGAAGATTAATGGCCTATATTAAGAGGAGGCAAATAATTACCCAATACCCAAAAAGAATTGCTTAGCTTTTCATAACATAATTACTGTAAACTTTGGTTAATTAAGAGAAAGGAGCATTTTTGAATTGATCTCTCAAAGGAGCAGTTTCACCTAAAATAAGCACAACAGTAGTCAGTCTGGACCCAACCGATTTACTGTGTATAAACCACAGGAAAACAACATGCTTGCAAAGGGCCTATTTCACACAATTTCCAAGAATGCCCATTCAGTGTAAGAAGCCAAGTTCCATTTGAAAAATGAACATGAAACATCATGATATTGAAAAGCTGACCAAAAATCTGTATACATTTTCAGTCTTACATAAAATTTGAAAATAACTAGGTTAAAGCAAGTCACGATGTGACTGGAAATGCAAGAAAATTTTGGTTTATGAACATAGGCAAACCCACTAACCAATAAATCCTAAAATCACTTTAAACCGTACATGCTGTATGAAGGACTCATTAAACATAGAACCAACAAGAATGTAGACTTTTTGTAAGGCAACAGCTTTGAAATAACTTCTACTCACAGAAATATCTTGTGAAATGTGCAACCCCAATTCCGAAATAGTTGGGACAAAGTGTAAATTGTGAATAAAATCAAAATGCAATGACTTTCAAATCACACCAGCCAGTATTTTATTCACAATAGAACAGAAATAACAAAGCAAATGTTGAAACTGAGAAATTTTACAATTTCATCCACAAAATGAGCTCATTTCAAATTTGGTGGCTGCTACAGGCCTGAAAAAAGTTGGGACAGGGGCCTGTTTACCATGGTGTAGCATCCCCTCTTTTTTTTAACACAGAGTGGAGGTGTCTGGGCATTGAGGAGACAAGTTTCTTGAGTTTATCCTTTGGAATTTGATCCCACTCTTGTTTAACACAGGCTTCCAGCTGCTGGAGAGTTTTGGGTCTCCTGTGACAGACTTTTCATTTAATTATGCGCCAAATGTTCTCAATCGGTGAAAGATCAGGACTGCAGACTGGCCAGTTCAGCACACGGATTCTTCTACTACGAAGCCATGCTGTTGTAATAGCTGCAGTATGTGGTTTTGCATTGTCCTTCTGAAATACACAAGGCCTTCCCTGGAATAGATGTCCTCTGGAGGGGAGCATGTGTTGCTCTAAAACTTTTATATACCTTTCAGCATTCATGGAGCTTTTTAAAACAAGTGTCCCACACCATATGCACTGATGCCATCAGAGATGCTGGCTTTTGAACTGAACACTGATAACAAGAGGGGTGGTCTTTCTACTCTTTAGCCTGGAGGACACAATGCCCATGATTTCCCTCAAGATTGTCAAATTTTGATTCCTCTGACCCCAGGACACTTTGCCACTTTGCTACAGTCCATTTTAAATAAGCCTTGGCCCACAGAACACGGCGACGCTTCTGGATCATGCTCAACAATAGCTTCCTTCTTGCATGATCGAGTTTTAGGTGGCATCTGTGGATGGTACAGCAGACAGTGGTTTCTTGAAGTATTCCTGGGCCCATTTAGTAATGTCAATGACAGAATCATGCCGGTGAGTGATGCATTGGCATCTGAGGGCCCGAAGATCTCGGGCATCCAGTAAAGGTCTTCAGCCTTATCCCTAACGCACAGAGATTTTTCTAGTTTCTCTGGATCTTTTGATAATGTTCCGCACTGTCGATGATGACACCTTCAAACAGGGCCGTAGGCAGGAATTTGAAATAGGCAAGGACCATGTTGTGTGCCAAAATTTTTTATTTATTTATTTATTTTTTTATTTTAATGTAAAAAATTTATAGGTCACACAGAAGGTTTGTTGTTTCAATATCTTTTGATGGTGCTAACTCAGCATTTTCAAAAAAAAAGTTCTGAGGGCATGAACTTCCCCTTTCTTCTCCCCCCACTTGCCTGTTTTCCTGCTCCCTGCTGTATCCCGTCTCTGTGTCGCTGCTCTCCATCCTCCTCTGTGCTTCTCTGCTCTCCATCCTCCTCTGTGCTTCTCTGCTCTCCATCCTCCTCTGTGCTTCTCTGCACTCCACTCTCCTCTGTCTGCCTCTGCTCCCCTTCCTTCTCCATATGACTCTGCTCTCTGTGCTCCACCTTACTGTCCCTATTCTCTCTTTCATTCTCTTCGCTTTCCTGTTTACCATCTTCCTTTTTGTACATATCTTTCGTTTTCTTTGCCAGAAATGCATCCAATGTATTCTGTTTTTATCTCTTGGACATGTTTGCCCTCCTCTCTTTGACTTATTTTCTCTGGATTGGGTAGGAATATGTTAAAATTAATATGAGCTGAAAACTAGATGAACTGAACATTAATATCTAAAAATACGCCCTCTCACTTTCTAACCCATCTAACCCAATAAACTCAATAAGACTGTTTACTAATCTACCAGCAAAGTAAGCTTTGGCTGAGCCTACCTAGTACCTATATATTTCTTCACCGATAGCACTGATACGCCTAATGCCAAAGTACAAATAGGCCTAAGCCAAAATATCCGTGGAAATCTTTGGACAATATTTTAACTGCATGGGAACAAAATAGTGGCCTACTTTCACTTACCAAATGATTTCTTGAAGTGGACATGGAAGGTAGGCAGTCTACTCCGTAGGTGTACTGTTTTTTAACTGCTGGATTTATTTTGCAACGGCTTTAGAATATAATGCAAACGTTTGACGGCTGACCTGCGCTCTTTTCCTCAAGTCGCATCATGTGCGCGCTTGATAATACTTGTTTTGTTCTTAGTTCTACACACGCAGACACAGGCAGAAGACAAAAGTCTCTCAACGTTTACCATAGGCCAGGGGTGTCCAATCTTGTCCGCAAAGGGCCGGTGTGGGTGCTGGTTTCCCAAACAGCTCAACACTAATACACCTGATTTTACTTATCAAGGTCTTGATTGACCCCCATGATTAGTTAATTAGATGATTCAGGTGTTATGGCACTAGGATAGAACAAAAACCTGCACCCACACCGGCCCTTTGCGGATAAGATTGGACGCCCCTGCCATAGGCCTTCCCATTTATCCAAGCACCTTTAACGGATAGGCTACGTTTCAAATGTTCATGTTTATTCAGCTGATGTTTCAGTCGGTCTTTTTTTTTTTCAAATAGGCTACAGTAAAACCAAGCGACGCGGCTTGGCTTCATATAAATAGTGACTTAGCGTATCAAATGGCTTCACAAAGTTGACAAAGACATAGCATACCCTATTTCTTATTCATTCTATTTTAAAACAGTCGGCTTTATTTTTGTAGACACCTGTAGCGCTCATGCACTGCGCAGGCTTAAAATCACTACGATCACTCTTCCCCAGAGTCGCATCACATGGGTTATAAATATTGTTCACTCACAAACAGAGCACAAAGCCCTTCGATGTTTACCACAATTTAGGATACAAAGAAGCACGTTTCACAGAATGTTTTTTCAGTTTTATATTTAATTCAGTTAGGCATATTTGGCATTAAAAAAAAAAAAAAAAAAAAACTTGGAAAAAATAAGCGAGGTCCAGACCTCGTTGACCTCATAGCTGCCTACGGCCTTGCCTTCAAAGCCTTTACAATTTGACATGATGTATTTTACACAATTTTTTTTACGCAAGCCATCACAGGTTGGAGAGCCTCTGGCTATCTTTACTTTTGAGAGACTCAGCCTCTCTAAGACATTCCCTTTTATAGCCAATCATGTTACACTCCTGATGCCAGTTAACTTAATTACTTGCTAAATGTTCTTTCAGCTGATTCTCTTATATATTAATTACTTTTTCAGGCTTTTCTTGCCTGTGTCCCAACTTTTTAGCTCGCCGGGACGAATGTCCGGAGAGCTATTGTCGTACCCCCGGCGTCCGCGTCCGCGTCCACAATATCTTTAACCTTGCCCCCCGGCGAGCTTTGTTGTCCGTCTGACAACTCTTGTTTGAGACCTGTTGCAGCCAGAAAATTTGAAATAAGCTCATTTTGTGGATGAAAATGTAAAATGTCTCAGTTTCAACATTTGAAATGTTATCTATGTTTTATTGTAATTTACACTTCATCCCAACTATTACAGAACTGGGGTTGCAGTTTTCAGGCCTCGTACTAAACCTTGCCTAATTAATACAGCCTAGGTCAGATAGATACTAAAATAAAGTGGAAAATTCAAGATGTTTAGTGTTTATTTGGATCACAGCAAAATTGAATGGAAAAACAAAGAGGAACTGACCACAACAAAAAAAACAGAAGTCAAAAAATCAAGAGCAAAGGAAATATTTCCTCACTTCAGGTCACTTTGGATCATGTCCTGAATTAGCTATTAGCACTCTAGTGCCCTCTGTGGTGAGAGTAGAAATTTCCCCCTCTGCTGTCAAGAGGCACAGCCTGCACTCCTCAGTTCTGCACACTAAGGAGTGGGTGTGTGTGAGGCAGGGGTTCACTTAAGTAGGTTCTGCAGCATGGCAGTGGCATAAGTGGGCCGGGCCTGCTTCGTCTCTATGGCGCTCTTCAGGTACTGGATCCCACCGCAGCGTTCCCAAATCTCTTCAAACTGCCGAGGCAGGATCTCTGCACCCCTCTTCCGAGTCAGGCCCGTCTCCTCCAAACTCAACTCGCACATTTCCATATCATCTTTCCCTGCAGACACATGATCGGAGATGTGAAAAGGCAGGGTAGCATGGGCTTCAGACTAGTTGGTACTCATGATAAACATACATAACAGAAAACTCACTCTTAAATTTAAAAAAAAAAGTTCTCAAAAAGATACGGGAGCTTGTCACTGGGAATGTATTCCCAGAGGCACAGATGTCACATAACAGTATATGGCCTGGCAGTGCCATGTTCAACCCATTTGAAAATATTTTTAGATATTTGGTAAAGCCTGATGAACTACGCTGCAGTTACCATTATGATCCTGGAAGGCTTTCTGCAAAAATTTCAAATTTCAGTATATTTTTTTCCCCAGGTATTCTGATCACTCAGAACAACAAACAAAGGGGACAAAAACCAAAGGCTGCCTGTATTCACCAGGAATCTTATCTTGGCAATGGGACAACTCCTGCATCAAAAAAAAAAGTTATACTCCAACTGTACAGCTGAAGAATTGTTCAAATAGTGGAAGAAGCATGAAACCAGTGAGCCATAGTACAGAGACCAGACTATTCCACTCTTTGTTTTAATGTTACTGCCAACAGAAGCTATGCATTCTTTTATAAATGAGTCATGGGCGTATATCTGCTATTTTCTCTCATTATTGCCACATCAAAGTTCTCAAAAGCAATTATCTGGTTGATGAGAGGTGAAGTAACAGGCACCAAATTCTCATTCTTTTAGCCTAAATGGACCTTTTACAATACAATACAAATACCTCCCTTTTCATGGCGTACCTTGTTGTGGCAAGCTTAGACCAAACAACAATAGATGGTTTTAAAATCAAAATATCAATAATATGTTGAAACAAATGGCACTGTATCAATAGCACTCTTAGAGTCTTGCCGAATTAAGTTGTTTTAATCAAAGCATATGCAAAGTTAACTACTGGAGAATTAATAAATCATACCCCATGCATTAACTTTATTACCCCATATACCCCATTTGTGCCTTTTTGCTTGTATGAGAAACTCACATGTACCCAAATGTAATGTGAAAAAAAATGCCACTAAATGGCAGTATTAACCTTTTTTTGTTAAGCCCAGTCTGGAGCTAGGTTTGGGCATGTCCTGGGCATGTCTGAGAGGGGAAGTCCCAGAGAATTGAAAAAAGTATGGAAGGTGGGAGGGGACTGCAAAAGAGTATATAAGGAGAAAAATTGAGAGAGTAAAGTAGTAGGAGAAATTGAAAGGAGAAGGATACATTTGACCAGACCTGTCACACTTTTCAAGACCTGTGAAGTTTTTTTGTGGATTTTTGCCTGTGTTGGAGCATTTTCCTGCCCCAGGACGTCACCAAGCAACCCCATCTCATCTCATAGGGACTGTAAATATTTTTTTTTCTTGTATGTGTCAATCTTGGTCAGTAGCATACATTGTAGGTTAGTAGTCAGTCTTTGGATAATTATATCGGTTTACGTTTAAAAATTTTGTCTGTCATCCCTTGCTGTCCTATATGTCCTAATAAATTGGGGGCGTAACAAATTGGGGGCTCGTCCGGGAGAGACTATTGAGTGAGTCATTTATTGAAAATCTAACATTTCAAACTGTGAATTTTTTTTTCCTGAATACATATTGACAGATCAACAGCAACGGATGATTTCTTGGCATCTCCAACCGTAGAGGTTTTGAAGTCTTTTAAAAAGACAGAACTGCTAGAAGTATGCAGACAGTTAGAGCTGACAGAGGTAAAACCAACCATGCGAAAAGCAAGACTGGCCAGAGAGGTTGTTGAATATTACTTTGATGAAAATGTGTTTGCACCAGGAGATCTGGAACAGTTTCCAGTGGAAAATGCAAATGTAGAAATGGAACTTAAATTAAAAATGAGCAAGAGGAAAGAGCAGAAAGAGAGAGACAGAGACAGACAGATTTTGAGTTACAGAAATTCAATAGAGAAGAAAGGCTCCAAATAGAGCTACTAAAAATAAAAATAGAAACTGAAAACAAATTTCGTGCTAGCCAGGAGGTAAAGCTGGTGCCTCCATTTTCGGAGAAGGAAGTTGATAAGTATTTCCAGTGCTTCAAGAAGGTAGCCAAGAGTTGTCAGTGGACAAAGGAACACTGGCCTCTGATGTTGCAAATTGTCCTCAAGGGTAAAGCTCAACAAGCCTATTCAGCTTTGTCTGCAGATGATTCCTCTGATTATGAGGATGTCAAAAAGGTTATTTTGACTGCTTATGAGTTGGTTCCGGAGGCTAGCCGACGAAATCTGACAATCAGACTTGTGGAATTTGCTGACCAGAAGAAAGTTTGTTTTGAGCACTGGTGTACTTCTATGGAGGTCAAGGATGATTTCAACTCACTAAAAGAAATTGTGTTAGTTGAAGAATTCGAGAACTGTATGTAATGTGAATAGAGGCCACTAGATGGCAGTATTTACCTTTTTTTGTTAAGCCCAGACTGGAGATATGTTTGGACATGTTTTAGGCATGTCTGGGACAAGCCCCAGAGAAAAAAAAAGCCAAAAAGGTGGGAGGGGTCTGCAAAAGAGTATATAAGGGGGATAATTGAGACAGTGAAGTAGTAGGAGAAATTGCAAGGAGAAGGATACATGTGACCAGACCTGTCATTCTGTTCAAGACCCGTGAAGCTTTTAGTGGATTTTTGCTTGTGTTAGAGCATTTTCCTCACCCAGGACATCACCAAGCAACCCATCAAAGGGACTGTAAATATTATTTTTTTCTGTATATAATCAATCTTGGTCATTAGAGTAGATAGTAGATTAGTTAAAGTGTTTCTTTATTAAATTTGTTTAAGTTTTAAAATTTTTGTCTGTCATCCTTTGCTGTTAATGTTAATGTTATAACAAATTGGGGCCATAACATGTGTTAAGGATGATATTAAGACCTTCCTTAATGAGAAGCAAGCACTGAATTTGCAATAAGCTGCCCAATTTGCAGACGAATAATGTTCTGACACACAAGTCCAAATTTCAGTCCAGCAGTCACAATAGATGGTCCTAATATCAGAATAAAGGTAATGGTGATACCCAAGATTCCTCACCCATAGACAAAGACAAATCTGGTGATGGTGCATAGAAATCCAGTCACAGGTTTAATCGAAGTGTGGAAGCTGACAGTGACAAAAGTGGTAGAGTTCGCAATTATTGCAAGAAATCTGGCCATGGTACAACTAAATGTTGGTTCCTAAAAGCTAAGAAAGAAAAAGAAAAGGATACCAAACCCAATGCCTTTGTGAAAACAAGGTTAGAAACCCCTGTAGTAGATGACAGATCTGCTAAATTGCCTGCTCCTTGTGGGGCTAAGAAGCCTGATACTGCTGACTTTGTGAGAGAGGAATTTCTTCCATTTGTGTCAGAGGGATTTGTGGCTCTGAATGAGCATTCTCCCCCTGTACCTGTACCCATATATATCCTAAGGTATACCAGAGCTTCTCAGTCACTTTTGTTGATGGACTCCTTGTAGTTACGTGATGAGACCGCTTCTGGGGATTTCATACTTGTACAAGGTATTGAAGGGAGGACTGTATCTGTACCCCTGCGCTCTATATTCTTGAAGTCAGATTTAGTTACAGGACAGGTAAAGGTGGGACTTATGTTAAGTCAACCTATCAAGGGCGTTTCTCTGTTACTAGGCAATGACCTGGCTGGGGGCAATGTAGTTCACCCTGTTCATCTTACTTCACAGCCGAGTGCTGAAGATGGTGACGAAGACCCATCTCTATATCCTTCCTGTGCAGTGACCCGTGCTACGGCTAAGAAGGCTCAAGAAAAAGATGATGTGGAGCCGTCCAGCACATTGAATAGTCAAGACTCAGGTGGTTCGCCTCATAACTCTGTTTGGCCTACTACGGTTTCTCCGTTTGAGGACTTATCAGACACTTTTATCAGTTTTCTGTTTAGCCAGCCAGATGGATCTGGTGATTCTGATGTGTCTGGAGACTCGTCTCTGTCCAGAAAGCAGTTGATTCAGGAACAAACCAATGATCCTGAAATTTTTGTACTAAAGAGTAGAGCCCTTCCTGATAAAGAAATACTCGCAGTTCCAGTTGGGTATTATCTCAAGGATAGAGTGTTGATGCGGAAGTGGCGTCCTCCTAATGTCCCTGCCAATGCAGATTGGGCAGTGGATAAGCAAATTGTTGTTCCGAAGGTCTACAGGAATGAGATCTTAACAATGGCTCATAATTTGCCTTTAGGAGGTCCTATTGGTGTTAACAAGACTGTTGATAAGATCATGAAACACTTCTTGTTGAGTGAACAATGGCAAGAGAAAGAACTGCATATCAGTCTGTTAGACTATATTAGCAAGTTCAAGGAAAGACTGCGTGCAGCTTGAGACCAGGGAAAAATGAAAACTTGGTATGATCATAAGGCGAGAAGCCGTGGGTTTAAACCAGGAGACAAGGTCCCTGTGTTGTTTCCCTTGCGGACCAATCCATTGCAGGCTAGATTTCATGGTCCTTATGAAATTCTGACAAAGCTCAATGATCTCAATTACATTATAAAGACTCCAGATAGGAGAAAGCCTAAACAGTTGTGTCACATTAACATGCTGAAGCCTTATCATGATATGAATGCTAGGGTTGCAGCTGACATTTCAGATCTTCCTATGGCCGAGACTTGTGAAGATGAGGGGGAGTTTCAAGATAATGAACCTAGAATAAAAAGCTGAAGTTCTTTCATGTAAATTGTCAAATTCTGAAGTCTTGCAAAATCTTGATGTAAAACTCCAGCACTTAGAACCCTCACAGAAAGATCAGTTTGAGAGGTTGATCAAGAAATATAAAGATCTATTTCCTGATTTTCCAAAGTGAGTTTCTATAGCCTCTCATGATGTACATGTTGGTGATGCCTAACCAATAAACAGCATCCATACCAAATGAATCCTGAAAAGAGAAAGATTGCTGAGAAAGAGGTTGAGTACATGTTAGAACATGATATTATCAGACCCTCTAACTCAGATTGGAGTTCACCCTGTATGCTAGTTCCAAAACCTGTTGGAAGTACTAGATTCTGTACAGACTATCGCAAAGTCAATGCTGTAACTAGAATTGATGTGTTTCCAACACCTAGGATCGATGATTGTATCGACAGAGTAGGGCAAGTAACGTTCCTGACCAAGATTGATTTGTTGAAGGGTTATTGGTGTGTGCCTTTAACTGAGAGGGCCAAGAGCATCTCTGCTTTTGCCACACCATCTGTGTTGTACCAGTATGAAGTCCTACCCTTTGGCATGAAAAATGCCCCAGCCACGTTCCAAAGGATGCCTAACCCAGGCCAACCAGACAGTTAACCAGAACAAGAGTGACTTTGGTTGTGCTACTGTCACGTATCTTTGCTGCGTCATAGGCCAGGGTAAGGTGGCACCCATAAATGCTAAAGTCCAAGCCATCATGGACTTTCCAGTTCCTGACATCAAAAAAGCTTTGCGCCACTTCCTTGGAATGATCGGGTACTACCACAAGATCTGCAAGAACTTTGCTGAGATTGCTCTCAGTCTCACCAACCAACTGAAGAAAGGTGTAAAATTTATTTGGGATGAAGCATGCCAAAGAGCCTTCGATCGCCTGAAGTCTCCGTTGTGTTACTTCCCAGTGCTCAAATCTCCTGACTTCAACAAACCATTCTCCATCGCGGTCGATGCCAGCGACCAAGCTTGTGGATCTGTGCTCCTACAGAGAAGTGACTCTGTTGACATTGAGCATCCTGTGGCATACTTCTCCAGGAAGTTCAATCACCACCAAAAGAACTATTCCACAATAAAGAAGGAGCTGTTGGCTCTGATTCTATCCTCACAACACTTTGAGGTTTATATTTGTACAGGGCAAAAGCCAATGATTGTGTACACTGACCACAATCCGTTAATGTTTTTGAGTAAGATGAAAAACAAGAATCGGAGATTGTTGAATTGGAGTTTGATTTTACAGGAGTTTTACTTGGAAATTAAGCATGTAAAGGGTACTGACAATGTAATTGCGGATTGCTTATCCTGTGTTTCAGTGTGTGTTTATATATCATGTGTTTATTAGCAAATTGTATTATATGTATATAAATACAAGTGTCTACTTAACCATTTTTGTATTGAAAAGAAAAATTTTGCCTTTGAGTCAAAATTTTTCCCTTTTGAAATGGAGGTGTAATGTGGAAAAAAAATGCTGAGAGGGGAAGTCCCAGAGAATTGAAAAAAAGTCTGGAAGGTGGGAGGGGACTGCAAAAGAGTATATTAGGAGAAAAATTGAAAGAGTAAAGTAGCAGGAGAAATTGCATGAAGAAGGATACATTTCACCAGACCTGTCACTCTTTTCACGACCTGTGAAGTTTTTTTTGAAGATTTTTGCCTGTGTTGGAGCATTTTCCTGCCCCAGGACATCACTAAGCAACCCCGTCACAAGGGATTGTAAATTTTTTTTTTTTCCAAGTATATGTCAATCTTGGTCAGTAGTATAAATTTTAGGTTCGTTGTCAGTCTTTGTATAATTAAATCTGATTAAGTTTTAAAATTTTGTCTGTCATCCCTTGCTGTCTTATATGTCATAACAAATTGAGGTCATAACACAAAGAACACAATTGCACCTTTCAGGGTACCTCTACTGGAACTTATATTCCTGAATGTGCACGCACACATACAGAAACACTGTAAAAGGGTACAGCAAGTAGGAAACAGGGTGATTGTGGTCATACCTGCCACCAGCAAGATAGGCTGCTTGTCTGGGTGGAGCTCCATTTGGCGGGCAATCCAGGGACCATCAAAGTGGGCATACCACCAGCCCTTCTTTTTGCTGTGCAGTTCTTTATATTGGTCAGCAGGACGTATGAAGGGGATGCGGAAATAGCGCTGCTGTCGGGTCAGGGCCACCTCTTGCTGCCAGGCGGGGATGGTTGGGGCTGGGTTCTGCATGGCTGCAAAGTGGAGGGAAAGGAAGTGTTTATTAGCTGTGTATATTACTCACATTACATTACATGTCCTCAGCTGACACTCTTCTCAAGATGGACGTATAGAGTGGAAAAGTTTGGTGCTAAAGCGCAGAGCTCCAAGGAGACGAGTTAAAGTGCTATTCGAATACACTGTATAAAAAGATGGACGAAGCAAAGGTGACATCACCCATTGGTTTCAGCATACCATTTGGGAGGCCTAGATTTTGGCAATTTGAACAGCACCATTTTGACAGTTTGAAACCGGATGTGATTCCTGTTGGACGAGAGCGTGAATTGAAGATCAGGGGCAGGACCGTAGCTTTAGATCTGACCATATCGGACAAGAACCAAAGGATAGCCACACCCCTAAAGCATACTCTGGCTTTATCCTTTATTCTAGTCTACTTGGGACCATAATTCACAAAAAAAGAACATCACGATATATCGAAGGAGACTTGAAACTTGCGATAGATACCATAAAATTACGTGGAAAATCATTAATGAAATAGTAAATCAGGTGGCAAAGTAGGGTTATTTTCTCATAGACTTCAGTAGCATTGAACTTCTTTCTGCAACCATCGATGTCGCCATCTGCTGGCCATTTAATATAATGCAATTTTTTTGAGATTTCCACATCGGCCTCACTTTTCATACCCCGGTGCTGCACCCATCTTTTTATATAGTCAATGGCTTTTCGTGAATACATTTGCACTATTAAAAAATGTTGCAATACGGCAGTTATGAACTTCGAAAAACACATCAGATTACACAGAAGGGCATAAACCTTTGGAAATAAACCAGAAAATAAAACTTGGAAATCAGTGCAGCTTGAAATGTGCTAGCAGCTAAATCACCGTCTCTATTTTCAGTCTGGTTAAGAATAGGAATAAAAGAGGGAAAAGTCATTCCATATGAAGTCAACTAGAAGTCCCCAGGTCATCAACTCAGATTTGAGTTTTTTTTAATCAAATTTTTTGGGGGGATTTGATTGACAGCTGTATCATTCCAATCATTTGAGTTGGTCGTACATTTCATTGGCTGCTGTTTTTTAGCGCTTGCCCCTGACAGGATAGACGTATTTTTTTCATTCCAGTGTCAAACAACTTGTGTTTCATAGCTCTATGGATCACTGTAGAGGTAGAATAAGAATTTTTAAAAATTGTAACAAATCTGCGGGAGCCTAGTGTACCTTTAAGTCTGTTTACAATGATATCCTTTAGCGATCTGTCATCTCTTAAAGCTTTCAGAAATTTCACAGGCTTATACATTGGTCTTGATTATACAATAAATAGATAGTGTGATTATTGATCTAGCAATCTTAAACAGGGTCAGCTTAAAAGCAATTATGCATTTAAGGGTCAGAGACTCAGCACATCATTTGAAAATCCAGTAACACTGGCTTTACCGCCAGGGGAACATTGGGATCTGGGGAGTTAATTAAATTTTTTTCACATTCTGTGAAGTCCCACTTGCATGCTGATGACAGTTTATTCTTTCAGTATTTTTTATTTCAGAATTTGGGAGTCAAAAGGCTTCAATCTGTTTTTGATAATATTTAAGAAGCAAAAAGGAATTTCAAATATGTATTAAATTCCTCTGAAACAAAATGCAAGAGATAGGGAAATATAGAAATCTAATGATCAATAAGTGGTGATTGAATTTACAAAGAGTCAGCATATAAATTAATCTTGTTTCCAATGCCTGCAGGCAGATGATTGTGGAGGCAACATTTCCATCTGTACAGGACTACTGTTATATGTAGGCATCCATTGGTCTTGCATATAAAGTTACGAGATGTTCCTTGCCATTCAGCCAGTAGATTTATTACAGGTGATGCCTGTCGCACCCATCAATGGATTCTCAGTGTTTCACTGGATTCTAAATACTAAAATCTGTCATGAGTCTACTTGAATTCAAAGTGATAATAAATGACTTGCTTAGTCAGAATGATACTGTGCGTGTTTCTAAGGAATGTTTATAATGATCTTCAATAACTTACTTATTTTATTATTAATCTTGAACTATTTATTTTAAGCCATTTTTAAGCATTATTTTAAACTTAAGTTTAGCTTTTTTACTTTTGTATTAATTTTACCATGCGCTCCTCACTTTTTTCAAGTGTTATTGGATTTTATGTACATTTCTAACACTTGTAAAAGAGGGCATCTGAAAGTCTCACTGAGTCTAAATAAAAGATAATAAAATTTGGAAAATTTAGAATTTCTGAGTTAACAGGGAAGAAGCATTACCATAGTCAGTGACAGACTTCGGAGCTCTCTGCTCTGTTTCAGCATTGCGCTTCTTGTTCTTGGATTTCCATGCGTGGTAAACCTTCAGCCGCCGGTGAAACTCTTCCCGGCAGGCAGCCAGCAGCTCGATGTCTACACAGAGCGAGAGCAGAAGACACATAAAGTAACCCAAACAAAGGAAAAAATTCACACAGCAACAGTGCCCAATGTGACTTTTTAGTTAAATTAAAAGATTCTTGACAGTGTTTTGGCATGAGGAATTATTGTACGCATACTGTATACATTTTTTTCCCAACGGATTTTGAACTGTCAGCAAAATTTGGCATAGAGCTGAGTCTTTACAGTGCCACGTCAGGACCCTCCGTATGAACTAATGGTTAATTTCTCAATGTACAACAACGTACTCACTGAAGCGTAGGTGTATTATTCACTAATTTTAGCACTTGAATCTTGAATTGTTGAAAACATTACACATAGACGCACTTACACACGTAAGGTTTGTGTGCACCAGCTGGTGGCACGAGATTGATGAAGATTTAGTTGCAGTAAATAATTTTTACCAGCTGGTGTCACTAGTGTACATGGTATTCAATGAGGCCACATACAACTGGCTTGAACGAATCATTGCTTCAGAAAGTCTCATTTCGCCATTGGTAACAAAGGAGGCTCGAGTGGAAAATATTAAAATGATGTAATCTCAGAGGTAAGAAGAGAGAGTGTGAGGACCGAGGCCGCACAGAATTGCGTGCAGCAAGTTTATGGCTAGATCAGGTATATCTGGGAAAATGGCTCTCTAAGGCAGAGAAAGTGGATGAATTAAGGGGAGTGGAGTAGGAATTTAGGATGATTCTCTGATAGAAGGATTTTTCAGCAACGGGATTTGTCCAATTTACGAAATTGCCATGTTGACTGAGTGAAAGTCGAGTATCTTCCGTCCCTCCAAATAAGCATTAATTATAGTGTGCTGTGATGTCTGGCCCACTAATAGTAGCATTCCCTATTAACCTCATTAGTCATTAATTACCCCATTAGTCTTCTATATACTCCACTCCCTCTCAGTCCCTTGCGAATTCTTGTTCGTCAGCAGGCACGTGCCCGAATTCTTCGGCCCGTACTCAGAAACTACACTCACAATAATTGAGTGTGAGTGAGTACAAAAACTAAGCTAGTGTCAGGTTATACTAAATGAGTTATAGGATGCCCAAACACTCATTTGCTTTTCAGAGACCTCACTCACACTGAAAATAGTGACTCTTTCTGAGTGAAGGCTGAGTACAGGGAACACCTCCCTTGAGCCGCACTAACTTGCGCCGGTATTTCGTTGTCATGGCTTTCAAGAGGTTACAAACATTGGAAGCTCTGGATCATTTACGGCCACGTGCTTGACGCAATCGCAACTACACAAATTTTAACTATAATGATGATAACGATGTTGGTAACTTGCTGACTGACCACCTGGTTTCAGTGTTTACGAACTGCACTGGGGTGAACTCAAGGTTAGCATTTGTGTACCCACCAGTACCTACTGGTGAACTGGCAATACGGTAAGCTCAAAACCATCCCTTAAAAATAAGGATTGGACACGACCTGTTTTTAATCATTTAATAAAATTTTATTTGCTTGAACTCCAAAAATCCTAAAGATTATCATGTGTCGCCAGTTCTACTTGTGACGTTAGAATGAGCATTGATAATTATTGCGCCGTCTTCAATTCATTTAAATTACCATTGCCGAAAACTCACAACATTATCAGTTTTCATTCATAACGCATATCTGTCTACTGTCATGCCTTCGTATTTCTCGCACTTTTCTTTACTAATGGCTTGGAAAATTCTGCGCTCCGCTGGCTCGCAGGGTGCCGCATGGATTGGTCTGCGAGGCTCGGGTAGCTGTAAGTCACGAGAATCCATTCTTTTCTACACTCTTAATTGCTGAATGTAAAAGGAAATGTCTGGCACGTTTCACAGCTTGTTGCTTAGAGAGCGTCGCGGGCCGTCCTGCGCCTTTTGCGAGCCACTCTACCACAGAATTTATGAAGACATGGCGATATTTTACGTCGTCATTTATGTGCGAAAGAAACGCCTCAATTTTGTGAAGCAATGTATTACAACGCTATCAAAAATAAAATTGATTGTCGTTTTACCAATTAGTCTGAGAAACGGGGGGGGGGGGGGGGGGGGGGGGTGGTGGTGGAATGTGGAGTCCAGAAGTTCTTATCAGGGGCAGAATGTTCTGTCCTTGCCAGAGGAGGGATAAGGGAATGGATCAGTGTGACCTATTAGGTCAGTCTTGCCCAATCTGGCAGTATTGCTCAGCAATATTTTCTTGGGGTGCAGCCAGGCTCTTTTGTGATCTGGCTTGTGAGGATCAGGAGGGATGGAAGTGACATGTTCAGGTACTTGGGCTAAGCCTGGGAACATGACGTGTAAAGACGAGTCCTTGCAGCCAGTCCCAGGGCTGAAAAAAATCCCAGATGTGTATCCCAATTCCTTTACATGTGTTTTGTGCTTAGATGATGGGTGGAATTCCTGGGTTTGGGACAATGGAGAGATCACATTCATGACATTTAAGCCAAGAAAGCCCATAAAAAAATACAAGTGTTTACAAGGGGAATAGAGCACATGGGGACAAGGGGAAAATGGTTGGAGGGAAGTGATGATTTCTTCACAGGCAATTACCCGATAATCTCTCCGATAGATAGCTTGTACAACATAAGCTTCGATTAAACAATTTGCGGTGGGGATGACGAGGGAACAAGGAAAAAGAGGGAGTAAGGAGACAAGGGACAAGACGACGAGGAAATCGGGGAGAAATAAGGGTAGGAAATTTTATTGAATTTGTCGTGTTCTTGTATGGTAGATGTTAGAAAGGCTCTAAATATACATCATATTTATTATTTCCATATTGGTGTCTGTGTTCTGTGACCACTTGGGGGGAACTCGCACTGCTGTTCATGATGACTGACACCTGGCGCTTCTTCGTGCCTTTATAGAAGTGAACACTGCTCACGTTGCTTTCAGAAGTTGTGGTTCTTTATGATGCAGTATTGAGTATTGTATTGTATAACGTCAGTATGTCACTGTATATGTGTCTGCCCTCTGTTCCTGAAAGTCTTTTTATGGTGAGCAAGGTAGTTATTTTAACATAAGGGGCTCTAAATTCGTAGACCAGGCACAGGCATGGTGAATAGGGGGAGCACCGCGCCAGTGGGGTGTGTCCAGGCGAATGTTGCAATTTCGTACCCGGCGTAGCCTGGCGCAAGTACTCCTCTGTCCCGCCTCTGTCCCCCCCTTTGGCGCAAATGGCAAAGAGGGTGGAGAAAAGGCTTAAGTGGGTTAAGACAGCCGAGTCAACTCTTCACCAATAAAATGAGCTCCTCTCCTCACCTTTAAAGTGCTGATATAAAGAAGCCTCTGTCCTATATCTGCATGATGCGTTAGGGCCGATTCATAGTCGATGCGAGTCACGCAAGCAAGGGACGCTAGCGACGCAAGTAACTTTGAAAGTAACCCTTTCATAGGCTGTGTCTCAAATCGCGCACTTCCACACTTCGAATACCTATTTTGAGTGCATAAGTGCGTTCACACTGAAAAGGACAGCAAAAGGCAGTGCACAGCAAATACCCGGATGATGCACTCATTACGGACAAAAAGTTAAGTGCAGAACGTTGAAGACTTCTCACCCTCAACGGTCGCCATCTTGCCTACGTAGCGGAAGAGGAGGGACTTTCAGATGTTGCGATAATGGCATATAATTTTACATACGTTCACTTATCCACCAAGTACCAATATATCTTTATCAGATAGAAGCCTTAAGTGTGTAGCTACATTGCCTTAATATAGCTGTTTATGGATAATCATTTTGCACTGCAAATGCTAGCTAACTGGCGGCAGTACAGTTTGATCGGGCATTGACATTAACAGGCAAGCTCGTTAGCTAGCTGGTCAGATATCTCTAACAGTTACATGTGTAGTTGCTTATGCTTCGTGTGTATGCGTGTTAAAAGTATCGCGACTATTTAATTAGTCGGGAATATTTGTAAAATGCGGCTTTTATTGTTTGATCAGTAAAGTCAGCCGGTAGTTATCTGGTCAGCATGGGACACCACACACGTATCAACAGTAACGTTAACTTCTTCGTGAATTGTTTTCTGCTCGGATAATTAGTTTTTATCTCTGGTATTTTTAGGGGACGGACGACAAAACGAGGTCTTATTTCATGAGGCGCTGATGACGCTATCCTGTTCACAGGGAGGTGCCGTGAACGGTTACGAGTAGGTGATTAAATATCGGTAAAATAAGCTAACATTATTATGTACTCTCATGAAGCCTACCCTACATTGGTACATTACTGTATCTAGACATTGACGTTGGCGTATGGGGTGTCACTACACTGGTATAACACAATTATACATATTTAGGATCTACATTGCTGTTCCAGACCTGGAGTGGAGGGTGATCCCAGCCTTCAGTACGAGTTGATGGTGACTTTACCATGTTGGGTGTAACATTAATACAGTATTTATGTCAAGCCGGCTGTATGAATGCATTCATGATGAATCTGACTGAAATGACTTGGCTACTTACTTTTTTTGCCAGTGAAAATAGTTGGTAGCCATGAAATAATGTAATACTTCACCAGTGTTTCCCGTGTGGATTCCACAGCAATGGCAGGTCACCAGCACTGAGTTGGTCCTGCTGTTGAAATTTTGACTCATTATGCATAATGTTTGGCCCACTCTCAGTTTAAAGTGCTCATGGCACAAATTAACAGAGGATGACCTTATCACTGACATTTTGTCACACTTTGTGGCCAATTTACTATTTCTGTTTAGCACAGAAGCTCTTCTGATTAAATCGAAGGAGAAGCATGAGTTTGGAAGAAAAGACATTTGAAATGTTTAATTTGAAAACAGGATATTTTTCATTTTCTTAGCTGTACTTCCTGTGCAAGACCCGAAGTGCCCCAGAACTGGAGTCAGCACTGAGGGGGGCGAGGCCACTGCTGCAGAAGGCTGGAAGAGGGTATTTCTACTTGTAGTGGATGGTGGTGTCCTTCAACCACTTCGTAATCAGGAAACGCCAATGAACACATCAGTGAACTCTGTTATGTGTGTCATACAGACAGCCATAAACTGAATACAATAGTTTCACTGCTTGTTTTGTGGACTGCACAGTGCACAGTGGGTGGTGAGTCTGGTCACAACTCAACCTGTGGCACCACTGACCACCCAAAATGGGCAGACTGGGGTCTCAATGATGGGTCCTGAGCAATGTCCAGATATTTTGCTGAGATGGTCATTAGAGCATTAAAGGATGCCCTGGAGAGGTGGATGGCCCTTCTGGTCACTTTGACCATCAAAGTACACTGTGCATACCGGTACAATGGAATTTACCGGGCAGTACTGTCTGGGAGGCTGGAGAAAAGAAACTGATGACATGTGTGTCTTTTAAATAAAATGGGAAAGAACCTTTTTTCATGTTGGTATGTCTTCCTTTGAACTAGAGATTTTGCATGACTGTGGCAAGCTCTATTAATCTGGCGACTTTCCAAATCGGTATTGTTTGTCCATTCAAGACGTATGTATACGTCTTGAGAAAGTCGTCAAGTTGGCAACTCTAAGACTTTAGCGAAATCGACAGTGCATCGTTCATTTTCGGCAGGGTGACATGCTAAAATAAGCGAATTTACGAGAATGTGGATGTAACAGCTACGTCTTACAATTCATTGTTAAACATCTGCATTAACAATAACGTCATATTTGGAAGTTTTACTTACCAACCGAAGGAGAAGGGCCGGTACGCGCAAGCGCAGTAAATGGCAAAGACGGATGCGAATGAAGATGTTGCAGTTTCATAGTCTTGTGCTACGAGTCAACAGTTTATGTTGCGGTTTTTGCAGTTTCGGTAGCGGGGTATTATTTTTCTGTTGCTATTTCCGCGATTAATGTAGGCATTTCAAAGTTTTTGTGTGCTGAGGCTAAGTTTTCTTTGGTAGGCCTGTATCCGCTGTGATCAGTTGTAGTTAAGGCAAGAACCTGCATTTGAATCCACGTTATTCAGCCGATCTTAGTTTCTCTCTTGAAATTTAGCTGTCGTGTAGCGTGGGTTAGGCAACCTGTGTTTCAGGATGTTAACCAAACGCGGAAGTTAACCGAATAGTCTCCATTGATAAGGGAAATTAAACAACTCTGAATTGAGTTTACTATTTAATCGCGGTAAAACTGCATCACGGTGGGGGCAGTGCTTGATCGTATAAATAAAAAATATCGCTGGACTACGAGTTAATAAAGGCAAATGACCGAAAACGGGTTTAGACAAGTTAAAAAGCATTGTTTTCTATGCCTCCCTTAATTACAGCCGAGCAGTCGTTAGAGTTCTGTGCTTTCAAGTATAAATCCGTCAAGCAAGAGTATAGATTACAGTGGGTTGCCCATGTTTGATGCATGGAAAATGCCGGTCAACTCTGGCCAGTCCGTGGACCAAGTCGATCACAAAATATGTAAATAAACATACAGGTGCGTTTTTAGTCAGTAGGAATGATGACGACGTAATTTCGACCAAGCCTGAAATGGGGCACTCACAAGCAAGCAAAATAAAAGGATGTTCACTTTTGACGTTTTAATTAACTGAATCGAGCAACCAAGCCAGCTGATATATTTTAGGCTCAGATTTGAAGCATCCATGACTAAACAGAAGAAGCAGCCGCGATCATCATTTCCGGTCAGTGCACAATGACAGGGCTCGATTTGGAACAGCACTAACCTGTCCAAATAGGCGCACTTCGCTAGTGCACACAGTGCACTCCATTGAAGTGTACTACTGGAAGTGCGCGATTTGAGACACAGCCATAGTGTACACAGTGTACGCAAGCCGCACAGGCGATACGTGAAATTCAATCCACCACTCACACAATAGGGGGTAGCAGCCTCACTGGTGACATTTCGGCTGACATTCCGAGTGACATTCACTGATCTCTATAGAATGACTGGAAATCTTCTTTATATATGCTTCTGACGAGTTCCTGTCTGCTGTTGCACAGATTCCGCATCGCGCAGCTTCCAGCTGGATTCAAGCTTTATTTACCAAATCTTCCTAGACGAACTCAAGTTCGTTTCAACCTGGAAATCTTTCGTTCAAAATCACTGATGTTCCTGTCCAGTCCAAAGCACGCAAATCCACCCCACTACAAGGGAGTTCTAAATTCGATACAGTTCAACGGCCTCCTGGAGGAAAAAAAAAATTTCCTCCCTATCGTGTCCTGGTTCCGGATGCCAGCCGGCCAAACCCCGGTGAAAATCGTGAAAGCATCTGTAAACGCGTCCAGCTGTAGAAGCTACAGCATTCATTCTGCTCGACATCGTATCAATATCGGAACTCCGCGGTGTTCCTTAGTACTGTCAATTCTTCATTTGCTTTCGTTATTCCTGTCATCGAGCGGTAGGCTACATTTTACCAGCTGCATCGATTTATCCTGATTGTTTCTCAAGTACTACATGATAGGAATGTATTGAGTCTTTTTCTGCTGCTGTTTTCCGAATGAGCATACGCATGGGCTACCTCTCTGTAGAGTTAATTTCGTATCATTTGGTGTTTAACAATTGTGAAGTTCGCTGTGGCTTTGGAATATATCGACATTATTTATTTCGAGAGTAAGAGTGTTAATCTCCCTTAATTGCTAATTGGCAGCTTCCTTCAGTCGAGCATGGTTCTACGGATATTAAATCTTGTTTGCTGAAGCTGCGTTCCCAGATCACATGATTCTGTTTTTGAAGGTCAGGACGTTCGATGATTACAGCAGCTCTCTCATCGATTTTCGGTCGGAAAATTCGTCTTTCATTGAAACATTATATCCAGTGACGTGCAGTCGGAGGTTAGTTTGGTGAGGCAGAAACCTTCCCTTTGCCTGATTAGCAATCAGACGATTAACTAGTTTAGTAAGACTATTCGGCTGAATGACGGGCCATTTTAAGTTTCCGTGGCGTTATTACTCAGTAGGCTACATTGAACTTAAAATGCTCATGAAACTACAGATTTGCAAGTATTTGCGTACAGAAAGCCAGAGACGCGCCGTGAGGTGAGGCAGTGACCCAAAATGTATCGCAGGATTTTGTGAACCTTTTCCCACGTAGGCTACTATTCCTGATTGACAGTGATGACAATTAAGACCAAGCCTTATGGAAGCCTAATACTGATAGAGGAGACAATAACTTTACTCACGTATACGCTGCAATTCGGGACTGCAAGGATGGAAATGTGAATAATCAATTAGGAAAAATTCTCGGCTCTTGGTAATTCTGTATATCGTTTAAACATTTTGTTAATCGGATGACGAAAGAAGACTGAAAATAAACGCCTGCTTTTTGTATGGGTGTAAAAGCGCGTCTTTAAAGGAGAATACATTATAGGCTATTGATTAAGCATTGAGCTCTGCATAAGTCGAACTGCGTAAATATTTTTTGATGACATTGCTTCGGCTTCCTGGAAGCAAGTAGGCCTACGCGCAAATCTGCTGTTGAGCATTTCGGGTTCGATGTACTGAGTAATAATGCCGCGGAAACTTAAACTGGCCTGTCATTCTGTCGAATAGTCTTACTAAACAAGTTAATCGTCTGATTGCTAATCAAGCAAAGGGGAGGTTTGTGCCTCACCAAACCAACCTCCACCGCTCGTCACTGATTAAATCCCATCATCAGGTCGGTCTCCCACCATAGCAGTCAAAAGATTAGTTTACTGCATATCACCCTGAAGGTGATTCGAGTGTCTGTAGTACTGTAAGAAGTCGCGTATGAATCCATATCGTTCATTAATCATGAAAACACACTTTTTTGAAATTGAATTTAACCTGACTGGATGAAACTATCGGCCCTATTTCCATGGAATCTCGGGGAAAAATATGAAATCGTTCAATACAATCTGGATTCCTCATTAAAGGTAAATCGCGTTAGCGTTGTTGCTATATCTAGGTAGGCCCATGTGAATGGTGGAAATTCATTAAAAAATAATAATAAAAAAAAAAAAATTTTCCACTGAACGTCTGCCATTTGTTGATAAAATGACAAATCATTTCGAGCAATCTGTTTCTATGGGATCGATCTGTTAGTTAGCATTAGTGTCGTGGTATTCCATTGCGCAGTTTGTTACAGACCAGTGGTCAAACAAGCTGATTGCCAGTAAAAAACGGCTCAGATCGCTCAAAAATCAATAGTTCTCCAACAATGCCCGAAGCAAACGTATCAAAGAACAGGTCTACGCGGCTTATTGGTGCCTGATGATTATTTCACAGAAACTAAGCACTTTTTATATTTAAAGCTTTTGCTTCAGCTTTCACGTCATTTCTCAAAATTGTTTGTTTTCCAAGGTATTCTATTCTATCCAGTCTTAATTTCCACTGTTGCGTTTATTGTGATGTATTTCATGCGCAACCTTATCGAACAGCTTGGGGTGAGAATCTAGTTTCAGAGTTCGACCCTCATTTTGGGGGTCTGGTTTTTATCCTATGTCAGAATGAAGACCAAATCAGTCCATCACTTGTTGGTAGACTCCCAATCTGTCATTGCGTTTCATTGTTTTGTGCATTAAGGAATTTTATTTCAAATCTTTTCCAATGCGGATTAAATGCGGTAAATTTTGGAAATGAACATCTGTCTCTGTGCGTGGCCCTCTGCCTCATCCTTCATCAATGTGCAGCTCTCAGTGGCCCCATCAAATTGATATCCATACCTTACCTCCGCAGCTCAAGGCAGACGGGACGTTCCAATTTACAAGCATTGGTCATCTGTGAGCACTTCATAAATTCAGCCCTCAGCCTCAACCATAATTAACATGCAGTTTTCATGGCCTCATCAAAGCACCTTCCTAACTTTACACAAGTGGGTGGTCTCGCTGCATGCTTGCCATGTTCGTGGCCCGATTGAGGTATGAGATGTGAACTGTAGTTGGATATTAATGCCTGCATAGCATGGTTTTCCAATGTTAAATGTGCAAGGTGTGTGAATCGGCATAATGATTGCAATGTTCTTCTGAAGTAGTCAAATCTTTACAAATGCTATGCCATGTTTTGTCATCCACTCGCAGTGGCAATCTCGTGTGCTACTCGGCACTAAGGTCACACACTGCCCAGCCATCACAAATAATATGCATATATCCACCTCACGGGCATGTTCAACTGCGATACACTAGCGCCAAGGTCACGTGCTGCCTCGCTGGCCGGCCTTTATGGATACTACGGGTGTATCCGTATCTCGTCCACTCGCAGTGACACAGCTTACTAGCACTTGGCTACCATTTGGTTATGGGTACGCATTGCCTAGCTGGCAAGCAGTCCCAGATCCTACTCATGTATCTACCTCACGTGCACTTGCAGTGGCAATGCTAATACATTTAGATCATGGTTGTGTAAGTAAGTATCTACATTGGTAAGTAACCTCAGATACTCGTTTTCATGACCCATCCACACGCAGTGGCACAGCTCACAATCGCTGGCTAGTGTTTTGGTTATGGGCTGACCTTACCTAGCTGGCAAGCAGTCACAGATGCTATGCAGTATCTACCTCATGTCCACAAGCAGTGGCCATACTCAGGTATTTAGATTGTTGTGACAGCATGTATCTATATTGGTAAGTAAGCACACAAGTGCCTGGCTAGCCTTTTATGGGTACATCTTGCCTAGCTGGCAAGCAGTCATGGGTACTACACGAATATCTACCTCATCCTCTCGCAACGGCAATGTGAGTGCATTCAGATGATTGTCGTGAAAGTAAGAATTTATATGGGTAAGTTCTCTCAGATGCTAGCAGTGGCACTGTTCATACATTTAGATTAGGGTTGCGGTGAGGAGTTTCATTGTTTTGTGCTTTAAGGAATTTAATTGAGTCAAACCTCTCCAATGCTGATTAAATGTGCTACACTTGGAAATCATGGGCGTCGGTCTCTGAAAGCGGCCCTTTGCCTAAACCACAGTTAATGTATCCGTGGTTTTGCTTGTACCCATTCAATGTTCATACTCCATTAAAGTCTCCATTAAACTAGGTGTTGGGGGATGCATAATTGCGCAAGTCTAAATTTGGATTGTTTTCATGTTATAAATGTGCGTGATATGCAGTGCATTTGGCAAGTGAATGGTCATCCAGTGGTGGTGCTTTGTCCGTAGACGCAGCAATTCAATTCAAGTTGTCAGATCATTGAAATGCTATGCTATCATTTTCTCTTTTGCTTGGTATGGCTCAGCTTACAAGTGGTAATCTAATGCCATGGTCTCATTCTACCCACTCATGACATTCATTCAAGTTCTGAGCGCTACATCTGCAGCTAAATGCAGGCGGGAAGTTCCAATTTACAATCATGGATGTTGGTCATTAGCAGGTACTACTAAATGCAGCCCACAGCTTCAACCATAATCAGCATGCAGTTCTCATGAACTCATCTAAGCAGCGCAATAAGTTTACATAAGATGGTCCTACTTGCAGTGGCGCAGCTCACTAGTGCTTCGGTTATGGGTGCACATCGCCTCGCCTACAAACATTCACGGATTCTGCATGCGTATCAACCTCACACTCACTCGCAGTGGTGCAGTTAACGAACTGTGCACTTCGGTCATAGGCATATTTTGCCTCGCTTATAAATATTCACAGATTCTGCACCCGTATCAACCTCACGGTCACTCGCAGTGACGCATCTCGCTAGCGCTTTGGCTATGGGAGCAATTTTCCTTGCCAGCAATCATTCACGGATATTGCAAGCGTATCCACCTCACGGCCACTCGTAGAGGCACATCTCGCTAGCGCTTAGCTAGCGCTTTGTCTATGGATGCTCTTTGCCTCGCCGGCAATCATTCACGGATACTGCACGTGTATTTACCTCAAGGCCACTCGTAGTGGCACATCTCACTAGCGCTTCGTTTATGGGTGCACTTTGTCTCGCCGGCAAACATTCACGGATACTGCACGTGTATCCACCTCACGGCCACTGGCAGCGGCGCATCTCACTAGCGCTTCAGCTATGGGTGCACTTTGCCTCGCCGGCAAACTTTCACAGATACTGCACGCGTATCCAGCTCACGGCCACTTGCAGTGGCGCATCTCACTAGGGCTTAGCTAGCGCTTCGGCTATGGGTGCACTTTGCCTCGCCGGCAAACATTCACGGATATTGCACACGTATCCACCTCACAGCCACGCGCAGTGGCAAGATTTACGCTTTCAGCCATGGTCCCAGCAGTAAGTGTCTATATGCATAAGTATCCGCAAATACATGCAACTTACCACTGGCTGTGGTCATTATTTATTTATTTATTTTTGCATTAAACTCGTGCCTTTTGTATAGGCACGACGCCTAGTGACGTTATAACAGGTACTTTGCTTGTGTTTTCTTCCTTATCCACTAGCAGTGTCACCTCCTCTGCAGCTTGTACAAATGCTTGTTTATTCTAATACATATTTGTCTTCCAGCACTATCCACCTTGATGACTCCTCAGTCTTGCAGATCCTCTTTTGGGGATGTTGTTGATGTTCGTACCCAGGCAGATCAGCGCCCAACCTCGCTTGAGGGTCCTCGAGGATGGAGTCATCGCCAAATACTGAATTTGTTTCATGTCATTGCCGTGTTAATAAATCTCTTCTCCTTAAATCCGAAGTCTTCGTGATTGAAATGTATGTTATACGGAGTTATATTGAAACCATCCGACTGTCGGACATGGAGATATATTAAAACCCTGTACGAATTTCGGACACGTAGACACTGCGTTCAACGCAGCAAAGCAATCTGTCGTTCGAAAAATTCGTTTCACGTCCAGTGTGCAGGCGGCTTTACTGAGCATAGAATGCAATCTCATATATATATATATAGGCAGTTTATGGTTGGCTGAGAAAGATGTGAAGTCGTTAGTTTCATCACGGACTCAGCTGCATTGATTAAGCCAGGTCGAGCTTCCATTACGTGTGCCAACCGCTTTTAATCTGACATCAGGACAATCGTTATAGATACGATAACGTATGTGCTGATCCAGATAGTTATATTAAATAGTGCTTGCTGTAATTATTTATTGCACTGAAATGTGCCTGACATTTTGGAAACCTGCCTGTGAGATTTCGGTGACGTGTGCATACTGTGCGCCCGTCAGCAAAATTACCTCTGCACAGAAAGTAAACCAGGTTGGAGCTGGCGAGCTTTCTGGGCAACTTCAGCGGAGACCTTTTCTACGAAATTGTCATTGCGTCTTGATGAATATGTGACACCCCCCCCCCCCCCACTACGCCGCCACACCCATCTCGGCGCATGTCCGTCTACCAAATTGACATAGTGACTGCGCACGGTGTTGCACCTCACAAAATTACCACTGTGCGGGCTGCGCCGGACGAAATTGCCACTGCGTGGGCTGCGTCAAGCTACGCCACGCTGGGCCACCCTGCGCTGCGCCAAGAAATTCAAGCCCCAGGTCTAGAGCTATCATTAGGCCCTCGCTAGGCAGTAGTTAGGAAAAAGGCATGATACCCGTGGCTCAGTTCATCAGACTGTTGCATTATTACATAATTTTCTTCCCCCCTTTTTGCACTGTTTGAAATAGTGGCATAGCTAGAACTTAATATTGGGTGGGCACAAAACATAGCTTAAAAATAATTATTCTGATTTGTTCGCAATCATTTTTTAAAATTAACTTTACATTCAATCCGAAAACACTTCTCACAATCAGGTTTTGCTTGTTCACCTCGTTAAGGCAAAATGACAATCATTCAATTGGATGCGCAATTTGTGCATTTCAAATCTCTGTCTTTGACTAAATTTAAACAATCGATCATGAAGATCATAATTGGCCTGATGTGCCAAAAAGGTAGCGCGGAAGTTCCAGAACAGTTTACCTTCCAAAGTAGCATATAGGCCAACCTATGAGTAACTTATTTTTCTGAACTGAATGTCTATTGACTAGTCGCCCTGAGATTGCATCACGAAAGAAGCCTTGTGTTTAATTGTCAATTGATTATTCTTATTAATGGAAATAGTTCTAACAAAGAAAAATGACTGAGAATAAGTTAGGACTAATAATTGTAGAAAAGTGATGTTGTATAGCCGCTCAATTTTCAGTTCTGGCTACACCACTGATTTGAAATGCACAGAATTGCGCGTCCAAATGAATAATTGTTGTTTTGCATTAACGAGGTGAATAAGCGACACCTGAGAGTGTATGTGAGAGTGTTTTGGGTATAGATTATCTATAGATAATTGGGAAAAAAATGATTGCGATCAAGTCAGAAGTAATAATTGTTTTAAAGTGATGACCCAATTTTAAAGACCTAATGATATCGTAAACTGCAACTTTTACGATGGCTTCGGGAACATGGGCCCAGAGCCGGGAAAAAGCGTTCGCGCTGGCCTTGTTGGTCACAATAACTCCACCCCAGCCCCTGACATAATCGGTGCTTGGCCATAGGAGCAAGGAGAAAGGACTTGATGCCTGCTGTGGCACCCTTTTTGAGAGCCAGGAGCTGGTGCTTAGGCTGTGGAAAAGCAAAGAGCCGGTGCTAAGTCAGACTCTCGCACCGAACTAGCACTGGAACCAACTCACTGGGAAAGGGGTATGGGAGGATGAAGGGACATGAAATTTTGTAATTCAAATTCATCACGTGGTCTTATTTGGTATGGCATCTGATACAGCATGAGGGGGAAGGCAACATCGGGGAAAGAGGAAGCATGCAATTTTATTATTTGAATTTATCATGTTGTTCTAACAGGTACAGCATCTGTAAATGTAAATGCATCTGCAATATATACATGATAGATTGGTGTTTCAGCAAGGAGGAGGGGTTGGGTAGAGTTGGGAGGGAGTAAAAGATGGAGTCGTAGGAAAGAAAATAGGCAGATTTGCTTCTCCATGATTTTGACTGCATTAAGTATGTTAGAGGCTGAAGGAGCAGAAGAAGCTGTGTTTTGTTTTTAATATGGCAAAGGAAGGGGAGAAGAACGGACAAGGGGAGGACAGGATGCACATGCTCCGGGATATTAGTGCAGTGTGCCGAGACAGGTACGAAAGGGGGGATGTAAGAGGTTGAATAGATTGAAAACACAAAATAGAGGAAGCAGGAATGGGGAATACAATCTGGCCTACTAACTGTGGGAGTTATTGCGAGATTAGTCATGTGGGCTGTTGGCAGTGATGACATTGTGATTGAATACAGGCAATGTTGCGGTTAAGACCCGAATCCACGGTGGAAATGGTTCCTGACAGTTGAGGGTTGCTTTGCTTGCAAAAGACCTGAAATAGGACAGGAACTCTTTGCTTGAAAAAATATCAGTTGAATTTAAGGTCCATTCATTCGTTGGAGATTAATGATGGTCCTTCGGAAGTAACCAGTAAGGCACGCTAGGTTGAGTTTCTGGATAGTTGAGAACACAGGCAGCCTATTATCTTTGCTCTGATGCTTGAGACGAGCCCATCAGAGGTGTATTGCCTTAAAAGCTGCAGTGGGGTACAGATAATTGTGATGACATTATTATCAACTTGTGAGGATGCAGTGAACCCAGAAGCATTGTTTGTTGCGGTTGCTTGAGGAGTAATATTACAAAACTAGCGAGAGTAGTTTCCTTGATAAAAGTCCCCGTGAATGACAATCATTGAAGATGTCCAAATAGACTAGAAAGTGTGTTCTGAGTAGAGTCACCGGTTAGCAGAGCATTGCTAGCTGGAGCCCCTGGAGTTGTCGCCCTTGCCCAGGGGGAGAGCCAGTGGAGACGTGGGGCTAGGAACAGCTGGTAGTGATCCGCTGTCGTGTAAGATGGACTATGTTCAGAAAAATGAAGATGGACTATGTGAAAAATGTTCAGAAAACTATTGGTTTTCCTTTTGTGTGTGTTTTTCCAAAAATTAGATATTCATGACATCATAGTCATGTTGAATTTATGTTATCCATGAGTTTATAACATTTATAATAATACTGAAATATTAATTGTAGTATCAGTAGTTCTAGAGGTTCCAGAAAGTTACTTCTTTTCAACTAAAACTAATAAAAATATTAAAAAAAACATGGATTTTTGTCATTTTGATGTTTTCTCCTAATATGGTGTCAGCTATGACGTCATAATGTTGAAATGTGTTTTATTTGTATTTTGAAGAGAGGACATCCGTAGCTGTACACTGACAAGATGATGTTTATTGCTTAATTTCAAAATAATCGGCCCTTGGTCTTGGTTGGACTAGGGTTAATGAATTTCTAGAATCCATGTAGCTGGGCAAGCTGTACGTTTGTTCAGGCCATCAGGAAAAACTTCAACTTTAGGGTTATCCCTTGTAAGTGGACAAGTCAAATCGTGTCGATGACCCCTCAGTTGCCTTGAAATTCTTCCAGTTCAGCTGTTTTTTTGTGACATGTGCTTTAGGTTAACTGAAGAGAATAATGCGATGATGTTTGGAATTGTTAGCAAAGTTGTCCCATCACTTTTTTTTGAAATCATAAGGGAGTCATCTCATTTCAAAAGAGATTTAATCGCAAGCTGAACTTCTGTCCAACATCAATACTGGTAATATTTGCTTTTGTGTCAATTCCTGCCTAGTTTGTGATGTTGGCTCGGTTGTCACTGGAGTTTACTACACTTTGTGCCAAGGGAATGTAGGTCTTTTACAACCTAATAATTGGCAGAAACGTTTGTGTCACGTTAGTGATGTTAATTCCAGATGAATTGTGGGTCATTCTCAAAATACGGTGAAAAACATGTCCCTGCATTTTCCAGACACACAAATGCTCAAAAATTTTAAAAAATCATCCACATTAAACCAAAATTATGTAATTCAATACCATTTTAAATGATGATGATAATTTCAGTTTATATATTTGCAATTTTATTTTTTTATTTCAGTTTTAATTTCCTTTGTATCTAAAAAAACGGTTGTCCCACTGCCATGATTCAACGGTATTGGACAGTGTAAAAATATTTCCTCTTTTTTGTTTGAAAAAATAATAATTGGTCAAATATGGACAAACATTGTTCTTAATATATGAATAAAATTAAAACTAATTAGCTATTTAATAATAAAAATATTTTTAAAAGAATATCTGTCCTTTGATTGGGTGTCATTGGTGTTTCTGGCATCACAGACCCTTATTTTGAAAGGTGAAGAATGTGTATGAGAACCACCCAAGGTCAGAAAGAAGAAGAAGAAGAAGTCATTTAAGTCCATACATGGTGAGTGTCACTGTACTGAGTAAAAGTAAGATATTTTCAGTTAAATTGTCATTTTTCGACATGGTTCTTTTTGTTGTGTCATTGGTGTTTCTTTGATTTGTGCTAGAGTGAAATATTTTTATGGAAAAACACAGATTAATTAGTGTAATTTATAGATTTTAAAATGCTGACTCATGCCACATTTGAGCTAGCTTGGACACCATTTTGTGCAACTAGCCTGTTATAGATATTTGTCATTGGTGTTACCGCCCTTGCCTGTAACACCAATGACTATAGGCCTATGTGTATCAATAGCATGTTTTATCTCAAGTAAATAGACATATAAATGTACATTTAATACAAAATTAAACAGTTATTTTGATTATTAACCCTCGGCGCAGCGCAGCGAGGGTTACTGTAGTTGGGTCTGTGTGTCCGTTAAGTCACATCTCACCTCTAGAGCGTCTGTTCGTCCTGAAAATGCTGTCTCGTACTCAGCGGGCAACGGAGGTCAAAAAATTTGTGGGGTTTTTTCTGAAACCGTTCCGTTGCAGAGAGTCAGCACTCTCCGTTGTACGGCCATACGAACCATATGGCCATACGCTTTTCCTGCCGAAAGCGCGCATTCGATTACAGTCCTATACCGCGTGGTACTGGTCATTTCTTCCTGTGTGGTGTGCAGAGAAGAGCGAGTAGTTTCGTGAGTTGCAATTGGTCAGCTTACAAGTAAATGAAGATATCTACGGCTTCCGAACGACACGGAGCAGATTATTATTAGAACGGATTTTGCTATAAACGGTTCATTCAAAAGTTATAATTATGGCGTGAAACACAAGCGAAAGAGCCTATTATAAAATGCTAATTAGCTTACTCTGGCCTACCCGCGATCAGTTTTCCTGTTAGATGTACAGCGAAGCACCAGAGGTTGCTGAGGGAGTACAAGCATGTGCACTGCTCCGGTCAAAGCTATAGCGCTTCCAGCAGTGAAATGCATGAAATTCATTGAAATTGAATTAGAAATTAAATGAATTGTTATACAGTGTTGTACAGTGCCATTTCTTTGAATGTTAAATGTAACAATGAATAGAAATTATTTGTCATTGGTGTTACATTTGCGTCATTGGTGTTACAACACGGAAATTTGAAGGTCATATAACATTAGACATCATTTAAGATAATATTAGTACTTATGTCAGTGCAATTTAATGTTTATCCAAATATTTTATTATTTGACTTCATGCATAGTAAATTTCAGTAATTTTATCAGCATATTTCGTCTTTTATGAAAAGTACACATATAGTCAAATCAAACATTATCACTTAAATTGAGTAATAATGTTAAATATTTCTAAATTGATTCCAAAAGTTACTGTTTTATTTCATGGAGTTTGTTCAACAGTTTCTAGATGTTGTGACATGTGCCTTTTGATTCATTTTATTGCATTCATGAATCTTGTAATTATAACCTAAAGTGTGGTAACACCAATGACAGAAAACTAAGTACATCCTAGTACGTCGTTTGCGTAATTCGTAGGTGGAACGAACGTGGACTGTCAGTGATTGTAAGTGGATGTGCGTCGAAGGCGGTTTGTGCGTGATTTTGAGTTTAGAACGGTTCAAAAATTTTCCAACACACAACTGTGCGTTGGTGTGCGTAATTCATGAGTCGGCATGCGTAGTTTATGCGTCGAGTATGCGTAACTATGCGCGGGACACTCGTCGGCCGTCAGTGCTTATGCGTCAGAACTGGTTTGAATCCGCGCACGTCCACGTCCGTCCACTGATGCCCCACGTTCATATCACGCATGAAACGCGCACGTATCACGTTCATTCCACTGACATCCACTGACAATCAATTATAAAACTGACGAATAACTGACATATCACTGACGGAAAACGCATAACGACGCACATCCACTGACGAGTGACGCATTTCCGACGCACGACTGACTGACAGAAAACTGATGATTCACTGATGTTCCACTGACGAACCACTGACAACTCACGTATGTATTTTGGCATATAAAAGCAGCCATTTCGGGCACTTTTGCCATTCCAGACCTACGGGACCTCCTAGCAGCAGCACCAGCAGCAGGTTTTTCAGCAGCAGCAGCTTCTGGTGGATCTACATGGACTTCTTCTTCAGCAGCTTTCTTCTTCTGCACCCTTGTCTTTGAGGGCAAGCGAGCTTTCCTGGGTGGCATCTCTTGAAGTGTTCTTGATTGGCGAAAGGTACTGAGGAACTCCCGTCGTTCACCGCTTTTTATATGCGCTGAACCGAAGCGATAGTGACGCCGAAGGTGCGTTTTTCGTGCGTGATCCGTCAGTGATTCATCCGTGGGGCATGCGTCGACATGCGCGGAACGAAAGTGCTTGTACGTGGAATGTACGTGAAGCGTTCGTGTTTGGACGTGCTCCGCCGGTGATTCATGCGTCGGGCGTGCGTCGAATGTTCGTGGAATACTGCACCGTGTTTGCTATTATGCGTCGACGTGCGCGATATGTCAGTGATTGTAAGTGATACATGCGTGGTTCATGCGTGATTCGTCCGAGATTTCTACCCCCGACAGTCCGAAAAATTGGTCAATTTCTCAACGCACAAGCACGCACAAACCCAATCTGTGCGTGATTTGTGAGTGATTCGTGCGTGATCGGCTGTGTGACTGGGCCTATAGTCTTTCTTCAACTTTTCAAAGTTTTTAAATTGCCCCTTCTCTGTAAGAGAGTAGTATGTTGTTATTCCTTTTGAAATCCATGATTTAAATCCCTTATCTATTATATTAGGCTTAAACTCCGGATCATAGGCGCACCATTGGATTATTTGTAATTTATTACTTAATTTGTACTCGTCTCTTATCATATTCCAGATTTTTAACTGCACTTTGATCCATGGGTTCTGTACCTTATCTACAAGTCTTCCCAGATGTTTGTGGGGTAGTACTGCTTGTATTGGAGGGTCAGCCAGAGTGGAGAGTTCAATATCTTCCCATCTGGCTTGAAAAGATGGATTACACAAATTAATTAGGGGTCTAATCTGAGCTGCATAATAATAATGTTTAAAATCAGGTAATGCCATTCCCCCTTGCTCTTTTGGAAGCTGTAAAGTTTTAAATCTAACCCTGGGTTTTTTCCTAATTTCTAATTCTTGACCGCTTTTTTAAAACCTGGATGGAAAATGTCAAGCGGTAAAGGAAAGGTATAAAGGGGAATTTATAAAGGCTTAGGAAGACAACCGCGCCAATAAGAGAATCTGAATGCACTTACACTAGGCAATGTGATCACGCGGCTCTTGCCCGTCATGTTCCTTTGTTTTCGTGATTAGCCAGATGGATGGTAGTCGCTCTAAATATTGCTTCCACAGGATATTGTGGCGCAGCATTATCTCCTTTCTTTTCATAAAGGACGGTTCAATGTACCCTATGCTGAAAGCGATAAGTTCGGAAGCACTTTTCCTGTACATTTGGAGAATTCGAAAACGCTCATCATGGCTGCCATGTAAATAATTCTGGGTCATTTTCTAGGGAGATATGAACTTTCTAAGCAAAAAAGACCATTCGAACTCAGCCTAGGTCATTGAAATGGAAAGCTGGGGTGGGCACTCACTTCTTCAACCAGTGTTTTTCTACCTCTGGTGGGTGTATCTTACCACAGGATGTGTTAATGGCATCTCGCAGTTCAGCATACTTCCACTTGCTTAGATCGTACTTCTTGGCCTCAGCAGCGGCCTTGGTTGCCAGTACCTGTGGCCCTCTGGATTCAGAAAGGAAGACAAAGCACTAGTTATTTGAAAGGTAGGGGTGGAATGATGCTGTCAATGAATTGGGTTTAGATTTTTTAGAGAACAGAACTCCAAAACTAAATCTGCTAAGAATTTATCTGAAAAGAAAAAGTCCCAATTCAAGATTTTTATTTATTTCTTTTTTTGCATTATATGTCCTAAGAAAGAACCTTCCCAAGAAGCTAACTCTGTTTTGAGCTATTTTTACATTATACATTTTTTTAAGAAAAAGAAGAAGAATACACTCGCATGACCTGAAAATATTGGTATCCTGCTCATCCATATTATGAAAGAGGCAAGCTTATGTTGGACAGTGAATGACCAAAAAAAAAAAAAAAAAAACAGTGCGTTCGGCTAATATTGGCACCCAAAGTATTCCATTTATTTCTGCGCGATATATTTTTGCCTCAATTCGCCGACATCTCTCCGCGATCCACTAGCTGCCTGCCCCTAAATTCACTGTAAAATAAACCTGGGCTCTGGAGATCGCACAGGCATCACAAAATACAAATAAACACAAGAGGCACAGGCTGTGCCCCATAAAAATTGGTTCCAGCCAAACACCGACAAGAGTTGACAGTTGTGGAAGCATGGGAGGGAGGGAACTATGAGAGGGAGGGGCGGGCTACCTCGGTTTTGTTTGAATTCGAATGTCAACAGAAGTGATATCAACAAACTTGCATAGTGCACCTTTTTTGATTTGCCAGATTTTGGCCATTAAAAAAATGCAAATGTTACACATTGTCCCTTTAATTAAAATAATTTACTATAATTTGTTTGAGGTGCGTTTCATGAAGGGTGAATGTTAAGCTAAACAACAAAAATTCTTGTGTGTCATATCTGCAATTAGTTTATTTGATGTGAAGCAAAATGGCTAGATTAACATCCCCTATGCAAATAGATTCCAGATTTTTTTTTTGATTGAATGCAGTTTTTGATATTGATATTGCTGTTTGTTTTTTTGAACAGATTCGAGTTGTTCAGTCTCCATGTTGTTACGATGACAAATGGCTCATAATTCAATGCCAAAAAAAATCCAGACATTTAAAAGAAAACATGCCATGTATAAATGATAAGAACTAAAGTACTGATATAACATTTAAATTGTGAGAAAGTGTTAATTGAACAGTTAGTTATACTACAGGATAAAACATGCAACCAATACGAAATGACGAATAAATAATAATAAAAAACAATAAATGGTTCAAAGAAATAATTTTTTGGTGTTTGAATTACTTTATCCTTGCTTTTAGTATTAAATGCACCAGCGCTTGTGGTGCAAGTTCGTATTGTGATTGAAATAGTAGCATGTTGCTAAGAGCATTCAGTCATAACAAAGAAAAGTCAAACTTGACCAGAAAAATCCCAAAACTATCCTCTGAAAAATAAATACTAGATTCGGACTCTTGCCAAATTTTCCCGCACTACGCATGCTGAAAAAGGCAAAGCAGAGCTGAAAATGACTGTCAGAAACAGTCATATCGCCATAAATACATGCATTTCGCTATTTTGCCAAGGATGCGTGTCTGTTACAAGCATGAAGCAGACAAACAAAAAATTTAACAACACATTTCCGGCATGTTTATCATGTTAAAAGCCCGTTTATATGGACTTAATCCCTTCCGCTCAATTCAGCAATGCTTTGAGAAATATTGGAACATGTAGCCTACTGGGAAATTTGTGACTTTCATCGTAGGCTGCTGTCATTGAAGGGAATATATGAGGAAGTATTTACTCATTCCAAACTTATTTTTGAAATCTTTAATACGCTGTTGTTCGTTTTCTTTTTGATTTAGTTGTTTGGGGGGCATCAACGTATTTTGTGGAGAATATGCCATTAATTGCGGAACCAAGCCAATGAACATAGCTTATTATGTTGATGATTAAAGAGTAGCAGGGCAGCACTTATCCGTATCTCTCACCCTGGCCATGACACCCACACGATCGCTGAACCTACAGACGACCCCCCACTTGTATCAGCAGCATTTTAGGTGACTGTTTCCACTGGTAAAGGAAAAAAAAAAAAAGACTAAGTTGGATACAGTGGCCAGACGAACGTTCAGCACATCATGCAGTCTCTGAATTGTCTGAACTGTTCCTTTTACGGTCATTTGGCGCCTAGCCTATACAAATGGTTTCAGCCTTGACTAATGTAAATTAGATCGCTTTTGAAAGCACATTCGACATCTCGATACCCACCCCCTACCCCAAAAGTACCTTCAACAAGCTGCTGACATTGTCAAGCAATATCCCCCGCAACTGGCATTGCATTTTTGAAGAGATAATGTTTACATGCATTTAGATTTTTAAAGAACTGTACTAATCGCAAAGCTGTTAATTTCCTTGCAAAAAAAAGTAGGCCGGAGAGTATGCATCAGAAAACTTGGAAAATTTTACCAAATTGTTTTCATGACGCACCTTTATGTCACCTCGATGCGAAATATGATCACAATCGGATGATTTGTTTCAAATTTATAGCCAAGACAGGACACGTTACAGATTTCCCACAAATCTGACGCTTTTTGACCCAAAACGCAAACAATTGTAAAGATATTTTCAAAATTTTTTTACATGACACACTTTCATGTGTTTTTACACCTTGATGCCAAATATGACCACAATCGGATGATTATTTTCAAAGTTATAGCCCGGACACGACACATTACAGATTTCCCAAAAATTTGTCGCTTTTTGCCCCAAAACGCGAAAAATGACAAAATTATTTTCAAAATTGTTTTTCATGACACACCTTTATGAGGTTTTACACCTCGATGTGAAATATGATCACGATTGGATGATTAGTTTCAAATTTATAGCCAAGACAGGACACATTACAGATTTCCCACAAATCTGATGCTTTTCGACCCAAAATGCAAACAATTGTAAAGATATTTTCAAAATTGTTTTTTATGACACACCTTTATGTTTTTTTACACCTTGATGCCAAATATGATCACAATCGGATGATTATTTTCAAAGTTATAGCCCGGACACGACACATTACAGATTTCCCACAAATTTGTTGCTTTTTGCCCCAAAACATGAAAAATTACAAAATTATTTTCAAAATTGTTCTACATGACACACCTTTAAGTGGTGTTACACCTCGATGATTAGTTCAAAGTTACAGCCCGGACAACAAATGTGTCGGACGGACGGACTGACGGACGGACGGACAGGCCCCATTTTTATAACCTTGTTGCGGGGGATAAAAAGAGCAAGACCAATTCAGAAGGGTTTGCTGTATATTGTAATATGACCGTGTAATTAAATTGTTTGTAGGCTACGATTCATACGCTCAAGCATGCTTCCCCTACTGTCAATACAAAATATAATCACACGTAGTGGCTATAACGATGTGAGATGAAATAATATATTATTTCATAGTGGTTGCTTGGGCAAAGTCGTGCAGAGACTGAGTTGGAAGGAGGAGCCCGCAGCAGACCTGCCGCTGCAGATACGCAGGCAGAGTGACGGAGCTGCAAGCGATAAGCGGTTGCAGTGCTCGGCTTGTGGAATCCGCAAATCATCCGCATCATTCAAACTGCTACTCTCATTTCTTGAGAACGCTCAGCGAAAAGGTGTGATGTTGAAGCCTTACTGAAACTTGCATCTGTGACCCGAAGCAGACCTGGCTGCCCGTGCGTTACCTGCGCAGGCTTGGGTCCATTTGAGCATCCTCGTTGATGAGCTCAGCCTCGCTCTGTGCAATCCTCAAGGCAAGCTCGCGGTCACGGCGCTCCTGCTCCAGGATGGCTTGCTGCTGGTTCTCCTCCTCACGCTTCAGAGCCAGCTGCTTCTCCATTTCTACCTGTGGTGCATTAAACCAGAGTAATGTCTCTGATGCATAACAGTAGCACATTACATTAATAAGTCCTGCAATTGGGCACGTAGAGCTTGAACACAGACAGGGCCAGATTTACAAGGATCTTTAGCCCAAGCAAAACCAACAACATGGCCAATGACTGGTGTACAACTAATACCTTGGCCAATCTCAGACCATATTACTGCTTGTAAATGTAAATCAGGCCAATATTTTTTTGTTCAAAATTTGGCACTGTGCCAATCACTGATAAGTGATGATAGTTTTTGCAACCATAATGAGGAAAGCCCCAGAACAACTGCACTGCTGATAAGAATGACCTCTTGGAAAGAAATTGCGGATGTTTCCACAACTACTATTTGCTGAGGAGGTCACCGACTAATTTTTAAGAATAAACTAAAAACATTAAAGTGTGAGGCCTGCTGGGAGGTTAGCATGTACTGACATGCCATAGTATTGCCACTAAATTCTGACCATGCTTGTGCAGTCTGCGGTAAATAAAGTTAATTTTTAAAAATTTAAGATCACCAGAGATCATTCATATGATGGAAATATTTGACAAATGACCACAGACCCAGACAAATACAGTGCTGTGAAAAGGTATTTCCACCCCCCCCCCCTTCCTGATTTTATTTATATTTGCATATTTGTCACACTTGTATGTTTCAGATCATCCAACTAATTTTAATAATACAACTGTAGATAAAACAACAATAGTAAAGACAAAATGCTGTTTAGAGATGATGATGTGATTTAGTGAAGGGAAAATAGCTATCAAACCCTACCTGGCCCGATTTAAAAGGTAACAGCCCCCCCACGTTACTAAATCAACCAATTAAATAAATTCAATTGAACTTGGAACAGTGGTACACAGTGCGAGTAGGGGCTGGCCTTCTGAGATTCCTCCAAGACGACTTCGACAATTCATCCAGCAGGTCATAGAAGGACCAAGACTAACAACTGAAGAACTGCACTTCAGGTACCTGCAATGAGGTGCCTCAATGAGCTGCAAGGCAAAAGCCACTGCTGACCAAAAAGATCACGCCAGAAAACATCTTGATGACCCCCAAGACTTTTGTGATAATGGTGATAATGGACTGACGAGTCAAAAGTGGAACTTTTCGGTGGACATGGGTCCCGTTAATTTGGCGTAAACCTAACACAGCATTCCACAATAAGATCGTCATACCAATAGTAAAGTATGGGGGTGGTTGTGCAATGGTCTGGGACTGCTCCTTCAGGACTTGGTCGACAAGCCATAACCGATACAAAGCATGAATTCCGCCCTCTACCAGAAAATCCTGAGGGAGAGTGTCTGGTCATCAGTTTACAATCTAAAGCTCAACAATGCTGGCTTTGCAGGACAATGATCCGAAGCACCCAAACACGTCCACCTCTGAATGCCTCAAAAGAAACAAAATGAAGGTTTTGATAAGACATAGTCAAAGTCCTGACTTGAATCTGGCTTGATGTGGTGGCATGACCTTAAGCAGGCAGTTCATCTTTGAAAACCCTCCAATGAGGCTGAATTAAAACAATTCTGCAAAAAAAATATGTATATTGTGGGCCACAATTCCTCCACAGTGGTGTAAAAAACTCATTGCCATTTGATCATATTTGGTGGTGCCAAGGGCAGCACAACCAGAGTGATTAGGTTTAGAGGGGCAATCATTTTTTACAGGGATGACGAAGATTTTGAATATCTCTTTACCATCAATAATGAAATGATCATTCAAAGCAGTGTTTAGCGTTTACTCAGAATGGGTGCCAGTCATGAAATGTTTGTGCGTAGATTTGCTCATTAAAGCCTACGCTACTGAAAACCTACTCCGGATTCATGAACCCCGCGGGAAACTCAGATCTGATTGTAAACATGTGTGTATGATCATGAATGCCAATCCATCGTAAAGTGACAGCACGCTCCCGGTAATCAGCTATTGGCATAAATCCCTGCCCATGAATTGCCAATGACCACCATATAAGGAGGTGTAGATGCATCCAATCGACCTGTCAGTCCTGGCGCAAACAAAGAAAGACAGAGAAAGAAAAAAGAATTTTTCCGAAGCGCAGATAGAAATAATTTTGGGTGGAGTTAAGAAAAAACATTTTATTTTCTCACTGTTAGCAGTGGTGTGACAGGGACAGGTAAAGCGAAAGCCTGGATGAAGGTGACCGATGCCGCTAATGTTGTCTCTGTAGTCCGAAGAACCATGTCCGAGGAGAAGCATAAATGGTTTGACATGAATCTGGAGGCAAAGAAACGCATAAGCGCACACAAAAACAATACATCACCTTCAGGAGGAGGAGGCTCACAGTCACAACTATCAACTGCAGACGAGCGCATCGCTGGCATAATTGGGGAGACCTCTCTGTCAGGAGTCATACCTGATGGAGACAGCGACATGTCTCCAATTTTATTTTTTATCCCCCCGGCATATAATGCGGGGGGATATAGTGATCAGTGTGCCCGTCCGTCCGTCTGTCCGTTTGTCTGTAATAAAATAGTTTCCGGACCAGAACTCGAAAACTATACCACTTACAAACACCAAATTTGGTATGGAGCTTCTCCTTATGGTCTAGCTGTGCCTTTTGGGGGTTTCGGTCCGTCCGTCTGTCCACACAACCTGTAGGTTACACAACCTACAGCCGGGGGGATCCGCCATTGCCAGATGGCTCTTGTTTATTATCATAGTTCAACATGTAGAAAGAACGTGTAATCTATTGAGTCAATTCACGTTGATAATTCACAATCATGAACCTAATCTGGATCTTAAACCTGCCAATTGCCAACTAATTCAACTAAATGTGTTATATTTTTAATCATTTGTCATGTTTAGGCTATATCACGTGTTTCAAAGGCATCTGCATATTGTGTACATCACCGAGCGCTATGTGAATTAAAATTGTAATTTCCAATAGTGACGAGCATTATTCATATGCATTCTTAAATTTACACAAGCACTACACGTGGTCAGCAGCTTGTGTAGATTTTGTTAGAAGCTACGAAAAGATCGGAGCTACCATGACAATTAATATAGCCTATGACTAATAAGCAAAAATAGAAGTAATCAGGAAGGAGGGAAATGCGTTTTCACAGCACTGTACCAGACACACGTTTAGCTAATTACAAAATGTTTACCGCATACCCTATACAAATGCTGATTAAGAGAGATCACCACTATGTGCCACACTGTAATCAATCATAACTATGCTTGTTTTATTGAGCCTTAAGACCATTTGACTCACTTGTACTGTTACAGATAATTCCTGCATCATTATTCACGGCTAAGTGGCAATGGCAGGTGACCAGTAAGGAAGTGAACGGCACTTTAAAAAAAAAAACTAGGACAAGGAGTGGAAAGTGTAAAGGGCCAAAGCAACCTAGCCAGGCAAGAGCAACAGCAAATAATTCCACTGGAAGTGACTGAATTTTTAAAGTTATTACCAATGGATTTCAAGTCTTAGAAGGAAGTCTTTCAAGGAAGCTCATGGAAGTCCAGAAGGATGACAGTTTTCAGTCGATGATATAGGGGAAACTTCAGAGCTTGAAGTTTCAGTGTTATAAATTCCAAAACAACAACATGAGCATTTCAAATAAAAAGTCTTTCTTAATCAGTTCTTGGGCCATAGTTCTGATTTGCTGCTCATATGGTTTGGAGACAAGGCAAAATCGATGAACGAGGAGGTACTTTTGTAAAAGGGGTTTATAAAAGGATACAAAAGGGGACTGCGCACTGACTCAACAAAGGAAAGGCTTCAGGATACCCAGAAGGTAACGCTCTTCCATTTGCAGCTGTGGGTGTCATGGTTCTGGTTTTTGTGTTAATGTTTCATATTCATGATTATGTCTTTTCTTTATTCTTTCTGGTTATTGTATTTCCTGGTTTTCAGTTCATGCCATTTTCAGTTTCATTGCACTTGTCTCCCCTGTCTTGTGATCTAGTAAGTTCAGTCCGTCTCCCCAGTCTGTGTGCCTACCTGCTTTGGGTGATTTCAATGGTTTCTGGTGTTTCATATTATTACTTCAATTCTCGTTTACTTCCTTCGTCTTGCTGTTCTTGATTACTAACAAGACTAACATTTGTATTCTGTATCATGGTCTACTAACCCAGCTAATCCATGTATACTGTACAGGCCAAAAGTTTGGACACAACTTCTCATTCAATGCGTTCCCTTTATTTTCATGACTATTTACATTGTAGATTGTAGAAGGCATCAAAACTATGAATGAACACATGTGGAATTATGTACTTAACAAAAAGGTGTGAAATACCTGTAACTGAAAACGTCTTATATTCCAGTTTCTTCAAAGTAGCCACCCTTTGCTCTGATTACCGCTTTGCACACTCTTGGCATTCTCTTGATGAGCTTCAAGAGGTAGTCATATAAAATGGTTTTCACTTGTCAGGGTTAATTAGTGGAATTTCTTGCCTTATCAATGGGGTTGGGACCATCAGTTGTGTTGTGCAGAAGTCAGGTTGATACACAGCCGACAGCCCTATTGGACAACTGTTAGATACAAACATAATTCCACATGTGTTCATTCATAGTTTTGATGCCTTCAGTGAGAATGTAAATAGTCAGGAAAATAAAGGAAACACATTGAATGAGAAGGTGTGTCCAAACTTTTGGCCTGTACTGTATATTACTAACTCACTAATGAGCACTTTAGTTACTCTGTAAAGTTGCACCGCAACTAATTAGTTCTAATTTAGTCTCAGCAATCAGCCTGTTCTAGTCTCCGCCTCTTGCTTGGCTTTCCCTGTCTCTCTCTCGCACGTGCTTAATTGCTTCCCTGTGCCCACTGTCTGTGCACTTAAAACTCCCTGACTGGAGCTGTTTAAACGTCATAGGATGTCTGCATGAATCCCGTCCATGTCTTGGCTTTCGCGTTGTGGTTTAGGATTTCCCCATGTGTACCTTCCTTTGTAATTAGCTCTCATCCCATTCACCTGTTCCCTGCATAGCATGTGACTTCCCTCCTGTCTATTTAGAGTCCTCACTGCTGTTGAACGTTGATCAATATTTCTTTGTGCAGTCTCGTGTATGCCATTGATTATTGTTTCTCTTCGACTGTTTCGTCCAACCAAGAATCTAGCCATAGCCCTTTTTGTCTCGTTTTACCTTTCTTTCTAGATTTTGACCCATTTTTGTATGACCACGTCTTCTGTGTTTGGATGCCCTTTGTATGACTCACTGCTTTGGAATTCGACTACGACTTTTTGCCTAATGTCTATGTACCATCGCACCTCTGTTTTTCTGGTTTTGACCCCGGCCTGTCAAGTCGACTTTGTTTTTGGATTTCGTTTTGTGGCTTGGCAATTCTTGTGTCTATTGGTCTTGACCCAGCATTCAAAAAAGGCATAGGTTTTTTGGATTTCCTTCTTTCGCTTGTGGTTCCTGAACGCACTGTCACAGTGGGAGATCAGTAGCTGGGTTTACATGGAGCCTAATATTCTGATAAGAATCGGTTTAGAAGGCCAAACCGAATAAAAATGCACCATATAAACACCTCAATCCAGAATAAACAGGCCTAAACTAAACGGAATTTCATTCCGTTTCAGAGGGGTAGAATATTCCTTTTACCAAACCGATTAAAAGTACAATTTTATCATAAACGGTGAAACGGACAGTTGTCTGGTTGCATTCTATCTGTGCGTGCTCTGTCTTGATGTAAATGCGCAGTGACGTTTCTACACTTGCAATACGTGTGGGTGTCTCCCAAGCTCAGCACGCTGAAGTGTGGTCTATGGCGGAGTGTTTGTTTCCAATACAAACTCTCAAACATCTTCAAAGAACTGAAAATTATTGCACGGTCAGATCGAGGGAAAACAAGAATTAGCTAGTGATTGTTTTTTAAAAAGTCCACAAAAAATTCAACAAAGCCGGTATTAACCGAAACTTCACCCATACGAAAACCGCTGGAGAACTCTGAAGACTGGCTACTGTGAGCCTAAACAGCACGAATACAAAAGTGGATACTTTTATTCATCAATCTGTGCTTGTCTCACAGCTGTAAAACGTCAGTTCTAATTAAATGCGGTGGGGAATTTATGAACCAGATTGGAATGGATCACATTACATTACATGTAAACAACTGACCTGAAATCTTCAATCAAAATGAAGGGGGGGTGGGGGCAATAACAAGAGAAAACTGAAACAGCAGAGAGGAATTTCTTGTTATCAGAGAAGACAAGTCCATACTTGCATCTAGTATGCAAAAACCCACCTGTAAGCTGTGTTCTTCTTCCTCCCTCTTTCTCCTCTCCTCTTCCTCCTGCTTCCTTTTGAATTCAATCTCTGTTTTCCTACTCGTGGATTAGGGGAACAAAGAAAACAAGTGTTTTCACTCGTAACAACAAAAGTCTCTTCCCCCCCACCTCGCACAGAGAACAAAAATACCAAAAGGCAACAGTTTAGTTGCCGATGGATCCACCTGCGAAATTTGGTAAAGAAATATTGAGCATTTGCTGAGTTGGGGTCCAGAAACACTTTGAGAATGCCGATGCACATGCCAACAGGAACCGAGCCCTCTGGGCGTGAGGCTTGAAAACTTTCTGCCAAAGATTTAGTGTGTGCAAAGGTGGTCATCCTGTGTCGTTTGATCTCCCAAAAAATCAAAACAGCATTAGCGCGTTTAAAGCAAGATGGGCCCTGCAGCTGCTGCAGTGCACTACACTGAATGATGGAGCAGATTTCCTGCATGAGGCAAAACATAGCATGTTGCCTAAACTCAATTATATCCTTGCGTAAAACTGTCTATTTGTGAAATGTTTTACATTAAATGGGCTACATGTGAACCCAATAAGTCAGCCAGGTTACAATTAAATGAAGAACAATGACAACAATACAGAACTTTCGGCTCACAACTGTTGCATCCTATCTTCAATCAGAGGACAGTGCATTGAAAATGGACTGCTGCAACCTCACACAACCCATTGCATAATCAGAACATTAAGAAGGAGCAACCTGTTGACTGCAACAAGTATAGCTCTATCAAGGACTTTCGGGCACTGCTACACTCCAGAGGCCTCATATTTACAATCTTGCCCTTCAGCCAAGGGTGACCGTAAAGATGAGTTTTGCAAATTTGCCAGTGGAATGTAAAGCAGACTGACACTTCAAAAAAAAAGAAGAAACATTTTTCATCTCCAATCCCACCCAAATCTGGCATGACCAGTTAGAGAACTAGAGTATCTCTCTAAAGTGAGTACAACCCTCACATTTCGACAATTAATTTATTATATATTTTCAAGGGACAACGTTACAGAAATTAAACTTGAATATATTCTGGAGTAGTTATTATACAATATGTGTTGCAGTGTAGATTTATGGCACTGTCCAAATAACTGAACAGTTACTATTTCCAAAATAGCTGGCAACAAAAGTGAGTACAGATCCCAATTGGTAATGGTAAACCAAGCAATGAAACATGTCTTATTCATTGTGTTCATGCTTTTTTTCTGTTCAACTGGGCCATATGAGGTTGTGTAACAGGTGTTGAAGGTTCAAATTGTGATGCTTTGGGTGCAATGCTCTCATTCTTTTCACAGAATGTTCAACATAGCACCTTATGGGAAAGAACTCTCTGAGGATCTGAAAAAGAGAATTTTTGCTCTCCACAAAGATGGTCTAAGCTACAAAAAGATCTGTGAAACCATGAAACTGAACTGCAGCCCGGTGGCCAAGGTTATCCAGTGGTTTTCCAAGACCTGTTCTCCCGGAACAGGCCTCGTCAGGGTCAATCGAAGAGGTTAAGTCCTCTGCGTCAGGTGCACAAGCTGGCTTCAGAAAACAGACGCAGGAGTGCTGGCAGCATTGCTTATGAGGTTGCAGCAGTGGGGGAACAGCCTGTCAGTGCTCAAACCATACGCTGTGCACTGCACTAAGTCAGTCCGCATGGCCGTTGGCCAAGATGGAAGCCTACTCTGAAGCAAGCCCACAAGAGAGCCCGAAAGCAATTCGCTGAAGACAACCAGTCCAACAACATGAACTACTGGAACCATGTTCTGTGGTCCGAGGAGACCAAAATACACTTTTTCGGCTCAGATGGTGTCCAGCTTGTGTGGCGGCGCCCTGGTGAGGAGTACCAAGACAAGTCTGTACTGTCTACAGTCAAACACAGAGGTGGCAGCATCATGGTCTGGGGATGGATGAGTGCTTCATTGATGGAATAATGGATTCCAGCATGTAATGTGACATTTTGAAGCAGAACATGATGCCCTACCTTCGGAAACTGGGCCGCATGGCAGTTTTCCAACATGATAACGACCCAAAACACACCTCCAAGTTGACAACTGCCTTCCTGAAGAAGCTGAAGGTAAAAGTGATGAGGTATGTCTCCAGACCTGAATCCCATTGAGCACCTGTGGGACATCCTCAAGAAGAAGGTGGAGGACCAGCAGTGCCCACCATCCACTAGCTCCATGATGTTGTCATGGAGGAGTGGAGGAGGATCCCAGCAATAACCTGTGCAGGTCTGGTGAATTCCATGCCTCAGAGAGTCCAGGCAGTGTTGGACAACAATGGTGGTCACACTAAATATTGACACTAAGAACACAATTTGGCATGTTGAAAGTGAGGTGTACTCACTTTTGTTGCCGCCCATTTTGGACATAGTGACGGTTTGTTCAGTGATTTGGACAGTGCAGTAAATCTACACTGCTACACATTGTACAATATTCAGGTTTCATTTGTCTGTAACGTTGTTTCTTGAAAAAAATATAAATTGATTGTCAAAATGTGAGGGATGTACTCACTTTTGTGAGATACTGTTTGTACAAGCTTGCTTGTATGCGACCCCTTGTTGCCAACTCGGGAGAGAGGCATAGTTCGCGGCTCTCCTCCTAAGCATGTGCCTGTCAACTACTGCTTCTTTACACTCATAGGTCGAAACTTCGCAAGTTCAAGACCAGGGCGAAGGATACCCGAACATGAGCAAGCTTTGCATCTTACTGATGAGCACCCGACTGGCCAACAGGAGGCGCTTGAGCAAAGAAAAAAAGCATCTTTTTTAATATCCCAACCCAGCAGTACCTACCCAATTTGCATTCCTGCAGCACGAAAGCCAATTGTGCACTGCTCTGAAAAAGCTGCCGGCTGGTAGGACCGCGGATAAAACCCACACCGTGGTTGACACTACTGCTCCGCAAAGCGGTGCCTTAACCGAGTGAGCTAACCCGGCAGCTCACTCTGTTTGAGCCAATTTCCTTCCAAACTAAAATGCCTACTGTTCTTGAACCTCTTTCTGTATAGGCATAGTGATGTTCTTGTTTGAAAAGTGACATTTAGTTGATTCCACTCAAATAGTTAGAACTGCAGGGAATATTACCCAAGTTGCATTACATTAGTTTTTACAATAGTTCTAGAACTTACTTTTTTCAGGTCATTTTCCCATACATTGCTTAATGTTCACTCCAATGTACCCTGCCAGTTACCTGCACCTGTGTGTGATCGTGCTGCTCGTACTCCCTATATGTCTACTAACTGTGATGTGAATATTACTCTGGGTTTTTGCAGTTATGGTGGTGGTTCATTAGATATGCTTATCAAGAAATAACTGTTACTTTCATATCATTTTGGTCCTCAAAGTGCAGCTTCTTAAAGTGTTTTTGATTAATTTGTTTCATTAGATTTGCTTATCAAGAAATTATCATGATTGTTTTCATATCACTTTGGTCCAAAAAGTGCTGCTTTTTTAGGTTTTTTTTTTTTTTTTTAAATAGCTGCATTGGATATGCTTATCAATAAATTACAATGATTAATTTCTAATTCTGATAGGACACTTTGTCAAAGAGAATATTTATTTAAAGCATACAAGCATACATTGAGTTTGGCGGTATGGCTCTGCTCGAGAGATCCCTGCCCGTCCAGCGTGGGACCGAAGGCAGGGAGCTGCTATTAACCCCCCTTCACAGAACAGAGCAAATAGCAGCAATGACCTCAAAAAAGGCAACATTGTTTTTGAATACAGTTTAGTCATAAAAGAACAGGATTGCAAGATGCTAAAAATCGGCAAGAGGAGCTGGGGAGGAGGAGGGATGTTAAGCATTCATGCTGCAGAGCCTCTGCTCAGAATGCGAGCTGAAGTAAACTAGCAAATCAATCAAGCAATCATGTGACAGCAAATCAGATGACATTCATGAGCACTCAGGTGATTCTCAAGCTTGAGAAGCGGCTCCTATAGTTAGCAAGCTTGACTCCGTGCCTATCAGAAATTACGTCAAGCACCATTCGTCATTAACGATGATCATTGTAAAATGTATTGTTGGTTTTGAATGATTGGTGACATTTTGGTTTTAAAATTGAAGTGGTTTCCCATTTTTTGGGTTGATTTTTTGATCAACCCAAAGTATGTTTTGAGAGAGAGAGTATGTTTTGTTCAATCTGTAATACTTGTCACCAGAGGTCATTTGAAAGGATACTTCACTCATCACACTGATTTACAAACTTTCAGTAGCATGTGATGCTCCACTTCATATTTTATTTTCTCATGTTTTCAGGCTAACCAAACAACACAGGGTTGAGAATAGTGTTTTTTAAGAAGAAAAAAGACGTCTCCAAGGGCGCAGTCATTCTGTCCAGTCACATGATCAGAAGTCACCAATGAGATGTCATCAGTGTGCTTCACTACAAATGGCAAGAGAATTAACCCCTCAAGTCCGGGAGTTACACATATTAAAGGTCTACTAAGTTAGGGGAAATAAACCGCTGTAGACATGTATTAAACGTCTTTATGCAATTCCATTGCTTTCAATCCCTCAGTAAAGACAAAGCGTTAGAATTCCCGAGTCATAATCAATTTCTGTGTCACTAGTGGGGAAATCTACCGTAATGCACGTGAAACTGATTAATTTAATGCACAATGACTTCAATTCCACAAGTGAATTTCTCCAGTGCGCGTTGATTGAAAAATTGCTGACTACGGCAAAGGAACGTGAATGCCACTAAGAGAGGGGAGACTCCACCAAATGTGTGAGGCTAGGCATCTCTTTTTTGGGAGGTGATGTAAACCATACCATCATTTGGAGTCTTGTTACAGCCTGCCACTACACTTCTATTTGACATGTTGATGAATGTTATCTCAAAATCAACTAAATCAAGGATTGATCAAGCCAAAATCAATTATCACTATAGAACAAACCACTGGTCGATCAGCTGGGAATGTTTGCAACTTACTTCTCATACGTCACAGGTCACATGACTACGAGCTCCGTGCAACAACTTCTTTGAGGAGTGGGGCTTAGGACCATAGAAACCAGCCAAATTTTAGTTTTCAAATAATGATAAAAAGTTCCAAAAAGCATTTGCAAATGTATGATGCATATTAATTTGCTACATATGACCCATTTCTTAAAAAAAAATACAAAATTTTTCTAATTGAGTAAACCTTTAAATATAGCATGTTTCCAAATCGTAACTTTGTAATGTGGCATATCCACTTTACGTGAAGAAACTAGGAGAAAAGCTCATGTTGACCATTTTTACCTCAACGGAACACAATTCAAGCACCAAGCAAGTAAATTTAGCAAAACATAAAGCATTTAGCAAAACATAGCGCTGATATGATTTTATGCTGAGTCGCTAAAATAATGCTATGCATACAAACAATACCTCAAATGAAAGAGCAAAGTACACAGATCCAACGATGTATGCCCTGTCATTTTAATGGCTTTCTGCAGATGTAGACGCCTGCAGACAGAGCAGCTCTTTCTTTGGACATAGTTGCACTACTCTATCACTGGATGGCACCTCCGGATCAGTTATTGCAAAGCCGTATATAGAGAGAGTTTGGCCAACTCGGGGTTTGAATGTCTGAGCTATCCCGCTATGCTGATTGGTTTTGAGCTGGTCACATGTTTTATGGAGGCCATGTTTGCTACCATTTATCAATATTCATCCAGTGATCCCCAGGGCGAAGTGTCGAATAGGAGGTAATTAAATTCAGTAAGTTATTCAATTATACAATTGGTTGACACGATTTTTATCCAATTGCCGACAATATAAGCTTTCCTCAGTAAGTGAAAGACATTGATTGGCCCTTTAAAAACATATTAAAATACTTACATAATAGGGTTACGTTGTATTTACGCAGCTCACTCTGACGTAGTTGTATGGGAACAAAAAACCTCCAGAACTGAGCCTGGAGAGCAGAGCTTATTTGCAGGATGGAAATGTGATTTTGAGATGGAAAATAGCAGTTATTACCTTCGCCAGCGACTTCGCTGACGAAGGTAATGTTTTGATCCCCGTGTATTTATTTGTTTGTGTGTCTGTCTGTATGTGTATCGAATAACTCAAAAAGTACCAAACGGAATTTCATAAAATTTGGTGGGTTGATTTGGCATGACCTGAGGATCAATCGATTACTTTTTGGGAGTGATCGGGTCAAAGGTCAAGGCCACGAAAAGGTCAAAACCGACTTTCGGCCATATCTCGGTCAATTTTTATCCCATTGGCATGAAACCAACGCCAGTGGCGAGGGATTCAGTGGCGTCGGCGAAGGTATGCGCTCTACCGAGTGCCCGTTCTAGTTTGTTTGTGTGTCTGTCTGTCTGTCTGTGTGTATGTATGTGTATCGAATAACTCAAAAAGTACCAAACGGAATTTCATAAAATTTGGTGGGTTCATTTGGCATGACCTGAGGATCAATCGATTAGATTTTGGGAGTGATCGGGTCAAAGATCAAGGTCAAGGCCACGAAAAGGTCAAAACCGACTTTCGGCCATATCTCGGTCAATTTTTATCCGATCGGCATGAAACCAACGCCAGTGGCGAGGGATTCAGTGGCGTCGGCGAAGGTATGCGCTCTACCGAGTGCCCGTTCTAGTTTGTTTGTGTGTCTGTCTGTCTGTGTGTATGTGTATCGAATAACTCAAAAAGTACCAAACGGAATTTCATAAAATTTGGTGGGTTGATTTGGCATGACCTGAGGATCAATCGATTAGATTTTGGGAGTGATCGGGTCAAAGGTCAAGGTCAAGGCCACGAAAAGGTCAAAACCGACTTTCGGCCATATCTCGGTCAATTTTTATCTGATCGGCATGAATCCAACGCCAAAATGTGCAGAATTATATACCCAATCCTGTGGTGAGGGATTCAGTGGCGTCGGCGAAGGTATGCGCTCTACCGAGTGCCCGTTCTAGTTTTGAATGGAACAGACAGGAGGGCTGACTGCATTATTACTTTTGAGGAGCAACTCAATAATTCTTTTGAAAAGTGAGTAAAGCTGTCCTTGTATGGCGTAGCTCTATCTTACTTTTAGCCTGCTTGCTAAATAGCCAGCTGTTTCTTATTTTTTGGTTTACCATCGTGATCACAGAGCTAGTTTGTCACATTGGGTAACAAAAGAGTAGTCGACATTAAGTAGTCAAGTGTGCTGGCATTTTTCTCAACTAGGCAATCAGTTTTAGAATTTATACCACATTCAATGAAACGGAATGTCTCGCATTTTCGTTCTGTTAAAGTGTGAACAGCTATTACTGTGACGTGGGTTATACTTGTTTCATAGAGGGTGTGAAAAGCGTTGTTTCAAGCTTACGTTTTGCTGGGATGATCAGAATTGTAAACAACAAGTTTTCTGTCTGATTGAACAATCTGACAGTAAAATAAGCAGTTCCTCTAATGAGTAACTGTGCTTGCTGACGAGGCTTTGTAGATAAATGGATGAGACTCTGAACTTTATCATGGAGAAAAGGAATGTTTTTGGTTTGGAGAGGTCAATGGTGACCATTGATGTCCAGCTGCGCCTATACTGATAAACTCATGCTAAATTCAACCAGAAAATCATCCATTGATACTGAACTTCATGAGTTCAAAGTTGATTTGCATTAAAATATGATTATTATCTGAATTGAAAGTGCGCCATTTTCAAGGCTCTGGGAGTTTGGGGAGCCACCTGGATAGCTATCTTATTTGGCTTATAATAAGTGATAATATTTCATGTTCAGATGGAGACTACCTGTGGTCTAGGAGTCTATTATCCCAGAAATGTATTGTTTTAACCCCCAGCTATTTTTCAATCCTCAGACTTTTTTTTTTTTTTTTTTTTACAGTTTTAGTGGTGAATTCTCATGAAGATTTTTTTATGTTTGTAGCCCATTTTCTCCACCAAAATCATGAAAATAAATTGAAATACGCTGTAATTCTAAATGCTATCAGTGTCTTTACTGAGTTGAGCCACATTCATCCTCTTTATGTAGCTTAAATGTTGAATTATAAAGCATCAAATTAGGTAACCCATAAATAGCCAAATTTGACTTCTGCACAAAGGGGTTAAACCGACACCACACTCAAAGAATAGAAGGCATACATTTTACAGTCTACAGAGCAAAGAAATTTCTTACCTTTGGTATTTTGTTATTAAAAAAACTGTTTGAGGGTAAATCCACGCTTGCTATTGTTAGCTCCGTGTGTCCGTGTTATAACGAAACTAGATCTTCGTGTCTCAAAGCATGCTTTCTTCTCAAGCATTGCTTCAAAGATCTCAGTTTCTCAGCATTCAACTTGCTTGCAATGTATTTTCCTCTCTGTGATCGGCTTGTGGTGCTGTTAGTAAGACTTTGCTGCTAGCCATTTGATTTCATGGTTTCTGAAATTCCGAACGAGCCTTAAACCAGCTTTATTGCACAAAGCTAGCCTGAGCTAGAACCATGCATTCCCAGTGCGTCCATGGGTCATTTGAATGTTCTTAAAAAGCGTGACAATATAAACGCTTAACAGGTTTGTTTGTGGTATTTTTGGTATAATTATTCGCTAAATATTCAACCGTCATTTTCAAAAAGTTTCTGACAGAAATGCGTGAATACTGAGGGCACAACAGTACAAACAAGGTGAGTAACTTGTCTTCTTGACTCATTCTTTACATGGGCAATCTAACAATAGTGCTTGTCAACTGATGTAGTGTAGTGGTTAAGATGACAGACTGCAACGCAAGTCTATTCAAGAATAGTCAAGTGGTGAGCTGCCGGGTGGCTCACACGGTTAAGGCACTGCGCTGCAGTGCAGAGGTGATCACCACGTCGCGGGTTCGAGCCTTGGCGTACCCACCGGCAGGGGTCGGCAGCTTTTTCAGAGTAGCGCACAATTGGCTATCGCGCTACAGGGATACAAATTGGGAAGGGACTGCCGGATTTGGGTATTCGATAACAGCTTTGTTCGTTGCTCCAGCGCCTCCTGTTGGCCAGACGGGCGCTCGTCAGGAAGACTCCGGCTTGGTTCATGTCCGGGTATCCTCCGCCCTCGCTCTGAACTTGCGAAGATTCAACCAGCGAGTGTATAAGAATCAGTGGCTGACAGGCACGTGCTTCGGAGGAGAGCCGTGAACTGTCTTCACTATCCTGAGTTGGCAGCAAGGGGTCGCATACGAGCAAGCTTTGTACATAGTTCCCCAATTGGGCATTCCAAATTCGGGTGGGATTGGAGATGCCAAATTTTTAAAATTAAAAAAAAAAAAAAAAAAAAAAAAGAATAGTCAAGTGGCAATTGAAGACATGGCTTCTCTCCCCCATGTAATCTAAAAGCGACAAAATAATGGGCTACATTCAGTACAGAAAAATAAATTCATTATAATTAGGTCTATGCACCGGCACTCAGCGATAGCATTTCAGAACTCTTCAACGAATGAAGGTAATTTTGGTGACTAGTACGTGGTTTCGTCCGTTTACATTTTCCGATCAGACAGCTGTCTATTTTTTACAGCAAGTTGTGTGACCGTGCTGTAAAATCAGGTGTACTTCTTGTCGCTGAAATTACCTTCATTACTCTTATTACATTAGTCTTCGCTGAAGAGTTCTGAAATGCGGTCGCCGAGTGCCGGTGCATAGACCTAATTATAATTGAATTATTTTTCTGTACTGAATGTAGCCCATTATTTTATCACTTTTAGATTGCAAGGGGGAGAGAAGCTGTGTCCTAAATTGCCACTTGATTATTCTTGAAATGGAAAATGTTTTAATAAAGGAAAACCATCTAGAATTAGCCAGGACTAATTGTTGTCAATAAAGGGATGGATATTAGCCCCCCAAATTTAAAGGTAGAACGCCGCTCCTGTTCAATCCCTGGTCAGAAATGCTTTTAGGTAACAACGGTAGCATTTTTCATGTATAAATACCAATCAATGTCTTTAAATTACAGAGAAAAGCTTATACTGTCTAGAATTGGATAAAAATTGTGTCATTCAATAGGTCTTTACCAGAAGAGTTTCACTAAGGTGCAAACTCTCTTGTTTGAGGCTCTAAAACCTTTCTTCGAAAGACAGAGCTACGTGTAAATCCACGGAAGGTAATTACGCGTATTTTTATATGTGATGACAATAATTGATAGTAAAATGAGTATCGAAACCATGGTGAATTTTTGCTTCAGAAAACTGATTTTTTAACAAGGCAATCAGAGATAGCAGACCTGGCCCCAGCCACGGGCTGACAGACAGAGCTGACAGATAGAGTGAGTGACAGACACACACACAGACACGATCATACATACAGCACAAACGATCACAGAAATTTAACGTAATGTTCATTTCGCGAAAATAATACAAAGACAACCTAAGCAGATGTAGAAAACAGTATAATACACGACAATCCAGGCTCCTCAGGCATCAAGCAAATAGGCCTACGAGCCGCAACGGCCTCCATTTTAATACGAAGAGCGGTGAACTGCGCTGGTCAGGCATGGCGTAGTTTATCCCGGGCAGCTAGCTAGCTAGCTAACTCTCCTTGTAATGTAAGTCAAATTCATTCATACTGCAGAAATGACCACAAAAATGCTTAGCTGTGTCCAGCTAGGTAAAACAAAATGCTAACTAGACACAGAAGACGATAGAATACGTTATACCATCTTTTAAAAAAAAAAAAATTGGTGATTTCAGCAAGCCCAGCTGGCTGGAAAGCGGACCCCGTGTGCTATATGCAATTCCATGCAAGATCCATGTCAACGCAATCACTTTGTCCGCCAACGAGAAACGGGCAGTATGCAGCGAAAGTATGCGGAATAATGCAACGCAAATAGAAATAAAAGCACAAATTCAATCGTAACATCACAACCGACTAATGTCATACAATTATGAAACATAATTATTTAATACAAACTAGCATAATGTTTTATGAACGTGCATCGCGATTATGGTTCGCAGGGGTCCTTGTCATAACACGGAGCTCCATGTAGCTAGCTAGCATGCTAGCTACACACTTGTAACGAAATAATTACATACAGCACAAACGTTCATTCTGCGTAATGTTCATTTCGCAAAAATAATACAAAAATTACCTAAGCAGACATAGAGAAAAATATAATACACGACAATCCAGGCTCCTCAGGCATCAAGCAAATAGGCCTACGAGCCGCAGCGGCCTCCATTTTAATACGCAGACAGGCGAACAATGCGCTGGTCCCCGTGGCATGGCGTAGTTTATCCTGGGCAGTCAGCTAGCTTGCTAACTCTCCTTGTAAAATGATCATTGCTTAACCTGGCTCCCCAGGTAATGGCCACGGGCTGACAGACAGAGTGACAGAAACACACACACACACAGACACACACACACACACACACACACACACACACACACAGACATGATCATTGCTTAACCTGGCTCCCCCCCCGCCAGGTAATTACATAATTGGGATACCATAGGCTCACAATAGCTGAAGTGGTTGCTACCAAGAACAATGATTTTTTGGGTCGAAAGTCTTTTTTTTTTAACCGCTGGATAGATACTACCGGCATGTATATCGAGCAGTTGGCACATCAGATTTAGCTGAGGAGCTTAATTCATGCCACTCCTGGAAAACAGGGATGGGACTTAACTTGTCCATTTTCTGAACCGTGTTCGAGCTCAGCTTGCTGGTGAATATTCAATAACTGATCTTGGTGTGCCATCTAGTGATAGAATAGTGCCACTGCATACATAAATAGAGCAGCTCCATGCCTGCTGGCTTCTAGATCTAGAATGAAAATTATTCTGGGGATGGATATGAAACATAAACAATCACTGATGCAAGTAGGCCATGTATCCTGCATTGAATATTTATCTATTTTTATTATTTAATCAAATTGATTTCTCAGGGGAGGCTCAGCACCAAAGCCTTTTGGCAAGCCCCTGTTTGATGTATTGTATCCTACAATACCCAGTAGTTGGTCAATGGCCATAAAATTGACTTTGCTGTCATGAAGCTGCAAATTTCCAAATATAAATTGGATGAAGTTTCATGTGGGTGTGTACTTTGGTTTTACACAAATACCATTGAATAACTATTGAAGTGATTGTATTTCCATGAAAGCTTGTATGAGGCTCCAAAAGACAGCTGAAATCTTTGACAAAAAAATATACTCGTAAATTTACAGTAGGAAATCGCGCATTTTTTTAATATGTGATGACTATAACTGATAGTGGAATGAAATAGTATCAATACCAAATTATTGCTTCAGAAAACTGATTTTTTATATCCTTAATTGGGATACCATTGGCTCACTAAAGCTGAGCAGTTTGCACAGCAGGCTTAGCAAAGGAGTTTAATTCATGCAACTCCTGGGAAACTATGATGGAACATAACCTGGCCATATTCTAATCCACGTTCGAGCAAGGCTTGCAAGTGAATATTCAATCACTGATCCGGGTGTGCCATCTAGTGATTGAATACTGTAACTGTGTGCATAAATCGAGCAGCTCAATGTCTGCTGGCGTCTACATCTGCACAAAGGGGTTAAAAAGTTGTTGTTTGGATTTAAATAAGCAAATATTCAAAAGCCTATTATTGAATCATTATTAGAGAGATGAATATGTTTCAGTTGGCAATAATTACTTAAATCCTGACTGATTCAGTGCGTAACTTCTCATTTATTAAAAAAATTGACCAAAGATGCATCTCATGGTCGTTGAAAAGACGATTCTGTGTTTAAAGAGGGGCAAATTATTGGCCAGCAGCAAGCAAATTAAACAGCTAAGGAGATTACTGAAATCACTGGAATTGAGTCTGGAACTGTCCAAAAATGTATTAAAACCAGGAAGGATAATGGTGATCTATCAATTTCACAGAAGAAATGGGTTGGAGAAAAATCACGACTTATCCTGATCAGGGATCACCAAAATGCTTTGTGAAGTCTCATCTTTAAAAAAAATCAACAGCGCAACTCATGGATGTGTTTAATTAGAAAGGCAAGAACATTTACACATGCACAACGCAATTGGAACTTGTAGGATTAGGACTAAACAGCTGCGCAGCCACAAGAAATCCACTTGTCAGTGAGGCATCTTGGAAAAAAATGACTTGAGTTTGCAAAGGAGCATAAAAATTTGACTCAGAAGCAATGGAAAATGTCATGTGGTTTAATATGTCCAGATGTACCCTATTTCAAAGTGCTAGGCACGTCAGGGTAAGAATGGAAGTCCATGAATCTGTGCACGCATCATGCATATTACCCACTGCACAAGCCTCATGAGGCAGTGTTATGATCTTGGGTTGCTTCAGTTGGTCCGGTCTCGGCTCGGCACTGCTCTCTAGCAATAGAATGAATTCAGTGGACTACCTGAATATACTGACTGACCAGTAAACGAACAACAGACTTTTTTCCCTACTTGCAGTGTCATGGTTTAGGGTTTGTGTGTATGTAAGATCTTTCTTTGTGTCTCTCTACACTTACTTAATTGCACCAATTTGTTGATTGATGATAAACAGCACCTGTTTCTGTTTCTATATAAGCCTATATATGAGGTCTGTCACTCCTCCAATACTAGAGGGTCTGTTGTTAGTTAACACATCAGCCTGAAGATATTTCTAGTTTGGTTCTTTTGCAAATTCGTTTGCGGTGTTTTTGTGAATGTACTTTCGTTGTTCCTGTCAGTTAGCTTTACTCGCCTGGTTTCCTGGTTTTTATTGTTTAAATTTGCATTTTGGGAAACGCGACAGTTAATTTTCTGCCTGTCGTATATATTACTCCTTGTTGTGATTAAAGGTGCTTGCTTTGTGCTCGTCAATCAGCTGCATTTGGCCTCCTAATTTCCTTGGCCATCACAGGCAGAGGTATATTCCAGGATGACAATGCAAAGATTTATCAGCTTAAATTGTGAAGGAAGTTTCATTGAGCATGACTTATCATTTTCACACACAAATCATTTTCACCTCAAAAACTGGACCTTAACCAATCGAAAGTCTTTAGTATGTGCTGGAGAAAGCTTAATGGAGTGGTTTGACTCACCCATCATCAATACAATATCTCTGCCAAAAATTAATGCAAATCTGTTCAGAAATAAAAGTAATATTGTATGAGATTGTTGAAATAATACCACAACAAATGTGCGCCATGATAAAACCTAAAGATGGCCCAACAAAACATTGTAGCATGCAACAAGCAGTGTATATTTCTCCTATATTGGAATCAAGAAGAATTGTGCCAGCCGCTTTATGATTTACACACCCAACACTTCATAATTCATTCTGTAGTTCGAGTTAGCTGGTACTGTTTGGGGGTTAGTTGTGGCTCCCTGCTTTCGGTTCCACGTTTGGACTGGCAAGGATCTCACCGAACAGAAACATGTCAAGAAACCCTATGTATGCACATACGCCTGTATGCTTTCAATAAATCTCTTCCTTTTTTGAAAAAGTGGTCTGATCAGAAATGAAGTCTTGGCAGAAATTCTGATCGGCCATGGAGTTAAGTACTCTTTTCTGCGTAGAGCAGCTGCTTCAACCTGCTGTAGAGGCACCTGAGTGCACATGACTATAACCAGACTTTACCGTCAGATGATTGCTTGGCCAGTAATATGCAGGTTTATTTAAGTTGGCATCGTGACAAGTAGCTCCTGGCACCGCTCGCTTGGCATCCCTCCTCCACCCCAGCTGTACCCGTCGTATATATAATAAATTAATCCTGTTTTCTTATGACTAAGTTGCCATTCTATACAAATGCCTCATCCTTTTGAAGATATTGTTTTCGTAGCCTCTGTTATGTTGGGGGAGGGGGGGGGGGTAGTTGCAACTCCCTGCCTTTGGTTCCACACCATATCTGGACGAGCAGGGATCTCTCAGAACAGAGCCATGTCGCCAAACCCAACGTATGCAAGTACGCATGTACGCCTTCAATAAATCTCTTGTTTTCTTTGACAAAGTGGTCCTATCAGAACAAAAAGAATTTGCTTTTCCTGTCATATCGGAATGAGGGCTGAAAGGGTAAAACACTTTCTGTTCTGTTTGATTAGCATTTTATAGCCAGAGGGTGCACTTGTATTGTACATAAAGGGTTATAATGCAATCTACAGCACTGCATGAAGAGTAGAAAAGCTAATCATACTGAAATTCACTAAAACGCATAGCTACTACCTCTATTAGATGATGTTTATCCAAGCTTGCTTTTTACCGGATTAAGAATTATAACAGGTTTTTATCTCTTGACTGCTGCCAAAGTAAGAACATCAATTTCAACACATTTTGACAAAGCGTACTGATGCTATATAATTGAACCAATGTGACTGCGTAGTCAGGCACAGGGTTGTTTGGAGACGATTCTACATTCTATTTTCAATTTTGTATTATAAAAAGATTTATACAGTGTCCTTTCAAACGATTTATCGTTCCACAATGTAAGACAATATTTCACCATATAAAAATGCAATTATACCAGCGGCTTGCCCTCAGGTTGATACATGTGAAAGAGTTAATGCATTGGAGTAATGGTCTGCAACAAACTGGAAAAACAATATGTGCGAATTATCTTACTGGCGGCGGTCCTCTTCATCCTGCCGGCGGTGCCTCTCCTCCTCCTCACGTCTTGCCCTCTCCCTCTCCATCTCCTCCTGGATGCCTCGGAGACGTTCTCTCTCTTCTTCCTCCTGTTTTTTCTTCTGCATGGCATACAGCAGCTCTTCAGATTGCTTCACCAGACTCTGGTACTCCTTGTCGATCTCTGCCCGAGTCATCACAGTGGCCTGGACAATACAATTGCAAGGTCTCAGTCAACTGTTATATGCATGAGGGCCTTCGCAGGATCCAGTCATGTTCTATCAATGTAAAGGACCAGTTAATCCAATTTAAGGTGATGCATAAGCTCCATCATTCAAAAACTAAATTACATAGAATTTTTCCAACCATTTCCTTTTTATGTGATCGGTGTATGTCTGCAGAGGGCTCTCTGACCCACCTCTTCAGGAATTGCCCGAAATTGTATTATTTCTGGTGTGACATATTCAAGTGGTTTTCTGAAATGTATGGTTGTATATTTCAACCTGTTCCAGAAATTGCACTTTTTGGGTTTTCTCTTTCTTTGCCAAACAGTAGTGTTTTTATGCAAAGAACTGTTATGTATGGAATGATAATTGCGAAGAAAGTAATTTTAAAATTGTGGAAAAAATTGTGCCTCAATTTAGACCTGGCTTACTGAGCTTACTGGAATACATCTGGAGAAAGTCTGTTATGACATGGTGGACAGTCTTGATAAATTTTCTGATATATGGCAACCATTTTTGGATCACTTTGCTCAGTATAAGATTGATTCTGGCCAACAACAAAATATGTAGTGTGCCATCCACCTTTTTACTGATTGTCTGTGCTAAGATGAACTGTGCTAGTGATGGAGCAGTGTAAATTAGTATTTTCTTCAGAGATGCCCTGTGCTTTGTTGTTTTGGTCTTTGTTTTCATTTTGTTTTTGAGCTTTAATAATTGTTTTTTGTATGAAAAATTGTAATAAAAATATATTTTTAAAAAAAAACTATTATATGTAAACCTCATTCAACTGCTATATAAACTAACAAAAACATTACCCACAATTCACTGTGAGTAAGAGCATGTCAAGCGAGGTAAGTCTGTCAGCTGAAACCATCACGTGTACTTAAATCTTGTAAACCTGACAGAAATCCTATCTGAAATCTTTTTGAAATGTGTTCCGCACTACACTGTGTCCTAACTCTGGGCGCTGTTCCAATGATTTGCTGATTGATGGAGGAACAACAAGTCGACATGGTCAACAACATCCCCCGCCAATCGTGTGCTTCTTGTTTTCGAACTCCAAGGCCTTTATGGTCTGAAGCTACACACCAAATTTGGTTGTCCTATCTGTAATAGTTTCTGAGAAAAGTTGTCCCCTTTCTCTTGGATGGACGGAGGGACGCATGCACGCACAAAGCACGGACGGATGGAGGTCAAACCTGTATCCCCCTCCCACTATGTGTTGGCGGGGGATAATAATCATTAGTTTTACAAGTTTGCTCTAGGGCAGTGGTTCTTCAAACTTATTCCTGGCACCCCACTGTGTATGTTGGTTTTTGTTCCAACCACACTGCAATCTTAGGATTTTAACAAGGTGGGTACTTGTCTTAATTAGCTGCATTCCATGTTTAGAGCAGTTATTTACCATCTTTAGCGGCATTTTTGTAGACATATCCACTGTGCCATGAAGAATAAAATATGTTATTCTTATTTTTCCGTATTTGTAATGTACCGATCAGGAACCAGTCGCGAGAACCAGGAAATACAGTAGAGCTTGTTTTATTGGCAAAGGGGGAGAACCCCCGCAGGGCAGAAAGCAACAGTACAGAGTCCACAATCCAAAAGTCAAAATCCAGTTGGGCAAAAATAGTATCAAAAACCAGGGCAGCAATCACAGTAATCGTAGTCGGACAGAAATGGGTCTGGTACACAGGAATAGTACTATCAGAGAGACAAGCCAGAATCCACAAAACGTAATCCGAATCGATACCAGGGCAGCAAACAGAGACATCGTAGTCGGGCAGAAAAGTGGTCAAAACACACAGATGCAACAATAATCCAAAATCACAAAGGCAAAAATCGAAAGTCGGGAATCCAGTCAGAAAGATAAACACTGAGAAATCAAGGCGAGAAACGTGGCACGAGAAAACTAGGGAGAACGATCTGACAAGAAAGTGAACCAAACAGACATCTTATATACACATCCGGGGTAAACACATGACCAGGGAGAACAGGTGCAATCACTGGTAACAATGATCAGGAGTGACACATGAGGAATAATCTAATTACATGAATTTGGCAAATGCCAAAATGCAGACAGGGATCACAAGACAACCCTATGAACAAACAACAGCTCCGGTTAAGGAGTACTAAAAGTGCATAGTCTAAAGAAAAGGAAAGCATGAGATATAAGTGGAAATTCACAGAAGCTGCAACAGAGATAGGCAAGAGGGTGGAGATTAGAATTGGGCGATTGCTGAGAGATCGTTAGTCAATTAGTACGTGCAGCTATGTAATCCCGAGTGCACATTAGTAAGTTAGTAAAAATATACAATGTTAATATTGGTTAGTAATTATCGAAAACAACAAACTGTTAGTATGGATTAGTAGATAGTAAAAGAGACGGAAGGAAGCACACGAGATAATGAAGGAAGACTGAAAACCCAGAAACCAATAAATCACCCGAATGAGTGGCACGCAAGACTAGGGACCGTGGGCAAAGACCTACACAAGACAAGACAGGGTAGACAAAGTGCAATGCATAGAAGTGAGAACATGGCATGGAAACTTAAATGATCGAAACATGAAAAATAATAAAAAAGAAATCTAAACTACCAAAAACACAATACACAATCCTAAGAATGGTCAGAAAGGCAAATCAACAGCTTGTTAAAATCCTAGGATTGCAGTTGTGGTCGGAACAAAAGCCAGCATACACAGTGGGGCGCCAGGACTGAGATTGAGAACCACTGCTCTAAGGTGTTGGATACATTTTTTCCTTCAATAAACTAAATAATCAGTTTCAAACTGTACATTACTCAAGCCATTTTTGCCTTATATTACATTGTACTTAAAAATCTGAAACGCTAGCCCAATTTACTGATGACTGTTTGCAAAAGGCAGATTTTTAGTAAAATTTGCGCTCAAAATGCCAAAACAAGCCGTTGTGTCCTGGTATGCATGTCGCATACAGTCTGTCGCAGAACAGCTCAACTGAAGTTCACTCGGCTTCCTATTGTATTCAGACATCAGAACATACGAGCCCATGGCGCCCGTTCTATCCCACCATGCACTGTGCTACACAGTAGACACTATACAACGTCATCAGTGCATAGAGCTATTAAGTTTCACAAATAAGCAAAAGTATAGAAAATTGGGAAGGTGGGAGTAAATACTTTTTCATGGCACCAAATATAAAATCTTCTCCAGGTCTCCAACTCGTAAGAATAAAAAGCATATTGCAGTTTGGATGGGTGGGCAGTGAAAAGGGCGGCTATACCTTGATCTTGGCCATGAGGGCATTAAGGGCGGCGTCAAGCTTCTGGATCTTCTGGCTCATCTCTTGCTTTTCCTCTTTCACTCCGCTCACCACCTTCTGGAAGCCCTCCATTCTCTTCTTCAGATTCTTCACCTTCACTAGGCCATCAATCCTGCCTCAGGGAAACAGATGGATGCACACACACACACACACACACACACATACACTAATACTATTAATGCAGCTAAAAAAGGAGCCTGGAGAATGCACTGCTTTATCAAGGATAAAAAGCATGTTCACTGTCAACCTTTGGTAAGGCGTCAATTTTTTGTGAATCTGGTTTTCAGAATTACCCTTCAGAGCATTTGCCAACTGATACAAAGTCTGAAAATGCAGGCAGTTTAATAACTCTCATTTATAAACAGTTTTGAGACTATTTTCAGTGAGATGAAGCAATAGAAAAAAGTGATACACTCTGCTCCTATTCCCAGTTTGACTGCGGAGTGCAAAGAAAAGCTTGGTTGTCATGAAAAAATTCCATTACCAAATCTTGCTGAAAAATGAGACAAATTTAAAATCTTGTGCTGCAATGTGTAAAAGCTTTTCTGTGGCCTGAGTTTGATCAGGAAGTATCGCTGCATCATGGCCCAAACCATTCTCAAAATCACCACAGATGCACTGCAACACTCTGATTATGCTGTCAGCCTGCTGCGAACTACCTCCAATTTATCCCAAAATTGTTGTAACATCCAGCTGTTGGGTGTCGGGTTTTGTCAGGTGTTGGGTTCTGTTTTTCAGAGGATTACTCTCAGAGGTGAAATGAACAATCAAAACCTAATCAAAACACTGGTCAATATAGCCTCATCTACAGGAAATAAAATGCTGAGTTTGCACTAACACTGTAAACAAATAATTGAAACAATGGTCATTATAACTCCAGCTAAGGGAAACAAAATACTGTGTTTGCACTTTGCTTGATGTCATGGCCTGTCTGAAAAGACTTACAGAAATTGTGCGGGTGTATCAGCAGCCGAGTGCTGGCCTACAATTTGTTTGACTCTACAATCTGGTTTGTTGCTTTGTGATGTTTCACAAAGTGTTAGAATTAAACTGCTGTTAAACTTATTAAAATGCTGTGAAACTTTTAGAACTTGGCTTTAGAAATAGCACTTGCGAATACAAATTGGAATGACCAACTACATTAATAAATGTTATACTTTCGCTCAAACTCAATTGCTGCACATTCAGTGTCTGAATACAGCATTCAAAACATGGGACATCACAGTACTGCAATGTACAAAGAGTGCTTTATTCCAGAAACATGTCTAGAGCAAATTCCAGATGTAAAATTAGTCTTTGACTCACCGTGGTTTGTGCTTCCTTCTGCATAGCCACATGCGAACTGTCTTTTGTATCTTAACACAGGCCTCTGCTCTATAGTGCATCTTGTTCTTCACTGGGGTGGTGTGCGGGATTAGGCAGAAGTAGATAGGGTGGGTTTTGGAAAGAAAATAAGATGCTAATAAATACCTAATTACCATGCATCCATCCTACACAAGCAACTCATTTTCAACTGACAGGAAATGCAGCTGGTTTCTATTCCCACACAGTAAATATGGGAGTGTTAAAAATTCAGTGTCAGTGTTAAATAGAGAGTGTTGGTGTTGTATTAACACCACAATGATTTAAAACAACACTGCGCGTGGTGCTTTTGTCAAAGTAATGTTGTTTAATCAGGGTGTTGATAATATTGGTAATATTGATAATATACACCAAACCGGATTGGTGTAGATCAAATCACGTCCTTATGTCTTACATAGCTCTAAGAGTTAAAGAATGTTTGAGGGATTGAAGAAAAATTTCCAAGCCAGTCATTGCCATTTTTAACAACAAATGGTGTTAAACCAACACAAACTGAGTGTTGAAAATTTAACACTTTCAGAAGTGTTAATTTTACACTGCACAGTGTGGACACATATAGACACTTTATGGGTGTTAAATCAACACTAGCTAATTTGCTGTGCAATGACCCTGTTGACCAACTACAGGAGTGCAAAAACACCAGAGGCAAAAAATAGGAAAAGATGCCACTTTTCCACAAGCCTGTGAACTTCATACAAAGCTGGGCAGCCCCAAGTTATATGGGCAAAATTTAAAAAAGTAGTCTGTTGGCTCAGGTGGACAGAGGAGTTTGGGAGGATGTATACATTTTGAGTGGAATATGGAACTTGGGAGATAACTTTTTTATTTTTGAAGGAAGAAAATATAGCCCTGAGGTGATAAAAGAATATAATCCAAAAGCTGTAGAACTGACAGGCTCTACCAAAGCCACTTACTCTTTTAAAATTATTCATTGATCCCAAGATTTTTTCAAATCAGTCACAGCCAATTATATTTCCTGCATCTGATACATCAAAGACAGTCAACAGAATGAAGACAAAATAACATCTGCTTTCACCCCCTCTTTGTATCACAACCGTGGTCTACATGGTCCATCCCTAATGTGTAATAGTATTTTAACAGAAATGCCCACAATAATTTTCAAGAGCTTTCCATATATATCAGGTAAGACAATAGTTTTAATTAAAACAATATGGGGATGAAATAGACTTTCAACTTTACTCACATTTACTCACATAAAATCAGAACCATTTAGGAATGGACCTCTTTTTTCAGTATCACAGTCCACACAATTATGAGCATAACAGTAAGACAATATCAAACAGCATCAACACAATATGCAAGCTCTACAATAGACAACAGGCACCATGGAATATGCATGCTAGATGTTAGAAAGCATGCATCATGATGCTACATATAGTTCTGGACAAAAAACTATTGACGCGATAATTTATAGGCAGTATGACTGTCAGTGAACCTCAAACTAGCTTCCTCTCTTTATGAGTCTCTTTATGAGAGACAGCAGTCACCATAACTACAGGTCTCCTTGAATATGAACAGCAGGCACCACGCACCACTTTATCACGATAATGGACAGCTGTCACCATAGCAAAACATACATTTGATAACGGACAGTGAGCACCACTGGACCTTCTTCCAGCGGCTGTGGATCAGCCACTTGTTGACCCGCTTTATCAGCTCAGCCAGGTGCTCTGGGTCTGACTTCATGATCTGGTCAAATTCAGCAAACTGTGGGGAGAAGGCAGGAAACTTCAAGCTTAAACTGTCATGCACCTACCATCAAATATTTGCTCGGCATTTATGCCTTCATTAATTCATTAATTTATAGTTTGACCATTGGTCAAACAGTATAGACTCAAATACTGTGTGCTATATTTATTTCATTATTCAAAATACACTGAACAAAAATATACACGCCCCATGCCCCAATTTTTGAGTTTTTTATTAACTAAAAACTCGAACCGGGATTAGTCTGTGAATAGCACGCTTCTCCAGCGTGCCAAGGGCCATCGAACCTGTACGTTGGCCCATGTGATTTGGCTCCGACTGTTGTGATCTGTGATTTCTGTCATGCCATGTTTAAGTTTTGTGCCTGGCTAAGCCATGTTTTGATTTCTGTGTTTAGTGACCACTGCAATGTCTGACTACTCTTTGGTTTGTGTATTCTGTTTTTCGTAATTGGTTTTCATGTTTTATTATTTTTTCATGCCTTAGTCATCATGCCATGTTTTCATTTCCATGCATTGCACTACGTCTACCCTGTCTTGTCTTGTGTAGGTCTTTGCTCACGGTCCCTTGTCTTGCGTGCCACTCATTCGGTGATTTATTGGTTTCTGGGTTTCAACCTTCTTTCATTATCTCGAGTTCTTCCTTCCTCTCTCCTTTTGCTATCTACTAACCGTACTAACAGTTTATTGTTTTCGATAATTTACTAACACTTATTAACATTGTATATTTTTACTAACTTACTAACATGCACTCGGGATTGTATAGCTGCACATACTAATTGACTAACGATCTCTCAGCAGACGCCCAACTCTAGTCTCCGCCTCCTTGCCTATCCCTGATTATCTCTGCTGCAGCTTCTGTGGATCTCCACTTACACTTTAGGCTTTCCTTTTCTTTAAACTATGCACTTTAGTACTCCTTAACCGCAGCTGTTGTTTTGTTCATAGGATTGTCTTGTGATCCCTGTCTGCGTTTTGGCATTTGCCAAATTCATGTAATTAGGTTATTCCTGTGTCACTCCTAATTACTGTATCATTACTGTTCTCCCTTGTCATGTGTTCACACCGGATGTGTATTTAAGATGTCTTTTCTTGCACTTCCAGTGTCAGATCGTTCTCGCTAGTTTTCTCGTGCCACGTTTCTCGCCTTGATTTCTCAGTGTTTATCTTTCTGACTTTTTTTGCCTTTGTGATTTTGGATTATTGTTGCATCTGTGTGTTTTGATCATTTTTCTGGCCGACTATGAGATCTCTGTTTGCTGCCCTAGTAACGATTCGGATTACGTCCTGTGGATTCTGGCTTGCTTCTCTGATAGAACTATTCCTGTGTACCAGACCCATTTCTGTCGGACTACAATTACTGTGATTGCTGCCCTGGTCTTTGATACTATTTTTGCCCAACTGGATTTTGACTTTTGGATAGTGGACTCTGTACTGTTGCTTTCTGCCCTGCGGGGGTTCTTCCCCCCCCCCCTTTACCAATAAATCAAGCTCTACTGCATTTCCTGGTTCTCGTGACTGGTTCCTGATCGGTACATTACACCGACGAAGGACAGCGGTGAGATCCAGACCAAAGTGAGGACGCCAAGTGAGCAAGTTGGCTTCTTGAGGAGGTTGCGAACTGTCTGTGGTGTCATGCAACTGCTGTGCAGACCAATGGTCTCATCTGCTGTGCGTGTCGCTTATCTGAGCCGATCCCGCAGGTGGACCGGACGGATGTAGCGATCTTGTGTGGGTGCGGTCACACATTGCCGACGTGGATGAGGTCGATTCGCAGTACTGCCCGTCTGTCGGAAACAAACTCTCAAACGGCCTATCGCCCGATCGTTAACATTCATCTGCACACCGACTGCTCTGGTGGGCATCCCTGCATCCAGCATGCCAATGGTATGTTCCCGCATGACCTGAGACAACTGAGGCATGATGTCTTTTGACATTTTGGGGTGGCCTTTTATTGTCACCAGTATAAGGAGTGTCTGGGTATACTGCTCATTCTGTGTGATCACCGTCTGGAAATGCCACACCCGTGTACTGAGTGAAATCACTGAGCAAATGCTCACTGACAGAGATGGATTCAAAAATGGTACACAAATCAAGAGAAATATCCCTATTGTACAAGTAAAAGTCAGCATATGCTCACGTAGAGTTGTTAACTCTATGTGGAATCGATAATTGACATGGGGCGTTTATATTTTTGTTCAGTGTAGATACATTAAATAATTACATAGACTTAAATAGTGCAGAAATATTGGAAACACTTAATCATGTTACAACACTATTTTGGTTAGCATGCACAGAAATGGAGCATAGGTTGTAGAGGTTGTTAATGCAAAATCCAACTTCAATACATTTTGTCATACACATAAACATCTCTATGTTTGTGTGTAACTGTATACTGCTCCAGCTTCAGTATGCAAGCTGTTCTCCGGCCCTCCACATCACTTTTTTTTTTTTTTTTTTTTTTTTTTCCCCTAGAATTTTTTTCAGGCCTGGTGGTGCCCTCCAAAGAAACAGTTCTTTGGTGCAGCAATCAGGTTGATGGTGTAGCAGGTTGTCTGTGATTTATATTTGAATGAACTCAATCTTTGCAGTCTGTGCAGACATACACTGAAAAAAATAATAAAAAATAGGACCAAGGGTCCAATAGCTTACCGGCACACAATCTTATAGTGATGATAAAAGTTTTGAAAAATTTTATGTGAAGTTAGATCTTCAAATCATCAAAGGTCACTGGCAACGTCACTAAATGAAAGTTCACATACATTTACAAGACTCCTATACTCCTACATGTCTGTCAAACAATCCTATGCAGTGTTGGTGATACAAATAATAGGAAATTCAGTATGTAAATAGTGTACTTTAACGGTCACAGAAGCTCAAGTTGAGGACACCAAACTTGCTTCATATACTGCTTTCTATATGTCTCCAATACAAACCTTGGCTGTCTCTGAGACCATTTTGGTGATACAAGTCATTGTAATTTTACTATGCCAAGTTTGACATTCAAAGGTCACCAACAGTCAAGCTGACTGTCACCAAATTAAAGTTTATACTGTATGAGACTTTCTAGATGTCTGTAACACAAATCAAGGCTTCATCTGTGACCATTTTAGTGATACAAGTCATTGAATCATAACTAGGTCAGGTTTAACCTTCAAACATCAATATGAAGGTCACTCAATGAAAGTTCATGTATGACTTCCTAAAATGTTTCAAATACAAACCTAGGCCCTATCTGTGGCCGTTTTGATTATGTCAAGTTTTACCTTCAGTGATCACCGACAGCAAAGTTGAACGTCACCAAATAAAAGGTCTTGTCACTGAAATGTCATTGAAATTTCACTGTAAAGTTTGGTTCTTGAAGGTCACCCATGACTTTCCATATGCCTCTAATACAAACCTAAGCTCTAGCTGAAATAGTTTTGGTGATAGAAGTAATAATTTCTCTATGTGAGGTTTGACCTTCGAAAGTCACCAAAGGACAAGTTTAAGGATATCAAGTGAAAGTTCATATATGACTTCCCATAAATGGTCAACACACATATTCTCACTCTTCAATATTTTCAAGCTAAGAAACCTTTGAAAATTGTAACATTTTGCTTGACCTTTCGATAACACAAACCTAATCTTTCTGCAACCAGTTAGCTTGAACAGGCCATTTTGCCCATTCGAAGTAAGACCCAATGTGAAAATACAGCACCCCCACTACACCCACTTCCATCAATTCAATCAAAATGGCTCTTGCTCTGTATTTTAAATGTACCAAGCTGATTGGGCTGATTGCCAGATTTAGAAAAAAGTTATCAAAGTTTTTGAGAGAGAATTTTTTTTTTAAATTTCATGTCCTATCTTTCAACATTATCATTTTTCCTTGACCTTGAGATCGACCTTTCAGAGTCATCTGAGGTCAAGTTTAACATTGTATATATTTTGACCTCTATTTTGGCAAACTTAAGTTCTATCTGCAACCATTTGGCCACCACAGGCCATTTTGCATATTCTCCATAAGACCCAGGCCTCTATCTAACACCCAGCATAACGGAAGTATTTTCGCTACTTTCCAACTGACACAGATACTGTAGGGAATGCATTTGGGCCAAACTAAGCACCCATGGGCGCGTTGGTCTTAAAATGGTGTGGTCAGGTGCCCTGCTGGCGAGATTTCATCTTTGGGGTCAGATAAACCTCTTGCGCAATTGACCAACAAAAACCCACAGTAAAGACAATATTCAGTTTTTAATTGCTAATTTAAGGGCACATTATTATATAGTATCATGTGCTTTTGTAGGTGAGTGCATGAGGGTTCTGATGTGGACTTTCTGATGCCATTATGCGCCCTTTCTGTGAGTCCACATATGGACAGACTTTCCCGATGGACTTGCCCACAATTCATAGCGAAATTGGTGACGTGTATAAAAATGGTCAGATGGCTGTTGAGCCCCCATACATGATGAAGAAAAAAAAAATCTGGTGAGGCATTGTTATTCGGTGTTGTGGTCATTTTGAGTTTTGAAATGTTGCATGTATTTAAGGTCAAATGGGCACATAGGAATGAGCCAGCATATCTTAAGACATTTCCTGAGTTCCTGAGCAATTTGTTAAAATGTATGAGCACTTCAATGTCTGACTCATACACACCTTGGTTGTCTAATTAATAAACCTGAAATAAAACGTGTTAGAGTTGCATTGTTTGACATTTTGGAGGTGTGGCTTTATTTTTTTTAATTATTGTGCACTGTGGTGTGAGGTCACAATGGCGACCTTTTCATGCCATTTTGAGCCCTCATGATCTCAAATGCTCAAGCACATCAACAGTGCACAAACAGTGGGCTCAAAAATTAATGGCACCCCTGACTGGTAATGCAGAAACAATACTTTAAAATGTATATTTATTGAGAAACTCTAACAACATGTGAGAAGTACTGTACTATATTAATCTTCCAATGGAACGAACCAAAATCATTGGTTGATTTAATTAAGAATACATTTCCTCCAAATCAAGGTTTCACAAATAATAGCACCCTTAAAGATTAATGCCGTAAAAGTCTACCAAAATTAAACCAGGCATTAAATTCCATTTATTTATGTTTTATCTCAGTGGTAAGGAAATATTTTGAGCCATTACATCACTTCCTGTTTCAGTAGGGTATAAAAATAAGGTAACACGCATACAATATCCCTTAGTCATCCAACACCATGAAGAAAACAAAAAAACTTTCAGTTCAAAAGAGGCAAATGGGCGTTGACCTTCATAAATCTGGTAATGGTTACAAGAAGATTCACAAACAATTGATTATGCCACTAGGCACTGTCAGATCAATTATTCAAAAATTCCAAAGATATGGAACTGCTGTAAAACTCAAGGGTACAGGACTGCATTTTGCCCCCCAGAATACTAGGAAGGATGGTGAGAACAGAACTAAAATCCCAAAGAATCACTGTGAAGGGATTACAGGCCTTGGTATCTAGGAGTCGCCAAGTTTCAGAAAGCACCATCAGGCACCACCTCCAGAACCACAGACTCTTTGGAAGGGCTGCCAGAAGAAAATCTTTCCTGACCAGAAGACACAGATTCTAGTGCCGCAGTTTGCCAAAAGTAATTTAAATTATGACTGGAATAGGGTGCTTCGGTAAGATGAGAACGAAATTGCAAGTTTCGGTGAGATACAGCATCGGCATGTTTGGCGTTTAACACACAGATGCATACAAGGAGAAGCACCTTATACCCACGGTGAAATTTCAGGGTGGGTCAATCATGTTTTTGGAGCAATTTCATTCAAGAGGTCCAGGGGCACTGGTTAAGATTAATGGCATAATGAATTCTGCCAATTACCAGGATATTTTTGCTGACAATCTGGTTGCCTTTGCCAGAAGGCTATGATTTGACTGTAGATGGACTTACCAATAAGACAAAAACCTAAGCATACCTCAAGATCAAAATAGATATGATTCTGTGACAATAAAATCAACGTTCTGCAAAGGCAAACTCAGTCGCCAGACCTCAGTCCAATTGAAAACCAGTGAGCGGAGTTGAAGAGGGCAGCTGATGAACACAAATGCAAGAATGTGAAGAATCTTGAAAGGATCTGTTTAGAGGAATTGTCCAAAATCCCTCCAAATGTGTGCCTTATCCTTTTCAAAAATGACAGGAAAAGACTCCATGCTGTTATCCTTGCTAGAGGTGGTTGCACTAAGTACTCAATGAGGGGTGCCAATAAATATGAAAATTTCAGCAAAATCAAGTTTATTTTGCATTAAATAATTTTTATGATTTAGGTTGTTTCTATAGAAACATTAATAAAGTTAAGTATTTCACACATGTCGGTATATTCCATTTCTCTGTAATTATATTGTATATTTGTGTGTGTATTGTACTGTTTGTGCATTGCCGGTCAGGAGTGCCACTAATTTTGGAGCCCATTATAAGTGACGTCAATTAAGTTCATGAGGGTTCAGGGCTTGGGTCTTTAGTGTGGAGATTGGGGCTGCGTTCAATAGTTCATCAACATGCCCTCATTTACTTCCCCTGAACCCTGTGTGATTGTGTAAATCGTAAATAAAAACAGAATACAATGATTAGCAAATCCTTTTCAACCTATATTCAATTGAATACACTGCAAAGACAAGTTACTTAGTGTTCGAACAGGTAATTTTGTAATTTTTTGCAAATATTAGCTCATTTGGAATTTGATGCCGGCAACATGTTTCAAAAAAGCTGGCACAAGTGGCAAAAAAGACTGAGAGAGTTGAGGAATGCTCATCAAACACTTATTTGGAACATCCCACAGGCGAACGGGCTAATTGGGAACAGGTGGGTGCCATGATTGAGTATAAAAGCAGCTTCCCTGAAATGCTCAGTCATTCACAAACAAGAATGGGGCAAGGGTCACCACTTAGTGAACAAATGCGTGAGCTGAGAGTCGAACAGTTTAAAAACAACATTCCTCAACAAGCTATTGCAGGAAATTTAGGGATTTCATCATCTACGGTCCGTAATATCGTCAAAAGGTTCAGAGAATCGGGAGAAATCACTGCACGTAAGCGACAAGGCCGAAAACCAACATTGAATGCCCGTGACCTTCGATCCCTCAGGCGGTACTGCATCAAAAACCGACATCAGTGTGTAAAGGACATCACCACATGGGTTCAGGAATACTTCAGAAAACCACTGTCAGTAACTACAGTTCGTTGCTACATCTGCAAGTGCAAGTTAAAACTCTACAATGCAAAGCGAAAGCAATTTATCCACAGCACCCAGAAATGCCGCTGGCTTCGCTGGGCCCAAGCTCATCTAAGATGGACTGATGCAAAGTGGAAAAGTGTTCTGTGGTCTGACGAGTTCGCATTTCAAATAGTTTTTGGAAACTGTTGACGTTGTGTCCTCCGGACCAAAGAGGAAAAGAACCATCCGGACTGTTACAGGCGCAAAGTTCAAAAGCCAGCATCTGTGATGGTATGGGGGTGTATTAGTGCCCAAGGCATGGGCAACTTACACATATGTGAAGGCACCATTAATGTTGAAAGGTTCATACAGGTTTTGGAGCAACATATGTTGCCATCCAAGCAACGTCTTTTCATGGACGCCCCTGCTTATTTCAGCAAGACAATGCCAAGCCACATTCTGCACGTGTTACAACAGCATGGCTCCGTAGTTATAGAGTGCGGGTACTATACTGGCCTGCCTGTAGTCCAGACTTGTCTCCCATTGAAAATGTGTGGCGCATTATGAAGCGTAAAATACGACAACGGAGACCCCGGACTGTTGAGCAACTTAAGCTGTACATCAAGCAAGAATGGGAAAGAGTTCCACCTGAAAAGCTTCAAAAATTGGTCTCCTCAGTTCCCAAACGTTTACTGAGTGTCGTTAAAAGGAAAGGCGATGTAACACAGTGGTAAAAAGGCCCCTGTGGCAACTTTTTTGCAATGTGTTGCTGCCTTTAAATTCTAAGTTAATGATTATTTGCAAAAAAAAAAAAAAAAAAAAAAGTTTCTCAGTTTGAACATTAAAAATCTTGTCTTTGCAGTGTATTCAATTGAATATAAGTTGAAAAGGATTTGCAAATCATTGTATTCTGTTTTTATCAATGATTTACATAACGTGCCAACTTCACTGGTTTTGGGTTTTGTACATAACACAAACGTCTGTTAATGGTTCTGCCTTGTGTGTTGTCTTTGTGCTTATTTGTGCTTGTGCCTTACTTTCGTTTTATTTTTCAGCTTTCATTTCTGCCGTCTGATGATCGATTTCCTCTCTGCCAAAGTCCAGTGACAGCCTTCAGCATGCCATGCCTTATGGTTTCGGCTCTGGTATTTCATTCATTGCGTCCACCTGTGCTTAATTCTGGGTCTCGCAAAACTCTGGGTGAATGCATTCTCAGACAGGATAATTACTCACCAGCACTTATTTGAGGGCGATTGTAAATATTTTGTCACGTAGTATTAACCTTAATTAACTCATTAGCGAGTGCGAGCATGTCTAGCTTTTGTATTCCTGCCTAAGCTTTCCCCGATTAACTGCATTTAAAGCTGTGCTTTCCTTTGCTTCTCTCATGGTGCTTTTTACTCGTCATGTTTAGATTAAGGTAATTTAAACTGTCTAGTTTGATTGATGGTCTCAGCGTCTTGTTTCGAGTCATTATTGTTAACCTGGTTCTCATGTAATTGTTTATTAATCCCATGTGTTTCTGTTCCAGTCGAGATTGCTTTGAGTCCCCGCCTCCTCTCGTGACTGTAAACGTGACAGAGATGGGGGCAGACTTCAGACGGAACTTTGTTAGACTCTGCTCTGCACTGTGAAATCTCAGCTCCTGTGCCTTCCCGAGTATTTCCTTGTGCTATTTTCTTGTTTTTGTTTTTGCTGCGCCCTCGTCTTGTCTCCCTGTTGTCAAGTCTCTCAGTGTTTTCCGTCAGTGTAATTAGGTCCAGTTTTTGTTTTTTATTTAGCCACTGAGTGAATACCTTTGTTTTCCCCTGCCTTGGGCAGTGTACCTTAGTTTTTCCAATTTGTTCAGTGCATGTGCACAGTGTATTGTTTCTGTTTGTCTCTGAGGCCCTGCCCTTTAAGTCATCTCTTCTTCCTTCAAAATGTGTTTTTCACATCAGGTCAACTAGGTTTATGCCGTCGAAGGAGACGGCTTGAGGTATATCCCCGAACGACGCCAATCCTCCAATTCCCCAATCCTGGAATAGACCCAATACAATATTCAGCCCCTCAGGCCATGACCTTTCATTTGAACTTTATTTCAGGTCAATCAGACAAATGGTTCAGACAAAAGATATGGCCTAAATGGTAATTTTCCATCACAAAGCTCCACCCGGTGGAAAAATATTGAACCATACAGGTATGTTGTCATCATGTGACACATTGTGAGGTCATGACCTTGCAGTTGCACATAGTTTCATGTCAATTGGACAAATGGTTCCAAAGATATGGCAAAAATGGTGAATTTTGTGTGACAAAGCTCCACCTTGTGTCAATTTTGAACCAAACAGGAATAATGTCATCGTCAATCAGACAAATATTTCCAGAGATATGATAAAAACAGTGATTTTTCAGTTTTTGGCCCCTGGTGGCCAATTTAGAAATTGTAAATTGTCCAAAATCAAATCAGTTCTTCCTCTTTATGATACTTACTTATACAAAACATAAAATTTCTAATTGAAATATTACTGAAGTTATCGCGTTAACACGTAGGGTCGCGCGGCGGCAGCGATGGCGGCGGCGGTCGGACCAAAAACATGAATATCCTAACCAGGGAAACTGTCATACGGACAAATTTTAAAATGCAAATAATGCAGAAGTTACCAACTGCAGCCAAAGTTGGCAAACTCGGATTCATTCTTGATGAAAATACAAAGAGGATTTACAGTCACAACCAAAAAGCTTTAAAGGTGTGGTTGCTGTGAAAACGTTTTTGTATTTTTTCTGTCGTACGGACATAACACAAAGTCGTTTCTTTTGTTGAAAACATACAGAAATTTGTGAAAAACCTAAACTTTCATTTGCTATTGGCTTCTGGCACTTACTCACTTATAGTGATTAACAATATATAAAGTGTCTAGAAGGAAATGTATGAGATTTTTAAAATAAAATTTCAAAATCACCAAATTTTGAGAGAAACTTCACTATTCCAAGAAACTAAGCCAGAAACACATTCAAAGTAATATTTTTCAAAAGTGTTGTATTGTTGTATGAATCCCAGATTCTCAGCTACATTAAACATCAATTGGTTTGCCATTTTGTCCACTAGTGAATTTCAGTTTGCTTGTCAACTTTTGAGTGGAATCGCCCGTAAGCTAAGTAAGTAAGCTAAGTAACCTTGTTTTTCAAAATTAACTTAAAGGGGTGTAACGGCCCCAATTTGTTATGACATTTACGACAGCAAGGGATGACAGACAAAATTGTACAAACTTTAACAGATTTAATAAAACCACACTAATAACTAGGCTACAATTTATACTACTGACCAAGATTGATTATATACAAGAAAAAAAAGAATATTTACAGTCCCTTGAGATGGGGGTGCTTGGTGATGTTCCGGGTGAGGAAAATGCTCCAACACAGGCAAAAATCCACAAAAAGCTACACAGGTCTTGAAAAGAGTGACAGGTCTGGTCAATTGTATCCTTCTCCTTGGAATTTCTCCTCCTACTTTACTCTCTCAATTTTTCTCCTTATATACTCTTTTGCAGACCCTTCCCATCTTTAAGACTTTTTTTTTTTAATTCTCTAAGACTTTCCATCTCAGACATGCCCAGGACATGTCCAAAACTAGCTCCAGTCTGGGCTTAACAAAAGAAAATGTCAGTACTGTCATCTAGTGGCTTCTATTCACATTACAGGAGCAATAAGCGAAATCGTTTCACCGCTAGGTATGCTGTTCTGCACTGCCTGTAGACCAAAACAAAGTGTGTCATGAGCCACACCTCCCTATACCTCTGCTATTCGGCAGAATGACTGGCCAGTTAAGTTTCCGCGGTGTTATTACTCAGTACATCGGACCTGAAATGCTCACAAAACTGCAGATTTGCGCTAATTGCAAATGTTTGCTGGCTGCCGGGCTACTTACCGAACACAGCCGTAACGCCTGGCCCATTGCTGGGACTGAGCCGCTAACAACGCAAGCTCCGGACATGAGCCCATGCTACAATTGTAACATAAATTAAATTGAATCGACATAGCGACATGTGCCTAACGTTACTGTAACACTGATGAAAGCAGACATTTGACTTTATATTGTTACTAACCTGACCAGGAGAAGAAGAGCTAGCTCCGAGTCAAACTGTAGCCCCTTTAGCTCTCGCAGTGCTCTCCACCTTGGAAATGCAAGGCCAATATTAATCCTGGTTCTGTCCCTTTCTTTATCTGGCAACTTATTGGCCAACGACCATTGTTTCTTTAGAAGTAATTTCGGATCCCTCGTCTTCAGGTGAACGTTTCGTTCCGCTCTCCACCATGTCGCTTGAAAAAAGTTACGCGCTGCCACTGCTCACTGGCTGTATGAATGCATTCTCGGGTGGCGATTCTCCTGAATGTACATGAACGCGCGGCCGGACCACCCTTGTAAACAATAGGCTAGAGATCAACACAGTGAGCGGGTGTGTAACATCCTGCTATACTCCAGATGAAATTACACCTCTCGTTCTTCACATCGCGATTTTTAATTCCTTCAGTCTAGGAATGATGCATTTCAGCTTATTGCCCCTTTAATTACAAATGGGTCCACTAAACATGGCCAGAATTTTTGCTGTGCAAGCTGAAATAGCCCTGTTTATCCGGGCTAGTCAAGACAAAAAACTGTCAAGAATTTTAGTCCAGTAATGAGACAAAAAAAACCTTTTTTTCCTAAGGAAAAGAGAAAATATTAGCTCATAAGTTTTGCTCAGGTATGGAAGGCCAAAAATTTTTCACCACACTAGCTAATCTTGAAATCAGTTCAGATTCATAGTTGTCTCATTCAACAAAAATGTAACATAACTAAGAATTTAGTCTGTAATTAAAAAGATAGAAAATTATCTGATCATTCAGCTCCCTTTGTGAAGGACACCATATGCAGAAACTACATTACCTTCCCAGGCCGAAAGAACACACGCGTCAATCCGAACTTGTAATCATTTTCATTGAGACCCAGGGCCATGAACAAAGCCTGTCGAACAGAAAAGAAATTACCGGTCAGATAATGGTAAAAAAAGAGCTTGGCAAAAATTCACATTGAATGGCTGGGGTAGTCAAACAAAGGCAAAATAGAACAAGACGACAAAGTAGACCTTGCAGAAGAGACGTGCGTCCAGTCGAGTCAGCTTGGCTGGCATGTACTGCTTGTACAAGTTGTACAACTCATGGAAGGGAGCACGGGAGGGGAAGCCTCCCTGCATCAGGTCCAACACTGAAACCATTCCTGAAGGAAATTGGAAGGGGAGAACTTTCCACAACCAACTTTTATACAGATATACAAAGGAGTATTGCTTTATTACAAAATAGAACTTTGTATAAGCAGTTTCTGAGAGAGAGAACGGAGAAAGCAGAAAATAGGTATAAAAGTTACAGGAACAAAATTACTAGCTTGTTGAGGAAGCATAAAAAAGAGTATTATGAAAAGCTTCTATTAGAAAATAAACATTACAACAGAAATCTTTGGAATATAATAAAGAATGTCTCTGGGAGGGCCCCGAGGAGAAAGTACCCTGCCTTCTTTAACATTCATGGAAAAAAGGTAGAGAGCATGGAATTGGTCGTGGAAAATTTTAACAGTTATTTAGTGAATGTTGGGCCAGAACTAGCAAAGGGTACTGAATCCTCACACCTAAGATGGGACTACCTTGATATGGATGAGGAAGTCCATGACACAATGACATTAACTCCTTTGGGTAATAACAAATCAAATTGCCTGGACATTACTTGTGGAATTCCTCAGGGCTCGGTTATAGGTCCCAAGTTGTTCATAGTCTACATAAATGACATTGTTAAGGTGTCCGATATCCTAAAATCAATTTTATTCGCTGACGACGCGACTATTTTTTGCTCAGGTGTTGATCTCAAACAATTAGTTAAATTGGCTAATGAAATGTCTAAACTTCACACGTGGTTTAATGTAAACAAATTATCACTAAATCTTACAAAGATCAAATTTATGATATTTGGGAAAAGAGGTCTAAAGGACGACATAGACTTAAAGGTAAATGGTACCAGCATTGAAAGGGTAAACGAATATAAAGTCTTGGGAGTTATGATAGATAATCTCTTAAGCTGGAAACCGCATGTAAATTTAGTTCAAAGAAAATTAGCTAAAAGTGTGTCTATTCTTTGGAAAATGCAGAAACTATTAAACCTCAAGTCTCTTAAAATAATCTATTCAGCTCTCATAGCACCCCACTTACATTACTGCGCTGAAGTATGGGGTCATACTTACAAAAATACAATAGAATCTTTATTTAAACTCCAAAAAAAGGCCCTTAGAATTATTCATTGCGTTCCGTATGGAACTCATACAAATGATTTGTTTATTAAGGCAAAGTTTCTTAAATTACAGGATATAATAAAATTCAACTCCTTGCAACTTGTATATTTAGGATACCACAGAGACTTGCCTAAAAATATACAAAGCCTATTTCTTCATCGTGATTGTATTCAAAACACCAGAGGCAAAATGTTGTTGCAACCAAGAAAGGTCAGGACGACTCGCAGGGAGCACTCGTTATCTGTGGCTGGAGTCAGGGCATGGAATGTACTTGATGATAATAAGAATGGCAGAAGAGCTGAAGGCCTTCAAATATTTGTTGAAATGTGCATATCTGAGTAACTATAAACATGTTCAATATTGTTAAATCTGTACCTTGTATCTACTGGACACTCTAGACCATCTGTCCGAAAGACAACTGTCACAGCACATCATTACAGACAGCTGAACCAATAAGGATCTTATAAGCTGGTCGTTAAATGCAATCGACAAAATTATCTCCACGAGGCGGTCAGGTTCTGGAGAACTGACATGCCCGGATGGGACATTCCCGGCCGATTACACCATGGATGCATGGGGAAAGTGGCGTTCACAGTGTTTGGCAGTCCTGGACATCGAGGATGTAGAGGACATCTATCTATTTGGATTCATGATAGCGGGTCTGCCATCATTGGGGTTTGATCTGTTTTTGATTCACCATAAGATAAAGAAAACTTTGAATAGCATGGCTATCCTTGACAGAAAGCTCAATAAAATTGGATTCGGTGTCAAGGAAGGCAACGATGGACTGCACATACTGCGAGAAGTCATTACATCCGATAAGGGAAGGGTGAACCAAGGCGATGGAAATGACGACTAATCAAGAGATCCAAGCAAAGATCCGGTATTATTATACCTCTCATCGACTCCAAATTAGCCGGAACAAACCAAATGATTAAGAAAGGGGTTTTGGGGCAATGTCGCATTGGATCAAGAGTGGCATTTCAATCTAAAGTTATATGGACACTCACCTATTCTGTAATTATAATTGTCATGATATTCATAAATCTTACGATCTTATTTTCTGACGTTTAAATCGTAGCGTACATGGACACTAGCTCTGCTGTGATTTATAATCCCTATGATATCTTAACCATAATCAAACCGTTTTTCTGGAAGTTGGGGGCGGGACTTTGACAAGCGATTTCGCTTCTCCCGCGACCCTTTCGGTCATGATACATGATACATGTTGTGTTGTGTTGAAATTGTCATGTACGATTGTCATTGTCATGCCGAAAAAAAAAAAAAAAAAATAATAATTACTGTGGTCATGGTCATAACATGTACTGTTCTGGTATAAACAGTAAGCCTAATAAATAGTCTTACTAGGTTTTTATAAATACATTTTAACTGTTAATTCAGTAGAAAAGTATTCATTCATCACTGTGCAGAGTGTTTGTAAGGTAGGGGCTCTCAGTCTTATCATGTTAGGGAGGGTATGAGCTGTTATCAGTGGAGTGCGACGAGTGGAACCCACATGCATATCAGCCATTGAAAGAACCTCTGCTGTTAGGTGTGTCATTTGTGCCGCTGTCTCAGCATTTACCTGAACACTGCAGCTGGGATAGAATCTGCGCTCCTTCAAACTGGTGGCTCACCATCTTCTGGTTGGGTTTCACACAGCGGATGAAGCTGGAGCCCTTCAAAAAAACAGTAGACTGAAGCATTGATTGTTTGAAAACATGAAGCAGGAATTCAGCTGCGAGCCATTGACAGAGATGGAAAATCCAGATTCAGAAATTAGATGTCCTATTACAAACACTTGAACTTATAATGATAATATAATGAGCATAATTTGTCACTGAAAGAATTCATCACTGAAATTAGCAGGTGGAATTCAAAGGTTGAAGAAATACCGAGCAGGAAAGTCTCTTTCGTAAAGCAATCTATCATGGTATGACATTTCCTCCCACATCAACGGTGAAAAAGGCTATGGTGATAGAATTGGCTTGTATCAAGTGCAAGTACAGCATACTCTAAATCAGAGGTTCTCAGTGGAGGGTTGGGTGAAATATTTCCGTGAATGTGTAGGGGCTTTGGACACAGCACATTAGCGATAGGAATGTTTTCACAAAATAGCGAATACAATGTCTGGCCAGAAGTATAAACTCTTTGAACAAGAGTCCTCATACTTTTGACCATGTTCCTTAATGTATGCTAAAGAATTGATCGATCAAAAACTGAGGTTCAATGAGACATTCCGGTGACTCACTGTGCTGTGGAGCTTGTCCAGGAGAAGGTTCAGCTGCGTCTGAAAAATATTTGAGAAGAGGAACCCCAGTAAGCAAGCTAAGATCAGCCTAGCCATTCCAGTGCAAACACACGACACTGTGAAAAAATTCTTTCCCCTTCACGATGTCTTACATTTCTGCTTATTCACTATATTTAACCGTTTCATATCATTCAATTAATTTTTATATAAGACAAAGACAACATGAATACACAAAAATACCATAAAACCTTATAACTGGTTACTCCACCCTTGGCAGCAACAACTGCGATTGAGCATTTGCAATAACTTGATATTGGTCTTTCCCATAACTGAGGAGGAATTTCGGCCCACTCTTCTTCACCAAATAGTTTTAAATTTAGCCACAATTGAGGGTTTTCAAGCACAAACTGCTTGTTGAAGGTCATGCCACTGCATCTCTATCAAATTTGTGTCAGGACATCAATGAGGCCGCTCCAAAACCTTAATTTTGTTTCTTTTGAGCCATTCAGAGGTGAAGTTGCTTGTGTGATTCAGATTACTGTCCTGCTGTTAACCCATTTACACTTGAGCTTGAGGTCACAAACTGACACCTTTTGATCAGCTGAATTAGATGTTTCAAATGAGGGAGACATCCAAAATATGCAGAGCAGGGGTAATTTAGGGGCAGGGCTCGGAAACACCGTAATAAGGCACCCATTCATTTGCTGTGGTAGTTGGTCTGGCTTGAAGTATCGGTCAGTCAATCACAGAGTTAACTGTTGAATTGTTTACACCATTGAATGCAATGCATTTCACATAGACCGCAATAGCACAGAGGGAGCAGCATGGTTTGGTACTTTTTATTTTTCATGCTTGTCAGGGGCCCCCTGCTGGCTCTGGGGCCTTAAACAGCCACTTAGTTTGCATCTGCCTTGGGCCAGCTGATTCAATATCTTATTGCAACCACATTTTTATTTATGTATTTACTTATGTATTTTTTTTTTACATTTGGAATCTCCAATCCCACTCAAATCTGAGATTCCCAGTTGGCAAACTATGTGCACAAGCATGGTCGTATATGACCCATGTGACCCATGTGTCTCACGTGGTAGACACAATGCAATGATGTGAAGTGGTCTTTTTTTCTCAAGCAAGCACAATGTTTAAAAAGGAAAATGTTTGTGAAATTAGTATAGCTACATTTGCTTTGCCATATTTTTGCTGTTTTTTTGGGGATTGCAGGAAGTACCGCCCTTTGAGTGTAAACCAGGCTCATCTCGCTTTGCTGTCGGTCAGCATTGTGAGTTCACGTGTCAATCCTGTGCCAAGCTGATCTCCCACAGAAGTGAATGGCTGTGTCCGAAATCACTCACTACTCACTACATAGTGCACTCTTTAGTGGGACCACCATTTTGTAGTGCTATCCCTGAATTATTATCCCCTATATAGAGAACTAATTACATCCCACAATCCACCGCGAAATATAGTGAACATCCGATGGTCATTAACCCAGCAATACGTCCCATCATGCATTGCACACAAACCGAAGAGCTCCAAAAGATGTAAGCTGCATTTAGTCAAAGTCAAGTTTATTACATCCATATCAATGGAAATAACATTGCATACACCCACCGTTATGCCCACATAATAAAATAAAACATAGCCTTCCTAGGGTGCACACACACACAAACACACAAACACATCTGCACCTGTAGTTGCAGGCACTGATATCATACAAATAACATTAGGTAACACTACAATATAATAAGTTCACATTTAGACACACAGACATCCAGCTAAAATAATTCTACAAATGTCCGTTTAAAGTGTTCATTGTGCCGCCGAGTCGCTTGTGGAATGAAGGAGAGAGCATATCGCTGAGTGCGTGTCACAGGTGTTCTGAGCCGGCCACTACGCTTCATAACTCTGTTACCCAGACAAGTGAGAAGAGGATGACCGGAGTCCTGCATAATCTCAATGGTCATTTTTTCCAGGCGGTCATATACACCATCCAATGTAATCGTCAACCTCACCATTTTTCCTGCCCTTTTGTTCAGTTTATCAATCCTATTTTTCTCAGTAAACCCCGCATTCCCTCCCCATCCCACTACACAGTAGCTCCACACACTGCATATCACAGATATAGCAAACATTTTCATTACCTCGGAGTTAACATTAAAAGACTGCAGCTTTCAAAGACTGCAGCTTTCTCATACAGTACAGACATGGACTCAGTTTAGCCAGCAGTGATGATACATGGTCAGTCCATGTCAGTTTGTCATTAAAAACAACACCCAGGTATTTATACGTGTTTGTTCTTTCTACCTTTGCCCCTTTAATTTCCGCAGCCTCAGATGCTCTCTTGTTTTTTCTAAAGTCAATCACTAGTTCTTTTGTTTTCTGGACATTGAGCTCTAGAAAATGACTATCACAGTACTCAACAAAAGAGTTTCTCTCTTTTCTATATTGACTATCGTCATCCTGTTCGATTAGACCTAGTAAAGCAGTGTCATCTGCAAATTTAACTACTTGGCACCTTGGGTGCTGTGGGCGGTAATCTGCTGTGTAGATAGAAAATAAAAAAGGAGATAAAACTGTGCCTTGGGGAGAACCTGTATTTGTGGTGATCTTTCCTGACTTAGTATTTGAGTTCAACTTGACAAATTGGGTTCTATTCTCTAGAAACTGAATAAACTGAACACCTTTGGTACATTCATAGCAATAAGCTTTTCAATCATGATATGTGGTTGAATAGTATTGAAAGCAGAGCTAAAATCATAATATAAAATCTTAACACATCGTCCACTGGTGTCCAGGCGTTTATAAATATGGTCAAGTTTAAAAACAATAGCATCTTCTGCCCCCATGCCTTTCTGGTATGCAAACTGGCAGGGATCAAGATATTTCTCTACATGTGGCTTTACGTTATTTAACACCATTCTCTCACATACTTTCATAACGACCGAGGTGAGGGCCACTGGTCTTAGGTCATTCAAGCACTCCACTACTTTCTTTTTAGGTACTGGTATTATACAGGATTCCTACCATAAATCGGGCAAAACATTGAAAGAATAACAGCAGTTAAACACAGTTGTGAAGATGCTGGCTAACTGAAAAGCACAGCTTTTCAGCACCTTAGGTGTAAGCCCATCCGGACCTGCCGCTTTGGTGGCTTTTAGCTTTCTAAACATATTGCAGACCTCCTGTTCGTTAGTTTGTAGACTATAATCCCCTTCTATGGCGCAGCTTAACTGCTCTCTCAGACTGGTTCTTTCATTTAAAAAATCTATTTTATCAAATCTATTATAAAAGTTATTTAAAATATCTGCATATTCCATGGTGCCATTTAGTTGGTGCTTTTCAGGCTTTCCCTTGCCTACATACCCACTCATTAACTTCATACCTTCCCACACCTTCCTCATGTCATACTCTTTAAAATGATTTTCTACTTCACATTTATGCCTGTATTTTTCCTAATTACTTTCTTTTCTAAGTTGTTTGTGGACCATTTTCAGACTCTCTTTATCCCCTTTGGTAAAGGCTTTTTTCTTTTCCCTTATTAACCTTCTAATCTCATCATTCATCCAGGGTTTGCAATTTGCATAGACCTTGACCCGTTTCTCTGGGACAACCACATCCGTACAGAAATTAATGTATCCACAAACAGACTCAGTAAATTCATTAATGTCCTTTGCAGTGTTCTCAAAAACCGCCCAGTCTGTTTCTTCAAATACATCCAGCAGTCTCTCAATCACGTCGTTGGTCATCTTTTTCACTACGATTTTCCTCGTTTTCTGTCTCTGTACCAGCGGGATGTATTTGGGACATAGCAACACCAGATTATGGTCAGCTTTCCCTAGATTTGGCAACTTTCGGGACACAGCAACACCAGATTATGGTCAGCTTTCCCTAGATTTGGAAACTTTCGGGACACATACGCCTCCTTGACTTTGGTGTAACAGTGGTCAAGGATCGCACGACCCCTAGTGTCGCATTTAACGTGTTGATAGTAGTGTGAACCACTCGATTTTACTACACAGTGGTTAAAGTCCCCGGTTATCATAACAAACGCATCCGGCGACGCCGATTCGATCCTGTGCACGGCCTCCTGTATTTCCTCGGCCGCTTCCTTAGCTACATTTTTATGCGGCAGACATGTTGTTTGGATGACAGTAATCCTCATTAACGTAAACCACAAGTCCACCCCCTCCTTACTTCCCCGAATCCACTGTTCTGTCACCTCGGAAAACTTTAAATCCATCGATCTCAACTAGTTCATCAGTGTGATGTCTTGTAAGCCATGTCTCTGTAAATGCCATCAAACTTATAGATCTGAATTCATGCAAAAACAGGACATTTGCTCTCAGTTCATCCATTTTATTTCCGATCGCCTGCACGTTACCAATGATCAAAGACGGAATATACGGTCTGCATTTTCGTGATTTAAGTCTCTTTAAAATTCCCCCAGATTTACCTCTTCTGCGCCTTCTTATCTCTTTCGGGATCTTTCTGAACTTTGCCAAATCACCGGTCGTTGAACTCTTTCCTTGTTGCTCCAGGGAAGCTCCGAACTCTCTTAGCTCCGCAATTGAGTAACAAACTCTCGAAGCCAAACAATCGCGTTCATCCAAAAACTGCAGTATGAATATGCAAAGCAGCAACAATAAGCACTTATCGATGTCCATTGTAGCGTCTAAAAATAGCAAATTATCACGGGGGTTGCAGCGAGGTCTGCCACAAGAGCAGCGACCGGAAGCAGTTGACCACGGAGTTTGGTTTATTTTACTTTGTGAAAACAGGCACGAAACCTCAGGTGCAATTTATTTTTTTTTAATTGGAAACTGAGCAGCGCAGGAGATCTGTTTGTCTATATAGGACTTCAATATAGACAGTCAAAGTGCATGTAGTGTAAAGATGAGAGAGAGATTTCAAACAGATATTCAGGTACAATTAAAACGAATAATGATAAGAGTTGACAAAAAAAGGATGATATTTAAAATTAATGGAAACTTTTATTATTTAAATGATAATGGTAATCACAAACACTGTGGGAAATATAATACATTTGTTTATTACAAATATACCTCCAAATCCTTCAGCTGAAGTTGAACAGGTACATCTTATATAATTTTATGACAGCAATAACGCTATTAATAGCCACGACAAAACGAGCTGGGTACTGTCCGAAAGCGTTTCTTCCTGACTATGAGCTCACTTACGTAGTGAGTCCCTTTATAGTGAGTAGGGAAAAGTAAATGAGTGGGTAATTTCGGACACAGCCAGTGTTTGCCACAAATCTTCAAAGCAAAAAAAATTTTAATCATCCCAGTGTCACACTCCTACCAGTAAAGCGAAGAGAAACTTTGTTTCGCATTTGGTGGAAATGCAGCTTAACACTCAGCTTGAAACTCTGCAGGCTAAGAACAAAGGAACAGGAAACTCGAACATGAGCAAGCAAATTTTACTGCCCAGCGCCCAGCTGGTCAACAGGAGACATTTGAGCAACAGTCAATGCAATAACCCCAAACGGGCAACCCCTCTCAATTTTCCCCTGCAGCATGAAGCCAATTGTGCGCTGCTCTGAAAAGGCTACCAGCCACCGCCACCACTGGCACAACCCAGGCTTGAATCCAGGCCGTGGTGCCCACGATTGCTCTGCAAAGTGGAGCCTTAAGCAAGTGAGCTAACACGATACCCGCAACCGTGTTTTTGATTTGCCATCACTATTAAAATTGTATCTTGTTCTGATACATGTGGTAGGCTACTTGGTTCGAAACATGTCTCCAACCTATAGACCAAGCGTGGAATTAGTAACAGTGATTTAATCAGACACATCCAAATAATTAATTTGATTGCCTCACCATTTGGGCACATTTTAATATAAGAATTTGTCCTTTCGGACATGGGTAGAAACTTTAAGAACTACTGCATACCAAATTTTTGTTGATAAGATTAATGGTTCATTAAGGACATGAATTTTATATTTTTTGCACATTTGAAAACTGCAGATGCATTGATGCATCAGTCTTTGAGGCTTTGACACCTTTGAAGTTTTTCATAGGTTGGAGTGATGTGCACTTTGATGCAAGACATGTTTGTATCTTGAGGATCATATATGAAAGAAATTACAGTGCTTTTATTGGACATGCACAGATGGTTGAATTTGATTGGCGCATTGTGCAGCCATCTCTTGGGAACATTTCCTTAGCTATTTACTTTGGGACCAGTACAACCAAGGGATGTATGAAGTTACATATTAATCTGACAAATGGTTCATCAGTTTGTGTTGTTTGATTGCTCAGTTGCCCAGACTAATTGATAGGACCGTCGACAGTATAATTAATTTCTGAAAGCGTTGTTATACAGTGCGCCACAAAATTTTCTAGCTCACAAAAATGACAACGTAAAATATGATTACGTCTTTATAATTTCTGCACTCTCGTAACTCGTGCAACAGAGCAGATTTGCTTAGTTTGCAAGGCTCATTAAGCAATTAGCAAAGTGATTCCGTTCTATATTCTGACTTTGGTTGTGCTAAAAGGCTTTCTTAGGCAGGCTAAGCGATGGCAAAAATAAATGCTGCAAAAAGTCAGAGGAAGTCTCAGATTTTTTTGCATTCATCTGCCGTTGCCGTCCTTATAATGCCATAAACCACTATATACCATACAGGCCAACAGACAGTGCCATTTCTAGCGAGATTATCAGGAGAAATTCATGAGACAGACATGAGAATATTGCGACGCAGCGTAAATGTACAAGTCACATATATTGCTCATAGGAAAAGTAATCGGCCTAGTGCCGGTGATAATTTGCATTTCAGTACATTACATCGGCAAAATCTATACCAAAAAATAATAATTACTGTACACTTAGCCAATTCCAATTGAAGGAAAAAAAGACATGGAATGTGAGCTCTGCCATTTTCAGGATACTGCAACAGTTGCAGAGATGCCAAGTCTCACGCGTTCGGCGTGAGTCTCTGGCATTCAAATTCCTGTGCCCTAGTCTGCAATTATTCTATTCACGCGCACTGAAGAAATTCACTCGCGGAATTTAAGTCATTGTGCATGAAGTTGATCAGTTTCACGAGCATTACAATTAATTTCCCCACTAGTGACACGGAGATTGATTATTGACTCGGGAATTCTCAGGCTTGTCTTTACTGAGGGATTGAAAGCAATGGAATTGCAAAAAGACATTTCAAATGGTCTTATTTCATTTAAACCCTTTGTGCAGAAGCCAAATTTGGCTATTAATGGGTTACCCAATTTAATGCTTTATAATTCAAGATTTGAGCTTCATAAAGAGGAAAAATGTGGCTTTACTCAGAAAAGACACTTACTGAATTTAGAATTACATTGTAATTCAGTTTATTTTCATGATTTTGGTAGAGAAAATGGGCTGCAAACATAAAAAAAATCTTCATGAGAATTCACTATTGAAATTGCAAAAAAAAAATTATACTGAGAATTGAAAAACTGCTGGGGCTTAAATTTATACATTTCTGGGATCATAAACTCTTTGACCACAAGTAGAATTCATCTTCAACATTGTATTCTAGATTGCCTACATGCTATTAGCCAAATTATGCAGCTATCCAAGTGGCCCTAAAAATGGTGCACTGTCAAATCATAAAATAATCATGTATTTAACACAAAGTTTTGAGGCATGAAATTTAATATGAACCAATGATTTTCTGGTTGAGTTTAGCATGCATTTATCAATATCAGTGCAGCTGAACATCAGTGGTCACCAGTAAGCTCTCCAAACACAAAACATTCCTTTACTCCATAATAAAGTTTAGAGTTTTGTCCATTTTTCTTCAAAGTCCCCCAAGCCAGAACACATACTCATTAAATAAACTGCTGATTAAACGGTCAGAACATTCACCCTGCAATGAAACTAGCAGTTCCGACTTCCAAGCTCACAAATTCATTTCAACACTTATAAGGAACAAGTACAACTCACTAACTCCGTAATATCTGAATTCTGAAATACACCTTATTTTAACAGAACAGACATTCCACTTTCAGGGAAGATCAAACAATATATGCCTGTCTAGATTCAACAGAATGGTGCAATGAATGTACCAGGGGGTCCACTAAAATGCATGGTCAGTTCACTTTTTAAACAGGAAAAAAACCTAGGCATTCAACTTTGTTGAATATGGTATACATCCCAAAACAAAAGCAAAAGTAGCAGTCTAACCTTTTACATTGGAACCCTCCTCCAGAGATTGATGTGTCCAGTAGAAGGAACCTTCCGGTTCTGTTTCTTTCGAAATTATTCCCATGGACCATGAGCTTATCTCATTTAAATCCTGTAAATGTAACTGAACACTTCAAGGCCAGTTTTGCGGTTTTTTTTCCTATAAATTGTGTCTGTTTCAGCCGCGCAATGTGCGCAACATAGACAGGATACAACCGAGCTTGCTGATACATATAGGCTTGTATGCTCTTATGTTTGTTCAATCAATGCATTTCACTCACTGTATAACGTTTAAACACTAAGGAATTGGATAAGAAACTAGCCAATCAATACATTGTTACCTGGGAAGTTTCATTAGGGCGTGAACTATAACTGTGCAGTTACGCAGAAGAGCCTGAGTGATTGGCTATCGACAACAGTACTTGGGTGGATATAAGGAAGCGCTGAATTTGTCAGTGAAGGAATCTACACGTAAATCCAGGTAGGGAACTACGCATTTTTCGTATGTGATGACTGTCATTGACAGTAGAATGTGAAAGAATCAATACCATGTCGAAAGAATCAATACCATGTCGAATTTTTTGCTTCAGAAAACTTATTTTTCTGAACTACTAATTGGAATACCATTGGCTCACAGCAGCTAAAGTGGTTGCTACAGAGGACAACGATTTTTTCTGTCGCAAGAGATTGTTTTAAACTGCTGGATCGATACTATGGGCAAGGATATTGACCAATTTACACATCAGGCTTAGCTGAAGAATTTAATTCATGCAACTCTTGAAAAACAGGGAGTGGAGTGAACTTCCCCATATTCAAAACCGCGTTTGTGCTTGTGGATATTCAATAACTGATTGGGGGGGTGCTATCTAGCGATCGAGTACAGTAACTCCATGCTTAAATTTGCAGTTCCAGAGACGCAAGCGTCTACATCTGCAGAAAGAGGTTCAAGAATTTAAACGATCATGAAACACATGCATTGTTTCCAATCTCTGAGTCATAATGGCTTTCCACTTTACTTGCGGTGAGGTCCACCTTTACGCAAGTGACACTGAAACTTAATGCACAAGTTCTTCATTCCGCGTAAGAATCCGATTAATAAGCAATCAGTGAATAGTTGCGGACCACGGCGATTAAGCCTAAAAGATGCGCAAGACATACGCCAAATGCGTGAGACTTGGCATCTCTGGCAACAAGGCGTGCTTTAAATGTAATTTGACATGTGAATCCATAGATTTGTAGCTTTATTTATGACACAATGAGACGTGGACAGAAAACATTCTATGGTCCATTTACAGTATGAGGGCTTTCACACTGTCTATCTTTCACACTGCCCTACCCGTTGCTACTACCCGCTACACGTGAATTACGCATTCAGCAGCTTCCACTATCCCTAAACGGTATCTTGCAGCCAGACTACCCAATTTACATTATGCCGACTCCCTTATTTGCGCTTGGAGGTGTGCCCTGGCGTGTTTATGCGCTTTCCCAACAATTGCTATCTTGATCACACACATTAGGTAAAATGTATAGCGGGTCCTCATACCACCCACTAACCATTTGGGCTTTTACAAGAGCGCGCCCAAGCTGCCTCAATGCGTGTCCCCTCGGACACATGTGGCTTCACCTCCCGAATTAACTCGTCTATAAAAAGCCACCGTGCTTTAGCCTCAGTTGAACCCCTGAGAAAATGGCAGAGATAGTACTAAATCGCCTAGATCGCCAGTTAAATAATAGGAGATGCCCAAAATGCGTGTACTGCCAGTGCACCAGCTACCTGGGCCTTTCAGGTAAGTTTATATTGTTTGTATTTGGTACCAATCATTTTTCTGCTTTTATGATAATATATAATTATTATATATAATAATACAAGTATTATTTCCCACAGAACGAGAATGCGTGACAAAACTGCCCCTCTCCCGTCAGGCAGTGACAAAATTATTTCAACTGGTTACAGATGATGTAGGCACTGGTGCCCGCTGTCCATATGCCTTACCCGTTTCTGTTACTGTGGCACTATTTTTCTCTGCTAGTGGGTCATTCCAACACACACTCAGCTCAACTGGAGACCCAATCTGCAGTAAGCTCAGCTATAACTGCAGTCACTGCCAGCATAGCCCGACATGCCAGTAGGTACATCACTGGCATCCCTGTGACACCCGAGAGATGACGCAGGGGGGGATTTTTTGGAAGATATGGGTTCCCTAGGGTTCTGGGTGCTGTTGATTGCACACACGTTCTGATTCGGGCTCCGGCTCTGAACAGTGGCGCCTATGTGAATTGTAAGGGAAGCCATTCCATCAATGTCCAGGTGATTTTTGCGATGCATGGGGTTACATCTTGCTTTTATAATGGAACAGTCGGTCATTCCTGCAGTCCTCCAGAGGGATCCCCCTCCGCCAAAACTACGCCTATGCATAATATAGCGCAGGTGTTTTAGTGATATAGGCAGGTGTGCAAGATTGCAACTTTTGCAGGGAAACGACTCTTACGCGATGCTAAATCCCCAAATAACGGGTTTAGGGACTCTGACGAAAGACAGGGCCCTAAATGTTTCAGAATAAACCAACATCGTCAAACAGAAGGCTATTAAACAGCAAACATAATATGATTTAACTCCCTCTACCACATGACCTGATGAAATGATGAAGCAGTAAACAGGCTGAAATAAATGCAAAATTACAATCTACATGTATGTAGCACATTATGTTTCATTCAGACCAGTGGAACATGTATATTCAGAATTTCCAAGTGATTCTTCAGCTGCTGCTGGATATCGTATACTCTTCATCAGACCACCCTCGATTTTCACGGATTAGTGTTTTGCGATTACCAACAACAATGCAGCAACGCAACAATGTATTATATCTATTAAATCCTCATATAAAAAGTAATTCTCAGTAACAACTGTGCATAGGCCTAATTCGGACTACATTACGTCGGCAGACTCTAGGCATACGTGTGTAGGTTCGGCGGCCCGCCAACTGCGAAGCTTGTCTCGGCAGAGTATGAAGTTGATGATAGCACGCAACCTGAAGAGTAGATTATCGCGAGAAATCCACGAGAGATCCACGAGACATATCGAGGGCAGTATCTGCTGGCCTGTACGGTATATGTAGGCAATAGGCATTCAGTCTTTTCATTATCATCTCTTATTATAGGCCATGGATTGTTCTTGGTTGATCAGTCGATAAATTGGTTGATTGTTAATAAGGCGAACTTGAACAACAACAGCTTGACCACAGTAGTGCGGTAAAGGGTGAGGTTACTGAAGGCCTTCTGAACATCTGACGGCATGTTGCTGTAAAAGACTCATTCCCTATGAGGGAAAACATTATTCTGGTTTAGGCTGGCACAACCAGATGTTAAGTTGAGAGGGGGATTAATTCATGCAGGTTGATACAGGTTTTAAATAATTCTTTGCCTTCAATAAATGATCATTTAAAAGTTGCATTTTGCGTTTGCTTGGATTGTCTTTGACATATATTAAAATTAGTTGGATGATCTGAAATATATGACTAAAAAGCATTAATCAAGGAAATGGGGAAGGGCAAATATTTTTCACAGCACTCATCTATCCATCTATCCATCCATCTATCTACAGTCACAATACAATCATTTAAGTGAGTGTCTAGGACGACTCAGAAAGCTAAAGAAACACCCCAATCAGACCATTTTGACCTCTGTACAGGAGATCAAAGCCCTGATGCACCTCTAAGCTTACATAAGAGATCACAGGAAATTATTTCGCTCACCTTGAATTTGTTACCCACACTGATGAAACTGAGCTTGCCAGCTTTTTGTTTGGAGTCCTTGGCATTGTTGTAATTTTCAAAGAGCTCCCGCACAAACTTGTCCTTTGATTCGCACACCAAGCTTTCCAATGACATGTGAAGGGCATCATTATTCTTCTCGACAAACTTGGCCTGTGGTCACAGCAAAGTCACAAAATGGTCACACAATACCCAAAGCTGCAGTCAGACAAAAAGCTTTCACAGTGCATATCATGGCTATATGCATTAACCTAATGGATTTACACTGCTTATTACAGACTTGATTTCATTAGAAACGTTACAAACAGAAGAGATTTCACCATGAGAGCAAGAGTTTGGATGTACCCATTCTAGTTGTATTGTAGGAATTCACCTTAAATGCAGCAATGGCATCTTACTTTGAAAAATGTTTATGTATGTGTGTGCATCACAGTTTGATTCATACCGTCTCATAGCACACAGCTCCAGCAAAGTGGCGAATGATAAAGCCCTCGTCATCTCTCACATTCCTGTGCACTGCTAACTTTGATTTCCTAGGGACCTGAGGAAGGCCAGATGCCATTCTCAATACATAATGGTACGTGGGGCACAAAGACAGACACATACCTACAAGCACTCATGAATGCACTCAAGCACACACACACTAGTGCATTCATACAGCGAGTTCCACAAGTATTTTGACCATACCCCCAATTTAAAGAGAGTTCAGTGTATATTGTCATAAATGTCCTGAAATGAAAACAAGCAGGTATTAGATCCATGTAAAGAGCCCTTTAAAATGGTGTCATTGTCAAATTCCTGGGCTAAGCGGTCCATCTCAACACTAACCCTAGTCCTGCTGGTCGTCGATATACAGAGGACCCACACTCGTTTTACTGAGTGCCAGACGTCGATATCATTCCCTGGTAGCTATTTCCCTGTATGCCAGTCTTTGATAAGCATTAGCCTAGAGGCCGGACTAGGGCGAACACACATAGAAACACAGACAGTTCTGCAAAAATTTTACATACCCCTGGAAACTCATGGCAGAACTTTACTTTCTGACCCTTGGACTTAGCACCTGAGTGTAAATGACCGTGACTAAATGACCGTGACCGTGAAATGCAAAACACATTTAAACAAGGGTCGTGAAATAAAGGGACTTACACCTAATTATCATAAAAAGCTGTTGATGCTTTTTATGATAGATGCTCAAGAGGGCAACATATGATATCAAGAGCCAAGTGCCATGCAGACTTTTGGTTAGCGAGTGCATGCATATGCAAAATTATGAAAAAGCTTATTCTGGGCACTGCTCATAAAGAAATGATTGGCTTCATCATCCAAGCCTGTCTTTTAAAAAAGGCTGAGTTTCGACAGCTTATGGAGACTCTCTTAACCTGGCTGCCAGTGAAATACGCGATATGTAATCGTGGAGCGTTGAATGTTGCAGCAGCCCTGATTTGGTAAGGGTGGGTAGCATTTTCCTCAAATCCTTGTTTTCCCCTGTTTTATGGCTAGGAGCTTAAGTTAACTTTTTATCTTTTTGTGCCCTCACTTTGACGAGGTAAGCTAGGGCTATTTAAATGTGGTTTGATTTTGTTTGTTTCCTTTGCTGTGAGCCCACCATGCTACTCTCACTAGAATAAACTCGAATGTGTTTCTACTTGTAAAAGGACGTCTCCCCCCTGGCCCCCTGCCCTGCCTAACCCACTGGACAGACAAACAGACGGACAGACAGGCACATACCAAAAGGCACCATTGCAGGACCTGAGTAGTAAGTATGCAAAGTTTTGTTAAGATCATGCAGACGGTTTAGGAATTATGCTCCGGACAATAATTGATCACTTCCGGATGGACAGACAGGCAAATACCAAAAGGCACCACTTCTGGACCTGAGTAGTGAGTAAGCAAAGTTTCGTAAAGATCATGTAAACGGTTTTGGAGTTACGCTCCGGAAACAAAGTGGGAACGCAGAGGCTGACATGAACGGGAACAAAGCCTAAAACAATGTGTCTCCACTCTCCCTCCGGGGGGGAAGAGACATAATTCTGAAAAGGGCTGCAAACTTTTTTTGCTCTTGGTTCTTGAGAGCAGCGAAGGGGAGACTGAGGTAGCATTCAGGAACCAATCGCGAGACCCAGGAGATCCAGCAAAATATTATTTTATCCAAGCTGAAGAGTGAAAACCCAGCAGGGCAGAAGGCAACGGTATGGAGTTCAATCCAAAATTAGAATCCCCCAGGGGCATAATCCAAATCGTACACAGGGCAGCAAACACAAAACTCAGGGTCCGGCAAAGCAGGGTCGGTACACAGGCACAGGAATATCAGAGGTAAATACAAAGTCAAAATCCAGTAGACGTACTCCGGTTCATAAACAGGGCAGCAAAGACAAAACTCGGGGTCGGGCAAAGCAGGTACGCTACACGGGCACAGGAATATCAAAGGTAAAGCCAAAATCAGAATCTGGGACATTCCAGTCAGAAGTATAACACAGAGTACAAGGCATCAACAATCGCAGCACAGGAAAAACATTCTGACAAGAGGTGGTTGTGAAATGACGTAGGGGAAGTCACATGCTATGATAGGGAACAAGTGAGCTGGATTAGACTAATTAACAAAGAAATGAACGAGAGGAAGTTCCTAACCACATGAAATTGGCGAAAGCCAAAACGCAGACAGGGATTACACAGACAGCGCAAAGACTAGAGCAGAGCGAGTGCTAAGAGCTCGTTAGTCAGTTAGTAATGTGCAGCAATACAATCCCTAGTGCTTTTTAGGAAGTTAGTACTATAAACAATGTTAGTTAGTGTTTGTAATTTATCTAATTTAACTGTTAGTATTGTTAGTAAAGATAGAACAGCAAGGCGAAGGAAGCAAACGAGATTGGAAGGAATGTTTGGAAAACCAGAAACCATGAAATCACCTGAAACTGTGGCACACAAGACTGGGGAAATAAAGCTGTCTCAGAACACAAGACAAGACTGGGGAGACAATGTGCAATGCAGGGAATGAGAATAACAAAAACAGAATGATAACTAAGCAGTGAATATGGTAAATGGCGGGAAAAAGACATGGCAAGGCAAAACAGGTGAAATACAAAACATGGCATGGAATAACTCAAAAAACATGGAATGGAGACAGGGTAATAACAAAAACATGGACAGGCAAAAGCAGAATCATAACAGAGAATGTCATTATTTCATGTTGCACCTAGGTTTCCCCCAGGACGTGTCATGACAGCTGACTTCCTGCTTCACTTCCTGTATCCACCTTATTCCAGGGGGCGTTACTATAGATATGAAGAGGGGTGCGACTTCCGGCGGAAATAGTTTTTATCATTAGTTTTAGACAAGAACAGCAGCATTTCTTTCAGTTAACTTAGCGATTACAGCTCGTTTTTTTAAACAAATTAACTTGCTTTTCTTAAAAAAACCCTTTAGAGCTCCGGCACCTATTGTGCTGTTCGAGGCTGAACTAACAACCAGAGGAAGCTAAATTTAAGGTTTGATCAATAGTGTTTTGAACACGCACCAAGAACATTGGGGATTGTCCTTTTGTTCGGCGAAACAGTTTCCATCGCCTACCTACAGAAGAGGATGCCAGAATTTTGGCTGAAAACCTGAATTTGAAAAGACCCCCGAAAACATTAGTTGCTCATTTCATTATGTCGACAAACAACGATTCCTACTTTATGGCTTGGCTCAGACAGAACACCGCAGAGGAGATGCCGGGTCCTCAGAAGCATTTTGACAGCAGTGCCAGGAGAGCAAAAGGTATGATGTCACATGTAGGGAGGACAATAAATTGTGGTATTTGTCCGGTAATGCCAGTCAGTGTAACTAACATTTCATCTTGTACAGTTTAAGATGAGGCTGTAGAAGTAGCAATAGTCTACTACAATTTGAAAATAGCCTACTCTGTTCCAAACAATAGTCTTGCACTCCAAACCTCCAAAGTATGGAAAAAATTGATTCAATGCGTTTTACATGTTATTATATTGGATTAGCAAGCAACTTAATACCATATAATATAGTTTTCTGGAGTAGAGTTAATTTGACTCGTACTGTTGGATGGCTTCATTTACTCTATTTAACAATTCATTAAGTTTCATAAGTAGAGCAATATTTACCGCTGAAATAGTGTTTCCTTTATAAATATTCTCAGAAAGTATTTGTATATCTGTTTTAAGGTACATAAAGTGGTATACTACCTCCTTCAACAAAACACAACTGACCTTGTTGATGTGGAAGTACTGCATACGCTTCGGAGTTTTGTAGATTGTTCATAGCTTCGCAGTCTGTGGCTACGGAGTCGTTAATATAGCTAAATGCCCTAATGTGGCCACTGCTTCAGGTTGTTCTCCCACTCTTCGTTAGTAGAAGGCAGCGGTAATGTAACTTTATTCCGTCTGAGGGCTAAAAGGTGATGCTCCTCATATATTATTTTCCGATCGCTTAGAAAAAGAGGATTCACGTGAGCCGCTACCATAGTAAACAGCTCAGTGACAGGATGCAGCGGAAGTTATGCTTTTCACACAAGGGATCATGGGACGTGGGAATAAGGAGGAAAAATATGAGATGACACAGGCTAAATTCGCAGTCATTCATCACTCAGGGAATGACAAGAAAATGCAGTGACGATTGATGAAGGGGTGCCAATAATTGTGGCACATATATTTACCTTCGCCAGCGACTTCGCTGACGAAGGTAATGTTTTGATCCCCGTGTATTTATTACCTTCGCCAGCGACTTCGCTGACGAAGGTAATGTTTTGATCCCCGTGTATTTATTTGTTTGTGTGTCTGTCTGTCTGTGTGTATGTATGTGTATCGAATACAAAAAGTACTAAACGGAATTTCATAAAATTTGGTGGGTTGATTTGGCATGACCTGAGGATCAATCGATTAGATTTTGGGAGTGATCGGGTCAAAGGTCAAGGTCAAGGCCACGAAAAGGTCAAAACCGACTTTCGGCCATATCTCGGTCAATTTTTATCCGATCGGCATGAAACCAACGCCAAAATGTGCAGAATTATATACCCGATCCTGTGATGTGAAACACTGTACAATGGGGTCAATACCCTTCTTAGCGGTTGGGGGTCAAAGGTCAGGGGGGTCATTACCTTTCGAACTTAAAGGCGTATTGATGTAAAAAAAAAAATATCGTACTCTGCTCATTCATCGATCATTTAAAAAAATAAAAATTGGTCCTCAGAGTTATGTGGCGAGGGATTCAGTGGCGTCGGCGAAGGTATGCGCTCTACCGAGTGCCCGTTCTAGTTACCTTCGCCAGCGACTTCGCTGACGAAGGTAATGTTTTGATCCCCGTGTATTTATTTGTTTGTGTGTCTGTCTGTCTGTCTGTCTGTGCGTATGTATGTGTATCGAATAACTCAAAAAGTACCAAACGGAATTTCATAAAATTTGGTGGGTTGATTTGGCATGACCTGAGGATCAATCGATTAGATTTTGGGAGTGATCGGGTCAAAGGTCAAGGTCAAGGCCACGAAAAGGTCAAAACCGACTTTCGGCCATATCTCGGTCAATTTTTATCCGATCGGCATGAAACCAACGCCAGTGGCGAGGGATTTAGTGGCGTCGGCGAAGGTATGCGCTCTACCGAGTGCCCGTTCTAGTTTTGAAATGAAATACTTGTCTCATGATAAGAATTAATTGTTTATTTCGGTTATGTCAATTTAATTAAAGGTTAAATTTTTGTTAGTATTTTGAACGAAAGAGCATCATGATAGCCGATAAAGAGATTTTTTGTCACATTTAATTTCACACATTTTTATAAAATGGTGCCATCAATAATGGAGGATACAAACTTTCAATCACCTTCTTGAAAAGGTGGTTGTTCCTATATTTCAGCATATCTAAAAATCTGTTTATATTGAAGTGTTTCATAATGTTTTCAAGTAGGTGCGTTTCTCCTTTTGATCAGAAATATGGGCTTTGCTGACCTCAAACAGGTGGTCATGTGATGCGAACTGTGGTTAAAAAGCCTGATCTAGACGCGTACTTCAAATGTGCCCAATAGCGGTGCCCTTAGTTTGTAAGAAGTACATTTGGAGTCAAAATAAGCACAATTAGGTGCACATAAGGCACACAAAGAAAAAGAAAAAGAGAAAGAAGAAGAGGAGGAGCAGCGACAGCAGCCCCAGAAACAATAATTACCGTGTGAATGTGCATTGCATCAGGCACACAAAACTAGAAAATTCCACAAGAAATTTTTGTGTGCCTGATGCTCTGTAATAACTCTGAGGCTTTATTTTTATAACTCCAGTCAGTTCATGGTTTCCTGTATTCATCCAGTAAACTTTTATTGTGATATACAAGCCTCTTTCTGAGCTTCCAACTCTGATACAATAGGCTATTTGCGAGAACCGCGTTGCCCCTGACAACCTCGGTACCTCTGCCAAACATTCAGTAGCGTGGGTCCACACATATAGTGGGAAACAGTCAGAAAGCACGGAAAACATTACATTTTTGTAGTTAAAATACTGGACTTTACCCATCAAATATTATCAGACCAGCAGTGTAGGAAACAACTATGATATCTCAGGATTGAACACAGTGATTTTCTGCTTTCTTTGTATACACATAGTCAGATATTTTGCTCATTTAAATTGTGCTTCGGACACACATTTGAGCGATAATTAGACAAAATTTCCAACTGTTGATATTTCTTTTTAATGCTTTTTCTCTGACTCTTTTTATCAGGGTAGAACAAAGCATAAGATATAAAATAAAATTGAATGAGTTCCTGTATCACCCATTCATGTGTCATGTTATTAGTGTACTGGGTGACACTCCCATTTTTTTAATGGCTGATTTATAGCAAGCCTAAAATTGTAAAGAAACAATCATCAATGTGTTGAATTATTTTGATCACCCTTTATTGGACGCGTTTTCAGTCAACTAGCACCATAAAACAGACAGAACTGACAAAAAGTGAAGATTACTGTTTTGTTTTACACCTCTCTTGTTCCAACAAATGCAGCAGCGAAAAGATATCTCCATTCAAACAAAGAAATTCAATGTTTGCTGGAAATGTAGGCGGACGAAAACATACAATCAACTGGATACTACGTGCAAAAATTCAGAGATTTATGGTTTGTGAGTAGTTACATTCATAATAGATCCATGCCGTGACAAACTAAAGAAAATGCGGTGGCGATATTTCAAAGTACGGAACGCCATGCTAAACTCTGGCAGCTCAAGTTATGAGATAGATAAATTTTCATCGTATGAGGCAGTGGACAGCATAATCGGCCAAAAACGCAAAGGCGAAAGAATTCTGTATTCCACAACCATCAATGTTGAATGTAATCAGCTTACCTTGATGTTTGGGTACCCAGGCAAAGATTAAGATGTTTGAAAACAAAAAGCATTCAGTCAAGAGAATTTTGAGTTTAATTTCTTGTGCTGCTATACGCGGTAATCCATGTTACAGATGACACGCGGGGTTGCCAGGGCACCCGCAGCATATGCATGCGCGATATTATAATATTGCAAACCCCTTTCTCAATAATAAAATCCCCCAAAACATATTGGCGTCTCCTTTTAAAATCGTTCAGCATTTAAAACCACCTTGGTGCATACTGCAATGCGCTGTTTCGGAAATTTGGGATAGATGCAAGTGTACTCGGGTACGGTACGATATCACTTGAGTGAAAGCTGACCAGCGGGGGGAGAGGGAAGGGGGGAACAATCGTACAGTGGCATGGTACGGAACAATCGTACCTAGTGTGAAAGCGCCCCCAGAATAGTCAGGGTCTTCTGGCAGTTCTTGATTCGAAACTGACCTGCACAGTGTCTCTAATACATCCTTTTTGTGACCAGAAATGGTCACTCCACGGTCCAATAGATATTTCTTTAACTTTGGTGCAGTCCAAGTGTAAAAGGTGGCCATACTTTGAAGAAATAAACGGCCAGAAAACGGGATTCTTAAGTCCGTTCTCTCTCAAATCAAGACGGCGGACGCACTGGCTTGACAAACCTAGCAACAAGCCTGGCTAGTCATTGCATGACTAAAGAAGCCACATGTGACACTGGAAAGGATTTTCAGCAGTGATGGCTGGAGATAGGCTTAACAGTAGCAGTTGGTCAAATGCCATTGCCATTGTCCAGGAGAATGTCGCAACTAAGGGTGTCGTAGACGGCTTTGTTAAATGCATTGCATGTAACAAGGGCCAGGAGGGCTCATCAGGTGACTCCAGCCTCATTGTACATCCTTCAGAGACAGGCGCATGCAAAACTCCAAGAGTCCAAAGAAGGCGCCATTGAACCTTCCTTCACAGAATGATGTGAAGAAATGCATCAGGCTCATCCAATGTTTCAGTACTGGGGTATGATTCTCAAGCTCAGAGTTCTTGCTTTTGTCCATTCCCTTAAGACATCCAACTTCAAGCTGTACGTAGAGAGCTTGGCTAAACTAGTGCCATGATTCTTTGCCCTGCATCATGTCCACTATGCACGCTGGCTACAAGTACACATCTGTGACATGGTTAATCTACTGTACATGAGAGGTGCCCTGATGTGTATGAACACTTCATGCAAGGTGCCTTCACTTCCAATAAGACAGGTAATGCTTTATCGGCAATAAGCCTTTACCAATTTCAGGAACAGATGACTGGATGTGTGAAGGGAGACAGCGGCGCAGATAGCTTAACTGAGAACCCTTTGATGATGGATGGTTGCTGGACCACACTTGTCTGCCATCAATACTGAATACGAGGAGGCTCAATACTTCTATACTTCTATATACTGAATACTTCCATTCACTAGTGTCAACCTTGGAAGAGATGGGAAATCCATTTTTGGATGACAGCAAGGACTTACTAACAATAGATTCTCAAGAAATAATGCCAGCAACCGTGAGCAGAATGGAGGAGATCCAGTCCATTGGGGAAAACCAGTATGATACATATATACAGGAAAGACTGGTCACCAATGGCACTCCCGTGAGTGCAAGGATACACCAAAATTCACTTCCAATGTTCAGATGTCCAAAGAAATCTGAGCCATTAAAGGAGAAAGTGAAGTTGGGTGAATTCAAGAGTGACTGTGCTTTGTTCTCCAGGCTTTATATCTTCAGTCAAAACAGAGATGGTGACTTGGCTGAATTCTTCTAGCATGAGAACCTTGCGCACCCACCTACCCTGTCTTCAGATGGGAAGTTCAGGCAAGGCAAGAAGTCCGATCTGGTTGGGTGTCTTGGGTCGATGACTTTCTCCGTGAACATCCCAAATGCTCCACCTTTTGAAACTAAAATCCTTGATGGTGCTGCTGTTGTGCACTTCCTGTCAACTAAAGACACATGCACGTTTAATGAATACGCCCACTAAGTACTCATGCCAAACTTGCTGTCTCAGCTGGAGACAGCGCACCAAGTTGATGTGGTATGGGATGTTATCCTGAAGGACATTCTGAAGAATTCCACCAGAGTGAATAAAGGGACTGTCACCTGAAGACGAGCATCTATAAATGGCAAGCTACTAGAACACTGGAAGAATTTCCTCATGAATGACTAAGACGAGGATGAACTCTTCCATTTTCTGGCCCTTCAGAGTGTTTCCCAGGACACAGGAGACAAAATCATAATAACAACATTTGGTGAGATGGTTGTTTGCTCAAGAGAGGATGAGGAGATGGATGGAATAGAGCCCTGCAAGGAAGAGGAAGCAGAGACCAGAATCCTTCTTCATGTCGTGGATGGCATAAAATAAGGATATCAAACTGTGATGATCAGGACAGTGGATACTGATGTGGTTTTCTTGCTTCCACGAGTTCCCTGATATTGAACAGCTGTGGATCACCTTTGGGACAGGGAAGGATCTGTTACATTCCCATCCACGAGATTGCTACTGTAGGGGGTCCTCAGATGGCCACCGAATGTGACACTACATCGCATTTTGCCAATTGTGGAAAAAAGTCAGCTAGGCAAAGCTGGCTTGTGGTTCCGCCGGTCACAGACCTCTGTCTAGGGACATCACAAATATTCCACCAACAAAAGCTGCACTGCTGCAACACACAAAACGGCAGTTTATTAGGCAGGATATGAATAGAGCCAGTGTTTGGTTCTATCACCATCACTACAACTACTACAACTAACTACTTTGGTTCTACAACTGACCAGGTGCGGTCCTGAAAACCTGAAAAATGAAGTTTGACCACAATATCTCAATAAATGATTCCAATATGCCATTGTGAATGCAAAGACCCTCCACAAACTGTCAGTAGCGAGTATGCCCTCTCTGTGCTTGCACACATAGGCGTAAACGGGTAGCGTTGATTCATGAAAACATCACACAGTTGCTTGGGGAAAGTTCCGACACTCCTCCTGTAGTGCTGCTGTCAACTCGGCAATGTCCTGTGGTTGACGTTGATGCTGGCACACATGACGACCCAGTTCATCCAACATGCCTTCAATGAGGTTAAGATCAGGTGAAATGGATGGCCAAGGCAGAGCATCGACCCCCTGCTTGTTGGAGAAAGTCTCTGTTGAGGTGTGCATTATGGGGACGGGCGTTGTCATGTTGGAACGTGAACAGTAATCATTGTTGTCCATAGTTGTTCAACAGTGGTTGGAGAACTGGTCTTAAAATCTCATCCACAAATCGCTGCGCTGTTAGACCTCCACAAATCACAACAAGTTCGCTCCAAAATCTCACATTGATGGCAGCTCAGACCCTCACCAATCCGATTTCTCTCCAGAACATCTGTCTGGATGACGTTCATATTGCCTCCTGTACACCACTTGTCAGCCGTCAGCAAATGACACACAGAACCTTTATTCGTCTGAAAAAACCCAACAGTGGCTGAACATGATGACGTAGAGCAAACTGGAGTCTGTTGTCACTGTGACGTAGTGGCATGATGTTACCTCAATATGCTTTCGGCACTTTAACCCCACAGCTCGCAGTTAGCAAATCACAGTCATGACATGGATGGGGCATCTCTGGCATCCTATCATGTTCTAAGCCGTGTCTGCTACTGTTTGTAACCGGTTCCTCAGATGGATCCGCCAGATGTGTCGGTCCTGACGTGTCGTCGTAACTGGAAGTTGTCCTGGTCTGAGCGGTGGTGAATGCTTCCTGTCTGTTGGTAGCGATGCTCCAGTCTGTTGATGGTGGATGGACTGATCGAGAACTGGCGGGCAACCTCTCTTGGAGATGTTACCCAAGAAGCATCCCCAAAACTCACTCCCTCTGCTGTTCTTTAAGCCGTGGCATTCTGACACTGATGCTAATGGAAATGAACCGCTGTGCCTTTTATGCATCCAATGTCTTACTTTGCTCCTGCATTTCATTAAAGTGATGCATTCAACCTGCTGCTAATGACATGGCAAAGTTGAGTTTCGGAGAATCGATCCCTTGACAGACCCACAAACTTGGTTTGAACCCGGACTTGAACAAATTCCACCTTTCAACCTTCATAACACGATATTTCTTCTGTGGTAATTTTGATGGGTTCAAAAAATGAGCTACAATTTCAAAAATTTGGCGTTGCGTTTTCACTGTGTTTCAGTATGCACATAAAATTACTTTATCAATGTTCTGATGGAAACAACCAAAATCATGACAATCATTCAATACAAAATAAATTTCAACTAGATGATGCACACTCTATAGAGATGCTAACCCACGTCTCTTGTTAACCTTGACCTTTGACCTTTCAACCTCAAAATGCAAATTTGTACAGGGTACCCTAGGATCATCTACCCCACAAAGTTTGGTCACCCTAGCTTCAGTGGTGGCCGGGCTGTCACGCGGACAGACACACACACACACACACTCACAGACGGTGCTAAACTGTATACGCACGCCGCCTCGTCGTGCGTGGGTAATAAAATCAAGGTTTCATGTTTATTGGCACCCCTTATTTAGTACTCAGTGCAACTGTCTCTGGCAAAAATGGCAGCGTGGAGTCTTTTCCGGTAATTTTTAACAAGGCTAAGGCACACATATGAGGGGATTTCAGACCATTCCACTAAGCAGATCCTTTCAAGATCCTTCACATACTTGGGTTTGCATTTATCAACTGTCTCTTCAATTCAGCCCACAGGTTTTCAATTGGATTGAGGTCTAGCGAGGTCTAGGTCCCGGCCATTGCAGAATGGTGACAGAATGGTCACATTCTTTTCTTTCTGTGTAGATCTTGAGGCACGTTGTATGTTTTGAATCACTGTCTCCTTGAAAATTCTACCTATAGCTAAGACCCAGCCTTCTGGCGGAGGCAACCAGATTATCAGCTAAAATATCCTGATACTTGGTGGATTTATGATGCCATTAATCTTAACCAGTGCCCCTGGACCTCATGAATTAAAACAGCCCCAAAACAAGACTGAGCCAACATCATACTTCACCTTGGGAATGAGATGCCTCGTCATATGCATCTCTGACTAAAAAGTGCAACTTCGGTCTCATCTGTTCAAAGCACCTTGTTCCAGTCATAATCTAAATGACATTTTCCAAACAACAAACGCTTGGTTCTGTGTCTTCTGGTCAGAAATAAACTTTCTTCTGGCAACCTTAAAAAGACCCCGTGGCTGTGGAGGTGGCACTTGATGGTGATTTTTGTAACCTGGTGATTTCAAGATGCCACAAAGGCCTACAATGCCTTCACAGCGATTCTTGGGGATTTTGTTGCTTCTCTCATCATTCTCCTCAGTATCCTGGCAGGCAAAATGCAGTTGTGTCTTCCATGCTTAAGGCTTTCAAAATTTCCATATCTTTGGAATTTTTAAGAAATTGCTCTTACAGTTCTCACTGGCATATTCAATTGTTTAGCATTTATAAAGGTTTGTGACCATCTGCCTCTTTTGAACTGACAGTTGTTTTGTTTTCTTCATGTTGTTGGATGACAAAGGGATATTGTGTGTTGCCTCATTTTTATACCATCATCACTGGCCCATCCCGTTGTGGATGACGATGGAGCCAACATCCTCCTTGCATGGCGCTCTTCACAAAGAGTGATGTAGGAGTTGGATGCTGTAGAAATCGCACTCTTAACGACTGTCTCCCAGGTGTTTCGGTCTGATGCAAAAGTTTCCCAGGTGTGTGTTGGGTTGTCAAACCGCAACGAGATCCTGTTGAAGTACGTTCTTGAAACACAGCTTTGGTCTACCCCACGGTCTAGGAGCTTCTGCTAATTCACCATGCACAATCTGTTTGGGTAGGCGGTCTGCATCCATGCGGAATACATGGCCAGCCCAGCGAAGACGGCGGACACGTAGCATGGTATACATATCTAGTCTGCTGGTCTGGCATCAGCACGACTGTGTTTGGTATCCGGCCCTCCCATGACAGGTCTAGAATGGAGCGAAGACATCTGAAGTGGAAGGCGTTCAGACAATGTTCTTGTTTGCGATAAGTGGTCCAGGTTTCACTGCTATAGAGAAGGACACTGAGGACGCGGGCCTCCAAACAGGAGCTGCTGGAGATGGTGGAGCCCAGATAGCAGAAATTTTCAACAACGGAAAGAGAAGTGTTGTCTATTTGGATATGAGGTGCTGACAAGGTGTTTTGACCAAGCATGACTGTTTTGCCAAGACTGATTTGCATGCCAAACTCTTTGCAAGCTGCAGATTAAGAGTCACACATACTCTGGAGCTGCTCTTGTGAGTGCGAGACGAAGGCGGCATCATCTGCATACAGAAATTCGCAAATCAGCACTTTGGAGATCTTTGGAGTTGTGAAAAGTTGAAAAGCTTTCCGTCTTCGCTTGTATGTAGCAGTATGCCTGAGGACTCTATTTGACTCTGCAGTGTATGTTGAACTCCGCTGATCTGGCATTTTCAAACTGGATTATAGCACGCATGTCATCGTGAAAGGCCATAAGGATTGCAAGTAGTGTTTGAGGACAGCCAAGACTTGGAAGGATGGTGAAAAGGCTCTGGCAGCTGACATAGTCAAATGCCTTCGTGAGGTCGATAAACGCTATGTAGAGCGGCTTTTGTTGTTCCATGCATTTTTCTTGGAGTTGGCAAATACAGAACACCATGTCAGATGTGGAGCGGCCAGATCTGAAACCACACTGGCTCTCAGGTAGAATACAATCTGCTACTAGTTTGAGTCTTGGCACAATAGCCCATGCTAGTGTCTTTCCAGCAATACTCAGCAGTGAGATGCCTCCATAGTTGTTGCAGTTTTGGCAATCTCCTTTGTTTTTGTACAAAGTTATGATGTTGGCTTTTTTCTGATCTTAAGGTAGGAGCTGTTGTTCCCAGCATAGCAGAATGAGTGACGGGAGCTCAGATTCCAAAGCTGTGCTTCCGCGCTCTAATAATTCTGGTGTGATGTCGCCCGCATTAGGCGCCTTGTTGTTCTTGAGAGCTTTGATAGCATGCTGAACTTCCATCAAGGTAATTAGAGTGTTGAGCTCTTGCTTAACAGGGAGCAGCAATACAGACTCGTTGATGGCAGTGACGTTGACATCTATTGGGATGGCACATATGTTGCCAGTTGAAGTACATTTCTCATTGCGGTTGCTGAGGTTTATCCAGTACATCTGATTTGCGGTGCACGTGAGACGTTGAACGTTACTCTTGGCACGTTGTACATTTTCAAATTACATTCTGGTGCGACGTTGAGAGACCAGTGCGCTTTGCTTCGATGGCCGTGTGGACCAATTGCATTTTGCCATGCTTTAGTGTCAGAGGCGTTTTTTGCATTGAAGTCACCAAGAATGACCACACTGTCTCCCGCAAGGTTTGGCGTATGATGTCATCCAAAAGATGATAGTAGTCATCGTTGATGTCCGCACTCGAGCATAACGTAGGCGTGTAGGCAGATATAATAGTCAGGCTTCCTTCTTTAGAGCACATTCGAAGAATGGACAGGCGAGGTGATATGGAGATGGGCTGCGTGATACGGACCAGTAGTCTGTTCCGTACTGCAAAGCCCACACCATGCATTGATCTCTCTCCATCTGGATAGCCAGTCCAGAAAATGGTGTAGTCACATTCCCAGATCTAGCCATTTCCGGTAAGCCACGTTTCACTGAGCGCTGTAATGTCAACACTGAGATGAGATAGTTCATTGTTAATGATGGCTGATTTCTGAGGCTTTGGATTTTTGAGCTCGGAGTCAATTCTCATTGATCAGACATTCCAGGTTGCGAGAACTAATGTAGCAGTAATTGGATGACGACCTAGTCGCGCCTGCCAGCCGCTGAGGTTGTGAAAAACGTTCCATGGAGCTAGATTGACGTTGGACGCTAAGGCATCGAGTAATGAGTAGGTGCTTGCCCAGGACAAAAACTCATCTCTGGACCTATCCAGTACCCAGTTCTGGCGTAATGCGAATGCATGGCAGCCAGGGTAGAGGATGGTTGCCCCGCAGTGATCTCTTAACTGGATCTGGTGTTTGCCAACCAGTGACTCTTGAGAGTTCCTACGCTTGCCAAGCTGCTGTAGTGTGTCAGGGTAACAATATGATGTATCTGGTACAACGTACAACTGCCAGCTCCTGCTGTCGACCTAGCATGTGTTTGGTAACCCTATACAGGGGGGCTAAGTGGGTACTGCACCTTGCCCAAGGGTGGCCCACAGGCTAGTGGAGGGAAGGAGGCGCCTTACATCTCCTTTGGTGGAGTAACTCCCATTGATGGAGTAACTCCATCCCACTACCATCCCACTATTTTTATACCATAGTGAAGTAGGATGTGATGTCGTGGCTCAATATGTTTCTTTAATACTTAGAGAAAACTTAAATCAGTGAAATTTAACTCATTCCCTATAGCAAGCTGCTGCCAATGGCGAGGCGAATTCTACTATTCTGTACGGTAAGCCGGTGCCAGCGGCATGGATGATCATTCGCAGTCCTATGAACACACAAAATCAGTTGACGATCACAGTGATGGGCCACCTGTATGTCAATACTTTATATTGGGAATTTTCTGGAGAAGTATTTCGTACAAACGTGACAATTTTATATAAAAGTATTCCGTAAGGAATGAGTTTAACCAGAGTTTACCTGGTTTAATTTTTGTAGATGTTATTTACAATAATCTTTCAGGGTGCCAAAAGTGAAACCTTGGTTTGAAGGAAATTGATTTTTAATTAAATCAGTAAAATATTTGGTTGGTTCCATTGTAATATACTGAGTACAAATGAAAACGCACCACTTGAAAAAACTCAATATTTAAGTTCAAATGAACTTCAATATAATTTTTATACAACAACAACACTACAGTGACGTTACCCGAAATGCCAGGTGCAAGAAATGCGAGAATTTCAAGTTAACTGTAACGCTAGGCAATTTTTTGCAAAAACGCAACATCTTGCACACACACCATGGGAAAAATGAATTTCACTCTGAATTTGTGCACACATTGCCTTTTAAAAGCATGTGAATCCGAATAAAATTTCACTTCTTCACTGACACTTGTGAAACGTCGACACTATGCCGCGACTTACAGCCCCTGAACGGAAATGAGCCATAGGCATGCTTCAAATTGGCGCCAGCACCAGAGAAATTGCCAGACGACTACACTGCGCACACACAACGATCGCAAGACTCCATCAAAGGTTTCTGCAAACGGGGAGCATTCGGGACCGTCCTCGACCGGGTCAACAACATGTGACAACGGCACGTCAGGACCGTCAGATCGTACGGGATCATGTCCGAGACTGAACACTACCAGCGACAAGAACAGCTGCTCAAGTCCAAGGACGATGTGGATTCATTCATCCCAACACCATACGGAACCGTCTGCGAGCTGCCGGCCTGCGTGCACGACGTCCTTAATTCGGCCCCATGTAGACGGATCGTCACCAAAACCAGCGTCTATAGTGGGCAAACAGGCACCAGAATTGGCGACTACGACAATGGCACGGTGTCATCTTTTCTGACGAGTCACGATTTCACTTAAGGAACGCAGATGGCCGTATATGTGTTTGGCGGGGACGTGGTGAACGTTATAACGCCGATTGTGTCGTTCAAACGGACCGTTGGGGTGGTGGCCGCGTTATGGTGTGGGGTGGAATAAGCTACTGTCACAGAACTCCTCTCCATATCTGCAGAGGAAGGGTGAACGGCGTCTACTACCGGGACCAGGTGCTGCAGAACCATGTTGTGCCGTTCTTCAACCAACACCACGATGTCCACACGTTCCAACAGGACAACGCTAGGGCACACACTGGAAGGGTGTCCATGCAGTACCTTGCACAGCAGAACATCCCTGTGCTTCAGTGGCCAGCTCTGTCAGCCGACCTCTCCCCTATTGAGTACTTATGGGATGAAATTGGACGACGTCTTTCACGTCGACGCCAGAGGAACAACATCTGAGAACTTGAGGTTGCCCTTGTTCAGGAGTGGAATGCTATCCCTCAGAACACTATCCAGAGACTGATCAACTCCATGCGACGACGATGCACCGCATGTGTCAATGCAAATGGCGGTCACACCCGTTATTGACTTTCCTGTTTGACCCCTACACCAGTTAAACCTCTCTCGCGTATTAACATTATCATGAATGAAATTGAATGATGTTTACATGTCTTCTTAAATCATTCATTACCTCAAATGCATCATACGTATATACTTCACATATCAATCCGTGGAGCTATTCCAGATTTCGTGAGTGGTGCGTTTTCATTTGTACTCAGTATATTAATATTGTACAATATTTTTAAAATTGTTATTCAGAGAATCTCTATAAATATATATTTTTTTGAAATTCTTTAAGTATTATATGTGCATTGCCACAAGGGCACCAGTAATTTTGGAGCCCACTGAAGCATAGCTATCCTGTTCGAGCCGTACATATTGAAATATATTTTGCGAAGCTTTTTTCAAAGCTGTGGGATGAGTAGCAAATTAAAATCTGATATGGAGGAAGAATAGGAGGAATTATAAGCACGAAGGATGACAATAGTTCCCCTGGGTGGAAGCCTGTGGCACGAATAAAAATGTGTAGGATACTACAGCTGTGTTCTGTATAGCCTGTGATGAGTGCCTCCTTGTGGGACCCCATGGGACTAATGAGCTTGATTTCATATTTTAATTTTGATCTTTTGCAATATCGATGCACATTATTTTGATGTAATTGCGTCATTTAATTTGATCTCATCCTGCAGTTATTTTTACTTCATTAAATGCAACATTGTGCCAAGAAACGTGTTGTTATTTATAAAGAATAAACAAATATCTTTCATCATTTTTGCAATCACACTCAAGGTGATTGCAAAAATTATGAAAGATATTTGTTTATTCGTTTATTAACAAACTGCATAAATTTAGTTCATGCATATGTAAGTTGCGGAACACCTGGTTCGCCTTCAAAGTGGCCACTGTATCCGAGTAGTGCTTTTACGGAGGGTACCACCATGTGTAAATAAAGTTTAGGGGATACACTGAAATCATTCAGGGTCATTTACTCTTGTGTGCTAAATCCAAGAGTCAAAATGATAAGTTCTGCCATGTCGTGCCTTCATTCATTGAACAGTTCAATCGCCTGGCTGAGGAATTGTATTATTTAGCAGACTTTGGTTCCTGGACCACAATACTGGGCAAGATTTAAACTTTCTAAACAAAAATTCTAAACAGCAGGGCTAAGTGGTGGAAGATTATTGCATTGTACTTATTGCATAAGTACATCTTTTCTGCAATGAAAAGATATGTGCTTCAAATATCTTGTATATGATAAGCGGTTCAGTCTTGCACTGAGACTTCATATAAAATTTTTCCCCTCTCAAGTAGATAATATTCCCTTATTTTACATTATTTCTTGATTGCCAAGTGACATTGTCATGAAACATTATTTTCACAAACAAACAAAAAAAAAGATCAGAGTGCAAGTATTGTAAGCCAGAAAATCAGACAAATAATGACTATTATAATTTGACTATTGTTCAGGTTTTTGCAATGTGTTAAAGGGGTGCAGCACAGTCTTACAGTTAAGCGGAAATGGTCCTTGTGCTTGTTATGCACAGCCTCTGCAAAGTGCTGGTCACTAGGCTGGGGCAGTCTGTTCTCTTCATCCAGTATGTCTAGGATGCCCACGAGCTTGGCCTCCACCAAGTCTAAGGGAAACAAGTTTAATTAGGAGGCAGAGGAAATCTCTCCAGAAAATCAGACATAATTTGCATTACACAGCACAATGACTGTCCACTTGCAAACATGGTTGACAGAGAAACGGAAACAAAGTATTTTTAAAAGTAGGCTACGACCTATGAATTTATGTTCATGAAAGTATGATAAATGCAAGGGACTTTAGTTGCATATCTGGAAGTTTACATTTATTTTTAATGCCATCTCACTCTTTTCTAGTACAGAAAAATAAACTTTGTCATGAAATCAATGCAATAAGCCTTGTTTTTCCGACTCAGAATGAAGATGCAAAAAAAATGTAGCCGCTTGTCAACAACAAAAAAGTTTTTCATAGTGATCCAGATGAGGAACCAGATGCAGATATAGGGTACATAGCAGACAAAAAGGCTGTAGCTCAGACTGTGGAGGGGTCAGTCCAACTAAGTTGTTTATTAAAGAGTAGGGGCATGTCCGCCCCCAGGACAGTGGCCCTGCCGGGGCTAAAGCCAGGTGATGAATCCCTCTCACAAGAGCAGGACTGCTTGACGGTTGAACTGAAGGGTTTTGCAAGAATGTTGTCCCAATCCTGGAGACTGATAAAGACTTGGGAGGTGATCTAATAAACTGACTCAGAGGAACAGAAAGGAACAATGGATTAAAAAGAACATAGTCCCAATCCTGAAGACTGATACTAAGGCTTGGGAGCTTGCTCCTATTGATAAGACTCCAAAGAGTAATGCGAAGTAATTTACCAAAAATACTCTAAAGGAGAGCTCAGCTCTATACTAGAAGATACAAACTGACTGGTAGGCATTGTAGGGTATAAAGCCTGACAATCCAGCAACAATTGTGAATTCACAATTAACTTATATAGACCAGACATTTCTGACCGGAGTAGGGTATACAAATGAAAATAACTGGGAGATTAAATGAGCCCATAATCAATTAATGGAGACAAAACCACAAAAACACATGCAAGGTGCTGGAAAAATGGGGCAACCAATTACGGACACACAATGGTTGTGAGAGTGCCCCCCCAAGGGGCCCCACTTAGTGGCTCCTTAGTTGCCCCAGGAAAACGCAGACTAAGGAGGGGTTGAGGATGAGGCACTCGAGCACCGAGGAACGCTGCCTGGGCCCTTAGCCCTCCCAGTGCACCAAAAACTGAAAGCCACACTTCCTATGCCAAATGTCCAGGATATGACGCTTGGTGTAGGCAGGGCCACCATCCCTAAGTGGGAGGAGGACCCTGATGGGTGATGAGGATAATACTTGATAATGAGAATCGACCAATGAACCAGGGTGAGAACTCCTTGGACATTTCCTCAAGAGGAATGTCCTTCATAGCAAGCCACCCCTTCCGTCACATTTGGAAGGCAGAAGCTGGATGGCAACAGTGTTTGCCTTGCTTCCGGAGGCCGAGATGTGCTTGAGTTGAGGCGCTCAGGTTCTCCTCCATCTCCTGCGGGTGCTTTGAACCAGGAGCTGAGCAGCAGGAACTACAACTTCCCTCTCTTTTGCCTGAAGCAGAGGTGGTTGTTGAATGCTGTAAAGATGCACTATATAGTGTAACAGGAGCGCGACAGTCTCTTTGGCCATAGGCAGCTTTGCAAGCGGGACACAATGGCTGCTTTTGAGAACCGATCAGCGAAAGATAGGATCAGAGTGAATCCGTCAGACAAAGGTAGCCTGAGTACAAAGTCCATAGCAATGCCTGCCCACGGCTGATGAGGAACTTCCAAGTGCTGGAGCAGACCGCTGGGCACAGATATTTGGATATACAAAGAACAGACAGCAATAATCTCACAGGTGTCTTTGTAGATGGTGGGCCACCAAAAGCACCAACCAATGAGTGCCAAGATTCAGCTGGGATGCCATACCAGCACGTCTTGTGAAACATGGACCCTGGACAACACTCCGCTTCAGGAATGAAGAGTTGGTTTGGTGGGGTGTCTCATGGTGGAAGACAGGCCCAAAGTACGTCTTTGATCGCCAAGAGCTTGGTGGTTGCCAGAAAATACTGATCTGGGTGGATAGTTCTGGGGGTTTGTCGGGAAAGGGAGAGTAAAGATAGGACAAGAAGTCAAGTTCAGTTTTTCTGGAACCTGGACAATAGGTGAGGATGAAGTTAAATTCGCCAAAGAAGAAGGACCAGTGGGCTTCGCTGGAGTTCAATCACTTTGTTGTGGAGAGGTACTCCCGGTTGCAGCGATGTGGAAGGGAAGGCTGGATCCCGAAAGCCAGTGCCCCCACTCTTGAAACTCCAGCTTCACAGCCAACAGCTCATGTAGTTTCTCTCTGCAGGAGACAGCAAAGAAGGAACATGGGTGTATCTTTCAATCAACTCCCCATTGCGAGAAGACTGCTCCAGCACCTACATCCGAGGCATCTACTTCCACAATGAATTAGTGCAGGGGGTCAGGAAGCATGAGGACAGGAGCATAGAAAAATAGCTCTTTACTCTGGCTGAAGTCAGAGACTGTCAGGGCGGTCTAGCTGAAGCTGTTAATGGATGTGAGTGCTTTCAGTGGGGCTGCCACAGTGGAGTACCCCTGAATAAACCATTGGTAGGAAGGAACTGGCAAGCCGAAGGAACCTTAATACTTTTTTCCAGTCCATAGGGTCCAGTCAGTCCTGCATAGTCTGTACCTTTTGGTAATCCATCTCAAAGCACCTTGTGACAGGGAAAAGCCCAGGAATGAAACAGAGGTGCAGTGGAATTCAAAACTTTAAGGTTTGAGATGACTAAACAGACATGATGAGGGTGCTGCTCCACGATTGTAGAAAAAACTAGGATATTGCCAAGGTTGACGTGGATGAATCAGGAAACCATGTCTCTAAGGATATCATAAATGAGGTTCTGGAAGACAGTAGGGGGCATTAGTGAGTCCACATGGTATTGTCAGATATTAGTAGAGCCTGAGGGGCTATTAAAAGCTGCTTTGAGCTAATTTCCTTCCGATTTGGACAGTAGGTCTTAAGCATTGTGCAGGTCCAGCTTGTTAAAATAGTGGCAGCCTTGGAAGGTGGAGAATGCTGAGTCCATCAGAGGAAGAGCATAAAGCTTCTTGACCGTAATTGAGGTAACCCCTCGGTAATCTACTGTATGTGGGGACACTAAGATCCATCCTTTTCGCCACAAAGAAGAAGCCACCTCCGATTGGTAAAGAAGAGGCCTGAATGATTTTTGGAAGACAGGGACTGGTTTATTTATTCTTCCAGAACCATTAGGGAGTACAGCCAGCCTCAAGATGGTGACCCTCTCAGTAGTAGATCAATGCCGCAGTCATAAGGTCTGTGGGATGAAAGCGATGTGGTTTGTGCTTTACTGTATGCCTGGTAAAGATCCTAGTATACGGGGACTCCTATCAAATTTAACAGCTCCCCCTGGTGGTCGAGGAGAAGAGGTGCAACAAGACTAAGGGCTGACCAAAGACAGGACGGTGAACAGAATGAATTCCACTCCAAGATGGAAGCAGAGGAACAGTCCACACGAGGATTATGGCATTCCAGCCAAGGCCTTCCTAAAACCAGCAATGCTTGCAGTGACTTCGTAATGTAAAATGCTAACTCTTTGGAATGGTGACCAGAGGTCAGCATAGGCATTGGCCCGGAGACTATGGTGACAGCAGAGAAGAATATCCAATCTGGCCCTGGGAGCAGATAGGCACTGGCACGGCTTCGGTTGGAATCCTCAGGTGACAAAGGAGATCAGGATGGATAAAATTCTTGCCCGCCCCTCAGTCGATCAGTGCCTTGGTAGAAATTAGGCATTACTGCCAGGTCAGAAAAATAAGATGGAAAGGCAAAACAAAACAACAAAACAACAGCTTCGTGTTGTACCTCTCTTCCAGAAGTAGGACAAAGTTGCCAGGCTGTAGTGCAGGCAAAGACTCTGCTGCATATATTGCAGTCCTTCTGCTGGGAGCTGCTTATGAAGCCAGGCGTGGTCGACTGCCGTCGGTTCCAAGGAAGCCAGGCGGACCATAGCTCAAAGGAAAGAGACTTGACACAAAGGTTGAGGAGATGCCGGAACCCTCGCATGTCGATCCAGCCATTTCTACTGCAACCTGACTTAAGGGGATCAACCGGGCTGGGTGAATCTGCTGGTTCCCTTCCAGGGTTGGACTGTACAGTTATGATCCAGACAAGGACCCAGACGCAGATTCAGGGTACAATCCACAAGGAAGAATTCATTAATAGGAATGCGGGAATAGCTTAAAGCAGAGGAGAGGGCAGTCAACCTAAATGGGTAAAGACTGGAGAGAGTAGGAGCTTGTCCATGCTCAGGGCTGTAGCCGTCCCATTGCTGAAGCCAGGTGATGGGTACCCCTTACAACAGCAGGACTCTTTGACAGCTGAACCAAAGGGTTTAGTGGGAGCACAGTCCTAATCCTGGAGACAGATGAAGGCTCAGGAGGTTTTCCAAATAAACTGATTCAGAAGGACAGACTAGAACAGTGGTTCCCAAAGTGGGGGGCGCAGAGCAATTGCAGGGGGGGCGCGGGGTGCGGGAAGCAAATTTCCCCCCAACCCATTAGAGTTCTGGACACCAACAGAATTATTTGCATACAGCACATCAGCAACCTTGTTCCGGACCACAGAAGGAGTGCCTTGAGACAGTTTAATTTTTTTCTGTCTTTACTGACCTTTCCCCGAGATACGGTCTCGGAACCACTGACTGCACAGTCCATTTGTTGCCCAGAATACTGCGATTACATCGTAAATGCCTGCCTTACTCTCAACATAACTGTTGGCCAAATCATTCATCTAGCCTATCATCTGCATAAATAATTTATGAATGTTACTGTTCAAATATCTGAAGCTGGGAAAAAAATGATCTGGCTACAATCAAAGTAATCTAGCGATATCCAACTCGCCGCTTTTTTATCCTGCACTGATCTGGCATATTAAAAATATACTAGTGGTTAGTGACATCGAACAAAATCCGATGAATATACAGTGCTATGAGAAAGTTTGGGCACCCCATCTGAGGTTGTACAATAATTGACTCTGTCTCCACAGAAAAACATCCTAGTGGCATGTCCTTCCTTTGCCCATCAGAGCCAAGTGCTGGGTTGTTTTGCAGACACTGATTTTAATTATTGGTGTATTCCTTTGTATGAAATTAAATCAAATGTGAAAAATGGGCTGTGCAAAAGTATGGGAACCCTTGACATTTTGTTGCTTTGAGGACCTGTAACTAATCATCACAGAGTAATTGAAAACACCAAGTTGGTTAAGTGAGCTCATTAAGCCTTGAACTTAATAGGCAGGTGCATCCAATCATGACAAAGGCTATTTAAGGTGGCCAAATGCCAGTTCTCTTTCTCTTTGACTGTCCTCTGAAGAGCTGCAAGATGGGGGCCTCAAAACAACTTTCTCATGACCTCAAAACGAAGATTATAGAGCAGTATGGACTAGGGGAAGGCTACAAAAAACTTTCCAAAAGATTTCAACTGTCAGTGTCTACCGTGAGGAACATTGTAAGAAAATGGAAAGCCACAGGCACAGTCCTTGTCAAGGCCAGAAGTGGTAGGCCAAGAAAAATTTCAGGGAGGCAAAGACGAAGGATGCTGAGAATAGTTAAAAACAACCCACAGACCACCACCAGAGACTTGCAAAGGGATCTAGCTGCAGATGGGGTCATTGTGCATAGGTCAACAATACAGTGCAATTTGCATGAGGAAAGACTGTACGGGAGAGTGATGAGGAAAAAGCCCTTTCTTCACCGTCGCCACAAATTGAGTCGCTTGAACTATGCAAAAGCACATTTGGACAAGCCAGTATCCTTTTGGAATAAGATCTTGTGGACTGACGAAACAAAAATCGAATTATTTGGTCACAACAAGAGGCAATACACATGGCGAAAAAAGAACACAGAATTCCAAGAGAAACATCTGCTACCCACAGTGAAATTTGGTGGAGGTTCCATCATGCTGTGGGGCTGTGTGGCGAGTACTGGTACTGGGAACCTTGTTAAAGTTGATGGTCGCATGGATTCCACTCAATACCAGCAGATTCTTGAGGATAATGTGCAAGAGTCTGTGACAAAGTTGAAGTTGCGACGGGGATGGATGTTTCAACAAGACAATGACCCGAAACATTGCTCCAAATCCACGCGGGCATACATGCAGAGGAACAAGTACAATGTCTTGGAATGGCCATCCCAGTCCCCAGATTTGAATATCATAGAAAATCTGTGGGATGAATTGAAGCAAGCTGTCCATGCTCGTAGACCTTCAAACCTCAAGGAATTAGAGATCTTTTGCAAGGAGGAGTGGGCCAAGATGCCTTCGTCCAAGATCCATACACTCATTGGTGGCTATAGAAAGCGTCTAGAGGCTGTAATTTTTGCAAAAGGAGGGTCCACAAAATATTGATGGAATGTTTCTGTTAGGGTGCCCAAACTTATGCACGGGCCTATTTTTGTTTTGCTGCTTATTGCACTTTTTCTGTTAGCCCAATAAACTTCTCTTTAATGCTGAAAGATGTCTGTGTCTTTTAGTTATTTAATATGTCAAGACTAAGTTGTAGAATCAAACACCCAATTATATATGAATGAAAAACACTTTGATTTGTCAAGGGTGCCCAAACTTTCTCATGGCACTGTAAATCAGAAATAACCGAGATTGCGTCATCTTATTCTCGATGATAAGAATGCTCTGTAGGTCTACAAATTATTTTTATCTAACCTCGCTACTGAAAGTTACAAACGTATTGGCAGGTTTGGCTAGTGGTGTTCATGAATTTTTTTTCGCACGCCGCTGTCGGCTGTTAATATTGGTTGATTATGGTGCTTTCTTTCTGCTTCATAGAAACAATTTTACGTAGACGGCTATACTCAGGCAGAGGGGTGTGATACAGCCTAATGATTTTATACTTTAAAAGAGATTTTGAATTATTAAATCTTTGTGTCCTTCATTTGAAAATTACGATGGCCGTTTCCAAACCTGTCGATCATTTTTTATGTTTCCAGCCAGGCTAGACAAAAATCATCTGTTCAGAGCATTCATATTTTCTATAATAAGCTGAAGCGATCTCGGTTATTTGTACTTCAGAAGTGTAAGGCCAGTGAAGTGAGAAAAATTTTACTGTCTCGAGACACTCCTTCAACGGTCTGGCACAAGGTCGCTGATTGGCTGTATGCAAGTAAGTTTCTGTTGGTGTCCGGAAATGGATTAAAAGCAATGTTGTTCAATATTTTAAAAAAAAAGAAGGAAACCTGTTACACTGAACATAATTACAGTTATGATGCTTGAAAACAGTTTCACTTAACAAACCACCACGGTGTAATTTTATTTTGTTATTTTTTTCTCATTCTAAAAGTAGGGGGGGGGGGGCGCGCATAAATGTTCTTATGTACCAAAGGGGGGCCCAGCAGAGAAAGTTTGGTAACCACTGGACTAGAACAATGTAATGACAAGAGTGCAGTCCCAAAGCAATATAAAGGCTCTAGAGCTTGTTCCTATTAATAAGACTCCAAAGAGTAATTCCATTTTCTTAATAACAAATTCACCAAAAACACACTGAAGCAGAGCTTAGCTCAATAATACAACAGATCAAAGGGACTGGTAGGCCTTGAAGGGTATAAAGCACGACAGTCCAGCAACAATATTGAATTCTCAATGTACTTTTGTAGACTAGACATTCACAAAAGAAGCAATGCATACAAATGAAAACACCTGGAAGCAAGGGAGGAAACTATAAATCAATTAAAGGTGACAAAACCACAAAAACAAATGAAGGCTGGAAGAAAAGGGGAGGCACCACTTAAGGATACGCAAGGGGTGTGACATCAAACCAAATTTTTAGAGACCTTGTCACTGGAAATCATAAAAACAAACAAAATAAGACTAAAATAAGAATATTGAAATGGGACAGATATAGCAAACTTTCCAACAGGCCTGAGCAAACAAAATACTGAAGTTCATTAGATGGTCCAAAGTTTTCACAATAAAATATTGGCGATTGTAGTTGTTTTTACCAGTTTTGTGAAATCTGCAAAAATTTTCAAGGTCTTACATTTTGCAAAATTCACTTTAGCACAGTTTTCTAACAGTAGTATGTGTCTCCTAGCCCGTCTGTACACCTCCAGACATGAGAAAATTCTGTCTTCTCCCTCTCTTGCTTGCTCCAGCTTTCAGAAACTGTGTGCTCAAACAGGAAAATCATGACGTCAAGGAAGGAAATAACTCCTCCCCCCAGGTTGGTGACACTCCCTTTGAAACTCTCCAAGACAGATCAACTCAGCCGTCTGAAACTGCCTTGTGACTATTTTGTTCCCTCAGAGCATGAATATGGCAAAGCCAAGATCAAAGCATGGCAATTGCGGTGGTGCTGGCTGCAGTAACGAGCATAGATGCTTACTTCTACTCTCTTTATTTATCTAAGCCTCTGAAAACAGTGAATCGATTTTACTTTTGGTGGAAATGTACAGACAAACATTCCAAAAGTGCTGTATGTGCGCGCTCATCATTTCACCAACGACTGCTGTCTAAACCTTGGCCAGTACAAAGCAGGCTTTGCAAAAGGTCTGAAGATAGAGCCTGGATCGGTACCAACTGTCCGTGGCTCAATGACAGACGTGGAAGCTATAATTTTTTATAGTTTTGTGTTGCTGTACTGCATAAGCCTACCTAATATGATAGCCTGTTGAATGTGGCTGTAGCACTGAGGCTAATGTAGCTAAGTTACTGTTGCTGATGTTTGTGTCCTATGCAAGAGTAATTCATATCAGGGGATATTCAACAGAAGGTGTGTGAACATAAATCTAATTTGAAGCTATTTTTTATACTTGTTTGTAATTTAGATGCTTGGTACAACCGTTCACAGTAACGGAACTTACTGTCTGTAAAACTTGTATTGCAGGGTAAAGTTTGTCTCTGTTGTTGTTATGAATGCTCGGTTACAACCGCATGTTAGTTTGCCTGCCGTGCTACTTAAAAATGCTCCTGGTTATTCTGATTGGTATGCATGTGTTGCTTTGTTTAGCATCTGGTATAACAAACCATTTCTCTGCATTTCCGTGGCAGAATTCCATCTCCCTTTAAAAACTGTTCTGGCTAATAAAAAGCCGAAAAAAATTGAGGTTGTATACGGAATTCTTTCCAGTAGAAGTTATCGATTTACTCGATGCATATAAGCAACGATCACAACGTTTTTTGTGATTTTGCTACGAGCTCATATAGTAGCTTGGTGTCAGCCATTTCTACCAAAACGAAACACTATTCTATCAGCAGCTTTTACCATTTTTTCTTCTGGATAAGTGGGTATATAACAGTGCAGTTACAACCACACGCAAAACAGGCAAGACAGTATGAGCAAGGGCAAGGCAAGACAGTATGAGCAAAATGAAAATTTCAACTTACCACGCATTGACATCGTGCTGCAAACGTTGCTCCAACACTTCAATAGCTTCCTCCTACCACTCGGGGTTGAATTCGGGATCCAACATATACGGTCTTTTAGCAATAGATGCCACAGAAAACTGTCCTGAAATACCTGCCATCTTGGATTCCTGGCTTTTTGGGTGTGCATCCTCCCGCAAAATCAAAGTGGCCAGGCAGCCAATCAGAGCAGTGGCTCATTAACATAGCGTCCCCGCTCACTCAAAATAGCTCATATTTCATGCCGGCACGGGCATGGATGTGTGTGTTTTTTTTTTTGGAACTGAAATCATAAAATTTTTTTGAAGGTCCCATTTTCTGCTGTATTTAGTCGTTTAAAACATGTCCAAAGGGTCTTTAAAATAATGGTAAGAATTAAGATACAAAAGAAAACCACACACATCTACAGGTCTTTTGAGACCTCTTCTCTCGCCCCGTTTGTGCCGGCCTGAAACATGAGCTGTTTTGAGTGGGCAGGGAAGCTATACTATTGAGGCACTGCTCTGATTGGCTGCCTGGCCGCTTCGATTCCGGGGGAGGATGCAGACTTGAAAAACCAGGAAACCAAAATGGCAGGTATTTCAGGACAGCTCTCTGTGGCATCTATTGCTGTAAGACTGTACTTGTTTGATCCCGACTCAGACCCCGAACGGGTGGAGGAAGCAAATGAAGTGTTGCAGCAAAGTTTAAAGCAGGATCTCAATGAGTGGCAAGTTGAAATTTTTGTGTTTTGCACGAACTGTCTCACCTTGCATGCATGTGGCTGTGGCTGTGCTGTTATACAGCCATGTTATGCACCCACTTATCTATCCAGAAGAAACTTTGCTAAAAAGTCCTGTTAACCATTTCTACCAAACCAAAATTCTGACACCAAGCAACTAAATGAGTTCTTCATAAAACCACACATACGGTGTAAGCATTGCTTGCGTGGAGCTAGCGAATTGATAACTTCTACCGGAAAAAAGTCCATATCTGACCTCTTTTTTTTTGGCTTTTTATTAGCCAGAACAATTTTCAAAGGTGGATGAAATTCCGCCACAGCAATGCTGAGAAATCGTTCCAGACACGTTATACGTTTCACAATTGCTTTCACTGCGGTAGGATTAGAGACTTAGCCCACAACACAGCAAAGTATCTAGCTAACCCCGGTCATGGATAAGTAAAATGATTGTTTCACAGCAGCAGTAAACAAACCGAAACACATACCCTAAGCTCTGCAAAGCCTACGTCTGGTCTAACTGCAGCATTATCAGCCCAACTTCACAGACATGCACAACATCTTTCCGGTAAGTTTCATCTTTAGTGGCTACAGTCAGCTTATGATGAAACTATCGCCTTGATGCAAACCAAAGTTACACAAGCATACCAATCTGAATCACTGCATATAAGTTAATCAGGAGCATTTTTTCAGTAGCACGGAACACGGACTAAAATGCGGTAGTTACTAAGCAGTCATAACAATGATAGAGATAAATGTTACCCTGCAATACAGGTTTTACAGACAGGTAGTTCCGTTATCGTGAACAGTTGTACCAAGCATCCAAAATACAAACAAGTTTAAAAAGTTCGTTTCAAATGAGATTTAAGTTTACACACACCTTCTGTTGAATGTCTCCTGATATTATTTACCCTGTCATTTTAAGGACACAAACATTAGCAACAGTAACTTAGCTATATTAGCTGCAGTGCTACAGCCACATTCAACAGGGTTTCACGTTAGCTAGGCTTATGCAGTAAAGCAACACAAAATTGTGAGGTATCGTTCAGGAACCACTCGCGAGAGACAGCAATCCAAAAAACGTATGCCTTTATTGGAGTCCGAGTCAAAGCCAGAAAACACAGGAATTGCCAAAGCACAATACGAAATCCAAAAACAGTATCGACTAGACAGGCAGGGGTCAGAACCAGTAAGACAGATGGGCAGAGGTACAAAAACGATAGGCAAAAAGTCGTAGTCGATGGGCAAAGCCAATGGTCATACACAGGGCATCCAAACACAGAACTCGTGGTCATACAAAAATAGGTCAAAATCCAGAAAGGCAAAAACAGTACAAAAAGAGCTATGGCAAGAATCGGAGTCGGACTATCCAGTAGAAGAGAAACAATAATCAAAGGCGTACAAGGAGCTCGGCACAATGAAATATTGATCAACGTTCTGACAAGAGCTGTGAGTGAACACACAGGAATGGTCACATGCTATACAGAGATCAGCTGTGGGGAATGAGACTAATTACATCGGGAGAATCACATGAGGGAAACCCTAACCACGGAAATTGGCGAGATACGAAATACGGACAGGAATCACACAAACAGCCTATGACATTTAAACAGCTCCGGTCCAGGAGTTCTACGTGCACAAATAACAAGAGCAGGAAAGTAATTAAGCACGTGCGAGAGATTCTCGCTGAACATAGGGAGAGGACGGTGGAAAGCAAAGAGGCGGAGAATACAACAGGGCGACTGCGAAGAGGGAATTAGTCTATTAGTAGCGGTGCGGTTTTAAAACTTAAACTAGAGTGCTCATTAATAATTTAGTAATCGAATCTATATATACATGGTTAGTTGTGTTAGTATATTATAATACAAATGTTAGTCTCGTTAGTAATCAGAACAGAGGAGTGAAGGGAGAAAACGAGATACAAAGAAATGTTTTAAACACCAGACTGCCTTTAAAGCACCCGAAGTCAGTGAGAACGCAGACAGGGAAGATGGACTGAACCAACTAGATCACAAGACAGGGGAGACAAGTGCAATGGAATTGAAACATGGAATGAACCAAAAACCTGAATATTACAAAAACCAAAGAGAATAAATAAAAGACAATAATCATGAACACAAAACCAGCACATAAAACATGATCAAAACCCAGAATCATAACAAAAATGGTAAAACTTACAGCTACCGCGTCTGTCGTTGAGTCACGGACAGTAAGTATCAGTCCAGGCTTTATCTTCAGATATTTTACAAAGCCTGCGTTTGAGGCCAGTTGTTAGTGCTAACTATCGTTTGCGGTCCTGCTAGCCTCCCATAACATTTTAGCTTCCCTCACGTTGTTTTCTGTTATATCGTTACTTACAGCATGTGGCTCTGAGCTCTTGATCGATGCAACTGCCCCAGGTTTGAGAAGCAGCTGAACCGCATATCCAGCGTTGAATTATCCTGTATTGACAAAGCTGTCTTCCGTGAAATGCTGAGCACAAACAGCTAAGGTTCTCTTTGAGTGTGGCTGTTTGCCCCTGGCAAACAATAAAGCTACCCACCGATTTCTGGTGGCATCGTCTTTTGGAAGAGAAAATAGAACTTTTTGCCACATCCAAAAAGTAACACGAACGAACAGCTTTGGGTGACATATTGATAAATCTACATGTCAAATGATTTGCGCTCGTTTGTGTCTGATAGAATAGATTCCGTGGTGGGCAGGCCCAGCGCTGTGATTGGCTCTGGCCAGGTCTGTCCTGATTGGATGCAACAACCTGACGTCAGGTTTGGACAAAATCTCATGAAGATCCTTTTATGAGCTGTTCAGAGAGGAAATCACGTTCAGGAAATCACGTTCAGGAAATTCTTTGATTACGGCAAAACCCCTCTTATGTTTTCAAACTTTGCAGAGGTTGAGTATGGACATCCAACATTATAACATTACATGTATGTATTAAAAGAAGGATAGGCATAATAGAAGACCTTTCAAGACCCATTGGGCACATTTCAAAAAATGAAATAAGCATAATATGAGACCTTTCATGGCTATAATTTACATTTACCAATAGTGATAATTGAGTAATTCCAGTTGACTTAGGTCTTTTGTGGATACCTTTTTCCATTTTGAATTAACTGCCTGCATGTCACTTTCGCCTTCTGATAAAATCCTTGATTTGTTACTGATACAACAAACGTGGACTTATTATTCATTATTTACTTGTATTATAATGGCTTTTTTGAGATACAAAATTACTCCTAAGCCAGTTGTGAAGTTGTTTCCAAAAATACTGAGGCAGCAGAAAAAACTGTCTCTGTCATCTGTCAGTGAGAGATAGAGCGTGTAAGTATGTGTGCATGTGTGGTAATCACCTATACAATCCTGGTTGTCCACATAATGAACTTCGTTGACTCCCAGGCCCTCCTTCTGGTATAGCTCTTGCTCCTTTGACACAAAGAAAGAAGAGTGTCTTTTTAGCTTCTCAGTTCTCTTTAGAAAGAGAAGTAACCAAACCCATGCATCATGTCCCTTCAAGCACATCGAGAGGTCCTCCACCCCTACTGAGCTAATTAGAGCAAACATTTTTCATTTACCTTACCACATTAACCAGTGGAGAGGTTACAAATGAACTCATGAGCAGAGTGTAAAGGTTTTACAAGATGTCTGGCTTCATACACAGGTCAACTCTCTTGGTGTCTTGCAGGGCTTTATACAAGATTTTCTAAATAAGAGGGTGAATTCATAGCCTCTGTCGGCTTACTCTGTTACAGCAAGACACAAAGCTGAAAACTGCAGCCTTTTTTGTCCCACCCAAAGTCGCAGCAGCAATCACATCATGGATGGCTTCTATGTGAACACATTTTTGAGATATGTCCCAACTCAAATCGCAGAGCCCATTCTCCACTCGAAGCTTGGGCAACAGTGTAACTGCACCAATTAATATAACTGAATATGTGTTAAAAGAGGAGACAGGAAATGTTGAATAAGGATACTGAATGATGGATGAACCAGTCTAATATTTGAAAAAAAATACCCGTACCCAATGTACAACTGTTATTCTGGCAAGGTGGCAGAGGTTTTTTTGGTTTGTCCAGTAATTGAATCCAACAGCCAGGCACAATGGTATACTGAAGAAGCGCGTGACTTTCAGGACAGTTACTGCAGTCAACAGGTCAGAATCCATTCTCTTTCAAAATATTAACAGCTGAATTATCTGTTGTATTCAGTTTGTTCACTACTACAGACTTACAGCGATGTTCATCTGGTATGTGACCTCTGATGGCTTTCATGACGTAAAACAAGTTCAGATAGGTTATTGTTAGCAAAGTTAAGCTCCATCGGTGGATCAGAGTCTTGTTTACATCCCATTGTTTTCTATGAAATTTAAATGCTTCGGTCTTTCTTTCTAAGAGCCAGAAAATTCTGTTATTTCATTTTTTTAAAGCGTATTCTACAGCATTTTTTAGTGTTATATATACACAATTTCTTGTTGCCTGCTTTCAGTAATCATGTACAAATGAGTATCATGACACGACTTTGCTTGGGGGGAGGGGGGGCATGAGTCGGGAAAGTAATGTGTTAAGTCATGATTAAGCAATGATAGACACATTTTACACTCAGTTGTATAGTTTATTGAGAGGGCCTATGGCACTTTATTTGCTTCAACATGACTGATCATTCCCTACTAATTCATCAGTTGCTACTTGCTATATGATTTTGCTTTTTATGGATCTTAGTCTACCTAGCTACACTCCATTGCTTTCAACAAACAAATATAATTAATCATGTTACTGTACTCAAATTATTTGGGCAACAGAGGATTAAACAACACAACTACTATTATGAAAAAACTAGGCTTATGCCGTCGGAGGCGACGGCTTGGGATATATCCCCGAATGCCCCCAATCCTCCAATTCCCCAATCCTTGAATAGACCCAATAGACCCAACATAAAGCCCCTCAGGTCATGACCTTTCATTTGAACTTAATTTCAGGTCAATCGGACAAATGGTTTTGAAGATATGGCCAAAATGGTAATTTTCCATCACAAAGTGCCACCTGGTGGCAAAATATTGAACCATACAGGTAGGATGTCATCTTGTGACACGTTGTGAGGTCATGACCTCACAGTTGCACATAGTTTCATGTCAATTGGACAAATAGTACCAAAGATATGGCAAAAATTGTGAATTTTGTGTGACAAAGCTCCACCTTGTTTCAAAATTTTGAACCAAACAGGTATAATGTCATCGTGGCACACATCCTGAGGTCATGACCTTTCATTTGCACTTGATTTGAGGTCAATCGGACAAATATTTCCAGAGATATGATAAAAACAGTGATTTTTTTCAGTTTTTGGCCCCTGATGGCCAATCTACAAATCGTAAATTGTCCAAAATCAAATCAGTTCTTCCTCTTTATGATACTTACCTATAAGCAAAACTTGAAATTTCTAATTGAAATATTACTGAAGTTATTGCGTTAACACGTAGGGCGGCGCGGCAGCGGCGGTCGGACCAAAAACATAATATCCCTGGAATATAAAAACTAATATTCCACCCACTGTGTTGTATTGTATATGTGTCAAAAATACCATTAGGGCTATTCTCATAGAAATATGTGGCTATTCTTTTTTAACTGTGGTTGAGCTAATGTATCATCCTGAAATAAACAAACACATGTAAGAGGAATACAGCCAATTTGGTTGCAAAAATAATTGATGCACGAAGATACTGTGAATTCACATCCCTTAACTGATGATCTATTAAGTGTGTAATAATCACAAATAACATTGTGACTTCATCATTTGTTAATGGGGTCATTCCATGGCAATTCACAAACCCTCCTGGGTGAGTGGTCTCAGATTTTCTTGAAAAAAATCCTAAAATTACTTTTACATGCTTCAGGAGGAATCCCCAAGTTTGAGTCCTCAACCTCCTATAGTTCTGATGATATGGGCATTTTAAAAAACATTGTTTTGCAGTTTAATGGCACTTGCGATTGTCCGCTTAACTTGCAAGCCTTTTTGGAGGCTTATAACTTTAAATATAAAAGCCATGTGGCTGAAACTTGATAGAATAGCTCAGTCTTACCCAGACTTTCAGAATCTGACATCAGATGACATAGAATGCCTCTATCTGTAATGCTTTTTGTGTTGGAAACCTCTGAAATATCTATCTTGATTTGCATCAAAATAAAAGGTAACATTTTTAAGGCCCCTCCAAATCTTAACTACAAACCCCAATTCCACTGAAGATGGGACATTGCGTGAAACGTGAATAAAAAGAGAATACAATGATTTGCAAATCCTTTTCAACGTATATTCAATTGAGTACATTACAAAGACAAGATATTTAATGTACAAACTAATAAACTTTATTGTTGTTTTTTTTTGGAAATATTCACTCACTTTTAATTTGATCAGATTGGACACCAACGGAGTGGGAACAAGTCCTTTGGACCAATGAATCAAAATTCAGCAATTTTCTCATACAAACGCAGAACTTATGTGCTCCGTAGAGTTAGAGAATGTTTCAAAAATGGCTGATTAACGCATTTAATAAAACATGGAGGTGGTAATATTATAGTTTGAGGTTAAGGTTAAGTCTGCTTGAAAGGAGCTAGTGATCTCATAAAAAATGAAAGAGTCATGGATCAGAAGAACTGTCACGCCATCCTTGCGAGGCACGTATTGCCATCAGGAAAGAGACTGATTGGGCAGGGATTTTATTTTCAACAAGATAATGACCTTCAACTCATTTGTAAGACGTCCAAGAATTATCTCAGTCGGAAAGAATCATCTGGTGACATGAAAGTTATGACTTGGTCTGCTCAAAGCCCAGACTTCAATCCGATTGTGCAAATCTGTTGAAACATCAAAAGAATCTCTTTGGAATGAACTTCAAAGCATATGGAATGGTTTGGCGAGTGAGGAAATAAAGAAATATGTAAAAAATATGCCTGAAAGATTACATTCTGCAATCAAAGGAACGGGTGGCCACACTAGATATTGACCTTTTCTCTCAAAAATACACTCTTAATGTTTTTACTATTTATAGTTATCTGTTTACTTATTTTCATCTATATGATCCAATATTATGAAAAATATATATTTGAATCGTTGGTTTCTGATCTGTCTTCATGCTCATAATCATCACTGCACACTACTGAATTATTATGATCTCTTACCATGAGCGGAAGAGACTATCGTCAACAGAATCAGGACCGATTAATTAAATTAATTTTATTTTTTTTATTAGTTTTATTATTTTTTTAAATTAATTTTTTAATTAATCACGCCCTTTGACGGTTTCAGTGAAAAAGCCCTGCGAACTGTAAACACATCCTCCAACTGTGCGTGGCTGAGCCTCATACAATTCAAATTGCATCACAGATTCCATTATGGCAAGGCTGAACTTTCCAACTTTTACCCAGACAGACTTGATGATACGTGATACATGCACCCAAGAAGCCCGTGATCTAACTCACATGTCCTGGTGTTGTCCAATATGGACTCAATTCTGGCAATAATTTTTTTAAGCGGTATCAGAAATCTGAGGAATAAAAATCTCCCCATCCACTAAGGTATCTTCGGTTGGCCCCCAGATGAAATCAATACAACAACCATCCACACCAGAGTGATTGCGTTCACCTCTCTGATTGACCTTAGGAAAAACATTTTTTCATGGAAATTCAGCCTGGGATCCTCATTCACATCCTGGCTGCTAAATATTCTGTCCCTAATTAAATTGGGCAAAATTTTTTTTTTTTTACATTTTATGAGGCCTCGCATCCAGCGCTCCAGTCCACTGGTCTATTAAGAGCCGGACTGCACTTCGCCTCATATGCTTTCAATTCAATCATGACCTGCACCTGTTGTTCATTTCCAGTGTGCGTTAGCAGTGTGCTATTTAAGACCAAGCTTCGCACGCAGTCATGACAAAGTCTTGTGTCAATGCATGCCTGTGCTGCATTGTCTTGTATTGACATATTTTCCGCGTGTCACGTATATATGATACTTCAACTCTAACCAAGTGCTGTTTATTGTTTGAGTCCAGCACTTCATTTAAAGGAACCTCCTTTCCATTTTGTTTTGTATTGCAACGTTTGTGCCTTCTGTTGTGCAGTAGGCACAATATACTCAGCCAAAATAACTTCACTCTCGTTTGGAGGTCGATAAGTTGAACATACAAGAAATGAGGTTTTAAATAATTATTTTATTTAATTCTGTACTCATTAAAGATGGTTTATCATAAAAGTAATGTCCATAATGTAACCAGTCCCACCGGAAATGCTACGGAAATGTCCAAGAGTAAAAATGGTAAGTTACAACTTGAATAAGAGTAGTGTGCAGGTGATTACGTATGGGCCTCTAAACAATTCCGTCCTAGTGGACGTTGCAGTGACAAATCGATTATGCAAATGACGTAAGACAATTTGTTGGTCCTCTGCTTTGACGTCACACGTTGGCTACCAGAATGAGGTCGGTCAGCTGTGGTGCCAATTTGTTGGAGACGTGTCCGAAGATCAGAGATAGTCCGTCGACTGCATCCCATAACCCTTGCAATGTCAGTGACGGACGTTTCCGTATTTAGCATGCCAATGGTACGTTCAAGCTGAATGTTTGACAGCCATGGCATTGAAAATTAACGGATAATTAACCGTAAAAACTTGTTTTTCCGAGATGTCACTCTAACGTGCTAACGTGAGCTCAGTTGCACATCTCTCATATGGTCACGTGACTAGGAACATGAGAAAACATGGGTTTAGCTTAAAGTACGCTCGCACGTGCTACGTACCTGTGCACGTCGGAGTTGATGTGTGTCATGATGTCTTTGACAACGCATTTACCCCTATTGATAATAAAAACTCTTTCATTAAAAGTTTCAAGAAAATATTTACAAATTTATGAGTGTGAAGTTTGTTTTATGACTCAGTGTAAATACAACCAAGCTCATTCTTGCACCTGAGACCAGTCCTTAACTGTCTGTTCTCCATGTATCTGTACTGTGCACGAAGCACAACTGTTTCTGAAGACTTTGCCATCCATGGGCTCAGCAAGGGTCCTATCCTCCAGCGGCCTGACTACGGCCTCTTGCGCCCACCAGTCCGGCCCCGGCCCCCTGCATCCAGCATCATGGCCCCGTCCCTATGTTCATACGGACTAGCCTACTCCACGCTCCACAGGGAGTTCTCCCAGCCAAAGATCAAGCACACTGGGAGTCGTGCCCGGGGGGGGGGGGAGATAGTGCGAGGCCTCACCTCCAGCCCTCATCCCACTGGTCTATTTAGACCCAGACCGCACTTCACCTTATTATTCAATTATCATCTGCACTTGTTAATTCCCACTGTGCAGTAGCAGTGTGCAGCATAAGACCAAGCTTCGCATGTAGTCATGGCAAAGTCTTGTGTCAATGCATGTTTGTGCTGCATGGTAAGTCTTGTATTGACACATTTTCAGAGTGTTGCGTGTATGATTCTTAAACTCTAACCTACTGCTGTTTATTGTTTGAGTCCAGCACTTTTATTTAAAGGAACCTCACTTCCATTTTGTTTTGTATTGCAACGTTTGAGCCTTCTGTTGTACAGTAGAAATAATAAATAAAAAATAAATAAGTCCATCCTAGCACCTGAGTGCAGTCCTCAACTTCCTGTCCTCCGTGCATCCAAACTATGCACGAAGCATAAGTCTTACACATTTAGAGGTTCGTCAGATATTTTTTTTTCCCCTCATTGGAGACCACATATGTCAGCTTTTTTAGAATTGTTTTTTTTTGTTAATCTGCATGAGAGTTCTTCATTTATTTTCATACATAACTTGTTGAATTCTCCATACATTCATTGTTTAAACTGTTTCATAGAGAATAAGGTGGGATAATTTAGCAGGAATGCAGGAACACCATGTTAAGGGATAGTGGGTCTGGGTTAAAAGTACAAAAAAGAAAAATGCCTCTACTTCTGTAACTGCCCTTTTACAACACCATTGCACTAATAAAAGCATTAAAAATAAAAAAGGACGTGTTGGACCATTGAACTTCCTCAGCAGTCCTTGATGAACACCTGGACTCCTTATTATATGAGGAAATTGCTCAAGACTGAGCAACAGACAGCAGGACCAAATATTTCCTTCATAAAAGCTCACCTCTTTCAGAATCCGCTCGTTAAAGAACTGCTGCAGCTTCTCATTACAGTAGTTGATGCAGAACTGCTCAAAGCTGTTGTGTTCAAAATATTCTATAGGAGTAAAATAGTTAAAAATGAGCTCTACCCAGCATAAAACATCACAAAGTAACAAAGTTGTCTGTGTGCTAGCATCTCTAGTCATCAGTCCTTGTCAAGAAGGGACAAATATGCAAATGAAAGTATAAATACATTTACTGCATTAATGAAAGCCAATGCTATTTCTGTAATCATTTGCTAAATGAATAAACTTTCAAATGGGAAACATATCTATGCAGAAAACTGAAAAATAGTGAAAACGTTGAAAACCCATCCTGTCTTTGGTCGAGATTTAATAATGAAGATTTTATTCACCATCTGTATTGAAAAATACACTGCCCGGCCAAAAAAAAAAGTCACCGTTTGGAAATTATTGAAAAAATTCTATAATTGGATAATTATTGCGGTTATTAATATGTTTCAGCTGGCAATAATCATTTTAACCCTGAATGATGAAGCACGTCGCTAGTTATAGCTTAAAAAATCATGTCGGAAGACACATCCTTTGATGGTAGAAAAGATGTTACATAATTTCAGAACGGGCAAGTTATTGGCCTGTATTTAGCAAAGAAAACCATGAATGACAAAAACAAGTATGAGGAATCATTTTCACAAACAAATTTGCCACCACAAATTCCTGACCTTAAACACATTAAAAGTTACTGGGATGTGCTCAAGAAAGACTACCGAGTGGTTCAACCACTATGTCGAGAAGACAAGATCTCAGCCAAAAATTATGGCATTTGTGATCGAAAATAAATGTTCTGGCATTGCATATAGTTGTCAAAACAATGGCAAGACGAATATACACTGTAATCAAAGCTAAAGGGGATCCAACTAAATATTTGAGTCTGCGACTTTTTTTTTGGCCGGGCAGTGTAAGTGTGACATTTAGTGTGACATGCAATTTAGAGTTTATGTTGAAAGTCTGTCGCAAATTGAATGCTTTCCTTTGATAAATTTTAAGTAGTTAATTCCAGACTATTTATTGCCCTTATTAAGCGACAGAAATTCTTGCCTTTATTACAATGAATAAATAAGAAGATTGGATGTGCTCAGCAAGCATACTCTCAATAACTGGACTTTTTATCCACCGATAAAATTCTGTTCACTGAAGCATTCATCCCCACTATGCAAGTGAGCCATTGTGCTGAGACCAAAACTTTGGAATTACTCACTGCACATTTGAGTGTGCACGTATGCAAGATTGCGTGTGCCCATAAGTGTGTTTGTGCATGTGTCCAAGCTGAGGAGCAGGAAGAGGTTTTTTAAATAGTTTGTTGTTTTTAACTCACCAAATCCAGCAATGTCCAGGACACCTATGAAGTTAGAGGAGGTCTGGAAGGGGAAGCACTGGTTGACCCTGCTCACCACATGATCAAAAAGGTGGCTGTACACTGCCTTGGCTAATGCATCCCTCGCATTATTTGCCTGCTCCACCTTAAGTGGCACCCTGAGGGTAGAGGGCAGAGAAAGAGGGGTGTTTAATGAACACTGGGCCAAAGCTTTTCCAAGCTCTATATTGTGTCCCACAGGATGATTAGAAAAAAATAATTAGTTGCATTCAGTCATTTAAACTCAAAATCTGACTAGTATTATTTTTTTCTTAATCATAAAAACTCTTCCAGTGAGGTGAGATCATTTGAGTCACTCCAAGATTTGCCAAAGGGTTAAAAGAGTTTGAACTTGTCAAATGCAACATAACATAAAAGCTAATATTCACAACTTTGGGGCCCAATGCAGTTTTCTAATCAGACTATAACATTTGTGAGAACAGATGTTTTTGCAGTGTATTTCAAAAAACAAGCATTTTCATGCAAAAAAATTTCACTTTAAGCTGTTAAAGGGGGACATGTTATTAAATTCTCACTTTTTCAGTTCTTGTGCACAGTCATTTCAATATCTGGAGTGTTTACCAACTCATTAACTGTGAACTAAAACAACCCTGTGATTTTTTTTGCAGGATGGCTTTTTCATAAAACATGGCATTTGGCATGCCATTCATATTTAGCTCCCTTTCAACCTTCAACTGCCCAGTGTGCTCATTAGTCTCTGGGTGGAAACCCAAGGAAAGGCTCACGGTGGCCCCCAAATGGTTGCAAAATGCATGCCAGAATTTGGTGGTAAATTGAGGGCCTCGGTCAGAAACAACATCTTGAGGGATGCCATGCAGCCGGAAAACATGGTCCACAACAAGAAGGGCAGTCTCTTGCGCCGAAGGCAACTTGGGCAGTGGACAACCAGGATGACTGTGTTGCCTTCTGAAACAGGAAGCCCCGTAACAAAATCAAGAGCGATATGGCCCCATGGGTGCTTAGGGACGGGCAACAGCCGCAACAGACCAGAGGGGGGGAAGTGGGAAGTCAGGTTCCTAGCGCAAATACAGCACACCGCTACAAACTCCCAGGTGTCCTCCATCATGCTGGGCCACCAAAAACTTTGGGCCAAGAACTGCTTAGTCCAATGAACCCCCGGGTGACCAGCCAGACGGGAAGAGTGCCCCCACTGGAGAACTAACGACCGCACTGTTAAAGGAACAAATTTACAGCCAGGAGGCTCCCCACCAGGACTGGGATCATTTTTCAACGCCTACCGCGCAACAGACTCGACGTCCCACTGAATGGGAGCCACAATCTGAGCTGCCGGGATAACCAGCTCAGGAATAGGGTTGCGACCGGAGCTGGTTATCCTGGGTTATAAGCATTCAGGAGGTCTAGCTTGGAAAAAAACAACGCCTCCTGCAGCTGTTAAAATGCGGAGTTCATCAACGTTGGAGGGTATCGGTTTTTAATTGAGATATTATTCAAGCCCCTGTAATCAATACAAGGTCTCAGGCCGACATCTTTTTGCCCACAAAAAATAACCCTGCTCCGGCAGGAGACGTTGAGGGCTGAATAAATCCACTAACCAGAGCCTCCTGAATATATTCTCGCATAGCCTTCCGTTCAGGCCCTGATAGCGAGTATAATGAACCCCTGGGTGGAGTGGTACCCAGGTTGAGATTGATCTGGCAATCAAACGTGCGATGAGGAGTTCAAGTCCAGGCCCGTTGCTTGCTAAAAACCTCCGCAAGAGCGGCATAATCGTCAGGAACATTAGGAGGCAGACAAGTTCAGAGGAGCCCCCAAATTCTGACAAGTTCTGATAAGTAAGTTCTGATAGGTTATGGAATCGAGCCTGCTAACAGAGGAGCAGCTTCTACCTGAGTGCACATGACTGTCATCTGACCTAGCTGCCTGATTGCTTGGCTGGTAATATGTTACTCTACTTAAGCTCGCCTCGGAAAGCTGCTCCTCATTGCGCTCGCTCAACAACCCTCCACCCCAGCTCCACCAATCTATTGTATTCATTAACCCGGCTGTCTTTGTCTAAATTTTCGTTCCATAGCAAAGTCTCTTTCGTGAGGTCATTGCTGCTGTTGGCTCAGTTCCTTGGAGGGGGATTACCAGCAGCTCCCTGCCTTCGGTTCCTCGTTCAGGCAGGCAGGGATCTCTTATAACAGAGCCATGTCGCCAAACTCAATGAATGATTGTATGACTGTATGTTGCAATAAATATTTTCTTTTTTGATGAAGTGGTCCTATCAGAAATGTTCCTCAACGTTAAATTTCAAAGGCCTTGAAGGTGTCATCATTGACAGTACACAACGTCCTCAAAAGATTCAGAGAAACTGGAAAAATCTCTGTGTGTAAGGGTCAAGGCCGAATATCTTTACTTGGATGCCCGTGATCTTCGGGCCCTCAGACGCCACTGCTTCACTCACCGGCATGATTCTGTCATTAACATTACTAAATGGGCCCAGGACTACTTCAAGAAATCACTGTCTGTGAACACAGTCCGCCTTGCCACCTAAAACACTATCATGCAAAAAGGAAGCCATTATTGAGCATGATCCAGAAGCGCCGCCGTGTTCTGTGAGCCAAGGCTCCTTTAAAATGGACTGTAGGAAGGTGGCAAAGTTTCCTGTGGTCAGGCGAGTCCAAATTTGACATTCTTGTTGGAAATCATGGCCATTGTGTCCTCCGGGCTAAAGAGGAGAAAGACCACCCCTCCAGTTATCAGCATTCAGTTCAAAAGCCAGCATCTCCGATGGTATGGGGATGGATTATTGCATATGCTGTGGGACACTTGGATGTTTTAAAAAGCATCATGAATGCTGAAAGGTATATCAAGGTTTTAGAGCAACATATGATCCCCTCCAGACAACATCTATTCCAGGGAAGGTCTTGTGTATCTCAGCAGAACAATGCAAAACCATGTACTGCAGCTATTACAACAGCATGGTTTCAGAATAGAAGAGTCCCTGTGTTGAATTGGTCTGTCTGCATTCCTGATCTTTCACCGATAGAGAACATTTGGCGCATAATTGAACGAAAAGTCCGTCAAAGGAGACCCAAAACTCTCCAGCAGCTGGAAGCTTTACACCATGGTAAACAGGCCCCTGTCCCAACTTTTTTGAGACCTGTAGCGGCCATCAAATCTGAAATGAGCTCATTTTGTGGATAAAATTTCTCCTTTTCAACATCTCTGTTCTTTTGTGAAAAAAATACTGGCTGGGGTGATTCGAAAGTCATTGCGTTTTGATTTTATTCACAATTTATACTTTGTCCCAACTATTTCAGAGTTGGGGTTGTACTACCCTTTATTTTTATTTCTCTACACCATTGTCACTTTTCATAGGTTTCACACTGTGAATGTGCACCGTGCATGCATGTTACTTGAACTTAATACTTATTTTCTATGTGATAACTCATTTTGCTTTTGTAAGCCAATACTTTTGTTTTTTACTGCAGTCCCCTTCTTTATGTTGTTGCTAGACATATCTTAAACAGATCATATGTGTCCTGTTAGGCAATTTTACATCTTACAACATTGGAATAATGTGAATAATGAATACGTGAAATAATTTTTTGCGGAGCCAAATCATTTTTGCTTATGAAGGCTCCTGGATGCAACTTTCTTCCATAGCTTTCCACCTGTAACTTATGTAGCAAGAGGGAAAATCTGTATTTGTGTTCTGTGTGTGTTTCTATCTAGTGCCTGTAAGAGGTATTGCTATAGGAGTTTACCAGACAAAAACAAATTGAGACTATTGTCTTGCTACCTTTTAACGTACGTGGAAGGGGTCACCTCAGCCATTATAAGAAAAACCCCCCCGAGAAATTTTTAAGGAGCTGCCACTGTTTGTCACACTTAAATGTTTAAGATCATCCAAAAATTTTTAGTATTTGACAAAGTTAATCAGAGTAAATACAAAATGCAGTTCTTAAATGATGATTTAATTTATTAAGGGGGAATAGCCATCCAAACCTAAAAAAATAAAAACAATCAGGAAGGGGGCAAATAATTTCACGGCACTGTATATCGATGCTTGGTCAGTTAGCATCACTATGGCTGATTTCTAGGGTGCAAATTTATCTGCAGCTGCACAAGATTTAATTTAGAAAGAATCTTGCTGAAGATGCGCGATAATTCCTCCAAGTCCTGCGATGGCTGCAGGATCTTGTTGAAAATTCTTTGAGCATCCTGGCTGCATGACTTTAGACTGGATAGACGCTACAAAGGCGCAACAAAAAATCTGTGCATCACTGCAGACCTTGGAGAGGTGCTGCCAATGATTTTCCTGACTAACAAGAAAAAAAAAACTTAAAAATGAATGGTATTTTTTGGTCATTCCGGTCTCCTAAAGTGGGCCTTGCCCTTAGTGCATGCTCTCTGCGCTCAGTCTTTCAGAAGCCAGTTTGACAAGTGGTTGTGCGTTAGATGGTTAGACGGTTAGATTAATAGATGGAAGCTACGTTTTTTCATCTTTGAAGTCAAGTCTGAAAATAAGGTTGACTGAAGAATCAGCAAGCTAGTTATTAAACTACTCAATGAGTACGGAAAAGTTACGTCCGCTGGCTAAGCAAGGACGGCAGTTTCATTCTTAAAGAAATTCAACAGGCATTCTCACATTTGGAATTCAGTCTCTAACATTAATATTGATCCGTGGCTAGCATGGTATCAAGCGTTAGCGAGCCAACATTCCATTTATTGGAATAGCATGGATCAAGATGGAGTCTAGTTTGTACCTGGTAATAAGCTTCACTGCATATCACCATCTGATGGAAGAACAAATGTAGTGCATATTTTATATTGCACTACATTTGTTCTAAAATATATATATTTTATATATTCAGATGATACCTATTTTAAAAGAAAATAGACATTGTTCTCATGAGGGGCATTTACCTCGGGTAACCCTACTACCTTCTTAGTGAATGGGCTATATGCATGCTCCTTTGCCGTGTTCTTGGTTAGCCAGTACCTCCCCTTCCGGTACGTGAATTTAGCATACATCTATGCCGTTTTTCACCCAGTCTTTGTAAGATCTACCGAGACTTGTGGTCAATGATGTGTTATGCATCATTTAAGGGTTGTGTTTGTTGCATACTATAAAGAATGACAAACGCTTGGTTTATGCTCAGGCTTTGTATTGAACAGTGGCCAGAATGCTGGCCGAAGCACCAATCCACAGAGTCGCCTGCATGCTCCAGACTCACTGGCCGATAACAGAAAACATCGATCTAGCTAGACCCCGTAACATCCTCCTTACCCAAAGTAAGTCCCCACCCTTGAGACTAAAGTACCACTGTTTATAACATAGTCCCAACATCACTAAAATAAGATTTCTTTTGTATCCATAGGTTACTCTATCCCAAGTTACCTCCCATTAAACTTTTCAACTGAGCAGCATAAGCAAATAGCAACACAGCAGTATCTTTTTTTTTTTTTTTTTTTAAGAAATAATACTATTTCACAAATAGAACCCCCGTCCAGTTATTTCCCAATGTTCACACTACCAGTCCAGTCTCTTAGGTGGCTTTGACAGCCGTCCAGCCCTGGTACGTATGAGCCCGTCCGAGGGTGCAGCCTCCCCCGAACTATGAGAGGGCACTGGTGGGAGATTGACTGACGAGACTGTCCCTGAGGGCCTGGCAGGGCTTAGCTTGGCCACGACCGGGGAAGTCTCTACAGCACTACTTTCTGGAATTTGAGCTGGCTCCGGCTCATTCTCCCCACAGGTGCGGGTAGCAGATGGTTCAGCCACTCTAAGGTCAACCCTGTTGCGTCGATAGATGGAACCGTCGACGACCACCAGGTACGATCTAGGTGCAACTTTGCCGAGACAGGTTCCGGGCCTCCAGATACGGGTATTATCACCAGGCAGGGGCTTCATCCTGACCGTCTCGTCTACATCCAGTTCCGGCAAGATCTGCGCAGATCGGTCATAGAAAGACTTGGCAAGCTGCCTCCTGTACCGCAGCTTCTCGGTGACCCCATTCACCACAGCCGGCTCAAAGAGTTTGTTTGTCACGGGAATGGAAGTCTTCAACCGACGAGACATGAGCCGCTGCGCTGGGCTGCTGTCCATGTTCTCAGTTGGAGTATTCCTCCAGTGCAGTATTGCCTTCCAAGGGTCACTGTGATCACGTGAGGCTTTGCGCAGCAGATTTTTTGCAATCTTAACGGCCGACTCTGCCTTGCCGTTCGCCTTAGGGTGTCTTGGAGAAGAGGTCACATGCTCAAATTCCCATTCACAGGCGAAACGAGCAAATTGAGATGTAAATTGAGGGCCATTGTCGGTAATTACCTTGTCTGGCTGGCCATGTCGTGCAAACTGCGCCTTACAGCGTCTGATTACTGTTTCAGCGGCAAGGTCAGGGAGGAGCTCGACCTCCCAAAAATCAGAATAATGATCGACGATGAGCAGGTAGTCCTTCTGTTCGTGACTTTAAAGGTCCATGCTGAAGATTTGCCACGGCCTGGTTGGCAGCTCATGGGAGAGCATGGTCTCTTTCTGTTGGTTATGAGCATACTCATTGCAGGTCGTGCAGGCATTTACAAAGTCCTTAATCTCTGCCTGCATGTTCGGCCAGTACAAAGTTTCCCTAGCTTGCCGGTAGCACGCATCTCCCCCTATGTGACTGGAGTGAATGCGTGCAAGCATCTCTGGGCGCAACGATTTTGTAATAATAACTCTCTGCCCTCGGAACAAAATCCCATTTTGAGCGCTGAGTTCATCCCGATAAGGCCAATAACCTCTGATGTTGAGAGGGGTCTCCTCTTTAACGTCTGGCCAGCCCACGAGAACCATGGACCTCAGTGTCTGGAGACTTTCATCACGGTCAGTGTGCTGCCTTATTTGCTCCAGGCGTTGATCAGTTACATTGAGGTAGTCTGCCTGGTTCACATATTGCATGTCCTCTTGCACCTCTTCTAGTGAGCAGATGACGTGCTGCTGGTAGGTTATCCCCCTGCCAGTGCATTCTGCTGTGGCCCTGCTGAGTGTGTCGCTGATGAACATTTCCTGACCCGGTTTGTAGACGACTTTCAGACTGTAGTTTTGAAGGGTCATGAGCATGCTTTGAAGCCTTTTGGGAGCACTGAGTAGCGGCTTGCTGAAGATGGAAATCAGAGGCTTGTGATCTGTCTCTGCTGTGATTATGTCGCGGCCATACAAATAGTGATGGAATCTTTGACACGCGAAAACGATGCTGAGGCACTCTTTTTCAATTTGAGCATAATTTCTCTCAGTAGCAGTGAGAGCTCTTGAAGCAAATGCGATAGGTTGGCCCTCCTGCATCAGGCAGCAGCCGAGCCCACTCTGGCTGGCGTCGCTCTGGATTGTTACAGGCTTAGTCACATCATAGTAACGCAGTACTGGCATGGTCGTGGTCAGTGACTTGAGTTCCTGTATTGCCGCTTCATGTTTAGGCAGCCAATGCCAGGGGTTGTCTTTATCCAGTAAGCGTCGCAATGGTTTGCAAACACTTGACAGATGCGGCATGAATTTAGCCAGGTAATTGGCGAAGCCGACAAGACGCTGCACACCTTTGACATCTGTCGGATTAGGCATGTCACTGATGGCTCTCACCTTTTCTGGATCGGGCTTCAGTCCAGCAGCTGAGAGGATGTGGCCATGAAACCGGACTTCTGTTAACTTGAACTGCAGCTTTTTTAAACCTAACCTCAGCTTTACCTCTCTGCAGCGCTCCAGCAGCGCCAGCAGCTTGTCGTCGTGGTCGGATTCCGCCTCTTCATCCGTGCCACCACAGCCCACCACCAGTATGTCGTCAGCGATGGGCTCGATGCCTTTCAGACCTGCCAGCAGCTCATGCTGCTTTCTTTGATATACCTCAGGTGCCACTGACACTCCAAATGGTAGTTTTAGCCAACGCTTCCTCCCCCAAGGGGTCCAGAATGTGGTCATGAGACTGCTCTCAGTGTCCAGTTTGCATTGCAGAAAGGCATCCCTGGCATCCACTAAGGTGAAAACTCTTGCTTTTGGTAGTTTGTAAAGAACGTCTTCCAGTGTTGGCATAATGTAGTGAGAGCGCTTCAGAGCTTTGTTTAGAAACTTTGGATCAAGGCAAATCCTCAATTTCTCCGGCCTCCTCACTATTACCATGTTACTGATCCAGTCGGTCGGTTCAGTGACCGGGGCTATGTGGCCATCGGCCTCATACTTGTCCAACTGAGCCTTAACAGCTGCCTTCATAGCAATGGGGACATTGCGAGGGGCACACTGAACTGCCGGAATGTCAGGATCTAAGTCAAAATGTACCTCGCCTGGCACAGATTCCACAGGTGAGGTGAATACATCACTATAGTTAATGACTAACTTTTCTTTAGTTAGCGGTTTTGGCGGCTGTGCCTGATCAACTCTAAGCACATCCTCAGGGATTGTGAAGTGCATGAACCCAAGGCGTTCGCTTGTGTCTCCTGACAACAAGGGATGCTGTCCCTTTTTCACGACCTCAAATGAGAGCTTGTGTTTGCGACCTCGTACTGTACATTCAGTGTCAAATATGCCTAAGGAGTTCACTAGCTTTCCTGAGTACAACCTTAAACTGGCGTTGCTTGGGCGGAGCTTTATATTGGGTGCAAGCTTTTTCTTATCTTTGAGAGTCATTATGTCACAAGTGGCCCCTGAGTCCAACTGACATCTTTGTGGTTTGTTGTGAAAATTTAATATCACAAACCATTTCTTTCCTTTAGGCTGCCCTACTGCCCTGACTGACTCAATCATGTAGAAGTTTGACTCCTCCTCACTGCTCTGTTCTGAATTCTCTGCTTCCTCATCCATGCAGTGCACTTTACCTTCAATGTTTCCCCGTTTGCTTTTTTGACACACTTTTGCAAAGTGATTATTAGTTCCACATAATTTGCATTTTTTCCCGAAGGCGGGGCAGTGCTCTTTCCCCCTAGAATGAGAGTTGCCACAATATTTACATGCATAGGCAGTCTGCGCCATCTTAGGTGAATCGTTCTGTCTCAATTTGTCATGCCTGGCTAATTGCTTAGCAACGGAATGAACAGCGTCAATATGCGGAGCGTGTGAACTTGCCGTTTCCATCACACGCATTCTAATATCAGTCTGCTCTGCCGCGCGACACATTTCAATAGCTGAGACCAAAGTGAGTTCTTTCTCTCTCAACAGCCTACGCCTAGTGTACTCGTTCACAATGCCCAGAACTATTTTATCCCGAATCATTTCATCCTTTAACTGTCCGTACTCACATTTTGTTGCCTTCTCCCTCAGCCTGGTAACGAACGTATCTATGGATTCGCCTTCCTCCTGTTTGCAGCTCCCAAACAGATACCTTTCATCGATAATATTTTTAGCTGGTTTGAAGTACTTCTCCAAGGCATTCAGTATCGCCGCCGGGTCCCCTTGCTCATCCTCCGTGAGGTTCAGGTTGTGACGGTAAACATGCCTGCATTCACTCCCCATCACACTACGCAGGGTTGCCGCCTGAATCCTCTTGTCTTTCTCCGCTATTCCGGTAACGAGAACATAATCCTCATTGTCAGCCCTGAAAATATCCCAGTTCGAGCTCCAGTCGCCAGTGAAGCACATGGGCGAAGGCGGAGGAATGTTAGCCGTCATGTTAACTTTGTAAGCGATGCCTGTTGACTCTATTCAAGACCTTCGTTGCCAATGGCTAACGTTACTCGCGTCTTCTCAGCTGAGGATTACAGACAGTGAACGTGAGCTGCCACTTCTGACACCATGTTTGTTGCATACTATAAAGAATGACAAACGCTTGGTTTATGCTCAGGCTTTGTATTGAACAGTGGCCAGAATGCTGGCCGAAGCACCAATCCACAGAGTCGCCTGCATGCTCCAGACTCACTGGCCGATAACAGAAAACATCGATCTAGCTAGACCCCGTAACAGGTTGTGCCAGTAGTCTGCCCCAAAATAGGAGTAGGGTTTCAAACTATATCTTTCAAACAGGAAGAATTCCGTAACTAACCACTACTTTTTCCACATTTCATGATTTTAAAAGGAGGCACCAACATATTTTGGGGGGTTTCATTGGTGAGAAGGGGATTCAGAATTTAATATTACTTTAATATCACTCTCAGTTTCAAACAAATACTTGGTCACAGGAGAACCATTAGGGCCGAGTGCTTCAAATCAATGAAAAAAGCGAAAAACCTCATAGTTTGGATAACCTCAAGTAATCCTGCTGGTTCAGTGCAGGCTAGTTCCATGAGACAGGTTAATCAAATCAGGTTTCTGTGAATCAGTCCGTGAAATATAATATTACTTAAAAGTAGTTTGAATTTGTAATTAGTTGGGATGGGCGTAGTTTGAGCCAAGCCCCAATTTTGCAAGCAAGCCCGCCTTCAGTAGCTCAAAGACCATACACTGTTTCACCATGGCTACTAAAGCTAAGCACAAAGAAATATGGAGTGGAACTACTTTGTACAGAAATGAAGGCAACCGGGCACAGCGCAAATTATGCCCATCAAAGTTTAAGAACCATAGAGCACTACAAATATGGCCGGTGACCAGTGGCGATCCGTCGGCTGAAACGCAGGGCCAGCAATAACCTCACCTTTCACTGCTTAATGACCTTAACCTCTCGCAGTTCCCCTCTCCCGATTAGCAACAGTTGCTCAGACTAATTGGTAGAACCGACAAGAGTCAATTTTTTTTTGCAAGCCTTGTCATACATTGCACCACAAAATTATCCTGAGTTTTCTTCCGCACATCAGCACATTTAATTATAATTTCTGTGCTCGTGTAACTCGTAAAACAGCACAGATTTGCGTAAATTAGTTTGTGAGGCTCATTCAGTAATAAGCCATGGGAATCCGTTCTATAGTCTGAATGAAGTGACGGCTAAAGGGTGTTGTTAGGTACGATGCACAGCTGATAAATGGCAAAATAATTACTGCAAAGTTAGCAAAAATTTCAGATTTTCTGCATTTATGTTTCCATGCTAACAATGTTATATCAATTATATGAATGTTGGCAATAAGCATTCATTTTTTCATTGTCATGTCTCACTATGGAAAATGGATATCGTTCAGTCAATGAATTGGCGAAATCCAAAATCGTAACCAGGGCACCAATAACAAAAGTCAGAGTCGTACAAAAAAGGGTTTGGTAACAAGAAGGCGGCGAAGTACAGGGAGTAGGCAAAAATCGTTAATCAAGCACGGTCCAGTCAGCAAGATAATCACATTGAGAACTAGGCGAAAATGAACGTCGCACAAGGGAGAACGATCTGACGAGGGAGTGCTGTGAAGACACCTAATATACACTTCTGGGAGATCACATGATAACAGAACTCAGGTGCATGCAGTCAGACTGATTACAAGGGAGCAAAACATTAGGGCAGGGGTGGGCAATCATGGTCCTGGAGGGCCAGTGTGTATGCAGGTTTTTATTCTTATCAATTACCCTGACTAATTGAGTTAATTGATTGCATGCACAAATATAGATTTTCGCAAAGATTTGATCAAAGGAAAATGTTTTATGAAGGGAGACAAGACTAGTCTTTGTAGTTTCATGATAATTTAAAGAAATGCGCATGAAACGTCAGATTTCATAAATGGTTTGGCTAATTGAGACAATCAACTAATTAAAGACCAGACGTTGGTGTGAAAACCAGGGACAGATACGGCCCTCGCTGACCACCTCTGCATTAGGGAGAACCTGACCACATGAAATTGGCAGAAACCAAAATGCGAACAGGGATCACGGGACAATCCTACAGACAAATACACAGCTCCAGTCAAGGAGTTCTAATGTGCCTAGATACTAAGAGAAAGGATAGCGTGAGCAAGTGTGGAGAACCCATGGAAACGCAGTAGAAAAGATAAGGGAAAGACAAGAGGCGGAGACTAGAACAGGGTGACCTTGTTAATCAATTTGTAAGTGCAGCTATACAATCCTTTGTGCTCGTTAGTGAGTTAGTACAATGTTAGTCTTGGTAAGTAATTTAACAACATTGAAATCCAGAAACCATTAAATCACCCGAAGGAGTGGCATGCAGTACTGGGGCTGTGAGCAATGACAAGACCAAAGACCAGACAGGGGGAGACAAAGTGCAAAGCATGGTGTAAACCAAAACATGGACCGGAGTAAAACTATGGTAAAAAGTAAAACATGGAAAAAACAAAACTAAAAAAATGCATGAATAAATTTGAGTAACCAAAACCATTACACATTTCAAGAATAGTCAGACATAGCAAAAATCCAAATATGCACATGGCAATCAGATCAGGAACATGGCAAGGCAGAATCAGAATCACAACAGAGCTACCTTTTTGATATTCTTTTGCTGTCTTTATAATATGTTTGGCATAACCTTTTGAATGATTCAGTAATTCGAATACTTGGAAATGCGTGACAGATTCGCTTAAAATAATGTCAAATGTGCGTTTGATTTGTGCCTGAAACGATCATCATATTATTATTATTTTAAAAAGCATACACTGGGTTTTGCAGGGCTTGAACCCCCTCCCCCCAAAACTACGCTTTGTACTTTCCTGAAAATGATGAAAAAAATTGATAACCCCCAAGGGCCTTAACCCTTTGGACAGTGCATGGGGCCTTATTCCTAGCATTAATATTCAACTGAAGATATTTAATTACATTAATATTTAACTCATATCAATGTTTACTGATTTAAGAGCAACATTTATGACATAAAACACCAATATGCTCATAGTTTATAAAATATGTGCAAATGACAGTAATATCAGGGTCATTCCATGCCAAATCACCTACAGGTGTACACCAACCCCCCTCAGATTTTGCTGAAAAAATTTGTAAAAATTGTTAGATGTTATTACATTCATGTTATTCAATGGAGAAATCCAAAATTTTAGATTGCTACCGTGAAGTTTTTCAGTTACCAAGGTTTTAAAATTGGGCCACAGCCCCCTTATTCATACCTGCAGTGCGCGATTGTGTTTTGGAGCATTTTGAGGCAGTCATAACTTTCTAGCTAATTGAGATACAGATTTCAAATTTGGTACCCTAGGGGATCCTGGCCCACACCTTCAGAATCTGCCATCAAAAAGGAGATAGAAGGTACCCAAGATACATTCACATCAAAACTCAATTTTGAGCAGACATTGATTCTATTGTCATGAATAGCAGATTTATAGACAAACATAATAAAACAAGTTTCACTGAAATCCATAGGGGGCGCACTGAGATATGGCCAAATGAAAATCGCCTAAAATCGTGTTCTTGCCAAAAAAAGCACTACCTATGCAAAAGTACCCTTACTAAGCCACCGCCATTTATGCAAATTTGGAAAGAACTAGTCCAAATGTATTCAACTATGTTTGAACTAGCAAGGTTTAATGAGGGCGCAGGCCATGGGAGGGTCTCAAATGTAGCCCAAAATGCAGAAGGTCAGGATTTGAAGCATCACCTATAGGCGGCACCCTCAGTAAGTCTTGAAAATTATTATGCTAAATGGAAGAACTCTACCCATCCATTCATATACCATAAGATCAAGGAGGTTTATGGAGGACACGAGAAGATATTAGAAGGACGAAGTCAAGATTTTGAACATGTCACTATTTTGGCCCTTTTGACCCCTACCCTAAAAAGGGCTATAATTTCCATCCTGAAGGGATCCTCAAATAAAAACATCAGTTTTGTCAGTTTGGACGAGATATCTACGCCCACAAAAACTTTCAGTGGCCTACTGGAACATGATATATCACCCCCTGGTTCATAGTAACAGACTGTGGCTCTTAACGATTCAGCTGGTGGGTCTCGGATCATTGTCCTGCTGCTTAACCCAAGTGCGATTGAGCTTGTGAGCACGAACTGATGGTTGGACATTCTCCTTCAGGATTTTCTGGTAGAGAGCAGAATTCATGGTTCCATCAATGATGGCACGTTGTCCTGGTCCTGAAGCAGCAAAACAGCCCCAGACCATCACAATACCACCACCAAGTTTGACAGTTGGTATGATGATCTTTTGATGAAATGCTGTGTTAGTTTTATGCCAGATGTAACAGGACGCACACCTTCCAAAAGTTCAACTTTTGTTTTGTCAGTCCACAAGCAGGGGTTGCGTTAACCAAATATTTTCATTGACGTATTTTTTTTAACAATGACAGAACATTTTGAACGCCGTCTGTCATTTTGACAGAATGTAATTCACACCCCAATTGGTGGTGGGTGTCACTGTCTTTGTCTCGAGCATTGTCTTTGATCTGTATGACAGAGATGCCAAGTCTCATGCATTTGGCATAGGTCTCACGCATTTTTTAGGCTTATTCACCGTAGTCCGCAATTATTCAATGAACGCTTATTAATGAGATTCTTGCGCGGATTTAAAATCTTTGTGCATCGAAGTTTTAGTTTCACTTGCATAAAGGTGGACCATGCCATGGAAAATGAGTATGACTCTATTATGACTTATGACTAGGATTTCTCATGGTTCTTTTTACTCAGAGATTGGAAACAATGCATGTATTTCATGATCGTTTAAATTGTTTAAATGAAATAAGACAATTTGAAAAGTCTTTATGCCATTCCGTTGCTTTCAATCCCTCTGTAAAGACAAGCGTAAGAATTCCCAAGTCATAATCAATTTCCGCGTCACTAGTGGGGAAATCCACCGTAATGCATGTGAAACTGATAAACTTAATGCACAATGACTTGAATTCCATGAGTGAATTTCTTCAGTGCGCGTTGATTGAATAATTACTGACTATGGCACAGGAACATGAATGCCACTAAGAGGCGAGAGACTCAAACCGAATGCGTGAGACGGCTATCTGGCCCGCAACGGGGCCGACAAGAGAAGCAGTTTTGCTATTCGCACTGTGGTGGGATGGATAAGAGAAGCACTTCGACAATTTGCCCTGCAGTTGGGCCAATAAGAGATTTTATTTCATGATCCGCCCCGCTCTTTGATCTTTCGTGCTGAACCGCCGCGGTGCAAATACACTCCATCTGCAGTGGGTAGGTTAAGTCCTTCTACCCACTGCCCGCTTTCGTACCATTTCATAATAATGGCCACTAGGTCACATGATCACAACCATCCAATCAGCGCACTCATCTTGCCTCAAAATTCAGAATCTATGACATCTTTTGTCATTGGCTCCGGGCGACCCACGTGATCAAACATTATGGCTTCCTCCACAACAAGCGACGTCATGGACGTTTTGATGAAAAATGTTGAGGTAAAACTGTGCGGTATATGGCATATTGACAGTTTAAGAACCTACCAGATGGAAGCTATAAAGTCTGGGCTGCTGGGGAAAGATGTTCTCGTCTGTATGCCGACTGGCAGCGGCAAATCCTTGTGTTTCGAAGGCCTGACTTCGGCGATTTCAACCGCTCGTGAGTCAGGCCTGTCACTTTCGTCACCCTCGGGCCAGGCTGCAGATCCAGCCGCGTTAGTCGTGTCTCCATTGGTGACATTAATTAGCACCCAGCTTGCTCATTTGAAGAGCATCGGCATCACGGTGATCGATCTACATGCTGACAGTGACAACTTGGACCGGGTGTTGGAGACTGAGTCTGGGAACAGGTTTGTAATTCTGTTATAATAATTGTCTAGATCTATAAGTATCATCTTAAAATTCAGTTCAGGCCGTGAAGTGACAGTCTAATTATCCTGATTTAAACAGGGCTCAATTTGGGTCATGATTACGCCGGCGAAATAAGGCTACGGTTTGAGCCTTACTCGCTGGCAAGCTAGTTGGCTACCTAGCTAATAATAGGCCAAAGTGATAATAGGCCAAGCCAAGTGATGCCAAGCTGTGTGTCATAATTAGCGCGCCATTGTATTTAGCTACATGGCCAACTAGCTAGCGAGCTTAAAGGCTACAGTTCACTCACAATTGAATGCGAGCGAGCTGTTTTGTTAGAGACATCGATAACTATAATATTTTAGCTAGCATGCCAATGTTATGTTATTTAACATCCTAGAGTCGCTTTCACACCGGACGCGAACGAATTTCCTAATCTTATATCGCACTGACATACCACGCAGAAGCGTGAAAGCCCTTCAGCACAACGGTATATCCTTTTTTTGGGAGTATTTTCTGCCATGATCATCGCGGATTGTTTACCGTTTACATGTTGCTTCCGCTATTCCTGCTGCTGGCGACGCATTTGAAAGCTTGGTTCTCAGTCGTCGTCGACTTGCGGTTGACACCTCGTGGCCATTATTATAAAAGAGTACGAAAGTGTGCAGTGGGTAGAAGGACTTAACCTACCCACTGTAGATGGAGTGTACGGGGCAAATAGCCTCTTCCTTTTGTAATATGATAATTTGCTCTTCATTTGTAAAATATGCTGCTCGGCTGTCGGTTGACGATTGGTCATATGCTACAAACGCCGTCTCTGTTATGTGAACATGCAGATATCTAGGTCGGGAAAGCCCTGGTTGACATAACAAGTTGATTAGCAGCTTCGTAGGACCGCTTAGCGAGACTGCGGTTGTTAGGCTTAGTGAAGCCCAGCAATAACTTAAAACATTGTTCATTTGCGCACTGTTACTGTGTGGGAGGAGAAATCATTTGTCATGTTTTATAAAGTTCATACAGCAGTGAGCTCGAAAATCCACGAAGTGCTGTACTTAACACAGTGCGCAATGTGTGTCTACATGAATCACTGTCGGCATCAGCTAATACGTCATCTATAAATTATTCTGTTTATTTTATTAAAAAATAAACGATTATCATTTAAAAAATAAAATTACAATGATGGACAATTATTGATTATGACGGAATTTTTATGCCCCTGTCTGTCACAATGATGGACAATCAAAGTGTAACACAACCTCTGGTCCACAGAATATTTTTCCAAAAGTCTCGGGGATCATCAAGATGTTTTTGGCAGATGTGACAGGAGCCTTTGTGTTCTTTTTTATCATTAGTGGTTTTCACCTTGGAACTCTCCTATGAATGCCATATTTGCCCAGTTTATTTCTTATTATAGAATCATGAACACTGACTTTAACTGAGGCAAATGAGGCCTGCAGTTCTTTAGATGTTGTTCTAGCTTCTTTTGTAACCTCCTGAATGAGTTGTCGATGAATTTTGGTAGGCCGGCCACTCCTGGGAAGGTTCACCACTGCTCTAAGCTTTCTCCATTTGTGGATAATGGCTCTCAGCCTGGTTCACTGAAGTCCCAAAGCCTTAGAAATGGCTTTCTAGCCCTTTCCAGACTGATAGATGACAGTGTTTTTGTTTCTCATCTGTTCTTGAATTTATTTAGATCGCAGCACGATGTATTGCTTTTTGAGAACTTTGAGTATACTTTACTTTATCAGGCGGGTTCTATTTAAGTGATTTCTTGATTCAACAGGTCGGGCAGTAAACAGGCCTGGGTGTGGCTAGTTATTTCATGATTTAACCAGTGTTGGGGGGAGCAATTACTTTTTCATAGTAAAATAGGACCAGGTAGGTTTCTATAGCCATATGCCTTAATAAATGAAATCATCAGGTAAGAACTTCAGAAGGGGGAATATACTTTTTCACAGCACTATATGAAAGAAATAGAGGGTTGCAATTTAGTGTGTGATCCTCTACAGGAAGGGAGGCAGCAAGCTGGCTTTTGGCTTACTTGATTACTGTTCCTTTAGCACCCCCTGCTGTTGTAAGCATGACCCTTGTGGTGAGGCTGACTCGCAGGTCGTCTTGATCTAGGCCCAGCAGATCGGCGCAAGACTCCAGTGTGTTGTTTGACTGATTTTTCAGAGAGCAGCCACCTGCCAACACACAGCAAATCATTAAGCCAAACTGGCGAGAATTCACCACAAATCCTTCTACTCTTGTTTTCATACAATGTGTGATAAATGCAGTTTTGTTTACAGATTGAGTTTTTTTTTAATCTTTCTGATAAAAGCATGTTTTGAGGAACAATTTTTTTCTGAGCAGGAATGGGGGTAGAGGTGCTTCAATCCAACAGGAATGAAAGGACATTCAAACAATGTTTTCAACTTACAAACACAGACAGTTCATTTGTTCTGTCTAGCTCATGAGTGCTCGTCTCTGTGGGTATGTGTGTGTAAATGTGCCTGTGTACTGTCATATGTATGTGGCCACAGAATCCAGCTATGGTGAATTAGCATTAGGGCTGTGATGATCACTGCATGACCACTCAGCTAACTACCATCATCACTGCAATTTTTATTTGCAATTTGATGTTTTTGCGCCGAAAGTTGTACAAGTTCATATGGTGTTTGGTATCAAACTTAATTTTATCTTTACCGTGAGGCTCGGCTAATTACTATCAACACTGCAATGATCCTTGGATAAAGTCACACATGTTCCCTCTACAGGTGGGCAGGGGGGGTCAAAGGTCATGTAGGGGTCATTTGGGGTCATTGATCCAAAATGGTCAGAAGATCACAGTATCCAAAAACTTCAGTGGATTTTCATGGTACTTGGACGATGGGTCGAGTCACACGTGACCCCAACGGTTGTGGAAGGTCATGTTAGGGTCATTTGGGGTCATTGATCCAAAATCTACATCATTGGTCACTGGATCTACATACTTCAGTGGATTACTTCAGTGCCGGATAGCTAACTCAGTTAAGGCACTGCGTTGCAGTGCAGAAGTGACTATCACGTCGCGGGTTCGAGCCCCGGTTGTACTAACCGGCAGTGGTCAGCAGCTATTTCAGAGTAGCACACAATTGGCTATAGCGCTACAGGGTTTCAAATTGGGAAGGGACAGTCGGAAATGGGAAATAAAATAAACATCTTTGTTAGCTTTGTTCGTTGCTTCAGCACCTCCTGTTGGCCAGCCAGGCACTCGTCAGGAAGACTCTCAGCCTGGTCATGTCCGAGTATCCTCCGCCCTCGTTCTGAACTTGCGAAGATTCAACCAACGAATATATAAGAAGCGGTGGCTGACAGGCACGTGCTTCGGAGGAGAGCTGTGAACTGTCTTCACTCTCCTGAATTGGCAACAAGGGGTCGCATACAAGCAAGCTTTGTACATAGTTCACCAATTGGGCATTCCAGATTCGGATGGGATTGGAGATGCCAAATTTATTTTAAAAAAAATTAAAAAGAAATGATCCATGGGTGAAGTCACATGTATGCCTACGGGGGGGGGGGGCAAAGGTCATCCACTATGTTCGGCGGGCACGTAAATCAGAGTTCACCTTGTTTAAACATGAAGGGAATTTATTTTGTTTGTGCCTGATAATAATTATTTATATGTTTCACGACCCGTGGCATCTGGGGCTTAGAACATTCAATTGAATATAAAAAACACAGACATCAAAGATAGTATTATAAAGGTAATAGTTGGAGTTTCATTTTTATTGCGATTGCTTACAGCGAGCACAATTCTTTTGTGTGGCAATGCCCAAAGAGTTGCCTCTTGCCAGATAACATTATGCAATTGAAAAATGCATGCCAAGAACCTTAGCTAAATATGAGGCCCGTCGGAATATTTTGCCTTTTGAGCCAGAGGATGAGGATGCAGAACAGCCTGCAAATTTTGGCAAGGCAATAGGTGCAGACAAAGCAAAGTCACTTCCGCCTAGGAACCTAAATGCCTCCAAAAGTACACAAACAATCATAGCTCAGCTTTGCACTGGGGCGTTGAATGATTAAGATCATCATTAGTTTTCATGTTTATACGGCCGTTTTGAGTCATTGTGATATAATACGATTATGTGGACAGCGTCTCTCGAGGCCAGAACTAGATACAAGTTGAAATTGGCTGTTACATGGAAAGGTGATCCCACAAAGAGGCCTAATTTCGAGTTATGAAATTTATAGATGCGTTTTATGTACAAGTGCACTAGGTTAGTATTGCCATTTTGTTTTTGTCATTATCTCACGCTTTTGACTAAAGAGACCAGAATTCACACAAGGGTTATTATAGTTAACAAAAACTAAGACTAAAACTAAAACTAGCTGCGAAAAAATAATTTAGTTAACTGAAATAAAAATAAAAATGTCAATTTTTAAAAAAACGAAAACTAAATAAAAACTAAAATGGACAATTCAAAACTAACTAAAACTAAACTGAATTGCAGATAAAAATAGCTTCGTTTTCGTTGATAGTTTCGTTTTCTCCCTCGATTACTGTCCCTGTTCAGTCAGAGTTAACCGGTTGCTTCCAGAAGGGGGAAGCATAGCGGCTATTAGCTGCCGAAGTTGCTGCAGGCGTCAGCCGAAGATGATGCTTCACGTGCACAATTCAGCCAAAAGGGTCTAGCTGCAAACGCACGGAGGAATGGAGCTCCACTACCTCTCTAATTCAGCGCCGTCATAAGGGCTCACAAAACCCACAGTAGACGCCATGACAAAATTATTTTGCATAGATTTACCTAATATTAATACTAATGCATCAGAGTTTAAACAAAGCCATTAAGGCATGCAATATTGATGAAATACATTTCAGTAACCCCCTTCTTTAAAAATGGTTCAATCCATGCTTCATGCTCGTATTGGAAAATTGTTTGTGTGTTTTTGCTGGCGAGGTCGCGAACTAAGGCAGTAAACAGGGATCACCGTCCTTGCGAATATGATGTCCAAGAGCAAACAAACAAACGCTCACAAATCTGGACGCCAGAAAAGACTACAGAGAGGACAGGAAGAGCAAAGCAGGGGTCCAGAACATAACAAAATTCTTTTCAAAGAGAGGTGAGAGTATTAAACTAGCTTGCTATGTTAGCTGTTCAGGCTGTCTATTCAGCTGCTAATGTTACGTTAAAGTAACATGTGGTCAGCTGAGTAAATAATCGCCTGCCAAGAATGACATTACTCAGTTATTAACGGTATCATCTACAGAAAAAAAAAAATCTACATCGGTAAGGTTATCATTCGCCTGCCATCATAATATGCCGTCAAAAAATTTGGTAGCAGCAGCCTAGGACACGTTCCTCCGTTCTTATGAGTAGTTGCTGCATACTCAGCTCTCTCTAGCTGTAATTGACTGTACACGCTCGGTTTGGCTAGCGAACTACATGTAGTTAGTGCGGTAACCTTAGGTGTAACTTAAATAATCGCTTGTCAAGGCTGACATTACTTTTACCTTAATTGTTTACTAAAACTAAACTTCTACTTTAGCCTGTTGGCATAAGTCTTGCTCACGCGGGGGGTAATTTTACAGAGCTTGTCCTCCTCCTAAGAAAAGCAAAATGAAGCTGGGTGCTTAGAGCTATGGTACTGGGAAGCCCATTTAAATTCTGTTTATTCCAAGACTCGGTAGGTAAGTTCTTCATCAGTTGTTCCATGGAACATAACCATAAATGTTTACGAAAGTAATATGAAATGGAACAATTAAACCTTTATGCACTGTTACTTCAGAATCAGCTGTAGTCACTTCATCTGAACCTGACCCAGCAACAGATCCTCACCACCAGCAGTCTGAATATGTGTTTGATGGTGAGTAAATTAGTGAATAAGAAAACTAATAATTCATAATTCATGTGATGATACTCTCTTTGTTGAGTGGTTAATTTTAAAAAAGGAAAAATTGGGTGTATTGTATTAGGCACTGTCAAGAACACTGAGAAACAGAAAAATAATGAATAACATCATGATATATTATCGTTAAAGGGTGGCAATGAAAAGTCGGGGGCGGGGCCCACACGATATTCTGTTAGGGGCCCCAGAATTCCAAGCAACTGCCCTGCGCACATTCAGTGAAGAAGATGGTTACCTCTCAAACATGGCAAAAGCTGTGGAAATAACTGAGCATGATGACTGTATGGGGTGAGATGGATTGGATTTTTTCCCCCAGTTATATTAGTATCATCAGTGTCACGTGTTAAAAAAGATGATGGTTAAAGAATACAGGATTAATAAAGGACTCGTTAAAAACATATTTGCTGTCATACATTCTTTTATCCTTGTCAGCCACTACAAATTAAGGCCTTCCTCTTAATAGCTGAAAAACTAAAACTAAGACTAAAACTAAATAAAAACTAAACTAAAACTAGTGAATTCCTCAAAATAAAAACTAAACTAAAACTCCTTAATCACTTGTTCAGCTAACTAAAACTAAACTGAAATAAAAAAGCAAACTGTAAAACTAAATAAAAATAAAAACTAATGAAAATTTCAAAACTATATTAACCTTGATTCACACAAGCTCATATAATTGACCTATGACTAAGCCCCGCCCCCTCCACTGACTCAGACAAACAATCAACATTCTAGAACAGGCGTTAATGGCTGGTATCACAGTCAGAGATATTTTTCAGGATGGTATTGGTGATTTTTGGCGATAAAAGGCTCAAATATCATCAAGAAGTCAGCAAATATGGTTACATGATGCATTGAAGGGATACATTAATGAATTTAGAGTGGAGAAGGTCAATGAAAAGTTTAATTAAGAAAAAAAATTTTCAGGTCTCAGTGGAAATGCGATCAACTGCATCTCATTTCCGTCACCCCCTCACACAACAAGACAGAATATCAGCATTGTTTGTGCACTGCAGGGTAATAAATTAAATTTACAAATTATCATTGCTAGTTACTGAATTTAAGAAATCTAACCTGACGTGACTGAACTCCTAAGTAAACAAGGTGACATGGTGAAAAACGCTGCCAGGAGCTCACGTTAAGCCAACGTTAGGTAAACATCCTGCACGTCTTCAAGGGATAGTGCTGCCAGACAAAGAACTTGCCATCTCGACCACGCGTCCCAAACGTAGCCAGCAGCAAAAGTTCCGTCCGGGCAGCGCGGTTCGCCTGGTGCTCCGCCTCTTGGTGAAAAAATTCTGTTAATCGCATTCAGGGACCAGCTAATTAATTCCATCTTTACTTAAAGAGCCTCAGAAGCAGACAGAGGGTCCAAAAAAAAAAGAAAAAAGAGGGGGTAACAGGACAAAACAGGACAAAGAAAGAAGAGGCAGGCAGGAGCAGAGATAGGGTGCGACTGCTCTCCTCAGAAGGCGGAATTGCGCAATTGGCCAGATGAGTGGTCGTTGCTTTAAATATTGCTGCTGGGCAGAGTTGTGGGATAGCTTTATCTCCTTTCTTTTCAAAAAGGATAGTTCTCTGCACCCTATGCTAAAGGAGGTAAATTAGGAAAGCACTGAGGCACCTTTCCTTAACATTTAAAGAATTCAAATCCTCATGTCATGGCTGCCACGTAATTATTTCCAGATAATTTTTTAGGAGTTAGGAACCTTCCTAGGCAAAAAAGACTATTCGGACGCAGCCCCGCTGTTCAGAAATTCTGGATAAACATGGGCCATTTGACAACAACGTTTAGGGGTATTACCGCCACCAAATGGTAGGGAATGTGCAGTGTCGGGACATCAGGAGGCTGGGTCGGACTTCAGGGGGGCAGGGACTGATGTCCTGCACTCCGCAGCGAGGGCTCAATCGCATTTGTAGGAACGCTATCAGTCTCTTCCGGAAATACTTCAACACAAGGTCATATTAAGGCATTTTCACAGCAAGGATTAACAAAAAAAATGAAAGAAAATGCAGTTTCCATGCTATCCTCCAAAAAATAAAGATTTGCATAAAGATTCAGCTTCGATATAAATCTATTAATCCCGGGAGTCTTTATTTTATTGGTTCGCCTGGTTTATCTGCACCAGAAATCTGCAGGAATCAAACCAGCTGCGGGAAAAAAATAAATCCGCACTGCAAAATATAAAAGGTTTGGATTATATAAATGAGTTAACATTTTTTAATAGATGCATTTCGTTTAGTCTTTTACAAACCCAAATTCCAATGAAGTTGGGACATTGGGCTCTAATTTCCTGGCGCAGCGCAGGTGGCGTAGCGAATCGCAGCCCGCGCAGTGGTAATTTCGTAGGGCGCAGCCCGCGTAGTGGTAATTTCGTGAGGCGCGCAGCCTTCGGTAGACCAAGGTGCGCCGAGATGGGTGTGGCGGCGTAGTAGGGGGAGGTGTCACATATTCATCAAGACGCAGTGACAATTTCGTAGAAAAAGTCTCCGCTGGAGTTGCGCAGAAAACTCGCCAGCTCCAACCTGGTTTAATTTCCGTGCAGTGGTAATTTGGCTGACCGGCGCAGAGAGCGCACGCGTCACCGAAATCTCACAGGCGGGTTTACAGCATGTCAGGCACATTTCAATGCAAGAAATAATTACAGGAAGCACGATTTAATGTAACTGTCTGAATAAGGACATAAATTATTGCATCTATATCGATTGTCCTGATGTCAGATTAAAGGCGGTTGCCACGTATAATGGAAACTTGACCGGGCTTAATCAACGCAGCTGAATCTGTGATGCAAACTAACGACTTCACATCTTTCTCAGCCAACCACAAACTGTATATATATATATATATATATATATATATATATATATATATATATATATCGAATGCTATGCTCATTAAAGCCGCTTGCAATCTGTGAACTGAACTTTGAACTAGTTCATATTAATTGTGAACAAACACAACACTGCATACATATATATATATATATATATATATATATATATCGAATCCTTGCGTTCTATGCTCAGTAAAGCCGCTTGCACACTGGACGCGAAACGAATTTTTCGCACGACTGATTACAGACAAAGTCAATGCAAAGACGCGATAGTCGGACAGGGTTTTAATATAGCTCGTGTCCGAAAGTCATAAAAGTTCTAATTTTTCTGAGTATTCCAGGAATTATTAGACGTGCAAACTTGGCTATGTTTGCGCTCGACCTTCACAAAATGCAAATTGATAGCTATCGACTTTTCTTGGTCTTTTTAGCCTATTCGTCTGTTTTCTTCCGTTGAAGATAGACGGCAGTCTTTATTCGGGCTTTCTTTTGAAAATTAGTCAGATGGACCGAACAGATTCACGCTTTATTTCCACAGCAGAGATAAAATAGTGCGTGAGCAAATAAACTTCATGACCATTGACAGTGTGAAGAAATTATCGCATGCACGATCAAGACTGTCTGACACGAAATGCAAAAATAGCCGACTCCATGTCCACCAGCCAGCAAAAAATAAAAGTATTGATATGAGAACAGATTTATAACGAAATAAAGAAGAAAAATATATCAGCAACAAACGGGATATCCAATAAAGATGACCCGCCAATAAATAAATCGCAGTGTTCATTGGATGCTCTGTTGTTAAAATGTTTCTTCTTTTTATTCTTTATTTCGTTATCAATCTGTTCTAATCGTCCTCTTTTTTTTTTTTTTTTTTGGCTGTCAGACACGGAGGCATTGTACATTGTCTCGCGCCAGTGTCGACTCACTTTATTGAGCAGCTTAAACAGAAACATTGATTGAAATTCTCGGTACTCATCTTGAAGAACTGAGCCCTCTTATCAAAACATTCACGTTTAATATCTAAAAGTCAGTAGATTTGAAGAAATTAAAAACAATTATAGACTGTCGGACACGGAGATATATTAAAACCCTGTCAGACTTTAGGACACAAGAGGCAATCTGTCAAGCGAAAAATTAGTTTCGCGTCCAGTGTGCAAACGGCTTAATACTAGGCTACTATTATTGTCACTTAGGTTTTATCGTCTTTAGTGGGGGAAAGGAATACAGCCTGATTGCTATGGTCTCGTACTGAGTTAAGATCACATATTGAAAATAAATGAGTCACGTATCTTGCTTTGTTGTATATGGATGTTTGTAATAATAGGAAAACGCTATCCATCGTTTCTCTTGCCAGTGAGCAAGATTTGACTCGGCTGTGTCGCCTTCTATATTCTAACACATTAAAGGTGAGGTGAGGAGCTCATTTAACTGGTGAAGATTTGACTCGGCTGTGTTATACCCAAACACGCCTTCTTTGCCAACTTGCGCTGGAAGGAGGGGCAGAGGCGGTACAGAGGAGTACTTGCGCCAGGCTACGCTGGGCACGAAATTGCCACATGCGCCTGGACACACCCCGTTGGCGCGGCGCACCCTCCATTCGCCGCGCCTGCGCCGCGCCTGCGCCTGGTCTACGAAATTAGAGCCCATTGTGTTAAACTTGAATGCAATGATTTGCAAATCCTTTTCAACCTTTTTTTTGGAAATATTCACTAATTTTGAATTAGATGCCTGCAACCTGTTCCAAAAAAGCCTGCAACCTGTTCCAAAAAAGCTGGGAAATAGGCAACAAAACACCAAGAAAGTTGAGGAATGCTAAAAAAAAAAAATAAATAAATAAAAAAAAACACGTTTGGAACATGCCACTGGTGGACAGATTAATTGGAAACAGGAATTGCAGGGAATTTAGGGATTTCATCATCTACAGTCTATAATGTAATCAAAAGATTCCGAGAATTCGGAGAAATCTCTACATGCAAGCAGCAAGACCTAACACCAACATTGAATGCCTTGACCATCTTTCTGTAAAGGACATTACCACATGGGCTCAGGAACACTTCGGAAAACCATTGTCATTTAAGACAGTTCGTCAATACATCTACAAGTGCAAGTTAAAACTCAACCATGCAAAGCGAAAGTCGTATATCAACAACACCCAGAAATGCTGCTGGCTTCTCTGGGCCCGAACTAATCTGAGATGGACAGATGCAAAGTGCTGTGGTCTGATGAGTCCACATCTCAAATTGTTTTTGGAAATCATGAACATCGTGTCCTCCAGGCTAAAGAGGAAAAGGACCGTCCAGATTGCTATCAACACAAACTTCAAAAGCCAGCATCTGTGATGGGATGGGGATGTGTTAGTGTCTTTGACATGGGTAACTTGCACATCTGTGAGGGCACTATTAATGCTGAATGGTACATGCAGGTTTTGGAACAACATATTCTGCCATCCAAGCGACGTCTTTTTCAGGAACGTCCCTGCTTATTTAAGGAAAACAATGCCAAGCCACATTCTGCATGTGTTACAACAGCGAAGCTTCATAGTGAAAGAAATTGGGTAATAGACTGGCCTGCCTGCAGTCCAGAACTGTCTCCCTTTGAAAATGTGTGGCACATTATGAAGCGCAAAATATGACAACAGAGACCCCAGACTATTGAGCAACTGAAGTCGTACATCAAGCCAGAATTAGAAAAATTCCACCCACAAAGCTTCTACAATTAGTGTCCTCAGTTCCAAAATGCCTTTTGAGTGTTCCTAATAGGAAAGGTGATAACACAGTGGTAAACATGCCCCTGTCCCAGATTTTTTTGAAACGTGTTGCAGGCATCAAATTCAAAATAAGTGAATATATCCAAAAAAACGACAGAGTTTGTCAGTTTGAACATTAAATATCTTGTCTTTGTAGGGTACTCAATTTTTTACACTACCAGAGACATGCTATCAGAAATCAATGTTCGGCATGATTCTCTTACCACTAGTAATCAGTTTGATTAATAGTTGATCAATATTCACTTGTGCAGAGCTCCTTGTATGCCTTTTGATTATTGCTTCTCTTACGACTATTTTTGTAGGACCTTGAGAATGCCTTGCTCTTGCTATTCTTGTTTGCGCCTGTTTGGATTTTGACCCATTTAGTACGACCACGATTCCTGTTTTTGATGCCCTGTGTATGAACCCCCCTTCTGGATTCTGACTACAATTTTGGATCACTGTTTATGTACCGTTGCACATCTGCTTCTCTGGTTCAAACCCCTGCCTGTAATTTTGACTTTGCTCTTTGGATGCTGTTTTTGGCTTGACAATTCTTGTGTTTTCTAGTCCCGACCTATTTTAGAATAAAAGCTTACGATTTTTGGAATTTCTGTTCTCGGGAGTGGTTCCTGAACAATGCCGGGGTGGCCGCTGGGAGGACCGGGAGCTTTCCCGGTGGGCTGGGCAACACTTTATTCACATTGGGGCCGGCCTGCTTACATCAAATTTCCGATCGCCGGCACTAGTGCTATGGCGGCCATACCACTTTACAGGCACCGCATTTGCAGCAGTCTATTACCATAATTAAATGTAATTCTTCTCAAGCTAAACAGATACGTTGTTTATATATATACCTAATCAACATTGTCAAATACTCACCCATGGTGACTCAAGATGCAATGTAAATCTTAATTCATGACGTGGTAGGCCTAGCTACATTGTCCTATGCATTTTAATAAATTGTTACAAAAATAAATTGTTTATTAGGGCATGTAAAAAGTGATCAAAACACAGCCTATAGGCCTACTATATGTTTTGCTCTCAGAAGTTAGGCTTCAGTGGAACAGGGAATGATGGGAATGGGAGCTGGATTGTCCAATCATAGCCTTTCTGCCACTCGACGTGCACGATCAGCAAGCGTGTTCTGTGCGTGCGCGGGAGTGATTCTGGGGTTATGCGTAGTTGCACCTGAGAGGTGCGTTGTGGATGGAGGGCAAGAAGAGGCCAGGAGGGGCCTCAAAGGCCAGGATTAAAAAAAGAAAGGCACTAGAAGAAGATGCTTCCAAATGTGTGAAGCTGCCAGATCTATTTTCCCAAGGACAGAGCCAATTTGCATCTGGTAAAGCGATATGGTTAACGTTTGCAAAGCTATAAGATATGTTATAGGCTAGACGTTTGGAAAGCTAAAATCTGTTCTTATAAGCACAGTGCAGCCTAGGCTAAAATTCAATCTCCTTCAGTGACGGTTTGTCGGCCATAAGAAAGGGAAGCCAAAACCTTGCCCTTCAAAGCATAATGACTTAAACCTTTCGTAGTTTACTTTCCTTGATCAGCAGGTGCTTATACCAATTGGTAGAGGGACAGTCAAATTTATTTTTGATAGCAAATGAGGTCGCAAATTATCAAGTACATCTTTATTAATTAGTTTTCGAGGCTTCTTTCGCAACAAGCCACGAGAATCCGTTTTCGACTATCATAATTCAGTGGCGTAGCCAGCGGGGGTGCAGAGACACGTCCCTTTTTGACTGCAATTAGTAGTTCTCAATCATTTTCTTTTATTGACGCGTTTTCCAATTATCGTAATTGGCAACCGAAGACACGGTTTCTCTCCGTATGCGATCTAACAGCGATTAAATCATGGGCTAAATTCAGTCCAGTTGCGGAACACAAACAGAGAATTGGATCGCAAAAAACTACCGTTTAAAACAATTATTAGTCCTGACCTGTTCTCAGTCATTTTCATAATTAACAGAGGGTTCACTCCGAGAGCACTCCACATTTAACGGGTGCGGCTTGTTCTCCCCGATTAGGAACAGGTCAGGACTAACAATTGTTCTAAATGGAAGTCTTCTGCAACCCAATTCTCTGTTCGTGTTCCACAACTGGACAACTTCACAGTCTACTTTTAACATATTTTAAGGTTGAAAAACTCCTTTCACAGGCAACCTGTGTGCTTGAAAGTGTCAAAAGAAACTGGTATGCCATACCAATGAAATGGTAGGCATCGGTGAAGAAGTTGTACTGAGAGAGAATTAGGTAGACACAGATGGGGCAGTTTTTGCAAGAAGAACAGGTCCTGCTTTGAAGTTCAAACTCTATCTCTGTGAGTCCACCATCCTCCTCATCTGCCTCTGTCTCCTCACTTCCTATCCTAACCACATAACCCTCCAGAGGGGCTTTCTTTAGCTGCACCCACTGAGATGCCACACTGCGGCTGTTGATGCTTTGAATCAGGTACTGTCTGATCAGGTACTGGCATAGGCCTGTTGTACAACCCAAAAACAGAGAGAGTCTGTAAGGAACCCAAATATAGCTTTCTTTTATTTCAAATTATTTATTCAATATTTTGAAACATTTGATTTCACTGCTTATATGAAAGACTATTCTTTTCAACTTGTACATTTCTGAGTTTTGTATTAGAGAGTTTACAGTTGGAAATGTGGACTACTGTTTGAACTTTCCCACTAAGCTTTATGTTGTATAGGTCACTAGGCTGCATTAAGCACTTTTTAGTTAATAAACAAAATCAACAGGATGTTTAAGTGAAGTGTTATTCCATTAAGTGGTCAACAAAAACCCAATAAAAAGGGACAGAAAATATTAAGTTGATCAATTACGCTTCATTTAATAAAATGCCTCCACCGTAAAAAGTGGGCCGGTTTATGCATGAAATTCCCGGGCTGAAAAATGATCCCACCCCGGCCCTGTTCCTGAATGCACCATCACAAGTTCACTCTGCTTGCCGAAAGTCCAGAAATACAGTCTCAAACCGGTATAAATATCGTTTGTTAAATCAGTTACGGAAGAGGACACGTGATGAATATAGTATGTATTTTAATGGGCTTGGTAGTGTTGTGAATAAAAACCCAAATTTTGGAATTTCTTTAAATTCAAAACAAAGTGCAAGTCATTACCTAAGAGTGTCTTTGATAATTATTTTGATGACAGCTCGTCAACGGCTGATGCCTTTAATAAGTATTCATTCTTTAATTTTTCTAAATTTCAAACTCCTATTATTTTTCCAGACATTCCTTGTTATGTAAATCATGAACTAGAGTACTTAAATATTTTACCTGATGATGTTTGTTCTGCAATGAAAAAGACTGATTTAGCCAGGCCTGTGGCCCTGATGGAATATCACCTTGTGTATTTGAAGCCTTGTTCTGAAGAGCATAGTTTTTCATTATCGCTCCTTTTCAATATGTCCTTGAAATTAGGAAAGTTACCAGTTGGAATTTAGCTAATGTGGTCCCCGTATTTAAGAAGGGAGATAAGCAGAGTGTTGCTATCTATCCGCCAGTGTCTTTATTGTCAATTGTGTCAAAGGTCATGAAGCGCTGTGTCTATAATAAAATCTTTCCTGTTCTAAATCCTTTGATCTCCTCATGCCAGCATTGATGCCAGCTTGATGGCCACGCTGATGACTCAAACTCAGCATCGTCTAAGTCAAGTCTTGGACTCGAGTGGTCAAGTTGACGTGGTTTATTTGGATTTTAGCAAAGCATTCGACACAGAGTCCCATAATCTACTTAATTACGAGCTCCAATCTTTTGTAATGGGAGGTTGCCTCTTCTAGTGGCTCACCTATCTTTCTAATAGGAAGCATAGGGCTGTTGTTGAGGGGATTGAGCTGTCCGTTTGATGTGACATTCGGGGTATTGCAAGGGTCTATTCTTGGTCCCTTATTATTTGCATTGTTTATAAATGATTTGCCCTCTGTTATTCCTTTATGGATTTGTTTGCTGATGAAATCGAATTGAAGATTTTTTTAAGTAATTTCAGGTCACAAAATGACAATTTGAGGTTACAAGATGACATTGAGAAACTTTTTGAGTGGAGTGATACATGGCGGATGAGTTTTAATATTAACGAGTGTGAATTCATGCAAGGTAGTAGGAAGCAAAGCCCTTCTTGTTTTTTTTACAATATGGATGGAAGGGTCCTCCGCAAGGTAGACAGTGCGAAGGATCTTAGTGCCATTTTCAATTAGTCTTTGTTATGGGGCAGGCATATTGATACAATCACTAATAATGCCATAAGAAGTGTGTTTGGTGGAAGGGCAACCCAATACATTGGTGTGCAGCAAATTTGAGTATTGCTTGACAGTGTGGGGCACTGGAGTCTAGAGTCACTGGAAAAAGTTCAGCGACGTGTAACGCGCCATATCCTTAGCTCAGGTCAAACTTATGCTGAAAGGTTAAACAAACTAAATTTAGGAGAGAAAAGGCTGATTTGTCGTTTCTTCACAATTGTTTGTATTAAATTTGATTTTGATCTGAATACCTTAAGTCCAGCAGTCCGAGGTGATGATCCACTCAAATTTAAAGGTCCATCTTTTTGTACGGAGCAGTATGGTGCTAGTTGTTTTAATAGGGCTTGCAGGCTATGGAATGGTATTCCAGTGCCTGTTAGGGCCACCTTCTCCTTGAAGTCCTTTAAAAATCAGGTATTTGAAATGTATAAATCAAGAGTTGATTCTGTTGATCTGTTCCACTCCAGTAACTTGTCTACTTATTGTCGATGCTCAAGATGTAGGCCTGCTTAAATGTGACTTTTACATCATTTTATGCAATATGATTTCATGATTTTGGGAGCCACTGACACAGGTTTTATCCTTTGTGATTACTCCTTGGATACAACTTTCTCTTTTGAATTTGAACCGATTTCATATTGTGTTGATTTTTGTCTTTTTTTAATTGTGTATTTTATGTTATGTTTGAATTATCCATTGTTGTATCCATAAAGTTGAATAAATAAAATAAATAAAATGTATTTTTTATCAGGAACAGGTCGAGAATAATATGCGTTAAAAGGTGAAGTCGTTGAATACCTGGACCATACATTTTGGTTTGTTACTTGCCAGTATACATTGACGTTGGTTGCGCTCTTACCTTCTGTTTAGTTTTTAAAGCAGTTAAAAGCTTTTTTCACATTTCATCCAGCATAAATTGACTGTACACTGTATAATAAAAGACAGAATTAATTTTTTAACGGGGCGGGGGGTCAGGCATTAACAGTGAACTGCCCAACCATGGGAATACATTGCTTTTTCACTGTGGTAAGAAAAAATGCATGCTGTCACAGCCCTAATTAGCATGTCTTTCAGACACATCAGTCAAAGCATGGATGGCAGAATAAGGGAGTTTATGTGTGTGCACGTGATTGCTTATGTCTGTTTGCTTGTGTGAGTGTGTGTGTGTGTGTGTGTGTGTGTGTGTGTCCATGTACAGTTTGCGTGTGTGTATAAATGAGGAGTCCACTTACAAAGCCTTCTCAGTCAAATCGGTCCATTTATTAGAAAAATCAGATTTTTTTGCAGAAATAATCTTCCACGGATACCAATTTTCGCTATAATGAAACTATCAGCCGGCAGACATCCACGAGGAAATTAATTATTTTCTTGAAGAAATGACTTTGATTTTGCAACACATAGTTTTGACTTATCAGCTTTTGAAAGTGGAGTGGAAATTTAGCAGGTTTTGACAGTATTTAAAAAAGCCCCATTGCTCAATAGGTGAAGGTATTTGACTCAGGACCCACTCTACATGCAACTCAAAGCTACAGACAATGCAAGGATATCATTAAAACTCATAATTGTTCCTTACCTTTCAAGCTTGAGGAGCTTCCTTTTTGAACCCTTACAAGGAGATTTGTTTGCATTTTCTGTGATCAAAACTAAACTTGAGTCTGCATCCCCCATCTTGAGTTAGAGAAAGCAAAAGCTGAAGAGGCTATAAAAGCTTGTCTGTGATTGGTTCCTTCTAACGAACGAAAAGAGAATCACGTTTTCACATTGGCTGATGACTTAGCAGAACTTGACAGAGTTTTCCACCTTGACTTGGCGGGTTTTGACAGAGTTTTGCTTTTTCCATTACAATTTATAACATGATTTAGTAGTAAGTAGTAGTAGTAGTAGTAGGTTTTGAAAGTGGAGCTATCAGTGGGACATGTGCAGGTGCCTGAAAGAGAGGCTAAGGGAGATAACTCATTTATTATCCGAACTTGACTTTGCAGGTTTTGCAAGTCAACTCCTCAAATGTGCTTGTAAATGGTTTTAAGTGGTGACCTCAAAGGACATATTTAGTAAGTATGTATGTATGTATGTTGTGTGCATGGCAGCATAAGAGATGTATGTATGTGTACACATGTGAGGAAGTAATATGTGGAAGATTGTGCATGCCGACGCATGTGTGTGTGCGCATGAATACATGCACGCATGCATGTAAAGTGTGATTTTTTGATGAGGAGGAAGAAGAAGTATGTACCTGAAGAGCTCCCGGTATCCTCAAAGTCGATGTTCCCCAGGTGCAGAACCCCAGCCACCACACGAAATAAGTCCAGCTTCTCAGTGTCATCCAGGCCAATCTTCTTCATCGCCCCACACATGCGCACAAAGTCACCGTGGTCATCCAGAAAGGGGTCCTTCAGGGCTCCAGACTTCATGTGCTAACAAACCCATGGGAAATGCAATGCTTTCTTCTCCCTCTCAGATCCACTTGCAGCTACCAGTTTTATATCAGCACGACAGTAATATCCAAAAATTTTGGCTTGCCCCACCAGACCCCATCTTGCTAAAGCCAGGTTATGTACAATAACACAACCTGATGAGTAATCCGAATGCAGCTAATATTGGCCAGATTAATAATGCCAATTTTGCAACTGGCTCAAATATCAGCAACCAAACAAGACAGTTTTGCGCTTCAAACTCCATGCAAAACACCATCCCAAAACTAATGCCTCTTGCCATTGTGTTTTGGATTATTCATGCCATACCATTAATCAGCCTGTTATGGTTGAAATCATTTTTAAATATTAAATGGCATTACAGTCGGAGCTTAGAAGAAGAGCAAAGGGTACACTCAGAGTGCTTTAGTGTTATGGAAAAACCTGATAAGCAACAAAAAGCAGATTTTGAGAAAAAGACAGAAAACTGTATCTCAAGGGGTTAACCTCAAGTCCGACAATGACACTGAATTGGCAGTTGCTTGTTCATTACATAATGACAAATATTCATGGAAGACATTTGTTTCATTTTTGTCAGTATCAATGGCAGTAGGACTTGAGGTTTTTCTATCCAAAAATGTAAAATATCATTTATCAAAATTATGGACAAAAACCTAGTAATTATGTAGCTGCAGTGGCTTTTGAAAGTTTTTTAGTGCTGACTCCACCATCTGCTTCCTCTTAAATGCATTTTTCAGTCATTATTATTATATGAACTACGCAAATTTTGAATTCTTGCACATCCAATACTCTACATGGGGACAAAACGGACAGATCATCTAATAGGTATGTGGTTCATAATTGGCGAATTCAACTTGTTAGCTTTTGCCATAAAAACAGAAAATTCAAATTTAAAATTCAAAAACCCTGGAAGATCAACTAGCTAGGTTTTTGCTTCACAAACAATTAAATTACAATGACTTACAGGTTTTGCCACAACAAAACATGGGAAATTCAGGATTATTTTTTATGCAGTTTATGTGCTGAGACAAAGCCTTAAGTATAAAAATGGTTCTAGCTCAGTTTCTACCAAAATTAGACTTGCTAGGTTTTTCCATTACACTCAAGAATGTCACAGTACAGAAATCACAGGGAGTCATTACTGGAACAAGCATTTATTCATTTACTTTCCATTGCTGTAACTTAACTATTAATAATTCAAATCTTCGCATGTAGAAGATTGTCCTGACAAATTCACAGAGAGTATGACAATTTTACAAGCCTTGACAGTATGTAATTTCCATCTACGGGAAAATTTTCTTTAAACGCAAGCTCGAATTGTAGTTTATAATTAATTTATGTTTTTCCATAATTTGTGCTGGGTGTTTATTCATTGGCACTGAATAAATTTGGTTATACTTTGCTGTGGAAAATATACTGTGACATTCTAGGCCCAGGCAGAGCGCTGTGGGGGGAGAAAAATTTGCACAGTTCACAGACAGCAGTCTATCATCTATGAATCATTATCATGTCATCATGCATGTGAGTTAAAAATGCAACTCAGCCTTTGCTAAAATGCTAATTCTGAGCATTCTCAGAATTTTCATTGACAGCAAAACAGCTTCAGAATGCATTTCCTGAAAGGCAATAAAACATTTACCTTCTTGTCCTGTAATATACAAGGTAGCAGCCATGTAATGAAATATAGGACGCTTGAATTAATAAATAAAGAGTATGTGCAGAACAATAATCATCACTTCTTCACATTCAAACGTGTGCTTGACATTCTTGGCACCGCAAATCCCCAGAAAGTGAAAAGGACATTTATTGAGACTTATTGTATGACTAAGGGTGATTGGTAAATTGGTAAAAATGGTAAAATTGGTAAAGTGAACAATTTCTATTGCTCCTACAAAATGTCTATAATTAAAGCAAAATAAACGCAGTCTAGGATAAAACGCACAAAGCAGTCAGGGACATGAAAGCCATGGGCACATCTAAAGCCTGCCCCAGACTGTGCAACTTTGCCTGAGGCAAGTGACACGCCTGTATACTGCATCAGGCAATGTTGCACCATGTGGGGATGTTTTTGCTGTGTAACTTCCTCGCGTGACAGTGCAGCAGCATATCTAGCCCGCTACATATTTTCACGTCACATGAGGAAGTTACTCACTGTGTGGGGGCAACCTGCAGCAATGTTACATGTGCTTGACCAATCCCAACGTCATGCCCAGTGCACTGTGTGGGGATGGTTTTTGCTGCGTAACTTCCTCGCGTGACAGCGCAGCAGCGTATCTAGCATGCAAGATATTTTTGCGTCACACAAGGAAGTTACTCACCGTGTGGGGGCTACTGCTACTGCAATGTTACACGTGCTCGACCAATCACAACATGCCGACATCATATGATGTGCAGACGAGTCACATGACAGAAAAATGGCCACAATTCAGCTAATTTGTCCTCGGCCAAGATGTCTGTTACAGTTTCAGAGGTTGCCGCCATTTTTCTGTTTCATGTGACTTGTCTGCACATCATATGACGTTGGGATTGGTCGAGCACATGTAACATTGCTGCAGGTAGCCCCCACACAGTGAGTAACTTCCTCATGTGACGTGAAAATATCTAGCGGGCTAGATATGCTGCTGCACTGTCACGCGAGGAAGTTACACAGCAAAAACATCCCCACATGGTGCAACATTGCCTGATGCAGTATACAGGCGTGTCACTTGCCTCAGGCAAAGTTGCACAGTCTGGGGCAGGCTCTAAACAACCGCGTTGCTGTGAAATTTCAGAATCTCAGGACTGCCAACGTCTAAAAAATCCATTATAAAAATTCATAAGAAAATACCTGTGCTGAAAAGTTTGGTATTTTTAAAAATGTACCATATTTATGATTTAGATATTTTTCGTTAAATTTTAAAATTTCCCATTAAATTTTTCATGTGCCTGATGCTTGGCGCACACTCAAACAAAGGCCCCAAGGACGGGTAGGTTATAATGATTGAATGCTTGAATACCTCAATTGTGCTTCCTTTTTTAGATTACTTAAAACTAAAGAAGACACACAGACAGCGGAATGCAGCCTCTTTACTTTGATGAAGTAAAAAAAATACCAATATGACCATTCTTTATCACACAGAGTTGTCATTAGATTAATTAATTTCATTACAGATTATATTGCTACAGCTTTCAAATGCAGTTGCAGTGACCCTGTCACAGTCAATCCTGCTCACTGTACAAACATAATTGTCAATGTTAATCCTGCACTCTTTAATGTATATGCATGCATACATATACAACCTTATCCATCCACCCCATGCAAGCATATTTCCATATTTAATTATTATTCTTTGCACCAACTCAATTACTTCATCGTATTCCAGTTGTCACAACCCTTGAGTGAATCCTTTTTGTGTCTCTTCCAATTCAGTAACTTGCATGTCCATTTTGTGCATATCTACAAACCCTAATTCCAATGAAGTTGGGACGTTGTGTAAAACGTGAATAAAAACAATACAATGATTTGCAAATCCTTTTTGACCTACATTCAATTGAGTACACTACAAACGCAAGATATTTAATGTTCAAACTGAAAAAACTTTATTGTTTTTTTTGGAAATATTCACTCATTTTGAATTTGATGCCTGCAACATGTTCCAAAAAAGCTGGGACAGGGGCAACAAAAGACTGAGAAAGTTGAGGAATGCTCAGAACACCTGTTTAGAATATTCCACAGGTGAACAGGTTAATTGGAAACAGGTGACTGTCATGATTAGGTATAGAAGGAGCATCCCCCAAGGGCTCAGTCGTTCACAAGGATGGGGTGAGGTTCACCACTTTGTGAACACCTGTGTGAGCAAATAGTCTAACAGTTTAAGAATAACGTTACTCAACGTGCAATTGCAAGGAATTTTGAGATTTCATCATCTACAGTCAATAATATAATCAAAACATTCAGAGAATCCGAAGAAATCTCTACATGTTAGCGGCAAAACCAAAAACCAACTTTGAATCCCGGTGACCATCACTCCCTCAGGCGGTGTTGCATTAAAAACCAACATCATTTTGTAAAAGATATTACCACGTGGGCTCAGAAACACTTCGGAAAACCATTGTCCGTTAAGTTTGTTGCTACATCCACAAGTGCAAGTTAAAACTCTACCATGGAAAGCGAAACCCATATATCAACAACATCCAGAAATGCCGCCGGCTTCTCTGGGCCCAAGCACATCTGAGATGGACTCATGCAAAGTAGAAAAGTGTGCTGTGATCTGACAAGTCCACATTCCAAATTGTTTTTGGAAATCATGGATGTCGTCTCCTCCGGACTAACGAGGCTATTCCCTACCGAACAAAATTATGACGCGGGAAATCGAGAGCTGCTTGCCATAAAACTTGCATTGGAAGAATGGAGGCAATGGCTAGAGGGTGCTCAAATTCCATTCCTGGTCTGGACTGATCACAAGAATCTCGAATACTTACAGTCTGCTAATTGCCTCAATTCTCGCCAAGCCAGATGGGACGTATTCTTTTCAAGATTCGACTTCCACCTCTCCCACCGACCCAGACCTAAGAACATTAAACCTAACGCCCTGTCCAGATGCTTCGACATACCTTCCAAAGATCCCTGTCCTGATACCATTCTCTGCCTGGAAGTCTTCATTAATGCTGTCAATCTGCCTATCGAAGACGCTGTTAAAGAAGCCCTAGCAGACAACGCTGCTCCCAGTGCCTGAATCGCCTCTTCGTGCCGGAAGCTGTACGCCCCCCAAGACCTGGATTGGGGACATGCATCCTATCTCTCATGCCATCCTGGCGTCAGCCTCACCCTGAACTTTATCAAGCACAAGTTCTGCTGGCCTCAGATGCATAAAGATGTACACAACTACGTATCTAACTACTCGGTCGGTGGTCAGTGTAAGGTAACTCACCAACCCCCACAAGGCCTTTTACAACCACTTCCCACACCTCATCGCCCCTGGTCACACATTTCCCTAGATTTTATCACCGGTCTTCCCTCCTCAAATCACAACACTGTCATATTGATCATTGTCGATCGCTTCTCCAAAGCAGTACACTTCGTTCCCCTCACCAAGCTCCCTTCTGCACAATAGACCGCCACTCTACTCATCCAACACGTAGTCAGCTAACATGGCATCCCCACTGACCGTGGTCCCCAATTCACTGCCAGATTCTGGAAAGCTTTTTGCACGCTTCTGGGTACCTCAGTTAGTTTATCCTCTGGTTTTCACCCATAGTCCAATGGCCAGACCGAGCGGGCTAACCAATGCAATGAGACTGTTTCGAGATGTTTATGCTCCCACAATCCTGCGTCCTGGAGTATACAGCTTCCCTAGGCAGAATATGCTATTAACAGCCACACATCTGCCTCCTCAAAACTCTCCCCATTTGAGTTCTGCCTGGGATACCAGCCTCCGCTGTTCCCTAGCCAGGAGGAAGAGGTAGCTGTCCCGTCTGCACACTCCTTCATTTGTCCGTGCAGACGCACTTGGAAAGCCACGTGGTTCAACCTCCGCAAAGCTGCGGCCCACATGAAGGAGTCTGCCGACAGGAGGTGCATTCCGGCTCCTGTCTACCGTGTGGGGCAACGGGTTTGGTTGTCCACCAAGGACATCCCCCTCAGAGGTGGCCCCTGCAAGTTGGCACCACGGTTCATTGAACCTTTTACCATTTCTAAGGTGATTAGCCCCTCTGCTGTCAGACTTTTGTTACCTGCTTCCATGCGTAAAGTGCATGCCACAATCCATGTTTCCAGAATCAAACCCTCTGTCAATCATCCACTATGTGCTCCTCCTGCACACCCCTACCCCCCCCCCCTCCCCCCACCAGCCCCCCGTAACGGTTCGTGAAATTCTGGACTGTCATTGTCGGGGACGTGGTCTCCAGTACCTCATTGACTGGGAGGGCTAAGAAGTTGGATCCCTGCTTGTTTCATCCTGGATAAAAGTTTAATCAGAGACTTTCATTACACACATCCTGTTCCACCTGTTATAACGCCAAGTAGCGTTTTGTAGGGGGGGGGGGTTATAATTCTTTATCCGTCTGTTTCTGTATTTATTATTATTCATGTTTATTTATTCATTCCATTGTTGCATTGCACATTGTCTCCCCTGTAATGTCTGATGTGATTTCTGTGCACTCCCCAGACATGCTTCGGGTGATTTCAGAAGTTTTCCGGTCTTTCACCTTCCTTCCCGCTTTTCTGAAATTACCATATTAATACATTGCTAGGCTGTTTCGTAAACTAACCAACTAACATTCACATATTTTGCTTAGGTGTGTAGATATCATTGTTTACTAAAATAACTAATTCTGCCCCTCTCTGCTGTTATGTATGTGACTTCCCTTTTGTCTATTTAAAATCTTCACTACAGTTCATTTCTTGTCAGAACATTGATCAATTTACATCTGAGCAGAGCTCCTCGTATGCCTTTTGTTTATTGCTTCTTCACAACTGTTTTGTCCGACCTCGAGTTTGCCATTGGCCTTCTGTTCCTGTTTTGCCTTTTAGGATTTTGACCTATTTCTATTTTTGGATGCCCTGTGTATGACCCTCTGCTCTGGATTACTACTACGATTTTGTCCTGCTTGGCAATCCTTGTGTGTTCTGGTCCTGACCCATTTTGTAGTAAGGGCTGACAATTTTTGGATTATCCCTGAGTTGCAACTGGTTGCATTCGATTTTGTTTTAGTTAGTATAAATTTTAAAACATCACTACAATCAGCAAACATCTGCCTTATACAGTATAATTAGCAAAGGCTAACGGTTACTCATTCAAATCAATGCGGCCAACAAGCTCTGTGATCATCATGGCTATGGTAAACCAAAAATAAAAAAAACAGCTAGCCAGCCATAAGGATACATTCTTTATCCATTTTACTCACTCACTGTAAAGCATAACTAAACATCAATGAAGTCCTGCTCCATATAAACAGAGTAACAGAGCCTACCGGAGCGAGGATCCTTCCAGTACAATTCCATTCAGAATAACTCCCATTATCTTGTAAGAATCAAACTGCCATCATGTAAATATAACATAGCCACTTCAAGGTTGGTTTTAGAAGTGTTTTTTTTCTTTGTGCTCACATCATTCAACTGTGCACAGTTCAGAGAATACAACCTAACTTCCTATTATGCAGGGATTTAAATAAGTTTGAGGGTCCAATCAAAGTCTTTCAATTACTGTGGAAAGTTTATACTGTCTAGAATTGAATAAAAACATGTCAATATAAAATCAATACATAATTACTAGGGGTGGGAACCTTCAGACATCTCACCATTCGATTACGATTTGGAGGGTCGTGATTAGATTATTAAATTAAACTCAATCCATCTCAATTTCAGATTTCTGTGCATGGTTTTTTTTCCCCATCAATACAAACTATCAGGTGAAATCAAAACCCTTTTATTTATAGGCTACATTGTTGTAACAAATAACTTGACATGAACAGCTGCCCCTTTTCAAATAAATAAAATATTTATCTTCCAAACCACCAGATAAGACTGAACATAGTGTTTAAAAATAGTTCACAAAAATAAAACTCTTTCATCATGTATTACATTTTCATACATCAAAATAAAACCGATTTACATTGAGGAAATAATTATTTTGTGGCTCTATTATGTAATGCGCATTTCTAACGTTCAGTAAACATGGCAACAGCTCCTCTTCCACTTTGACTCTCTTTGACTCGCACTTCTCAATGACTTCATTACCCAAGCTTTGGTGCCGCGGTAAAGCGTTGGGATATCTGCGTCTGTGAAGTATCGCCTGCACGGGACATTGTTCCGCGGTCCCAGGGAATGCAGGAGAAAACAAAAGCTTTCGCTTTCCAGGACAGGGTAAAGCTGCTTTCACACCAGATGCAAAACAAATTTTTCGCATGACAGATAACATTCAAAGTCAATGCAAAGATGTAAATTTGTGTCTGGTGTGCAAGCAGCTTAAGGGCACAGATCTTTAGAAATAAAACTGCGACAGCCTTTTTGGCCCTGCCAGAGTTGGGTGCCAGCTTTCATACGAGTGTCAGTTCAAGAGTTTTCTGGTTGGATACAGCAATAGTTTTTTTTCCCTGCTAAAGTAAGCTCGGAGTGGGAATGGGCAAGATCATTTTTAATATTTGTCCTGTTGGTTACGTACTTGATCTTTGCATTATACGTCTTGCAAATGGCATAAGTATTGTCTAGCTCTGTTGTTTTACCATTGATTTCAGGAAATCCAAAGTGTTCTAAAACAGCAGCTTTTGAAAAAGCCAGTGGTGCTTGTACCCCTTTTTTCTCTCACACCCGCACCTCTTTCACGCAATCCAAATTGTAAACACGGCGCACACGTTCAAAGACACGCCCCTCTAGGGCATTCAAACGGTAGGATAGGCCAGCTATACAAGAGGTAGGATTCCAATCCTGGAGCTGAATGGCTGGCTAATCCTGGTGCTAGGATGACTGGCCAATCATAGCACTTGAATGCTCCGGAGGGGCATGTCTTTGGGTGCCATAATAACGCGTAACTCCAAACTCCCAAACTCTGGGAGAGGCAGTCCATTGAAAACTACATTGATCATTGATTATAGACTTTCCTGCATCGATGCTGAATCATTCAACAAAGCATTTCAATGTATCATAGAATCAATTATTTCCCCCACCCCTAATAATTACCCAGTTATAGTTCAAGTGGGTGTGAACTATAACTCTGCTTTACCAAAGACTCTGAAGAGCAAGACTTTTCACCAAGAAGCAATCTCTGGTATCAGTCACTGGTATGGGTATGGGTGCCCTGCCCCCTCAAAGACCTGCGGCAGATCCTGAATCTATTAACTCCAATGGGAGCGGTCAACGTGAGCACAGATTATCACTATTTCGCCCCATTGTCACTGAAGTAAAAATTGGACTTACATGCCACATATCTTTCTAACATTCTGACGCTGCAATATAATTTTTAAGACCAACAGATCAGGAGAATAAACTTTGTTTGAGACCTTATTACTCATTTTGGAGTTAAGGTGGCCTTCCATGAGGTCGCCTTTGTTCGAGGCTCCCTTCTGTAAGGCGGTCTTAAACAGATTCTATTCTAGAATCGACTTTAACCTGTTCCTAACAAAATGAATTACTTAAGTGACAGAATGTCTTTGAGGCTTCTTTTCCTCGTGAATTCATCACAAATGGTTGACTGGCTGGCAAATGTGATCTGATGTAATAAGTCAGTGATTCTCAAACTCGGTCCTAGGGGATCCCTGTGTATGCTGGTTTTTGTTCCAACTGCAATGGCAATCCCAGAATTTTGACAAGCTATTGAGTGTCATTGCAGGGATAGACATTGCAAAGGGTGATACCATTTTTGAAGGATTTTCAAGGGGTTAATTCGGGTCATGCTCAACAGAAAACAACTGAATTTTCAACATTGTCCCTTTGTGTGAGTGTTGCCCATAGCATGGCCAACCAAACTCCAGAGAATGATCAAAAAATATTTCCAAATATGCCAGTGTGTCAAGATGTTTCCCCTATCCCAAAATTTGGAATTGTGTAAAAGCCAATTCAACAGCTTATAAGCCATCTGCCACAGGGGTAGAAACAACAAATCATGGTGGAAGTGGTGGCTAATGATTTGATGATTTTTTCATCATCGGAAATTTAAAAAAAAATGGCCACTCGGCATGCCAGACATTTTTCAACATGCAACCCAATATTCCATAAACATTTCATATTCATCATTGGTTAGCAGGAGTGGTGCCACTTTCTATTGCCCAACAGTTCAAAGAATGACTGGCCTAAAATGGCAGCAAATACCAGACCACTAGAGTAGCCAGTATGAGGAAATGGAGAACAAAAAGTAAAAAAAACTCTGCTGAAATGTATCTGTATTTCAAAATATTTAGTAACACATGTGTGATGCAGTGTTGGGCCCAACAGGTCATGTCACTCCACAAAAAAAAAGATGATGCCAGTATGCCTAAGTCAAGCCAGTAATCACGATAGTGGTACCATAGGCAATCACAGCAAGAATGAACAAAACTTTATTAGACAACCAAAGTATCCACGTTGTCAGCCAATAGACATGATACAGAATCCATGTGATCCCTTTCAGAATTACTAAGAGTTCACAGATCCACCTGTTCGATGACCTTTGCCCGCAGTCGTGACTTTGTTGTCATGAAGGGCTAACAGGTGGTGGTCATCTAAAGGAGTATCAGTATTATCCTTGGTCAAGTGGCCACACTTCTGTTGGACAGAAATGGGAGAAGTAGCTTGAAGGCTGCTGGGTAGTTAGCCAGTCCTCCTTCACAAAACGGGCTTTGATTTTCTTAGCCACTAACCCAGGTTTTTCCTTCTTCCCAGTGTCTACTCCTCTTATAGACCTTGTAGTTGATCAGGCTACTCTGTGCCCATTAGGTGATGATGTGCCTGCATCAATGCATGCCACTCCGAATTGTCATGGCATTCGTTCAAATATTGGCCTAAGTCTAGCATTGGCAGTACATTCGCAAGTACCTACCTAATCCAGTTGGCAGTAAAGCATTCCAAATATCAAAAGTTTCTTTTGATGTTGATGCCCAAATTGCGTGTTCCTGATACTGCCAATGACTTGAATGATGGAGGGATTCATCACTGCCAGCAGCCATGACTGCCATTTTGAAACTAGCAGTTTGGAATGTGTGTCAAGTGTCAATAACAGGGGGAGTCCGATACTGCTGCTGCCAAGGAGCCAGTTGAGAAGCGGATGTGAGGTCGTGGTGCGGCTATTTAGATGGGCGATGACCTTGACTTTCCTCTTTATGGGCTAGCAGGCAAGTTTAAGAGCCATTCCGTGAGAAATTGGCACTTTCTGAAGAAGATGAGGAGTTGACTGCCCTGGACTTGAATGAAACTTGGCACATAGGTGGATATGGTAGTCTCACGGAAAAAGCCAAATTCTTTTCCAATTTACAACTAACCCAGCTTTATACCAAAGAGGTTACAAATTTTATGTACAACTCTGCCGTCCAATGGCAGAACCTAGTAACTCACTATTATTTGATTTTGTGAAAAAAGCAGAAAATGAAACAATTTGATATTAAAGCCTGGTTGTTTGGGGAAGGTTAGTTTAATAGCTCATTATTATTCTCTGGGGATCACTAACTCAAGGACAATTTTAACCCTTAAAGGTCATTTTCTGCTTTTTTCTCAAAATCAAATAAAAGTGAGTTACTAGGTTCTGCCATTGGACGGCAGAACTGTGCATGTACTTTATATATGTCAAAAGACCGAACTTTGGTATATTTCTGGGAATATGGAATATTAGGTCGGTAGAACATTAGCTCTTTAGAGCACCACCTTTGGTCAGATAGCTGTCCATCCAGAATAGTACCAAGCTAAATTTTTCATTTTCAGAGAGAACTAGATGTGTGCATCACAATTCAAAAACAATTCATTTGGTACATTGCTGGGGATGGCCAGTATTTGCATCCAACCTACAGCGCCCATGGGGACAACATTTTTCCAATTTTTTTTCATATGATCTTCAGTTGCTAGACATTTTAATGCGATGAAACATGCAGTTTGTACTTTTAGGTTTATGGGCATTGAAGCTGTGTTGCCACCCCTTAGAGGAGGTAATAGAGACAATAAACTCCTCCAGAGAGAGGCTTTCTGGATTCACAACTTACAGACAGAAGCTCCAAAAGGTCTTAGTGAGGAATTAGTATTGTCATGTTATATATGATATAATTTTTTGTCCACTGTTTTCCTTTAGGCAATCACTGTTCACTTAGGGGTCTATTCTCCCATTAGTGCGTAAGTCCTTTTTTACGCGATTCAAGTTAAGTGCTTTTGAGTTACGCGTATTCTCCCCTACGCGCTTCGATCACGCCCACAGCACTTAACTTCAGAATGTAGGCGGCCTTATGAAAGAGGTGTGACTAATCCAAAAGAGAGGCAGGCTCTGTGCAAAGCTCATTGATTATGGCTATCAGGAAAACAAGGAACAAGGATTCTCTGATTAACCATGAAAATGCAGTTGTGGTCCATGGAAAACTCAAACCAGAATTTAAATTTGAATGTCGTGGGCCTGCTGATAAAACCTCGTATCTCCAAACTGATAAGAAACAAAAATTCGTATGTCCTCTTACATGCAAAATTAAACATTTGTTTCATTCTAAATCATATTTATCAATTTATATTATTTTAGTGTTATTTTATTCTATATATATATATATATATATATATATATATATATATATATATAAAATTTTCCTGTGAAGTTTATCATTTTGAAGATAAAAGGTTTTATCAGCAGGCCGACGATATGCCGCTGTAATAGTAGGCCTATGTAGGCTATGTCTTTGCCAATTACAAGTAGTAATGCAGGCATCTCTTTTTTATTTCTTTATTCTAGCCACCATGGCATTAAAGCTATGTAAACAAACAAATTGCCGCGATAATGAAATAATAAATAAAGAATTTAGCACTTCTCAACCAGCGTAATCAGAGCATGAAAAATGTGCCCCTCCTACACTAGCCTGTTTGTTCCGTGGAAGACCGGAAAGAAGTAAAGCGAACATTGTAGTCACACAAAAATAACGAACAAAGAAAGGTTATGAGATCTCATTTAGAAATTGCGCGCTTGAAATTTCAAAACACTCCCATGTCAGGTTGGCAACTACAGGACAAGGCAACGCTTTAACAAACAGAGGATTCTTACCCCACACGCAGAAAAATCTGTGGGGTGAAAGCCAGGCTCTCTGCACACCAGAGAAGTGTGCACGCAACAGGTGATGGGCAACCATCATCCCCGGTGCATTTCATTGCACTGGAGGACGAGGTGGCATCTACTCTTTCTGAAGTGGAAGTGCATGGAGAAGAACTTGGAGGGGATACGGATGAAGGAGAGTTACGTAAAATAGTCATTTTTATTTGCCTATGCTCAAAGTATCACTGTGATAGATACTGGAAACAAGCTTAATATGGTTTCAAATATTTATTGTATTTTTTTGGCATTTCAAGCAGTTGCGCAGTACATGGGCGTCATGGGCCGAGCCAGGGAATTTGGCGCAGATGCTTAATATGCACGTATCATGATCGCACAAAACCTGACCATTAATGCTGTGCCGACGTCTACGGTCTCAGTACATATTCTTATTCGTGGAAGGGGTTCTGATTGCAATGTGAGTACAATCAATGGCTTCCACAGCACTGGGGAACCTGGCGACCCGGTAGAACCCCCCTCTTAACTCTCCGTCTTTCAGCTGGTGTTTCAGGGAATTTTAAAGTGGCTGACGTGGTGCAGCATAGCGTCAACCAACTGTGTCAGACACCTTGACACAGACGCCTGTGATATGTGCATGACATCACCAGCCACTCTCTGGAATGACCCAGATGCCAGGACCGACAGCGCAGTTGTGACCTTGATGACCACTGGTATGTTTGTAATTGTTTGTAATGTGTTTGTAATTGAACTAATTGGAGAACAGGCCGTTGCGTAATATCAAATGATGATTTTGTTTGATAATTTATTATGGTTATGAGAAATGTAGTTTAGGAATAAGGATGAACAATCGAATAGTGAATGTCTCAACCTTTACCATGTTAAATAAAATAAAATTAATGTTAAAATTCGGCCGAGAACCGACATCAAACGCAATATTCCATTTCTCCTCATGTTGGCGCTTGACCTTACTACAGCCCTCAAAAGCACTTAACAGAAAAAGCGCGTAAGCCAGGGGGAGAATACGTGTAAGTGTTATTTGCATGAGAAACACCCGGAAACCCCCCGATTTTGGCCTTGCCCCTCCCCAAGTGTGTAACTGCTTTCGGGGTGCGTAATGCACCGACTTAAGTTGAGGGGAGAATACGCATAGGCTGTAAAGCGTGTTTCTATGCGCTTTTTTCGACTTATGCGCATGGGAGAATAGACCCCGATGTGATTTGACTAAGTGATCTAGTGAGTTATAGGTTTTGAGATATATTTTGTATGCACTCGAGTTGTAAAGTAATATTATTATCATTTTGTAATCAATTTTTTTTAAATGTATTGAGGTGATTTTTCTGTTTTTATCAGATTATTATTTCTTTGGATTACTAATTGGGATTGTCACACATTATTATTTTTTGTCATACGGTTTCTACACCTGTTGTGTCAGGTGCCGATAGTTAAGTCACATGGTACTGAATATTTAAAAAGGGACTAAACCCTATTCAATTGAAAGGCTGAGGAAAGCCTTCTGCTGAAACGCATTCGTTTCCATGTACGCTGTGATCTTTTCATTCAATAAAATATTAATTTTACGAGTGCTGATATATCTTTTTCTTTATGGACAAGTATTGTGCCAAAAATTGGCAAAGTTTGTCAATTTAATCAAAATTTGCTTAGGAAAATGCATTTGAAGGGTTAATTGCCCCTTACTCCTGAAAAGAGTGATTATTCACTGAATGGTTTTACCTGCCTTCATTCGAGCCTAGGACCAGTCTATGGTAGGAGTCTGAACAAAATTCGTTGACCGCACAGATTATCACTTTTTGCAGATTTTGTATGGCCCATCAATGCAATGAAGCTTAATTTTCCATACTAGGACCTTATACTTTGGGATTACTTTGACTCATTAAAATCACATTCTGCCTGAAATGGAAATGTATGCGTCTTCTGAGGGCATGTAGTGCCTATTGGATTAAATTGCAAACAGTTTATATCAACATGCATGAAGAGAGGTAAATTATCTCTAAACAAAGAAATTAAAGACTGAGGTCAATCAGCAAACTCTTAATTGTTGTGTCCACCTGGCCACCAATTGCATTATCTGGGAAATAATAAAGAATTCAATAACAACGCAAATGATTAGGTAGCCCACATGTTTTGCATTGAAGTAAAAAAAAAATTGCTTATTATTGCATATATTCCATTTAAATTATAAAGTAAGTAAGTAAAACGTAATTTGTACCGCACTCTTCCCAGCACGAATGCATAGAGTGCTTCACAGAAGTACTAAGAACATGGAAAAAAGTAAGGAAACACCATGTAGTGGGCTTAATATGGACAAAAGTCTGTCTGAATAGGAGTGTTTTTAACCTTTTTTTGAACATTAGTTCAGAGAACGAGGCTCTCAGGTCCAGGGAGAGGGCATTCCAGAGCCTCGGGGCCACTGCCCCAAAGGCTCTGTCACCCTTTGTCTTTAACCTCGTCCGAGGCAACGCCAGGAGCAACTGGTCAGTTGACCTCAAACACCGGCTGGGCGAATATTTCTGGAGAAGCTCAGAAATGTAAGCTGGGGATTCTCCATGGAGGGATTTGTAGATGAGCGGCAGGACCTTGAATTGGATCCCGATGTGCTCTGGGAGCCAGTGTAGAGAGGCAAGGATGGGGGTGACGTGAAATGATAAATAGAGAATTGCAGTAATGAAGTCGTGATGAAATAAACGCATGAACAGACATTTCCAGTTCAGAGTGTGATATGATAGACCGTAATTTGGCAATAATTAAGGTGAAAGAAGCAAGAGCGGGTTTAAGGATTTGACATGCTTATCCAAACGCATACACTGATCGAAATAAACCCCCAGGTTTCTCAGAGACGGGCAAACATTTCTCTTCAGGGACCCCATATGGTTAATCACTCTGGAGGCAATGTTATCACTTGCAATGATCAACACCTCAGTGTTCCCTGCATTGTAAAGTTGTAAAGTTGTAAAAAATTGCTTGCCATCCGTTGTTCAATTGCAGACTGACACTCATGTAAAGTGGAGAGACTTTCAAGCTTATTTGGTTTAAATGAGAGATGGAGTTGGATGTCATCTGCGTAGCAGTGGTACGAGACGCTCTTAAAAATGCTAATTAGACGGCCTAGGGGGAGCATGTGACGGGAAAAGAGAATTGGCACAGAACCCTGTGGCACAGCACATAAAAGGAGGAAAGGTTAAGATATAAAGGCACCAACCGCTACTGAAAAGCCTCTCTCTTTTAGATAAGAGGCAAACCAACTAAGGGCACTCCCAGAGATGCCCACGCATTCCCTGAGCCTATGCAGCATGATGTCATGGTCTACTGCATCGAAAGCTGCACTGAGATCTTGCAGGACCAGAACAGAACATTCACCAGCATCTGAAGACATCAAGATGTCATTAGAGACTCTAAAAAGTGCTGTTTTGGTGGAATGTTTTTTACAGAAACCTGATTGAAATTTGTCTGAGATGTTGTCATTTGTCAGATAGGTGGTGTGCTGGTTTGCCACCACTTTCTCTAACACCTATGAACTTAAGTCATTCAGATGGAGTATTTCTCATTTTTTACCTCTTTTTTGCCAATACTACTATAAATACAATATGAAATTGGTATTCTTTGGTGCAAAGTTATTTTTGACATTCTGTGTACTCCAGTTCCGGTTGTACATCTTTTAAAATTTTCAAAACCTGTGCAAAGCCCTCCCTTAAAAACTGGTTACTTCTCATCAGTTCTATTTTTGTCAGGATCCGTATAATTCACATGACGGGTCCTTCGTTGCCGTGCATTGATGAAATCCTGAAGCCTTCTCTCATTTTCAATACGATTCACATAGGCACCAATCTTTTCTTCATCGAAACTTTGACGCAAATGACCGACGCGTCAGCCTGATGCTCATAAAGAAGCTCTGGACCTTCCTCAGGAAAGGAGGAGACCCAAAGCAAAATAAGGGAATTCCTATCCCGTTAGGAGCATTCTAGAATTGACCCTGCGTTTTCCTAAGGGAGCAATTTGAGGGAGCCATTTATGTGAAAATAAAGGTGGATTGTAAAATAGCATAAGGCCACCCTTGGAGGGGAACAATAGGTTAAAAGGAACCTTTTTCGTAAAGGTCGGTTCTAGAATACAGCTGAAAGTTATATAAAGTTATAAAAAATGTTTTTAAAATTTCCACAGTCCATTTGCTTTCACTCCTTCTCAGATCCACCCAGTACTTTCCCATCCCCTTCGAACAAGTAAATTCAGACTGCAGTGAGCACTAACCAAGAAATCTCTGTGATATCAGTCTGAGCATTACAAACGTGACACTTGAGCCTCATTCAGTGGTTGTGTGGATTGGTGAAAATATGCAGACCGAACAGACGACTTACCTCTGGACTCTTTCGATTTTGCATAATCTGCTTGTCTGTGTCCTTGTTTGCAAAGTATCGGGCACAACCTCGATTTAGATACTATGGAAAGAAGAAAACACCAAGGAAAATCATGCATTTGCACAGACGTATTGAAACGGCAAAAATTTATTAAAGAATCTTAATTGAATTAGGCTTCTCACAGGGACTAATGCATAGATAGTTTGCGTCATTTATTTTATAGGGATAAGGCGCAAGCAAATCCCAAAAATCAGTGGTAGAAGACAGAGCTACTATACCAAATGCAGAAAAATTAGCGTCAATGATATTCTCAGCATTTATTATTACGTCCGCCAAGGATCGTAAAAAATCACCTCGGTTTTTTTGTCAGTCTGTCAAGATTCTGGGTTTTGATCATGTTTTATGTGCTGGTTTTGTGTTTATGATTATTGTCTTTTATTTGTTCTTTTTGGTTTTTGTAATATTCTGGTCTTTGGTTCATTCCATGTTTCAGTTCCATTGCACTTCCTGTCTTGTGATCTAGTTGGTTCAGTCCCTCTTCCCTGTCTGCGTGCTCACTGACTTCGGGTGCTTTAAAGGCAGTCTGGTGTTTAAAACATTTCTTCGTATCTCGTTTTCTCCCTTCAGTCCTCTGTTCTGATTACTAACGAGACTAACATTTCTATTATAGTATACTAACACAACTAACCATGTATATATAGATTCGATTACTAAATTACTAATGAGCACTCTAGTTTAAGTTTTAAAACCGCACCGCTACTAATAGACTAATTCCCTCTTCGCAGTCGCCCTGTTGTATTCTCCGCCCCTTTTGCTTTCCACCGTCCTCTCCCTATTAGTGCAGCGGTTAATTGCATATTTCATAAGAATCCTTCAAATGGTGACACAAGCATGAAATTCTCCACAAATATGCTTTAACGTCCTCTCTTTTAGAAAAGGGTCCTGGCTACGCCAAAAATTCAAGATGGCCACCATTTTCCAAGATGGCTGCCCGAATGTGACAATTTTTTGTTATTTTCCCTCTTTTCTTAATTTAATTTTCCAAGTGAACCATGTTTATGCTCTTATATGCAAATTTTACGGATTTTGTTGTCTCTGATATAAATTTAAGAAGGTTAGCCTTCAATGTGGTGCCCAAAATGGCTGCTACTCCTTGAAAATTATGATTTATCCATTGTAAATTGAGCATATTTAACACACACATGCAATCGTTTCTGGATGTGGATCTTGCTTGGTGTGGTGCAGATCCCATTCAACCGTTTTTTATAAACTACAGTTGTGACTGTGATTGCAATTAAAAAAAAAAAACAAAAGAGTGATTGTCAGCACACAACCAGGGCACACTGGTGTCAATCACTGCTGTGTAACTCGGCATGGGGTTCAGTGTCAACTGATCTAGCTTTACTAACACTGCAGTATTAGACTAGTTGTAGTAGTACATGCATAGTTAAGTGTCCCAAATGCTTTCTAACAGCCCCATATCATGTGGCTACTAAACTGTAGTTTTTTTGTTATGAGATACTAGTTAGAGAGTCGCACCTGAATTGACGGGATGTGCCAGCGCGGGAGAGCCGAGCCAAGGGTAAGGGAGCTATGCATGTCTCACCAAATGTTCATGTACTTAGCCGGACGGTGTACAGATCACACGGGACTTAAATGGCACTGGATGAATGATCGGGCTAGGTGTAGGGCAACCTAACCTAGCTGAATCCCATACAGTAATGTGTGCACAATTTGATTAGGGCGGTAAAAGGATAGCCCCTCGGCCTTAATCAAGAGACATCATGGCAGAAGCAAATGAGATATCTGCCAATCGGAAAACAAATTGGAGCTTGTGTTGCCTTTGCCAGAAGGACAAAAGAGGTGAGGGCCTGACATCCACTATGAGTCATCATGCCCCAGAACATGATGGATACAAAATGCTGCCAAGGAACATTCCCATGTTCAGTGAAATCAATGACATGCCATTGAGAATAGATCCAAAGAGGCTGGATGAAGGTGATGGCATAGAAGCCACACTCAGGAAATATATGCCAAAATACCATGTGAGCTGTCGCTTGTTGTTCAACAACACTAAATTGCAGCGGGCACAAAAGCGCCATTCCGGTAGTCAAACCAGTGAAACTGAGACTGGAGCTTGTCAGTCAAAACTGCGGCGAAAAAGTCATGACAGTCAGACATGCATTTTCTGTGAAAAAGTGGCACCTGCATCAGACCTCAGAGAGGCAAGTACAACGGGCCTAGACAAGAGGCTGCGCGACATTGCAGAGATGCTTGGTGATGGTAAGCTTCTTGCAAGATTGACTGGTGGTGATGTCATTGCACAGGAGTTCAAGTACCATAATGTTTGCCTTCGGGCCCTCTACAACAGGGAAAGGGCGCACCTGAGGAACCTTGAGAAATGTGACACTAAGTCACAACCAGATGTGTATCCAATGGTGATCTCAGAATTGGTTGCATACCTTGTTGAAAGCAACCTATGTTCAGAAGGACCAGTCACATTTCGTATGCCAGATATCTGCCACATGTACCAAAAGAGTCTGGAACAGCTGATTTCCTCGACCAGCCAATCTACGCCATAGCAAAGCAGGTGCAGTGGCAGTGGCCAGATCAGTATGGTGAAGACAAATACCTGGTCATGTTTGGTGGTCTGCACATTGAGATGGCAGCACTGAAGTCGCTGAGGACTCTCCTTCAAGGCAGTGGCTGGACAGGAGCTCTGGTTGAAGCTGGAGTGGCTTCATCTGGCGCTGCAGAGTCCTTCCCGTCAGCTACAAGTGTTACCAGTGCCCAGTGCCACTGCTGGTCTGTGGCTGGATACAAAGCAGGCAGAGCTGGGCTCTCCTAGCTCCGATAGTTTAGGTTGGACTTGGAGGTCTTCTTTGTTTAAATCTTGAATGACATGGTAGATTGTGGGAAACAGTTCATGATCACAATCCCATGATTTAAAGTTCATTAAAATGGAAAAAGCATGTTTATTTCAACAGATATATGGTCTCGGTGTGAGATTGCCAGATACTAATGGCGGCCATCTTGAAAAAAGGTCGCCATCTTGAATTTTCACGTGGCCAGGATCCTAATCTGAAAGAGTATATCCAGGAGGGTATCTGTGCAAAATTTCATGCTTGTGTCACAATTTGAAGGATTTTTTTAGTTATCTGCTCCACTATATGTTCAGCGAGAATCTCTCGCACGTGCTTAATTCCTTTCCTGCTCTTGTTATCTGTGCACGTAGAACTCCAGGACCGGAGCTGTTTAAATGTCATAGGCTGTTTGTGTGATTCCTGTCCGTATTTCGTTTCTCGCCAATTTCCGTGGTTAGGGTTTCCCTCATGTGATTCTCCCGATTTAATTAGTCTCATTCTCCACAGCTGATCTCTGTATAGCATGTGACCATTCCTGTGTGTATATTAGGAGTCTTTTCACTCACAGCTCTTGTCAGAACGTTGATCAATATTACATTGTGCCGAGCTCCTTGTACGCCTTTGATTATTGTTTTTCTTCTACTGGATAGTCTGACCCTGATTCTTGCCATAGCCCTTTTTGTACTGTTTCTGCCTTTCTGGATTTTGACCTATTTTTGTATGACCACGAGTTCTGTGTTTGGATGCCCTGTGTATGACCATTGCCTTTGCCCATCGACTACGACTTTTTGCCTATCGTTTTTGTACCTCTGTCCATCTGTCTTACTGGTTCTGACCCCTGCCTGTCTAGTCGATACTGTTTTTGGATTTCGTATTGTGGCTTGGCAATTCCTGTGTTTTTTGGCTTTGACTCGGACTTCATTAAAGGCATACGTTTTTTGGATTTCTGTCTCTCGCGTGTGGTTCCTGTACTATACCTCACACAGTCTGTCTGTGTGTCTGTCTGTGAACAGGATAACGTAAAAACTGATGAACCGATTTCCATTAAAATTCAAATATATGAAGATCTCGTAACTCGGAAGACCTTATTAAATTTTGGTGCTTATCCGGATCACAATTCGGCGGACGTCAGAAATCTCTGATTGCTTTTGTTTTCTTATGTTATCCAATAGGTATCAGCTCATCAGATTGTTGAGTCTACACTCCCTTTCAAAAAGAAAGCTTTTCCCCTTTCATCAATTGCTTTAGTGTACCATCACATTAATTATCCTCACATCTACTGTGTATTGGAAAAGTAACTGAAATTCCAACTGAATAAAAATACTGTTTGACAAAGCCAATTAAAAATGTCAGGTGTTGCCTCCAGGCATGAACAACCAGAGCTCAGTGCTCAATCTTCATGAATGTATTGTAGAAATCACAGCTTCAACAAGATTTTTGAATGATAATCAGAAAAACATCCAAGCTTAAGCAAAGACGGGAGAGAGCCACTCCCGGCATACAAAGACTCTGCAGAACATGCAAAATAAACCGGTCACCCCATGTGACTTCACGAAACACTCTCAAAATGAAATGATAGCGAAACACATAGTAGTTTTCTCTCCATCCTACATCAGGGGCCTCAATTCCCAGTTTACTGCAAATATAGTTGAATACTGAATACAATTTCCTTCAAGAGGGTCTTAAAAAATACACTTCGGACACTTTTTATCCCATTTAACATTAACAGGACGAAGAACAAAAAGCACCGCACATGTGTGAAAATTAACTGGATGCTTTCATAACCCTTTGGTTTTACAATTAATTTTTTTCAGCTTTCTAATTTGGTAATTGAGAACAGCAGTGCCAATAGATAAAACTTTGAGGCTTACTGTGAACTGTAATCACCTCATGTTCCAAACCAATATGGCCACTGTGCAGATACAAAGACTTCCCCCACTTTTTAAGCATAGTTGTGCTCAGAAGTTTGCATACCCTGGCTGAATTTGTAAAAACAGACCGCATTTTTAAAAGAAAACATGAATGTCCTGGCAAGCCACATTTCTTTTATTTCTAATTGGATTCATATCCATCTGTAGGTCATGTAGAATGGCATAATCATCAAATAAAACATGGCAATAAGGGGAAAAAAATTTAAATGCACCCTGTTCAAAAGTGTGCACGCTCTTAGTTCATACTACTAAACATCCTGAATGCAATATGTAATAAACTTTGCCGCATTTTGCAATAATCAGTACAATATGTAACAAACTTATCGCAAAATGTGGGTGTTGCACTTTATAAGTAAAATGTAATAATTTGGTGCATTATGTTAGAAACCATCAAAACTGTCCTTTATCCGTAGCCATTATATGTTTAACAATGAGGATAAATTAAAATTTCCAAATTAGACTTGTATTATACTTGACTTTTTAGTTTGGCTTATGTCCTTTCTCCAACATAGCGGAGGCAGATTATATGACTTGTACTACAGCAGGCCACCAGGGAGAAATCCAAACATATACTGGCTTCAGCTGTGGGGAGCTGTCATACCCTCCATCCACTTAACTAATAACTGAAAGGCAATGTGATGAAAACCATGAACAAAAAACAGATTTCAGATTAAGAAAACTAGCTAAACTAGCAGATTGGTTTTAGGAAGTTTCTGAAATGACAACTTCATTGTTAAACATTATATACTCTTCTAAAAAAGAAACTATACATTGTTTTTAGCATCAATTTATTAAACATGAAATGTTTTGACAAATGTGAAAAACATATTGAAAAGAAAGTGTAATCAATAATTCAATATTTGTATAGTTTCTTTTTTGGAAGAGTATATGAATGAATTCAAAAGCCATCTTCATTTTCGTTTCCGGATGATAACTCAAAAACGCCTCCGCCAAATGTTCTCATTTTTTGGTGGTATATTGGGGGTGGTTAGAGGAAGCTCCCTTTTGATTTCTGTCTCACTCTGATCATCAATATGGCCGCCATGGCAGCCATCTTCATTTTTGTTTCCGGATGATAGCTGAAAAATGCCTTGGCCAAATGCTCTCATTATTTGAGGGTATGATGGGGGTGGTTAGAGAAAGCTCACTATCAATTTTTGTCCCGCTCCAAGAATCAATATGGCCACCACAGCAGCCATCTTCATTTTCGTTTCCAGACGATAACTGAAAAACGTCTCAGCAAAATGTTCTCATTTTTTGGTGTTATGTTGGGGGTGGTTACAGGAAGCTCCCTATCGATTTGTGTCCTGCCCTGATAATCAATATGGCCGCCCGATAGCCATCTTCATTTTCGTTTCTGAATGATAAATGAAAAACGCCTGGGCCAAATGTTCTCATTTTTAGATGTATGTTGGGGGAGGTCACAGCAAGCTCCCTATCGATTTATTTCTCGCTGCAGTAATTAATATGGCCACCACGACAGCCATCTTCAATTTCCTTGCAGGCGCAAAGCCCTCCAAGGGGCATTCACCCAGGAGAATTCTGAAAATTTGAAGCTCAATGAAGCATTCTAGTGGCATCTAGAGTCTTATTTCCAAGTCATTTGGTAATGTGAATTTATAATTTAACAAACGCCTTTGTGCAGAAGCCAAATCAGGAAATGTATGCGTTTTCCCTTTAAGGCTTTATAATTCAAGATTTGAGCTTCACAGAGAGGGGGAAATCGGCTTACATGAAATAAGACACTCATTTGAAAAAAGACCAAAAGTATTAATGCTATTGTATTTCAGTTTATTTTCATATATGTGTGTGAGTTTGTGTGTGTGTGTGTATATATATATATATATATATATATATATATATATATTCAGTGCTATGAAAAAGTATTTGCCCCTTTCCTGATTTTTTTTTTTTTTTTTTGCATAGTTGTCACACTTAAATGTTTCAGATCATCAAACAAATTTCAATTTTAGACAATAATAACCTGAGTCAATACCAAATGCAGTTTTTAAATGGTGATTCAATTGATTAAGGAAAAAGCTATCCGCCTGGCCCTATGTGAAAAAGTCATTGCCCCCATGTTAATTTTTTTACATTTTTATTTTTTCTAGCCTTTATTTAACCAGGTTAGTCCCATTGAGATCAAAGATTCCTGGAGGCTGGCCAAGGAGGCAGCAGCAAAGTTTCATTAAATAACAATAAACAACAGATAAAATTTAAAACACTGAAACTTGCTCCCATAAAACACTTGCACACAGACAAGGTGGAATGCAATGATTTCACCAGAGCGTTAAACTCATTCAATGTAGCAAGTGCTCGAAGTTAAAGTTCATATTGTAATTTATTCCGAGCAATAGGTGCCGAAAACCTAAATGCTTTCTTGGCCAGTTAATTTCGTACTTTGGGGACGACAAATTACAGAACATCCATAGATCAGAGATTGGACTTCCGTGCTTCCTTGTTAAAAGACAAGACAAACAGGATGGAAAGATACCAAAATGGTTTTGTAAAAACATATACCAATGACTGAGGCGTCAGACACATAAAGACATCAAGTTAACCTTCATAAAGAGTACACAATGGTGACTAAGGGGACCACAGTTGGTATTGAATCTTACTGCTCCATGATATACACTATTTAGCATGCGGAGACAATGAGCAGCAGCATTCTAATAAAAGACATCAAAATAGTCAATAATGGGCAAAAAGGTTGTTTCCACCAATTTCTGTTTCACACAAGAAAAAAAGCAAGACTTATTTCGATAATAAAATCCTAATAAGAGTTTCAGTATTTTTACAACATACTGAATATGCTCCTTAAAAGGCAAGTGGTCATCAATTAAATACTGACTATTTGAAAGTAGATACCAACTCAATTTGTTGGCAATTTCTTGTGAAAGTTTCTTCAGACAGTGCTGATCTCGCAGTTTTTGAAGTGGTAAAGAACATTTTTTTTGTTTTGTCTGCATTTAGAACAAGTTGCAGATGACAAAGTTGGTCTTGTACTCTATCAAACGCAGTTTGTAAATACTGAAAGGCCTCAGCGGGAGTGGGTGCTGCACAGTATATGACAGTGTCACCAGTGTAGAAATGAAAAGTTTGTGCAAACAAAAGTTTGAAATACTCTGTCCAAGATTATTTATATAAATAGTGAATAATAATGGGCCCAGCACATCAAATCAAGAACCTTGAGGAACACCCATTTTCACTTGCAATACCTCCGAGGACGAACCGTCAATCTGAACAGCCTGGGTTCTGCTTGTGAGATAATTTTCAAACCATCCAACTGCTTGCTGAGAAAAACCAATGGCTGAAAGGTGTTTGATTAAAATAGAATGATCAACAGTATCAAATAAAGAGAGACAGACAGCATAGCTTCTTGTCAAGTGCTTCAGTTATATGATTTATGACCTTAATGCCAGCAGAACTGTGATTTTTGCGGGTCAGCTCCTTTTGGGGGGGATGGGTTTACATGGGCAGATTTCCAATACAAAGGGATTTGATTTGAATTCAAGGTTAGGTTAAAAATGTGACACAGAGGTCCAGCTATAATTTCAGCTGCCAGCTTTAAAAAAAGTGGCTCCAAATTATCAGAGCCAGCTTTTTTCTAGGATTAAGTTATTTTTGAGCTCTCATGACCTCTGATATGGTAAAGGGAGTAAAGTTAAAAACCTGAGTATTGCCAATGGTACTTTCAGGAGTAGGCAATACTTCAGTAGAATTTTCATAATTGTATAGGAAACCAGAAGAAATAAAATGATTACTAAAATAATTAAGCATTTCTCTCACTTACTCTGAGACCATCAACAAGTATATTTGGTGGAAGATGGACTGCGTTATTGTGAGCAGACAAAGATTTGATGGTCTTCCAGAACCTCTTTGGGTTTTTGAGGCTTTCTGTTTTGATTTTACTTTCAGAAAGAGAGAGGTAAATTTATTTCTCAATTGTCTAAAATTAGCCAATCCGCTTCTAATCCTGAGTCGCATGCCCTGGTCCAAGCAGCATTACGCTTATGCGTTATATTTGACTGGTCTGTTGTAAACCTTGGATTATTAACTCTAAATTTGCAAAAAGGGGCATGTTTATCAACTATACTCAAGAAGCTTTTGTGGAAATATTTCCATGCCAGTTCAACTTCATCAAAAAGAGCAATTCTATCACACTTAAAAAGATACAATTCATGCAAAAAAGCTTACATCATATTACGTTTTTCAACAAGACGAGGCTTGCTCTTAGGAATCCTTTTGTCTCACACGACTGCAATCACACAATGATCGTTCATATCACTAGGGAAAATACCTGATGCAACAAATTTAAAAGGCATATTTGGCAATTAAATCAATGAGTGTAGAATTTTGAGGGCATTTGGGATGAAGTCTTGTATGTGAGTTCATTAATTGTGTAAAATTGTGCTTCCATGGGTCAGATGCAGATGTGAGCCAGCCCCAGTTCAAATCACCGACTAACACTATTTCCTTGTATCTCAGTTGTGACAAAAGCTTCACAAGTGTAGAAATGAGTAACTAGGGGCAGATGGAGGCCAATATCACCCCGCAAACATAATGTGGTGATGTCTGGACAATTCGATTTCAAGTGCCAACAGTTCACGTTCTTTACTTACTGACTCAGAGAACACCAATTTAACATCAAATTCTAGCTTAATACAAAACCCGAAACCAGTGAAGTTGGTAAGTTGTGTAAATCGTAAATAAAAACAGAATACAATGATTTGCAAATCCTTTTCAACCTATATTCAACTGAATACACTTTCAATACAAATACAAGTTACTTAATGTTCGAACAGATAAACTTTGTAATTTTTTGCAAATACTGTATTAGCTCATTTGGAATTTGATGCCTGCAACATGTTTCTAAAAAGCAGGCACAAGTGGCAAAAGAGACTAAGAGAGTTGAGGAATGCTCATCAAACACTTATTTGGAACATCCCACAGGTGAACGGGCTAATTGGGAACAGGTGGGTGCCATGATTGGGTATGAAAGCAGCTTTCCTGAAATGCTCAGTCATTCACAAACATGGATGGGCCAAGGGTCACCACTTAGTGAACAAATGCGTGAGCTGATTGTCGAACAGTTTAAAAACAACATTCCTCAACGAGCTATTGCAAGAAATTTAGGGATTTCATCATCTGCGGTCCGGAATATCGTCAAAAGGTTCAGAGAATCTGGAGAAATCACTGCACGTAAGCAACAAGGCCAAAAACCAACATTAAATGCCCGTGACCTTCGATCCCTCAGGCAATTCTGCATCAAAAACTGACATCATTGTGTAAAGGACATCACCACATGGGCTCAGGAACACTTCAGAAAACCACTGTCAGTAACTACAGTTCGTCGCTACATCTGCAAGTGCAAGTTAAAACTCTACAATGCAAAGCAAAAGCCATTTATCAACAGCACCCAGAAACTCCGCCGGCTTCGCTGGGCCCAAGCTCATCTAAGATGGACTGATGCAAAGTGGAAAAGTGTTCTGTGGTCTGATGAGTCCACATTTCAAATTGTTTTTGGAAACTGTGGACGTCGTGTCCTCCGGACCAAAGAGGAAAAGAACCATCCGGACTGTTATAGGCGCAAAGTTCAAAAGCCAGCATCTGTGATGGTATGGGGGTGTATTAGTGCCCAAGGCATGGGCAACTTACACATATGTGATTAAAAGGTACATATAGGTTTTGGAGCAACATATGTTGCCATCCAAGCAACGTCTTTTTCATGGATGCCCCTGCTTATTTCAGCAAGACAATGCCAAGCCACATTCTGCACGTGTTACAACAGCATGGCTCCGTAGTTATAGAGTGCGGGTGCTATACTGGCCTGCCTGTAGTCCAGACCTGTCTCCCATTGAAAATGTGTGGCGCATTATGAAGCGTAAAATACGACAACGGAGACCCCGGACTGTTGAACAACTTAAGCTGTACATCAAGCAAGAATGGGAAGGAGTTCCACCTGAAAAGCTTCAAAAATTGGTCTCCTCAGTTCCCAAACGTTTACTGAGTGTTGTTAAAAGGAAAGGCGATGTAACACAGAGGTAAAAAGGCCCCTGTGCCAACTTTTTTGCAATGTGTTGCAGCCTTTAAATTCTAAGTTAATGATTATTTTTGCAAAAAAAAAATAAAGTTTCTCAGTTTGAACATTAAACATCTTGTCTTTGCAGTGTATTCAATTGAATATAAGTTTAAAAGGATTTGCAAATCATTGTACTCTGTTTTTATCTACGATTTACATAACGTGCCAACTTCACTGGTTTTGGGTTTTGTATATATGGCCACTCCGCCACCTTTTCTTTGTCGGTCAGTACGATAGACGTTTTAGCCATTAATGTAAATATCTTTATCATGCACAGACTGTTTAGACCAAGTTTCAGATAAGACAACAATATCAGCATTTGTTGTCTCTATCCAGATCTTTATCATATCCAGTTTAGAGAGTAAACTCCAAGCATTGATATGAATAATATCAAGACCAGATCTAGCTTTAAACTCTGCATGTGTAAAACATTGCGTAGGTGCATCAGGCCTGGATCAGTCTCAACATTTTCTGAGAGCAATAACAATGATACAACAGGAAATTTATGCTTTGAGTTACCAAATTCTGAGTCCCTTCTATCTGGAAGAGTGTGCTCACCAAAGGGTAGGCTGTAGTAATGGTGAACTGATTTCTCAAAGCAAGGAAACCATAAGAAGGAATTGACTCTTCAATTGTATGCAGCCATTTTGTTTTGTCCGAAGTCACAAAAATCCTCAGCTGAAATAAGGCTGAGGTTATTTTGTTGCTACCACTATGTTGAAATGTTGAATTATCAAAGTTGTCAAGCCATGCATCTTCAAGTAGCATAGCTTGTGAGGGGTTTCCAGTTCCATTTGGAATACCAGTAAAACCACACAAAAGTATAAAACAGAATACAATGATTTACAACTTGATGAAAGGAGGAAATCTACTGTTTTACCACTTTTGATGATGCTATCAGGCAGGGGTGATAGCTGAAGGCTGGCAGTTGGGTCCAGTAACTGGAAGCTAACAGGCAAAGCTGATGGCTGAAGGCAAGCAGACAAAGGCGATGGCTGAAGGCTACCAGGCAAGGCCAATGGTTGGAAGCTAGCAGGCAAGACTGATGACTGGAGGCTAGCAGACAACGCCAATGGCTGGAGGCTAGCAGACAAGGCCGATTGCTGGAGGCTAGCAGACAAGGTCGATGGCTGGAGGCTAGCAGACAAGGCTTGAAGCTGGAGGCTAGCAGACAAGGCCGAAACCTGGATGCTAGCAGACAAAGCTGATGGCTGGAGGCTAGCAAGCAAGGCCGATGCCTGGAGGTTAGGCATTACCTCCGCAGAGAAGAATCACAGAGAAAATGGGGTTGTTTTTTCTGATCTCTGAAATATGACCATACGCATAAAAATGTAACTCTAAACTATTTTCACACGAGCTATTCAAGTGTTTAAATGCAGTTTATAAGCTAAGCTGAACCCAGTATTGATGCTGATTTTGCCAACTTAGGACCAACCTTAGCTAATCCTTTTGCGGGGTATTGGCAAAGTTAACAGTGACGAGCCAACGTGATGCATGTCCCACTCAGGGAACAGTTAGCACACAGCTAAATGACCGGCATGAAAATCCTTTTTCCAACACATTTAAAGACAAAGCTCCAGTAAATGATAAAAACGATGTCTGGATATATAGGTAAGACACTAGACTTCACTTCAACACCATTACATTGACTGAAAAAATTACGCCATCACTTTTTTTTTTTAAATTTGGCATCTCCAATCCCATCCGAATCTGGAATGCCCGATTAGGGAACTATGTACAAGCTTGCTTGTATGCAACCCCATGTTGCCATCTCAGGACAGCGATGACAGCTCAAAGCTCTCTTCCAAAGCGTGCGTGTCAGCCTCTGCTTCTTTCCAGCATGATAATGATCTCATCGAGATGACAAGTTAAAGATCCAAATTGGATCGAAATGTTGTCCTGATTTAATAAATAAAATTTTTCTTGGTGGCTTGGAGTAAGTGTGCAGGTGTCCTTTCCTTTCTCCATTGACGCGTTTTATTTGATGGCCTTGCACTAATACATGATGTGCGTTTAACTCTCTCTTCATACTTAGAGTTTCAGCCATCACGTATCCTCAATCAAACGGTGAATCTAATTTTTAAACGCAGGCGATGTGATGGCTGGCTGTCATTAAGGTATTTACATCAAATCCATATCAGGTGAAAATTACAAAGATTTTGGACTTCAAATATAATACAAAATAAAATACAAGCATAATTTATATTCAAACCATCTCTAAATATGGCTTTGCTCAGGTAAGAACTTCTAAATGAGCCATAGAAATGTTGGCAAATCACAGTCCTATGGTCTCATTGTTTCCTGCCACCACAAAATAGAGAACTCTATCAAATCATCTAATCAGGCTTGCAGAATGTGCCCTCTTCTATCATTAATGTTACCAGGTTCACAGGTCATTGGTCAGTCATTTCCCCTCAGCCTGGCAACAGCCCATCCAGACCAAATCAACGCAGAGAGTGCTCTGTTTTTTATGATCTGGTGTGGCTAAAAATGTTTCAGTTCAGTATGGCTAAGAATTTCCTACGATCAGAAAACTGAGATTCGCCAGCACCTGAGATACTAATAGCATATTTCTATGAAAAAAGTTTCAGACCAATGTTTCCTTCAGCTCAGTGTTGATGAAACTGATTAGTGAAACTAGGCCTACGCTATCAGTGCTGACAGGGTATTTCCCTGAAATTCCCCAATACTCGAAGCCCCCTTTATTAGATTGCCCTTTTCTAGACCTACAATATGAGGCAAATTTGAGGTCTGTGTAAGTAATTGTTCCAGAGATATGGTAAAAAACAGATTTTATATATATATATATATATATATATATATATATATATATATGCCACCTGGTGGCAAACCTAGGAGGGCATAGGAGGGCCCAAAATCGAATCAGTTCATCAAAACTCGTATTTTGGGGATATAATTAAACGATGAAGTGATTGTTTGGTTTGCGAACCTGCACATTCATGGGTCTCATTGGGTCCCACTGATTAAACTCAATGGGCCTCATGCAAGAAGCAAAATACAAAGTGTTTTTCTCATTTTTGGTCAATATCTGCAATTTTCTCTTTTTTTTTTGATACCCATTGATTTTGGGGATTCACCAATGTGTCCTTGATTTTGCTCTTCTCTTCGGTACAGGAAATGAAAACTTTATGAGTGGTTGAGAGCACTTTCACCAACATCAGCAAAAAACATCCCATTTATACAGTCCAAAAATTATATGTCCATTGCACGGAAACTTATATTTTACATTTCAGGACCATAGAAAAAATGCATTCAATATTTCTTCGCTCACTCAAATTTCTTGGTATCACTTGGGGAGCGGCTCATGTATCGGACTAGTCTGCCCAACTATGGCAAAAGGAAGCAAGTTACATAGAAATGTATGATACTTGCTTCCTTTTGCCATGGTTGGGCAGTATTGTTGTCAGCATATGGTTTCCTGACTACCCATTTGTTAGAATTCACCGTTCATGAGCAAATATTCTAATTCAAATATCCTAGTATTTATTTTTTCCTGATTACATAATTTGCACAAAATTTTGTTCATTGTGGCTTGTTGCATTTTTAATGCATCTTAGTATACATAAATCTCTAAGTATTTGAACTAGGAACCTGATAACATTAGGGGCTTTATCTTACACCCAGCGCAAAGAGTGACGCAAGTGTCTTTGCTACTTTATGTACCTGTGCAGCTGTCATTATCTCATCCAGCACCCAGTTTGCATTGACAGTTAATGTAATTGCACCACACTGAGCACCCATGGGCGTTTTGGTCTGAAAATGAGGTGTGGTCAGGAGCATACATGGCATATTGCTATCTTGAGACTGCAAAAAGTAATCGTGCTATTGACCAAAAAAAAAAAAAACCAGGTCCAAAGTCAATGGTTAGCTTGTATGACTGCTAATTTGAGGGCTTATAGTGAGATAGTAGGTATGCGCCTTAAGGCGAGTGCACAACGCACATATACTTCGCTTTTTACTTTCTACTCATGCAAGGAGGAGCAGTATTGCCCACTCATATTGACAATAAAAAGAATAAAAAGATCACAATGTGTTAGATAATTGTCAAGATATTTTAAAAATGCATGTCAGAATGGTTATTGCGACTGACGTCCACACAGTTTAAATGATTTTTTTTTCCATCCCTACAATATCATCATTAAGTGCATTGTCAATGCAGCCCATTGGTGCTCTCTGTCATTCCTTAATAATTTCTTCATAATTATAGGCTTACAGATTGGTCTTGATTATTTGAGTAAAAATGTTGTATGAATATTAATTAAGCAATCCTAAACAACAACAGCTTGAAAGCAATTATGCATTTTAGGGTCAGGGGCTCACAGCTGGCCTTTGAAAATCCCCGTAGGCCAGTGTTACTGTTAGGGAGACGCTGGGGCCCAAATTGAGAAGTGATTCTTACCCTGAAACTGTCCGGCGAGTCCAGTTTGAGTTTTTTCCTGATGTCCTCGGATGCACCAGCACACAGCCGATAGAAGATGTGGTAGTTCCTTTCATCCATGCTCTGCATGCAGATCCTGGACTTCTCCAGCAGGTAATGGGACACAAACCCACCGACCACTGCATTCTGCCATGTGGACAAAGACATAGATTTACTCTTCCAGTCATTTAGCAAAAGAATGCTTCACGAATGACCACATTTTCAATTCAAATGGATTCCAAAATTAAATCACTGAAAAAAAAACACGTTGTCTATCAGAAGTTTTTAACTACAAGGCTTTCTTATATGTCCACCCAGTAGTTCAGGAAGACAAACAGAAATAAAGTTCAGAATTAATATAGAATGTAGGAAAAATATGCACATACTGTATTAGAATATCTTGTGCAACATCTCAATCAAGTATTTACTAAAATGTGCATGATGGGTTACATGTCTAACAGCCCATTCAGACCGGAGTGAAAAAGCGGCATGGATTTGCAGAATATTCGCTGCATGAAAATCCCGCGTGAAACCATGCACACTGAACTCTGAGAAATTTTGTGTGTTTGTGTTCCAGTTTCGCACAACAGACAACCAAATCCACGGGTTATAATTTAATCAAAATGAAACATGAGCAGCAGCGACGATGACATTGTTTGTATGTATCCAAACACAGCCTCACAGTCTACTTTTCCGCTGATGGTTATTTCCATCGCCAAAACATTTTCGAACGAACATTTTCATTATTGATGTCTGGACCTGGGGGCTGTTTCAATAAACTGCACTTGTCCAACTGAGTCGGACCATCCGTACCGTGAGTCGGATCTTCAACAGATAATTTCCGTCAGGTGTTTCAGGAAAACAAAAGTAGGATGTCTGACCATAATCTGATGCGAACAAACTGTTCATCAATGTCTGCTCGACGCTGCGTCATAATTTACCCCTCAGCGACACACAGCTTTGTGATTTTGTGCACAAATATTCAAAATACATAAACATTAATTGAAAAAACAACTTTGATTAACTAAATCTCCAACTCCTGTGAAAAAGTAATCTAACTGCACACATAGCTGTTAAAAAGTCACATTAAAATTCAGTATGAACTGAATATAAGCTATCTAGCCAATCAAAAGCAGACTTAACTGTGCATTCTGTATCATAAGCTACAAGTGACTTTCGAGTTGCAACATGAGAAAGCTATTCATGATAGAAATGAATTAGGTTTACTGGCAAAATTTACAAACTTTCAGCTGTTTGCAATGAACAAATCAAACAAGAACAATTTAAATGGCACAATGCAACAAACAATACAGTGGCTTCTCAAAATTCAACACAAAATGCCACTAATGACTACAGTAGGCTCAAGATTATTCAACCCCTTCATAACAAGCATCTTTAATACTTAGTAGAGCACCCTTTCGCTGCTTTGACCTGATGGAAATGCGATGCTTTGGCAGATGTCAGCTTTTGGCAGCATTCACAAGAAATCTTAGCCCAGTCTTCATGGACAATGGCCTCAAGTTGACTAATATTCTAGGGTTTGCATGCTGCAACTGCTTTCTTCAACTCTTACCAGAGATTTTTTTATGGGATTCAAGTGAGTCAACTGTGATGGGCACTCTGGAATCTTCCCAGACTTCTTCTGAGGCCCAGTCTGAGGCCCAGAAGACGCTTGCGAGTAAATACGACAAAATATTTTAACGGAAGTCCCCTTTGTTTATATGGTGACGGCGTTTTTGGGGCTTGAAGATGCAAAAATCTCAAACCACCCTCGAAAGTGGAAAACTTGAATACGCTCCGGCGTAGTGTTTCCGTCTAAACTGGCCAAGACGCAAAACTGGCTCAGATCTACTGTTCTGCTCACGGCGCGTAGGCGTTTACGTCACGCAGTAAACAAACATGTCGGATTACATCCATGCTTCAGACCTTCAGGCTACTCTGGCAGCCATAATAAATGTACAGGAATCGTTACTACTAATTGCCTTGCTGAGCCTTAGAGGTTTTATAGTTTAAAGTAATCTGGAGCAATAGCTCGACCTCTTCGTCTGACCAGACGAAGTTCTTCTTGTTACCGGTAGCCCTATTTTGTGATTTCGCGGCACAGTGACGAGAAGGAGGAAGATTCTACGCATGCGCGTAGGCATGGCGGCGTTTGTGTTAGTGTATCACAGCACCACCTAGCCGTCTGGCATGCCTACCCAATCGATTTCTACACACTTTTTGCGTCACCGTATGCACACAGATTTCCTCCCGAGAACGCTCGTCTGAACGCGAAATAAAAAGTGAAGATGCGACGCCACTTTTGCGTCTTCTGTTCACACCGTCATCATGTAAACCTAGCCTAAAACCAAGCCTTGGTAGATGTTGAGGTATGCTTAGGATCATTGTCCTTTTGTAAGGTCCAATGTTGCCCTAGCGTCAGCTTCCCTACAGACGGCACAACATTTTCTCCCTGGACTTCCTGGTACTAGACTGAATCCATCTCACCTTCCACACTTTGCAGATTTCCAGTGCCAGAGGAAGCCAGGCAGCCACAGAGCATCAAAAAGCCCCATAATTTTTCACTGTAAGTAAGGTGTAATTTATTATTTTCAGCATATGCTTCTTTATTCCTTCTGCAGATATAGCACTGATTCATAAGCCCAAAGTATTCCAATTTTGTTTCATCACTCCATGGAACAATATCCCCAAACTTCTGTGGCTTATTTATATGGTTTTGGAGCTTGTGCTTTTGGATCAGTCGTAGTGTAAACCTTCAAAGTTTAGTATGCGCCCTACTGTGCAAACTGAATCCACATCCCTCCTGCCTCCAAGTCTTGTTGCGGGTCTTCTAGAGTCACTCGAGGGTTTTTGACCACCCATCTCCTCAGGAATCTGGTGACAGCCATTGATAGCTTCCTCTTTCTGCCACATTCTGGTACTGTATCCACTCTTCCTTTAACTCTGAACTTGCAAACTATGCTTCTAACTGTATCTGTATGAAAATTCAGTGCCTGTGCTATCTTTTCTATCTTTTTTGTATCCTTTTCTTTGATTGTGCCAGGCAATGATCTCCTCTATTAGCTTTCTGGACAATTCTTTTGACAGCCATATTTACCCACGCCCGACGAGGCGGCATGGGAATACAGTTTAGCACCGTCTGTGTGTGTGTGTGTCTGTCTGTCTGTCTACGCAACAGCTCGGCCACCACTGAAGCTAGGGTAACCAAACATTGTGGGGTAGATGATCCTTGGGTACCCTGTCCAAATTTGCATTTTGAGGTCAAAAGGTCAAAGGTCAAGGTCAAAAAGAGGCATGGGTTAGCATCTCTATAGAGTGCGCATCATCTAGTTCAAATATGCAATCAAATGTCACTGTCAAAAAACCCCTAGCGAGTGCAAGTATTTGATGTGTTCTATCTCAGGCAAACCTGATGCAACTAATTAAACTCCTGATTAGCTGCATTACGTGCGCTTTAGACAACACATGATTTGCAAATATGCTCTTAAGATGGATTCTGTCCGTGGGGTTGAATAATCATTAAAAATAGAATTTTGTGTTAAACTTGGATTAACCACTTGCAATATTAGTTGTGTTGGGCTATTTAAAATGTTCTCGTTTAATCTGTTTATCACAAACACCAGAAAGTTAGTAAATTTTGATATTAAACCCAATTTGCAATGGGGGTTGAATAATTTTGATTGCAACTGCAGGTGCAGTAGGACATCAGTGGTCACCAGTGACCTCTCTAATACAAAACATGCTTTTTGTCCATGATAAAGTTTAGAATTTTGTCCATTTTTCTTCAGAGTCCCACAAGCCAGCACACATACTCATTAAAGGAACTGATTATTTAATGGTGAGAACATTCACCCTGCAATGAAAAGCCAGCAGTTCCCATTTCTGAGCTTGCAACCTCATATAAACACTTTCCACACCTTATAAAGAATAAGCAGAGGTGTAAAATCCGGGTTCAGAAAGTAAAAATCCTCCCCAACAACACAATTATTCCAATCACCTGGATTTACTTCAGACAGGAGATAGAGCCTAAATGAGCGATCAGCTCATTCTCTGGGAGGGAGAAAAACTTGGCAGGACTTTTACTTTCTGACCCCTGGACTTTACACGCCTGGGAACAAGTATAACTCACTAACCCAGTAATATCTGAAATATACCTTATTATAACAGATCAGACATTCCACTATCAGGAAAACATCAGGCAATATTCTACCCTAAATTGAACAGAATGGTGCAATGAAAGTATCAGGGGGTCTACCAAAGTCCTCCAGCTGCTGGCATAATAAACTAGAACTGCATTTCATCAGGATGAACCTTTAGAGAGTGCTTGCTAAATTGTTGATGCTAAAGTAAAAAACAATGTCTCCCTCTCTCTCACACACACAAACACAAACACACAAGAGTCGCAGTCTGGCAGAGTATAGGCAGGTGGGTGTGTTTGTCTGTCTCTCTCTCACAATCACTCACACACAGGTAACATCTAAAATTGTTTAAAGGATAGCAGCCTCTTTAATTGCTGATGCTGTACTTTTACCAGGGATAAACGCAGACAGGTGTGTGTGTGTATGTATGTATGTGTGCACTTGAGTCTGACACAGAAGCTCCTATATGTGTGTCTCTATGGAGACAGCAGCACCCCTGGATGTTTGCCATGGTTCTCTCACAGGTGCTGACAGAAAGTAAAATCTTCAGTGACACTGTCTGAACTACTACCATTTTATGGCAGACCGTAGGTCCTATGGTGAAAACAAAAACATTGTGAGCGAGAAGAGACTGCTGAGTGTTCCCATATTTTTTTTTTACTAGTAGTATCAAGTATGTGGTCAGGATGGCGATTTCAAAAAAAGGTGTTTTTAAACTTTCTTCCCAAACTTTTCTGCCCCTGTTATAATGGCTGCCTATGGGGCAGTTGGTCGGCTCTCCTGACGCTTGGGGGCACCTAGAGTCTCAACCCTTTGTCTGTTTTCTTCCAAATTTAAATTTTTCAGGCCTGCACAAATTTTCCTACGTTTTGATGTAGAATTTGTGTGTGTCCGTTGGAAATTGCAGCCGGAGAGAGATTTTTTTTTGCCTCTCTCCACTCTGATCCGAGAGTGTGTGAACATTCCGCCCATTAACTTATATGGGAGAAAAAAAGGGATGAAAACAAGGTATTGCAAAAGAATGAAAAGGGGCTATGCAACTGTTTATACCAGGCCCAAAGACACGGTAGGGCCGGATGTTTCGGTGTTTGAACCACGTCTTCATTGCAAACACTCGGGCACTTGATATGGGGAAAAAAAAGTATGTGGAAATGAAAAAAATACAAATAATAAAGAAACGGACTTAAGAAGAACAATGTGTTGCTTGCCGCAAGCACACAACAAGCCAAAACATCAGCATTCGATTTAGTTGAATATGGAATAAATTCAAAAGCAAAAAGCCACATTGAATACAACCACAGAAGCAATATTTCCTCGTTGAATCCCTCCTCCAGAGACAGATGTATCCGGTATAAGGAACCCTCCAGTCATGCTTTTTTCGGAATGATTACTATTGACCATGTCCATAAGGCGGAACCAGACATATTTTACTGGGGCACGTGCCCCATTATTGGTCTGCAGTGCTGTTATGACTCGGCTCAAAAGCCGTAACAAGGAGGGAGATGCACACTGATGCATTTAAAAAGCCAAAAAATCAATTTATTTTGCAGAATTGAACTTAACAAGACTATGCAAATATGGGGTATGAAAGTCAGTATCATCAGTAATGTAAGTGAGTGGATGTATGCAAAGAGTACTGAAGCAGTGTTGCATGTAATCCAACCAAAAAACAAAGTCAAAATGGAGGGAGAGATTCCGAAAAACATGGCAAATGGGCTTTTTATTAGCTCAGCAAACGAGCCACAGGTGCTCTCTATTGTACCAATGAGCCCTGGCTCCGCCCACCAGGCACCTGCAAATTGGCCTCAACTGCAAGCAGAGTAGGGGCCGTAACACCTCCCCCCATAAAAACATGGTCCCAAAAGGATCCATGTATACATTAATGCACACATGATCCAAGGCCCCTGCTCATCTGGCCCCTCCTGCCAGCTCAGCTGCTGGTACTTGAACGCAAAACTACCAAAAAGAGAAGAGACCAGTATAACAAATCAGACCAAACTGCATTGTTTAAAAATGTCCAAACACCACAACTCACATGGCATTGCTCAACCAATTTGTTAAATGCATTATATAGCAGTCCCAAGGCGCCCCCGGCTCTGTGGAACCAACCGGAATGGAGCATTTACCATTAGAATGCAGGGAGAGGCAAAGTTTTAGCCTCAAGTGGAGCTTCCCCAATAACTAAAAACTCACCCCTAGTCTTCATGCAGGTACTTGTGGTGGGTACTTATGCACTGAAGCCCACTGGGCAGAAGAGCGACCAGCAAACTGGCAACCCTTCAGACACCATGGATGTGCCCCCGAGACAAATGCTACAATCCACGTTCACTGCAACACTACAAAAAATAAAAAACCAACGAAACCCAAAAGGGTAACGCTGCTACAGCCTACCAGGGGACAACTCCAACTCATGAAGTACCAAGCGGTAAATACTCCTCTTCCCTTGGACCACTGGCCATCAGGACAAAATTGGAAGCTTAAAATCATTCTCCTCACGAAGCAAGAACCAATCAAAATACAATACATGCATACAGTGCATCTCCAAAGGAACCATTTCCAGGTAACCGACAACACATAGCTAGAATTTAAACATGCCCACAGCACACCTGAAATCATTTCCCTAATTATCTGCTCCCCTGACAAAACGTGCCATGCCAAATCAAGGAAGCCAATAGGTTAAATGCAAGCATGATTATCACCACTATAGCAAAAGTCACAACAGAACAAATCTGGATCTGCAAAAAACTGAATTCTCTAGCTAGACTGACAAAGACAAAATCCATTGCAGGGACAGGGGAAAAAGGGACACTCCGCTTTCCATGGATGGCCTAAGACATGAACAAAACACAGCACTCCATGCAAAGCTTAGAGCAAAAACCATCTATATACGGCAAGCAACAAAATCCAGATCTGGAACACCCCAAACCTAACCCCATGGAAAGCACACAGTCCAGTACCTGGACAAACAAAAGCAATCCATCAGGTGAGCAACAAAGCCCAGATCATGGACAGAACAATGCAATTCTAGATGGTCAACAAAAATGTGAAAAATTCAGGACAAAGGAGTACGAAGTTAAACTCTAGATCTGACGACACAAAGCTAGCCCACGTGGCTAGCGAACGAATTCCGGACAGCACAAAGCTAGCCCACGTGGCTAGCGAACGAATTCCGGACGGCACAAAGCTAGCCAACGTGGCTAGCGAACGAATTCCGGACGGCACAAAGCTAGCCCACGTGGCTAGCGAACGAATTCCGGACGGCACAAAGCTTGCCCACGTGGCTAGCGAACGAATTCCGGACGGCACAAAGCTTGCCCACGTGGCTAGCGAACGAATTCCGGACAGCACAAAGCTTGCCCACATGGCGAACGAATTCCGGACGACACAAAGCTAGCCCACGTGGCTAGCGAACGAATTCCAGACGACACAAAGCTAGCCCACGTGGCTAGTGAACGATTTCCAGACGACACAAAGCTAGCCCACGTGGCTAGCAAACAAAATCCGGACGACACAAAGCTAGCCCATGTGGCTAGCGAACGAAATCAAGATCTAGAGGACTCGGTCTCATTTCTTGTTTAAATGAGGACAGCAAAACACACCACATGTCCAGCAAAAAAAAATTTCAATCAAAAGTTAGAATACACAAAAGAATCAGGGCAATGCTGTTACACTGTTACAAATTCCAAAATGACAGCTTTAAACCAAGATCATTGGCCACAAGATCCAAATTAGTAACCAAATCACCAGTTTCCAATTAGGTACACATGCAATACTAAAGCATACATGGCAACCAAAGAAATCAGTCAAAATGCAATGACCAGTTAACAGTACTGCACAACTATGTAACAAGCTTAAGCTTGATGTATAAAACCAAACACACGCTATAGACACATCAACAAGCCTTAAAAGGCAGACCAATTGCTGATTCTGGACAACTAAGGCAGTCTACAAATGGCAAACAAAGTCTCAAATCACAAACAACTCCACAAGCCTCAAATAGCATACAGCCAAAGTCCAGATCATGGTTAGCACAAACTCTGGTGCAAAAACAAGCACCAAAAAGCCAGGTCATGGAGACAAAGCAATGCAACACATGCAGTAATGCAACACATGCAGTAATCCTCACAATCAATCAAATACTGCTCCTCCCGGACGAGCAACCCAATTGTTACGACTCGGCTCAAAAGCCGTAACAAGGAGGGAGATGCACACTGATGCATTTAAAAAGCCAAAAAATCAATTTATTTTGCAGAATTGAACTTAACAACAAGACTATGCAAATATGGGGTATGAAAGTCAGTATCATCAGTAATGTAAGTGAGTGGATGTATGCAAAGAGTACTGAAGCAGTGTTGCATGTAATCCAACCAAAAAACAAAGTCAAAATGGAGAGAGAGATTCCGAAAAACATGGCAAATGGGCTTTTTATTAGCTCAGCAAACGAGCCACAGGTGCTCTCTATTGTACCAATGAGCCCTGGCTCCGCCCACCAGGCACCTGCAAATTGGCCTCAACTGCAAGCAGAGTAGGGGCCGTAACAAGTGCCCAAGTATAATTTTCAGCTAGTGCTCACTTCAGAACTTCGGAACACAAGGTCACACACACACAACGGTGTCTGTCAGTGCTGACTGCTCTCTCAGTCATTCTTTCCACCTGTCTTCAGGTTAGTGCTGGGCAACTGCCTGTCCTTATTGTTTGTTTTCTCCTCTGTGTCGCCATTTCCACAGGAATTTAAATGTCACAATTTTGCTAAAACTTTCAGCTGCTGTCATGCCAGCTAGCTCTGGCTGTAAATTGAAGTAGCGTAGTGCAGACGTTAGCTGCTGCCTGATAGCAAACTGGCTCATCATAGGCATAACGTTGATTCATAATAGTTAGCCTAGCACTGTCAACTCGGTTTCGAGAGATTGCTATCAATGTTTGATGAGTATATATGAGCTATTTAACGTTAAAACATGGGTTCTGTATGAACAGAGAATAGGGCTCATCGAGTACTTTGGTTATGAGACACTGAGGATAACAAAGGAGAGTATGCAGTTTTGGTAAAGACTTAAAGATAGCCTACTGTTATACAGTTTAATGATTGCAGTTATTGATACCTTGATGAAATGGTTTATTTGAATTACATAATGAATGTTTAACCTACAATTAATACTGCAGTGAAAATGAAATGTGATTTGAATGTGAGTCAGTTGTTTGGTGTAGTTTCGCACACTTTGTGCCTTGAGTCAAAACTGTTGATATTGTAATGTTTTGTCTGGTTTCCTCTGTGAATGTTTGTATGGCATGGATAATTTATCGTTTTGGCCTGCCATGCACGTAAACATACAGTTTATATTTAGAATAATGGAAGAGCTATTTAATGTTGTTCAGTTCTTTTATGGTCTTTCGGAGGCATTTTATTATTTGTTACCTTGGTCCTGTGACTGGGACCTGTAACATAATGTATTTTTTTTATTTTGATTTCACTCAAATAGCATTACTCTGGTAGGTGGATATCAGAAAGTTATTCGCTCGGAGCAGGGATAAAGCAGCAAGGAGGAATGAGAGAGGTAAGCTAGGTAACTAGTCAACATAAACCACTTTTGGTCACGACCCACCAGTTGGGAACCACTGGTCAACTGTATAACAGTCAGTTACAGTGATATATATTTCCATGTCTGCCCAGACAAAGTGGAACAGCAGAGTGCAAGAGGTGAAGGAGAGATGACCGTTGATGAGATGAGCAGAGGTGAATTGACTATTAATGATGGATGTCTCAGTCATGTTTTTGCCTCTCAGGCTATAAATGAGCAACTTTCCCTGTTCATATAATCCCTGTTGAAAACAGAAGATAATAAAAAATGCAGATAGGAGATAGAAGCTATGTATTGTACATACATGTACACAGTGGCGCGCACAGACATTATGGGGGGCAAGTGCTCAGGGGGGAGGGCACTTTTTTGCACACGTGGAACATGTTATTATAGTGTGAGATTAAAAAAATAAAATAAACATTACACGCACATGTTCAATGCAATTCATGACTACTGTCATTCATCACAAGAAGGCACATGGGTAGCCTTTATGGGGATATTTTTCTCAGGCAATGGGGAACTGCCTGATTCTTCTTTATGTGTTCATTTATGTTGCCTAACAAAACCTACACAAAAGAAAACGTTCAGCTTAACAGATAGATTTGCAAAGTCGACCGACATTGTTTGTGGTGGTCGTCCTCACGTTATCTATCATTATTTGGGCTATTGCATTAAACTAGCTAATCAGGTGACCAGTCGGCTAAAAAACGGTCAGTTGTTTGGTGCTGTATGAGCAGTGGCGTACCGTCAGATGCCAGGAAGGCCTTCAGTAACATCACCCTTTCCCTGATAATTGCTCTTAAACTGTTTGCGATCAGGTTTGATTGATTAACAATCAAAGAGTTAATTAACAGGATAGCCACCACCAATGCGTGACACACATAATGATTAAGAAATGCTAAGTAAAAAGCGATTGCCTGTTGGCTATGTTGATATAATTATTGTGAATCCGCAAGGATGACAATCTGCAAAAAATCCGAAACTTTCGCGGACTTCACAGCAATTATTTCGTCTTTACTCAGCTGTGCAACTACGCACTTTGGCTGTCACATTCAGAGTATATAGAACGGATTCTCATGGCTAATTGCTCAATGAACGTCGCGAATTAATTTACGCAAATTCAGAAATTATAAAGACGTAGGCTATTGATATTTTTTCCGTAGCCATTGGTGTGCGGAAGTAAGTTAAACGCCGTATAATTTCGTTGTGCAATGTATAACACGGCTTTCAAAAACAAGTTAGATTCTCGTCGGTTCCTCCAATCAGTCTGAGCAACGGTTGCTAATCGGGGAGGTAAACTGCGAGAGGTGTCTGTCATTTAAAAGTGAAAGGTGAGGTTATTGCTGGCCCTGTGTTTCTGCCGACGGACCGTCCCTGTGTATGAGACATGCTACTGCACAACAAAATGATTACAGGTTGGGCTTGGAGGGAAAACTGTACGATTTCACTTGATCAGTGTGTTACCTGGCTGGTGGGGCACAGGACTGTGGCTTCCAGTCGCTCAGCTGATGCTCCTGCAGCGCATAAGCACAGCGCGCGTGTTCACGTGACAAAAGAAGAGAGGTCGGAAGTGCGTGAGGAGGTGGCACATTTCGGGGCATTTTTTTCAGTAGTTTTTAATCACGCAGCTTTTCTAAAAGATCATTTCAACATTGGCCCCACGAAAGTGTTAATAATAATAATAATAATAATAATAATAATAATAATAATAAATATACTCATGAAAAAAAACGACATTTCAAAAGGGCACTTTCATTGATAAAGGGCAAAGGGGCAAGTGCTGTAGCACCACCTAGCGTCTATTTGTGCACGCCACTGCATGTACAGTAATTGAGAGTAATATTGTCATGTTGCTGACAATGTAGTTAGCTACTGTTAACTACTCCACTTGCAGATGTGATGGGTAAATTTTAGTTGTAATGTTTTTCTGAGGTGACAGTTGATCATATTTATTTTTTGTGTGTTACACCAGACAGGAGAAGCAGAGTGCAGAAGAGATTGAGTTGGCTGAGTCAGGGGAAAAAGGTAGAGAGGCAGAAGGGCAGCAAGAGACAGAGAGGCAGGAGAGATCACACCGCAGAGATGAGACTGAGAAAGCAGTTACCACAGTGGCAGAGAACAACAGACTGGGGGCAAGGGGGAAAAGTAGTGTCCACAATGTTGAGGGACATGTAAGTGATCTAGGGGGGAAGGACTCTGGCCCAAACCAAGTAAAATTGAGACAATATGCCCGGCACAACTTTGGTGCAAAGAAACGATCCTTTAATGCTGACTGGTTTGAAAGCTTTACGTGGTTGGAATACTCCAAATCAAAAAGATGCAGCCTTTTGTTTTTCTTGCAGCATGTTTGGTAAACATTTGAAGCATGACACCTTTGTAAACACTGGCCTTCAGAATTGGAAAAAAGCACTTTGTAGAGAGCATGAGATATCACCTGCCCATAAGGCAAGCATGCTTGCCTGGCATGGCTCTAAATCCAGTGCAGCTCATGGTAGTTTCATTCAGCAGTTGAGTCTGCAAATGAGAAAGAAATAAAAGAGAGGCGCAAGTACCTCAACTGAGTGGTAGCTGTTACAAAGTCTCTGGCTAAACAGAACATCCCATTCCGTGGCCATGATGAGGGCACGTCCAGTAACAACCAGGGAAACTTTCTTGAGTGCGTGAATCTCCTGAAAGAGTTTGACCCTTTCCTGCAGTCACATTCAGCTCCATCACACAGTACATATCTTTCTCCTTTATCCCAAAATGAAATCATTCAGTGCTGTGCTCAAGAGATAGCAGCAGCTATCAGCCGTGAAATAAAAGAGGCAGGAATGTTTTCAGTCATGGCAGATGAAGCTAGAGATGGCAGTACTGAGCAGCTAGCTGTATTTGTGCGTTATGTTACAGAAGGGAGTGTGAAGGAGCATTTGCTGCCTATGACAGAATTGAAAGACTTTGATGCAGAGTCTGTTACCGTGGCAATTGAGGACTCCTTAAGATCAAATGGCATAGGCTATGTGAAGGTGGTTGCGCAGGCTTATGATGGCGCGGGGGTTATGTGTGGGACAGTTGGAGGGATCCGAGCTAAGTTCTGAGAGATTCATCCCATGGCCATTTATGCGCACTGCATCAACTGTGCACACATCAACTCAATCTAGTCCTGTGTTTCACCTGTCAAGCCATAGCTGAGGCCAAGGACTTATTTGACCTGTTGCAGAGTGTATACACATTCTTTTCTGTCTCTCATTAACCATCATAAATTCAAGGAGACTCAAAAGGAACTTGGCTTACAGCTATCTGAGCTTGTGCAACTCTCAAAGACGCACTGCTTATGCCACTTGATGTCCATTTATGTTATGTTAGACAATCTCCCTGCCGTACTTCAGTGCCTGTCAAGCATCCACAACCCTACAGCTGTGGGTCTCCATGTGAAGCTTGCTAGGTTCTCCACAGTGAATCTGTTGATGATGTTTAAGATGTTTTTGTCTGTGACTGAGAACCTACACAAATATCTGCAAGGTCAATCGCTAGACTTGGCCAAAGCGGAAGAGTAAAAGTGTGCTGTGTGTGTCACTCTAAAAGATATGTGCACAGATGAGAAAGCGGCTGAGCTCTATGATAGAGCAAAAGCCTTCTGTGAAGCCAACCAGATCCCAGTGTCATATGCTGTGTCCAGACAAAGGCAGAAGCAGAAACATTAACAGGATGGTTACTGATATGGATCATTGTTTTTCATCTCTAAACAGTGATGTTCTTAAAAGGTGTTCAGGCCTGTAATCCAGGGTCTGAAAACTTTCTTTGTGAGGAGGACCTCAGAGGTCTGGCGCATCATTACAATGTTGATCTAAAAGCTGAGGTGTTAGTTAGTTCTTGCCAGAAAGCAGGAAAGCCTTCCCATCACAGACATGCAAAGTATTTTCAGCTTGCTGGATCAAGTCATGTTCCCTACCTTGACACAGGTCATTCAGATATCTCTGACCATCCCAGTGTCCAGCTGCACTTGTGAACGGACGTTCAGTGTGCTGAGACGGCTCCACACTTGGCTGAGAATCACCATGGGGCAAGATAGGCTTCACCATCTTGCTATCTTGTCAGTTGAGAGTGAGGAACTCTCCAAGCTAAGCCACTCAAGTGATAGACTGCTTTGCAAAAATGAAAATGAGACTTTACAGTTTACTTCTCAAAAGAAACGAGTCAACCAAGACATCATTACCAAGGAAGCTTTGAGTGGCCGTGAACTATAAGTATGCAGTTACACAGGTGAGCCTAAGTAAATAATTGAGTGTTTGGCTATCAACATGAGTACTTAGGAGGATATAAAGAAGTGCAGAATTTGGTAGGAAACAATGTGATTTGTGATATTGTAATATGTGATGACTATAATTGAGAGTAGCATGACATAGTATCAATACCATGTCAAATTTTTGCTTCAGAGAACTTATTTCTCTTAAATACTCATTGGGAAATCATTGGCTCACTGTAGCTGAACTGCTTGCTACAGAGGACAACATTTTTTCCTGTCGCAGGAGAACTTTTTTTAAAATTGCTGGATAGATACTATGGGCGAGTATATTGAGCAGTTTGGACATCAGGCTTAGCTGAGGAGTTTAATTCATGTAACTCCTGAAAAGCAGGGATGGGACTGAACTCTTCCGTATTCCAAACTGTTTTCAAGCTCAGCTTGCTTTTAAATATTCAATAACTTTTCTGGTTGTGCCATCTAGTGATGCAATATTGTACCTGCGTGCATAAATTTGCAGCTCCATGTCTGCTGATGGACATATGTAGAAAGGGGTTTAGGAAACTTGATTCCTATTTATTTGTGTTGTATTGCTTTATTTGTTCCTTCTGCTGCCCAGTAGGCTTAATAAATCGTGCAATCCCTTGGGCAGACAGGTGGCTTTGTTGGAAGGGGTAGGGGTGTAGAAACGTCATCAGGGTCACCAAGTGGGCACTCTCCATTACTGATGTTTTGATGATAGGACCTGCAGATAGCTCAATGGCAACAGCTGGCATCCCAGGTGCGCTCCCCTCTGCTTTACCCCTTCTATGCTTGAGACAGGAGCCATGGTGGTACTGTAGGAAGGCGTGGGGGTAGGGGGTAAGACAGTGTCATTGGGGTCATCAGGTGGGCACTCTTCTCATCTAGTGTTTTGATGATAGGCCCACAATACCTGCAGAGGAGTCATCAGCAACATCTAGCATCCTTCGTGAGCCCCCCTCTGCTTCACCCCTTCAATGCCTGATGCCACTGATGTTATCACGGGGCCCTGGTGGCATCTTTCTTCTTGATCAAATGCCACCGATTTGCCTTTTTGGCAGCACCAAAGATGGCTTAGATGGCCTGACGTTGGCCCAGGCCTCTGAATCCCAAGTCCATAAGCAACGGACTAGTTGACCTGCCGAGGAAGCCTCAGCAGCCAACTTTAACTGGGCCCCCTTTCAATTTCCAGCCATGATGTTCAGCGTCAGCTGCCATTTACGTATATTTAAGACACTTGTGAGCGTAGGTCTCTTCTGCTGCATCCTCCCACGGCAGAGTTATGCCTCCCTGACACTTGTCTGATTTTTGTCCCCGCAATGTCGCGCAATGCGTCGTGGCAAGTCGTGCCGTTTCGTAGTATGGAGCGGAGCCTTGTTTGCGCCCTGTTCGCGCACTGTACACACATAAGTTATGGACTGTCTACGCAATGCGTGGCCAAAAACTTGAACTATGTACGAACAATGCGTAAGAATTTCCCGCCATGCGGGAATGGTTTGTGATGTGTGCGAACTCTGGGTGAGCTGGGTTTGCCATGATCACGTGAACAACTCGTGACAACACCCTGACATGGCACGCATTGACACTCACCGTCGGCAGTGTTCGCGCCGAGTTTGCATGGTGTTCACGCGTAGTTCACGCAAGTGGCACGCGCATGGCATGAACATTGTGTACCGAATGCGTGTCGAATTTTTTAACATTTCAAAATTCTCTCCACGACATAGCACGCACGCCCGCACCCTTCTCACACTCCTCACACTCATTCCGTAAGACTTTAATCATTGCCACAATGCATTGCGAGGCATTGCAGGAACAAAAATCGTGCAAGTGTCAGGGTGGCATTAGCTCTACGATATAGACGGTGTGAAGAGTCGAGGACCAAAACACAAGGTCTAGTCTGAGGTTTGTAGTGGTAATCTCAAGTTGAAAACATAACCTCTGATTTTGAACCGCTTATAAACTACATCTCGTGCTTCTCCTTGGTGGCCAATGTTTGGTTTCATTGGACAGATTATGGTTTGTTTCTCACCTTTGCAGACAAATTCCCTTCACAGTGCAGGAATAGGTGGTCGAAAAGGTAAGGTATTGATGAATGTCCATCTCATCTCTAGAGTGAAGGCACTTGAGCACCCCGGTTGTGCCGCAAGGTGTAGTGACATTGCGCCAGGTTTGTTTTGCAGCCAATCAGAATGTTTTACACACTTGCTGGAGATAGACAGAGAGGGTTTGTAAAGTCCTTACCATACCATTGGCTGAGGTTCCTGGGAGATGGCAGTACTTTGTTGGTATCTGTTCATATGAATTTTGTTTAAGGTGCCTTCTCCACTCCCTCCCATCTCATTCACTGTCCTTGCTGCGCCTGAGAGACAGCTTTTGCACACCTCATTGCCTGCTCTTGATGGCATACTTCCTCAACCACAAGCCCTCTGCACTAAACTGGGATTGCCTTTTGCTAGGATGGTCTGCTCTCCGCTAAGATCAAGGCGTTCACTCCCTCGTTGAACCTGGCAAAAGATGTCTTGATGTGTAAGGGTGAACTTTGTTTGCTGTGTAGCTGCAGACAGGAAACACTTTCTTCCAGTTCCAAGCGTGGGGGCTGTTTTGCCTAAGCTGCTCCACCTGCACTGTGTCCTTGAGGGATGTGTCAAAGCAGCATTCTGGGCTTTTGACTGCCTTCTTTGTCAATGTTTGTATGGGTTCCTCGCTGATGTCGACGCATTGCTCTGGCAGCTTCCCCTTGGCAGTTGACATACTCCTGTACTTGCTCAGCTTTTTTCATCTGGGTCCACTTGATGTTTTTCTGCAGCTGTCTCAGCAGTTGCCCAGAGCATGCTATCGTTGTGGTGAGGGTGGTCATGCCATTCAGGTATGCCCTGATGGAAAGTAACCGCAAAAACTGGGTTTAACCTGCTCTCCTCCTACCACCCACCGAGAACCTTGGATGAGGAGATCCCTGGCTATGGTGAATGCTAGCGGGAGGATAGTGTATCCTGCCATGATGCCTACCTCAAAATGTTGCATTGCTGTGGTGTACCCCTCTGTCCGCTAAGCTGTTAGTATTCCTTGTCTCCGCCACAGCACTTTCATTAGTCTCCAAAAGAAACCTCTGGTGCATTCTTATAAAGCCTGTACTGGACTTTGTTGGGCCCAGGGGAGTATGCAGCTCTTGCCTGACACACTGTTCCAAGAATTTGCTCCTCCTGCGGGGTTGACGTCTAGCTGATGCTCTGGGGAATGTCAAGGTGACCAGTGGCATAGCCAGGGCTGAAAATTTTTTCCTAATTAACAATTCATTCACTCCGAAAACACACCATACTGTCAAGTGCTGATAGCTCTCCTTGTTAGAGTAAGACAACAATTTTCCATTTGGAAAATTCAATCAGCATTATTCAAAACTGCATGTGGGCATTTGTAATATTTGTCTTTGATTTAATTCCAACAATTTAAATGATCAGAAAGCGCATGGTAGGTCACCTCTTGTGCCAAAAAAGCAGTGCGGATGTTCCTCAGCAGTTCACTTTCCGCAAAGCATAGGCCAACTCCTAACTAAATTATTTTTTTTTCTGAACTGAATTTAGCCTATTATGTAGTCACCCTTAGATCGCATAAATAAAAGAGTTGTGCTTGCAATTTCAAACATTTCTTATTAATTATTCTTATAATTAGAAAATGTGTTAATCGAGGAAAATTACTGACAATGAGTCAGGGCTTATAACTGTGTTCAAGGGATATTCTCCACCACCCTTATTTTCAGTTCTTGCTGAGCCACTGATGGTGGCTTGTCAAATGGAGGGGTGATCTTTTCTCCCTGCCAGCTGTTGATGTGCATGTAATTTTAGATGAGCTTCAAGAGGTTCACTTCATGTTCTGAGTTTGCCATTTTTCTCTTCTGTAAACAGACTCTTTACAAATTTGAAGGGATCTTTGAAGAAGTTTGCTCTCACCCTATCTTTCTGCCTGAACCTCCTCCTTATAAGCTCTCCTCAGTGTTGTTAGCCAGTTCTCAATTTCTGCCTGCAGCAGGTTTATTCCCTCCTTCTCCTCCCCTGAGGATTTCCACCACTGCCTCTTCAGCTGCCTTATCCCCTTGACCAATCTCTCTATTGCTTACTGTCTCCTGGACTTAGTTGGGAGGGGTGGTGTTTCATTCTTCTTCTCCCCAGCTGCAAAGAGCTAAGCTCCATAGCTGTGGATCAGTTCCCCCATTCTCTGAGTTTCATCATAACAGTTCCCTTCAGCTGCTGAAAGAGTTTGCTGCAGTCTGCACTGACTGTTTTCCCAGTTCCTTTTATCACAGGATTTTGGCCACTTAACTAGCGGCTTTCCCCCTAGATCTTTGTGTCTGTTGGCAGTTGAGGTAAGCTTAGCTCCTAGTGCTCTGCTCTGCATGCTTCCTCATCTTCAGACTTTGACTGACATTTGGTGATTGAACTTCACTTGACTGCTGAACTTCACTTGACTGACTCGATTTGCTTCATAGGAAGTGGTGCTAATTGCAAGGTCTTTGTCCCACAGCCTTATAGCACCTTTTCGTGCCTGGATGCATTCAGGCCTGCAGGATGTTATTTTTGCCCAATCACAAATACAACTCTGGAGCTTGAATCCTGTAGCAATCCTCGGGTATTGTGCTGATCATCATTCTCGTGGTCCGTTTCGTTCCTAAATCAATTGCCATGTTGTCTGTAGAGGAGTTGCCTTTCGCCCTTGCTATTGCTGACTCAGGGGGTATTTTCTTCGCTGAACTTTTCATAGCCCCAGATGGGTGGAACCTGTGCAATAAAAGAGCTGGTTTCCCCCTTCCATACGTTGCTAACCTATGGCAGGCCCACAGGGGGGCTTTCCCTTTTGCCAGCTGTCTCTCCAGGGTTTCTCCTGGTCTTCCTCTGGTTGCCAGCTGTTCTTTCACTGGGTGAATCTAGATGATCTGTCCTGTCTAGGAATAGGTGATACAATCCTTTGTTTATTGCATACACTTAAGATGAGAGTGGGAATGATACTGCAATACAATGGATGCAATGCAATCCCTTGGGGAGATAGTGGTGGTATTGCACAAGAAAAAATTCTGGGATTATAATTTTATGTGGAACAAAAACCAGTTTAAGACTTAAACCCCAACAAAACCCCTAGCAGTAGTGCAGGTTCTACGGGATTTTCAGTGGCATGACGTCAGTCTCTGATCCTCAAACGTATTATTGTTGTTTTCAACCTGTTCCTGTTTAAGATCACCTGCTTATAATCAAACAATTTATTTACTTAATAGTGAAGATCAAACTATAAGCCTATAATGATTAAGAAATTAAGAAATGACAAAGATCATAGATGGGCTACATTGAAAATGTACTTAATGAAATGAACTTAAATGAACTTAACCCCTTTGGGCAGAAGCCAAATCTACCTATTATGTTGTACCCTATTTTAGGCTTTATAATTCAAGATCTGAGCTTCGTAGAACAAAGCCAAATTGCTTTAATGTTACACAACACTTTGAGCATTTAGAATTCCATCGTATTTCAGGTTTTTTTTTTTGGTAATTTTAATCAGAGTAAGGGCCACAAACACAAAAAATGAATATTCAGCGATGAAATTATTTTAAAAAATAATTATGAGAATTGAAAAATGCCTGGGAGTTAAAACAATGCATTTCTGGCATCAAACTCCTTGACCACAAGTGAATCTTAGTCTCAGTGTGAAATTCAAAATTATCTACTCTTCATTAGCCAAATACGACTGCTCTCTAAGTGGTTCCGCATGCTGTCAGAGCTCTCAAAATTATGCACTGTCAAATCATATATCAAGAGCCATCAGGAGATGGCATATGCCCCCGGGCCCACGTCATCAACTTTGGAGGCACCATGTCAGGTCATGATTAATGTGCTCACCAAGTTTTGTGGAAAAATATTTAACGGTTTTCAAGTTATGCTCTGGAAACGAAACGTTCACAGACAGACGTATGGACTCCGGAAACATAATGTTCACAGACAGACGGACGGACGGACGGACGGACAGACAACCACACCCATGACTATATCCCCCCACATTATCTGCCGGGGGGATAATAATCATGTGTTTAACACAAATCAACTTTTGACTCATGAAGTTCAACATGAATGATTTGTGATGGAATAATTTGTAATGACTTTCTAATGGTATTTTGCATGAATTTATCAATATAGGCGCAGGTAGACATATATAGTCACCTCTCCATCAAGTCACCTCTCCAAACCAAAAAGATGCCTTTTCCTGGAGGTCAAGTTCAGAGTTTTGTCCATTTTTCAACAAAGTGGCATCAGCAAGCACACTTGCTCATGAAAGGAATATTATTGCTTATATGCTTATATACACTTAGAACGTTCAAACTGCGATTGAAAGCTTGCTATTTACAATTCCAGTATTCCAGGCTTGGACAAATGCTTTTCACACCCTATAAAGAGCAAGTATAACTCACTAACACAATCATATTTGAAATATACCTTATTTTAACAAAACAGACATTCCACTATCAGGAGAAAGAAGACAATATGCTACTCTGAACAGAATTAGTGCAATGGATATTGCAGGAACCTTCCAGCATTGTTTCATTCAGAATAACACCCATTATCCATGTCAGAATGAAACTGCCATCATGTAAATGTAACCTAGCCTCTTCGTGGTTGGCTTTGGAAGTCTTTTTTTTTTTTTTTTTGTAATCACATCATTCAGCCTTGCGCAGTTGAGAGAATACAACCTGACTTGCCACTATACAAGGGTCTAAATACTTTTCTGAGGCTCTAATCAAAGTCTTTCAATTACTGTGGAAGGTTTATACTGTCTGGAATTGGATAAAAACATGTCAATCAATATTTATTTTATTTCACCTTTATTTATTCAGAGAAGGCCAATTTAGAGCAAGCTATCTTTTCCAACGACGCCCTGATTACAACAGTTAAGCAGTACAATCAATAATAACATAAAATTAATATACATAACAATAATATAACATAATAAATACAAAAGGCATAACTCATAGATAGCCCTAAGTGTACTAAGAATTCAATAAAATAATAAAAACCAGAATTATTATCCAATGTATATTCAAGCCGACAAACACATTTAATGCTTCATTTCTAAGTCAAGTCTAAATTAGTCACAAGCTCCAAGCTTGTAAAGAATTTAATCTGCCACTACCACTCAGATAAAAGTCAAATAACATTCATTGAATAAAGCCAATATATCAATAAAATCATTGACTTCATAGTCAACTCCAAAATCATATCACAAAGTTACATGCTCATGGGAATTTATGAATTTAGACTACCCTGAATGTACTGTGTAATAGCAAAAATGAAAAATAAGAACATAATCACTGTAGATACATACCACTAATACATTTTTTTTCTTTCTCCAATCATCTGTAGAAACCATCTATGAGTTAAGTGAGTATTCTCAGCTTCCACTTATTGACTAAAAACTCATTCCTGATGGAACTCCTGTAAATATACATTACAAATTAAACTACTGAATAAGCCAAACGACAACGGAAAACAGTGTCACTAACTAGCCACATTCGGCTATATTCGGTGACCAGTGACGCTCCATTTACATGAAAAAAATAAAGTGGAAGGGCTCCTCGTCGAGGTCCTGAAGCACCTTTAATAATACGACGCGATAGAAAAGTTGCCTGTCTTAGTGGTATCGTTCGCTAATATTGCGAAAGGTCATGGATTAGCTGGGCAGCTGATGAAATAACCATGTTTTAGCTTTGGAGCTAGACGCCCAGCTGCATTAGCACTGATAACCTGTGCGTATGCTGGCAACAGTAACCAATTAATTCAGCATTCACCGAAGTCAAAATGTAGGGTGATAATGCATCATAATAAAGTGTGTGAAAGTGAGTCAGGAAAATAAAGGTCCATCAGGTTTGTTGGTAGCCTTACGTAACGCAATGTTATGGTTTGACAGGCCATACTACAATTAATGGGACCTGGCGAAGGTGCCTCAAAGTGCTAAGACGAGCACCCACTCGCACTCCCGGGGGATACTGACACACACTGAACCAACCACGCCACTAACCAGCAGTGTACAGCATTTTTCTCGACGAGTTACCTAAAGGGACGCAGCAGCTTCCAGCCGATGAAGACTGCTTCATCCTCGCTACGGACTATTAATTATTATTACAATACTACAAGCTATCTGCCCTCGCGAATATCTGCAATATCTAAGTCGTTTCTTTTCCGCAGTGTTGAAACTTGCCGCTGCAGCCCCTGCCCACACAGCATGACATTTGACCGAAAGTGCCTTAGCTGGCAAATGTGAAAACGGAAGTTCTGTCGAATGCATCATGCATAAGATCAGTTCAGTCACAGATATACTAAAAGTCGAAATGCTGTAGGTATGAAATCGGATTTTCATGTCTATAAAATCAGAGTTTTATTTATTTTTTTAATTTTGAAGATAAAAAAGCGGAATTCCGCGAATTAGCTGAAAAATCACATCCCTGTAGAGCTGGTAATGGTGAGTATTGAACCTATCACCTGTGATAAACCTAACTGCAGAATGATAAAGTGTATAAAGTGGCTTTAGCGTAGAGGAAGAAGCATGCATATAAATGGCATCTCCATAATCTAACACTGATAAAAATGTTGCTTATACAATCTGCTTCCTTACTAGGGATGTGAATCTCCACCACTGAGCCGATTCGATACGCATCTCGATACGCTGCCAGCGATACGATACATTAACGATACAGTTAAGCCCCTTGCCGATGCGATACGATACGATTCACCCTTGTTTACGATTAGATGCCATTCGGTGCGATACGATTCGATTCAGCACTATGCAAATAATTTATTGACCCACTCTTGGTTTCTTACCTCACCAGCACAATTATTCTTTCCTCTCTCTTTCCTTGTCAGGGATGTATTCAATACTTGACTGTTTTCTATTACCCAAACCAATAAATTCAATAAAATAAAATGAACATGCAATTCAATATGGTACAGACAAAGGTAGACGCAATTTATTTCTTATCAGCACCATAACAAACAACGCTGATTTTCTTCCTGAAATTTTCTTTTTGGCCTCTTGAAAAAACAGACTACTGGTACTCAGTCCTTTCACAAGAAAAAAACAACAGACTACTCACAACTAGTAGTGGTATAGTGTCATCTGTCTGTAAATTTTACAGCACTTAGGGATAAAACTTTCCTCCGTTAATGTGCAAATAACAGTACCAGTGCAAACTTATAAAACTTCTCTGTAATGGTGGTGCATTCAGGTAGGGATTCATATTTTTCCCGAAAATGAGACATTTTCAATCCCAGAAAAAGAAGCACATTTTCCCGGGAATCCCAGGAAATTAACTTGTTTTTAAGGTAGCCAATAATTTTGGCTACCATTAAATAACTTTGGTCATAGTTCAGGAAACGCTTAACAAAGAGACATGTGGGTCCCAAACATGCCTGATTTAATGTATTATCAGGTGGTATATATAATTATTGAGGCACAAAAACGTAATTTCAAGATTAAGCAATGTTACAACAATATAAACTGCGCAAGCTGAATGCAGCTCCAGATGAGACGGAGAAAACGCCTGTGATCTGTCGCTGTCTGACTGAACAACCTCATGGAAATTGTATTTTACAATTCATATTTTAAACTAACGAAATTCGTTAAGGCGAGTAGTTTGGTGCTTTGAAAGTCATGGTTTTGAGTTCAGATAGATTCCATAATCTGCTCGCATTAAAACGTTGCGGGTGGCTGGCACGGTGTGTGCTGCGGTGTCAGACTTTCTGCTAAATAAAGTCAGCGATCACTCGAAGTTAAAAGGCAAAGTTAGGCTATAAAACGCATCCACTCACTGGGTGGGAGGTTACAGCTGGATTCAGGAGATTTTTCTTCATTCAATAAGAACCCCATTTCACTAAAGCCAGCAGCATCTCTGTCTGAAGTGTTTCGCATAAAGTATGAATTCAGTGTTCTTGCAGTTTTGACCTCTCACCATGAGTTTTGTCTGAGATTTTAAATGTTGCAGTGAGCCGACTGTTGAGCCTCAGTCTTGCGCATCTGATCCCTCCCTCAGACAGCGCAGCGCGTCCTCGTTATTGAATATTTTGATGTAGGCTATTATGAAGTATTTCCACTCAGAGCTGATGTCAAAAATTGTGTTGTGTTAGTCTAATTCAGACTTGACCCGCACAAGTTACTTAACTAACTGCGCTAACGGTCAGAAGTGTTTGAATTCAGGGCGTTTTGTGATTGTTAATCAATTAAGGCCGAAGTTAATCGCACTTATACGTGTGGCCAATGCTGAATTTTTTCCTAGGCCACACTTACTCGCTGCGACAGTTGATGGCCATTCCAGTTTTTAGAAAGTACCGCTTAAAATAGCCTACGTTTGGCCAAGAAAAAAATTTTACCTTTGGACACATTTATTTTAAGTGTGGGCATTGGAGCAATGTGCATTTTGGCCACACTCATAAGTGCGTTAAACGCGAATTTCGATCAATTATTGTGCTTGGACGCACTTAAATAAGTGTGAGTAGTCAGTTCGATGAAGTTAAATATTCTCACAGGCTATTCCGCATGCGCACACACACAGCTGTTGAATATGTTCTAAGAAAGTAAAATAGGCCTACATATTTTCTAAATATATTCCATTATCTTATGAATATTTTAAAATGTTTTTTCCCGGTTTCTCGTTTTTCTATTTCCCGGGAAACGGGAAATGGTTCGGAGGTCAAATAGGTCCCGTTTCTCGGGATTGAACCCTACATTCAGGGCTTCTCGGTAACACCTGAGCGAGGGGAATAAAACTTGAAATAATCGTGTAAACATGTTTTACCGATACAGGGATGTTAGGAACGATACATTGCGAATCAGCTGGCATTTGTGACCAGTACGCACTGAAGCTACTGATGCAGTCGCATCGCAAACGTTTGTATCGGACCACCGATACGAACCGGTGAATCTCTCCATCCTTATTCCTTACAGCATTGTGTCAGGCAAGATTTATTTCTATACAAGAATGCCAGTATTGGCTTCAGTTTCTTTAAAAGTTCTGCTATGTGTGATTTATAAGACAGCTTGTGATCAACCCAAATACTTAAGTACTTATAACAAGAAACTATCAATAAGGGTCCCGCCAATAGTAGTGATAGTTCTGGCGGTCAAAACAGCAGAGGGCTTTTTTGTAAAAAGCATATACTTTGTTTTACCTGGATTTAAAACCAATTTAAGATTAAAAAGAGATCTTTGGATTATACAAAAATCTGACTGCAGATTCTGAAGAGCAAGATCAACAGAAGGGGCAATGGAATAGATGACTGCATCATCAGCATACAGATGGATTAAGCTGTCTGTGGCACCAGCATAAAGATCATTAATAAATATAGAAAATAAAAGAGGTCCCAGAACAGAACCCTGCGGTACCCCTTTACAGACATTTACAGTCACCACAGCTTGAGTTCTGCCAACTAAATAATTCTCAACCCACTTCCAGGAGTTACTATCAAACCCAATGTGGTAGAGACGCCCCAAGATTATAGTGAGGTCAACAGTGTCAAAGGCCTTAGAGAGGTCAATAAACAGGGCAGCACAATCTAATTTATTATCCAGGGCAAAAGCAATATCATGCACAACCTTTGTGGCTGCTGAAACCATACTATGCCCAGGTCTAAAACCAGATTGAGGAATATTTAAAATGTTTTAATCTGATCTAATTAGACTACTTATCAGCCACACTAAGACTTTGCTAAACAGGGCAATTTTGAAATTGGCCTAAAATTATTCATTACATTTTTAGGACCACCTTTATGCAAATGAGTTACAAAAGCTGTTTTCCATACAGACAAAATAATCTTTGTCGATAGAGTCGGATTAAAAATGTATAACAATACATCAACAATAAAAGGAGCAGCTAATGCTAGAAGTCGTGGATTCAAATTGTCAGCTCCTGTGGACTTCCTAGGATCCATATTACAGAGAGCATTTTGCACTTCGACTCTAGTAAAGGACCTAAAGGAAAAACTAGGTGGTCTAGGATTTGACGTAGTAGGTAAATTAGTACAGACAAACACCTTCAGGCCTGAATTCTGAAAAATATGACCTGAAGCAAAAAAGTGTGTTTATTAAAAATATTACATATGTCATTCATATTAGAAATAGTGACAGAATCCTGGATGATCTGATTGGGTACGGATGAGGAGGGGCTATGTGAGAGGGTCTTAATAGTTCCAGAATTTAGCTGGATTTCCATAGCAGTCAGATAAGGATGATACATAGTAAGAAGATTTAGCGTCATAAATAGCAGCAAGGCACTTATTTCGGAGATAACGAAAATGCTGCCAATCATTGCTCAATCCAGAAGCACGAGCCTTATTCCAAGCAACATCCCTTGTACGCAGCATATTTGCAATATCAGGAGAAAACCAGGGGTTACTTCTGTTCTTAATTCTCAGCTTCCTTCAAAGGGGCAAGTTTATCAGAGACAGAATTGAAAACTTGAATAAAATAATTTAATGCTATGCTAGGGTCAGGGATAACAGTTGCAGAGAAGATATCACTGAGGGATAGGTCATATAAAAAGTCTTGCACCACAAACTGTTTAAAATTTCTCTTTACTATAAAATGGGACATTAATTTTTTATGCCTAACATCCCTGACACAGGCAATTGGGCAATGATCACTAAAATCAAGTGGAAGAACCCTAATAGATTTAAAATTATGGGGCCTGTTTGTTAAAATAAGATCCAATAAGGTGGCCTTCTCAAGGTTAGCTGGATCAGGTCTTGTTGGAACAGAGATCAACTGTGTGAGATTTAAATCAATACACAAATCTTTTAGCCCATTAGATGCATTAGTAAGCCAATCAAGATTCAAATCACCCAACAAAATTATTTCCAAGGATACATGAGCAGATTTCATCTGTGCTAGATCAGAAATGGCAGCAGACGGTGCAGATGGAGGACAATATACTCCTATAACAATCAATTTCCCACAGTTTCAGCACAAATTTGCACATTTTTCGTCCAATACTGCCGCCATGGGAATAAAAATTTATACAGGTCAAGAGTGAAGTGAAACATATGTCCATACCAAATATGAAAGTAATCAGTCAAAAATTGCAGCGTCCACAAGGAAATCTCTATTTTGCCGCTTATTTGCATACTATTTGTTCAATAATGTTGTCATGGGAACCAAAATCGATCGCTGTCAGTACAGCACATGTCCTAACCAAATACAGTATGAAAGAAATCGGTCAAAAATTACAGCCTGTAGAATGTCCGCAAGAAAGTGATTATGGACACAGATGTGGCAGCGGCGCGGCGGAAATAACACACGTGAATCCATAGTAGCTGCCCGACTTCGTCCAGGGGCTACAATTAAAAGGTTATAGTTCAGGTGAGTGTGAACTGTAACAGTGCTTTACACAGATAAGCCTTAGGAAGCATTAGAGAGATTCGATATCAGTGAGGGATAGTATGAGGTATTGAGGTACAACTGAATTTGTCATGGGGTGAATCTACATGTAGTTCAATGGTAGGGAATCAGGCATTTCAAATATCTGATGACTATAATTAATTGTAGACTGATATAGTATCAAAATCATGTAGATTTTTTGTTTCAGAGAACTAATTTTTCTTCACTTCTCAGTTGAGATACCGTTGGCTTAATCTTGCTGAACTGGTTGCAACAAAGGTCAAAGACTTTTCTGTCACTAAAGATAATTTTTATGAACTGTAGGATAGACACTGTTGGCAAGTATATTAGGCAGTTTGCACATCAGGCTTGGCTGAGGAGTTTAATTCTTTCAAATCCTGGGCACAGGGATGGGACTTAACTTGTCCATATTCTAAACCGTGTTCCAGCTCGGCTTGCTAGTGAACATTCAATAACTGATCCAAGGGTGTCATCTATTGATAGAATAGTGTAACTGCTTGCATAAATAAAGCAGCAAAATGTCCGCTGGCTTCTACTTCTGCACAGAGGGGTTGATAGTGGTATTTTGAGGATGGAAATAATACAAATAAAAAAACTTGCTCTGAATTTCATCTCCCATTTTAGTATTTTTTTTTTAGCAGTGTTGCCAAATCAATTTTAAGATTGCACGAAATCAAAATTTCTTCAGTGTTATATGAATAGGCCACATTCGAGGTAAAGCGCAGTTGCACATTCATTAGCACGTTGCAATGATTACCAACGATTTTCATGTCAAAGCAATGATAATTCAATAATTTAGTAAATTAGATATTATCGCTTTGTGGCTATAAGTGTGCCGCTGTTTGGTTATAATCACACAGGACGCAATAGGTGTGCGTCTGCCCTTTTGATATTTACACTCAATACACTCAAAAGGGAAACATCCTCTTTGGCTAGTTAAACCCTAAGTCTATGGAAAATTGGGGCAAAAGGAATTCAGAATCTACAAGATGCATATTTCTGTTTCTGTGTCATCATTGGGGTTCAGTTTGATGTGAAGTACAATGCCAAAGAGAGCGTTGTGTTGATTTGTAGGACCAAGGACCAGAAGTTTAATTTTCCAATGTTTTGCCTGTCAGGGCAAACCCTTTGTGTGTGTGTAGCAGTACAAAATATTTGGGACACATCACCACTGACAAGGTGGATGGTGATGCCAAGATGCTCAGACAGAGACGTTTGTTGTATGTGCAAGCCAACATGTTAGTTAGGAAATTCCACTACTGTTCTGATCATGTTAAAGTGAATTTGTTCAGAGCCTACTGCTCCCCCATGTGTCTCGCTCCCCTATGGGTCAACTGCAAAAAGGAGGCTTTGCGTAAACTCCAGGTGGCGTACAATGACTGTTTGAGGATATTGCTGCAGAAGCCCAGGAGCAGCAGTGCCAGAAAGCTTTTCTGTGACTCAGGGTTAAGGACTTTACAAGCTCTCTTGAGGAACCTGATGTTTAAGTTTATGTACAGACTCGATGAGTCACAAACTGTATTATGATGACGCCCTGAAACCCCAAGTGCCATTCGGTTACATACTGCTCGCATTTGTGGAAACATTACTATGTGCCTGCTAAGACTACCATGAATTTAGTATGTCTTTTAAATCTGTCTATGTTGTTTGTTATTTTATTGGGCCTGAGCCTGCAATAAAGTTTATATATATATTAATGTGGATAGGAAATTGCCTGATAACTAGCCTATGTGATGCAATGTACAATAATTCCCCAAGAAACAAACTGGCTGATAATTCAACGAATTAGTCTTTGCAAGCAACCAAATAAATGTTAGGTTGACAGTTAGAAAAAGTAAATGAAAACCAGTGTGGAGTAAACGGGCATTATATGCGGAGGTTACTTGAGGATTTTTCAACCTCAAATGGCAACTCATCTCGGGTATAAGAGGTTAATCAGTGGGGTCGCCAGGACTGATGTTGAGAACCACTGCAGTAAATTGCTCGTATGTAACAACATACACTTGAACCTTGTCATTTGAAATGAAATGTGAAGGGCACAGTACCTTCTCATTGAAGTGGATTTCCACAAACTTTCCAAAACGACTGCTGTTGTTATTCCTGACGGTTTTAGCATTTCCAAAGGCTTCCAGCAAAGGATTGGCTGTAAGTGATAAAATTGCAAAGGATGGCATTTGCAAAATCTCATGCTTGCACTACTACTCTGTGCCTACTACTCTATTAACAAACTATTCTCTCCGTGGATTATAGTTGTGGTGCACCTCTCCTGATCGGTCTGCCGCCTGTTCCACTGGCACTACATGCATCAACACCACAAAAACTCAATATGCACATAAATTTACAGTTTATGGTAGAGGATTGCAGGTTTTGTTGAGAAATTGGCCAGACAGCAAATACAAATGTACCCACCTTCCACAATTCTTTCATCGATATCTTGACCAGTTCCATAGGATGTTGTCAAATATCTGGAGAACCAACAACAGAAATAGATGACAGTCAGCCAGCAGTCATGAAGTGAACGGCAGAATTATCCCATGGACACAGTAGCAGTTTGGCATCAACGTTCTGACCCTGATGCAACCAGCGGCCTACTGGGCACAGAAGGGTGTGGCAAGACACTCACCCAAACTCTGCCTCTCCAGGGAAATATTAAAAGCCCACAGGAGATGGAGGTGAGATGTCACCAAGCAGCAGATAAGTGCTGCAACTGCAGCCCATGTTAACTACAGGAAGTACAGAATACTGCAAAGCATTATTGCAACATAGGCAGTGCAGGACAACAGGCTTTGAATAACCTGCTTTACAGAGGACTAGAGCCTTGGCCGATGTGCATAAAAGTGTTCATGAGAATGAGAGAGGATCTTGAGTTGTCTGCCTGAGATAGCTCTGCAAGCTAACCCTATTAATATTCACGCTCATTCACATGTGAAGCAATGATTAAAACCAGAACATTTCTCACATTAAAAATATCTACGAATTCATGTAACTTGCAATAAAGAGTACCCTGAAAGCAGAAAAAGCAAATTCTACTGCTTTAAAAGCACCAAAAAGAAGAAAATTTCATTATGAAGAACAAGCTTGAGTTTACCAGCAAAATACAGATGAAAATCCCTTCAGACCTGAGAACGAATTTAGTGTTTTCCGTCTTTCCCGCTCCTGATTCTCCTGAAACAATAATGGACTGGCTCATTCTCAGTACCCTCATGTCCCGATATGCTTTGTCCGCTGGAAATGCAAATGCAAAAAATGTAAGACACTTTTGAACTCTGAAGAAAAGTGCCAAAATGCAGGTTTTGGGTCTGCTGAGGGATGAGAGATTAAAGCCACTGGTAAGATTCACATACACAATGCACAAATTTCAGCCTTTTATGCGGAGCATTGACTTCAGAAAGCAAAGTTTGAAAAATTATGAATGAAAATATCAAGCTAATCATTGAAGTCAATTTATTTTGCAGATAGATTTGTACATTTTCAGCAAGCAATGTTACAAAAATGCAACCTTTGGCTTTTGACATATGTCATTTAGTTTGAAAGTCCATTTCTGCCATATTTCTCTGGCAGCTTGAGGCTCTCACCGATTGCATAAACATGCGGGGGAAGGGTGCCTAAGGATCGCCCTTGGTAGCTCTTGATGGTGCTGGGTGTGTAGAGATTGGGGATATCATAGTATGGATTCACGGCAATCAAGATGTTGGCTACGAAGGTCTAAGGTGGGGAAAATGGTATAAATCAGCACATTAATAAAAACGGAGGATCAAATAGAGTTGTCAATATATTCACAGTGTTAGACAAAAAAAAAAAACTATTTTCTTTTAAAGAGGATAACAAAATTTAACAGCTTATCATATACATTGAAACATACTGTATTACATACGGAAAACTCCCAGAAAAGATTTCCATATGTGCTAACAGTTAATACTATAGTATGGAAGGAGAGAATAGAAGAGTCCTTTTCTACACAGTAAAATATAAAACTTAAGAGTTAGGCAACTGGCTGCTCATCTGTAAGTCCCAGTGGTTGCACAAACTTGAATTTAAAAGAACTTAGACCTTGAAGTATAGCAAACTGCAAAATGCTTTGCTGCTCCTTTCATATGTTGAGTCAACTTTTAATTTTTTTACAATGTAGAATGCAAATACCAAATATGCATGAGGGAATGAGAACAGAAAGACTTAGTAGATAATACATACAATTCTGAGAACATAGGGAAAGTCCATTGTAAATTGCATAGGACTGGATTCTGCTCAGCTCATCCCACATATTGTAATGGTGCGATCAGGAACCAGTCGCGAGAACCAGGCAATGCAGTAGAACTTGCTTTAATAATAAAGGGGCAGGACCCCCGCAGAGCAGTAGGCAAAAGTACAAAGTCCACATTCCAAAAATCAGAATCCAGTTGGGCAAAAATAGAATTGAAAACCAGGGCAGCAATCACAATAATCGTAGTCGGACAGAAATGGGTCTGGTTCACAGGTACAGGAATGTCAAAGAAGCAAAACCAGAATCCAATAGGCGTAATCCAAATCGTAACCAGGTTAGCAAACATAGATCTCGTGGTCGGGCAGAAAAAGGTCAAATCTCACAGATGCAACAATAATCCAAAATCACAAAGGCAAAAATTAAAAAATCGGGCAGTCCAGTCAGAAAGATAAACACTGAGTAATTAAGGCGAAAAGAAACATGGCACAAGAAGACTAGGAAAACGATCTGACAGAGACTGGCTGTGAGAAGACACCTAATATACACTTCTGTGGAGATCACATGGAGAGAGACACAGGTGCAAACAGTCTGACTGATTACAGAGGAGCAGCACATGAGGGAGAACCTAATCACATGGAATTTGGCAGAAGCCAAAACGTGGACAGGGATCACAGGACGAACCTATACAAAGATAAACAGCTCCAGTTACGGAGTTTCTAACGTACATAGATAATGAGAAGCAGGACAGCGCGATCAGGTGTGAGCTTTCACAGAAAATGCAGCAAAGGTAATCAGGGAGAGCAAAAAGGTGGAGACAAGAACAGGGCAAGTGCTGAGAGCTTGTTAATCAATTAGAAAGTGCAACTATACAAATCCTTGGTGCTCGTTAGTAAGTTAGTATTATATACAAGGTTAGTTGTTGTTAGTAATCTCAGGAGAAAATAATAAACTGTTAGTATTGTTAGTAGATAGAAAAGAAGAGTGAAGCCAGCAAACGAGATCGGAAGGAAGTTTGAAAACCAGAATCCAATAAATCACCGGAAGAGTGAAACACAAGACTGGGGCTGTGTGCAATGACTAGATATGAGACCAGACGGGGGAGACAAAGTGCAAGGCAAAATGGAAAACATGAACCGGAATGTGATATGGCAAAAAGTAAAACATGGAAAAGTAAACGAAGATAAAACATGACAAATCAAAGTAACCAATACAAGATACATAATACAAAGAATAGTCAGGCATGGCAAATAGTCAAAAAACACAAAAGGCAGTCAGAATAAACAGGGCATGAACATGGTCAAGGCAGAATCACAACACATATTTTCCATGGGGTTTAGGTTGGTGGACTGTGATAGCAACGGAAAAACTTTCATTCTACAGTCAATGAACCACTTCAGTGTAGATTTGGGATGTGCTTTGGATCTGCTAGATGTTCCAACCATGGCCAATTTTAAGGTTCCTGGCACAGCCTGACAGGGTTTCATTTCATAACTTCTGGTCTGGCATGGGATTCTTCCATCTATAGACAAATCTGTCAATCCAAATGGGGCGAGGCATAGAAATGATAACACGTGCAAAGGCTAACAAAACAAAAAATCAAGTAAAGGAGACAAACAGCAAAAAAAGATGCTGGAACAAGTGAGGAACCAAGAGGGTTGTGAGAGACTGTGCTCACAGACTTCAGATAGAAGTGAAAACAATTTGATATGATAGAAAATGATAGAAAATAATTTGAGTCTCTTAGAACACAAGGTCCAGTATGCTCACTAAAAAGGGCATAACTATCCCTTGTCCGCCTCCTAAGCCTTTCTAACCAGGATTACTTTTCAAAGGAGAGGACGGGTGTGAGTCTTGCCAACTAATGTCACCAAGTATGGCAACACTGGAGACCCTGTGATGATAATGAACAAATTAAGTTGGTACTTCATGTCTGTTTATAATTTACTAGTAAAAAAATGCCAGAGAGCACTTGAGGGGTCCTTGAAGTCATTGAATTTTGTTAGCTCTGGGCTGTATGAACCTTGCTATTGCATTGAGCACTTTATACATTCTTTATATGTGGCACACATGGCCCACCTATTGTATAGTACTGGAACTATACAAAGTTAGTCCATTATTGCACAAAACAGATTGACCACTTAGGAATCATTTTAAGATTAGAGCATTTAAAAAAGACAAAAATGGAGTTTGACCAGTTTTTTTTTTTTAATAGGGGCTCATTAACAAAAGATACACCCAACAATGGATTTATCAGTACTTTCCAAAAGCGCATTGCCTCCTTCTTACCAGCAAACACTGACCATGTTAGTGATGGGAAAATAAAAAGATCTTTTATTTGATCATAATACTCCTCTATGTGTCTAACTGCAATGTTTGAACAGATGATTGCACACTCAGGCAGTAATTAGGTAGTCAGTAGCAGGATTTGAACCAGCAATATATATATATATATATATATATATATATATATATATATATATATATATATATATATATGAGATCTATGAATATAGATCATATTTTTCAGCATGCCTCTAATACATCTGTGTCGAAATAACTAGAAATTCATAGATTAACACTCAAAATTTTGTTTTGACATATTTTTGCAATAGTCATTGCAAATCATGGGCAGGCTGTTCAGTTCAAGGATAATTCCTGTGTGAAATTGACTTGGGGTTTATTTTTTAATAAACTACTGGTGCATTTTCAGTTCTCAGTGCCTCGTTTTAAATGTCAGGGCCCTCAGAATTCTACCGATGAAGTGTGGAGCTACTTTCAGCCTTGTTAATGATGAAAAAAATAGCAATTTCTTTGCATAGAAACGCAATGCCCGAATCACAACCCAGTTGGGAGCTTCGGTTAAAAATCCATTTATTTCGAAAAGTTGCGTGCATACGAAGGTGGGGTATTCTACAAAAGTTAGTACTCATTATCATGTTTCAATACACCCAAAGTCAATTTCACACCGGAATTCTCCTTTAAGTTTAGCTTTATTTTAATATTTTGAAAGATTGAGAGAATTGCTACTGGAGGGCACTGCATGTGAAAATTAACAATATAGCAAATGGCCTACTTGTACCAACACACATTGGTGAAAACCAAAACTTACGTAGATTTTATCTTTACTGTACCGCACACGAACGTTGTTCAGGAGAGTGGCTTCATTCAAGTACATGAGGGAACCTGTAAACAAAAATAAATCACTTCCTCACAACAATCCAAACCAGCTCACAACTATTTCCAAATGGAAAATCATCTAAATATTTATGACATTACATGGGAGAATGTAAAGGACAGCTGGGCCAGGTTAACTTCCCCTTAAAATATTACGTTCAAGAACTTAAGTTGGCTCCAAGAGGAATTTAGGCTAGGTTTACATGATGATGGTGTGAACAGAAGACGCAAAAGTGGCGTCGCGTCTTCACTTTTTATTTCGCGTTCAGACGAGCGCTCTCGGGAGGAAATCTGTGTGCATACGGTGACGCAAAAAGTGTGTAGAAATCGATTGGGTATGCATGCCAGACGGCTAGGTGGTGCTGTGATACACTAACACAAACGCCGCCATGCCTACGCGCATGCGTAGAATCTTCCTTCTTCTCGTTACTGCGCCGCGAAGTCACAAACTTGTCCCACCATAGACTGGTTCTGCCAGGCCCGGTCCAAACCCGTCTCGCTCGACTCCGACAAATTGGAGCATCCAAAATTTGCAAGAGTTGACAATAGATCCTCCTCTGTTTGCCAGTAGCATGTGTATAGATTCTGTACATTTGTAGTAACGATCCCTGTACATTTATTATGGCTGCCAGAGTAGCCAGAAGGTCCGAAGCATGGATGTAATCCGACATGTTTGTTTACTGCGTGACGTAAACGCCTACGCAACGAGAGCAGAACAGCAGATCTGAGCCAGTTTTGCGTCTTGGCCAGTTTAGACGGAAACGCTACGCCGGAGCGTATTCAGGTTTTCCACTTTCGAGGCTGGTTTGAGATTTTTGCGTCTTCAAGCCCCAAAAACGTCACCATATAAACAAAAGGCACTTCCTTTAAAATATTTTGTCGTCTTTACTCGCAAGCGTCTTCGTGTAAACTGGGCCTTATTTTCAGTTTCTTAAGACTGTGTTTGGGTGCCTGTGGGTGACTGTGTTTTATTTGCACTCGTTAAGCTTGAATGCAAGTGGAAGTCCAGCAAGATCATACGTGCATATAAGCACTTCAAGCAGAGCTTCACCTGCACAGAGGCAAGTTCATTTATACAGCCCAAGGCCTCAGCACCATTTAATCATTTGAAGAGAAGACCAGCTTTTTGGAATTTCAAATTTGTAAAGTCACTGTTTGAGAATTTTATTCATTTCACCCATAAAACTACTGTGCTCAAGTGGCAGCCAAGCCAGCATCAATGAATATCTGTCTCTAGCCAAACTTTCATGACTTGAAATTTCAGAATCTTACAGTTGTCCTCCACATGTTTGTTGACATCATCCTCAGCTGGAAATACTTGGTTCAGTGGAGCCAGGAAGGTCTGAAATGACATGGATAAAAGGCATAAAGGCTTTTATTTTTTTTAAGTGTCACATACATCTCTTGTGTGTTTTTTTGAGGAACCAATAAATGCAGGACTTGACATAAAGAAAAAAGGCATTGGCCCTGAAAAAAAAAAAAAAAAAAATCAGTGGCCTGGATTAATGCAAGTGCATTACATTACAGCCTCCGAAGGTGATCCCAGCAAGCATTCTTTCTGGATGCAATTTCGTCCATTCAGGAGTATTCTAGGGCTGAAATTAATAAAAATAAAATTGATAAGCAATTTTCGGTTACATTTTTTTGACTCAGGATTGCACCAGCCTCCGTTCTAGGCATCTTAAGCGGTTAGCCTCCCTCACACACCTTCTGCACACTCGAGCTTATTTTTTAGTTCTGTGACATAACAGCATTGTTTGAAATGAGCAAATCAGAATGCTTGTTGAATGATAGTCCTTTTGGGTTTCCCCTGACAAATACAACACCAATTCAGAAATAGTTGGGACGAAGTGTAAATAGTGAATAAAATCAAAATGTGATGACCTTCAGATCACTTGATCCAATATGTTTTTTACAACAGAACACAGATAACATGTAAAATGCTGAAACTGAGACATTTTACATTTTTATCCACAAAATGAGCTCATTTCAAATTTTCTGGCTGCAACAGGTCTCAAAAAATTTTGGGACGCAGGCAAAAAAAGGCTAAAAAACCAATTAATAAATAAGAGAATCAGCTGAAAGAAAATTTAGCAAGTCATTAAGCTAGCAAGCAGTCCAAGATGAGGTCTCAGCTGAAATACACAGGCTACTACAGTCCGGGGTGATCGAAAAAGTAGATGCATCACCCTGGGTATCCCCGATTGTGGTTAGTCGTAGAAAATCAGGGAGAATCTGCATGTGCGTGGATTTAAGAGAGCCAAATAAAGCAGTAATTATGGATACCTATCCATTGCCGCACATGGAGGATTTATTCACAGAAATGAGGGAGGCTACCGTGTTTTCTCAGATTGACCTTACTTCAGCCTACCACCAGTTACCTCTACATTTAAATAGCAGAGACCTTACCACGTTTTTTTACACACAAGGGACTCTTTAGGTTTTCTCAAGTTCCGTTCGGACTGGCCTCAGCGCCAAGTGGATGAAAACAATACTAGAGGGACAATCAGGTTGTCAAAATCATCTTGGCGATGTCATAATCTACGGCAAGGATAAAAAAGAGCATGACACCAACCTACGAGGTTTCCTACATCGCCTTGCCGATGCCGGTCTCCAGCTAAACATGCAGAAATGTAAATTCAATCAGACCAGTATCCCGTCCTTGAGACACGTAATCTCGAAAGACAGACTGCACCCAAATCCTGATTCTGTCACTGCCTTAAGAGACGCACCTGTTCTGCAAGATAGGGTTGCCCTACGCTCCTTCCTTGGCCTTGCTAGTTGGTTTTCTAAATTTGTTTTGAATTATGCCACTATTGTGGAGCCACTCAGAGAACTACTGCAGTCAGGGATGGATACTACGTTCGTCTGGACTGCTGAGGCAGAAAAGAGTTTCAACTTGTTGAAGTGTGTTCTAGCTAGTAGTACAGCAATGGCACTTTTTGACCCCGCCCTGCCTACTTTCATGTCCACCGACGCCTTCAACTATGGCCTGGGGGCAGTCTTAACACAGATACACCTTGACAATACTGAGCGCCTTATTGCGTTTGCGTCCCACACCCTCTCACCTGCCGATAGAAAATACTCTACAGTAGAAAAAGAAGCTTTGGCCTGTGTTTGGGCAGTTGAAAGGTGGAGGACATATTTGTGGAGGCGACGTTTTTCATTGGTTACCGACCACCAGGCACTGACTATGTTACTTACCACAAAAGTACCAAACAGGGCGAGCATGAGAATAGCGCGTTGGTCATCTAGGCTACTCTGTCACCAGTATGATGTAGTGTACCGCCCGGGTAAGATCAATTTAATAGCTGATTGCTTATTGAGACTGCTGATGCCTACGGCTCATGACGCCAGAACCGGAGTTTATCGCAGAGTTGTCTCCCATGCTGACTGCTGTACCTTTAGCTGACTTAGAAGCTGCATGTGATACGTGCCCAGAGTCAACTAAACTACATGCCCAAATTCAGCACGGTTGGCCCAAAGTTATAAAAGATATTGTGCCTCAGCTCACACCTTACTTCCCTGCCCAAGATGAACTTTCGATGGAAAATGCATTTGTGATGGGAGGGAATCGCCTCATTGCGCCGTGCAATTTGCGCCCAAGATTGATCTGTTTGGCTGACAAAGGGCATCAAGGGATCGTTCGCACTAAGCAACGTTTACATGAGTTATACTGGTGGCCAGGTATTGACATGGAGGTGCATTCTGTCATAACTTCATGTGTTGCTGGCCAGAATAACGATAAAATGGCCAGAACTGCCTGATGCGCCTTTTCAAAAAGTCGCCATAGACATGATATGCTCGTTTGAGAGGGGTGCATATGACTGTCGTTTTGCGATTACGCTTTTAGATTACTTTTCAAAATGGCCAGAAATAGCTTTCACATCCAATGTAACTACTGATGTTGTCATATCTTTCCTGAGTAGTGTATTCGCTAGAGAAGGAAATCCAACAGCCCTTGTGAGTGACAAATGGCCTCAGTTTTGTTCATATGCATTCTCGCAGTTCCTTGAGGGCAGAGGAATTAAGTATATTCAGTCTAGTGTATCTTATCGACAAGCCAATGGCGCTGTAGAACGCCTGTATAGGCGTGTGAAAGAATACATCCAAAAAGGCAGAGAAGCGTCAAATGCCATGGAAAAAGGAGTTGACATCCTTTCTTCATGGCTACAGAGCTACGCCGCACTCAACTACAGGTGCCTCTCCTTTCGAACTTCTTCAGGGAAGGAAAATGCGAACAAAATTGAACAATCTTCCACCTAAAAGAGAGGGTACACATGAGGACGTGCGCAAGACTGTCAAGGCGAGGCAGCCAATGTGTGCAGTGCATCAATAAAGTAGGCTGCGGCCACACCTGTTAGCTACCCCAGTCTCCCTCGTTCATTGCTATTTCTCGGTCAACCACGACACTACAATGTTCCAAATCCTAACATTGTAATGAGCCATATCCACATTTCGCAAAGAAACTAGACAAAAAGCTCATGTTGACCATTTTTACCTCATCGAAACGCAATTCAAGCACCAAGCAAGTAAATAAGCATGTAGCAAAACAGTAGATACAATCATATCAGCACTGAGTTGCAAAGATTTCTCTTGAATTAATGCTACGCATACAAACGATACCTCAGATGACAGAGGAAAGTCCATAGAACCCAACGATGTATGCCCTATCATTTTAAACTGACACCACACTCTAAGCACAGCAGGCATACACTTTACAGTCTACAGAGATGAGCAAAGAAATTTCTTACATTTGATATTTTGTAATAAAAACCCGTTTGAGGGTAAATCTACGCTTGCTATTGGTAGCTATGTGTTTGTGTTATAACAAAATAGATCTGCCAGTATCCTAGCATGTTTTTCTTCTTGATGATTGCTGCAAAGATCTCAGTTCCTCAGCATTCAGCTTGCTTGCAATGTATTTTCCTCTCTCTGATCAGCTTGTGATGCTGCCAGTAAGACTTTGCCGGTAACCATTTGATTACATGGCTTCTGACGTTTCCAAGAAGCACTGTACCAGCTTTAACGTACAAAGCTAGTCTGAGCTACAGCCTTGCGTTCCCAGTGCGTCAAACCTAGTCCATGGGTCATTCAAATGTCAAATTGGAAAGGTGTTGAAGGTCTCATCATCGACAGTGCATAAAATCATCAAAAGATGCAGAGAAACTGGAAAAATCTCTGTGCATACGAGACAAGGCCAATGACCTTTATTGGATGCCCGTGATCTTCTGGCCCTCAGACGCCACTGCATCAGTCTCCGACATGATTCTGTCATTGACATTACTAAATGGGCCCAGGAATACGTAAAGAAAACACTGTCTGTAAACACAGTCTGCCTTGCCTGTCATGGTTTAGGCATGCTTTTGTTTGTTGGACCGTTCTTTGTTCTATCGTCCGGGATGAAATTGGAGTTCTTGTCCATCTAATTCCTGGCCCAGCTGGCTGTTCGAGCTGGAGCGGAGTTTTCCGGACTCTATATACTGTATATGACTGGGGGTTCACCATGCCTATTGCGAGAGTGTCAGTTTGTTTCTAGCACTTCGGCCAGAAAAAATCTCTAGTTAATCCTTCCAAGTGATTTGTTATATTCGTTTTATTGTTAGGAATTGCTTCTTTTAGAAATTCTCTCTCCTGTTGTTTAGTTACTTTCGCACTGCTTCCGAATTCCAGAATTTTATTTGTTCTTGGAAGCGTGAGCTTTTACCGGAGGTTTTTGCCTCTTTTGTGTTTTTCTCTTCTCTGGGCTGCTCATTGCTCATTCTTTCGCTTGTCTTGGAACCTGGCATCCTACCACCACCCTTTACAGTGCCATCTACAGATGCCACATAAAACTCTATCATGCAAAAAGACAGCCATTGTTGAGCATGATCCAGAAGCGCTGCTGGGTTCTGTGGGCCAAGGCTCATTTACAATGGACTGTAGGAAAGTGGCAAAGTGTCCTGTTGTCAGACGAGTCCAAATTGGACATTCTTGTTGGAAACAATGGGCGTTGTGTCCTCCGGGCTAAAGACGAGAAAGGTCACCACTCCTGTTATCAGCGTTCAGTTCAAAAGCCAGCATCTCTGATGGTATTGGGACGCATTAGTGCATATGGTGTGGGACACTTGCATGTTTAGAAAAGCACCATGATTGCTGAAAGGTATATAAAGGTTATAGAGCAACATATGCTCCTCTCCAGACGACATCTATTCCAGGGAAGGCCTAATGTACAAACCCAAAACCAGTGAAGTTAACACTTTGTGTAAATCGTAAATAAAAACAGAATACAATGATTTGCAAATCCTTTTCAACCTATATTCAATTGAATACACTGCAAAGACAAGTTACTTAATGTTCGAACAAGTAAACTTTGTAATTTTTTGCAAATATTAGCTCATTTGGAATTTGATGCCTGCAATATGTTTCAAAAAAGCTGGCACAAGTGGCAAAAAAGACTGAGAGAGTTGAAGAATGCTCATCAAACACTTATTTGGAACATTCCACAGGTGAACGGCCTAATTGGGAACAGGTGGGTGCCATGATTGGGTATAAAAGCAGCTTCCCAGAAATGCTCAGTCATTCACAAACAAGGATGGGGCGAGGGTCACCACTTAATGAACAAATGCGTGAGCTGATTGTCGAACAGTTTAAAAACAACATTCCTCAACGAGCTATTGGAAGAAATTTAGGGATTTCATCATCTACGGTCCGTAATATCGTCAAAAGGTTCAGAGAATCTGGAGAAATCACTCTACGTAAGCGACAAGGTTGAAAACCAACATTGAATGCCCGTAACCTTCGATCCCTCTGGCGGTACTGCATCAAAAACTGACATCAGTGTGTAAAGGACATCACCACATGGGCTCAGGAACACTTCAGAAAACCACTGTCAGTAACTACAATTCATCGCTACATCTGCAAGTTCATGTTAAAACTACAATGCAAAGCGAAAGCCATTTATCAACAGCACCTAGAAACGCCGCCGGCTTCGCCGGGCCCAAGCTCATCTAAGTTGGACTGTTCTGTGGTCTGACGAGTCCACATTTCAAATTGTTTTTGGAAACTGTGGACGTCGTGTCCTCCGGACCAAAGAGGAAAAGAACCATTCGGACTGTTATTGGCACAAAGTTCAAAAGCCAGCATCTGTGATGGTATGGGGGTGTATTAGTGCCCAAGGCATGGGCAACTTGCGCATATGTGAAGGCACCATTAATGCTGAAAGGTACATACAGGTTTTGGAGGAACATATGTTGCCATCCAAGCAACGTCTTTTTCATGGACGCCCCTGCTTATTTCAGCAAGACAATGCCAAGCTACATTCTGCACGTGTTACAACAGCATGGCTCCGTAGTAAAAGAGTGCGGGTACTAGACTGGCCTGCCTGTAGTCTAGACCTGTCTCCCATTGAAAATGTGTGGCGCATTATGAAGCGTAAAATACGACAACAAAGACCCCGGACTGTTGAACAACTTAAGCTGTACATCAAGCAAGAATGGGAAAGAGTTCCACCTGAAAAGCTTCAAAAATCGGTCTCCTCAGTTTCCAAACATTTACTGAGTGTCGTTAAAAGGAAAGGCGATGTAGCACAGTGGTAAAAAGGCCCCTGTGCCAACTTTTTTGCTATGTGTTGCTGCCTTTAAATTGTAAGTTAATGATTATTTGCAAAAAAAAATAGTTTCTCAGTTTGAACATTAAACATCTTGTCTTTGCTGTGTATTCAATTGAATATAAGTTGAAAAGGATTTGCAAATCATTGTATTCTGTTTTTATCTACGATTTACATAACTTGCCAGCTTCACTTGTTTTGGGATTTTTTTTGTACGTCAGAAGTCACTTGGGATCTCTTGTGAGGTAAAGCTTTTTTTGATCAATTTTGATCTACCAAAACTCATTCCTGATGAATCTGAACAATTGGAATCACCGCTTACTCTGGAGGAACTAAGCGCTGCACTCAGATCTCTTAACAAAGGTAAATCCCCACGATTAGATAGCTGCTACTTATGGTTTGGGACAAAGTTGGACCTCTTCTCTTTAACTCAATTAATTACGGACTCTCGACTGGTTTTTTCCATAGAGATCAAAATAGTGCCATTATCTCTCTTATATTAAAGAAAGGAAAGGACCCTGTTCAATGTGATATCTTTAGACCCATATCCTTGATTTGTAGTGATGTAAAACTCAAGGTGCTTGCGCACAAAGTGGAGAGGTATGGCAAGTTAATAAACTATGCCCAAACTGGTTTTAATAGAGGACCCACAGCATCCAGTAATATATACGCAGGCTCTTACACATTTTAAACTTTGCAGTGACTTCTCCTGACCCTATTGCATTCTTTGCTCTCGATGCAATGAAAGCCTTTGACTGGCTTGAGTGGGAATACATGTCGGCTGTTCTTGCATATTTCAGTTTTAGCCTCAAGTTTATAACTATGATCAAGACAGTTCACCTATTGCATGTGTAATGACCGGTGCTAAGATCTCATTCTCTTTTAAATTAGAGAGAGGCACTCCTCATGGGTGCCCCCTTTCTCCTATTCTTTTTTGATTAAATGCCTTGAACCTTTAGCACAAATGATCAGACGAAAAAAATCCATATATTCTGTGACATTGTATGGGAAGGATAATCATATTTCATAATTTTCTGATGAAATACTTTAATATTTATCGAAAAATTACATTGTCAGTTCCGAAAGTTTTAATGCTTTATGGTAAATTTGGCCATTTATCAGGTTATAAAATTTATTGGAATAAATCTATTTTGGTGCCACTCAACAGCCCTGCACTACAACCCCAATTCTGAAATAGTTGGGACATAGTGTAAATTGTGATTAAAATCAAAACGCAACAACTAAATCACACCAGCCAGTATTTTATTCACAATAGAATAGAAATAACATAGCAAATGTAGAAACTGAGAAATTTTTACAATTTTATCCAAAAAAAGAGCTCATTTCAAATTTGATGGCTGCTACAGGCCTCAAAAAAGTTTACCATGGTGTAACATCCCCTCTTCCTTTTTCCACAGAGTGCAAGGATCTGGACATTAAGGAGACTAGTTTCTTGAGTTTGGCCAGTGGAATTTGATCCCACTCTTGTTTAATACAGGTTTCCTGCTGCTGGAGAGTTTTGGATCTCCTTGGACAGACTTTTCGCTTAATTATGCGTCAAATGTTCTCAATCGGTGAAAGATCAGGACTGCAGGCAGGCCAGTTCATCACATGGACTCTTCTACTACGAAGCCATGCTGTTGTAATAGCTGCAGTATGTGGTTTTGCATTGTTCTGCTGAAATACACAAGCCCTTCCTTGGAATAGATGTCGTCTGGAGGGGAGCATATGTTGCTCTATAACCTTTATATACCTTTCAGCATTCATGGTGCTTTTTAAAACATGCAAGTGTCCCAAATCATATGCACTAATGCATCCTCATACCATCAGAGATGCTGGCTTTTGAACTGAATGCTGATAACAGGAGGGGTGGTTTTTCTCCTCTTAAGCCCGGAGGACACAACGCCCATGATTTCCAACAAGAATGTCAAATTTGGACTCATCTGACCACAAGACACTCTGCTACAGTCCATTTTAAATGAGTCTTGGCCTACAGAACATGGCGGCGCTTCTGGATCATGCAAAAAGGAAGCCATTATTGAGCATGATAGAGTTTTAGGTGGCATCTGTGGATGGCACGGCGTACTGTGTTTACAGACAGTGGTTTCTTGAAGTATTCCTGGGCCCATTTAGTAATGTCAGTGACAGAATCATGCCGTGATGCAGTGGCATCTGAGGACCCGAAGATCATGAGCATCCAGTAAAGGTCTTCGGCCTTGTCCCCTATGCACAGAGATTTTTCCAGTTAACATCTTTTGGTGATGTTATGCACTGTTGATGATGAGACCTTCAAAGCTTTCGCAATTTGACGTTGAGGAACATTGTTTTTAAAGTATTCCACTATTTTTTTTATGCAAGGCTTCACAGGTTGGAGAGCCTCTGGCCATGTTATACACCTGATGCCAGTTAATGTAATTAATTGCTAAATGTTCTTTCAGCTTTCAGATTGTCTTACATATGAATTACTTTTTCAGCCCTTTTTTTTTTGCCTGTGTCTCAACTTTTTTGAAACCTGTTGCAGCCAGAAAATTTGAAATGAGCTCATTTTGTGGATAAAAATGTAAAATGTCTCAGTTTCCACATTTGAAATGTTATCTGTGTTCTATTGTAAATAATGTATTGGCTCATGTGATCTGAAAGTCATTGCATTTTGATTTTATTCACAATTTACACTTCGTCCCAACTATTTCAGAATTGGGGTTGTATATTTCATAAGCACATTCACGTTCACATAGGCACAACTTATCACTCATTAACTGGTAAGAACACCGCAAGGCAGGGGAGCATTCAGTCAAATTGACTTAGCAGAAAGAGACATTAGCACACGACACCAAGAGAAAGACATGTCGACCCCATTAATAATTTGTGAGAAACCAGATCCCAGGCCTTGTGCTCTAAGATAGGAGGCTGGGTGAGGGAGGTGCTTCTTTGTGCCCCGGGCTGGGCTCAAGGTTTGCACTACACTGCTGTGTTCCCTTGCTGCATTATTTATCAAAGTTTGATTCCCCGTTCCTGCAAGATTGGTAATGAGCCATCCTGAGTTCCACCTGCAACAAAGCCAAGTCGTTCGCTTCACATCTCAAGCAAAAAACTCCAATTCAAATTCATTGGTCTTCATAATTTAGACTGCCCAACTTTGTGTGATCCACTAAAATAGCTTCACAATCAATAATTCTACATGGAGTTCCAAGCAAAAAATAAGCCTATGAAAGTTATGGGGCTCCATTCACCAACGTAGTGGTAGCAGTCGCATAGTTTTATTATAAGGCCCCACACCATTTTTTATTTCTGTGTAAAAAGACACGTACATGCAAGAATAGTTGGCCTTAAGTATAAATGATGAGCTGGGCAATTCCAGCAAAACAGTCTCAGGGCAACTGAAATTTCAAACTAAAAATATCACTTCAAATTCTATTTGGTCATGTACTCTGGCTACCTAACTGTAAGGTAAATATGGATTTCAAGCAGCTTGACGGAATTTAGGATTTGTACGAATACACATCCCATTTCAGCCGCTGAAAAATAGCATTTTTCAACCCAAAACCACCTCTTTTCTTCCTTGCACCCTCACTCTTCCTCGAGCTTACCACAGGATTTATTGTTACTGTTTGATTGTGTGGATGTCAGAGTGTTAGGAGCATCATCTGAATTTTGGTGGTAAGCATGATTTTCCTTGGGCTGGATGACAGAAATGGTGCAGTCTCTTTCCGTAATGTGAGTAACAAAAAAATGATTAACCTTTCCCTTGTTTCATATTGCTATTAGATAGGACTGTCAGATTCCTGTATTCATCTCCTCCACCTCCACTAGTTACATTTATGAAACAAAATAAGGAAAACCCCTCATAAGGTTTGAGTGGGACTGTATCAAATTCTGTAACATGAGTAACATGTAATGTGAGTAACAGTGTCTGTAATGTTGAGTAACACTCTTTATCAATGAGATCTAAAGACTAGTTTACTTTCCTGTTTGTCAGTGAGTGGGAGCAATTAGTTATTGTTCTGAGACAAAGGTGGCAGCATGTTCACCCACACTGCTTAATATAATAATAATAATAATAATCATAATAATAATAATAATAATAATAATGTGAATAAGAGTTTTTGTCCAGTTTTGAACAAAAGCAGGCTCCTACAGTCTCTTAATATCGTTCTGATCGGCTTCCGCCATTGCACTATGGATAACCTAACGGCACAACTCTGAAACCATGGTAGCGAGTGGAAAGACCTCAGTATTTTCCTGCCTCCGTGCCAGTCCCGCCCACAAAGCTAAAGAAAACACAAGAGTGGAGGACGTCATTGGCTGAACCAACCGCAAAACGTGAAAAGCGTCTGCTATCTTGTGTAAGGAATCAGCGGGGGAAATGCGCAATCAAACGGAGTACGTGCGTCATGGTTTTGGAGGCTGGTGGTGGCTTTGAGAACTTTCTTGGTTGCTCTCATCCAGGACGATATCGGTTTGCCCACAATCGGATTCTTGGGCCAGCTAGCATTAATTGGGGGTCACCTGGATTTGATTTAAGCCCAAGTTCCGCCTCACTGCCCTTGCTTGTGTGTCAGTGTTTTGTTTGCACTGTAGCAGGTAAGGTCTCTAGTGAGAAAGTTTGAGGTATTAGCTGCAAAAGAGGAAAGTGCTAGATTTCGAGGGAATCTTTCTGTTTTTCCTCTTTCTGGGCACCGTATGGTGCTAATTCTTTTTATCTCGGTTTCTGAGATTTTTTCCCTTTCAATTTGTTCTATCGAACTCGCTTTGCTTCTTTATTGTGACGGACTGGATCTAGGTCCTTTGGAAGCGCGAGTTTCCCTCTCTGATTTCTGTCCGTTTTTGTCTCTTATTTTGCTATTTTTCCTTTTGTTCCGGCCAGGGTTATTATAGTTAACGAAAACTAAGACTAAAACTAAAACTAGCTGCGAAAAAATAATTTAGTTAACTGAAATAAAAATAAAAATGTCAATTTTTTAAAAAACGAAAACTAAATAAAAACTACAATGGACAATACAAAACTAACTAAAACTAAACTGAATTGCAGATAAAATTAGCTTCGTTTTCGTTGATAGTTTTGTTTTCTCCCTCGATTACTGTCCTGTTCAGTCAGTGTTAACCGGTTGCTTCCAGAGGGGGGAAGCATAGCGGCTATTAGCTGCCGTAGTTGCTGCCGGCGTCAGCCGGAGATGATGCTTCACGTGCACAATTCAGCCAAAAGGGTCTAGCGGCAAACGCACGGAGGAGTGGAGCTCCACTACTTCTCTAATTCAGCGCCATCATAAGGGCTCACAGTCCATTGGGGCCCACAAAACCCACTGTTGACGCCATGACAAAATTATTTTGCATAGATTTACCTAATATTAATACTAATGCATCAGAGTTTAAACAAAGCCATTAAGGCATGCAATATTGATGAAATACATTTCAGGAACCCCCTTCTTTAAAAATGGTTTAATCTATGCTTCATGCTCGTATTAGAAAATTGTTTGTGCGTTTTTGCTGGCGAGGTCGCGAACTAAGGTAGCTAACAGGGATCACCGTCCTCGCGAATATGATGTCCAGGAGCAAACAAACAAACGCACACAAATCTGGACGCCAGAAAAGACTAGAGAGAGGACAGGAAGAGCAAAGCAGGGGTCCAGAACATTACGAAATTCTTTTCAAAGAGAGGCGAGAGTATTAAACTAGCTTGCTATGTTAGCTGTTCAGGCTGGCTATTCAGCTGCCAACGTTACGTTAAAGTAACATGCAGTCTGCTGGGTAAATAATCGCCTGACAAGAATGACATTACTCAGTTATTAACGGTATCATCTACAGAAAAGATCGGTAAGGTTATCATTCGCCAGCCATCATAATATGCCGTCAAAAAATTTGGTAGCAGCAGCCTAGGACACGTTCCGCCGTTCTTATAAGTGGTTACTGCATACTCTGCTCTCTCTAGCTGTAATTGACTGTACACGCTAGGTTTGCCTAGCGAACTACATGTAGTCAGTGCGGTAACCTTAGGTGTAGCTTAAATAATCGCTTTTCAAGGCTGACATTACTTTTACCTTAATTGTTTACTAAAACTAAACTGCTACTTTTGCCTGTTGGCATAAGTCTTGCTCACGCAGGGGGGCGGGGGGAATTTTACAGAGCTTGCCCTCCTCCTAACAATAGCAAAATGAAGCTGGGTGCTTAGAGCTATGGTACTGGGAAGCCCATTTAGATTCTGTTTATTCCAAGACTCGGTAGGTTAGTTCTTCATCAGTCGTTCCATGGAACATAATCATAAATGTTTACGAAAGTAATATGAAATGGAACAATTAAACCTTTATGCACTGCTACTTCAGAATCAGCTGTAGTCACTTCATCTGAACCTGACCCAGCAATAGATCCTCACCACCAGCAGTCTGAATATGTTTTTGATGGTGAGTAAATTAGTGAATAAGACAACTAATAATTCATAATTCACATGATGATACTCTCTTTGTTGAGTGGTTAATTTTAAAAAAGGAAAAATTGGGTGTATTGCATTAGGCACTGTCAAGAACACTGAGAAACAGAAAAATAATGAATAACATCATGATATATTGTCGTTAAAGAGTGGCAATGAAAAGTTGGGGGCGGGGGCCCACACCGATATTCTGTTTGGGGCCCCAATTCCAAGCAACTGCCCTGCGCACATTCAGTGAAGAAGATGGTTAGCTCTCAAACACGGCAAAAGCTGTGGAAATAACTGAGCATGATGACTATATGGGGTGAGATGGATTGGATTTTTTCCCCCAGTTATAGTAGTATCATCAGTGTCACATGTTAAAAAAGATGATGGTTAAAGAATACAGGATTAATAAAGGACTCGGTAAAATCATATTTGCTGTCATACATTCTTTTATCCTTGTCAGCTTCTACAAATTATGGCCTTCCTCTTAATAGCTGAAAAACTAAAACTAAGACTAAAACTAAATAAAAACTAAACTAAAACTAGTGAATTCCTCAAAATAAAAACTAAACTAAAACTGCTTAATCACTTGTTCAGCTAACTAAAACTAAACTGAAATAAAAAAGCAAACTGTAAAACTAAATAAAAATAAAAATTAATGAAAATTTCAAAACTATATTAACCTTGGTTCCGGCCACAGCATTTGGCGTCTCAAAAACCCGACCATCACAACGTGTGTATATTCGACTAGGTGAAATAAAATGAAAAACACTGGACTGGTGTCACACATCAGCCTAGAAGAAATCCGATCCTATGACAGAAATACAAGGAACTCAGAAAGAAACTGTGCTAAGCATATTATATCGGACACTAATGTATATGTTACGGGTGATGACAACAGTGTTCCATAGGTTCTATAGTTTATAGTGCCATGGGCAAAGGATGAATGTTTGAATGATCAAGGGGGAGGGGGCAGTCTACTGTGAAATATATCCAGCAGAAATACCAGGAACCTAGAAAAATTATTGGACCATTATTTGTCACCGCCAGTAATGACAACAGTCTTCTGAAGTTTTCATTGCCATAGGTGAAGATCGAATGTGTGATCGGGGGTGTCAGTTCTGAGTATCATCACGCTACTTGTAGTACTACAAATTTAATCATTTATAACACTCTTTAGAATTGATATCCTGGGGAATGAGGTTTTAATGCACATGTTGTGTTCTTCCATTGTACCTGTAACGTGAGTAATCTGACGTGAGTCATGTGACTTTTTTTTCTTTAACTGTGTATAGTTTGACTGTGTTTGGTTTCCTGTCCAAAACAGATTCAAAATCCACCAAACTGTATTACAAGCCAAGCCCCCCCCCCTCAAAAAAACAAAACTTAGGCTATTTAATGGGTTATTTATTTAACCACATCATATTTACCTTCAACAGTTAACAATAAGCTAGCTCATTAGCTCATATCAGCAAATGTCAAATAATTTCCTGTGTTTCTTAAGGGTAGTAAACAATAACGTCATCCTTGATGCAAAATCACCATTGCATGGCTAATAAGGAAATTTGAATAGAAAAACACCCCTCGAAAGTTGCGAGCGCGCATGTGCCTCTGTGCTCTGGCGACGTGGCAGTATTCAATCAATCTGGGAAGATTGACCAAAAGTTTGTGGGCATCTGTCCAGTGCCTGAAAATCCACATTTTGCCAGCCATAGTGTAAAATAAAGAATTGAGATCATTCAAATCGAGTCCATCCGGGTAGCTAACATGCATGGTCACAGCCGATCAGTGACTCCAACTGCTCACCAAGGTGATGTCAAAGGGGTCGAGTGCCTGAATCCACAGTCACAAGTCCCGTAACAGCTGCAAAAGTGGCATGTCAAACCCCCACTTGAGCCCATCTTCACCAAAGACACCACCTACCAGTGCTAGCACTAGTGTTCCATCCAACACCCCAGGATATGTTGAGAATGAAGAGCCAGTCAGAGGTCATGCTGTCGCTTATTACTTTTATTTGTGTCACAGTGCAATCAAAGATCGTTTTCATCTGCGCCTAGGTAGGCCATCACCTATTGTTTTTGGGTGTAAAGATGCGCAGTCATCTATGCGTTTGAATCTGTGCAATGGCGCACTGTCACCAAATATGCTTTCATTAGTTATGAGACCGGATTTTGTTGAGAGGGATAGTTAACCAAAATCTTGGCCTTGCTATACTTACCAGCGCTGAAAACACACCACTTTCACTTTGCGGTAAAGATACAAATTATGTATGTTTATGATGTGCAAGTATTATAATAAACAAAATTTAATTTATGTTTCCAATGATCAAACTGGACACAGACTAAATGTTTAAAGTTTAGATTTCTTACCTGTAGTTTGGAGTAACCTTTGCTTTTGAGCAGTACAGCAGTGGTGTCTTTGGTGAAAATAGTAGTACCAACGCTTTCAAGATGCTCCGCTTCGTCGCGCACATGCGCCCCGGCTGACATAGACCCTTTAAGCGCAGCAAAGACTGGTCTTTTTGCAGAACGCGTCCATGAGAACACATGTTCCAGAAAAAATTGCAAAGCAGAAGAAAATTGCTCAGCTCCTATTCCAGAATAAAGAAGCAACTGTTTGCACTAGCTAGATATCTTTACGATTATATCTAAAACAGGCAAAATATTGGTTTCAAAATAGATCCAATTAAATAGAAATACTAAATACAAAGAAATTAAAGTGATGTCCCCATTAGCTATTTGTTCATTACTTTTTCCGGTGTTTTGAAATAGCTGGGTTTAAGGCTGAAGTAAGCAGTAGCTTAGGGCAGCAACGAGTGACAATGGCAGCTCAAGAGCGCCACATCTGGTTACAGCCTGTTCGTGACTGATTCCAGACAGTACCCAAAACTGATCATGAGATAAGATGTCCGAGACTATTGAGGATGAACGCAAGTACCATTTGACGCCGTCTATGTGAGCAACACACAGTTTTTGCCCATTTATGCATGGCTGTCCTTACCGTGGTTGGTCAGAGACAGGTCCTGTTTTCCATTCTCAGACAGAAACAGGGAAACAATGTGCCAAGAAATTAGAGGCAGGTGCCCACAGTCTGAAGTGAAGAGTTCCTACTCCTGTTGATGGGCAAAAAATGGGTTTCCTGTAGGGGCCGTGTCTTGCATATCTAAGCTAATGTTACTTAAAATAAATTGATTTTATTGTGTGCTTGCTTCAGCGAAGCAGCACACTCTATTCTCATACTTCTTGTCCTTCCACCTAAATTTAGCCCACTAATCCTCTTACATTGTTTAAGCTATTAATACCGTTTAAACTTTTAAAAATTCAGCTTGTTCTGAATTACTTTGCACGTGGACAGATTTTGATTTTTTTTTTTTTTGTTTTGAGATATTTTATTTAAAATATGATTTCTTAGGGTCCTACTAAATCAAGCCATTTTTGTACTGATTCAGTAGATTCAGCACAGGGGAGCAGCAATGCTTCATGTCTGCCAAATCAAGAGAAGAAGAGCCTGTTGGCGTTATTCAGAAGTGTTTGGTCTGCTTTAAGCTATATCTATGCTTAAAACACTATAAAAGGCAAATATTGAGGTTGGCCAACGTTAGGCTAACAATCTTAACAATAGGCAGTCGTGAATGCCGGCTAGCGGCCGTTTGTCCATCATAATACATGTCTGTTACCATTGTTTGGAAGGGTTGATGTTTGTTAATATAGTAGCGTTAGGGTTGGTCCATCACTCTGCTACTATGACAGAGTTAGCCGGACAATCACTCTGCTATCTAGCTGTTGGCTAACCGCCAGCTCATGGTTATAGTAGGCCTAATTAGTTTTCAAGCATGGCTAATTTATTCAAGAAATATACTTCATCACTGTGTCTTGAAGGGTTACCGAACAGTCTAGAGTTTTTAGCAAGCTAGCGACCCAATTAACCTTGAATCTCGTACAAACATGAATAGGTGAGTAATGCAAGGGCTGCATAATGGGAGAACTTAGAACTGCGATAATATTTTACAGTCAAGCCGTTCGAGCCATAAACTAGCTAACAATTAGGCTTTGACCTGCCTAGCTTTGTTTTGCCTGAGTCAATGAAGGAGACATGTTGATAGGAACAAATTGACTTCATTTTGGGAGAATAGTGCAGCCATTACCAATACATTGAATGTTAGGTAACGGCTGCAGCAACACCCATGCTAGCCACGGATTAAATTTTTAAGACCGTAACTGCTGTCCCCGCTACACCAGTAGATGTAACTTTTACAAACTCATTGAATAGTTTAAAAGTTAACATTATCTAGCCATTGATTATGTCGTCTGCAGTGATGGCAATTTCGACGCTCAAGTTTGACCCATTTCGAACATGTTCTGTGCACTGTGTTTGCTAACTAACTAGCTAATAATACCACAGAAATAAATAGGGAGCCGTGACTAATATCACAACAAGTGTTAACCATATCTCGCTGCTTGCTATTATTAGCTGGTTAGCTAGCGAACTCACTGCACAGAAATGAATAGAGCTGCGAATGGTAGCATTTCTCTACTTGGTCAGGTCAGCATTGTATAGTTCGGGACCAGTGGAGACATTGACGATGACCTATAGGCAACAACAGCTGCAAAGGTCTGCCAATATGACCTACTATGCCTAGTCCGCTATAAAGCTCATTTCTCAGCATGCAGTGCATTTACTTAGATACGCACAGAGCCATAGAGAGATAGAGATGTGTCAACCTCATTGAGTCCAACTGAACATCTTTTTTACAGCTGGGTTGAAGCGGAGTAGACTCGGTAATGATGCAGCTGAAAAGTCAGAATTCTTTAAACAATTACTTTCAGCTTCAAAGTCTGGTGTTTACATTTCAGCAGTTTTTCAACATTTATTCAGCAATTTCCTTTGCCTCTTAGTTCCCAAGCACCTTCATTTTATAAGCCAACCTCTTCAGTTTTTCACGCTGAAACAAGCACACAAATTTTCTTCAGAAAATTTAGCCTTTTCTAGTTTTATTTAGATTCCCACTGTGCAGTGCATTTTGCTGTTGCTGGTTGTTTTAGACCTTTGTGAATTCACTTCTTTATTTGGCAACTGACATTTCTTTATGCTACTGATTGTGATCAGTAGGGTCCACTTTGACTGCTGCTGACTTGTTACGCTGCTATGGGAATATTCTCACATAATACATAGCACGTCTGAAGTAAAATGTGAAACTTTTTTTGGTCTTGAGAACATTAGCAACAACAAGAGTACACAGAAAGCGCTTACCTCAAGGGCGCAGGAAGTGGGGTGCTGAGGGTGCTGAGCACCCCCTTACTGAGCAGAATCAAAAGTTTTTATCATTACTAATTTCGCCATCTGAGCAATTTAAAAATATCACACAATGAAATTGATATCAGAATATAAAAATGATAATGCATAAAAATGACTGACTTTTATTTAAAATGAAAGTTTAAGTAGGGTACGTTCTAAGGAGGTAAAAATGTGTTACCATGGGAAATAGCCTAGCAGCTACGCAAGAGATCATTGCTGCTGAAAATGGCGCTGCAAAGAATGAATGACTTTTTCCCCAGGACTAGCTTGCTTGTTGCTCCGGTAGAGCGGATAAGCAGCGGGTCACTCACTTTAGCGCTGCCATGCTCTCCGGATCCTTTCAACAGTGCATCGTATTTCCTGGAAGCAAATTCGGCACGGTGTGATTTGACAGATTTTTTTAATGAGGTTTGTTTGAAAATGGCGATGGTTGCATTGTGTTAAAGAAACCTCATTCTTTGCTTTATCTGCACAACCTCTGTAACATTTCGTTTGCTAAAGGGGGATTTAGCAACTGGGAAAAGGAAAAAAAAAAGAACTTGGTCAGCATGATTTGTCAGACCTGCACTCTGATTCAGTATGTGTGTTAGCGATGCTTTAAGTAACTCCAGTCAGTGCTATGTTTTGGGAGTTTGCAGCTAGGAATCAACTTGCTGCAAGGACATTGTTGTTTATTCAGTTGTTTATGTTCCTCCCATTTAAGATCCGTTAAATTCCTGGGCCATGAAGGAATACCGCTTAGAGGGCACAGTCATCCCGACACGTGCCACGGCAGCTTGCGTGAGAGAATCCGCTTATTACCGAAAGCTTGAGAATGGCTTTCACGTACCATCTGAAATATAATGTGAAGCAGAAAAGATTGCCGGTTTTGGAGAATTTTAAGGATGCTGATTATGATTATTTTCACCTTTTATGGGATTAGTCTGCTGTCTGGTTGCATTTATGTTGGCGAAACTGACAAGCGACATTCATTAAGGATAGCTGATCGAATTAAAAATTTCATAATGTAATGCAATGAATCACTTTATTCAAATTGAGGATTTTGTCTGAGAATTGTTTATTTTTGGGGCTGACGACCTCCTGTAGAACATAAAATGGCGCATAATAGCTTAGCTTACGAAGTCACATCCTTCTGCGCTAATGTTTTCTGGGGCGCGACAGGAAGATGTTTCTGTTATAAATGTAAAAAAATGCTGAAACGGGAGATGGAATTCCGAGAGGGAAATAATTCTGTATCCAACCGCAACTTTTTTAGGCTTTTTTATTTTCCAGAACAATTTTGAAAGGGGGCTCAGCATTAGCTATATTTTGGAGGGTTTTATTTCTGGGATGGGGGGCACTTGTCAGCCCTATAATTACGTGCGCGTTTTCAATGTAGCCTGTCTGTGGTTTCTTGGTCATTTCCTCATTGATAATTTCTTAATCATTATACGATTATGTATTGGTCTTGTTAATTCAAATTATAAATGGTTTGACTGTGAATCAGGCGATATCAAACTGGGAGACATTGTGAGCCGTCAAGTGTGAGACAGGCGAATCCCTTAACAACGGCATTACCAGGAGTTGGGGTTGAAGTTGGGGCAACAAGCATGATAGCTTTTTAAATGACACATGCATACAAAACAAAGGAACTTATTGGGATAAAACATAGAAAAAAATACAGGCCCCAGAACAACGACACAATTATAAATTATTATTTTTTGTTATCAGTTATGATTTATATGGCGAGTATTCTTTTATTCCAGTACTCATTTGCACCCTTAGTTGCTATCACCGCTGTTGTAAAGACCAACATTGTCATAATGCCCTCATGCAAAAAAAAAAAAAAAAAATGACATCACTCTTCTGCTTTTGGTTGGCCCCCTAATTCTTCCCATGCGCAAGGCTTACCTCCATTAAGGCGCAACAGTCCCCAAAATGACTAACACATACATGCAGTGTTATTCTCTACCACCACACAAGTAAATAAACAAGACTGCTCCGAGAGTGCAACACCCCCACCGGAATTGCAACTACAATATCCGTATCATTACTCTACCTGGAGCATATGTTCAAAGTTTCAGGGATGTCCTATGTGAAGTGTAGGAGTCAGTTTAACCCACCAAGTACTTTCTGATGGACGGACAGACAGACGAGCAGATAAACTGCGCAGTGACATAATCCCCCTTTGAGGCTTTCGCCTGCAGGGGATGAATCTTCCAGGATTAATACATGAATTCAGATCACTCCTAAAATGAAATCATCTTTAAGTTGGGCCGAGAGAGACCTCTAGTATACAATTAATAAAAATCTGTTCAGAACTTTTACCGTTATATTGCTTACAAACAAAAACTGTTACCCACAACCCTATGGTAACACACAACCTCCTTGGCTGAGGTAATTATACAAATAAGGTAACTCTCCCTTGTATAAATGTTTGAGCCTTATGGATAAACTTGCAAACAACTTTTTTCAGAAGGAGGAGCAGAAAAATATCACTTGATCATTCCTCCTCAGAAAACAACTTTTCAGTATCGGGAGGTAAACCTTTCAGCACTATCCTCCCGTACTCGTAAGCTTTAACAGAATTTTGATAGCGAAGCTGCACTGCTTCAGGAAAGCAGCACAGCTTCACATTAGGGCAGTTTCAGGCAGTGTCCCAAACAATTCACCGTAGAAATCATTATCGATCAAATGGACAAACAGAACGTCTCAGGAGTGCATTTGGTTCATCCTTGCCAATTTTCTGAAGTATGATTTGTAGTTGAGACCATTAAAACCTTAGTATTTCGCCATTTCGGGCTTGCCCCATTTTTTTGCCCTGGAACGTGCATCACACACAGAGCTAAGAAACAGGGGAAACACTTTTCACGTTGCTTACTCTACCTGCCAGAGAACATAAGTAATTCCTCATGGCATAGCCTTTGCTAAAAGGCAGTATGAGGCAGCGTTGCCATCTCCCAAATTAAAGGCTGTCTGAATTTAGCCAGCGCATCAGTGGCCTAAATTTGAGAGTGCTTAATAAATGGGAACATCACAGAATGTTTCTGTGGACAAAAAAGAAACCCAGAGGGCTCTATCTGAAGTTATTTATGGGCATTGAGCAAGTACACTAACGTACAGCAGTGGTAATGTTTCCCTTAAGGGCGTGGACTAGGGAAATAATGACATTGCAAATTAGCTAAGGACATAGAGCGCTGCACTGGGGAACTGAGCGTCACAGGTGGAAACTTCCCACTAATGATCACTCCTGTTTTTTCGTATTGTGCAGCGCACCTGTGGCTAGTAAGCTATACATTCAAGGTTTTTTTTTTTTTGAGGCCAATGACTGATTGCATCACTGTTTTTGAAGGAAAGGCAGGTCCTAGAACATAGCAGTCAAACATAAAGTGAAGAAAGGCAAGAAGAACATGAGTCAGTGTCCCATTGGGTTATTTTCATAGAGTGCTGACCTTGCCTTTCTGGTTGAGGGGCTCAATTGTTAAGGAGTCTGCCCCTATGTCCACAATTGTGCTCAACTGAAACCCTTCAGTCGGATGCGGGGCCCATACTGGCTTCCCATCCTCCATTTCACTCTGCCGTTACACCACAGCTTCACTATTAGACCTGTAAAGGGAGAAAAAGCAGCAGTAAGTCTCTGTAGCACTCTGCTTTACTCTTTACTTACTTACTAGTCAAGAAAAGCCCTCAGTGAACTGCCATGGTTCACCTCCAATAAATGAAAGTCAAAACAATAGGTTCAGCTGCAAAAAGCAGAATATCAAAGATTCAAATCTCAGACTTGGAGAATAAAATTCAGAGCACCGGATTTCATTAAATAGTATATCTGTTTTTTTCAATGGCATCCCTCAATCGCAATAATTCTGCAACAGGAAACGCAGAGTAAGAGCTAGGAAATGCTTCTAGTAATTGCACTTTTTAAGCATTTTATTTTAAAAATAGTAGTTAAAAAAAATAGTAGTTATAGTAGTAGTGTTAAGAGCAATTTAAGGCAATGAGAATTTTGGTTCCTGGTATATCTGTTCTACTGTAGGATGTCCCAGTTCTAACACCTCACAGGGTGTAAAAAGGAAATGAAATTTCCTAGAAGTATAAGGAAGAATCTTTCGGAGGAACTTTAAAACCACATATGCAGTACCCTTCTCCAACGGGCTTCTCCAGTCCTGCTCGGCCCAGAGACTCCATGCGCATACAGGCAAATCCCACGAAACACCTTTCCTGCCATTCATAATGTACCCTTTTCACAACAAACAAAATTTAAATTTCAAACCTTTATTTGAAAAAGCTGTTCATATTACCGAACTAAAAATCAAGGCTGAGTTTTGTCAGTGAAAACAAAGCCAGTTGACATCTTTGCCAATCATTCATGTAAATTAAGGACTTCAGTCCAGGATGGCAGGTACAGTGAGCTTGAAGACTTCCATTTGAGACCATGGGCATATACATATGATTAAAACAAATCTCAATCTCGGTACATTCAATAAATGAACAAATATATGCACACTTTAACAATTAAAGATTTCCAAAACTTAGACTTGACTGTGGTCAATGGCTGACAGTGCTGCATCCCCTTTCTGTGAACGAAACCCAATGGGAGGAATTTAATGACTTTGTGATACATTTCGCAAGCCGCAGAGTGAAACTAAATGGAAAACTGATTTACAAGTAGAGAGTAGTCACTTAAGGAGGCACACAACCAGTGGGGCAGGGTTGTAGTTCCCATGGTGACAGAACCCTAGATGGGCATGAAGGGAGCAAAACTTCCCAGCTCTTAGAACTGCTCCCAACAGCCCCGAAACACCTGCACAGACAGGGCCGACAAAGGACTAACATTTTTTTCTCCCCTCGGGAGTCTGCAGCCTAAAGTCAGCCTGGAAAACAAAATCTTTCCCAGTACTAGAAATCTCATTGAGCGTGAATTCCCCCTTTTTCCTGCATTTGTCACAAGTGAATGATTTCACATTTTCCAACAAAATGTGACATGACAAAAAAACATAAGAATATAGATTATAAATGATCATTAAATTTATTGAATTCATTTTTCACATACCGCCTATAAGAAAAAATAAGTACTCTTCAAGAATTTAAGGGGTCTTCAGGGTAAAATGTAGAAATAACCATAATAAAACAAAGAAATAAACATATTCAACATGATTTAACCTCATAAAATGTGGTATTTTGAAATAAATTTACATGGTTGCCATGGAAATGGCACTTTAATGACAAAATCTGAAAATATTTTGTGGCGCTGATATTTTAACCCATGGTCAGAATTAGTCTCATATGAAAAGTTTGAGATATAGTTAGATAGTTCTATGAAATGACATAGGATTTTTTAATAAATATTTAATAAGCACTGTGATGTAAGCATAACGAAAATCGCTATTATCAACTAGCATCATTTTCAAAATTAACCCCGTAAATCCTATGTCATTTCATAGATCTCCAATAGAAACAAATTTCAAGTCAATCAGATGAATATGAAATATTTTATGAATGCCACAAGGTTGAAAATCAGTCAAAATTGTCATTTTTGGTAATTTGAATTTGAAGTCACAAAAATAATTGACGCAGATTAATTACATAGATTCTTGGTGTTTAATGGCATCTCATTGCATTGGGATTTTTTGAAAAAAAAATTGGATTTTTCTTTTTTTCTCCATATATATATATATATATATATATATATATATATATATATATATATATTTTTTTTTTTTTTGTATATACATATATATATTTGGAGGTTTGGCATCTCCAATCCCACCCGATTCTGGAATGCCCAGTTGATGAACTATGTCCAAGGCTTGCTCATATGCCACCCCTTGCTGCCAATTTAGGAGAGAGAAGACAGTTTGCGGCTTTCCTCCGAAGCATGCGCCTCTCAGCCACCGCTTCTGATGCACTCATTGGTTGAATCTTTGCAAGTTCAGAACGAGGGCGGAGGATACCCAGGCATAGAATCTTCCTGAGATATTCCCTTCCTGACAGTACCTTCCCAATTTGCAACCCTGTAGCGCAGTAGACAATTGTACGCTGCCGCCCACTGCCGGCTGGTACAAAGCGGGGCTCGAACCCGCAACGTGATAGTCACTTCTGCTTCTGCTATCCGGCAGCTAAAAAATTTGATTTTTACCCTGATTTTTACCCTAAATAAATGCTTTACACTGTAACTACAACCCCAATTCCGAAATAGTTGGGACGAAGTGTAAATTATGAATAAAATCAAAATGCGATGCTTTTCAGATCATGACCCATTAAGTTATTTACAATTGAACATAGATAACATTTCAAATATTGAAACTGAGACATTTTATATTTTATCCGCAAAATGAGCGTATTTCAAATTTTCTGGCTGCAACAAGTCTCAAAAAAGTTGGGACCCAGGCAAAAAAGGGCTGAAAAAGCTATTCATTTATAAGAGAATCAGCTGAAAGAACATTTAGCAAGTTATTAAGTTAACTGGCATCAGGTGTGTAACATGATAGGCTATAAAAGGGATGTCTGCAGTCCTGATCTTTCACTAATTAAGAACATTTGGCGCATAATTAAACAAAAAGTCCGTCAAAGTGACCCAAAACTCTCCAGCAGCAGGAAGCATGTATTAAACAGGAGTGGGATCAAATTCCAATGGCTAAACTTGAGAAATTGGTCTCCTCAATGCCCAGACGCCTCCACTCTGTGTTAAAAAGAAGAGGGAATGCTACACCATGGTAAACAGGTCCCATTCCCAACTTTTTTGAGACCTCTCACAGCCATTAAATTTGAAATGAGCTCATTTTGTGGATAAAATTGAAAATTTCTCAGTTTCAACATTTGCTGTGTTATCTCTGTTCTATTGTGAATAAAATACTGGCTGGTGTGATTTGAAAGTCATTGCGTTTTGATTTTATTCACAATTTACACTTTGTCCCGACTATTTCGGAATGCAAAATGCATTTAGCTGCTGAACTCACGCTATGATGACAACTGACATTAGCTAATTATTTTAAATGGCCAATAGCATAGTTACATTGTTTTCTGTATCCAAAGAGTGATTTTATTGTGGTATACATTAAACATGAATGGTTTGCACTTGTGAGGGCTGCCTGGACTGCTCGGGAGGCAGGTGATGGCTGACGGCCAGCCTTGCGGTGGGTGAGGAGTGAAAGCTCAAGCTCGATTACGCCAGCACTCCTGGCTGTATGAGTAGCAGAGGATGTTAGATGGCTGGGATCCTTGTTTGGCAGGTTTCCCTGCCACAGAGAGCTTGCCTTCCTGGCAGTTCTAGTTGCAGATTAGAGCTTTGAGGCAAATGACAGTTTCAAGAGGATGGACAGTTCTACCGGCAATTTCTTACTTGATCATCTGTTCTGTATCGTCCTGGGGTGCATTTCCCAAAAGTGTAGTTGGTAATCAAGTGCGCAACTTGCATACTTGGAACCATTGACTGTGAATGGACGAACTATGCCAGTTAGCATCTCTGATTTTGGGAAACGCACCACTGTTGGCTGGTCTCACTTCACTTGGCTTATACCAAAATCCAGAGAAGGATTTATTGGAGTTGACTGGTTTCACTTTGGTATACTGACTTTGTTCACGCTGGCAATTCTCATAATTTTCTGTTTATTTGTGGCTGATAAATGTTGATTTCCGTGTTGGAGGAAATACTGATCAAATGGAAATTATGCAATTAAAATTGGATAGCTGTACCGTTTTCTTTTGATAGCAATGCAAAGTGAATTTTCCAAGCTAATGAACTAGCCAACGCTGTGACAACTGACAACAGTGGGTTATTTGAAATGGTCAATGACACAGCTTCGTTGGTTATTTTATCCAACAATGTTATCGAATGATTTTATTCCGGTATAAGTTAATCATTTTGGAGACTCAAAACGAGTGATTTGTTCACGCTTGTGTAGGCTGCCTGAGAGGCAGGTGACTGTGATGGCTGGTGTGTTGAGACGCCATGAACAGCGGCTGAAATAAAAGGACGTCTCGCAGATTGAGAGAGAGAGACAAACAAATAAAATAAGACCGAGAGAGACTCGTGCTTCCAATGGACCTAGATCTCGTCCGAGTGCAAGGAAGCAAAGCAAGCACGACAGAACGAATAGAAAGGGAAAAAATCTCGGAAATTGAGATAAAAAGAATTAGCCCCAGACGGTGCCCAGAAAGAGGAAAAAACAGAAAGATATCCTTGCTAACTAGAACGTTTCCTCTTTTGCAGCTAATACCTCAACTACTGTCTTACTAGAGACCTTACCGGCTAAAGTGAAAACATAAAACTGACACTGTAGCAAAAGCAGTGAGGCTGAACTAGGGCTTAAATAGAATCCGGGTGATGCCCCCAATTAATGCCAGCTGGCCCAAGAATCCGATAGTGGGCAAACCGATATTGTCCCGGACGAGAGCAACTAAGAAAGCTCCCAAAGCCTCTAAAACCAGGACCCCCCCCCCCCATGGGACAGCTCCAGAAGTCCCTAAGGAACCCCGTGCGCGGAACTCCAAGATTAGCGTGGGATCCAGAATCTGAGAGACATGGAATGATGAATGGATGCGTAAAGATCTCGGGAGCATTAACTGGACCGTGACCGGATTGATCTTTCGCACTATCTTGAACGGGCCAATATAGTGGGGTGGCAGTTTTCGGGATTCTACCTTCAAGGGGAGGTCCCGGGTAGGCAGCCAAACTCTCTGACCGACCTGATAAGATGGGGTCAAATAACGCCTTCGATCAGCGGCGGATTTTGCTTGAGCCCGAGCGCAACAGAGAAGAATGGACCCTGATCCAAACCGACCGACAGCGATGAATGAAATGGTTGACCGAGGGAACCTCGGAATCATTCTCAGTCCCGGGAAACAGTGGGGGTTGGCAACCCACCTGAGCCTCAAATGGGGAAAGACCCATAGAGGAATTACTCAGTGAGTTATGGGAATACTCGGCCCATGCTAAAAATCTACTCCATGAGGATGGATTATCTGCTGCCAAACATCAAAGAGTGTTTTCTGAAGACTGATTAGTACGCTCAGTCTGTCTATTGGTCTCTGGGTGAAATCCAGAGGAGAGACTCACAGTGGCCCCCAACTGCTTGTAGAATGCCCGTCTGAATCTGGCCATAAGCTGAGGCCCTCGGTCTGAGATTTATTCTTGCAGAAGCCCATGCAGCCGGAGCACATGATTAACCACAAGAAGGGCCGTCTCCAGCGCGGAAGGCAGCTTTGGTAGCATGACAGATTGAGCAGCCTTAGAAAACGGACAACCATGACCAGGATGACCGTGTTGCCGTCAGATACAGGCAGCCCCGTCATGAAGTCCAATGCAATGTGCGTCCAAGGGCACCTAGGAACAGGCAAAGGTCGCAGCAGACCAGAGGGAGGGACGTGGGAAGTCTTGATCCTGGAGCATGTGCCACAAGTAGCAACAAATTCCCGAATGTCTCTCATCATACCAGGCCACCAAAGACGTCGGGCCAGGAACTGTTTGGTCCGATGGGCCCCCTGGTGCCCAGCTAAGTGGGAAGAATGTCCCCACTGGAGGACCTGTGGCCTAACTGTAGGCCGGACAAACAAACAGCCAGGAGACTCCCCCCCAGGACCAGGATCAGTCTTCAAAGCCTCCTGAACCACTGCCAGAAACTCCCACTGAATGAATGCAACAACCTGAGCAGCCAGAATAATTGGCTCCGAGTAGGATCACGGTCAGAGCAGTCGTAAATCCGTGACAAGGCATCAGGCTTAATGTTTTTAGTGCCCGGGTGATAGGTGAGTGTAAAATCAAAGCGGTTAAAGAATAATGACCAACGCACCTGCCGGGAATTACGTCGCTTGGTTTGCTGAATATACAGGAGGTAGGTCCATACCACAAAAGAGTGTTCAGCTCCCTCCAACCAGTGGCACCACTCCTCAAGCGCCAGCTTGACCACTAATAACCCCCGGTCACCGATGCTGTAATTGCGTCCGGCGCCGGACAAAGACCGGGAGAAGTTATTATCACTACGAGGGCGCTGGAACTAAATAGCACCCACACTCACCTCCAAAGCATCTACCTACACCACAAAAGGGAGGGAGGGATCGGGCAAAACCAGAATGGGCTTTGAGATAAAACATTTCTTTAATTCCTGAAAGGCAGCATTGGATTACGGATAAACCTCCTATAAAAATTTGCAAAGCCTAGCCAGCGTTGAACCTCCTTAACACTCTGAGGAGCAGGCCAATTCCTGACCGCAGTCACCTTGTCCGGGTCCATGCGAACCAATCCCTTAGAAACAATAAAGCCCAGGAACGAGACAGTTTGGGCGTGAAAAACACATTTCTTGGCTTTAACGAAAAGCTTGGCATTAAGGAGGGCCTCAAGCACACATCTGACTTGTTATTTATGCTCTGAGAGTGTAAAAGAAAAAATCAAAATGTTGTCAAGATAAACAAGACAAATTTCTCCAACAGGAGTGCAGGAAAGCAATTAAGCACATGCGAGGGATCTTGCAGAAACGTAGAGAGAGACAGGGAAAGCCAAGCAAGAGGCAGAGACTAGAACAGGGTGATTGCTGAGACTGAATTAGTACTAATTAGTAGCGGTGCAACTTTACAGAGTAACTAAAGTGCTCGTTAGTGAGTTAGTAATATATACATGGATTAGTTGGGTTAGTAGACTATGATACAGAATGCAAATGCAAATGTTAGCTAGAAATTATGATAGTAATGTAGTCAAGACCGCCTTCGCCAAGACCAAGGGTGGCAAGACTAAGAAAAGACCAAGACCAAGACAGACCATTTGGAGACCAAGACAAGAGCAGGATGAGACTGAGACCAAGACCAAGACCAAACAAGTGTTTCATTTCACTGTAAATATGGGCAGTGTTTGGGTGAAAGTAATCATGTGTAGCAACTGCATAACAGCTATCATTGCCCTTCCAAAGATTGAGATTCTATAGGGATTTAAATTTTTTCCTGTTAGGCATTGGTATGATTACACAGTCCAAAATCCATTGTCACCATCCCGGAGACATTAAACACTTAGGATTTCCATCCAAAATGAAAAGCAGCGGCAGGCGATGAATTCTTATTTTGCCTGCACAAACGAGCCCGAAACAAAAGTCATGGGATTCATTCAAATTTTCGTCATATGGGGTGCCAACTTCACAAAGCTGGAAATCAGACGGCCTATGAGGAAAGTTCCCTTGCACAAATTTTGGGATCTTCTAAAAACTAGTGAATAACCTGCCTTATTTAGCTAATTTTACTCGGCAAGACTGATATCGGCAGTAATGATGACAAACTGAACAAATGGGGGTCAACCACCAACAGTTGAAAACCTGCCATTTTTAGCTATTTTCTTCTAGCTGATGGCTTCGGATAAAGCCACTGAAGACACGAAAGATCAGAACACTCAACATGACACCAAGACATCTATAAGACCCTCAGTAGTTACCCTGCATACATAGCTATCCTTAAAACTTCAAAGCCATTAATTTGTAAAACAGCACAAGCTCCCCAATATTATGACTGAGTAGCAATATGCTTTATCCAGTGAATTTGCTAGGAAATTTACTTAATAAAATGCTAGTGATAACTGAGCTTACCTATGACCGTTAACTCAGGTAGAGCTAGTGAGATGAACTGCACTTAACCAGGGTTAGTCAGCAGATGCGGGCAAATAACTTAAATTTCGAGTCCTGAACAGATTATACCGTGCATGCATGCACAACATTTTTACAATAATATACAAAGTATGTAGAAGTTGTGTTTAGTCTTGAGACGTTTGGGAGTTTTTTTTCCCCTCAGAGTTTAAGAGCAGAGCCAGTCTATGTTAGCTTACCTCTCGGCATGTTTCCTCTTCAAGTGCCTGGTGAAAGGTGACGTTGTACCGGCCAGGGTTGGGTTCAATTGCTTTTTTCATTCACAATTGAATGTAATTGTATAGCAATTACAAGTACTTTCCAGACGGAATGTTCAATTAAAATTAAAATTACTTTTCGATAAAAAATTCAACGAGAGCTTAATTACGATTACAAAAGTAATTGATCACTATTACTGTAATTGTAATTGAAAAAAGTAATTGAACCCAACCCTAGTACTGGCAGTCTCTGTCAGGGCAATTTGACAAAATCTGCACACAGCAGAAAGCATTTTTTTCTTTGTTATTTCGCATATAGATTCTTTGCAATCTGTATAGGAGAACCTTATAATAGATGAATTAGCTGACATTTTTACTGGTTCACTGAACTAATTCGTTGCGCATATGTTGTGAGACGAGACAGAGAGACGGGACGGGAGACCACGCAGGCAGGAAAAAATATACATTGTAAAATGTTTTTAAAATAGTTGCCTCTAATTGGCTGTATCTAAAGAAGGCTGCGTAGTAATAATGAGGCTGAACCAGGACCAGCTGCTTGCCTGGATTTTGAAATCCCTTCAAGAACGTTATGTCCGAGATTAAGACAAGACCAAGACCATGTAAAAGTGGTCTCGAGACCAGTCTCGAGACCAAGACCAGTCTTGAGTACTACAACTCTAAATTAAGAACAGCAAGGCGAAGGAAGTAAACGAGAATTGAAGTAATAATATGAAACACCAGAAACCATTGAAATGACCCGAAGTAGGTAGGCACACAGACTGGGGAGACCGACTGAACCAACTAGATCATGAGACAGGGGAGACAAGTGCAATGAAACGGAAAATGGCAAGAACTGAGAACCTGAGAATACAATAACCAGTAGAAAAGACACAATCATGAACACCAAAACCAGAACCATGACAATTACTGGCTCCCAGTATCAAGTGGAAGGATTGGGAAATGCAAGACTGTGAGCCATTATTCAACAAAATTCTCACTAACAACCAAAGAAAATTCATGTCCACAAATAATCTTGGTTTATTACAATACGAACTGTTGGTTAGATTTGTGTCAGCCAAATTCCGGCAGATGAACTGGGAAGAAAAGATGACAGCAAAATTGTCGTTATACGTCGTGTCCATTTAAATGAGACAGCACAACAAAGTTATTTGGCTGTGTAGCTATATAATAATTTAGTATGCTCTTTTATCTCAGAGAAATGGTAATGAAAGTTGCAATGCTGATTCCAGTGAGGGACAGTATATAGAGCAATTATATCACTCAGCCTCTGTCATCAATAGCTAAGCCGTCAGGATCTGTAGAAGATGTGGCACTGTCCTATTTTTTTAGTTTTTATAAGGTTTAAGTTTTTATTTTGTCTCAGCATTTCTGGTGGACCAATATTTGTATTCCAGTTCTAATAGTTCCATTTTCTTGTTATGTTCTTTCTCCATGTATTCCAACTTTCAATTCAATATTTCCATGTTGTGACGTAGCATTCAGGAACCACATGCAAGAGATAGAAATCCAAAAAAACGTATGCCTTTAATGAAGTCCAAGCCAAAGCCAAAAAACAAGAATTGCCAAGTCACAATACTAAATCCAAAAACAGTGTCGACTAGACAGGCAGCGGTCAGAACCAGGAAGACAGATGAGCAACGATACATAAACGGTAGGCAAAAAGTCGTAGTCGATGAACAAAGCCAAGGGTCATACACAGGGCATCCAAACACAGAAATTGTGGTCATACAAAAATGGGTCAAAATCAAAAAGACAAAACATTACAAGAAGGGCGATGGCAAGAATCGTAGTTGGATAAACCACTAGACCAATGAGGCAGCATCCGCCCACTGTGGGATGTTTGTGTCAAAATTATTCCAAAAAAAGGGGGGGGGGTGGGGGCTTCACAACTTCCTCACTTCAATCAAAGAAAAAAAGTGTTTGAATGCAAAAATAAAATTGAGGCCTAAAAGAATGAAACACTTTTTTCTTTGATTGAAAACATATTAATATATTATTGATAATAATAATAATAATAATAATAATAAAGACACAAATGTCCTACCCATAGTATGGAACAAAAAAAGTTGCTCCAACCAAAGAAAATATTTTCAATCAAATAATAACTCACCTCACACAAACAAAAAAAAAAAAAAAACATTTTCAATCCAAGAAAAACTGTTTAAATACAATTTTTTGGGTCTCAATTTTATTTTTGCATTCAGGCACTTCTTTCTTTGATTGAAAATGTTTTTTTTTTTTTTGAAAATATGTTTTTTGGTTGAGGCAACTTTTTTGATTGAATAATAAAGCAACAAATGTACATGGGGCACCAGAACATAAACTTGTCCGGTTCTGTCCTCATGAGTCCTGTTTCAAGTGGGTGGGGAGGACAGAGGCTTCCATACCTCAATAAAAGTACTGCTCTTCCACTTCCTGTTAAAATCCATATAAAGGATGTGAGAAAAGGTGCCAGACACAGACAGGAAGCAGAGGCTTCAGACAACTGACATCACAGAGATTTCCTGTCTGGTTAAAAGGCCCCAGTAGGCTCAGATAAAGAGCAGTGTGGCATTTCCCCCAAGAAAAATTACTGATTTAGCTTCTAAAATTGTGTGGCGTAAGACCCCAAATTACCCTTATCATTTTAATCCATTTTTTAGATGTGGGAGGTTTCCAAGTTTTAATCAGCACTGTTATTCAGCAAATTTAGTCATGCTGTGTTGCGAAAATATAGACAGGGATTGATGGGGTGAACAGAACATTACGCTCATATAAATTCATTTTTCACATGTTACAACAAAAGCACATACTTTCTAAAGGAAAATATGAATGAGTCCAATGAGAAGAAACAAAAACATTGACAAAAGACAAAAGCAATGGTTTATTACAGTTGCAGCAGTTGGCTCCAAGCATTTAAAATTGCCAGAGGTCAATTATCAAAGAGGTAAAGAGTATGGCCATTGAGCACAAAAGCAGAAAAAAGAAGTCTCCTGGTTTTATATCCAAATGTAAGCATGCGGCTATTCAGCCAAAATCCCATGTTTGTTTCATCCCAAGCAAAAAGACTTATCACTACATGAAAATACATCTGTACATTTTTAAACCAAATCAGACTTGTACACTTGTACAATGGCTTAAAATTCCAGCTCTTTAAATGTTGCAAATGTTGAAACAGAGTCACCCTGATCTTCTGTGCTTTGGAGAACAGTGCGTACTAGCAGTGACAATCTCATCCACCAAAGGAAGTTTTTTCTTTAACGATCCAGACAAGGAGAGAGCTACAGATTCAAGTTACAACCCACAAGAAAATAATTAGAAATTGGAATACAGTAATTGAAGAGGAAAAAGCCAAAGCCTAGAACCGAGAAAGGGGCAGTCCAGCAAAGTTGGTAGTGACTGAAGAGGTTTCAGGCGTGTTTGCACCCAGACCAGTGGCTGTATCAGGGCAGTAGTCAGGTGTTCAATCCTCCTTGCCACAGTAGAACAACTTGACTGTTGAACCAAAGGGTTTTGCAGGAATGCAGCCCCAATCTTGGAGACCGACAAAGGCTTGGGTGGTGTTTCCAAAAAAATGACACAGAAGTCAAGCTTGGAAGCTTGTTCCTATTAATAAAACTGTAAAGAAAAATATCATTATTTTCTATCATGAATTCACTGAAGCGACAAAAGAGAGCATAGCTCAAAACTAGAAGACAAAAATTGAAAAGTAGGCTTTATAGGGTATAAAGTGTTACAATTCAAGAGCCATACAAGAAAAAAAATAGCAATCGCACAAAATCGCATACAAATGACAATACCCGGGGCCGTCCTTAGAAATATCTCTGTTTGGGGTGATCCAACCCTGTTTTAAGAATGACAGTCGGTTAGTGGGCCATTTTTTTTCCATTGTTCTCTACATTAATGCTTACTGGGGTTGCCTGCCAGTTCTTGGAAGCAAGTAATTGCCATTCAACAAAATTGCGTAAATGTGTTTTGCTAGTTTGCTGTTCATTTTTCTCACACGAGACTTCCTATACAAAAGAAAAAAAGGGGTTCACTCTTTATACTGAAAGAAGAAGATTCTGGACGGAGGCTTCTCAACGCAAATAGTTATTTCTTGGACAATATCAAAGCAAAAAAAAAAGTCAATGGTGATCAGGTTAGCAGTGCTTCAATTTTGTACAAGTGAGATGCCCATGGTATAAACCAAGGACAGTGAATAAAATATAAACTATATATAACTAGATCCACAAATGGAGACTGTCTAGTCTCAACTTTAATTATTTCAAGTCTATTTGCCATCAGTCACTTTTGATTAAGCAAAAATTTCCTGTACATAGAGAATATGTTACAATGCACATTTGCTGTAACAGTATGTTCTACACTGAAGGAGGATCACCCTCCATCCTCTGGCTAGATTCTTAAAGTATAGTGAAGTGAAAATGCATATACAACTCCAATTCCGGGATGAAGTGTTAATGAATAATATCAAAATGCAATGACTTTCAGATCACGAGCCAATGTGTTATTTACAATAGACCATAGATAACATTTAACTGTTGAAATTGAAACATTTCACATTTTTATCCACAAAATGAGCTTATTTCAAATTTTCCGGCGGCAACAGGTCAAGTTGGGACACAGGCAAAAAAGGGCTAAAAAAGCAATCAATATATAGGGTCATTCCATGCCAAATCAACCAAATTTTAGGAACTTCCCCACCGAAAAAAAAAAAAATGTATTAAACTCTACACAGTGGAAAATGTATTTATCTGGTGTGAAATGGTAAAATAATTTAGCTCACTTATTGTCAGTTCCTGAGACTTAAGACTCTCTTACATCCCGTCGTGCGTGGTTGGAGATCGTGCGGACTCGGAGTTCCTGTCAGGCGTGGCGTTGTCGCAGGGTGAAAATTAAATCGGAGGGGAAGTATGTAGTAAGTACTTAATGAGTGAGTGTGTCTTGCTCTAAAAGTGAGGCCCGCAAGTGGTCTGTATGCCTTTTTGTAAGTAGGAAGTAGTAAGGAGCACGTAAGATCTGTGCTTCTGTTGCACACAATGAGTGGGATAATCTAACGTTAATTGCAAGTGAAGCGTAGGTTTTCAGAAATCGTACGTACGAAGTAAGAGAAACGTAAACGGAAGTGTTGTGCAAGACAATCGTGCGTCAAATTGGAATGACGCACTGATAATCACAATAATATAAGGGTCCAGCGAGTCTCTTCATCATTAACTGTTTCAGCATCCAACATGGCACTACCTAGAAGGATGTGCCATCGTCTTCTACAGCTGCTGTTGCAAGAGGAAGCGGAAGACCGTGACGCAGTACTGACAGTAGTTGCTCGGGGTCGCCTGCAAGAGAGGAAAAGAAGAAGGAGGCGCACTTTTATCATGCTGGTCACGTGCGTCGTCTGAGTGTTACGTACTTCACAAGTACGGTAGCAGTACTAACCACGCACTTTGGAGGTAGGTCATACGCACAGAGGAAGTGCGCTCACCCCCGTTTTTGTAAAACGTACATTGAAAGCAAGTGGAAAGGAGCCTCTTGCGTGGTAAGTACGCCTTCGTGGGTAAATACCCCGGAATTGCTGCATGTTTTGCCTGCGTTACATGCACGCCTATCGAACTTACTCAGTACTTTTGTCTTGCGTACTCCAAGCGTGCTCCAGGCGTGCCAATTGTAGCTACCAGGTCGTAGCGAAAAACTGGCCGGCCAGTTTTCAGGCTGCGTGCTATGCGTCGTGTCTGCGACCACCAAAAAAAGTACTTTCCACCTGCGTGCATCTCATTACTTGGCCCATTTTTGGCACGCAAACCACTCATAGTACCACGCACGACGGGATGTAAGAGAGCCTTTAGCTTCTTTTAGGGAGGAGGGGTCAGTTTTAAGAAAATTGTCATTAGTTTGAGGGCCTGAGATATGCATTTGCAGAGCAAACAGACCCAGCAAACAGAAAAGTTTCATTTTGTCGTCAGAAAAGTCGCTGAACTCTTGGCTGAAGCTACTTTTATTTACTCAGTGTGTTTAGTTTACCTGCACTTTGGCCTGGAAAAAGCAAGAAACACCAATAGCGAGTATTTTTTCTAAATTTAATGTATCTATTATTCTGTAACTAATTAAGATGGAGCCCTGAGAGTTGATATGCAAACTGCCAGTCAACTTTCTGAAGATCACAAAAATTATCAAAGTCACAATGGTTGAATTAAATGTTTTAATAATCTTGGAAGTTGGCTACGGAATGAAAAGTGAGTATTTTGGGTCATTTTTGTGGGTATATATTTCAAAAGGGATGCAAGTCATCAATGTCATATTTTTAGTGCTTGCAGGCAATTGTCAAAATTTACAAAAGTCGAATCCCATTGATTTTGTTTATCGGCCTATCAGTGAGCCGTACCTGCACAAACGAACTGAAATAGAAGGATTATCTATGCATGTACACAAAACATTGGTTTATGAATTAAATTGGTCATGTGACAATGCACAATGTCAACAAAAGCGAGTGATTAGTTTGTGAACATTGATAGATTTGTTTGTAAATATTGGACATTGTGTCCAATCTGAGAATCGACTTTAAATGCCCTTTAGTGGCTTTATGTTGAGTTATTTTGAGGGAACAGTAAATTTACACTGTTATACAAGCTGAACATACTCTATATTGTACCAAAGTGTCATTTCTACAGTGTTGTCCCATGAAAAGATATCTATAATATATTTGAGGTCGATGTCTGTCTGTGTGTGAGTATGTACACATTTTTCTCCTACATTTCTCAACCGATTATCACCAAATTTGGTGTGAATATCCACTTGGACACCAGGAAGGACTTGACGTTACCCGATTTTGAAAAACGGTCATGCATGCAAAAAAATGGCAATTTCACTCTGGGTAGCGGGTAAACTTTTAGAGCCTGATGCGCGTAGCAATATCCGGTTGCATCGCTAGGAGCCGCAGTGTCCTTACAAACGTGCGATGAGGTAACCTGCGAGCAGGCTATGTTTGCGATGGGGCCGAGGGAGTGATAAGACAGCCTGCACGAAAGCCAGGCTTTTGAGAGGGCACCGCGTTCATCCACGAATGCAGCATTCTGATTACTCGAACTTGACAGCTCCCAAATTATAATTTGACAGTTCAACACTCGCAGGGCTGGCGTTAGACATGAAAATTCGGTGGCAATTATTGACAAAAATTAGTCCTGGCTGATACTAGATGGTTTCCCTTGATTAACACGTTTTCCAATTGTGGCAATGGAAGACACAGCTCCTCTCCCTCATGTGATCTAAAAGCGACAAAATAATGGGCTACAAAGCGGGTAGCAGCTAGTAATAAAATATTTGCAGAAATGTCAGGGGTGTACTCACTTTTATATATGTGTGTGAAAACCTTACTCAAAAGATTAAATGGTGTAATCAAAAGGTGGCCTTCTCTAAAAAACACATTATTATTTTTGTTGTTACTACGTTGTATATATTGCTATCAGTGTACTTATTTTCATTTACACAATCCATTATAACATGAAATAAATACTTAAATAATACTCGGCTTCTGATTTATCTCCATTTTGTCACATCAAAATCTTGACGGCACACTACTGTATTTAATTGAACGATTTATGCTCTAGATATCACAAGGACTGAAAAAGTGAAAATAAATAAAAATCAGACACAAACAAAATAAATCCCTCATGTATTTCAATGGCCCCGTGTACATGGGTCCAAAAATGCTATTTACAATCAGTTTGAAAGGTCAATCAGATTCAAAATGTCTGATATAAACACAATCTGAATACAAAATATCTGATTTACCCAGATCCGATTGTATTTCGGATCGGATTGTAAGAGGTAGTCTACGCCGATTGATAATCCGCTCCATGCTCCATGTAAACGACTGAGTGGAGCGGATTGTGTTGATAAAGAGGATTGTTCAGTCCGTGCATGCGCTCCTAGTACGTAAGAGGCTCGTAAGTGAAGTGACGTACGCAGAGTGATGTAATGCGCAGGTAAAAAAAACACCAGACAATCGGATTCAGCTGGGGCCATGTCAACGTGGATTGAACATGGATCTCTTTTCTTAAACTTCATGTATACAGATCAAATCAGATTCACTTATTCCGATCGATTTCAATCAGATTGAGGAAAACTACCCATGTAAACGTGGCCAGTGTGACTGTCCACCCCTTGGCAAAGCTGTGATAAGCTACTTAAGTTTTTTTCCCCTTCAGAAGCCCTTAAAGAGGATGGAAACAGTGTATAATGGATTAAATAATGGTTTGTGTATTCAACAAATTTGATATCACACACCATATGTACTCTGGCAACTTCAGCAGCTAAGAATGAAATTAGAAATAAAAATTGAGGTGATGGTGGTAATTAGCTAAGCCCTGCGGTAGGCATCACATGACCATGGTATTGTACCCACACGGTTATCATCACAGCCATAGTGATAGCCACAAGTTGAAAGGAGAGAGCGCCACTGGACTGGTGTAGCTGGCAAAGCTCTGCTTCTTGTTGATTAATCTGAACCTCTTGGTACCACTGGGTATCAACCAAGCAAGGCAAATCTGCTGGTGCCATTCCTTTGCTGGATGGTACGGTTTTGAAAAGAAACTGTATGCAAATTCAGGGTAAAATCCACAGAGGAGTATTTATTAATACAGCTGAAGTGAAAGGTTTAGCAGGAATACAATCCCAATCCTCTAGACTGACAAAAGCTTGGAAGGTATTAGGAATAAGCAGTCCCAGAGGAATAGACTGGAACAAAGGACTGACAAGAATGCATGGAATGCGTGGAGACAGATAAAAAGGCCAGGGAGCTTGTTTGTATTATTAATTTCATTTATCTTGACTGGACAATGCATATTCATGAACACTGCATACATGAAATATGCTGCGTAATACACCGGACTTAGCAAGAATCCTAAATTTCATCCGTAGTCCCCAAAAAAGAAGCATAAAACAATTAACAATACAAGTTCATATAAAGAAACATCACAAAATCAAAATAGAGCAATAAATAACAAACAATAAACATGTAAATGAGTACAATCATGCACACACATATATACACGTGTATACATGATTGCATACACATCGGTTAAACATACAGTTACACACACTGGGGAGATCCCAGACTGACTATGATTACATGATTACCTGATTACATGATTGCACAATGATAACATGATTGCACATACATCAGTTATAAACATACAGTTACACATACAAGGAAGATCCCAGACTTAACATGATTACAGATGCTCATAGGTTTGTTTGTCTAGATCCACTCTGTAAGTTGTGCTTTAAAAGTCCTAAATGACAGACACTCTCTGATGTAGATGGGTAGCTTGTTCCATTCCAAACATCCCTGAACTAATAACATATTTTGGGCAAATGTCGTTTATCTAAATTGCAACTCACAGTTCCCTCTTGAGGTAGCTCTGGTCCTTATGCTCCTATCTGGCTGTATTTTTATGAACTCCTCCAGTCCGTGTAGGGATTTGTAGATCACACATACATGTTTAAAAACCTTAAAATTGTTAAAACTAAAAAGGTTATGTTTTTCCAAGATGTTGCAGTGATGATACAAATGTGTTCTTCTATCAAGTACCCTTAAGGCTCTCTTATAAAGTTGTTCAATTGGTCTAAGAGTCGTGACACCAGTGAATGACCTATTTGAGAAGCGGTAGTTGATGTGAGACAAAATCATACAATGCAGATCCACCTTAGCAGCACTGATTGTTAAGAAAAGTGTCATTTGTTTGAAATCCTGCAAATTAAACTAGATGGTGTTTGAGACCTTCTTGATGTGAGTTTTAAATGGTAGGGTTGGGTCCAGTGTCACCCCGAGGTACTTAAACTGTTTTACTAGTTCAAGCTCTTCACTCCCTAAAAACACATTGGATCTGACTGCTTCTACTGACGTCTTGGACAAAAACATACACATAACATAAAAAAACATAAACATAAACTTTTTGGTGTTCACGAACAAACATGAGTCAAGTAGCCAATCTTGAATCCTAGTCAACATAGATGTCAGGACCAGTGCAGCCTCTTTGGGGGTTTTACCATGAAATACAATAACCACATCATCTGCATACATCTGGGAATGTACAGTGCGACACACATCTGGCAGATCATTTATGTATAGTGAGAACCGTGATGGCCCTAAAATAGAACCCTGTGGTATTCCAACTGGACAGTTACGGTAAGCAGATTTAACACCAGCAACACTCGCACACTGTTTCCTGTCATGCAAGTAAGATTTAAGAGCCATTCCTCAAGAGCAGTGGCGTGCACAAATAGACACTAGTTGGTGCTACAGCACTTGCCCCCGAAATGGGCCACCTCCTCACGCACTTCCGACCTCTCTTCCTTTGTCACGTGAACACGCGCGCATATATATATGCGCTGCAGGAGCATATCAGCTGAGCGACTGGAAGCCACGGTCTTGTGCTCCACCAGCCAGGTAAAACACAGATCAAGTGAAAACGTACAGTTTGCCCTCCAAGCCCAACCTGTAATCATTTTGTTGTGCAGTAGCATGTCTCATAGACAGTGACGGTTTGTCGGCAGAAACACAGGGCCAGCAATAACCTCACCTTTCACTTCTAAATGACAGACACCTCTCGCAGTTTACCTCCCCGGTTAGCAAGCGTTGCTCAGACTGATTGCAGGAACCGACGAGAATCTAACTTGTTTTTGAAAGCCGTGTTATACATTGCCCTACGAAATTATACAGCGTTTAACTTACTTCCGCACACCAATGGCTACGGAAAAAATATCAATAGCCTACGTCTTTATAATATCTGAATTTGCGTAAATTAATTTGCGACGTTCATTGAGCAATTAGGCATGAGAATCCGTTCTATATACTCTGAATGTCACAGCCAAAGTGCGTAGTTGCACAGCTGAGTGAGGACGAAAATAATTGCTGTGAAGTCCGCGAAAGTTACAGATTTTTTGCAGATTGTCATCCTTGCGGATTCACATCAATTATATCAACATAGCCAACAGGCAATCGCTTTGTAATTAGTATTTCTTAATCATTACATGTCACGCATTGGTGGTGGCCATTCTGTTAACTGTTTGATTGTTAATCAATGAAACCTGATCGCAAACAGTTTAAGAGCAATTATCAGGGAAAGGGCGATGTAACTGAAGGCCTTCCTGGCATCTGACGGTATGCCACTGCTCAAACAGCACCAAACAACTGAGCATTTTTTAGCCGACTGGTCACCTGATTAGCTAGTTTAATACTATAGCCCAAACAATGATAGATAACGTGAGGACGACCACCACAAACAATGTCGGTCGACTTTGCAAATTTATCTGTTAAGCTGAACGTTTTCTTTCGTGTAGGTTTTGTTAGGCAACATAAATGAACACATTAAGAAGAATCAGGCAGTTCCCCATTGCCTGAGAAAAATATCCCCATAAAGGCTACCCATGTGCCTTCTTGTGATGAATGACAGTAGTCATGAATTGCATTGAACATGTGCGTGTAATGTTTATTTAATTTCTTTAATTTCATAATATAATAACATGTTCCACGTGCGCAAAAAAAGTGCCCTCCCCCTCCCCCCTGAGCTCTTGCCCCCCATAATGTCTGTGCACGCCACTGCTCAAGAGATCAACATTTGGTGCTCAGTTGACCCCCCTGGAATTGAATGAAACTTGGCACATAGGTAGATATTAGTGTCTCAAAGAAAAAAGCTGAATTTTTGGGTTCGTATTTCACTTTGCCTGCCGATAGCGTCACCAAGAAGCCACTTAAGCGGCTCAGTTTCTGTTGAAACCACATTTTACATCAACTATCATGACTTAAGGATGCACAGTACCAAATATATTATACTTTTATCATGACCTGTGACACTTCAAGTCCGGTTAGACTTCAGCACCACATCAGCGCCAAGCTGGGTAACTACATTATCGAGCTAGAATTATTTGAGAAATAACAATAAAAATTGAAAATGGGAATGGAAATAAAATAATACCTCAGACATATACCAAACTAGAATGCTTTATTATGTGTATACACACAACAAGACTATCATTTTCAGTGAATAGTACCTTGGTATCTTGCTGTGTTTGTGCAATGGATGGCCAGAAAGATGGTCGAAATTCATTTTTGGTGCATCTTTGCTGTATATTTTCTCCATAACCCAGATTTGTACTGTGAGGTTAAATGCTGTTTGTTGTACTTTTGGAACTCATTATTTTCGGGAATACCAAGAATTTCTTTAGTTGTATATATGCTGTCTAGCTAGATGGAGCCAAAGTTGGAGGAAAACTCAAAATGGACCATTTCATAGCAGACTGTGCCTATGTTTAGGTGGCATTATTGAGATTACCCTGCAAGATCGAGATCTGAAATTCCCTAGTTACATCGTCCCTTTGGGGTAAATTGCAGCGTTAGTGAAATTTCAATGGTTGCATTTTCAGTGTAGATGATTTTTAACATCAAAATTTGGAAAAATTTGCCTCCAGGGGGCATTGTACGCTGGATGCAAGTATTGGCCATCCCCAGCAATGTACCGAAGAAATAGTTTTTGAATTGTGATGCGCACAGCTAGTTTTCTCTGAAAATGAAGAGTTTAGCTTGGCACTATGCTGGGTAGATAGCTATCTGACCAAAGTTGGTGCTCTAAAGAGCTAATGTTTTACCGACCTAATATTCCTTATTCCCAGACATATGCCAAAGTTCTGTCTTTTCACATACTGTATAAAGTGTATGCACTGTTATACATAAAGTTTGGAATCACTTTGGTATAAAGCTAGGTTGGTTGTAAACTGGAAAAGAATGTTGGTGGTGATTGGTGCATTGTGTCAACATGCAAGACTTTTACCAGTAGTCAGTACGGTAAACAGTTTTGTAGTGTTGGCAAGTTTCAGAAAAAAATAAATTCTCTGCATTTTTGCATTACTATTAGAATTGGAGAGCAGGCTTTAGTCTCAATTTTAGGATTATCCTAAGGTATGGTACTTTGGTATGAAAAAGGGCACTGCAGTCGCGTCTAGCAAGTGGTTGTCCTGATAAAGGGCACAGAAATCCTAGCAAGCAAGCAAGCAGCACCCTGCCAAGAAAAGGGAAGGTCATTTGTTGTGGGAATGTGCATGCCTTCATTCCTAACACCTGCCAATGATGTCTAGCCTATGGGATACCCGCTGATTGGGAGGGTGCGGTTTCTTTTACAGACTTCCCATTTCCGTGCATACCCAGCCATGGATATTGACGCAACTACTGCGCCATATAGGCTGCAGCCCGCTATTTAATTCAGAGAGAGAGTAGCTCACTATCAAAGGCCTGTAAGCAGCCCTGTAGAGACCCAGGATGCAGTGTAGTAGGGCTTGCCTCAGGCTCGACTGGCTTCGTGGGGAACATCGACCCGGATCCAACAAAGAAGGCCATAAATGGCTGTTCAGGGACAAGGCCAAGGAGCACCTCTGGTGCGCACCACCAGGTGCTGCCAACCCACAATTGAATTCCAAGAACAGACTGATGGATAGAGCCAGTCACATGCTGTGTTGACATAATTTCTGTTTGGATAACACGAAAAGTATAAAACAGTTTTAACTTTTGTAATATACATTCTGTTTTTATGTACACGATTGTGTACATATACTGTTGAGGCATGTCTGCATACGTACTTATGGTGGTATGCCTTTTACATTAGTTCTTTTTTTGCATTTAAGAATTTTGTATTTGTCATGATTTATAACGTGCTGTACGTTTTTTACTGCGCTGTACCAGTACATGGTAACAGCCCATGTATTGTCTGTTCGTAATGCTCACAGTCACCACCAGTTTACAACCAAACAAGCTTTATACCAAAGGGATTACAACTTTTATGTATAACTGTGTAAGTGCTTCATATATTTCAAAAGACAGAACTTTGGTATAAGTCTGGGAATATGGAATGCTAGGTTGGCAGAACATGAGTAGCTCTTTAGAGCTCCACCTTTAGTCAGAAAGCCATCTACCCAGCAAAGTACTAAACCAAACTCTTCACCTTCTGAGAAAACTAGATGTACGTATCACAATTAAAAAAATGTCTTTAGTACATTGCTGGGCAGTGCTTGCATCCAGCCTACAGTGCCCCCTGGAGGCGAAATTTTCTAAATTTTGATGTTTAAAGTCATATACACTGAAAATACTACCATTGAAATTTTACTAATTCTGTCATGTACCCTAAAGGAACTATGTATCCAGAGAATTTCAGATTAAACAAAATAAAAGAAAATAATGCCGCCCAAACATAGGTACAATCTGCAATGAAATGGTCTGTTTTGAGTTTTCCTCCAACTTTGGCTCAATCAAGCTTGAAAGAAATGCTTGATATTTCTGAAAACAGAGTTCTAAAAGCACAACAAACAGCATTTATCACCATGGAACATATCTGGGTTACCGAAAAAATATACAGCAAACATGCAAAAAATTGATTTCAACCATCTTTGCGGCCATCCATTGCACTAACCCAGCAAGATACCAAGGAAATATTAACTGAAAATGATAGTTTTGTTGTGAGTAAACACATAATAAAGCATTCTTGATTGGCGTATGTCCGGGATATTATTTTATTCACATTCCCATTTTCAATTTTTATTGTGATTTCTCCGATGATTCCGGTTCAATAACATAGATACCCAGCTTGGCGCCGATGTGGTGCTGATGTCTATCCTGACTTGAAGTGTGACAGGTCATGAAAGAGGTATGAAACATCTGGTACTGTGTACCCTTAAGTCATAATAATTGATGTAAAACGTGGTGCCAAAGCAAAACTGAGCCACTTTAGTGGCTGCCAGGTGGTGCCACCGGCAGACTTCTTAAGATACGGACCTAAAAATTTGGCTTTTTCTGTGAGTCAACCTTATCTACCTATGTGATAAGTTTCATTCAATTCCAGGGGGGTCAACTCCTCCACCTCTCCAAAACGTGCCATTTTCTCACGGAATGGCTCTTAAACCACTGCAAAGTTGCAGGTGAGAAGTTAAAGTGACTTAGTTTAGACAGAAGAAGTCGGTGACTAACCGTATCAAATGCCTTTTCTAAGATCTGAGAAGACAGCAGCAACTCAAGAACTCACGAACAAACTTCTCACCCTCTCTATAATAAAAACAGCTGACTCTGTTGAGCGGCAAGTATAAAACCCAAACTGCATGGGATGCAGGAGGGTGTGGCCAAGATGTTTAATAGTTAAGTCAGCAATCCATTTTTCTGCTACTTTTGAGATCACAGAGAAAATGCTGATTGGCCTGTAACTTGTCATTTCAGATCTAGAGTCAGATTAAAAAATTGGTGTCACTGTTGCCATTTTCCAAGCTGATGGTACTGTATTTGATACAATTGACATGTTTACCAAATGTGTGATTGGTCTTAACATAGATTGTAAATTTGTTTTTAAGAAGTTTGTGTCCAGCCCGTACACATCCTTGACTTTGGAGCACTTTAGAGCTCTGATGATATTTGCTACTTCAGCCTCTGGGATCTTTTCTAAATTAAAAATGGGCTGTACATTATTAATGGAATTACATAAAAATTAAGGTTTTAAAGATTTTGTTAGTTCATGGGCTGAGTTCAAAAAGAAATCATTCAGCTTACTGGCTAAGGTATGAGGGTCCTTTATTAGTACTCCATCAATTTTTAGTTCCAGCTCTTTATCGCTTTTGTTGCTCTGCCTACCCTTTAATTTATTTATACACTGCCAAACTTTCTTGCCATTTCCTTTTGCATCTTCAATGATTTTAATAAAAAAGTTTGCTTTGCCCTTCATAAAGTGATGTGTCACCCTATTTCTTCAAGCGAATTTCTGAGATGTGTTATTAGGCCAGAGTTTAAAAGGGACCTAACATGCTGATCCTTCTTTTAATACATATTAATAATGTTATAATGGTTGTCCATGCTCAACCTCTGAAAAGTTTCTAAACATAAGACACAGGGATTTTGCCGTAATCCAAGAAAGTGATTTCGTGAGTGTGATTTCCTCTCTGAACAGCTCCTCCCGAGATCTTCACGAGATCTGGGTAAAACCTGACGTCAGGTTGTGCCGTCCAATTAGTACAGACCTAGCCAGAGCCAACCACTGCGCTGGACCTGCCCACACCAGAAAGTATTCTTGTAGGCACTAACAATGGCAGATCATACTATGCCTTAGTAGCGTCTACACTTTTGGAAATACAAAAGAAGAATTGCAGATCATTTTTGTCAGTCTCTCTCCCAAAGCTACTTGTCCGTTTACTTTTGGATGCGAAGAAAAACAAATACTTCTCTTCCAAAAGATGATGCCACCAAAATCAGTGGGTAGCTTTTTTTGTTTGCTGGCAGCAAACAGCCACGGCCAAAGGGAACGTTAGCTGTTTGTGCTCGGCATTTCACCAAAGATAGCTTTGTCAATAAAGGATAATTCGACACAGGATAAGTGTTTCAGCTGCTTCTCAAACCTGAAGCAGTTGCATCGATGTCCCCATCGCCTAGTATTCCCACAATGTAGGGGGGAGCCGTGCTGCAACACACTCCTCGAATGGTGACAGCTGGAGGTTCGAGTCTGAGCGCAGCAACCCGTTTTTTGGTGGTGATCTTAAAATCGGACCTCTTTTTCTTGCCTACATGTAAAGCATTTGGATTGTCAGTTATGTGGGCTATACAACATGAAATATCATGGATCTATAAATTTAATTAATTAATTAAATCAAACCTCTGCTGTACTTCAGTTTTCCACCCCGACAGTGTTTACCGCAGCAGCAGTAGTTTTCCAAACTGCAGCCTTCTGGGCTCCCTTTATGCTATTCTTAAAGGGGAATGTAACTGCCTAACCTACGTAAACTTTAATACATACCTTGATACCCTGTAAAAAAATCGCCAATTTATTTTTCAGTTGGTTTTGCCCTAACTGAATTGTAAATCTGTACTATGCATTAACTTACCTGATATGATGGGTTCAAGTTACACCAGTGGCCAAAAGACGCAAAATTACCGTGGTCGTAATGTTCTCGCCGATCTGCGATTACTGAGAACGGGCCGCTTTTGAGGGACGAAAATGAAAGGCAAAGTCGGGTTCGCTTAGGCGCTCTCATGGCGTCTGTATGAATGGTGGGAAGCCCTCCAGGGACATTCGCCCGGGCTTCGATTAAAGCCAGCTCAGAATTTAATATTAATGGAGAAAGTAATGTTGTGTGGAAGCGCAGACAGCCCAAAATATTTCGAGAATAGAAAAACAGTATAACCAGTTCCCGGGAAACCAATATAGCCTACACCCAGAAACTGGGCTCTGTTAAATCCGTGAATGAATTTTTCTAACAACTACGCATAATTTATTGACAGTACGTGAAGATTTCACTTTTAAATCATTGGTACCATTATGCTTCAGTGCAATTTATGCATGCGATGTGAGCACTAATGGGACATTGGCTAAGGAGCGGTCTCGATATGGTTCTCAGTGGTTGTAAAACACCGTATTCGTGGTGCTTGTGTGACCGAGAGTGGAGCTCTGCTCATTGCCCATCTGCTTAACACAATTCTGTAAAATGAGCGATTGTGACGATATTAATGTTTTAATCTCCTTTGTGTGAAGAATAGCTTTGTTATATTGACAATTGTAGTTTTAGCACAGAGTGCACAGTGAGCACAGGCGGCTTATAATTAGCTAGACTGTATTCAGTTAATAGCCTGCTGAAATTGAAGGTGACATCCTACAGTGATGTTCGCCGTTAATTTATGTCTGAATTGTAGTTAATGACGAACCTCATCAGAATTGTTTTTTTTTTGCATTTAACGTTAACTTATTTTGAATATTTGAAGGCCAAATACCAAAGCAGTGCTTCGCTGAGGTGTAAATTCTCATCCAACTTCGAGCGGATAGTGACAAACTGTCCGTCCACATTGGACCAGGGTCAGACATCCTACTTTTGTTTTATTGAAAACACCTGACAGACATAGTCTATCGACTTTTCACTCCAAAGTTGGTCTGACTCAGTCGGACAAGTAAAATTTATTGAAACAGCCCCTTGCTTTCAGAAGCTGAGTCCCACGGGCCGGGTGCATCTCAGAAAAATGACCGAGTTCAGCTTTCAAAAATTTGGCTAAGCCCCGCGATGGGTGCTGCAGGCCTCCCTGTAGCCTGAGGGTGCAGGACTCTCTTCAGCCTGGGAATGCAAATCTCTCTTAAGCCTTGGAAAAATACAGTCCTCTTTGGAGCCTAGGAATGCAGATCACTCCGAAACGTGGAGATACAGGACTCTCTTCAGCCTGAAGATGCAGGCCTCTCTGGAGCCTGGGGGAGCATGCAGTCCACTCTGTAGCGGGGTGTCAGAAAGCACGCAGATGCAGGATTGTTGGCCGGCTGCATGCAGAGACGCCTGGCTTCTAGGGGTAGGGGAGATCCAGGGCTGGGGTAAGTGAGTGTTCCTGCTCTGTCCTCGGGCTGGAGGTAGCCTTCTGTGATGTCCTGGCACGCAAAGATGTTAAAAGGGTGCCAGGAGAGTGATGGGAAAGGAGGACCCAGGTGCAGGAATGTGATTTTATTAAATAAAGAAAGAGAACAAATAACACAAACACAAAACTAAACATGGATAACAAAAAGGGAGTGCTCATGATGAAAAAGTGTCACATTCTAAGGCTACCTGCCACTGAAGGTGAAAACTGAAGTTTGAATAGGCAAAGGAATGAAAATCAACTAATGAAAAGCAGGTGTACCAAGACGGGGAGCACAGAGAATGTAACTGGATACTTGAATGAAGGCAGGCAGCCAAAAGTCCTGAATATATTTGTATAGTCCTTTAGTCCTTCAATATATTTTAATACAGCCCTTTCTCAGCAAGGAATAGAGATCCAATAATACTAAATTTGATCCACTATGGCTTAAATGGTAGCTTGACAGAAAACCATTTTCCATGCAAATATGAAAGACTGCTCACTATGGGGTCTATTCTCCCATTAGCGCCTAAGTCCTTTTTTACGCAATTCGAGCTAAGCGCTTTTGAGTTACGCTTATTCTCCCCTACGCACTTTGATCACGCCTACAGCGCTTAACTTCAGAATGTAGGCGGCCTAATGGAAGAGGTGTGACTAATGCAAAAGAGAGGCAGACTCTGTACCAAGCTCATTGATTATGGCTATCAGGAAAACATGGAAAAAGGACTTTCTGATTAACCATGAAAATGCATTTGAGGTCCATGGAAAACGCAAAAACCAGACTTTAAATTTGAATATCATCGGCCTGCTGATAAAACCTTGTATCTCCAAACTGATAAGAAATTAAAACTCGCATGCCCACTATTCTTACACGCAAAATTAAACATTTTTTATTTTAAACTATATTGATCCATTGATATTATTTTATTATTATTTAATTTTATATATTTTTTTTAATTTTCCTGTGAAGTTTGTCATTTTGAAGATACAAGGTTTTATATGCCGCAGTGATAGTAGGCCTATGTATGTCTGTACCAAGTCAGACATCTCTTTATAGCATTGGGCTCCGTCCGTACAGCCACGGACACGTAAAATTGAGGCGGCAGGGGATATTGCCATGTTAGTGGCAAAAACTTATTTCTTACTCTAGCCACCATGGCTTTAAAGCTATGCAAACAAACAAATTGCCGCGATAACGAAATAGTAAATAAAGAATTTAGCACTTCTCAACCAGCGCAATCAGATCACTGAAAATGTGCCCCTCCTACACCAGCCGGTTTGTTCCGTGGAAGACAAGGAAGAAGACAAAGGGAACATTCAGTCACACAAAAAAGACAATCAAAGACAGTTTATATGATCTCATTTAGAAATTGCGCACTTGAAATCTCAAACTACTCAGATGTCAGGTTTGCAACTAAAGGACATGGAAACGCTTTAACACCGCACGCAGATTCTTACCCCACACACGGCTATCTCCTCGCCCCGAAACCGCCTCAGCAATGACGGAATTCTCTATCCGTAGCCTATCATATCTTATTTGATTTGAGTGACACATTCACTTGAACTTGTGAATACTTTATTATACTCAATTATCCCATTTACTGATAATGATTCTTCCCATGTCGGCTATTCTTTATAGGCTAAAATTGATTAACATATGGGTAATGCTTTGGTATTGGCCAGGGTAGGGCTAAATCTAGAGTAGCCTATTTAATAATATCTTTATTAACACCTTAAAATACACAGTATTATCAATGGTAAAAAAAATACAAAGACACCTGTTAGTTAATACAGATGTCCTCAAATAGAAATTAGCAACTTGCATAGTTCGTCCATTCAGAGTCAATGGGTCCAACTATGTAAGCTAGCATCAGTGATTTCGTGAAACGCACCCCTGGATGTGGCTTCAGTGGGGAGATGTAAGCGCAGTATCCCCGACTTAAAGCATAAATGGAGAGATCTGCGGGGCGCTGTAAAAGCCAGGCGCTCTGCACACCGGAGAAGTGTACACGCAACAGGTGGTGGGCAACCATCATCCACTGTGCATTTCACTGCAGAGGAGGAGGGGATGGCATCCACTCTTTCTGCAGTGGAAGTGCGTGGAGAAGAACTTGGAGCATCAACGAACTGCGTCAGACACCTTAACACAGATGCCTGTGATATGTGTATGACATCACCAGCCACTCTCTGGAACGACCCAGATGCCAGGAGCGACAGCGCAGTTCTGACGTTGATGACCACGGGTATGTTGTGTGGATAATTGCTGCAGCTGGACAGCTGTTCATCCGGAAGTCGGCAAAGATAGATGATTGCCTCGTGCACGGTCCAGACGAAAGCGCTGGATGCACTCGATGTTTGTTAGTCCCAGGATGTCCACACGAAGCCGATATATGCGTGGTCGTCTTCGAGTTCGGCACGCTCCTCTTACTCTTTCCCAATCACGCAAGAGTGCAAGCAAATGCAGGACTGGCATCTAGGTTTTAGATTTTGATGGCATGGTAGAATGATGGTCTTATATATACTCGTATTAATTAATTGCTATGCGTTTGTAATTGAACTAATTGAACTGGAGAAGAGGCTGTTGCGAATATCATGTGATGATTTCATTTGATAATTTATTATGGCTATGAGAAATGTAGTTTAGAAATAAGGAAGAACAATTTAATATTGAATGTCTCAACCTTTACCATGTTAAATAAAATAAAATTAATGTTAAAATTCAGCCTTTAACCGACATCAAAAGCAATATTCTATTTTGCCTTATGTTGCCGATTGACCTTAATACAGCCCTCAAAAGCGCTTAACAGAAAAAGCGTGTAAGCCAGGGGGAGAATACACGTAAGCGTTTTTTGCCTGAGAAACGCCCGGAAACGCCCCGATTTTGGCCTTGCTCCGCCCCAAGTGCGTAACTGCCTTCGGGGCGCGTAATGCACAGACGTAAGTCGAGGGGAGGATGCGCTTAGGCTGAAAGGCGCGTAGCTACGCGCTTTTTTCGACTTACGCGCATGGGAGAATAGACCCCGATGTGCTTAGCATCACTGCAAAGAAGAGGAAAGGATCCCCTGCTCCTGAAGAAACTGCATCTTAAACATAAAGCACTTCGCAGCTATTGGATATGTCATACCGCGCACTTGACTCGTCGATATGGTTCATGACTTCAGTGTTGTGCTCCCACGTGGAACTTTTCTGCTCTTATTCTTAATGCTCCTTTTTAAATTCGCTCTCTTATCTTCTTTGCCCCCACTGCTGTTGGAAAATATACCCCGCTATTGGTGTACAGGTGCACTAAGAGTCTAGTCGGCTAATTTGTGCCTGAGAAAAGATGACGCTAAAAATATTTACAAATTTAAGACGATGTAATAAATATTTTCACTTAAGTTATGTACTTATATCACCCTCCCGCAACCCATCCGGTATGCATTAGCCTGGATCTGAAATCACCTTTGATACAAAATCTTATGAACAACAACGCCCACACAGTGCAACCTCAAAGGGCATGCAGTTCGTACAATATTATTTATGAAAAGGCTTTCAGCATCACAAAGCTTAGGGGATGCTTACAAAAAAAGGTCACAAGTGAAAATAAAAATGCAAACAAATCAGAGGCTCTGCACTTGACTCACACTGGACCTACGATTCAAGCCACTTTTCCTAATGAATGATATATTGGTGAAAGCGAGATGATCTTTGTAGAGCACAGCAGAATGGGATTCAAAGCAACGACATCCATCATCACAGAAGGTGTGCCCCTGAATCACACATTAATAATGCACGGATTGAAATGAAGCATCACACTGGTAATTGCACTGCAGAAATTCTTCCAGAAATAACGATCATAACTGATTAGGTGTATGATTTTACCAGAAAATTTAAATCAATAAATGCCTTCAAATCTGTGTCACAAGCCACCTTTGGCAAAAATTCAAACGCCAACAAATTAAAGCACTCTGCTACCGGAGATTCAGGCTGTGCTGCTTTTCCCTATTAATTACGTGTAGATATCAAGTTGATCAGAATGCCAAGCAGCACATGGACTAGAAACAAGGCAATCGAGAATGGTTTGAGCCATCTAAGGCTAGGTTTACATGATGACGGTGTGAACAGAAGACGCAAAAGTGGCGTCGCGTCTTCACTTTTTAATTCGCGTTCAGACGAGCGTTCTCGGGAGGAAATCTGTGTGCATACGGTGACGCAAAAAGTGTGTAGAAATCGATTGGGTATGCATGCCAGACGGCTAGGTGGTGCTGTGATACACTAACACAAATTCCGCCATGCTATGCGCATGCGCAGAATCTTCCTTCTTCTCGTCACTGTGCCGCGAAATCCCGAAATACGGCTACCGGTAACAAGAAGAACTTCGTCTGGTCAGACGAAGAGGTCGAGCTATTGCTCCAGATTACTTTAAACTATAAGAGTTGACAATAGATCCTTCTCTGTTCGCCAATAGCATGTGCACAGATTCTGTACATTTGTAGTAACGATTCCTGTACATTTATTATGGCTGCCAGAGTAGCCAGAAGGTCCGAAGCATGGATGTAATCCGACATGTTTGTTTACTGCGTGACGTAAATGCCTACGCGACGTGAGCAGAATAGCAGATCTGAGCCAGTTTTGTGTCTTGGCCAGTTTAGACGGAAACGCTACGCCGGAGTGTATTCAAGTTTTCCACTTTCGAGGGTGGTTTGAGATTTTGGCGTCTTCAAGCCCCAAAAATGCTGTCACCATATACTCAAAAGGCACTTCCGTTAAAATATTTTGTCGTCTTTACTCGCAAGCGTCTTCGTGTAAACTGGGCCTAAGATGTAGCTACAATCTCCACAGCAGTTGAGCAAACACTGGTAAATTATAAGCAATTTGTTCTTAGTAATCTGGTCAAACCAATCAGTTTATTTTGAAGATAAACTGGAATACAGAACTGCCATCAGGTAAAATAACAATCTGAACCGACAGCAAGTCAGCTCGTCCAGAATTTGTATTTTTATTATGAAATTTTAAACACAATTTAATATTAAAGCACTTTCACAGTCCTCAAATTCTGAAAGTTAGTGCAGTAAAATTTGTTGGCTGCATCCACGTGCTTTGTCTTATGCATTCTTGAAAAATAAACTATGCAAGAAATGGAAGCAAAATATATATTGTCAAAGACAGAGCAGGGCAACCAGTGGTGGAATGGAGAGCGCTACTACCTCGCAGAAAAAGGTAATGGAGCCTTTCAATTACCGCATTTTCTCTCTGTTTTTATGCAGCTTTCCTCTGGGTCCCATTTGCTCTCTGTGGTCTTTGGACTACCGGAGTCCTTAGAATGACTTTGTAACCCTTTTTATTTCAATATCAAGCTTTCTCATCATTTTCAGAATTTCTTAAGATTGCAGCATTGTGCAGGGCCTGAGGAGACCTTTTACCATATTTCACATTGCTGGAGAGGTTCAATTACGTGACCTTTCAATTCAGCATGCCTAACAGAAATCATGCATGAGAGTTTTGAGCCTAATTTCACCCAATCATCAATTAAAGTTTGACTGAGTGCTTAAGGGAGCAATTACTGCCTGTTGGTGTTGGATATCATTTTCCTTCAATTAATGGCATGATGTAAAAACTGTATTTTGTGCTGACAGGTTCTCTCTGTCATGTGAAATTTAGTTTGAAGATCTGAAACAAGTTAAAGTAACACATATTCATAAATAAAACAAATCAGGAAGGGGGACACCAAATGGCCAAAGGTATGACAAAATTCTCTCTTCCAACAACTCATTCCAAAATTATGGTAACTGATCTAAAGTTTGTGCTATCACTTTCATTTGAGCTATGGCAGCCTCCATGGGGGGGGGGGGGGGGGGGGGGGGGGCACATTACATTGTTTAACCAGATAAGGCCATTCCTCAAAGGCATGGAATCATTGGAAGTTTTATGGAATGGCACCATGATCACTTGCAATGGAACAAAGAGATCTAGTCAGTACCATGAATTACTGCCCCCAACCAAAATGTATCCATAACCTTTCAGCATTATAGCAATGTATTTTTCATGTAAGAAAATCAATGGTGTGCTTCTTTGAGCTAAATTATATAAAAATAATATTCTATTTGATGATGGGCCATTCAGCTTGAATTTAGGTTGATAATTTTTTACTATCCTTTGCCCTAAATAGATGTCAAGTATAGTCCCCAACACCCAAAAGCATAGTAGTCCTGTGCAACAGTTCAGCAGATTAAGATTCAAATTTCAAAGGAACACTGATGCTCAAAGGTTCAGAAAGATTTTTACAGTGAGTGTAGATGGCTAGCAAAATCCAAGTCACTTGTTTAGCCACATGAAATCTAAGCAGCAACCCGAGCTGTCGGATAGCTCACTCAGTAGAGCATCGCGTTGCGAAGCAGAAGAGACTATCAGGTTGCGGGTTCGTGCCCCACTCCGTACCAGCCGGCAGTGGTCGGCAGCTTTTTCAGAGTAGCGCAGAGTATTGCGCTACAGGGTTGCAAATTGGGAGGGGACTGTCGGGAAGGGAATATAAAAATTGCCTCGTTCATTGCTCAAGCCGCTCCTGTTGGCCAGATGGGCGCTTGTCTGGAAGCCTGGTCATGTCTGGGTATCTTCCGCCCTCGCTCTATAATTTGCGAAGATTCAACCAATGAGTGTATAAGATGGGGTGGCTGACAGGCGCATGCTTCGGAGGAGAGCCGCGAACTGTCTTCACTCTCCTGAATTGGCAGCAAGGGGTTGCATACAAGCAAGCCTTGTACATAGTTCATCAATAGGGCATTCCAGATTCGGGCAGGATTGGAGATGCCAAATTTATAAGAAAAAAAAAAAATCTGAGCAGCAACCCTGCTTTTGTAAGGCATAGCCTACATTCAACATCAACCGTTTCCAGGAAAGTGGACGCCATAGACAAACAAAGCAGCACACATACTATTGTCTCAAAGTTAGCGCAAGCAAAATGGATGTTAAAATAAATTCGCTAAAATATAAGAGTAATGGCTTCAATAAATGAAGTGTTTTCAGAAAGAACAGCAAGGGGATGCCAATGGAAAACCAGAAACAAGCGATTCCCCCCAGCCTTAGTTTTGTGACAGACTTCCTTTAAGGTCAAAAAGGCAACAACCCTTACTCGAATAGAAAAATGTACACAGTGATATAAGACATTGCAGAGGAGGTCTAAAACTGTAGAAATTCTCTGGCGGCAATATAGTTTGACCTGAAGAAATCAAACATAAATGCTGTAGAGCCGAGCTACTTACTAATTAGTGTACCGCCAAAAGGATTATTAAAGCCGGTACAATGTGGCATGCCACATCACATTGTCCACTGAGAACTGTGTTCATCCCTGTGAAACATAACTAATTCATCACCCATTTCTCTGATTACAAGAGCACTAGAAAACCAGCCGTTCACCAAGGTGGTGGAGCGGATTTCTTCTTTTATGCTGAAACACAACCCTTTGTTTAGAAGCCAGAATGTATGCTTACTTTCCTCAGATAAACCCTCCCCGACCCATCTGTCCATCCCAAACATTAGAGCATACAACTCACTTCCAGCAGGATCTGAAACAAATTGCATTATTTCAGTTTGCATTTCACCTTAGCAGACTCAAATATGATGGCAAACAAAATACCATCATCCAGACCAGGAATCAAGTGCAAAGGCAGAGTATAATATAAAAGTAAAGCTTATTGATAGTATTACATTAACAGTGGGATGAAACCCAGAGGAAGGCACAGTTCAGTTCAAATGTTGTGGGCAAAGCAGGCAGCTGCCAATCTCCTGCCAGTGGCTTTCCTGGATGACTGCCAGACTGAGTGCACACTGTGCCAGGTCCGAACTATCCGAAGGTAGGATTGAGTTGCTTAGGAGGAACGCGGTTTCAATCCTGATGACCATAGAAGGATTGGGAGCTTGTTTCTAATGAACTGGACAGAGGAGCATATTTGGATAAGAATATGATCCTAATTCTGGACCTGAATTAGGCTTGGGAGCTTATTCCTCTTAACCCCTTAAACCCGAATGTCCCCCGTACTGAGGAGCAGTATTGTTACGTATTATAAATACAGCATGTTTCCTAATCGCAACATTCTTATGCGGCCTATCCACTTTACGTGAGGAAACTCGGCAAAAAGCTCATGTTGACCCTTTTTACCTCAACCGAACACAATTCAAGCACCAAACAAGTACATAAGCATGGAGCCAAACATAGGATAAAATCATATCAGCTCTGAGTCACAAGCATTTCCACTGAATTTGTGCTAAGCATAAAAGCTATATCGCAAATGAAAGAGGAAAGTCCACAGAATCCAACGACATAAGCCTTGTCATTTTAAACCGACACCACACTCAAATAACAGCAGGCATACACTTTACACTCTACAGAGATGAGCAAAAACATGTTCTTACCTTTGATATTTTGTAATAAAAATCTGTTCCAGGGTAAATCTGTGCTTGCTTTTGTTAGCCCAATGTGTCCGTGTAATACCGAAACCAGATCTGCCAGTTTCCAAGCATGTTTTTTTCCGGGCATTGCTTCAAAGATCTCAGCTCCTCAGCATTCTGCTTGCTTGCAATGTATTTTCCTTTCTGTGATCGGCTTGTGATGTTATCAGTAAGACTTTGCCAGTCGCCATTTGATTCTATGGGTTCTGATGTTTCCAACAAGCTCTAAACGACCTTAATTGCACAAGCTTAGCCTGAGCTAGAGCCTTGTATTCCCAGTACGTCAAACTGAGTCCATGGGCAATTTGCATGTACTTAAATAAATAAATAAATAAAGGCTGTTTTTATGAAGTAAGTTTAGAGTGGTTGATCATAATGGGTCCACTCTGTTAAACCTATATATCAAGGAAATCAATCAAATTGCATCATTTCAAAATGGTTTTGCGTAAAATTATAGACTCCTCATCAAGTATCCATGCAAGATCATGTTATTGCAAGCCATTATGCTAACAAAGCCAGGCTGAGGCCTAACTTTAGCTGAAAATGTCTACTCTGTTAGTGTCCACTCTGTGTCCACCATGTTAGTTGAATAAGGTTTAACAAGCTGAACAGAGTGAACCTGTGAACAGTATTTTTGACTTATTAGATACTTAAAAGATGCTGTAGGGGATGCTGTAAATCAATGATTATGTATATATTATATTGAACATGAATATGAAAAGGATAGCCTGCATATTACATAAATGTAATGCATTCCTTTGTTTAGGAATGTCACCCGCACTAATTCCACCTGAAATACAGTGGCGTATAAGAGAATGCCGTGATGCTGACCCTGAGCAAAGAAGGCTCTCTTTACCCTGAGTAAGGGAGAGAAAAATGGAGTGGGGACTGGGAGGAAGGCAAAAGGAAGGGCATAAATGAATTGTCTGAGCGAGAGAAAAGAGCAGGGAGAAAGAAATGGAGAGAGGCAAAGGGAGTTGCCAGGGCCAGAGCCAGGCAGACACAGGACAACCACCGCCACCCACGCCTCCTGCAACTCCAGAGAGTCAGCCAGAGACTGTGTCAGGGCGTTCACGGTCAGAGCTGGTAATAGGCAATGCTCTGTACATTGAGAGTACCGTTGATTTTAAGACTTTTGTGTGCTTTTAAAACATGGTATTTCCCTTAAGAATGAAGAGGTATTACTGTTTGTTTTCTTTGTTTTAGGCAACACCATAAAGGTGGATGGTGGTTTAGCGTTTTTACAAGCCCAACTAGATGGACAGAGGAAAAGTGGGGGGAAAAAAGATATTCAAGATGTTAGACCAGCTCTTGCAAAGGTGAATAGGATGCTACAAATCCAGAGGGTCACTCCACATGTCCACAAGACCCTTACTTTCCACTCCACTTTGCCTTAGTTGCAGACATTGCTCAGTCTTACAAAATCTCAAGAAGAGAGAGCATGAAGCAAATGATTGCCAGAGTCACATGTGCCAAGGTACTAAATAAATAGACTGCAGTCATTAGCTTGGAGTGCTCTTGGATTCTCCAAGAAGAGGGGGCAGTCGTTCAGGAATTCAGAGCCGAGCACTTTCCAGAGAAGGAAGACTTCAAGGAGAGCAGAGAGTAAAGCAAGTATCTGTACTTCCTCCGTGACGTTGTGAGCCATATGACAACTAGGCCCAAGCAGACCATAACTGTGAGGAAGATGAGGATGCAATAGCGACTGCTTACTGACACTCTGAAGAATCTTCAAAGGAGATTTGTATCAGAAAACTCAGATGACGTCTCATATAGTCTGTTTTATGCATATCAGCCATTTTGGGTCGCAGCTCCAACTGATGCTGATCAGGCCATTTGCCCGTGCAAAACACGATAACCTCCAGTTCATGGCTGACACTGTTGTGATCTGTGATTTCTGCATTTTGCTTGTCATGTTCATTTCTATGCCTGGCCAAGCCATGTTTAGGATTTCTGTGTTTAGTGACCACTGCCTGCCCTTTGGCCATTCTTAGGATCATGTATTGTGTTTTTGGTAATTTAGATTTCATGTTTTATTATTTTTTCACGCCTCAGTTTCATGCCATGTTTTCATTTCCATGCATTGCACTTTGTCAACCCTGTCTCGTCTTGTGTAGGTCTTTGCCCACGGTCCCTAGTCTTGCGTGCCACTCATTCGGGTGATTTATTAGTTTCTGGGTTTTCAAACTTCCTTCATTATCTCGTGTGCTTCCTTCCTCTCTCTTTTACTATCTACTAACCATACTAACAGTTTGTTGTTTTCGATAATTACTAACCCTCATTAACATTGTATATTTTTACTAACTTACTAACATGCACTCGGGATTGTATAGCTGCACATACTAATTGACTAACGATCTCTCAGCAGTCGCTCAATTCTAATCTCCGCCTCCTTGCCTATCCCTAATTATCTCTGGTGCAGTTTTCCACTTATATCTCATGCTTTCCATCCCTTTAGACTATGCACTTGTAGCACTCCTTAACCGGAGCTGTTTTTTCATAGGATTGTCTTGTGATCCCTGTCTGCGTTATGGTATTTGCCAAATTCATGTAATTAGATTATTCCTCATGTGTCACTCCTGACATTTGTATCATTGATTGCACCTGTTCTCCCTGGTCATGTGTTTCACCCGGATGTGTATATAAGATGTCTGTTTGGTTCACTTTCTTTTCAGATCGTTCTCCCTAGTTTTCTCGTGCCACGTTTCTTGCCTTGATTTCTCAGTGTTTATCTTTCTGACTGGATTGCCCGACTTTAGATTTTTGCCTTTGTGATTTTGGATTACTGTTGCATCTGTGTGTTTTGACCATTTTTCTGCCAGACTACGAGATCTCTGTTTGCTGCCCTGGTAACGATTCAGATTACGTCCTGTGGATTCTGGCTTGTCTCTCTGATAGTACTATTCCTGTGCGCTAGACCCATTTCTGTCCGACTACGATTACTGATTGCTGCCCTGGTTTTTTGATGTACTATTTTTGCCCAACTGGATTTCGACTTTTGGATTGTGGACTTTGTACTGTTTTTCGCCCTGCGGGGGTCACCCCCCTTTACCAATAAAACAAGCTCTACTGCATTTCCTGGTTCTGGCATCTGGTTCCTGATCGCAACACAACAGACACCCTCTATAGTCGAGGCATTGTGAAGTCCAAGAACCTAGGAGAATGCTGACCGCACTGTCTGTGCCATGGGAATTAAAGTCTGCTCCTACGGTGACTGCGAAGAATGCCGCCTCACTACTTAGCCAACTTTGAGAGCTGCCACAGAGGAAGCTATAGAAGTGGTAGAGTGGTGTGCTGAAAGAAAAGGGAAAGAAGAAAGGAAGAACATAACCGTGAAGAAGATGGTTCAGAGCACAGACGCAGACCTACTCAATAATTTCCATGATCATGTCTACAAATTCCGTAAGCATCTATTTATCAGCTGGCAAAACACTAACTTAAAGACAACTGCGCGAAAGTCTCCAAGTCAACCAGACCATGATACACATTGACTTCAGTAAGAATTACTCCTGCAAGTATCGCAATGAGATCCAGTCGGTGCATTTTGCGGGATCTCACATGTATGCCACCCTGCACACCGGTAAACTGTACACCAGTGATGAGACACCAGTTTCATTCTGTTCGATCTCTATCACACAACATGACCCATCAGTGATCTGGGCCCACCTAGAGCCGGTCCTGGGGATGGTAAAAACCAGATACCCACAGGTGGTGATACTTCACTTCCACAATAATGGCCCTGCCACACACTGCAAACTAAAGGGCAATTTCTGTGTCCTGTCTACTGAGCCATTCATGCATGGTTTCAAAGACCTTTCGTGGAATTTCTTTGAGGCCAGCCATGGGGAAAGGGGCTCCCGATGGAATCAGAGGGACAATGTCGTGGTCAGCTGACCGGATTGTGCGCTTGGGGAAAAATTTTCCAGATGCCTCAACACTATTCCAAAAACTGAAGGCCCTGGATTCGACAGTGGAGCTCTTTGTCTCTGAAGATGAAGTTGAGGCAAAGACAGCGGTAAAGGTCTCACTCTCTCACACACATAGACACACATTTTTATACTCACACATGCTTACGAGCGTGTATGGACACACACACACACACTCATACTCGTAAAACACACACACATGCACAGATGCACACAGACTACAAATTGACATACTCACACACTTATATACACACACACACACACTCACGCATGCACACGCATACTCACACACTTGCTTATACACATACACAATCACACACTTGCATATCCTCCTATACATATGCACACACATACAAACTCACGCGCACACACACACACACACACACACACGTGTACACACGCAAACAAACACACACACTTGCATGCACACAAACTCAAACCCACACAGCCTGCTTTGTTGTCACCTCTCAGCCTTGTGTGGCTCTTTATGCATTGTTGTGATTGGTACAATATCATCTCATTTCTCGTATCTATTCTCACCTCAGGTCCCTGCTCTGACTCCTATTAAGGGTATAATGAGAATGCACCAGGTAATCAGCCTCATACCTGAGCAGATCAAGTACAGGGACATCAGTTGTTTCTGTCAGAGGCTGTGTGGTCGACTGGATTGTGCCTGCTTCAGCCTTAAAGTAGCGACTCTGAATGAAGCAGTGACAGCCCCAATGCAGAACACCCCAACCAGGAATAGAGAGACCCCATGGAGACCAGAGGAGGTTGACAGCAACTACATTGGAGAGTGGTGTGTTGTCAAGAATGACAATGATGTGTACCCTGGCTTCATCATGGACGTTGAGGAGCATAGCATTCAAGTGAAGTGAACAAATTAAAATGGCCAAGTCCACGTGAAGATTTTGTAAGCTGGTATGCAGATGACCAAATTCTGCGTCTTATACCACAAGCATTCAACAAGCGCTCTATCCAACTGGAGAAGTCTACATGGAAATATCTGGACCACTACGGACCAGTATGTAAACTAAAAATATGACTTAAATGTGATGGGAAGCAAAGGTCATTCATGAACATTTTGCCGGTGGTTTGGGGCTGAACTTCCAAGATGCCAACGAAAATAAAAACCATTTCTTTCTTAAACTGTCGAAATTTATTCATGTTCGAATTAATGAAATGTATTTAATCACATTCAGGTTTTGTCATTGTCTGTGTTTTGTCCACGGTTTTCTGACTGTCCGCTCTGTTAGACCTCTGTCTACACTGTTATGATGATGTTTTTTCAATTATACTTTCATAAAATAAAAAATAATGATATGGAAGTGGCTGAATGTACATGCTAAATTTTTTTAGTGATTCACGTCATAATTAACTTTTCTTAATAAATTTACTGGAGAAATATGTCTCATGATCATAATTCACACTTGTTTTTCTCAATATAAGGTATTTTAAAATAACTACGTTGCAAAAAAAAAAAATCTGATTAGAGTGAGGGAATACATTCGCTATAAAAATATGATTTCAAGAGCAATTATGCAGTGAAAACACAAATTGCTATGTAAATTTCCTTAACCGAGTGGACATATCCCATGTGTCACATGATGTCAAAGTATATAAAAACCCCAATTCCAATGAAGTTGGGACGTTGTCGCCTTAGCTACAATCAGGGAACAAATTTCATATTTTTCATGATGCATCAATGACTCTAATGCATATATTGATATATGTTGAAAGTAACATATTCTTTTTGCAGAAATTATTGAGGTCTCAGTGTCCTGAAAATTTCAAGCGAAAACGTCAAATGGTATTTTTCCTACAGCATTTTGACATTTCGATAATGTTCATTTCCTGCATGTTACAGATTTTCATATGAAATGAACTTTGAAAACTTTGTTAAAGATAACATAGCTACATAGCTACAATTGACGAACTATAAGCCATCCATTGTCAACTTTAATCAACATTGATTGATATCCTTTTTGTAACATTTTTTTTTTTTAAATGTAGTACTTTCTTATTTTGGTGTAATAATATTCCAATTAATGAGTAAATCTATTCACAATTTGCCTTTAAAGGTAACTTATATTCATTTGTCGACTGCTAGAGCTGTTGTGATTCTGATCTGTCTGTCATGATTCTGATCTGCTCTGCCTTGTCCCTGATCTGCTTTGCCATGTTTCATTATGTTCTGTTTTGTTTGGATTTCGATCTCTGCTTTGCCTAACCATGTCTTGAATTATGTATTATGGTTTGGATACCTGATTATGTTCATGTCTTGTCTAGCTTAGTTTTGTCATGTTTTGTATTTTGCCATATTCCATTCCTGCCGTTAATTCCGGTCCATGCTTTTGTTTTTGCCATGCATTGCACTTTGTATCTCCCTGTCTGGTCTTCTGTCATGTGTTTGCTCACAGCCCCAGTACTGCGTGCCACACTTTCAGGTGATTTAATGGTTTCTGGATTTCAACCATTCCTTCCCATCTCGTTTACTTCCTTCGCCTTGCTTTTTATGCCCCCGCACTCCGAAGAGGAAAGAAGGCATTATGTCGACACCATGTCCGTCCGTCCGTCGTCCATTAACTTTTAGTTTCCGTTGGATAATTATAGAATCCCTTGTCGGATTGATGCCATTTCTTAATGGCGTATTGGGAGTGGCTAGAGGAAGGTTCCTTTCAAAAACCAGCATCCTGCGATATCTAATAGGGCTGCCACAGCAGCCATCTCAATATGCCCTTGATCAACATACAGACACGGGCATATGCCACGCTCTGCGTTGCTCTTGTCTATTTTACTAACCTATACTAACAGTTTGTTGTTTTTGATAAAGTTACTAACTAACATTGTATATAATACTAACTTACTAACGAGTCCTAGGGATTGTATAGCTGCACTCTACTAATTGACTAAAGATCTCTCAGCATTCGCCTTGTTCTAGTCTCCGCCTCTTGCCTTTACCTAATCTTCCCTGCTGCGTTTCAGTGGATCCTCCACACCTGCTCACGCTGTCCTTTCTCTCATTATCTATGCACGTTAGAACTCCTTTACCGGAGCCGTATAGGCTGCCTTGTGATCCCTGTCCGCGTTTTGGCTTTTGCCTATTTTCATGTGATTAGGTTCTCCCTCATGTTTGCTCCTTTGTAATTAGTCTTACTTCCTGCACCTGTGTACTGTTTAGCATGTGACTTTCCGTATCTGAATATTAGGAGTCTTCTCAAAGCATTCCCTTCTCAGAACGTTTCTCTCAGTTTGCTTGTGCCATGCTTTTCCTCGCCTTGTACTCTCAGTGATTCTATTCTGACTGGACCGTCCCTGTTTACAATTTTTGGCTTTGTGTTTTTGATTATTGTTGCATCTGTGTTTTTGAACCCTTTTCTGCCCGACTACGAGTCTTGTGTTTGCTGCCCTGTTAACGGTTTGGATTACGCCCACTGGATTTTGGCCTCTGCTTCTCTGACATTCCTGTGCCTGTGTACAGAACCTACTTTTGCCCGACTGCGATTGCGATTGGCACCCTGGTTTTCGACTCTGCCGAAATCCCAACTGGATTGCGATTTTTTGGATTGTGGACTTTGTACCTTTGCCTTCTGCCCTGCAGGGGTATTCCCCCTCGCTCAATAAAATCACATCTACTGCACCGCTTGGTTCTCACGACTGGTTCCTGAGCGTATCATTAAAGGATGCGTCTATATTCAGCCAAATGTGGTTTGTGATGCAATGTCCAAAAAAAAAAAAAAAAGTCCCGTCCGTACCCCTATGTATTTCAAAGAAGATGAAGAAATCACACAGATGTGATTGCCAAAGAAGGCCATAACATCTGTGTTTCTCCATCACAATAGGAACCATTAGAGACCACTACACCTTGTAGTGACCACAAGACCATTGTATAGAAATGCCTGTAGGAACCATGAAGACTTCTGTAGGAACCATTAGTAGGGACCAGTTGAAGTCCTGTAGATTTGTGTAGGAGATAATAGAATCCCATTAGAAAAACATAAGTAGCCATTAGAAACCGTTATAAACCACCAGGAACCATTAGAAACCAAAATGCCTAAAAGTTGCCTAATGGTTTCTCTGACTTTTTTCAGCAGGGATTGCTCTTATCTTTAGTGACAGATACGACAGGCCGGACTCGGCGGAGCAGGTACTTGCAAAGCTCCTCGTGAAAGCATTTTAATTGTTTTATTTATGCCGTCACAGTTTAGTTTTATGGTTTATATCTTTAGTATGTATTTTATTCTCCTGTAAGCTTTCTTGGTTGCTCTCGTCTGGGACGATATTGCTTTTCCTCCAATCAGATTCTTTGGCCAGCTGGCATTAATTGGGGGTGGTGCCTAGATTCTATTTAAGCCAAAGTTCCGCCTCACTGTCTTTGCTAGAGTGTCAGTGTTTGTTTGCACTATAGCCAGTGAGGTCTCTAGTTAGAGTATTATTGAGGAATTAGCTGTAAAGAGGAAAGTGCTGGTTAGCAAGGGAATCTTTTGGCTATTTTTCCCTCGTTCTGGGCACTGCCAAGTGCTAAATCTTTTTATCTCAGTTCCCTATATTTTTCCCTTTTCTTTTGTTCAGTGGAGCTCGCGTTTGCTTCCTTATCGTTACAAGGACTAGATCTAGGTCCTTTGGAAGTGCAAGTCTCCCTCGCTTATTTTGTCTGTGTTTGTCTTATTTTGCTATATTTCCTTTCCTTCCAGCCACAGCATTTGGCGTCTCGAAAGAAACCAACCATCACAGGAACACTGGACTTTCAGTGGACACCAATGGTTGTTATTATCAGATCTCAAATTTTTTATTAACATTTAAAAACAGTTGAAAAACCAAGCTTTTATAAGGTGTTACTAAAAATTCAGAACTATTTTAATGAAGAGTTGCACCACTACGACCTTTGAAACAAAGATAGCCAAGAGCGTAAGCTTTAAGATGGTGAAGATTACAAGAATTTACAGGTTGTCACACCTCAACAATTTGATATCAAATTTCATGAAATTTTGGCTTTCTTAGGATTTTGCTGCGTATTTTCAGGACAACCATGAAACTAACATGCTTGCTGTTTATTGTACCAATAGCACTATGTGAGGAGAGCTTGCCCAGAAAAAAATCAGCTCTCTACCTGCATAACTTTGGTCATAAATGGCCTTCAAAGTTGGTGTCACAGACAACTTCATCAAATAAATTAGCATTTTCAAACTGCCATAGCTCCCTTAGAAAAAGAGAAAAGCCATTGAAAATGTGCTTGCCTAATTTACTGGGCCTAGATGCTACACTGTGGACGATTCTGAGGCAATGGCATATGTATAACAGGAGATATTGCCTCCTAAAAATTCACTTTTATTTGACGTTGCAAAAACGAGTGTGAAAATTTGCACAACACTACCATCTTTGTTATTTTTTTCTGCCAAAACTATTGACGAATTTAACTGAAATTCGGCACACATCCTATTCAGTTTATAACCTTTCTGTGATAATTTTTTGAGACAAATCTGAGATCAGGTGTGAAGCATTTCTTGAAGTGAGGTTTTACGAAATGAACCAAGTGCGAGAACCAGTAAAATACAAAAGGGAGGCTTTATTTCTGAAGGGGGAAACACCCAAGAGAGCAGGCAACAGTACAAAGTCCACAATCCAAAATAAGAATCCAATGGGCGAAATCCAGAATGGTAAACAGGGCACAAATCACAAAAATCATGGTCAGACGAAAGAAAGGTTCAAACACGAGAAGGCGACAAAGTACAGAGAGAATGCAAAACTCGGTAGTCAAGGACAGTTCAGTCAGAAGGATAATCACAATGGGTACAAGGCAAAATGAACGTGGCACAGGTAAGCAAAGGAGAACGATCTGACCAGGAAGTGCTGTGAACAGACATCTAATATACATTTCTGGGAGGTCACATGGTAATGGAACACAGGTGATAGCAATGGGACTGATAACAAGGGAGAAACATATTGGGAGGAAACTAATCACATGAAAATTGGCTAAGTCAAAACGCGGACAAGGATCACAGGACAGCCTATAAACAGAAATCCCTAACCGGATTTGTTGTTCTAAGTGCACAGAGTGAGAGGCAGAACAGAGATAAGACAGGTGCAGAGAGTCTGCAAGAAACACAGCAAAGTAGATTGAGCGAAAGCAAGAGGCAGAGACTAGAACAGGGCGAGAGCTGAGAGGTTGTTAGTCAATTAGTAAGTGCAGCTATACAATCCTGAGTGCTCGTTGGTGAGTTAGTCTAATATACAATGAGCATTTCATTGACTGTACTGTCCAAAGCTGGTGGTCGATAGCATACACCTATGTTTAAAACCTGTCTCGTGTTTGCCAGTGAGCCTGATCCAGATATCTTCGCAGGGCAAGAAATGTTCAATTTCAGGAATTTCCTGCACATTTATGTTTTCGTTCACATACAGTGCTACACCTCCTCCTCACCAATTGTATCTATCCTTCCTAATGAGCTTATAACCTTCTACATTATTTTCATCTCCATCCTCTTCACTAAGCCATGTCTCTGTAATCCCAACTATGTCAAAACCTTCACTAATCATAACGGCCTCAAGTTCTGGAAATTTATTTTTAATGCTTTTTGCATTAACATTTCAGGTTATCAGAAACACTCTTCCCCTTTGATTTCCCGCTGCTCCAAGCCCCCCAATTCACTTTGTTGCTTTAAAAATATATCATCAATAGAGCATGTAACACCGTCAGCTTCCATCAGGGCAGGCTGCATTTCCCTCCAGGTAACACTGTCTAACCTCCCTGCCCCCCGAGTCCCTAGTTTAAATACCTCTGTGCTACCCTCAAAATATGCTGACCCAGTGCAAAGGTACCCCTCCAGTTCAGGTGTAACCCATCCGAAATGAATTGGACGAGGCGTAAACCGAGCGTTAATCGGACTGGATCATGTTAGATTTACGATTACGTGTTTCTTTCATTTCCCCCGCAGAGCCAAAGTTGGTTGGGATATTATGTCTTTCAAAGGTCTGAAAATCATGAGACTAACTTTCCCTATAATTCCACGGAACAAGGCATAATTATGACCTCACCTGAAGCCCTGATACACCTGTATTCTCATCAGCTTGCTCTGTTCCCCTTGCTTGCTGCTGTGGTTCCTGCATATAATTCATTAATAATGGCACCTTCGCGGGATTTCTCCACTGAAATTCACGTCACCTGGTTTATATTTACTACTACTAGCAACCCCATTACTAACCAACATGTGACAGAAACCAGATTCAGTCAGCTAGTTGAAACTAGCGAACATGTTTAACATTCGTTTGCATGATTTTCTGGTGAAAAACTAAGTCAGGTCGCTAGCAAGTTTTCAGAGTGCAGGGGAAACAGCCTAAAGGGAACTATCATTTCCCTTTATCATTATCATTTATATTTATTCTTATTTTTACATTTTAGTAATGACACAAAATTCAGAATACTATTTCAGTGCCCTCATTTAAACAATGAATATTTCTCCGATGTAAATCGAAGACTTAGATTGAGTTCTGTTCTTAGGTCATTTTGATTCTTTTGCTATGAGACAGACAGCTATCTTCTCTCAGTTGGAATTGGAGCTGAGAGAAGCAGGTATGTTAGCAGTGCGTTGCACGTAAAAGTACATTTTAAGTCAACGAAATAAGTTGGAAAGTTGATCATCTGAAAGATGATCGTGCTGGAATGTGGAAAGATGAAACAATTACTGTTACGGTTTTGATGATATGGAAGGTGTAAATATGAAGCGATTACTTTTAATGAGTTTTGACAAAAACCCATGTTTTAAAACCATATTGGGTAATGTTTAGTCTCCGCTGTTCAGAACTCTGTGCCATGTATCCCGTGGCATTATGGGAGGTGTAGTTTTTATTCGTATTGTACGCCTTTGTATTAGAAGACATGTTAGCTTTGACGTACCTTGCAGTGTGCACTGTTCGTGTGGCAGAAGGGCTTATTTTGTTATTTTTATACACCCTACAGAAAAAGACCTGTATGACGAAGGGTGTTTATATTCCTGTCCTTGTTACGCTTCACTGCAGGTATGTTGACCTGAAAAATAACACTATACGATCATATTGTTTCTTGTCATTTTGGTTTGTGTACGGCCATTTTCCTTTTGTCTGTTGCTGGGGACTTTGATTTACTTGGGAGATGAACAGAAAACTCAAACTTGATGTAAACCTGAGGTGTGTATACACGCAGTTGGAATTGGAGCTGAGAGAAGCAGAGAAAGACCTGAATGACAGAGAGTGTTAATATTCCTGTCCTTGTTACGCTTCACTGCATATTTCCCAGTAAAGTATCCAAAAGAGAGCCCTGGTGTCGGTGTTCATTTGTGGTGTTGCAGAGAAAAAAATAAAATCTCTACACAAAGAAATATTTTACCTTGGATATTTTGTTATTAAAAAAAAACTGAGGGTAAATCCACGCTTGTCATTGTTCGCTCAATGTGTCCGTGTTATAACCAAACTAGATCTGTGACTCTCAAAGCACGTTTTCCTTCCGAGCATTGCTTCAAGGATCTCAGGTCCTCGGCATTCAGCTTGCTTGCATTGTATTTTCCTCTCTGTGATCAACTTGTGATGCTGTCAGAAAACTTTGCCGGTAGCCATTTGATTCTATGGCTTTTGACGTTTCCAACGAGCTCTAAAGCACCTTTATCGCACAAAGCTAGAGTGAGCCAGACCCTTGCGTTCCCAGTGCCTCAAACCGAGTCCATGGGCCATTCGAATGTACTTAAATAGTTTGACAATATAAACGCTTAACAGGTTTGTTTTTGGTATTTTTGGTATAATTATCCACTACATATTCAACCATCGTTTTCAAAGTCTTTTTCTGACAGAAACGCGTGAATACTGAGGGCACAACAGTTCAAACAAGGTGAGTGACTTGTTTTTTTGACTCATTCTTTATATGGGCAATTTGAAAGCAGTGTAATAGCTAAATGGTGTAGTCTAGTGGTTAAGGTATAGGACTTTAGTGCAGGTGACCAACGTTTGAATCCCTGGTCAGGCGTGTTTTAGTAAGACAAGAGTACCATTTTGCTTGTAAATATAATTGCTGGGGTTTTAATTCTTTTGACTTTTTCCCCCATTTTTTACCCTTTTTGTACTCAATCTTATTAATTTGCTATTTTAAAAATTATATCTGCTCCATTGGAGCCAAACTTAATTTTCTTTGTATGTATTGTCTTTGAATGAGAAATTGTTTAGGGTATAGGACTGGAAAAAAATCATAAATTCTAAAAATTTAAAACTGGTTGTATTTGGGAGGAATGTATTCCTGTAGTGACATATAAGCAAAATTAGACGAGTTTTTAGGTTTACAGTGTTCCATCTTCATTTCCTCTAACTCAGTGACATATACACTGATTTTTACACCATGGCAGAAATCCCAAAAGGTTTTACCTTTTTGATGATACCAAGATCATTCAAATGCACAAAATAGTTGCAGAGATATACTCATTTCATTTTGGGCTTGCCATTTTCGAAAAAGAGGCTCAGGGCTTTAGGTGTTGACAATTACACTCGGCATTCAGTCTGGCTAAATATTAACAGCATGACTTAACATGGAGCGATCTTCTCTCATGCAATGACAATGAAATTTCTGCAAAAGTGATATTACCTAAGGATGTATCAAAAATATGTCACAAGTTGGGCTATGGAAAAACAGCTATCGTAATGTGATGAATAAAAATCTGGAACACATGCCAAGTCACGGTTCACTTCTACTGGCAAGCCATTGCAAACGCTATGTAAACAAAGCCAGTGATCCAGTTACATGTCTCAACCCTCACATTGGATATTGAGATGCCAAATGTCATTTTGACTAGTTAAAATGTTCATTTAATATATCTGCAAAATAATTTTGACATGTAACAAATATTTTCTTACATGTAGAAATTACATTTCAACTAGTCAAAACTGATTTGGTGAAATCTGTGATGGTGTGTTCAGGAACCACTTGCGAGAACAGGAGTTCCAAAAACCGTAAGCCGTTATTGCAAAGTGGGTCGGGACCAGAAGACTCGTATTGCCAAACCAAAAACAGCATCCAAAAAGCAAAGTCGAAATAACAGGCAGGGGTCAGAACCAGTAAGGCGGATGTGCAACAGTTCATAAACAGTGAGCCAAAAATCGTAGTCAATATCCAGAGGGGTAGGTCATACACAGGGCATCCGAAAAAGAAATCGTGGTCGTACAAAAATAGGTCAACATCCAAATAGACAAAACAAGAATGGCAAGGGCAAGGCAATCTCAAGGTCGGACAAAACAGTTGTGAAGAAGCAATAAACAAAAGGCATACGAGGAGCTCTGCACAAATGAGTAATGATCAACGTTCTGATAGAGAATGAACTGCAGTGAAGACTTAAAATAGACAAGAGGGAAGTCACATGCAATGCAGGGAACAGGTGAATTGGATAAGAACGAATTAAAAAGGTAGGCACACGTGGGGAGTTCCTGAATCACAACAATTGGCAAAAGCCAAAACGCCGACAGGATCTACGCAGACATCCTATGACAGATAGATACTCCTTGACTGGAGCTGTTTAAGTGCACAGACAAGGAGTGCAGGATAGCAATTAAGCACGTGCGAGAGATCTTGCGGAAATGCAGGAAGAGACAGAGAAAGCAAAGCAAGAGGCGGAGACTAGAACAGGGCGATAGCAGAGATTGAATTAGTGGTAATCAGTAGAGGTGCAGTTTTACAAATTAACCCAAGTGTTTATTAGTAGAAATATATACATGGATTAGTTAGGTTAGTAAACTGTGATACAAAATATAAATGTTAGTATTATTAGTAATCAAGGAAAGCAAGACGAAGGAAGTAAACGAGAATTGAAGTAATAATATGAAACACCAGAAACCATTGAAATCACCCGAAGCATGTAAGCACACAGACTGGGAGAACGGACTGAACGAAACTGATCACAAGGCAGGGGTGACAAGTGCAATGAATACTGAAATGGCATGAACCGAAAACCGGGATGTATAGTTAGCAAAAAGAATAAAGAAAAGACATGGCAATGAACACATGAGCATGGCATCAAAACACAGAACCATCTACAATGAACATTGCTTCTAGTGAGAACTGAATTGTTGATATTAACAACTGATATTTCCACGAGTAAGAATTGAATTGTAGACATCTATAATTAACACTGACTAGTTAGAATGGAGTTGTAGATATCATTAATTAAAATTGTACCTAGTCAAAATTACAATATGGTTATGTCAACTGGAGTTGTAACATGTCGAAACTGAATTAGAGATATCGGAAACAATTTCTGAATGCAAGTCAATGGAGTCATTTGACTAGTTGAAATTGAGAAACAGTTATCTACAATGAACATTTCCATTAGAAGAAAAGTACAAAAGGTAATTTTTGATATCAAGAATTAACACTTTGATAAGTGAGAAATGAGTTGTTCATATCTATAATTAGAATTTCGACTAGTCAAATGACATTATGGATATGTTGACTTGGAATTCTCACTTGTCAAAAAGCAATGGTTGATATCTACGATACATATCACTGCTACTGATTAAGTTTTAAAACTGCTTGCCATCGTATGAATTGAATTGTCGATATCAACAATTGATATTTCCACAAGTGAGAATTGTAGCTATCCATAATTAGCATTTTGGCTTGCCATACCACGAGGGTCAACTTAGCCACCGGGGCATCTTGTTGCAAGTGCAGAATCATTTCCTGATCCCCAGGAGGTTGCCTTTGAATTCATTTGTTGTTATTATTCTGCCTTCTGTGTGCTTTATGTCTATTTGTGCTTGTGCTTTACTTTTGTTTTATATTTCAGCTTTCATTTCGGCGGTCTGATGATCCACTCCCTCTCTGCCAAACTCCAGTGATGTCGCGTGACAGCCTTCAGCATGCCTGTGTCTCATTGTCCAATCAGGTTTCCTCTTTCGATTTCGGCTCTGGTATTTCATTCATTGCTTCCACCTGTGTTTAATTCTAGGTCACACAAAACTCTGATTGAATGCGTTCTCTGATAGGATAATTACTAACCCGTACTAACGAACACTTATTTGAGGGTGATTGTAAATATTTTGTCACGTAGTATTAACCTTAATTAATTAATTAGCGAGTGCGTGCGTTCATAGCTTTAGCAAGTTCTGCCTAAGCTGTCCCTGATTAACTGCTTAAAAGCTGTGCTTCCCTTTGCTTCTGTTGTGGTGCTTTTTATTCGTCACATTTAGATTTCCTTATCTAAACTGTCTAGCTTGATTGATGGTCTCAGCGTCTTGTCTCAAGTCATTATTGTTAACCCGGTTCTCGTGTAATTGTTTATTAATCCCATGTGTTTCTGTTTCCAGTCGAAATTGCATTCCTAGTCCCCACCTACTCTCGTGACTATATATGCGGCAGTGTGGGAGGGGACGTCAGACAGAACCTTGAGTATGACTCAGATACGCACGGCGAAATCTCAGCTCCTAGTGCCTTCCGAGTATTTCCTTGTATGATTTCCAAGTCTTGTATTTTGCTGTGCCCACGTCTTGTCTGCCCCTTGTTTAATTCTCCCAGTGTGTCCGTCAGTTTAGTTAGGATCAGTTTTTGTTTTTCTAGTTTATCCGTTCTTGGAGTGAGAATTTCTGTTTTCCCCTGCCTTTGGCAGTGTATCTTAGTTTTCCCATTTGTTCAGTGCATGTGCATGGTGTTTTATTTCTGGCATGTTTGCCAATTTTCTCTTTGGGTTTTGTGTTAAATAAACACTTCTGGATCCTGCATCTGGTGTTCCCCGGACCTCTTCTTACATTTGCTGTCTTTGCAGAAAGTAGTTCAGCAACTCGAGGCACTCTGGGAGTGCAAACCTTCACCAAGGCAGCACTGTTGAAATCTTGTGGCTGTGTTGTTTGACCGATCGTGGTCAAAATCAATATGGTCCATCCCTGATGTAAAAGCAACACACCCACAAAAGTTCAGAGATGCGCGTTCATTACTTTTTGAGTTATCTTGAACATACACAGACATACCAACAGCAGCAAAAACATAACCTCCTGGGCAAAGGTAATAACCTATGACAATACTGGGCAAAAATGACAGCTAATTCGACAACTATAGTCATAACTTTTAACAATAGTGGTTGCGACCATGGTTTGAAATTCATAACATTCTAGATGAGGGTTGTGTTTGACGATGCGAACAGTGATTTTTCATTTTCGCAATATGTACAAGTACGGACTTATAGACTGTATTGGCGAAAGTAATTTGGTCGCAGTTGACAATCGAGGCATCAATGTAAGTAGTTCCATCTTACCCCACGCATTCAGTGTCTATGCCCACTTATGGCATGGCATCTCCGTTGGATTTTCATATTCATTTGCACCACCATGTTTATCATCTTTCACTACTAAACAAATGCACGGCGCCAGTGCTACTTAGTAACCGCATAAAGAGCGTGTTTCACAAAGCATTAGTGCTTGAAGGTAGGCATCACTTATTTAAATATCGAACCATGGCTTTGTTGTATTCGAATTGTATGACGCCCAGGAAATATCAGAAATGGATTTTCTTTCTTTGTGATCAATTGTTTATTGTTCTTTTCCACATTAATGGAGGCAGTCATACAGTCATTATGTAACCAAGGTAATCCAATACAATTTGCACTGGCAGCTGTATCTGCCCCAGCCTACCCCCCAACCCAGGTAGTATGCCCAAGACAAGGTAAAACTTACATGACTACACAGAAAAAGACGATAACAACAACAACAGTAAAGATAATAAGTTATATTGAAAAGAAAAAGGGACAAAACAAGAAGAAAGAGAAAAGAAAACACATGCATGCAGTAGGACATTTTACATAAACTTCACTCAACCACTCAGTCACGCACACAGTCACCCCCCCACCCCCAAGGGATCCCACAGGTAATCTCAACATGAGCATTAAACAAAATTTAAGATACCATAAAGCACATATCTTTTGCAAAAGCCTTGACCAACAGGAGATATTTTGTGCCTTGGAATGGCGACATCATGCTGTAGATAACTCCATCAGAGTTTCTTTATACACCAAACGCCATTTTCTCACTGACAGCACATTTGGCGATTTCCAGCGACAAGCAGCTCTGAGTCCGGCTAGCAAAACTCCTTTCACATTTACGGTAAGCTTCGATGATAAAGAATCATTGAGCAAAAGCAAATGCTGTGAATTAGGGACAACTCTATCAAGAAGAAATGCATCTTCACTTGTCCGCTCCTTTTTCAACAAGTGGAAATTTTAATTGTTGATATCTGCAATACTTTTTCTTAATATTCAAAAAGGAATAACTGATATCTATTATTAACTTAAAGATATCCGCAAATCAGATAAGGCAAATCAAAATACAGTTTCACCTTGGAAAAAAATAATTGTTACATATCCAAATTATTTTGCAGATATCTTGAATGAACGTTTTAAGAAGTCAAAAGTATGTGTGAAATATCCACAAGTGAAAACTAAATATCTACTAGTCAGCCCAACTTATGAAAAGTTAAAATGGCTTTCCATATTCACATGAGTATTGCGACACTGCAACTCTGAAATGCTCGATGGGACCGCTTAGCAAAAAACAAAAGAAAATTAAGCAGCATTGAAAGGGGCCTCTCAACCCTCATGCACTTTGGGGGTGGTGGCGAGATGCTGACGGGTACAGGTGCACATTCACAAGCATTGGACCGTGCTAGAGTCTGTACAATGTTATTTTCTGAGTGAACTGCAAACACCATTCCTGAAATCAATAGGTAGAGTACATTTAAGTATGATGCCTGTTAATGAAAAAAAGTTGAAATTTAAATTCAAAATAATGGAGTTCCTGTTGGGTTTGGGTCATGGCACTATGTAACTTTTTTTAAAGTCTTGGCATGTTTCATGTCACCACCAAATTTTTTTCATGTAAACGAACTGAACCATGAGAACTGTTTTGTTGAAATTTTCTTGGGGGGGGTGCTAGGGTGCCATTTTTAAATGCCTGTGTGCAGAACCTATACCTATAGCGCTATTGAGCCATTGTGCCACATTAATTGCCAATTAGCAAATCAATTCGAAGACCATAAAACACTTAAAGTTTGTGCAATCTTTTGCAAGTTTTGGAATATCCTAAGGCCTTTAAACGTGTGTTCGTAAAATTTCGAAAGACACAGGATATGGCTCATAGCACTTTTCCTGTTTGGCCAAAAAATGTAAAAAAAAATTCTTATAATTCTGCATGACAATTCCAATGACCACACCAACTTTCATGAACATTCAAGCATTTTTATCTTAACATGGTCGTGGCTAGAGGGTGCTGTGGAGCCACCTCGCCACTCCCGATCTAATATCAGCGTACATATATACTTGGGAGGAGACTGTTAACTAGGTTGTAAAGTTTCGGGCAATTTAACAGCGGCAAGGTCTTCAGATGACATTCGCCAAGTTTTATGTTCATCGGATAAAATCTCTAGGAGGAGTTTGTTAGAGTACGACGCCTGTGAATGGCGAAAAATCAAAAAGAGTTGCAATTTCAATTAAAAGAGGCGGACTTCCTATTGACTCTAGGTCATGGCACCAAGAGACTTTTTTTTAGGTCTCGGCATAATCCACATGGACACCGAATTTTGTACATGTAGGTTAAATGAGCTGCAAGAACTGCTTCATTGAAATTTTCTTGGGGGCACTATAATGCCATTTTGCCACGCATATCTGACACCCTATATCATAGTAAAATGTATGAACAGCTTAATACATGTACAAAATTTAATGACTTTTCAAGCACACAGTGAAAAAAAAGTTGTCTAAACTGAAAAAAGTTAGTGTCCAGGCTGCCTTAAAATTTTAAGCTCATTGAACTTGAGATGACAAGTTGAGGTAATATTCAACTTATAATCTTAAATTCAGTTAACTTGAAATTTTAAGGCAGCCTGGACACTAACTTTTTTCAGTTGAGACAACTGTTGAGCATGCTGAGGCCCTCAGAAATGCAATTGTGTATTAGGGGCGCTATAGAGCCACCATGTCACACTTAGTACCAATGGCGATAGCAAATCGAAGAGCTGCATATTTTTAACTTATGTTTGGTGAGTTTTCAAGTATGCTAAGGCCCTCAAAAATGTCTCTGTAGAATCTGGAAAAATGCAGGAAATGGCCCATAGCTCACTTCCTGTGAGGTGAAAAATTTTTAAAAAATTGAAAAAAAACTTCATTATGACTTCTACGGCCCCACCGAATTTCGTGAGAATCCGAGCAATTGCATTCCAAGATGGCCGCGTGTTTGGTGGCGCAATAGAGCCACCGAGGCACATCCAAGCTCAAGAATAACAATAGTTTTTCATTTTCTCGCACGCCTGAGGTACATGAAATCTTTTGTGAGTTTTTGTGCATGGAAAGACCTCAAAAATGCATTCTTGTAGCAGAATTGTAATAATAATATTACTAATAAGAAGGAGAAGAAGAAAAATCCCATCAAAAACAATAGGTTCCTCGCACCTTTGGTGCCTGGCACCGGTCTGTGCTGCGGCCCTAGTAATAAGAATAATAAAAATCCCATCAAAAACAATAGGTTTCTCGCACCTTTGGTGCCAAGACCCGTGCTGGGCTCTCAGGCCGTAAATATAAATAATTAAAAATAATAATGAGACTACTGATTGATTACTCATAATAATTTGATACAGAATTTCCACCCCTGAATCTTGTAATTCATGAAAGCACAGTGAAACTGCAGCCATGAACACTAACTATATGCACCTGCACTGACATAAAAAAACTCCTTCCGCAATACAACTAAGGCAACATAACCCATTCCGAGGCTGAAGCCTCTAGTAGACACAGCCGTAAGAACCATGTCTGACTAAGAGCAAGAAAGAGGGTTGAGATCACATCAGATGTGCTACAATGTCTCCAAAACCTGAATAACTGCAAGTATTTTTCTTTTTTGTCCGGCAGCAGCAATTGGACATGAAAAATATATGAATCGGGCGCGCAAGTAAAAAATTCAACCGCAACTGCAACTTCTACTTCTAAACACCGGCTGAACCATTTTAGTTTAGCCCTTCAGCTCTCTGCCCACCTGAGGGTCCATTGGTCCCGCAATAGTAATTTACATTCAGTTCATCGTCAATATGAACGCAACAGATCGCAAGATGACCAGTTCCTCAACAAGAAAGCAAATTATAGGCGTATCCTTTACCCCGTTACAGCCCTCTCCCGTCGCGTCATTATTGTACATCGAGTTAATTGAATTCTGACAGAAAGGAAATTACCTTAACAAAAATGCAAAAGTGAACCCGAGTTAACACGACCAGGAAGCGCACAGAATGGAACACTGCGATGCGCTCGGGTTTTCAACAACTATGAAGCAAGATTAATTGCGTCGTATTTGAACCGTCTATCATCATCGGGACTGCGAAAATATGCCAGATGACTAAATGGCAAAAGCAAGAAACAGGCAGCAAAGATCACCGCTTCCCTTCATTGGCAAAGAAGCACGCAAACTTGCTGCCACAGTGACTAGCCTGCAGAGAAATCGCCGTTGTCGGTCGGCATTGAAATATCCACAAATAATTTTCAAATGACATTCAGTAAAATGCTTGCATATACACTTTCGATTCTAAAGGTAACCTGTTGAATCCATTAATTTGCAGTAATCAGGCAAATGAGCAATTTGAACGTTAAAAGAAATCGGGACACTTTCAGAATGCTCCACTTACTTCGAGTGTAGTTCCAACGTGCTGTCTTCGACTTCTTGCTGCACTTTTAAAAGCTTGTTCACTATCCGTTCTCAGGATTTACGAAGTGGGACTAACACAGCGAACTCTCCTCTTTCCTGCAGATCGCAGACTACCTCTGTCCGACGAAGTCCAGGGAATTGAGATGACGTCATGAGGATGAAAGCTTATTGCAAACCGAATGGAGCCCTGGATAACGATGACGTCAACTTCATCAGTTGTTAATATTTTGCTCTCCCCGTTTTTTTAATTGCTCTGACGTTATTCACAACCGTCAGTAGTTTCCATTCACTTCATTATTCATCATTAAGACCTGCCTTTTGAAGGTTTGTTCGTTCTTTCAGGCACCTGAAACTACTGCATATGTACAGTGGGCTCTAAAATTACTGGCACCCCTGACTGGCAATGTGCAAACAATACATGCAAATATATAAACAATACTGTGTAATTATAGAGAAACGGAATATACCAACGTGTGAAATACTTTACTTTGATTATTTCAACAGAAACCTTGATAAAGTCATCACAATCATTTAATACAAAATAAATTTCAACAAAATAAAGTTTTTGTAATTATTGGCACTCTTAATTTAGTAATTAGTGCAACCACCTCTGCCAAGGATATCAGCATGCAGTCTTTTCCCATAATTTTTGTCAAGGTGAAGGCACACATTTGGTGGGATTTTGGACCATTCCTCAAAGCAGATCCTTTCAAGATCCTTCACATTCTTAGGCTTGCGTTTATTAACTGCCCACTTTTACTTAGCCAAAAGGTTTTCAGTTGGATTGAGGTCTGGCAACTGAGATGGCCATTGCAGAATGTTAATTTTGTTATCACAGAACCATTTCTCTGTGGATCTTGAGGTATCCTTTAGGTCATTGTCTAGCTGGAAAGTCCACCTATGGCCAAGTCCCATCCTTCTGGTGGAGCCAACCTGATTGTCAGCCAAAATATTCAGATACTTGTTGAAATTCATAATGCCATTAATCTTAACCAGTGCCTCCAGACCTTTTGAATTAAAACAGCCCCAAAATAAGACTGACCCACCATCACATTTCACCACGGATACGAGGTGCTTCTCCCTGCATGCATCGCTGCTTCGATGCCAAACATGACTGAAATGCGCAATTTTGGTCTCATCTGACCAAAGAACCTTGTTCCAGGCATAATTTAAATGACGTTTGGCAAACTCCAAGCGCATGCTTCTGGGTGATTCCACAAGTTTTGTTTCTGAAGGATGCAATGAAGAATAAACACTGAAAAATCCTAAACTGTTGTCCAATCGAGTATTTTTTGTGTAGCATATTCTAGAAGTTAATGGTTGGAAAAATAAGATAACTTCATCCCATTTACCCAAGACGTCTGTCAATAACAAGACTTAATTTCATTTCCGTCCCCCTGAAATCACGGGTGTCAGTGTTGGACATCAGTGCATTGTCATTTTTATAACTGAGCTATTCACGTCCCCTAAATAAAATCTTGACTTTTCTGAGTTCAGAAAAGAGTTTGAAATACCTAGAGTAGAATGGCCGCATTTCCACGGAAAATATCGTTTTCATTTTTGTATATTATTGTCATGGTTCTGGATGTTTGTGCGTGTGTTTCGGACTTTTCTTTGTGGCTCTCATCCTGTCTCAACGTTATTGTATTCCTTTTCAATCAGATTCTTAACCCAGCTGGCTGATTGAACTAGGGCGGTGCTTCCCCGGACTCTATATAAGCTGGATGTTCGCCACGCCTCTTTGCTAGTGTCTGTTTATAGCTACCCACTATAGCCGAAGATATCTGTAGTCAGGATTTGTTTGACTTTCTATCTTGTCATCATTATTGGAGTTTCTTCTCCCTTTTTCCTATCTCGCTTTGCTTGTTTTCAGACTATTATACGTCCTTTGGAAGCGCAAGGACTTTCGGTGGTCTGCATTATTCTCTCGGTTTGTTTTGTGTCCGTGCTGCTTGTTTCCCTCTTGTCGCTGCTCCTGGCCTCCTACCTCTACCAGCTATTACAATTATTGGTTGGGAAAAAAAATGGCTAAAGAATGAACAACTTCCGAACGCCTGGGTGGGAGAAGTGAGGCTAATGTCTCAATCTCTTAAAATTGCATTCCTCTTAATAGCCAGCAGATGGCAATGTTGGTGGTTGCAGAAAGAAGTTCAATGCTTTAGAAGTCCACGAGAAAGTGATGCTACTTTCTCATCCGATTTACTATTTCAATTATGATTTTTCACGTTATTTTATGGTATCCATTGCAAGTTTAAAGTCCTGTTCGATGTATAATGATGTTCATTTTTGTAAATTATGGTCCCCAATAGAGTAGAATAAAGGATAAAGCCAGAAATGCTTTTGGGGGGCGTGGCAATCCGCTGGTCCTCATCAGATACGATAAAATCCATCCATGGATCCACCCCTTGCACCGCCCAGGATCTTCAATTCACGCTTTCGTTCAATAGGAATCACATCAGGTTTCAAAAAGGCGCTGTCCAATTTGCCAAAATCAAGGCTTCTTAAATGATATTCTGAAACCAATGGGTGATGTCAAGGTTGCTTCGTTCATCTTTTTCTACAGTCTATACGCCTAGATAATATATTGAGTGACGACCGTTGTCCAACTTACAGGGATTATCCATCCATTTTATGTGTTCGATATCCGTCCCTGAAACATTTACAAAGGTAACCAAAATTCATTTGACTCTGACAACTAAACCAAGTTACAAACATCATCTTTGACCATGCAACATTCTTAAATTTTAATATTGAGTAATGCAGTGTTTTTTGATAGATTTCTAGTTGTTCTGGTATTTCTTGATTCAACAGGTCTGGCGGTAATCAGCCCTGGGTGTGGCTAGTGAAATTAAACTGGAAAAATGTGGCTAATCACAGTTAATTCATGACTTAACAAGGGCGGGCAATTACTTTTTCACATAGAGAATGGAACACAGGCACTGTCACTGACTGACCCGGCTTAGGGCAGCCAAGAGTGATTATAGTAGCTCAAGAGCGCCACATCTGGTTACAGCCTGTATGTGACAGAGTCCGGACAGCAACCCAAACTGATCATGAGACGAGCGGTCCGACACGATTGAGGGTGAGCGCAAGTACCATTTCACGCCATCTACATGAGCAAAACATGATGCAAAAGTGCTTGGTGTTTCATCATAACGTTACCTGACCGTAGCTGCTACAGTTGAGGCTAACCAGAGAGGTGTTGTGCGTGTCTGCAAAGTTGGGCTGATAAGGCTGCAGTTAGACCAGACGTAGGCTTTGCTGAGCTTAGGGTACGTGTTTGGGTTTCTTTACTGCTGCTATGAAACTGTCGTTTTACTTATCCATGACCAGAGTCAGCCAAATACTTTGCCATGTTGTGGGCTAGCTCTCTGATCCTACTGCTGTAAAAGCAATCACGAAAGGCACTAGAACGTGTCTAGTATAACAAAAAATAACAAAAAATTCCGTGGTGGAATTTCATCCACCTTTGAAAATTGTTCTGGCTTATAAAAAGCTGAACAAGTGGAGGCCAGATACTTATTTCCAGTGGAAGTTATCGATTCCCTAGCTCCACATAAGCAACACTTAGAGTTTGTGTGTTTTTCTACGAACTCATTTAGTAGCTTAGTGTTGGAATTGTGTTTCGTTTTGTTGGAAATGGTTAACCGCGTTTAGCAAAGTTTCCTCCGGATAGCTAAGTGGGTGTATAACATGGCTTAACAGACCAGCTACAGTCACACGCATGCAACACGAGACAGGAGCAAAACACAAATTTCAACTTGCCTCTCATTGACATCCTGCTGTAAACATTGCTGCAATACTTTAACTGTTTCCTCCTCCTGTCCAGGGTCAGATTTGGGATCAAACAAGTACGGTCTTACAGCAATATGCCACAGAGAGCTGTCCTGAAATACCTGCCATCTTGATTTCCTGGTTTTTTGGGTCTGTACCCTCCCCTTGAATCAAAGCGGCCAGGCAGCCAATCAGAGCAGTACCTCATTAGCTCAGCCTCCCAGCCCACTCAAAACAGCTCACGCTTCAGGCTGGCACAGATGAGGTCTCACTAGGCCTGGATGTGTTTGGTTTTTTTTTTTTTGGTAACTGAATTCAACATTTTAAAGACCCATTGGACATATTTTAAACAACTATATACAGAATTATGGGACCTTTAACAAATTTCTTGAATATTTATGACCTGTCATTAAAACAAGAACATCTCAATTGTTTAACACTGCACACTATTGGTCAAAGGTTTAAACCAAATTTTTCCAGATTTTTCATCAAATTATGTGGTTTAATGTCTCATACTCTGGAATGAAAGCAGACACGATAGAACAAATGAAGTTAAATTGATTCCATGATTTCTTTATGAACTAAAACGTATTTTAAACTTGACTCAAAATACCTACCTTTGGCAGATATAAACAGCTGAACACACTGGTGGCATTCTTTCAACAATGGAAACCAAATATTGTTCAGAAAGTTCTTCAACTCTGTTGAAATTCCCATAAATGTGTGGCTCTCGTAGGTTGCTTTGCTTTCACTCTTCTGTCCAGTTCATCCCAAACCATCTCAATGGGGTTTTAGTCTGGAGACTGTACTGGCCACTCCATGTTTTCCAAGCTTACCATCATTTTTCCTAATGTAGTTCTGGTAGAGCTTGGACTTATGTTTTGGGTCATCTTGCTATAGGATGCACCCCTGACCAAGTCGGTGGATACCAGAGGGCACTCCATGGCGCTGCAGAATGCTGTGGTAGCCGTTTTGGTTCAGGGTGCCTTTCACTCCAAGTCACTGTCCCTGGATCCAGCAAAACAGCCCCATACCATCATGCTCCCTCCTCCTCCATGTTTGACAGCGTTGCAGAGGACGGGTGGATGCCAGGCACGAGACACAGGGTTTTATATTCAAACAGAAAACAGGCATGATGGCCAACAAAACTCGGCCCAAAGGGTTGCAAAAATCAAACCAAGGAAAGCTTCAGAGCTACAAACAAAAATACAAAACAAGAAAAAAGCCACTAGAAACTCTAGGGAGGAATACCAATAAACAAAGACGGTATTGGCACATGCAAAAATATAAAACAAGAGCTATAGCAAAGAATGCTAGGAACACAAGATAAACGAATGGCAAACTGCTATGGCTTGAAGCGAGATCTGCCAGCTAACTCTAGCCTCTCCCCAGATATAGGAGCAGGAATCACGAGACAAGGAGGATCACCTGTAGACTGAGAGGGAGAAACGAGATTGTTTAATTACATGGCACACAAGACAAGAGAGGAAAACCAGCGCAGTCAGGACGAGACAACAAAAGCAGATAATTGCTCATTAAGAAAATGAGCGTGTTGCAGCTAATAAGAACCCAGTAAGATACTATTAACAGGAGAGGTGTTAGCCTAGTTAATAGTAAAGCACAGGAAGCGAAAGCAGGAAGTATGCAAGTTAAATTCCTATCTAAATTAGTAATGGTTAGTATATGCCTATCTAATGGAAATACCCCCTGTGATTGATTAGTAAGTTGTCAGTAATAAATTAAACTTATTAACAGGCATGTAGACTAGGAAACCCAGAAGGAAGAAACGTAAGAAACAAGTTTGAAACCGTAAGCCACTCCCCAATGTAGTGTGAGTAAAGTAAGTAAAACAAGGAAACGACCACACGGACACTGGAGAGGCGAATTGGCTGAGCAGACCAGGATGGTAGCTGCCCATTGGTCCGACGACCCATTGGTCCGACCGCCCGTTCCTCCGACAAAATGACCCAATTGGTCCCACCTCCCATTGGTCCCACCTCCCGTTACTCCGACAAAATCGACCACAGAGAGATAGAGAGAGCTCTCAGAGATGCATATCACACACACACACACACACACACACACGGGGGGGGGCATGTGTCTTTATTCATCGCGCAAGGGAACTAATGGGAGGTCGGACCAGTGCCATGGGCCTGACCAAGACCTAGCAAGAAAAACAATATGGCGAAAGTAAAAACATGAACAATGAACATGAAAAGTGAATCCTGGCACAATTAACTGTTAAAAACCCCCCACAGTGTCACAGAATGGCACAGGACACTGGAAACACAGCAGACAGTTGATGTCACACACTGAGGAACCATCCTTTCACCAACTTGACGACGTACAAAAAACCTTGGTAACCTTGCCTTATGTTTAAAACTTCTGACAGTTCATCACTTGTGCTTGTACCATTTCAAGCTATTAATTGGGCTGGAACTGCATTATTTTTCCGAACCGAACTGCATGTTTTTAAAAAAAAAACATTTGACCAGTAGTGCATATATAAAATGAGTCAGTCTCACAATAGGGGCACAAATAACGGTAAGGAACGTCCCAGTTCATGTATAGAAATCGAAAAAGTGTAAAGTGAAAGAAGCCGAATTCCCTAGTTGCTGAGCAGACTAATTCATTTGATATGGAAAAATTGTTTGAGCAATAGTCTTGCATTTGTTGTGAATCGCTGATTTGTATGTTTGTTTTTAGTATGTTTTAGTTCTTTTAGTTGCTTTTTATTTATTTATCATATTTATTCTTTTAGAGTATGTATGTTTCTGCAAGATTGCGCTGTCTTTGTTCTTGAATGTTTTCCTCTCGTTTCTGTCTCGTGGTGTCTTGTCGTTTTCATCACACTCTCTTCCCTGTATTTCGGTGAGGTAATTCCACTTCCTTCTTTCTTGTTGTTCTCATTGACTATTCACACCTGAGAGTAGTTTCGAGAGGCACGGGTGATTAGTTAGATCAGAGTTAGAACTCCACCTGCTTCCCCTCTCTCTCCTATCACCGTCCTTGCTTTTCTGGTTCCGCCTCTCTCGACAGCTGTCCTGCGTTTAGCTGGGATTCCACTTAATTAGTTTGTGTTTAAAAGACCCACTTTTTCCCCAGCTTCTTGTTGACTCGTTTCTTCCCATAGCTCATCTTGGTTAAGTCTCGTTTCTGCGCTTTCTTGGTTTCGATTGTTGATTGCTCGTTTCTTGTGAATTCTCCCGTAAGTCTAGTTATTGATTGTTTGTATTACGTTGTTTGATTGCTGGTTGATAGATTAGTACTTCGTTCTCCCTTATTCCCATTTTGTACCCATCTGTTTAGATTCTCCAGTGTTTCTCCCTTATCCCATCCAGCTCCCTCTTTCCTTCCCCTTCCATTCCCTTAGATCTACCCCTTTTGTTACTGTCTTTGTGCGGATTGATTTCCTGGTTACCGAATATTTCTGCTTGTCCCCTGACTCTGATTCTGACTACTCTGCATTACCCTGTTTGCCTGGCTATCGATCTGTTTTTGTTTTTGACCATGAGCTGTGTGAATCCTAATAAACGCCCTGCCGATGCTGAACTGCATATGGAGTCTAAGCCCGTTCTTTTCAGCATTGTTTCATTCCTAAAATAAAGAAAATGTGTCCATACAGTTATCCTGTCCAAACTTCACTGCGTGATTTTTAAACAAGAATTTAGCATTGTTCCTAATTTGCCACTCAACACTAAAACTTCTCGATGGAGGTCTAACTGCACCACAGCTGTCAGTCCAGTTTAATCCTCGAAAACCAGGCCTGCAAACTCTAATGCTAGGATAAAAGTTGTGCCCAGAGTAGGTGAACTGTGAGGTTTTACGAAATGAGCCAAGAGCGAGAACCAGATAAATGCAAAATGGAGGCTTTATTTCTGAAGGGGGAAACCCCCCAACAGAGCTGGCAACAGTACAATGTCCACAATCCAAAAACAGTATCCAATGGGCGTAATCCAGAATCGTAACCAGGGCACCAATGACAAAGTTCGTGGTCAGACAAAAAGGGTTCGGTACACAGGCGTAGGTTTGGAGGAGAAACAAACTCATAAGCCAAAGACAGTCCGAATCCAAAACCAGGGCAGTAATGACAGAATCAAGGTCGGGCAGAAAAAAGGTCAAAACTCACAGATGCAACAATATCCAAAGAGGGCAAACCAAAAACAAGTGTCGGGCAATCCAGTCAGAAAGAAAATATCACGATGAGCAAGGCGAGGAACGTAGCACAAGACAAAGGAGTAAAGACGATCTGACAAGGAACTAAAAGTGCAGACACCTTATATACACATCCGGGGTGAACACATGACAAGGGAGCACAGGTGCGATCAATGAAACAATAATCAGGATTGACACATGAGGGTTTATCTAATTACATGAATTTGGCGAATGCCGAAACGCAGACAGGGATAACGAGACATTCCTATGAACGAATAAACGGCTCCGGTTAAGGAGTACTAAAGTGTACAGTCTAAAGAAAAGGGAAAGCCTGAGATATAAGTGGAAACTGCAGTAGAGATAATTAGTGATAGGCAAGGAGGGCGGAGATACAGATTGGGCGAATGCTGAGAGATCGTTAGTCTATTAGTATGTGCAGCTATACAATCCCGAGTGCAAGTTAGTCAGTTAGTATAAATGTACAATGTTAATCGGGGTTAGTAATTATCGAAAACAATAAACTGTTAGTAGGGTTAGTAGATAGCATAAAGAGAGAGGAAGGAAGAAAATGAGAAATGAAGAAAGATTGAAATCCCAGAAACCAGGAAATCACCCGAATGAGTGGCACGTCAGACAAGGGACCGTGGGCAAAGACCTACACAAGACAAGACAAGGTAAACGAAGTGCAGGACTAGAAATCACAACAAGACTATGAAAGAATGGCAAGGCTATGAAACATGGCAAGACTGTGAAACATGGCAAGACTATAAAACATGGCAAAGACATAAATAATACAAAACATGAAACATAATAAAACATGAAATCAAACAACAAAGCACAATACATAATCATGGGGATGGTCAGGGGCAGGCAGTGGTCACTTAAACACAAAAAGCATACATGGCAAGCCAGGCACAGAACTAAAACATGGGGCTAGACAAAGCATGGCTGAGATGCAGATTCACAACAGAACCCCCCCCCCCCCCCAACGAACGCCTCCTGGCGTTCAATACGAAGAACGTGATGCAGCATGAATGTCTCTTATTAAAGTCTTATCCAGAATGTGTCGGGCAGGAACCCAGCTGCGGTGTTCCGGTCCGTAACCCTCCCAGTCGACGAGGTACTGTAGACCTCTGCCTCGTCGACGAGAGTCCAGGAGGGCACGGACCGTGTAGACTTCGCCTCCGTTGATGATCCGGGCGGGTGGAGGGGGATCAGGTCCAGAGGACAGGTGGTGGGTTACAGCAGGTTTTATTTGTGACACATGGAAAGTTGGGTGTATACGTCGCATGGATAGGGGGAGACGGAGGCGAATGGCAGCGGGACTTAGGACCCTCTCGATAGTGAAAGGGCCCAGGTATTTGGGGAAAAGCTTACCCCCGTTACCTCTGAGGGGGATGTCCCTAGAAGACAGCCAGACCCGCTGCCCAGGTCGGTACGTAGGGGCCGCTGTGCGTTTCTTGTCGGCCTGTTCCTTCATCCGGGCGACCGACCTGAGCAGGACCTGGCGGGTGGCGATCCAGGTGCGTCTGCACCTACGGACGAACTCGCTGGCAGAGGGAACAGCTACCTCCTCCTCCTGGGACGGGAACAACGGAGGCTGGTAGCCCAGGCAGGCCTTGAAGGGGGAGACGCCGGATGCAGCAGAGGTGTGGCTGTTCAAGGCGTACTCCACCCATGGAAACTGATAACTCCAGGAGGAGGGGTTCCTAATGCAGAGACAACGCAACACACTTTCCACACATTGGTTAGCTCGCTCGGTCTGGCCATTGGTCTGGGGATGGAAACCTGAAGATAAACTGACTGACGTGCCGAGGGCTTTAAAAAATGCTTTCCAAAAAAGTGCTGTGAACTGGGGACCACGATCAGAAGTGATGTCGGTGGGTATGCCATGAATGACCAGATTGGTGGTGTCTTGAGCGGAGGGAAGTTTAGTGAGGGGAACTAAGTGAACTGCTTTGGAGAATCTGTCAACAATAGTGAGAATGGTGGTGTGGTGATTGGATGGGGGAAGACCTGTGATGAAGTCTAGTGCAATGTGGGACCAGGGACGATGTGGTGTCGGAAGGGGCTGAAGTAAACCTTGTGGTGGTTGGTGAGAAGTCTTAGCCTGGGCACAGACCGAGCAAGCTGTAACGAAACCCTGGACATCTTGGCTAAGTTCTGGCCACCAAAATCTCTGGAGGATGAAGCTCTTGGTACGGCGAATCCCAGGGTGGCAGGACAGTCTAGATGCGTGTCCCCATTCCAGGACTTTGGGGCGCAGGGCAGCTGGAACATATAAGCAGTTAGTGGGACACGCACTGGGGGTAGCAGCATTGGTCTGGGCATTCTTAACCTCTCTCTCTATGTCTAAACATATGGCATTGATAAACGTTTCTTTAGGGAGGATAGTATTATTGTTAAGTTCCTCCTCCTGGATCTCAAAACATCGGGATAGGGCATCAGGCTTCACATTCTTACTTCCAGGCCGGTAGGCAATGTGGAAGTTGAAGCGGGAGAAGAATAATGCCCACCTGGCTTGCCGCGGATTGAGTCTCTTGGCTGTCTGCAGGTACTCCAAATTCTTGTGGTCAGTCCAGACAATGAAGGGAACTTTGGATCCTTCCAGCCATTGCCTCCATTCTTCCAAGGCCAACTTCACCGCCAACAGCTCCCGGTTGCCGATGTCGTAATTTCTCTCCGCTGAGCTGAGGCGGCGAGAGAAGAAGGCACATGGATGGACTTTCCCATCCTCCGTGGACCTCTGAGACAGGATGGCTCCAGCTCCAATATTGGAGGCGTCCACCTCGACGATGAACTGGAGCTCTGGGTTGGGAATAGTGAGGATGGGTGCAGATGTGAATCTGGTCTTTAATTCTTTAAAGGCGTCCTCTGCTTTCTCCGACCAACGAAACTTGAATTTGGAGGAGGTGAGAGCAGTAAGAGGAGCCGCAACAGAACTATAGTTCCTGATGAACCGCCGGTAGAAGTTGGAAAATCCTAGGAAACGTTGGAGTGACTTACGGTCCTCTGGTCGGGGCCACTTGGTAACTGCCTCCACTTTTACTGGGTCCATGCGAATGGTGCCTGGAGAAATAATGTAACCCAAAAAAGTGGGTTTCAACAAAAAACTCACACTTCTCGGCCTTCACGAAAAGGCGGTTCTCCAAGAGGCGACGGAGCACTTGGCGAACATGCTTAACATGGTCCTCCTGGGATTCAGAAAAAATCAGAATATCGTCAAGGTAGACAAAAACAAACTTGTTTATCATGTCTCTTAAGACATCATTGACGAGGTTTTGAAACACTGCTGGAGCGTTGGTAAGCCCGAAAGGAAGAACCAAATATTCCCAGTGCCCCGTGGGAGTGTTAAAGGCGGTCTTCCATTCGTCCCCCTCTCTGATTCGCACTAAGTGGTATGCATTCCAGAGGTCGAGCTTAGTAAAGATCTTGGCTCCCTGCAGGAGATCAAAAGCGGTGTTCATGAGGGGAAGTGGGTAGCGGTTCTTAATAGTTCTCGTTGAGGCCACGGTAATCAATACAGGGTCTTAGTGATCCATCCGTCTTAGCTACGAAGAAAAAACCCGCACCAGCAGGTGATGATGACGGGCGTATAATGCCTGCAGCGAGAGACTCTGAGAGATACTTCTCCAAAGCTTGGTTTTCTGGTCTGGAGAGTGAATAGAGTCGGCCTCTAGGGGGCATAGTACCTGGTTTTAGGTCTATGGTGCAGTCATAGGGTCGGTGAGGTGGTAAGCTGGTGGCCCGAGACTTTGAGAAAACCTCCTTGAGGTCATGGAATTCTAGAGGAACCTTTTCCAGGTCTGGAATCTCCTCCGGAGATGGGTTGTGTTGAGGGTCGAGGGCGTTGCGGAGGCATGTCAGGGAGCAGTTGGGGCTCCATCCCTTAATTTCGTTCTTGCGCCAGTCGATCTCTGGTAGGTGTTTGGCCATCCATGGATGGCCCAGGAGGATAGGAGCATGGGGAGAGTGTAACAGGAGGAACTGAATGGTTTCGTGGTGGTTTCCTGACACCTTGAGTTTGATGGGGCTGGTCGTATGGGTTATTTGAGCGATCCTCTGGCCGCTGAGCGAATTGGCCACGCGATCAGGGAAGATCTTCTCTGTGGGAGCGCCCCATTTCCGGGCCAGCTCCACATCAATTGAATTCTCCTCCGCTCCGGTGTCCACGAGAGCCTCGGTGGATCTGCTCTCGCCCCCCCCATTCCAAAGTTACAGGAACGCATGTGCGATTGTTAGTTTCCTGTCCCGGCGTCAACATGAAATCAAACAACAAAACACAATACATAATCATGGGGATGGTCAGGGGCAGGCAGTGGTCACTTAAACACAAAAAGCATACATGGCAAGCCAGGCACAGAACTAAAACATGGGGCTAGACAAAGCATGGCTGAGATGCAGATTCACAACATGAACAATATGTCTTTACCGTTATTAGTCTGGAAGAAGAACAGCTCTTAGTTATTTGCATTGGCGTACATTTGGGCAAGGATGGTCAGTTCAGGTAAAGCGAAAAATATCACCACCAATTTTGGATCATGGATCCAACTTTGCGGAAAATGAAAGAAAGGCGGAATCATAAATCTAGCATAATCCAGTCCGACGTAATGCTCAACTCGCTGCTTTATCCCATTCAGATAGACAGTGGTCCAAATTGAGATGTTTCTCGGCTGTAATCACGTGACCGCACATCAAGGTCCCATTTACACCTGGTATTAAAATAAATTTTTTATAATCGGATTGCAATCAGTGTTAGATCTGGTATTAACACGCGTCTCTGGCATCCACAATACAATCCATTCCACTGACGTCACATCATTCTTCTCCCCACTCCTAAAGTTGCGCACCTGGCTTACTGTAAAAACTGGTAAATAAGACGCACCTTTATTTTAATATTTTTCACTTCAAAATGCATTGCGTCTTATCAACCCTTGCATCCTATATACTCGCAACGTGCTGCGAGAGGTAAAGGGGGAAGTTCCAATCGGTACCCAGGAAAGAACAAAGTGAAACTACACCTTGCTCGTGTGTTCCTATTCAGTCTTTCTGGTCTCTTTGGAGCTCGAAGCTGCGTAGCCTACTGCAACGTTGCGAAAATTTCTAGAAAGAGCACAAAAATAAATTGAAATGGTTTGGAACATCTTTATGCATTTTTATAAATGAGTAGCTACTATAACACGGTCTTTGGCATGGAACCCTTTCTACCCGCGTGACACCTCACAAAATATACTGCGTTATCAACCAGTTAATCCAATAATGCTGCTGGTGTTTGAAGAAGAAATGAGCTTTGGCAAGAAATTTGGCAGTGCCGGTGAATGTGCTTTATATTTGTCATGGACATAGTTTGATGTGGATCATATAGTTAAATTGAGGACTGCCTGCATTCTTTAATACTGTCTTGTTATTACACATATTGTTATTATTGCTCAATTCAGCACACAGTACTTGTATAAAACTAGTTCTGGTTGCTTACAATGGTGTAGCATGATCGCCATAAGAAAGTGTATTTTAAATGCTGCAATTTATGTTGTCTTTATTGTAACCCTGAGCAATAACTTGTGAGAAGAAGGAATAACGAACATGTAATTAATACTTGTTTACTCTTGATACTCTTTGAACATTTTGAACAGAAAAGTGAAATGTCACGTGAAACATATGTGCTATAATTGTTTCATATACATACATCTCATGGTTACTGTTCATACTAAAGTGTAAAGTAGTAGCAACTGTCAGTAATAGCTTTGGTTTCATAACAAACAACAAACTGAATACAGTATCACAAGAAACATATAACAATCTTTCTGGTACCAGCATTAATGAAACAAATGAAAACAAACAAAATCAAAACAGAATGACAAAAACATCTTGGATGGTACATGTATATAATTTCCAAAAATTAGGCACAGACTAGCATATAATGTTGAGTTTCTTAGCGATTTCATGACATCAAGAAAGACCTAGCATTTCCATTTTTTCATCGTGTTGCTTCTGACGCCTCTCTGCTTGTGTCTTTCTCCTCTCTTTGATGCCCTGTGGATATGACTGAAGCCACCTCATGGCAGGTGATCTGTTGGGTGACCTGGGTGTTCGTGAGGTAGATTTCTTTGACTTCTCCTTTTGCTTGGACCCCTCGACAGATCTGACTTTCCCTGGTAGCTCATCATCTGATGCAAGGAACGTGTTGTCGTCAGCGTCAGGTCCCGAAACAGTAGGCAGTGAGGACATGATAGCCGTAGGTTTTATTCAGGACTTGTGACCAAAGAGTTCATTGGACTGTTCCATGAACTTGCAGGATAGAGGCTCAACACCTGTCATGCAGTTGTGATTAACTGTTTTACGATAAGTTTGTTTCAGAGACTTCCAGAGGCATCGGTGACATGAATGCCGTTCTCTCCTAGGATGCTGGCAATTTATGCCACAGAGTGGCATGTGTCTTGGCTTTAAGAAAATCTGGTTCTGGAATCCCAAATCTACCAGTGGCTTAGATTCTTTGTCAGTCCAGAGTTTGTAATCTGAAATACAAAATATATAATTTTCATTATTTTCATCTTTTATGTGGTGATATGTGAAATTAAAATAATTATTTCACCATTTGTATGTGATATCTTAAAAATAGTACCAAGGGTACTGTAGCTTCCTTGAAAAATACATTAAACAGATTTTGCAATATAACAATATTGCGTGTGTAACAAAGAAGGCGTATTTGGGTATAACACAGCCGATTCAAATCTTCACCAATCAAATGAGCTCCTCTCCTCACCTTTAATGTGTTGGAATATAGAAGCCTCTGTCCTATATCTGCATGATGCGTTAATGTCGCATTTTACTTTGCTGCTTAAGGCATGTTTTCTGCACTGCTTACGTCTATATTAAGCATTAGCTACGAATATGGGCATTCTTGAATTATTACCATTAGCAAACTTGAATAGAATTTCAAAACGAAACTACGCCAGATCATTCAAACTTATGAAGTTGGAATGAAATACGACGTTCGCTCATTTATTTGCCTGCATCATTGGGAAGGGAAACGATGGATTGCGTGTTCCTATTATTACACCCTGTTGCTGTTTAAAATTTTGGGATTAACATGCATGGACAACAATGCAAGACACGTTACACATTTATGTTCACGATATGATCTTGACTCAGTACGAGATTATTGCATTAAGTGAATTTACGAGAATGTGGGTGTAACAGCTACGTCTTACAATTCATGGTTATACATTTACATTAACAATAACGTCATATTTGGAAGTTTTACTTACCAACCGAAAGAGACACGCCTGATTGTGCCATCTCTGAAAGAAGCCGGGGCCTGTACGAGCAAGCGCAGTAAATGGCAAAGACGGATGCGATAGAAAATGTTGCAGTTTCATAGTCTTATACTACCGAGTCAACAGTTTATGTTGCTGTTTTTACAATTTCGGTAGCAGGGTTTAATTTTTCTGTTGCTATTTCCGCGATTAATGTGTGCATTTCAAAGTTGTGTGTGCTGAGACTACGTTTTCTTTGGTAGGCCTGTATCATGCGGTTATACATTCATTGACGAATTTCAACTCTTGAGTACTAACCAGAGAAAAAATGTCATTACACAAACACAAACTCTGATTTGATGAGACAGAATTAGCAAACTCATTAGCTTTCCAACCGAGAGTTCGTAAAGGTTGCTTACTTGCTCCAAAGAGGAAATATTGATTTCTCTACTGACCAGCATGATCTATGCAAGATAGCCTTACAAAAACAATACACAAGCTTCTCTCACTTTTGCTTGGGATGACAATATACAATAGACATCCAACCGAGATAGCACCAGCTCTACTCACCTAAAGTGGAAACAAGGTGACGTGGGCCCGGTTGTTCAAAGCTCAGTCAATTTAAGGGCTGGTTAACGCTAAACACCTGACATTATGACCACTAATGAGATTCGACCAAATGCTCTTCACTACTTCAACTAATCAAGGGGAAACCTACAAAATGCATCAAAAACATACAAGCACCTGTGCTTTCATTCAGAGATATAGATACTGTGGTGACCACATACACATGACCGCAGTGTGCGTGGATGTTAGGTCATAGATGCAGATATTAGACTCAATTTCAGCACGTAGGACTACTGCTCACAACATAGCCTCATGGAGAAAAATCATGGATGTTTTTGGCAGGCCTATTTACACATTTAAGAGAAAATATGCAAAGACATTAAATGAGTTTCATATGGGACTATCTTTATTTTAATGAATTAGCCTGAAGCTGAAGAAGGTTTTGGAAAATAAACCAACTGAAGGTTTTTTTTTAAGCAAAGCATTGCAACACGTGTAAAACCCACACAACTCGACCAACGACGGAGGAGCCAGGGGCGAAGGTTTACGCGTGTAGATCCAGCTGTTATGAGGCAATGGAACGTGTCAATTAAATCTTTTGTGCCTGTGTCCCGCCTTGAACCCAGTTTGAGACTTACCTGAGGTGTTCTCAATAATTCTCCGTTCGAAAACGGGGCTATGCTGAAATCACGGAATCATCTAACTTACTGTCGTGCAACGAATAATCCCAGGTGCACATGGGAACACACGCAGCAACTGAAAACGTCAGATTTATCAGTGATTTAAGCAAACTAAGCATGACGATTACATTGTTACTCTCGCTTCAAATCTGACTCCATAATAAATTTAGAATACAAAATTTGGTTGTATCCTCGTTAAATATCTGGCTCCGAATTAGAATTAGTATTGATAGTTTTGAAACAGCATGCGTGAATCTCAGGGCAGTTTCGCAACCATATTCTGTCTGCGAAAACCATTGTCACTAAGCAAAACACCCCCTAGGGTTAAATAGGCGTCACTGCCTGGTCTAATTCGACGATAAATCTAGTGGATAGAAGAAACTGTCACGGTAGCAACATCAGGCAAATAGCTCTGAGTATGAACGTACCACGAACCTAGGTTTATGTATATCACAGGGCTCCTTAGAAAGATAAACCAATAGCTAAATCTTAAGAGCCGATATTTTCATAACCCCTTAATAGGTAGAACACAATCTCAAATCTAACTTAGAAGTATCGCTACCTACGCATGTCTTGGTAGGAGTTTCCCCTTAAGTCCCAATCGCAACAAGGCTAGAAAGAATATACAATGAGAACACGCAAGCTGGAAAAGGAATAACAATAGTTTATTCACCAGGTAGGCAAAAGCTTAAGTCAAACAGATCAATGTCAAACCAATTATTAAGTACACGCATAGGGAATGAGAGAAAGGTCATACCTGGCGAAAAGGCTACACGCTAGGCCGTCGTGCAAAGACCGAATTGCAAAAACTTCACGAAGCTTAAGATACGCACGGACGGAAGTATGGGAAGTCGAATACGATCTTCCCAGACTAGGTCGTCTCTCTTAGATTTAAGGTTGGTGGCGCCTTTGATCAGGCCGCACAGATGGCCCAAATCGGAATTTAGACTCCCCCCTCCGGAGGAAATAAGAAAACATTTATTATTCAAAGGAGATAATAAAAGTTCTTAGATCAGTGCCAGGACCCTTAGAGACCGATTTCAGGGAGGGGTCGCAAAGCACTTCTGCAAAGGGGGAGAGATGAGTGTAAATACCTCAAGAGATACCTCTGGTTAAGGACAAATCATTGCTGGGGAACAGAAACTATGTTTTCGTGGTGGAAGCATAGGCTTTTATGCCTTTATTATGCCACTATGTTAAGAACAGAGGGCAACAGGCACTGTCCATGTTATCTCCTGGCTTCTCTCTTACATTCCCCCCTCTGACCCCAAGGGAGACAGCTTAGATCAGACTTCCGAGGGGTCATAAAGAGATCAGCTTAGGGATACAGAGTTGGTTAGGAAGTTTGACAGATGAAGTATTGGCTGGAGCCAGCAATTAAAAGTCTTTCACAGAGTTTTTCTGGAGTATTTGAAAAGGCAGTTATATGGAAAATGTAAGTGGTCCACAAAATCCACTCCGATATCACAGGGTGGAGCGAAAAACCCCGCTAGTTATGCAATAGTGAGGGAAAATTCTCCACCTATCCTCCGATTTTACTGGAGCAATAATGCCTTCCGCGATCTGTGATTCGGCAGTGGTGAACTGTGATATCATTGTCCCACGGTGTCCGAGTCGGCCTGACGCAGCGAAGATTTCACAGTCCCGATGCTCAGCAGAAGTCTGCGCCGATCCGGGCCGGTGTCCCACTGCTCCGTTTAGCCGAAGGTGTTGTACTTGCCCGGACTGCCACTCCCAAGATGGCATCTGAAATAAACAGAGAGAGAGAACGCGGCAGCATCAAAAGTTCATGGCAAGAGCGTAACATAATTCTTGAGCCTAGGGGCGGCAGTGTATGGCTTGAGAAAGACATCAAAAGGAAAAGGACAGATAATCACAAATATATACATATATACACCTACACCTAGAAATACTCCTTCTGGCGTGAGTTAGCGTGTTTGCAGGCCAAGCCACATCGGATTCTACAGGTTGAGAGGGCTCTGGATGGCAGAGGGGGAGAAACGCCCGCGTTTCCGCCCAAGTAGCCAGTATGACCAGGGTTTGGTTATAGTTGGGCAATTAAAACCAGTGGCCACCTGATTTAAACCCAAAGTTGTTGAGTTGAAGTTGAAATATTGACAAGAGATGTGAGTGGAATTTAAAACATAATTGAGAGTTGTATTGATGAATTTATGAGGGTAGGTAGAGATTAGTTTCCGAAGGGTGGCTATAGCCATGCAGCGATGCAATACATCCACGCTATATCACCTTTGATTCTGGTGCCAGAATGAGATTCCGGTGCAAGAACGTTAGTTTCGGAATCAGGGTAGAAAAAGGAGATTAGTAATTTACATTATTTCGTCTCAAAGAAAATTATAACATTGATGTTAATTGGTAGAATTCTTTGTGGGTGGTATCCTGAATTCTACGACATATAATTTTTAAGACACAGGATATGATTGCCATTAAAACTCCTACGAAGAGTAGGAGCAGTAAAACTATTTCACCGATTTCCCAGATTTTTTTCCAAGTTGGACCGATAATCCCCTCTAACCAGGAGGTGTTATTGATGGTCATTCTGGAAATTTGTTGTCGCAAGTGAACTATATCCTCCATTAGCTGGTTTAAGTTGTCAGTTGGGTTAACTACGTCAGAGCAGCACTCAGGTCCTATGATCGTACAGGTACCTCCTTGGGAAGAGAGAATATAGTCCAATGCAAAGCGATTTTGTAGAATCATCAGCCTTTGCGACGACAATGCCAATGAAATATTTCCCAGTGCCATGGCCGTGTCATTGGCTAACCGTTCCACAAAATGCAAAAGCATTCTAACTTGGTCTAAAGCCTGCATCACTCCATAGTTGGGCAAAAGAGCCCCTAGGGCCCGGGACCAGAATGTCTGTTCACAGGTGAGGCCTTTAATACAATCGGGAGAACCATTTTTATTTTCCATTGAAAGGAGTGAAGTGGAGGATTGACTGGGCACACGAACAGGACGCATGGCTGGGTACAGATATACAAGAAAGCAAGTTCCAATAAACTGAGCCGGTAGTTCGGGCCACACAGTAGTACCACACAACCGATGTGTTCCCGTCGGAGCTGGAATGCGACAGAACTTATTTAGCCCCAATATGTGTATCCAGCCGCTCCCCTCATTCACACAGTCATCTGGAAAGAAAAGGAATGAAAAGGGAGTAGAATTCTCTAGAGTAATAGGACGACGATGGGGTCCACTAAGATGATAAATCCGATTTTCATCTAATTGATAGATGTGCTGGCAGTTGGGATGTGGTATGGTTCCCATCGGTGGGGACGCTCCCTGTTGTTCCAGGCACCATGGAAATTGGTTTGGGACAATGATGTCAGAAAGATTGAAAGGAGGCAAATCAATTAAATTGCATTTCAAACCAAGTGTACAGCACTGAGTGATATTGGGAGTGGTGATGTTATGGCAGGTTAATATGTTGGGGGCGCGCTTAGGGATAAGCCTCAATAGCGCACATGTATCGCATTTGGAAACCAGATGTGCCACCCAGGGAATGCCAGCACCTACACTCACTGAATGTGGCATGCACACGTTTTGATTGGGGAACAACAAAGAGCATGTATAATTAAACATTAACTGAAATGTGTTGGCCCTAGGGTCAAATTGTGGAGGTTGCGGCATTGATAATTCAAATCTGGGAGGCAATGAGGTGGTCATTGGGGCTGATGTGGAGTCCCGTCTGCCAAATGTGAAGGGCATGCAGGACATGCAGCAAATTAATATCCACAAAAAGCCCATAGTCAGGAAAGGAAGTCCGATGAGGCTTCAGTTTAGGGATCTCCAACCGCAGCAGCAGCTGTCGTATTGGGTAGCTGATATCCTTGATACACAGAGGGAAAAACAGAAAGTTAGGTTTCCCCCCCCCCCCCGCCCCTCGGAGTAGCTTGCACTGGCTCATGTGGTACCACCTGAGTTTTCCCCGGATAGCGACAGCGAGGCAACTATGACAGACCGCCTTAACTCGATAAGGCCCATGCCATCGAGGACCAAAAGCATCTTGTTTGACAAAAACTCGTACCATAACCATATCACCTTCAGCAAACTTAACCTCAGAGAGGGGGTTAAATTTTGTATCAATGCGCAGGTCAGCCTGTTGTTGGTTTAGTGCCGCCTGCGCTCGAAGTATCTTGAGCCGCTCCTTGAGCTGCTCCAATACCGCCTGCTGTTTGACAACTATTAGAGGTCCCAGATCTGCAGGGGATACCTCGGGATCGATTGGAAGTCTCATAACCCGCCCAGTCATCAGTTCATATGGACTCAGGCCTGTTGCTCGGGACGGGGTGGCCCGCAAAATAGTTAGAACGGTGGGCAACGCTTCAGTCCATTTATTTTGATGTTGAGCAATTTGCTTAGCAATTCCTTCTTTGATGGTGCGATTCACCCGTTCCACTATTCCAGAACTTTGAGGCCTGTAGGGCACATGAAATGACTGTTTGATGTGAAGCATTTTGCAGACCTGCTGGGTTATTTGACCGGTGAAATGTGTCCCCTGGTCTGACTCAATTTGCATTGGCACTCCCCAGAGCGGGATGATTTGGTTCGCCAGTACCCGTGCCACGGTATTTGCGGTGTTATTGCGTGTGGGTATGGCTTCAACCCACTTGGAAAACTTATCAATGATTACAAGGCAATAGCGATACCCCCCTCTCGCACTGGGAAGTGGGCCAATGAAATCTAGCTGAAGGACTTCCCACGGCCCCCTAGGGGGCTCAGGTTGACGAAAATTTGTGCGGCCAGGTTTCCCCTGGTTCACAGAGGCACAGACAACACAAGCACCACACCATTGTTCTACGTCCGCTGACATACGCGGCCACCAAAAATGACGTTTAATTAGTTGCAAGGTTTTTTCTGCAGAAACGTGCGCGTATTCGTGGTAAAGCTTGAGTATTGGCCTTCGCAACGCATCGGGTACAACATATTTGCCATCCCGCAAGACAATGCCCTCCACAATTGTTACCAACGGGTCCTGCCTTAAGTGAGGCATCAGCTCACCCCCCTCTCCCCACAGCTCTTTCTGATACTGTTTCAGGTCGATGGGAGCGACCTGAACCGCATACACTGCAGACTCCGACAAATCAATCTGCTGCCAGTTCTCCTCGCGGATTGCCGCTTGTTTGGCCAGATTGTCAGCTATGGCATTATGCCGTTCGTGTAACGTGGGATTTTTCGCAACGTGCGCTCGCACCTTTACTACAGAAAGGGGAGCTTCGCGGGCCTGTATGAAGTCCCAGATAGCTGTGATGGTCTTAAAATGTTTGATAGGAGCCCCAGCGGCTGTAAGGAACTTCCGCAACTGCCATTGGACCATAAAATCATGCACAACTCCGAACGCATAGCGGCTATCAGTATACACGCACAGTGGTTCAGAATGAGCCTTTATGGCTTCCAACAACGCAACGAGTTCCGCTTCCTGGGCAGACATTCCAGACGGTAACCTGAACAAAAACTTTGTGCCATTCTCGGAATCCCCTTCTGGGATCCAAGCCGCGCACCCTGTGTAAAACTTGCCCTCCTTTCAGAACCTCGAGCCGTCAATGTACGCTCGCGTCTGACCGGGTAACTCATAGTCAGTAACTGGGCATTGGGTTTCAGGACCAGGTTCACAAACATGCGGTTGGCCTTCCACATCCCCAAGAAGATGGGGCAGGATTCTGGTGTTTTCAGTTGTCAGTTCTCTCGCCTATATGTCAGTAAGCCACCGCGCTAGCCTATGGGATGATACGCCTTTGATTTGCCCCTGCAGCAACATTCGGACTGGAGTATGCATTGTGTGCACAACCACAGGCTGAAAACCCACCAACGGCTCTGTGGTTGTCAGCATCCAATGCACCGCGAGAACGCGCTGCGTGCATGGGTCAAATCCTTGTTCAACCGAAGATTTTTTTCGGCTATAATAGGCAATGGGACGCAATACTCCCCCATGCTCTTGAGCTAGCACCCCACTAAGCGTATGTTCCTGCGCGTCTACCTGAATGTGAAACGCCTTATTGGGATTGGGTAATCCCAACGCAGGCGCTGAACACAAACTGAGTTTTAATTTAGTAAACGCCGCCTTGTGTATTTCCGACCAATTGAGTGGGTCAGTTGGTTTAGATTTTCCCTTAAGCAGATCGTATAAGGGAGATGTAATCCCAGGAAAATCAGGGATGAAATCCCGAAGGTAATTTGCTGTCCCTAGCACCTTCTGCAACGAATTGAGAGTATAGGGTCGTGGCAGTTCAGAAATGCATTTCCGCCTGTCCTCAGTCAACGCGCGGCAACTCGGTGTTAGCGTATAGCCCAGGTAATGGACCGTTTCTTGTGCGATTTGCGCTTTCTCTCGGTTTAGTTAAAACCCCGCTCTACCCAGAGTCTGCACGACCATGTCCACGAGCTGCAGGTGATCGTGACGTGATCCCCCTGTAGCTATCAAGATGTCATCGACATAATGAGTGACCTGTCCCGTCTTTAACAATGGTCCCAAAACATCTGCCACAGCTCGGTGAAAAATGGCAGGGCTGTTGTGAAAACCCTGAGGCATTCTTTCCCAGGTATACTGAATTTGGTTGACAGTAAATGCCAGTTTCCATTGATCCTGACGTCGGACCTTAAGGGACCAAAAGCCATTTTTGATGTCCAACACAGTAAACCAACACGCATCATTTGAAACCTGGGACAAGATCGTCGATGGGTTTGCCACAATGGCAGTAGCTCTGGGCAGAACCTGATTAAGACGCTGGTAATCGATACAAAGACGCCACTTGCCATTAGGCTTTGGTACCGGCAGACACGGAGAATTAGCAGTTGAACTGCAACGACGAACAATACCCCGACTTTCGAGTTGTTTTACAATTTCGTGCACGGCGGCTTCGGCCTCGGGCTTAATACGGTATTGCTTTTGGGGGGGGAGGCGGATCCCCCTCAATGCCAACCTCAAAGTCGACGAGACCGCAGTCATGTTCATGATTCGCCCACACGTCTTTATGTCTGTCAAAAAACTGTTGGAGTAGGTTTGTTGCGGAAATGGCCATCAGACGGTTTCCGGGGGAGCACCGTTTGGTGGTCTTCTCCGTCTTGAACTCAATTTGCTTTTTTCGAAACACTGAATTACAAAGTCATATTTCGCCATTATGTCCATTCCCAAAACAGTACCCTCTCCATTGTTCGGTAGAAACCAGAATGGCTCCTCAAGCACCGCAACACCCAAATCAAGCCGGACGGGCTTAGTGCGAGTAGCTAACATAACGGTTTCCCCTATTCCTTGAATTTGCATGGTTTTTTTGGTCAGCGGTAACGGCACGTCTGTGCAGGAGCAAGATGCCTCAGTGTTGATTAAAACGTCAACTAATCGGCCTCCGAGATTAGCCCGTATTTTAATACGATTCCCACTGGAAATACTACTCCCAACCGCAAGGGAGGCCACGCACCCCTATTGAGATTCTTCCCACTGGGCAGCTAATGCTGCCACGGTCGCTTGGAGCGCGCTGTAGGGGTTGCCTGCATTAACGTTTGTAGTTTTCAGGTTTAGTCCTAATTTGGTATCATCGTCGGATTTTCCGCCGCTCGCCTGTTTTGCCAACATGTCCTCGAGAATGGTGTGAGAGGACTGCCGTGGAAGGCTCAATGCCTCTCGCAAAGTAAAACATCGATCGAAACTATGATTCGCTTTCTTACAAAAGCGGCATCCCCGCTGCCGATTATTTCCGGGCTCTCCAGGACTTACTGCGCCTTTCCCCTCAGCTATCCATTGTGCAGCAGCAATGGCTCGCGGCTTGCTGGGCCTCGCTAAACGCGCCTCGATTTTGGAAGCCCACTCCACAAGGGCTCGGAAGGTGTTCTCCGGTGGGTCTGTGCCGGTAGCTAAAGCCTGCTGGATATGCGGCCCACGTTATTTTTCAGAAGCTGCAGTAGCACCTCCTGATCGCGGGTGGCATGCTCGATCCCAGAATGCTCTTTAAACGAAACCCACATTCTTTCGGCAAAAATTTGGAATGCCTCTTTTTGAGCCTGTTTAACATCTAAAATTTTGTGCCATTCAGCATAAGTTGGTCCCCGCAAACGCAGTAACGCCTCTTTTAGTCGATCATACACGTCCCTCTCATCTTCGTCCTCGTCTTTAATCATAAGTGTCCCCGTTTTAAGATCTTCCGGCAACTGAGATTTCAATTCATTGGGAATTGTGTGCAAAGCAATTTGCCAGACGTCCCGCAACTCTAAATTATATACGGAGGCCTGTAGCATTAAGTTATCCCAATAGGGTTGGAATGGGCCCCGTCTTGGCAGAAGCCTCTGTGTCTGGCGCATTCCTCACACGTAAGAGGACGACTAATGACAGTTACCGTGTTGTCGGCGTTGGTGACTGTTTTTAACACCACAATTTTGACGGGTTTACGGATGATCGTACCAGTTCGTCGACGCGTTACCACTGGACTGCGTTGCCAGGGTTCGCCTGGCTGACTCAGGCGATAATACGCCCTAGTCCCAGTAGCCAGGGAAGGCTCTGTCGACTCCCTCGGAGCCGCCAGAGCGTCCTCGGCCGCGGACGGCTTTCTATGACCCGACTCACATAGGGCGAGAATTTCCTCGTCACTCTCGTCCGATGCTACGCCACTAGTATCAACGGATCCCGCTTGTCGGGTAGCCGCCACGGGAAGCCCAACTTTGCCACAACAAACTTCTAAGTAGTGATGGCCTAACGAGGCTTTATGAAGCTTCGGACCCTTTCGAACCTTTGTATTGAAAATTGGTTCACTACTCGAAGCTCCATTCATTGAGCACATGGGTGACATCTGCTGGCAGAGAGATTGTTGTACAGCCTTGCAAAGGTGACGCTGACGCACCTTGCGTGTGCACTTCGAGTATGTTATATTGTGAAAAATACTTAAATAAAGCTGAAATCGAACTTCGTCTTACACGTGTCTGTTGTTTTTCTTCCTTACCTTAATTATTCATATTATATTAAAATAACAGTAATTACATCCACAGGCTCATTGAATCCTGTAAATATTTAGTCTGTCCAAAAAACATATTGTATTGTTTTTTTATTGTTCTTGGTGTATACTGGGTGTGCTTGAGCGACTTTGCCATTATTATTTATGAATAAAAATGTCTAACAGAGCGCTGTTTCATCCATGTTAAATACATTTGATTTGCGGCAATGTTTCAAAGCTCCGCCTATCGAACCAAACCAGTCAGCTGATTCAGTCTGAATGAAGCAGTGAAGTGGTTCGAACGTCATCAGTCACGTGGTTTTTCACGATATGAAGCAAGCTCCGGCACAGTGCTTCAGAAAAATATGCCGTCGAGTTTGAAGCGTGCTTCGGAGCCTTGGTATCAGCGGTAACATCACTACTTCTAAGGCCCGCACATACTCCTGATTTTTAATGAACTCCTGCTCGAGCTTGGCAATTCGCTCCTGAAAAGCAGCATGCTGGCTGGCCCAGCTCTGCTTATCATAAGCGAAGGCCTCTACTTCAGCCCGCAATCGCCGTAATTCATCCGACCGCGACTTTTCCAACTCACGAGTATTAGTTAGGACCCGCTCATTCGCAGCAAGTGAACTTATATCGTTCCGACGCAACAAATACACCATTACCGCCGGTAATTTACGGAACGGGCACTTTTCCAACAACTCTTGTCCCTCCGTTTCATACCAGTGGAGAAGCTGCTCATTACTCCACGAGAGCGATACGCCAATATTGTGGATTCGAATCAATAATTCCTTATAATATAGGCCAAAGCTGTCCATCACTTTTTGATCCGCCCTCTGCTGCTCCTCGCTATCCATGTTTTCCCACTAATCTTATCCCACCGGATTTCTACGGTCTCCGGTCTAGCCCTGGGTACCTCGATCCGTTCTAAGAATGTGTCTAGATGGGATGTAGAGATGCTTTCCCTCAAAACTAGTAGGTAGAAAACACCGCGGTACTCACCAAAGCAGCCGTATGCAGAAGGTAGACTCAAAACTCGCGGACACGAAGACACGTCCGAAGTACCTCACAAGGCCAGGATCGCGTAGAATGGTGACGTCACCGCGTTGCACGGCAGGAAATCAGCTCGGGCTCACCACTGTAGAACGCGTTGGGAAGTCACCACTGTAGAACGCTCTGGGATCACGTCGGGGTCACCACTGTAAAACCCACACAACTCGACCAATGACGGAGGAGCCAGGGGCGAAGGTTTACGCGTGTAGATCCAGCTGTTATGAGGCAATGGAACGTGTCAATTAAATCTTTTGTGCCTGTGTCCCGCCTTGGACCCAGTTTGAGACTTACCTGAGGTGTTCTCAATAATTCTCAGTCCGAAAACGGGGCTATGCTGAAATCACGGAATCATCTAACTTACTGTCGTGCTACGAATAATCCCAGGTGCACATGGGAACACACGCAGTAACTGAAAACGTCAGATTTATCAGTGATTTAAGCAAACTAAGCATAACGATAACATTGTTACTCTCGCTTCAAATCTGACTCCATAATAAATTTAGAATACAAAATTTGGTTGTATCCTCATTAAATATCTGGCTCCGAATTAGAATTAGTATTGATAGTTTTGAAACAGCATGCGTGAATCTCAGGGCAGTTACGCACCCATATTCTGTCTGCGAAAACCATTGTCACTAAGCAAAACACCCCCTAGGGTTAAATAGGCGTCACTGCCTGGTCTAATTCGACAATAAATCTAGTGGATAGAGGAAACTGTCACGGTAGCAACATCAGGCAAATAGCTCTGAGTATGAACGTACCACGAACCTAGGTTTATGTATATCACAGGGCTCCTTAGAAAGATAAACCAATAGCTAAATCTTAAGAGCCGATATTTTCATAACCCCTTAATAGGTAGAACACAATCTCAAATCTAACTTAGAAGTATCGCTACCTACGCATGTCTTGGTAGGAGTTTCCCCTTAAGTCCCAATCGCAACAAGGCTAGAAAGAATATACAATGAGAACACGCAAGCTGGAAAAGGAATAACAATAGTTTATTCACCAGGTAGGCAAAAGCTTAAGTCAAACAGATCAATGTCAAACCAATTATAAAGTACACGCATAGGGAATGAGAGAAAGGTCATACCTGGCGAAAAGGGTACATACTAGGCCGTCGTGCAAAGATCGAATTGCAAAAACTTCACGAAGCTTAAGATACGCACGGACGGAAGTATGGGAAGTCGAATACGATCTTCCCAGACTAGGTCGTCTCTCTTAGATTTAAGGTTGGTGGCGCCTTTGATCAGGCCGCACAGATGGCCCAAATTGGAATTTAGACTCCCCCCTCCGGAGGAAATAAGAAAACATTTATTATTCAAAGGAGATAATAAAAGTTCTTAGATCAGTGCCAGGACCCTTAGAGACCGATTTCAGGGAGGGGTCGCAAAGCACTTCTGCAAAGGGGGAGAGATGAGTGTAAATACCTCAAGAGATACCTCTGGTTAAGGACAAATCATTGCTGGGGAACAGAAACTATGTTTTCTTGAAATACAGTGGACATGAAATACAACTCATTCAACTCCTTGAATATAGCTGAAGAGATGCATACCAAACATGATGTCATGGAGAATTATGATGATGTAACTATTATGAATTTTCTTACCAACAGAACCATTTTCCATGAGATTTACACCACTATTACCCCAGGTATAATACAGTAATTTAGTGATGATATGAGGGCAATTAAAACAGTGTAACAGTGGGTTTTGTGTAAATTGAAACTCTTAAATCAGAAGTTACAGAGATAAAATGAAAAGGTGCAGTGACAGGGTGTCCAGAAGAGGTCACTATGGCACTCATAGGGCAGAGAGCACAGGTCACACCCTGCTGTAAGAGAAATTCCTTGCGGCAACCAAGCCATGCGCTTTCTTCCCCATCTTTGGTGTGCTCAATCACCCATGTTTAAGTGCCCAGTTCCAGGCCCCCTTATCTTAGTGGTAGAATTGGTGGGGTGCAGCTGTAGAGGATGTCTGGACCCTGATGACTTTACAGCCCCTCTGTTCCCAGCCATGCCTGACTGGAGACGATGCCAGTCGTGGTGGAAGCATAGGCTTTTATGCCTTTATTATGCCACTATGTTAAGAACAGAGGGCAACAGGCACTGTCCATGTTATCTCCTGGCTTCTCTCTTACACACGTTATATCTCTTTGATCTCTTAGATCTCTGGTAGGCTATGTGTATGTGTCTGTATGTGTGTGCGTGCAAAAAAAAAAAAAAAAAAATATATATATATATATATATATATATATATACTATACAAAACAGATGAAGTCTGTTAGTGGTGGGGGAACCAGATATCTCTCAATTGACAAAGATGAAACAGTGGCTGATATTAAAATTATGGCTGAAAATCTTTTTTCCCTGAAGGCTGTTCAAAAAAAAAGAAAAAGAAGTCTTTTACGCTATTCAACTCATATTGAGAGCTCACAGATATGTATTGATGTGTCTTATACAGTAGACGAGCTGTATCACCAAAGCAAGGTCAAAATTCTGAGACTTTATCTGGGCACCAAAAAGAAAACCGGACAGCAGCCCTCAGATGAGAGTGGAGGGTAATCACATAATAAACCAGCCCTCAGAGGTGGATCTCACTGACAATGAACAGAATCAGGCTGTTGAGGATGTAGTGATGGAAAACGGCATTTCAGAATCACCAAACCACCAAGGTGTTAATGATGGAACCTCCACAAGTGGATATTCGGAATTGAACAACACATTACCATGGGATAGTCTGCTAACTCTTGGCGAAGGCGAAAATTCAGATGCGGTTATTTTTATAAGTGGACAGGCTGCATGTAACTCTCTTTCTGGAAAAAAAGGATAATGTACCTTATCAAATAGTGGATCAGTCACTGACTGCTCCAGTGCTTGGAGGGGTGGCAGATGTTCCAGCAGAAGCACTTCCTGAGCCACAATCTTCCTGTAATGCTGATTGTAAGAAGAGGTCACTGTCTCACTGACTTTATCAGTGCCTTCAAGGACCCAAAAATGATTGCATCTGAGGTCGACATCAAAATGCGTTTACCGAACAGAGATCTTGAACAGGGAGAAGGAAGTGGTATCTTCCGAGACTGCCTGACAGAATTTTGTATGGATTTCTATGATAGTTGCACACTGGGAATTGAAGTGAAAGTCCTCTTTATCAGGCATGATTTTCAGTGTGAAAAATGGCAGGCTGTAGCTAGAGTGTTTGTAGAAGGGTAGAAACAAGCTGGTTACTTCCCAGTGAAACTTCCAATACCATTTCTGGAAGAGGTGCTGTGTGGCTCAACAACCAGTTGCTGCAAGGATTCCCTTTTTCTGTATGTATCACAAGAGGAAAGGTCTGTCCTTCTGAAGGCTTTGGAGGACTTTAATTCAGTGGACACTAATGAATTGCTGGATGTACTCGATACACATGAATGGAAGCAAGTCCCTACCAAGGACACACTGCTCCCTGTTTTGGTACAGATTGGACACGAAGTAATTATTCAGGCCCCAATGTATGTAATTAAGTGTGGGTTCTGTTGCTAATTCACTACCACCAGAAGGACTGCATCATTTCATTGCACAAAAAAAACCAACGGCAAAAACAGCGAAGGGGCTTCTAAACTTTCCAGAGGAGATAGCTTTAGCTCAGTCAACAGTTTCTCGTTACCTAAAAAGGTACATGGGGGAAATGGATTGCAACAATCTTTCGCTTTTCCTGCGGTTCTGTCCAGGATCTGATCTCTTGGATAAGGCCATACTGATTGAGTTAATAGAAACCACCAATTTCCTCCGCAGACCACAGTCTCACACATGTGGAGGTGTACTAAAGCTGCCCATTGGTTGCTACAGCTATCCGGATTTTCACAGTGAATTTAACAACATTCTCACCAGCTCAATGTGGGTAATGGATGTGGTGTAGGTAATACAAACAAGAGCACGAAAGATGTGGCAGCTCTTTGCTAGACTGGATGGTTTTGTTATTTTAACTACACTCAACAAAAATATAAATGCAACACTTTTGTTTTTGCTCCCATTTGTCATGAGATGGACTCAAAGATCTAAAATTCATTCCAGATACACAATATTACCATTTCTCTCAAACATTGTTCACAAATCTGTCTAAATGTGTGATAGTGAGCACTTTTGCTTTGCTGAGACAATCCATCCCACCTCACAGGTGTGCCACATCAAGATGCTCATCAGACACCATGATTAGTGCACAGGTTTACCTTAGACTGTCCGCAATAAAAGGCCACCCTGAAATGTGCAGTTTTTGCTTTCTTGAGGGTCTGGGGACTCAGAACCAGTCAGTATCCGGTGTGACCACCATTTGCCTCATGCAGTGCAACACATCTTCTTCGCATAGAGTTTATCAGATTGTCAATTGTGGCTTGTGGAATGTTGGTCCACTCCTTTTCAATGGCTGTGCGAAGTTGCTGGATATTACTGGGAACTGGTACGCGCTGTCGTATACGCCGGTCAAGCACATCCCAAACATGCTCAATGGGTGACATGTCCGGGGAGTATGCTGGCCATGCAAGAACTGGGACATTTTCAGCTTCCAAGAATTGTGTACAGATCCTTGCAACATGGGACCGTGCATTATCTTGCTGAAACATGAGGTGATGTTCATGGATGTATGGCACAACAATGGGCCTCAGGATCTCATCACGGTATCTCTGTGCATTCAAAATGCCATCAATAAAATGCACCTGTGTTCTTCGTCCATAACAGATGCCTGCCCATACCATAACCCCACCACCACCATGGGCCACTCAATCCACAACATTGACATCAGCAAAGCGCTCACCCACACGATGCCACACACGCTGTCTGCCATCTGCCCTGAACAATGTAAACCGAGATTCATCCGTGAAGAGAACACCTCTCCAACGTGCCAGACGCCATCGAATGTGAGCATTTGCCCACTCAAGTCTGTTACGGCGACGATCTGGAGTCAGGTTAAGACCCCGATGAGGATGACGAGCATGCAGTTGAGCTTCCCTGAGATGGTTTCTGACAGTTTATGCAGAAATTCTTTGGTTATGCAAACCAATTGTTTCAGCAGCTGTCTGAGTAGCTGGTCTCAGATGATCTTGGAGGTGAACCTGCTGGAGGTCCTGGGCTGATCTGGTTACACGTGGTCTGCGGTTGTGAGGCCGGTTGGATGTACTGCCATATTCTCTGAAACGCCTTTGGAGACGGCTTATGGTGGAGAAATGAACATTCAATGCCTGAAAAAACAACAAAAAGAAAGTGTTGCGTTTATACTTTTGTTGAGTGTATGTAGCCCGTTGCGCCTTTGTTATTGGGGCATTTTATTTCATCTGCTTTTAAGGTGGCTGCTGTGTTCTTTCACAATCAAATTGTAAGCTCAACGGGATAGTTTGGGTTTTTGAAGAGGGGTCGTATGAGATGCAGATAACTATTTTGATACCAAGATCCAATTGATGAAGCATATTTTATATTAGTATTACAGTTGTTTGCAGCAACTCCAGTGGAAACAAGAATATGAAATTTGACATTTTTTCAAGGTGCTGAAAAATTAGTAAGTTGTTCACACTTTAAAGAGGTTTAAATATAAATGAAGTATGAAGGTGGCTAATAGGTGGTTTGACAATTGTTCCTATTCTGTTATGACATACAAAATACAACGTGTTCTGTGGCGTATTTTGAAAAAGGATATGCCCACAATCAACATTGGCCCATCATCAACATCGTGAGAATCTTAGCATAAAATGGCATGAATGAATGAACTCTGGTTTTATGAATTAACCCTGACGAAGGCTTTATCACCGAAACATTGGTGAAATTATAAAATAAAAACTTTGTGCATATTAAGTTCAGAATGTGTCAGGCACCTTCTTCCGTATTTTGAAAAAGACCAAAAAACCATTCAAGTTTGTACAAAATTTTGATGTCCTCTCTCTTACATTCTATACATCTTTACACTTCGACATTTCTAATGACATCACCCATAGTTATTTTACACCTCACTTTGTAGTGTTGTAAATGTGTTGTGATTTGTTATGGAAGACACAATTCTCCATCAAACACTGGATTGTTTATTCTCTTCCACTGTTATTAAAACAGAGGCTTTGGTAACATGAGGAGCATTGATGATACAACCATCATAATGATGCACTATCCAGTAGCCTACTGAGTCGTATAGTCTAATTGATCAAATAATTAGATTTATGATGTCTGTCATGGTTTTTCGGAGGCTGGCAAGCTTTCTTTCTTTCTCTTGTCTGGGACGATATCGTTTTGCCCACAATTGAATTCTTTGGCCAGCTGGCATTAATTGGGGGCGTTGCCCAGACTCTACTTAAACCCAAGTTCCGGCTCGCTGCCTTTGCTAGAGTGTCAGTGTTTGTTTGCACTTTAGCCGATAAGGTCTCTAGTTAGAGTATTGTTGAGGAATTAGCTGTAAAATGGAAAGTGCTAGTTAGCAAGGGAATCTCTCTCTCTTTTTCCCACGTTTTGGGCACTGTCTGGTGCTAATTCTTTTTATCTCAGTTCCCGAGATTTTTGCCTTTTCTTTCGTTCAGTCGAGCTCGCGTTTGCTTCTTTATTGTTACGAGGACTGGATCTAGATCCTTTGGAAGCGTGAGTCTCCCTCTCTTATTTTGTCTGTTTTTCTCTCATTTTGCTATACTTCCTTTCGTTCCGGCCACAGCATTTGGCATCTCAAAAGAAACCAACCTTCACAATGTCATTGTCAGTCTGTGTGGTTACTGTCCAGGGTGCCATTGTCCATGTTAGAGAGGGATACACTTTTGTGTTACCATTTAGGTGATGCCAATAAGAGGTCAATTTATTTTAGTTTGAACTTTATCCTAAAGTAAAATACCAAAAACATGAAACAACCAAACTGACTCAATTGTTAAACGTTATGAAACTTTTACAGTTTGGCAAATTTAATTTTAATTGAAGGATAATAATCCTAGTCCAAAAAGATTCATTTTGTCTCACTATTTGAATCAAACATTTCTTATATTCTAGCTAAAAATAACCATCAATATTTAATGATGAGTTAATTTACTGACAGATTGCTAAAACTGAAAACAGTAATTTATAGTCTTTTCTGATTATTTTAGTAAATGCACAAGATAATTACACAAATATGAAAATATGCACATTCTGCTGTAAAAACTTGTACTAAAGAGCCAAAGGTACTACATAATTTTTATGTTTTGTCCATTTAAATTGCCTTAAATAACTGTGGACAAACCGTGTCCCTCAGAAGAAAATATAAATCAAGTGTCTGGGGCATGGTAGATGGGAACTCCAAGCTTGATTCCTCCATTATTATTATACACAAATCAAACACATCCACATCACATGGGACCGAGCTTAAAAAGGTGCAGCTGTGTTTACAAGCGGTCAAATCTTCAGTCAGTGGAACAAGACAGTCTTCTGCACCCAAAAGGTGAGGGGCCATGTACATTACATCAGGTATGCTCGGCGCCGTCGTATAGGGGGGAAAGGTGATGACAATTATAAGGGCCCACAGCTCATTAGGGCCCATAAAACCCACAGTAGCCGCAATGACTAAATTATTATGCATAGACCTAATTAATATTCATACTCATGCATCAGAGTTAAAACAAAGCCACAAAGACTTGCAATATTGATGAAATGCACTTCAAAAACCCCTTCCTTAAAAATGGTTCGTGCTCCTCTTGGAAAATTGCGTTTTTGCTCAGAGGTTCGCAAACTGGCAGAGACAGCAGGACACATTCTTACATTATTATTATTATTATTATTGAGTGGTTACTCTCTTTAGCAGTAAGTGACTGTACAAGCTAGGTTAGGCTAGGGAACTACACGCAGCCTGCATGGTAACCCTAGGTGTAGCTTCAATAATCGCTTGACAAGGCTGACATTACTTTTACCTTCTTGCATAAGTGTTTACTAAAAGTAAGCTGCTACTTTAGTCTGTAACTTTTAACTTTAACTTTTGTTACGTAACTTTTAATGCTTACAAAAGCAATATGACATGGAATAATTAATCCTTTATGTGCTGCTACTCCAGAATCAGCTGTGGCCGCATTGTGTCAGTCGGACCCGCAGTAGACCCTCACCACCAGCAGTCTGAGGGTGTTTTTGATGGTGAGTGAGTGTGACAGAAACTGGTTGACGGTTTAGATTTATTGGACTGCTGCACCATTGGGAATTACTTACACACTAGTCAGGTATTTCAATTATATTATGAAATGGCAAAAGGCTAGATTTATTTATAATCTACTTAAGTCACTATCCATCCTGTGGACAGAGGCAGGCCCATCTTCCCAAAGCAAGGCAACAGATAGTGAAGGGAGTAGTGATCCAAATCAAAGCTGTAGCAGTCATGAACATGTTGAAGACACTCCAAGCGCAGGTAGTGCAGAAGTATATGAAAGACAGAATGAGGAAACAGAATTTTTAACATGTGACCCAGGACTGTGGCCAGAGGAACTCACAGACCATGATCATGAGGTTATTGTCAGAAAGCCAGCCACAGCTACTCAGGCAGGTCTGAGCTTGATAATGCCAAAGGATTCAGAGTGAAGGAAATTCCCTGAGTATTTAGAGTATACAAAGTCAGCTAATTGACGGGAAAAAAAGAGGGACAGGTTAATGTACAGTGAAAGCACAAAGGCAACATACTGCATGCCATGCATGTTATTTTCCTGTGATGGCCTCAAAAAACCATCAGCTAGTGCATTAACCACCAAAGAAGGGTACAAAATATCAGATCTCAAATGGCAGAGAATGTACAACAAATTCCCTGACCATGAAGTTAGTAAGGCGCACAAAACCTGCTAGCTAAAATGGGAAAAATATGAGATATTCTTTGATGGATGCAAAAGGGATAGACAGCCATTTGCAAAAAGAAATCGAACTTGAAGTTGACAGAAACAAAGCTACTCTTGATAGAATATTAAATGTCACCCTTTTTTTGGCCTCAAGAAATTTGCCATTGAGAGGGAGCACAGAGACGCTTGGTGATGTACACAATGGTAACTTCCTTGGCACTATATAACTTTTAGCCCAGTACGATCCTCTGCTGAATGATCATTTGAGAAAAGCGAGGGAGGAAAAGCCCGATACAAGAGTGACCCATTACTTTGCGGAGAGAGAGTTCTGAAAGAAATACTGAAGGAAAGGGAGCGTGCAATTTATTTTTCCATAATTTGTGATGCAACTCCCGATGTCTCCAATAAAGAACAGAATGTAATTCTGCTGAGATATGTTTTTTCAGAGGGAGAATGATAAGTGGGGTGTAACTGAACGTTTCTTGCAGTTTGAAGAATTCAGTACCAAAATTGGCCATGAAATATCAGAGATGATACTGAAGATGTTAAGGAGCACCACATTGACACTGCAGATTGCAGAGGCCAGGGCTTCCACAATGGCTTGAATATGTCAGGAAAAGTTAAAGAGGACCTGGCTGAAATAAGAAAAATAAACCCACTTGTAACATATTCACCCTGTGCCTCACATACTATGAATCTTGTTGGCGTACATGCTGCAGAGTCATGTACAGATGTTTCAACATTGTTTGGGTGTTTGAATCGCTTATACAATATCTTCAGTGCCAGCCCTGAGCAATGGGTCATTCTCAAAGAAAAGACTGGCTGCTCACTTCACCGCATGTCCGATACCTGCTGGAGTGCCCGCATAGCGGCTATTAAACCAGTTGCAGATCACATACCATCGCTCTTAGAGGCCCTGGATAGCATCATTGCTAGATGCAGCTTAACTAATGAAGCCAGATCAGAGGCCATTGTTCTGAAGAGTTATTTCACATCTTTCAAAGCCATCGTTCTTCTCACTGTCTGGATGGAAATACTGCAGTCCATTGAAGACAGAAACATAATACTGCAGTCTGGCTAAATTACACTAGATGTGGAAGCAGCCAACATAAAGGCATTGAAGGAAGAAATGCAGGTCTTTTGCAGCTCATGGGATGGTTTTCTTGGAGTGGCTTCCCTCATCGCTGAAGCTATGGATGTTCCCGCTGGATTTCCAGTTAGCCACAAGCGAAAGAGAAAACGTTTTGCAGATGAGAGTCAAAGCCCAGAAGAAGAGGGAAACCAACAGGAGACAGAATCAAAATTGTTTTGAAAAGGTGTTTTCTATGTGGCATTAGATAACATTATCTCTGCCTTGAATACCCGCTTTCAAGCCATTGCCAATATATGTGAGGAGTTTGATGCAATATTGAAAATCAAGCACTTAAAAGATGATCAGATTCACTTGGTTTGTATTTACTTGTTAATGAATGGCAAACAGGATTTTACTGCTAATTTTGAAAGTGAGGTGCAACATTTGAGGTCTGTCTATAGTGCCACATTTTCAAACTGCAATTCTCCCCTTGAATTGCTGAATTCCATCAATAATAAATTTCAGCTCCATAGTATTTTTGGAGAAGTGTGCATTGCCATCCGCATCATCTGCACTTTACCTGCGACTGTTGCAGGTGGAGAAAGGGCATTTAGCAAACTAAAACTAGTTAAAAACTATCTCAGATTCACAACAACCCGAGAGAGGCTTAATAGCCTTGCCAGACTTTCAACTGAAAGTCAGTAAAGCAAACAGTTAGACTTCAAAGACCTCATTAGTGAATTTTCCAACAAAAAGACCCGGCGTTTGGCTTTCTGATCAGACTAGGTCTAACAATGTAGCCTGTTGGAGATATTGCACCATGTAAATCAGATGAGGATGTGCAAATTGGAAAGAAGAAGAGCGAATAAAGAAATAAATTAAGCTATTTAAGCTGTGAACAAGCAAAATGACTTAAACTGAAGTTGAGATAAGGGAAGACTTAAAATCGTAGTTTTTGATATTTATTTTGAAAGAAAGTATTTCTTTGTGTAGACTGTATTATTTGCAAGAAATTCAAATAGTTAAGTCAGATAGCTGACTTGGTGATTTCAACAAATAGCTTCACCCTGTGGTGTATCCTGAGCCATTATACTATGAGTTATTTTCTGCTGCACATCAGTGCTCAGTGTTTTACAATAAAATATCCAGTGCCCATTTGTTGAGTGGTTAATCGAAAATTTATTTATGATGACCTATGACTAGGTGTAATAATGTGGTTTTAGGTGGCCTCTTATGTGAATAAGACAACTATTAATTCATAATTTACAAACCCAAAACCAGTGAAGTTGGCACGTTATGTAAATCGTAGATAAAAACAGAATACAATGATTTGCAAATCCTTTTCAACTTATATTCAATTGAATACACTGCAAAGACAAGATGTTTAATGTTCAAACTGAGAAACTTTTTTTTTTTTGCAAATAATCATTAACTTAGAATTTAAAGGCAGCAACACATTGCAAAAAAGTTGGCACAGGGGCCTTTTTACCACTGTGTTACATCGCCTTTCCTTTTAACGACACTCAGTAAACATTTGGGAACTGAGGAGACCAATTTTTGAAGCTTTTCAGGTGGAACTCTTTCTCATTCTTGCTTGATGTACAGCTTAAGTTGTTCAACAGTCCGGGGTCTCCGTTGTCGTATTTTACGCTTCATGATGCGCCACACATTTTCAATGGGAGACAGGTTTGGACTACAGGCAGGACAGTCTAGTACCCGCACTCTTTTACTACGGAGCCATGCTGTTGTAACACGTGCAGAATGTAGCTTGGCATTGTCTTGCTGAAATAAGCAGGGGCGTCCAGGAAAAAGACGTTGCTTGGATGGCAACATATGTTGCTCCAAAACCTGTATGTACCTTTCAGCATTAATGGTGCCTTCACATATGTGTAAGTTGCCCATGACTTGGGCACTAATACACCCCCATACCATCACAGATGCTGGCTTTTGAACTTTGCGCCTATAACAGTCCGGATGGTTCTTTTCCTCTTTGGTCCGGAGGACACGACGTCCACAGTTTCCAAAAACTATTCGAAATGTGGACTCGTCAGACCACAGAACACTTTTCCATTATGCATCAGTCCATCTTTGATGAGCTTGGGCCAAGTGAAGCCGGCGGCGTTTCTGGGTGCTGTTGATAAATGGCTTTATCTTTGCATTGTAGAGTTTTACCTTGCACTTGCAGATGTAGCGACGAACTGTAGTTACTGACAGTGGTTTTCTGAAGTGTTCCTGAGCCCATGTGATGATGTCCTTTACACACTGATGTCGGTTTTTGATGTAGTACCGCCTGAGGGATCGAAGGTCACGGGCATTCAGTGTTGGTTTTCGGCCTTGTCGCTTACGTGCAGTGATTTCTCCAGATTCTCTGAACCTTTTGACGATATAACGGACCGTAGATCATGAAATCCCTAAATTTCTTGCAATAGCTCGTTGAGGAATGTTGTTTTTAAACTGTTCGACAATCAGCTCACGCATTTGTTCACTAAGTGGTGACCCTCGCCCCATCCTTGTTTGTGAATGACTGAGCATTTCAGGGAAGCTGCTTTTATACCCAATCATGGCACCCACCTGTTCCCAATTAGCCCATTCACCTGTGGGATGTTCCAAATAAGTTTTTGATAAGCATTCCTCAACTCTCTCAGTCTTTTTTGCCACTTGTGCCAGCTTTTTTGAAACATGTTGCAGGCATCAAATTCCAAATGAGCGAATATTTGCAAAAAATTACAAAGTTTACCTGTTCGAACATTAAGTAACTTGTCTTTGCAGTGTATTCAATTGAATATAGGTTGAAAAGGATTTGCAAATCATTGTCTTCTGTTTTCTTTTTTACGATTTACACAACGTGCCAACTTCACTGGTTTTGGGTTTTGTACATAATAATGCTCTTTGTTGAGTGGTTAATCATAAAAAAGGAAAAATTGGGTGTACTGCATCAGGCACTGTCAAGAATACAGAGAAACAGAAAAATAAAGAATTACATCATGATACGTAGTCGTAAAAAAATGGGAATGAAAAGTCAAGGTGCGGGGGCCCACAATGATATTCTTTCAGGGGGCCCAGAATTCCTAGAAACTGCCCTGGGTATCCCACTGGGCACGTTGGCGTTCTTGGAGGGCCTTATACAGTGAGCATTCCAAACACCCCGGATATCATTTAATGCCTCCTGTTGAACAAAAAAGAATGATTGCTGGCATACAGTGCAGTGCATTTTTAAACAGTGATTATAAAAAGTGAAATATAGTCTTCTATTCTCTGCAACATGTACAGCCTAAATTATCAATAGGCTGCATCACACACATTGAATAAATATACACTCAAAGAGGCTGAGATTCCAGGAAGATAAAGCAGAGTTGATGGTACAGTCTCTGGGTTTCTTGCAGTGATCATAAAATTGGCTATTTACCTGAATAATTCACATGAAACGGAACTGTGACAGAGCTTTCTCAACGAAATCCCCTGTCAAAAATCCCTCATCCTTCAGTTCTCCTAGAAGCCTGATCCAGGGTTTGATTCCTTCTTTTCTCATCACTCCCCACCAGCTCTCAATTCTCTGGTTCGCGACACTCGCCCCAGTGATGTAGCTTCTCTCCGCTGCTCTATCATCCACGTCATGTCTCAATAAATACCGCTGACAGTCTCGGACCATCACGTTTTCAGTGCCCATGTCAGTTCGTACAAGTGTGGGGCAGCCCCCACAGCGTTCCACTGCTTCCACAAAATACCCCCCAATAACTTTAGGGTCGCTGTTAGTGACAGTGTCCCACAGCCAAATGATATTGCGTGAGAATCCGTCGATGCAGCCCTTAATACAGATTCCACATGGCTTCAGTTTGTTGTATGAGTCAATGTGCCACACAAAGTTAGGTACCTGAGCAAAATATCACCTCCCTCTGATACTTCTGGTCTGGCGAACTTGGGAACCGATCCAGTAGATCCAGTAGAGAGAGGGGGATCCTGACTTCCTCTTTTCATAATACAAATACTGTGGTGTTTACACTTAGCAAGCATCCACCTGTAACCGTGATCCTTTCCAGAGCCTTGCAGTTGGTCAACAAAGAAATCAATCCTGGCGTCAAAGTCGTACCTCTGCCGGTAAAGCAAACTGGCTTTCAACAGTCTATTTAAATGCCTCCTGGTAATAATGACTCCTGCAATGTCAGGCTATTCAGAATGTCTTTGTAGCTTATCCCTAGCCGAAAATAAAATTCAATAATACTGTCTCTGTCAAAATTGATCATAGGTATGAGTGTGAGAGTGAATGGTCTGAATGGTGTGTGCGCCCTGCAATGGATTGGCAAGCTGTTCGGGGCGGGTCCCTGCCTTTCCCCGTAGTCAGCTGCGATAGGCTGCAGCTCACCCTGTGACCCTAGTGAGGAATAGGCGGCTATAGAAAATGGATGGATGGATGGACTATCTCTGTCCATTGTGTAGCTTTAGCCCCTCTACCTCTTCCTGATCGCTTTTAGAGATGATGTGCTCAATTTGCTTACCCGGATGACCGGTGTAATGTGAATATAGGCTACTGGATAGCAGTATTTACCTTTTTTTATTCAGCTCTGGAGCTATGTTTAGACATGTCCTGGACATGTCTGGGGCAAGTCCCCGAAAATTAAAAAAAAGAGGTCTAAATGTGGGTGGGGTCTGCAAAAGAGTATATAAGGAAAAGAATTGAGACAGTACAGTAGTAGGAGAAATCGCAAGAAGATGACCAGACCTGCCATTCTGTTCAAGACCTGTGACGTTTCTTTTGTGGATTTCTTTGCCTGTGTTTGAGCATTTTCATCATCCAGGACATCACCAAGCCACCCCCCCCCACAAAGGGATTGTAAATATTTATGTTTTGTACATAATTAATCTTGGTCAGTAGTGTAGGTTAGTGTTAGTCTTTGTCTGTGAATTAAATGTGTTTAAGTTTTGAAAAACTGTGTGTCATCCCTTGCTGTTGCTGTTGTTGTAAATGTAATAACAAATTGGGGCCATAACAAATTGGGGGCTCAAGGTCCGGGATAGACCATTTTGTGAGTAATTTATTGAAAATCTAACATTTCAAATTGTAAAATTGATTTTTTTTAATTGAATACATATATATTGACAACAGCAATGGATGATTTCTTGGCATCACCAACCGTAGGGGTTTTGAAGTCTTTTAAAAAGACAGAACTGCTAGAAATTTGCAGACATTTAGAGCTGACAGAGGTGAAACCAGCCATGCGAAAAGCAAGACTGGCTAGAGAGATAGTTGAATATTACATTGATGAAAATGTGTTTGCACCAGGAGATCTGGTACAGTTTCCAGTGGAAAATCCAAATATAGAAATGGAACTTAAATTAAAAATGATAGAGATTGAAAGGGAAGAAAAAGAAAAACAAAGGCAGTTTGAGTTGGAAAAATTAGCAAGAGAAGAGAAAAAAGAAAGGGAGGAAAGAGAAAAAGAAAGGGGGGGAGAAGAGAAACAAAGAGAATTTGGGAGGGGAGAGAAAGAAAAGAAAAGAGAATTTGAGTTAGAAAAATTTGCAAGACAGAGAGATTTTGAATTAGAGAAATTCGAAAGAGAAGAAAGACTCCAAATGGAGCAACTAAAAATAAAAATTCAAACTGAAAATAAATTTCGGGCTAGCCAGGAGGTAAAACTGGTGCCTCCATTTTCGGAAAAGGATGTTGACAACTATTTCCAGTGTTTTGAAAAGGTAGCAAAGAGTTGCCAGTGGCCAAAGGAACACTGGCCTCTGATGTTGCAAACTGTCCTCAAGGGTAAAGCTCAACAAGCCTATTCGGCTTTGTCTGCAGATGATTCCTCTGATTATGAGGTTGTCAAAAAGGTTATTTTGAGAGCTTATGAGTTGGTTCCAGAGGCTTACCGACAGAAATTCAGAGGTCTGAAGAAATCTGAAAATCAGACTTATGTTGAATTTGCTAATGAAAAGCAGGTTTGCTTTGAGCGCTGGTGTACTTCTATGGAGGTCAAGGATGATTTCAACTCACTAAAAGAGATGGTGTTAGTTGAAGAATTCAAGAACTGTGTTAAGGATGATATTAAGACCTACCTTAATGAGAAGCAAGCACTGAATTTGCAATCAGCTGCCAAATTTGCAGATGAATATGTTCTCACACACAAGTCCAAATTTCAGTCTAGCAGTAATAATAGATGGTCCCAATTTCAGAAAAAGGGTTATGGTGATACCCAAGATTCCTCACCCAAAGACAAAGACAAATCTGGTGATGGTGCTCAGAAATCCAGTAACAGGTCTGATCAAAGTGTGAAAGCTGACAGTGACAAAAGTGGTCTAGTTTGCAGTTATTGCAAGAAATCTGGTCATGTTACAACTAACTGTTGGTTACTTAAAGCTAAGAAAGAAAAAGAAAAGGATACCAAACCAAATGCCTTTGTGAAAACAAGGTTAGAAACCCCTGTAGTAGATGACCGATCTGCTAAATTGCCTGCTTCTTGTGGGGCTAAAAAGCCTGATACAGCTGACTTCGTGAGGGAGGAATTTCTTCCATTTGTTTCAGAGGGATTTGTGGCTCTGAATGAGCATACTACTCCTGTCCCCATATATATCCTAAGGGATACCGGAGCTTCTCAGTCACTTTTGTTGATGGACTCCTTGGAGTTACGTGATGAGACCGCTTGAGGGGATTTCATACTTGTACAAGGTATTGAAGGGAGGACTGTATCTGTACCCCTGCGCTCTATATTCTTGAAGTCACATTTAGTTACAGGACAGGTAAAGGTGGGACTTATGTCAAGTCTACCTATAAAGGGTGTTTCTCTGTTGCTAGGCAATGACCTGGCTGGGGGCAAAGTAGTTCCCCCTGTACATCTGACTTCACAGCCGAGCACTGAAGATGGGGATAAGGACCCATCTCTGTATCCTTCTTGCGCAGTGACTCGTGCTATGGCCAAGGAGGCTAAAGAAGATGATGTTGTGGTGCCGCCCGGCACATTGAATAGTCAGGACTCAGGTGGTTTGCCTCATGACTCTGATTGGCCTACTATGGTTTCTCCATTTGAGGACTTATCAGATACTTTTATCAGTTCTCTATTCAGCCAGCCGGATGGGTCTGGTGATTCTGATGTGTCTGGAGACTTGTCTCTGTCCAGAAAGCGGTTGATTGAGGAACAAACTAATGATCCTGAAATTTGTGTACTAAAGAGGAGAGCCCTTCCTGATAAAGAAATAGATGCAGTTCCAGTTGGGTATTATCTCAAGGATGGTGTGCTGATGCGGAAGTGGCGCCCTCCTGATATCCCTGCCAATGCAGATTGGGCAGTGGTCAGGCAAATTGTTGTTCCGAAGGTCTACAGGAATGAGATCTTAACAATGGCTCATAGTTTACCTTTAGGAGGTCATCTTGGTGTTAACAAGACTGTTGATAAGATCATGAAACACTTCTTTTGGCCTGGGCTTCGGAAAGACGTTTCCAACTTTTGCAAAACCTGTCACACTTGTCAGGTAGTTGGAAAACACCAGTTAGACCCACCTGTAGCTCCATTGCAGCCTATCCCAGCATTTGGGGAGCCATTCTCTAAGGTCATTGTTGATTGTGTTGGTCCATTACCCAAGACTAGATCTGGAAATCAGTACTTGTTGACAATCATGTGTGCATCTACCAGATTCCCCGAAGCCATACCTCTACATAACATCAAGGCAACTGCAATCTCGAAGGCTTTGATAAAGTTCTTCACGTTGTTTGGCCTTCCCAGGGAAATTCAGTCAGACCAGGGTAGCAATTTCACTTCAGGATTGTTTCAGCAGGTTGTGTATGAACTAGGTGCAAAGCAGATTCTTTCTAGTGCCTATCATCCAGAAAGTCAGGGTGCCTTAGAGCGGTTTCATTCCACTCTCAAGACAATGATGAGGACTTATTGTTATGACCATGAGAAAGACTGGGATGAAGGGGTTCATTTGCTGTTGTTTGCAGCTAGAGAAGCAGTGCAGGAATCTACTGGATTCAGTCCATTTGAGCTAGTGTTTGGTCATGAAGTGAGAGGACCTTTGCTATTATTGAGTGAACAATGGCAAGAGAAAGAGCCGCATATCAGTCTGTTAGACTATGTTAGCAAGTTCAAGGAAAGATTGCGTGCAGCTTGTGACCTTGCCAAAGAGAACTTGAAATCAAGTCAGGGAAAAATGAAAACTTGGTATGATCATAAGGCTAGAAGCCGTGAGTTTAAACCAGGAGATAAGGTCCTTGTGTTGTTTCCCTTGCAGTCCAATCCATTGCAGGCAAGATTTCATGGTCCTTATGAAATTCTGACAAAACGCAATGATCTCAATTACATTGTGAAGACTCCAGATAGGAGAAAACCAAAACAATTGTGTCACATTAACATGCTGAAGCCTTATCATGACAGAAATGCTAGGGTTGCAGTTGTCACTTCAGATTCTCCTATGGCCGAGATTTGTGAAGATGAGGGGGAGTTTCAGGATGATGAACCTAGAATTAAAGCTGAAGTTCTTTCATGCAAATTGTCAAATTCTGAAGTGTTGCAGAATCTTGATGTAAAACTCCAGCACTTAGAACCCTCACAGAAAGATCAGTTTGAGAGGTTGATCAAGAAATATGAGGATTTGTTTCCTGATGTTCCAAAGAGAGTTACTATAGCCTCTCATGATGTAGATGTTGGTGATGCCAAACCAATAAAACAGCATCCGTACCGGATGAATCCTGAAAAGAGAAAGATTGCTGAGAAAGAGGTTGAGTACATGTTAGAACATGATATTATCAGACCCTCCAACTCCGATTGGAGTTCACCCTGTGTGCTAGTACCAAAACCTGATGGAAGTACTAGATTCTGTACAGATTATCGCAAAGTCAATGCTGTAACTAGAACTGATGTGTTTCCAATACCTAGGATTGATGATTGTATCGATAGAGTAGGGCAAGCAAAGTTTCTGACCAAGATTGATTTATTGAAGGGTTATTGGTGTGTGCCTTTAACTGAGAGGGCCAAGAGCATCTCTGCTTTTGCCACACCATCTGGGTTGTACCAGTATGAAGTCCTACCCTTTGGCATGAAAAATGCCCCAGCCACGTTCCAAAGGATGATACAGTCTACAATCGCCGGATTGCCACACACGGGTGCGTACATCGATGACCTGATCACGTGGAGTGACTCCTGGGAAGAACATCTAAAAGATGTAGAGACGTTGTTCCAGCGCCTGACCCAGGCTAACCTGACTGTTAACCTGAGCAAGAGTGACTTTGGTTGTGCTACTGTCACCTATCTTGGCTACGTCATAGGCCAGGGTAAGGTGGCACCCATAAATGCTAAAGTCCAAGCCATCATGGACTTTCCAGTTCCTGACAACAAAAAAGCTTTGCGCCGCTTCCTTGGAATGATCGGGTACTACCGCAAGTTCTGCAAGAACTTTGCTGAGATTGCTCTCAGTCTAACTAACCAACTGAAGAAAGGCGTAAAGTTCACTTGGGATGATGCATGCCAGAGAGCCTTCGATCGCCTGAAGTCTCTGCTGTGTCACTTCCCCGTGGTCAAATCTCCTGACTTCAACAAACCGTTCTCCATCGCGGTCGATGCTAGCGACCAAGCTTGTGGATCTGTGCTCCTACAGAGAAGTGACTCTGATGACATTGAGCATCCCGTGGCATACTTCTCCAGGAAGTTCAATCACCACCAAAGGAACTATTCCACAATAGAGAAGGAGCTGTTGGCTCTGGTCCTTTCTTTACAACACTTTGAGGTTTATGTCTGTACAGGGGAAAAGCCAATGATTGTGTTCACTGACCACAATCCGTTAATGTTTTTGAGTAAGATGAAAAACAAGAATCGGAGATTGTTGAATTGGAGTTTGATTTTACAGGGTTTGACTTGGAAATTAAGCATGTGAAGGGTACAGACAATGTAATTGCTGATGCTTATCCCGTGTTTGAATATGTATATATATATATATCATGTGTTTATTTGAATATTGTATGATAAGTATATATAGACAAGTGTTCACTTAACCATTTAGTATTGAAAAGAAAAATTTTGCCTTTATGAGTCAAAATTTTTCCCTTTTGGAATGGAGGTGTAATGTGAATATAGGCCACTGGATAGCAGTATTTACCTTTTTTTTATTCAGCTCAGACTGGAGCTATGTTTAGACATGTCCTGGACATGTCTGGGGCAAGTCCCCGAAAATTAAAAAAAAGAGGTCTAAATGTGGGTGGGGTCTGCAAAAGAGTATATAAGGAAAAGAATTGAGACAGTACAGTAGTAGGAGAAATCGCAAGAAGATGACCAGACCTGCCATTCTGTTCAAGACCTGTGACGTTTCTTTTGTGGATTTCTTTGCCTGTGTTTGAGCATTTTCATCATCCAGGACATCACCAAGCCACCCCCCCCCCCGAAAAGGGATTGTAAATATTTATGTTTTGTACATAATTAATCTTGGTCAGTAGTGTAGGTTAGTGTTAGTCTTTGTCTGTGAATTAAATGTGTTTAAGTTTTTAAAAACTGTGTGTCATCCCTTGCTGTTGCTGTTGTTGTAAATGTAATAACAAATTGGGGCCATAACACCGGGAAGGATTTTAATATTTTAATTAGTATTCTATGCGCACGTTACACCTATTTCGTGGCCACAATTATGTACTTTGTGGGCACGTTATATTTATTTCATGACCACAATTTAGTATATCTTGGCCACAAATTAATATTTTGTGCACATGTTATATCTATATTTTGGCCACAATTTAATTTTTTTTTTTTCTGAATGTCATGTCTGGGGCTCCGTAGAACTCATATGAGCTGTTAGTATAAATCTTAGTATAAGTCTTATGTAAAATATTAATGCATGGCCTTAGGTTCCAAAAATATGTTTAAAATACCTTCTTTTGCAAAGTACAGTATTGTGCAAACCAGATGTGGATTTTTGAAAAAAATAATTGCAGTTAATTCATAATTCTTTAGAGCCCATTCCACAGAGCAAGCGTAAACAATCTATGACATACAAGTGGACAACCTGTAGGTGTTTTGACTGATGTGTTTTGACTCTGACTGCCATGAGACTGGGCTGGACTACTAGCAGCAATAATGTTGTAACTCGAGCAACAAGCAATTCTGTAAAACACAAATGCAAAGAGACATTTATTTATTATTTCTGTTTTATAAATGCTTATAATATTTTGATGGATTATAGCCTATATTCTAAGACAGATCTGTTGAGTAAAAGGCAGCTAATTTCCCAAGATGTAAATTGAGGGACTACCTCCCTACTTTATTGTGTGGACTTTTGCATAAACCCATAAAAGAAAAATTAGATTAAAATGGCATGCAGAACATTTAAGAAAAATCTTTGCAATATATACTGTCATTGTTTGTAAGCTACATCCAGTGTCCGAAAGGGATCAAGTATTACAAAGGGACCGTATTCACTCAACCACAATCTCCAACTTACAGAATCATCTCAGAATACATCTGGGGGCGACAAAAATAATTTAACTTAGTTTAACTTAACATCAGCTTATAATTTAACTGTAATTTTCATTGAATTCAAAGACTCTCTCTTATGTTTCCACCATGTGTGGCAGGCAGAAGAAGGGCCCGGGCAGGGATTGAACCTCTTACTCCCGGGTAAGAGTCAAAAATGCAGACCGCATCACCAAAGAGCCAGGCTCATCGGCATGGTAGCCAGGACATGTACTTATTAGGAGGCATTTTTAGTGACAGGACCCTTCAACCGTCACATCTCTCCCCCTCTTTCTGGAATGTGTCCTTACACTCCATGCTGCCATCCATTAGGATCCCCCAGATCCTGCCGATTACGCCAGAATGTGGCAGGCCGAAGGAGGGCCCAGCGGGGAATTGAACCCAAGACTCCCGGGTAAGAGTCAAACGTGCTGACCGCATTACCAAAGAGCCAGGCTCGTTGGCAAGGAAGCCAGGGCGAGTGCTTATTAGGAGGCATTTCTAGTGACAGGATCCTTCAACTGTCACACATGCATATCCATTTCAAATGGATACAATAGAAAATTCAGGGCCTGTATGTAGGCCTATACAATGGTCGGCATATTAAGTGGCTATCTGCCTAAGAACGGACAAGGCAAATTTCGTGACACCACGATTCGCTTAAAATTTCCTGTGCTGTTAGGGCATCTATTATGATTATTAAAAATGCTATTAATTTGGTTCCAAAGTTTTTAATTTTTTTTTTCTGGGTCAAGTTTTGCTTGACCCCCTAGAGCACCAAAATTGCTGTAAAAAATTTGCAATTCCAAGACTGCCATCTCGCAGTTTTTTTGTCAAATCAGCTTATTTTTTTGTTGAGTGTAATAACATGAACTCGCTGTTAGAAAACGCAAACAGAATTTATTTATCTGTTTTAGTCAGAAAAATACGGCAATTTCAAAATAGCCGGTCAAGGAACCTCATCTAAATGGGCAAAACCATGATAAAGGAAAAAATTATTTTCAAGAAAGTGGGGCTTCGCCTGGATAAACAGCCACTGCAGTACAATAGTATATAAAGTACTTTAACATGTTCAGCAAAAAAATTGTGGCAGCTTTTGCTTTGCGTCGTTGACAGGCCCACGAATTTCTTTAAAAATGCTACATGATATATATTTGGAGGAGGTGCGCATGCGCAGGAGAGAGAGCCAATTGAACCCCATATGGAAGGGAAGTCCAATATTAACAAAAAATACTATTTTGGGCAATGAGAACAAAAAAAAAAAAAACAATCCAAAAAGTAGATAGAGGGAAAAATATGGGGAATAAACAAAAACACTGAAAACATCAATTTTATAAGAATTGAAAGGCGTTGGAAATTTTATTTTTTTTTACTCTAGCATAGCATGAATGCATGTTTGAAGGCTCATTCCATGATAACTGATGCTAAAACATTTGTTTAAAGTGGTTTTAGGGAATATTGTTTTGCAAGGTGACATGACCTTTGAACAGTGTCACTGTTAACCCTCTCCAGGCTCATGTTGCAAATTTGCAACAATAAATCAATTGATGACTGACTATAAAATATAAAGACCACATGGGAAATGGTTTGATAAAGTTACCCTTCCAGCTCAGTATTGCAAAAATACAACGTTAGTTCCCCCTGCAGCCACTAGTGTATAAGAACTTTTCTCCATGAATTAAATATTTTTCATATCTCAAAATAATAAATTGGGCTGGAGAGGGTTAAACATAATGGCATGACAGAAGAAGCTCTCAGATTGTTTGTAGCCACATTGTGGCCCTACATGACGCAGGTTGGTCACCAAGAAAAATGTCTGAAGACACTGTATGCTCCCATGTGTAAGGGAATGTGTCCCTATGATATATGAAATGGCGAGGATGGATAATTAAGATGTTGTGTCCGAATAATCCTTCCCGTGAGATAACAATTTGCGGAAATTTGCAAAGTTAGTAGTCTCATAAAATTACCATTATAACTAATAATATGAAATTTTATTTAATAATTAAAATAATCAATATTGATGATTAAATAATCAATTCATGATCAGAAAGATTTATGGAGTTCTCCACGGGCTATTTTGACTCAGACTTCCACGTCATACAACACCAAGACAGACACCAGGTCTAATAAAATAATTTATTAAACAAGCACAGAATGCACAGAAAAATCAGAACATACAAAGGCTAATCTATGGGAGAGAGTATGTACAAATTACGGAGAAGGTAGAAGTGGTTGTGTGTGCATGTGTGCGCCTAATGCGCATGTGCTTCTGGGCACATGTTCCTTTGTCTAGGGACAAATGGAGAATGGCAGCATGCGGGCTGCAATGAATTTCTGAATGTATAGGTGGGTTGATGGGCAGCTGAATAGCTCAGTTTGGCCTCAACAAATTGCCCGGAGGAGAAGCTAACTTCAGCTCATAAGCAATTCATATCACTAATTGGGCTATCCAACCACTTCCATCTATACTGCAGCATGCGTATTAGTTGACTGCAGCATTAGACAGTTGTTCAGTGGGAGAAAGATTATGCATGTAGAGATACACCATCAGTCAATGACTAATTAACTCCCGAGGATTCGGAAATGGACACAATGCGATCATACAGTTACAACAGTAAAGGTCAAACCTTAATGCTATACAATCTCAGTGATAGAAAGCAAATTTGTATGACTGCCTGAAAGGTAGAAGTCTTTCTTACAGAAATTAATGAAGCTTTGGTAGCCTCTTGCGATCCGTTGAACAGTCCTAGCGAGGCGATTCTCTAGTAGGGAATTCAGCCGTGATGGGCAGTCCTGTGTCCAAGTGGGGTGGCATTTTGATTCCACTGTGTCAGTCACCAAAGGTGATGTCCTTTCCCGTTCTTGACGTGATTAGGTAGTCAAATGAGACTTGCAGTCCTGCACTTAAACAGTTGCACAGATTTGTGGGCAATCCACGGAATTGCAGTGAGCTGATTCCAGCGCTGTCCTGTAGAAGAGGGCGAGGCCATGAAAGTGTGGCTGCATGGGGGGTGTTGCATTAGAGTGTTTGTTGCGTCAACTGGGTTGTGTCCCCAGGTTTAAGTTATATTACTCATTTTATTACTCCTGGGCTTAATATATTGGGAATGTTAAATGCTGTAGATGTCAATTCCGCTTCCTGTGGACTGCATGAGAAATGTAGTTCTGAGGTCCCTACACATGGTAATGTAAGAAACACCATTAAAAGAGACCAGTTCGCTGAAATCTAGTTGCAATAGAAGTGCCAAATGGAATTTAAGTCCGTCTAATGTTCATTATACGGTATGTGTATGACAATTTGAGAAAAAAAAATGGCAGTTCAGAGCACAACAAATCCGTGATGATATTAATAGCACCAGAGATGAAAGTATCAAGATCTACCATTTCCACCCACCTGTGTGAAAATGGTTTGATTAGTCATGTTGTTGCCATGAGCTGGCAAAATTAAAAAAAATTAAAAAAAAGACCTCAGTTTGTCCAAGTAATTCAAGGATTGGACACCCGTGGACTGGTCCAAATCCTTAGGACTGATTAATCAAAATTTGAATTGTTCTCATCCAAAAGCAGAACCTATGTGTGCTTTAGAGCTGGAGAACATTTCAAAAATGACTGTTTAACCCTTCAGTAAACCATGGAGGTGGTGATATTATGGTTTGGGGTTCAGTCTGCTCAAAAGGAGCCAGCGATCTTGTAAAAATAAACGGAATCATAGATCAGAGGAAGTATCACAACATCCGTATGAGGCACATAATGTCATCTGGAACGAGAGTGATTGGTCAGGGATTTTATTTTGAACAAGACAATGACCCTAAACACCTATCTCTGTCAGAAAGAATCAAATGGTGACATGAAAGTTATGACTTGTCCTGCTTGAAGTCCAGACCTTATTCCGATTGAGCAAATATGGGATTTGCTTGATCTGTTGTAACATCGAAAGAATCTCTTTGGAATGAACTTGAAACCATATGGAATGGTTCAGCGAGTGAGGGAATAAAAAAAATGTCTGAAAGATTAAATACTGTAATCAAAGAAAAGGTAGGCCACACTAGATGCTGGCTTTTTCTCTCAAAAGATTCTTGTTTTTACTACATATTGTTATCAGTTCACGCATTTTCATCAATATAATACAATTTTACATGAAATAAATATTTGAGTAGTTTAAGATGATGACATCAATCGCTCAATGCATACAACCATGTTATTTGCTGCTGTGCCATCTACAATGGTATGAATAGCGATAGTCGTACCATTATATGTATTCTCACACCTCAATATGTTTTATGTTATGTTAAGTTAGCAATAATGGCACAAGACGATGCTTTGCAATACCAGTCTCATCACTAAAGAACAAAAATACATATTGACAGCATATAGTTCCCGCACGGCTGGGCAAGTTCTTTGAACTCATCTCTGTAAAAATGTGTTAAGGCCAGTGCGATAGGTAGCCTGTAGCTGTGAAGTAGATACCCTTCAAGGGTGTGTGTGTCCCTTATTCATTTTGGGATACCCAAAATGAATAATATTCAGTTGTAACAGTTCAAGAAATAAAGTGTTCTAAGGAATACATTCTAATACTTATACTAATACTTCTTTTGAATACATTCCAGTAAAAGCTCAAAAGAGGCTAAATTTAGCTTTTACGGTGCACAGGGTGCCTATTAGAGGCTGGACTGGGGTGGAGTTTATATTATTAAATTATATATCCATTTGAATGAATAGTAGGGAGACCTGTTTGTGCATTTATAGTATTTGAAGTCTGACCCATTCCTTGTATATGCTGCAGACACTTTGTCCAATTTAAAGGCTTTTAGAAGTTATGTTAAGTCTGTGAGTGACTAAGAAAAAATAAGGACTAAGATAAAGTGAAAAATGCTTCTATGACTTTATTTTTCAAGAAAAATTTTTTTTTGAGATTTTTCAAAACCCAGAAGGAACCTTCATAGGTAGATAGCTTAGGTTTGAGCAATATCGTCTGACCATACAAGTGTGGTGAAAAAGTTCAGTTCAACTCTATTGAGTATGAGAAGTAATGATTTAAATTTGGCTTTCCATCAAGCACAAGAGGCATCAGTGGTGAAACTGACAGAATATTCTGAAATTGCTTGTTCTTTTGGTTATGCCTGCTGTTACCCTCGTGAGCGAATTATATCTAATTAATTCTCTTCAATTGAGAATGCAAAGGACATTAATTAAAATATAATGAATGTCGGTATGTGATGGATATCAAATTCCTAATCTTGCTGCTCCATTTTATTTTTTGTACTTCATCTCGCTGTCTGCGAATCCTCTTGAAGGTCCCCTATCACTTAATTAGATGCACAGCCAATTATTCATTACAGGGGAATTCAAAATGTGTTTCTTCGTGGCATCATGGTCAATGAATGCTGAGAGGCAACATCAGCCAATCAGTTAGTTCATTATTCTGTGATCCCTACCCCCTTATGATGTCACAGAAGACCAATTTTAAATGGCTTGTAATGACTCGTAGGCTGTGCACCTAGTGACACTATTGGGGACCTTTACGACGCACTTTTAATAATGAAACACACCATTGTCTATCTGAAACTTTTTTTACAAAGAGTAAAATTTGTTAAATAGGAATTGTTTTATGTTTGATGAGGTACAGCTAATGTTTAGTTTATCATTTCAGAGCAATAATTTTTTATGAAAAATTCCAGAAAAGTTACCAGAAGTTACAGCTTGAAGTGTTTTTGCAAAAAAAAAATAAAAAATCCACAGGAGAGCATTTGCCCTGAATCTCCCGAGATGATCTGACCACCAGCTGCCACTGCATCATATAGATACGGAGATAAATATTCAAGCCCAGGAGCCCATGTTTTCATGGACACAGCATTACATCAGAAAATAGTTCTTGAACATCATTTCTTTTACATTTTCCTTCAATTCAGCAGGACATATTTTGGGATTGTTAGAAAATTTAGGATCTCCAATAAAGTAACGTATCAAAGGGTACTGTATAAAGAGTACTGGGTACAAAGGGTAATGTGTTTGTATAAAGAAAAGCTACACAAACTCATATGTACATACTTTATTAACTACTTTTTCACATACTCTCCTTCTCACAGGAACAATCAAAACACTGGCTTTATATTTTAAGGAACAAAAAAAACGGAATAAATCCAGCAGTGAACAACCTTCCAGCCAGTTTAGCAGGGTGGGCCAGAATGGACCTGGGCAGCAAATGGCTCAGGAGCACAACACGAAAGGAAAAGACTCACTAGTCCAAGCTGAGGTCCTGGAGGTCCTGCAAACTGGCATGGGTGACTGATCCTAGACAAATGCTTCCCACTGTCTCCTTTCCCTTTGGGTCTGCTTGCCGCTGATCCCTGATCAATATCCCCAGTAAGTCCATTGTCCTGTGGAATATTGGGCTGCTGGTCCGGGATCAGGGTTTATAAAGAGTTCATGACACTGAGGGTCTTTTTGCTGCTGACTCTGGATCTGCAGGATCAGCTCTTTCACCTCCTCTCGCTTCCTTTTCATCCGCTGTTGTGGAAACCAACCCATTAAGTTCATGGGCAAATGAAAGCTTGGGATTGGGTTCTGGAAAATAAAGACATGGGAGGACGGTCAAAAAGAGAGAGAATCAATGACCAAATCTTCCAGACGCAACAATACGTACATTGACACGGGATGCTCATAGCATTCAGATGAGCGCTCACCTCAAAAAAGCTCTCTACATACTGCAGGATGTATATGCCGCAGTCACTGAAATTGTCCTGCTGCGGGACGCGGGGGCTAGAGCCCCTCATCACCTCTTTCCCAAAACTCCTCTTGGTCCCCTTCCTTACCTCCCACTCCATCTCCAGGTACCTGAGAACATCCAAAGACATGAGCAGGATGCAAAAAATGCATTAGACACTTGTCAGAAAAACAACGATATCCATTCATATGCACAATGTTATTTGGTACAGAAACACACATCAAAGCAAATAGCCTGATCCCATCGACGAGTAATGACTAGGGGTCGACCTTATATATAAACCAACAGCTGAAAATTTGGTGACTTGTCTCATCCCCCTCAAATATTTCCTTTTAGACCAAACACCCACTTCATTGAGAAATATTACAATATTTAATCCAAAAAAGTTCATACTGTCTGTGGTAACTAACTAGCATTGACGTTCTTATTTTCAAACAGAAAAGGTTTTATCCTACCTTGACATGTTTCGACGGGATACTCCCGTCTTCTTCAGAGGAGTCACTGATGTTACGAGTGACGTGTCTTATCAGCTGATGTTATCAGTGACATCAGTGACTCTTCTGAAGAAGATGGGAGAATCCCGTCGAAACATGTCAAGGTAGGATAAAACCTTTTCTGTCCGAAAAGAAGAACGTCAATGCTATTACAATATTTATAAGAGGCCAAATGGATCAAAAGTTTCTCACCTATCAAGTCCTTCCATCCATCGGCAAAAACTATTCTTATAAATTATTTGCACTTTTTAATTTTAAGTGTCATTTTAGTCATTTGTATTTTCTTGTTTGTGATTTGACTGCATAGCAACAGTAATGGCAATGTGACCTGAGCATATTCTTCTACATAATTTCTGTCAAGGCAGTGGCTACCTGTATACCAGTCATAAACTTACTACAAATTGCCATTCTTACGAAAGTCCGCACCTGCGTGCGGAATGTAGGAAATTCGGCCTGAGAAAAAAATTGTAACCCACTGACTTACGTGAAAACAGCCAGTATTTGCTGAATGCTTTAAGGGTAACGTTACGAAATGAGGTAGCCAGCTATCCTGCTGTAAGTTACAGTTAGGACGTTGCCTATTCTAGTGAGATAGTGTTAGTTATTTGCTTAGCTAACCTTCTTTAAACAGAACAGACATTCCACTGTCAAGAAAAATCACACAATATTCTATCCTAGATTGAACGGAATGGTGCAATCATTGTACTAGGAGGTCTACAAAAGTGCTTGAGCTATTGGCATATGAAACAAGCCAAAACGTCACCATTTGATTTACAACGTAGTTGAATATGGTATAAATTCCAAAACAAAAAGCTGCATTGAGCAAAATGCTACTACATTAGCAGAAGCAGTAATTCTTCATTGAATCCCACCTCCAGAGACAGAGGTATCCAGTAGAAGGAAACCTCCCAGTCCATTTTCATTCGAAATAATTCCTATTGACCATGTTTGTTCCTTATTTAAATCCTATTAATGTAACTGAACACTACGTGTCAGTTTTGGAAGTATTTTTTTCATTGATATTCCGTCATTTTCAGCTGTGCTACTGTGCGCACCATTAAAGAATACAACCTACCTTGCTGTTACAGAAAGTCCTGTATACAATTTTGATCGTCCAATCAATGTCTTTCAGTAATTGTGAAAAGGTTATTCTCTCTGGAATTGGATGAGAAACTTGCCAATCAATACATCACTCCAGGGAAGTTTCAAGTGGGCATAAACTATAAGTAAGCAGTTACGAAGATGAGCCTCATTTAATCATTAAGTGATAGGCTATGAGCATGAATACTTAAGAGGTTATAAGGGAGCGCTGAATTCGTTGATGGAGGAATCTATGCGTAAATCCACGGTAGGGAACTACATGTTCTGATACGTGATGAGTATAATTGATAGTAGAATGACAGTATCAATACAATGTTGAATTATTGCTGCAGAAAACTTATTTTTCTTAACTACTAATTGGGACACCATTGGCTTATTGTAGCAGAAGTGCTTGCTACAGAGAACAATGATTTTCTTCCGTCGCAAGAGATCTTTTTTTCTTTTAATTGCTGGATAGATACTGTGGGCAAGTATATTGAGCAGTTTGCACATCAGGCTTAGCTGAGGAGTTTAATTCAGGCAACCCCTGAAAAACAGGGATAGGAGTGAACTCGTCCATTTTCTATATCGTGTTCCAACCTGGCTTTCTAGTGAATATTAAATAACTGATCCGGGAGTGACATCTAGTGATAAAATAGTGTAAAAACATGCATACATTTGCAGCTCCATGTCCGCTGACGTCTACATCTGCACAGCGGGGGTAAGATTTGAAAAAGATGAATAAAATTTTTTTTGAATTATTGTATTTACATGATGGATTCTGCGGTGGATGCAGCCAACGTGGAGGCAATTATGATTCCATTATATACTTTGTCATTATAATAATACCCAGTTCAGTTTTAAGTGACAAGTTAAAACTGATGGCTCATCAAATTCTGTGCATAACTGATTTTTCTCCCTTTGACTTTCAGTGGGAAACAATGGATTTAATGAGCAAGTTCTAAATTTCACAACTTTTCAATGAAACTTACAAAGTGTGTTTTTGGCCCCAAAAGAACTGTTTGGAGAGGGGGCTGAGAACATAAAAATGAAATTTCAAAAAATAAGGACGACCCCGACAAATCATCAACATGCAACTCAACAAACAAAACGATGGTTTCTGGGTATGTAACTCCAGTTATACGAGTATGAGCGGAGCCGTCTTGCTTTGCAGCAGCTCGCCTGAAGACATTTGCATGTCCATCCCACTCCAGGCTATATAATGGCAAAACCCCCTTCATTGGACTCCCGTTTATGGAAAAACTGAAGCCTTGAAGAAAAAACAACTGGGCCATGGTGGTTAGAGGGCTCCGCCCACACTCGTATAACTGGAATTACATACCCAGTAACTATATTTACACTTGGTAAGGGCTCCGCCCTCTAACAGCTCTGCTAGTGCCACAAAGGGCGGAGCCTAGAAGAATTCCCGCCCAGTTGTCCTCAAGTGTTGGAGGGGGAGTTGTAATCCTGTTGTAATCCCATCAATTCCAGTCCTGTTCCTTGCCCAGAGCAACATTTAATACACCCTCTGGCAAGGAACCAGCCGTCATATCCCTGATATACAATCTAACGAAGGGGGATGGTAACGACCAGGAGGCAGCAGCACAGATGCTACAAACAGCAACACCCCTATACAAGGCCGCAGAGGCTGCCACACACCTTGTTGAATGAGCATGTGTTGAATGAGCATGAATGTGCTTCCCATAGTGATGTAAGCCTCAGAGATAGCCACTGAGCCAGAAGCTGAGTTGATACAGGTCATCCAGATGCAGCTGCACCATAACAGAAGAACAGTTGTTCTGTCGAACGACTTGCCGATGTAAGGCATAAATAGCAAGCCAAAGGCGGAGGTACACTGCCAAGACCACCATCCTAGAGTTGAAGAACGTTGTAATGTTTTTAGGCATGAGAGCCAAGTTAGGATGCAAGATACCCTTATCCACATTCAAAAGCAGACATTGGGGCCCGTTTGCATGAAAGTGGAATAGGGACAGAATGGCCTTTTCCAGCTATGAATCAATGGTTTTACCGCTGTTGCTATGCATGAACGTGGTGTAAGTTAAACTGTGTTATAACTTTGAACCTTGAATAGGGAGTCGTATGCTCAAATATGGAATAGCTTAATCTGTGGTGTAAATACCGCAGATTTCCTGGTGTAACTTATACCAACCAAGGGGTGGGTTTAAGGAGTGTTTGCAGTCCACTTTCAGAGGATGTATCAAAACTGTGCCATTTTGTTTTTAGGAATGATAAAATGAAATGATGTTCAAATTACCATAAATAGATTGATGATGATTTGGAGATTTTCAACTCATTTTATACTTGTCTTTACCAAAAAAAAGTATAACTGAATGCTTGAACAAACAGTCAAGGTTGCAGTCCGTATTAATTTAACTGGCGAAATGATCGGCCTGGCCCTGACACGAACCCCTTGCATATTGTCCTCGACTTGTTCATTTGGCTCCACCTCATCATCCTCAGTGTCATCATTATCATCACCAAGAGCTGGGAACCGAATTGTTCCGCAAACTCCCCCAAAACGTATACGCGAATGTCCATCTTTTGTGCGTTGACCACAAAACAGCGGTCGAACAATAGTTAGGTGTTTGCGTACTAGCTTGCGAAAACTCCCTATTCAGAGTAATGAAGCACGAGGGCAGGCCTATTAATAGATTTGCGGTAAACAACAGCAATAAATCATTGAATAATCCTACGACTACGGAATAGCTGATTCAAATTTTGCAATAACTATTCTCGCCTTGTTCATGCATTCGGGCCTGTGGGTTTACTGACAAGGAACACAAGTCACTAACTCTCTTTGCAGAAGATAGAGCCACCAGTAGGGCTGTCTTCAAGGACAGAAGCCGCATGGAAACAGTGTCTAATGGCTCAAACAGTGGCTTACAAAGACCGTCAAGGACTATATGGAGATCCCACTATGGCACTGTGACCCGCCATGGTGGCCTCAGTCGCAGAAAATGCTGCAAAAGGGGGTACGAGAACACAGGAGCCCCCTGTTGTCCTTCATGACATGCAGAGACAGCGGCTGCCTACACTCTAACAGTGGACACTGCCCTGCCAGAATCCAAAGGGACTGCAGGAAAATCAAGATTATGGCGATAGGAGACGTCATGGGGTTGACATTACGTGCATTACGCCAACCACAGAAAAGTTCCCATGGTGTTGCATACAATGCAACCGTGGAAGTCGCCCTGAAACCTTGGATGGTAGCAATGGCATTTGCGGAAAGACAACACCTTTCTAACCGAGGCCTCTCAGGAACTAAGCCATTAGAGGCTGACCCAGGACGGACAGGGCTTTGACCTTTCCGTTTGCCTGTGAAATTGCCCAGTCCACCACGGGGAGGGGCCATGGGTCCATTACTGTTAGATGCACAACTTCTGGATACCAGACTGAGTTGTGGCAATCCAAAGCTATCAATATCACTGTCCAGCCTTGACCGTCCTTGACCGCACCCCACCTTGACGGTTGATGTAAGCTACCACGGTGGAGTTGTTGCTTCACACCAGGACATGTTGGTCCCAAAGGAGTTCCAGGAAATGAAGCAAGACGTTTGAAACTACGACCATTTCAATTTGGCGAAGGCCCAATGGTACTACCATGTGTGCAGCCGACATCATGCCCAACAAGGACATGACTGTCAGTGTTGACACCTTCTGAGACAACATTACTCATCATACCAGCTGCAGTAACGCCCTGCGCACGCTCGACAGACAGGTGGGCATCCCCTGATACCCTGTCTAAGGTGAGTCCCAGATACGCCATGGTCTGCGACGGAGTCACCATGCTATTCTCCCAATTTATTGCAATTCCTAGCTGGAATATGTGGAGAATCAGGCGCTTTGCTTGTTCTATGGCTTCAACTGGCGAGTTGGCCAGAAGCAGCCAGTCGTCCAAGTAGTGTAGGACTCGGATCCCTCCCCCTCCACAATGGTTCCAAGGCCACGTCCATGCACTTGGAGAACTTCCAGAGCGAGAGCGAAAGCCCAAAACGCAATCTGGAGTACTGAAAAACAGAACCCTGAAAGGCAAAGCGTAAGAATTTCTGATGGCAACGCCGGATAGCCACATGAAAGTATGCATCCTGCACATCAACTGATACACACCAGTCGCCTGGCTGGACTGCTTTCAAGAGCTGCTGGACTGTCAGCATTTTGAGCACTCGTAAATCCAGTATGAGGTGCATCTCTCCCGACTTCTTAGGAACCAGGAAGTGCTTGGAGTAAAAACTGTTCTGAGGATCCGACACTGGTACCTGCACAATGGCGCCCTTCAGCAGTAAGTCCTGAATCTCCCATGAAAGAACCTCCGATTGCGAGCCGCCGGCAGATTCGAGGATGCCCTGGAAGGGGGGAGGCAACCTTGAAAATTGGAGTGAGTAGCTCTGGCCTAACGTTCTGTCGAGTCATGGGGGTAAACGACACAGATGTCGCCACACTTGCAGTCTTTCTGACAGTGGGGACGCCTGAGAGTGGGGGGTGCTCATAATGAAATCCCAAAAGCTGATCCAGGCCCTCTCCACCGCTGGGGTAGTGGGGAGAAATCCAACCCCTGCCGTCTTCAAAAGGAATATACGGAATCTCCAGTATGGGAAGCACTGGGAATTTTGGGAAAAACAGCAACAGATGGTTCATATTTATGTTGCCCACAACAGCCTGCATTAAATGGAGACACCTCCCTTTGCAAATGTACAGGGAATTGTGCTAAAACGGCAGAGTCAGAGACAGCACACCTGGCGCTCGACCTCGAGTTGCCCGCGCCACAGTCCAATGCTCTCACCATTGTGCTTCTGGCCACATGATTCACTTGAGCACTCATAGCCACTTGACTATGTGAAGGTGGCTAAACAGTAGTTAGCACACTCACATTGGTTGAAGTAGATGCGGACCTGGATGAGAACTGTGGTGCAGTAACCATCACAGGCTCATTGAAAAGTGGTGACAATAGTGGCTCATTTGCATATTCCGTATTCGCCCACGAACACGCTCTACATAACCGTTTTTCAGCAGAGGAGTGCAACGTTATGAGAGGAGGAGTTAAGAATGTTTTCTGAGGGGGCAGAGAAGAACCGGCTGGAACTTCCTGAAGGTGTGCTTAACTGAATGTATGCATCTGACATATTCAGTGTGAGGGTGGGGACGTGCATTGGGCTGCGCTTTTTGTGACAAGGTATTTGTCTTTATTTAAGACATTACAGATACAAAAGCACATCCCTGCGCGCCATCATTTGTGGTGGTGGGGGCCACGCCGTGCTGCTGTAGCGAGTCATCACTCCCCCGGTTGTTTCCCACATCACTCTGCCAGACGGGGAACGGGCTTGTGGACTGGCGGCAGGCGGTATGGAGCACTGGGAGGTGGTCTCTTATTCGCAGCCGAAGGACGCATCTTCCCGCCGGCTGGAGTGACCAAGGAAAATGGCGTTCGAGGTGGTTTTTGGAAGAACACCATTCCACCTGCTCCTGTATGGCAGGGTCGAGTGGCGGACTAAACAGAGAGGATAGGCGCAGTGGCGCATTGAGCAGCGGTGCCTTCTGGTGTTTCATTAGAGATGTCTAACTCAGCCACATCTGATGCAGGGAGACTACTGCCAGAGACATGACCCGCTCAACATACACTGGCCACTGGGGCTGCACAGAGCAGCACACCTGGAGCCGGTGGACATCCTGCCCAGCCACGTCGTCCCCGTACCAACGGGCTTAGAGTAGCGACAGCTCTGCCAGAACATTTCCTGTCAAGCTGACGATATTCTTGGCAGAAGACGCCTGTGCAATGCCAATGAACATCTTGTCTGCCAACTCAGTCTCCTGCTCACGTCTGGGCGGGAGGGGTCATTGCTGGGAATGGACTGTGGGCACCAGCCTGAGCTGGTCTAACAGCAGTGTGTCCACAGGTGGGGCGCCGCCGAGAAACTCAGTCATCCAGCCCACCACGGCTGTTCAGGGCAGGAACTGCAAGGCTGGGAGTGAGACTTTCGCCAGAGATGCCCATGCGCTCTATATGAAGTCTTGGAAAACTGGATAACTTTGGGCCACTGCCACAGGTGCCAACGGGTGCACTTTCTTTTACATTCCAAACTCCATCGGCTTGGTGGGGTTGCTTGAGGGCTCGGAGAGGACAGCAGAGAACACCGCCAGGTCCAGGACGGCCGGGTAGTCCTCTTTCAGTTTGTTGAAGATTATATTTCAGCGTTATTCATTATATTCACCAATACTGATAATATATTTTTTTTATCATTATTCATTCATTACTCATACTAATAAACTAACAATTAGATTTAGATTATATTTAGCCATCAATAATCATAATCAATAACCATATTATGTAGGCAGCAGAAAGACACACACACATAACAAAACAAACATACATGCAAGCAGTTCACACACAGACACACATATACAAGCAATTCAGTTCACACATGCATGAGCAGCTCACACACATAAGCAGTGCGCTTCTGTAGCTTTGATTAGTAAGCAGGCTTCTGTTTAGTTGATTAAAAAAAACCATAATCAATTGAATCATTTGTAATGATTAGATATGCATCGAATTCATCCACTTGTTTTCTCTGTCTGTATATCTCTTGCTTGTGCACATGTCTGGACAAGTCGCTGAGGTTCAGAGGGGCTAGGTGTGGCTGTAAGTTTCCACTCTCTTCAGAAGTGATGCGCATGCGTCTTTACTTTGAATTCCTGAAGGATTAGCTAACAGGGTTCAGGTTGCCTGTCCAATTGCTGTGCGAGAATGAGAAGCAGAAAGACCATATTTGAATATATATATTCAATATATAGATATTTCCTGGAGATAAGGGTATAAGACCTGTGTGTGAAAGTCGAAAGTGCAGTTCTTCTTGCGCAGGAGGAACTCGGCTTTACATTTACCAACATGACACAATAAAGCCTAATTTTCTTTTCAGAATCTGTCTCTTTCCAATTGCTTGAGGATGGGGGAACCTCAATATGTTGAAGAAAACCACAACAAGTTCTGGCGGCGCCCACTCATGTAGGGGCTCTGGGCATCTGCCCAGGCCCAATACATCATCCTTGGAGTCAGAGGGCTTGCTGACTATCTTACTAATGGCTCGGTCTAGAGCAGGGTTGTCAAACTGACCCATAAAAGGGCCAAGAGGCTGCAGGTTTTCAATCCTACCAAGCAGAAGCTCACGTGACAGCACTGATTTAATCAAATGATCTGGGCCTGCACAACTGATTAGTTGTATCAGGTGTGCTTCTGCATTGTTGAAGTGAAAACCTGCTAGAGGCACTGGTCTAGAGGCACATTAGTTGACAAGTGAGGCGCTCTTCTCTCCCGGATTGGCATGGGGAGCACAGCGCACATTGAGCAAGTGGGCTGCTCCTGCAGTGCATGGCGAGCGTGGCGGGCGCCGAGGCAGATGACTCACTGGCAGCGCAGGTTGAGCTCCCAGCCTAGGCAGCTCTCACAGGTCTTCGGCGGACGGATCTCCTGCACGTTCCTCTTTCGATGCGACAGTGTGAGCCGTACTCGAAGACTGTGATGGTGATGGTGAGGTATTCTCTTGCATTCTTTTCGAATGAAGGGGGTTTTGCCGTGATATAGCCAGGAAGGGGATGGATATGCCAATTTCTTTAGGCAGGCTTTTGCACAGCAAAGGGTGGCACTAGAGGAGCTGTTAGAGGGTGGAGCCCGTGCAAGTATGGCAAAGAGATTTCATCTCTTTTTTTACTTAGACTGTACATTGGAATGACCCAAGCGAGTGCTATTGTTGGTGACAAACACAGGAGTTCGAACTTCAGTTTCCATCCTCGAATTTTCATTAATTGTGTTTAGTAAAATGCAATGGATTTACTTGTCATCTGACCAAAGCAAGTTATACTATTGCATCTTGTCTAATTTGTATTTGTATTTACTGATATGTCTGCATCCAAAAATTTATGTAGGAAAAACCTCTTGCTATTTGAAACTCAGAATTAATAAGCATAAGTCGAAGGACAATAGGATATCACTTCTCTAGTTGCTAGACAGTTATGAGCCATACTTTGAACAATCTTTTCACTGTATCTGTTTGTACTGAATCTGTCCAGGTGTTTCGAAAGGGCAGTAATATTGATAAAAAATTTAAAATGCAAGGGCTTTTGGACTCATGAACTTCCAGCACCTGCTAACCTTGATGAAGAGTCTGATTTGTCAGTCTTCAACTGACAAATTTAAGTTCATTAAATGGTTCATTAAAGTTTTAAGTTTTAAGTTCATTAAATGGTTTTATTGACCTATGGTTGGCGTTTTTCTCATGGAGTATGGTCTTCACGTGATTTTTGACATTTGTGATGTTAATTTATTGCCTTTTGCATCATCATTGGATAATTGTCATAGACTTTTGTCATTGTTTTTACAGGATTTTTTAATTGTCTTGCACTTATGTCATCATTGATTGTCTCATTTAGAATCTGTATGTACACTATTCAACATTTGATCGGGATATTGGATGTTTTGACCAACTGGTCAGTAAATTATTCCATTTTGGGAAAACAAACTGGACTGCATGAATAATTTATGGTTCCTTAAAAAATTATCATTATCACGTGCATTAGAAATCACATTTTGCACATGAATTACGTACATTGCTGTTCATAGGTGTGCTAGTGGGTGTTTGCATTTATGACAATCAGAGCTAACTGGCTGCTTTAATGAATTTTTTTTCTTGATTTAATGAAAGAGAGGATGCAAAGGCATCTCAAAAGATGCCTTATGAGAAATGAAGACATGACAAGAGGGGGGGAATCCCGACAGAAGGTGCTACGCAGGTACAGGTGGTACAAACTTTAAATGTTTCATAGAGTGTGGTATCCCGCACATGGAACTGCTATCTAAATATTGGAAGTGTATGCCAGCAGCATGTGGGAGGTCGGAAAAGGGCAACTGGGGCCACTGATGATTGGCTTTTGGTCATTCAGCCAAGGCGTCATCCGATACACACTACAACACAGCTGCAAAATGATCTGCAGAGTGCTTCTGATGTACATGTTTCTGCACAAACTGTGTGTCGTTGTCTTCATGAGGCAGGATTCTCATCATATAGACCAGTTCTGAGGATGCCTTTAAATCATTATTTTTTTGGGGAATTTTTCCTTTGCTTGACAGTTATACAGTGTAGAGAGACAGGAAGGTTGGGGAGAAGAATGGGGGAAGACATGCAGCAAATGACCTGAGCCAGAATTGAACCCAGGTCGCTGCAGAAAGGATACAGCCTTCATACTGCGTGCGCTTGAGCCACCGATGAGCCACTGGGGCGCCTGCGGATGCCTTTGACGCAAAGCGTTTACAGCGAGCCACAGATCATGTCAACTGGACCGTGGAAGAAAGGGACAAGTGCTCTTCGGTGACGATTCGTTTCTGTTTGGATCATACCGGCCAATGAGTAAGGACATGGAGACATGTTGGAGAAGCATTCCAGATGCAACAGGTCACGAAGCATGACAGATATGGTGGGGGCTCAGTGATGCTCTGGGGTGTCATAGCCATTGGAAGAAGAACACCTCTCCATGTCCTTAGGCATGGAATAAAGACTGCAGCTCCTCACAGGGATGAGATCCTCCATCGTATTGTGAGACCATTTGCTGGTGCAGTTGGCCCACAGTTTATTCTGATGGATAACTATGCTTGGAACACATCAGGCTCGGGTAGTAGCATATTACCTCGAACCAGAGACAACTGTGAGAATGGAATGGCCTGCGCGCTCGCCCGACCTCAATCCAATTGAGCATGTGTGGGACGTGCAGTTTCCATACGAGTTGTGCAACTACAGGTGCTGGACGAGCTCGTGATGGCCTAAGAGGAGTAGTGGCAGCTTCTTCCTCAATGAGAGATTTGTCAGCTCATAATGAGCTTGAGTAGTCGTTGCCAGAGTATCAACAATGCACTTGGATACCAGACCAGTTATTGAGTTTTCATTATTCTTCCACCATAAACATTAATTGACGTTGAAAGTTGGATAAGAGAACTAGATGATTTCATGAAAACTGACCAAGAAGCCTCTTTCGTGCGTTTTTGTTCCTTTTCTCCCACTTTTGATGCCTTTCTGAGCATGATGTTATCGTTTATGATACAAATAGATGGCACTTGTCTCAGTTTAACGACAGCTGCGTGATACAAAAAATTCAATATCCCTATTTTGAATAGTGTATTTAAACCTCACAAGCATCCTAACTGATATGCACTGAAGAAGGCTTCTGCCAAAATGTATGCTAGCAGTTGGTCCCTTGTGGCGAACAAAGAATAGTCTAAAGTGTTTGGTCTTCTTATGCCTTATTTTGAGAAAGCTTCCATAATTTTTGCCAGGGGTTATACAACCTCACATCAAAGGATTCTGGCTGACTAAGGGAAAATGGGTAAATGGTCAAATGAATAAATCAAGCAGAATAATGCACAAAGTCATGAAACACACAGGTTTCACACACTATACAGCAACTTTGGTTCACTCCAAAGGTCTACACGAACCAAGATCTCAATCCAACTAAGCCCCTTTGAGAGAAGGTGGAATATGTGGTCAGCAGTAAGAATGTGTGGTCGCAGAAACTATAAGATGCAGAGACTGTAAGATGCTGTTGAGTAGTAAAAGCCAAAATCCCATCGAACATCTCCAGCACCTTATTGAACCCATGCTCTCCTGGAGCCTTATTGGAACTAGTAAGAGGTCGATGAGCCTATGAGCGTTCAAACACATGCCACAGCATCCATGCAGTACAGACGCACTAGTAGACTCCACTCTCACAATGTAGCGAGTAACCAAAAGTCACACATAATCTTTCCAGAGAAGACTGTCACTTACTCTCGTAGTGTCTTCACCACAGTGGACCTGCCAGGACCTCGTAAGGAATCCATAATGAGTATACAGGGCCTGAGGACACCAACAAAAATCTCGTCAACACACACATTCTCCGCCTACACACAAGCTAATGAAGCTTTCCAAACTGTTCTTTTTTTTTTCTCTCCCCCTCTTCAGAGGTCAGCTTTATTCTTAATTACAATCATGATGGCGCCTCTGCAAGAGGGGTATAAAGTAAATCCAAAGTGTATGCATTTAAAGTTTGTGTGTACTCATTATTGCAGTCAGAATTGGAGGTCAGGTAATAATGGAGGTAAATTTACTGATGACTGTGGACCAGCTTTTATTGATATCCAATGTCTTATCATTCATGTGGGCAGTCATTTTTCCAGGGGTATAAAATCAGCATTAAAGATTAGGAAAAGAAATTAGGTTGTCCTCACAAATTTTTATTTGTCTTGTGTATTGACAATAGCATTGAAAAAATATATAGTATTACAAATCATAATGGGAAAAAAATTACCTTTGCTATTTACTGGCTACGATATCTTTTTTCAGTATGCCGCAGCAGTTTTGATTAAACAGTAACTATGCATAAAGTTTGTTAACCTTTATAATATGAAGATATAAAATTCACCATGAATGTCACATTTTCTAATCAAATCCACCTCACTTTGTTTACAATTTCTCCTGGGTCTTTTGCGCCACAAGTTTTTGTTTGCTGGATCGCCCAATCCTGGATTGACGTGCAGTCTAGTGTCACCAAATTGGGTGGTTATTGATTTCATTTCCTGGGAAAAATCTACCTTGGCCAGGTGGACACATTTTGGGAAGGATTGCATTAAACTGGACCACTTTATTGAACAACAGTAATTTGCATTTGTTAAGCACGCAACTCGTCTTAAAGAAGAACTATACATGTCTGTATATTCATTGAAATATTTATTGACTTTTGAAACATTGATTGACATACATTTTGGCTAGGCCTACAGAACTAAGTGCACACTATAAGCCAATTATATACTGACTAAAACTTCCAACGCAACACTCGGGTTTATTGCAACACATGGCATTTTCTTACAATAAATTTAACAATACATAACAAATATTAAGATTCAAATCAAAAACACAGTTTTAGAGTCAGGAGTGAAGAACAGATTTTTTCTGGTTTCCAATTCATTGGATCAGTTGAAGGCGCAATTCTGGATCACCGAAGTCAGTATCTGTTATGGCCTCCTCTGGCGTCACACACAGCCTGCGTTCTGCGATGCATGGAGTCAATCAAATGCCGAATTTCAGCCTGTGTGATGCGGTCCCATTCCTCCTGGAGTGCTTGACACAACTGTTGGACTATGGCTGGTTCTGGATCACGCCTTCTCACCCGGCGATCCAGAATATCCCATAGATGTTCTATAGGGTTTAAATCTGGGGAATAAGCAGGCCAGTCAAGACACTGAACATTATTCTGCCTCAGGTAGTCCTGACAGACTCTGGCGACATGTGGTCTCGCGTTATCCTGTTGCAGCGTTAGGCGATAGCGATGGACTAGTGGAACTGCGACAGGGGTAAGGATGTCGTCACGGTAACGGGCCGCACTGAGGTTTCCATCGATGAAAATGAGGTCTGTCTTGTGTCTACTGCTTATTCCAGCCCAAACCATCACACTGGGTCCACCCCAGCGGTCACGCTGCAAGATGGTAGTGTCAGTATAACGTTCCGTCGCCTACGCCATACACACAGTCTTCCGTCAGACGCACTCAACTTGAACCTCAATTCATTGGAGAAGAGCACCCTGTTCCACCTGAGAGCATTCCAGCCCAAATGTGCCCTTGACCATCTCAGACGTACGCAGCGATGTGCAGGAGTCAAAACCGAACCACGGCGGGGACGTCGGTTGTGCAAATCCAGTTCTGGTGACGACCTCTGATCTGAGCAGCAGTGACTGTAGCTGGCAGGAAGCGATTACGCTGGTACTGGAGGCGAATATGGCAATCCTGCTGAGGGGTGGTGACAAGTGTTCTGGGGGCACGTGGTCGATCACCGGTGCTTCCTGTTTCATTATACTGGCTCCAGAGACGTGATATGGTTGACACGTGGACGCTCAGGTTCCTTGCAACCCGTCTTTGCGACATTCCACCAGTGAGCATACCAACGGCTCGCTCTCGCTGATTTTGACCTAGACGCGGCATGGTCACATGTTGACCCAGGATAATGTAAAGGAATATTTAAGTTGCCCATTGCTATGACTATTTATTGACCAAATTCTCGAAGGATTAGTCAATGAGTTCTACTCAACCTGATGGGATAGGCAAAATTCTAAACAATGTGCAATCAAGCGGAACAAGCTGCCCACACAACAAAATCAAAACAATTTTCTGAGCTTTTAAGTTGTAGTTGATGTATCATGGCTCAAAACCAATATCCCATTTTATGTACACCAAATATTTCAAAATTGTATGTGTCGCGTTGGAAGTTTTGGTCAGTGTAAATAATTTGTTTGACCACCGTATTCCAGTGGCAAGCATACAGAGTATTGGTGAGTCCCAGGAAACAATTCCAAATTACACATTTTTGTCACGGTGCATTCAGGAGCCACATGCGAGAAGCAAAATTCCAAAAATCGTAAGCCTGTATTGCAAAAATGGGTCCAGACCAGAAGACACAGGAATTGACAAGCCAAAATCAGAATCCAAAAAGCAGTCAAAATAACAGGCAGATGTCAGAACCAGAGAAGCAGATGTGGAAGAGTGCATGAAACAGTAATCCAAAATCGTAGTCAGAATCCAGAAGGGTAGGTTATACACAGGGCACAGGGTTATACGCAAAAACAGGAATTGTGGTCGTACAGAAAATGGATCTAAATCCAAACTGGAACAAACAAGAATAACAAGGGCAAGGCAATCTCAAGGTCGTACAAAAAATGTCATCAGAAAAGCATTAATCAGAAGGCATACAAGGAGCTCTGCACAAGTGAAAATTGATCAAAGTTCTGACAGGGATCAAACTGCAGTGAAGACTTTAAATAGACAAGAGGGAGTCACATGCTATGCAGGGCCAGGTGTATTGGATCAGAACTAATTACAAAGGGAAGCACATACAGGGAGGTCCTACACCACAAATAATTGGCAATCGCCAAGACATGGACAGGAACCACGAAAACAACCTATGACAGATGAACAGCTCTGGTCATGGAGTTCTACGTGCACAGATAAGGGGTGCAGGATAGCAATTAAGCACGTGGGGGGAGATCTCGCGGAAACACAGGAAGATGCAGGGAAAGTAAAGCAAGGGGCGGAGACTATAACAGGTTGAGAGCTGAGATTGCATTAGTAGTGGTGCAACTTAACAAATTAACCCAAGTGCTTGTCAGTTAGTTAGTGATATGTACATGGATTAGTAAGGTTAGTAAGCTTTGATACAAAATATAAATGTTAGTACCATTAGTAATCAAGGAAAGTAAGGCGAAGGAAGTAAATGAGAATTGAAGTGATAACATGAAACACCAGAAACCATTGAAATCACCCGAAGCATGTCAGCACACAGACTGGGAGAAGGGACTGAACCAAACTGATCACAAGACGGGTGACAAGTGCAATGAATACAGAAATGGCATAAAAAGAAAAACCGGGATGCATAATAAGCAAAATGAGTAAAGAAAAGACACGGCAAAAACCCACAATCATGGCAGCAAAAACACAGAACCATAACAATTTTAGTGAATTTTCATGTGCTTGAAGTATCGCTCAAAACCACAACACAATATCTGTTTTGTTTGTGAAATCTGGGGCAGGACATGTTATGTTATTTCATTGATGGTGATGTCTGGGTCCTTCCAAATTGATGAATGGAGGGATATTACAGTTGTGAAGTTGGTGATTTGAAGTGTTTTCCACCAAGCTGTCGAAGTACAAACTATAATAATGTCTAAACAAAAAACGATGTTGCTTGATGGTTTGAATGATAAATTAGAGGTCTGATAAGTGTCCATCATTCAAAGTTTTTAATCCGACCTTGTAAGGAATCCATAATGAGAATACAGGGCTCGATGACACTAACAACAATCTCCTCAACATACACTTTCTCCACCTACACATAAGCGAACAAAGCTAAGCAAACTGTTCAGGCCAACACACCTTACGTACACTTGCTCCAAAATCAAAAGCATTAATACAGAGCTGTATGTTAACTTTTTCTGCTCATAGCACTGGTGCTACAGAGGTTCAGAGACTTGTAGCACATGACAAAAACTTGTAGCATAGTAAAAGCATCTGTTACATCTCTAAAACCAACTACAAGTAGTGCATTTTATCATTTAAAGACAAATTAAATATTAATCATTTCTTTGTAAATCGAAGTACTTTCAAGGTCTCGGAATTCATTAAATTCCTTCAATTTTAATCATTTCCAGAACTTGTCAAGCAGTTTTGACACAAACAACATACACTTCAATTATAATGGAAGCATATAACTTGCATAAATATTAAGCACCTGACAGTATTTATGCATTCTATGCATACGGTTTATATGAAACATACTGTAATACTGTTTTTACATCCTGATATTTCATTAATGTATTCCTGAGACGTCCGGTGATGCTCGACAGTAGCCTAACATTTTATTGCTGGATTTTGTCAACCTGTTCCCACCAAATATTGTAAAAATAAAATGGACGAAGCGACCGTGACGTCTCCCATTGGTTTCAGCATACCATTTAGGAAGCCTCAATTTTGGCTAATTGAATTGCGCCATTTTGTCATTTTGAAACCGGATGTGATTCATATTGGACGAGAGCGTGACTTGAATATCCAGGGAGGAGCGAGGGGTGGATCTACGTGTGGATCTGACCATATCAGACAAAGACCTGGGGATAGCCACACCCGAAAGCATATTCTGGCTTTATCTTTTATTGTATTTCGGACTATAATTTACAAAAATGAACATCATGATATACCGAAGGAGACTTGAAACCTGCGATACATACAATAAAGTAATGTGGAATATCATTATTTAAACAAGTGCACTGCCTATCGGCGAATGTCGTATTGCTACGCAATACTAGTCCCCTACCGGTGTATGCATATTATATTTCCTGAAAAGTAGGTCAAAGTGACCTGATTAGGATACATGACATACCCTCTCCCTAAAATGCATCCACACACCAACTTTGATGTTCCTAGGTCATACGGTATTGAAGTTATGGAGCAGACACGAATGCGTACGGCCGGATGGACGGACGGACGGACTGACGGACGGAGTGCAATCCTATAGTCCACTCCATTTCCGGTAGGGGAATAATAATAAATCAGGTGGGAAAGTAGGATAATTTTCTCATAGACTTCTATTGGACTGAACTTCTTTCTGCAATCACCGACGTCGCTATCTGCTGGCCATTGAATAGAATGCAAATTTTGGAGATTTCCGCATTTGCCTCAGTTTTCAGACCCGAGCATCTGCGTCCACCTTTTTATACAGTCTATGGTTCCCACGTAGCCAACTTTACCTGGAAGACGATCAAAACGACTAAATCCAAGCCTATAGGAAGCCTGTATATTGATAGGTGACGATGACAAAAAGATACATCGACGTATACGCTTCAATTCAAGACAGCAGGGATGGAAATACGTTTAGTCAATAGAAAAAATTCTCAGCTCTCTCGAGAATTTCAAGTATTGTTTTAACCTTTTGTTCATTGGATTATGTAAGAAGCCTGAAAATAAATGCCCCATTTTTTGATTGGGGTTAAAAAATGTGTATTTAAAGGGAAATATCTTGCATTGATGAAGCATTACAAAGTTTTGAGCTATGAGTGTAATAAGAAGCAGCGGCTGACAGACGTGTGCTTCGAAGGAGAGCCACAAACAGTCTTCGCTCGCCCAATATGGCAACATGAGGTCACATATGAGCAAGCTTGCGTACATTGTTCGCTAATTGGACATTCCAGATTTGGGTGGGATTGGAGATACCAAAGTTTTATTTAAAAAAAAAAAAACAATCATTCATGCAACTTTCAATACTTGTGCTACTACTATCATTCGCAAGACATGACCAGCCCTCATGATATCATGCACCAGTTCAGGCAGAATATTTCCTATTGTCTGATTGGTTGATTATTTTCTATGGTGGTGATAGCAGATTCTGAAGTTTCTAGGATTATGCAATGTCTGAGTGAGAATAATGCAATGTAAAAAAAAATTAAAAAGTAATGGCTTATCATTTTGGACAGCAAACATGTACTTTATTTGACAGAGTAGGTTGATCAAAGGTTTTTGTAAGTCTTTCAAGTGTTAGCAAATTGGTGGGTAGCCCTGCTGAGAAGTTTATCAGTCTGCATGCCAAGTAAAGGCAGACTAAAGAGATGCATCTGCAGATCATGATGGAAATTAAGCAGAAAATGCAGTTTCAAGCGGAGTGGAGAATTGCTCAGCCCCTAGAAAGCTATAAGGTAAAACTCTGCAATCAGGATGAGCCATACCATTCACTAAAATGTGCAGCAGTCTAGCAGCAGCAAAGCGAAGCAAAAGGGTTTTAGAACAACAATGCCAGACACAAAATACACTAAATACAAAGCCACAACTAAACACAAAAACTTCATTGACCAGTCTCTACTCAGAGGGTGTCACTAATTCACAGGTATGTAAGGTAGACCAGAAGTCTTTGAAATCTAAACCTGGACTACATTGTTTTCTTTCTTGTTTTCTACATTGAAGGCTTTCCATCTGTGAAACATCAATGTCACTATTAACCCGGGAGCTTGAGTAATATACTGCACGCTTCAAAAATTTGACAGGAACTTAATTTACAGATGCAAATTTTTGGACAAAAAAATTAATTTGCACAGAATTATTCCAACAACGCCTGGAAAGTGACTTCTGGCTGTTTTCATATTGCAGTAGACTATTGCTACTTTCAGCCTCATCTTAATCTGTACTGGATGAAATGTTAGTTACACTGACTGGCATTACCGGTCAAATATGCCAATCTTCTCTCTGCCCTGCATGTGAAATCATAGCTGGTGCTCTCCTGGCACTGCTGTCAAAATGCTACTGAGGACCCGGTGTCTCCTCTGCAGCAGTCTGTCTGAGCTCAGCCATAAAATATGAATTGGTGCTTGTCGACATAATGAAATGAGCACCTAATTTTTTCGGGGGGGACTATTCAAATTCAGGTTTTTCAGCCACATTCTGGCTTCCTCTTCTGTAGGTAGGCGATGGAAACCATATCACCAAACACAAGGGCAATCCTCTATGTTCTCTGTGCATGTTCAAAACACTGTTGATCACGCCATACATTTAGCTTCCTCTGGTCGTTGGTACAGCCTCAAACTGCACAACAGATTCTAGAGCTCTAGTTAACTTGTTAAAAAACGAACTGTAATCACTAAGTTAACTGAATCATTTTCAAATGAACCACCGCTGTTACTGACTAGCCACTCGCTAACAGCTGCGCCCAAGATCATATCTACAGTAGTGCCCTCAGGAATAAGGTGGATTACTGTCACTAGTCTGGCCAGATTCCAGTTTTGAACAGACAACTGATCTGACAACTGATAACATTGCAGTCTTGAAACTGTGTAATACTTCTAGCCTGCCACAGTTCCTGGTGTACCTGGTGCGGGATTCCTCATTTTTTTCCTTCAAACTATAACCGTGGCAATGCCCAGATCCCTCACTTTCCATAAAATATGGCTTTAAATGTCTTCAACTATGGGAAAAACAGGCCTGGAAAAACCCTTGGAGTTAAAGGTCTACCAGACGCCCTGAACATGGCTGCCTCACCGTTTACAAATCGTTGGGCTTGAAGTCCATTCGGCGTTCCCATAATTGTCCAGACCATCCCTGTCCAACATTCCATCATTACTGCTGTCGTCCTTGAGAGGCAGGAGAAACAAAAGGAAAGAGAGAGAAACCAGTATGCTAGAGGATGTTACAGTTTCCACTGTGCCAAGTCACTTAATCAGCCCCCAAAACAATCCTCAAGGTCAAATAAAAATGTGGAATTTTGGAAATTCAAAATTATCATCACAATTTATTAGTTTCATTTTTTTACAGGAAGCAAGTGAGCTCCAAGTCCTTTGTTTAAAAATTTAGGAGCACATTCATCGATCCCCTGTGGAAGATGTGCTCTTAGGTTTTTACCTATTTTTTCAGCGGCAAATGCCCTTACAATAGAAATACTGTAGTAATCTCAACCTTACTCACTGTACATAATATTCAACATCTGATACCGTACAGATATGAGGCATGAGCAGAAATACAACCCCAACACTGAAAAAGTAGGTACAGGACAGAAAATGCACATGAAATAGGATCAAGTGTCCCGTATCTTACCGGCAAGCAATCTTATAGTTATCATACAAGTTATGATTATTTGGTGTGAAGTTTAACCTTCAAATTATTGAATGTCAATGTCAGGGTCACAAAATATAAGTTAACAGTTATAAGACCTTTTAAATGTCTGTAATACAATCCGAAACTCAAGAGCAGTTTTGGTGATACAAGTCATTATAATTTCACAATGTCGAGTTTGACCTTCGAAGGTCACCGACGGCGAAGTTGAATGTCACCGAATGAAAGTGCATATGTGACTTCCTAGATGTCTGTAACACAAACTTGTGATACAAGTAATTGAATTTTCACTAGGTCACATTTGACCTTTGAAGGTCAAAATGAATGTCACCAAGTGAGATTTCATGTACGACTTCCCGTATGTCTCGAATACAAACCAACACTCTGTCTGTTTTTGTGATAAAAGTCATTGAAATTTCACTGTAAGGTCAATGGTCAGGTTTAAGGTCACAAATGTAGTTCATTTATGCCTGTAAGTGTTCAATAAGCTTGTTCTCGCTTGACCTGAAGATTTTGCTTGACCTGAAGTTTGACCTTTTGAAATTGTCTGAGTTCAACTTTAAAATAGCCAAAAAAAAAAAACAGGTCATATACCTGTATGTTGACAATACAAACTTAAAGGAGGAGACAGCACCTCGGCAAAGTATATTTCAGCGGAAAGTAGAATACTTACTTTTAGAATACTTTTTAGAAGTGTCTAAAACGCATAGTTTTATAAATTTTCATTTTGAAAATTTTCCATGGTGAAAAAAGGTGCGACGCATTTTTAAACCAGCAAGTCTTCAAATTGGCTTCAATACCAGGAGGCAGACATTTTTACTTGGGGAATCTTCTGATTTTGAATTTGATCTACAGAAACCTCATCTTTAAAAATGCTTAATAACCTTAACCTCTCGCAGTTTACATCTCCCAAATAGCCACAGTTGCTCAGACTAATTTGTAGAAACCGACGACAGTCTAATTTACTTTTGATAGCATTGTAATGCATTGTACCACAAAATTATGAGGCGTCTTCTGCACATAAATGACGATGTAAAATATCAATATGTCTTCATGATTTCAGCGCTTGTTAAGCACCACAGATTTGTGGAAATTAGATTGCGAGCCTGGGGAAATCCTTTCTTTATTTTGAATGTTGTCACGGCTAAAGGGCACTGTAAGTTTGCACAGCTGTGTGACAATCCCAAGGACGGCAAAAATAAATGCTGCAAAGTCAGCGAAAGTTTTGGATTTACAATGCCATCTCAAATATTTAAATGTAGGTAATGGGAATTCACCTTTCACTACCATTTCTAATTATAGGTCATGTATTGATCTTGGTCGCTCAGTTGTTAAATTGTTTGATTGTTAATCAGGCCAGCAAAATATAAACAGCTTGCGGGCAGCCAAGCTGAAAAGGGAGAGCTGACTGAAGGCCCTTTGAACTACTTTATGGCCTGGATGAAAGGAAAGAGAGCAACTGACGTCAAGTAAGAGAATAACTGGATAATGCGTTCCAAATGCACACTGACCCACTATATAGGGCACTGTGTCATGAATGTTCTACATTGAAAACAATATAAAATGAGTGAGCGAGTGGACAAGTGTGCATTCTGAACGCAGCCTTGGATTCCTCGGGTAAAAATGCCTGCCCCCTGGTATTGACACCAATTTGAACACTTTCCGGTTTAAAAATTTGTTGCACTGGATCATTACCAAATTAAAATTTATAAAACCATGCATTTTAGACACTTCAAGTATTCTACTTTCTGCTGAAATAGACTTCTCATTTAATCTCTATCGACAACCATTTAGCTGCCACAGGCAATTTTGCCTCCACAAGATCCACTTCCATCGATTTAAAGAAAATGGCACTTGCACTGTACATGAAGTGTGCCAAGTTGAGTTGATTGCCAGTTATCAGTTTTTGAGAAATAATTTTTTGAAATTTCAAGTCCTATCTTTTAACATTGTTAATATTTTCTTTGACCTCGAGTTTGACCTTTCAAAGTCATCTGCGGTCAAATTTCACATTGCATTGCAGTAGATCATATATGACTTGCTCTATGTCAATAATACAAACTTCATCTCTATCTGCAATCATTTGGCTTCCACAGGCCGTCTTGCATATTCTCTACAGGATCCAATGTTAAAGTAAAAGAAAAGCTCCCGCAGGAGACCCACTTCCGTAAATTCAATCAAAATGGGGCTGAAAATGAACATTTATCAAGCAGTTTTTGAGAAATAATTTTTTAAAAATTTATTTAACATATCTTTAACATTGGGGCCAAAATTTCAAGGGCCCATAAAGTGGAGAAATTAGACTAAATCAAAAATATGGAAAAAAAAAAAAAAAAAAAAGTCTGGCGCTATGGTCTGGTAGTTATGGCAAATTTACACGAAAATCATCATGCCAAAAAAAAGATAAAACATGTTCTGGACGACAGACACCACACCACGACAATTGCCGATAAGCTAAAAACCATGGCATGAGGCTGTTTTCAGTGCTATTCATGCGGTAACTTGCACTTGCATGGACGCACCATTAAAGACAAAGAGAACACTTGGTACAACTTTACCGGAGGTGAAAAATTAATAATTCCGGAGTTCAAAAAACCAACCAATAATTTTAGTGGTTTTTTGGAGCGAATAATTCGCTATCAAACACAGCTAAATTCTAGTTCAAGAGTTCCGCCATTTTGTCATGGCTGTGCTGCGATGCTGATGTCAGTGGTACCAGTAGCGTAGGGATTGCGTAATGAAAACCGGTGCCAGGACAGAGCCCTCGTGCTCTTACTTTCAGATCGATTGAAACACCCAATCGCCGCACACTGAGGCATGTTGACAACGTATCCACAAATTTCCGTTTGTGGGATGATAACCTTTGCAAGACGGAAGGCAAATTTCTATCACAACGGCGTCAAACAACAAAATATTTTCGGACGTTTCAATACTGTTTTGCTACGTGTCAACTGTGTGATGGGCTTACATGTCTTCACACCGATCTCCAGGCAGAAGATTTCAGAATTTCTGATTGGTTGAAATTTGTTCTCTCAATAACAAAGCCCACTGCTTTTTCCATAATGCCGTTTTTTGAGAGTTTCGGCATTTTTTACACAGCGGAAAAAAAAAAAAGGACTATTCTCTCAGATAAAAATTACCTTCACTGTATGTTTTCTTTGCCTTTAAAGCTGAAAAGTACTCTTAGATTTTGGGGCAATGTATGGTGCCTTCAAGACGACATCTATTTCAGGGATGCATATTTAAACATTACGACGCAAAACTGTATTTATCTATGCATTTCGTGAAACATAAAATAATGCACAACTGTTTTCACTGTAATAACAGGTCAAAGATAATTTGCGGAACACAGCATTCAGTTTTATTTTATCTACCATACCAACTTTTTTTCTGATTTGTTGTAAAAAGAAGGTAAACACAAGCTGTTGAATTGCAGATCAAGTAAGGGGGTCAACCAAGGTTCCAATAAAGAACTCTGGACGAAAATGAGAAATCCAGGTAATGTAATCTTGATTAGCATCTCAAAAAATCTGAGTGCCTTACCTCACAAGAGCTTTGGTCATCAGGGAACTCACTTGTATCATTAGTTCTAGTCTTGCACATTCCAAGTCTGTGCGGACCATCTGAAAACAAAGGACACTTCGCCATCACATTCTAGAGCAACACAGATCAGTGAAAACAGGAAAAAGCACTAGAAGAGCAGTCATTTGTGCCACTCTTAAAGGATGCTTTAAGTAATCAGTCAGAACACACAAGAGTCCATGTCACAGGATCAAACTGAATAAGGCTCAGGTTCTGATTAGTTGTGACCACAGCAGGATAGGTTCTATGATAGCACGATAAAGTTCTTTCAATGACTGAGGAATCGTGAGTTTTGTGCTTTTTCATATGGTCCTCAATGTAATCCAACATGAAATACTAATATTGGACATAAGAGTATGTGTTTGCTTTATATACTCAAAAATCAGTAGCAGGAAACTAGCCATTAGCAAAAAGTCTTTATAAAATGCTTTAAGTTGATAATACTTTTCATGCATGCTCTGTGTCAACTCCAGAAACAAACATCCACTAACAGTGAGGCTGCACAATATATTATTTGTTGCAGTTCAATAAAGCAATTCTGAAGAAGCAGTAGTTTTTTTAATAGATCAGGAATGTGCAGCTTGTTGTACTTTTGAAAGCAGAAAAATATCCCCGACCCCCAGCAAAACTGTAGAACAGTAATTTATGAAGAATATGTCTCAGAAAACATGATATTTTATGAACTATGAATATCTAGTCCAGACATGATCACTATATGCATCATCTTTCCATGGAAAACCTCAAAAAAGAGCATAAACAAGAGTCATCTGGAGATGACATATCCCAACCCCCACAAATCGTAACTCAGCTTTTATGATGAAGATATTAGAATCCAGAGTTTGCATGTGTGAGAAGTCATCATCACTAATGGTCACGTAAACGGATTCTGTATTCATGGAAACATCATGTGAATAAAGTTTGATCTAACCTAGATCATATGGTTTGGGAGATATGCCCCAAGCAAGACAGCCACCCTCAAAGCCAATCTAAGTTCCCTGTCTCCATAGAAACTTTGAAAAATGAATCAATAAAGTCCAAAATAGGAAAAGGCAGATCTACTTGTACTGGGTAATATATCTGTGAAGTTAGGTGAACCAAGGACACACAGTTTAGGAGATATGCTCCAGACAAGGTAGCCACCCTGAAAGTCAATCTAAGTTCAATGTTTCCATGGAAACCTGAGAAATTAAATAATCTAGAAGCTTTGAAATAGCAAAAGGCACATCTACTCATACTGGTTAATATATCTGTGAAGTGTGGTGTACCTAGACCATACGGTTTAGGAGATATGCTCCGGACAAGGTAGCCACCTTCAAAGTCAACCTAAGTTCAACGTTTCCATGAAAATCTCAAAAATTAAAAGAACAAGAAACTTCAAAATAGCAAAAGGCACATCTTTTCATAGTGGTCAATATATCCATGAAGTTTGGTTAACCTAGGACATACGGTTTAGGAGATATGCTTCGGACAAGACGTCCACCGTCAAAGTAAATCTAAGTTCACTGTTTCCATGGAAACCTCAAATATTAGATACTGTAGAAGCTTCAAAATAGGAAAAGGCACATTTACTCATAGTGGTTAATATATCTGAGACGTTTGGTGAACCTAGGCCACACGGTTTAGGAGATATGCTCCGGATAAGACAGCCACCCTCAAAGTCAATCTAAGTTCACTGTGTCCATAGGAACCTCAAATATTAGATAAAGTAGAAGCTTCAAAATAGCAAAAGGCACATCTAGTCATTGTGGTTCATACATCTGCGATGTTTGGTGTACCTAGGACATACGGTTTAGGAGATATGCTCCGGACAAGACAGCCACCCTCAAAGTCAATCTAAGTTCACTGTTTCCATGGAAACCTCAAATAGTAGATAATGTAGAAGCTTCAAAATAGCAAAAGGCACATCTAATCATAGTGGTTAATATATCTGTGACGTTTGGTGAACCTAGGCCAAACGATTTATGAGATATGCTCCGGATAAGGTAGACACCTTCAAAGTCAATCTAAGTTCCACGTTTCCATGGAAACTGCAAAAATTAAGAAATCAAGAAACCTCAAAATAGTAAAAGGCCCATCTACTCATACTGGTTAATATATCTGTGAAGTTCGGTGAACCTAAGATGCATAGTTATGAAGATATTTTCTGGACAAGGAAATGATTACAGACGGACAGACGGACGGACATACTGATGACTATATCCCTCCGTCATTTGTATGTCAGGGGGATACTTAGTGGCTCCGAGTCATGGGCCATGAAGTAGCAAGGGTGTGTAGGTTTAATTCCAGCCAATCACTGATCTGCTGAATTCACCAATTAGTTTCCTCACCTGCTGCTGACCTCTCATTTGCTACCTAACAAAATCAGGCCCCTGTAAAACAATTATCAAAGTGATAGATGACTTCTTTATGAATAAGAACTCTACTTATTTCCTCATTGTTACTGTGGTAAACCCTTAAAGCGGTAATCCGTGGAGAAATTATATCTTTCTCTTCCAGGCGTAACAGGTTGAAGAGGCAACAACAAAAACAACTTTAGAAAGATATAGCAGACCTAGACGGTAGACTGTCAGTATCTCCTTCTCCTGAATTGGAAAAAGAGGCAAAATCTTTAAATGAAATACTACATGCTCTCTACGAATGAGACTGAGAAGCTACTTTTAAGATCACGGGGCTACCTATATGAGCATGGGGAAAAGGTGGGGCGCCTTCCCTCACATCAGATCAGAAGTCAATTGGCATCCCAAAAAATTAAACAAATTAAAAATTCCTCAGGCGAACTCACAGTAATTGCCTCTGAAATAAATGGAATATTTGAATCATTTTGCACTAAACTATACACCTCACAATCCCCCACAGATGATACAGATATGATTCGATTCCTCAATAGGCTAGTGTTCCCATCCATAACATCTGCCCAAGTGAGTGACATGGATCAACCCTAGGAGTTGGGAGAAATCTTGGCCTCAATTAAGTTGATGCAGAGCAGCAAGGCCCCCGGCCCTGATGGCTACCTGAATTTTACAAGAAATTTATTGATAAACTATCCCCCCTTATTTTACGAATGTTTAATGATTGTTTGGCCCGGGGTGCCCTGCCTCAAACTCTGACTGAGTCGACGATTACTTTGCTACTGAAACCAGGTAGAGAAGACTCTGAATGCAGCTCCTACCGCCCCATTTCTCTTTTGAACTCGGATTACAAAATTCTCGCGAAAGCACTTTCCTTATGACTGGAGTTAGCCATGCCAACAATCATTTCGCCCAACCAAACCGGCTTTATGAAAAACAGACACTCTTTTCCAAATATTTGCCGTCTCCTGAATATTATTTCTTCCTCCGCATCCACTGAGACACCAGAGGTGGTGATCTCTTTGGATGCAGAGAAAGCATTCGATAGGGTCGAGTGGGGCTACCTGCTTGAGGTTCTCAAGAGATTTGGGGCTGGTCCCAAGTTTCTATCTTGGATATCACTTTTATACTCTTCACCCAAGGCCTCAATTATCACCAATGGACTGAAATCAGGATATTTCTCTTTGGGCAGAGGAACTCGCCAGGGGTGTCCCTCGAGTCCGTTACTATTTGCATTGGCCATCGAACCCCTCTCTATTGCATTCAAATCCGCTAAGTCTAGACGTGGAATTCTTAGATATAACTCTGAACTTGTACTTAAATTATGTGCAGATGATTTATTATTATTTGCTTCAGATCCTGTGTTCACTGTTCTCCATATGATAGAGTTACTCAATATATTTGGAGCCCTCTCTGGTTATAAACTCAATGGTTCAAAGAATGAATGTTTTCCTGTCAACACTCGAGCACTACATGCCCCATGGACTCCTCCCCTTTAAGATGTCTCAAGACAATTTAAAGTATTTAGGGGTCAATATCTGGCGGAAGCTTCCCGATCTTTACAAAATCAACCTCCCCCCACTAGTTGATAGAATTAGGTCGGACCTGGAGAGACGGAAAAGCCTGCATATAACCCTTGCTGGGAGAGTAAACTGTATTAAAATGAATGTGCTCCCACGCCTCTTATATCTTTTTCAATCCCCGCCAATTTTCCTACCCAAGTGCTTTTTTTAAAACTTTGAATGGTATAATTTCCTCTTTCTTATGGTAAGGCAAGCCCCCTAGAATTAGGAGGGAGGCACAAATCTGTAGGCGGTCTGTCGCTCCCCAACATCATTAACTACTATTGGGCAGCCAATGTTCACAAGATAGTCCTATGGGTCCAGGAGCCAATTTGAATTTGAGGCGAGATCTTGCCCCCTTCCTCCCTTCCAGCCTTGCTCTCCTCTAAATTACCTATACAGGCAGGCTAACATTTGGACAACCCCACCTGTTCTTATCTGTTCCGAAATCTCCAGATCCGTGCTTGGGTCAGGTCAATTAGTTCCGCCTTCCCTAACCCCCCCCCCCCCAAGTCGGTGATCGATTCAATCTTAGGCACCCCCACAGGTAGGAAGGGCGTTCAAGGCTATATACTCTGATTTCCCACCTTTCTAGAGCTCCTCTAGAGAAAATTAAAAGAGATTGGGAATAGGCATATATATCATATATCAGTCAACGAGTTTGATAGCTTGTAACCATAGACACCGCCAATTGCTCTGATACAGATGTGATCCTCTCGGAATCCTGGAAAACTTGAGTCCACCAATGGAATATCTATTCAGACAGCCGTAAACGGAACAACCAGACATTTCGGTGCTGGTAAAATATCTAGTTCAATGTTTGCAGATTCATAACTCGCCTGACTGACTTGGAAAGACCGCTACTTCCGTTGCCAAGATGCGTACGTATCTTTTTGATGACGTTGGCTGTAAATGGGTCAATTCACAGATCCTTATATGCGTCTGTTTGACAGATTTCCTGTGAATAATTTATTGATGTTGTAATGTGAATAGAGGCCACTAGATGGCAGCATTTACCTTTTTTTTTGTGAAGCCCAGACTGGAGCTATGTTTGGACATGTTCTGGGCATGTCTGGGGCAAGTCCCAGAAAATTTAAAAAAAGGGTCTAAATGTGGGTGGGGTCTGCAAAATAGTATATAAGGACCGAAATTGAGACAGTAAAGTAGTGGAGAAATTGCAAGGAGAAGGATACATGAGACCAGACCTGTCATTCTGCTCAAGACCTGTGAAGCTTTTAGTGGATTTTTTGCCTGTGTTAGAGCATTTTCCTCACCCAGGACATCACCAAGCAACCCACCAAAAGGGACTGTAAATATTTCTGTTTTTCTTGTTAATCAATCTTGGTCATTAGATTAGTCAGTAGATTAGTTAGTTGTTATTGTTAATTAAATGTGTTTAAGTTTTAAAATTGTGTCTGTCATCCCTTGCTGTTGTGGATGTTGTAAATGTAATAACAAATTGGGGCCAAAACAAATTGGGGGCTCAAGTCTGGGATAGAACATTGTGTGAGTCATTTATTGAAAATCTAACATTTCAAATTGTAAAATTGTTTTTTTGAATTTTCCTATATATAAACAGAAAGATCAACAGCAATGGATGATTTCTTGGCATCACCAACCGTAGGGGTTTTGAAGTCTTTTAAAAAGACCGAACTGTTGGAAATATGCAGACATTTGGAGCTGACAGAGGTAAAACCAGCCATGCGAAAAGCAAGACTGGCTAGAGAGATTGTTTAATATTGCATTGATGAAAATGTGTTTGCACCAGGAGATCTGGAACAATCTCTAGTGGAAAATCCAAATATAGAAATGGAACTTAAATAAAAAAATGCTTGAGATTGAAAGGGAGGAAAAAGAAAAAGAAAGAGAATTTGAGAGAGAGAAAGAGGAAAGAGCAGAAAGAGAGAGACGGAGACGGTGAGATTTTGAATTAGAGAAATTCGATAGAGAAGAAAGACTCAAAATGGAGCAACTAAAAATTAAAATTGAAACTAAAAATAAATTTTGTGCCAGTCAGGAGGTAAAACTGGTGCCTCCATTTTCAGAAAAAGATGTTGACAACTATTTCCAGTGTTTTGAAAAGGTAGCAAAGAGTTGCCAGTGGCCAAAGGAACACTGGCCTCTGATGTTGCAAACTGTTCTCAAGGGTAAGGCTCAACAAGCCTATTCAGCTTTGTCTGCAGATGATACCTCTGATTATGAGGTTGTCAAAACGGTTATTTTGAGAGCTTATGAGTTGGTTCCAGAGGCTTACCAACAGAAATTCAGAGGTCTGAAGAAATCTGAAAATCAGACTTATGTGGAATTTGCTAATGAGAAGAAGGTTTGCTTTGAGCGCTGGTGTACTTCTATGGAGGTCAAGGATGATTTCAACTCACTAAAAGAGATGGTGTTAGTTGAAGAATTTAAGAACTGTGTTAAGGATGATATTAAGACCTACCTTAACCTTCATCCTACCAGGTGGGGTCCGTTCGGACCCCGCATGGTATTTTTTGCATGTCAAATTTTTACTACCCGCACTTTGGTGTCCAGGTTTTAGGAGTTTGTTGGTCTACCCTAGCCTGCTTCAGGCCATGTGACACTTTCAGATGCTAGCAGAGTATTAGGTGGTAAGATTGATTTTTATACTGGGGTCCAAACGGACCCAAGCAAAAATTGGTAATTTCGCAACGTGTTTAAGATGTGTAACATCCTGTTCTTACTATATTTGCAGTAAATGATGGCCAACAGAGGTAGACCAGCACGATACACAGCTGCACAGGCTCTTAGGATAATATTACAATCTGGTCACAGCACCCAACAAGTTGTTCGCGAACAATGCCTATAAATCCAAACGTGGCACATTAGTCAAGTCAAGACATTTGTTTCTGCAAAGCAAGATGATCGAAAATCAATTTATTTTGTTGAAGGTATCTCAGGTTACAGTTTGGTAAAGTATTATTATTATAAGTTATTGTTTAGTTCAGATACACGTAATATGCCAACATTAGCTAAACAATGAGCTAAATTTAGGTGATATTTCCTGACAATTGACTCATAAAGGACTGCATTGATTAATATTCTGGTATTTTTGTGCTATTATCACTTGTATGTAACCAATTTCACATTTAAACAAGCAAAGGTCTTTTGTGATTCATTTTTCTTTGTTACAAAAACAAAAATATTTGGGGGGTCAGAACGGACCCTAGTTGGTAGGATTTGTATGTAAAATATGTTGGTAGGATGAAGGTTAATGAGAAGCAAGCACTGAATTTGCAATCAGCTGCCAAATTTGCAGATGAATATGTTCTCACACATAAGTCCAAATTTCAGTCTAGCAGTAACAATAGATGGTTCCAATTTCAGAAAAAAGGTTACGGTGATACCCAAGATTCCTCACCCAAAGAAAAAGACAAATCTGGTGATGGTGCTCAGAAATCCAGTAACAGGTCTGATCAAAGTGTGAAAGCTGACAGTGACAAAAGTGGTCTAGTTTGCAGTTATTGCAAGAAATCTGGTCATGTTACAACTAACTGTTGGTTCCTAAAAGCTAAAAAAGAAAAAGAAAAGGATACCAAACCAAATGCCTTTGTGAAAACAAGGTTAGAAACCCCTGTAGTAGATGATAGATCTGCTAAATTGCCTGCTTCTTGTGGAGCTGAAAAGCCTGATACTGCTGACTTTGTGAGGGAGGAATTTGTTCCATTAGTGTCAGAGGGATTTGTGGCTCTGAATGACCATTCTCCTCCTGTCCCCATAAAAATCCTAAGGGATACCGGAGCTTCTCAGTCACTTTTGTTGATGGACTCCTTGGAGTTACGTGACGAGACCGCTTCAGGGGATTTCATACTTGTACAAGGTATTGAAGGGAAGACTGTATCTGTACCCCTGCGCTCTGTATTCTTGAAGTCAGATTTAGTTACAGGACAGGTAAAGGTGGGACTTATGTCAAGTCTACCTATAAAGGGTGTTTCTCTGTTGCTAGGCAATGACCTGGCTGGGGGCAATGTAGTTCCCCCTGTACATCTTACTTCACAGCCGAGCACTGACGATAGCGATGAGGACCCATCTCTGTATCCTTCTTGCGCAGTGACTCGTGCTATGGCCAAGAAGGCTCAAGAAGTAGATGATGTGGTGCCGTCCAGCACATTGAATAGTCATGACTCAGGTGGTTCGCCTCATGACTCTGTTCGGCCTACTATGGTTTCTCTGTTTGAGAACTTATCAGACACTTTTATCAGTTCATTGTTCAGCCAGCCAGATGGGTTTGGTGATTCTGATGTGTCTGGAGACTTGTCTCTGTCCAGAAAGCGGTTGATTGAGGAGCAAACTAATGATCCTGAAATTTGTGCACTAAGGAGGAGAGCCCTTCCTGATAAAGAAATAGACGCAGTTCCAGTTGGGTATTATCTCAAGGATGGTGTGTTGATGCGGAAGTGGCGCCCTCCTGATATCCCTGCCAATGCAGATTGGGCAGTGGTCAGGCAAATTGTTGTTCCGAAGGTCTACAGGAATGAGATCTTAACAATGGATCATAGTTCACCTTTAGGAGGTCATCTTAGTGTTAACAAGACTGTTGATAAGATCATGACAGACTTCTTCTGGCCTGGGCTTCAGAAGGACGTTTCCAACTTTTACAAAACCTGTCACACTTGTCAGGTAATTGGAAAACACCAGTTAGACGCACCTGTAGCTCCATTGCAGCCTATCCCAGCATTTGGGGAGCCCTTCTCCAAGGTCATTGTTGTGTTAGTCCATTACCTAAGACTAGATCTGGAAATCAGTACTTGTTGACAATCATGTTAGCATCTACCAGATTCCCTGAAGCCATACCTCTACGCAACATCAAGGCAACTGCAATCTCGAAGGCTTTGATAAAGTTCTTCACATTGTTTGGCCTTCCCAGGGAAATTCAGTCAGACCAAGGGAGCAATTTCACTTCCGGATGGTTTCAGCAGGTTGTGTATGAACTAGATGCAAAGCAGATTCTTTCTAGTGCCAATCATCCAGAAAGTCAGGGTGCCTTAGAGCGGTTTCATTCCACTCTCAAGACAATGATGAGGACTTATTGTTATGACCATGAGAAAGACTGGGATGAAGGTGTTCATTTGCTGTTGTTTGCAGCTAGAGAAGCAGTGCAGGAGTCTACTGGATTCAGTCCGTTTGAGCTCGTGTTTGGCCATGAAGTGAGAGGACCTTTGCTATTGTTGAGTGAACAATGGCAAGAGAAAGTCTAACAGACTGATATGCGGTTCTATGTTAGCAAGTTCAAAGAAAGACCGTGCAGCTTGTGACCTAGCCAAAGAGAACTTGAAATCAAGTCAGGGAAAAACGAAAACTTGGGATAATCATAAGGCTAGAAGCCGTGAGTTTAAACGAGGAGATAAGGTTCTTGTGTTGTTTCCCTTGCAGTCCAATCCATTGCAGGCTAGATTTCATGGTCCTCATGAAATTCTGACAAAACTCAATGATCTCAATTACATTGTGAAGACTCCAGATAGGAGAAAACCAAAACAATTGTGTCACATTAACATGCTGAAGCCTAATCATGACAGAAATGCTTGGGTTGCAGCTGTCACTTCAGATTCTCCTAAGGTCGAAACGTGTGAAGATGAGGGGGAGTTTCAAGATGATGAACCTAGAATTAAAGCTGAAGTTCTTTCATGTAAATTGTTTGAGAGGTTGATCAAGAAATATGAGGATCTGTTTCCTGATGTTCCAAATAGAGTTTCTATAGCCTCTCATGATGTAGATGTTGGTGATGCCAAACCAATAAAACAGCATCCGTACCGGATGAATCCTGATAAGAGACAGATTGCTGAGAAAGAGGTTGAGTACATGTTAGAACATGATATTATCAGACCCTCCAACTCAGATTGGAGTTCACCCTGTGTGCTAGTTCCAAAACCTGATGGAAGTACTAGATTCTGTACAGATTATTGCAAAGTCAATGCTGTAACTAGAACTGATGTGTTTCCAATACCTAGGATTGATGATTGTATTGACAGAGTGGGGCAAGCAACGTTTCTGACCAAGATTGATTTATTGAAGGGTTATTGGTGTGTGCCTTTAACTGAGAGGGCCAAGAGCATCTCTGCTTTTGCCACACCATCTGGGTTGTACCAGTATGAAGTCCTACCCTTTGGCATGAAAAATGCCCCAGCCACGTTCCAAAGGATGATACAGTCTACAATTGCCGGATTGCCACACACGGGTGTGTACATCGACGACCTGATCACATGGAGTGACTCCTAGGAAGAACACCTGAAACATGTACAGACGTTGTTCCAGCGCCTGACCCAGGCCAACCTGACTGTTAACCTGAACAAGAGTGACTTTGGTTGTGCTACTGTCACCTATATTGGCTACGTCATAGGCCAGGTTAAGGTGGCACCCATAAATGCTACAGACCAAGCCATCATGGACTTTCCAGTTCCTGTCAACAAAAAAGCTTTGCGCCGCTTCCTTGGAATGATAGGGTACTACCGCAAGTTCTGCAAGAACTTTGCTGAGATTGCTCTCAGTCTAACTAACCAACTGAAGAAAGGCGTAAAGTTCACTTGGAATGATGCATGCCAGAGAGCCTTCGATCGCCTGAAGTCTCTGCTGTGTCACTTCCCAGTGCTCAAATCTCCTAACTTCAACAAACCGTTCTCCATCGCGGTCGATGCTCGCGACCAAGCATGTGGATCTGTGCTCCTACAGAGAAGTGACTTGATGACATTGAGCATCCCGTGGCATACTTCTCCAGGAAGTTCAATCGCCACCAAAGGAACTATTCCACAATAGAGAAGGAGCTGTTGGCTCTGGTTCTATCTTTGCCACACTTTTAAAGTTTATGTTTGTACCGGGAAAAAGCCAATGATTGTGTACACTGACCACAATCCGTTAATGTTTTTGAGTGAGATGAAAAACAAGAATCGGAGATTGTTGAATTGGAGATTGATTTTACAGGAGTTTGACTTGGAAATTAAGCATGTAACGGGTACTGACAATGTGATTGCTAATTGCTTATCCCGTGTTTGAATATGTGTATATATCACGTTATGAGCATTGTATTATGCGTATATATGTATACACAAGTGTCTACTTAACCATTTTTTTTGTATTTAAAAGAAAAATTTTGCCTTCATAAGTCAAAATTTTTCCCTTTTGGAATGGAGGTGTAATGTGAATAGAGGCCACTAGATGGCAGCATTTACCTTTTTTTGTTAAGCCCAGACTGGAGCTATGTTTGGACATGTTCTGGGCATGTCTGGGGCAAGTCCCAGAAAATGAAAAAAAAAGGGTCTAAATGTGGGTGGGGTCTGCAAAAGAGTATATAAGGAGCAGAATTGAGACAGTAAAGTAGTAGGAGAAATTGCAAGGAGAAGGATACATGTGACCAGACCTGTCATTCTGTTCAAGACCTGTGAAGCTTTTAGTGGATTTTTTGCCTGTGTTACAGCATTTTCCTCACCCAGGACATCACCAAGCAACCCACCAAAAGGGACTGTAAATATTTCTGTTTTTCTTGTTAATCAATCTTGGTCATTAGATTAGTTAGTTGTTATTGTTAATTAAATGTGTTTAAGTTTTAAAATTGTGTCTGTCATCCCTTGCTGTTGTGGATGTTGTAAATGTAATCACAAATTGGGGCCATAACAATGTACCTGCCCACTTCCACATCAAAAGTTTTTATGCACACCTCCACCTACTCACTTGCCGTTGTTTGTACCTGACGAAGGCCATATCGGCCGAAACTGTTGAGCAATAAAAAAAATTTTTTTGGGAGCTCATTTAACAGTATGCGGACATCTCGTTATCGTTATTTTCTTGTGATTGTTTGTCCTGCACCTGTTTTAATACTTGGATGTGCGCGTAATCTCTTGGAATTTCTAATTGAGAATGGGCAAAATGGCCTGCGGAAGCTAAATGGTTGCAGATAGAGATTAAGTTTCTATTTATCAACATATAGGAAGTCATATATGACCCATGTTTTGGTTGGGTTACAATTCACCTCAGATGACCCTGAAAGGTCAAATTTGAGGTCAAAGCAAAATGTTAAAATTTTCAAAGGCTTCTGGGCTTGAAAATATTGAAGATTAGGAACAAATGTGTATTGGACACTAATAAGAAGTCATAAATGAAATTTCATTTGGTGGCCTTGAACTTGACCTTTGAAGGTCAAACTTCACAGACTTCTCTCACCAAAACTATTGTAGATATACCTTAGGTTGGTATTATGGGCACATAGGAAGTTATGTATAAAGTTTCATTTGATGACCTTGAACTTGACCTTAAACGGCCAAGTTTACAGTGGAATTTCAATGACTTATATTAGCAAAATCATTACAGATAGCGTGTAGGTTTGTATAGGAGATGTACAGGAAATCATATATGAACTTACATTTGGTGACCTGATATCGACCTTCGAAGGTCAAACTTGACCTCGTGATAATTCAATGACTTTTATCACAAAGAAGTAGGGGTGTAACGGTACGCAGAAGTCACAGTTCGGTACGTACCTCGGTTTTGGGGTCGGTTCGGTACAACGAAAAAAGCTAGAAGCTCTGGGGTTTTAGGTGCTCTCTACTGCAATCTGAGCTTTATTTTATTTTTTCCAATAATTCAGGAATAATTTTGCAATTGGTTGAGTGAAGACTGACCAGATAGTCATGAGAGATGCCACTCATCAGTCATGAATCTTGACTCAACAAGACTGCTCAACAATGACGAATGGGTTTATAGGGGTGATTATGATACTGCTGTTGAGAGTCCATACATTTTTTAAAGAATTCAAGTTGTGAGTCGTAGCCCAGCTGTGTGCATTATTAGAGTCTGAAGTTCGACAATGCAAATGCACAATGCAAGCCCGTGCTCTGTGCTTGCGTCATCAATCGTTCGTTCTGATGAGATGCAGCCTTCCTGCCGCACCATGTAATGCGGATGCTGGAGGCACTCATAGTGGATAACTACAGAGCCCGCGAAGTGCAGGACTTGAAAAAAAATACATTTATATATGGCCCAGAGATGCGCGTTGTTCCCACGATTTAGTTCCCTCATGGCCAAGTGATACAAGTCATTTCCTCAATTTGAGTTCATGAAATCATGGGAAGGACTTAATCAAATTGAGGGAATGACATACATCGAATAAATTGCGGGTACACCGATCTCATGGCCATGAAATTAATAAAATTAGAAGTTCTATCTCGTAATCGCAGGTTTTTTTCATGTTATTGTACTTCTGGACTCCGTAGATAATAGTATGTACACAGCTGGTAAGTTTACAATAAATGTCAAAGTTCGCGTTGCGCTAGTCTAGTATGGTCACCGCAGATTTCTCAATGGCTATAGTGTGCATACAGCATGCAGCTCGCTAGCCAGCCACAATAGTCTAGGCATTCCTCCTTTTATTAAAAGGCGTGTACATGATACACCAAATGTGTGTATCATGTACACATGATGTGTGTGTATGATTGCAACAAATCATATGGTTCAATTCTAACATCTTGATTGGTAAGAAATTAATTTTTTGGAAAAATATGTTTGATTCTGGCATTATTTTTATAAATGATCTTGTAAATAATGAAGGTAAATTAATGTCATATGAAGAGTTAATTGACATTTATGGCAAGGTTTGCCCTCTACAAAAGTTCAACCAACTGGTTGCCGCCATACCGCTAAAATGGAAAAGAAGAATTGTTCGAGGAAGTAACAAGGAGCTTGTCTGTCGACCATTTATGAAAAACTTTCAGTGGATTGAAAAAACCAGCATAAATGGAATGATATACAAGTTCCACCTTGAATCAAGAAACCTGAGAGCTAATCCTCACAATATTTTAGATTCTTGGGAGTATATGCTAGATTTCCCAATTCCATGGAACCAGGTCTTCAATTTAATTTACAAAACGACTATAGATTAGTCAATTAGATTTTTTCAGTTTAAATTGATATATAAATTTTTGGCCACTCAAAAGATGCTTCATATTTGGGGAATTGAGGAGTCCAACTTGTGTAGATTTTGTGGCGAAGAGGTTGAGTCAGTGGAACATTTATTTTGGTACTGCCCCTGTGTAGGTCTGTTTTGGACAGGGGTTCAGAGGTGGCTGGCTTTATACTCAAGTAATTTTACACTGGACTTGCCCACCATTCTTCTGGGCAGTCTAAAAAATGACTGCGGAAAAATAGTCAATATTTTAATACTTCTTGGCAAAATTTTCATTTTTAAATCAAAATCTGTGGACTCTCTGAGGATAGAGAGATTCAAAATCTTTGTAAAACATCACAGTAAAATTGAATGTATAATGGCACAAGAGAACAGTAGGTTAAGTGTGTATAAGGATAGATGGAGGGCGCTGAGAGTGGCAAAAGGATGGGAATGAAAATAAGTAATTGTATGAGTACATAATATATGATATGTTGTATGACTATATTTGTATACATATATATAATTATGATTAATGTAGGTATTGTGTAGGTATGTTCTTAATTTTCACTTCAATTTACTCATCTTTGTGTATGTTTACATTCTAATTTATGTCATTGTCCTTTCACTGTATCATCTGTAAATATGGGTTTAGGGTGTTGTGATGGGAGTAAAAGGGTGGGTGTGGGGTCTTTGAGAAATTTACTGTAATTGATTAAATTCAGTAGGCCCCCAAAATGAGGGGGGTGGTGGAGGGATTTAAAAAAAAAAAAAAAAAGGCGCGTACATGTTTAGAGCAAAATTTATGTTCCTCATTTCAAGTATTCTGTGTGGGAATACATACATTTTTCAATTTTGTCATTTCTTTCTTGTGTCAATAACCAAATTATTGATTAGTGTCATAACATACTTCTGGTTTTTCAAATCAGTCACTGTGAAATTTTAACCTGTCGCCACTTTTCGAACATGGTGCTTCAAATTTCAAACCCCTCACCTTTACTTGATAAAACTCCCAGTGGACCACACTGTAATCCACTTGCAAAATTTTCCCACGCAGCAGATTTAAAAGGGGCAGCTGGGTCCTCAAAATCCTGTGAGTCATCTAAACCTGTCATAGCTACTCTTTTTCTTCTTCTTCTGTATTTGTGTAATTTCTTATTGGCGCAGATTTTACTCGCATTACAGCCACCTGGATTAGTGTGTGGATACCGCTGCCACTACCGCTGACTCTTTTTCCTCCTCTCAGACGTATTCGTTGTGAGACCACAAGAACTGAACTGTGACGTCCGTACCGTATGGTTCGGGACAAATACACAGACCGTTACACCCCTACTAAGAAGGTCTCAGATAGAGCCTAATTCTGTATCGCAGACTTAAAGGAAGTCACACATGAACTGTCATTTGGTGACATTCTACTTCACTGTTGGTGACCTTTGAAAGTCAAACTTGACATAATACAATTACAATGACTTGTATTGCCAAAATGGTCACAGACGGAGCCACATTTGTATTAGAAACACATCGGAAGTCATATATAAACTTTCATGTGGTGACCTTCTTAATTGAAGGTCAAATTCAGCCCTTTTTTGAGACCTGTTGCAGCCAGAAAATTTGATATAAGCTTATTTTTTGGATAAAAATGTCTCACTTTCAACATTTGAAATATTGTCTATGTTCTATTGCAGGGGTGGGCAATCACGGTCCTGGAGGGCCGGTGTGTATGCAGGTTTTTATTCCTATCAATTACCCTGACTAATTGAGTTAATTGATTGCATGCACAAATATAGATTTTCGCAATGATTCGATCAAAGGAAAATGTTTTATGAAGGGAGACAAGACTAGTCTTTGTAGTTTCATGATAATTTAAAGAAATGCGCATGAAACGTCAGATTTCATAAATGGTTTGGCTAATTGAGACAATCAACTAATTAAAGACCAGACGTTGGTGTGAAAACCAGGGACAGATACGGCCCTCGCTGCCCACCTCTGTTCTTGTAAATAATATATTGGCTCAAGCAATCTGAAAGTCATTGCATTTTGATTTTATTCACAATTTACACTTTATCCCAACTATTTCGGATCAGGGTTGTAAAATTCCCACAACACCTTATTTTTATTATTATTATTATTGCTGCAGTTTTGCCTAAGTTTATCATTTGTTGTTTGAGAATAATAATTTTGAAGGCTTTTTGAGATGGTCTCATTTTCATTAGGCTACCAGAAATGTGTTGCCAGAAGTATAATAGCAAGGATTATCCCTTTTATCAATAGGATGACACGCCAATTTATATTTAGTTAGCATTATTGCATTCATTAAATACTGCAGAAATTGCACAGATTTGTGTTTGGAAGGCTGACTGTTCTAAAAGCAGTATATTCGCCAATTGCAGTCAATGCTAACTTTTAAAAAAATTACCCCCACAGTCGAATTCAGAGAAAGTTTAGATTTAGTTAAAATTAATTATGAAAATAATTATGTTCAAACAATCTCCTATTGTATTCTTTTTACCTCTTTGCCAGTATCACATCTTTGCAATTATAATATAATTATATCTTGACAATTATTGGTAATTATTTACAAAATTAATTCTGCAATTCTTTATTGGGAACAGGTTGAGAGTCATCTATATCAAAAGGTGAAGATCCTGTGTACCTGGATGACACATCTCTGTTAATAATATGTGCATTTTCACCTTTTGTTCAGTTTTTAGCAATTAAAAGCTTTGTTTTCAGTTCATCCTTTATAAAAAGATCATAAGAATTTTTTTTTTTGGGCGGGGTGTCTTGCATTGGCGGTGAACCGCCAACCCGTGGGGATGGATTGTGGGGAAAAAAAAATACAGTCAGTCTCAGCCCATTCACAAGTGTCTAATCATACACTTACTTTTGAATGGTTCAACACAATGAGTGTTTTAACTCAATGTGCAATATGCAAGAGTCTGGGGTAATAGGCAAAAGAAAATCACTGTCCACTCAACAAAACTTCTGAACTGAGCTGCATTTCTAATTTAATCAGTTGCTCTTGCCACTCACCAGCCCAACTCACCCATGTGGCCCCCCATAGAGGTCAGGTGACTCCTGGCATAGTCCCAGAATGTGGCTGGTTCAGCAGAGGTACCCATAGAATTGAAGCTGGGAGCCCTGAGACCATGGGATTCAGGAGCGCCAGAGAAGGGCCGCTCGATGTATCCAGCTATCGGCGCCCATCCGGAGCTGCTCAGCTGTTGCTGCAATGCCAGGGAGCAATTTGCTGGGATGGGAACCGGTGCAGGATACTGGGGGTTGGGCTCAAACTGAGGCCCATCCAGACCCGGGAAGCAGATAACAGCCAGGAACCAATGAGATCTGTGAGGTGAGGGAAGTGCAGACACAGGACAAGCAATCAGACACATTTTTACGCATGCCTAGAAAACATTCAATATGAACTAGGCCATGTGGAAAATAGTGAGAAAATGATGTATGAAAGAATTAAAATTATCAGAAAAAATACAAATAATGGGGAAAAAATAGGAGCAAGGGTCCTGTGGCTTACCGGCAAGCAATCTTATCGTGATCTTTTATGAAGTTTGACCTTCAAATCATCTAAGGTCAATGTCAAGGCCACTTAATTAAAGTTCACATACATTTATAAGACCAACTATATGCCTGTTATACGATCCAAAATTCTGAAGCAATTTTGGTGATACAAGTAATTGAAAATTTAATAGGCTACGTCAATTGTGAACTTTAAAGGTCAAAAAAGTCAAGTTCCGGACACCAAATAGACTTCATATATGACTTCCTATATGGCTCTAAAAACCTAAGCTCTATATGAAATTATTTTGGTGATACAAGTCACTGAAATTTCACTGTAATGTAAGGTAACCGAAGGTCATATGGTTTCCTATATGCCTCTAATACAAATCTAAGCTCAATCTGTTATAGTTTTGGTGATAGAAGTCATTGAAATTTCATCATGCGAAGTTTCATCTCTGAAGGTCAAGTTCAAAGTCACCAAATGAAAGTTCAGATTTGACTTCCAATCAGTGTTCAATAAGCATATATTCTCAATCGTCCATATTTTCAGAAGCCTTTGAAAATTGTAAGATTTTGCTTGATCTCAAGTTTGACCTTTCAGGGTCATCAAAGGTCAGCTTTAACACCGTCAAAATATGGGTCATATATTACTTCCTATATGTTGACTATACAAACTTAATCTCAACCATTAAGCTTCAACAGGCCTTTTTGCCTATTCACTGTAAAACCCAATGTCAAAGTACAGCGCCCCCAACAAACCCACTTCCGTCGATTCAATCAAAATGGCACTCGCATTGTACATTGAGGATACCAAGATGAGATGATTGCCAGATTTAGGGGGGGAGGGGGAAAAAAAGTTATATGACAGTTTTTGAGAAATAATTTTTTGAAATTTCAATTCCTTTCTTTTAACAATTATCGTTTTCCCTGACCTCGAGTTTGACCATTCAGAGTCTTCTGGGGTTGAATTTAACATTGCCAAAATATCGGTCATATATGACTTCCTATATGTTGATTATACAAACTTAAGCCCGATCTGCAACCATTTGGTCTCCACAGGCCTGGCCATTTTGCATATTCTCCATAAGACCCCATGTTAAAGTGCAGCGCCCCCACTAGACTCTCTTCCGTCGATTCAATCAAAATGGCGCTCGCACTGTAGATTGAGAGTACCAAGCTGAGTTGTTTGCCAGATTTAGAAAAATAAATTATCTGGCAGTTTTTGAGAAATAATTTTTTTGAAATTTCCATTTCTAAGGCGCCAAAATTTCTTGGGCCCATAAAATGGACAAAAATGATTCAATCAAAAATCAGAAAAAAAAGCCTGGAGATGTACTCAAGTGGTATGTTCTGGCAAATATACAGGAAAATTAATCTAGCAAAAAAACCGAAAGCAACAGGTACGTAGTGTGATGTGAATATAGGCCACTAGATGGCAGTATTTACCTTTTTTTTTTGTTAAGCCCAGACTGGAGATATGTTTGGCGTGTTCTGGGAATGTCTGGGGCAAGTCCCAGAAAATAAAAAAAAAGAGGTCTAAATGTGGGTGGGGTCTGCAAAAGAGTATATAAGGAGGGAGAATTGAGACAGTGGAGTAGTCGGAGAAATTGCAAGAAGAAGGATACATGTGACCAGACCTGTCATTCTGTTCAAGACCTGTGAAGTTTCTTTTGTGGATTTTTGCCTGTGTTAGAGCAATTTTCTCACCCAGGACATCACCAAGGGACCCAACAAAAAAGGGACAGTCAATATTTCTGTTTAGTTGATTCAATCTTGGTCAGTAGCTTAGTGAAAGTCCTTGTTTTGTTAATTAAATGTGTTCAAGTTTTTAAAACTGTGTCTGTCATCCCTTGCTGTTGCTGTCGTGTTGGAAATGTAATAACAAATTGGGGCCATAACAGTAGTTTGACCCGAAGCGTGTCATTTCACAGATAGTGTGGAATGCAGCCTTGCAATGTGGAGCGACATTTTTTGGGGCATGTGGCGAGACAATGCACTGGCTGTAGTGAAGACGTATACACATAAATGAATGTCAACTAATATTTTGCTTATTATTAGCAACTGGCGCTCTACCTAAACGGCAGATAATGTGTCAATGTTAGCTCAGCTAACGGTTATTATTGGAACAATTCAAATTCATGTTGGCAGCGTGATCCATCAGGTTAGCCTAAAGCTACCTAGATTACCTAACTTAAATTAACCAGATCAATCAATGTCACACGGCATAAATTAGATAATCCAGTAAAACTGCTGTCTAACACTGTCTATAACTTTTGACCAGACTAACTAAACAACAAAACCAGGTGTTGACTGGTCTAATCATTAAGACAAATTTATGCAGCACTAATAAAGGCTAATGTTCTGCTGACACTCAATTACCATTGACGGACAAATTTAATTCTGCCACGTTATCAGTGAGGTTGTAACGTTAGAGCTACTTAAATAGGTAATGTGATTCACGCTCGACAATGAATGGCAGGAAGTTTCACAACTCACAACACTTCTCAGGTGAACGCTGATTTAGCGACCTTGATAAGTTTACATTACGTTTTCTTCAGCGAACCCACTTTCGCTTCGTAGGAAAATCAGCCTAGCTTCATGGCAGGTACTGAGTGAAGACAGAGCAAGAGAAAACTCAATACAAGACATCCGTTGGGAGTTACATATGCATTATGCACGACTGAATCTCACACCCAATGTTTCTAAAATAAAGAAAGCGGTTGACAAAGTGCGAGCTTACGGCTACTTTATTTTTTCATGAAGTTTTGAAATCCCCCCCACACAGAATAATAATAATACGTGCAGGATTGACGTATTATCTTCTTCAGTCTCAATGACTTTTGACTTCAATTTCGTTGTACCACTGCCCCACTCACGAGATGTAGAAAAATCCGTATAGATTTCCTATGGAACGCACTCATTGGTCTCACTGTCAAATGCTGATATTGTCCATTGAAAATGTTAAAGGCACGTACAGCTGCTGCCTGCTGTAGTTAAATCTGCGGTCCTTGAGGCATTTTTCTAACAGTCAGGTTGATTTGAGGAAGAAACATAAAATACTGCCTCTTCCATGTCTGTGAAAAGATATCTTCTCAATTAATTGTATCATTGGCTGCAACATGTTCAATGTAAGTAATGTTCTGAGAGATTACAGTTGGGCATACGAATATGGCGGCACGGTTACTGCAAAATTATGACGTCATCAGCTATCCAGTTCTTATATATAGATCAGAGGGTTCCCAAGGAAAGTTTTCCTGATGTAAATACAGTGTACGTTTTTTTGGTTGCATGTTTTGGTTCCCCTAACATTCTCCTGACATTCATAATGTGGGAACCTTTGGGCAACCTTTCCAAAACCATTTTGGTTCTATTTTGGTTGTAGGAACATTTCCCTAACCTTAAAGCGAACAAATTCTGGTTGCATGAATGTTCTGGAAACGTTATTTTTTTGGTTGTTAGAACGTTCCCTGAAGGATTGTTTGGTTGTCCTGTGGTTCCCCAGGAAAGTTTTCCTGATGTTACTACAACGTTAGTTTTTGGTTGCATATTTTGGTTCCCCTAACTTTCTCTAAATGTTCTCCTAACTTTCACGATGTGGGAAAGTTTGCGCAACCTTTATTGAACTGTAGTGGCTACTTACTTAACTACCAGAAGCCGCGCGTTGTTAAATAAAGGAGATTGTTTCTGACATGCAGCATGCCGAAGAAAAAAAACTCAGATCCACATACGTGCTTGCGTTTGAATATTTATTCTTCTCTCACAAAACTATAACATGGCGAAAGGCTTAAGAAGACAAAAATGCCAGCATTAAAGCAGAGTTGAGTGAAGCAGGTGTTAAAGAAACCTTACACAGTTACCTGAATGAAATATGATTGACTTGACCTGAAAACGATGCAGTGTAAACGTAATAGTAACAGAGTGAAAAGTGAAAAACGTTATAACTGAGGTGGCTCTCCCCTACCGTTTTTTTTTTTCACAAAAACAATCAAATTCACTCAAAATATTCATTCATATGATAAAGGAGGTCTTCAACACCCCCAAAATAACTCATTTTCGACCAAATGTGATGTTACGGTGTTTTGCCTTTGCACGGCAGAGCTGCTGACTGACCGACTGGACTGTCTCCATATCACGGGCAGATTTATAAATAAAAAACTGCTCCCTGCATGCCTAACTGGCTATCAGCCCAAACTATTGCCAACCAGCTACAGAAAATATTAGGAGAGGCCAAAAAAACCCACCAAACGAACATACTGGCAACGAGTGTGATATGTGTCTAATTCTGTGTAGGAATGTGCATGCATGATGGCGTGGGTAAACTACTGTATTTTCAAGCGGTGAAAGTTCAATAAAAACACGAGTGGACCGACACTAACGTTTAAAAATAACACCACTCGGATATGAAATGGGGCTTGCACTTCAATATCAACTCTAAATACGATTGATTTTGTAAACTGTTTCGCCAAAAAACGTAGTTTAATCAGCCAAAATGCTGAGCAATTTTTCTAGTCAAAACAATGAACACCCAGTTACTTATGCCGAGGTCAACACTCAGAGCCTCGTTTTGAAGCCGGATAAGCGCGAAAGCGGCTAACTTGGGATTTGTCAATTCCTCTTTAAATCTATGATAGAATTCAGTTTCTTTCATCATTTAAAAGTCACTGCTTAGCCAAATGCAATGAGATAGCCATTCTTTGCCTAATTTATCACTTTTCTGATCTTGGGGCATTTTACTCACATTTTGAAATCATTTTGCACAGAATATGACAAATCCTCAAAATATTCAAAGTATGTAACAGATAGGGAAAAATTCCCTATATCATTGCATTTCTAATGAAGTAAAATACCTGCAGCCCAAATTTAATTGATTTCAAATGATAAATAAAAAAGTTATGGTTGCCACAAACATGAGAAATGTGGAAAAAGTAAGACCTTAGGAAATCAACAGAAAATGCACTAGACTACATTGAAAAGTTGAGTTCAGTTTTTAATCCTAGAAGCAATTAGTGATTATTATTACCGGTATAAGGTGGGTTATTATCGAATATTTTTATTCAAAAAAATTTTTTGGAAAAATAATCAAATTTTGCCCAATTTACCCCAGATCCCTTAAGATTTTGGGCACTGTCCCTGAAGGCAGCAGGGTTGTCACACTGTCCTTGAAGGCATTGTTATTACATTTTGTATTATCACCATTGGCAATCTTCTTTTGAAGGCTTGTTCAGCTGGTGCTTTAGCTGTCATTATTGCTGTATGCCAGTTAAATTCTTAATAAATGAAACGCTAGTATTATCAAAGAGAAGAGTGGTCCACTGCTGCATTCTATAAGCCATGTTAAGTGACTTTTTTGCGGGGGGGCATTTCATGATTGGTCACTCTGGGGCATAGCACTGTGTTAATCGAGCCCTGCCTTGCTGTTAATTGAAGGAGGGATGAACAGTAAGTGCCGGTGAAGGCAAGCAAAATGCAGAGTGTAGCCTAGTCACATGATAGCTTAACTGGTATGATATGAATTCAACATCTTTGTTTGCTCAAAGGACTCAACTGAAGATTAAATGAGTGTTCTATGCAAATAACATTAATTACTTAATTGTTTTGTGGTCGATTTATGCAGCTGATCTGTTCGACCCTGTCACTTGATCCGTTTGTCCCCACAGACAGGGGCGAACGGATCAACGCGCAGCTGCATTTTCCTGTCCGATTACATACTCGTTCATCCAATCTTAGCAGACTTGGTTGGGATTTGTAGAGGACATACGTATGTTGTACACAATGATTACCATAAAAAAATGTGTCTTTGTGCAGGGAGGGAAATACAAAAAAATGATCCATTTGCCCCTGCTCTCCCCTATATATTTGCATGTAGGCCTATGCGCTGGGTTGTCCTGAAGACGCAGAGATTGGATGATAAAGGCATGCAGCATATGACTTTAAACAAACATATCCAACTCATTATAACATCGGTTTATGTTATAATAAGATAACAAATGTAGGCCTACTTCTGTACATTTCTGTTCTGTAACTACTGTACACTGATTCATATTGCAATAGTACTACGAAAACAAAGAATTTACGATCGCTTTGCATTACGGTAGCATTTTTGACAAGGCAGCACAAATTGTCAGAACACCGGCACCCAGTCAAGTTGAAGAGGCAAAGGGTGGATTTTTAAAAATCCTGGCTTAGTCAATATGCCTGGCTAAAATACGAGGAAGGAGCTGGTAAGTATTTTTCTTCCAATTATCAAAATTCATAAAAAGATTGACATCTTTGAGCCTATTGAGCTGAAAATGGCCAATGAATACTCTTAGAAAAACACCACCTCACCCCCCTGAAAAAAGTAAGACGAGACAGATAATCAAATTTGGTATTATTTAGATAGTTAGGAATAAACTAGTCCAAGTGAGAAAGAGAGAGAGAGAGAGGAGGAATTGTCTGAAAACCAGGCACCAATGGCATTGCAGCTTCCTATCCAGGCTGATATTTAATCTACTGATCCAAACATGACCAAATATTAGCTGAATATTTTTAAGCAAGCAACACGCATCAAATCTTTCACATTAATTTGAACCAGACCACGGGAATTAAGCGTTAGCTGTCCAACCTTCAAACGAAAAAATTATTTATGTAGCCGATCCCAACGCTAATGCATGTTAGGGGTTACAGCCCAGCTGACTAAAGGTCCACAAGATGGAAAGTGTCTACTTTAAAACAAAAATAAAGTTACAAGATATTTTTATTTATCATTTCCATTTTCAAATTCGAATGGATATGAGGTAATATTTCAACACTTTGCTGCATACATTACCTCGCCCCATTTTCTTAGCGAGCTGCTAGAAGCAAAAAATTTTGTGGAAGTTATGCCTGTCGTTTCTGTGCAGACCTTTGGTCAACTGGGCCGACCCCGCACTAGGCCATGCAGGAAGATTTTAAATTGAATATGCAAAGAAATGATAAAAGATCACACAAGCGGTGTTTTGTACAGTATTTTTTAAGCACGCTTATTGCCTAGAAAAAAAAATAGATGACTGATATTTTTAATAGTAATAAACTTTTACTTAGGACTTTGGGAGAAATTATGAACAAACGTTTCTGAAGTTTTTTAAAATAATTTTTTATAACCTTCAATATGTGTATTTGTATTGATTTTGATTCTTAATGTTTCAAAAATTCTACTTGGAAAAGGGAACTACTGAGAAATCTATAATCTGTATAAGTCTATCTCTGATCATTTAGTGAAGAATCTATTTGTTATTGTCAAAGTGTGAATCACACATTTACATAAAATTTGATCACTCAGAGAGAAAGCAATTAATTGCATCACATTTTAATGAGGAAAAATACATGAATTAGCAAAATTATTTCCTCAAATCTTGATTCCAAATCCAAAATATAATGTTTAAAAATAGGTCTAGATTGCACCAGAGAGCATCTAGAAACCTTAGAGCTTCCACGGCCCTTAAGCAGGCCCTGGATCCCGGCCGCAAGGACTTTGCACTCGTGATGTCAACTTTCCATCAGTTTACATGTTTAAATTTTCAACTGTGGAAAACCCTGGTGGGCAGATTTGCTTTGCAGGGAGTTGTCCACCCATAAATACATACACACAAGCCTTAGGACACCTATTCAACATTATCCAAAAAGGGCCAGTGTGGGTGCAGGCTTTGATTCGAACCGAGCAGTTACACACGTGACTCCACTAATCGAGCTCTTAAATGAAGATTCTCGGGGTTGATTAGTAGAATGAGGTGTGTAACTGTTTGGTTGGAATGAAAGCCTGCACCCACACCAGCCCTTTCTGGATAATGTTGAATAGCCCTGCTATACAGCGTAACAAAACAGAAACCATACTAAACGTGCTCAAGGCTGCATCAGTAGAAAACCAAATACACAAAAACACAAAAAGGAATACCTGTAAATAAATAAATTAAAATAAATAAGTCCTTTGCAAATCAAGTAAATACAGCCACAGCTTGTTCAGTTCAATAATGGCAGCAGGAACAAAGCTGTTTCTGTTACATTTTGTCTTGCATTTGCGGACTGAGTACCTCCGTCCAGCGGGGAGTATCTGGAACTCACAATATAAGATGCTACAACGTAAATAACAGTTATTTACTTGTATTCCTGAACATAAAAAAATTGTTTTACTGGTTGAATGCAAGAATGCAGTTGTTATCAAGGTCAAAGGAGGCCATACAAAATTATTTTTTGGTTTTAATGTGTGAATACGGACTATTTAGTTGTTTCAGTTTGTTATTTGACAAATAAATAACAATATAATTTTTAGTTATTAACAGGTTTTTGACAAATTTCCAAAATATTTGTGTTTTCTTGTTTTTATGACAGGTGGTCTAATAAATTTGTGAAGCACTGTACCACCCCACCAAATTTCACACTGATCCCTTCTGTGGTTTGGCAGATGATGATCAGGGTTAATACAGACACTGCCGCCTTATGATCACATAAGCTCACTTCCTTCTGCTGGACCAAGTGAGATAAAAGCCTGTTGTATGAAATCATGTCATCAGCTCTCTGGTGGACTATTCATGCACTGCAGGCAGTAGAGGTCCTTAGATTACGATGATTGCCCCCATTCATCACCCTGCAAGTTTTTTTCATGGAAAACTTCGCAAATTTTGACAAAGTTGCGGTAAGAGTAACTTTTACATATCATTACTAATGGTTTGATATGAAAGGTTTCTGGATTGAAGCATCTCATAAATGCACAATATTTTGTTGCTCATTTTATGGTAAAATCGAGTTGAAATGCATGCATCAATGTAACACAACAGATTTTTAGCCCTCAGAGATCAGCAGGAGTGTTGGCGATATCTGCGGACATTACTGCTCTTATGAGGCTCATTTTTTAAGCTAGCATATAGATAGCGGTATCCTGTGAATTCAGAAGACCTAAGACATCCATTGGCAGCACCAATGTCAAGCTCGCTTGCAGGCAAGGAGGCAAAGTAATGCACCAAAATAAGGCTAAATTTTGACAAAGGAAAAACTGTCATGGCCATTTTCACAGGGGTCCTTTGACCTCTGGCCTCAAGATATCTTTATGAAAATGGATTACTTATACCTTTGTGTCTCCCCCTTACAGACATGCTCTTTTTATGATAATCCCAAGGAATTTTTTGCTTGCAGTATCAATGTATTATTTTTGCTTATTGCATTTTAGCATTTCTGCATACTAGGGCCCCCAAAACAATCTTGGAATTTCATAAATTGGGTATGACTGGAAAACTGAGACTCACGTGGATTCAACGAGCCCAGTTTTATTTATGAGTGATGATGTAGTGCCCAAAGTAGCCATTTTGTTGCAGTGAGACCAGTTGAAACTTGGCCTCACTGCATAAAAAATATCAAATAGGATACAATATGAATTTCATACATGCCCATTATTTTTTTCAAAATTTCTTTAAAATTTTGTCATAAGGTCCACTAAATGATTCAATTTCAAAAAGTTTTTTATTTTCTGGCTATTTTATTTCAACGTATACCAGAAAGTTCAATTGGCTACACCTGATGTTTATCCTTTTTCTCTGGTAGCTTTGTTTTGATTTTTCAGCCTGACAATGGTTTGCTCTACTGGCACTGACAGCTCTTTGGATTTCAGGCTCAGAGTTAACAGCAGCAGCCCTCAAACGTGACCATTTATAGAATACTTTGGTGTGTTTCCTTGATACATTTGGGTGTGGCGCGCAAAGAAAGTAGAGTGCAACATTCTCTTTGTCTGTACAAGTGTTATGCATATGTGATTGAACATGTATATGCGTATGGTGGGGACTCCCCATTAGTTCAGTTCACTCACCAACAGATGTAGAAAGCTGCATGAAGAGGAGAAAGGGCAAGTGGTTTGCTGTTGTGGGGATTATAATGAATAGAGATACAACTAATTCATTCTGCGCTGGCCCAGCTTAATGCTTCGAGGGGAAACACAACTATTGGCAATTTCAAGACTCAAAATATCCGGGCGAGTCTTTGGACTATGGAAGGATACTGGCGAACCCAGTGATAACCTCCGCAGTCAACAATGGAAAATTCACACTCCACGTGGAAAAGGTGCCCGGCTGGATTCAAACCTCCGATTTTCAGTGCTACAATATTAAGTGTGTACGTGGATCTGTAATTTCATGGGACTCACTGCGTCCAGTAATTGCTCTTTATGTCCATGTCAAGTCTTCTCATATTGTTTGTTCATTACAAGTCCAAGGGCATCCTATGGTGCAAACACTGGTTCATCAGTGACCTTGATGAACTTCACACCACTCCATACCATTTGCTTAAAACATTAAAAAATGATCCCAAGGGCGTAATCAAAAGGTATATTTTTTCTTCGAATACGGTAGCACCTAATGGGATGAATGAGGATCTGTCCCTTACCTGCTTTTTATAGTACGACTTTTTATACCTGCATTAGTTATAGCTTATGTGCAGTGCTACAATGACGCCTAACCATGCGTGCTGGTATTCCATATATTGGAAATTATCGTGCAATTTACATAATTGTACTATCATCTAATTGATGAGGTTGTGTCAGTGCATTGGTGTGGGTACATAACCTAAGGAATGACTATGTCTGTAAGCACACTGAAGAAGGCACAATGCCGAAACGCGTTAGAAGGCACTACGCCAAAACGCGTTTGTGCGGAGACGATTGTTAAATAAATGCATTTGCGCAAAGTACGACCTTTTTTCTAATTTCGTGGTTGAAGTTTGCCCAAAGCAAGAACATTGACGAAATCTGACGTTTATTGTAATCTCATAGTGATCTATTTGGTTATTCGAACGGCGCAATAACCTAGCACTAGCATCAATATGACATGTCTGACCCTGACAGCATGAGCCAACTGAGCGTGGTAATCGTGATTGGGCACTGTAATTTGTCGAGCCTGCTGTCAATCATTTTTACAGGAACACGCAAAGATATGCACTTTTGATTTATAACAGTGAAGCAGTGTATCACATTGCGGGACTAAAGGTCAGTTGACCAATGGCAAAGACAGATTTCACCCATTGACATCAATGTATTAATTAAGCTGTGCTTCACTTGTAATTTTAAATTTAGCCACTGGGGGACTACAGTTTGTACAGCTTACTGGACTTACTCAGTATGTAGATGCAACGCGCAAAGAATCGTAAAATGTAACACACAAGCACTTTCAATCTGTGTGTATCATTTTCCGCTTTTGTGATTTTATTATATTCGATTTAAAACTGCCTCATCTGCTTCCATGGATGAACCACCCCTGCTTAATATGCACATCATTACTGATAATAAAAAATGAAGCAACTTACGACTCATTAATTGGAACAAAAATGAAGTCTTTCTGAAACAGGTCAACATGGCGGGTCCATGTTTTCACCCTATTGTGCCTCTTCTTCTGAATCCTGGTGAAAAAAGAAGAAAAAAGAAAAAAGGAGTAACTTCATAAAAAAGTGCTGAGCACAATGGAGTATGATGCACAATACAGTTGTGCTCAAAATTTTGCATACCCTAGCTGAATTTGTGAAATGTCACCATTTATTCGAAAATATGACTCATCATGCAAAAGACTAGCCTTTAATTTAAGGATAGTGGTCATGTGAATTCATTCATCATCACATCAGTGTATGGCTCCTTTTTAAATCATAATGATAACTGAAATCACTCAAATGGCCCTGATCATAAGTTCACACACCCTTGAATGTTTTTTTGACATTGTAATGCAGACACAATGTGACACACTCAGGTTTAAATGGCTATTAAGGGTTCCACACCTGTGGCTCTTTGAATTGTAACCGGTGTTTGTGTATAGTCATTGAGTTTGTTAGTTCCTGAGTAGATGCACTGATCTGGCTAGACACTGAGCTATGGGGAGTGAAAAAGAACTGTCTAAGGACCTTCAAAACAAGGTAGTTCAATTTTTTAAGGATGAGAAAGGATATAAAAAGATATCCAAAGACTTGAAAATGCCAGTCAGTACGGTGGAAAATTTAGGATACGATGATACTAAGCCAAGGCCAGGTAGGCCAAGAAAGATTTCAGCCCAAACTGTAAGAAGAATTGTTCGGGACATAAAGAAAAATCCACAAGCTACCTCAAGAAAAATACAGGATGCTCTGGAAAAAGAGCACAATAGGTACTTCAACAACAATGAGCTGCATGGTCGAGTTGCTAGAAGGAAGCCATTATTGTGCCAATCCCACATAAAAAGCCCGCCTGAAATATGCCAGACAACATCTTGACACACCTCACAACTTTTGGAATACTGTCATTTGGAGTGATGAGAACAAAACAGAAGTATATGGTCACATCCATAAGCGCTATGTTTAGAGAGCACTCAACAAGGCCCATAGTGAAAAATATACCATTTCCCCTAAAAAGCATGGTGGTGGCTCTCTGATGTTTTGGGGGTGTGAGAGCTCAAAAGGCAAGAGAAATCTTGTGAAAATTGACGACAAGATGAATGCAACAAGCTATCAAAAAATACTGGTGGACAATTTGCATTCTTCAGCACGAAAGCTGCGCATGGGATGTATTTTGACTTTCCAGCATGACAATGATCCAAAGCACAAGTTGACCCTCCAGCGGCTACAGAAGAGATAAGTAAAGGTTCTGGAGTGGCTATCATAGACTCCCGACCTCAATATCATCAAGCCGCTTAGGGAAGATCTCAAACGTGCAGTTCATGCAAGATGACCAAGGAATTGGCAGGAGCTGTAGGCATTTTCCAAGGATGAATGGGCAGCTATACCACACGAGAGAATTAGGGGCCTCATTGACAACTACCACAAAAAACTGCCCGCTTTCACTGATGCTAAAGGGGGCAATACACAGTATTAAGAATTAACGGTATACACTTTTGAACAAGATTAATTTCATTTTTTCTCTTATTACCCAGTTTTATTTGATGATTCTACTATTCTACATGACCAACGATTGAATATGAATCCAATAAGAAAAAAAAAAAAAGGGTTTTACATAGCCATTCCAGTTTCCTTTAAAAAATGTTACCAATGACAAAAATTCAGCCAGGGTAAGCAAACCTTTGAACACAACTGCGTATCTCTTTATCAAGATAATGACAGAATAAAAACATTTACAACAGCTGCATAATTCTCATGTACATCAGTGTAGATTACAAACACCCAAAATACATTTGTACATGACAATGGAGGCATCTCCAAATAATGGCAGGGCTCAAAACTAACTTTTTTCCCCACTGTCCTGGAACTGTCTCAAGACTTGGGGGCAATCATCACAAAGGCATATGCCACAACCCCTCCCAGGAAAAAATAGATAAATAAATAAAATCAATACAATCAGAGTTTGGTCCATAAATACTTGAAATATTGGACAGAGATGCAATTTTCAATGTAATTGTTCTCTATGCCACCATGATGGATTTGAAAAAAAATCAATATGTTTCAAGTGCAGAATTTCAACTTCAATTTAAGACTTTTTTTTTTTTTTTGAAGAGTAACTAGAAAGGCTTTGAAGTTTTGATATTTTTGTGTTTCAGTGGTAGATAATGGATGAAATAATTCAAAAATAAATTACCTTGAGAGATCTGGGTGAGAAATGCCACTTTGTTTCTGCGCCTATATTTTCGGAAATCTGAAAAGTCTGATCGTATATGTGAACACCTGACATCATACTGAGACTCAGTTGCACTTTGTGCACGAGCTTTACAGCGTACGAGTAAGGCCTTATTGCTACATACAGTCACAGAACTGTTGGCTTAAATCGAGCCGTTATCAGTTTTACATGTTATGTCCTCTTCTTGTCTCCGCAATAAATCAATAGCAACATAAGCTTGAAAATATATTGATTTTTCATCCCATATAACGTTTGTGTTGCTGCTGTTGCGACTCAAGTCAGTAAAAGGTAGAGGCTGCATTCGAATTGCAGGATGGTGCTATCCATTTACACAAGCGCGAAAACATACATAGGTAGAGAGAACACAATTATAACAAAAATTAGCCAATGAAAAATAGGACCAAGGGTCCTGTTGCTTACTGGCAAGTAGTCTTATAGTGATGATACAAGCTATGAAAATTTCATGTGAAGTTTGACATTTGAATCAATGAAAATCAATGTCAAGGCCACTAAATAAAAGTTCAAACACATTTATAGGACCTCCTGTAAATAGAAACACAATCTTAAGCACTGAAGCAGATTTGGTGAGACAAGTCATTGAAAATTCAATATGTCAACTGTCAAATCAAAGGTCATAGAATGTCAAGTTGTCGTCAGCAAATGGACTTCATATATGACTTTTTAAATGTCTCTAAACAAACCTTGGCTCAATCTGTGACCATTTTGGTGATACAAGTCATTGTAATTTCACTATCAAGTTCATATGTGAGTTCCTATGTCAGTAACAGAAACCTAGGCTCCATCTGTGACCGTTTCAGTGACAGAAGTCATTGAATTTTCTCTTGGTCAAGTTTAACTTTAGAAGGTCAATATGAATGTCACTAAATGAAAGCACATACAGTATCTCATAAAAGTGAGTACACCACTCACATTTTGACAATTCATTTATTATATCTTTCCAAAGGACAATGCTACAGAAGTGAAACTTCTACATATTCTAGAGTAGTCATGGTGCAATATGTGTAGCAGTGTAGATTTACGGCACTGTCCAAATACCTGAACAAACAGTCACTATTTCCAAAATGGATGGCAACAAAAGTGAGTAAGCACCCCAATTGATAATGGTCAACCAAGCAACGAAACGCGACTTGTTTATCATGTTCATGCTTTTTTCTGTTCGACTGGGCCATATGAGGTTGTCTAATATGTTGAAGGGTTAAATTGTAGTGCTTTAGGTGCAATGCTCTCATTCTGGTCACTGTAGGGTCAACATGGCACCTCATGGGAAAGAACTCTCTGAGGATCTGAAAAAGAGAATTGTTGCTCTCCACATAGATGGTCTAGGCTACAAGAAGATCTGTGAAACCATGAAACTGAGCTACAGCACGGTGGCCAAGGTTATCCAGCGGTTTTCCAAGACGAGTTCTGCTCGGAACAGGCCTCGTCAGGGTCGACCGTAGAGGTTGAGTCCTCGTGCTCTGTGCCAGGTGCACAATTTGGCTTCAGAAAACAGACGCAGGAGTGCTGGCAGCATTGCTAACAAGGTTGTAGCAGTGGGATAACAGCCTGTCAGTGCTCAGACCATACGCCATGCTCTGCGCAAATTTGGTCTGCATGGCCGTCAGCCAAGATGGAAGCCTCTTCTGAAGCTAGCCCACAAGAAAGCCCGAAAACAGTTTGTCGAAGACAACCAGTCCAAGAACATGAACAACTAGAACCATGTTCTGCGGTCTGACGAGACCAAGATAAACTTGTTCGGCTCAGATGGTGTCCAGCATGTGTGGCGGCGCCCTGGTGAGAAGTATCAAAACAAGTGTGTACTGCCTACAGTCAAACATGGTGCTGACAGCATCATGGTCTGGGGCTGCATGAGTGCTTCTGGTCCTGGGGAGCTGCACTTCATTAATGGAATAATGGATCCAACATGTACTGTGAGATTCTGAAGCAGAACATGACGCCCTCCCTTCAGAAACTGGGCCGCACGGCTGTTTTCCAACATGATAACGACCCGAAACACACCTCCAAGATGACAACTGCCTTCCTGAAGAAGCTGAAGGTGATGGTATGGCCAAGTATGTCTCCAGACCTGAATCCCATTGAACACCGGTGGGGCATCCTCAAGAGGAAGGTGGAGGAGCAGCAGGTGTCCAACATCCACCAGCTCCGTGATGTTGTCATGGAGGAGTGGAGGATCCCAGCAACAACCTGTGCAGCTCTGGTGAATTCCATGCCTCGGAGAATCAAGGCAGTGCTGGACAACAATGGCGGTCACACTAAATATTGACATTATGGACACAATTTGGCATGTTGACGGTGAGGTCAACTCACTTTTGTTGCCACCCATTTTGGAAATAGTGACTGTTTGTTCAGTAATTTGGACAGTGCAGTAAATCTACACTGCTACACCTATTGTGCAATGACTACTCTAGAATATATTCAGTTTTCATTTCTGTAACGTTGTCCGTTAAAAAGATATACTAAATTAATAGTCGAAATGTGAAGGGTGTACTCACTTTTGTGAGATACTGTAAATGATTTACTATATGTCACATTTGCCATTGACCGAATTGTTCAAATTGAATCATATGGCTAATGCCAACATTGTTAAAAGGAAGCGCTAGATAACTCTGGCTACTCCTTTACAAAGCGTCATCTTTGCCCCTGTCCCATTATAAAACTGCTCTCAAAAAATAATCACTGCACAGCACAGATAGAGCGGATAGAGAAAGGTTTTTTTTCCCTCCTGATTTCTAACAGCCAAGCCTTTCTCCCTTGTCATTTGGAACTCTGTATAAACATACAAAGCGACTTGTCCATTGTTTTAAATATTATGCAGGTAAAAAATATTGTCCTTGAATTTCAATTACAAGTAACTAGCTAGTTAGCCACTCTGTTCATTTTATTGACTGCTTAGTCAATGCAGTCCCGGCGACGGTAAGGGTACCAAGGTAGCTCGCTGGAGACCGTTATCGATCACTAGCATTTGCTTTAGTCAGCGGTCTATTTGAGTCAATGGGACGGCTAATTAGCTAGCTAGCAAGCAAACGCGATTTTTTCTATTAAAGTGACAAATTTGCGTTTTTACGTTAACTTACACATGAAAAGTTTTATTAAAGCCCTTCAAATGACTATTGCTGCAAAATGCAGATGCACATCTGCATTTTAATGCTTATATTGACTTATTTGGTTGGGTGTACCAAAAGGCGGCCGGGTGTTTCACTTTGGATAATGTATATATGACATCATCAACAATCTACTTCTCTAAATATATATATATATATATATATATATATATATATATCTATGGATTGGCCCAGGCCTAGACCCAGCCCGAGTACAACCTCTTGTTTAATATACAAAACCAGTGAAGTTGGCACGTTGTGTAAATCGTAAATAAAAACAGAATAAAATGATTTGCAAATCCTTTTCAACCTATATTCAATTGAATACACTTGTTATGGCCCCAATTTGTTATTACATTTACACACAACAGCAACAGCAACAGCAAGGGATGACAGACACAGTTTTAAAAAAAATTAAACACATTTAATTTACAAACAAGGACTTTTAACTAAACTAATCTACTGACCAAGATTCAATATATAACAACAAAAATATTTACAGTCCCTTGGTCTTGGTGGAGTGGCTTGGTGATGTCCTGGGTGAGGAAAATGCTCAAACACAGGCGAAACTTCACAGGTCTTGAACAGAAATGACAGGTCTGGTCACATGTATCCTTCTCCTTGCAATTTCTCCTACTACTTTACTGTCTCAATTCTCTTCTTTATATACTCTTTTGCAGACCCCACCCACATTTAGACCTTTTTTTTTTAATTTTCAGGGACCTGCCCCAGACTTGTCCAGGACATGTCTAAACCTAGCTCCAGTCTGGGCTTAATAAAAGAAAGGTAAATTCTGCCATCTAGTGGCCTCTATTCACATCACACACTGCAAAGACAAGTTACTTAATGTTCGAAAAAACTTTGTAATTTTTTGCAAATATTAGCTCATTTGGAATTTGATGCCTGCAACATGTTTCAAAAAAGCTGGCAAACGTGGCAAAAAAGACTGAATGAGTTGAGGAATGCTCATCAAACACTTATTTGGAACATCCCACAGGTGAACGGGCTAATTAGGAACAGGTGGGTGCCATGATTGGGTATAAAAGCAGCTTCCCTGAAATGCTCAGTCATTCACAAACAAGGATGGGGCGAGGGTCACCACTTAGGGCTCTAATTTCCTGGCGCAGCGCAGGTGGCGTAGCGAAGCGCAGCCCGCGCAGTGGTAATTTCGTAGGGCGCAGCCCGCGTAGTGGTAATTTCGTGAGGCGCGCAGCCTTCAGTAGACCAAGGTGCGCCGAGATGGGTGTGGCGGCGTAGTAGGGGGAGGTGTCACATATTCATCAAGACGCAGTGACAATTTCGTAGAAAAAGTCTCCGCTGGAGTTGCGCAGAAAACTCGCCAACTCCAACCTGGTTTAATTTCCGTGCAGTGGTAATTTGGCTGACCGGCGCAGAGAGCGCACACGTCACCGAAATCTCACAGGCAGTTTTACAGAATGTCAGGCACATTTCAATGCAAGAAATAATTACAGGAAGCACGATTTAATGTAACTATCTGAATAAGGACATAAATTATTGTATCTATATCGATTGTCCTGATGTCAGATTAAAGGCGGTTGCCACGCGTAATGGAAACTTGACCGGGCTTAATCAACGCAGCTGAATCTGTGATGCAAACTAACGACTTCACATCTTTCTCAGCCAACCACAAACTGTATATATATATATATATATATATATATATCGAATGCTTGCGTTCTATGCTCATTAAAGCCGCTTGCACACTGGACGTGAAACGAATTTTTCGCCCGACTGATTACAGACAAAGTCAATGCAAAGACGCGATAGTTGGACAGGGTTTTAATATAGCTCCGTGTCCGAAAGTCATAAAAGTTCTAATTTTTCCGAGTATTCCAGGAATTATTAGACGTGGAAACTTGGCCATTTTTGTGTTCGACCTTCACAGAATGCAAATTGATAGCTATCGACTTTTCTTGGTCTTTTTAGCCTATTCTTCTGTTTTCTTCCGTTGAAAATAGCCAGCAGTCTTTATTCGGTCTTTCTTTTGAAAATTAGTCAGATGGACCGAACAGATTCACGCTTTATTTCCACAGCTGAGATAAAAAAGTGCGTGAGCAAATCAATTCCATGACCATTGACAGTGTGAAGAAATTATCGCATGCACGATGAAGACTGTCCGACACGAAATGCAAAATACTCCATGTCCACCAGCCAGCAAAAAGTAAAAGTATTGAAATGAGAACAGATTTATAACGGGATATCCAACAAAGATGACCCGCTAAAAATAAATCCCACTGTTCATTGGATGTTCTGTTGTTAAAATGTTTCTTTTTATTCTTTATTTCGGTATCAATCTGTTCTAATCGTCCTCTTTTTTTTTTTTTTTTAGCTGTCAGACACGGAGGCATTGTACATTGTCCCATGCCAGTGTCGACTCGCTGAGCAGAGCTTAAACAGAAACATTGATTGAAATTCTTGGTACTCATCTTAAAGAACTGAGCCCTCTTATCAAAACATTCACGTTTAATATCGACAAGAGTCAGCAGATTTGAAGAAATTAAAAACAATAATAGACTGTCGGACACGGAGATTTATTAAAACCCTGTCAGACTTTCGGGCACAAGACGCAATCTGTCGAGCGAAAAATTCGTTTCGCGTCCAGTGTGCAAGCGGCTTAATACAAGGCTACTATTATTGTCACTTCGGTTTTATCGTCTTCAGTGGGGAAAAGGAATACAGCCTGATTGCTATGATCTCGTACTGAGTTAAGATCGCATATTGAAAATAAATGTGTCACGTATCTTGCATTGTTGTCCATGCATGTTAATTCCAAAATTTAAAGCAGCAACAGTTTGTAATTCATGGGAACACGCTATCCATCGTTTCTCTTGCCAGTGAGCAAGATTTGACTCGGCTGTGTCGCCTTCTCTGCCAACTTGCGCTGGAAGGAGGGGCAGAGGCGGGACAGAGGAGTTCTTGCGCCAGGCTACGCCGGGCACGAAATTGCCACATACGCCTGGACACACCCCGTTGGCGCGGCGCACCCCCCATGCGCCGCGCCTGCGCCGCGCCTACGCCTGGTCTACGAAATTAGAGCCCTTAGTGAACAAATGCGTGAGCTGATTGTCGAACAGTTTAAAAACAACATTCCTCAATGAGCTATTGCAAGAAATTTAGGGTTTTCATCATCTACGGTCCATAATATCGTCAAAAGGTTCAGAGAATCTGGAGAAATCACTGCACGTAAGCGACAAGGCTGAAAACCAAATTGAATGCCTGTGACCTTCGATCCCTCAGGCGGTACTGCATCAAAAACCGACATCAGTGTGTAAAGGACATCACCACATGGGCTCAGGAACACTTCAGAAAACCACTGTCAGTAACTACAGTTCGTCGCAACATCTGCAAGTACAAGTTAAAACTCTACAATGCAAAACGAAAGCCATTTATCAACAGCACCCAGAAACGCCGCCGGCTTTGCTGGGCCCAAGCTCATCTAAGATAGACTGATGCAAAGTGGAAAAGTGTTCTGTGGTCTGACGAGTCCACATTTCAAAATGTTTTTTGAAAACTGCGGACGTCGTGTCCTCCAGACCAAAGGAGGAAAAGAACCATCCAGACTGTTATAGGCGCACAGTTCAAAAGCCAGCATCTGTGATGGTATGGGGGTGTATTAGTGCCCAAGGCCTTGGCAACTTACACATATGTGAAGGCACCATTACTGCTGAAAGGTACATACAGGTTTTGGAGAAACATATGTTGCCATCCAAGCAACGTCTTTTTCATGGACGCCCCTGCTTATTTCAGCAAGACAATGCCAAGCCACATTCTGCACGTGTTACAACAGCATGGCTCCGTAGTAAAAGAGTGCGGGTACTAGACCTTGCCTGCCTGTAGTCCAGACCTGTCTCCCATTGAAAATGTGTGGCGCATTATGAAGCGTAAAATACGACAACGGACACCTCGGACTGTTGAACAACTTAAACTGTACATCAAGCAAGAGTGGGAAAGAGTTCCACCTGAAAAGCTTCAAAAACTGGTCTCCTCAGTTCCCAAACTTTTACTGAGTGTTGTTAAAAGGAAAGGCGATGTAACGCAGTGGTAAAAAGGCCCCTGTGCCAACTGTTTTGCAATGTGTTGCTGCCTTTAAATTCTACGTTAATAATTATTTGCAAAAAAAAAAAAGAAAGTTTCTCAGTTTGAACATTAAACATCTTGGGCTCTAATTTCTTGGCGCAGCGCAGGTGGCGTAGCGTGGCCCAGCTCACGCAGTGGTAATTTTGTCCGGAGCAGCCCGCGCAGTGGTAATTTCGTGAGGTGCGCAGCCTTTGGTAGACAAACTTGCGCCGAGATGGGTGTGGCGGTGTAGTAGGGGGAGGTGTCACATATTCATCAAGACGCAGTGACAATTTCGTAGAAAAAGTCCCCGCTGGAGTAGCGCAGGAAACTCGCCAGCTCCAATCTGCTTTAATTTCTGTGCAGTGGAAATTTGGCTGACTGCGCGCAGTGCGCCCACGTCACCAAAATCTCACAGGCAGGTTTCCAGAATGTCAGGCACATTTCAATGCAATAAATAATTACAGGAAGCATTATTTAATGTAACTATCTGAATAAGGACATAAATTACAGTATCTACATCTATTGTCCTGATGTCAGATTAAAGGCGGTTGGCACGCGTAAAATAAAACTTGACCTGGCTTTATCAACGCAGCTGAATCTGTGATGCAAACTATGGACTTCACATCTTTCCCAGCCAAACACAAACATGCATACATACATATGTATATATATATATATATATATATATATACATATACACACATACATACATACATACATACAGATAGATAGATAGATAGATAGAGAGAGAGAGAGAGAGAGAGAGAGAGAGAGAGCATGCTTGCGTTCTGTGCTCAGTAAAGTCGCTTGCACACAGGGCACGAAACAAATTTTTTTGCACGACTGATTACAGACAAAAGTCAATGCAAAGACGCGATAGTCGGACAGGGTATTAATATAGCTCAGTGTCCGAAAGTCATAAAAGTTCTAATTTTTCCAAGTATTCCAGGACTTATTAGATGTGCAAATTTGGCCATGTTTGTGTTCGACCTTCACAGAATGCAAATTGATAGCTATCGACTTTTCTTGGTCTTTTTAGCCTATTCATGTTTTCTTCCGTTGAATTCGGTCATTCGGTCTTTCTTTTGAAAATTAGTGAGATGGATCGAACAATTCACGCTTTATTTCCACACCAGAGATAAAATAGTACTTCTAGTCAGTGAGCAAATCAATTCCATGACCATTGACAGTGTGAATAAATTATCGCATGCAGGATCAAGACTGTGCGACGCGAAATGCAAAATACTCCATGTCCAGCAGCCAGCAAAAAGTTTAAGTATTGATATGAGACCACATTTATAACGAAATAAAGAATAAAAATATCACCAACACACGGAACATCCAAAAAGATGACCCGGAAATAAATAAATCGCAGTGTTCATTGGATGTTCTGCTGTAAACATGTTTATTTTTATTCTTTATTTCGTTTATCAATCTGTCCTAATCGTTCTCTTTTTTTTCTGGCTGTCAGACACGGAGACATTGTACATTGTCTCGCGCCAATGTCGACTCACTTTACTGAGCGGAGCTTAAACAGAAACATTGATTGAAATTCTCGGTACTCATCTTGAAGAACTGAGCCCTCTCATCAAAACATTCACGTTTAATATCTGAAAGAGTCCGTAAATTTGAAGAAATTAAAAACAATAATAGGCTGTCGGACACGGAGATATATTAAAACCCTGTCAGACTTTCGGACACAAGACTCTGCTTTCAACACAATCTGTCGAGCGAAAAATTCGTTTCGCGTCCAGGGTGCAAGGGGCTTAATACTAGGCTACTATTATTGTCACTTAGGTTTTATCGTCTTTAGTGGGGGAAAGGAATACAGCCTGATTGCTATGATCTCGTACTGAGTTAAGATCACATATTGAAAATAAATGTGCCACGTATTTTGCATTGTTGTCCATGCATGTTAATCCCAAAATTTTAAGCAGCAACAGTTTGTAATAGTAGGAACACGCTATCCATCGTTTCTCTTGCCAATGAGCAATTTTGACTCGGCTGTGTCGCCTTCTTTGCCAACTTGCGCTGAAAGGATGGACAAAGGCGGGACAGAGGAGTACTAGCACCAGGCTACGCCGGGCACGAAATTGCAACATACGCCTGGACACACCCCGTTGGCGCGGAGCATCCCCCATTCGCCGCGCCTGCGCCTGGTCTACGAAATTAGAGCCCCTTGTCTTTGCAGTGTATTCAACTGAATATAAGTTGAAAAAGATTTGCAAATCATTGTATTCTGTTTTTATCTACGATTTACTTAACGTGCCAACTTCACTGGTTTTGGGTTTTGTATATCATTGTCAATTTGTACATACAATCGTATTTTGAGTTTGGTGGCTACATTAGCAAGTAACATTATGCCGGACACGAAGGGTAAATCGAATAAAACATTGAAAGATGAAGATATTAAATCCATCTTCGTCGTAATGAAGGCCTTGCTACGTGAGGAGCTAGACGCTAGCCTACAACAGGTGGCCAGGAAGCTAGACGCCGTGCAATCAGAGCTGGCCACAGTTAACACTAAGATTGTGTCGGTCGAAGCTTAACTGGCTACCCTGGAAAAGTGGACAAAAAAGACTCCTCCACTGTCTCTACTATTCAAGAGAAACTACCGAGACTCAAGCTAAAAGTGGCAGACCTGGAGGACCATTATAGGAGGTTTAATATTAGGATTTACAGCCTCCAAGAAAACATAGAGGAGGGCGCCCCGGTGCAGTTTCTGGAGAGGATGATCCCCATGTGGTTTCCAACACTAAAGTGCTTGCACCTCCAGTTTGATCGCGCTCCCAGGATCTACAGAGGAGGCCGAACGAAAGACAGACAACGACCCCGAGCCTACATATTCTGCTGCCTGTGTTTCTCTACAAGGAATGCCATTTTACAAGAAGCGAGGAAACACCCTCCCACCATCAGCAACAGGGCCCTACGCTTCGCCCCAGACTTCAGCGATTACATGGCTAAGCTCCTGAGGGCTTTCTCACGAGCGATGGCTCCTGCACGTGAAAAGTGCATCGATACCTTACTTCTCTACCCTGAAGATCAGGCAGGGCCAAACTGCTCATCTTTTCACCTTACCCACGGATGCGGAGCAGTTTTTGGAATGCCACCCCTCTCTGGTTTCTCCCTCAGGCTCCGCCAGCGCCAGGGAGGACACTGAATCGGAGGATGAACCGCTCCCAGCGGCTGAGGCGTCATCAGGTAGCCCTGGAGGTAACACCGAATAACTGACTTGCGAGTATCTGTCACCAGGTTCGGTTTATTTTTAATTTACATCCGATTTGAACTTGACACACTCTTTATGGACATTTTTTTTTCTGATTGCACTTTCTGAACACAAATGCTGAATTTATTAATCTGCCTTGCAATAATAACTTAAGCGACCTTAGTTGAACAGTGATTTATTAGGAACACCTTTTCATTTTGTATTGACACTGTGGCTTAACAGTTTGTTTCTGCTTGCATTTCTTAAACATACGATCGCTGAATTTAACTCATTGAACTCTTTTTTTCTTTCCTTTTTATGTACATATTTTATTCATTTATTTTTAAATTGAAACTTCTTTGACCTGGACCAGTGCGCTTTCCAGTTTATTTTATGGTAATGTTATGGCTTGCTGATGTATTGTGTTGATATTCTCTTTATTCTTGTTTGTATGTTTTGACACGTGGAGCATTGTTGTGCTTGGATTCTGCCCAGCCCTTGATTCTTCCCCGGCTTTGGACTGTTTTTGTCCATTTCAGGGACAATTGTATGACTGTATGATTTTTGTTACCGTTATAGCTTTTTCTTATTTTTTCCTCTCTCCATTGGTATTTGGGTTTTTTTTTTCTCGCTCCCGTTTTATCATGGGTGGGTGGGCTCCTCTAGAACCTCTGGATTATATTGGCCATTTTTCTGTCGTAATCATGCAATAAGTATTCACTGACCAATAGAAATTATGGCCAGTTTAAACACATTAGTCTGGAACACAGGCAGCCTCAACGCCCCACATAAGCGTGCCAGTGCTTTGGCTCTCCTGAAAAGAAAAAATGGGGATTTGGCATGATTGAGTGAAACACAACTTTTACAAGCTGATATTAACCCCTTTCTGCAGATGTACACGCCCGCATCTATAGACCAGCAAATTTAAGCACGCTGTTACTGTACTCGATCACTACATGGCACCCCAGGATCAGTTATTGAATGTTCACAAGCAAGCAGACCTCGAACGCGGTTCTGAATATGGGGAAGTTCACTCCACGCCCTGTTTTTCAAGAGCTGCATGAATTAAACTCCTCAGCTAAGCCGGATGTGCAAACTGGTCAGTATCCTTGCTCATAGTATCGATCCAGCAGTTTAAAAAAACGATATCTTGACACAGAAAAAATCGTTATCCCATGTAGCAACCAGTTAAGCCACAGTGAGCCAACAGTATTCCAAGTAATGGTTCAGAAAAATCAGTTTTCTGAGACAAAAAAAATCGACATGGTATTGATTCTCTCACATTCTACTGTTAATTACAGTCGTCACATACAAATAAATTCGTAGTTCCCTACCGTGGATTTACGCGCAGATCAATTCATTGACAAATCCAGCACTTCCTTATATCCACCCGAGTACTGGCGTTGATAGCCAATCACTCAATCATATGCTCAGACTCTTCTGCGTAATTGGTGAGTTACACTTCATGCCCTCGTGAAGTTTCCCTGGTAACAATGTATTGATTGGCTCGTTTCTTATCCAATTCCCGAGTGTTTAAACATTTTAGAGTAAGTGAAACACATTGATTGGACAAACACAGAGCATACAAACCTATGCGTATCAGCAGGCTCGGTTGTATCCTGTCTACGTACAGCACATTACGCGGCTAAAATAGACGCGATTTATAGAAAGCACGTTCGCAAAACTGGCCTTGAAGTGTTCAGTTACATTTACAGGATTTAAATGAGATAAGGATATGGTCAATTGGAATTATTTCAAATGAAACAGGACCGGAGGGTTCCTGCTACTGGATACATCGTTCTCTGGAGAAGGGATTCATGAAAAAGGTGAGGCTGCTACTTTGTTTTTTTTTTTTTTGTAGTTATTGTTGTTTTGTTTTTGGAATGTATACGTACTCAACAAAGTCGAATGTCGAGGTTTTTTTCCTGTTTAAAACGCGAACATTTGGGTGGACCCCCTGGTATGTTCATTGCACGTTTCTTTTGAATCCAGGGAGGCAATGGATTGTTCCCTGAAAGTGGAGTGTCTGTTCTGTTAAAATAAGGTATATTTCAGAATTCAGATATTAGTGAGTTGCACTTGTTCCTTATAAGCATTGAAATGAGTTTGTGAGCTTCGAAGAGGGGACTGGTAGCTTCCATTACAGGGTGAATGTTCTAATCGTTTAATAACAAGTTTATTTAATGCGTGTTTGTGCTGGCTTGGGGGACTTTGAAGTAAAATGGCCAAAACTCTAAACTTTATTATGGAGAAAAGGCATGTTTTGTGTTTGGAGAGGTTACTGGTGACCATTGATATTCAACTGCACTGAGATTGATAAATTCATACTAAACTCAACCAGAAAATCATTTGTTCATATTAAATTTCATGCCTTGAAACTTTATTTGTGTTATATACATGATTTTTTATGATTTGACAGGACTTCATTTTGAGACTTCGGGGAGACACTTGGATAGCTGTATAATTTGGCTAAAAGCATGTTGGTAATCTAGAATGTAATGTAGAAGATGAATTGTACTTGTGGTCAAGGAGTTTATGATCCCAGAAATGTATAGTTTTAAGCCCCAGCAGTTTTTCAATCCTCAGAATTATTTTTTTTTGCAATTTCAATGGTGAATTCTCATAAAGATTTTTTATGTTTGCAGCTCATTTTCTTTACCACAATCATGAAAATTAACTGAAATACTATGTAGTTTCTAAGTGCTGTAAGTGTTTTTTCAGAATTGAGCCACATTTTTCCTCTTTATGAAGCTTAAATCTTGAATTATACAGCATTAAAGTGGGTAACCCATCAATAGCCAAATTTGGCTTCTGCACAAAGGGGTTAAGAGACTTGCTTATAAATTTTATTATGTAATAGCTTCTTCCTCTGCAAGCTCTAGGATTCGGGGTGTTGCCCTAGTGGTCAAGCGCAATCTTAACATCAGACTCTAGATGTATGGGCTGATGTGGCAGGTCATATATCTATCGCCAAAGTAGAGTATTTGAACAGGAAAATTGCCTTGGTCTCAGCCTATGCCCCAAACTCTTTTGAAGTAAATTTTTACAACATGCTCACAAATGTAATTCTGTAACTTAAAGATTTTGCACTTATGGTGGGGGCCGATTTCAACGCAGTTTTGGATCCAAATATTGATAGATCAGGAGTCTCAGTGATGCTGGACCAAAGGCAGACCTCTGCTGCTTTGCAGGCATGGGCTCAAGACACTGGGCTTAATTGACCTATGGCGCTTGTTGAACCCTTCTCAAAAAGACTTTTCTTTTTTCTCCTCAAGACGCAAGACCTTGTTTAGGATTGGTTATTTATTTGCCTCTCCTCGTTTATTCAATAGTTTCAATATCTCTTTGATGCCCATGGCTTTATCTGGTCATAAAGGTGTTTTTCTTTCTTCCTCGCTTAATAATCTATCAGCTCGTGCTTCTAGGTGGCGTTTCAACATAACGTTGCTGAAAAATGATAATTTTTGTTCTCAATTTTGGGAGATGCTCATTGAATTTTTGGAGTTCAATGTAGGCCCTGTTGCAGACCCTAGGATATTATGGGACTCAGTGAAAGGATTTATTAGGAGGTTTTTGTACACATTTTGCATCTAATTTCCATAAAGCACCTCTCTAAATTAGAAGAATTAGAAACTCTGCATGCCACCTTGGACGCTTCACTCCAGGTCAACTACACAGAGCGGCTGGACCTTCAGTTAAAAGTATTTAAAAAAGAGATCAACTCTATTCTTCGATTACGCTCTGAATTCTTCATGCACAGAACAAGGCAGCATTATTATTTTCATGGCTCGAGGCCGAGCCATTTACTAGCCATGAAAATCCGTGCCAGTGAGCGATTTGGCGATATTCCTTCCATCAGACAGAGCAGGGAGAGGTGATGACTGACCCTCAAGAGATAAATGATACTTTTAGAACTTTTTATACCAATCTATATAGCTCAGAAGTGACTCTTGATAGAAATAAATGTGAGTCTTTTTTAAATGGTTTGGCTCTTCCATGTCTATCAGAGGATGACTCTGATCACTTGGCCAGGCCCATCACAATACTGGAACTTTAGAGAAGCAGTCGCTAATATGTAGAGGGGTAAGGCACCTGGGTGGGATGGCATTCCTCTGGAGCTTTATCTTTTTTGGGGGGGCATTTTGGGCTCCCTATGGCTTTCCATGATCCAATACTCGATAGCACAGGGTAAATTTTCCAGGGTCGTTAATACAGCACTTATTTCTTTACTTCTCAAAGAAGATAAAAATCCTATTGACTGTAGTAGTTATAGGCCATTAAGTTTACTCTGGTCCGATCTATGCCAAAGTCCCAGCCCACCGGCTGAATAAGCATATGACTTTCCTCACTCATTGTGACCAGACCAGGTTACTAGAGGCCGCCGAGCTACTGACAATCTTAGACACTTATTACATATCATTGATGCCAGTAAAAGTGACAAAACTCCACCTGTATTATTTTTGGAGGCTATGAAGGCTTTTTGATAGACTGGAGTGGCTTTATTTATGGTCAGTTCTAGGATGGGATTGAGGGAGGGTTTCATCCACATGGTTATGGTGCTTTACTCGGAACCATCTGCCATGGACTTAACAAGCAGGACCTGTTGTTGCTTTTTCCGGTTTCGAGATCATCCAGACAGGGGTGCCCTTTGAGCCCAGGGCTCTTTGCTTTATCACTTGAGGCACTGGCTCAGTTTATAAGACAATTGCAAAACATAAATCCTATACCCATTTTGTGAACACTCCACCGTATAGCCCTGTATGCCGATGACATACTTATTTTTATGCAGAACCCCTCAATATCCATAAGCCACCTTCTTAAGATAGTGGAGGATTTTGGCAACTTGTCGGGCTTCAAGATTAATTTACAAAAATCTGCATTGTTACCCATTATTGAGGCAAACTGACTTTCTCGCTAAATCTGCCGACTTTCCAAATCGGGATTGTTTGTCCACTCAAGACGTATGTATACGTCTTGAGAAAGTCGTCAAGTTGGCAACTCTAAGACTATAGCGAAATCGACAGTGCATTGTTCATTTTTGGCAGGGTGACATGCTAAAATAAGCGAATTTACGAGAATGTGGATGTAACAGCTACGTCTTACAATTCATTGTTATACATCTGCATTAACAATAGCGTCATATTTGGAAGTTTTACTTACCAACTGCAAGAGACACGCCTGATTCCGCCATCTCTGAAAGCAGCCTGGGCCGGTACGCGCAAGCGCAGTAAATGGCAAAGACGGATGCGAGGGAAGATGTTGCAGTTTCATAGTCTTATGCTACGAGTCAACAGTTTATGTTGCGGTTTTTGCAGTTTCGGTAGCGGGGTATTATTTTTCTGTTGCTATTTCCGCGATTAATGTAGGCATTTCAAAGTTTTTGTGTGCTGAGGCTACGTTTTCTTTGGTAGGCCTGAGGATGAGGACAAGAAAGAGCGGAGTCGCCAATGAGCAAGTTCTCATCAGACCGAAGTTTTAAACTAGCGCGGCATTTTGCGGTTGTGAAATTAGCCCGATGTCAAATTAGACAGCTATTCTTGCTGTTTGAAGACACGAATAGCGCGCTATTTGATCGGGAACATTTCCCCCAAAATCTTTGTCTAGTTCCCGAAATATTCTGCGAATTCGGGAACTCGCCGATGAGTAAGTTAGCCTATTTGTGTTCCGTCTACATAAGAACGATGATATCTCGATAACATTCATGCTTTATAATTAACATAAATGTTGACATTACACACCTTACAACCTAGCCGCTTAACTAACGGATTCAAAACTTACAAGCAAACTACTAAATATCCAGAAATGACCTAAATAGTCCCTCAGCGTTAAAAAGTGATATATAGACCCTTATAAAGCCAAGCCTATCTCTGTCATGGGTTTCCTACTAACAATAATTCATTGCATTTTATGACAAAGCTACTTAATCTACACTCGTTTTTAAAAAAATATTAATTAAATTAACAAATTTCTTATTTTCTTTGATTTTATTTTTTATTTTTCTTTCACACTGATTTGCAAATGTATAAAGGTGATTGCGGGGTAATGTGTTGTCCAATGTCAAGTCTGTATTTGATTTGATCATGTGACCAGGGTGACAGCAGATAGTTTGAGCGCGAAGATCAAACTTACAAGCAAATTTTCTAACTTCCATTCAAACATAAAGCAGTAGTCAATAAAGAAAATAAAATAAAGAACAACAGGAGACGGTTGCAAAGCTGCAAGAACTTTCATTCAACATTTTCATTTTCAACTTTCAAAAAAAAAGTTCATCCGGCTTTCTTGCTAGCAGTTGCCGCAGCGTGGACGACTCTCCCTCAAGCAACGATGCAGCCAGCTGGTAACAGAGCTAGCGGTTGACCTGTACAAGGATAACTTTCATGGCTATTGCATAAAATTCAAAACAAGTTGTGGAATTTACTCTACTCAAAGCTTGCCAAATGCCATTTAAATAGGTAAGTAGGCCCATAAGTGACTTTTGTTTTAGTACAGAGTCGTTTTTATATATAGGATATATGGCAGAAATAAGGCTGTTTGTGCAGTAAATTGATCATTTTATGGGGTTTATGCCAACAGTGTTCAGCTGTTGATTTAAATTAAGCAAATGTGAACAGATGAATGATTGTCGTCTTACCTAATCAGGGAGAACTAGCAGCACCTGTTAAGTGCGGAGTGCTCTTGGATTGAACATTTTGTTAATCATGAAAATGACTGCGAACAGGTCAGGACTAATAATTCTTTAAAACAGATGTTGCATCCAGCCCAATTCTTAGTTTTACGGAATTTACCCCATGACTTCATCGCTGTTAGATCGCATGAGAAACCGCGTCTTCAGTTGCCTAGTACGATAATTGGAAAACGCATCAATAAAGAAAAATAATTGAGAACTAGCCAGGACTATCCTAATTGTCATAAAGGGACGTGTCTGTGCCACCCCAATTCCCAGTTCTAGCTACGCCCCCGCAGGTTTCCACTGCACAATTTTAATGCACATTTTTTTTGGATCAAATTGTGACCTCCTCTTCTACAGTTGTAGGCTGCTGAGGTGCCTATACACGGTACACAGGTTACAAGTGATTTATTGCCATCTTGTGGAAAATCCGGCTTAATACATTGGAGTTTATTTGCTCCAAGCCGGTTGAAGGAAACGCAGGTCATTCGCATTTCCTTTGAAGTGAATTGTCAAAAATTCGCCAAAAAAAATCGCTTGATATGAAATGGAAACTCGATTATTGACATAAAACATAAAATACGCTCATGCATGCGATGGTAGCATTTTTAATGTCATTGTCCCCTCCACCTCTCAAAACGCACTCATTCTGATAGTTATCGTCCCCCCCACTTTTCAAAACAAACTGACGCCCATGCCTGTGTCTGCAACAGTTTTGCTCCTTAATGACCTATCTCAGCTTCCAACAACCAAACAACAAAAAATGGTTATTCTTGCTGGCCTTACTGCAGCCAAGAAGTTGGTTGCTTTGAGGTGAAAACACCCTGACAAACCTACTCTGGGCAACTGGATTCTAACATTTTTAGACGTAGTCCCCCTGGATATCTCTACTGCTCGTGTAAGTGGAGTGAAATAGTCCAATATTGTGCTGTGGGTGTTGGCACCTGAGTCATTAAAAGGGCAGATTTAGCCCTTTTTATTTTGTGGATTGATGGTCTTTTTTTTTGGAGGGGTCCAGGGGTAGGGAGATGGAGAGAGCGTGTTGTTTTTTTTGTTTTTCCTTTTGATTTGTTGGATTACAGTATAAATACGTATCCTTATTTTTTCCACACCTCAAGTACATAGTATGGCTGTATAGTGGTTATAATTTTGACTTTTGAATATTTGAAAATAAAAACATTTGATCACAAAAAAATGTATACGTGGCTCGCAAATGCATGGTAGCAACCGTAAGCTAACAAACATTCAATTTATTGGAATGGCGGCACTATTCTGCCAAACTAAAATCACCCCATCAATTTGTTCCTGTCAACATTCTCCTTCATTGCCTCTGGCTAAACAAGATTAGCCAGCTTGGTCAAAAACCAAGCAAGTACATGCGTTAGTCTGTTATGTTTCTCACAGTTTTGTTTTTCTGTACTCGTTTTAGCCATTCATCGCGGGACTGTATTTAGCGCAAGACAAAACTCGTTCCCATGGGTAACTCTGCAACTACTCAACGTACAAATTAGAGTGCGCATTTACATGAATATATAAGGGGATGAGATAGCAAGGTTGTGAATTAGCATATGCAAGCAACATATCAATGACATAATGCTTTTTGAAAGAAAATACTTGTGATGCCTGTAAGGTCTGTCAGCTTTAATCTATTTTGAATTATTGGAATTTTCTTTGAAATGTTTACTGGCCCGTCTGGAGTCAAGTGTTTGTTACAATAACAATTACTATTAACTGTTACAAATGACGTCAATCTTTTGTTCATATTTATCGTCCTACAGCAATGACCAAGGCCAACTGTGAAAAATTTAGTTTAAACCACATGTGGTACAGGCAGTGACTTATTATTTGTCAAAAAGTTTGTCAAAAAATTTTATTTACTTGAAATAAAATGTGTTTTCTCAATTAAATGGAGATGTTTTTCGGCGGAGGCAACAGGAAAATGCCTCGGTGCCCGGATGCCGATTTGCTTTATTGCCTTCATGCCCCTCCCAATGCCTGCCAATTGCCTCGGTGCCCTCAGTGTTCAGTACCCATCCAAGACAAAGTATTCTGTGCCCCTCCGGTCCAGAGGTCGTGTTAACTAAATAATTTCTGTCATTGATGGGGTTTTTTTTTTTTTTTTGAATAATGACGGAATATTTTTAAGGCCGTCCGTCATTTTGACAGAATTCACACCCCCGTCCAATTGTTTGTGGATGTCATATTGTCTCGAGCATTGTCTTTGATCTGTGTGACAGAAATGCCATGTCTTATGCATTTGACATAGGTCTCACGCATTTTCTTATAGGCTTATTCACCGTTGTCCGCAATTATTCAATGAATGGTTATTAATGAGATTCTCACGCGGAATTAAAATCCTTGTGCATTGAAGCTTCAGTTTTACTTGCGTAAAGGTGGACCTCACCACAAGTAACATGGAAAATGACTCCGGACCTCTTGTGCTTCTCTTACTGAGGGATTGGAAACAATGCACCTGTTTCATGATCGTTAAAATTGTTTAAATGAAATAAGACCATTTGAAACGTCTTTATGCAATTCCATTGCTTTCAATCCTTCAGTAAAGAGAAGCGTGAGAATTCCCGAGTCATAATCAATTTCCGTGTCTCTAGTGGGGAAATCTACCATAATGCACATGAAACTGATGAACTTAATCAGCAATGACTTGAATTCCGCAAGTGAATTTCTTCAATTCGCGTTGATTTAATAATTTCTGACCACGGCACAGGAACGTGAATGCCAATAAGAGGCGAGAGACTCAAGCTGAATGCGTCAGACTTGGCATTTCTGGTATGATCCGGTATTCCACATATTTTTGTAATATGATCATTTGCTCTACATTTGTAAAGTATGCTGCTCTGCTGCCAGTAGACGATTGGTCATATGCTACAAACGCCTTCTCAGTTATGTGAACATGCAGATATCTAGGTGGGGAAAGCCGCAGTTGACATACGAGTTGATAAGCAGCTTTGTAGGACCGCTTAGCGAGACTGCGGTTGTTAGGCTTAGTGAAGCCCAGCAATAACTGAAAGCATTGTTCATTTCTGCACAGTTACTCTGTGGGGGGAGAAATCATTTGTGATGTTTTATAAAGTTCATACAGCAGTAAGTTTGAAAATCCATGCAGTGCTGTATTTAACTCAGTGCGCAATGCGTGTCTATATGAATCACTGTCGGCATCAGCTAATGCGTGATCTATAAATTATTCTGTTAATTTTATTAAGAGAATAAACGATTATCAGTTCAAAAAATAAAATTACAATGATGGGTAATAATTGATTTTGACAGAATTTTTACTCCCCTCTCCGTCACAATGACAGACAATCAGAAAGTGTAACGCGACCTCTGCTCCAGTCATGAATTTCATACCCAGCAAGAATCTACGGTAACGCACTCCTAGTCCAATGCCACGCGCTATTGATCATGATTTCTGAAAGGCCTGTACTTTTATTTTGTGCGTCATGACGTTTTTCGGTTACTCTAATTTATCCTTTGGAAAAAAGTGTATGCATGTGCGTCATGGCATCGCGTTGCCTACGCCCCTAGCCTTTCATCAAAAAACATAAGCTACATTCACTGCTGGTTTGCAAGAATAATGTTTATTACCTACAAATAACAGCACAATCAACCTTTATTTCTCAGAGGTTGGAACTCTGATTCCAGAGAGAGATGAGGCAAGAATCCAAGTGAGTTGGAGCTAGTCCAATGAAACAACTAACTAGCTAGCAAGCCATCTATGCGTTGCTGAACTTCACAATGCTTCTTCTCTGCCAAGTGTTTGGGATCCTGATTCCAGAGTGAGAGGAAGCAAGAAACCGTCCGAGTTGGTAGCTACCTAGCAAAGTAGCTCGGTAGCTAGCTTACTATTAAAGAACTCCGATTCCGAAGTGGTTGGAACAAGGTGTAAATTGTGAATAAAATCAAAACATAATGACTTTCAGATTACACCAGCCAGTTTTTTTATACACAATAGAAGAGATATAACATAGTAAATGTTGAAACTGAGAAATTTTACAATTTTTTCCACAAAACGAGCTCATTTCTAATTTGATGGCTGCTACAGGTCTAAAAAAAGCTGGGACCATGGTGTAGCATCCCCTCTTCCTTATAGCTCAAAGGTGGAGGCGTCTGGGCATTGAGGAGACAAGTTTCTTGAGTTTAGCTATTGGAATTTAATCTCACTCTTGTTTAAAACAGGCTTCCATCTGCAGTAATGTCAATGAGGAAATCATGCCGGTGAGTGATGCAGTGGCGTCTGAGGGCCCGAAGATCACGGGCATCCATTAAAGGTCTTGTCCCTTACGCACAGAGATTTTTCCTGTTTCTCTGAATTTTTTGATGATGCTATGCACTGCCAATGATGAGACCTTCACAGCTTTTTCAATTTGACGTTGAGGAACATTGTTTTTGAAGTATTCCACAATGTTTTTACGCAAGCCTTCACAGGTTGGAGAGACTCTGGCCATCTTTACTTCTGAGATGCCTCTCCAAGACATCAGTTTTGTAGCCAATCATGTTACACACTTGATGCCAGTTAACTTAACTACTTGCTGAATGTCCTTTCAGCAGATTCTCTTATATGTTAATGGCTTTTTCAGCCCTTTTTGCCTGTGTCCCAACTTAGTCTAGTCTGAACTCTGTGGTGCTAAAAAGAAGTCAGAGGCTGAGGGATAAACGCTGTAGTGTATATTTTTTGTGGCAGTTACAATACATTGTTCTCTGACTGCAGTGGTACAGGGGCATGGGGAAGAAAAATTGCGGCGTGTTGTAACCTGTGACATCACTGAATACAATGTTTCTTACATGCAGTTATGCACATTCTTCTTCTAATAGAAGCAAATTACTCACGGTAACTGGCTGGTGTCAGAGCCACTCTTCCTCTCCCTCTGGTTCAGTCGCTTGTAAAAAAATGAACTGAAGACATGAATCCTATGAGCGTCTTCTTTTTTCAACTTCTCCAAAACAAAGTACCTTTGGAAGAGGGGAAAGAACACGTATATTTAGCAACAATCCAAATTAAAAATACGTCAATAACAGCTTTTAAAAAGACTACTCACTTTAAATAAAAGTCGATGATGACATCATTTAGGAATTCTCCCGATTCAAGACAATGGAGGTCTTCATTCGTGACCACTATTCCCCCTTTGGCTGGAAATGGAGGGTATACTAATATCCTGAAACATGATTGCAAAAACAGTCACCATGGCATACAAATTTGAAGTCGGGTTTACTTCAGCACTTCAAAGGCAATATTTTTAAATGATAGATGTTACTGGAGAACATAAATGAAAATTATTTACTTTCATGAGAAAAAAAACTCAAGGTAAGAAGGACACAAGGTCACTTAGGACTCAGTGTGTCTTAGGAAATATAAAGCATGTGTTGTCGTCAAGAAATCACTCGATATTTTCTATACATTAGGATCAGATAAATTTGTTTTTATAAAATGCATAAATCCACAAATAAATTTATAACTTCACAGCTCAATTATCCAAATTCAAATGATTTTAATTTTGCTCAGGGACAACATGAGCTCATGGACAGTTTTTTTTTTCTGAAACTGAAGTAAGACTGGTGTCCTGTTTCTTTGGAGGCTTTTCACATGGCTTCTCAAAAACGGTTGTTTACGTATCTCCTGAGGTACGATCAAAGAGAGCAGTCCACCAATACACAGGCAGGTTGGCGTAGTTTGATATTCGCCAACTCTTGGAGGCTGAGACCTCCCCCTAAAATGCCAAAAGCTCTTTTTTACTCCTGTGTCATAAGCCATTCCATCTTCTGGATGCCACAGCATTTTTCTTTTTTTCTCGTTTGTTGGATTTATGAAAGCTATGGACCGCTCCCAAAAGAGCAAGTCAAGCCTCACTGTACACATCACTAACAGCTGAACATCTGTTATTACTGAATGGTTGGCGCGTTCACATGGTGGGCGTCAGGATTACAATATCACCCCCTTTTCTTTATTTCGATTCTCATCTCACTGGATTCACTGGATCTTCAATTTGCCGCAATACAGTGCATACCTCACCAGTGCATTTTTCATGGTGCCAAGAGTACAAACCCCAGGCATGTTGATATTGAGGCAATCGTCCTTGACAACAGCACTTAAAGTTAGGGCTACGCACTTCTCCACAGGCCCAGCGAAGGCAGGTGAGAGGTCCGTCGTGTCCTCTTCTGAATCGTCAAAGCTGCAGAGTGTGGGGGAGCCAGAGAAGAGGCCAGTGAGCAGGGCAGGCTCAGCAGCCAGGTGTGGCATAGGGGATGAAGAGCAGGCTTTCGGAGGAGGAAGCTGGATGCTCGGCTGTTGATTCAGAGGAACGATCTTCTGAACAGTCTTCTGTGTACAAAAATGAGAGTGGAAACAGTGAGGGACAATGCTGGCATTACACTGCGGTTGGCGTGAACATTACCAGAACAGCAAGCCACTCTGATCCGGATCAGCACTAGCTCCTCCTGATTCGGGCCAGAACTGCTGCATATCCTGAGCTGAGTTGGCTGCTGTCTGGGTAGTCGATATGGAGCAGTTGTCAACAGTCAGGAAATTCTGTTTGTACATACTGATCAGGTCAGTGGGTTTATTACCCAACATGATAATTGGGGTTCAATTCAGACTGGCCCGCTAATCAGTACTGATTATTAATAATTATACCATGGTCTGGGTGAATACTTTTTTCTGATTGGCTGGCAGGTATGCATTAAAACCGTGGAACCGCACAGGTAGTTCAGCTACGGTCGTTTCACCATTCGAAATTCATCCACTAGCCAACTTGTAACCCTAGCAACGTTAAACATGGTATTCGGCTGGGTACAACGGAAACCTAGCTACTCATTTATCTCCAGCAAATTTAGCGGCATCATACAAGTTGCGTTCAGCGGGGCGGTTAACTATAGGTACTCGAGCGATAATGACCTGAAATATTATAGCAGCGAAGTAATCAGGCTTTATTCATTTAACGATTGTAATTGTGTACGGTTACAAAGGAAGCTAACGTGTCCACTTCATGTGTCAGCAACTGCTGACAGTTCGCTAGCTACGTGCTATGCCAGCAGACTGATTTCAGCTCGCTGACTGCGGAAACAGTCATAAGTTCATTGTAATTGTGGGTAGCAAGTTAGCTACAGTCTGCATAATCGCACATAATGTTGCGTTATGCATAATCTCCATTTCAGCAGGAATCCGTTATCAAATCAGCTGGTAAACGGATGTAAGCGTGTGCAAAAAAATCTTTCTCCATGAACGTAAGATGAACTAAGATAGCTGGTTCAATTTAACTTGGGCTATAGTAGGCTATTGGGTATGAGAAGGCGCCGCGCCTCTTTAATGATTACCAGCTCGTTTTTTTTGTGCAAAACATTCACCAAAATTTCTGAATGCTGCGATTTGATATTGCAGGCAAATGATCATGGTAAAAGCGGGATAATCAACTCGAAGGTGAGCATTCCACGGCTTCGCGTCGGGTGGTTATTTGCCTCCGCGTCGTGCATTAAAACCGTGGAATGCACACCTTCTCGTTAATTATCCCTTACATAAATCATGAATATGGTGGGAAGTCCAATTATTTGACATTTTTGACACAAAGAACCCAAAAACTCTAAACTTCCGATCAGAGAATCGCAGGCTGCAGCAGCATAGTCAATAACAACAAATTACAAGTGTACACCTCTGTGTCTGACTGATGCGGGAGTCACATGATCAAATTTGGAACAGGTATTCCTCATAACTGGACGGTCTGTGCTCTCAAACGAAACCTCCATTTACAGCGCAGAGGAAGCACGCTTTTTGGTCATTTAAACTGTGTTCTACATGGGATCAGTTTTTTTATGAACTTACATTGGCCACCATCGTCCTGCATAGCTACAGCTCAAAGTAAGCGCGCAAAGCCTGCGTCATTTACCGCAAGAATGTGCAACGATCCAGCTTCCACAGGATCCGTGAAGGGAAAAGGAACTGCTGATACTAACCAGCTTTATTCATCCTAATCATTTTAGTCATGGTTAATAAACTACAGCACGATTGAAGAAAAGAACCACTTTAGTAGTGCCTTCGCCACGTCTCACAATATCTGGCTTGCTTTTCAGATCTTGGCTGAGCCATACTCGGGGAGGCAAGGGCCCATTTTAGGACACCTCGTGCTGGCAAAGGCTGGTGTCAATTTTCATAAACTAGGGTCCCTATAAAACACATTTTGCCTGACCAGGCGTCTGAGAAATTTGCAGGGAGTTCTACACGGGGGTGGTTTTGAGGAGACCCTCCGCCAAAATTTTTGCCAATTTTGCTACTCTCGAATACGAGGGTTATCATCGTTTTTCATGAAATTACCATGAGTAGTCAAGACAATTTACACTGTCATGATATCCCATATGAAAGCATGAGAAATGAGCTTTTGAGTGATACCCATCACATTATATATCAGCAAATATGGTACTGACAAAAGGCCACGCTAACTGGAAGAACTAAAATGAGATTTGCATATGTAATCACGCAATATTAATTTAATGTTTTATTGTACTGCACAGGTACTATTGCGTCATGGTACAAAATTTATACATCAAATGAAAGGGCTTTTTTTCAGCTTTAAGTTGGGATATATAACATCAACACTTCTTTTACCAAAAGAACTTAGTATGCTAATATCCGGTGAGGCTATCACACAAAAACATTTGACACCCGAATGTCGAGGGACAGTTGCTACTGCCTTTTTAATGATGGTAAATGCATTTTCCTTGGATCTGTTGCATGGCAAACATACGAATCCAAATAAAGAGCCAAAAGTCAAGTGAATTTAGTTTATGCATGTTCCATAATAAGTTGATTTTCCATAACATAAAATTAATATTCCGCGATTACATACGCAAATCCCATTTTAGTTCTGCCAGTTAGTGTGGTCTTTTTTCAGTACCATATTTGTGATCTATAATGTGATGGGTATCACTCGAAAGGTCATTTCTCATGCTTTCCTGAGGTATATCATGACAGCATAAATTGTCTTGAGTAGTCATGGAAAACGATGATACCCCTCATATACCAGAGTAGCAAAATTGGCAACAATTTTGGCAGAGGGTCACCTCAAAACTACCCTCGGGTAGAACTCCCTGCAATATTCCCAGAAGCCTGGCCAAGCAAAATGTGTTCTATAGGGACCCTAGTTTGTATAACGTGACACCAGCCTTTGACAGCACAAGGTGTCCACTGAACCTCACTTGGGTCCCTGGGTACCACCTCCTATTGTGAATGTATGTTAGCTAGACTGCAAAATCTTGGTGAGAAGTTGAAAAACTCATGCATTTCTGTGGTTTTGTGCAACTTTTCCATTACAAATCTGAATTTGAAATGTGTGTGGCACAGAATGCACCTCAGAATGCAAAAAAAATAAAAAAATTGAATTGAATTAAGCCAAAAAGTGTTGGATTTAGTTGATGATAAAACATTAAAAAACTGTTTCTTAAAGAACACATTTTTCCAATTGTTTACGTAAACAATTTGCCCCCAGAAAAATGCAAATGAATAGCCCTGGGATACATTGTTATTGGGGCCCAAGCAGTGCACACTGCGAGGACCCTATTGAAACTGAAGGAATTATTATTAGGCCCCGAGCACGGACCTTGGTGCGAGGACCCTATTGTCATCGCAGGAATTATTCTTCTTCTTCATTATTATTACAACAAAAGTAAATTGCTCATTTGAGGGCTTTGAAGCCCCACTAGGTAGGAATTTCAGCTTAAAATATCAGTTTCAAAGTCTACCTATTGGTGGGCTGTACTATTACAGTGAGAATGGAATCTCTCCCATTGCCACAGAGGTGGCCTGCATCTGGGACGATGAAATTTTGTACCGCGGGTCCCGCACTCTCACCAGACGTATGTTCTGCTTTAAGGCACACACAAGCTTTTGGATAAGGAGCATAAGGAGAAGGCAGCGAGGCTAGCCCGCGAGCCCGTTATGGTGTCTCGAAAGATGGCTGAGGCAAAGAAGCGAAAAAGGACTGTGTCGGTGGAAGCCAGGATAAAAAAAGGGAGAGAGTGACTGTGAACGGCACAAAACCAGAGTTAATATTAGATGGCTTTTTCACAGAGGAGAGAGCTCCACAGCTCCACAATATCCCCCCTGCATTAATGCTGCCGGGGGGATAGTAATATAGGAATCCAGAAATGTCCAAAAGGCACATCTAGACTATACATAGAATACATACCCAGGCCTTTTTGGTGCGTACACGCCTTTGTGCGGCGAAAATCGCATTTTAGGTGCGCAAATAAATGCACGCCTATCCATCAAAAAACATTCAATTTCTGCGCGCTTAGCTATCCGAACTGCAGCGCTATCTAAACAGCATTTCCAAACTCTTTTGTATAACTGCGCGAAGGCCCGTGAGAAAGTGTGTGGACACGCGAGATTTCAACTAATGGAACTGCGCGTTGCATCAACCACTAAAGATAAAAACAAAAACCTACCAAAGATGGCGAAGTGGGTTGGACATATCATCCAGCTTTCCAGTCATAGAACTTGGTATGTAGAAACCAAGGGCATATTTCCCGTTAAAACTCACAGAAAGGACGGGAAGGAGTGGGTAATGGAAGCGTATGAAAGTTTTCCTTGCCGAATTTTGGTTGCTTTGACGGTGAAACTTGGTGTGATCAATCGGTCATTCCTGCTAATAAATGAAGCCCTGGTTTGTTTCCCAGAAGCATAGTTGCTAACATTGGCAACTAATGTAGTTCGTCCATTCAAAGTTAATGGTTCCAACCACGGAAGTTAGTATCAGTGATTTCGGGAAACGCAAACCAGATTAGCTCCATTCACATCTCGACTGCAGTTTTTGCCGTGATTTAATTAATAAATTACTAGGGCTGTCCCCTACTCAAACAAATCTTAGTTGAACAATAGTCGGCCTTTTTTCCCCAATCGTTCGAAATGAGAAAACTCTTTTGAGCCCCCTATTTTCGCAACCCCTTGTGATTCTGCTGTTGCACTTGAGAAGTTGAAGGATGACTGCACAATAAACTGATGCCTGTATTTGTCCCAACCATTTAACTTTGTAGGTTGTTTTATTGAATAGACTTGGTTCATCTTATTTCTGCTAATGAGAATTTAAGTCCAAGTATTGTTTTATTGTTAGCTGTAAAAATCATGAAGTCGAAAATTCTCATGGACTCCAGCGTCTCTCAAATTGACACAAAATGAAAATGACATTAAATAACGAATTGGGCTGAAGAAGAGCTATTTTGTATTCATTTCTGAAATTAATTATTTACGAGTTAATTTGATGGGTTTTTAATTTGAGCTTGCGGAGAACAGCTATGTTACAGACCATTCCAGCAGACTACCACAAGGGATATCTTGTTAACCATTAGAGGTTGACTTTGAGTAGAGCAGTCGTATGGTATTATTAATAACTAAATGACTAATCTAAGACATTGCTAAAGAATTAAATTGGACAAAGCAAATTCACATAATGACTCAAATCGCAAAATGTAATGGTGAGTGAATGAAAATGGGGATCAGTAAAAACCGTGGTTTTTTTTTGGTTTTTTTTACTGTCATGCATGGCTGGTCAATGATCCGCGACATGAAGTTTGTTATGGTGTAACACATTCCGCTAAGTAACTAAATAAGCTAAAAAGAAGTTTTATGGGGTTCATTTTTAAATGGTTTAGGCTTGTCAGACTGGCCTCGGAGTCGGAGATCAGTTATCGCACTTTCTTTTTCGGAGATATTAGCAGACTGCGTTTGCGTTAAACCTGCAAGTTGCAATATTACTGCTCGCGGTGCAGTGAAGATGCACCTTTTCATTCAGTTTCAATTTAAGTAGCCTGACTGACTAGCGGTTCATATTACCATATAACATATAAAAACTTAAAATTAATGTTTTCCGATAAAGCACATTTAACAGGTTCATGCGTTAAAATGGGGAGAATACTGAGTAAGCTGATTAACCGTTCTCAAGTGGTAGCCTCGTTCGTAGTTGAGCTGGGTAAGCAAAATGTTGCATGCAAATTCGTTCCATTTTTTAAAATAATCTCCGACTTACAGGAAATTCTGCCGAACTCCTGGTTTTTTCTTTAGCATTATGTTCCAAGACTATATCGAAGTGAGCAACCAATGCCTATATCACTTATCTTAACTGTGGTTAGGGCGGATCTTAGGACACAATTGAAATGCACACTTGCGTGCCTATGTAAGAAGGATATAATGTAGGAAAAGAACGGTGGTCTTGCACATGGTAGATTTACATATTTTAAAGATCGCCAAAATGTATTGCTTTTATTAGTTTAGATGAATTATGTTCAACATTCATATCACCTTAACTTTTCATGCAGGGCGTGGTTTTCGCACCTGAAATAGCATTTCAGCTGCATTAATAAAAAAGCACACCAAAGGCTGAAAAATGAAGTTTACACATGAAAATGTTTGCGTGCCTGAAGATTGTTCAAGAAAAGGCCTGCACACCAAGTTTGGTGCTGATATCTTGCATAGTTTCCAAGTTCTGTTCCGCAAACAAAATGATTACGGACGGACGGACGGACAGACAGACAGATGAGGCAATGCCTATATTCCCCCGCATTTTAAGTCAGGGAGATCATAAAAAATTCCAGAAATTCCTAAGTATCAAAAGGCACATCTAGACATCATGCTCAACATATCTGTGAAGTTTGTAATCCAAGATATGATTACAGGCTGACGCCCGCCCGCCCACCCGGATGGACAGACACACTGACGACCATATCCCCCCTGCATTATTGCTGCCAGCGGGATAATTAAAACAAACATTTTAACTGACAGAATGAGAAATTTATCCAGCACCTACCATGGAACAGCACTCATTGATAGTCACTCCCTTGGTTACTCCCAACTGAAACAAAGTGAACTTAACTAATAACTTGCCTCTACTTCTGGACTAGCAATTGTAAAAGAATTAGAGATAAAAAAGAAAATAAACTGAACAGTCACAATGGTCACCAGCCTTGTCAGGCCCAAATGTTTCAGTGTCTAATTGTTTGTAGCTCTGACCTACTTTGTGCGCCAAACTTTTGTTTAAATGCCAACATACCGTGCATTTGTTGACAAACTTTGTATCCCCGGCAAACTTTCTCATTTCCGATTGCGTGCGGCCTTTTACACGGGAATCACTCTCAATGTTTTTTACATGCTTTGCGCATATTTTGCGCACATTTTGGAAATGTGAGGGGCACGATCAGTCGCACCCTTTATGTGGAATTTACAAGTGTTGGGGCACCAGCGCAATCGAGCCCATCAAAGCACAAGGCCTGAATTTCATTGACCTGAAAAATGGCTACATTCACTCATCATTCCCCTCCCCAATTATTTAATTTAGAATCCAAAATAAGTGTGCAAAGCACTTAAATCCAGTTTCATGCTTATTCAGTAATTTTGTAATATATTGGATGATATATCCGTAACCGCTCATGAGACAAAATCCACACATACTGTGCAATATTACACAAATTGGGACCCCCTTAAAAAATGAGATGGTCCATCTCAAGGGGCTATCCTGTCAATAAATAAATTTAGAAAATTTCAGATTATTAGTGCTGGTACTTATTTTTAAGGCACCAGCACAATTTTTGCAGGAACACTACACTTTTCAACAGGTGGGGAGCACAAAAGCCACCAGAATGAGAAAGTCTACATTCCTGTATGACACCAGGCTTCACATGTTAAACACAATCAATAGATATGATGCCATGCATAAATATAAGCTACTGGTTGCTCCGAGGTGCGCATTCCTAAGGTCAGAAAGAAAGTAAAAGTCTGGCAATGTTTTGCGTCCCCCCATGAACTCAGCCAGATGACTATGTTTAGTAGTACAACCTCCAGGTTGAAATGTTTTTTTTTTTGCCCATCCAGGTCATTGGATCAAAAAACTGGAAGACTTTTACTCTCTGAACCTATACGGTCCTCCTTTGGTTGATCATTTCTCTTCGCTTTGCCCAAACATTAACTAGACACTTGCAAGATTATAATATATCATGCAAAACACAGAAAAAACAGCATAGCCAACATTTCTGTGCCTCAGACAGCTCAAATTCTCAGTGTCCCCAATCCATCCCACCCAACCAACATGCACCTCCTACCAAAAATGTAAGAACTTACTTTATCTCTGGACCTGTTATTGTACCGCACAAGCCTCGCATTGGCTTCTTGGAAGGCCAGTCTGGTAGGAAACCCTTCAAGTTTGTTAGCCTTCCCGATGTCCTTCAGTATTTCTTCCAGCAAGACCTCCTCCTGTATCGTAAGCCCCTTTTCAAAGATCAGGACAATGAGCGTCTCATCTGGATCTGGTGGGATGAGTCAGGAGACAGAAGAATGTCAGTCGAGTTGAGACGCGATGCACCAGTGGCCATACTGCCATGAGGGTGCTTCCCTCCCTAAATGGGCACCAGATTGTTTCCAGAACTGTCCGAGATGCGCACCTGAGCTTTTACAATTGTACCACACGCCCTCTTTTTCATGGGACATATTGAGCTGAGTGCGAAGGCGGAGGCACTCAGCTGGGCTGGTCTGGAGGAAGAGGGTAGGGAGCTTTCTGGTACAGCACCACTCACAGCTGGTCAGCTCTGGCGCCCTCAGCTCTATCTTCTCCCGTATGTCCACTCTGGGAGCTCACAGATCAAAAGGGACAATCAAAAGTAAATAAAGGAAAGTGACAGGCAGAAAGAAAATTTATGCAGTTGAATATCAAAACCCTTGAACAAATCAGGTATCATTGAAAACCTCTTTAAGACACGTACCCTAACAAGCCACAGAAGAAAAGTTGTATCCAAGTGAACTCACCTTCAGTTTCAATCTGAATGCATTCTGGTGAAAACTGAAATGGGAGAAATAGAACCGATAAGAAAGTACTATTACCCTTTACAAAAACTAAGACTACCAAACAACTTTATTTAACTGGCAATTTAATTTGACTGCATCATATGAATAACATGATATGCACAGGGTTACAGTATATTGAATACAGAGACTAAGGGGCAGATGTAAGTTCATTTGCGAGTGCAGCGTACAGCGACTTGGCATGAGGTAGTGGCTAATCTTTAAATAATGCAGGGACGTAAATGTTAGGCTGTTGCGGTCTACCGGTGCATCGGAAAAAAAAAAACAGTGCTTCTTAACCACAGACAGTGTCCGTATTTAAAAAGCTCATACAAGGAATACACCACTAATTTCAATGGCTGGCTATACACTGCAAAGACAGGCCCAGCATCACGAGGGTGTAACATTGGGTTTTACCCTCTCAGTTGTATTTTCTGCCCCTGCGTTTACGTGTTATATACCCCATAGGAAAACAGCAAAATAGTGGCCAAGACAATGTACAGGACAAAGCTTCCCATGGCTCTGAAACATAGCGCTGCCATTTCAGTTCTGTGCACAGCGCTGCTGGTTGAGCGGTCAAATAGATTTGAACCTCGCGGCACGCTGTATGTGATGGGGGAAAGAAAAAAAAAAAAAAAAACAGTCAAAACTGGTAATACCCAAGCAAGCTAAAAAGTTTATAACTTCACCGTTGTTTAGGAATACGTACCTTCCTTAATTTTAGCCAGAAAAGCAGGTTAGAAGATGGAAATCAGAATGTGGCTTTTTCAGATAAAACAAACCACCTCAGCCGATTCCAGTAGCCCAAGCAGCAGCAAAGATATTGCCGATTCCAAACCGAATTGGCTTGCACCACCAGCCGCAGATGATGCTACCCTGGCGGGTCACAAGAAGCACAGCCAGAATGGGCTTACCGCCTGCACTAGCTCCAACTGCTCCCATTGATTTTGGGACAGAGGAGCCAGCCAAGATGCACGTATGATGCGGTTGGTAGTTATTTTGTTTTTATCAGTCATCTCTTGGTAGTTAGAATCGTTCATTAATTCTATTATTTTGCATCTTATAGGCCAACGTTCCAAGTGCTCCAATTCCCTACATAGTGCGAGGAGACTCAGGTTTAATACTGGCTTCATCAGTGTTGTGAAATAAATGTATTATTTGATTTTGAAACAGTAGTTGTTGTTTTAGTCTTTCAGATGCTCTTCCATTGCTGAGTAAATTACTTGAAGCAAACCTAGGACCAGAACAATTTTAGGTGGTGACTGGACAATATGCCCCAAAATTTTTCTATTTCAAGTTCTTGCCATGACATGCTATCACGCGGAAAAGGTGGGGAATCGTTCGCATTGTCAGAGCGCCACAATATCGCCACACGTTCGCAGCATGGAAACACACAGAAAACTGCAGTTTTTCCCCCATAAAAAAAACTGTGCCAAAATTAGACACTTTTAGAAAACAATAAATAGTGGCCAAATAACTGGTGCATCCGGTTGTATCGGTGGTTTTTAAATCTTTTTATCTTTTTAAAAAAATAGGTTTCAGGGGTCGGTGTTTTTTCTTTTGCTAGCTCAACAGCCAAGGACCTCCACCCAAGAAATTCTGTTAGGGTGGCTGTAACAAATAAAATTAATGCTGCGGCACGACATAAAGGGAAGTGGAAGGGGTAGAAAAAGATGACAAGAAAAGGTGAACAAAAGAAAAGACATTTGCATAGGACAAGGGAACTGGGCAAGATTATTGTTACGCTAAGAATTCTTTTTCATCATGGTTGTCTGGGATACCCACCATCACCTTTAATAAAAGAACAACACAAGACAAACAGTGTTTATTGACGAACTGGAAAGTGTGCTGTGCCATATAAATGATTGAGACGCCAGTTGAAATTAAGCCATTGGATAATAAAGTGCAAATAAGTTTGTCAAATTTCCCCATGCAAACAAATAGAAATAATGCTTCCCAAGTAGCCATTACTCTCCAAAAGCCCCATTGCTTAACCCCTCTGCTGAGATGTAGATGCCAGAGGACATGGAGCTGCTCTATTAATGCACCCATTTACACTATTATATCACTAGGTGGCACACCCAGATCAATTATTGACTATTCACCAGAAATCTGAGCTCGAACACAGTTTAGAATATGGACAAGTTAAGTCCCATCCCTGTTTCTCAGGGGTGGTATGAATTAAACTCCTCAGCTAAGCCTGATGCACAAACTGCATAACATACTGCCCCACAGTATCTATCCAGCAGTTAAAAAATAGATTTCTAGCAACAGAGTAAAAATCATTCTCCTTCATAGCAACCACTTCAGATATAGTAAACCAATGGAATCCCAATTAAGTAGTTTAAAAAAATCAGTTCTCTGAAGCAAAGATTTGACATGGTATTGATACCATGTCTTTCTACTATCAATTATAGTGTTCACATATCAAAAACACGCAATACCCTACCGTGGATTTATGCGTAGATTCTTCTATCACCAAATTCAGCGCTCATTTATATCCTCATACAAACTCTCATTCCAATGCTTGTTTAGGCTCATCTGCATAAAGCAGAGTTATCGTTCACGCCCATGTGAAACTTCCTCGGTATTGACAAATTGATTGACACGTTTCTTATCCAATTTCAAAGAGTATAAAATTTCCACAGCAACTGAAAGACATTGGTTGGACCATCAGAAAAGCATTTAAAAGGATCCCCGAAGTAAGCACTGAGGGCGCATGCGCACGCAGCGACCGGCAGCGGAAAGTTCGAATCTCTGTTCGAGTATTTTATGTTTGTTTCTTTATCGTTCCGAATGAGTTTATGTCAACCCAGTGGGTGTCCAGTGTGTGAGAAGACTCGTTGCTAATCTGACATGGATCTTTTTTATTTTGCCCTGATGGGTTTTTTATTATACCATCTGTTTGTGAGCTGTCATCCCAGAGAGGACATGCCACGTATACTCTCGTAACGTGTTGCTGCAACTGAACTGTGCAAGCGCACGAATGACGGATGTCATACTACAATTGCCAGCGTTTATTCAGCGGGACCAGGGTTCTTCTCCAAGCGGCCTGAAGAAGAGAAGGAAGTGAGGGAAACGAGGAGGTGTTAAACTGCGCTTAAGGAGGCAGCAGCTCGGCAAGATTCCTCTGCCCTCGGTAATCATGGCAAATGTCCAGTCCGTTAGGAATAAAGGGGACGAGCTTCAGGGGAACGTTCGTTTCCAAAAGGATTTTAAGGACTGCTGTGTCCTGGTGTTTACAGAAACATGGCTCAGTGAGCAAGACCAGGACTCTGATCTCTTTCTGGATGGCTTTGGGATCCCGTACCGACTCGATCGCAATGCTGAGGCGATGGGGAAAACACAAGGAGGCAGGGTATGTGTATATGTGAATAACCAATACTGCAGCTCTGTCACTATTAGAGAGCAAATATGTGCTCCAGATGTTGAACTCTTGTCTGTGACGCTGCGCCCGTTTTATTTGCCCCGCGAGTTCCCTCAGATATTCATAACGACTGTATATATTCACCCCAAGGCCAACGCAACCTCTACCTCACGCACCATATATGACGTCGTACAGAAACTGCAGAATATATCACCAGAAGCTCGAGACTTTATATTGGGAGATTTTAATCATGTCTCACTGGAAAAGACCCTACCAAATTTTTATCAATATGTCTCCAGTCCAACCAGACGTGGTAAGACATTGGATCTGTGTTATGGGTCCATTAAGAATGCTCTTAAATCATTCCCTCTCCCCCCTCTGTGATGTGAAAGTATGGACAAATGATGCCGTGTGTTCTTTGCAGGGGTGCTTTGATTGGACCGACTGGGGAATGTTTGAGGAATCATATAAGGATTTGGATGAACTGACTGATGTTGTTGCTGAATATGTTGCTCATATTCAGCTTTCGGTAGAGATATGCTCATACCCGTTAAGAAGGTGAAAATATACCCAAATAATAAGCCATGGGTTAACAAATCCGTTAAGTCTAGCATAAAGGAAAAGAAACAAGCATTCCAACAAGGAGGATTTTCGGATCTACTCACGGCCACTAAAGAGCTTAAAGTAGAGATCTTAAAGGCAAAACAAAGTTATAAAGCCACGCTCGAGAACAAAGTGATAACCTTGGCTCAGCCTGGTCCAGTATGAAAGTGATTACTGGCCTCCAGAATACCAGAACCAGCGGCACCAGTCTAACACTAAATGGCTTTAGCTCAGATATAGATTAGGCCAATGCTCTTAATGGCTTTTATAATCGTTTTAACATGTTTGATTTTAGTAAAGAAAGACACTAAGCCTTGAATTGTGTGATGACCAGCACTTCTCTGTAACACAGGAGAATGTTGAAAAGGCCTTTTTTGGCACAAGGATTAACAAAAGTTATGGACCAGATAATATCTGCGGTCGGTTACTTAAAACCTGTGCAAAAGAATTGAGTCCAGTCTTCCACAGAATTTTTAACAGGTCCCTGGAAAAGCAGCATGTCCCCAGGATTTGGAAGGATGCTGTCGTTGTTCCAGTTCCTAAATCCAGTCGCCCCACGGCACTGAATGATTTTAGACCGGTGGCTCTGACATCGATATTTATGAAAATCTTTGAAAAACTAGTTCGTTCAGAAATTTTGGAAAATACAGAGAATGCAATTGATCAATTGCAGTTCGCCTACAGGCCGAAAAGGGGAGTGGAGGATGCTACACTCACTCTCCTAAACTTGCTTTTTAAGCACCTTGAGGGGAGTGGGTGTCACGCACGGCTTTTATTCATTGACTTCTCCTCTGCTTTTAACACAATTGAACCGCACATTTTAACTAAGAGACTTTTAGAGCAATTTAACTTGAGTAATAATCTTGTGGGCTGGATTTTAGATTTTTTAACAAACAGGACACAGAGGGTCAGAGTAAATGGCTTTTTATCTGACAAAGTGTGCTCCTCCACTGGCTCACCACAAGGGTGCGTGCTCTCACCCTTGTTATTTATTCTGTACACAAATATGTGTCAGAGCACTTTTAAGAATCGATTTATTTTAAAATATGCCGATGATTCTGTTATTGTAAGCCTGCTTCAAGGAACAGAAAACAGTCATGGCCCTGTCATTGACAACTTTGTCAGGTGGTGTGAGGACTCACACCTGCAGCTCAATGAATCTAAGACAAAAGACATGACCATTGACTTTAGGAAAAAAGCCAGCACACCTGAGCTCATCACGATTAAGGGACAAGTAATTGAGCAAGTTAAATCTTATAAATATCTTGGGACTATCATTGACTCCACTTTGAATTTTAAATTAAACTGTGAAGCTATGAGCAGGAAAGGACACCAGCGTTTATTCTGTCTGCGGAAGTTGTCCCATTTCCACATTGACAGGACCATGATGACACTTTTTTATCGTGCTTTTATTGAGTCAGTTTTATCTTTTTCACTTGTGTCATAGTTTGGAAACCTGAACCTAAAAGATAGGAACTCACTGAACCAGATCATTAAATGGTCTGGTTGGCTCATTGGGGAGTCACAGTTGTGCCTACAGTCGCTGTACACTAGGCAGGTACAGTGACTGGCAAACTCCATTTCCGCAGATGACTCCCATCCTCTGGTGAGTGACTTCCAGCTGCTACCATCTGGATGGAGATTCAAAGTCCCAATAATTAAGACCACTCGCTACAGGAACAGCTTTGTTCCTGTTGCTGTTTCCCTTTTAAAGTCTTGACACACTTTACTTTTATTTGTGTGGTCTGTCTATTCTAATGTGGTCTTAACCTAGTTACTATTTATCTATTTATTATATTTTTATGTATTTACTATTAACGTACTGCCCTTTGTTGTGTTTTAGTATGCTCTTAACAGGGTGTATTCTGGCTTTTTAGTTATATCTAATTGTTTATAATTTATTTATTTATTTATTTTAGCCATGATCAGTGAGCCACTGGGAGCACCTGACAATATCTTGGTTTGTGCTGTTTTTAACCTGTCTTCTGTATGTGTCCTGTGTTTTAATGGTTGTGCGTAAGATTTGAGATGCCCTCTCCAGACTGCGAAACAAATCTACCTACGGGTACCAATAAAGTCACCTTGAACCTTGACTATAATGACTTGTAGGATTCATAAGATTACTGTTGGTATCAGTCATTTTAATGCCAGTCAGAAAATATCCTAGATGTCTTCGTTTTTATATAATTTGAAAATATAATTTTATTCGTAGGTCGCCATCATTGTTTACATCGCAATGCAGTCTGGGTAGTGACATCAAATGGTTGCTCTGCTCAGTTCTGTCAATTCGCCGGTACCATCGTTGTAACTCTACAGAGAGAAAAATTACATCTATTCGGCCATTACAGGTTGAATCCGAGCGCCCGAGCGTTAGTGAGGAGGGAAAAATAGAAAATAATCAAAATGAAGACCAGAGGAGACATGATGAGGCAAGAATGGGGAAAACTCAGTGACATCAGTGCAGCAACTGCGTCGCCATGACAAATGAGAGGGAGAGTGTTTGTTGTCAGCTGCTCCAATTTTTGTCAGCAACTGTTTGAGGTAAGCATAAGCATACCGTGAGTTTTCTGATTCGTTGCACCCCTATTATTCCAATAACAACAACAAGGCAACATTGTCACCCACATCCCCCGCCACGGTAGGAATGGTCATGGGGGATTCCATATTCTTATTGCAACATCCATACAACAAGTTCAGAGTCAAGGGCCATAACTCCGTAAAAATAAATGTCTCAGAATCAATTGTTGAACTCGTTCAATAGGGTCATTAGTACTGGCCACACACAAAATTTCACCCATGACGGTGAAAGAGTTTCCGAGAAAACTTGTCCCCATTGAACCTGGACGGGCGGAAGGACGGACGGACAAGCTCCATTCCAATATCCCCCGATCCACTTTGTGGCATTGGATAATAATCAACTTCAAAAGGCAGAACAGTGGAAAGTTAGTAAATGTACTGAGGTGAGAGAATGTTGGGTGTGCAGGAGTGTTCCATATATCCCCTCAAATCCAGAAAAAAAAAACACTTCCATGTAAAAGGTGAAGATGATGATTTGCAGTGAAACAATTGATGTGAATTTTGCATCCAAAATCCAAGAAATACTTTTAGGTTCATCATTAGAAAATTAAAGAAACGCAGTATACTAAATCCAAAAGTCAATGGAACCTACACCCATGCAGAGAAAACTTGTCCCCATTGCAAATCCCTTACACCTAGGTCAACAAACAGAGTCAAGGGCCATAACTCCATGAAAACAAACTTCTCTGAATCAATTGTCAAACTCATTTTATAGGTTTATCTGTACTGGCCACCCACAAAATTTCATCACATTGCCGAGAAAACTTGTCCCCATTAAACACCCATACACCAAGTTCAGAGTGAAGGGCAATAACTCCGTAAAAATAAATTTCTCTGAATCAATTGTCAAACTCATTTTATAGGTTTATCTGTACTGGCCACCCACAAAATTTCATCACATTGCCGAGAAAACTTGTCCCCATTAAACACCCATACACCAAGTTCAGAGTGAAGGGCAATAACTCCGTAAAAATAAATGTCTCTGAATCAACTGTCGAACTCATTCAGTAGGGGCATCATTTCTAGCTACATACAAAATTTAATTCACGTAGGTGCAATAGTTTCTGAGGAAACTTGTTCCCATTGAACCCGGACGGACAGACAGATGGACAAGCGCCATTCCAATATCCCCCGATCCACTTAGTGGCGGGGATACTAATTTCAGATATTAGCATCCACCACTGTCGTGTGCTTTGTAGCCTACATTATGGGGATATAACAGTTAACACATTGACAAGATGTTTACAGCTTTGATCATTTTGACAGTTCGCCTTAAGAAGTGGCAGCTGCTGGAGCGAGCTGTTTACATGCTAGCAGGAGACCGTCCACCGTCTCCTGTCTTGCGCGTTTTTGAGAGTGCACTACACTCGCTTCCCGAGGCTGTTTAGACTCCTTGTGTAGGAAATCTGTTGGCACAGCATTTGCTTTTAGTCTCCATTTATAACCGTTAGCTCCTGTCAGCTCCTTTAGCAGCTGTGGTCGACTGAAGGCCTCAAATGCATCAGGTGAGAAGTGGCGAGAACAGAGCCGCGGGTCTTTAGGAAGTTGTATATGTCCACAAGCATTTTCCCACTCCCTTCTCCTCCTCTTCTCAGTAGAAAAGTTATGGCGACTTGCGTCTTTAGCCCTGTTGCCTTTTGAATGGAAATTGCAGCCAAAAGCAGCACAATGTGACATTGTGGCATCTTCTTCTCAACAGCCGAATGACTCTGTGTTGGCGTAAATGGCTCTTCTCCCGAGTGCAACCTTTTTACGTCATCACTTCCAGAGTGCACTGTGCACGTAAAATAATGGTGGTACCCATAGGTAAAATATATGAACTAAATATTGAGGATTTTTAAAGCAATGACAATATTTTATATGTTTGTAATGACATAATTAGTCTAAAAGAAAATTTTGGCTTTTAGTCGGGGTTTCCTTTGAAACCTCTGCAGAACAGCAAATTAGGTTGTATTCTCTTAATGTTGCGCAGCTGAAAATGATGCGATTGCACACAAAAAAAAAACTTCCAAAGCCGGCCTGAAGCATTCACTTAAATTTACAGAATTTTAATGATATAAGGACTTTGTCAATGGGAATTATTCCAAATGAAACAGGACTGGAGGGTTCCCTCTACCAAATAGATCTATGTCTCCAGACAAGGAATTCAATGAAGAAAGGTTTTTCCTCATATAATTAGGAAGTACAATTTTATATTTTTTACTTATGGCTAACTGGCTAGCCGTTGGTCACATTGGTTAGTAAGAGTAACCGTTAGTCTTAACTAATAATGCTGCATGTGGTGGCATTTTGCTCAATGTGGTTTTTTTGTTTAAGAATTTATTCAGTATTTAATGAAATCGAATGCAGAGGTTTTGGCTCATGTAAGATGCCAACAGCTCAAGAATTTCGGTAGACCCCCAGCTATGATCGTTATACCATCTGTTCAATCTCGGGTAGCATATTGCCTGCTTTTTCCTGATAGTGGAATGTCTGTCGTTAAAATAAGGTATATTGCAGGTATTACTGTGTGAGTTAAACTTTTTCCTATAACAAGTGGAAAGTGTTTATATTAGTTTGCAAGCACGGATATGGAAACTGCTAGCTTTTCATAGAAGAGTGAATGGTCTGACTGGTAAATGAGCAGTGCCTTTATTGAATACGTGTGCTGGCATGTGGGACACTGAAGAAAAATTGACACAATTCTAAACTTTATTATTGAGGAAAGGCATTCTCAATCGGATTTTACCTTGACTCAGAACAGGGGTGGTAGTTCTTTTTCTTTCAGAACTATCACACCTATTGAAGTCCAACGTATCATCGATGGTCTAGGTTCTGGGTCCAGTGCTGGTCCAGATGGTCTGGAGATCAAATTCTTTAAATTGGCCACTCATGTTTTGTCATTATCCTTGGCTGACTTATTTATCTCTGGCAACTGGTGAAACACCCTCATCCTGGAAATGTGCCAGAGTAATCCCTCCTCATAAAGGGGGTGGCAGTCAGGATATCAATAATTATAGCCCTATTTCAATTATTAATAGTATCGCAAAAATATTTGAAAAAGTAATTTTTAATCAATTATCTAAATATCTTGATGATGATAATTTATTATCTCCACATCAATCCGGTTTTCAATCCAACTTCTCGACCACCACTGCACTTTTAAAATATTCTTATGACATATTATCCTCATTTGACAGCCGCATGCCTACAGGTGCTATATTCATTGACCTTACTAAAGCATTTGATATGGTTGATCACCATCTTCTCTTAGACAAGTTATATACCATTGGTCCTTCAACTGATTCTTTATTTTTCTTCAATTCTTTTCTTCCTCACAGAAGTCAATGTGTCTCCTTTCAAGACAGCCAGTCAGATTTCAAGTTTATAGATAAAGGTGTGCCCCATTGTTCATCATTAGGTCCTCTATTATTTTCCATCTTTAACAATGATTTTCCGCAAATTTGCTCTGATTGCCAAATTCATTTATATGCAGATGGCACTGTAATCTACTCCTCTAATTCTGATATCTTACAAATTCAACACTCATTATAGACTGATTTCAACTTCGCTCAAGGATAGATTTCCTTTAACAAGCTTCTTATAGGATGCCGTTTTGTACTCAACCTCATTCTTTGCCCTCATCTAAAAATTGTTTTATTAATTTTATCGATGGAACAGAAGAAGTTGAGGAATTTAAGTATTTGGCTTGATTCTCACCTATCTTTCAAATTTCATATTGATTCAGTCATAAGGAAAATATATGGTCTTTTGAAATCGTTTTATCTGGTGTCTTTACTTAGAAGTAAGGAAAAGAATTATAACACAGTTGATACTACCAATACTTGATTACGTAGACAATGTCCATCAGAATATCTCTGAAACAAATCTTTGTCCTCTAAATGTAGTTTATAATAGTCGTTGTTGATTTATTCTGTGGCATCTTTTCAGAACACATCACTGTTTAATGTATGAGTCACTAAACTGGGTAAATCTAGTTTCCACCCAAATCTAGTTTCACTGGTTTCAATTGATCTTTAAATGTAATTATTTTAATTTCCCTCCTTATTTGAAGTAATTCCTAATGCAGTTGACATCACAATATAGCCTAAGGCACACCAATAACATCTTTTTCTTTACTCCCAGAATTTACTAAGAAACCGGGCCTCACTCATTTAAAGTTAAAGCCCCATCTAATCGGAATAACCTCCCAGGTTCAGTAAGATCTATTACATTATTCCATCTTTTAAAAGCTTCATTATTTACTCATCTGTAAACATCCTGCTCGGTTCTGATTCTTCCTACGAGATTTTTTTTTTCTACGTTTTTTTTCCTCTTGTTATATAAGGAATTATTTTACAACCCCAATTCGGAAATAGTTGGGACAAAGTGTAAATTGTGAATATAATCAAAATGCAATGACTCAGATCGCATGAGCCAGGTATTATTATATGTATTATTTGCAATAGAACATAGATAACATTACAAATGTTGAAACGGAGAGATTTTACATTTTATCTACAAACTGAGCTTATTTCAAATTGCAACAGGTCTCAAAAAAGTTGGGACACAAGCAAAAAAAAGGCTGAAAAAGCGATTAATATACGTATAAGAGAATCAGCTGAAAGAATATTTAGTTAACTGGCATCAGGTGTGTAACATGATTGGCTATAAAACGGATGTCTTAGAGAGGCTGAGTCTCTCAGAAGTATGGCTCTCCAACCTGTGAAGGCTTGCGTAAAAAAACTGTGGAATACTTAAAAAACAATGTTCCTCAACTTCAAATAGCAAGGCTTTGAAGGTCTCATCACCAATAGTGCATAACATCATCACAAGATTCAGAGAAACCTGAAAAACCTCTGTGCATGAGGGACAAGGCAGAAGACCTTTACTGGATGCCCGTTATCTTCGGGCCCGCAGACATCACTGCATGATCCACTGGCATGATTCTGTCATTGACATTACTAAATGGGCCCAGAAATACTTCAAGAAACCACTGTCTATAAAAAACAGACCGCCGTGCCATCCACAGATGCCACCTAAAACTCTATCAGGCAAAAAGGAAGCCATTGTTGAGCATGATTCAGAAGCGCAGCTATGTTCTGTGGGCGAAGCCCATTTAAAATAGACTGTAGCTAAGTGGCAAAGTGTCCTGTGGTCAGACAAGTCCAAATTTGACATTCCAGTTGGAAATCATGGGCGTTGTGTCCTCCGGGCTAAAGAGGAGAAAGACCACCCCTCCTGTTATCAGCGTTCAGTTCAAAAGCCAGCATCTCTGATGGTATGGGGATGCATTAGTGCATCCCCATGGTGTGTCTCCAGAAGACATCTATTCCAGGGAAGGCCTTGTGTATTTCAGCATGACAATACAAAATCACATACTGCAGCTATTATAACAGCATGGCTTCGTAGTAGAAGAGTCCGTGTGCTGAACTGGCCTGCCTGCAGTCCCAATCTTTCACCTGTGCATAATTTAACGAAAAGTCCATCAAAGGAGACCCAAAACTCTCCAGCAGCTGGAGGCTTGTATTGAGTGGGATCAATTCCAATGTCTAAACTCAAGAAACTTGTCTCCTGAATGCCAAGATGGCTCCACTCGGTGTTAAAAAAAAGAGGAGATGCTACACCATAGTAAACAGGCCCCTGTCCCAACATTGGCTATGAAATTTATATTCAATTGTGAAAATACTGGCTGGTGTGATTTGAAAGTCATTGCCCTTTGATTTTATTCACAATTTACACTTTTTTCCGGTGTCTGTGTACAGTCGCAGATTGTACTTCATACTCTGTTATTGCTACATTAGGATGCTACACAGACTTGTTTAGTTATGTGTAACCATAGATTGTAATCTACCATGTTCTTATATTATGGAAAATGTTTGGGGGACTGGTTTGGTGTTGGGGAGCCCTTGTGTGTGCGTGTGCATGTCTGTATGTGTGTGTGTGTGGGTATGCGTATACATCATGGATTTTGTTTTTTTTTTTTTTTGTATTGTATTCTCTGTATTGTTTGTATGTTTTGTAAAAGACCCCTTCAAAAATGAGATGTTCCATCTCAAGGCGATATCCTTCAAATAAACAATGAAACAAAGTATTTTTTTGTATTTCGAGAGGTTACTGGTAACCACTGATGTCCAACTGTGCCTATATTGATAAACTCATGCTAAATCATGAATTCATATTGAATTTCATGTGCCAAAAGTTGATTTGTGTTAAAACTATGATTATTTTATGATTTGACAGTGCACCATTTTGAGGGTTCTGAGAGTTAGGGGACCCACTTGGAGAGCTATTTTTTGGCTCCTTAAGTGTAGATAATTCAGAATTTCCTCCTCAGATGAAGCACACTTGCATTCGAGGAGTTTATGATAACATAATCAAAATAACCATTTTCGGTATCCCATAATTAATAAGGGACAAACCCTTTATGGGTATCAACTGTGGAATGAAGAGACCTGACAAAAAGTGCTAAATTAGATTTGGGTTGCGAAATTTTGTGCTGTTGGAATCAGGATTAATGGAATTCTCAAATGTTTATTTTAAATATTAAACTTTTGAGATTTCCATGAACTCTGATTCTGAATTGAACTTCGGGTGAGCTCAGTGTTGTGTGCATAAACTATTTTTTGGAATCAAAATAAATGGAAATCTCAAATGCTTTGGGTTTCAAGCATTAGACATTTCAGATTTCCACTAATTCTGATAACAACAATCTGCAAGTCATATACTCCACGGTTCTCTCAAAGGCTAGTGTGTACAGATTGCTGGACTGCACTCAAACACCATGTGATATTTAGCAATTGGGCTTCAATAAAAACGGTCTGAAATTTTTAATGTTTATTTAATCAAGATTGCGCATCAGCTTTACGTGTTGTATACATCGACTTCACCGCATCCTAGAGTTTCACTGATTTACGCAAGAAAGGTCGCTAGTTGTAACTGAAGATGTTTGTGAAGAGCCCAAACTAATTTTCTGCGCTTGTCAGACTCACAGGGACTTTAGCCAATTCTATAATATCCACAGTAGAGGAAGCGTCTTTCCATTTGCGTGTTCGCATGGATATGCGTCCGTGTCAGTCCTTGTAATCCCATCATATGCAGCCAGATAGCTCCTGGAGCAATCGATGTTTGCATCTGGGTTGGTTTTTCAGGAAATTGCGTTGAATTTTCATATTTTTTCAGATTTTTATTTTCAATTTTCGATGCGCCAGCTACGCATCGGAATGCCCTGCTTTTCCATGCAATTATGCCTATATTTCAAAACCTTTTCCGTTTTGTTAGCCTGTTGTATTGGCCATCACTGTTGTAGCCTTTAAAAATGACATAATTTTACACATCGAGAAAATGATAGGTCTTGAATTATTCTGAAGATACACTGCTTGGTGCGTCAGTAGATAAACCAATGTATCGCCACTGAAGTTCGGTCATATACCCACTGAAAAAGACAGAGATGATAAAAGATACCATTAGTTAGTAATTTATTCCGATCACTTAACATAAGTTCAGCTTCAAACAAATTTTTTTCCTGAGACGACAAAGCGCAGAAATAAGAAGACCGTGCCAAATTCATGCTCACTAGTTTCTTTTGCCAGGAACATCCTGTTTCAGTGGGAAAATATTTCAATTGACAGCTCCGGTATTAAGCAAAGTCATGCGGCACTGAAATGAGGCGCCAAGATCTGCGGTGCTATTCGGTCTAGTAGATACGGATCGTACGAGAACCAGTGCCATCTTGGAAAAGGGTTCATTTCCAAATTTTGTATATAACACCAGGCTAGGGTAGTTTGGAGTCGCCAGCCAAGGAAAGCCACACCAAACTTTGGCTGTATAACTCACACTCTGCTCATATCACGTTCACATAGCTTAGGACTCACATAGACATTTTCACACCTTACACAACTCGAGAGGATGTGTATGCTCCATCATCCGTTTTACAAGTAAAAACAATCTGCGTATATTCATTTTCTCACACTGACTACAGCATGTGGCATATCAAGGTCAGAGACCGGTCGGCAAATAAAACAGTATTTGGACATATTCTCCTCTAACAAACCCTGTCTTATTGGCCTTCTTACCACCGTTAATTGAAGATAAAAAAAATACAACACTGCAGTCTCATTTTACTGACGTTTAGTCACGTGGTGACTAACTGCCCAAAGTGAAGAATTATTCGGGGCAAAGAAAAAAAAAAATCTTCGGGGCTACAGCTTTGAATGCCTTGGGCAGGCGACGCCACTGTTCGTCATTGAATTTTTATTCGTCATAGAGCAATTACATTCGCCACTGTCACTACTGCTAGTGATTTTCTTCTCGTTACTGATGGGTTATATTCGTCAATGGCTGCATTTACATGGATGGTTTTCCTCAATCTGATTGAAATCGATCAGAATAAGTGAATCTGATTTGATCTGTATACATGAAGTTTAAGTAAAGAGATCCACGTTCAATCCGCGTTGACTTGGCCCCAGCTGAATCCGATTTGTTACGCTCCTGCCCATTTCCTTTACATGGAGCTGTGCCTGAGGAGGCGAGGCCAACTGGGAGAGCTGTTGATTGCCCTCATGAGCTGCACCTGCCTTGAGGCCTTTAAAGTTTGCCCAGAAGCTGGACAAGGAGCTCCCCCCCTCGACACTGCCATTATGTTGTTCACTTTTTGTTTTATGTTTGAGTTGACCATTCTCTGTTTACTTTTTTGTTATTGTTTATGAGGATTAGTTTGGATGACATTTAAGTAGTTTCTTTTTCATGTTCCCCGGCAGGACGGTGAGTATTTTCTTTCCCTTTTTGTTGTTTCAATTATTAGAAGTATACTTTTTATTCTCTCCCGTCCTGCCTCCTAACAGCTATGGGGAATATATTTTGTTTATGATTTATCTTTTTTAAATTACTTTTGGTGTCAAATAACATTTGGCAAATAAATGCCTACACCTTTGCAGTGACCAGCAACTTTTGTCGGTTTGATTTCTCCATGTGGCTTTCTTATGTTTATGGCTTTAGTGCAGTACTTTGGTTTTACCCTAATTGGTTAATTGGGGCCAATTTCAGCCGTAACAGATTGTATTGTGTTTTTTTACCTGGGCATTACGTCACTCTGCCACTTCCTGTAAATGTGTAAGAGAAGAAGAGCTGTACTTCCTGCTTCCTGTTTACCTCTGTAAAGATGGATTAATGCCGTGTTTTGTTGGGGAAGCTTATTATGTCGTGGTTATATTTATTTGCTGTTCTGAAGTCGCAGCAGTTAATTGTCCAGAAGCGATATTTGGATATTTAGTTTGGCCGCATTTGGCTCTGCGTACGTCACTTCACTTACAAGCCTCTTATGTACTAGGAGCGCATGCGCGGACCGAACAATCCTCTTTATCAACACAATCCGCTCCACTCAGTCGTTTACATAGAGCATGGAGCGGATTATCAATCGGCGTAGACTACCTCTTACAATCCAATCCAAAATACAATCAGATCCGGGTGAATCAGATTGGCTAAGGTGTTTATATGAGACATTTTGAATCTAATTGACCTTTCAATCTGATTGTAAATAGGATTTTTGGACCCATGTAAACGGGGCCAATGACGAAAATGACGAACACCAGCGGAAATCCCGCATTCGAGTTGAAAGACTTTTCTTTGACGTCCCTGGTAGCTACATCGATTGTGAGGAAGAGTATAAATCGGCTTGTGCACCGCAGCAGCGCCTTAAGCACCACTGTTAGGACGAGGCTAAATGCAGACTGCGATATTCCGACAGAGGAGGCTATTACGGTTTTTAACTACTGGGATAGAGTGTTGAACGCGGAGTCTGAGGTCCGATTCCATCTCTGATTTCTTGCAAGAACTGAATTATTGTGTGACTGTTTAATCTGAAACACTTGATTTCTTGTTCACTCAATTGAAAAAGACTAATTCTGGCGGCGAACATCCTCTCAGTACATCTCATTGGCCAGTGTCTTTGTTTTGCTCAGATGACTGCTGCCATTCTTTCTGAAAGTTCCCCATTTCCCCTTTATGCAACCAAACTCGCTTTTTGGATTACACCTGTTTTTAAGAGGAGTTGAATTTTTTCCACTACAGAGATGTGTGCTCACACCCACACTTTACGTACATTCTATGAATTATGCGATTAGTCGCTAAATCCACACCTCCTTCCATGTTTTTGTACAAACCTCCAACTTCAACGTTGACCCTTCCATGAATGCATATGCATAAGCCAGAAAACTGCGTCATGCCATTGTATGCACCAGGAGGAGGTAGATTGCTGCTTGAGCCATGTGAAGTCTGTTCATACAAACCATATACCATTTTATGCACACAATGCAAGGTAATTGCATTTAAAATGGGCGTTCATAAGTTAGTACATCTGCCCCAAAGAGCTGTGCACCCTGAGTGAGCCAAGCAAAAGATGCATCAATAGGCATCATGACATCAAAGTTCGCTCACCAAATCATAGGAATTTTATTTTGGGGTGAATATTCAGAGCACAGAAATAGCTCAGTGGCATACTTAGCCCTTGTACTTACCGTTACGGGTTTGGTGACCATACGGCGTAGTGTGCCTAGTCTCACGCTTCGGCAGTCAAGTACGATGTTGTTCTGCTTCATCGGGTGGCCCCGCACGCAGGTGATGACCGGGCTTACTAGCAGCACTTTCCTCCGCTTAAGGCTGCAGCGATCCAGGGTATGGTCCCCCGACTGTGGGCGAGAAGTGGGATGTGTCACATGCATGAGATCAAAAGCGCTCACCTCATTGTGACTGAAATTTTCCCCACACAGTGACTCACTGGTACTATCTATTCAGGCACCTCTGAGTGATCCCAGTTCACAAATTTCCATGTGTAAAATGGATAAAGATACAGTCACACAGACTCATGGTACTTTGGACACATGCTGATCTACACTGGCCTCGCTGGCATAATACACACACGCACAAACACAATTGCTCCCGTCCCGTCTTTGGGTGACAATCTCAATTCAAAACCAGTGTGACTGATATCATGAAAAAAAAACTACTTGAGATATGGTAACCGGAATACTGTGAGCACTTATGGTAATCTGGAAATATGCAGTTTTCCACACATGGTATCCCACACAGGCAGGACTGATACGATTAAATGCTCTAAAAGAGTATATTTTTATCAAATGCAATTTACTACATTTTAATTGTTTTATAAATAAATCAATGTTTAAATATTCCTTCCTGTGTATGTGGACATTAACAAGAATTTAAAGACCTGTTATTACGTTGACACTGTGGAAACCAAAAGCACAATTGTGTTCAAAAAAATAGCAGTGCAACATCAATAACCCGAGGAACCACTGTAATTAACCTCCGCCGAGGAGGTATATGTTTTCGGTGCCATTTGTTTGTTGGTTTGATTGTGTACAACATAACTCAAAAACTTACGGCTGGATTTTGACGAAATTTTCAGGGTATGTGGGTATTAACTCAAGGAAGAGTTGATTAAATTTTGGCATTTCTAGGCCAAAGTACTGCTGAGATATACGCCAAAGATCAAGATTTCAAGTCTTTCCAATGGGCCGCAGTTCCAATCGCCGTGCTTTTGGCTTTGCTGCCCCCTGGCGGAGGTTCTGCGCTCTCTGAGTGCTTTTGCAGTTAGTAGTAGTGATATTTTTACATGGCAAATAATCTACTTGCAGATACAGTTGTGTAATAGAAAAATAACAGACTCAACTGTGATAACATGCATGCTGCTTGTTCTGAGTAATTCGGTTATTCATTGAAAGGGGCATGTTCAAAATAATAGCAGTGTGGAGTTTAATTAGAGAATTAATTCATTCTGTGAAGAAACAGGTGTCAACACTTGTCATTTATTTAGGGAGAAGGGAAGAAAATGTTTGACATATTGTTATAAAATGTACTTCTGAATTGCGCCGTAAAATGTGCTGTTCCAAACATTGTCAGGAGGAAGAACAAAATTTGATTAAACAGTTGATTGAAGAGGCGAAAACATACAAAGAAGTGCAGTAAATTATAGGATTCTGAGCTAAAATTATGACAAATGCTTGAAAATGGCAACATAAACTTAAAACTCGCATCAGGAAAACAGCATACTACAGAGAAAACGGATCAGTCGGAATGGCAAAGATTTAACCAATCATCACCTCCAGAAAAATCAAAGATGACAAAAAATTGCCTGCAAGAGCCGTTATAGTCAGAAGACGTTTGATCAAAGCTAAGCTATCAGCAAGAAGGCCCTGGAAAACATCATCGTTGAAAAAAAAAAAAAAACGGCCCAAAGAGAAGTGGCATGACATTTTGTGGACTGATGAGACTTAAATGGTTCTTTTCAGGTGTGGTGTTCGTCGACAGAATGTCAGACGACATCTGGGCACTGAATTCAAGCCACAGTACACTGTGAAGACAGATAAGCATGGTGATGCAAAAACAATATTTTGGGGATATTATTCATACTATGGGGTTGGGCCTATTTACCAAATGCCAGGGATTATGGATCAGTTTGAATAGATTGAAATACTCAGAGATTATGTTACCATATGCCAAAGAGGAAATGCCCGTGAAATCGGTGTTTCAACTAGACAACAACCCCAAACACACGAGTTAGCGAGCGACATCTTTTTTCCGGATAAACAAGATTGAGGTAATGGAACAGCCAGCTCAATCCCCTGACCTCAACCCCACAGAAAATTTGTGCAGTGACCTTAAAGATGCAGTTTCTGAAGGAAAACCCAAAAATTCACAGGAACTGTGGATTGTCGTTTGTTCATTCTGGGCTGAAATTCCCGTTTCTTGGTGCCAGAAGTTGGTTGACTCGATACAATGCAGATGCGCAGCGGTTATCAAAAGCAGTGGTTATGCAACTAAATATTAGTTCAGTAATTTCAAATGAAGTTAAATTTAGTGTTTCAGTTTGAAGAGAAAATTGTTGACACAGCCATTTTTTTTTTTGAACAAATAAATGTTCCTTTTCTTTTCTTTCTATAAAAAAACACGGAGTTGATCAAATTTATACATAAATGCTTTCTTTGAACTGAATGTGTAATGTTTCCACTATGTTTGAAATATGGAAAATGATAGCTATTAAAAACAATTTGCATTTTATTCTTTTTTTTTTTTTTTTTTTTACACACTGCTTTTTTTAAACACAATTGTTAAGCACTTGTTCAAATTTAATCAGTTCTTAACTTCTTGCATACGGGTTTGTATTTGACTGTATGTTCAAGTGGCCGGCGTAGATGCAATACATACAAGGCAGTCATGTAGGCGATCTGTTCCTGTAACCACGTGTTTGAGGATGTGTAGACTATTTGCATTTTTTGAGGATATTATGTACTGTAGATGGTGGGATATTCAAAGTATATACAATTTTACATTGAAGAGTAATTTCTAAAATTGGTCCATAAATTTTAAATGCAGTTTTATTGCAAATAAAGGGTTAAGTGTGTTTATATCTGACCCCTGAAAAGTTGTAAAAAACATTTATTACCCCTGAGTGCAGAGGGTCGACCCCAGAAAAAAGTCACAGGAGTCACCGACCCTCGACTCCAAAAAAACTGTGAGAGCCCTGCTGACCTGTTGCCAATTAACCTAATTAGTTGCAAAATGCTCCTCCAGCTGTTGTTTTTTAGTACTACTTACTTTTCCAGCCTTTTGTTACCCCGTAACAACTTTTTTGAAATGTGGTGCTGCCATCAAATTCAAAATGAGCTAATATTTTTCATGAAGTGGTAAAATGTCTCACTTCCAACTTCTGATATGCCTTTATGAGATGCATGTCCAGTAAAAATTAAGAGGCTGTAACTGAAATAGTTGAAGAGATAAAGCTAAATGTCAAAGTTTTTGGTCATATTTTTAGGCCAGTGACCTTGTAAAATAGGCCAAGGTCACCTTTAAGCATGTCATTTGTAGGCCTTTATGAGATGTATGTATAATTAAAATTAGGAGCCTGTAACTGAAATAGTTGATGAGATAAAGCATAATGTCGAAGTTTTTGGTGATATTTTTAAGCCAGTGACCTTATAAAAATAGGCCAAGGTCACCTTTAGGCACGTCATTTGTAGGCTTTTATGAGTTGCATGTCCAGTAAAAATTAGGAGCCTGTAAATGAAACAGTTTATGAGATAACGCAAAATGTGTTGACGGACACATGCATGCACGGACTTGCTCCCGCACCATGAGCGGCGGGAGCTAACAATGCAAATACAAACCCATGGAATGGTACATTTTTGTGTTTAATTAATAAACTGCAGTGTTATTATAGCCATATCTGAGCTGGAACAAGGTAAATCAAATGAACCTGGCAAGGACCCTTAAGCTTGAAGAATTTATCCAGTTGTTTTCTCTCAGACACATTCAGAATTTCCAAGCGTCATTCTGCAGGTGGCATTTCTGTCAGCAGGTGGCACAATTAACACAAGCAGGAATGCAAACATTTTTGTTTATCAATAAAAGGGGCATGGATCGTTTGATAAATTGCCATATTACCAGCCCAATTAATTTATCGGCATGTATATTGGTGAATCACTAGCAATTACCCTATGTCAGTGACATGCTGACAGAGACTGAAAACCAGCACAATCAGGGAAAATGGCAGGCTAGGTACAATGCAAGTTCTAGTCAACTAAACAGGCTGATGGAATGTCTGAAAGTCTGAGTGATTGATCTAGTAAGTAATTGATAACAGAACTTAATAATAAATAAAGAAAGTGACTAAAAGAGACTTACTGATATAATTACACTTATCAATATTCAAGCAGACTGACCAAGTGAATGAGAGAATGCGACTGACTGAGTGCACTTACTGGGTCTTTTTTGCGCATCTTCCGGGGCAGTGAGACTCGTGCATTCATGTCAGAGAAATAGTCACTGGTGAGATTATCCCGTTCGGAGCAGTCCTTCATTGCCGTCTCAACTCGACCAGTGGTGGGAGCTGGTGAGGAGTGGGCAGAGTCAGCAGGGCATGGCGAGATGCTGTCTATCCTGTTGATGGTGCCACAGCCTTCCTCTTTCTCCTCCTCATCACTGGAGAGTACAACTAAGGTAGACAGTAGCAGAGCTGTCAATTCCAGGCATCAGAATGTTAAATTCCCTATTCTTACACTCGTTAACTGGGCCAGACAATTTCATGAATCAGTCCAACCTTCTGGCTGAATAATTGCGCAAATTGGCAGGGTCAGATGATTGAAATAATGCTGGGGAGGACTTCTACCATCTGAACATGGATGTTTTATAACTATGCTTGTTCTCCTAGTAAAGTGATCGTATCCAGTGATCAGCACCATTGCCAGCCTCCTCACTTCTCAGTGGCCCTCATTTATCAAACTTGCGTACACCAAAAAAATGGGTGTACGCCAAATCTCCCGCAAGAATCGGCATTTATCAATCTGGACGTGAGCGAACGGTCCGCAAAAATCTCACGCCAGCTCTGACCTGGAGTACGCATATCTGAAAACAGCGAACAGCATGCACGAACGAGTGCAGCTGTCAAAATGAGTAATAAACCATATGCAGCGATGCGGACGTCATGCTGTTGTTGTTCTTATTATTAAAATAAATAAATAGTGCCCATTTGGTAATGTGGGGACGTTTATGCATTCTGTGTGGAGCTGTCCGGACATTTTCTCTTTCTGGACTAAAGTAGTAAATACAATATCTGCCCTGACAAACATTGATTTCCCAATGGACCCCGCTCTACACCTTTTGCTTGATGACTCAAGGTTTCCCATCACAGAGAAAACACGTAAACTGTGGTTAGCAGGTATCACTGCTGCCAAGAAATTGGTGGTTCAGAGATGGCTTCCACCTCATGACCTCTCACTTAAACACTGGTTATACACACTGCTAGACATTTTGTACCTAGAACTATCCTCAGCAAGAATAAACCATGCTAAGGCAGCAACTGTCAACAACTGGTTGAGTAGAATAGCAACGGTGAAGGAGCTTCTCTCCAAATAGATGGGTATATTTACTTTTCTTTTCTTTTTTTCAAAAATTTTATTTTTTTCTTTTCTTTTCTTTTTTTTTTCTTTTTTAATAAGTTCTATTACGTACATTGTAAACTGCATGCTGTGTCTCCCAGCTGACTTTTGATATTTAACTGTTTGAAGGTAATGTGTTGGTCAGGGACAGGGTGGGATGGGTAGGGGGTGAGGGAAATTACTATTTTTTTCTTTTTTGTTGTATTACATTGTGATGTGTATTTCCCCTATGTTAAAAAACAATAAACAGTGCATTACAAAAAATAAATAAATAAATAAATAGACTAAATAAATGAATAAATAAATAAATGAATAAAAGCAGGTTGTTTACAAATATAAGTGTAATTAATTTCTCCACACAGATGTGACGAGTGGCTGCTCGTTTTGTGTGGCACCCAGTATAAAATGTCATGGAGTAACACGGATAAAAGTACAATGAAAAGTGATCTCTGCAGACTGTTTTTTTACCAGTTACCCTCATGGTGCTCGATCGTGCTCCGATTGAGGCGGGGGGACTCATCCATGTCCCCACCGGCTCGTATGCCCATGATATATGGGGAGCCTATCAGTGCTGTGACAGCCGGAATCTCCTTGGCTTCCACCGGTCCGTGCGCCGTTGCAATCCGATTATTGGAGGCGATCTTAAAATCGGACCACTTTTATAACCAAAGCCTTTGGATTGTCAATTACATAGGCAGTAAAACATGAAATATCGCAGATTTATAAATCGAATTTCTTAAGGCTGATGTTATTCGCACTTTTACGTGTAGCCAAAGCTAATTTATTTTCTTGACCACACTTCGCACTTCGCAGTGCGCAAATTGATGACCATTCCAGTGCCGCTTAGAAAGTACCGCTTAAAATAAGTTTGGCCAAGAAAAAATTTTAGCTTTGGACACACTTAAAATAAGTGTGGGCAATTGAGAAATGAGCGTCTTGCCCACAATAATAAGTGCTTCTACCAATAATTTTGGTCATTTAAGTGCGTCAAAGCACAAAAATTAAGTGCGAATAGTCACTTCGATTTATAAATGAATTAAATGAAACCTCTGCTGCACTCCGGTTTTCCACCTCAACGGTGTTTACTACTGCAGCAGCAATAGTTTTCCAAACTGCAGCCTACTGGGCTCCCTTTATGCCACTCTTAAGACTTCCAAATAAAATAATTTTGTTTTGCTCCATCCATCGTCGGCCTGCTGATAAAACCTCGTATCTTCAAAATGATGAACTTTACAGGAGAGCAAAAAAAAAAAAAAAAAAAAGTTTAATTTTGCATGTAAGAATGCAGTTGAGCTGTGTTCGGGTAGGATGACTATTTTTCCTCCAAGAATGTATCCAATCAATGACATTTTGTATTTTGCAATGTTTATGCCATTATCATGGACATATTATTTTTTGTTTCTCATCAAATTGTAGACACGAGGTTTATCAGCAGGCCGACGATATTTCCTCCTCAGTGAAGTTCTTTCTTCTTTGCCGTCTTTCGAGAGTCCATGTCGTAAAGTGGGCAGGGCTATGCCTCACGGAGCATGAATTTATTGGGGCGTGTCACGTAAATCACGATGGTTTCTGCCGCCAGATTTATCAACGCCCCGGCAGTTCTACACCGAAATCTGCGACGTACACACTTTTAGTAAATCAGACGTGACACTTGGTGAACGATGATATTTACACCAGAATCTACACCAGATCCTACGCAAGTCTGATAAATGAGGGCCAATAAGATCAGAGAAGGTGGCTCAGACCCAGAAGTTGGCAGTAGGCCGAGGGGTGGGGTTGGGTTGGGGGGCGGTGGGGGTGTATTGCGGGGATCACATTTGAGACTAGCTAGCTAGCACTTTGGTTATGCCCCCTAATAAATATGTTATTCACATTTCATAGTTGCTCAGTTTCAGCTACTGAGACACATTTGCCATTGTGTTGGGTAAGTCTCGCACCGGAGATTATGACTTCGACTTAGGGCTGATTGCGGTATCTGATTCATTTTAAATGTTCCTTCTCTTCTGTATTATTCACTAAACACAAGCAATAAACACAGTAAAATCCTGTTAGCACTCAGGATTCCACTGTGTGTAGACCAGGCATATGCGTTATGATGAAATGAGATAATCTTTATTTAACTACTGAAAAGCATTTAAAAAAAAAAAAAAAAAAAAACTTCAATCACAGTAGTGATTGATTTATTTTCGAGCGTTGTAGTCATCATTCATCATTCATTCCCAATACCCGCTTATTCCTCACTAGGGTCGCGGGGGAGCTGGATCCTGACTATGGCCGAAAGGCAGGGACCCACCTCGTACAGCTCGGCAATCCATTGCAAGGCGAGGAAACCATTTACGAACCATTCACTCTCCTACCTACAGACAAATTTATCGTCTCCAATTAGCCTGATGTGCATGTCTTTTGTATCTGCACAGAAAATAATTTTCTGCTGAGCTACTGTTTATGCCATATGGCAGATCAAATTTAGTATTATCGAATCACTGTATCTGGTGGCTAATTCCATCACCAAGCAAATTACCGTTATTAATTAATTAATTAATGATTAATTAAAACCCATTGTGCATTGTTTATAACTACTCGGTGGGGAAGTATTTTCAGTAGTGTACCATGGTTTGAAGGTAGCTTTATTTCAGTTGCATTCAAAAAATATCACAACATCAATAAAGCTCTCTGTGCCATGTATGACAAGATTGTGGGTGCTGTGTGTGGGGCCAGTACAGCATACCTTACCGACACTGTAAAGCCAAACAACTGCAAGCCAGGCTGGAGTAAGTCTGTGGCGGCATAACACCCAGAGGCTAAGGAGGCTTTAAAGGCATGGGCGCAGGCAGGCAGAACCAAAAATGGGACTCTTCTGGCGTACCAATGCTAGATACAAATATGCCATTATGTTTATAGATAAAAATGAACTGGAACATGAGAGCGGGTGCAATGGCTGATAAGCTGTTATGTAATAATCTCATTGGTTATTGGAAGGAGGTGAGAGCTGAGAACCGGGCCAATACAGTGCTTTCTAGTGCCATAGAGGGTGTTTCTGGGGCTGATAATATAGATGAGCTGAGGAGGCAACACTACTCTGCCTTATTTAACTGTGTTAAGAGTGACCCCGACAAAGTGGGGAGTATTTTCAACAGTGAACAAACAATCACTTTCAGTGAAGTCTATCGTGCAGTTAAACAGCTCTCGAATAACAAATGAAGTGGCCCAGATCACATCACAGCAAAAAATTTGAAGTTCGCTAGCCCTAAGGTGGCAGCACTGCTTGCAATTTGTTTTTCTGGTTTCATGACTCAAGGGTTGCTGCCTGACTCTATGTTATCTGTCACACTCTTGCCTGCTATCATGGACAAAGCTGGCAAAGTTGGGAGTATTAATAACCAGAGTGATATCTAAAGTCCTGGAGAGGATTTTGCTCGACTGCTTTAGATATTATATTGGCACCAATCAAAATCAGTAAAAGTAAAGCTTGTTACAGATTTGTGTATTCTTGCCTAGAATGAGGCTACACATGTATGTGAGGCAGAACTCCTCTGTTTTAATTGGATTTATACATCAAAGGCATTAGATAGAGTAAATCATTACAAGCGTTTTAAGAAATTGAGCCAAAGGGGTGCTCCTGACAGGATTATAAGGATTTTGGCCTATTGGCATGCTAAATAGAGAATGTCGGTCAGATGGGGCAACAGTGTCTCAGCCTCCTTTGGCATAAGCAATGGGGTATGTCAGGGTGGGCCACTCTCACCAGCTCTCTTTAACCTGTACACGGATGAATTATCCCAACAACTGAGTGGCTGCATAACTGGCTGTATGATTAGTAACACCTTGGTAAACCATGGCCATTCAGTCTCCTAGCAATACCAGTTTTCAGCAGCTACGAAATATACGTTCTGAGTATGGCATGAAATAAGATGTGCAATACAACACTAATAAGAATATTATTTTTACAGGCAGAACTAAAAGGGACAAAGATCTTTGCTTTCTAGACATTCATCTATCAGGACAGGTGCTGGATGTCTGCAAAACAACAAAGTATCTGGGTATTTACATCACAGATCAGCTTTCTGATGATGACGATGTAATATAGACAGTGTTGTATATTGTATGCCCAAGCTTATACACTGGTCAGGAAATTCCACATGCTCAGATGATGTTAAAATAAGTCTTTTTAAGGCATAATGTACTCCAGAGTGTACAGCTCCCTTATTGACGAAGTATAAGGCGGCGAGCATGCAAAAGTTGCAGGTTGCCCATAATGACTGTCTGAGGATTTTACTGTGTTGTGGTGCTCATGAGCCATTTTATAATGCAGGGGTCAGCACCTTTAAGGCGTTACTGAGGAATCTGATGTACAAACTTACCTGTGGCCTGAATGGGTCCAAGAACAACATTATAAGACAGATCCCAGTTATAGTGCCATATGGTACCAGTCACCAATTTGGAATCACTGATATAGGTGTCTTTCATAATATATATTGCGTGTGTATATGTATGTATGTGGATGTGTGCGTACAGTATATGTATATATTCTATCTTTGCATTGCCTGAGTGTTTTTCTGGATTTGGACCCTTCATCTGGCTAAAAAGCTGATGATGAACAACCTGATGAACCACTGTTATTAGTAGTAGTGATATGTCTGCATGGCAAATTACCTACTTGTAGACATAGAAGTGTAATAGAAAAACAACAGACTCAACTGTCATGACGTGTCATGCTGCTTGTTCTGAGAATCTGACTCATTCATTGAAAGGGGTATGTTCAAAGTAATAGCAGTGAGGAGTTTAATTAGAGTGGTAATTCATTCTGTGAAGAATCAGGTGTCATAAATTGTCCTATATTAACCCCTTTGCGCAGAAGCCAAATATAGCTATTTATGTATGCGTTACCCAATTTAAGGCTTTATAATTCAAGATTTGAGTTTTACAGAGAGGGCAGAAATGGCTGAAATGATTCAAAAACTTGCAGGACAATTCCAGCATTACTCACTAGTGATGCGCGGGTCGAGGTTTTTTGACACCCGCACCACCCCGACCCGACGTGACGGCTAACCCGCCCCGCCCACCCTGCTAAAACTTTGATTTCACGGATTTTCAACCGGAACCCAACCCGACCCGACACAAAAAGGAGGCAAGAGAAAAAGAATACAGTGGGTCTGTGTGACATGATTTGCAATGGAAAAAAATTATTCCTGTTACGCTATGGAAATGAGTGGAGCACAATATACATTTGGCTTTTGGCTGGAATTCTTAATACAAAGTTTAGGCGCTGTCTATTAATTGAACCGTACCGTGATTTCTGATCTTTGCAACCAAACGAAATGCCATCAGGCAAAATATTGCAAACAGGCTGTTTTATTGGAACAAAATCAACATTACAGTGGCACACTGGCGCTATCGCCTACTCTCCCATACAGTGTTGCGATATCCTGTCTACGAGGAAATTCTTTTTTCCTCATATTTATTTCAAGATTGTTTTGGGGGAGGCTTTAGGCTATTTTTACAACACAGCTTATAATGTAGGCCTAGGCGTATTTTTTTCCCAAACTATGCAAAAACGAAATCGCGTCAACAGTGGCAGGGTTTAAGCGATTACGGCGCGCTTCCTGGACACGGCCAGCCGAACTGAAGCTTCGCTCGCTTGTTGCGCTAGTTGCTGGGACGCAGAGGACTGCTCTGGCCACCATGGAGTTTAACACGATTATTCTTTGTCTCATGGTATGGTAATTAATGAGAGCAAGACTAAGTTTATGACCATACATGCTCCAGTAATAAGTTACCTATTCGTTTGGGTGATATGTGTATAGAATGGTGTTATAGAAATGTATATCTAAGAAGTACCTTTACTGCCGATGGCAGCACACGCTCTGCTGTTAAAGAACACGTAGCTGATAAACGGAAGCACCTCAACAAGTTGATTTTATTACCTGGCCCCTCCCCTAGGGGGCCAGGTTAAGCAATGATCATGTCTGTGTGTGTGTGTGTGTGTGTGTATGTATGTGTGTGTGTCTGTCACTCTGTCTGTCAGCCCGTGGCTGGGGCCAGGTCTGCTATCTCTGATTGCCTTGTTTTTGAATAAGAATCGTGATATGCCTTTCACTGTGAAGTGGCGAAAAAAAGTTTTGTCTTTGTGTTGTTTGGACCCACAGGTAAATAAAATTACTACTAGTACATAATATTTTGGTGCTGACTGCAGAATAATTTATAAGATGAGCTATCATTCAACCTTTAGATCCTTAGTCTAACCGTGGAGGATTAAGCGGCAGACCAGTGAGTGTGTGTACATCAAGAGTAGAAGAGGGAGAGGTACAATTGGCATTCTATCCTGCTTAAGGTAGCGTTACATCGTTTGACAAGAACATATTATCTAGGCTGTATGTCTAGAGCCCTCAAGTGGCCGATAGCCTATTATACTGTTTATTCGCAATTTCAAGGGGATTAGATGTCGCCACTGTTTGGCCCAACCCGCCCGCACCCGCTAAAGGTTATTAAAATATTGACCCGACCCGCCCAACCCGCGGGTTTCCGGGCCAACCCGCGCATCACTAGTGCACACCATAAACGCTGCGTCCTCCCCACAAAGACCCCGGTGCGATTTTGGCTCGGGTCATTTGCTGCATGTCTTTCCCTTTCCTCTCTCCAACTTTCCCATCTCTCTCCACTGTATAACTATCTAACAAAGATCAAAATCCCTAAAAAATTATCTTTAAGAAAAGAAAAGGTTTGCCAAGGAACTAAGCGATCGGCCCAAATAAAAATGGCGTAATTCTGTGGACTTTTTTTTTCTTTTGTTCTTTTAGGGCCTAGTGTTTGTCTATGTCAGACGACACCCGGGTACTGAACTCAAGTCATAGTACACGGTGAAGACAGTGAAGCATGGTGGTGCAAAAATGAAAGTTTGGGGATGTTTTTCATATAATGGTGTTGAGCCTATTTATCAAATATGGAGAACATTGAATGCATCAAAATACTTGAAGAAATCATGCTGCCATGTGCCAAAAAGGAAATGCCCCTCAATTGGGCGTTTCAACCAGTGACTCCAAACAGACAAGTAAACGAGCAAAATCTTTGTTCCAGACAAACAGGATTAAGGTAATGGAGTAGGCTGAAAATACACCACAAAACCACTGAAAAAGATGGAAAGGAAATAAGATCAAATGATAACATAAGCTAGTACTTGATACTGATCTGAAAACATAAGTTCAGCTTCATTCGTATTTTTTTTTCTTGAGATGACAAAGCACAGAAATAATATGACCGCACTGAATTCATTTTGCATGCCTACTCATTTCTTTTGCCTGTATTATCCAGTTTTGGAGCAACGGTGGGCAAATATTTTTATTGACAGCTCGGGTATTAAGCAAAGTTACGCGGCATTGAAATGAGGCGCCAAAACCTGTGCAATGAATCGGTCTAGTAGATACAGATCGTTCGGCAGGGCTATTCAACATTATTCCGTGGGGGCTGGTGTGGGTACCGGCTTTCATTCCAACCAAGCACTTACATACCTGATACTACTAATTTAGCTCATTAGCAAAGGCTCTTGGGGTTGATTAGTGGTGTCAGGTGGGTAACTGTTGGGTTGGAATGAAAACCTGCACCCACACAGGCACTTTCTGAACACGGTTGAATAGCCCTGTCATACGGGAACCAGTGCTATATTGGAAACGAGTTTTGATACCAAAAATTATATATAACATGAGACTAGTCATGAGGCTAGTTTGTTGTCGCTAGCTAAGGAGAGCCACACATGACATTAATTGTATAACTTAAGTTCTGCTCATGTCACGTTCATGTAGCTTGGTACTCATATAGACGTTTACACACCTTGTTCTCCTAGCTCAACTTGAGGATGTTTGTGCTCTTGCTTCAACCGTTTTTCAAGTTTAAAATGAGGACCAAGGGTCCTGTAGCTTACCGGCAAGTAGTCTTAAAGTGATGAGACAAGTTATGAAAATTTCAGGTGAAGTTTGACATTTGAATCAATGAAAATCACTTTCAAGGCTGCTAAGTAAAAGCTCACATACATTTATAGGAGCTCCTGTAATACAAACGATCTAAAGCTCTGAAGCAGTTTTAGTGATACAAGTCACTGAAAATTCAATGTGTCAATTGTGAAATTAAAGTCATAGAATGTCAAAATGTGGTCAGCAAATGGACTTCATGTATGACTTTCTAAATGTCTCTACAGCAACCTTGGCTCAATCTGTGATTGTTTTGGTGATACAAGTCTTTGTAATTTCACTGTCAAGTTTGACCCTCACTGGTCACTGAAAATCAAGTTGAATGTCACCAAATGAAAGTTCATACGTCACTTCCTAGATGTCAGTAACACAAACCTAGGCTCCATCTGAGACCATTTTAGTGATACAAGTCATTGAATTTTCACTAGGTCACATTTGATCTTTGAAGCTCAATAAGAAGGTCGCGAAATGAAAGTTCATACAGGGTTCTGCCGATACTGATCAGCGGTGGTCGGCGCCGACCAGCACTCGGAATGCACCGACCAGTTCAGAGAGCTAGAGCTTTTCCCGACCGGCACTATTTTTTCAAAGATCAGTTAAAATGAATGCATCAAGTGTCCAATAAAATCGCTGGAAACAAAACATAAATTACCCTAAATATGCTCCCCTCCTTCTTGTTATTGTCAGAATAGCAAACTTTAGTTTTTGACCCACGCCCCGTCTGCACTGGTCTTCATTGATACTGAAAAACCTGCCCAACAGTGATGGAAACACCAAGTGCCGTCTGAGCCCGCGTGTGTTGGGTATTCATGGCGAATTTAATCCGAGGCTTTGGGGAAATGATCAGTGCGGTAGTCTCAATCTAATGAAAGACAGGCAATCATAATCAGGCAGGGTGATTGATTTCTGTAGTGCTGTACTTTGCATGTCGAGAGAAAAGTTTTCTTGCTACATAAACAAGAAGCAGAACTAAATAAATCTGTCGAGGACAATAAGATTCTTTACATGTTAATCTATCAGTGTTTAATAACAATGGCAGTTGGTGGATGGAAAACCGAGGCAGAAAACATACCTTGAAATGGATGAGATTATTGACCTGATTTTAATCAATGTTCTTGGGTAATATGTTTTCCAACAATATGAAAAATCCATTAAGTTAAGCAGTCAAGTAAATAGTTTCCCTTTTATTGAAATGGCAAGGTGAGTGAATAATAAATTCAATAAAAATGTTTAATTCCATGCCTTAATAGACAGTGTTGGGGAAGTTACTTTTAATAATTAACTTTTGCCTGTTACTCGTTACTTCTTAAAAAAAGTAATCAGTTACTTTACTTAGTTACGCGCTATGGAAAGTAACTTTTTACGTTACTGGTTAATTTTACGTTACTTTTATGTTCCTTGACTTTGGGCAGAACCACATATCTGTTCCCAAATGTGTGGGCCTTCATAAAGTTTGACTATGGAGGACATAACAAGTATTTCTTTTGTGCTCTTTATTATGAAAAATGCCACAAACAGAGCACTTGACAAGAAAATATTGGACTACTATAAGCTTCAACACCACCACTAAGCCCTATCCAACGATATGAAATAACATAGCCTCGATACATCTTATGGGCATAAAGGTGAACATAAAATACATAAGGACTTATTTTATAGCCTACTCTTTCATCAAACAGGCTACCCCGAAATCGATGCAAAGCTAGTGTGAATCGTATCAATAGGTTCCTAAGGAACAACATAATGAAAACCTCAAAATGACTCATATGTCTCTAAATCCAACAGAAGATAGAATAACTTTAAAATAGCTAACATTCAAGTGGCCCATCATATCAATAAATAAAATAAATGGCATATTAGAGGCACTGAAAATACATGCATTTTTATGATTTTTATGAGCGAAGAAACAGCCCAAGATTTTAGGTTTGCGCAAGCGCAGAACCGCGAGGTAGCAAATTTGGCTAGGGAGCAAAATTTGACAGAACACCGTTGAATGCGCTAGCTTGCTTCTCCTGCACGCGCTTGCTCCAAACATAGGCGACAGCGAACTTTTGTATTGTCTATTGTTTTTGTAAGGGATAATTAACGAGAAGGTGTGCATTCCACGGTTTTAATGCACGACACGGAGGCAAATATCAAATCGCAGCATTCAGCCCGATGTCGAAGTTTTTGGAGACGCCCGACCGCCCGCCCAACTACACGAAGGATAGCAATACCCGGTCAGCCTTGAGGGCTGAGGGGTAAAAAAACAAGTTGGTTATCATTAAACAGGCGCCGCGCCTTCTCATACCCAATACTATAGGCCAAGCTAAATTGAACCACCTATCTTAGTTCATCTTACGTTCATGGAGAAAGAATTTTTTTGCACATGCTTACATCCGTTCACTAGCTAATGATTTGATACCGGATTCCATCTGAAACAAAGATTATGCATAACGCAACATTATGCGCGATTTTGCAGTTTATGACGGAAAACGTCAGGGGGCTGCAATCAGTCTGCTGGCAAAGCACGTAGCGAGCGAACTGTCAGCAGTTGCTGATACATGAAGTGGACACGTTAACTTCATTTGTAACTGTACACAATTACAATCGTTTAATGAATAAAGCCTGATTACTTCGGTGCTATAATATTTACGGTCATTATCGCTTGAGTACCTATTGTTAACAGCCCCGCAGGACGCAACAGATATGACGCCGCTAAATTTACTGCTGATAAATGAGCAGTTTCTGTTGCACCCAGTCAAATACCAGCTCTAACGTTGCTATGGTTACAAGTTGGCCAGTGGATGAACTTCGAATGGTGAAACTACCGTATCCGAACTACCTGTACGGTTCCCCGGTTTTAATGCATACCTGCCAGCCAATCAGGAAAAAGTATTCACCCAGACCATGGTATAAGTAAGGGATAATTAACGAGGCAAATAACCACCCGACGCAAAGCGGAGTACTGAGGATACAAGTGGACAAAGCAGACTTGGATTATACTGGACGCTGCTTTGTCTGATGTGTTTGAAAGTTTGTCAACAGATGTTTCGTGGAGTTTTTCTGTTGCCACCGGGTGGCCCCCAATGACTTAATTCTTTTCCTTAAAAATAGGAAGTGGCCATAAAGTTGCGCCAGGTGACTGGCGGACAACTTTGTCCGTTCAAGACATCTAATGGTGAATAATTGACATACAAATTATAGTGCCAGGCAGTTTCACAGACATGACTTAAGCGTAAAAGTAAATAATATATTATTCTCGCCGATTGTGGTGTTTGCTTTGGAGCAATGTTGGAAATAGTACCATATTCAGCTTCCATTTTGATCCATGAATCTGTTAATCATATACTTGTGACATTTTTCAATTGGATGTCAGTTTTGTGTGCCTGCTGGTGTCATTATTTGACGTTATTGCTAATGCTGAATAAAGAACCGAGAAAAATGAAGCAGGTCACCATCGCCAACAGTGGTTTATGGTTTGCGGTTTATACTTGTTAGTAGGATAATAATTTGCTAGCTAGCATGTAAGCGGTTTTATCGAACATGAATTTATTCATTCAATGTCAAAGCGCCTGAGCATACTAGCTAGCGAAACCAGCGGAGTTCCGAAAGTATCCGGCGCTTTGGCAAGGACTCCGCCTTTCTGGTCGCTGTGTGAATGGTTTAAAACAGCTGCTGCTCCTATTTTTCGCTGTCTGAAAGGGGTTTCCAGAGCGATTCAAGACTGCTCTGAACTGCCTCATACACTTTTTTTCTATCGGAGTACGGCTTAAGAAAAGTAACGTTGTGCCGAATTGAAAAAGCAACAGATTTCGCTACCAGATTTTCAGTAGTAACGCATTACACTACTTTTTACCTGAAAAAAGTAGTTAAGCTACTATAACGCCTTACACACAACACTGTTAATAGATAACCCTTCATGAAAAAAAACCTACAGTGGATTTTCCGCGTTAACTTTTGCCACATCTTACAATGCAAGAAATGCAAACTTTTTTGCCTTCAGTTGATGCATTTTATGTCTCATCTTGAAGACAATTAGCTACACCTGAGAGGGGAGAGTTAAAGTATCTTTTATCAAGAAAAATGACTGAAATCAAGATCAAGACAAATAAGCAGTTTAAAGATGTTTATCGCCATCCTTGTTCTCTGTCCAACGGGTGCCACTGAAGAAATGTTTGAAACATAAATGACAGTAGTTAAGTCTATTCAGAAATTTAATCATAAGTATTTGGATACAAAATAGAGAAACCAGTTTATGAATATGGCATCTATCTATGAAAATTGGGGGCATCTCGCTACATACCGAGGAGCACATCAAAGAAACACAGTAATCTGGTGACTCAGAGCTAATATCTGCTTTCAAACTGACGCAAAAATTTTCCATCTCTCGCGCTTCTCGTGCTCGCAAACAAACAATTCTCTGACCAGCACTGCGAGCATCCTGGGCTGAACCCTTTTAACATATGACTTACTAGATGTCTCTAATACAAACCTAGACTCCATCTGTGACTGTTTTGGCAATACAAGTCATTGTAATTGTATTATGTCAATTTGACCTTCAGATGTCACCAACAGTCAAGTTGAATGTCACCAAATGAAAGTTCATATGTGACTTCCTATGTCAGTCACACAAACCTAGGCTCCATCTGTGGCCTTTTCAGTGACAGAAGTCATTGAATTTTCTCTGGGTCAAGTTTGACCTTGGAAGGTCAATATGAATTTCACCAAATAAAAGTTCATATATGACTTACTATACGTCTCAAATACAAACCTACACTCAATCTGTGACAATTTTGCTGATACAAGCATAGGCGTCAGTTTAGGGGGGGACGTGTCCCCTCCACTTTTTGTCAGAAGTCATTTTGTCCCGCCCACTTTATCTCGCAGTGTTTTTTTACTCTTTTTTTTTTCATTTAATGGAAAAAAATCGTCATACATATGATTTTATAGGAGAGACGCAAACGGCCGCTAAATGTGCCTGCATAGAAACGGGACTGGCTGCTTGCATATCGCAACATCGTAACAACTTCAGCCTGAGTAACACAGTTGCTTAGACCCGGACAGACTCAGAATGTCAGCAACAAAGTAACCCAGGATGAGGACTAGAAAGAGCTGAGTCGCCAATAGGCATGTTCTCATCAGGTCGAAGTTTTAAACTAGCACGGTATTTTGCGGTTGTGAAATTAGTCCGATGTCAAATTAGACAGCTATTCTTGCGGTTTGAAGTCACAAATAGCGCGCTATTTGATTTGGAATATTTCCCCCAAAATCTTGGTCTAGTTCCCGAAATAGTCAGCGAATTCGAAACTCGCCAACCAGCCAGTTAACCTATTTGTGTTCCCTCTAGATAAGAACGATAATATCTCGATACCATTTATGCTCTATAATTAACATAAATATTGACCCTTTGTAAAACTCAATTTTTCTATTATACTGACAGGTATTGCGTGTGCGAGCAGACTACTTGGTGTCTAGAGGTAAGAATTTACAAGAGGTAAACGGTTATTTAAACCCTCATAAAGCCAAACCTATCTCTATCATGAGTTTCTTACGAACAATAATTCATTGCATTTAATGATAAAGCTACATGCTTAATCTACACACGTTTCCAAAAATATTAATTAACAATTTTCTAATTTTCTTTCATTTTATTTTTCTTTCACACTGATTTGCAAATGTATCAAGGTGATTGCTGGGTAATGTGTTGTCCAATGTCAAGTCTGTATTTTATTTGATTATCTGACCAGGATGACAGCCGATAATTCGAGTGCGAAATGTAAAGATCAGACTTACAAGCAAATTTTCTAACTTCAATTCAAACAAAGCAGTAGTCAATAAAGAAAAGAAAATAAAGAACAGTACGAGAGGGGAGCAAAGCTGCAAAAAAAGTTCACTCGGTTTTCTTCCAAGCAGCTGCCGCACCGCAGACGACCCTCCCTCAAGCAACGATGCAGCCAGCTGGTAACAGATCAAGCTAAGATAGCAGTTGACCTGAATAATGATAACTCTCATGACTATTGCATAAATTTCAAGACAAGTTGAGGAATTTGCTTAACTCAAAGCTTGCCAAATACCGTTTAAATAGGTAAGTAGGCCGATAAGTGACTTTTGTTTTTATATATAGTATATATGGCAGAAATAAGGCTGTCTGTGCAGTAAATTGATAATTTTATGGGGTTTATGCCAACGGAGTTCAGCTGGGCCATGTGGGGGACATAGCGGCATTGTTTCAAATATATTTAAATATTGTCAAATATTGCAGCTTTCGTCCATCTCGTCGTGTGCTTTTTCAAGACACAATCATTTGCCTTTATGTGAAATACTGCTCTAGTGAAGAAGTTGCACAAAAATGCAAGTTTGATGTTTTAAGTGACCCAAGTATCGCAGTAGAGGAAAGTTGCACATGCCCTAGCAACAAGAAATGTCATCTGTAAAATGGCTGTTGCTATTAAATGCTATTACTGCGTACAGCAGCACTAGAAATTAAACTCTAAATTTTCATGACTGGATGTAGTCAACACACCCGAATGCTTCTCTGGGTACCCAAAAATCAAGGTAATCCGAAAAAGTTCTGATTTCATTTGATATTGGTTAAATATGGAATTCCTTTCCAGTTGATTTCCAATTTCGTTCTTGTTTTTTTTCCCAGAAATTTGACGTTCGCTTGTGCCTCTATGAAATATTACCTGTGGTATTAACTGCTAACAATGGTAGGCCCCGATTCATACAGTATTTTTCGCAGTATGACCGGGCTGCTACACACTTGTATTTATGCGCTTGCATGTGACCTGGTTTAATAGTGGTGCCCACCGGAAAATGGGGCTCCCCGAAAGCCAATGCGTAATTCCAACCCTGATAGTAACTGTTACCCCTTTCCTACTACAAACTACGTAACCCAGGGATATGCCGCCCGGGGCTCGTTAGCTCCGATGCGTGTTCCCATTACTACTCATTATCCCGGCGTTTCGGTGTTCGGTTGGCGCCTTGCGATTTACCATTTCTGCTACGTTCGTTGATAAACGCCAATTTCTGCAAATTACTTCATCAGTTTTTCTGGTAATCATTTACCATCGCTGGCGTTGGCTTTATCGACAGTTTATTTAAACAATGGAATGGAATGTAATTTTCCAAGTATCAATCCTGCGATCGAATTCCTCGCGGTTGAAAAAAAAAAAAACTTTGATTATCTTCTAATTCAGTACATAACGGTAGTCAGGTTTCCATTGCACAATTTTAATGTGCATTTTGTTTTTGATCAAATTGCGACCTCCTCTTCTGTTGTAGGCTGCTGTGGGGCCTATATATGATACACAGGTTACAAGTGATTTATTGCTATCTTGTGGAAAACCTGGCTTAATACATTGGAGTTTATTTGCTCCAAGCCGGATGATGGAAACGCAGGTCATTCGCATTTCCTTTGAAGTGAATTGTCTAAAATTCTCCAAAAAAAAATTGCTTGATATGAAATGGAAAATCAAATATTGACATAAAACATAAAATATGCTCATGCATGTGATGGTAACGTTTCATCAAAAGTGAAAACATTAATTACTGTCATTGTCCCCTCCACTTCTCAAAACGCACTCATTCTGAGCCCCCCCCCACTTTTCAAAAGAAACTGACGCCCATGGATACAAGTCATTGAAATTTCACTGTAAAGTTTGGCCGTTGAAGGTCAAGATCAAGGTCACCCAATGACTACATGACTTCCTATATGACAACAATACAAACCTAAGCTCGATCTGTAATACAACTTGTAGTTTTGGTGGTAGAAGTCATTGAAATTTCACTATGTGAAGTTTGACCTTCGAAGATCTCAGAAGGTCAAATTCAAAGCCACCAAATGAAAGTTCATATGTGATTTCCTATAAGTGTTCAATACACATATGTTCCCAATCTTCAATATTTTTATGCCAAGAAGACTTTGAAAATTTTAACATTTTCCTTGACCTCAAGTTTGACCTTTTAAGGTCATCTGAGGTCAACTTTAACAGAGCCAAAATATAGGTCATATATAACATCACTTATGTCAGTAATACAAACTTAATCTCAACCTGCAACCATTTAGCTTCCACAGGCTATTTTTCGCATTCTCCATAAGACCTCCATGTTAAAGTACAGTGCCCCCACTAGACCCCACTTTCGTCGATTCAATCAAAATGGCACTCACACTGTACATCAAGCGTATCAAGGTGAGTTGATTGCCAGATTTAGAAAAAAAAAGTTATCAGACATTTTTTGAGAAATAAGTATTTGCGACCATTTGGCCTCAACAGGCCATCTTGCATATTCATAAAGTACAGTGACCCCACAAGACCTGCTTCCGTCGATTCAATCAAAATGGCGCTCGCTCTGTACATTGACTGTACTAAGGTGAGTCAATTACTCGATTTAGAAAAAAATTTATCCCACAGTTTTTGAGAAATCATTTTTTTAACATTGGGGACAAAATTTCAAGGGCCCATAAAACAGACAAAAATTATTAAATCAAAAATCCAAAAAAAAAAAAAAAAGCCCTTCAGGAGATATGGTCTGTTTTATGCTATTGCAAATTTACACAAAAACACATCAGGCCAAAAAAAAATCTGGATTCCAATATGGCCGCATGGTACGTAATTGAAAATGATCCCATTGGATTCCCTGGACCTGAAAACGTAGGGATAGGTCAAAGAATGGTACTTATGGTACTTAAGAAGTTATGAGCAAAAACCGATTACAAATGGCGGCCATCTTAGATTCCAAAATGGCGGCCTCAAGGGGGGCGGTACCACTTGTATCCATTTTTTTTCTTGATCTATAAGCCCAACAGAACCTCTGTACCAATTTTCATGCTTTCTTCCAAAAATGCACGATCCTGGTGAAAGTTTCATCTTAGCCGCTGTACTACCCTATTGGCCATAGTATCGGTCTGATTGGGCTGAAAATCGAACTTGAACAGGACCTTAACACGCAATATACACGTATGAAGTATGAAAAGGATCGGTGAAAAACTGAAGACACTAGAGTGCAGTGAAACCAAAAGTTTATGCATGCACGCAGGGATGCAAGACATACCACCACTAAAGACCCCAAGCATAGCATAAGCCCATTGAGCCTTTGGGCCAAGCAGGCAAAAAATTGGAGCATCTTAACTTGTAGAATAAGGGAGCTAAAGCTGTATGAAGTTTTAAGGAAAACGCCCCCTGATGGCCAAACTGACTGGGGCGAGATCTTGGGCCCATATACATGCATATGAAATATGAAAAGGATCCTTTGAAAAGTGAACACACTATTGCAGTGAAACAAAATCTGTACATTTTATGGTCTTTGACCTACAAAAACTTAAAATTAATATCAAATCAAAAACCCATGACATATATGACGAACCCTTGGCAGCACAACCTACACTAAAAATTTGAGCATCTTTTCTCATAGAATAAGGGAGCTAGAGCTGTTTGAGGTTTTGCCACCTGGTGGCCAAAACAAGAATTGCAGCAGAACCAAAATCGAACTTGGGCTAGATCTTGGGCCCATACACATGCATATAAAATAGGAAAAGGATCGGCAGAAAACTGAAAGCTGTATTGCGCTGAAACGATGTAATGCACGCACAACAGACCACCACTAATTACCCCAAGTATAAATTAAGTCCCTTGGGCCTGTCAGCCAAGGGGGATAAAAAAAACAACAGATCATTTATTTAATTACTCTTTTACACAATTGGACGAGTATTCATCAAGAGAAAACACCCAAAAGTTCAACTGACCCATCCATAAAAACAACCCCAATTCTGAAATAGTTAGGACGTGTAAATTGTGAATAAAATCAAAATGCAATGACTTTCAAATCACACCAGCCAGTATTTTATTCACAATAGTACAGAGATCACTTTTTTGAGAACTGTTGCAGCCATCAAATTTGAAATGAGCTCATTTTGTGGATAAAATTGTAAAATGTTTCAACATTTGAAATGTTATCTACACTGACTAAAACTTCCAATGCAACACATACAATTTTGAAATATTTGGTGTACATAAAATGGGATATTGGTTTTGAGCCATGATCCATCAACTACGACTTAAAAGCTCAGAAAATTATTTTGATTTTGTCCTGTGGGCAGCTCGTTCCGCTTAATTGCACATTGTTTAGAATTTTGTCTATCTCGGCAGGTAGAGTAGAACTCATTGACCAATCCTTTGAGAATTTGGTCAATACATAGCTGTAGCAATGGGCGACTTAAATATTCCTTTGCATTATCCTGGGTCAACGTGTGACCATGCCGCGCCTAGGTCAAAATTAGCGAGAGCGAGCCGTTGGTATGCTCACTGGTGGAATGTCGCAAAGACGGGTTGCAAGGGCGTCCACGTGTTGACCATATCATGTCTCTGGAGCCGGTATAATGAAACAGGAAGCACCGGTGATCGACCAAGTGCCCCCAGACCACGTGTCACCACCTCTCAGCAGGATCGCCATATTCGCCTCCAGCACCTGCCCAATCACTTCCTGCCAGCTACAGTAACTGCGGCTCAGACCAGAGGTCGTCACCAGAACTGGATTAGCGACCAAACTGTGCGCAACTGCCTGCGTGAAGCCGACTTACACAACCAACGTCCCCGCCATGGTTTAGTGTTGACTCCTGCACGTCGCCGCGTCCATCTGTGATGGTCAAGGGCACATTTGGGCTGGAAGGCACTCAGGTGGAACAGGGTGCTCTACTCTGACGAATCGAGGTTCAACTTGAGTGTGTCTGACGGAAGACTGCGTGTATGGCGTAGGCGACGGGAACGTTATACTGACGCAACTATCATGCAGCGTGACCGCTGGGGTGGACCCAGTGTGATGGTTTGGGCTGGAATAAGCAGTAGACATAAGACAGACCTCATTTTCATCGATGGAAACCTCAGTGTGGCCCGTTACCGTGACGACATCCTTACCCCTGTCACAGTTCCACTTGTCCATCACTATCGCCTAGTGCTGCAACAGGATAACGCAAGACCACATGTCGCCAGAGTCTGTCAGGACTACCTGAGGCAGAAAAATGTTCAGTGTCTTGATTGGCCGGCGTATTCCCCAGATTTAAACCCTATAGAACATCTATGGGATATTCTGGATCGCTGGGTGAGAAGGCGTGATCCAGAACCAGCCACAGTCCAACAGTTGCGTCAAGCACTCCAGGAGGAATGGGACCGCATCACACAGGCTGAAAGTCGGCATTTGATTGACTCCATGCATCGCAGAATCCAGGCTGTGTGTGACGCCAGAGGAGGCCATACAAGATACTGACTTCGGTGATCCAGAATTGCGCCTTTACCTGATGAATTGGAAACCAGAAAAAATCTGTTCTTCATTCCTGACTCTAAAACTGTGTTTTTGATTTAAATCTTAATATTTGTTATGTATTGTTAAATTTATTGTAAGAAAATGACATGTTGCAATAAACCCGAGTGTTGCATTGGAAGTTTTGGTCAGTATATGTTCTATTGTCAATAACACATTGGCTCATGATCTGAAAGTGGTTGCATTTTGATTTTATTCACAATTTACACTTCGTCCCAACTATTTCCGAACTGTGCACACACGGACAGACAGACAGACAGACGACGAACTGATGACAATACCCTTCGGCCTGAAATCGGGCCGAGGGTAAAAATGTAAAATGTCTCAGTTTCAACATTTGAAATGTTATCTATGTTTTATTGTAAATAACATAGTAGCTTGCATTTTGATTTTATTCACAATTTACACTTCGTCCCAACATTGCAATTTCGGAATTGGGGTTGTTCCATGGGCTTCCTGGTTATTATGGACTTTCACTTTGAAAAATGTCTCTTCCTTCAACACCCCAATAAACATACCTCCACTTCTGCAGAGCAAATCATAAACAAGAATAGTGGATGGTGAAGATGCGATACTAGTAGAGGCATTCAAAGCCTGCAATTTCAGGAAGTTATTGAAAATGGGAGGTCAACCATAGCTAGTTCTGATGGTAATAATCACTTTATCACCCCAAACTTTATCACCCCAAAATTCATGTATCGATTTGTGCTTGCTGAGGTGAGCTACTTTGGAGTTGTAAGCGCACACAGATCCACAATCTTGGGACAGCGTCCAGGCTCATAATCTTGAATATCATAAAAGCTCTTCAAAATACATTTTTTTAAATTGCGCCTTTCGACATATTACATATACAAAATTATTCGACCCCCGTTGTTAATTAGGTTTACTGGCAAAATTTACAAACTTTCAGCTGTTTGCAATGAACAAATCAAACAAGAACAATTTAAATGGCACAACACAACAAATATTACAAGCGGCTTCTCCAAATTTAACACAAAATGCCATTTTTAATGACTACTGCAGGCTCAAAATTATTCAACCCCTTCATGATAATACCTAGTAGATTCCCCTTTTGCTGCTATGACCTGCTGGAAATGTGATGCATAGGCAGACAACAGCTTCTGGCAGCATTCCCAAGCAATCTTAGCCCAGTCCTCATGGACAATGGCCTCCAGTTCAAACATTTTGTAGGGTTTGCATGCTGCAACTATCTTCTTCAAGTACTACCAGAGATTCTTTTATGGGGTTCAAGTGAGGCGACTGCGATGGGCACTCTAGAATCTTCCCAGACCTCCTCGGAAACAAAGTCTTGGTGGATGTTGAGGTATGCTTGGGATCATTGTCCTTTTGGGAGGTCCAATGATGCCCAAGCGTCAGCTTCCCTGCAGACGGCATGACATTTTCTCCTTGGATATCCTGGTACTGTACTGAATCCTTCTAGCCCTCCGCACTTTGCAGATTTCCAGTGCCAGAGGAAGCTAGGCAGCCGCAGAGCATCAAAGAGCCCCCACAATTCTTCATTGTAGGCAGGGTGTACTTTTCAGCATATGCTTCTTTATTCCTCCTGCAGACACACCACTGATTCATAAGCTCAAAATATTCCAGTTTTGTTTCATCACTCTAGAGAACAATATCCTTTTGAACTTTTGAAGTTTATGTATATGGTTTTTAGAACACTGGAGCTTGTACTTTTAGATCAGTGGTAGTGTATGTCTTGGAGTTCTTTGACGTTTAGTATGCGCCCTACTGTGCAAACTAAAGCTTCAATGCCTCCTGTCTCCAAGTCTTGCTGTGGGTCTCCTGCAGTCACAAGGGTTTTTGACCACCCGTCTCCTCAGGAATCTGGTGACAGCCATTGATAGCTTCCTCTTTCTGCCACATCCTGGGACTGCAGCCACTATTCCTTTAACTCTCAACTTGCAAACTATGCTTCCAACTGAATCTCTACAAAAATTCAGTGCCTGTGCTACCTTTTTGTATCCTTTTCCTACTTTCTGCTAAGCAATGATCTCCTCTGTTAGCTTGCTGGACAATTCTTTTGACAGCCATATTTCTAATATGCAATCAAATGTCACTGTGAACAAACCCCTAGCAAGTGCAAGTATTTGATGTGTTCTAGCTCAAGCAAACCTGATGCAACTAATTAAGTTCTTGATTAGCTGCATTAGGTATGCTTTAGACAACACCTGATTTGCCAATTTGCTCTTATGACGGATTCTATTTGGGGGGTTGAATAATTTTGAGACTGCAGTAGTCATTTAAAATGGCATTTTGTATTAAATTTGGACAAACCACTTGTAATACTAGTTGTGTTGAGCCATTTAAAATGTTTTTGTTTAATTTGATTATCACAAACAGTTAAAAGTTTATAAATTTTGCTATTAAACCCAATTTGCAATGGGGTTTGGATAATTTTGATTGCAACTGTAAATATTTGCATGGACACACTGACTTTGTAGAAAAATGTAGACATCGAATAATGACTAGCAGCACAGAGAGCAATCACTGAACCTAATCAGCACCACAAAATGGCTGCATATACCATTACCAAGCCACCATCATACTAATCAGTTGGTGAGAAAAATTGTGGATGGAATGTCTTTTCTGACCTTTTCTGAACATAACCCATCCTGATCTATTAAAAAGACTAAAAGATGACCAGCCAGAAAACATTGCTTTTCTCCATTGCTTAATGGCCAGTTTAGCAGCCCAATCGCCATCATATGCATTTTTGGGCATTACGCCAGGAAATAATTGGTTTAAGAATGGCAACACTGCCGTTACACCCGTGACAGTGATGATGTAATGTTTTTAGATCAAACTGGATCCAAAACAAATTGATTTAATTCCGTGGCAACTATTAGAGCTCTAGCAGTAAATTGTCGTTATCCAGCCAAGCGTCTGCCTGCCTCTTTTGGAAACCTCTGAATGGTGGCCGCAGTTCTTTCGAGCCATGATGGTTTCTTGGTGCTGGTCATATATTGGCAGAATTTTGACACCATTCCCTTTGACATCTAAAATAATTTAGCCTTTTTTATGATCAAATACCAGCAACTTTGGCACCCACTTTTGGCCCTATATATCCTCATCTTTCTTACGAAGCAAAGTGCAGCTGGTTTGTTTACTTGAGCTGTTATACTGCTGATTAGCAGACATTTATAGGAATCAACTTATGAATAGGAATGGACTGGCTAGAGCTTGGCACCAGCACAAACAGAGATATTGATAAAATGAGGCAAGCTGCTGCAAGGCAGAGAACTGGACTCTTACTGGTATCTGCTTCGTCCAGCAGTGTTGATCCCTTCTGCCTCTTGCCTCTGCAGGTCTTTTCAATGGGACTGTTAAAGCAGACAACATCCCCTCTATGGCGATTAGCTGTCAGGAAGCAGGCTCTGTCGGTCGTAGTACCATTGTCCCGGGGTGCTTGGACTGTAAGAGGGGAGCTGTAGAAGCTGTGGAAGAACGGCATGGGCTCTGGTCCCTGAGGAGGCGGGTGGATAGGTGGTCTGGCAAGAGCCAGGTGGCATGGCTCCTTTAGGGGGGCTCTAAATGCGAGGGAATACCCACAGTTCTGGCAGCTGACGTGATTCTTACTGGACAAGCAGCACATTTCACAGATGGCCAAGGACTCTTCAGAATGCGGGGGCTGTTGACAGACAAACAGGTTGACCGGGAATTCTGCTTTCCATTCAAGACACGCGTTAATCACCAGAGATGGAACATGAAAAAATACGTTGGAGTTTTAGCCAAACCCTAGGCTGTTACAACACACTGGGGATTTGATGGAGCATTTGTGATAGGCTGAATTTTTAAAAAGGTTTGATATATTGAACCAATTGATTATCTAATTAATGGACTCAATCCTGTGCTTGCGCTAGCCAATCACCACATCGCCACAGGCGCAGCCATATTCTGTATGCCGATGGCTTTTTTAGCTCGTTTAGCCACTGTGGCAAAGCTAAGATCTACTGAAAAATTTTTTTTTACAGCTTTTCTTTGAGCGATAAACAAGGAAAAGCAAATGTGCCTCCTTTTCGGAAGAGCGTATCCGAGTACACCCACAATAAGCATTTCGGAACATTTTGTCCCATCAGAAGAGCGCGGTATTTTTTGTCTCATTCATTCCATTTCCTCCATGGCGCGCGGCATGTCCACAGGTGTAGATGAATGATTGAATATTTAGAAGTTATAACAGAGGATTGGGATGAGATATTACACAAAATAAGGTCATTTTATGCATACAAATTCTGCAAAACTTCAACTTTGATGTACAATGCAATACCTGTAAACCAGGGACGTGCAGTCAGGGTAGGCAGTGACTTCTTTTTTATCGCTAGATTTTGTCAATCTGTTGCCACGGACTATGCCTGATTGTCAATCAATCAATTTGACCTTCTTCTCTGGTCCATTAAGCCTGCAATGATTAAGAGGTGATAGTGACAAAAAGATTAATTTATCTTTATGCTTTGATTCGAGACTGCAAGGAAGTAAATATAAATAATTAATGAGGAAAAAATCTCAATTCACAGTAATTCCGTAAATTGTTTTGATCTTTTGTTTATAGGATTATGAGAGAAGACAGAAAACTCCCTATTCTTTAAAAATGGAAAACACGAAAAAGTACGTGTTTAAGGGGGGAAATATTATCGTAAACATATTGACCACACATTGTACGCCACATAGGAAAGGTTTTAATATTTGCTCATGTTATTGTGTTAGCTTCCTCAAAGCAAATATGAACAAACTTGCTGTCTCGTGAGCATTTTAAGTTTAACACACTGAGCAATCGTGTGGATGGAACTGGCACGCCATTCTGCCGTTTAGTCTAGTAAATTAGTTAATCAATCCTCAGATTGCTAATCAAGCAAAGTAATAGAGTTATCATTTGTTTAACAGTGAGCATTCTGCCTACCATAACTGACCTCCGACGCCACTTCACTGCTGTAAACAGGGCCGTCTGTAGACTTGAACAACGTGTATTCGTGACACTCATACGACGAGTGAGTAGTCATTATTATGATTATTATTACGTTCGATCATTGACAAGTCACTTCCTTCCTGTATGATTTTATTTTAATGTTAAATATTTTAAAAGGGTAATGGTAAGCAAAAAATGTCTGTTAAACTATATGATGATGCCTTAGGAATTTACTAAAATTTTATGTGCAAACATAGCACACGTGTGGGAATTTTTACATGAATGTCATGATATTATTATTATTATATTTACACATGACATTTCTTCTAAACAAAATTTTATGTGCAGAGCACCAACATTGTGGGTACTTGTGGCTAAACAATTTTTTCTGACTTTAGCCACAGTGGCTACACATACTTTTTCCCTAGTGCAAGCACAGCAGTTCATATCAAGGGTAGTAAATAAATGAGGAACTGGGAAAAAAAAAAAACGCACAAATGTTCTATACTGATGTTCTAAAATTTATTAACCAACTAACTGAACATATTACGTGAAGGAAATGCACTTTAAAGGTAAAGAAGTCCTCACTGTCCATCCTCACCTGGGATCCAGTGAGCTCCGTGCTGTGGGCCTGCCTCTGTTTGCTTTGTACCCGCCATTGCAGAGTATCCGCAACCAGCAGCCCATTTTTATCTTGGGGAGAAGCAGGACAGCAAGCATTTTATTCTCAATTTTAGGAACACACGTAGCAAAAAATGCGTGCTAACTGGAAAAAGTACAATGCAGCATATCAATTAATCGGCTAGCATTAGTATGTTCCTTAATATTTCAGCTTAGGAAAAATACTTGCAAGGACAACAACTGCAGAGCCCAGTACAGTGTAGTGCACATTTGGACAGTTACATAGATGTTGGCTTGGCATTTTAAAATAACAGATTCTATAATAACCAACCATTTGTTCTCATGAAATACTCAACTGTATGCATGTGTACAAGGGAATATAGAGGAGCATGATCACCAGACACCATAGGATTTTGGCAAAATCCATTTACCTGAAGTTTCAGGACAGGTGAGCATGCTGTCCAATCTAACTCTCTGCATCTCTTGAGTGTAGTCTTTTCTGAAGAGGAAACCAAAGGCAACTCATCGTTAATAAAGAAACAACCAGCAAATCCCAACAAGTATTGCCAGGAAAAACAAACTTTGCCCACCAACACTAATTTTAGTGCTTTTGAAACTAACTCAGTTTCAATAAGTGTGACTGCAAGTTTTCAACTTATAGTCCTTTCTGTGACCTTCAGTTTGACCTTTCGAGGTCACTCAAGGTCAAAGGTCATGGTGTCAAATAAAAGCCCATATCGGAGTTCCGAAATTCCCATAACACGAAGCATCTGTCTATCTGCAGCTGTTCTTGAGTCATAAGCAAAAATATTTTATTTTCGCAGATGACCTTGACCCCCCTGACACTTAACCCCTGGCCGCAACAGACACCATCAAGGCTACCCCATCATGCAGCATATGATTAGAAGCATTATTGAAATATGCACATTCTTGTTTTGAAGCCAATGTGATGAATTTGGAAAAAAAAATCTCAAAAAAACATTTTCAACATTCCTGCTGACCTTGACCCGATCACCCCCAAAATTTTATCCGGTAATCTAAGGACTATTGCCAACCAACGCTGTAAGTTTGATATCAATCAGTGCAATGGTCTAGATCAGTGATTCCCAAAGTGTGGGCCGTGAGAGGTCATTAAAAATATGATTCATTTTTGCAAATATGATTTTTTGTGATTTTTATTGTAAAATATTTATTGCACGATTTTAAAAAAATATTTTGAAGTAATAACCTATCGAGTGTTATTGACCTCACAGTATTTTAGGAACCTTATATAGTTCATGATCGGAACGTAGCTTTCTGGTCATCATGACCAGGGGTCATAATCTGAGGAGCACGTACTGTGTTCGATAATTAATTCCATCTTGTTTGTACACAACAGATTAAAAGTTTGGGCTTCCTTTATTCCCCTGCTTTCATTTCAATCCTCAATCTTTATTATAATAATAATAATAATAATAATAATAATAATAATAAACTAAAAACAACAAAAACAATTATTGTTGTTGTTGTTTTTTATTTATTTTATTTTTTTAACAACAGCAGCAATTATTGTTGCTGTTAAGTGATCTGAGAATGCATAATTTCGTCTATGTACTGTTTATAGGACAAAGGTGGGCCGCGGACATTTTTTAGATTTTCAAGTGGGCCCTGATTTGGAAAAGTTTGGGAACCCCTGCTCTAGATGCTAGATTGTTAACACACAAACAAACAAACCACACTGACTACAATACCTCGCCCCGCTGACTCTGTCGCTTGCAAGGTGAAAGGAAAGCAAACCTGTCACCCCAAAGTCTATAAACCAAGTAGACTATAGTATTAATTCTCAGGGCATTTTCAGACTGTGGTTTGTCTACTTTGTTCAAAATCAGTGTTTAAGTTGGTAAAAGGTTGTATTTTACCCATAGTTTGGTTCGCTTTCCCAAAGCAACTTCTAAGCAGACCAAAATGCCTTGTGAGTTGACTGTGGCTTTATTAGATGGAAGAACAATATCCCCCACACTGGATGGCTGCCAGAGCATGAATTAGATGTGGGAATTTGATGCATTTGAACCCGCGACATTTAGGTCAGAAAATTTTGTTTTTGATTAGCCTACCTGTTCATTTAAATTTAAAATTAAAATTAAACACATAGCGGCAATGCACACTGCAGACCTGCATTTGTTTTCATTCAAACTTTGCAAACGTGGTCAGGATTTATAGAGGACATATGTATGCTGCTCACTACAAAATACTGTTACGATAAATAAATACATCTCTTTGCAGAGAGGAAAATATGATAAAGTGATCCGTAAGTCTCCGCTCTCCCCTACGCTAAGCAGAGGGAGAGAGAAATTACACAGCCTACAGATGGTTAAAAGGCCAAACAAAAAGAAAAAAAATCAACAAGAAACGATTCTAATCAATTCCATAATTCAAAGTAGATTTTTACTCAACGAAAAGTATCAGTTAGACTTTACAGCAGAGGATGGTGACAGCGTACAGAAACACAGATGAAAACAGCCCAGCAAAAACTTATGGTGACAGCGCACCAGGCAGAACCACATAAAAAAAGCCCAGAAAAACGCTATGGTGACGGCGCACCAGAGACACATAAACACAGCCCAGCAAAACGTTATGATGACAGCTCACCAAGCAGAGACACATAAAGAGGCAAAGAGCCAGAAGAGCTAGCTACCTCATCTTCCCGTCCTGCCTGACTTTTGCTAGTGCCTTCATTCTCGCTGTCTGTCTTTTCGACATTTCTATAACGTTACCGGACCGAACCGTAATCACCACATGGCAGTACGCTACGTAGTGTAGAGGAATATAGCGCCAGAATTCAAAATCACTTAGTGACAGATGACGTAAATGACAATCATTGGCCTTTATGTTAGGCTTAAATTAACTGGCTTAAAAAATAAGTGGACTCCGCATGTTTAGCCTTTTACAAACCAGCATCTTTATTATCCCCTCCCCAAAAACAAACAAAAAGATTTTGGACAGATGGCTTGATATTTTCACTGAGGATCTGGATATACTGATCCTGTTTCATAATGCCATTCACTTTATCAAGGTTTTCGGGCCCATTTGCTGAAAAGCAACCCCAGAGCATGATACTTCTGCCACCATGTTTGACCGTTGGGACCGTGTTTTTTAGGTTGAACACTTCACCTTTCTTACACCAAACAAAAGCCACATCTTTGTACCCAAGCAGCTCCATCTTTGTTACATCCATCCATAACATTGACAGCCAGAAGCTTCCATCTTCATCCAGGTGACCTTTTCCAAAGGTTAGACAAGTTCTTGTGTGTCTGGGTTGGAAAAGTGTAAGTGAAAGGTGAAGTGTCAACAAATGAAAGTTCGTATTTGACTTCCTAGATGTCTGTAACACAAACCTAGACTCCATCTGCGACCATTTTAGTGATACAAGTCATTGAATATTCACTAAGTCACAATTGACCTTTGAAGGTCAAAACGAAGGTCACCAAATGAAAGCTCATTTAGGACTTCCTAAATGTCTCCAAAACAAACCTACGCTCGATCTGTAATTTTGGTAATATAAGTAATTGAAATTTCATTGTAAAGTTTGGCTGTCGAAGATTACTGAGGGTCAAGTTCAAGGTCACCAAATAAAACTTTATATATGACTTCCTATGTGCCCACAATACCAACCTCAGCTCTATCTGTAAAGGTCTTGGTGACAGAAGTCAAAGAAATTTCACCATGTGAAGTCTGACCGTTGAAGGTCACTGAAGGTCAAGTTCAAGGCAACGAAATAAAACGTCATATGTGACTTCCTGTAAGTGTTCAATACACATATGTTCCCCATCTTCGAAATTTTCAAGCCTAGAAGCCTTTGAGAATTGTGACATTTGGCTTGACCTCAAGTTTGTCCTTTCAAGGTTTGTTTGTAGAACTCAGGGAAGTTGACCAAGGGTAAATTTAGCACTGATAATAGGAAATACTTTTTCACCCAAAGAGTAATTTCAATATGGAATAGCTTGCCTGACCGATCTGTTGAGGCAGAAACCTTGGGATTTTTCCAGAGCAGGCTTGACTTTAAGCTAGATGCCACTGAGACATAGAGTATCTGAAGTGATATATTCATCATAGTAAAAAGACACTGGCGAGCCTAGTTGGGCTGAAAAGCCTCTTATCACTCATGTTATGTTATGTTATGTTATGTTATGTTATGTTATGTTATGTTATGTTATGTTATGTTATGTTATGTTATGTTATGTTATGTTATGTTATGTTATGTTATGTTATGTTATGGGAGATCAACTTTAACATGGCTGAAATACAGGTCATACAGTATCTCACAAAAGTGAGAACACCCTTCACATTTCGACTATAAATTTAGAATATCTTTTTAAGGGCCAACGTTACAGAAATGAAAACTGAATATATTCTAGAGTAGTCATTGCACAATATGTGTAGCAGTGTAGATTTACTGCACTGTCCAAATAACTGAACAAACAGTCACTATTTCCAACAACGGTGGCAACAAAAGTGAGTACACCTTACTGTCAACATGCCAAATTGTGTCCATAGTGTCAATATTTAGAGTGACCGCCATTGTTGTCCAGCACTGCCTTGATTCTCTGAGGCATGGAATTCACCAGAGCTGCACAAGTTGTTGCTGGGATCCTCCACTCATTCATGACAACATCACGGAGCTGGTGGATGTTGGACACCTGCAGCTCCTCCACCTTCCTCTTGAGGATGCCCCACTGGTGCTCAATAGGATTCAGGTCTGACATACTTGGCCACATCATCACCTTCAGCTTCTTCAGGAAGGCAATTGTCATCTTGGAGGTGTGTTTCAGGTCATTATCATGTTGGAAAACAGCCGTGCGGCCCAGTTTCTGAAGGGAGGGCATCATGTTCTGCTTCAGAATCTCACAGTACATGTTGGATCGATTATTCCATTAATGAAGTGCTGCTCCCCAGGACCAGAGGCACTCATGCAGCCCCAGACCATAAAACTGTCAGCACCATGTTTGACTGTTGGCAGTACACACTTGTTTTGACACTTCTCACCAGGGCGCCGCCACACATGCTGGACACCATCTGAGCCGAACAAGTCTATCTTGGTCTCGTCAGACCACAGAACATGGTTCTAGTAGTTCATGTTCTTGGACAGGTTGTTGTTTTCGGGCTTTCTTGTGGGCAAGCTTCAGAAGAGGCTTCCATCTTGGCTGACGGCCATGCAGACCAACTTTGCGCAGAGCATGGCTTATGGTCTGAGCACTGACAGGCTGTTATCCCACTGCTACAATCTTGTTAGCACTGCTGCCAGCACTCCTGCATCTGTCTTCTGAAGCCAACATGTGCACCTGACGCAGAGCACGAGGACTCAACCTCTTCGGTCGACCCTGACAAGGCCTGTTCCGAGCAGAACTCGTCTTGGACAACCGCTGGATAACCTTGGCCACCGTGCTGTAGCTCAGTTTCATGGTTTCACAGATCTTCTTGTAGCTTAGCCCATCTTTGTGGAGAGCAACAATTCTCTTTTCCAGATCCTCAGAGTTCTTTCCCATCAGGTGCCATATTGACCCTACAGTGACCAGAATGAGAGCATCACACCCAAAGCACCACAATTTAACACTTCATAATGTTACACAACCTCATATGGCCTAGTCAAACAGACAAAAGTATGAACATGATGAACAAGCCGCGTTTCATTGCTTGGTTGCCCATTATCAATTGGGGGGTGTACTCACTTTTGTTGCCATCCATTTTGGAAATAGTGACTATTTGTTCAGGTATTTGGACAGTGCAGTAAATCTACACTGCTACACATATTGTACCATGACTACTCTAGAATATATAGAAGTTTCACTTCTGAAGCATTGTCCCTTGAAAAGATAAAATAAATTAATTGTCAAAATGTGAGGGGTGTACTCACTTTTGTGAGATACTGTATATGACTTCCTATATGTCGATAATACAAACTTCAAGCCATAGTGCGTAACTTCTGTCGCCCCCAAGAGAAATTTTGTGTTTTTAGAACAATACAGCCGGCATTTCCATATGACGTATGCCCAGTTTCTTTAGTTTGTCGCGGCAGTGTTCTACTGATCTGTGGTAACTACGCAAATGCAAGTACTCATAAATTATTCCATAAATCTCTGAGTCTGTTAAATTTAACTGATTTAGTTTAGTCCAACGTCGGTCTAATTAAAATGAGTTGTGAACTCAGAAGGCTTGCAATCTGCGGCGCTGGCCATTTATACTGCCATAATGGTGACCCAAACAATAAGTCACATGGGGTCCGGAGCTCTATTGCAAGAAGACTCTCCACTCTTCCTCCCCCTCCCTTCTCGTTTTGAAATAAAACGCGTCATTTCCTGTGTGCCAGCGTGGGAATGTCGCCGGTCGACATGGAAAACAAAACAACAAATACTGAAAAATACAGCGAGATGTAAAAGGAGCCGATCGGCTTAATTAGCATTGTATCATCTCCTCTAGTCGTGGCTTGGATGAAACGGAAATTTACAGACATGTAAATGTTCCATACTATTGCTTTAATCTCCATCTGCAACCTATAGCTTCCCCAGGCGATCCCATTCTCCAGTGTTTTAGTACAGCACCCCAACTAGACCCACTTCCGTCGATTCAATCAAAATGGCACTCACGCTGTACATAAACTGTATCAAGGTGAGTTGATTGCCAAATTGTGAAAAAGTTATTGGAGAGTTTTTGAGAAATAATTTTTTGAATTTTCAAGTCCTATCTTTTAATATTATTAGTATTTTCTTTGACCTCAAGTTTGATCTTTCAAAGTCATCTGAGGTCAACTTTAACACAGCCAAAATATATATACTTCCTGTATGTCGATAATACAAATTTAATCTCAATCTGTAACCACTTGGCCTCCAAAGGCCTTCTTGCTTATTCATAAAGTACACCACCCCCACTCGACCCACTTCTATCAATCAATTCAATCAAATTTGGTGCTCACTCTGTACATTTATGGTACCAGATAAGTTGATTGCATGATTTTAGAAAAAGGCCATCACACGGTTTTTGAGAAATTATTTTTTAAATAAATAAATTAGTCCTATCTTTAACATTGGGGCCAAAATTTCAAGGGCCTATAAAACTTACAAAAGTGATCAAAAATAGTAGTATGTCACAGCAAATTTATATGAAAATTCATCAGGCGAAAAAAAGAAAAAAATGTTCCGGACGAAGGATGGCTGACAACGGACGCCACACCACGAGAACAGCTTATCAGCCCATGGGGCCAGTAAGCTAAAAAATGTAAAGCTTTTCAACTGATATTGTAACCAATTACCACTGGCTGGCAGGGTCGAAAAACATCAAAATAGCAGTGAGGAAAAATAGGCTGAAAAAGGCTGAGTGGTGTGAGTTGCAATATTCCAATATGAAGTAATTCTGCTGCATTCTTAATGAATATTATGCATGAGGTGAAGCCAACTTAATATTGGACATTTCAGAAGGCCTGCCATTTTTTATTTAACTTAAATCCTGTTTTCTTGGTGGCCTTACTATTATCTCATTTCCAGACACACAGATTGCTGTAAGATTGGTCGGCTGCCATAGTGCAAACACCAGCGCGTGCCTTTGTCTGTGCATCTTAACCTCTGACACGGAAACTGAAACAAACTCTCCTAACATGGACACTCAGAACCATAAGCTCACTTAATAGCTTACAAATCATTCCGGGAGACAAATAGACAAAAAAGTCAAAGCAAAAGGAGCAACTTTAATTAGGAGCATGAGCAAGTAAGTTTAAGTCTAAAATAAAAGTTTTAAGTACAACCAATTCCAAAAAAGTTTGGACGCTGTGTAAATTGTAAATATAAAAACAGAATGCAATGATTTAAAAATCTCGTAAAACCACATTTTATTCACAATTTAACATAGACAACCTATCAGATGTTGAAACTGAGACATTTTACCATTTCATGGAAAATATTACCTCATGTTGAATTTCATGGCAGCAACACATCTCAATAAAGTTGAGAAAGGGGCTACAAAAGGCTGGAAAAGTAAGTGGTACTAATTAAAACAGCTGGAAGGGCATTTTGCAAATAATAAGGTTGATTGGCAACAGGTCAGTAACATGACTGGTTATAAAAAGAGCATAGTCTCTCTGAATTAAAGATGGACAGAGATTTACCAATCTGCAAAAACTGGCATCTAAAAACTGTGTAACTATTTCAGAAAAATGTTCTTCAATGTAAAATTGCAAAGACTTTGAATCTACAGTACATCATCAAAAGATTCAGAGAATCAGGGGAAATCTGCACACAAGGGACAAGTCCGAAGGTAAATATTGGATACTCAGATTATTTAAAAAAAATTACTAATGCCTATTCTCCTTTACAACCACAACTCCGCTGTCACACCTTCTTGAATCTGCCACTACAACTGCACAAACTACTTATCTTGTGTGAATCTGCACTGCTTGCAAGACATCTTGCAAGAAAACTGCAGCAAAACAAATCCGTACTTGTAGAACTTGTTTTTTGTTTTTTTTTTTTTAACTACTTTAATGAAGGTGTAAATAAAAAGCAAGCAGCCAATCTCACATTCTTTATTACATGTAAAATGTAAGCCAATAACTGACGCCAACTATGCAAAGCTACCTTTACATCGTTAGCGTAAATGATGAACTATTAAACCGTAGTGAGTGTGTTTTTTTACTTCTCATGCTCTATTTGTTCAGAGAATCAGCACTAATAGCGGTTCACAGTGGCAGACCCAAGGGGGTATGCACAGGGGCACGAGCACCCCTTTTTTCGCACAAAATTAAAAAAGCAGAGTGCATTTTTCTTTCACTAAGCTCAAATTTAGAACGTTCACGCGCAGCTCTACAGCAGTCATCATCTCTGACAGTTTACTGTACTAGTGCGCTAGTTCTTAACATTTATATACCACTTTTACTGGTTCAACTTCACTATTCCGGTTGTCTTGCCTCATGGCAAATTTATTTGGATCGAATTGTATATAGTTGCTTTATGCGATTGGAATTCCATATTGTTGTTTTAGCCCAGGCAGGCTTGCTGGGAAATTTACTCTACCAATGGCCTGGCTGTTATGGTCCCCTGTTATGGCAAAACGCGTTTCAACGACTAAAGACAAAATTGTCAGAAAGCAATGGAACAGCAGAAAAGCTTCGAGAATAAAGTAAACAACATTTGAGGCTCAGCCCTCGTCTAGACCACAAGCACCCCGTTAGCGTTGCACTCCCATGACGACAGCGTTCACACGACACGGAAGCGACTGTCTATACCGGTTCCTTCTTGCCCGCAGATGATTCGAAGCGTAGCGCCAGAAATGCAAAAAAGTTGGCACAGGGGCCTTTTTACCACTGTGTTACATCGCCTTTCCTTTTAACGACACTCAATAAACGTTTGGGAACTGAGGAGACCAATTGTTGAGGCTTTTCAGGTGGAAGTCTTTCCCATTCTTGCTTGATGTACAGCTTAAGTTGTTCAACAGTCCGGGGTCTCCGTTGTCGTATTTTACGCTTCATAATGCGGCACACATTTTCAATGGGAGACAGGTCTGGACTACAGGCAGGCCAGTCTAGTACCCGCACTCTTTTACTACGGAGCCATGCTGTTGTAACACGTGCAGAATGTGGCTTGGCATTGTCTTGCTGAAATAAGCAGGGGCGTCCATGAAAAAGACGTTGCTTGGATGGCAACATATGTTGCTCCAAAACCTGTATGTACCTTTCAGCATTAATGGTGCCTTCACATATGTGTAAGTTGCCCATGCCTTGGGCACTAATACACCCCCATACCATCACAGATGCTGGCTTTTGAACTTTGCGCCTATAACGGTCTGGATGGTTCTTTTTCTCTTTGGTCCGGATGACACGATGTCCACAGTTTCCAAAAACAATTTGAAATGTGGACTCGTCAGACCATAGAACACTTTTCCACTTTGCATCAGTCCATCTTAGATGAGCTTGGGCCCAGCGAAGCCTGTGGCGTTTCTGGGTGCTGTTGATAAATGGCTTTCGCTTTCCACTGTAGAGTTTTAACTTGCACTTGCAGATGTAGCGATGAACAGTAGTTACTGACAGTGGTTTTCTGAAGTGGTGATGTCCTTTACACACTGATGTCGGTTTTTGATGTAGTACCGCCAGAGGGATCGAAGGTCACGGGCATTCAATGTTGGTTTTCGGCCTTGTCGCTAATGGGCAGTGATTTCTCCAGATTCTCTGAACCTTTTGCCGATATTACGGACCGAAGATGATGAAATCCCTAAATTTCTTGTAATAGCTCGTTGAGGAATGTTGTTTTTAAACTGTTCGACAATCAGCTCACGCATTTGTTCACTAAGTGGTGACCCTCGCCCCATCCTTGTTTGTGATAACTGAGCATTTCAGGGAAGCTGCTTTTATACCCAATCATGGCATCCACCTGTTCCCAATTAGCCCATTCACCTGTGGGATGTTCCAAATAAGTGTTTGATGAGCATTCTTCAACTCTCTCAGTCTTTTTTGCCACTTGTGCCAGCTTTTTTGAAACATGTTGCAGGCATCAAATTCCAAATGAGCTAATATTTGCAAAAAATAACAAAGTTTACCTGTTCGAACATTAAGTAACTTGTCTTTGCAGTGTATTCAATTGAATATAGGTTGAAAAGGATTTGCAAATCATTGTATACTGTTTTTATTTACGATTTGGAGGGCGCTGTATCAAAACTGCTAAATTACAAATGGACATAATTTATTTGTTAATGAATAAAAGGTATGAGTTTTCTGCTTCAAGTGCAGTTTTGCGACAAGTGAATTGACAGTAATTATTTGCAGTCCCAAACACACAGAAACAAAATAGCCTATTTTCTGAAATCAGCAGCTCAAGACAAGATAAAAAGAGATCCTGCCTTTGGGGGGCCTTCCGCAATAAGGCAGCTGTGTCTGCATGCTGGAACAGTCGCTCCTGGAGAACCAGACCTTGGGAGGGCGCTGGGCCCATGATGAAGCAGTTGGAGGAGTTGGGCATCATTGGCGGAGTTTCACTTTGAAAAAGAAAGAGGAGAAAAGGTAAATCTGTGGCCTTGTCGCTTTGCAATATCGCACACAGAACCAGCCCAACTTAAATTGGAATCGGGGCCAGTCCATATTTAAGCATCCAGACCCTCTCAGATGACCCCCTCAGAAATTTCTCAAAAAATTCATATGAGTACCTCTGGCGGACTTATGAAATAATAGCAAGTATTAAACCATTATCCCTAATAGTTTTGAAGTAATGGCCAGTCACAATTTTTATTTTTTAAAAATGGTGTTTTGTCCAACTTTGGGCTTCCACTGCTCCTCTATTATTTAACCTACAGATCAGATTTTTTGTTTCCCTGGCCAACTTTTTCCCTAGAATCAGAATTTCAGATTAGGTGTATCTACCTTGATTGCTCCACAATAGGGCTCCAAAGTTGGCTGAAAAGCCAAAAATTGCTGTACTTTTTAAATGCTACAGATCAGAAAGTTTAAGGAATTCAAGATTGAAATTTTTTTTTTGTGACCATTCCTGATACCTCTCATGGGTAATCCACTTTAATCTTGGCAGGAATGAGAAGAAAATGTTTTTTTTTTTATTTTGCTCGTTTTTCATTTTACAGAAAAAATAGCAATTTTGAAGTCTATGGTTCACCATGTGCGCAATTGACCACATCCTTCAAATCTTTACTATAGATTGCTATAGTTGTCAACTTCATCTACAAAAAAATTGGGATGGTGTTCAGCCTAGTTCATTTTATGTGAATTTTTCAATAGACACACCATATTTGCTATTTAAACGCACCATCATACATCATAAAATGCTATAGATTTGTTGAAATTATGAATATTTATTAATGTCCAGTTCATCATGTTTGCTCAAATAATCAAATCTTGAGACAAGCGCAAACTTGTTTCATCTTACATCATCATTAAATCTGCAATCTGGGGTAAGTGTGACGACTTAATCCATAATTCGTCTGAACTCGTTTTGGTATTGCGTAATGATGACCAGTATAAGAAAGCTCCAATGATCAGATAATCATCATCACTCAAACCATGGAGGGTAAGAGGGATTTACCACAGTGTGACTTGGGCACCGAATTGGGTGATTAATGTCACAATACACGTATGGCAAGAAAAACTGGCTTCTTCAGAGTGGATACCTAAAGCAATGAGGATCAACAATTGCTCACCTTGAGATCTGGAGTTATGCTTGAGGAAACTGAGCAAATTTGTTTTCATCATGAGATGTTTTTATCTCTGTTCATGAGTGAACAGCGTACATGTGCAGACCCAGGAAATATTCATACCAAACAGATTTCACGTAAGTGTAATTTCCATGTTTTGGTGCAGCAATTGTATAAGTTTATCCTGACTCCATTACAGATTTGCATAATGTGTGATTTTTAGTCCTCTAAGTTCCTGGCAGTGGATGTAAATTTGATAGTTAGCAATGTTAGCCAAAATTACATAATGATTAAAAGCAGCATTCTTATGGTCTCTAACAAAAACCACACAAACCATTCCAATGTAGTAGTCGTACATGAAATCCATTGTTAAGCTTCAAATAAAACAATGATTTTGCTTGAAAAATTGTAGTGAAGTTATTTTTTGCATGTATTTAGCTGTTTAAGAGCCTAGATGAGGCGAATGTGCTAAATTTGGCAATTGATGCTACACTATGGTGAATTTTCATCAATCTCTGCTCAAAATAGGTAACATCATTCAAAAAATTGCAGTAAAAAAACTAGGCTGAAAACCATCCCAATTTTTTTATCAGATGAAGTTGACAACTATTGAAATCTATGATAAAGATTTGAAGGATGCGGTCAAATGCGCACAAGTTGAACCATGGACTTCAAAATTGCTATTTTTTCCGTAAAATAAAAATGAAAAAAAAAAAATGTTCTTCTCATTCCTGCCAAGATACAAACAAGATTAAAGGGGATTACCGATGAAAGGTATCAGGAATGGTCACAAAAAAAATTTCAATCTTGAATTCCCTAAACTGATCTGTAGTACAGAAATTTTTGCGATTTTCGGCTTTTCAGCCAAATTTGGAGCCCTATAGTGAAGCAACCAAGGATTAAATGATTCAACTGATTGCATTTTCAGCAATAACTAAAAATTTTACTTAAATATTGATCAAAGTTACAGAAATCCAACACATTTAACTGGTTCAAATGATTGTCTTTTTATTCATAACTAATGATTTCACTGAACAAATATTGATTCAAACTGCAGAAATCAAATACATTTAAATGTCTCACCTGATTAAGTTTTCAAATCAAGTGAACGGAATTGATGCTGTTCAAAGCTACAGAAGCCAACTGCTTATGTGTGTCTGAACTGCTCATGTGTGTGTGTGCATGTATATATGTCGCTTACATAATATGGTTACTGATTATGATTATTCAATTATGGTCATTGATTTATTGATGAATATGATGAGAAATATTGAAATATAATCTTCAACAATAACCCAAGTAAATACAAAATGCAGTTTTTAAATGATGATTTTGTTTATTTAGGGAAAAAGCAAAACCTACCTCGCCTTATGTGAAAAAGTAATTGCCCCCCCTTGTTAAATCATGAATTAACTGTGAATAGCCACATTTTTTTTGTTCAATTTCACTAGCCACACTTAGACCTGATTACTGCCAGACCTGTTGAATCAAGAAATCACTCAAATAGAATCAGTCTGACAAAGTGAAGAAGGCTAAAGGATCTCAAAAAGCAACACATAATGCCGCAATCTTAAGAAATTCAAGAACAGATGACAAACAAAGTCATTGACATCCATCAATCTGGAAAGGGTTACAAAACCATTTCTTAAGCTTTGGGACTCCAGCAAACCACGGAGAGAGCCATTATTCACAAATGAAGAAAACTTCCCCGGAGTGGTCAGGCTACCAAAATTACTCCAAGAGCGCATCATCAAGCAGGTTAGTCGAAGGTATGGCAAAACAGTTGCGATTTAAAGGTCCATTCACACCAAGCGCGGATTTCCGCGCGGATTTTTATAGGAGCCAATTCCATGGGCTCCAATGTAAGCTTGCACACCAAGGCAGAATTTCTGTGCGGCAGGAAAAATACCCGTACAGACTTAAGCTTCTGCGAAAATCCGCCTAAGAAATTGTACTTTTAGCCAATGAAATTATTTGTTTTCATTGATGTCACAGCATTCAAACCTTTTGATTTGCTAGATAGCTCATATTCAGTTAGCACTGAAATTTAACGTGACATCTTATAGCTATGTATGCAGTTTTGTAGTTTACTTTTTCATAGTACACTCAACAAAAATATAAATGCAACACTTTTGTTTTTGCTCCCATTTGTCATGAGATGGACTCAAAGATCTAAAATTCATTCCAGATACACAATATTACTATTTCTCTCAAACATTGTTCACAAATCTGTCTAAATGTGTGATAGTGAGCACTTTTGCTTTGCTGAGACAATCCATCCCACCTCACAGGTGTGCCACATCAAGATGCTCATCAGACACCATGATTAGTGCACAGGTGTACCTTATACTGCCAACAATAAAAGGCCACTCTGAAATGAGCAGTTTTGTCTCACAGCAAAATGCCACAGATAACGTAAGCATTGAGGGAGCGTGCAATTGGCATGCTGACAGCAGGAATGTCAACCAGATCTGTTGCTCGGGCATTGAATGTTCATTTCTCCACCATAAGCCATCTCCAAAGGCGTTTCAGAGAATATGGCAGTACATCCAACCGGCCTCACAACCGCAGACCACGTGTAACCACACCAGCCCAGGACCTCCACATCCAGCAGGTTCACCTCCAAGATCGTCTGAGACCAGCTACTCAGACAGCTGCTGAAACAATTGGTTTGCATAACCAAAGAATTTCTGCACAAACTGTCAGAAACCGACTCAGGGAAGCTCAACTGCATGCTCGTCGTCCTCATCGGGGTCTTAACCTGACTCCAGATCGTCGCCGTAACAGACTTGAGTGGGCAAATGCTCACATTCGATGGCGTCTGGCACGTTGGAGAGGTGTTCTCTTCACGGATGAATCTCGGTTTACATTGTTCAGGGCAGATGGCAGACAGTGTGTGTGGCGTCGTGTGGGTGAGCGCTTTGCTGATGTCAATGTTGTGGATCGAGTGGCCTATGGTGGTGGTGGGGTTATGGTATGGGCTGGCATCTGTTATGGACGAAGAACACAGGTGCATTTTATTGATGGCATTTTGAATGCACAGAGATACCGTGATGAGATCCTGAGGCCCATTGTTGTGCCATACATCCATGAACATCACCTCATGATTCAGCAAGATAATGCACGGCCCCATGTTGCAAGGATCTGTACACAATTCTTGGAAGCTGAAAATGTCCCAGTACTTGCATGGCCAGCATACTCACCGGACATGTCACCCATTGAGCATGTTTGGGATGTGCTTGACCGGCGAATACGACAGCGCGTACCAGTTCCCACTAATGTCCAGCAAGTTCGCACAGCCATTGAAGAGGAGTGGACCAACACTCCACAGGCCACAATTGACAATCTGATAAACTCTATGCGAAGAAGATGTGTTGCACTGCATGAGGCAAATGGTGGTCACACCAGATACTGACTGGTTCTGAGTCCCCAGACTCCCAATAAAGCAAAAACTGCTCATTTCAGGGTGGCCTTTTATTGTGGACAGTCTATGGTACACCTGTGCACTAATCATGGTGTCTGATGAGCATCTTGATGTGGTACACCTGTGAGGTGGGATGGATTGTCTCAGCAAAGCAAAAGTGCTCACTATCACACATTTAGACAGATTTGTGAACAATGTTTGAGAGAAATGGTAATATTGTGTATCTGGAATGAATTTTAGATCTTTGAGTCCATCTCATGACAAATGGGAGCAAAAACAAAAGTGTTGCGTTTATATTTTTGTTGAGTGTAGTTAGAGATCTAGCTAATCATAGTTTTTTTTGATTAACGTTTTCATATGTTGAATATTTGCGTACCAAATCACGAAGCTGTGTGTCGCTGAGGGTCTGGGTTGGACGAGTTAACATCAATAAGGAAAACATTCGTTGGCTGTGTCAGTGCAAAAGTTGACTGCGAGGCTAACGTTATGGTTCAGATACATACAAACAATGTCATCATTGCTCAACGTTGCTGCTGCTGCTGTCATGGTTCATTTAGGTTAAATTATGACTCATGAATTTGTTTTTCTGCTCTGCAGAATTGGAACACAAGAACGCAAAATTTCGCACCCAGTTTGGTGTGAATGGCATCACGCGGAATTTTCCTGCTGCGAATATTCCGCAAATCCGTGGCGCTTTTCCGCTCTGCCCCGATGTGAATGGGCCTTAAGCCGCGTGCGGATTTCTCCACGGGTTGTGTTGTATCATCACGGAAATTTCAGAAATGAAGTGTTTGCATTTGTTGATTAACGTCTTGTGAAGCTAACTAGCCTAGTTTGACAACATGTCATGCCTGCCAAAACTTTAATATTGACTGAGTGGAGGTCATTTCAGAGATATCTTTTATTTCATGGAATATTCCTTACATGATGTAGAATGACCTTGTGTTTAAAAAAAAAAACTGTTCATCACCAGAAAATGACTTGAGCTGGGTTATCACAGGCACGGATATAGGTAACCTGACATCTGACTCGTTACGTTTTGGCAAGAGGGATGATGCACTGGGGCTTGATGCATAGGCTACTAACACGAAAGCCCATCCAGGTAGGCTATTCTGAGAGCTAGGCCACTTTTAGAAGGGTTTATTCTGGAATAGCCTATTCGCAGGGCTGCCAAATTTCTTCACATTCTCGCGCATACGGCGTAGGTCTCACATATTTTCGAGAAATGTTCACCAAAGTCAGCTCTTCAATCAGCGCGTATATTAATGAGATTCTTAAACCCAGTTCAGACCAAAGATTCACAATGCGACAAGACCATTTTAGAATGTCGCAGTGAGGAGTTGCAGCAGTGTGAACTGGCCCGTCTCAGCTCGCTGCAAGCCGACTGATGTCATCGCCATTCATTCGTTTTGATTGTTTGAATGGAATAAGAGGATTTGGAATGTCTTTATGCCATTCCATTGCTTTATGCCATAGTAACTCACCCATCTTCTCAGACTGCCTTTCAGTGAAGGTTAGAGGGTCATCAAATAAGCGATCCAAGGCACTTTCCCACAAATAATGGTATAAATATGATGGCAGGGCATTGGGGATTAACACAAAATGTTGAGATATGTCTGAAAGGGGCACTTTAAATGAAATGGACTCTTGCATTGCAGGATTTGCACACGGTCACACGTGACAAAAGTGTCACACATGTAACACATGCAAATGAGGTCATGGTATGCAAATGAGCTAGGTATTTTTATTAAAATTTTAATTAATGCAAAAAGGAATAACTATTGCTGAAGCTGATCTAGCCAAAGTGTTGTAATCTTCGCTCAAATCACAGAACTTTTAGAATATATACTCAGCAACAAAAGTTTCTGTGACACCAATATTGTTAATTATTTTTCATAACAATTATGAAATTGTCATACATGGTGATATCAGACTGAAACAGTACACGTAAACACAACATTGAAATGGAAATCATGAAAATGCGAGAAAATGACTTTGCAGGTGAAAATGTGCGTAAATCATGCTTGTGGATGGCAATAAAAGAGGAGAATTTTTGGAATGTTCACATTGTGCCTGATGAACGACGGAAGCATCACTTATTGAAAACACAGCCATTTCGGATCAGGAACTCTACCCTCTAAATGCCAAGACTGTCTGAAAATGATCGGTGGAGGGCCATTGGGATGATTGAATCCGGAACCTCGCAGAGGGAAGTTGCTCATCGCCTGAATGTCCACCGAAACACCATTTGGAACTTATGGCAGCGTCATCAGCAGACAAGACATGTCAGAGACCGTCCTCGCAGCGGCCGTCCACGAGTAACCACTCCCAGACAGGACAACTGGATTCGAACAACCCATCTCCGAAATCGATTCCAACCTGCAACCATAACTGCAAGAACGATACCTGGTTTGAGGCGACTGTCTGCACAGACAATCCGTCGCCGTCTCCGTCATTTTGGCATTGTCCCACGTCGGCCAGCAAGACGTCCAATACTCACAGTACAACACCGACGACTGCGTCTACAGTGGGCACAACAACATCAACGGTGGATCCAACGTCAGTGGGATCTTGTACTCTTCACTGATGAATCAAGATTCATGCTTAACCGATGTGATGGTCGTTTACGTGTATACCGTCGACGTGGAGAACGTTATGCCAACAACTGTGTTCAGGAATTTGATCGTTTTGGAGGCGGTAGTGTCATGATTTGGGGAGGGATCACGGCTAAAAACAGAACAGATTTGCTTGTTATTGATGGAAATCTGACAGGTCAAAGATATCGCGATGAAGTGCTACGGCCATTGGTGGTACCGTTTTTGATGCAACATGGTCCCGGAATAACGCTGCAACATGATAACGCCAGACCACACGTTGCAAGGATTGTACAGCAGTATCTGATGCAACAACATGTCAATGTCCTGCCATGGCCAGCCAGATCCCCAGACATGTCCCCAATCGAGCATCTTTGGGACGAGATGGATCGACGTTTGCGGCGGTTGGATAACCCGGCAGCTGCACTCCAGGAATTGCGACAACGTCTACGTCAGATTTGGAATGACATCCCACAGCAATTTCTGGCACATCTGATTCGGTCCATGCGCCGGAGATGCGTTGCTTGCATCATGGCACGAGGAAGTCACACCCGGTATTGAAGTGTGAAGGTCACAATTGGTTAGACGTCAGACAAGTGCTTCATGACGCATGAAAATGACATTTTTCGTTTTGAGTGACGTTGGCACTGAAAAGTCAGTGTTTCTCCTGTTAAATAAACATATTGATTGCATTGAGATCTTTGCGTGTCATTTATAACATACACATAAATGGTGTCACAGAAACTTTTGTTGCTGAGTATAAATCAATGGTAGCGACTGACCCAAACACGAAACGCAGCCTCTTTCTGGTCCTGTACTTCCAATGTGTTAGGGAAATATCAAGTTGATGTACCACATTGGTATGAAAGCCCAGGTAACTTGTGGTTGTCCTACATTTATTTGGTTGCAGATGGGGATCAAAGTATTAAAAAATGTCAAGAATACCTTCCAAATGTCACACACATAACACAAGAATCACACTACAATCTACTGATTTCCTGTTTTCAGTGTACCTTGGTGTTAACTTGGACAAAATAAACAGTTAAAATATAGTACGTGACTCCCATGTGTTTCTTGTGTCATGAGTATATCAATATTACAATCGTTATAAAGTTTATGGAGGTAGGCTGTTGCAGTCGCAAAAAAAAAAAAAAAAAAACGGTACAACCAGATACACCGGTTATTAGGCCACTGTTTATTCTTTCTCTAATAGTAAACAACTTTGGCACTGTTTTTATACGGGAAAAATTTCAGATTTCTTTGTGTTTCTTTGCTGCCGGCAGGCGGCAATATAATGCCACATTGACTATGCGAACGATTCCCCACCTTTTCCATGTGTTAGCGCATCATGGCAATAACATGCAATAGAAATACAACCCCAATTCCGAAATAGTTGGGACATAGTGTAAATTGAGAATAAAATCAAAATGCATTGACTTTCAAATCACACCAGCCAGTATTTTATTCATAATCATGGTGTTAGGCAGCAAGCCGTGCAGCCGAGACGGCCGATCTCAGAAAAACACGGCCCGTTTTCTGGATGACAGCTTATGAAATTATTTCCAGGCTGTGCACAACATAGCAAGAAATTACATTGCTAAAAACCTGCTCAACGAACTATTTTATTTTCGACTGATATCACTATGCCTGGTATACTAATTTATTTTTGCAGCCAGCATGCCACGGCTGCCAAATTGCCAGCCAAGTACTGATTGCTCCAGCACTGAACACTTCGCCAAACTGGCTGATTTGCATACTCTGAGAGAAATTGGAACACCCCCAGATTTTTATTTATTCATTTATTTAATGGAAATCGGCGCAGCAGCATGTATGAACCGTAGCCTGGGAAAAGAGTAGGCGCGCGCAGACCGATATTCATGACCAGCGAAATGATCAAAATATTTACAAGTTACTGTCTCTTATAGAATAGAGAAGTGAAAGTGCAAGGATTCTCAGGCTAATCTTAGCGACAGGGGGGAAAAAATCATGAAATATTCTTCAGTTTTTCGCTGAGACTAAGATGAGTATTTTTCCCTTATCTTCTCAAAATGCGGGCTTCAATTGTACCGGAGGTTGCGTAGAGCCAATATATGATCGGCCTTCAACAAACCATGGCATGAGCATGGAGGCACACGTGTTTGTCTGTATAGTAGGGATGGCTACAAGTTTTATGTTTTGCCAGATCGACTGATAACTTGAAATAGGGGAGATCTGGGTTACTTTGGCCAGGGGTTTAGAAAAATCAGTGTTCAGTAATATATCCAATGCAAGGCATAATGTTTTTTTTCAATCTAAACAGGCACAATTGCCATTTGACATTAAAAAGTGCATTCACAACTGACAAAATGTTGTCACAATAAATGCATTAGCATTTATGATAGACCTATTAATATAGGTAACGCAAGGGCGTGAACCATAGAATGTTGCTCATTAAATTATCTTTCATCTATAATAGAGGAATCGGTTAAAAAAATTGAAGAAAATCCAAGGTGTGCCCCTGGAGATACGGGGTTTGAACAGGTGAGCATTTTAGCTTTTTTTCACATTTGGCAAGGAACTGACTGCAGTTGGTGATGAATTCACTGCAAATTCAGCCTGATTTATAATCAGCAGACACAAAGGAATGGAAAAAAATTCCAGAAAGCCTATGCTAGGATTTATATTGGGGGTGCTTTGGGAACCTTAACATGGAACTGCCTGAACAAAAGGCACTTTTGGTATCCTCAAAGCTCCACAACCAAGAAAGATCAAGTAAGATGGACTACATTTTCTGATTAAGCAGTATAATATTAACTTAGATGCAAAGTTCCAAAGCTATAGGTGTAATAATAAAAAAGTTACGCTATGTTAAATACAAGAAAAATGTCAATTGACGTGAATTTGTTAAAAAACCTGATAGATAGTACCCTTAGAAAATAATTCACCAAAAATTCATTTTCGGTCCGAATGAGCGGAAATTTCGGATTTGTTCATCACTAATGTATTATCAACAATTCTAACCACCAAGAGATGATTGCTGAAAACAACAAAATAACTACCTACAGCATCATAGGTGCACCTGCGCTGGCTCCTCTGTCCTGAGATCAACAGGAGCAGTCAGAGCTAGGGCGGGCGGTAAGCCCATTCTGGCTGTGCTTGTTGTGACCAGCCAGGGTAACATCATCTGCAGCTGGTGGAGCAAGCCGATTTGGTTCGGACTAGGCAATATCTTTGCTGCTGCTGGGGCTACTGGCAATGGCTGAGGTGTTTAGTTTCTTCTTCAGACGAGACACGACAGGTGAATAGGGTAAAATTTTTTAATAATAGATATCATCATGAAACTTCCTCAGTTGATTACTAGCAATAGCAGGAAAAAAAATTTGTACTACATGTTTTAGAAATTTTTATGTTTAAATATGCAAATCAGGCATGCTCATTAAATATGCTCTGATAAAGTCAGAACCAAAATTCTTTTTTCATTTTGTTAACATATAACATGAAAAAACAATTACAGAGGGATTTAAAGATATCTGCTTTTATTACTGAGAAAATCTAAATATGCTGTCAATGGCCTCAAAAAATCCATTTTCGCCATATTTTTGGGAATAAAATGTTTCATAAATCAGGCTAGGGATGATGTATTAACAAATCCCTCAGTAAACATCTTCAGAATATTGCTAAGTATATAACTGCAAAGGTATACATAGGTACTACAGAGGCGGAGAAGTTTGACTTGGAGTACGACAAAAAACTTGTTTTGAGAAAACGGCATTCAAAGATTTACATCAAACCCGACAACACTTCTACTCTCATTCTACAATCATGTAGATCAGTGGTCTTCAAGGTCGTTCCTAGGGACCCACTGTGTATGCTGATTTTTGTTCCAAACACAATTGTTATCACAGGATTTTAACAAGTTGCTAATGTCTTAATTAGTTGTTTTTCATATTTAGCGTTGTTACTTTTTACTTTTAGCCAAATGTTTAATAGAAGCATCCATACATGCTATAAAGAATAAAATACACTCCTGATCAAAATCTTAAGACCAGTTAAAAAATTGCAAGAATTTGCATTTTGCACTGTTGTATCTTAAGAAGGTTCTAAGTAGAGTTTCAAAATGCAAAAAGAAGAAATGGGAACAAGAGACCAAATGTTTTGAGCTGGCAATTTAAGAACAATTTAACTGAAATATGCTGTTCATCAGCTGATCAAAAGTTTAAGACCACATCCTTTAAAAGCCCAAATCTGTGGAAAAAATTTGGATTCCATGTCATTTTCTGTCAAGTAATCACACTGTCAAGACCTCTTGATGGGAAAAGCAAAAAAACTCATTGCCTTCGAACGTGGCAGGATTGTTGAGCTGCATAGACAAGGCCTCTCACAGCGTGCCATCGCTGCTGAGGTTGGACGCAGTAAGAGAGTCATTTTGCATTTCTTAAAAGATCCTGAGGTTTATGGAACAAAAAAATCAAGTGGTTGACCCAAAAAAATCTCACCGGCTCTGAGCCGGAGGATCCGAATGGCTGTCCGTCAAGACACGGGACGATCCTCATCCCAAATTAAGGCCATTACTGGTGCTGACTGCAGCCCAATAACCATCAGACGGCATCTGCAAAGGAACGGCTTCAAAAACAAAAAACGTCTTCAAAGGCCACGTCTCCTTCAACGCCACAAAATCGCCCGTTTGGCCTTTGCAAGGGAGCACCAAACATGGGACGTTCAAAGTTGGAAGAAAGTTTTATTCTCTGATGAGAAAAAATTTAACCTCGATGGTCCTGATGGCTTCCAACGCTACTGGCATGACAAGGAGATGCCACCTGAGATTTTTTCAACACGGCACAGCGGAGGGGGCCCCATCATGATCTGGGGTGCTTTTTCCTTCAATGGAACAATGGAGCTCCAGGTTGTGTAGGGTCGTCAAACAGCAGCTGGCTACGTGGAGATGTTGCAGCGGGCATCCCTCATGACTGAGGGCCCTCGTCTGTGTGGTGATGACTGGGTCTTTCAGCAGGACAATGCTGCAATTCACAATGCCCGTCTGACAAAGGATTTTTTTCAGGAGAATAACATCACTCTTTTGGATCATCCTGCATGTTCCCCTGATCTAAATCCAATTGAGAACATTTGGGGATGGATGGCAAGGGAAGTTTACAAAAATGGACATCAGTTCCAGACAGTGGATGCCCTTCGTGAAGCCATCTTCACCACTTGGAGCAACATTCCTACAAGCCTTTTGGAAACACTCGCATCAAGCATGCCAACACGAATTTTTGAAGTGATCAACAATAATGGTGGAGCTACTCATTACTGAGTCTGTTTTTGAGACTTTCATTTCTGTTTTAGGGTTTTTTTTGAGCTATGGTCTTAAACTTTTGATCAGCTGATGAACAGCCTATTTTAGTTAAATTGTTCTTTTCAATAAATTGCCTGCTCAAAACATTTAGTCTCTTGCTCACATTTCTTCTTTTTGCATTTTGAAACTCTACTTAGAACCTTCTAATGATATAACAGTGCAAAATGTAAATTCTTGCAATTTTTTAACTGGTCTTAAGATTTTGATCAGGAGTGTATCCTCGGAGATTGTGGTTTTATTTCTATACTGCAAGAAATTTCCAGCATTGTAACATTTGAAACTGATCAAATTAGACTCTGAGGAACTCAGTAAACCCCAAATTGGGCTGAGGGATGCAACTGTTTCAAGTTCAAATTCTTTCAAAAAACTTAAGGTGAATTAATTGCATTAACACAAAGCTGGTTTGACTTTTTACCATTTGCTTGTCGAATAAATTTGTCTTGATGTGCCAATTACATTAGGCGCCAAGTACATCTTTCATTTGATTAGTTATATTGTTTTCTCTCATTTTATGTTGTTATTTCCAGTGCATAGCAATGTGGGTATGACATTTTTTTATTCTGGATGGCAAACATGGATATTTCTCTTATCTTGTGAATTAAGAGGGCAAATAACTGCTCTAAGCATTAAATACACTTAATTAAGACTATTGAACAGCTTGTTAAAATCCTGCAATTACAACTGTGGTTAGAACAAAAGCCAGCATACACAGTGGGTACCCAGGAACAACGTTGAAAACCACTGGTGGGGATGTTAAGACGCTAGTGTCCCTTTTGCAATTACAGCACTCGAGCAATAAACTGCTGCAGAACCCATGATTTTCTGCATCAATGTTTATTGTGCAGCACAAGTAGGACAAAAGGCAATCAACTTTCACACATTCGGCCGTTTAAGTGTCATATTCACGTTCCCGTGCCATATGTCAGCAACCATTCAACCAGCGCGTTTGTAAGAGACTCTCAGGCAGAATTGAAGTACTTGTGCATGGAGGTTTATCAGTTTCACATGCGTTTCGGTGGATTTCACTACTGGTAACATGAGAATAACTAGGCTTATGCCGTCAGGTCATATTTCAGGTCAATCGGACAAATGGTTCTCAAGATATGGCCAAAATGGTCATTTTCCATCACAAAGCACCACCTGGTGGCAAAATATTGAACCATACAGGTATGATGTCATCATGTGACACGTTGTGAGGTCATGACCTTGCAGTTGCACATAGCTTCATGTCGATTAGACAAATAGTTCCAAAGATATAGCAAAAATGGTGAATTTTATGTGACAAAGCTCCACCTTGTGTCAAAATTTTGAACCAAACAGGTATAATGTCATCGTGGGACACATCCTCAGGTCATGACCTTTCATTTGCACTTGATTTGAGGTCAATCGGACAAACATTTCCAGAGATATGATAAAAACAGTGATTTTTTCAGTTTTTGGCCCCTGGTGGCCAATCTAGAAATTGTAGATTGTCCAAAATCGAATCAGTTCTTCCTCTTTATGATAGTTACTTATATGCAAAACTTTGAATTTCTAATTGAAATATTACTGCAGTTATCGCGTTAACACGTTAATCAGTTTCTGGCCCCTGGTGGCCAATCTAGACATCGTAAATTGTCCAAAATCGAATCAGTTCTTCCTCTTTATGATAGTTACTTATGTGCAAAACTTGAAATTTGTAATTGAAATATTACTGAAGTTATCGCGTTAACATGTACTACGGCGGTGGCAGCGGTCAGACCAAAAACATAATATCCCCTAATTATACCGTATATATATATAGTCTTGGTGCATGGGCAGCTTTGAAGCCGTTCTCTGAAACTTCGTGTTCAGCACCTGGGAAGGGAAAGTTTAATGGATACAGAACAACTATATTACGTCCAAAATGAGTCCGTTGCTTCGCTTACAGTTTACGCAAACTATGATTCTTGGAGTTAAAGAAAATGAATTAATCAGATGTCTTTCTCTTATGCAGGAAGAATTTGATTGGCTTTTTAGGGGGAAAAGAAGTTAAATAATTGGAGATGAAAAATAACATCTGTGGTTCATCAGTGTTCTGCGCACTGACTTTGATTACATCTGCGGTTTATAGTTTTAAGGATATGCAGTTAGCAGCAGACAATTAATGCTTCTAGTTGTAGCATAAAGATCAGGCACTTTGTACTAATATATTTTCATCAGCTCTTTTTTTTCCCCCGATGGGTGCGCTCAACACTTAATAATGGAATTTCAAAGAAACACGCCAATTAAATGCATAAATGAACACAAATTGCTTTTTTTAGGGCACATACGATGCAATGTAATTTTTAACAAACGGCTTAGGAATTCTGGAAAGCTTGACTGGCATGTAAATGTAATGTTTAGGGCTGGGACGATTCTGAATCGATTCTTTTTTAAGGCATAGTTCCAGTACCTGCTGCCATGGGGCAAACATCCGAGCTTTCCCTTTTCCTTTATTAAACCCGACGCAGGTTGAACGAAAGTGCTAAACATCAAAGGGCAGGTGAAATGCTTCCGGAAAAAAACTTCACTGACATCAGTTTTTTTCGGCGACATGATGCATGGAGCCAAGTAAAGGACTACAGAATCGTCTCCCATTAACCAATTAGGCTACTCTTAGAAAAGTAAGCTGTTCCAGTTTACTTGCTTGATTAGTAATCAAATGGTGGATGCGTTTACTTTCGAAGTTTAATGAGTAGAGCTGTTTATTAAGGCAGCATATTTGATAGCTGCATTTTGAAATTTCAATGGCCATAGAACAGCACAACATGAACACGATTGCCATTGTCTCGGCATTTCGTGCGACTGTGAAATAAATTATCTCACATTCACGTTTCATCCGCTTTACAGAATGTTTTCCACCTTGTGATCTGAAAACAAATCTCTTTATTTTTACTTCATCATGATGGATCTCCAAAAAATACTACAATGAGAGATGAAATGCAGAGTTGGGATGTGGTGATGTTGAACGAGGATTTTTTAAAAGTGTGATAACCACTTGCCGTAATGGGGTCGCGTGTAATTTCTTGAAACAGACACACCTGAAGCGGCACGATTTAAAATGCCATCAGGGAGAAGCCTGAGTTGAGATTTCGATAACTGCAGGCGCACCGCCCTTCCCTAAATCTGCACCCGTGTACTTTTCCTAAATAACAATCAAGCAATTCCAATAGCATATAACGATTAAGATGTGATGTTGAAAAGCAGACAAGCCTATCTGAGCTACGGCATTAAAAGAATACCAATAATTTGAATAATTTAAAAAAAAATCTTCCTCTGCATTGCATCTCTCAGCATTTTCGGACATTAAAGATTAATTTAAAAGAGATTTCTTATAAGATTTTAAGTGTCTAAAAAAATACATAAGGTGGAAAACATTCTGAAAAGTGGATGAAACGTGAATGTAAGATAAAAATTATCACAGTCGCACGAAATGTGTGGCAATGGAAATCGTGTTCATACTGAGTTGTTCTATGGCTGTTTAAATTTCAAAACGCAGCAATCAAACATTCTGTCTTAATAAACAGCATTCATTCAACTTTGAGTGTAAACGCATCAACCATTTGATTGATTTGCTAATTAAGCAAAGTAAACTGCAACAGGTTACTTTTTTTTAAAGTAGCCTAATTGGTTAATAGGAGACGATTCTGTAGTCCTTTATTTGGCTCCGTGCACCATGTCGCCGAAAAATACTGATGTCAGAATTAGGTTTTTTTTCCGGAAGCATTTCACATGCCCTCTGATGTTTAGCGCTTTTATTTAACCTGCGCCGGGTTTTATAAAGGAAAAGGGAAAGCTTGGATGTTCGCCCCATGCCAGCAGGTAGTGGTACTACGCCGTAAAAAAGAATCGAATCAGAATTGTCCAAGCCCCAGTAATTTTCCAGCATCTGCAGCCAGATCACCTCTCCCTCCTAGCCGAATTTTCTTCTTCAATTACCTCTGCTAAAATTAAATTTTGTCATTCTAAAATCCAGAATTCAATCTCTAACCCTCGCCAACAGTTTTCTGTCTTCTCTTCTCTCCTCAGCTCTCCGCTTGTCACACCTGCGACCTCCATCACAGCGGAGGACTTTGCAGCCTTCTTCGATGATAAGATTGTGTCCATTTGCAACTCCTTCTCCCCCCTCACTCCCCTCTCCCTCTCCCCCTCCTCTCCCATCTCCTCTCTGCTTTCTCCCCCCTCTCCTCTTCTGATGTCTCCCAGCTGCTCCTCTCTCACCGTCCTACTACGTGCTCTCGACCCTATCCCCTCCCCCCTCCGCCAGGCTATCACACCCAACATCCTCTCTTTTGTCACCTCCCTTATTAACTCTTCTTTGTGCTCTGGATGCTTTCCCTCTCCATTCAAACAGGCTACCATTACCCCTCTCCTGAAAAAACCCTCCCTTGACCCCTCAGTCATTTAGAACTTCCGCCCAGTCTGCCTCCTCCCCTTCCTGTCAAAAACCCTTGAACGTGCTGTTGCTAACCAACTCTCCTCTTTTCTTGCAGAAAACAACCTCCTGGACCCCCACCAGTCGGGATTCAGAGCTGCCCACTCCACGGAAACCGCACTCATCTCCGTCAGTGAGGAGCTTCACATTGCACACGCCGCCTCCCTCTAATCCATCCTGATCCTCCTCGACCTCTCGGCCGCATTTGACACTGTCGACCCCTCCATCCTCCTCTCTTCCCTGTCTGCACTAGGGATCTGTGGTACAGCCCTCATCTGGTTGAAGTCATACCTCTACGGTTGCTCCTACCAGGTTGCCTGGGCTGGTGAAGTATCAACACCCCGCCCCCTTACCACAGGCGTACCCCAAGGCTCAGTTCTTGGTCCACTCCCCTTTTCTCTTTATCTCTAGTCTCTCGGTCCTGTCATTTTTGCTCATGTTTTATCATATCACTTTTATGCTGATGACACTCAACTTTTTCTCTCTTTTCCCCCTGATGCCCAGGTCTCCGCCCGCATCTCCGCCTGCCTGCAAGACATCCTCAGCTGGATGGACAACCATCACCTGAAGCTCAACCCAACCAAGACGGAGATGATCTACATCCCTGCCGCATCCTCCCCTCTCCTGGAGCTGACCCTCACCCAGGGGGATACCACCATTCCCCCCTCACGGAGTGTGAAGAACCTTGGGGTCCTGTTTGACGACAGGCACTCCTCTGCTGTGAGCATCGTTGCAGTGACTCGGACCTTCAGGATCTTCCTCTACAACATCCGTAGAATCCGGCCCTTCCTCACCAGCAACTCAATGCAGCTCCTGGTCCAAGTGCTGATCCTCTCCCGCCTGGACTACTGCAACTCCCTCCTCGCCGGCCTCCCAGCATCTGACATCAGACCCCTGCAGCTGATCCAGAACGCCGCAGCTCGCCTGGTCCACAACCTCCCGAGACACTGTTGGCGCTCGCATCAAATTTAACACTTTGGTGCAAGCCTACCAGGGAGTCAACAAAACAGCTCCAGAGACTGTTCAAACCTTACACCCCTGCCAGAGCACTCCGCTCTGCTACTTCTGGTCGCCCTCTCCGCTCCTCCCCTTCCCACTCAAGACTGCTGTCTGTCTTGGTACCTCGTTGGTGGAATGATCTACCTATCAAGGTCAGAACAGCAGAATCCTTGAGCATCTTCAAGCACCGCCTGAAAACCCACCTCTTCAGGCTCCACCTTTCCCCTACTCCACTGCCCTGAATCCTGTACCTACATCCCTTGATTTGTTGCACTTAATTTTGTTTATCTTATTTCCTAATTGTAGCCGCTTGATTTGGATGCCCTTCATTTTCTTGCACCCTATTTTGTCAGTTTACTTGATTTTCCTGCCCCTTTGTTACACTTGACCTGTTGCCCTTTTGTTGCACTTATTTTATTTTATTGCCCTTTTCTTGCACTTGACTCTGCCCCTTTGTTGCACTTGCGTCTGTTGCACTTGACCTTGTTGCCATTTTGTCCACTTGACCTTGCCCTTTTGTTATTGGTTTAGATCTGTAACAATGGAACGTGTCCTGTAACTTACTGTTAGCACTAGTACTTGTCTCCTAGGAGCTCTGCACTTTCGTACGTCACTCTGGATAAGAGCGTCTGCCAAGAACCAGTAATGTAAAAACCTACAGTAGCGCTACTTCAGAAGAAAGACGTTTCGGTGGACGGGCACGGATATCAGTCCATTGTAAGTCATTCATCCTCAGTTTTGAGCGCTCAGTTTGCAAAGCACGGCACTTTATAATGCATATTTACATTTGCAGATTCAATCTTGACATTTGAATTGACTTAACATTTGAAAGTTGACATTTTCAATGGTTATCTTCGTACATTTACTTCCTATTTTTGGACAATGTACAGGTGGACAGGGTAAAATAGGCAATGGACAGCATTATTATGGACTATATATGTGATAAAGTTGTGACATTTTCAATGATTATCTTCATTCAAGTAATTGCTATTCTTTACATTAGTTTGGCAATAAGAATAATGGGTAACTGCACCTTTTACATGAATTCTTTGCTGGGGCGTCGCCAGCCGATTTTACCGGGGCTTCAGCCCAGGGTAGCCAAAATGGTTGTTTCGCTAATGCAGAAATAACAGATTGCGTCATCTTATTCTCGAAAATATGAATGCTCTGTAGGCCTACAGATTATTTTTATCAAGCCTCGCTACTGAACATTATAAACATATTGGCTGGTTTGGCAAGTGGTGTAAATGAATTGTATTCGCACCTTGCTGTCGGCTGTTAATATAGGTTTTCGCGACTAAGGTGCTTTCTTTCTGCGTCATAGAAAAAAAATCTTAAGTAGATGACCATACTCGGGCAGAGGGGTGTGACACAGCCAAATGATTTTATACTTTGAAAGAACTTTTGAATAAATCTTTGTGTCCTTGAAAATGGGGTGGCCTTTTCCAAACCTGCCAATCATTTTTATTGTTTCCAGCTAGGATTGATACAAATCATCTCTTCAGAGCATTGATATTTTCTAGAATTAGCTGACACAATCTTGCTTATTTTCTCATTATTAGTGCAAGGCCAGTGAAGAGAGAAAAAATGTAATTGTGTCGAGACACTCCTTCCGAGGTCCAGCACAAGGTTGCTGATTGGCTGTATGCAAATGAGTTTCTGTTGGTGTCCGGAAAACATTTAAAAGAATTACATTTCCTCCATTAACCATCAAAGTGACTACAAAGATGGGAAATTAACATAAAACAGCATTAAACAATCCACGTGTCATGGGAATGAACATGTTTCATGGGGATGTCTTTAAATTGAAATGTATTAAAATGTCCACTGAAATGTATGCAAATGACCTATGCTTTAGCAAAGCATTTGTAGTTTCAGCTGAAAATAGCAATCTGAAAAGTTTGTAAGGCATATTAAAAAGGCCCAAGGAGACCAAGTTTAAGGTCTTTGTATCCTTCATTGTTGTTGACAGTATTACATTGTGTTATTATTTCTGATTTCTGTTTTTGTTGGTTTGCCACACACTGATCTAATTTCATGATTTCTAGAGGGTAGCACCAAAGATGAGCTACAAACAGAGGAGGAGGCAGCAGCAGGAGCAGATGTGTCAGGATCAGGCATGGACATCGGTAGGCTAACCATTATTTAGAGAAGCCAACTTTAATTTGTTCTTCAGAAAGTTAATCACTGAAGAACTTTTATGATACTCAAATGCATCAGGAGTATTAGGATTAGGATATTTAATTTGGTGTAATTTATTTACAATAGTTATAGGGTCATTCCATGCCAACTCACCCAGTTTTCAGAAATTTTCCCAGTTCATGTCATGGATTTTTTTTTAAAAAAAAGAAAAAGAAATCATGTCCATAATCCTGTCTGCGATCTGCTGTCCCACCGAAGCAGTACTCCAAACAGTTTTTCATTCATAAAATGATGAAATATACCTATAAAGGCAAATTTGCCTCTCTATATTAAACCCCATCAAAGAAAGGAATTTCACTGGGTAAGGCTGCAATTTTCACCTTGCTTAAATATGACCTATTTCTAACTGACTTTTATCTGGTTTGATGAACAACATGTCATGGAGATTTATGGAATGGGCTACGTTTTTATGCTCAAAGGTTAAGTCTATACATTTCAAAATTCAACAATGGAGCCAGTTCTTAGTGTGACCAAAGTGTTTTTTTTTTTTCTTCAAAATTATAATCACAGCATTTGTAAGTAAATTCTGCAGCACTGATATTTGCTGTGAACTTTTTGTAAAGTAATGCAAGACACTCCACATTCTTGGTATTTGATTCTCCAACAAATAAATTTGCAAAATTTGATTTGAATCCTGAAAACTGCTACTTGCAGCCATTGTAGCGTCACTGCTTGACCAAGACAAGAAGACATCAGCCATAAGCATACCACATCACACTGTATAAACGTGTATGCACCTGGAAATTAAATAATAAACTCTTTGGGTAGTCTAATGTAGTCTGTCTACTATAATAATTACACCTTCTATGTACTGTATAAAAATGAAAAAAAAAAATTCGGCTCATCTTTAAATTTACATCCGGTCCAGCCAGGCTAAGCCCAGGTTGCCCTTAAAGTCAAGAAACGCCCCTGATTCCTTGTACAAAGGTGAGAAAAAAATATTTTTCTGCATGTTAGTAAGGATTTCACAAGGTGACTAAGGATTTTTAAGAGATAGAGTACAGATGACGACTGTCTGGGGTTGACATGCATGTAATATGATGCGCTTACTGAACAAATAAATTGATAAATAGCGTAAGTTTTTAAATGTGTTACTTCGGGCGGTTTTGTGCAATTGGGCGGGTTTTGAATCAGTTATGGACTGGAAACGAAGCGACCAATCTGACAACACTGCTTCGTCTCCAGTGGGCGTTGGGCCTGAGACGACCCGCCTACATGAGGTCACATCGGTGTAGCTGAGCACATTTCAGGAACGTCGCGTTGGACAACGCCGAGAGCGACTGATTGCAAAAAAAAAAAAAAAACAATAGCGTTGGATTTCCAAAGCGAGCACGTTAAAACAACCTGGCTCAGAAGCGATCAAAGAAGGGTTGAGAACTGTAGTAGCAAGCTATCTAGCTAACGGACTAGCCCCATAGTCCCTACCAAGAGTCCCGACAACCCAGGAATAGGATCCCATTTTGTTTCCATCGCGCAGAACTGAGCCATTGCTCACAATAGAAATATGTGCATTTCTATTTCTTTCCTCGGAAAGGGAACGTATAAATTTAAGGGGAAACAATTAACCACTGAGCAATAGTAGTGAAAAACATATCAAAGCAAAAATTTCGGACATAAGATAGAATATGTGAAAAGACTCGATTCACGTTGAGACGGTCCCGAAAGGAAACAAAATGGCTCCTAGACAGATTCTCCGGAATCCTCATGTCGCAATCTCTCCATCTAGCTAGGAACTCTAGACCCATGGGTCTCACTTTCTATGTTAGCCGGCGAGTTCTGTTGCAATGTCCAAAAGCTTCTCCGACAGCGTTCCAAGCTATGCAATCAAGCAGCAACCAAATACCAAGTTATGCAAGTTGATGAGAGCATAAATGATCAACAGTTAGCTTAGCGACTTGGCTTGCAATTTCTAGGATAATGAAACAACGTTAGCTGCCGATGTAGCTTCAAACGAAACGTTCTCATCTAGAGACACTGTTATCTAGCGACATGGTCATCCGCTGGAATGATGCGCTGAGGATCAGGCTATGTGCTTTCGAATAATAATAAAAGCGTAGCTCGCTAACAATTTTAAGCAGGCGACTATTACAGCCGTCGCGTTACAACAAAATATGTGGACCAACTCGCCAGCAAGCGAACAATTTAACAAACAAGAGTGTATATTTTATACCCGTCAAGGTTTCAAATAATTACTGACACGAGAAAAACAACTCTCAAATTTCTTACCGTGAATAAATACACAAATGTGGATCATGCTCACGCGAAGCAAAGAAAGCCCTTCCTCTGACAAATCTATCACTCCAGACTCGCATTTGTTTTCACTCTACATTGTAACTGAGGTTACAATGGGCAGATTTTCTTCGACCGCAGTCGTCAGGGATTTTGTGCGACTCGGCCTTCGAGTCTTGCATGTTCCGGTGGTCACGGGTTGATACCCCTGGTCAAAATTAAGGAATCACCACACAGAGGATGTTCATCCAGCTTTTTTTACTTAATAGGAAATAAAATCGCAAACATGACAACGCGGTTTTTGTTTATAAGCTAAACATTCGGGAAATACTAGTGGAATCATGAAATGTTGAGGAAAAAATAATGGAAACAAAATAAAGGAACTGGGTCTTTGTTTCCCCTCTTTGATCCCTTATGCGCCTGAATTATTTGAGGCATGGGCATGCATGGGGCCTTTATTAAAATATTTATTTATTTAATGATAATATGAACTTACAACATGAAGGCAAATTATACAGTAATATAATGAACAACTTCAGAGATTTTACAGACATCACTAGCTATAAAAAGAAAGAAAATACATTAAAAAAATTATAAGTAAAACAGATAAAGCAGAATGCTAAGGAAAAAGTTGAACAAGCAAAATTAAATATGATAATAATGAAACAAGGATCATACTTAAATATACAAAATAATACATTTAAAAAGTTAACTGGGGAACAATTAATTTTAAGGTATTACACATAGGTCTTCTTCTGGTAATGAACAGAGATCTTGTGCATATTTAGATTTCATTAATTTCAGGCACTTAATACAGAGTTGAATTTCATTATGAAAACTGGTGAAGATGGGTGGGGTACTCATACATTTTGGTTTATGTATGAAAGATTTGGCTAAAATTAGTAGCACATTTACCATTAGGTCCACTTTTTAGTCTTCTTATAACACACCTCAAATTATATCATCATGACCAATGGTAGGCGTTGCAGTGGTTTTTCTTTACCTAACCAATTAACAAACAGTTTCCAAAATAACTGAGTACTGGAGCATGAAACAAAGTGATGTTTCGTTGTTTCAGCCTCTTCATTACAGAAAACAAATTTCTTCTTTTCAAAACCAAATCTGAACATAGAAATTCGTTTGAATAGTAAATATTATTCATTACCTTGTGGTGTACTTCTTTTGACCTTGTTTGAACTGGGTATTTGAAGAACTTGGTTCTCAGATAATGTTGGTTGATCAAAATTATTTAAAATATTACTTCTACAATACTGAGCAGGGAATCCATTGTTTGTCAGGATTGATCATGTGAATTTATTGGAACACCTTTTATCAAGAAAATAAATTCCCTTTATGAAGACTGTGGGGAGATGTGACAAGAATTGACAGTATAGTGATATTTGTTTTGCTTGAATCAAGAATGGATTAGGTATAATTTTGATAAGAGATTCAAATTCTTGGAGGTTACAATACAAGTCATATTTACAACAAAAATCTCGGTGAGACAATATAGTCCCATTTAAGTCCAGATCTATTATACACCAAATATTTTGATCCATCCAGCTCTTGTAAAACAGAGATTTTCCTTTATGAAGTATATATCTGTTATTCCATAATAGTGTATTATATGGTTTGTTATCGACTTAACAAACTCTGAAGTAAGCGCTAATGAAGATGCAGGGTGGAGATGCATGTTGCAGATGCATGAATGTTTTGAATGGCAACAGGAATCTGATGTTCATCCTTGAGCAGCAAGGTTGTGTCATCTGCCAACTGACTTATTACGAGTTCTGTTCCAAATATATTGAGTTTTTTCAAGTTCTCAGAAATCTTACTCATTATAGCCAGCATTGCTGCCGCTAGTATGAATAGACCTGGGCTTGCTGGACAACCCCATCAGATTCCTCTTAAGATATCAAAATGTGCTGAAGTACCATGAGGTAATGAGACACAGCTATTGATGTTCTTATATGACGTCTCCATGGCCTTTTTGAGACGGTCCCCAAAAAACCGAATAGGAGGTTTAATTTGATCAAAGGCTTTTTTAAATCCAGAAATAGAATGAAGCCCTTATCCTCAGTTACAACCCCAATTCCGAAATAGTTGGGACAAAGTGTAAATTGTGAATAAAATCAAAATGCGATGACTTTCAGATCACAGGGGCCAATATGTTATTTACAATAGAACATAGATAACATTTCAAATGTTGAAACTGAGACATTTTACATTTTTTCCACAAAATGAGCGTATTTCAAATTTTCTGGCTGCAACAGGTCTCAAAAAAGTTGGCACACAGGCAAAAAAGGGCTGACAAAGCAATTGATACATAAGAGAATCAGCTGAATGAACATTTAGCCAGTAAGTAAGTTAGCTGGCATCAGGAATGTAACATGTTTGGCTATAAAAGGGATGTCTTAGAGAGGCTGAGTCTCTCAGAAGTAAAGATGGCCAGAGGCTCTCCAAACTGTGAAGACTCGTGTAAAAAAATTGTGGAATATTTAATAAACAATGTTCCTCAACGTCAAATTGCAAAGGCTTTGGAGGTCTCATCATCGGCAGTGCATAACATCATCAAAAGAGTCAGAGAAACTGGAAAAATCTCTGTCTATAAGGGACAAGGCCGAAGACCTTTACTGGATGCCCGTGATCTTCGGGCCCTCAGACACCACTGCATCACACACTGGCATGATTCTGTTATTGACATTACTAAAGGGGCCCCGGAGTACTTCAAGAAACCTCTGTCTGTAAACGCAGTCCTCTGTGCCATCCATCTAAAACTCTATCATGCAAAAAGGAAGCCATTGTTGAGCATGATCCAGAAGTGCCGTCGTGTTCTGTGGGCCAAGGCTCATTTGAAATGGACTGTAGCAAAGTGTCCTGTGGTCAGACAAGTCCAAATTTGACATTCTTGTCGGAAATCATGGGCGTCGTGTCCTCCGGGCTAAAGAGGAGAAAGACCATCTCTCCTGTTATCAGCGTTCAGTTCAAAAGGCAGCATCTCTGATGGAATGAGGATGCATTAGTGCATATGGTGTGGGACACTTGCATGTTTTAAAAACCACCATGAATGCTGAAAGGTATATAAAGGTTTTAGAGCAACATAGGCTCCCCACCAGATGACATCTTTTCCATGAAAGGCCTTGTGTATTTCAGCAGGACAATGCAAAACCACATATTGCAGCTATTACAACAGCATGGCTTCGTAGTAGAAGAGTCTGTGTGCTGAACTGGCCTGTCTGCAGTCCTGATCTTTTCACTGATTGAAAACATTTGCCGCATAATTAAACGAAAAGTCCATCAAAGGAGACCCAAAACTCTCCAGCAGCTGGAAGCCTGTATTAAACAAGAGTGGGATCAAATTCCAATGGCTAAACTCAAGGAACTTGTCTCCTCAATGCCCAGACGCCTCCACTGTGTGTTCAAAAGAAGAGGGGATGCTACACCATGGTAAACAGGCCCCTGTCCCAACTTTTTTGTGACCTGTAGCGGCCATCAAATTTGAAATGAGCTTATTTTGCGGATAAAATTGTAAAATTTCTCAGTTTCAACATTTGCAATGTTATCTCTGTTCTATTGTGAAAAAAATACTGGCTGGTGTGATTTGAAAGTCATTGTATTCCGATTTTATTCACTATTTACTCTTTGTCCCAACTATTTCGGAATTATATATATATTTACACGCATGACACAGACACGCATATACAGCGCCCTCCATAACTATTGGCACCTCTGGTAAAGATGTGTTCTTTAGCTTCTAATAAATTCAGTCTTTTTTCTAAATAATATAGGACCACAATAAACAAAAAGGGGAAAATCCAACCTTTAATTCAAGTGCATTTATTCAGTGGGAAAAAAATCCCACATTAAGAAATAATTCTTTTGCATCAAATCATGTGTGCCACAATTATTAGCACCCCTGTTGTTACTACTTTGGACAACCCCCTTTTGCCAACAAAACAGCACCTAATCTTCTCCTATAATGTTTCACAAGATGTGAGAATACAGAAAGGGGGATCTTCGACCATTCCTCTTTGCACAATTTCTCTAAATCATCCAGTGACCTGGGTCCTCCCCTCTGCACTCTCCTCTTCAGCTCACTCCACAGGTTTTCAATGGGGTTCAGGTCTGGGGACTGAGATGGCCATGGGAGGAGCTTGATTCTGTGTCTGGTGAACCATTTCTGTGTAGATTTGGCCACATGTTTAGGGTCATTATCTTGCTGAAAGACCCAGTGACGACTCATCTTCAGCTTTCGGGCAGAGGCCACCAGATTTTGATTTAAAATGTCCTGGTATTTCAAAGCGTTCATGACGCCATGTACCCTAACAAGGTTCCCAGGGCCTCTGGAGGAGAAACAGGCCCACAGCATCACCGATCCTCCCCCATACTTCACAGTGGGCATGAGGTGCTTTTCTGCATATTCACCTTTTGTGTTCCGCCAGACCCACTTAGGGTGTTTGTTGCCAAAAGCTCTATCTTGGTCTCATCTGACCAAAGCACACGGTCCCAGTTGAAGTCCAAGAACCGCTTAGTGAACTCCAGACATTTGCATTTATGATTGTGAGTGAGAAAAGGTTTTTTCCGTGCATGCCTCCCAGCTTGTTGGCATGTAGATAGCGCCTGATGGTTGTTTTGGAGACTGTGACCCCAAGATGCGACCATTTGTTACAATTCTTTAACAGTGAGCTTTGGAGAACTTTTTTTATCTTTTTACCATCCTCCTTCCTGTGCGTGGTGGCAAAATAACCCTGTGTCCTTGTCCAGGCTTGTTTACCACTTGTTGTTCCAGTTGTTTTAAACTTCTTAATGATTCCTCTGACAGTGGCTATTTTCTTGTAGCCATTGCCTGACTTGTGAAGGTCAACACACGTCTGCCTTACTTGAATGGTGTGTACCTTTGTCTTTCCCATGTTGAAGAGTGGGTAAGAGAAATGGCCTCTGTGTCACGTCATATTTATACCCTAGGGAAACAGGAAGTGATGAATTACTAATTAAATGTTCCTAGATACTCTGATCAACTTTGTTAACTACTGTAGAAGTGACAGAAATACAATTACATCCATTTCCTAGGAATTGTTAGGGGTGCCAATAATTGTGGAACAGATGATTTAATAAAAAATAATTATTTCTTAGTCAGGGGTGTTTTTTTCTCTTAAAATTCACATGAGTTGAAGGTCACATTTTTCTACAATTTTCAGAGTGAGAGTATGCTTCTGCAATAAAAATTGAATTTATTTTAAGGCTTTTAACACATCTTAACCAGGGATGCCAATAATTATGGAGGGCACTGTATATGACTTGATTTGAGTATGTTTTACCTCATTTTATTTCATTACTTCATTTTCCTCATTATTATCATGCCAGTAATGAGTTTTGACATTTACAGTTAAAATGGAAATTTTGACATTTGCGGTCGACGTGTATGACATTTGCGGTTAATCAGATTTTGACATTTGTGGTTGCAGTGTTATGACGTTTGCGGGTACTTTGACATTTGCGGTTGACATGTTATGACATTTGCGGGTATTTTGACATTAGTGGACAATTTTGACATTTGTGGGCTCCACAATGAGTCTCAAATGACCTTATGGATTGAGGCTGGGGCCTTTGCAGTTGGGCCATGCAAACAGAGCTGAAGTTAGTAATACTAAAAATTTATAATGAATATTCTCACCAGTGGCCATTTAATTTAGTGAATTACCAACACGCTTGAATTCATTAAATTCCCACTGTTTATGCACGATTTCTCTGAATTTTTCAGGAGAGGATTATTAGAGTCCATTACGTTTTTTGTCTGAACTTTCATGCTCAAAAAAAACTAGAACTTAGATTGAACCCACTGCTTCCCTCTTCAAGGTAACTTTGTGATCATTGTGGGCCCCAGCTTATCAACGGCAGAGTACTTTCCCACGCGCTTGCATCTGTTCGTGGCCCAGATGTCATTGCTCTATCTGTTCAATTGTTTATGGATGCTTGAATTCTGGGACCTTAGTTCAGGGGGTGCAGTGAAGAAAAATGCGAGCCCTCTCGCAGACCTCGTACAGCTCAGTTCCGAAAAGGAACATGATTTTCATTTGCACTTTACCACACTGCACGAGCCGGTCATTGCTCAAGGGGCTTTAAACCTGACGGCTGAAGGTAGGATGCTAATGCATAATGTGCCATTAATTTGTTTGTTATGAAGTCTGGGAATGTATGGATGGCATATTGTATTACATTAATGTGCACCCTTAGTGCATTGTGCATACCCAAATAATCACTGTCTACTGCTTTTTTTCGGAACCATCTTGTGTTTCATAATCAAACACTTGAAGATGTTGGCAGCATAATTCTTTCTGAGGGTTTATTCCAACTATCTGACATTTACTATATTTTAATGATGATGTTGGCAGAAACTAGTTAATATATTTCCTTGCTGTATGATTCTGCATTTTTTGTTATTATTGTCTGTTGTAGAAAGTAGAGGATAATGTGTATATTTGATATTTGGCTCTTGGAGAAAATTAAATGAGTATGGTTTAATTTAAGTTTTAGTTGTTTTATGACTGCGAAAAATATAAGCCTGAAAAAGTTTGAACTTTAAAATAACAGAATTTTTAGAACTGTTTTTTAGAATTTTTTCCCCAGTTCAAAATATGCTTTCAAGTCTCTTCAGTCATTACTTTTGCAATGAGAGTCAGTCTGCGCTGCTCTTCATGTCATTTTGTGTGACTGATGAAGTGAGTTTCATTCTTTGTGATATCCTGTTTACAGGGACCTCACTTATTCTGTCAATCTTGATAAATTTCTGTTATATCTTGCTTGTGTGATGACATGACATCAATCACCTTAAGACCATTGTTGCCCCCATGCATCAATACTTATCTTTGTGCCTTAGACATAGACCAGGAATTTCAATATCTATTCAAATTTGTATTTGTATGCTTTAGAAGACCCATGAATTTATGTATTGTGAAGATACACTTCCTGTGACATGTCTGATCATTTTCGTGTCCTTATCCTGGTATAAAAATCAAAATGTGACTAAATCCTGTAAACATCCTCCAAGGATTGCAATTATGAATGAAATCTTGAGAGCAGTAGGATACGGTTCTGAGAGAGGGTATTTTTCCCCTTCCCAATTTCTTCTATTTTTGTCAAATTTTTTGTCGTATTTAAATGTTTCAGGTAATTTTAACTAATTTCAATATAAGACAAAGCCGGTGTGAGTGAACACAAAATGCAGTTTTTCTGTTATATCTTTTGTTGAAGATAAAAATGTGTTCAAAATCTGTATCACCAATGTGAAGAAACAGTTGCCTCCTAAACCAAGCTTCTGGTTGTGGCACCATTACCAGCAACAAATGCAGTGAAACATTTGTGATTACTGGCAATGAATCTTTCACATTGCTGGGCAGGAATTGTGACCCTCTCTTCTTTGCAGATTTGTTTTAGTTCGGCCACATTGGGGATTTTTGAGCATTAATTGCTTGTTCAAGGGCACACCACAGCATCTCAATTTTATGCAAGTCAGGCCGCTTTAAAGCTTTCATTTTCTTTCTGTCAAGCCATTCAGAGGTGGTTGTGCTTGTGCACTTTGGATCAAGTTCTGCTGCAGAACCCAACTGTGCTTTTGCTTTAGGTCACACATTGATGGCTAGACATTCTCCTTCAAGATTTTCTGGCAGAGAGCAAAATTCATTGTTACATAAATTATGAAGTCCCCCATGTCCTGAAGCAGCAATGCAGCCACAGACCAACTCACTACCATCACTTTGTTAGACTGTTGGTATGATGGCTTTACTATGGAATGCTTAATTACTTTACATCACATATAAGGGGTCCCGTGTCTTCCAAAAAGTTCCACTTTTGACTCATTAGTCCACACAATATTATCCCCAAAAGTCCTGGGGGTCATCTAGATGTTTTTTGTGACAAGCCTTTGTGTTTTTCTTTTGTCAGGGTTGGTTTTTGCCTTGAAGCATTCCCATGGATGCCATTTTCAATTTTCTTACTGCGGAGTTGTGAACGCTGACCTTAATTGTAGCAAGTGAGGCCTCCAGTTCTTTAGATGATAGTCTGGTTTTTTTGTGACCGCATGGATGAATTGTGCTCTTGAAGGAATTTGGTTGGCCAGCCACTCCGGGGAAGGTTCAGCATTGTTCCAAGGCTTCTTCATTTATAGATTATACCTCTCACTGGAGTTCCAGAGCCTTGGAAAAGATTATGTAACCCTTTCCAGACTGATAGATGTCAACATAATAGTTTCTGATCTTATCTTGAATTTCTAATCACGGCATCATGTGCTGTTTTTTTGCATTTTTCACATTGCCAGACAAACTGTATTTAAGTGCTTTTTACATTCAATGGGTCTGGTAGTAATCATGTCTGAGGGTTTCTAGTGAAACTGAACCAATCATCATGTAAATATTTTAATTAATTGATTCAGTAACTTAAGTGGCAATTACTTTTTCACATAAGGCCAGGTAGGGTTGGATAGCTTTTTTCCTTTAATAAATTAATTTGTCATTTACAAACTGCACTTTGTGTTTACTCGGGTTATCTCTGTATAATATTATAAATTACTTTGGTGATCTGAGACATTTAAGTGAGGCAAAAATGCAAAAAAAAAAAAGTGGATATCAGGAAGGGGGGCAAATACTTGTTCACAGCACAGTACATTTTCAAATAAGACTCAAGAATTGCATTAACATACAGTGGTATGCATACAGTATCATCTCAAGGTAATTGGTAGGATTGCGTGGGAAAGGATCGCTGACCTTATTGAAGATAATAATTTGGACCTTTATACTTTTGTAGATCATGCTTGTTTAACCAAGAACTCATGTTGCAGCTTAAGCCCCTTGTAATCAACAGATCCCCTGACCAATTCAAATAGAAAACAAAAGCTCTCATCATGGGGGAAAAACCAAAAAAAAAATAGCTTAATTCATCCAATTACAAAAGCTAGGAATTTTGGTGCAAAAGAAAATAGAATAGTCTTAACTTCATTTTGATTAAGCTTCTGGAAAATAGTAGGGGTGTAACTATCCTGAATCGCGATTTTTTACAAGCGTAGTACCACATACTGCCATGGGGTGAACATCCGAGCTTTCCCTTTCCCATTATGAAACCCGATGCAGTCTTGAACGAGTGTGCCAAACATCAAAGGGCATGAGAAATGCTTCCGGAAAAAAACTTGACTAACATCAGTATTTTTTGGCTATGTGCTGAAAGGAGCCAAGCAAATGAAAACAGAATCGTCTCCTATTAGCTAATTAGGCAACTCTAAAAAAAGTTAAGTAAACCTGTTCCTGTTTACTTTGTTTGATTAGCAATCAAATGGTGGATTCACTTACTCTTTAAGTTGAATGAGTAGAGCTGTTTATTAAGACAACATGTTTGATTGCTGCATTTTGAAATTTAAATGGCCATAGAGCAGCAGATTTGCATGAACATGATTACCATTGCCACGCCATTTCATACGACTGTGATAATTTATATCTCACATTCACGTTTCATCCGCTTTTCAGAATGTTTTTCACCTTGTGTATTTTTTAGATGTTTAAAATCCAGGGCAATCTTATAACAAATCTGTTTTAAATTAGTCTTTAAAAATGTCCTAATATTCTACATCGAGAGATGTCATTCAGAGGAAGATTTATTAAAATTGTTGGCATTCTTTCAATCTAATACCGTAGCCCAGCTAGGTTTGTCTGCTTTTCACCATCACATCTTAATCGTTACAGGCTACTGAAATTGCTTGATTGTTATTTAGGCCAAGTACACAGGAGCAAATTGAGGGAAGGGCGGAGCACCTGAAATTAGCAAAATCTAAACTCAGGCTCCTTCTCGACGGCATTTTAAATTGTTTGAGCCGATTTAGGTGTGTATGTTTCAAGAAATTACACGCAACTGCCTACACACCCCATGACTGCAAAAAGGTCTCATCACACTTTAAAAAAATCCTCGGTCAACATCACCACATCCCAACTCAGCATTTCACCTCTCATTGTAGTATTTTTCAGAGATCAATAATGATAAAATAAAAATAAAGAGATTTATTTTCAGATTGCCCTGGATTTCAAGTGTCTAAAAAATACCCAAGTTGGAAAACATTCTGGAAAGCAGATGAAACGTGAATGTGAGCTATAAATGATCACAATCATATGAAATGGCCATATACGCATTCTTGCAAATCTATGGCTATTTAACTTTCAGAATGCGGCAATCAAACATGCTATCTTACGAAACAGCTCTACTCATTAGCAAAGTAAATAAGCAAATCCCCTGTTGGATTGCTAATGGAGCAAAGTAAACAGGGACAGGATTAGAGTAACCAAATTGGTTAAAAGGAGAGGATTCTGTAGACCTTTACTTGGCTCCGTGCAGTATGTTGCCGACAAATATTGATGTCAGCCAAGTTTTTTTCCAGAGGCATTTCTCATGCCTTTTGATGTTTACCTTGTTTGGCACTTTCGTTCAAGACTGCGTCGGGTTTCATAAAGGATAAGGGAAAGCTCGAATGTTCGCCCCATGGCAGTATGTGGTGGTAGGCTACTACGCTTTTAAAAAATCACGATTCAGAATTGAAGCCCCTATTACTAAAACCCCATAAGTCACACTTGACTTGTGGGGTTTTAGTAATCAGTGCTTCAATTGCTACAGCCCTAGAAAATAGTGTCATCTCTTCGGCCACAGACTGGTGGCAATTTGATTGGTGCTTGTGGATTGTTTTTATGAAGCAATTTTTTAAAAACATTGATCCATGAAAAAACCCAAAGGCATTCTAAAAATCTGCCGTGGTTTAATACATTGCAGCCTCAATATTTGTTGGACAGTGATCTATTTCCACAACTATTTTGAATAGGCTGCAATCAAACATGCAAATGGGTAAATAGCCTAAATGTAAGTGCAGATGATCAGCTTCTAGTAGAGGGTAGTTATATTTATTTGGAGTGCAGCCTGCTGGATTCTTGAGGTAATGTCCAGATATTTATGGACTTTACAGCAGATGCCACTGAGGTTTTCCCTCACACTGCATCTTAATGCTTCTAGTACTGATCTCATGACTATCTGATTATGTTGTTTTTTTATCATTATGTCAAAGCTCTTTTATTCATTTTGCTGGAATACATTGTAGATACCCCACAATCTGTGCCGGTTTGAGTCATCAACAAGCCTTTGAAACAAATCTTTGAAGGATTAATCTTTCAAGGAGGAATTTAACATCCTAACAAGGTACACAAGGATTCTACCAAAATTAAATTATGCTGTGAAAATTTTAAAAGATCTATCCAAGAAGCTTATGGACTCTCCAATCTAATTTTAAAGATCAAACCAAGATTGTGATTGATTTTCCCAAGATGTTTAGAGAAAGTAATCATAATTTTTCACTTAAAAACCAAGTAAAGGTTTTTTAAGGATTCTTGTAAGATTTAAACTGAGGCTCTTGGTAAAATCATCATGAACATTTTAACCACGGTCTGCTTGAAGTTTTTTATGAGTTTTGAGCTGAGAGAGTATGTCAGGATCGGTGAATGTGTGTTTATTTGTATTTATGTGTGTGTGCATATGAGTTTACCTGTGCCTCTTTCCAGGCATTAGGATGAGAGCAGAGGGGATAGCATTGTGCGGTCTGGTTTCGTTGCTGGGTTTGACACTGCTGGAGTCAACAAACTGCCAGCAACTACCTGAGGAGCCCTGCTCCATACAGATCCTTGTTCCTGGACTGAAAGGTATCCACGCTTGGATCTCAAAATGACAGTGTGTTTCAATGATAAAATTAAGAGGCAGTTTTTCTCACATCAGCCCAGAGGTGGAAACTCAACCTTTCCAAAGGAGGAGTCCTATTAAGGGTAATTTCTGGCCCAAACCACCAAATTCAAAAATATTTTCAGCATTGATAAACCACCCCATGGGGTTCATGAATCCACCAGAGAAACCTGCGATATCAATTTTCTTTCTGATAAAAAAAATGATATTTTTAACATTTTTTAGTTTTTGGGAGGGGCCACCCATTCTGGGAACCCCCAAAGTACCACCAATGATTATAATCATGTGCTTATCAATGGACATTGTAGCTGGTATATTTTCCTAATTAATGACAAAAGAATTGAAATTGATGTCATACTGCTGAGATAGGAAGATAACTGTTCAAAAGATATGTTCTGAAATGGAGATTTCCAACGGCCTCGCGTGTAAACGACAGTACTTTTGACAAAGTTCCCGGCCATGACACGCCAAGGAAATTTGCTGAGATTTTCCCTGGGGAACGGCCAACATTCAGTGAAAAAATCCAGGATGTATCAACACCGGTAACACTCGCATCAACTGACCATTGTAAATCCTAAAATGGGGTGTTTTGATACGAAATGGATCGTGTGAGTATGGCTCTCACTTAATTCTTCTAGTTTGTTTTTTCAGTAATATAGTTATTAACTATGACCATAATGATGTTTATGCTTAATGTTATTGCCTATTACAAGACCTTCAAACTGAAAGAGCCTCAAGACCACAACGAGGTGACAGGTCCCCTTGAGGAATAACTACCATGCTATCATGCCTATTTATATATTTCATACACATTTGACTGGATTTTGAACAAAATAAATAATATATTTTCAATTTATCACAGATCTGAATTTGGCTGTTTGTGGCTGCATCTTGGTTTGTGACCAGTGGTAGAGGTATCCAAAATAATACAGGATTCTGGCCACATGGGCACACATTCCGATAGTGCACTTACCTGTTGGGCAAAAACAATAATAATCCTTGAGTGGATCATCCTCATCAGAAGATGTCGTATTCAATCCAGACATTATATTTAGTCGGACACCAATGTCTGCAGTGAATCTGACCTCTGATAGGGTTTGGTGTGTGCTGGCACACCCACACCTCAGTCTCCATCAGGGTGAGATGTTCTGAGACATAACCTGGTGCCTGCTTGAGCTGGTATACCCCACATGTGACTGTCTTCAGGTACTCTAACTGCAAGAGAGAAAACTGTTTATCACTAGCATCCATTTCAGCAATTTCAGCAAGTTCCCTGAGTGTGTCATGGCCAGGAACTTCGTCAAATGTACCGCCGTTTACACCCTTGTGATCTGGCCAACATGGGGAAAACCTCCCGGGTGCTTCACATCAGGATTAGCTTACGTAGAAGTAACATTAGAACTGGAGATGAACACAATCCTATGGCCGCTCATTTTAAACAAGCGGGTCATAATGTCAGTGCGTGAGTAATGCTGGCATTGAAAAGGTTGAGAAACATCCCCAAAGGGGGTGATCTCGAAAGAATGCCCCTCCAACGAGAAACATTGGATTTATTTTCTTAGTACCACGTGTAGTGTATGGTATTCTATTGTCCATAATAGTAGTAAATTAATTTAAAACTGTCATTGCACCAGGAAATTATCTGTTTTGTATACAGAACAAGCCATTGTCTAGATCAGTGGTTCCCAAACTTCTTCTGCTGGGCCCCCCTTCGGTACATAATTAAATTTTTGCGCCCCCCCCCCCCAAAAAAAGGAAATACGTACACATATTTCGTTTTCAGAGTCCATTACAGTTTATTTCACACATTGTAATTAGTATAAACCTCAACCTTTTTTGAAAAAATAAAAGTAATCTGCCATAAACTGCAGGTTGTAATAAACTACCACTACTTTTAGAATGAGAAATAAATAACAAAATAACAAACTACCTTTACGATGTAATTATATTAAGTGTAACTGTTTTCAAGCACCTTAACTGTGTAATTATGTGTAACAGGTTTCTTTTTTTTAATATTCAACAACATTGCTATTATTGATTTTTTTGAAAAACTGCCTCTCTGCAAAAATGGGTTATAAAACATGACCCACTCCCTGAGATGGAAATAAAAACCCTGAAGGTTTGTTCTGCAAAAATGACACCTTTAATCCTCACATCTTTTCAGTGAGTGACGTGGGCCTGCTTCATGCTGCAGATCTTCTCAAATCTGGGTTGCAGTTTTGAGATTGCCACTCTGAGTTCATTTTCAATGTCCAGCTTTGATCTGTATTTAGGTTTGATTGAGGCCACAGCAGAAAAACCTTTTTCACATAGGTAGGATGTGGCAAAAGGAAGAAGAATGGCCAGGGGTCTCTTACCCAGCAGTGGGTAATCTTTCTCCACTCCAATCCAAAATGCAGCCAATGTCTTTGTCTGAAACTGCAGCCTCATTGTTGAATCAGAGGTGACATCAATGAACTGTTCCTCCTCTGATGTGCTAAAGTTGGCAGGTGGTGTTGCACTGAAGGGGTCACGGATCCAGTCGTATTCTTTGGGATCCTGCATCAGGAAATATCTCTGGAAATGTTTATGTAGGGCAGAGATGTGTGCTTCCATGCATGGGATCACTGTGTTCTGCAGCTTGTTGTCTTCAATGAATGATTTCAGGTTCTCAAATGAGTCCACATTTCCATCTTTCACTCGATGCAGCCACATCTCAAGTTTTCTGATGAATGATGTGATTTTATCTGCCAGATGTGGGAGGTGTGTATTTGTGCCCTGCAACTGCAAATTCACTTCATTGAGTTTCAGAAACAAGTCACTGAGGTATGCAAGTTTCATGAGGAACTTGTTACAGTAAAAATTGTGGGCAAGATCATTGCCCTCTTCCTTCAAAAAGATGCGGATTTCATCTCGCAGTTCAAAGACCCTGGACAGCATCTTCCCACGTGACAGCCATCGGGACTCGCTATGAAACAGAACAGCGGTGTGGTCGGAGCCCATTTCCTCGCACAGTGCCGAAAAAATCCGGGCTTTGACAGGTCGTGTTTTTATGTAGTTCTCTGTGGCAATGACGTCGGTCATTACATCATTCAGCTCAGGACTCAGCTGCTTAGACGCCAGTGCTTCGCGGTGTAACATGCAGTGCGTCCACTGCACATTGGGGGAGACGCGCTTGATGAGCGCTTGCAGCCCTCCCCGTTTCCCCGCCATAGCCTGCGCCCCGTCTGTGCAGATCCCCACACAGTCCTTCCATTTCAGATTGGCCTCTTTCAAGTAAGTGTCAATGATTTTAAACAGTTCTTCTGCTGTGGCTCTGCCAGGAATTTGTTTGCAGAGAAGCAATTCCTCCCTCATGTCATCTCCATCTATGAATCTGACATAAGTTATCAATAAACAGTCTTTGTTACTGTCAGTGGCTTCATCCATCTGCAGAGAAAAGCGGCTGTCACGCACCTTAGCATGAAGCTGTTCCTCTACGTCCTTTGAAATGTCATAAATGCGCCTGCTGATTGTGTTGTTGGACATCGGATTAGCCCTTAGTTTGCTGGCTGCAGAGTCATCAAGCATAATTGACACCATGTCCATAGCACAGGGAAGTATTAATTCCTCCGCTATTGTGTGCGGCTTTTTACACTGTGCCACTCGGTAGGCAACTTTATATGAGGCGAGTTGAGCATTTGCCGGCACAGATGCAGCTTTATTAAAGAGAGACTGTTGAGCACGGCAGTTTATGAGTTTTTGTCTGAAATACTCAACTGGTTTGTCTTTATGCTCTGGATGTTTTGTCTCCAAGTGGCGTCTTAACTTGTTCGGCTTCAAGCTATCACAAGCTAGCACTTTAAGACAGACAACACACTGCGGTCTCTCCTCATTACCCACCGTTGTACAGGTGAAGCCGAGGGCAAGATAGGTGTCCTCATATTTTCGAGTCTTTGCCTTGGAAGGAAACTGCTTTAGAAGCACATTTGGCGGTGCTTCATCCTCTGCTTTGCGTTTACGTGGGAGCTCCGTCAAAAATTTGTCCATGTTAGGCTAGCAGTGTAATTTACTGTATTTTTTCATTCATTCATTCTTGCCACGCTCGAAATTTTTTTCCCACTACAGTTACGGTCGTCAACAGAAACTTATTTGCATACAGCCAATCGGCGACCTTGTGCCGGACCTCTGAAGGAGTGTCTCGAGACATTGAAAATTTTCTCACTTCACTGGCTTTGCACTCATAAAGTAGAAATAACCGAGATCGCGTCAGCTTATTCTAGAAAATATGAATGCTCTGAACGCATGATTTTAGTCTAGCCGAGCAGGAAACATTAAAAATTATTGGCAGGTTTGGAAACGGCCACCGCATTTTCAAATGAAGGACACGAAGATTTAATAATTCAAAACCTCTTTTAAAGTATAAAATCATTAGGCTGTATCACTCCCCTCTGCCTGAGTATAGCCGTCTGCTTAAAATTATGTTTCTATGATGCAGAAAGAAAGCACCCTAATCAACCTATATTGACAGCCGACGGCGAAGTGCGAAAAAAAATTCATGACATCACTTGCCGAACCTGCCGATATGTTTGTAACGTTCAGTAGCGCAGCTAGATAAAAATGGTCTGTCGGCCTTCAGGGCATTCATATTTTCAAGAATAAGATGAGCAATCTCGGTTATTTCTACCTTATATTCATCGGATTTAGTTCGGTGTCACTAACTAGTAAGTTTATCATCAATATGCCAGATCAGTGCTGGATAAAAAAGCGGCGACTTGGCTATTGCTAGACTACACTGATTGTAACCAGCTCATTTTACCAGCTTCAAATACTTGAACAACTACATTCGTAATTTATTTATGAAAATGGCAGGCGAGATGAATGATTTGGCCAACAGTAATGCTAAGAGTACGGCAGGCATTAACGATGTAACCGCGGCATTCTGGGCAGCGAATGGACTGTACAGTCAGTGGTTCCGAGATCGTATCTCGGTGCAAGGCCAGTAAAGACAGAAAAAATTCAACTGTCTCAAGACACTCCTTCGGTGTTCCGGAGCAAGGCTGCTGATTTGCTATATGCAAATGACTTTCTGTTGGCGTTCGGAACTCTAGTGGGGGGGAAAAAAATTCGCTTCCCGCGCCCCCCCCTGCAATTGCTCTGCGCCCCCCACTTTGGGAACCACTGGTCTAGATCATTGTTATTATTTAGATGTTCTGCACATAACTTAGCTATTGAAACGGGTTTGTTCCTAGAGATGAAAGGATATGTCTCTGGTGAAAAAATATCAACATATAACAGTGGTAGAAGACGAAAAGCATTTTATTTTTGACTGTATGAGATACACAGATATCAGAAAGAAGTATATTGGTCAATATATACATTTGTTCAATACTGTAAGTAAAGTATTATGTGTTGACGAGATAGAGTTTCGAAAAAATTGTGTGCATTCGTACATGAAAGTTTCAAAATTAGAAGTAAGACAGGTATTGTTTAACCGCATAACTTGATAAAATTCAAAGGTGTCCTTGTGTACTGATGTGTAAATCTTGTTTTGTATTTCAATATATACATCAGTATATATTCACCTTATACGGATAATCAAAAGCTCATTCAGTCATATGATGTGTATGCGTGTACAACAGTATAATAGTGTGTATAACACTCCCTTCACTAGTGTACAAAGCACTGTGTACACCATACAGAGTGACCAAGTGAATCATGTTCCGCTTCACTGCACACGCCTTGTGCGACACTGCAGCACGCGGGTAGTGTGATTGGTGTATACAGTGTAACATCATAGTCAGTTCTTGTAATGTCATCAAGTGGTTGTGTTTACACTCGTACATTGTATATAATTTTTCTTCTTGTTCATTTGCTTTGTGATGTGTATTTGATTATGTTTGTGGGAATATGGGTCGGAAGGTCTACATCCCTGAATAAAGATTCTATATATATATATATATATATATATATATACATATATTAATGCACTGATTTGGACAATAATAAACAGATGCATTAAACGTAACGAGCTCAAGTTGAGCGGAACACGCATTTAAAAATGAACTCAAAAGAACAGTCAGTATCGGGTGTGACCCCCACAAAAATCCACACAGGCAGTACAACATCTCCTCATGGACCTGGCTAAGCGTCTTAGGTTTCCTTGGGGAAGTTGTCACCACTCTGCCTGCAGTGCATTCTGGAGTTGCTGCCTGGTTTGAGGTCTGGGTACTCTTGATGAAAGAGCTCGTCCCAGCTGGACGCACTACACCCAAAACGTACTGATGATGGACGTACTACACCCAAAATGGTGAGCCACTTGCCGGGCACTTACTTACACCTCTAGCATACCCTGGGCCCTGTTCCGTTGTTCAGTCGACAGAGGTGGCATTATGACACTTAAGAATGCCTTTATAAAGAGAATACAACCCCTCCTTCATTTCAACCACTGTAATTACACAACTCCTAATCCCATATGTTGTCCAACTCGCACTGTTGCGTTACATGATGATCAATCATGTGTAACCAGGTACACATTGTGACCGCAATGGTCACTTAAGACTTAAATTGGACTACTCAGGTCCTGAGCAATTATAAACCAAAATTTAGAGTGTTACGTTCTCATTACCTCTGTCTTCCGGTCAGGTAAGTCATTTGCCTGATGAAGACCCTGCTGGGTTGAAACCTTGCCTGCTTTTCCAGTCAATAAAGTATTGGGAGCTACAACCCAGTGTGCGGACATTTATCATTTTTCGTTTTCAAGGTCTAAGTGGAGGCAATAATTTAAAGAATAAACATCAAAAGGATCATAGTTAATAACTATGTTACTGAAAAAAATAAACTTGAAAAATTAAGCGAGAGCCATACTCACACAATCTATTTCGTATCAACACACCCCATTTTAGGGTTTACAGTGGTCGGTTGATGCAAGTGTTCGGCTAAAGATGTTACCAGTGTTGACACATCCTGGTTTTTCCTTGAATGTTGACCACACCCTTGGGCAAATTTCAGAAAATTCTCTTCTTGTTTCATGGCTGGGAACTTTGTCAAATGTACCGTCGTTTACAAACGTAGTCGTTGGAAATCTCCATTTCAGAAAATATTTTTTGAACAAATATCTTCCTATCTCGGCAGTATGACATCAATTTTAACAAATTCTTTTTTCATTCATGAGGAAAATATATCAGCTACAATATGCATTTATAAGCGCATGATTATAACCATTGGTGACACTTTGTGGGGCGCCTGGTGTTTCTCTTGTGGAGTCATGAACCCCATGGGGTGGTTTATCAATGCTGAAAATGATTTTGAAATCGGTGGTTTGGGCCAGAAAACGCCCTTAATGGCACCTTTTTTCATATTGGGTCATTCTATGTCAATTCACACAGATTCCAGAAACTTCCTTGGTGACATCTTTCAGATTTGACTGAAAAAAAAAATCTAAAACTACTTTTTGACCCCAAATTAAGTAATCCCAAATTTCAGACCTTTTGTCATTTCAGCATTAGGGCGCTGGGAAATCTGGATGCCATGCCCACTTTTTCCTGCGCTTAATTTGTAATCATATCTGGAGACCCAGAACTGCTTTTTAATATCAGTAACAGGGCTTAAAAAAGGGTCATTGATTGCCTCCTCTCTTGAAACCAATGCTTATAAATGGGATACTAGTTCCATTGTACACAATATTTACCCTTTAAAACTGGATTTTGTTTAATGTGATAATGATTTTTGGGATATTAGAGTGTCCAGTAATTGAGATTTCTGTGTTTGAAGGCTTTTTGACAACTTCTTCATCAAACATGATGACATTACTGGAACTCAGATGATTTTTCAGGACACCAGGGCCCGTATGCACAAAGCATCTTATCTTAGCGCAAGGAGGACTCCTAAGTCGCACTAAAATATTTTATGTAGGAGTAAAATCTTAAAAGTAATTCACAAAGCCGCTGAGAGCAACTTTTAGTTCAGAAAAATGGTAACTCCTAGAATAGGAGTAGCTCTGAGATAGGTGGGAGTAATCTCCGTTGCTATGACTGACGTCAATTCTCATGCACGAGTCTTGGGACAATGAGCACGGTGATTCGTTGTTTGGTGGCAGGGCAGCCCATTGAAGAAAATATCCCATACAACCCATGGATGAAAAAAAATGAGAAAATAGTCCAAGCGGCTAGTTTGTTCCATAAAATAATGGCAGTTGCTACGTGTACGGAAGTTTTGCGATGCATTTTGATGTAGAAAGCGGTACAGCAGTCCCAATTTTGAACACTGCCCTCACCCTAAGCCTAACTTTCACCTTAATATTGACCTGAAAAACAACTTCTCGCTTTATAAAGAGTGATGCTCTAATGAAGTACTTTTTAGATTCAATCTTCAATCCATCGTGTCGTTTTTCCACATTCTGCGTTAAATAATAACATGTTTAGCACTTTTGAAAATGCACAATGCGCGGTCCCCGCTTATCATGCTCTAGGCAAATAAGCGTATGTAGGAAAGAGATAAATTGTAAAAACGATTATAGCGTAAAACAAGTTATTAATGAAACGCGTTATTTTCCCCAATAATTAGCAACTTATTACCTAATGAGAACGAGAATATGTTGCGACCATTTAAATGTTGGACCGTTCAAGTTTGTTGGCCCTAAACTGTCACGGATGAAAAATCTAAAAGGACGCGAAAGCCCAACTGGAGCCACGACCAGTTACTGCTGCTGGTCCTGTTGGTGCTGGAGCTAAAGCACATGAGCAAAGGGAAATTTGGCTCTGGGGTAAACTGTAAATCCAAGCGGGATGCGTGCGATAATATCAGCCTACAGATGCAGCATTCCCCTGTGTCTCGGACGGCGAGAAGCGGTGATATGGACTGCAATCGCAGATGAAGTTCGAGATTGCAGCCTATAAACGGGCTATTGTACAAACAGGAAAGCATAGCTACTAAGCTTGGTTTGTAATTTGTAGCCTACAATTTAAATATGCATACAAAATATGACATGGTATTATTATGATGATCTATTAAATGTAACCCTCGCTCAATGCCGTAATTAAATAGTTCATGCTTAGCAGGAGGTGGTACACCAAAGCCACTGTCCCCGAGCAAGTGGCACTCCACAGGCACATAATGCCTGTCAAATAATTGGCACAAGCTGCTTCCCATTAAAATGCGAGTGTCGTGCGTGAATCCTGTCCATTTCGCAAAAATGTCCAAAATTTTGTATTCGACATCAAATAGCCTACTATCTGGGTGTTGATGGTACGAACCTTTTTCTGTTTACAAATACCTCTTCATCTTCGGTAGGAGAAATAATTCAAATATGGGTACCGTCAATAGCACCGATAATACCGGGCATACCTGAGATGTGCAAGAATTAAAGTTTGATTCTTTGTTGATGGCGAACGTCCATTGGAAAACAGATAAAATGTCGGATGATATGGATTCACAGATTGCATTGATTGTTGAATTGAGCGACTGACAGATGATTGTGAAATCCGTAAATTGTCCGCATTGCAAAGTTGCATTTTTTCCGGTGGCCTAGTAATGAAGTTCTGTCAACATTTTATTTCGGGGATTATTGGATTGTTTTGCGTGGTTGGAGACGTAGTTCTCTCCCTCACCAAGTCAACGACAAATAAAATCCCCTCATGGTTGATCCGATATCTTTTCAATGACTGCGCATCGTTCAGAATTTCCAAGTCATTCCGTCTTTCAACAGCCGAAGCCATTTTCCGATTTTTTGTGAATAAGTTTTAGCGAGTTAGGAGTCCTCTTGACTACTTTTAAGCTCTCCCAGAGCTCTGGTTGGTTGCTAGGGCATTGCTAAGCAGTTGCTATGGTGTTCTGGGTGGTTGATAGGGCATTGCTAGGCGGTTACTATGGTGTTCTGGGTGGTTGCTAGGGTGTTGCTAGGTGCTTGCTATGGTGTTCTGGGTGGTTGTTAGGGTGTTGGTAGGCAGTTGCTTTGGTGTTCTGAGTGGTTGCTAGGGCGTTAATAGGCGATTGCGATGGTGTTCTGGGTGGTTGGCAGGGTGTTGCTAGGCAGTTGCTATGGTGTTTTGGGTGGTTGCTAGAGCGTTCCTAGGCAGTTGCTTTGGTGTTCTGGCTGGTTGGTAGGGTGTTGCTAGGCAGTTTCTCTGGTGTTCTGGGTGGTTGCAGGGGTGTTGCTAGGCAGTTGCTATGGTGTTCCGGGTGGTTGCAAGGGCGTTCCTAGGCAGTTGCTATGGTGTTCTGGGTGGTTGCTAGGGCATTGCTAGGTGGTTGCTATGGTGTTCTGGGTGGTTGCTAGGGTGTTTCTAGGCAGTTGCTGTGGTGTTCTGGGTGGTTGCTAGGGCATTGCTAGGTGGTTGCTCTGGTGTTCTGAGTGGTTGCTAGGGCATTGCTAGGCGGTTGCTATGGTGTTCTGGATGCTTGCTAGGGTGTTGCGAGGCGATTGCTAAGGTGTTATAGGTGGTTGCAAGGGTGTTGTTACGCAGTTGCTATGGTGTTCTTGGTGGTTAGTACGCGTTGCTAGAAAGTTGGTATGTTGTTCTGGGTGGTTGCTAGGGCATTGCTAGGTGGTTGCTATGGTGTTCTGGGTGGTTTCTTGGGTGTTGCTAGGCAGTCGGTATGGTGTTCTGGGTGGTTGCTAGGGCGTTACTAAGTGGTTGCTATGGTGTTCTTGGTGGTTATTATGGTGTTCTGGGTGGTTGCTAAGGTATTGCTAGGCGGTCGTTATGGTGTTCTGGTGGTTGCTAGGGCGTTGCTAGGCGGTTGCTATGGTGTTCTGGGTGGTTGGTCTGGCGTTGCTAGGTGGTTGCTAAGGTGTTCTGCGTGGTTGCAAAGGTGTTGCTAGGCAGTTGCTATGGTGTTCTGGGTGGTTGCTAGGGCATTGCTAGGCGGTTGCTATGGTGTTCCTGGTGGTTGCTAGGGCATTGCAAAGCATTTGCTATGGTGTTCTGGGTGGTTGGTAGGGGAGTGCTAGGCAGTTGCTATGGTGTTCGGGGTGTTTGCTAGGGTGTTGCTAGGCAGTTGCTATGGTGTTCTTGGTGGTTGCTAGGGCGTTGCTAGGAGGTTGCTAAGTTGTTCTGGGTGGTTGCTAGAGAGTTCCTAGGCAGTTGCTATGGTGTTCTGGGTGGTCGCTAGGGTGTTGCTAGGCGGTTGCTAAGGTGTTCTAGGTGGTTGCTAGGGCGTTGCCCGGCGGTTGCTAAGGTGTTCAAGGTGGTTGCTAGTGCATTGCTAGGCAGTTACTATGGTGTTCTGAATGGTTGCTAGGGCATTGCATGGCAGTTGCTATGGTGTTCTTGGTCATTGCTAGGGCGATGTGAGGCAGTTGCTTTGGTGTTCTAGGTTGTGGCTAGGGTATTGCTAGGCAGTTGCTATGGTGTTCTGGGTGGCTGCTAGGGCGTTGCTAGGCAGTTGCTATGGTGTTCTGGGTGGTTTTTAGGGCGTTGCTAGGTGCTTGCTATGGTGTTTTGGGTGGTTACTAAGGTGTTCCTGGGCAATTGCTGTGTTGTTCCTGGTGGTTGCTAGGGCGTTGCTAGGCAGTTGCTATGGTGTTTTGGATGGTTGCTAGGGTGTTTCTAGGCAGTTGCTATGGTGTTCGGGGTGGTTGCTAGAGCGGTCCTAGGCAGTTGCTCTGGTGTTCTGGGTGGATGCTAGGGCGTTGCTAGGCAGTTGCTATGGTGTTCTGGGTGGTTCCTAGTGCTTTGCTAGGCAGTTGCTATGGTATTCTGGCTGGTTGCTAGGGCATTGCTAGGTGGTTGCTATGGTGTTCTGGGTGGTTGCAAGGGTGTTGCTAGGCAGTTGCTATGGTGTTCTGGGTGGTTGCTAGGGCATTGCTAGGCAGTTGCTACGGTGTTCTAGGTGGTTGCTTTGGTGTTCTGAGTGGTTGCTAGGGCGTTGCCAGGCGGTTGCTATAGTGTTCTGGATGCTTGCCAGGGCGTTGCTAGGCGGTTGCTAAGGTGTTGCTTCGCAGTTGCTATGGGGTTCTGGGTGGTTACTATGCGTTGCTAGGCACGTGCTATAGTGTTCTGGTTGGTTGCTAGGGCATTGCTAGGTGGTTGCTATGGTGTTCTCGGTGGTTGCTAGGGTGTTGCTAGGCAGTTGGCATGGTGTTCTGGTTGGTTGCTAGGGCATTGCTAGCTGGTTGCTATGGTGTTCCCGGTGGTTGCTAGGGTGTTGCTAGGTGGTCGCTATGGCGTTCTGGGTGGTTGCTAGGGCATTGGTAGGCGGTTGCGATGGTGTGCTGGGTGGTTGCAAGGGTGTTGCAACGCAGTTGCTATGGTGTTCTGGGTGGCTGGTAGGGTGTTGCTAGGCAGTTGCTATGGTGTTCTGGGTGGCTGCTAGGGCGTTGCTAGGCAGTTGCTATGGTGTTCTGGGTGGTTTTTAGGGCGTTGCTAGGTGCTTGCTATGGTGTTTTGGTTGGTTACTAAGGTGTTCCTGAGCAATTGCTGTGTTGTTCCTGGTGGTTGCTAGGCAGTTGCTATGGTGTTTTGGATGGTTGCTAGAGTGGTTCAAGGCAGTTGCTATGGTGTTCTGGGTGGTTGCAGGGGTGTTGCTAGGCAGTTGCTATGGTGTTCTCGGTGGTTGCTAGGGCGTTGCTAGGCAGTTGCTATGGTGTTCTGGGTGGTTGCTAGGGCATTGCTAGGCAGTTGCTATGGTGTTCTGGCTGGTTGCTAGGGCATTGCTAGGTGGTTGCTATGATGTTCTGGGTGGTTGCAGGGGTGTTGTTAGGCAGTTGCTATGCTGTTGCTACGCAGTTGCTATTGTGTTCTGGGTGGTTACTATGCGTTGCTACGCACGTACTATGGTGTTCTGGTTAGTTGCTAGGGTATTGCTAGGTGTTTGCTATGGTGTTCTCGGTGGTTGCTAGGGTGTTGCTAGGCAGTTATTATGGTGTTCTGGTTGGTTGCTACGGCGTTGCTAGGTGGTTGTTATGGTGTTCTGGGTGGTTGCTAGGGTGTTGCTAGGTGGTTGCGATGGTGTTCTGGGTGGTTGCTAGGGTGTTGCTAGGCGGTCGCTATGGTGTTCTGGGTGGTTGCTAGGGCGTGGCTAGGTGGTTGCGATGGTGTTCTTGGTGGTTGCAAGGGTGTTGGTACGCAGTTGCTATGGTGTTCTGGGTGGTAACTATGCGGTGCCAGGCAGGTGTTATGGTGGTCTGGGTGGTGGCTAGGGTGGGGCTAGGCAGGTGGTATGGGGTTGTAGGTGGGTGGTAGGGCATCGCTAAGTGGTTGCTATGGTGTTCCGGGTGGTTGCTAGGGCGTTGCTAGGCAGTCTGTATGGTGTTTTGGGTGGTTGCTAGGGCGTTACTAAGTGGTTGCTATGGTGTTCTTGGTGGTTAGTACGCGTTGCTAGAAAGTTGGTATGTTGTTCTGGGTGGTTGCTAGGGCATTGCTAGGTGGTTGCTATGGTGTTCTGGGTGGTTTCTTGGGTGTTGCTAGACAGTCGGTATGGTGTTCTGGGTGGTTGCTAGGGCGTTACTAAGTGGTTGCTATGGTGTTCTTGGTGGTTATTATGGTGTTCTGGGTGGTTGCTAAGGTATTGCTAGGCGGTCGTTATGGTGTTCCGCTGGTTGCTAGGGCGTTGCTAGGCGGTTGCTATGGTGTTCTGGGTGGTTGGTAGGGCGTTACTAGGTGGTTGCTAAGGTGTTCTGCGTGGCTGCAAAGGTGTTGCTAGGCAGTTGCTATGGTGTTCCTGGTGGTTGCTAGGGCATTGCTAAGCATTTGCTATGGTCTTCTGGGTGGTTGATAGGGCATTGCTAGGCAGTTGCTATGGTTTTCTGGGTGTTTGCTAGGGTGTTGCTAGGCAGTTGCTATGGTGTTCTGGGTGGTTGTTAGGGCGTTACTAGGTGGTTGCTATGGTGTTCTTGGTGGTTGCTAGGGCGTTGATAGGTGGTTGCTAAGTTGTTCTGGGTGGTTGCGAGAGAGTTCCTAGGCAGTTGCTATGGTGTTCTGGGTGGTTTCTTGGGTGTTGCTAGGCAGTCGGTATGGTGTTCTGGGTGGTTGCTAGGGCGTTACTAAGTGGTTGCTATGGTGTTCTTGGTGGTTATTATGGTGTTCTGGGTGGTTGCTAAGGTATTGCTAGGCGGTCGTTATGGTGTTCTGCTGGTTGCTAGGGGGTTGCTAGGCGGTTGCTATGGTGTTCTGGGTGGTTGGTAGGGCGTTGCTAGGTGGTTGCTAAGGTGTTCTGCGTGGTTGCAAAGGTGTTGCTAGGCAGTTGCTATGGTGTTCCTGGTGGTTGCTAGGGCATTGCTAAGCATTTGCTATGGTGTTCTGGGTGGTTGATAGGGCATTGCTAGGCAGTTGCTATGGTGTTCTGGGTGGTTGCTCGGGTGTTGCTAGGCAGTTGCTATGGTGTTCTGGGTGGTTGTTAGGGTGTTCCTGGGTGGTTGCTGTGGTGTTCTTGGTGGTTGCTAGGGCGTTGTTAGGTGGTTGCTAAGTTGTTCTGGGTGGTTGCTAGAGAGTTCCTAGGCAGTTGCTATGGTGTTCTGGGTGGTCGCTAGGGTGTTGCTAGGCGGTTGCTAAGGTGTTCTAGGTGGTTGCTAGGGCGTTGCCCGGCGGTTGCTAAGGTGTTCAGGGTGGTTGCTAGTGCATTGCTAGGCAGTTACTATGGTGTTCTGAATGGTTGCTTAGGCATTGCATGGCAGTTGCTATGGTGTTCTTGGTCATTGCTAGGGCCATGTGAGGCAGTTGCTTTGGTGTTCTAGGTGGTTGCTAGGGTATTGCTAGGCAGTTGCTATGGTGTTCTGGGTGGCTGCTAGGGCATTGCTAGGCAGTTGCTATGGTGTTTTGGGTGGTTTTTAGGGCGTTGCTAGGTGCTTGCTATGGTGTTTTGGGTGGTTACTAAGGTGTTCCTGGGCAATTGCTGTGTTGTTCCTGGTGGTTGCTAGGGCGTTGCTAGGCAGTTGCTATGGTGTTTTGGATGGTTGCTAGGGTGTTTCTAGGCAGTTGCTATGGTGTTCTGGGTGGTTGCTAGAGCGGTCCTAGGCAGTTGCTATGGTGTTCTGGGTGGTTGCTAGGGCGTTGCTTGGCAGTTGCTATGGTGTTCTGGTTGGTTGCTAGTGCGTTGCTAGGCAGTTGCTATGGTATTCCGGCAGGTTGCTAGGGCATTGCTAGGTGGTTGCTATGGTGTTCTGGCTGGTTGCTAGGGCGTTGCTAGGCGGTTGCTAAGGTGTTGCTACGCAGTTGCTATGGTGTTCTGGGTGGTTACTATGCGTTGCTAGGCACGTGCTATAGTGTTCTGGTTGGTTGCTAGGGCATTGCTAGGTGGTTGCTATGGTGTTCTCTGTGGTTGCTAGGGTGTTGCTAGGCAGTTGCTATGGTGTTCTTGGTGGTTGCTAGGGCGTTGCTTGGCAGGTGCTATGGTGTTTTGTGTGGTTGCTAGGGCGTTGCTAGCTGGTTGCTATGGTGTTCCCGGTGGTTGCTAGGGTGTTGCTAGGCGGTCGCTATGGTGTTCTGGGTGGTTGTTAGGGCATTGCTAGGCGGTTGCGGTGGTGTTCTGGGTGGTTGCAAGGGTGTTGCAACGCAGTTGCTATGGTGTTCTGGGTGGCTGGTAGGGTGTTGCTAGGCAGTTGCTATGGTGTTCTGGGTGGCTGCTAGGGCGTTGCTAGGCAGTTGCTATGGTGGTCTGGTTGGTTTTTAGTGCGCTGCTAGGTTCCGGCTATGGTGTTATGGGTGGTTACTAAGGTGTTCCTGGGCAATTGCTGTGTTGTTCCTGGCGGTTGCTAGGGCGTTGCTAGGCAGTTGCTATGGTGTCGTGGGTGGTTGCTAGGGCGTTGCTAGGCAGTTGCTATGGTGTTTTGGATGGTTGCTAGAGTGTTTCAAGGCAGTTGCTATGGTGTTCTGGGTGGTTGCTAGAGCGTTCCTAGGCAGTTGCTATGGTGTTTTGGGTGGTTGCTAGGGCGTTGCTAGGCAGTTGCTATGGTGTTCTGGGTGGTTGCAGGGGTGTTGCTAGGCAGTTGCTATGGTGTTCTGGGTGGTTGCTGGGGCATTGCTAGGCAGTTGCTATGGTGTTCTGGGTGGTTGCTAGGGCATTGCTAGGCAGTTGCTATGGTGTTCTGGCTGGTTGCTAGGGCATTGCTAGGTGGTTGCTATGGTGTTCTGGGTGGTTGCAGGGGTGTTGCTAGGCAGTTGCTAAGCTGTTGCTACGCAGTTGCTATTGTGTTCTGGGTGGTTACTATGCGTTGCTACGCACGTGCTATGGTGTTCTGGTTAATTGCTAGGGTATTGCTAGGTGGTTGCTATGGTGTTCTCGGTGGTTGCTAGGGTGTTGCTAGGCAGTTATTATGGTGTTCTGGTTGGTTGCCAGGGCGTTGCTAGGTGGTTGTTATGGTGTTCTGGGTGGGTACTATGGCGTTGCTAGGTGGTTGCTATGGTGTTCTGGGTGGTTGCTAGGGTGTTGCTAGGCGGTCGCAATGGTGTTCTGGGTGGTTGCTAGGGCGTTGCTAGGTGGTTGCGATGGTGTTCTGGGTGGTTGCAAGGGTGTTGCTACGCAGTTGCTATGGTGTTCTGGGTGGTAACTATGCGTTGCCAGGCAGTTGCTATTGTGTTCTTGGTGGTTGCTAGGGTGTTGCTAGGCAGTTGGTATGGTGTTTTGGGTGGTTGCTAGAGCGTTGCTAGGTGGTTGCTATAGTGTTCTGGGTGGTTGCTATGGTGTTCTGAGTGGTTGCTAGGGCGTTGCTAGGCAGTTGCTATGGTGTTTTGGGTGGTTGCTAGGGCGTTGCTAGGCAGTTGCTATGGTGTTTTGGATGGTTGCTAGAGTGTTTCAAGGCAGTTGCTATGGTGTTCTGGGTGGTTGCTAGAGCGTTCTTAGGCAGTTGCTATGGTGTTCCGGGTGGTTGCTAGGGCGTTGCTAGGCGGTTGCTATGGTGTTCTGGGTGGTTGCTAGAGCGTTGCTAGGCGGTTGCTATGGTGTTCTGGGTGGTTGCTAGGGTGTTGCTAGGTAGTTGGTATGGTGTTCTGGGTGGTTGCTAGGGCATTGCTTGGTGGTTGCTATGGTGTTCTGGCTGGTTGCTAGGGTGTTGCTAGTCGGTCGCTATGGTGTTCTGGGTGGTTGCTAGGGCGTTGCTAGGTGGTTGCTATGGTGTTCTGCGTGGTTGCGAGGGCGTTGCTAGGCGGTTGCTAACGTGTTCTGCGTGGTTGCAAGGGTGTTGCTAGGCAGTTGCTATGGTGTTCTGGGTGGTTGCTAGGGCGTTGCTAGGCAGTTGCTATGGTGTTCTGGGTAGTTTCTAGGGCATTGCTAGGTGGTTGCTATGGTGGTCTGGGTGGTTGCTAGGGTGTGTTATGTGGTTGCTATGGTGTTTTGGGTGGTTACTAAGGTGTTGCTGGGCAGTTGCTATGGTGTTCTGGGTGGTTGCTAGAGCGTTCCTAGGCAGTTGCTATGGTGTTCCGGGTTGTTGCTAGGGCGGTGCTAGGCGGTTGCTATGGTGTTCTGGGTGGTTGCTAGAGGGTTGCTAGGCGGTTGCTATGGTGTTCTGGGTGGTTGCTAGGGTGTTGCTAGGTAGTTGGTATGGTGTTCTGGGTGGTTGCTAGGGCATTGCTTGCTGGTTGCTATGGTGTTCTGGCTGGTTGCTAGGGTGTTGCTAGGCGGTCGCTATGGTGTTCTGGGTGGTTGCTAGGGCGTTGCTAGGTGGTTGCTATGGTGTTCTGGGTGGTTGCGAGGGCGGTGCTAGGCGGTTGCTAAGGTGTTCTGCGTGGTTGGAAGGGTGTTGTTAGGCAGTTGTTTTGGTGTTGTGGGTGGTTGGTAGGGCGTTGCTAGGCAGTTGCTATGGTGTTCTGGGTAGTTTCTAGGGCATTGCTAGGTGGTTGCTCTGGTGGTGTGGGTGGTTGCTAGGGTGTGTTATGTGGTTGCATTGGTGTTTTGGGTGGTTACTAAGGTGTTGCTGGGCAGTTGCTATGTTGTTCTTGGTGGTTGCTAGGGCGTTGGTAGGCAGTTCATATGGTGTTCTGGGTGGTTGCTAGGGTGTTGCTGGGCAGTTGCTATGATGTTTTGGATGGTTGCTAGGGCGTTGCTAGGCAGTTGCTATGGTGTTCTGGGTGGTTGTAAGGGCGTTGCTAGGCAGTTGCAATGGGGTTTAGGGTGGTTGCTAGGGCATTGTAAGGTGGTGACTATGGTGTTCTGGGAGGTTAGTAAGGTGTTGCTGGCTAGTTGCTATGTTGTTCTTGGTGGTTGCTAAGGCGTTGCTAGGCAGTTGTTATGGTGTTCTGGGTGGTCGCTAGGATGTTGCTAGGCTGTTGCTATGGTGTTTTGGATTGTTGCTAGGGCTTGCTAGGCAGTTGCTATAGTGTTTTGGATGGTTGTTTTGGCGTTGCTAGGCGGTTGCAAGGGTGTTCTGCGTGGTTGCTAGGGTGTTGCTAGTCAGTTACTTTGGTGTTCTGGGCGGTTGCTAGGGTGTTGCTAGGCAGTTGCTATGATGTTCTGGATGGTTGCTAGGGCGTTACTAGGCGGTTGCAATGGTGTTCTGGGTGGTTGCTGGGGTGTTGCTAGGCAGTTGCTAAGGTGTTCTAGGTGGTTGCCAGGGCATTGCTAGGTGGTTGCTATGGTGTTCTAAGTGTTTGCTAGGGCGTTGCCAGGCGGTTGCTAAGGTGTTCTGGTTGGCTGCTAGGCGGTTGCCATGGTGTTCTGGATGGCTGCTAGGGCGTTGTTGGCAGTTGCTATGGTGTTCTGTGTGGTTGCTAGGCGGTTGCCTTGGTGTTCTGGGTGGCTGCTAGGGCGTTTCTAGCTGTGGTGTTTTGGGTGGTTGTTAGGGTGTTGCGAGGCATTTTTTTTGGTGTTCTGTGTGGTTGCCAGGCGGCTGCTATTGTGTTCTGGGTGGTTGCTAGGGCATTGCTATGGTGTTCTGAGAGGTTGCTGGGGCGTGGTTGGGCAGTGGCTAGGGTGTTCTGTGTGGGTCCAGGGGCGTTGCTCGGCAGTTGCTGTGGTGTTCTGGGTGGTTGCTAGGTCGATGCTAGGCAGTTGCTATGGTGTTCTTGGTGGTTGTTGCTAGGGCGTTGGGAGGTGGTTGCTTTGGTGTTTTGGGTGGTTACAAAGGTGTTGCTGGGAAGTTGCTATGTTGTTCCTGGTGGTTGCTAGGGCGTTTCTAGGCAGTTGCTATGGTGTTCTGGGTGGTTTCTATTGTATTGCTAGGTGGTTGCTATGGTGTTCTGGGTGGTTGCTAGGGTGTTGCTAGGCAGTTGCTATGGTGTTTTTGATGGGTGCTCTGGCGGTGCTAGGCAGGTGGTATGGTGTTCTGGGTGGTGGCTAGGGTTTTGTTGGGTGGTTGCTATGTTGTTCTGGGTGGTTGCTAGGGCGTTGCTAGGCGGTTGCTATGGTGTCCTGGGTGGTTGCTAGGGCGTTTCTAGGCAGTTGCTATGGTGTTCTGGGTGGTTGCATGGTTGTTACTAGGCAGTCGCTCTGGTATTCTGGGTGATTGCTAGGGCATTGCTAGGTGGTTGCTATGGTGTTCTCGGTGGTTGCTAGGGTGTTGCTAGGCAGTTATTATGGTGTTCTGGTTGGTTGCCAGGGCGTTGCTAGGTGGTTGTTATGGTGTTCTGGGTGGTTGCTATGGCGTTGCTAGGTGGTTGCTATGGTGTTCTGGGTGGTTGCTAGGGTGTTGCTAGGCGGTCGCTATGGTGTTCTGGGTGGTTGCTAGGTCGTTGCTAGGTGGTTGCGATGGTGTTCTGGGTGTTTGCAAGGGTGTTGCTACGCAGTTGCTATGTTGTTCTGGGTGGGAACTATGCGTTGCCAGGCAGTTGCTATGGTGTTCTGGGTGGTTGCTAGGGTGTTTCTAGGCAGTTGGTTTGTTGTTTTAGGTGTTTGCTAGTGCGTGGTTAGGCGGTTGCTATGGTATTCTGGGTGGTTGCTAGGGCATTGGTAAGTGGTGGCTATGGTCTTTCGGGTGGGTGCTAGATCGTTGCTAGGCAGTCTGTATGGTGTTTTGGGTGGTTGCTAGGGCGTTACTAAGTGGTTGCTATGGTGTTCTTGGTGGTTAGTACGCGTTGCTAGAAGGTTGGTATGTTGTTCTGGGTGGTTGCTAGGGCATTGCTGGGTGGTTGCTATGGTGTTCTGGGTGGTTTCTTGGGTGTTGCAAGACAGTCGGTATGGTGTTCTGGGTGGTTGCTAGGGCGTTACTAAGTGGTTGCTATGGTGTTCTTGGTGGTTATTATGGTGTTCTGGGTGGTTGCTAAGGTATTGCTTGGCGGTCGTTATGGTGTTCCGCTGGTTGCTAGGGCGTTGCTAGGCGGTTGCTATGGTGTTCTGGGTGGTTGGTAGGGCGTTACTAGGTGGTTGCTAAGGTGTTCTGCGTGGCTGCAAAGGTGTTGCTAGGCAGTTGCTATGGTGTTCCTGGTGGTTGCTATGGCATTGCTAAGCATTTGCTATGGTGTTCTGGGTGGTTGATAGGGCATTGCTAGGCAGTTGCTATGGTTTTCTGGGTGTTTGCTAGGGTGTTGCTAGGCAGTTGCTATGGTGTTCTGGGTGGTTGTTAGGGCGTTACTAGGTGGTTGCTATGGTGTTCTTGGTGGTTGCTAGGGCGTTGATAGGTGGTTGCTAAGTTGTTCTGGGTGGTTGCTAGAGAGTTCCTAGGCAGTTGCTATGGTGTTCTGGGTGGTTTCTTGGGTGTTGCTAGGCAGTCGGTATGGTGTTCTGGGTGGTTGCTAGGGCGTTACTAAGTGGTTGCTATGGTGTTCTTGGTGGTTATTATGGTGTTCTGGTTGGTTGCTAAGGTATTGCTAGGTGGTCGTTATGTTGTTCTGCTGGTTGCTTGGGCGGTGCTAGGCGGTTGCTGTGGTGTTGTGGGTGGTTGGTAGGGCGTTGCTAGGTGGTTGCTAAGGTGTTCTGCGTGGTTGCAAAGGTGTTGCTAGGCAGTTGCTATGGTGTTCCTGGTGGTTGCTAGGGCATTGCTAAGCATTTGCTATGGTGTTCTGGGTGGTTGATAGGGCATTGCTAGGCAGTTGCTATGGTGTTCTGGGTGTTTGCTAGGGTGTTGCTAGGCAGTTGCTATGGTGTTCTGGGTGGTTGTTAGGGTGTTACTAGGTGGTTGCTATGGTGTTCTTGGTGGTTGCTAGGGCGTTGATAGGTGGTTGCTAAGTTGTTCTGGGTGGTTGCTAGAGAGTTCCTAGGCAGTTGCTATGGTGTTCTGGGTGGTCGCTAGGGTGTTGCTAGGCGGTTGCTAAGGTGTTCTAGGTGGTTGCTAGGGCGTTGCCCGGCGGTTGCTAAGGTGTTCAGGGTGGTTGCTAGTGCATTTCTAGGCAGTTACTATGGTGTTCTGAATGGTTGCTAAGGCATTGCATGGCAGTTGCTATGGTGTTCTTGGTCATTGCTAGGGCCATGTGAGGCAGTTGCTTTGGTGTTCTAGGTGGTTGCTAGGGTATTGCTAGGCAGTTGCTATGGTGTTCTGGGTGGCTGCTAGGGCATTGCTAGGCAGTTGCTATGGTGTTTTGGGTGGTTGCAAGGGTGTTGCTACGCAGTTGCTATGGTGTTCTGGGTGGTAACTATGCGTTGCCAGGCAGTTGCTATTGTGTTCTGGGTGGTTGCTAGGGTGTTGCTAGGCAGTTGGTATGGTGTTTTGGTTGGTTGCTAGAGCGTTGCTAGGTGGTTGCTATAGTGTTCTGGGTGGTTGCTATGGTGTTCTGGGTGGTTGCTAGGGCGTTGCTAGGCGATTCCTATGGTGTTCTGTGTGGTTGCTAGGGCGTTGCTAGGCAGTTGCTATGGTGTTTTGGATGGTTGCTAGAGTGTTTCAAGGCAGTTGCTATGGTGTTCTGGGTGGTTGCTAGAGCGTTCTTAGGCAGTTGCTATGGTGTTCCGGGTGGTTGCTAGGGCGTTGCTAGGCGGGTGCTATGGTGTTCTGGGTGGTTGCTAGAGCGTTGCTAGGCGGTTGCTATGGTGTTCTGGGTGGTTGCTAGGGTGTTGCTAGGTAGTTGGTATGGTGTTCTGGGTGGTTGCTAGGGCCTTGCTTGGTGGTTGCTATGGTGTTCTGGCTGGTTGCTAGGGTGTTGCTAGGCGGTCGCTATGGTGTTCTGGGTGGTTGCTAGGGCTTTGCTAGGCGGTTGCAATGGTGTTCTGGGTGGTTGCTAGGGCGTTGCGAGGCGGTTGCTAAGGTGTTTTGGGTGGCTGCAAGGGTGTTGCTAGGCAGTTGCTATGGTGTTCTGGGTGGTTGCTAGGGCGTTGCTAGGCAGTTGCTATGGTGTTCTGGGTAGTTTCTAGGGCATTGCTAGGTGGTTGCTATGGTGGTCTGGGTGGTTGCTAGGGTGTGTTATGTGGTTGCTATTGTGTTTTGGGTGGTTACTAAGGTGTTGCTGGGCAGTTGCTATGGTGTTCTGGGTGGTTGCTAGAGCGTTCCTAGGCAGTTGCTATGGTGTTCCGGGTGGTTGCTAGGGCGTTGCTAGGCGGTTGCTATGGTGTTCTGGGTGGTTGCTAGAGCGTTGCTAGGGGGTTGCTATGGTGTTCTGGGTGGTTGGTAGGGGGTGGCTAGGTAGGTGGTAAGGGGTTCTGGGTGGTTGCTAGGGCTTTGCTTGCTGGTTGCTTTGGTGTTCTGGCTGGTTGCTAGGGTGTTGCTAGGCGGTCGCTATGGTGTTCTGGGTGGTTGCTAGGGCGTTGCTAGGTGGTTGCTATGGTGTTCTGGGTGGTTGCGAGGGCGTTGCTAGGCGGTTGCTAAGGTGTTCTGCGTGGTTGCAAGGGTGTTGCTAGGCAGTTGCTATGGTGTTCTGGGTGGTTGCTAGGGCGTTGCTAGGCAGTTGCTATGGTGTTCTGGGTAGTTTCTAGGGCATTGCTAGGTGGTTGCTCTGGTGGTCTGGGTGGTTGCTAGGGTGTGTTATGTGGTTGCATTGGTGTTTTGGGTGGTTACTAAGGTGTTGCTGGGCAGTTGCTATGTTGTTCTTGGTGGTTGCTAGGGCGTTGGTAGGCAGTTCATATGGTGTTCTGGGTGGTTGCTAGGGTGTTGCTGGGCAGTTGCTATGATGTTTTGGATTGTTGCTAGGGCTTTGCTAGGCAGTTGCTATGGTGTTCTGTGTGGTGGTTAGGGCGTTGCTAGGCAGTTGCAATGGGTTTTAGGGTGCTTGCTAGGGCATTGTAAGGTGGTGACTATGGTGTTCTGGGAGGTTAGTAAGGTGTTGCTGACTAGTTGCTATGTTGTTCTTGGTGGTTGCTAAGGCGTTGCTAGGCAGTTGTTATGGTGTTCTGGGTGGTCGCTAGGATGTTGCTAGGCTGTTGCTATGGTGTTTTGGATTGTTGCTAGGGCTTGCTAGGCAGTTGCTATAGTGTTTTGGATGGTTGTTTTGGCGTTGCTAGGCGGTTGCTAAGGTGTTCCAGGTGGTTGCAAGGGTGTTCTGCGTGGTTGCTAGGGTGTTGCTAGTCAGTTACTTTGGTGTTCTGGGCGGTTGCTAGGGTGTTGCTAGGCAGTTCCTATGATGTTCTGGATGGTTGCTAGGGCGTTACTAGGCGGTTGCAATGGTGTTCTGGGTGGTTGCTGGGGTGTTGCTAGGCAGTTGCTAAGGTGTTCTAGGTGGTTGCCAGGGCATTGCTAGGTGGTTGCTATGGTGTTCTAAGTGTTTGCTAGGGCGTTGCCAGGCGGTTGCTAAGGTGTTCTGGTTGGCTGCTAGGCGGTTGCCATGGTGTTGTGGATGGCTGCTAGGGCGTTGTTGGCAGTTGCTATGGTGTCCTGTGTGGTTGCTAGGCGGTTGCCATGGTGTTCTGGGTGGCTGCTAGGGCGTTTCTAGCTATGGTGTTTTGGGTGGTTGTTAGGGTGTTGCGAGGCAATTTTTTTGGTGTTCTGTGTGGTTGCCAGGCGGCTGCTATTGTGTTCTGGGTGGTTGCTAGGGCATTGCTATGGTGTTCTGAGAGGTTGCTGGGGCGTTGTTGGGCAGTTGCTAGGGTGTTCTGTGTGGTTCCAAGGGCGTTGCTCGGCAGTTGCTATGGTGTTCTGGGTGGTTGCTAGGTCGATGCTAGGCAGTTGCTATGGTGTTCTTGGTGGTTGTTGCTAGGGCGTTGCGAGGTGGTTGCTTTGGTGTTTTGGGTGGTTACAAAGGTGTTGCTGGGAAGTTGCTATGTTGTTCCTGGTGGTTGCTAGGGCGTTTCTAGGCAGTTGCTATGGTGTTCTGGGTGGTTTCTATTGTATTGCTAGGTGGTTGCTATGGTGTTCTGGGTGGTTGCTAGGGTGTTGCTAGGCAGTTGCTATGGTGTTTTTGATGGTTGCTCTGGCGTTGCTAGGCAGTTGCTATGGTGTTCTGGGTGGTTGCTAGGGTTTTGTTAGGTGGTTGCTATGGTGTTCTGGGTGGTTGCTAGGGCGTTGCTAGGCGGTTGCTTTGGTGTTCTGGGTGGTTGCTAGGGCGTTTCTAGGCAGTTGCTATGGTGTTCTGGGTGGTTGCATGGTTGTTACTAGGCAGTCGCTCTGGTATTCTGGGTGATTGCTAGGGCATTGCTAGGCGGTTGCTATGGTGTTCTCGGTGGTTGCTAGGGTGTTGCTAGGCAGTTATTATGGTGTTCTGGTTGGTTGCCAGGGCGTTGCTAGGTGGTTGTTATGGTGTTCTGGGTGGTTGCTATGGCGTTGCTAGGTGGTTGCTATGGTGTTCTGGGTGGTTGCTAGGGTGTTGCTTGGGGGTCGCTATGGTGTTCTGGGTGGTTGCTAGGGCGTTGCTAGGTGGTTGCGATGGTGTTCTGGGTGGTTGCAAGGGTGTTGCTACGCAGTTGCTATGGTGTTCTGGGTGGTAACTATGCGTTGCCAGGCAGTTGCTATGGTGTTCTGGGTGGTTGCTAGGGTGTTGCTAGGCAGTTGGTATGGTGTTTTAGGTGGTTGCTAGAGCGTTGCTAGGTGGTTGCTATAGTGTTCTGGGTGGTTGCTAGGGCATTGCTAAGTGGTTGCTATGGTGTTCCGGGTGGTTGCTAGGGCGTTGCTAGGCAGTCTGTATGGTGTTTTGGGTGGTTGCTAGGGCGTTACTAAGTGGTTGCTATGGTGTTCTTGGTGGTTAGTACGCGTTGCTAGAAAGTTGGTATGTTGTTCTGGGTGGTTGCTAGGGCGTTGCTAGGTGGTTGCTATGGTGTTCTGGGTGGTTTCTTGGGTGTTGCTAGACAGTCGGTATGGTGTTCTGGGTGGTTGCTAGGGCGTTACTAAGTGGTTGCTATGGTGTTCTTGGTGGTTATTATGGTGTTCTGGGTGGTTGCTAAGGTATTGCTTGGCGGTCGTTATGGTGTTCCGCTGGTTGCTAGGGCGTTGCTAGGCGGTTGCTATGGTGTTCTGGGTGGTTGGTAGGGCGTTACTAGGTGGTTGCTAAGGTGTTCTGCGTGGCTGCAAAGGTGTTGCTAGGCAGTTGCTATGGTGTTCCTGGTGGTTGCTAGGGCATTGCTAAGCATTTGCTATGGTGTTCTGGGTGGTTGATAGGGCATTGCTAGGCAGTTGCTATGGTTTTCTGGGTGTTTGCTAGGGTGTTGCTAGGCAGTTGCTATGGTGTTCTGGGTGGTTGTTAGGGCGTTACTAGGTGGTTGCTATGGTGTTCTTGGTGGTTGCTAGGGCGTTGATAGGTGGTTGCTAAGTTGTTCTGGGTGGTTGCTAGAGAGTTCCTAGGCAGTTGCTATGGTGTTCTGGGTGGTTTCTTGGGTGTTGCTAGGCAGTCGGTATGGTGTTCTGGGTGGTTGCTAGGGCGTTACTAAGTGGTTGCTATGGTGTTCTTGGTGGTTATTATGGTGTTCTGGGTGGTTGCTAAGGTATTGCTAGGCGGTCGTTATGGTGTTCTGCTGGTTGCTAGGGCGTTGCTAGGCGGTTGCTATGGTGTTCTGGGTGGTTGGTAGGGCGTTGCTAGGTGGTTGCTAAGGTGTTCTGCGTGGTTGCAAAGGTGTTGCTAGGCAGGTGCTATGGTGTTCCTGGTGGTTGCTAGGGCATTGCTAAGCATTTGCTATGGTGTTCTGGGTGGTTGATAGGGCATTGCTAGGCAGTTGCTATGGTGTTCTGGGTGTTTGCTAGGGTGTTGCTAGGCAGTTGCTATGGTGTTCTGGGTGGTTGTTAGGGTGTTACTAGGTGGTTGCTATGGTGTTCTTGGTGGTTGCTAGGGCGTTGATAGGTGGTTGCTAAGTTGTTCTGGGTGGTTGCTAGAGAGTTCCTAGGCAGTTGCTATGGTGTTCTGGGTGGTCGCTAGGGTGTTGCTTGGCGGTTGCTAAGGTGTTCTAGGTGGTTGCTAGGGCGTTGCCCGGCGGTTGCTAAGGTGTTCAGGGTGGTTGCTAGTGCATTGCTAGGCAGTTACTATGGTGTTCTGAATGGTTGCTAAGGCATTGCATGGCAGTTGCTATGGTGTTCTTGGTCATTGCTAGGGCCATGTGAGGCAGTTGCTTTGGTGTTCTAGGTGGTTGCTAGGGTATTGCTAGGCAGTTGCTATGGTGTTCTGGGTGGCTGCTAGGGCATTGCTAGGCAGTTGCTATGGTGTTTTGGGTGGTTTTTAGGGCGTTGCTAGGTGCTTGCTATGGTGTTTTGGGTGGTTACTAAGGTGTTCCTGGGCAATTGCTGTGTTGTTCCTGGTAGTTGCTAGGGCGTTGCTAGGCAGTTGCTATGGTGTTTTGGATGGTTGCTAGGGTGTTTCTAGGCAGTTGCTATGGTGTTCTGGGTGGTTGCTAGAGCGGTCCTAGGCAGTTGCTATGGTGTTCTGGGTGGTTGCTAGGGCGTTGCTTGGCAGTTGCTATGGTGTTCTGGTTGGTTGCTAGTGCGTTGCTAGGCAGTTGCTATGGTATTCCGGCAGGTTGCTAGGGCATTGCTAGGTGGTTGCTATGGTGTTCTGGCTGGTTGCTAGGGCGTTGCTAGGCGGTTGCTAAGGTGTTGCTACGCAATTGCTATGGTGTTCTGGGTGGTTACTATGCGTTGCTAGGCACGTGCTATAGTGTTCTGGTTGGTTGCTAGGGCATTGCTAGGTGGTTGCTATGGTGTTCTCTGTGGTTGCTAGGGTGTTGCTAGGCAGTTGGCATGGTGTTCTGGTTGGTTGCTAGGGCGTTTCTTGGTGGTTGTTATGGTGTTTTGGGTGGTTGCTAGGGCGTTGCTAGCTGGTTGCTATGGTGTTCCCGGTGGTTGCTAGGGTGTTGCTAGGCGGTCGCTATGGTGTTCTGGGTGGTTGCTAGGGCATTGCTAGGCGGTTGCGATGGTGTTCTGGGTGGTTGCAAGGGTGTTGCAACGCAGTTGCTATGGTGTTCTGGGTGGCTGGTAGGGTGTTGCTAGGCAGTTGCTATGGTGTTCTGGGTGGCTGCTAGGGCGTTGCTAGGCAGTTGCTATGGTGTTCTGGGTGGTTTTTAGGGCGTTGCTAGGTGCTTGCTATGGTGTTTTGGGTGGTTACTAAGGTGTTCCTGGGCAATTGCTGTGTTGTTCCTGGCGGTTGCTAGGGCGTTGCTAGGCAGTTGCTATGGTGTTTTGGGTGGTTGCTAGGGCGTTGCTAGGCAGTTGCTATGGTGTTTTGGATGGTTGCTAGAGTGTTTCAAGGCAGTTGCTATGGTGTTCTGGGTGGTTGCTAGAGCGTTCCTAGGCAGTTGCTATGGTGTTTTGGGTGGTTGCTAGGGCGTTGCTAGGCAGTTGGTATGGTGTTCTGCGTGGTTGCAGGGGTGATGCTAGGCAGTTACTATGGTGTTCTGGGTGGTTGCTAGGGCGTTGCTAGGCGGCTGGTATGGTGCTCTGGGTGGTTGCGAGGGCGTTGCTAGGCAGTTGCTATGGTGTTCTGGCTGGTTGCTAGGGCATTGCTAGGTGGTTGCTATGGTGTTCTGGGTGGTTGCAGGGGTGTTGCTAGGCAGTTGCTAAGCTGTTGCTACGCAGTTGCTATTGTGTTCTGGGTGGTTACTATGCGTTGCTCCGCACGTGCTATGGTGTTCTGGTTAATTGCTAGGGTGTTGCTAGGTGGTTGCTATGGTGTTCTCGGTGGTTGCTAGGGTGTTGCTAGGCAGTTATTATGGTGTTCTGGTTGGTTGCCAGGGCGTTGCTAGGTGGTTGTTATGGTGTTCTGGGTGGTTGCTATGGCGTTGCTAGGTGGTTGCTATGGTGTTCTGGGTGGTTGCTAGGGTGTTGCTAGGCGGTCGCAATGGTGTTCTGGGTGGTTGCTAGGGCGTTGCTAGGTGGTTGCTATGGTGTTCTGGGTGGTTGCAAGGGTGTTGCTACGCAGTTGCTATGGTGTTCTGGGTGGTAACTATGCGTTGCCAGGCAGTTGCTATTGTGTTCTGGGTGGTTGCTAGGGTGTTGCTAGGCAGTTGGTATGGTGTTTTGGGTGGTTGCTAGAGCGTTGCTAGGTGGTTGCTATAGTGTTCTGGGTGGTTGCTAGGGTGTTCTGAGTGGTTGCTAGGGCGTTGCTAGGCAGTTGCTATGGTGTTTTGGGTGGTTGCTAGGGCGTTGCTAGGCAGTTGCTATGGTGTTTTGGATGGTTGCTAGAGTGTTTCAAGGCAGTTGCTATGGGGTTCTGGCTGGTTGCTAGAGCGTTCCTAGGCAGTTGCTATGGTGTTCCGGGTGGTTGCTAAGGCGTTGCTAGGCGGTTGCTATGGTGTTCTGGGTGGTTGCTAGAGCGTTGCTAGGCGGTTGCTATGGTGTTCTGGGTGGTTGCTAGGGTGTTGCTAGGTAGTTGGTATGGTGTTCTGGGTGGTTGCTAGGGCATTGCTTGGTGGTTGCTATGGTGTTCTGGCTGGTTGCTAGGGTGTTGCTAGGCGGTCGCTATGGTGTTCTGGGTGGTTGCTAGGGCGTTGCTAGGTGGTTGCTATGGTGTTCTGGGTGGTTGCGAGGGCGTTGCTAGGCGGTTGCTAAGGTGTTCTGCGTGGTTGCAAGGGTGTTGCTAGGCAGTTGCTATGGTGTTCTGGGTGGTTGCTAGGGCGTTGCTAGGCAGTTGCTATGGTGTTATGGGTAGTTTCTAGGGCATTGCTAGGTGGTTGCTATGGTGGTCTGGGTGGTTGCTAGGGTGTGTTTTGTGATTGCTATGGTGTTTTGGGTGGTTACTAAGGTGTTGCTGGGCAGTTGCTATGGTGTTCTGGGTGGTTGCTAGAGCGTTCCTAGGCAGTTGCTATGGTGTTCCGGGTGGTTGCTAGGGCGTTGCTAGGCGGTTGCTTTGGTGTTCTGGGTGGTTGCTAGAGCGTTGCTAGGCGGTTGCTATGGTGTTCTGGGTGGTTGCTAGGGTGTTGCTAGGTAGATGGTATGGTGTTCTGGGTGGTTGCTAGGGCATTGCTTGCTGGTTGCTATGGTGTTCTGGCTGGTTGCTAGGGTGTTGCTAGGCGGTCGCTTTGGTGTTCTGGGTGGTTGCTAGGGCGTTGCTAGGTGGTTGCTATGGTGTTCTGGGTGTTTGCGAGGGCGTTGCTAGGCGGTTGCTAAGGTGTTCTGCGTGGTTGCAAGGGTGTTGCTAGGCAGTTGCTATGGTGTTCTGGGTGGTTGCTAGGGCGTTGCTAGGCAGTTGCTATGGTGTTCTGGGTAGTTTCTAGGGCATTGCTAGGTGGTTGCTCTGGTGGTCTGGGTGGTTGCTAGGGTGTGTTTTGTGGTTGCATTGGTGTTTTGGGTGGTTACAAAGGTGTTGCTGGGCAGTTGCTATGTTGTTCTTGGTGGTTGCTAGGGCGTTGGTAGGCAGTTCATATGGTGTTCTGGGTGGTTGCTAGGGTGTTGCTGGGCAGTTGCTATGATGTTTTGGATGGTTGCTAGGGCGTTGCTAGGCAGTTGCTATGGTGTTCTGGGTGGTTGTTAGGGCGTTGCTAGGCAGTTGCAATGGGGTTTAGGGTGGTTGCTAGGGCATTGTAAGGTGGTGACTATGTTGTTCTGGGAGGTTAGTAAGGTGGTGCTGGCTAGTTGCTATGTTGTTCTTGGTGGTTGCTAAGGCGATGCTAGGCAGTTGTTATGGTGTTCTGGGTGGTCGCTAGGATGTTGCTAGGCTGTTGCTATGGTGTTTTGGATTGTTGCTAGGGCTTGCTAGGCAGTTGCTATAGTGTTTTGGATGGTTGTTTTGGCGTTGCTAGGCAGTTACTAAGGTGTTCTGGATGCTTGCTTGGGCGTTGCTAGGCGGTTGCTAAGGTGTTCTAGGATGGTTGCAAGGGTGTTCTGCGTGGTTGCTAGGGTGTTGCTAGTCAGTTACTTTGGTGTTCTGGGCGGTTGCTAGGGTGTTGCTAGGCAGTTGCTATGATGTTCTGGATGGTTGCTAGGGCGTTACTAGGCGGTTGCAATGGTGTTCTGGGTGGTTGCTGGGGTGTTGCTAGGCAGTTGCGTAGGTGTTCTAGATGGTTGCCAGGGCATTGCTAGGTGGTTGCTATGGTGTTCTAAGTGTTTGCTAGGGCGTTGCCAGGCGGTTGCTAAGGTGTTCTGGTTGGCTGCTAGGCGGTTGCCATGGTGTTCTGGATGGCTGCTAGGGCGTTGTTGGCAGTTGCTATGGTGTTCTGTGTGGTTGCTAGGCGGTTGCCATGGTGTTCTGGGTGGCTGCTAGGGCGTTTCTAGCTATGGTGTTTTGGGTGGTTGTTAGGGTGTTGCGAGGCAATTTTTTTGGTGTTCTGTGTGGTTGCCAGGCGGCTGCTATTGTGTTCTGGGTGGTTGCTAGGGCATTGCTATGGTGTTCTGAGAGGTTGCTGGGGCGTTGTTGGGCAGTTGCTAGGGTGTTCTGTGTGGTTCCAAGGGCGTTGCTAGGCAGTTGCTATGGTGTTCTGGGTGGTTGCTAGGTCGATGCTAGGCAGTTGCTATGGTGTTCTTGGTGGTTGTTGCTAGGGCGTTGCGAGGTGGTTGCTTTGGTGTTTTGGGTGGTTACAAAGGTGTTGCTGGGAAGTTGCTATGTTGTTCCTGGTGGTTGCTAGGGCGTTTCTAGGCAGTTGCTATGGTGTTCTGGGTGGTTTCTATTGTATTGCTAGGTGGTTGCTATGGTGTTCTGGGTGGTTGCTAGGGTGTTGCTAGGCAGTTGCTATGGTGTTTTTGATGGTTGCTCTGGCGTTGCTAGGCAGTTGCTATGGTGTTCTGGGTGGTTGCTAGGGTTTTGTTAGGTGGTTGCTATGGTGTTCTGGGTGGTTGCTAGGGCGTTGCTAGGCGGTTGCTATGGTGTTATGGGTGGTTGCTAGGGCGTTTCTAGGCAGTTGCTATGGTGTTCTGGGTGGTTGCATGGTTGTTACTAGGCAGTCGCTATGGTATTCTGGGTTATTGCTAGGGCATTGCTAGGTGGTTGCTATGGTGTTCTCGGTGGTTGCTAGGGTGTTGCTAGGCAGTTATTATGGTGTTCTGGTTGGTTGCCAGGGCGTTGCTAGGTGGTTGTTATGGTGTTCTGGGTGGTTGCTATGGCGTTGCTAGGTGGTTGCTATGGTGTTCTGGGTGGTTGCTAGGGTGTTGCTAGGCGGTCGCTATGGTGTTCTGGGTGGTTGCTAGGGTGTAGCTTGGTGCTTGCTATGGTGTTGTGGGTGGTTGCTAGGGTGTTGCTAGGCGATTGCTATGGTGTTCTGGGTGGTTGCTAGGCGGTTGCTATGGTATTCTGGGTTGTTGCCAGGGCGTTGCTAGGCGGTTGCTTTGGTAGTCTGGGTGGTTGCTAGGCAGTTGTTATGGTGTTCTGGGTGGTTGCTAAGCAGTTGCAATGGTGTTTTGGGTGGTTGCTAGGGCATTGCTAGGCAGTTGCTTTGGTGTTCTGGGTGTTTGCTGGGCGGTTGCTATGGTGTTCTGGGTTGTTGCTAGGGCGTTGCTAGGGGGTTGCTTTGGTGTTCTGGGTGGTTGCTGGGGCGTTGCTAGGCAGTTGCTATGGTGTTCTGGGTGGTTGTTAGGCAGTTGCTATTGGGTTCTGGGTGGGTGCTGAGCAGGTGCTATGGTGTTCTGGATGGGTGCTCGGGCGTTGCTAGGGGGTTGGTATGGTGTTGTGGGTGGTGGCTAGGGCGGTTTTAGGCAATTGCTATGGTGTTCTGGGTTGTTGCTAGGGGGTTGCTAGGCGGTTGCTTTGGGCTTGTGGGTGGTTGCTATGGCGTTGCGAGGCAGTTGCTATGGTGTTCTGGGTGGTTGCTAGGCAGTTGCTGTGGTGTTCTGAGTGGTTGCTTAGCAGTTCCAATGGTGTTCTGGGTGGGTGCTATTGTGTTCATGGTGGTTGGTAGGGGGTTGCTAGGCAGTTGCTATGGAGTTTTGGGTGGTTGCTAGGCGGTTGCTATGGTGTTTTGGGTGATTGCTAGGGTGTTACTAGGCGGTTGCTATGGTGTTCTGGGTGATTGATAGGGCATTGCTAGGTGGTTGCTATGGTAATCTGGGTGGTACCTAGGGCGTTGCTAAGCAGTTGCCATGGTGCTCTGGGTGGGTGCTGTGGCGTTGCTAGGCGGTTGCAATGGCGTTCTTGGTGGTTGCTGAGACGTTGTTAGGCGGTTGCTATGGTGTTCTGGGTTGTTGCTAGGCGGTTGCTATGGTGATCTGGGTGGTTGCGAGGGCGTTGCTAATTGGTTGCTATGGTGTTCTGGCTGGTTGTCAGGGCGTTGCTGGGCAGTTGCTATGGTGTCCTGGGTGGTTGCTGGGCGGTTGCTATGGTGTTCTGGGTTGTTGCTAGGGCATTGTTAGGCGGTTGCTCAGCAGTTGCTAGGGCGTTGCTAGGTGGTTGCAAAGGTGTTCTGGGAGGTTGCAAGGGTGTTGCTCGGCAGTTGCTATGGTGTTCTGGGTGGTTGCTAGGGCTTTGCTAAGCAGTTGCTATGGTGTTCTGGGTGGTTGCAAGGGCATTGCTAGGCAGTTGCTTTGGTGTTCTAGGTGGTTGCAAGGCCGCTCCTATGGCGTTCTGGGTGGTTGCTTGGGCGTTGCCAGGCGGTTGCTATGGTGTTCTAGCTGGTTGCTAAGGCATTGCTAGGCAGTTGCTATGGTGTTCTAGGTGGTTCCTAAGCGGTTGCTATGGTGTTCTGGGTGGTTGCTTGGGCGTTGCTAAGCAGTTGCTATGGTGTTCAGGGTGGTTGCTAGGGCGTTGCTAGGCAGTTGCTATGGTGTTCTGGGTGGTTGCTAGGCAGTTGCTATGGTGTTCTGGGTGGTTGCTAGGGAGTTGCTAGGTGGTTGCTATGGTGTTCCGGGTGGTTGCTAGGGCGTTGCTAGGCAGTTGCAATGGTGTTCTGAGTGGTTGCTAGGGCGTTGCTTTGCGGTTGCTATTGCGTTTTGGTTGGTTGCTAGGGCATTGCTAGGCAGTTGCTATGGTGTTCTGAGTGGTTGCTAGGGCGTTGCTAGCCGGTTGCCATGGTATTCTGGGTGGTTGCTAGGGAGTTGCTATGCGGTTGCTATGGTGTTCTGGGTGGTTGCTAGGGCATTGCTAGGCAGTTGCTATGATGTTCTGAGTGGTTGCTAGGACCTTGATGTGTAATGTTGGCGGAACGGGAAAAGAGTGGGAGAAGTAACAAAGCGTGCGATTATGAAAGAATTTGGAATAATAACAAGGAAGGACGGCAAAAAGGAAATAATGAGGGAAGTAAGGAAAGAAGGAAGGTAGGAAAAAAAGAAGGAAAGCAAAGGAAGGCAGGAAAGAGCAAAGGAAAGAAGGCAAGGATGGATGGAAAGAAGGAAGTAAGGAAGGAAGGAAAGGAAGGAAGAAAGGAAAGAAAGAAGGGAAGAAGAACGATTTAAGTAAAGATAGAAGGAAGGAAGGAAGAAGGAAAGAAGAGAAGGAAGTAAGGAAGAAGAAGTGAAAAACAGAAGGAAAGACAGAAGGAAGGAAAGAAAAAGTAAAGAAAGAAAGAGGGAAGGAAAGAGAGAGAGGAAAGCCAAAAGAAAGGAAGACAGATAGGAAGGAAAGTAGGTATGAAGGAAGGAAAGAAGGCAGGATAGAAGGAAAGACAAACTAAGGAAGGAAGGAAGGAAAGAAAATTGGTAGGGAGGAAGAATGGAAGGAAGAATGAAAGGCAGGATAGAAGGAAGTAAAGTAGGAAAGAAGGAACGAATAAAGGACGGAAGGAATGAAGAAAAGAAATAGGAGGGAAAAAGAAAGAAGGAATGACAGAAAATAGAAGGAAGGAAAGCAGTAAGGAAGCTGTAGTCTCAAGAGAGCCAGATTGTAGTCTTAAAGCCTGAGAAACTGACAGTCTCAGCAGGTGGTCAGAACACCTGGCACAAGATTCCATTTGCTTAATGGCCCTATTGTGATGTCATAATGCCAATGTTAAGTCTATGGGGGGAAAAAATTTATAGTTTTTTATGAATAACTCAAAAAGTATAAAAGTTACAAAGATGAAAAATACATTGCACAGGTGTCCTACGTCAGACCTACGCAACGCAGTTTGAATGACATTTCTACGATAAACGGTTGAGACCGCATTAAGTGTGTTAGAATAATAATAATAAAAACTAGAAAATTCCAGCAGAAATTTTGAATGTGCCTGCTTCTCTTCAAGTACAGTCTTGGAGATGACTGCCAGCGTTCTGGTATGCAGTAGATATCATGTTCTGGGTGGTTGCTAGGGCATTGCTAGACTTGTTATGGTGTTTTGGGTGGTTGCAAGGCAGTTGCTATGGTGTTCTGGGTGGTTCCTGGGGTAATGCAAGGCGGTTGCTATGGTGTTCTGGGTGGTTGCTAGCCGGTTGCTATGGTGTTCTGGGTTGTTGCTTGGGCGTTGCTAGGCAGTTGCTATGGTTTTCTGGGTGGTTGTTAGGGTATTGCTAGGCAGTTGCTATGGTGTTCTGAGTGGTGGCTAGGGGGTTGCTAGGCAGGTGCTATGGAGGTCTCGGTGGTTGCTAGGAGGTTCGTTTGGTGTTCTGGGTGGTTGCTAGGGCGTTGCTAGGCAGTTGCTATGGTGTTTTGGGTGGTTGCTAGGCAGTTGCTATGGTGTTCTGGGTAGTTGCTAGGGCGGTGCTAGGCAGTTGCTATGGTGTTCTGGGTGGTTGCTAGGCAGTTGCTATGGTGTTCTGGGTAGTTGCTAGGGCGTGGCTAAGCAGTTGCTATGGTGTTCTGGGTGGTTGCTAGGGCATTGCAAGGCAGTTGCTGTAGTGTTTGGGGTGGTTGCTAGGGCGTTGCTAGGGCGTTGCAAGGCAGTTGCTATGGTGTTCTCGGTGGTTGCTAGGGCATTGCTAGGCGGTTGCTATGGTGTTCTAAGTGGTTGCTAGGGGGTTGCTAGGCGGTTGCTTTGGTGTTCTGGGTGGTTGCTAGGCGGTTGCTATGGTCTTCTTGGTGGTTGCTAGGGCGTTGCTAAGGTGTTCTGGGTGGTTGCTAGGGCATTGCTAGGCGTTTGCTATGGTGTTCTGTGTGGTTGCGAGGGGGTTGCTAGGCGGTTGCTATGGTGTTCTGGGTGGTTGCTAGGGCGTTGCTAGGCAGTTGCTGTAGTGTTGGGGGTGGTTGCTAGGGCGTTGCTAGGGCGTTGCTAGGCAGTTGCTATGGTGTTCTCGGTGGTTGCTAGGGCGTTGCTAGGCAGTTGCTATGGTGTTCTGGGTGGTTGCTAGGCGGTTGCTATGGTGTTGTGGGTGGTTGCTAGGGCGTTTTTAGGCAGTTGTTATGGTGTTCTGGGTTGTTGCTAGGGCGTTGCTAGGCGGTTGCTTTGGTGTTGTGGGTGGTTGCTTTGGCGTTGCGAGGCAGTTGCTATGGTGTTCTGGGTGGTTGCTTAGCAGTTGCAATGGTGTTCTGGGTGGTTGCTATTGTGTTCATGGTGGTTGGTAGGGCGTTGCTAGGCAGTTGCTATGGTGTTTTGGGTGGTTGCTAGGCGGTAGCTATGGTGTTTTGGGTGGTTGCTAGGGTGTTACTAGGCGGTTGCTATGGTGTTCTGGGTGATTGATAGGGCGTTGCTAGGTGGTTGCTATGGTAATCTGGGTGGTACCTAGGGCGTTGCTCAGCAGTTGCCATGGTGCTCTGGGTGGGTGCTGTGGCGTTGCTAGGCGGTTGCAATGGCGTTCTAGGTGGTTGCTGAGACGTTGCTAGGCGGTTGCTATGGTGTTCTGGGTTGTTGCTAGGCAGGTGCTATGGTGAGCTGGGTGGTTGCGGGGGCGGTGCTAATTGGTTGCTATGGTGTTCTGGCTGGTTGTCAGGGCGTTGCTGGGCAGTTGCTATGGTGTCCTGGGTGGTTGCTAGTCGGTTGCTATGGTGTTCTGGGTTGTTGCTAGGGCATTGTTAGGCGGTTGCTCAGCAGTTGCTAGGGCGTTGCTAGGTGGTTGCAAAGGTGTTCTGGGAGGTTGCAAGGGTGTTGCTCGGCAGTTGCTATGGTGTTCTGGGTGGTTGCTAGGGCTTTGCTAAGCAGTTGCTATGGTGTTCTGGGTGGTTGCAAGGGCATTGCTAGGCAGTTGCTTTGGTGTTCTAGGTGGTTGCTAGGCCGCTCCTATGGCGTTCTGGGTGGTTGCTTGGGCGTTGCCAGGCGGTTGCTATGGTGTTCTGGGTGGTTGCTAGGGCGTTGCTAGGCAGTTGCTCTGGTGTTCTAGGTGGTTGCTAAGCGGTAACTATGGTGTTCTGGCTGGTTGCTAGGGCGTTGCTAAGCAGTTGCTATGGTGTTCAGAGTGGTTGTTAAGGCGTTGCTAGGCAGTTGCTTTGGTGTTCTGGGTGGTTGCTAGGCAGTTGCTATGGTGTTCTGGGTGGTTACTCGGGAGTTGCTAGGTGGTTGCTATCGTGTTCCGGGTGGTTGCGAGGGCGTTGCTAGGCAGTTGCAATGGTGTTCTGAGTGGTTGCTAGGGCGTTGCTTTGCGGTTGCTATTGCGTTCTGGTTGGTTGCTAGGGCGTTGCTAGGCAGTTGCTATGGTGTTCTGAGTGGTTGCGAGGGCGTTGCTAGGCAGTTGCTATGGTGTTCTGAGTGGTTGCTAGGGCGTTGCTAGGCAGTTGCTATGGTGTTCTAGGTGGTTGCTAGGGCGTTGGTAGGCAGTTGCTGTGGTGTTCTGGTGGTTGCTAGGACCTTGATGTGTAATGTTTGCGGATCGGGAGAAGACTGGGAGAAGTAACGAACCGTGCGATTATGAAAGAATTTGGAATAATAACAAGGAAGGAAGGCAAAAAGGAAATAATGAGGGAAGTAAGGAAAGAAGGAAGGTAGGAAAAAAAGAAGGAAAGCAAAGGAAGGCAGGAAAGAGCAAAGGAAAGAAGGCAAGGATGGATGGAAAGAAGGAAGTAAGGAAGGAAGGAAAGGAAGGAAGAAAGGAAAGAAAGAAGGGAAGAAGAACGATTTAAGTAAAGATAGAAGGAAGGAAGGAAGAAGGAAAGAAGAGAAGGAAGTAAGGAAGAAGAAGTGAAAAACAGAAGGAAAGACAGAAGGAAGGAAAGAAAAAGTAAAGAAAGAAAGAGGGAAGGAAAGAGAGAGAGGAAAGCCAAAAGAAAGGAAGACAGATAGGAAGGAAAGTCGGTATGAAGGAAGGAAAGAAGGCAGGATGGAAGGAAAGACAAACTAAGGAAGGAAGGAAGGAAAGAAAATTGGTAGGGAGGAAGAATGGAAGGAAAAATGAAAGGCAGGATAGAAGGAAGTAAAGTAGGAAAGAAGGAACGAATAAAGGACGGAAGGAATGAAGAAAAGAAATAGGAGGGAAAAAGAAAGAAGGAATGACAGAAAATAGAAGGAAGGAAAGCAGTAAGGAAGCTGTAGTCTCAAGAGAGCCAGATTGTAGTCTTAAAGCCTGAGAAACTGACAGTCTCAGCAGGTGGTCAGAACACCTGGCACAAGATTCCATTTGCTTAATGGCCCTATTGTGATGTCATAATGCCAATGTTAAGTCTATGGGGGGAAAATATTAATAGTTTTATAACTCAAAAAGTATAAAAGTTACAAAGATGAAAAATACATTGCACAGGTGTCCTACGTCAGACCTACGCAACGCAGTTTGAATGACGTTTCTACGAGAAACGGTTGAGACCGCAGTAAGTGTGTTAGAATAATAATAATAAAAACTAGAAAATTCCAGCAGAAATTTTGAATGTGCCTGCTTCTCTTCAAGTACAGTCTTGGAGATGACTGCCAGCGTTCTGGTATGCAGTAGATATCATGTTCTGGGTGGTTGCTAGGGCATTGCTAGACTTGTTATGGTGTTTTGGGTGGTTGCTAGGCAGTTGCTATGGTGTTCTGGGTGGTTCCTGGGGTAATGCGAGGCGGTTGCTATGGTGTTCTGGGTGGTTGCTAGGCGGTTGCTATGGTGTTCTGGGTTGTTGCTAGGGCGTTGCTAGGCAGTTGCTATGGTTTTCTGGGTGGTTGATAGGGTATTGCTAGGCAGTTGCTATGGTGTTCTGAGTGGTTGCTAGGGCATTGCTAGACAGTTGCTATGGTGTTCTCGGTGGTTGCTAGGCGGTTGCTTTGGTGTTCTGGGTGGTTGCTAGGGCGTTGCTAGGCAGTTGCTATGGTGTTCTGGGTGGTTGCTAGGCAGTTGCTATGGTGTTCTGGGTAGTTGCTAGGGCGTTGCTAGGCAGTTGCTATGGTGTTCTGGGTGGTTGCTTGGCAGTTGCTATGGTGTTCTGGGTAGTTGCTAGGGCGTTGCTAGGCAGTTGCGATGGTGTTCTGGGTGGTTGGTAGGGCATTGCAAGGCAGTTGCTGTAGTGTTTGGGGTGGTTGCTAGGGCGTTGCTAGGGCGTTGCAAGGCAGTTGCTATGGTGTTCTCGGTGGTTGCTAGGGCATTGCTAGGCGGTTGCTATGGTGTTCTAAGTGGTTGCTAGGGCGTTGCTAGGCGGTTGCTATGGTGTTCTGGGTGGTTGCTAGGCGGTTGCTATGGTCTTCTTGGTGGTTGCTAGGGCGTTGCTAAGGTGTTCTGGGTGGTTGCTAGGGCATTGCTAGGCGTTTGCTAGGGTGTTCTGTGTGGTTGCGAGGGCGTTGGTAGGCGGTTGCTATGGTGGTCTGGGTGGTTGGTAGGGCGTTGCAAGGCAGTTGCTGTAGTGTTTGGGGTGGTTGCTAGGGCGTTGCTAGGGCGTTGCTAGGCAGTTGCTATGGTGTTCTGGGTGGTTGCTAGGGCGTTGCTAGGCAGTTGCTATGGTGTTCTGGGTGGTTGCTAGGCGGTTGCTATGGTGTTCTAAGTGGTTGCTAGGGCGTTGCTTTGCGGTTACTATGGTGTTCTAAGTGGTTGCTAGGCGGTTGCTATGGTGTTCTTGGTGGTTGCTAGGGCGTTGCTATGGTGTTCTGGGTGGTTGCTAGGGCATTGCTAGGCGGTTGCTATGGTGTTCTGGGTGGTTGCTAGGGCATTGCTAGGCGGTTGCTATGGTGTTCTGGGTGGTTGCGAGGGCGTTGCTAGGCGGTTGCTATGGTGTTTTGGGTGGTTGTAGGGCGTTGCAAGGCAGTTGCTGTAGTGTTTGGGGTGGTTGCTAGGGCGTTGCTAGGGCGTTGCTAGGCAGTTGCTATGGTGTTCTCGGTGGTTGCTAGGGCGTTGCTAGGCAGTTGCTATGGTGTTCTGGGTGGTTGCTAGGCGGTTGGTATGGTGTTCAAAGTGGTTGCTAGGGCGTTGCTTTGCGGTTGCTATGGTGTTCTAAGTGGTTGCTAGGCGGTTGCTATGGTGTTCTTGGTGGTTGCTAGGGCGTTGCTATGGTGTTCTGGGTGGTTGCTAGGGCATTGCTAGGCGGTTGCTATGGTGTTCTGGGTGGTTGCTAGGGCATTGCTAGGTGGTTCCGATGGTGTTCTGGGTGGTAGCTAGGGCGTAGCTAGGCGGTTGCTATGGTGTTTTGGGTGGTCGCTAGGCGGTGGCTAGGGTGGTCGGGGGGGTTGCTAGAAGGCGTTGTTAAGCGGTTGCTATGGTGTTCTGGGCTGTTGCTAGGGCGTTGCTATGGTGTTCTGGGTGGTTGTTAGGGTGTTGCTATGGTGTTCTGGGTGGTTGCTAGGGCGTTGCTAGGCAGTTGCTATGGTGTTTTCGGTGGTTGCTAGGCGGTTGCTTTGGTGTTCTGGGTGGTTGCTAGGGTATTGCTAAGCAGTTGCTATGGGTCAAGGGTGGTTGCTAGAGCGTTGCTAGGCGGTTGCTATGGTGTTTTGGGTGGTTGCTAGGCGGTTGCTATGGTGTTCTTGGTGGTTGCTAGGGCGTTGCTATGGTGTTCTGGGTGGTTGCTAGGGCATTGCTAGGCGGTTGCTATGGTGTTCTGGGTGGTTGCTAGGGCGTGGCTAGGCGGTTGCTATGGTGTTCTGGGTGGTTGCTAGGCGGTTGCTATGGTGTTCTAAGTGGTTGCTAGGGCGTTGCTAGGCGGTTGCTATGGTGTTCTAAGTGGTTGCTAGGGCGTTGCTAGGCGGTTGCTATCGTGTTCTGGGTGGTTGCTAGGGCGTTGTTATGGTGTTCTGGGTGGTTGCTAGGGCGTTGGTATGGTGTTCTGGGTGGTTGCTAGGCGGTTGCTATGGTGTTCTGGGTGGTTGCTAGGGCGTTGCTAGGCAGTTTCTATGGTGTTCTGGGTGCTTGCTAGGGCGTTGCTAGGCGGTTGCTATGGTGTTCTGGGTGGTTGCTAGGGCATTTTTAAGCGGTTGCTATGGTGTTCTGGGCTGTTGCTAGGGCGTTGCTATGGTGTTCTGGGTGGTTGTTAGGGCGTTGCTATGGTGTTCTGGGTGGTTGCTAGGGCGTTGCTAGGCAGTTGCTATGGTGTTCTGGGTGGTTGCTAGGCGGTTGGCATGGTGTTCTGGTTGGTTGCTAGGGCGTTGCTAGGCGATTCCTATGGTGTTGTGTGTGGTTGCAAGGGGGTTGCTAGGCAGTTGCTATGGTGTTCTGGGTGGTTGCTAGGCGGTTGCTAAGGTGTTCTTGGTGGTTGCTAGGGCGTTGCTAGGCAGTTGCTATGGTGTTTTGGGTGGTTGCTGGGCAGTTGCTATGGTGTTCTGGGTCGTTGCTAGGGCGTTGCTAGGCAGTTGCTATGGTGTTCTGGGTGGTTGCTAGGCGATTGCTATGGTGTTCTGGGTGGTTGCTAGGGCGTTGCTAGGCAGTTGCTATGGTGTTTTGGGTGGTTGCTAGGCGGTTGCTATAGTGTTCTGGGTGGTTGCTAGGGCGTTGCTAGGCAGTTGCTATGGTGTTCTGGGTGGTTGCTAGGCAGTTGCTATGGTGTTCTTGGTGGTTGGGAGGGCGTTGCTAGGCGGTTGCTATGGTGTTCTGGGTGGTTGCTCGGGCGATGCTAGGCAGTTGCTATGGTGTTCTGGGTGGTTGCTCGGCGGTTGCTATGGTGTTCTGGGTGGTTGCTAGGCGGTTGCTATGGTGTTGTGGGTGTTTGCTAGGGCGTTGCTAGGCAGTTGCTATGGTGTTCTGGGTGGTTGCTAGGCGGTTGCTATGGTGTTATGGGTGGTTGCTAGGGCGTAGCTAGGCGATTCCTATGGTGTTCTGTGTGGTTGCTAGGGCGTTGCTAGGCAGTTGCTATGGTGTTCTGGGTGGTTGCTAGGCGGTTGCTAAGGTGTTCTTGGTGGTTGCTAGGGCGTTGCTAGGCAGTTGCTATGGTGTTTTGGGTGGTTGCTGGCCGGTTGCTATGGTGTTCTGGGTGGTTGCTAGGGCGTTGCTAGGCAGTTGCTATGGTGTTCTGGGTGGTTGCTAGGCGATTGCTATGGTGTTCTGGGTGGTTGCTAGGGCGTTGCTAGGCAGTTGCTATGGTGTTTTGGGTGGTTGCTAGGCGGTTGCTATAGTGTTCTGGGTGGTTGCTAGGGCGTTGCTAGGCAGTTGCTATGGTGTTCTGGGTGGTTGCTAGGCAGTTGCTATGGTGTTCTTGGTGGTTGTGAGGGCGTTGCTATGCGGTTGCTATGGTGTTCTGGGTGGTTGCTAGGGTGTTGCTAGGCAGTTGCTTTGGTGTTCTGAGTGGTTGCTTGGCGGTCGTTTGGTGTTCTGGGTGGTTGCTAGGGCGTTGCTTTGCAGTTGCTATAGTGTTCTGGGTGGTTCCTAGGCAGTTGCTATGGTGTTTTGGGTGGTTGCTAGGCGGTTGCTATGGTGTTCTGAATATTTGCTTGGGCTTTGCTCGACAGTTGCTATGTTGTTCTTGTTGTTGCTAGGGCGTTGATGTGTTTTGTTTCGGGATCGAGTGAAAACTGGGAGTAGTGAACCGTACGATTACTAAATTATTTGGAATATTAACAAGGAAGGAAGGAGGGAAAGAAGGAACTAATGAGGGAAGAAAGGAAAGAAGGAATATAGGAAAAAAAGAAGGAAATCAAAGGAAGGCAGAAAAGAACAAAGGAAACTAGGCGAGGATGGATGGAAAGAAACAGAGGAATGACGGAAAGAAGGAAGTAAGGAAGGAAGGAAAGGAAGAAGGGAAGAAGAAGGATTTAAGTAAAGATAGAAGGAAGGAAGGAAGGAAGTGAGGAAGAAGAAATGAAAAACAGAAGGAAAGAGAGAAGGAAGGAAAGAAAAAGTAAAGAAAGGAAGAGGGAAGGAAAGAGAGGGAAAGCAGAAAGAAGAAAGGAAGAAAGATAAGAACGATATGAAGGAATGAAAGAAGGCATGAAGGAAGGAAAGAAAAACTAACGAGGGTAGGAAAGAAAATTGGTAGGGAGGAAGGATGAAAGGCAGGATAGAAGGAAGTAAAGTAGGAAGGAAGGAACGAATAAACGAAGAAAGTAACGTAGGTAAGAAATAGGAGGGAAAAAAAAAGAAGGAATGAGAGAAAGGAGAAGGAAGGAATGCAATAAGGAAGCTGTAATCTCAAGAGAGCCAGATTGTAGTCTAACAGCCTCAGAAACTGACAGTTACAGCAGGTGGTCAGTACACCTGGCACAAGATTCCATTTGCTTAATGGCCCTATTGTGATGTCATAATGCCAATTTTAAGTCTATGGGGGGAAAAAATTTATAGTTTTTTATTAATAACTCAAAAAGTATAAAAGTTACAAAGATGAAAAATACATTGCACAGGTGTCCTAAGCAAGACCTACGCAACGCAGTTTGAATGAAGTTTCTACGATAAACGGTTGAGGCCGCATTAAGTGTGTTAGAAGAATAATAATAATAACTAGATAATGTAATTCCAGGGAATTACGTGTGCATTGAAAATGCAAAGTGTAGTTGCATAAGGTGGAGTTTGTAACATATCATTGCATTATGATATTGGTAGCTACGTTTTTAGTAGGATAATTATGGTAGTGGTGAGGACTTTTATTTTGAAACAGATGTGGACTGAGGAAACAGTTTGCGGGAGTCATAGTTGATGACAACTGTCATATGGAAATTTTTAATAGTGACATTTTTCAAGAGTGAAGAATTGTAGTAAGGACTTATATTTTGAGACAGGATTGGGCAGAAGAAACAGTTGCCGGAAGTCATAGTCGAAAACAATCAGGAGTTGGAATGGCTGAAAGGTTGATAAGTTGAGTAGCTTAAAAAGTTAAATTTTTTTATTGTAATTTGACATAATGAGGACTGGCTGTAACAGTGGTTAGGCAGTTGCTATGGTGTTCTGTGTACTTGTGAGGGTGTTGCTAGGCAGCTGCTATCGTGTTCTGGGTGGTTGCTAGGGCATTGCTAGGCAGTTGCAATGGTGTTCTGGGTGGTTGCAAGGGCCTTGCTAAGCAGTTGCTATGGTGTTCTGAGTGGTTGATAGGGCGTTGCTAGGCGATTGCTATGGTGTTCTGGGTTGTTGCTAGGCGGTTGCTATGGCATTCTGGGTGGTTGCTAGAGTGTTGCTATGGGGTTCTGGGTGGTTGCTAGGCGGTTGCTATGGCATTCTGGGTGGTTGCTAGGGCTTTGCTAAGCAGTTGCTATGATGTTCTGGGTGGTTGCTAGGGCGTTGCTAGGTGGTTGCTATGGTGTTCTGGGTGGTTGCTAGGGTGTTGCTAGGCAGTTGCTGTGGTGTTGTGGGTGGTTGCTAGGGTGTTGCTGGGCAGTTGCTATGGTGTTCTGGGTGGTTGCTAGGGCGTTGCTAGGCAGTTGCTATGGTTTTCTGGGTGGTTGTTAGGGTGGTTGCTGTGGCGTTCTGGGTGGTTGCTAGGGCATTGCTAAGCAGTTGCTATGGTGTTCTGGGTGGTTGCTACGGCGTTGCTAGGCGGTTGCTATGGTGTTCTGGGTGGTTGCTAGGGTGTTGCTAGGCAGTTGCTATGGTGTTCTGGGTGGTTGCTAGGTGGTTGCTATGTTGTTCTGGGTGGTTGCTAGGGTGTTGCTATGGTGTTCTGGGTGGTTGTTAGGCGGTTGCTCTGGTGATCTGGGTGGTTGCTAGGCGGTTGCTATGGTGTTCTGGGTGGTAGCTAGGCGGTTGCTATGGTGTTCTGGGTGGTTGCTAGGTCGTTGCTAGGCAGTTGCTATGGTGTTCTGGGTGGTTGCTGGGCGGTTGCTATGGTGTTCTGGGTGGTTGCTAGGCGGTTGCGATGGTGTTCTGCGTGGTTGCTGGGGCGTTGCTAGGCAGTTGCTATGGTGTTCTGATGGTTGCTAGGCTGTTGCTATGGTGTTCTGGGTGGTTGCTAGGGCGTTGCTAGGCGGATGCTATGGTGTTCTGGGTGGTTGTTAGGGTGTTGCTAGGCAGTTGCCATGGCGTTCTGGGTGGTTGCTAGGCGGCTGCTATGGTGTTCTGGGTGGCTGCTAGGGCGTCGCTAGGCAGTTGCCATGGTGTTTTGGGTGGTTGCTAGGTGGTTGCTATGGTGTTCTGGGTGGTTGCTAGGGCGTTGCTAGGCAGTTGCTATGGTGTTCTGGGTGGTTGCTAGGCGGTTGCTATGGTGTTCTGGGTGGTTGCTTGGGCCTTGCTAGGCGGTTGCTATGGTGTTCTGGGAGGTTGCTAGGGCATTGCTAGGCTGTTGCTATGGTGTTCTGGGTGGTTGCTAGGGCGTTGCTAGGCGGTTGCTATGGTGTTCTGGGTGGTTGTTAGGGTGTTGCTAGGCAGTTGCTATGGTGTTCTGGGTGGTTGCTAGGCGGTTGCTATGGTGTTCTGGGTGGTTGCTAGGGCGTTGCTAGGCAGTTGCTATGGTGTTTTGGGTGGTTGCTAGGTGGTTGCTATGGTGTTCTGGGTGGTTGCTAGGGCATTGCTAGGCAGTTGCTATGGTGTTCTGGGTGGTTGCTAGGCGGTTGCTATGGTGTTCTGGGTGGTTGCTCGGGCGTTGCTAGGCAGTTGCTATGGTGTTCTGGGTGGTTGCGAGGCGGTTGCTATGGTGTTCTGGGTGGTTGCTAGGCGATTGCTATGGTGTTCTGGGTGGTTGCTAGGGCGTTGCTAGGCAGTTGCGATGGTGTTGTGGGTGGTTGCTAGGCGGTTGCTATGGTGTTCTGGGTGGTTGCTAGGGCGTTGCTAGGCGATTCCTAAGGTGTTCTGTGTGGTTGCTAGGGCGTTGCTAGGCAGTTGCAATGGTGTTCTGGGTGGTTGCTAGGCGGTTGCTATGGTGTTCTGGGTGGTTGCTAGGGCGTTGCTAGGCGATTCCTAAGGTGTTCTGTGTGGTTGCTAGGGCGTTGCTAGGCAGTTGCAATGGTGTTCTGGGTGGTTGCTAGGCGGTTGCTATGGTGTTCTGGGTGGTTGCTAGGGCGTTGCTAGGCGATTCCTAAGGTGTTCTGTGTGGTTGCTAGGGCGTTGCTAAACAGTTGCTATGGTGTTTTGGGTGGTTGCTAGGTGGTTGCTATGGTGTTCTGGGTGGTTGCTAGGGCGTTGCTAGGCAGTTGCTATGGTGTTTTGGGTGGTTGCTAGGCGGTTGCTATAGTGTTCTGGGTGGTTGCTAGGGTGTTGCTCGGCAGTTGCTATGGTCTTCTGGGTGGTTGCTAGGCAGTTGCTATGGTGTTCTTGGTGGTTGTGAGGGCGTTGCTAGGCGGTTGCTATGGTGTTCTGGGTGGTAGCTAGGGCGTTGCTAGGCAGTTGCTTTGGTGTTCTGAGTGGTTGCTTGGCGGTTGCTATGGTGTTCTGGGTGGTTGCTAGGGCGTTGCTTGGCAGTTGCTATAGTGTTCTGGGTGGTTGCTAGGCAGTTGCTATGGTGTTTTGGGTGGTTGCTAGGGCGTTGCTTGGCAGTTGCTATAGTGTTCTGGGTGGTTGCTAGGCAGTTGCTATGGTGTTTTGGGTGGTTGCTAGGCGGTTGCTATGGTGTTCTGAATATTTGCTTGGGCATTGCTCGACAGTTGCTATGTTGTTCTTGTTGTTGCTAGGGCGTTGATGTGTATTGTTTGGGGATCGAGTGAAAACTGGGAGAAGTAGTGAACCGTACGATTACAAAATTATTTGGAATATTAACAAGGAAGGAAGGAGGGAAAGAAGGAACTAATGAGGGAAGAAAGGAAAGAAGGAATATAGGAAAAAAAGAAGGAAATCAAAGGAAGGCAGGAAAGAACAAAGGAAACTAGGCGAGGATGGATGGAAAGAAACAGAGGAATGACGGAAAGAAGGAAGTAAGGAAGGAAGGAAAGGAAGAAGGTTAGAAGAAGGATTTAAGTAAAGATAGAAGGAAGGAAGGAAGGAAGTGAGGAAGAAGAAATGAAAAACAGAAGGAAAGAGAGAAGGAAGGAAAGAAAAAGTAAAGAAAGGAAGAGGGAAGGAAAGAGGGGAAGCAGAAAGAAGAAAGGAAGAATGATGAGAAGGATATGAAGGAATGAAAGAAGGCATGATGGAAGGAAAGAAAAACTAAGGAAGGTAGGAAAGAAAATTGGTAGGGAGGAAGAATGGGAGGAAGGATGAAAGGCAGGATAGAAGGAAGTAAAGTAGGAAAGAAGGAACGAATAAAGGAAGGAAGGAACGAAGGAAAGAAATAGGAGGGAAAAAGAAAGAAGGAATGACAGAAAATAGAAGGAAGGAAAGCAGTAAGGAAGCTGTAGTCTCAAGAGAGCCAGATTGTAGTATTACAGCCTGAGAAACTGACAGTTACAGCAGGTGGTCAGAACACCTGGCACAAGATTCCATTTGCTTCATGGCCCTATTGTGATGTCATAATGCCAATGTTAAGTCTATGGGGGGAAAAAAATTATAGTTTTTTATTAATAACTCAAAAAGTATAAAAGTTACAAAGATGAAAAATACATTGCACAGGTGTCCTAAGTAAGACCTACGCAACGCAGTTTGAATGAAGTTTCTACGATAAACGGTTGAGGCCGCATTAAGCGTGTTAGAAGAATAATAATAATAATAATCATAATAATAATAATAACTAGATAATGTAATTCCAGGGAATTACGTGTGCATTGAAAATGCTAAGTGTAGTTGCACAGGGTGGAGTTTGTTACAAATCATTTCATTATGATATTGGTAGCTAGGTTTTTCGGAGGATAATTATGGTAGTGGTGAGGACCTTTATTTTGAAACAGATGTGGACTAAGGAAACAGTTTGCAGGAGACATAGTTGATGACAGCTGTTATATGGAAATTTTTAATAGTGACATTTTTTAATAGTGAAGAATTGTAGTAAGGACTTTTATTTTGAGACAGGTCTGGGCAGAGGAAACAGTTGGCCGAAGTAATAGTCGATAACAATCAGAATTTGGAATGGCTGAACGGTCGATAAGTTGAGTAGCTTAAAAAGTTACATTATTTCAATGTAATTTGTCATAATGAGGACTGGCTGAAACTGTTGCTAGGCAGTTGCTATTGCGTTCTGTGTACTTGGGAGGGTGTTGCTAAGCAGCTGCGATGGTGTTCTAGTTGGTTGCAAGGGCATTACTAGGAAGTTGCTATTGTGTTCTGAGTGGTTGCTAGGGCGTTGCTAGGCGGTTGCTATGGTATTCTGGGTGGTTGCTAGGGCGTTGCTAGGCAGTTGCTATGGTGTTCTGGGTGGTTGCTAGGGTGTTGCTAGGCGGTTGCTATGGTGTTCTGGGAGGTTGCTAGGCGGATGCTATGGTGTTCTGGGTGGTTGCTAGGGCATTGCTAGGCATTTGTTATGCTGTTCTGGGTGATTGCCAGGGTGTTGCTAGGCGGTTGCTATGGTGTTCTGGGTGGTTGCTAGGCAGTTGCTATGGTGTTCTGGGTGGTTGCTAGGGCGTTGCTAGGCAGTTGCTATGGTGTTCTGGGTGGTTGCTAGGCGGTTGCTATGGTGTTCTGGGTGGTTGCTAGGGCATTGCTAGGCATTTGTTATGGTGTTCTGGGTGATTGCCAGGGTGTTGCTAGGCGGTTGCTATGGTGTTCTGGGTGGTTGCTAGGCAGTTGCTATGGTGTTCTGGGTGGTTGCTAGAGCGTTGCTCAGCAGTTGCTATGGTGTTCTGGGTAGTTGCTAGGGCGGTTGCTATGGTGTTCTGGGTGGTTGCTAGGGCATTGCTAAGCAGTTGCTAGGGTGTTCTGGGTGGTTGCTAGGGCGTTGCTAGGCAGTTGCTATGGTGTTCTTGGCTGTTGCTAGGCGGTTGCTATGGTGTTCTGGGTGGTTGCTAGGGCATTGCTAGGCGGTTGCTATGGTGTTCTGGGCGGTTGTTACGGCGTTGTTAGGCAGTTGCTATGGTGTTCTGGGTGGTGGATAGACGGTTGCTTTGGTGTTTTGGGTGGTTTTTAGGCCATTGCTAAGCAGTTGCTATGGTGTTCTGGGTGGTTGCTAGGGCGTTGCTAGGCAGTTGCTATGGTGTTCTGGGTGGTTGCTAGGCAGTTGCTAGTGTTCTGCGTGGTTGCTAGGGCGTTGCTAAGCAGTTTCTATGGTGTTCTGGGGGGTTACTAGGGCGTTGCTCGGCGGTTGCTATGGTGGTCTGGGGGGTGGCCAGGGCGTTACTACAGTGTTCTGGGTGGTTGGTAAGTGGTTGTTATGGCATATTGGGTGGTTGCGAGGGCGTTGCTAGGCAGTTGCTATGGTGTTCTGGGTGGTAGCTAGGGCGTTGCTAGGCAGTTGCTATGGTGTTCTGGGTGGTTGCTAGGGCATTGCTATGCTGTTCTGGGTGGTTGCTAGGCCGTTTCTATGGTGTTCTGGGTGGTTGCAAGGGTGGTGCTAGGCAGTTGCTATGGTGTTCTGGGTGGTTGCTAGGCGGTTGCTATGGTGTTCTGGGTGGTTGCTAGGCGGTTGCTAGGCAGTTGCTTTGGTGTTCTGGGTGGTTGCTAGGCGGTTGCTATGGTGTTCTGGGTGGTTGTTGGGCGGTTGGTTGGGTGTTCTGGGTGGTTGCTAGGGCGTTGCTAGGCGGTTGCTATGGTGTTCTGGGTGGTTGCTAGGCGGTTGCTTAGGTGTTCTGGGTGGTTGCTAGGGCGTTGCTAGGCAGTTGCTATGGTGTTCTGGGTGGTTGCTAAGGTGTTCTGGGTGGTTGCTAGGGCGTTGCTAGGCAGTTGCTATGGTGTTCTGATGGTTGCTAGGCGGTTGCAATGGTGTTCTGGGTGGTTGCTAGGGCGTTGCTAGGCAGTTGCTATGGTGTTCTGGGTGGTTGCTAGGGCGTTGCTGTGGTGTTCTGGGTGGTAGCTAGGCGGTTGCTATTGTGTTCTGGGTGGTTGCTAGGCGGTTGCTATGGTGTTCTGGGTGGTTGCTAGGCGGTTGCTATGGTGTTCTGGGAGGTTGCTAGGGCATTGCTAGGCGGTTGCTTTGGTGTTCTGGGTGGTTGTTAGGGCCTTGCTAGGCGGTTGCTATGGTGTTCTGGGAGGTTGCTCGGGCATTGCTAGGCTGTTGCTATGGTGTTCTGGGTGGGTGCTAGGGCGTTGCTAGGCGGTTGCTATGGTGTTCTAGGTGGTTGTTAGGGTGTTGCTAGGCAGTTGCTATGGTGTTGGGGATGGTTGCTAGGCGGTTGCTATGGTGTTCTGGGTGGTTGCTAGGGCGTTGTTAGGCAGTTGCTATGGTGTTTTGGGTGGTTGCTAGGTGGTTGCTATGGTGTTCTGGGTGGTTGCTCGGGCGTTGCTAGGCAGTTGCTATGGTGTTCTGGGTGGTTGCTAGGCGGTTGCTATGGTGTTCTGGGTGGTTGCCAGGGCATTGTTAGGCAGTTACTATGGGGTTTTGGGTGGTTGCTAGGTGGTTGGTAGGGTGTTCTGGGTGGTTGCTAGGTGTTTGCTATGGTGTTCTGGGTGGTTGGTAGGTGGTTGCTATGGTGTTCTGGGTGGTTGCTAGGGCGTTGCTAGGCAGTTGCTATGGTGTTCTGGGTGGTTGCTAGGTGGTTGCTATGGTGTTCTGGGTGGTGGCTAGGTGGTTGCTCTGGTGTTCTGGGTGGTTGCTAGGTGGTTGCTATGGTGGTCTGGGTGGGTGCTAGGGCGTTGCTAGGCAGTTGCTATGGTGTTCTGGGTGGTTGCTAGGCGGTTGCTATGGTGTTCTGGGTGGTTGCTAGGGCGTTGTTAGGCAGTTGCTATGGTGTTTTGGGTGGTTGCTAGGTGGTTGCTATGGTGTTCTGGGTGGTTGCTAGGCAGTTGCTATGGTGTTCTGGGTGGTTGCTAGGTGGTTGCTATGGTGTTCTGGGTGGTTGTTAGGTGGTTGCTATGGTGTTCTGGGTGGTTGCTAGGTGGTTGCTATGGTGTTCTGGGAGGTTGCTAGGGCGTTGCTAGGCAGTTGCTATGGTGTTCTGGGTGGTTGTTAGGCTGTTTCTATGGTGTTCTGGGTGGTCGCTAGGGCTTTGCTAGGCAGTTGCTATGGTGTTCTGGGTGGTTGCTAGGCGGTTTCTATGGTGTTTTGGGTGGTTGCTTGGGTGTTGCTAGGCTGTTGCTTTGGTGTTCTGGGTGGTTGCTAGGTAGTTGCTATGGTGTTCTGGGTGGTTGCTAGGTGGTTGCTATGGTGTTCTGGGTGGTTGCTAGGTGGTTGCTATGGTGTTCTGGGTGGTTGCTAGGCGGTTGCTATGGTGTTCTGGGTGGTTGCTAGGCGGTTGCTATGGTGTTCTGGGTGGTTGCTAGGGAGTTGCTAGGCAGTTGCTATGGTGTTCTGGGTGGTTGCTAGGCGGTTGCTATGGTGTTATGGGTGGTTGCTAGGGCGTTGCTAGGCGATTCCTATGGTGTTCTGTGTGGTTGCTAGGGCGTTGCTAGGCAGTTGCTATGGTGTTCTGGGTGGTTGCTAGGCGGTTGCTAAGGTGTTCTTGGTGGTTGATAGGGCGTTGCTAGGCAGTTGCTATGGTGTTTTGGGTGGTTGCTGGCCGGTTGCTATGGTGTTCTGGGTGGTTGCTAGGTCGTTGCTAGGCAGTTGCTATGGTGTTCTGGGTGGTTGCTAGGCGATTGCTATGTTGTTCTCGGTGGTTGCTAGGGCGTTGCTAGGCAGTTGCTATGGTGTTTTGGGTGGTTGCTAGGCGGTTGCTATAGTGTTCTGGGTGGTTGCTAGGGCGTTGCTAGGCAGTTGCTATGGTGTTCTGGTTGGTTGCTAGGCAGTTGCTATGGTGTTCTTGGTGGTTGTTAGGGCGTTGCTATGCGGTTGCTATGGTGTTCTGGGTGGTTGCTAGGGTGTTGCTAGGCAGTTGCTTTGGTGTTCTGAGTGGTTGCTTGGCGGTCGTATGGTGTTCTGGGTGGTTGCTAGGGCGTTGCTTTGCAGTTGCTATAGTGTTCTGGGTGGTTCCTAGGCAGTTGCTATGGTGTTTTGGGTGGTTGCTAGGCGGTTGCTATGGTGTTCTGAATATTTGCTTGGGCATTGCTCGACAGTTGCTATGTTGTTCTTGTTGTTGCTAGGGCGTTGATGTGTATTGTTTCGGGATCGAGTGAAAACTGGGAGAAGTAGTGAACCGTACGATTACTAAATTATTTGGAATATTAACAAGGAAGGAAGGAGGGAAAGAAGGAACTAATGAGGGAAGTAAGGAAAGAAGGAATATAGGAAAAAAAGAAGGAAATCAAAGGAAGGCAGAAAAGAACAAAGGAAACTAGGCGAGGATGGATGGAAAGAAACAGAGGAATGACGGAAAGAAGGAAGTAAGGAAGGAAGGAAAGGAAGAAGAGAAGAAGAAGGATTTAAGTAAAGATAGAAGGAAGGAAGGAAGGAAGTGAGGAAGAAGAAATGAAAAACAGAAGGAAAGAGAGAAGGAAGGAAAGAAAAAGTAAAGAAAGGAAGAGGGAAGGAAAGAGAGGGAAAGCAGAAAGAAGAAAGGAAGAAAGATAAGAACGATATGAAGGAATGAAAGAAGGCATGATGGAAGGAAAGAAAAACTAAGGAAGGTAGGAAAGAAAATTGGTAGGGAGGAAGGATGAAAGGCAGGATAGAAGGAAGTAAAGTAGGAAAGAAGGAACGAATAAAGGAAGGAAGGAACGAAGGTAAGAAATAGGAGGGAAAAAAAAGAAGGAATGAGAGAAAATAGAAGGAAGGAAAGCAGTAAGGAAGCTGTAATCTCAAGAGAGCCAGATTGTAGTCTAACAGCCTCAGAAACTGACAGTTACAGCAGGTGGTCAGTACACCTGGCACAAGATTCCATTTGCTTAATGGCCCTATTGTGATGTCATAATGCCAATTTTAAGTCTATGGGGGGAAAAAATTTATAGTTTTTTATTAATAACTCAAAAAGTATAAAAGTTACAAAGATGAAAAATACATTGCACAGGTGTCCTAAGCAAGACCTACGCAACGCAGTTTGAATGAAGTTTCTACGATAAACGGTTGAGGCCGCATTAAGTGTGTTAGAAGAATAATAATAATAACTAGATAATGTAATTCCAGGGAATTACGTGTGCATTGAAAATGCAAAGTGTAGTTGCATAAGGTGGAGTTTGTAACATATCATTGCATTATGATATTGGTAGCTACGTTTTTAGTAGGATAATTATGGTAGTGGTGAGGACTTTTATTTTGAAACAGATGTGGACTGAGGAAACAGTTTGCGGGAGTCATAGTTGATGACAACTGTCATATGGAAATTTTTAATAGTGACATTTTTCAAGAGTGAAGAATTGTAGTAAGGACTTATATTTTGAGACAGGATTGGGCAGAAGAAACAGTTGCCGGAAGTCATAGTCGAAAACAATCAGGAGTTGGAATGGCTGAAAGGTTGATAAGTTGAGTAGCTTAAAAAGTTAAATTTTTTTATTGTAATTTGACATAATGAGGACTGGCTGTAACAGTGGTTAGGCAGTTGCTATGGTGTTCTGTGTACTTGTGAGGGTGTTGCTAGGCAGCTGCTATCGTGTTCTGGGTGGTTGCTAGGGCATTGCTAGGCAGTTGCAATGGTGTTCTGGGTGGTTGCAAGGGCCTTGCTAAGCGGTTGCTATGGTGTTCTGAGTGGTTGATAGGGCGTTGCTAGGCGATTGTTATGGTGTTCTGGGTTGTTGCTAGGCGGTTGCTATGGCATTCTGGGTGGTTGCTAGAGTGTTGCTATGGGGTTCTGGGTGGTTGCTAGGCGGTTGCTATGGCATTCTGGGTGGTTGCTAGGGCTTTGCTAAGCAGTTGCTATGATGTTCTGGGTGGTTGCTAGGGCGTTGCTAGGTGGTTGCTATGGTGTTCTGGGTGGTTGCTAGGGCGTTGCTTGGCGGTTGCTATGGTGTTCCGGGTGGTTGCTAGGACGTTGGTGGGCAGTTGCTCTGGTGTTCTGGGTAGTTGCTAGGGTGTTGCTAGGCAGTTGCTATGGTTTTCTGGGTGGTTGTTAGGGTGGTTGCTATGGCGTTCTGGGTGGTTGCTAGGGCATTGCTAAGCAGTTGCTATGGTGTTCTGGGTGGTTGCTACGGCGTTGCTAGGCGGTTGCTATGGTGTTCTGGGTGGTTGCTAGGGTGTTGCTAGGCAGTTGCTATGGTGTTCTGGGTGGTTGCTATGTGGTTGCTATGTTGTTCTGGGTGGTTGCTAGGGTGTTGCTATGGTGTTCTGGGTGGTTGTTAGGCGGTTGCTCTGGTGATCTGGGTGGTTGCTAGGCGGGTGCTATGGTGTTCTGGGTGGTAGCTAGGCGGTTGGTATAGGGTTCTGGGTGGGTGCTAGGTCGATGCTGGGCAGTTGCTATGGTGTTCTGGGTGGTTGCTCGGCGGTTGCTATGGTGTTCTGGGTGGTTGCTAGGCGGTTGCGATGGTGTTCTGCGTGGTTGCTGGGGCGTTGCTAGGCAGTTGCTATGGTGTTCTGATGGTTGCTAGGCTGTTGCTATGGTGTTCTGGGTGGTTGCTAGGGCGTTGCTAGGCGGTTGCTATGGTGTTCTGGGTGGTTGTTAGGGTGTTGCTAGGCAGTTGCAATGGTGTTCTGGGTGGTTGCTAGGCGGTTGCTATGGTATTCTGGGTGGTTGCTAGGGCGTTGCTAGGCAGTTGCTATGGTGTTTTGGGTGGTTGCTAGGTGGTTGCTATGGTGTTCTGGGTGGTTGCTAGGGCGTTGCTAGGCAGTTGCTATGGTGTTCTGGGTGGTTGCTAGGCGGTTGCTATGGTGTTCTGGGTGGTTGCTAGGGCCTTGCTAGGCGGGTGCTATGGTGTTCTGGGAGGTTGCTAGGGCATTGCTAGGCTGTTGCTATGGTGTTCTGGGTGGTTGCTAGGGCGTTGCTAGGCGGTTGCTATGGTGTTCTGGGTGGTTGTTAGGGTGTTGCTAGGCAGTTGCTATGGTGTTCTGGGTGGTTGCTAGGCGGTTGCTATGGTGTTCTGGGTGGTTGCTAGGGCGTTGCTAGGCAGTTGCTATGGTGTTTTGGGTGGTTGCTAGGTGGTTGCTATGGTGTTCTGGGTGGTTGCTAGGGCATTGCTAGGCAGTTGCTATGGTGTTCTGGGTGGTTGCTAGGCGGTTGCTATGGTGTTCTGGGTGGATACTCGGGCGTTGCTAGGCAGTTGCTATGGTGTTCTGGGTGGTTGCTAGGCGGTTGCTATGGTGTTCTGGGTGGTTGCTAGGCGGTTGCTATGGTGTTCTGGGTGGTTGCTAGGGCGTTGCTAGGCAGTTGCGATGGTGTTCCGGGTGGTTGCTAGGCGGTTGCTATGGTGTTCTGGGTGGTTGCTAGGGCGTTGCTAGGCGATTCCTAAGGTGTTCTGTGTGGTTGCTAGGGCGTTGCTAGGCAGTTGCAATGGTGTTCTGGGTGGTTGCTAGGCGGTGGCTATGGTGTTCTGGGTGGTTGCTAGGGCGTTGCTGGGCGATTCCTAAGGTGTTCTGTGTGGTTCTAGGGCGTTGCTAAACAGTTGCTATGGTGTTTTGGGTGGTTGCTAGGTGGTTGCTATGGTGTTCTGGGTGGTTGCTAGGGCGTTGCTAGGCAGTTGCTATGGTGTTTTGGGTGGTTGCTAGGCGGTTGCTATAGTGTTCTGGGTGGTTGCTAGGGTGTTGCTAGGCAGTTGCTATGGTCTTCTGGGTGGTTGCTAGGCAGTTGCTATGGTGTTCTTGGTGGTTGTGAGGGCGTTGCTAGGCGGTTGCTATGGTGTTCTGGGTGGTAGCTAGGGCGTTGCTAGGCAGTTGCTTTGGTGTTCTGAGTGGTTGCTTGGCGGTTGCTATGGTGTTCTGGGTGGTTGCTAGGGCGTTGCTTGGCAGTTGCTATAGTGTTCTGGGTGGTTGCTAGGCAGTTGCTATGGTGTTTTGGGTGGTTGCTAGGCGGTTGCTATGGTGTTCTGAATATTTGCTTGGGCATTGCTCGACCGTTGCTATGTTGTTCTTGTTGTTGCTAGGGCGTTGATGAGTATTGTTTGAGGATCGAGTGAAAACTGAGAGAAGTAGTGAACAGTACGATTACAAAAATATTTGGAATATTAACAAGGAAGGAAGGAGGGAAAGAAGGAACTAATGAGGGAAGTAAGGAAAGAAGGAATATAGGAAAAAAAGAAGGAAATCAAAGGAAGGCAGGAAAGAACAAAGGAAACTAGGCGAGGATGGATGGAAAGAAACAGAGGAATGACGGAAAGAAGGAAGTAAGGAAGGAAGGAAAGGAAGAAGGTTAGAAGAAGGATTTAAGTAAAGATAGAAGGAAGGAAGGAAGGAAGTGAGGAAGAAGAAATGAAAAACAGAAGGAAAGAGAGAAGGAAGGAAAGAAAAAGTAAAGAAAGGAAGAGTGAAGGAAAGAGGGGAAGCAGAAAGAAGAAAGGAAGAATGATGAGAAGGATATGAAGGAATGGAAGAAGGCATGATGGAAGGAAAGAAAAACTAAGGAAGGTAGGAAAGAAAATTGGTAGGGAGGAAGAATGGGAGGAAGGATGAAAGGCAGGATAGAAGGAAGTAAAGTAGGAAAGAAGGAACGAATAAAGGAAGGAAGGAACGAAGGAAAGAAATAGGAGGGAAAAAGAAAGAAGGAATGACAGAAAATAGAAGGAAGGAAAGCAGTAAGGAAGCTGTAGTCTCAAGAGAGCCAGATTGTAGTATTACAGCCTGAGAAACTGACAGTTACAGCAGGTGGTCAGAACACCTGGCACAAGATTCCATTTGCTTCATGGCCCTATTGTGATGTCATAATGCCAATGTTAAGTCTATGGGGGGAAAAAAATTATAGTTTTTTATTAATAACTCAAAAAGTATAAAAGTTACAAAGATGAAAAATACATTGCACAGGTGTCCTAAGTAAGACCTACGCAACGCAGTTTGAATGAAGTTTCTACGATAAACGGTTGAGGCCGCATTAAGCGTGTTAGAAGAATAATAATAATAATAATCATAATAATAATAATAACTAGATAATGTAATTCCAGGGAATTACGTGTGCATTGAAAATGCTAAGTGTAGTTGCACAGGGTGGAGTTTGTTACAAATCATTTCATTATGATATTGGTAGCTAGGTTTTTCGGAGGATAATTATGGTAGTGGTGAGGACCTTTATTTTGAAACAGATGTGGACTAAGGAAACAGTTTGCAGGAGACATAGTTGATGACAGCTGTTATATGGAAATTTTTAATAGTGACATTTTTTAATAGTGAAGAATTGTAGTAAGGACTTTTATTTTGAGACAGGTCTGGGCAGAGGAAACAGTTGGCCGAAGTAATAGTCGATAACAATCAGAATTTGGAATGGCTGAACGGTCGATAAGTTGAGTAGCTTAAAAAGTTACATTATTTCAATGTAATTTGTCATAATGAGGACTGGCTGAAACTGTTGCTAGGCAGTTGCTATTGCGTTCTGTGTACTTGGGAGGGTGTTGCTAAGCAGCTGCGATGGTGTTCTAGTTGGTTGCAAGGGCATTACTAGGAAGTTGCTATTGTGTTCTGAGTGGTTGCTAGGGCGTTGCTAGGCGGTTGCTATGGTATTCTGGGTGGTTGCTAGGGCGTTGCTAGGCAGTTGCTATGGTGTTCTGGGTGGTTGCTAGGGTGTTGCTAGGCGGTTGCTATGGTGTTCTGGGAGGTTGCTAGGCGGATGCTATGGTGTTCTGGGTGGTTGCTAGGGCATTGCTAGGCATTTGTTATGCTGTTCTGGGTGATTGCCAGGGTGTTGCTAGGCGGTTGCTATGGTGTTCTGGGTGGTTGCAAGGCAGTTGCTAGGGTGTTCTGGGAGGTTGCAAGGGTGGGGCTAGGCAGTTGGTATGGTGTTCTGGGTGGTTGCTAGGGTGTTGCTAGGCGGTTGCTATGGTGTTCTGGGTGGTTGCTAGGGAATGGCTAGGCGGTTGCTGTGGTGTTCTGGGTGGTTGCTAGGCGGTTGCTATGGTGTTCTGGGTGGTTACTAGGCGGTTGCTATGGTGTTCTGGGTGGTTGCTAGGGCATTGCTAGGCATTTGTTATGGTGTTCTGGGTGATTGCCAGGGTGTTGCTAGGCGGTTGCTATGGTGTTCTGGGAGGTTGCTAGGCGGATGCTATGGTGTTCTGGGTGGTTGCTAGGGCATTGCTAGGCATTTGTTATGCTGTTCTGGGTGATTGCCAGGGTGTTGCTAGGCGGTTGCTATGGTGTTCTGGGTGGTTGCTAGGCAGTTGCTATGGTGTTCTGGGTGGGTGCTAGGGCGTTGCTAGGCAGTTGCTATGGTGTTGTGGGTGGTTGCTGGGGTGTTGGTAGGCGGTTGCTATGGTGTTGTGGGTGGTTGCTAGGGAATTGCTAGCTGGTTGCTATGGTGTTCTGGGTGGTTGCAAGGCAGTTGCTATGGTGTTCTGGGTTGTTGCTAGGCGGTTGCTATGGTGTTCTGGGTGGTTGCTAGGGCATTGCTAGGCATTTGTTATGGTGTTCTGGGTGATTGCCAGGGTGTTGCTAGGCGGTTGCTATGGTGTTCTGGGTGGTTGCTAGGCAGTTGCTATGGTGTTCTGGGTGGTTGCTAGGGCGTTGCTAGGCAGTTGCTATTGTAATGTGAATATAGGCCACTAGATGGCAGTATTTACCTTTTTTTTGTTAAGCTCAGACTGCAGTCATGTTTAGACATGTCCTGGACATGTCTGGGGCAAGTCTCAGAAAATTAAAAAAAAAAGAGGTCTCAATGTGGGTGGGGTCTGCAAAAGAGTATATAAGGAAAAGAATTGAGACAGTAAAGTAGTAGGAGAAATTGCAAGAAGATGACCAGACCTGCCATTCTGTTCAAGACCTGTGACGTTTCTTTTGTGGATTTCTTTGACTGTGTTTGAGCATTTTCTTCATCCAGGACATCACCAAGCCACCCCACTAAAAAGGGACTGTAATTATTTCTGTTTTTTCTTATTTATCAATCTTGGTCTTCAGTTGTAGGTTGTTATTAGTCTTTGTCTTCGTTAAAAATTAAATGTGTTTTAGTTGTTAAAACTGTGTTTGTCATCCCTTGCTGTTGCTGTTGTGTTATAAATGTAATAACAAATTGGGGCCATAACAAATTGGGGGCTCAAGGTCCGGGATAGACCATTGTGTGAGTAATTTATTGAAAATCTAACATTCCAAATTGTGAAATTGTTTTTGTGAATTTTCCTAGATATATATTGACAACAGCAATGGATGATTTCTTGGCATCACCAACCGTAGGGGTTTTGAAGTCTTTTAAAAAGACAGAACTGCTAGAAATTTGCAGACAGTTGGAGCTGACAGAGGTAAAACCAGCCATGCGAAAAGCAAGACTGGCTAGAGAGATAGTTGAATATTACATTGATGAAAATGTGTTTGCACCAGGAGATCTGGAACAGTTTCCAGTGGAAAATCCAAATATAGAAATGGAACTTAAATTAAAAATGCTAGAGATTGAAAGGGAGGAAAGAGAAAAAGAAAGGGAGGAAAAAGAGAAAGAAAGGGAAGAAAGAGAAAAAGAAAGGGAGGAAAAAGAAAAACAAAGAGAATTTGAGAGGGAAGAAAAAGAAAAACAAAGGCAGTTTGAGTTAGAAAAATTAGCAAGAGAAGAAAAACAAAGAGAATTTGAGTTAGAAAAATTTGCAAGACAGAGAGATTTTGAATTAGAGAAATTCGATAGAGAAGAAAGACTCCAAATGGAGCAACTAAAAATAAAAATTGCAACTGAAAATAAATTTCGGGCTAGCCAGGAGGTAAAACTGGTGCCTCCATTTTCGGAAAAGGATGTTGACAACTATTTCCAATGTTTTGAAAAGGTAGCAAAGAGTTGCCAGTGGCCAAAGGAACACTGGCCTCTGATGTTGCAAACTGTCCTCAAGGGTAAAGCTCAACAAGCCTATTCGGCTTTGTCTGCAGATGATTCCTCTGATTATGAGGTTGTCAAAAAGGTTATTTTGAGAGCTTATGAGTTGGTTCCAGAGGCTTACCGACAGAAATTCAGAGGTCTGAAGAAATCTGAAAATCAGACTTATGTTGAATTTGCTAATGAGAAGCAGGTTTGCTTTGAGCGCTGGTGTACTTCTATGGAGGTCAAGGATGATTTCAACTCACTAAAAGAGATGGTGTTAGTTGAAGAATTCAAGAACTGTGTTAAGGATGATGTTAAGACCTACCTTAATGAGAAGCAAGCACTGAACTTGCAATCAGCTGCCAAATTTGCAGATGAATATGTTCTCACTCATAAGTCCAAATTTCAGTCTAGCAGTAACAATAAATGGTCCCAATTTCAGAAAAAGGGTTACAGTGATACCCAAGATTCCTCACCCAAAGACAAAGACAAATCTGGTGATGGTGCTCAGAAATCCAGTAACAGGTCTGATCAAAGTGTGAAAGCTGACAGTGACAAAAGTGGTCTAGTTTGCAGTTATTGCAAGAAATCTGGTCATGTTACAACTAACTGTTGGTTCCTTAAAGCTAAGAAAGAAAAAGAAAAGGATACCAAACCAAATGCCTTTGTGAAAACAAGGTTAGAAACCCCTGTAGTAGATAACCAATCTGCTAAATTGCCTGCTTCTTGTGGGGCTAAAAAGCCTAATACAGCTGACTTTGTGAGGGAGGAATTTCTTCCATTTGTGTCAGAGGGATTTGTGGCTCTGAATGAGCATACTACTCCTGTCCCCATATATATCCTAAGGGATACCGGAGCTTCTCAGTCACTTTTGTTGATGGACTCCTTGGAGTTACGTGATGAGACCGCTTCAGGGGATTTCATACTTGTACAAGGTATTGAAGGGAGGACTGTATCTGTACCCCTGCGCTCTATATTCTTGAAGTCAGATTTAGTTACAGGACAGGTAAAGGTGGGACTTATGTCAAGTCTACCTATAAAGGGTGTTTCTCTGTTGCTAGGCAATGACCTGGCTGGGGGCAAAGTAGTTCCCCCTGTACATCTTACTTCACAGCCGAGCACTGAAAATGGGGATGAGGACCCATCTCTGTATCCTTCTTGCGCAGTGACTCGTGCTATGGCCAAGAAGGCTAAAGAAGATGATGTTGTGGTGCCGTCCAGTACATTGAATAGTCAGGACTCAGGTGGTTCGCCTCATGACTCTGATTGGCCTACTATGGTTTCTCCGTTTGAGGACTTATCAGATACTTTTATCAGTTCTCTATTCAGCCAGCCGGATGGGTCTGGTGATTCTGATGTGTCTGGAGACTTGTCTCTGTCCAGAAAGCGGTTGATTGAGGAGCAAACTAATGATCCTGAAATTGGTGTACTAAAGAGGAGAGCCCTTCCTGAAAAAGAAATAGATGCAGTTCCAGTTGGGTATTATCTCAAGGATGGTGTGTTGATGCGGAAGTGGCGCCCTCCTGATATCCCTGCCAATGCAGATTGGGCAGTGGTCAGGCAAATTGTTGTTCCGAAGGTCTATAGGAATGAGATCTTAACAATGGCTCATAGTTTACCTTTAGGAGGTCATCTTGGTGTTAACAAGACTGTTGATAAGATCATGAAACACTTCTTTTGGCCTGGGCTTCGGAAAGACGTTTCCAACTTTTGCAAAACCTGTCACGCTTGTCAGGTAGTTGGAAAACACCAGTTAGACCCACCTGTAGCTCCATTGCAGCCTATCCCAGCATTTGGGGAGCCATTCTCTAGGGTCATTGTTGATTGCGTTGGTCCATTACCCAAGACTAGATCTGGAAATCAGTACTTGTTGACAATCATGTGTGCATCTACCAGATTCCCCGAAGCCATACCTCTACGTAACATCAAGGCAACTGCAATCTCGAAGGCTTTGATAAAGTTCTTCACGTTGTTTGGCCTTCCCAGGGAAATTCAGTCAGACCAGGGTAGCAATTTCACTTCAGGATTGTTTCAGCAGGTTGTGTATGAACTAGGTGCAAAGCAGATTCTTTCTAGTGCCTATCATCCAGAAAGTCAGGGTGCCTTAGAGCGGTTTCATTCCACTCTCAAGACGATGATGAGGACTTATTGTTATGACCATGAGAAAGACTGGGATGAAGGGGTTCATTTTCTGTTGTTTGCAGCTAGAGAAGCAGTGCAGGAGTCTACTGGATTCAGTCCATTTGAGCTAGTGTTTGGTCATGAAGTGAGAGGACCTTTGCTATTATTGAGTGAACAATGGCAAGAGGAAGAGCCGCATATCAGTCTGTTAGACTATGTTAGCAAGTTCAAGGAAAGATTGCGTGCAGCTTGTGACCTTGCCAAAGAGAACTTGAAATCAAGTCAGGGAAAAATGAAAACTTGGTATGATCATAAGGCTAGAAGCCGTGAGTTTAAACCAGGAGACAAGGTCCTTGTGTTGTTTCCCTTGCAGTCCAATCCATTGCAGGCTAGATTTCATGGTCCATATGAAATTCTGACAAAACTCAATGATCTCAATTACATTGTGAAGACTCCAGATAGGAGAAAACCAAAACAATTGTGTCATATTAACATGCTAAAGCCTTATCATGACAGAAATGCTAGGGTTGCAGCTGTCACTTCAGATTCTCCAATGGTCGAAACGTGTGAAGATGAGGGGGAGTTTCAAGATGATGAACCAAGAATTAAAGCTGAAGTTCTTTCATGTAAATTATCAAACACTGAAGTGTTGCAAAATCTTGATGTAAAACTCCAGCACTTAGAACCCTCACAGAGAGATCAGTTTGAAAGGTTGATCAAGAAATATGAGGATTTGTTTCCTGATGTTCCAAAGAGAGTTACTATAGCCTCTCATGATGTAGATGTTGGTGATGCCAAACCAATAAAACAGCATCCATACCGGATGAATCCTGAAAAGAGAAAGATTGCTGAGAAAGAGGTTGAGTACATGTTAAAACATGATATTATCAGACCCTCCAACTCCGATTGGAGTTCACCCTGTGTGCTAGTTCCAAAACCTGATGGAAGTACTAGATTCTGTACAGATTATCGCAAAGTCAATGCTGTAACTAGAACTGATGTGTTTCCAATACCTAGGATTGATGATTGTATTGATAGTGTAGGACAAGCAAAGTTTCTGACCAAGATTGATTTATTGAAGGGTTATTGGTGTGTGCCTTTAACTGAGAGGGCCAAGAGCATCTCTGCTTTTGCCACACCATCTGGATTGTACCAGTATGAAGTCCTACCCTTTGGCATGAAAAATGCCCCAGCCACGTTCCAAAGGATGATACAGTCTACAATCGCCGGATTGCCACACACGGGTGCATACATCGATGACCTGATCACATGGAGTGACTCCTGGGAAGAACATCTAAAAGATGTAGAGACGTTGTTCCAGCGCCTGACCCAGGCTAACCTGACTGTTAACCTGAACAAGAGTGACTTTGGTTGTGCTACTGTCACCTATCTTGGCTACGTCATAGGCCAGGGTAAGGTGGCACCCATAAATGCTAAAGTCCAAGCCATCATGGACTTTCCAGTTCCTGACAACAAAAAAGCTTTGCGCCGCTTCCTTGGAATGATCGGGTACTACCGCAAGTTCTGCAAGAACTTTGCTGAGATTGCTCTCAGTCTAACTAACCAACTGAAGAAAGGCGTAAAGTTCACCTGGGATGATGCATGCCAGAGAGCCTTCGATCGCCTGAAGTCTCTGCTGTGTCACTTCCCCGTGCTCAAATCTCCTGACTTCAACAAACCGTTCTCCATCGCGGTCGATGCTAGCGACCAAGCTTGTGGATCTGTGCTCCTACAGAGAAGTGACTCTGATGACATTGAGCATCCCGTGGCATACTTCTCCAGGAAGTTCAATCGCCACCAAAGGAACTATTCCACAATAGAGAAGGAACTGTTGGCTCTGGTCCTTTCTTTACAACACTTTGAGGTTTATGTTTGTACAGGACAAAAGCCAATGATTGTGTACACTGACCAAAATCCGTTAACGTTTTTGAGTAAGATGAAAAACAAGAATCGGAGATTGTTGAATTGGAGTTTGATTTTACAGGAGTTTGACTTGGAAATTAAGCATGTGAAGGGTACAGACAATGTAATTGCTGATTGCTTATCCCGTGTTTGAATGTGTATATATATATCATGTGTTTGAATATTGTATGATATGTATATATAGACAAGTGTTCACTTAACCATTTTGTATTGAAAAGAAAAATTTTGCCTTTGTGAGTCAAAATTTTTCCCTTTTGGAATGGAGGTGTAATGTGAATATAGGCCACTAGATGGCAGTATTTACCTTTTTTTTGTTAAGCTCAGACTGCAGTCATGTTTAGACATGTCCTGGACATGTCTGGGGCAAGTCTCAGAAAATTAAAAAAAAAAGAGGTCTCAATGTGGGTGGGGTCTGCAAAAGAGTATATAAGGAAAAGAATTGAGACAGTAAAGTAGTAGGAGAAATTGCAAGAAGATGACCAGACCTGCCATTCTGTTCAAGACCTGTGACGTTTCTTTTGTGGATTTCTTTGACTGTGTTTGAGCATTTTCTTCATCCAGGACATCACCAAGCCACCCCACTAAAAAGGGACTGTAATTATTTCTGTTTTTTCTTATTTATCAATCTTGGTCTTCAGTTGTAGGTTGTTATTAGTCTTTGTCTTCGTTAAAAATTAAATGTGTTTTAGTTGTTAAAACTGTGTTTGTCATCCCTTGCTGTTGCTGTTGTGTTATAAATGTAATAACAAATTGGGGCCATAACACTATGGTGTTCTGGGTAGTTGCTAGGGCGGTTGCAATGGCGTTCTGGGTGGTTGCTAGGGCATTGCTAAGCAATTGCTATGGTGTTCTGGGTGGTTGCTAGGGCGTTGCTCAGCAGTTGCTATCGTGTTCTGGGTAGTTGCTAGGGCGGTTGCTATGGTGTTCTGGGTGGTTGCTAGGGCATTGATAAGCAGTTGCTAGGGTGTTCTGGGTGGTTGCTAGGGCGTTGCTAGGCAGTTGCTATGGTGTTTTTGGCTGTTGCTAGGCGGTTGCTATGGTGTTCTGGGTGGTTGCTAGGGCATTGCTAGGCGGTTGCTATGGTGTTTTGGGCGGTTGTTACGGCGTTGTTAGGCAGTTGCTATGGTGTTCTGGGTGGTGGATAGACGGTTGCTTTGGTGTTTTGGGTGGTTTTTAGGCCATTGCGAAGCAGTTGCTATGGTGTTCTGGGTGGTTGCTAGGGCGTTGCTAGGCAGTTGCTATGGTGTTCTGGGTGGTTGCTAGGCAGTTGCTAGTGTTCTGCGTGGTTGCTAGGGCGTTGCTAAGCAGTTTCTATGGTGTTCTGGGGGGTTACTAGGGCGTTGCTCGGCGGTTGCTATGGTGTTCTGGGTGGTTGCCAGGGCGTTACTACAGTGTTCTGGGTGGTTGGTAAGTGGTTGTTATGGCATTTTGGGTGGTTGCGAGGGCGTTGCTAAGCAGTTGCTATGGTGTTCTGGGTGGTAGCTAGGGCGTTGCTAGGCAGTTGCTATGGTGTTCTGGGTGGTTGCTAGGGCATTGCTATGCTGTTCTGGGTGGTTGCTAGGCCGTTTCTATGGTGTTCTGGGTGGTTGCAAGGGTGTTGCTAGGCAGTTGCTATGGTGTTCTGGGTGGTTGCTAGGCGGTTGCTGTGGTGTTCTGGGTGGTGGCTAGGCGGTTGCTAGGCAGTTGCTTTGGTGTTCTGGGTGGTTGCTAGGCGGTTGCTATGGTGTTCTGGGTGGTTGCTAGGCGGTTGCTTGGGTGTTCTGGGTGGTTGCTAGGGCGTTGCTAGGCGGTTGCTATGGTGTTCTGGGTGGTTGCTAGGCGGTTGCTTAGGTGTTCTGGGTGGTTGCTAGGGCGTTGCTAGGCAGTTGCTATGGTGTTCTGGGTGGTTGCTTAGGTGTTCTGGGTGGTTGCTAGGGCGTTGCTAGGCAGTTGCTATGGTGTTCTGATGGTTGCTAGGCGGTTGCTATGGTGTTCTGGGTGGTTGCTAGGGCGTTGCTAGGCAGTTGCTATGGTGTTCTGGGTGGTTGCTAGGGCGTTGCTGTGGTGTTCTGGGTGGTAGCTAGGCGGTTGCTATTGTGTTCTGGGTGGTTGCTAGGCGGTTGCTATGGTGTTCTGGGTGGTTGCTAGGCGGTTGCTATGGTGTTCTGGGAGGTTGCTAGGGCATTGCTAGGCGGTTGCTATGGTGTTCTGGGTGGTTGTTAGGGCCTTGCTAGGCGGTTGCTATGGTGTTCTGGGAGGTTGCTCGGGCATTGCTAGGCTGTTGCTATGGTGTTCTGGGTGGTTGCTAGGGCGTTGCTAGGCGGTTGCTATGGTGTTCTAGGTGGTTGTTAGGGTGTTGCTAGGCAGTTGCTATGGTGTTCTGGGTGGTTGCTAGGCGGTTGCTATGGTGTTCTGGGTGGTTGCTAGGGCGTTGTTAGGCAGTTGCTATGGTGTTTTGGGTGGTTGCTAGGTGGTTGCTATGGTGTTCTGGGTGGTTGCTCGGGCGTTGCTAGGCAGTTGCTATGGTGTTCTGGGTGGTTGCTAGGCGGTTGCTATGGTGTTCTGGGTGGTTGCCAGGGCGTTGTTAGGCAGTTGCTATGGTGTTTTGGGTGGTTGCTAGGTGGTTGCTATGGTGTTCTGGGTGGTTGCTAGGTGTTTGCTATGGTGTTCTGGGTGGTTGCTAGGTGGTTGCTATGGTGTTCTGGGTGGTTGTTAGGCCGTTGCTAGGCAGTTGCTATGGTGTTCTGGGTGGTTGCTAGGTGGTTGCTATGGTGGTCTGAATGGTGGCTAGGTGGTTGCTCTGGTGTTCTGGGTGGTTGCTAGGTGGTTGCTATGGTGTTCTGGGTGGTTGCTAGGGCGTTGCTAGGCAGTTGCTATGGTGTTCTGGGTGGTTGCTAGGCGGTTTCTATGGTGTTCTGGGTGGTTGCTAGGGCGTTGTTAGGCAGTTGCTATGGTGTTTTGGGTGGTTGCTAGGTGGTTGCTATGGTGTTCTGGGTGGTTGCTAGGCAGTTGCTATGGTGTTCTGGGTGGTTGCTAGGTGGTTGCTATGGTGTTCTGGGTGGTTGTTAGGTGGTTGCTATGGTGTTCTGGGTGGTTGCTAGGTGGTTGCTATGGTGTTCTGGGAGGTTGCTAAGGCGTTGCTAGGCAGTTGCTATGGTGTTCTGGGTGGTTGCTAGGCGGTTTCTATGGTGTTCTGGGTGGTTGCTAGGGCGTTGTTAGGCAGTTGCTATGGTGTTCTGGGGGGTTGGTAGGCGGTTTCTATGGTGTTCTGGGTGGTTGCTAGGGCATTGTTAGGCAGTTGCTATGGTGTTGTGGGTGGTTGCTAGGCAGTTGCTATGGTGTTCTGGGTGGTTGCTAGGTGGTTGCTATGGTGTTCTGGGTGGTTGCTAGGTGGTTGCTATGGTGTTCTGGGTGGTTGCTAGGCGGTTGCTATGGTGTTCTGGGTGGTTGCTAGGCGGTTGCTATGGTGTTCTGGGTGGTTGCTAGGTGGTTGCTATGGTGTTCTGGGTGGTTTCTAGGCGGTTGCTATGGTGTTCTGTGTGGTTGCTAGGCGGTTGCTAAGGTGTTCTTGGTGGTTGCTAGGGCGTTGCTAGGCAGTTGCTATGGTGTTTTGGGTGGTTGCTGGGCGGTTGCAATGGTGTTCTGGGTGGTTGCTAGGGCGTTGCTAGGCAGTTGCTATGATGTTCTAGGTGGTTGCTAGGCGGATGCTATGGTGTTCTGGGTGGTTTCTAGGGCGTTGCTAGGCAGTTGATATGGTGTTTTGCGTGGTTGCTAGGCAGTTGCTATGATGTTCTGGGTGGTTGCTAGGGCATTGCTAAGCAGTTGCTATGGTGTTCTGGGTGGTTGCTAGGTGGTTTCTATGGTGTTCTGGGTGGTTGCTAGGTGGTTGCTATGGTGTTTTGGGTGGTTGCTAGGTGGTTGCTATGGTGTTCTGGGTGGATGCTAGGGCGTTGCTAGGCAGTTGCTATGGTGTTCTGGGTGGTTGCTAGGGTGTTGCTAGGCGGTTGCTATGGTGTTCTGGGTGGTTGCTAGGGAATTGCTAGGCGGTTGCTATGGTGTTCTGGGTGGTTGCAAGGCAGTTGCTATGGTGTTCTGGGTGGTTGCTAGGCGGTTGCTATGGTGTTCTGGGTGGTTGCTAGGGCATTGCTAGGCATTTGTTATGGTGTTCTGGGTGATTGCCAGGGTGTTGCTAGGCGGTTGCTATGGTGTTCTGGGAGGTTGCTAGGCGGATGCTATGGTGTTCTGGGTGGTTGCTAGGGCATTGCTAGGCATTTGTTATGCTGTTCTGGGTGATTGCCAGGGTGTTGCTAGGCGGTTGCTATGGTGTTCTGGGTGGTTGCTAGGCAGTTGCTATGGTGTTCTGGGTGGTTGCTAGGGCGTTGCTAGGCAGTTGCTATGGTGTTCTGGGTGGTTGCTAGGGTGTTGGTAGGCGGTTGCTATGGTGTTCTGGGGGGTTGGTGGGGAATTGCTGGGTGGTTGCTGTGGTGTTCTGGGTGGTTGCAAGGCAGTTGCTGTGGTGTTCTGGGTTGTTGCTAGGGCATTGTTAGGCAGTTGCTATGGTGTTTTGGGTTGTTGCTAGGTGGTTTCTATGGTGTTCTGGGTGGTTGCTAGGTGGTTGCTATGGTGTTCTGGGTGGTTGCTAGGTGGTTGCTATGGTGTTCTGGGTGGATGCTAGGGCGTTGCTAGGCAGTTGCTATGGTGTTCTGGGTGGTTGCTAGGGTGTTGCTAGGCGGTTGCTATGGTGTTCTGGGTGGTTGCTAGGGAATTGCTAGGCGGCTGCTATGGTGTTCTGGGTGGTTGCAAGGCAGTTGCTATGGTGTTCTGGGTGGTTGCTAGGCGGTTGCTATGGTGGTCTGGTTGGTTGCTAGGGCATTGCTTGGCATTTGTTATGGTGTTCTGGGTGATTGCCAGGGTGTTGCTAGGCGGTTGCTATGGTGTTCTGGGAGGTTGCTAGGCGGATGCTATGGTGTTCTGGGTGGTTGCTAGGGCATTGCTAGGCATTTGTTATGCTGTTCTGGGTGATTGCCAGGGTGTTGCTAGGCGGTTGCTATGGTGTTCTGGGTGGTTGCTAGGCAGTTGCTATGGTGTTCTGGGTGGTTGCTAGGGCGTTGCTAGGCAGTTGCTATGGTGTTCTGGGTGGTTGCTAGGGTGTTGGTAGGCGGTTGCTATGGTGTTCTGGGTGGTTGCTAGGGAATTGCTAGCTGGTTGCTATGGTGTTCTGGGTGGTTGCAAGGCAGTTGCTATGGTGTTCTGGGTTGTTGCTAGGCGGTTGCTATGGTGTTCTGGGTGGTTGCTAGGGCATTGCTAGGCATTTGTTATGGTGTTCTGGGTGATTGCCAGGGTGTTGCTAGGCGGTTGCTATGGTGTTCTGGGTGGTTGCTAGGCAGTTGCTATGGTGTTCTGGGTGGTTGCTAGGGCGTTGCTAGGCAGTTGCTATGGTGTTCTGGGTAGTTGCTAGGGCGGTTGCAATGGCGTTCTGGGTGGTTGCTAGGGCATTGCTAAGCAATTGCTATGGTGTTCTGGGTGGTTGCTAGGGCGTTGCTCAGCAGTTGCTATCGTGTTCTGGGTAGTTGCTAGGGCGGTTGCTATGGTGTTCTGGGTGGTTGCTAGGGCATTGCTAAGCAGTTGCTGGGGTGTTCTGGGTGGTTGCTAGGGCGTTGCTAGGCAGTTGCTATGGTGTTCTTGGCTGTTGCTAGGCGGTTGCTATGGTGTTCTGGGTGGTTGCTAGGGCATTGCTAGGCGGTTGCTATGGTGTTTTGGGCGGTTGTTACGGCGTGGTTAGGCAGTTGCTATGGTGTTCTGGGTGGTGGATAGACGGTTGCTTTGGTGTTTTGGGTGGTTTTTAGGCCATTGCGAAGCAGTTGCTATGGTGTTGTGGGTGGTTGCTAGGGCGTTGCTAGGCAGTTGCTGTGGTGTTCGGGGTGGTTGCTAGGCAGTTGCTAGTGTTCTGCGTGGTTGCTAGGGCGTTGCTAAGCAGTTTCTATGGTGTTGTGGGGGGTTACTAGGGCGTTGCTCGGCGGTTGCTATGGTGTTCTGGGTGGTTGCCAGGGCGTTACTACAGTGTTCTGGGTGGTTGGTAAGTGGTTGTTATGGCATTTTGGGTGGTTGCGAGGGCGTTGCTAAGCAGTTGCTATGGTGTTCTGGGTGGTAGCTAGGGCGTTGCTAGGCAGTTGCTATGGTGTTCTGGGTGGTTGCTAGGGCATTGCTATGCTGTTCTGGGTGGGTGCTAGGCCGTGTCTATGGTGTTCTGGGTGGTTGCAAGGGGGTGGCTAGGCAGTTGCTATGGTGTTCTAGGTGGTTGCTAGGCGGTTGCTATGGTGTTCTGGGTGGTTGCTAGGCGGTTGCTAGGCAGTTGCTTTGGTGTTCTGGGTGGTTGCTAGGCAGTTGCTATGGTGTTCCGGGTGGTTGCTAGGCGGTTGCAAGGGTTTTGTGGGTGATTGCTAAGGCGTAGGTAGGCGGTTGCTATGGTGTTCTGGGTGGTTGCTAGGCGGTTGCTTAGGTGTTCTGGGTGGTTGCTAGGGCGTTGCTAGGCAGTTGCTATGGTGTTCTGGGTGGTTGCTTAGGTGTTCTGGGTGGTTGCTAGGGCGTTGCTAGGCAGTTGCTATGGTGTTCTGATGGTTGCTAGGCGGTTGCTATGGTGTTCTGGGTGGTTGCTAGGGCGTTGCTAGGCAGTTGCTATGGTGTTCTGGGTGGTTGCTAGGGCGTTGCTGTGGTGTTCTGGGTGGTAGCTAGGCGGTTGCTATTGTGTTCTGGGTGGTTGCTAGGCGGTTGCTATGGTGTTCTGGGTGGTTGCTAGGCGGTTGCTATGGTGTTCTGGGAGGTTGCTAGGGCATTGCTAGGCGGTTGCTATGGTGTTCTGGGTGGTTGTTAGGGCCTTGCTAGGCGGTTGCTATGGTGTTCTGGGAGGTTGCTCGGGCATTGCTAGGCTGTTGCTATGGTGTTCTGGGTGGTTGCTAGGGCGTTGCTAGGCGGTTGCTATGGTGTTCTAGGTGGTTGTTAGGGTGTTGCTAGGCAGTTGCTATGGTGTTCTGGGTGGTTGCTAGGCGGTTGCTATGGTGTTCTGGGTGGTTGCTAGGGCGTTGTTAGGCAGTTGCTATGGTGTTTTGGGTGGTTGCTAGGTGGTTGCTATGGTGTTCTGGGTGGTTGCTCGGGCGTTGCTAGGCAGTTGCTATGGTGTTCTGGGTGGTTGCTAGGCGGTTGCTATGGTGTTCTGGGTGGTTGCCAGGGCGTTGTTAGGCAGTTGCTATGGTGTTTTGGGTGGTTGCTAGGTGGTTGCTATGGTGTTCTGGGTGGTTGCTAGGTGTTTGCTATGGTGTTCTGGGTGGTTGCTAGGTGGTTGCTATGGTGTTCTGGGTGGTTGCTAGGGCGTTGCTAGGCAGTTGCTATGGTGTTCTGGGTGGTTGCTAGGTGGTTGCTATGGTGTTCTGAATGGTGGCTAGGTGGTTGCTCTGGTGTTCTGGGTGGTTGCTAGGTGGTTGCTATGGTGTTCTGGGTGGTTGCTAGGGCGTTGCTAGGCAGTTGCTATGGTGTTCTGGGTGGTTGCTAGGCGGTTTCTATGGTGTTCTGGGTGGTTGCTAGGGCGTTGTTAGGCAGTTGCTATGGTGTTTTGGGTGGTTGCTAGGTGGTTGCTATGGTGTTCTGGGTGGTTGCTAGGCAGTTGCTATGGTGTTCTGGGTGGTTGCTAGGTGGTTGCTATGGTGTTCTGGGTGGTTGTTAGGTGGTTGCTATGGTGTTCTGGGTGGTTGCTAGGTGGTTGCTATGGTGTTCTGGGAGGTTGCTAAGGCGTTGCTAGGCAGTTGCTATGGTGTTCTGGGTGGTTGCTAGGCGGTTTCTATGGTGTTCTGGGTGGTTGCTAGGGCGTTGTTAGGCAGTTGCTATGGTGTTCTGGGTGGTTGCTAGGCGGTTTCTATGGTGTTCTGGGTGGTTGCTAGGGCATTGTTAGGCAGTTGCTATGGTGTTCTGGGTGGTTGCTAGGCAGTTGCTATGGTGTTCTGGGTGGTTGCTAGGTGGTTGCTATGGTGTTCTGGGTGGTTGCTAGGTGGTTGCTATGGTGTTCTGGGTGGTTGCTAGGCGGTTGCTATGGTGTTCTGGGTGGTTGCTAGGCGGTTGCTATGGTGTTCTGGGTGGTTGCTAGGTGGTTGCTATGGTGTTCTGGGTGGTTTCTAGGCGGTTGCTATGGTGTTCTGGGTGGTTGCTAGGCGGGTGCTAAGGTGGTCTTGGTGGGTGGTAGGGCGTTGCTAGGCAGTTGCTATGGTGGGTTGGGTGGGTGCTGGGCGGTTGCAATGGTGTTCTGGGTGGTTGCTAGGGCGTTGCTAGGCAGTTGCTATGGTGTTCTGGGTGGTTGCTAGGCGGTTGCTATGGTGTTCTGGGTGGTTTCTAGGGCGTTGTTAGGCAGTTGCTATGGTGTTTTGCGTGGTTGCTAGGCGGTTGGTATGGTGTTCTGGGTGGTTGCCAGGGCATTGTTAGGCAGTTGCTATGGTGTTTTGGGTTGGTGCTAGGTGGGTTCTATGGTGTTCTGGGTGGTTGCTAGGTGGTTGCTATGGTGTTCTGGGTGGTTGCTAGGTGGTTGCTATGGTGTTCTGGGTGGATGCTAGGGCATTGCTAGGCAGTTGCTATGGTGTTCTGGGTGGTTGCTAGGTGGTTGCTATGGTGTTCTGGGTGGTTGCTAGGTGGTTGCTAGGGTGTTCTGGGTGGTTGCTAGGGCGTTGCTGGGCAGTTGCTATGGTGTTCTGGGTGGTTGCTAGGCGGTTGCTATGGTGTTCTGGGTGGTTGCTAGGGCGTTGTAAGGCAGTTGCTATGGTGGTTTGGGTGGTTGCTAGGTGGGTGCTATGGTGTTCTGGGTGGTTGCTATGTGGGTGGTATGGGGGTCTGGGTGGTGGGTAGGCGGTTGCCAGGGTGTTCTGGGTGGTTGCTAGGCGGTTGCTAAGGTGTTCTGGGTGGTTGCTAGGTGGTTGCTATGGTGTTCTGGGTGGTTGCCAGGCGGTTGCTATGGTGTTCTGGGTGGTTGCTTGGCGGTTGCTAAGGTGTTCTTGGTGGTTGCTAGGGCGTTGCTAGGCAGTTGCTATGGTGTTTTGGGTGGTTGCTGGGCGGTTTCTATGGTGTTCTGGGTGGTTGCTAGGGCTTTGCTAGGCAGTTGCTATGGTGTTCTGGGTGGTTGCTAGGCGGTTGCTATGGTGTTCTGGGTGGTTGCTAGGGCGTTGTTAGGCAGTTGCTATGGTGTTTTGCGTGGTTGCGAGGTGGTTGCTATGGTGTTCTGGGTGGTTGCTAGGTGGTTGCTATGGTGTTCTGGGTGGTTGCTAGGTGGTTGCTATGGTGTTTTGGGTGGTTGCTAGGTGGTTGCTATGGTGTTCTGGGTGGTTGCTAGGGCGTTGCTAGGCAGTTGCTATGGTGTTCTCGGTGGTTGCTAGGTGGTTGCTATGGTGTTCTGGGTGGTTGCTAGGTGGTTGCTTTGGTGTTCTGGGTGGTTGCTAAGTGGTTGCTATGGTGTTCTGGGTGGTTGCTAGGCAGTTGCTATGGTGTTCTTGGTGGTTGTTATGGCGTTGCTAGGCGGTTGCTATGGTGTTCTGGGTGGTTGCTAGGGCGTTGCTAGGCAGTTGCTTTGGTGTTCTGAGTGGTTGCTTGGCGGTTGCTATGGTGTATTGGGTGGTTGCTAGGGCGTTGCTTGGCAGTTGCTATAGTGTTCTGGGTGGTTGCTAGGCAGTTGCTATGGTGTTTTGGGTGGTTGCTAGGCGGTTGCTATGGTGTTCTGAATATTTGCTTGGGCATTGCTCGACAGTTGCTATGTTGTTCTTGTTGTTGCTAGGGCGTTGATGTGTCTTGTTTGGGGATCGAGTGAAAACTGGGAGAAGTAGTGAACCGTACAATTACGAAATTATTTGGAATATTAACAAGGAAGGAAGGAGGGAAAGAAGGAACTAATGAGGGAAGTAAGGAAAGAAGGAATATAGGAAATAAAGAAGGAAATCAAAGGAAGGCAGGAAAGAACAAAGGAAAGAAGGATAGGAAGGATGGAAAGAAACAGAGGAATGAAGGAAAGAAGGAAGAAAAGAAGGAAGGAAAGGAAGAAGGGAAGAAGAAGGATTTAAGTAAAGATAGAAGGAAGGAAGGATGGAAATGAGGAAGAAGAAATGAAAAACAGAAGGAAAGAGAGAAGGAAGGAAAGAAAAAGTAAAGAAAGGAAGAGGGAAGGAAAGAGAGGGAAAGCAGAAAGAAGAAAGGAAGAAAGATAAGAAGGATATGAAGGAATGAAAGAAGGCATGATGGAAGGAAAGAAAAACTAAGGAAGGTAGGAAAGAAAATTGGTAGGGAGGAAGGATGAAAGGCAGGATAGAAGCAAGTAAAGTAGGAAAGAAGGAATGAATAAAGGAAGCAAGGAAGGAAGGAAAGAAATAGTAGGGAAAAAGAAAGAAGGAATGACAGACAATAGAAGGAAGGAAAGCAGTAAGGAAGCTGTAGTCTCAAGAGAGCCAGATTGTAGTCTCACAGCCTGAGAAACTGACAGTTACAGGAGGTGGTCAGAACACCTGGCACAAGATTCCATTTGCTTAATGGCCCTATTGTGATGTCATAATGCCAAAGTTAAGTCTATGGGGTGAAAAAATTTATAGTTTTTTATTAATAACTCAAAAAGTATAAAAGTTACAAAGATGAAAAATACATTGCACAGGTGTCCTAAGTAAGACCTACGCAATGCAGTTTGAATGAAGTTTCTACGATAAACGGTTGAGGCCGCATTAAGTGTGTTAGAAGAATAATAATAATAACTAGATAATGTAATTCCAGGGAATTACGTGTGCATTGAAAATGCAAAGTGTAGTTGCATAAGGTGGAGTTTGTAACATATCATTGCATTATGATATTGGTAGCTACGTTTTTAGGAGGATAATTATGGTAGTGGTGAGGACTTTTATTTTGAAACAGATGTGGACTGAGGAAACAGTTTGCGGGAGTCATAGTTGATGACAACTGTCATATGGAAATTTTTAAGTGACATTTTTTAATAGTGAAAAATTGTAGTAAGGACTTATATTTTGAGACAGGATTGGGCAGAAGAAACAGTTGCCGGAAGTCATAGTCGAAAACAATCAGGAGTTGGAATGGCTGAAAGGTTGATAAGTTGAGTAGCTTAAAAAGTTACATTTTTTTATTGTAATTTGGCATAATGAGGACTGGCTGTAACAGTTGTTAGGCAGTTGCTATGGTGTTCTGTGTACTTGTGAGGGTGTTGCTAGGCAGCTGCTATCGTGTTCTGGGTGGTTGCTAGGGCATTGCTAGGCAGTTGCTATGGTGTTCTGGGTGGTTGATAGGGCGTTGCTAGGCGGTTGCTATGGTGTTCTGGGTAGTTGCAAGGCGGTTGCTATGGCGTTCTGGGTGGTTGCTAGAGCGTTGCTATGGGGTTCTGGGTGGTTGCTAGGCGGTTGCTATGGCATTCTGGGTGGTTGCTAGGGCTTTGCTAAGCAGTTGTTATGATGTTCTGGGTGGTTGCGAGGGCGTTGCTAGGTGGTTGCTATGGTGTTCTGGGTGGTTGCTCGGGTGTTGCTAGGCAGTTGCTATGCTGTTCTGGGTGGTTGCTAGGCCGTTGCTATGGTGTTCTGGGTGGTTGCTATGGCGTTGCTAGGCAGTTGCTATTGTGTTCTGGGTGGTTGCTAGGCCGTTGCTAGGCAGTTGCTATGGTGTTCTGGGTGGTTGTTAGGGTGGTTGCTATGGCGTTCTGGGTGGTTGCCAGGGCATTGCTAAGCAGTTGGTATGGTGTTCTGGGTGGGTGCCACGGCATTGCCAGGCGGTTGCTATGGTGTTCTGGGTGGTTGCTAGGGTGTTGCTAGGCAGTTGCTATGGTGTTCTGGGTGGTTGCTAGGTGGTTGTTATGAGGGTCTGGCTGGTTGCTAGGGGGTTGGTAGGCGGTTGCTATGGGGTTCTGTGTGGTTGCTCGGGCGTTGCTAGGCGGTTGCTATGGTGTTCTGGGTGGTTGCTAGGGCGTTGCTATGGTGTTCTGGGTGGTTGCTAGGGCGTTGCTAGGCAGTTGCTATGGTGTTCTGGATGGTTGCTAGGCGGTTGCTATGGTGTTCTGGGTGGTTGCTAGGGTGTTGCTATGGTGTTCTGGGTGGTTGTTAGGTGGTTGCTCTGGTGTTCTGGGTGGTTGCTGGGCGGTTGCTATGGTGTTCTGGGTGGTAGCAAGGCGGTTGCAATGGTGTCCTGGGTGGTTGCTAGATCATTGCTAGGCAGTTGCTATGGTGTTCTGGGTTGTTGCTAGGCGGTTGCTATGGTGTTCTGGGTGGTTGCTAGGCGGTTGCTATGGTGTTCTGGGTGGTTGCTAGGGCGTTGCTAGGCAGTTGCTATGGTGTTCTGATGGTTGCTAGGCTGTTGCTATGGTGTTCTGGGGTGTTGCTAGGGCGTTGCTAGGCAGTTGCTATGGTGTTCTGGGTGGTTGCTAGGGCGTTGCTATGGTGTTCTGGGTGGTAGCTAGGCTGTTGCTATTGTGTTCTGGGTGGTTGCTAGGCGGTTGCTATGGTGTTCTGGGTGGTTGCTAGGGCGTTGCTAGGCAGTTGCTTTGGTGTGCTGGGTGGTTGCTAGGCGGTTGCTATGGTGTTCTGGGTGGTTGCTAGGGCCTTGCTAGGCGCTTGCTATGGTGTTCTGAGAGGTTGCTAGGGCATTGCTAGGCTGTTGCTATGGTGTTCTGGGTGGTTGCTAAGGCATTGCTAGGCGGTTGCTATGGTGTTCTGGGTGGTTGTTAGGGTGTTGCTAGGCAGTTGCTATGGTGTTCTGGGTGGTTGCTAGGCGGTTGCTATGGTGTTCTGGGTGGTTGCTAGGGCGTTGCTAGGCAGTTGCTATGGTGTTTTGGGTGGTTGCTAGGTGGTTGCTATGGTGTTCTGGGTGGTTGCTAGGGCGTCGCAAGGCAGTTGCTATGGTGTTCTGGGTTGTTGCTAGGCGGTTGCTATAGTGTTCTGGGTGGTTGCTCGGGCGTTGCTAGGCAGTTGCTATGGTGTTCTGGGTGGGTTCTAGGCGGTTGCTATGGTGTCTGGGTGGTTGCTAGGCGGTTGCTATGGTGTTCTGGGTGGTTGCTAGGTCGTTGCTAGGGAGTTGCTATGGTGTTCAGGGTGGTTGCTAGGCGGTTGCTATGGTGTTGTGGGTGGTTGCTAGGGTTTTGCTAGGCGGTTGCTATGGTGTTCTGGGTGGTTGTTAGGGTGTTGCTAGGCAGTTGCTATGGTGTTCTGGGTGGTTGCTAGGCGGTTGCTATGGTGTTCTGGGTGGTTGCTAGGGCGTTGCTAGGCAATTGCTATGGTGGTTTGGGTGGTTGCTAGGTGGTTGCTATGGTGTTCTGGGTGGTTGCTAGGGCGTTGCTAGGCATTTGCTATGGTGTTCTGGGTGGTTGCTAGGCGGTTGCTATGGTGTTCTGGGTGGTTGCTCGGGCGTTGCTAGGCAGTTGTTATGGTGTTCTGGGTGGTTGCTAGGCGGTTGCGATGGTGTTCTGGGTGGTTGCTAGGCGGTTGCTATGGTGTTCCCGGTGGTTGCTAGGGCGTTGCTAGGCAGTTGCTCTGGTGTTTTGGGTGGTTGCTGGGCGGTTGCTTTGGTGTTCTGGGTGGTTGCTAGGCGGTTGCTATGGTGTTCTGGGTGGTTGCTAGGCGGTTGCTATGGTGTTCTGGGTGGTTGCTAGGGCGTTGCTAGGCAGTTGCTATGGTGTTCTGGGTGGTTGCCAGGCCGGTGGTATGGTGTTCTGGGTGGTTGGTAAGGCGTTGCTAGGCGATTCCTATTGTGTTCTGTGTGGTTGCTAGGGCGTTGCTAGGCAGTTGCTATGGTGTTCTGGGTGGTTGCTAGGCGGTTGGTAAGGTGTTCTTGGTGGTTGCTAGGGCGTTGCTAGGCAGTTGCTATGGTGTTTTGGGTGGTTGCTGGGCGGTTGCTATGGTGTTCTGGGTGGTTGCTAGGCAGTTGCTATGGTGTTCTGGGTGGTTGCTCGGGCGTTGCTAGGCAGTTGCTATGGTGTTCTGGGTGGTTGCTAGGCGGTTGCTAGGCGATTCCTATTGTGTTCTGTGTGGTTGCTCGGGCGTTGCTAGGCAGTTGCTATGGTGTTCTGGGTGGTTGCTAGGTGGTTGCTATGATGTTCTGGCTGATTGCTAGGGCGTTGCTAGGCGGTTGCTATGGTGTTCTGGGTGGTTGCTCGGGCGTTGCTAGGCGGTTGCTATGGTGTTCTGGGTGGTTGCTAGGGCGGTGCTATGGTGTTCTGGGTGGTTGCTAGGGCGTTGCTAGGCAGTTGCGATGGTGGTCTGGATGGTTACTAGGCAGTTGCTATGGTGTTCTGGGTGGTTGCTAGGGTGTTGCTATGGTGTTCTGGGTGGTTGTTAGGGGGTTGCTCTGGTGTGGTGGGTGGTTGCTAGGCGGTTGCTATGGTGTTCTGGGTGGTAGCAAGGCGGTTGCAATGGTGTTCTGGGTGGTTGCTAGATCATTGCTAGGCAGTTGCTATGGTGTTCTGGGTGGTTGCTGGGCGGTTGCTATGGTGTTCTGGGTGGTTGCTAAGGCGTTGCTAGACGATTCCTATTGTGTTCTGGGTGGTTGCTAGATCATTGCTAGGCAGTTGCTATGGTGTTTTGGGTGGTTGCTGGGCGGTTGCTATGGTGTTCTGGGTGGTTGCTAGGCGGTTGCTATGGTGTTCTGGGTGGTTGCTAAGGCGTTGCTAGGCGATTCCTATTGTGTTCTGTTTGGTTGCTAGGGTGTTGCTAGGCAGTTGCTATGGTGTTCTGGGTGGTTGCTAGGCGGTTGCTAAGGTGTTCTTGGTGGTTGCTAGGGCGTTGCTAGGCAGTTGCTATGGTGTTTTGGGTGGTTGCTGGGCGGTTGCTATGGTGTTCTGGGTGGTTGCTAGGCGGTTGCTATGGTGTTCTGGGTGGTTGCTAGGGCGTTGCTAGGCAGTTGCTATGGTGTTCTGGGTGGTTGCTAGGCGGTTGCTATGGTGTTCTGGGTGGTTGCTAAGGCGTTGCTAGGCGATTCCAATTGTGTTCTGTGTGGTTGCTAGGGCGTTGCTAGGCAGTTGCTATGGTGTTCTGGGTGGTTGCTAGGCGGTTGCTAAGGTGTTCTTGGTGGTTGCTAGGGCGTTGCTAGGCAGTTGCTATGGTGTTTTGGGTGGTTGCTGGGCGGTTGCTATGGTGTTCTGGGTGGTTGCTAGGGCGTTGCTAGGCAGTTGCTATGGTGTTCTGGGTGGTTGCTAGGCGATTGCTATGGTGTTCTGGGTGGTTGCTAGGGCGTTGCTAGGCAGTTGCTTTGGTGTTCTGGGTGGTTGCTAGGCAGTTGCTATGGTGTTCTTGGTGGTTGTGAGGGCGTTGTTAGGCGGTTGCTATGGTGTTCTGGGTGGTTGCTAGGGCGTTGCTAGGCAGTTGCTTTGGTGTTCTGAGTGGTTGCTTGGCGGTTGCTATGGTGTTCTGGGTGGTTGCTAGGGCGTTGCTTGGCAGTTGCTATAGTGTTCTGGATGGTTGCTAGGCAGTTGCTATGGTGTTTTGGGTGGTTGCTAGGCGGTTGCTTTGGTGTTCTGAATATTTGCTTGGGCATTGCTCGACAGTTGCTATGTTGTTCTTGTTGTTGCTCGGGCGTTGATGTGTCTTGTTTGGGGATCGAGTGAAAACTGGGAGAAGTAGTGAACCGTACGATTACGAAATTATTTGGAATATTAACAAGGAAGGAAGGAGGGAAAGAAGGAACTAATGAGGGAAGTAAGGAAAGAAGGAATATAGGAAAAAAGAAGGAAATCAAAGGAAGGCAGGAAAGAACAAAGAAAAGAAGGCGAGGATGGATGGAAAGAAACAGAGGAATGAAGGAAAGAAGGAAGTAAAGAAGGAAGGAAAGGAAGAAGGGAAGAAGAAGGATTTAAGTAAAGATAGAAGGAAGGAAGGAAGAAGAAATGAAAAACAGAAGGAAAGAGAGAAGGAAGGAAAGAAAAAGTAAAGAAAGGAAGAGTGAAGGAAAGAGAGGGAAAGCAGAAAGAAGAAAGGAAGAAAGATAAGAAGGATATGAAGGAATGAAAGAAGGCATGATGGAAGGAAAGAAAAACTAAGGGAGGTAGGAAAGAAAATTGGTAGGGAGGAAGAATGGGAGGAAGGATGAAAGGCAGGATAGAAGGAAGTAAAGTAGGAAAGAAGGAACAAAGGAAGGAAGGAACGAAGGAAAGAAATAGGAGGGAAAAAGAAAGAAGGAATGACAGAAAATAGAAGGAAAGAAAGCAGTAAGGAAGCTGTAGTCTCAACAGAGCCAGATTGTAGTCTTACAGCCTGAGAAACTGACAGTTACAGCAGGTGGTCAGAACACCTGGCACAAGATTCCATTTGCTCAATGGCCCTATTGTGATGTCATAATGCCAATGTTAAGTCTATGGGGGGAAAAATTTATAGTTTTTTATTAATAACTCAAAAAGTATAAAAGTTACAAAGATGAAAAATACATTGCACAGGTGTCCTAAGTAAGACCTACGCAACGCAGTTTGAATGAAGTTTCTACGATAAACGGTTGAGGCCGCATTAAGTGTGTTAGAAGAATAATAATAATAATAATAATAACTAGATAATGTAATTCCAGGGAATTACGTGTGCATTGAAAATGCAAAGTGTAGTTGCATAAGGTGGAGTTTGTAACATATCATTGCATTATGATATTGGTAGCTACGTTTTTAGTAGGATAATTATGGTAGTGGTGAGGACTTTTATTTTGAAATAGATGTGGACTGAGGAAACAGTTTGCGGGAGTCATAGTTGATGACAACTGTCATATGGAAATTTTTAATAGTGACATTTTTTAGTAGTGAAGAATTGTAGTAAGGACTTATATTTTGAGACAGGATTGGGCAGAAGAAACAGTTGCCGGAAGTCATACTCGAAAACAATCAGGAGTTGGAATGGCTGAAAGGTTGATAAGTTGAGTAGCTTAAAAAGTTACATTTTTTTATTGTAATTTGACATAATGAGGACTGGCTGTAACAGTTGTTAGGCAGTTGCTATGGTGTTCTGTGTACTTGTGAGGGTGTTGCTAGGCAGCTGCTATCGTGTTCTGGGTGGTTGCTCGGGCATTGCTAGGCAGTTGCAATGGTGTTCTGGGTGGTTGCTAGGGCCTTGCTAAGCGGTTGCTATGGTGTTCTGAGTGGTTGATAGGGCGTTGCTAGGCAATTGCTATGGTGTTCTGGGTGGTTGCTAGGCGGTTGCTATGGCGTTCTGGGAGGTTGCTAGAGTGTTGCTATGGGGTTCTGGGTGGTTGCTAGGCGGTTGCTATGGCATTCTGGGTGGTTGCTAGGGCTTTGCTAAGCAGTTGCTATGATGTTCTGGGTGGATGCTAGGGCGTTGCTAGGTGGTTGCTATGGTGTTCTGGGTGGTTGCTAGGGTGTTGCTAGGCAGTTCCTATGGTGTTCTGGGTGGTTGCTAGGGCGTTGCTAGGCAGTTGCTATGGTGTTCTGGGTGGTTGCTAGGGCGTTGCTAAGCAGTTGCTATGGTGTTCTGGGTGGTTGTAAGGGTGGTTGCTATGGCGTTCGGGGTGGTTGCTAGGGCATTGCTTAGCAGTTGCTATGGTGTTCTGGGTGGTTGCTACGGCGTTGCTAGGCGGTTGCTATGCTGTTCTGGGTGGTTGCTAAGGTGTTGCTAGGCAGTTGCTATGGTGTTCTGGGTGGTTGCTAGGTGGTTGCTATGGTGTTCTGGGTGGCCGTAGGGCGTTGCTAGGCGGTGGCTATGGTGTTCTGGGTGGTTGCTCGGGCGATGCTAGGCGGTTGCTATGGTGTTCTGGGTGGTTGCTAGGGCGTTGCTATGGTGTTCTGGGTGGTTGCCAGGGCGTTGCTAGGCAGTTGCTTTGGTGTTCTAGATGGTTGCTAGGCGGTTGCTATGGTGTTCTGGGTGGTTGCTAGGGTGTTGCTATGGTGTTCTGGGTGGTTGTTAGGCGGTTGCTCTGGTGTTCTGGGTGGTTGCTAGGCGGTTGCTATGGTGTTCTGGGTGGTAGCTAGGCGGTTGCTATGGTGTTCTGGGTGGTTGCTAGGTCTTTGCTAGGCAGTTGCTATGGTGTTCTGGGTGGTTGATAGGCGGTTGCTATGGTGTTCTGAGTGGTTGCTAGGCGGTTGCTATGGTGTGCTGGGTGATTGCTAGGGCGTTGCTAGGCAGTTGCTATGGTGTTCTGATGGTTGCTAGGCTGTTGCTATGATGTTCTGGCTGGTTGCTAGGGCGTTGCTAGGCGGTTGCTATGGTTTTCTGGGTGGTTGTTAGGGTGTTGCTAGGCCGTTGCATTGGTTTTTTGGGTGGCTGCAAGGCAGTTGCTATGGTGTTCTGGGTGGTTGCTAGGGCGTTGCTAGGCAGTTGCTATGGTGTTTTGGGTGGTTGCTAGGTGGTTGCTATGGTGTTCTGGGTGGTTGCTAGGGCGTTGCTAGGCAGTTGCTATGGTGTTGTGGGTGGGTGCTAGGTGGTTGCTATGGTGTTCTGGGTGGGTGCTAGGGCCTTGCTAGGCGGTTGCTATGGTGTTCTGGGAGGTTGCTAGGGCATTGCTAGGCTGTTGCTATGGGTGGTTGCTAGGGCGTTGCTAGGCGGTTGCTATGGTGTTCTGGGTGGTTGTTAGGGTGTTGCTAGGCAGGTGCTATGGGGTTCTGGGTGGTTGCTAGGCGGTTGCTATGGTGTTCTGGGTGGTTGCTAGGGCGTTGCTAGGCTGTTGCTATGGTGTTTTGGGTGGTTGCTAGGTGGTTGCTATGGTGTTCTGGGTGGTTGCTAGGGCGTTGCTAGGTAGTTGCTATGGTGTTCTGGGTGGTTGCTAGGCGGTTGCTATGGTGTTCTGGGTGGTTGCTAAAGCATTGCTAGGCGGTTGCTATGATGTTCTGGGTGGTTGCGAGGGCGTTGCTAGGCAGTTGCCATGGTGTTCTGAGTGGTTGCAAGGCGGTTACTATGGTGTTTTTTAGGTGGTTGCTAGGGCGTTGCTTAGCGGTTGCTATGGTGTTCTGGGTGGTTGCTAGGGCGTTGCTAGGTGGTTGCTATGGTGTTCTGGGTGGTTGCTAGGGTGTGCGAGGCGGTTGCTATGGTGTTCTGGGTGGTTGCCAGGGCGTTGCTAGGCAGTTGCTATGGTGTTCTGGGTGGTTGCTAGTGCGTTTCTAGGCAGTTGCTATGGTGTTCTGGGTGGTTGTTAGAGTGGTTGTTATGGCGTTCTGGGTGGTTGCTAGGGCATTGCTTAGCAGTTGCTATGGTGTTCTGGGTGGTTGCTACGGCGTTGCTAGGCGGTTGCTATGGTGTTCTGGGTGGTTGCTAGGGTGTTGCTAGGCAGTTGCTCTGGTGTTCTGGGTGGTTGCTAGGTGGTTGCTATGGTGTTCTGGGTGGGTGCTAGGGCGTTGCTAGGCGGGTGCTATGGTGTTCTGGGGGGTTGCTTGTGCGTTGCGAGGCGGTTGCTATTGTGTTCTGGGTGGTTGCTAGGGCGTTGCTATGGTGTTTTGGTTGGTTGCTGGGGTGTTGTTAGGCAGTTGTTTTTGTGTTCTAGATGGTTGCTAGGCGGTTGTTATGGTGTTGTGGGTGGTTGTTAGGGTGTTGCTATGGTGTTCTGGGTGGTTGTTAGGCGGTTGCTCTGGTGTTCTGGGTGGTTGCAAGGCGGTTGCTATGGTGTTCTGGGTGGTAGCTAGGCGGGGGCTATGGTGTTCTGAGTGGTTGCTAGGTCTTTGCTAGGCAGTTGCTATGGTGTTCTGGGTGGTTGATAGGCGGTTGCTATGGTGTTCTGAGTGGTTGCTGGGCGGTTGCTATGGTGTGGTGGGTGGTTGGTAGGGCGTTGCTAGGCAGTTGCTATGGTGTTCTGATGGTTGCTAGGCTGTTGCTATGGTTTTCTGGTTGGTTGCTAGGGCGTTGCTAGGCAGTTGCTATGGTGTTCTGGGTGGTTGTTAGGGTGTTGCTAGGCAGTTGCAATGGTTTTCTGGGTGGTTGCTAGGCAGTTGCTATGGTGTTCTGGGTGGTTGCTAGGGCGTTGCTAGGCAGTTGCTATGGTGTTTTGGGTGGTTGCTAGGTGGTTGCTATGGTGTTCTGGGTGGTTGCTAGGGCGTTGCTAGGCAGTTGCTATGGTGTTCTGGGTGGTTGCTAGGCGGTTGCTATGGTGTTCTTGGTGGTTGCTAGGGCCTTGCTAGGCGGTTGCTATGGTGTTCTGGGAGGTTGCTAGGGCATTGCTAGGCTGTTGCTATGGTGTTCTGGGTGGTTGCTAGGGCGTTGCTAGGCGGTTGCTATGGTGATCTGGGTGGTTGTTTGGGTGTTGCTAGGCGGTTGCTATGGTGTTCTGGGTGGTTGCTAGGGCGTTGCTAGGCAGTTGCTATGGTGTTCTGGGTGGTTGCTCGGGCGTTGCTAGGCGGTTGCTATGGTGTTCTGGGTGGTTGCTAGGGCGTTGCTATGGTGTTCTGGGTGGTTGCCAGGGCGTTGCTAGGCAGTTGCTTTGGTGTTCTAGATGGTTGCTAGGCGGTTGCTATGGTGTTCTGGGTGGTTGCTAGGGTGTTGCTATGGTGTTCTGGGTGGTTGTTAGGCGGTTGCTCTGGTGTTCTGGGTGGTTGCAAGGCGGTTGCTATGGTGTTCTGGGTGGTAGCTAGGCGGTTGCTATGGTGTTCTGAGTGGTTGCTAGGTCTTTGCTAGGCAGTTGCTATGGTGTTCTGGGTGGTTGATAGGCGGTTGCTATGGTGTTCTGAGTGGTTGCTAGGCGGTTGCTATGGTGTGCTGGGTGGTTGCTAGGGCGTTGCTAGGCAGTTGCTATGGTGTTCTGATGGTTGCTAGGCTGTTGCTATGGTGTTCTGGGTGGTTGCTAGGGCGTTGCTAGGCAGTTGCTATGGTGTTCTGGGTGGTTGTTAGGGTGTTGCTAGGCAGTTGCAATGGTTTTCTGGGTGGTTGCTAGGCAGTTGCTATGGTGTTCTGGGTGGTTGCTAGGGCGTTGCTAGGCAGTTGCTATGGGGTTTTGGGTGGTTGCTAGGTGGTTGCTATGGTGTTCTGGGTGGTTGCTAGGCGGTTGCTATGGTGTTCTTGGTGGTTGCTAGGGCCTTGCTAGGCGGTTGCTATGGTGTTCTGGGAGGTTGCTAGGGCATTGCTAGGCTGTTGCTATGGTGTTCTGGGTGGTTGCTAGGGCGTTGCTAGGCGGTTGCTATGGTGTTCTGGGTGGTTGTTTTGGTGTTGCTAGGCAGTTGCTATGGTGTTCTGGGTGGTTGCTAGGCGGTTGCTATGGTGTTCTGGGTGGTTGCTAGGGCGTTGCTTGGCAGTTGCTATGGTGTTTTGGGTGGTTGCTAGGCGGTTGCTCTGGTGTTCTGGGTGGTTGCTAGGGCGTTGCTAGGCAGTTGCTATGGTGTTCTGGGTGGTTGCTAGGCGGTTGCTATGGTGTTCTGGGTGGTTGCTCGGGCGTTGCTAGGCAGTTGCTATGGTGTTCTGGGTGGTTGCTAGGCGGTTGCTATGGTGTTCTGGGTGGTTGCTAGGCGGTTGCTATGGTGTTCTGGGTGGTTGCTTGGGCATTGCTAGGCAGTTGCTATGGTGTTCTGGGTGGTTGCTAGGCGGTTGCTATGGTGTTCTGGGTGGTTGCTAGGGCGTTGCTAGGCGGTTGCTTTGGTGTTCTGGGTGGTTGCTAGGGCGTTGCTAGGCAGTTGCTTTGGTGTTCTGAGTGGTTGCTTGGCGGTTGCTATGGTGTTCTGGGTGGTTGCTAGGGCGTTGCTTGGCAGTTGCTATAGTGTTCTGGGTGGTTGCTAGGCAGTTGCTATGGTGTTTTGGGTGGTTGCTAGGCGGTTGCTATGGTGTTCTGAATATTTGCTTTGGCATTGCTCGACAGTTGCTATGTTGTTCTTGTTGTTGCTAGGGCGTTGATGTGTATTGTTTGGGGATCGAGTGAAAACTGGGAGAAGTAGTGAACCGTACGATTACGAAATTATTTGGAATATTGACAAGGAAGGAAGGAGGGAAAGGAGGAACTAATGAGGGAAGTAAGGAAAGAAGGAATATAGGAAAAAAAGAAGGAAATCAAAGGAAGGCAGGAAAGAACAAAGGAAACTAGGCGAGGATGGATGGAAAGAAACAGAGGAATGACGGAAAGAAGGAATTAAGGAAGGAAGGTAAGGAAGAAGGGAAGAAGAAGGATTTAAGTAAAGATAGAAGGAAGGAAGGAAGTGAGGAAGAAGAAATGAAAGACAGAAGGAAAGAGAGAAGGAAGGAAAGAAAAAGTAAAGAAAGGAAGAGGGAAGGAAAGAGAGGGAAAGCAGAAAGAAGAAAGATAAGAGGGATATGAAGGAATGAAAGAAGGCATGATGGAAGGAAAGAAAAACTAAGGAAGGTAGGAAAGAAAATTGGTAGGGAGGAAGAATGGGAGGAAGGATGAAAGACAGGATAGAAGGAAGTAAAGTAGGAAAGAAGGAACGAATAAAGGAAGGAAGGAACGAAGGAAAGAAATAGGAGGGAAAAAGAAAGAAGGAATGACAGAAAATAGAAGGAAGGAAAGCAGTAAGGAAGCTGTAGTCTCAAGAGAGCCAGATTGTAGTCTTACAGCCTGAGAAACTGACAGTTACAGCAGATGGTCAGAACACCTGGCACAAGATTCCATTTGCTTAATGGCCCTATTGTGATGTCATAATGCCAATGTTAAGTCTATGGGGGGAAAAAATTTATAGTTTTTTATTAATAACTCAAAAAGTATAAAAGTTACAAAGATGAAAAATACATTGCACAGGTGTCCTAAGTAAGACCTACGCAACGCAGTTTGAATGAAGTTTCTACGATAAACGGTTGAGGCCGCATTAAGTGTGTTAGAAGAAGAATAATAATAATAATAATAATAATAATAATAATAATAATAATAATAAGAAGACCAGGATAACAATAGTGAGCATTTTCAATGCACACTAACTAGATAATGTAATTCCAGGGAATTACGTGTGCATTGAAAATGCAAAGTGTAGTTGCACAGGGTGGAGTTTGTTACAAATCATTTCATTATGATATTGGTGGCTAGGTTTTTCGGAGGATAATTATGATAGTAGTGAGGACCTTTATTTTGAAACAGATGTGGACTAAAGAAACAGTTTGCAGGAGACATAGTTGATGACAGCTGTCATATGGAAATTTTTAATAGTGAAATTTTTTAATAGTGAAGAATTGTAGTAAGGACTTTTATTTTGAGACAGGTCTGGGCAGAGGAAACAGTTGGCCGAAGTCATAGTCGATACCAAACAGAATTTGGAATGGCTGAACGGTCGATAAGTTGAGTAGCTTAAAAAGTTACATTATTTCATTGTAATTTGTCATAATGAGGACTGGCTGAAACTGTTGCTAGGCGGATGCTTTGGTGTTCTGGATGGTTGCTAGGGCGTTGCTAGGCGGTTGCTATGGTGTTCTGGGTGGTAGCTAGGCGGTTGCTATGATGTTCTTGGTGGTTGCTAGGGCGTTGCTAGGCAGTTGCTATGGTGTTTTGGGTGGTTGCTAGGTGGTTGCTATGGTGTTCTCGGTGGTTGCTAGGGCGTTGCTATGGTGTTCTGGGTGGTAGCTAGGCGGTTGCTATTGTGTTCTGGGTGGTTGCTTGGCGGTTGCTATTGTGTTCTGGGTGGTTGCTAGGGCGTTGCGAGGCGGTTGCTATGGTGTTCTGGGTGGTTGTTATGGTGTTGCTAGGCAGTTGCTATGGTGTTCTGGGTGGTTGCTAGGCGGTTGCTATGGTGTTCTGGGTGGTTGCTAGCGCGTTGCTAGGCAGTTGCTATGGTATTTTGGGTGGTTGCTAGGTGGTTGCTATGGTGTTCTGGGTGGTTGCTAGGGCGTTGCTAGCAAGTTGCTATGGTGTTTTGGGTGGTTGCTAGGGTGTTGCTAGGCAGTTGCTATGGTGTTCTGGGTGGTTGCTAGGCGGTTGCTATGGTGTTCTGGGTGGTTGCTAGGCGGTTGCTATGGTGTTCTGGGTGGTTGCTAGGGCGTTGCTAGGCATTTGCTATGGTGTTCTGGGTGGTTGCTAGGCGGTTGCTATGGTGTTCTGGGTGGTTGCAAGGGCGTTGCTAGGCGATTCTTATGGTGTTCTGTGTGGTTGCTAGGGCGTTGCTAGGCAGTTGCTATGGTGTTCTGGGTGGTTTCTAGGCGGTTGCTAAGGTGTTCTTGGTGGTTGCTAGGGCGTTGCTAGGCAGTTGCTTTGGTGTTTTGGGTGGTTGCTGGGCGGTTGCTATGGTGTTCTGTGTGGTTGCTAGCGCGTTGCTAGGCAGTTGCTATGGTATTTTGGGTGGTTGCTAGGTGGTTGCTATGGTGTTCTGGGTGGTTGCTAGGGCGTTGCTAGGCAGTTGCTATGGTGTTCTGGGTGGTTGCTAGGGTGTTGCTAGGCAGTTGCTATGGTGTTCTGGGTGGTTGCTAGGCGGTTGCTATGTTGTTCTGGGTGGTTGGTAGGTGGTTGCTATGGTGTTCTGGGTGGTTGCTAGGGCGTTGCTAGGCAGTTGCTATGGTGTTCTGATGGTTGCTAGGCGGTTGCTATGGTGTTCTGGGTGGTTGCTAGGGCGTTGCTAGGCAGTTGCTATGGTGTTCTGGGTGGTTGCTAGGGCGTTGCTATGGTGTTCTGGGTGGTAGCTAGGCGGTTGCTATTGTGTTCTGGGTGGTCGCTTGGCGGTTGCTATTGTGTTCTGGGTGGTTGCTAGGGCGTTGCGAGGCGGTTGCTATGGTGTTCTGGGTGGTTGTTATGGTGTTGCTAGGCAGTTGCTATGGTGTTCTGGGTGGTGGCTAGGCGGTGGCGATGGTGGGCTGGGTGGTGGCTAGCGCGTTGCTAGGCAGTTGCTATGGTATTTTGGGTGGTTGCGAGGTGGTTGCTATGGTGTTTTGGGTGGTTGCTAGGGGGTTGCTAGCAAGTTGCTTTGGTGTTTTGGGTGGTTGCTAGGGTGTTGCTAGGCAGTTGCTATGGTGTTCTGGGTGGTTGCTAGGCGGTTGCTATGGTGTTCTGGGTGGTTGCTAGGCGGTTGCTATGGTGTACTGGGTGGTTGCTAGGGCGTTGCTAGGCATTTGCTATGGTGTTCTGGGTGGTTGCTAGGCGGTTGCTATGGTGTTCTGGGTGGTTGCAAGGGCGTTGCTAGGCGATTCTTAATGTGTTCTGTGTGGTTGCTAGGGCGTTGCTAGGCAGTTGCTTTGGTGTTCTGGGTGGTTTCTAGGCGGTTGCTAAGGTGTTCTTGGTGGTTGCTAGGGCGTTGCTAGGCAGTTGCTTTGGTGTTTTGGGTGGTTGCTGGGCGGTTGCTATGGTGTTCTGTGTGGTTGCTAGCCCGTTGCTAGGCAGTTGCTATGGGATTTTGGGTGGTGGCTAGGTGGTTGCTATGGTTTTCTGGGTGGTTGCCAGGGCGTTGCGAGGCAGTTGCTTTGGTGTTCTGGGTGGTTGCTAGGGTGTTGCTAGGCAGTTGCTATGGTGTTCTGGGTGGTTGCTAGGCGGGTGCTATGGTGTTCTGGGTGGTTGCTAGGCGGTTGCTATGGTGTTCTGGGTGGTTGCTAGGGTTTTGCTAGGCAGTTGGTATGGTGTTCTGGGTGGTTGCTAGGGCGTTGCTAGGCGATTCTTATGGTGTTCTTTGTGGTTGCTAGGGCGTTGCTAGGCAGTTCCTATGGTGTTCTGGGTGGTTTCTAGGCGGTTGCTAAGGTGTTCTTGGTGGTTGCTAGGGCGTTGCTAGGCAGTTGCTATGGTGTTTTGGGTGGTTGCTGGGCGGTTGCTATGGTGTTCTGGGTGGTTGTTACGGCGTTGCTAGGCAGTTGCTATGGTGTTCTGGGTGGTTGCTTGGCAGTTGCTATTGTGTTCTGGGTGGTTGCTAGGGCGTTGCGAGGCGGTTGCTATGGTGTTCTGGGTGGTTGTTAGGGTGTTGTTATGGTGTCCTGGGTGGTTGCTAGCCCGTTGCTAGGCAGTTGCTATGGTATTTTGGGTGGTTGCTAAGTGGTTGCTGTGGTGTTCTGGGTGGTTGCTAGGGCGTTGCTAGGCAGTTGCTATGGTGTTCTGGGTGGTTGCTAGGGTGTTGCTAGGCAGTTGCTATGGTGTTCTGGGTGGTTGCTAGGCGGTTGCTCTGGTGTTCTGGGTGGTTGCTAGGCGGTTGCTATGGTGTTCTGGGTGGTTGCTAGGGCGTTGCTAGGCAGTTGCTATGGTGTTCTGGGTGGTTGCTAGGCGGTTGCTAAGGTGTTCTTGGTGGTTGCTAGGGCGTTGCTAGGCGATTCTTATGGTGTTCTGTGTCGTTACTAGGGCGTTGCTAGGCAGTTGCTATGGTGTTCTGGGTGGTTGCTAGGGCGTTGCTAGGCAGTAGCTATGGTGTTCTGGGTGGTTGCTAGGCGGTTGCTATGGTGTTCTGGGTGGTTGCTAGGGCGTTGTTAGGCAGTTGCTATGGTGTTTTGCGTGGTTGCGAGGTGGTTGCTATGGTGTTCTGGGTGGTTGCTAGGTGGTTGCTATGGTGTTCTGGGTGGTTGCTAGGTGGTTGCTATGGTGTTTTGGGTGGTTGCTAGGTGGTTGCTATGGTGTTCTGGGTGGTTGCTAGGGCGTTGCTAGGCAGTTGCTATGGTGTTCTCGGTGGTTGCTAGGTGGTTGCTATGGTGTTCTGGGTGGTTGCTAGGTGGTTGCTTTGGTGTTCTGGGTGGTTGCTAAGTGGTTGCTATGGTGTTCTGGGTGGTTGCTAGGCAGTTGCTATGGTGTTCTTGGTGGTTGTTATGGCGTTGCTAGGCGGTTGCTATGGTGTTCTGGGTGGTTGCTAGGCCGTTGCTAGGCAGTTGCTTTGATGTTCTGAGTGGTTGCTTGGCGGTTGCTATGGTGTATTGGGTGGTTGCTAGGGCGTTGCTTGGCAGTTGCTATAGTGTTCTGGGTGGTTGCTAGGCAGTTGCTATGGTGTTTTGGGTGGTTGCTAGGCGGTTGCTATGGTGTTCTGAATATTTGCTTGGGCATTGCTCGACAGTTGCTATGTTGTTCTTGTTGTTGCTAGGGCGTTGATGTGTCTTGTTTGGGGATCGAGTGAAAACTGGGAGAAGTAGTGAACCGTACAATTACGAAATTATTTGGAATATTAACAAGGAAGGAAGGAGGGAAAGAAGGAACTAATGAGGGAAGTAAGGAAAGAAGGAATATAGGAAATAAAGAAGGAAATCAAAGGAAGGCAGGAAAGAACAAAGGAAAGAAGGCTAGGATGGATGGAAAGAAACAGAGGAATGAAGGAAAGAAGGAAGTAAAGAAGGAAGGAAAGGAAGAAGGGAAGAAGAAGGATTTAAGTAAAGATAGAAGGAAGGAAGGATGGAAGTGAGGAAGAAGAAATGAAAAACAGAAGGAAAGAGAGAAGGAAGGAAAGAAAAAGTAAAGAAAGGAAGAGGGAAGGAAAGAGAGGGAAAGCAGAAAGAAGAAAGGAAGAAAGATAAGAAGGATATGAAGGAATGAAAGAAGGCATGATGGAAGGAAAGAAAAACTAAGGAAGGTAGGAAAGAAAATTGGTAGGGAGGAAGGATGAAAGGCAGGATAGAAGGAAGTAAAGTAGGAAAGAAGGAATGAATAAAGGAAGGAAGGAACGAAGGAAAGAAATAGGAGGGAAAAAGAAAGAAGGAATGACAGACAATAGAAGGAAGGAAAGCAGTAAGGAAGCTGTAGTCTCAAGAGAGCCAGATTGTAGTCTCACAGCCTGAGAAACTGACAGTTACAGGAGGTGGTCAGAACACCTGGCACAAGATTCCATTTGCTTAATGGCCCTATTGTGATGTCATAATGCCAATGTTAAGTCTATGGGGTGAAAAAATTTATAGTTTTTTATTAATAACTCAAAAAGTATAAAAGTTACAAAGATGAAAAATACATTGCACAGGTGTCCTAAGTAAGACCTACGCAATGCAGTTTGAATGAAGTTTCTACGATAAACGGTTGAGGCCGCATTAAGTGTGTTAGAAGAATAATAATAATAACTAGATAATGTAATTCCAGGGAATTACGTGTGCATTGAAAATGCAAAGTGTAGTTGCATAAGGTGGAGTTTGTAACATATCATTGCATTATGATATTGGTAGCTACGTTTTTAGGAGGATAATTATGGTAGTGGTGAGGACTTTTATTTTGAAACAGATGTGGACTGAGGAAACAGTTTGCGGGAGTCATAGTTGATGACAACTGTCATATGGAAATTTTTAAGTGACATTTTTTAATAGTGAAAAATTGTAGTAAGGACTTATATTTTGAGACAGGATTGGGCAGAAGAAACAGTTGCCGGAAGTCATAGTCGAAAACAATCAGGAGTTGGAATGGCTGAAAGGTTGATAAGTTGAGTAGCTTAAAAAGTTACATTTTTTTATTGTAATTTGACATAATGAGGACTGGCTGTAACAGTTGTTAGGCAGTTGCTATGGTGTTCTGTGTACTTGTGAGGGTGTTGCTAGGCAGCTGCTATCGTGTTCTGGGTGGTTGCTAGGGCATTGCTAGGCAGTTGCTATGGTGTTCTGGGTGGTTGATAGGGCGTTGCTAGGCGGTTGCTATGGTGTTCTGGGTAGTTGCAAGGCGGTTGCTATGGCGTTCTGGGTGGTTGCTAGAGCGTTGCTATGGGGTTCTGGGTGGTTGCTAGGCGGTTGCTATGGCATTCTGGGTGGTTGCTAGGGCTTTGCTAAGCAGTTGCTATGATGTTCTGGGTGGTTGCGAGGGCGTTGCTAGGTGGTTGCTATGGTGTTCTGGGTGGTTGCTCGGGTGTTGCTAGGCAGTTGCTATGCTGTTCTGGGTGGTTGCTAGGCGGTTGCTCTGGCTTTCTGGGTGGTTGCTATGGCGTTGCTAGGCAGTTGCTATTGTGTTCTGGGTGGTTGCTAGGCCATTGCTAGGCAGTTGCTATGGTGTTCTGGGTGGTTGTTAGGGTGGTTGCTATGGCGTTCTGGGTGGTTGCTAGGGCATTGCTAAGCAGTTGGTATGGTGTTCTGGGTGGGTGCCACGGCATTGCCAGGCGGTTGCTATGGTGTTCTGGGTGGTTGCTAGGGTGTTGCTAGGCAGTTGCTATGGTGTTCTGGGTGGTTGCTAGGTGGTTGCTATGATGTTCTGGCTGGTTGCTAGGGCGTTGCTAGGCGGTTGCTATGGTGTTCTGGGTGGTTGCTCGGGCGTTGCTAGGCGGTTGCTATGGTGTTCTGGGTGGTGGGTAGGGCGGTGCTATGGTGTTCTGGGTGGTTGCTAGGGCATTGCTAGGCAGTTGCTTTGGTGTTCTGGATGGTTACTAGGCGGTTGCTATGGTGTTCTGGGTGGTTGCTAGGGTGTTGCTATGGTGTTCTGGGTGGTTGTTAGGTGGTTGCTCTGGTGTTGTGGGTGGTTGCTGGGTGGTTGCTATGGTGTTCTGGGTGGTAGCAAGGCGGTTGCAATTGTGTTCTGGGTGGTTGCTAGATCATTGCAAGGCAGTTGCTATGGTGTTCTGGGTTGTTGCTAGGCGGTTGCTATGGTGTTCTGGGTGGTTGCTAGGCGGTTGCTATGGTGTTCTGGGTGGTTGCTAGGGCGTTGCTAGGCAGTTGCTATGGTGTTCTGATGGTTGCTAGGCTGTTGCTATGGTGTTCTGGGTGGTTGCTAGGGCGTTGCTAGGCAGTTGCTATGGTGCTCTGGGTGGTTGCTAGGGCGTTGCTATGGTGTTCTGGGTGGTAGCTAGGCTGTTGCTATTGTGTTCTGGGTGGTTGCTAGGCGGTTGCTATGGTGTTCTGGGTGGTTGCTAGGGCGTTGCTAGGCAGTTGCTTTGGTGTGCTGGGTGGTTGCTAGGCGGTTGCTATGGTGTTCTGGGTGGTTGCTAGGGCCTTGCTAGGCGGTTGCTATGGTGTTCTGAGAGGTTGCTAGGGCATTGCTAGGCTGTTGCTATGGTGTTCTGGGTGGTTGCTAGGGCGTTGCTAGGCGGTTGCTATGGTGTTCTGGGTGGTTGTTAGGGTGTTGCTAGGCAGTTGCTATGGTGTTCTGGGTGGTTGCTAGGCGGTTGCTATGGTGTTCTGGGTGGTTGCTAGGGCGTTGCTAGGCAGTTGCTATGGTGTTTTGGGTGGTTGCTAGGTGGTTGCTATGGTGTTCTGGGTGGTTGCTAGGGCGTCGCTAGGCAGTTGCTATGGTGTTTTGGGTTGTTGCTAGGCGGTTGCTATAGTGTTCTGGGTGGTTGCTCGGGCGTTGCTAGGCAGTTGCTATGGTGTTCTGGGTGGTTGGTAGGCGGTTGCTATGTTGTCTGGGTGGTTGCTTGGCGGCTGCTGTGGTGTTCTGGGTGGTTGCTAGGTCGTTGCTAGGCAGTTGCTATGGTGTTCAGGGTGGTTGCTAGGCGGTTGCTATGGTGTTCTGGGTGGTTGCTAGGGCTTTGCTAGGCGGTTGCTATGGTGTTCTGGGTGGTTGTTAGGGTGTTGCTAGGCAGTTGCTATGGTGTTCTGGGTGGTTGCTAGGCGGTTGCTATGGTGTTCTGGGTGGTTGCTAGGGCGTTGCTAGGCAGTTGCTATGGTGTGTTGGGTGGTTGCTAGGTGGTTGCGATGGCGTTCTGGGTGGTTGCTAGGGCGTTGCTAGGCAGTTGCTATGGTGTTCTGGGTGGTTGCTAGGCGGTTGCTATGGTGTTCTGGGTGGTTGCTGGGGCGTTGCTGGGCAGTTGTTAGGGTGTTCTTGGTGGTTGGTAGGCGGTTGCTATGGTGTTGTGGGTGGTTGCTAGGCGGTTGCTATGGTGTTCTGGGTGGTTGCTAGGGCGTTGCTAGGCAGTTGCTATGTTGTTCTGGGTGGTTGCTAGGCGGTTGCTTTGGTGTTCTGGGTGGTTGCTAGGCGGTTGCTATGGTGTTCTGGGTGGTTGCTAGGCCGTTGCTATGGTGTTCTGGGTGGTTGCTAGGGCGTTGCTAGGCAGTTGCTATGGTGTTCTGGGTGGTTGCTAGGCGGTTGCTATGGTGTTCTGGGTGGTTGCTAAGGCGTTGCTAGGCGATTCCTATTGTGTTCTGTGTGGTTGCTAGGGCGTTGCTAGGCAGTTGCTATGGTGTTCTGGGTGGTTGCTAGGCGGTTGCTAAGGTGTTCTTGGTGGTTGCTAGGGCGTTGCTAGGCAGTTGCTTTGGTGTTTTGGGTGGTTGCTGGGTGGTTGCTATGGTGTTCTGGGTGGTTGCTAGGCGGTTGCTATGGTGTTCTGGGTGGTTGCTCGGGCGTTGCTAGGCAGTTGCTATGGTGTTCTGGGTGGTTGCTAGGCGGTTGCTAGGCGATTCCTATTGTGTTCTGTGTGGTTGCTAGGGCGTTGCTAGGCAGTTGCTGTGGTGTTCTGGGTGGTTGCTAGGTGGTTGCTATGATGTTCTGGCTGGTTGCTAGGGCGTTGCTAGGCGGTTGCTATGGTGTTCTGGGTGGTTGCTCGTGCGTTGCTAGGCGGTTGCTATGGTGTTCTGGGTGGTTGCTAGGGCGTTGCTATGGTGTTCTGGGTGGTTGCTAGGGCGTTGCTAGGCAGTTGCTATGGTGTTCTGGATGGTTACTAGGCGGTTGCTATGGTGTTCTGGGTGGTTGCTAGGGTGTTGCTATGGTGTTCTGGGTGGTTGTTAGGTGGTTGCTCTGGTGTTGTGGGTGGTTGCTAGGCGGTTGCTATGGTGCTCTGGGTGGTAGCAAGGCGGTTGCAATGGTGTTCTGGGTGGTTGCTAGATCATTGCTAGGCAGTTGCTATGGTGTTCTGGGTGGTTGCTGGGCGGTTGCTATGGTGTTCTGGGTGGTTGCTAAGGCGTTGCTAGACGATTCCTATTGTGTTCTGGGTGGTTGCTAGATCATTGCTAGGCAGTTGCTATGGTGTTTTGGGTGGTTGCTGGGCGGTCGCTATGGTGTTCTGGGTGGTTGCTAGGTGGTTGCTATGGTGTTCTGGGTGGTTGCTAAGGCGTTGCTAGGCGATTCCTATTGTGTTCTGTGTGGTTGCTAGGGCGTTGCTAGGCAGTTGTTATGGTGTTCTGGATGGTTGCTAGGCGGTTGCTAAGGTGTTCTTGGTGGTTGCTAGGGCGTTGCTAGGCAGTTGCTATGGTGTTTTGGGTGGTTGCTGGGCGGTTGCTATGGTGTTCTGGGTGGTTGCTAGGCGATTGCTATGGTGTTCTGGGTGGTTTCTAGGGCGTTGCTAGGCAGTTGCTATGGTGTTCTGGGTGGTTGCTAGGCGGGTGCTATGGTGTTCTGGGTGGTTGCTAAGGCGTTGCTAGGCGATTCCAATTGTGTTCTGTGTGGTTGCTAGGGCGTTGCTAGGCAGTTGCTATGGTGTTCTGGGTGGTTGCTAGGCGGTTGCTAAGGTGTTCTTGGTGGTTGCTAGGGCGTTGCTAGGCAGTTGCTATGGTGTTTTGGGTGGTTGCTGGGCGGTTGCTATGGTGTTCTGGGTGGTTGCTAGGGCGTGGCTAGGCAGTTGCTATGGTGTTCTGGGTGGTTGCTAGGCGATTGCTATGGTGTTCTGGTTGGTTGGTAGGGTGTTGCTTGGCAGTTGCTTTGGTGTTGTGGGTGGTTGGTAGGCTGTTGTTATGGTGTTCTTGGTGGTTGTGAGGGCGTTGTTAGGCGGTTGCTATGGTGTTCTGGGTGGTTGCTAGGGCGTTGCTAGGCAGTTGCTTTGGTGTTCTGAGTGGTTGCTTGGCGGTTGCTATGGTGTTCTGGGTGGTTGCTAGGGCGTTGCTTGCCAGCTGCTATAGTGTTCTGGATGGTTGCTAGGCAGTTGCTATGGTGTTTTGGGTGGTTGCTAGGCGGTTGCTTTGGTGTTCTGAATATTTGCTTGGGCATTGCTTGACAGTTGCTATGTTGTTCTTGTTGTTGCTCGGGCGTTGATGTGTCTTGTTTGGGGATCGAGTGAAAACTGGGAGAAGTAGTGAACCGTACGATTACGAAATTATTTGGAATATTAACAAGGAAGGAAGGAGGGAAAGAAGGAACTAATGAGGGAAGTAAGGAAAGAAGGAATATAGGAAAAAAGAAGGAAATCAAAGGAAGGCAGGAAAGAACAAAGAAAAGAAGGCGAGGATGGATGGAAAGAAACAGAGGAATGAAGGAAAGAAGGAAGTAAAGAAGGAAGGAAAGGAAGAAGGGAAGAAGAAGGATTTAAGTAAAGATAGAAGGAAGGAAGGAAGAAGAAATGAAAAACAGAAGGAAAGAGAGAAGGAAGGAAAGAAAAAGTAAAGAAAGGAAGAGTGAAGGAAAGAGAGGGAAAGCAGAAAGAAGAAAGGAAGAAAGATAAGAAAGATATGAAGGAAGGAAAGAAGGCATGATGGAAGGAAAGAAAAACTAAGGGAGGGAGGAAAGAAAATTGGTAGGGAGGAAGAAGGGGAGGAAGGATGAAAGACAGGAGAGGAGGAAGAAAAGGAGGAAAGAACGAATAAAGGAAGGAAGGAACGAAAGAAAGAAATAGGAGGGAAAAAGAAAGAAGGAATGACAGAAAATAGAAGGAAAGAAAGCAGTAAGGAAGCTGTAGTCTCAACAGAGCCAGATTGTAGTCTTACAGCCTGAGAAACTGACAGTTACAGCAGGTGGTCAGAACACCTGGCACAAGATTCCATTTGCTCAATGGCCCTATTGTGATGTCATAATGCCAATGTTAAGTCTATGGGGGGAAAAATGTATAGTTTTTTATTAATAACTCAAAAAGTATAAAAGTTACAAAGATGAAAAATACATTGCACAGGTGTCCTAAGTAAGACCTACGCAACGCAGTTTGAATGAAGTTTCTACGATAAACGGTTGAGGCCGCATTAAGTGTGTTAGAAGAATAATAATAATAATAATAATAACTAGATAATGTAATTCCAGGGAATTACGTGTGCATTGAAAATGCAAAGTGTAGTTGCACAGGGTGGAGTTTGTTACAAATCATTTCATTATGATATTGGTGGCTAGGTTTTTCGGAGGATAATTATGATAGTAGTGAGGACCTTTATTTTGAAACAGATGTGGACTAAAGAAACAGTTTGCAGGAGACATAGTTGATGACAGCTGTCATATGGAAATTTTTAATAGTGAAATTTTTTAATAGTGAAGAATTGTAGTAAGGACTTTTATTTTGAGACAGGTCTGGGCAGAGGAAACAGTTGGCCGAAGTCATAGTCGATACCAAACAGAATTTGGAATGGCTGAACGGTCGATAAGTTGAGTAGTTTAAAAAGTTACATTATTTTATTGTTATTTGTCTTAATGAGGACTGGCTGAAACTGTTGTTAGGCAGCTGCTATGGTGTTCTGGGTGGTCGCTAGGGAGTTGCTAGGCGGTTGCTATGGTGTTCCGGGTGGTTGCTAGGGCGTTGCTATGCTGTTCTGGGTGGTGGCTAGGGTGTTGCTAGGCAGTTGCTTTGGTGTTCTGGGTGGTTGCTAGGTGGTTGCTATGGTGTTCTGGGTGGTTGCTAGGGCGTTGCTATGGTGTTCTGGGTGGTAGCTAGGCGGTTGCTATTGTGTTCTGGGTGGTTGCTTGGCGGTTGCTATTGTGTTCTGGGTGGTTGCTAGGGCGTTGCGAGGCGGTTGCTATGGTGTTCTGGGTGGTTGTTATGGTGTTGCTAGGCAGTTGCTATGGCGTTCTGGGTGGTTGCTAGGCGGTTGCTATGGTGTTCTGGGTGGTTGCTAGCGCGTTGCTAGGCAGTTGCTATGGTATTTTGGGTGGTTGCTAGGTGGTTGCTATGGTGTTCTGGGTGGTTGCTAGGGCGTTGCTAGCAAGTTGCTATGGTGTTTTGGGTGGTTGCTAGGGTGTTGCTAGGCAGTTGCTATGGTGTTCTGGGTGGTTGCTAGGCGGTTGCTATGGTGTTCTGGGTGGTTGCTAGGCGGTTGCTATGGTGTTCTGGGTGGTTGCTAGGGCGTTGCTAGGCATTTGCTATGGTGTTCTGGGTGGTTGCTAGGCGGTTGCTATGGTGTTCTGGGTGGTTGCAAGGGCGTTGCTAGGCGATTCTTATGGTGTTCTGTGTGGTTGCTAGGGCGTTGCTAGGCAGTTGCTATGGTGTTCTGGGTGGTTTCTAGGCGGTTGCTAAGGTGTTCTTGGTGGTTGCTAGGGCGTTGCTAGGCAGTTGCTTTGGTGTTTTGGGTGGTTGCTGGGCGGTTGCTATGGTGTTCTGTGTGGTTGCTAGCGCGTTGCTAGGCGGTTGCTATGGTATTTTGGGTGGTTGCTAGGTGGTTGCTATGGTGTTCTGGGTGGTTGCTAGGGCGCTGCTAGCCAGTTGCTATGGTGTTCTGGGTGGTTGCTAGGGTGTTGCTAGGCAGTTGCTATGGTGTTCTGGGTGGTTGCTATGCGGTTGCTATGGTGTTCTGGGTGGTTGGTAGGTGGTTGCTATGGTGTTCTGGGTGGTTGCTAGGGCGTTGCTAGGCAGTTGCTATGGTGTTCTGATGGTTGCTAGGCGGTTGCTATGGTGTTCTGGGTGGTTGCTAGGGCGTTGCTAGGCAGTTGCTATGGTGTTCTGGGTGGTTGCTAGGGCGTTGCTATGGTGTTCTGGGTGGTAGCTAGGCGGTTGCTTTTGTGTTCTGGGTGGTTGGTTGGCGGGTGGTATTGTGTTCTGGGTGGTTGCTAGGGCGTTGCGAGGCGGTTGCTATGGTGTTCTGGGTGGTTGTTATGGTGTTGCTAGGCAGTTGCTATGGTGTTCTGGGTGGTTGCTAGGCGGTTGCTATGGTGTTCTGGGTGGTTGCTAGCGCGTTGCTAGGCAGTTGCTATGGTTTTTTGGGTGGTTGCGAGGTGGTTGTTATGGTGTTCTTGGTGGTTGCTAGGGCGTTGCTAGCAAGTTGCTGTGGTGTTTTGGGTGGTTGCTAGGGTGTTGCTAGGCAGTTGCTATGGTGTTCTGGGTGGTTGCTAGGCGGTTGCTATGGTGTTCTGGGTGGTTGCTAGGCGGTTGCTATGGTGCACTGGGTGGTTGCTAGGGCGTTGCTAGGCATTTGCTATGGTGTTCTGGGTGGTTGCTAGGCGGTTGCTATGGTGTTCTGGGTGGTTGCAAGGGCGTTGCTAGGCGATTCTTAATGTGTTCTGTGTGGTTGCTAGGGCGTTGCTAGGCAGTTGCTATGGTGTTCTGGGTGGTTTCTAGGCGGTTGCTAAGGTGTTCTTGGTGGTTGCTAGGGCGTTGCTAGGCAGTTGCTTTGGTGTTTTGGGTGGTTGCTGGGCGGTTGCTATGGTGTTCTGTGTGGTTGCTAGCCCGTTGCTAGGCAGTTGCTATGGTATTTTGGGTGGTTGCTAGGTGGTTGCTATGGTGTTCTGGGTGGTTGCTAGGGCGTTGCTAGGCAGTTGCTATGGTGTTCTGGGTGGTTGCTAGGGTGTTGCTAGGCAGTTGCTATGGTGTTCTGGGTGGTTGCTAGGCGGTTGCTATGGTGTTCTGGGTGGTTGCTAGGCGGTTGCTATGGTGTTCTGGGTGGTTGCTAGGGTTTTGCTAGGCAGTTGCTATGGTGTTCTGGGTGGTTGCTAGGGCGTTGCTAGGCGATTCTTATGGTGTTCTTTGTGGTTGCTAGGGCGTTGCTAGGCAGTTGCTATGGTGTTCTGGGTGGTTTCTAGGCGGTTGCTAAGGTGTTCTTGGTGGTTGCTAGGGCGATGCTAGGCAGTTGCTATGGTGTTTTGGGTGGTTGCTGGGCGGTTGCTATGGTGTTCTGGGTGCTTGTTAGGGCGTTGCTAGGCAGTTGCTATGGTGTTCTGGGTGGTTGCTTGGCAGTTGCTATTGTGTTCTGGGTGGTTGCTAGGGCGTTGCGAGGCGGTTGCTATGGTGTTCTGGGTGGTTGTTAGGGTGTTGTTATGGTGTCCTGGGTGGTTGCTAGCCCGTTGCTAGGCAGTTGCTATGGTATTTTGGGTGGTTGCTAAGTGGTTGCTATGGTGTTCTGGGTGGTCGCTAAGGCGTTGCTAGGCAGTTGCTTTGGTGTTGTGGGTGGTTGCTAGGGTGTTGCTAGGCAGTTGCTATGGTGTTGTGGGTGGTTGCTAGGGGGTTGCTCTGGTGTTCTGGGTGGTTGCTAGGCGGTTGCTATGGTGTTCTGGGTGGTTGCTAGGGCGTTGCTAGGCAGTTGCTATGGTGTTCTGGGTGGGTGCTAGGCGGGTGCTAAGGTGTTCTTGGTGGTTGCTAGGGCGTTGCTAGGCGATTCTTATGGTGTTCTGTGTCGTTGCTAGGGCGTGGCTAGGCAGTTGCTATGGTGTTCTGGGTGGTTGCCAGGCGGTTGCTAAGGTGTTCGTGGTGGGTGCTGGGGCGTTGGTAGGCAGGGCCTATGGTGGTTTGGGTGGGTGCTGGGCGGGTGCGATGGTGTTCTGGGTGGTTGCTAGCGCGTTGCTAGGCCGTTGCTATGGCTTTTTGGGTGGTTGCTAGGTGGTTGCTATGGTGTTCTGGGTGGTTGCTAGGGCATTGCTAGGCAGTTGCTATGGTGTTCCTGGTGGTTGCTAGGGTGTTGCTAGGCAGTTGCTATGGTGTTCTGGGTGGTTGCTAGGCGGTTGCTATGGTGTTCTGGGTGGTTGCTAGGCGCTTGCTATGGTGTTCTGGGTGGTTGCTAGGGCGTTGCTAGGCAGTTGCTATGGTGTTCTGGGTGGTTGCTAGGCGGTTGCTATGGTGTTCTGGGTGGTTGCTAGGGCGTTGCTAGGCGATTCTTATGGTGTTCTGTGTGGTTGCTGGGGCGTTGCTAGGGTGTTGCTATGGTGTTCTGGGTGGTTTCTAGGCGGTTGCTAAGGTGTTCTTGGTGGTTGCTAGGGCGTTGCTAGGCAGTTGCTATGGTGTTTTGGGTGGTTGCTAGGCGGTTGCTATGGTGTTCTGGGTGGTTGCTAGGGCGTTGCTAGGCAGTTGCTATGGTGTTCTGGGTGGTTGCTAGGTGGTTGCTATGGTTTTCTGGGTGGTTGCTAGGGCGTTGCTAGGCAGTTGCTGTGGTGTTCTGGGTGGGTGCTAGGTGGTTGCTATGGTGTTCTGGGTGGTTGCTAGGCGGTTGCTATTGTGTTCTGGGTGGTTGCTAGGGCGTTGCTAGGGAGTTGCTATGGTGTTCTGGGTGGTTGCTAGGCGGGTGCTATGGTGTTCTGGGTGGTTGCTAGGCGGTTGCTATGGTGTTCTGGGTGGTTGCTAGGGCGTTGCTAGGCAGTTGCTATGGTGTTCTGGGTGGTTGCTAGGCGGTTGCTTTGGTGTTCTGGGTGGTTGCTAGGGCATTGCTAGGCTGTTGCTATGGTGTTCTGGGTGGTTGCTAGGGCGTTGCTAGGCGGTTGCTATGGTGTTCTGGGTGGTTGTTAAGGTGTTGCTAGGCAGTTGCTATGGTGTTCTGGGTGGTTGCTAGGGCGTTGCTAGGCGGTTGCTATGGTGTTCTGGGTGGTTGTTAAGGTGTTGCTAGGCAGTTGCTATGGTGTTCTGGGTGGTTGCTAGGCGGGTGCTATGGTGTTCTGGTTGGTTGCTAGGGCGGTGCTAGGCAGTTGCTATGGTGTTTTGGGTGGTTGCTAGGTGGTTGCTATGGTGTTCTGGGTGGTTGCTAGGGCATTGCTAGGCAGTTGCTATAGCGTTCTGGGTGGTTGCTAGGGCGTTGCTAGGCAGTTGCTATGGTGTTCTGGGTGGTTGCTAGGGCGTTGCTAGGCAGTTGCTATGGTGGTCTGGGTGGTTGCTAGGCGGTTGCTATGGTGTTCTGGGTGGTTGCGAGGCGGGTGCTATGGTGTGCTGGGTGGTTGCTAGGGCGTTGCTAGGCAGTTGCTATAGTGTTCTGGGTGGTTGCTAGGCAGTTGCTATGGTGTTTTGGGTGGTTGCTTGGCGGTTGCTATGGTGTTCTGAATATTTGCTTGGGCATTGCTCGACAGTTGCTATGTTGTTCTTGTTGTTGCTAGGGCGTTGATGTGTCTTGTTTGGGGATCGAGTGAAAACTGGGAGAAGTAGTGAACCGTACGATTACGAAATTATTTGGAATATTAACAAGGAAGGAAGGAGGGAAAGAAGGAACTAATGAGGGAAGTAAGGAAAGAAGGAATATAGGAAAAAAAGAAGGAAATCAAGGGAAGGCAGGAAAGAACAAAGGAAAGAAGGCGAGGATGGATGGAAAGAAACAGAGGAATGAAGGAAAGAAGGAAGTAAAGAAGGAAGGAAAGGAAGAAGGGAAGAAGAAGGATTTAAGTAAAGATAGAAGGAAGGAAGGAAGTGAGGAAGAAGAAATGAAAAACAGAAGGAAAGAGAGAAAGAAGGAAAGAAAAAGTAAAGAAAGGAAGAGGGAGGGAAAGAGAGGGAAAGCAGAAAGAAGAAAGGAAGAAAGATAAGAAGGATATGAAGGAATGAAAGAAGACATGATGGAAGGAAAAAAAAACTAAGGAAGGTAGGAAAGAAAATTGGTAGGGAGGAAGGATGAAAGGCAGGATAGAAGGAAGTAAAGTAGGAAAGAAGGAACGAATAAAGGAAGGAAGGAACGAAGGAAAGAAATAGGAGGGAAAAAGAAAGAAGGAATGACAGAAAATAGAAGGAAGGAAAGCAGTAAGGAAGTGGTAGTCTCAAGAGAGCCAGATTGTAGTATTACAGCCTGAGAAACTGACAGTTACAGCAAGTGGTCAGAACACCTGGCACAAGATTCCATTTGCTTAATGGCCCTATTGTGATGTCATAATGCCAATGTTAAGTCTATGGGGGGAAAAAATGTATAGTTTTTTATGAATAACTCAAAAAGTATAAAAGTTACAAAGATGAAAAATACATTGCACAGGTGTCCTAAGTAAGACCTACGCAACGCAGTTTGAATGAAGTTTCTACGATAAACGGTTGAGGCCGCATTAAGTGTGTTAGAAGAATAATAGTAATAATAATAATAATAATAATAATAATAATAATAAGAAGAAGACCAGGATAACAATAGTGAGCATTTTCAATGCACACTAATAATAATAATAATAATAATAAGAAGAAGAAGAAGACCAGGATAACAATAGTGAGCATTTTCAATGCACACTAATAATAATAATAATAATAATAATAATAATAATAAGAAGACCAGGATAACAATAGTGAGCATTTTCAATGCACACTAATAATAATAAGAAGACCAGGATAACAATAGTGAGCATTTTCAATGCACACTAATAATAATAACTAGATAATGTAATTCCTGGGAATTACGTGTGCATTGAAAATGCAAAGTGTAGTTGCATAAGGTGGAGTTTGTAACATATTATTGCATTATGATATTGGTAGCTACGTTTTTAGTAGGATAATTATGGTAGTGGTGAGGACTTTTATTTTGAAACAGATGTGGACTGAGGAAACAGTTTGCGGGAGTCATAGTTGATGACAACTGTCATATGGAAATTTTTAATAGTGACATTTTTTAATAGTGAAGAATTGTAGTAAGGGCTTATATTTTGAGACAGGATTGGGCAGAGGAAACAGTTGCCGGAAGTCATAGTCGAAAACAATCAGGAGTTGGAATGGCTGAAAGGTTGATAAGTTGAGTAGCTTAAAAAGTTACATTTTTTTATTGTAATTTGACATAATGAGGACTGGCTGTAACAGTTGTTAGGCAGTTGCTATGGTGTTCTGTGTACTTGTGAGGGTGTTGCTAAGCAGCTGCTATCGTGTTCTGGGTGGTTGCTAGGGCATTGCTAGGCAGTTGCTATGGTGTTCTGGGTGGTTGCTAGGGCGTTGCTAGGCGGTTGCTATGGTGTTCGGGGTGGTTGCTAGGCGGTTGCTATGGCGTTCTCGGTGGTTGCTAGAGTGTTGCTATGGGGTTCTGGGTGGTTGCTAGGCGGTTGCTATGGCATTCTGGGTGGTTGCTAGGGCTTTGCTAAGCAGTTGCTATGATGTTCTAGGTGGTTGCTAGGGCGTTGCTAGGCGGGTGCTATGGTGTTCTGGGAGGTTGCTAGGGTGTTGCTAGGCAGTTGCTATGCTGTTCTGGGTGGGTGCTAGGCCGGTGCTATGGTGGTCTGGGTGGTTGCTAGCGCGTGGCCAGGCAGTTGCTATGGTGTTCTGGGTGGTTGTTAGGGTGGTTGCTATGGGGTTCTGGGTGGTTGCTAGGGCAATGCTAAGCAGTTGTTATGGTGTTTTGAATGGTTGCTTCGGCGTTGCTAGGCGGTTGCTATGGTGTTCTGGGTGGTTGCTAGGCAGTTGCTATGGTGTTCTGGGTGGTTGCTAGGTGGTTGCTATGGTGTTCTGGGTGGTTGCTAGGGCGTTGCTAGGCGGTTGTTATGGTGTTTTGGGTGGTTGCTCGGGCATTGCTGGGCGGTTGCTATGGTGTTCTGGGTGGTTGCTAGGGCGTTGCTATGGTTTTCTGGGTGGTATCTAGGGCGTTGCTAGGCAGTTGCTATGGTGTTCTGGATGGTTGCTAGGCGGTTGCTATTGTGTTCTGGGTGGTTGCTAGGGTGTTGCTATGGTGTTCTGGGTGGTTGTTCGGCGGTTGCTCTGGTGTTCTGGGTGGTAGCTAGGCGGTTGCTATGGTGTTCTGGGTGGTTGCAAGGTCGTTGCTAGGCAGTTGCTATGGTGTTCTGGGTTGTTGCTAGGCGGGTGCTATGGTGTTCTGCGTGGTTGCTAAGCGGTTGCTATGGTGTTCTGGGTGGTTGCTAGGGCGTTGCTAGGCAGTTTCTATGGTGTTCTGGGTGCTTGCTAGGGCGTTGCTAGGCGGTTGCTATGGAGTTCTGGGTGGTTGCTAGGGCGTCGCTATGGTGTTCTGGGTTGTTGCTTGGCAGTTGCTATGGCATTCTGGGTGGTTGCTACGGCGTTGCTCAGCGGTTGCTATGTTGTTCTTGTGGTTGCTAGGGCGTTGATGTGTAGTGTTTGGGGATTGGGTGAAAAGGGGGAGAAGTAGCGAAACATGCGATTACGAAAGAATTTGAAATAATAACAAGGAGGGAAAGATGGAACTAATGAGGGAAGTAAGGAAAGAAGGAATGTAGGAAAAAAGAAGGAAAGCAAAGGATGGCAGGAAAGAACAAAGAAAAAAAGGAAAGAATGGATGGAAAGAAACAGAGGAATGAAGGAAAGAAGGAAGTAAGGGAGGAAGGAAAAGAAGGAAGAAAGGAAAGAAAGAAGGGAAGGAGAAAAATTTAAGTAAAGATAGAAGGAAGAAAGTAAGGAAAGAAGGAAAGGAAGAGAGGAAAAAGAAATGAAAAACAGCAGGAAAGACAGAAGGAAGGAAAGAAAAAGTGACAAAAGAAAGAGGGAAGGTAAGAGAGAGGGAAAGTAGAAAGAAGAAAGGAAGAAAGATAGGAAGGAAAGTAAGGATAAAGGAAGGAAAGAAGGCCTGATGGAAGGAGAGACAAACTAAGGAAGGAAGGAAAGAAAATTGGTAGAGAGGAAGAGTGGAAGGAAGGATGAAAGGCAGGATAGAAGGAAGTAAAGTAGGAAAGAAGGAATGAATAAAGGAAGGAAGGAACGAAGGAAAGAAATAGGAGGGAAAAAGAAAGAAGGAATGACAGAAAATAGAAGGAAGGAAAGCAGTAAGGAAGCTGTAGTCTCAAGAGAGCCAGATTGTAGTCTGACAGCCTGAGAAACTGACAGTTACAGCAGGTGGTCAGAACACCTGGCACAAGATTCCATTTGCTTAATGGCCCTATTGTGATGTCATAATGCCAATGTTAAGTCTATGGGGGGAAAAAATTTATAGCTTTTTATTAATAACTCAAAAAGTATAAAAGTTACAAAGATGAAAAATACATTGCACAGGTGTCCTAAGTAAGACCTACGCAACGCAGATTGAATGAAGTTTCTACGATAAACGGTTGAGGCTGCATTAAGTGTGTTAGAAGAATAATAATAATAATAATAATAATAACTAGATAATGTAATTCCAGGGAATTACGTGTGCATTGAAAATGCAAAGTGTAGTTGCATAAGGTGGAGTTTGTAACATATCATTGCATTATGATATTGGTAGCTACGTTTTTAGAAGGATAATTATGGTCGTGGTGAGGACTTTTATTTTGAAACAGATGTGGACTGAGGAAACAGTTTGTGGGAGTCATAGTTGATGACAACTGTCATATGGAAATTTTTAATAGTGACATTTTTTAATAGTGAAGAATTGTAGTAAGGACTTATATTTTGAGACAGGATTGGGCAGAAGAAACAGTTGCCGGAAGTCATAGTCGAAAACAATCAGGAGTTGGAATGGCTGAAAGGTTGATAAGTTGAGAAGCTTAAAAAGTTACATTTTTTTATTGTAATTTGACATAATGAGGACTGGCTGTAACAGTTGTTAGGCAGTTGCTATGGTGTTCTGTGTACTTGTGAGGGTGTTGCTAGGCAGCTGCTATCGTGTTCTGGGTGGTTGCTAGGGCATTGCTAGGCAGTTGCAATGGTGTTCTGGGTGGTTGCTAGGGCCTTGCTAAGCGGTTGCTATGGTGTTCTGAGTGGATGATAGGGCGTTGCTATGGCGTTCTGGGTGGTTGCTAGAATGTTGCTATGGGGTTCTGGGTGGTTGCTAGGCGGTTGCTATGGCATTCTGGGTGGTTGCTAGGGCTTTGATAAGCAGTTGCTATGATGTTCTGGGTGGTTGCTAGGGCGTTGCTAGGTGGTTACTATGGTGTTCTTGGTGGTTGCAAGGGTGTTGCTAGGCAGGTGCTATAGTGTTCTGGGTGGTTGCAAGGGCATTGTTAGGCGGTTGTTATGGTGTTCTGGGTGGTTGCTTGGCAGTTGCCATGGTGCTTTGGGTGGTTGCATGGGCATTGCTAGGCAGTTGCTATGGTGTTCTGGGTGGTTGCTAGGGTGTTACTAGGCAGTTGCTATGGTGTTCTGGGTGGTTGCTAGGTGGTTGCTATGGTGTTCTGTGTGGTTGCTAGGGCGTTGCTAGGCGGTTGCTATGGTGTTCTGGGTGGTTACTCGGGCGTTGCTAGGGGGTTGCTATGGTGTTCTGGGTGGTTGCTAGGGCGTTGCTATGGTGTTCTGGGTGGTTGCTAGGGCGTTGGTATGGTGTTCTGGGTGGTTGCTAGGCGGTTGCTATGGTGTTCTGGGTGGTTGCTAGGGCGTTGCTATGGTGTTCTGGGTGGTTGCCAGGGCGTTGCTATGGTGTTCTGGGTGGTTGCTAGGGCGTTGCTATGGTGTTCTTGGTGGTTGCTAGGCGGTTGCTATGGTGTTCTTGGTGGTTGCTAGGGTGTTGCTGGGCAGTTGCTATGGTGTTCTGGGTGGTTGCTAGGCGGTTGCTATGGTGTTCTGGGTGGTTGCTAGGGCGTTGCTGGGCAGTTGCTATGCTGTTCTGGGTGGTTGCTAGGGTGTTACTAGGCAGTTGCGATGGTGTTCTGGGTGGTTGCTTAGTGGTTGCTATGTTGTTCTCAGTGGTTGCTAGAGCGTTGCTAGGCGGTTGCTATGGTGTTCTGGGTGGTTGCTAGGGCGTTGCTAGGCAGTTGCTATGGTGTTCTGGGTGGTTGCCAGGCAGTTGCTATAGTGTTCTGGGTGGTTGCAAGGACATTGCAAAGCAGTTGCTATGGGTTATAGGTTGTTGCTAGGGTGTTGCTAGGCGGTTGCTATGGTGTTCTGGGTGGTTGCTAGGCGGTTGCTATGGTGTTCCGGGTGGTTGCTAGGGCGTTGCTAGGCGGTTGCTATGGTGTTCTGGGTGGTTGCTTGAGCGTTGCCAAGCAGTTGCTGTGGTGTTCTGGGTGGTTGCTAGGGCGTTGCTAGGCGGTTGCTATCGTGTTCTTGGTGGTTGCCTGGCGGTGGCTGTGGTGTTCTGGGTGGTTACTAGGGCATTGCTAAGCGATTGTTGTGGTGTTCTGATTGGTTGCTTGGGCGTTGCTATGGTGTTCTGGGTGGTTGGTAGGCAGTTGCTATGGTGTTCTGGGTGGGTGCTAGGGCGTTGCTAGGCAGTTGCTATAGTGTTCTGGGTGGTTGCTAGGCAGTTGCTATGGTGTTCTGGGTAGTTGCTAGGGCGTTGCTAGGCAGTTGCTATGGTGTTCTGGGTGGTTGCTAGGCAGTTGCTATGGTGTTCTGGGTAGTTGCTAGGGCGTTGCTAGGCAGTTGCTATGGTGTTCTAGGTGGTTGCTACGGCGTTGCTTAGCGGTTGCTATGGTGTTCTGGGTGGTTGCTAGGGTGTTGCTAGGCAGTTGCTGTGGTGTTCTGGGTGGTTGCTAGGCGATTGCTATGGTGTTCTGGGTGGTTGCTAGGGCATTGCTAAACAGTTGCTATGGTGTTCTGGGTGGTTGCTGGGCGTTGCGAGGCAGTTGCTATGGTGCTCTGGGTGGTTGCTAGGGCGTTGCTAGGCAGTTGCTATTGTGTTCTGGGTGGTTGCTAGGCGGTTGCTATGGTGTTCTGGGTTGTTGCTTAGGCATTGCTAGACGGTTGCTTTGGTGTTCTGGGTGGTTGCTAGGGCGTTGCAAGGCAGTTGCTATGGTGTTCTGGGTGGTTGCTAGGCAGTTGCTATGGTGTAGATGAGAACGATTTTCTCATTGACTTCCATTATAACAAGGTTTCAGAGGTCCATGTTTTTTAGGAATTGTGGGAAATCTGTAAGTCTGATCGCTGAATAAAGTCATAGCACAATCGAGTGATAACTGGGAGAATTAGAGAACCGTACGATTATGAAATTATTTGGAATATTAACAAGGAAGGAAGGAGGGAAAGAAGGAACTAATGAGGGAAGTAAGGAAAGAAGGAATATAGGAAAAAAAGAAGGAAATCAAAGGAAGGCAGGGAAGAACAAAGGAAAGAAGGCGAGGATGGATGGAAAGAAACAGAGGAATGAAGGAAAGAAGGAAGTAAAGAAGGAAGGAAAGGAAGAAGGGAAGAAGAAGGATTTAAGTAAAGATAGAAGGAAGGAAGGAAGGAAGGATGGAAGTGAGGAAGAAGAAATGAAAAACAGAAGGAAAGAGAGAAGGAAGGAAAGAAAAAGTAAAGAAAGGAAGAGGGAAGGAAAGAGAGGGAAAGCAGAAAGAAGAAAGGAAGAAAGATAAGAAGGATATGAAGGAATGAAAGAAGTCATGATGGAAGGAAAGAAAAACTAAGGAAGGTAGGAAAGAAAATTGATAGGGAGGAAGGATGAAAGGCAGAATAGAAGGAAGTAAAGTAGGAAAGAAGGAATGAATAAAGGAAGGAAGGAACGAAGGAAAGAAATAGGAGGGAAAAAGAAAGAAGGAATGACAGAAAATAGAAGGAAGGAAAGCAGTAAGGAAGCTGTAGTCTCAAGAGAGCCAGATTGTAGTCTCACAGCCTGAGAAACTGACAGTTACAGCAGGTGGTCAGAACACCTGGCACAAGATTCCATTTGCTTAATGGCCCTATTGTGATGTCATAATGCCAATGTTAAGTCTATGGGGGGAAAAAATGTATAGTTTTTTATTAATAACTCAAAAAGTATAAAAGTTACAAAGATGAAAAATACATTGCGCAGGTGTCCTAAGTAAGACCTACGCAACGCAATTTGAATGAAGTTTCTACGATAAACGGTTGAGGCCGCATTAAGTGTGTTAGAAGAATAATAATAATAATAATAATAATAAGAAGACCAGGATAACAATAGTGAGCATTTTCAATGCACACTAATAATAAGAAGAAGACCAGGATAACAATAGTGAGCATTTTCAATGCACACTAACTAGATAATGTAATTCCAGGGAATTACGTGTGCATTGAAAATGCAAAGTGTAGTTGCATAAGGTGGAGTTTGTAACATATCATTGCATTATGATATTGGTCGCTACGTTTTTAGGAGGATAATTATGGTCGTGGTGAGGACTTTTATTTTGAAACAGATGTGGACTGAGGAAACAGTTTGCGGGAGTCATAGTTGATGACAACTGTCATATGGAAATTTTTAATAGTGACATTTTTTAATAGTGAAAAATTGTAGTAAGGACTTATATTTTGAGACAGGATTGGGCAGAAGAAACAGTTGCCGGAAGTCATAGTCGAAAACAATCAGGAGTTGGAATGGCTGAAAGGTTGATAAGTTGAGTAGCTTAAAAAGTTACATTTTTTATTGTAATTTGACATAATGAGGACTGGCTGTAACAGTTGTTAGGCAGTTGCTATGGTGTTCTGTGTACTTGTGAGGGTGTTGCTAGGCAGCTGCTATCGTGTTCTGGGTGGTTGCTAGGGCATTGCTAGGCAGTTGCTATGGTGTTCTGGGTGGTTGATAGGGCGTTGCTAGGCGGTTGCTATGGTGTTCTGGGTAGTTGCTAGGCGGTTGCTATGGCGTTCTGGGTGGTTGCTAGAGCGTTGCTATGGGGTTCTGGGTGGTTGCTAGGCGGTTGCTATGGCATTCTGGGTGGTTGCTAGGGCTTTGCTAAGCAGTTGCTATGATGTTCTGGGTGGTTGCTAGGGCGTTGCTAGGTGGTTGCTATGGTGTTCTGGGTGGTTGCTAGGGTGTTGCTAGGCAGTTGCTAGGCTGTTCTGGGTGGTTGCTAGGCCGTTGCTATGGTGTTCTGGGTGGTTGCTATAGCGTTGCTAGGCAGTTGCTATTGTGTTCTGGGTGGTTGCTAGGCCGTTGCTAGGCAGTTGCTTTGGTGTTCTGGGTGGTTGTTAGGGTGGTTGCTATGGCGTTCTGGGTGGTTGCTAGGGCATTGCTAAGCAGTTGGTATGGTGTTCTGGGTGGTTGCCACGGCATTGCCAGGCGGTTGCTATGGTGTTCTGGGTGGTTGCTAGGGTGTTGCTAGGCAGTTGCTATGGGGGTCTGGGTGGTTGCTAGGTGGTTGCTATGATGTTCTGGCTGGTTGCTAGGGCGTTGCTAGGCGGTTGCTATGGTGTTCTGGGTGGTTGCTCGGGCGTTGCTGGGCGGTTGCTTTGGTGTTCTGGGTGGTTGGTAGGGCGTTGCTATGGTGTTCTGGGTGGTTGCTAGGGCGTTGCTAGGCAGTTGCTATGGTGTTCTGGATGGTTGCTAGGCGGTTGCTATGGTGTTCTGGGTGGTTGCTAGGGTGTTGCTATGGTGTTCTGGGTGGTTGTTAGGCGGTTGCTCTGGTGTTCTGGGTGGTTGATAGGCGGTTGCTATGGTGTTCTGGGTGATAGCAAGGCGGTTGCAATGGTGTTCTGGGTGGTTGCCAGATCATTGCTAGGCACTTGCTATGGTGTTCTGGGTTGTTGCTAGGCGGTTGCTATGGTGTTCTTGGTGGTTGCTAGGGCCTTGCTAGGCGGTTGCTATGGTGTTCTGGGAGGTTGCTAGGGCATTGCTAGGCTGTTGCCATGGTGTTCTGGTTGGTTGCTCGGGCGTTGCTATGCGGTTGCTATGGTGTTCTGGGTGCTTGTTAGGGTGTTGCTAGGCAGTTGCTATGGTGTTCTGGGTGGTTGCTAGGCGGTTGCTATGGTGTTCTGGGTGGTTGCTTGGGCGTTGCTAGGCAGTTGCTTTGGTGTTTTGGGTTGTTGCTCGGTGGTTGCTATGGTGTTCTGGGTGGTTGCTAGGGCGTTGCTAGGCAGTTGCTATGGTGTTCTGGGTGGTTGCTCGGCAGTTGCTATGGTGTTCTTGGTGGTTGTGAGGGCGTTGTTAGGCGGTTGCTATGGTGTTCTGGGTGGTTGCTAGGGCGTTGCTAGGCAGTTGCTTTGGTGTTCTGTGTGGTTGCTTGGCGGTTGCTATGGTGTTCTGGGTGGTTGCTAGGGCGTTGCTTGGCAGTTGCTATAGTGTTCTGGATGGTTGCTAGGCAGTTGCTATGGTGTTTTGGGTGGTTGCTAGGCGGTTGCTTTCGTGTTCTGAATATTTGCTTGGGCATTGCTCGACATTTGCTATGTTGTTCTTGTTGTTGCTCGGGCGTTGATGTGTCTTGTTTGGGGATCGAGTGAAAACTGGGAGAAGTAGTGAACCGTACGATTACGAAATTATTTGGAATATTAACAAGGAAGGAAGGAGGGAAAGAAGGAACTAATGAGGGAAGTAAGGAAAGAAGGAATATAGGAAAAAAAGAAGGAAATCAAAGGAAGGCAGGAAAGAACAAAGGAAAGAAGGCGAGGATGGATGGAAAGAAAGAGAGGAATGAAGGAAAGAAGGAAGTAAAGAAGGAAGGAAAGGAAGAAGGGAAGAAGAAGGATTTAAGTAAAGATAGAAGGAAGGAAGGAAGGAAGAAGAAATGAAAAACAGAAGGAAAGAGAGAAGGAAGGAAAGAAAAAGTAAAGAAAGGAAGAGGGAAGGAAAGAGAGGGAAAGCAGAAAGAAGAAAGGAAGAAAGATAAGAAGGATATGAAGGAATGAAAGAAGGCATGATGGAAGGAAAGAAAAACTAAGGGAGGTAGGAAAGAAAATTGGTAGGGAGGAAGAATGGGAGGAAGGATGAAAGGCAGGATAGAAGGAAGTAAAGTAGTAAAGAATGAATAAAGGAAGGAAGGAACGAAGGAAAGAAATAGGAGGGAAAAAGAAAGAAAGAATGACAGAAAATAGAAGGAAGGAAAGCAGTAAGGAAGCTGTAGTCTCAAGAGAGCCAGATTGTAGTCTTACAGCCTGAGAAACTGACAGTTACAGCAGGTGGTCAGAACACCTGGCACAAGATTCCATTTGCTCAATGGCCCTATTGTGATGTCATAATGCCAATGTTAAGTCTATGAGGGGAAAAAAATTATAGTTTTTTATTAATAACTCAAAAAGTATAAAAGTTACAAAGATGAAAAATACATTGCGCAGGTGTCCTAAGTAAGACCTACGCAACGCAATTTGAATGAAGTTTCTACGATAAACGGTTGAGGCCGCATTAAGTGTGTTAGAAGAATAATAATAATAACTAGATAATGTAATTCCAGGGAATTACGTGTGCATTGAAAATGCGAAGTGTAGTTGCATAAGGTGGAGTTTGTAACATATCATTGCATTATGATATTGGTAGCTACATTTTTAGGAGGATAATTATGGTAGTGGTGAGGACTTTTATTTTGAAACAGATGTGGACTGAGGAAACAGTTTGCGGGAGTCATAGTTGATGACAACTGTCATATGGAAATTTTTAATAGTGACATTTTTTAATAGTGAAAAATTGTAGTAAGGACTTATATTTTGAGACAGGATTGGGCAGAAGAAACAGTTGCCGGAAGTCATAGTCGAAAACAATCAGGAGTTGGAATGGCTGAAAGGTTGATAAGTTGAGTAGCTTAAAAAGTTACATTTTTTATTGTAATTTGACATAATGAGGACTGGCTGTAACAGTTGTTAGGCAGTTGCTATGGTGTTCTGTGTACTTGTGAGGGTGTTGCTAGGCAGCTGCTATCGTGTTCTGGGTGGTTGCTAGGGCATTGCTAGGCAGTTGCTATGGTGTTCTGGGTGGTTGATAGGGCATTGCTAGGCGGTTGCTATGGTGTTCTGGGTAGTTGCTAGGCGGTTGCTATGGCGTACTGGGTGGTTGTTCGGGCATTGCTATGGGGTTCTGGGTGGTTGCTAGGCGGTTGCTATGGCATTCTGGGTGGTTGCTAGGGCTTTGCTAAGCAGTTGCTATGATGTTCTGGGTGGTTGCTTGGGCGTTGCTAGGTGGTTGATATGGTGTTCTGGGTGGTTGCTAGGGTGTTGCTAGGCAGTTGCTATGCTGTTCTGGGTGGTTGCTAGGCCGTTGCTATGGTGTTCTGGGTGGTTGCTATGGCGTTGCTAGGCAGTTGCTATTGTGTTCTGGGTGGTTGATAGGCCGTTGCTAGGCAGTTGCTATGGTGTTCTGGGTGGTTGTTAGGGTGGTTGCTATGGCGTTCTGGGTGGTTGCTAGGGCATTGCTAAGCAGTTGGTATGGTGTTCTGGGTGGTTGCCACGGCATTGCCAGGCGGTTGCTATGGTGTTCTGGGTGGTTGCTAGGGTGTTGCTAGGCAGTTGCTATGGTGTTCTGGGTGGTTGCTAGGGGGTTGCTATGATGTTCTGGCTGTTTGGTAGGGCGTTGCTAGGCGGTTGCTATGGTGTGCTGTGTGGTTGCTCGGGCGTTGCTAGGCGGTTGCTATGGTGTTCTGGGTGGTTGCTAGGGCGTTGCTATGGTATTCTGGATGGTTGCTAGGGCGTTGCTAGGCAGTTGCTATGGTGTTCTGGATGGTTGCTAGGCGGTTGCTATGGTGTTCTGGGTGGTTGCTAGGGTGTTGCTATGGTGTTCTGGGTGGTTGTTAGGCGGTTGCTCTGGTGTTCTGGGTGGTTGCTAGGCGGTTGCTGTGGTGTTCTGGGTGGTAGCAAGGCGGTTGCAATGGTGTTCTGGGTGGTTGCTAGATCATTGCTAGGCAGTTGCTATGGTGTTCTGTGTTGTTGCAAGGCGGTTGCTATGGTGTTCTGGGTGGTTGCTAGGCGGTTGCTATGGTGTTCTGGGTGGTTGCTAGGGCGTTGCTAGGCAGTTGCTATGGTGTTCTGATGGTTGCTAGGCGGTTGCTATGGTGTTCTGGATGGTGGCTAGGGCGTTGCTAGGCACGTGCTATGGTGTTCTGGGTGGTTGCTAGGGCGTTGCTATGGTGTTCGGGGTGGTAGCTAGGGGGTTGATTTTGTGTTCTGGGTGGTTGCTAGGCGGTTGCTATGGTGTTCTGGGTGGTTGCTAGGGCGTTGCTAGGCAGTTGCTATGGTGTGCTGGGTGGTTGCTAGGCGGTTGCTATGGTGTTCTGGGAGGTTGCTAGGGCATTACTAGGCGGTTGCTATGGTGTTCTGGGTGGTTGCTAGGGCCTTGCTAGGCGGTTGCTATGGTGTTCTGGGAGGTTGCTAGGGCATTGCTAGGCTGTTGCTATGGTGTTCTGGGTGGTTGCTAGGGCGTTGCTAGGCGGTTGCTATGGTGTTCTGGGTGGTTGTTAGGGTGTTGCTAGGCAGTTGCTATGGTGTTCTGGGTGGTTGCTAGGCGGTTGCTATGGTGTTCTGGGTGGTTGCTAGGGCGTTGCTAGGCAGTTGCTATGGTGTTTTGGGTGGTTGCTGGCTGGTTGCTATGGTGTTTTGGGTGGTTGCTTGGGCGTTGCTAGGCAGTTGCTATGGTGTTCTGGGTGGTTGCTAGGCGGTTGCTATGGTGTTCTGGGTGGTTGCTCGGGCGTTGCTAGGCAGTTGCTATGGTGTTATTGGTGGTTGCTAGGCGGTTGCTATGGTGTTCTGGGTAGTTGCTAGGCGGTTGCTCTGGTGTTCTGGGTGGTTGCTAGGGCGTTGCTAGGCAGTTGCTATGGTGTTCTGGGTGGTTGCTAGGCGGTTGCTATGGTGTTCTGGGTGGTTGCTAGGGCATTGCTAGGCTGTTGCTATGGTGTTCTGGGTGGTTGCTAGGGCGTTGCTAGGCGGTTGCTATGGTGTTCTGGGTGGTTGCTAGGGCGTTGCTAGGCAGTTGCTATGGTGTTCTGGGTGGTTGCTAGGAGGTTGCTATGGTGTTCTGGGTGGTTGCTAGGGCGTTGCTAGGCAGTTGCTATAGGGTTCTGGGTGGTTGCTACGGCGTTGCTAGGCAGTTGCTGTGGTGTTCTGGGTGGTTGCTAGGGCGTTGCTAGGCAGTTGCTATGGTGTTCTGGGTGGTTGCTAGGCGGTTGCTATGGTGTTCTGGGTGGTTGCTAGGCGGTTGCTATGGTGTTCTGGGTGGTTGCTAGGGCGTTGCTAGGCAGTTGCTGTGGTGTTCTGGGTGGTTGCTAGGCGGTTGCTATGGTGTTCTGGGTGGTTGCTAGGGCGTTGCTAGGCAGTTGCTATGGTGTTTTGGGTGGTTGCTAGGTGGTTGCTATGGTGTTCTGGGTGGTTGCTAGGGCGTTGCTAGGCAGTTGCTATGGTGTTCTGGGTGGTTGCTAGGTGGTTGCTATGGTGTTCTGGGTGGTTGCTAGGCAGTTGCTATTGTGTTCTGGGTGGTTGCTAGGGCGTTGCTAGGCAGTTGCTATGGTGTTCTTGGTGGTTGCTAGGCGGGTGCTATGGTTTTCTGGGTGGTTGCTAGGCGGTTGTTATGCTGTTCTGGGTGGTTGCTAGGGCGTTGCTAGGCAGTTGCTATGGTGTTCTGGGTGGCTGCTAGACAGTTGCTATGGTGTTCTGGGTGGTTGCTAGGGCATTGCTAGGCTGTTGCTATGGTGTTCTGGGTGGTTGCTAGGGCGTTGCTAGGCGGTTGCTATGGTGTTGTGGGTGGTTGTTAGGGTTTTGCTAGGCAGTTGCTATGGTGTTCTGGGTGGTTGCTAGGCGGTTGCTATGGTGTTCTGGGTGGTTGCTAGGGCGTTGCTAGGCAGTTGCTATGGTGTTTTGGGTGGTTGCTAGGTGGTTGCTATGGTGTTCTGGGTGGTTGCTAGGGCGTTGCTAGGCAGTTGCTATAGCGTTCTGGGTGGTTGCTAGGGCGTTGCTAGGCAGTTGCTAAGGTGTTCTGGGTGGTTGCTAGGGCGTTGCTAGGCAGTTGCTATGGTGTTCTGGGTGGTTGCTAGGCGGTTGCTATGGTGTTCTGGGTGGTTGCTAGGCGGTTGCTATGGTGTTCTGGGTGGTTGCTAGGGCGTTGCTAGGCAGTTGCTATGGTGTTCTGGGTGGTTGCTAGGCGGTTGCTATGGTGTTCTGGGTGGTTGCTAGGGCGTTGCTAGGCAGTTGCTATAGTGTTCTGGGTGGTTGCTAGGCAGTTGCTATGGTGTTTTGGGTGGTTGCTTGGCGGTTGCTATGGTGTTCTGAATATTTGCTTGGGCATTGCTCGACAGTTGCTATGTTGTTCTTGTTGTTGCTAGGGCGTTGATGTGTCTTGTTTGGGGATCGAGTGAAAACTGGGAGAAGTAGTGAACCGTACGATTACGAAATTATTTGGAATATTAACAAGGAAGGAAGGAGGGAAAGAAGGAACTAATGAGGGAAGTAAGGAAAGAAGGAATATAGGAAAAAAGAAGGAAATCAAAGGAAGGCAGGAAAGAACAAAGGAAAGAAGGCGAGGATGGATGGAAAGAAACAGAGGAATGAAGGAAAGAAGGAAGTAAAGAAGGAAGGAAAGGAAGAAGGGAAGAAGAAGGAATTAAGGAAAGATAGAAGGAAGGAAGGAAGTGAGGAAGAAGAAATGAAAAACGGAAGGAAAGAGAGAAGGACGGAAAGAAAAAGTAAAGAAAGGAAGAGGGAGGGAAAGAGAGGGAAAGCAGAAAGAAGAAAGGAAGAAAGATAAGAAGGATATGAAGGAATGAAAGAAGGCATGATGGAAGGAAAGAAAAACTAATGAAGGTAGGAAAGAAAATTGGTAGGGAGGAAGAATGGGAGGAAGGATGAAAGGCAGGATAGAAGGAAGTAAAGTAGGAAAGCAGGAACGAATAAAGGAAGGAAGGAACGAAGGAAAGAAATAAGAGGGAAAAAGAAAGAAGGAATGACAGAAAATAGAAGGAAGGAAAGCAGTAAGGAAGCTGTAGTCTCAAGAGAGCCAGATTGTAGTCTTACAGCCTGAGAAACTGACAGTTACAGCAGGTGGTCAGAACACCTGGCACAAGATTCCATTTGCTTAATGGCCCTATTGTGATGTCATAATGCCAATGTTAAGTCTGTGGGAGGAAAAAATTTATAGTTTTTTATTAATAACTCAAAAAGTATAAAAGTTACAAAGATGAAAAATACATTTCACAGGTGTCCTAAGTAAGACCTACGCAACGCAGTTTGAATGAAGTTTCTACGATAAACGGTTGAGGCCGCATTAAGTGTGTTAGAAGAAGAAGAATAATAATAATAATAATAACTAGATAATGTAATTCCAGGGAATTACGTGTGCATTGAAAATGCAAAGTGTAGTTGCATAAGGTGGAGTTTGTAACATATCATTGCATTATGAGATTGGTAGCTACGTTTTTAGGAGGATAATTATGGTAGTGGTGAGGACTTTTATTTTGAAACAGATGTGGACTGAGGAAACAGTTTGCGGGAGTCATAGTTGATGACAACTGTCATATGGAAATTTTTAATAGTGACATTTTTTAATAGTGAAAAATTGTAGTAAGGACTTATATTTTGAGACAGGATTGGGCAGAAGAAACAGTTGCCGGAAGTCATAGTCGAAAACAATCAGGAGTTGGAATGGCTGAAAGGTTGATAAGTTGAGTAGCTTAAAAAGTTACATTTTTTATTGTAATTTGACATAATGAGGACTGGCTGTAACATTTGTTAGGCAGTTGCTATGGTGTTCTGTGTACTTGTGAGGGTGTTGCTAGGCAGCTGCTATCGTGTTCTGGGTGGTTGCTAGGGCATTGCTAGGCAGTTGCTATGGTGTTCTGGGTGGTTGATAGGGCGTTGCTAGGCGGTTGCTATGGTGTTCTGGGTAGTTGCTAGGCGGTTGCTATGGCGTACTGGGTGGTTGCTCGAGCATTGCTATGGGGTTCTGGGTGGTTGCTAAGCAGTTGCTATGATGTTCTAGGTGGTTGCTAGGGCGTTGCTAGGTGGTTGCTATGGTGTTCTGGGTGGTTGTTAGGCCGTTGCTATGCTGTTCTGGGTGGTTGCTATGGCGTTGCTAGGCAGTTGCTATTGTGTTCTGGGTGGTTGCTAGGCCGTTGCGAGGCAGTTGCTATGGTGTTCTGGGTGGTTGTTAGGGTGGTTGCTATGGCGTTCTGGGTGGTTGCTAGGGCATTGCTAAGCAGTTGGTATGGTGTTCTGGGTGGTTGCCACGGCATTGCCAAACGGTTGCTATGGTGTTCTGGGTGGTTGCTAGGGTGTTGCAAGGCAGATGCTATGGTGTTCTGGGTGGTTGCTAGGTGGTTGCTATGATGTTCTGGCTGGTTGCTAGGGCGTTGCTAGGCGGTTGCTATGGTGTTCTGGGTGGTTGCTCGGGCGTTGCTAGGCGGGTGCTATGGTGTTCTGGGTGGTTGCTAGGGCGTTGCTATGGTGTTCTGGGTGGTTGCTAGGGCGTTGCTAGGCAGTTGCTATGGTGTTCTGGATGGTTGCTAGGCGGTTGCTATGGTGTTCTGGGTGGTTGCTAGGGTGTTGCTATGGTGTTCTGGGTGGTTGTTAGGCGGTTGCTCTGGTGTTCTGGGTGGTTGCTAGGCGGTTGCTATGGTGTTCTGGGTGGTAGCAAGGCGGTTGCAATGGTGTTCTGGGTGGTTGCTAGATCATTGCTAGGCAGTTGCTATGGTGTTCTGTGTTGATGCTAGGCAGTTGCTATGGTGTTCAGGGTGGTTGCTAGGCGCTTGCTATGGTGTTCTGGGTGGTTGCTAGGTCGTTGCTAGGCAGTTGCTATGGTGTTCTGATGGGTGCTAGGCGGTTGCTATGGTATTCTGGGTGGTTGCTAGGGCGTTGCTAGGCAGTTGCTTTGGTGTTCTGGGTGGTTGCTAGGGCATTGCTATGGTGTTCTGGGTGGTAGCTAGGCGATTGCTATTGTGTTCTGGGTGGTTGATAGGCGGTTGCTATGGTGTTCTGGGTGGTTGCTAGGGCGTTGCTAGGCAGTTGCTATGGTGTGCTGGGTGGTTGCTAGGCGGTTGCTATGGTGTTCTGGGAGGTTGCTAGGGCATTGCTAGGCGGTTGCTATGGTGTTCTGGGTGGTTGCTAGGGCCTTGCTAGGCGGTTGCTATGGTTTTCTGGGAGGTTGCTAGGGCTTTGCTAGGCTGTTGCTATGGTGTTCTGGGTGGTTGCTAGGCGGTTGCTATGGTGTTCTGTGTGGTTGCTCGGGCGTTGCTAGGCAGTTGCTATGGTGTTCTTGGTGGTTGCCAGGCGGTTGCTATGGTGTTCTGGGTGGTTGCTAGGCGGTTGCTATGGTGTTTTGGGTGGTTGCTCGGGCGTTGCTAGGCAGTTGCTATGGTGTTCTGGGTGGTTGCTAGGCGGTTGCTATGGTGTTCCGGGTGGTTGATAGGGCATTGGTAGGCTGTTACTATGGTGTTCTGGGTGGTTGCTAGGGCGTTGCTAGGCGGTTGCTATGGTGTTCTGGGTGGCTGCTAGGCGGTTGCTATGGTGTTCTGGGTGGTTGCTAGGGCGTTGCTAGGCAGTTGCTATGGTGGTTTGGGCGATGGCTAGGTGGGTGCTATGGTGGTCTGGGTTGTTGCTAGGGCATTGCTAGGCAGTTGCTATAGCGTTCTGGGTGGTTGCTAGGGCGTTGCTAGGCAGTTGCTGTGGTGTTCTGGGTGGTTGCTAGGGCGTTGCTAGGCAGTTGCGATGGTGTTCTGGGTGGTTGCTAGGCGGTTGCTATGGTGTTCTGGGTGGTTGCTAGGCGGTTGCTACGGTGTTCTGGGTGGTTGCTAGGGCTTTGCTAGGCAGTTGCTATGGTGTTCTGGGTGGTTGCTAGGCGGTTGCTATGGTGTTCTGGGTGGTTGCTTTGGCGTTGATCGGCAGTTACTATGGTGTTCTGGGTGGTTGCTAGGGTGTTGCTAGGCAGTTGCTTTGGTGTTCTAGATGGTTGCTAGGCGGTTGCTATGGTGTTCTGGATGGTTGCTAGGGTGTTGCTTTGCTGTTCTGGGTGGTTGTTAGGCGGTTGCTATGGTGTTCTGGGTGGTAGCTAGGCGGTTGCTATGGTGTTCTGGGTGGTTGCTAGGTCGTTGCTAGGCAGTTGCTCTGGTGCTCTGGGTGGTTGCTAGGCGGGTGCTATGGTGTTCTGGGTGGTTGCTAGGCGGGTGCTATGGTGTTCTGGGTGGTTGCTAGGGCGTTGCTAGGCAGTTGCTATGGTGTTCTGATGGTTGCTAGGCTGTTGCTATGGTGTTCTGGGTGGTTGCTAGGGCGTTGCTAGGTGGTTGCTATGGTGTTCTGGGTGGTTGTTCGGGTGTTGCTCGGCAGTTGCAATGGTGTTCTGGGTGGTTGCTAGGCGGTTGCTATGGTGTTCTGGGTGGTTGCTAGGGCGTGGCTAGGCAGTTGCTATGGTGTTTTGGGTGGTTTCTAGTTGGTTGATATGGTGTTCTGGTTGGTTGCTAGGGCGGTGCTAGGCAGTTGCTATGGTGTTCTGGGTGGTTGCTAGGCGGTTGCTATGGTGTTCTGGGTGGTTGCTAAGGCCTTGCTAGGCGGTTGCTATGGTGTTCTGGGAGGTTGCTAGGGCATTGCTAGGCTGTTGCTATCTTGTTCTGGGTGGTTGCTAGGGCGTTGCTAGGCGGTTGCTTTGGTGTTCTGGGTGGTTGTTAGGGTGTTGCTAGGCAGTTGCTATGGTGTTCTGGGTGGTTGCTAGGCGGTTGCTATGGTGTTCTGGGTGGTTGCTAGGGCGTTGCTAGGCAGTTGCTATGGTGTTTTCGGTGGTTGCTAGGTGGGTGCTATGGGGTTCTGGGTGGGTGCTAGGGCGTTGCTAGGCAGTTGGTATGGTGTTCTGGGTGGTTGGTAGGCGGTTGCTATGGTGTTCTGGGTGGTTGCTCGGGCGTTGCTAGGCAGTTGCTATGGTGTTCTGGGTGGTTGCTAGGCGGTTGCTATGGTGTTCTGGGTGGTTGCTAGGGCGTTGCTAGGCAGTTGCTATGGTGTTCTGGGTGGTTGCTAGGCGGTTGCCATGGTGTTCTGGGTGGTTGCTAGGGCGTTGTTAGGCGATTCCTTTGGTGTTCTGTGTGGTTGCTAGGGCGTTGCTAGGTAGTTGCTATGGTGTTCTGGGTGGTTGCTAGATCATTGCTAGGCAGTTGCTATGGTGTTCTGTGTTGTTGCTAGGCGGTTGCTATGGTGTTCAGGGTGGTTGCTAGGCGGTTGCTATGGTGTTCTGGGTGGTTGCTAGGGCGTTGCTAGGCAGTTGCTATGGTGTTCTGATGGTTGCTAGGCAGTTGCTATGGTGTTCTGGGTGGTTGCTAGGGCGTTGCTAGGCAGTTGCTATGGTGTTTTGGGTGGTTGCTAGGGCATTGCTATGGTGTTCTGGGTGGTAGCTAGGCGGTTGCTATTGTGTTCTGGGTGGTTGATAGGCGGTTGCTATGGTGTTCTGGGTGGTTGCTAGGGCGTTGCTAGGCAGTTGCTATGGTGTGCTGGGTGGTGACTAGGGAGTTGCTATGGTGTTCTGGGAGGTGGGTAGGGGATTGCTAGGCGGTTGCTTTGGTGTTGTGGGGGGTTGCTAGGGCCTTGCTGGGCGGTTGCTATGGTGTTGTGGGAGGTTGCTAGGGCATTGCTAGGCTGTTGCTATGGTGTTCTGGGTGGTTGGTAGGGCGTTGCTAGGCGGTTGGTATGGTGTTCTGGGTGGTTTTTAGGGTGTTGTTAGGCAGTTGCTATGGTGTTCTGGGTGGTTGCTAGGCGGTTGCTATGGTGTTCTGGGTGCTAGGGTGTTGCTAGGCAGTTGCTATGGTGTTTTGGGGGGTTGCTAGGTGGTTGCTATGGTGTTCTGGGTGGTTGCTTGGGCGTTGCTAGGCAGTTGCTATGGTGTTCTGGGTGGTTGCTAGGCGGTTGCTATGGTGTTCTGGGTGGTTGCTCGGGCGTTGCTAGGCAGTTGCTATGGTGTTCTTGGTGGTTGCCAGGCAGTTGCTATGGTGTTCTGGGTGGTTATTAGGCGGTTGCTATGGTGTTCTGGGTGGTTGCTAGGGCGTTGCTAGGCAGTTGCTATGGTGTTTTGGGTGGTTGCTAGGCGGTTGCTATGATGTTCTGGGTGGTTGCTAGGGCATTGCTAGGCTGTTGCTATGGTGTTCTGGGTGGTTGCTAGGGCGTTGCTAGGCGGTTGCCATGGTGTTCTGGGTGGTTGTTAGGGTGTTGCTAGGCAGTTTCTATGGTGTTCTGGGTGGTTGTTAGGCGGTTGCTATGGTGTTCTGGGTGGTTGCTAGGGCGTTGCTAGGCAGTTGCTATGGTGTTTTGGGCGGTTGCTAGGTGGTTGCTATGGTGTTCTGGGTGGTTGCTAGGGCGTTGCTAGGCAGTTGCTATAGCGTTCTGGGTGGTTGCTAGGGCGTTGCTAGGCAGTTGCTGTGGTGTTCTGGGTGGTTGCTAGGGCGTTGCTAGGCAGTTGCTATGGTGTTCTGGGTGGTTGCTAGGCGGTTGCTATGGTGTTCTGGGTGGTTGCTAGGAGGTTGCTATGGTGTTCTGGGTGGTTGCTAGGGCGTTGCTAGGCAGTTGCTATGGTGTTCTGGGTGGTTGCTAGGCGGTTGCTATGGTGTTCTGGGTGGTTGCTAGGGCGTTGCTAGGCAGTTGCTATGGTGTTTTGGGTGGTTGCTAGGGCGTTGCTAGGCAGTTGCTAGGGTGTTCTAGATGGTTGCTAGGCGGTTGCTATGGTGTTCTGGGTGGGTGCTAGGGTGTTGCTTAGGTGTTCTGGGTGGTTGTTAGGCGGTTGGTCTGGTGTTCTGGGTGGTAGGTAGGGGGTTGCTATGGTTTTCTGGGTGGTTGCTAGGCGGTTGCTAGGCAGTTGCTGTGGTGCTGTGGGTGGTTGCTAGGCGGTTGCTATGGTGTTCTGGGTGGTGGCTAGGCGGTTGCCTTGGTGTTGTGGGTGGTTGGTAGGGTGTTACTAGGCAGTTGCTATGGTGTTCTGATGGTTGCTAGGCTGTTGCTATGGTATTCTGGGTGGTTGCTAGGGCGTTGCTAGGTGGTTGCTATGGTGTTCTGGGTGGTTGATAGGGTGTTGCTCGGCAGTTGCAATGGTGTTCTGGGTGGTTGCTAGGCGGTTGCCATGGTGTTCTGGGTGGTTGCTAGGGCGTTGCTAGGCAGTTGCTATGGTGTTTTGGGTGGTTGCTAGGTGGTTGCTATGGTGTTCTGGGTGGTTGCTAGGGCGTTGCTAGGCAGTTGCTATGGTGTTCTGGGTGGTTGCTAGGCGGTTGCTATGGTGTTCTGGGTGGTTGCTAGGGCCTTGCTAGGCGGTTGCTATGGTGTTCTGGGAGGTTGCTAGGGCATTGCTAGGCTGTTGCTATGGTGTTCTGGGTTGTTGCTAGGGCGTTGCTAGGCGGTTGCTATGGTGTTCTGGGTGGTTGTTAGGGTGTTGCTAGGCAGTTGCTATGGTGTTCTGGGTGGTTGCTAGGCGGTTGCTATGGTGTTCTGGGTGGTTGCTAGGGCGTTGCTAGGCAGTTGCTATGGTGTTTTGGGTGGTTGCTAGGTGGTTGCTATGGTGTTCTGAGTGGTTGCTAGGGCGTTGCTAGGCAGTTGCTATGGTGTTCTGGGTGGTTGCTAAGCGGTTGCTATGGTGTTCTGGGTGGTTGCTCGGGGGTTGCTAGGCAGTTGCTATGGTGTTCTGGGTGGGTGCTAGGCGGTTGCTATGGTGTTCTGGGTGGTTGCTAGGGCGTTGCTAGGCAGTTGCTATGGTGTTCTGGGTGGTTGCTAGGCGGTTGCCATGGTGTTCCGGGTGGTTGCTAGGGCGTTGCTCGGCGACTCCTATGGTGTTCTGTGTGGTTGCTAGGGCGTTGCTAGGTAGTTGCTATGGTGTTCTGGGTGGTTGCTAGGGGGTTGCTAAGGTGTTCTTGGTGGTTGCTAGGGCGTTGCTAGGCAGTTGCTATGGTGTTTTGGGTGGTTGCTGGGCGGTCGCTATGGTGTTCTGGGTGGTTGCTAGGGCGTTGCTAGGCAGTTCCTTTGGTGTTCTGAGTGGTTGCTTGGCGGTTGCTATGGTGTTCTGGGTGGTTGCTAGGGCGTTGCTTGGCAGTTGCTATCGTGTTCTGGGTGGTTGCTAGGCAGTTGCTATGGTGTTTTGGGTGGTTGCTAGGCGGTTGCTATGGTGTTCTGAATATTTGCTTGGGCATTGCTCGACAGTTGCTATGTTGTTCTTATTGTTGCTAGGGCGTTGATGTGTATTGTTTGGGGATCGAGTGAAAACTGGGAGAAGTAGTGAACCGTACGATTACGAAATTATTTGGAATATAAACAAGGAAGGAAGGAGGGAAAGAAGGAACTAATGAGGGAAGTAAGGAAAGAAGGAATATAGGAAAAAAGAAGGAAATCAAAGGAAGGCAGGAAAGAACAAAGGAAACTAGGCGAGGATGGATGGAAAGAAACAGAAGAATGACGAAAAGAAGGAAGTTAGGAAGGAAGGAAAGGAAGAAGGCAAGAAGAAGGATTTAAGTAAAGATAGAAGGAAGGAAGGAAGGAAGTGAGGAAGAAGAAATGAAAAAGAGAAGGAAAGAGAGAAGGAAGGAAGTAAAAAGTAAAGAAAGGAAGAGGGAAGGAAAGTGAGGGAAAGCAGAAAGAAGAAAGGAAGAAAGAAAAGAAGGATATGAAGGAATGAAAGAAGGCATGATGGAAGGAAAGAAAAACTAAGGAAGGTAGGAAAGAAAATTGGTAGGGAGGAAGAATGGAAGGAAGGAAGAAAGGAAGGATAGAAGAAAGTAAAGTAGAAAAGAAGGAACGAATAAAGGAAGGAAGGAACGAAGGAAAGAAATAGGAGGGAAAAAGAAAGAAGGAATGACAGAAAATAGAAGGAAGGAAAGCAGTAAGGAAGCTGTCGTCTCAAGAGAGCCAGATTGTAGTCTTACAGCCTGAGAAACTGACAGTTACAGCAGGTGGTCAGAACACCTGGCACAAGATTCCATTTGCTTAATGGCCCTATTGTGATGTCATAATGCCAATGTTAAGTCTATGGGGGGAAAAAATTTATAGTTTTATATTAATAACTCAAAAAGTATAAAAGTTACAAAGATGAAAAATACATTGCACAGGTGTCCTAAGTAAGACCTACGCAACGCAGTTTGAATGAAGTTTCTACGATAAACGGTTGAGGCCGCATTAAGTGTGTTAGAAGAAGAAGAATAATAACTAGATAATGTAATTCCAGGGAATTACGTGTGCATTGAAAATGCAAAGTGTAGTTGCATAAGGTGCAGTTTGTAACATATTATTGCTTTATGATATTGGTAGCTACATTTTTAGTAGGATAATTATGGTAGTGGTGAGGACTTTTATTTTGAAACAGATGTGGACTGAGGAAACAGTTTGCGGGAGTCATAGTTGATGACAACTGTCATTTGGAAATTTTTAATAGTGACATTTTTTAATCGTGAAAAATTGTTATGAGGACTTATATTTTGAGACAGGATTGGGCAGAAGAAACAGTTACCGGAAGTCATAGTCGAAAACAATCAGGAGTTGGAATGGCTGAAAGGTTGATAAGTTGAGTAGCTTAAAAAGTTACATTTTTCTATTGTAATTTGACATAATGAGGACTGGCTGTAACAGTTGTGAGGCAGTTGCTATGGTGTTCTGTGTACTTGTGAGGGTGTTGCTAGGCAGCTGCTATCGTGTTCTGGGTGGTTGCTAGGGCATTGCTAGGCAGTTGCAATGGTGTTCTGGGTGGTTGCTTGGGCCTTGCTAAGCGGTGGCTATGGTGTTCTGAGTGGTTGATAGGGCATTGCTAGGCGATTGCTATGGTGTTCTGGGTGGTTGCAAGGCGGTTGCTATGGCGTTCTGGGTGGTTGCTAGAGCGTTGCTATGGGGTTCTGGGTGGTTGCTAGGCGGTTGCTATGGCATTCTGGGTGGTTGCTAGGGCTTTGCTAAGCAGTTGCTATGATGTTCTGGGTGGTTGCTAAGGCGTTGCTAGGTGGTTGCTATGGTGTTCTGGGTGGTTGCTAGGGTGTTGCTAGGCAGTTGCTATGCTGTTCTGGGTGGTTGCTATGCCGTTGCTATGGTGTTCTGGGTGGTTGCTAGGGCGTTGCTAGGCAGTTGCTATGGTGTTCTGGGTGGTTGCTAGGGCGTTGCTAGGCAGTTGCTATGGTGTTCTGGGTAGTTGTTAGGGTGGTTGCTATGGCGTTCTGGGTGGTTGCTAGGGCATTGCTAAGCAGTTGCTATGGTGTTCTGGGTGGTTGCTACAGCGTTGCTAGGCGGTTGCTATGGTGTTCTGAGTGGTTGCTAGGGTGTTGCTAGGCAGTTGCTATGGTGTTCTGGGTGGTTGCTAGGTGGTTGCTATGGTGTTCTGGGTGGTTGCTAGGTGGTTGCTATGGTGTTCTGGGTGGTTGCTAGGGCGTTGCTAGGCGGTTGCTTTGGTGTTCTGGGTGGTTGCTCGGGCATTGCTAGGCGGTTGCTATGGTGTTCTGCGTGGTTGCTAAGGCGTTGCTATGGTGTTCTGGGTGGTTGCTAGGGCGTTGCTAGGTAGTTGCTATGGTGTTCTGGATTGTTGCTAGGCTGTTGCTATGGTGTTCTGGGTGGTTACTAGGGCGTTGCTATGGTGTTCTGGGTGGTTGTTAGGTGGTTGCTCTGGTGTTCTGGGTGGTTGCTAGGCGGTTGCTATGGTGTTCTGGGTGGTTGCTAGGTCGTTGCTAGGCAGTTGCTATGGTGTTCTGGGTGGTTGCTAGGCGGTTGCTTAGGTGTTCTGGGTGGTTGCTAGGGCGTTGCTAGGCAGTTGCTATGGTGTTCTGATGGTTGCTAGGCAGTTGCTATGGTGTTCTGGGTGGTTGGTAGGGCGTTGCTAGGCAGTTGCTATGGTGTTCTGGGTGGTTGCTAGGGCGTTGCTATGGTGTTCTGGGTGGGTGCTAGGGCGTGGCTAGGCAGGTGCTAGGGTGTTCTGGGTGGTTGCTAGGGCGTTGCTATGGTGTTCTGGGTGGTAGCTAGGCGGTGGCGATGGTGTTCTGGGTGGTTGCTAGGCGGTTGCTATAGTGTTCTGGGTGGTTGCTAGGCGGTTGCTATGGTGTTCTGGGTGGTTGCTAGGGCATTGCTAGGAAGTTGCAATGGTCTGCTGGGTGGTAGCTAGGCGGTTGCTATGGTGTTCTGGGAGGTTGCTAGGGCATTGCTAGGCGGTGGCTATGGTGTCCTGGGTGGTTGCTAGGGCCTTGCTAGGTGGTTGCTATGGAGTTCTGGGAGGTTGCAAGGGCATTGCTCGGCTGTTGCTATGGTGTTCTGGGTGGTTGCTCGGGCGTTGCTAGGCGGTTGCTATGGTGTTCTGGGTGGTTGTTAGGGTGTTGCTAGGCAGTTGCTATGGTGTTCAGGATGGTTGCTAGGCGGTTGCTATGGTGTTCTGGGTGGTTGCTAGGGTGTTGCTATGGTGTTCTGGGTGGTTGTTAGGCGGTTGCTCTGGTGTTCTGGGTGGTTGCTAGACGGTTGCTATGGTGTTCTGGGTGGTTGCTAGGTCGTTGCTAGGCAGTTGCTAGGGTGTTCTGGGTGGTTGCTAGGCGGTTGCTTAGGTGTTTTGGGTGGTTGCTAGGGCGTTGCTAGGCAGTTGCTATGGTGTTCTGGGTGGTTGCTAGGGCGTTGCTAGGTAGTTGCTATGGTGTTCTGGATTGTTGCTAGGCTGTTGCTATGGTGTTCTAGGTGGTTGCTAGGTCGTTGCTAGGCAGTTGCTATGGTGTTCTGGGTGGTTGCTAGGCGGTTGCTATGGCGTTCTGGGTGGTTGCTAGGGCATTGCTAAGCAGTTGCTATGGTGTTCTGGGTGGTTGCTACAGCGTTGCTAGGCGGTTGCTATGGTGTTCTGAGTGGTTGCTAGGGTGTTGCTAGGCAGTTGCTATGGTGTTCTGGGTGGTTGCTAGGTGGTCGCTATGGTGTTCTGGGTGGTTGCTAGGTGGTTGCTAGGGTGTTCTGGGTGGTTGCGAGGGCGTTGCTAGGCGGTTGCTATGGTGTTTTGGGTGGTTGCTCGGGCATTGCTAGGCGGTTGCTATGGTGTTCTGCGTGGTTGCTAAGGCGTTGCTATGGTGTTCTGGGTGGTTGCTAGGGCGTTGCTAGGTAGTTGCTATGGTGTTCTGGATTGTTGCTAGGCTGTTGCTATGGTGTTCTGGGGGGTTACTAGGGTGTTGGTATGGTGTTCTGGGTGGTTGTTAGGCGGTTGTTCTGGTGTTCTGGGTGGTTGCTAGGCGGTTGCTATGGTGTTCTGGGTGGTTGCTAGGTCGTTGCTAGGCAGTTGCTATGGTGTTCTGGGTGGTTGCTAGGCGGTTGCTTAGGTGTTCTGGGTGGTTGCTAGGGCGTTGCTAGGCAGTTGCTATGGTGTTCTGATGGTTGCTAGGCAGTTGCTATGGTGTTCTGGGTGGTTGCTAGGGCGTTGCTAGGCAGTTGCTATGGTGTTCTGGGTGGTTGCTAGGCGGTTGCTATGGTGTTCTGGGTGGTTGCTAGGTCGTTGCTAGGCAGTTGCTATGGTGTTCTGGGTGGTTGCTAGGCGGTTGCTTAGGTGTTCTGGGTGGTTGCTAGGGCGTTGCTAGGCAGTTGCTATGGTGTTCTGATGGTTGCTAGGCAGTTGCTATGGTGTTCTGGGTGGTTGCTAGGGCGTTGCTAGGCAGTTGCTATGGTGTTCTGGGTGGTTGCTAGGGCGTTGCTATGGTGTTCTGGGTGGTTGAAAGGGCGTTGCTAGGCAGTTGCTATGGTGTTCTGGGTGGTTGCTAGGGCGTTGCTATGGTGTTCTGGGTGGTAGCTAGGCGGTTGCTATGGTGTTCTGGGTGGTTGCTAGGCGGTTGCTATTGTGTTCTGGGTGGTTGCTAGGCGGTTGCTATGGTGTTCTGGGTGGTTGCTAGGGCGTTGCTAGGCAGTTGCAATGGTGTGCTGGGTGGTTGCTAGGCGGTTGCTATGGTGTTCTGGGAGGTTGCTAGGGCATTGCTAGGCGGTGGCTATGGTGTTCTGGGTGGTTGCTAGGGCCTTGCTAGGTGGTTGCTATGGTGTTCTGGGAGGTTGCTAGGGCATTGCTAGGCTGTTGCTATGGTGTTCTGGGTGGTTGCTAGGGCGTTGCTAGGCGGTTGCTATGGTGTTCTGGGTGGTTGTTAAGGTGTTGCTAGGCAGTTGCTATGGTGTTCTGGATGGTTGCTAGGCCGTTGCTATGGTGTTCTGGGTGGTTGCTAGGGTGTTGCTATGGTGTTCTGGGTGGTTGTTAGGCGGTTGCTCTGGTGTTCTGGGTGGTTGCTAGGCGGTTGCTATGGTGTTCTGGGTGGTTGCTAGGTCATTGCTAGGCAGTTGCTATGGTGTTCCGGGTGGTTGCTAGGCGGGTGCTTAGGTGTTTTGGGTGGTTGCTAGGGCGTTGCTAGGCAGTTGCTATGGTGTTCTGATGGTTGCTAGGCAGTTGCTATGGTGTTCTGGGTGGTTGCTAGGGCGTTGCTAGGCAGTTGCTATGGTGTTCTGGGTGGTTGCTAGGGCGTTGCTATGCTGTTCTGGGTGGTTGCTAGGGCGTTGCTAGGCAGTTGCTATGGTGTTCTGGGTGGTTGCTAGGGCGTTGCTATGGTGTTCTGGGTGGTAGCAAGGCGGTTGCTATGGTGTTCTGGGTGGTTGCTAGGCGGTTGCTATTGTGTTCTGGGTGGTTGCTAGGCAGTTGCTATGGTGTTCTGGGTGGTTGCTAGGGCGTTGCTAGGCAGTTGCTATGGTGTGCTGGGTGGTTGCTAGGCGGTTGCTATGGTGTTCTGGGAGGTTGCTAGGGCATTGCTAGGCGGTTGCTATGGTGTTCTGGGAGGTTGCTAGGGCATTGCTAGGCTGTTGCTATGGTGTTCTGGGTGGTAGCTAGGGCGTTGCTAGGCGGTTGCTATGGTGTTCTGGGTGGTTGTTGGGGTGTTGCTAGGCAGTTGCTATGGTGTTCTGGGAGGTTGCTAGGGCATTGCTAGGCTGTTGCTATGGTGTTCTGGGTAGTTGTTAGGGTGGTTGCTATGGCGTTCTGGGTGGTTGCTAGGGCATTGCTAAGCAGTTGCTATGGTGTTCTGGGTGGTTGCTACAGCGTTGCTAGGCGGTTGCTATGGTGTTCTGAGTGGTTGGTAGGGTTTTGCTAAGGAGTTGCTATGATGTTCTGGGTGGTTGCTAAGGCGTTGCTAGGTGGTTGCTATGGTGTTCTGGGTGGTTGCTAGGGTGTTGCTAGGCAGTTGCTATGCTGTTCTGGGTGGTTGCTATGCTGTTGCTATGGTGTTCTGGGTGGTTGCTAGGGCATTGCTAGGCAGTTGCTATGGTGTTCTGGGTGGTTGCTAGGGCGTTGCTAGGCAGTTGCTATGGTGTTCTGGGTAGTTGTTAGGGTGGTTGCTATGGCGTTCTGGGTGGTTGCTAGGGCATTGCTAAGCAGTTGCTATGGTGTTCTGGGTGGTTGCTACAGCGTTGCTAGGCGGTTGCTATGGTGTTCTGAGTGGTTGCTAGGGTGTTGCTAGGCAGTTGCTATGGTGTTCTGGGTGGTTGCTAGGTGGTTGCTATGGTGTTGTGGGTGGTTGCTAGGTGGTTGCTATGGTGTTCTGGGTGGTTGCTAGGGCGTTGCTAGGCGGTTGCATTGGTGTTCTGGGTGGTTGCTCGGGCATTGCTAGGCGGTTGCTATGGTGTTCTGCGTGGTTGCTAAGGCGTTGCTATGGTGTTCTGGGGGGTTGCTAGGGCGGTGCTAGGTAGTTGTTCTGGTGTTGTGGATTGTTGCTAGGCTGTTGCTATGGTGTTGTGGGTGGTTACTAGGGTGTTGCTATGGTGTTCTGGGTGGTTGTTAGGGGGTTGCTCTGGTGTTCTGGGTGGTTGCTAGGCGGTTGCTATGGTGTTGTGGGTGGTTGCTAGGTCGTTGCTAGGCAGTTGCTATGGTGTTCTGGGTGGTTGCTAGGCGGTTGCTTAGGTGTTCTGGGTGGTTGCTAGGGCGTTGCTAGGCAGTTGCTATGGTGTTCTGATGGTTGCTAGGCAGTTGCTATGGTGTTCTGGGTGGTTGCTAGGGCGTTGCTAGGCAGTTGCTATGGTGTTCTGGGTGGTTGCTAGGGCGTTGCTATGGTGTTCTGGGTGGTTGCTAGGGCGTTGCTAGGCAGCTGCTATGGTGTTCTGGGTGGTTGCTAGGGCGTTGCTATGGTGTTCTGGGTGGTAGCTAGGCGGTTGCTATGGTGTTCTGGGTGGTTGCTAGGCGGTTGCTATAGTGTTCTGGGTGGTTGCTAGGCGGTTGCTATGGTGTTCTGGGTGGTTGCTAGGGCGTTGCTAGGCAGTTGCAATGGTCTGCTGGGTGGTAGCTAGGCGGTTGCTATGGTGTTCTGGGAGGTTGCTAGGGCATTGCTAGGCGGTGGCTATGGTGTTCTGGGTGGTTGCTAGGGCGTTGTTAGGCAGTTGCTATGGTGTTTTGGGTGGTTGCTAGGTGGTTGCTATGGTGTTCTGGGTGGTTGCTAGGGCGTTGCTAGGCAGTTGCTATGGTGTTCTGGGTGGTTTTTAGGGTGTTGCTAGGCAGTTGCTATGGTGTTCTGGGTGGTTGCTAGGCGGTTGCTATGGTGTTCTGGGTGGTTGCTAGGGCGTTGTTAGGCAGTTGCTATGGTGTTTTGGGTGGTTGCTAGGTGGTTGCTATGGTGTTCTGGGTGGTTGCTAGGGCGTTGCTAGGCAGTTGCTATGGTGTTCTGGGTGGTTGCTAGGCTGTTGCTATGGTGTTCTGGGTGGTTGCTAGGGCGTTGCTAGGCGGTTGCTATGGTGTTCTGGGTGGTTGTTAGGGTGTTGCTAGGCAGTTGCTATGGTGTTCTGGGTGGTTGCTAGGCGGTTGCTATGGTGTTCTGGGTGGTTGCTAGGGCGTTGCTATGCAGTTGCTATGGTGTTCTGGATGGTTGCTAGGCGGTTGCTATGGTGTTCTGGGTGGTTGCTAGGGTGTTGCTACGGTGTTCTGGGTGGTTGCTAGGGCGTTGCTAGGCGGTTGCTATGGTGTTCTGGGTGGTTGTTAGGGTGTTGCTAGGCAGTTGCTATGGTGTTCTGGGTGGTTGCTAGGCAGTTGCTATGGTGTTCTGGGTGGTTGCTAGGGCGTTGTTAGGCAGGTGCTATGGTGTTTTGGGTGGTTGCTAGGTGGTTGCTATGGTGTTCTGGGTGGTTGCAAGGGCGTTGCTAGGCTGTTGCTATGGTGTTCTGGGTGGTTGCTAGGCGGTTGCTATGGTGTTCTGGGTGGTTGCTAGGCGGTTGCTATGGTGTTCTGGGTGGTTGCTAGGGCGTTGTTAGGCAGTTGCTATGGTGTTTTGGGTGGTTGCTAGGTGGTTGCTATGGTGTTCTGGGTGGTTGCTAGGGCGTTGCTAGGCAGTTGCTATGGTGTTCTGGGTGGTTGCTAGGCTGTTGCTATGGTGTTCTGGGTGGTTGCTAGGGCGTTGCTAGGCGGTTGCTATGGTGTTCTGGGTGGTTGTTAGGGTGTTGCTAGGCAGTTGCTATCGTGTTCTGGGTGGTTGCTAGGCGGTTGCTATGGTGTTCTGGGTGGTTGCTAGGGCGTTGCTAGGCAGTTGCTATGGTGTTCTGGATGGTTGCTAGGCGGTTGCTATGGTGTTCTGGGTGGTTGCTAGGGTGTTGCTATGGTGTTCTGGGTGGTTGCTAGGGCGTTGGTAGGCAGTTGCTATGGTGGTCTGGGTGGTTGCTAGGTGGTTGCTATGGTGTTCTGGGTGGTTGCTAGGGCGTTGCTAGGCAGTTGCTATGGTGTTCTGGGTGGTTGCTAGGCTGTTGCTATGGTGTTCTGGGTGGTTGCTAGGGCGTTGCTAGGCGGTTGCTATGGTGTTCTGGGTGGTTGTTAGGGTGTTGCTAGGCAGTTGCTATGGTGTTCTGGGTGGTTGCTAGGCGGTTGCTATGGTGTTCTGGGTGGTTGCTAGGGCGTTGCTAGGCAGTTGCTATGGTGTTCTGGATGGTTGCTAGGCGGTTGCTATGGTGTTCTGGGTGGTTGCTAGGGTGTTGCTATGGTGTTCTGGGTGGTTGCTAGGGCGTTGCTAGGCGGTTGCTTTGGTGTTCTGGGTCGTTGCTAGGGTGTTGCTATGGTGTTCTGGGTGGTTGCTAGGGCGTTGTTAGGCAGTTGCTATGGTGTTTTGGGTGGTTGCTAGGTGGTTGCTATGGTGTTCTGGGTGGTTGCTAGGGCGTTGCTAGGCAGTTGCTATGGTGTTCTGGGTGGTTGCTAGGCGGTTGCTATGGTGTTCTTGGTGGTTGCTAGGCTGTTGCTATGGTGTTCTGGGTGGTTGCTAGGGCGTTGCTAGGCGGTTGCTATGGTGTTCTGGGTGGTTGTTAGGGTGTTGCTAGGCAGTTGCTATGGTGTTCTGGGTGGTTGCTAGGCGGTTGCTATGGTGTTCTGGGTGGTTGCTAGGGCGTTGTTAGGCAGTTGCTATGGTGTTTTGGGTGGTTCCTAGGTGGTTGCTATGGTGTTCTGGGTGGTTGCTAGGTCGTGGCTAGGCAGTTGCTAGGGTGGTCTGGGTGGGTGCTAGGCGTGTGCTATGGTGTTCTGAGTGGTTGCTGGGCGGTCGCTTTGGTGTTCTGGGTGGTTGCTAGGGCGTTGCTAGGCGGTTGCTATGGTGTTCTGGGTGGTTGCTAGGCGGTTGCTATGGTGTTCTGAATATTTGCTTGGGCATTGCTCGACAGTTGCTATGTTGTTCTTGTTGTTGCTAGGGCGTTGATGTGTCTTTTTTGGGGATCGAGTGAAAACTGGGAGAAGTAGTGAACCGTACTATTACGAAATTATTTGGAATATTAACAAGGAAGGAAGGAGGGAGAGAAGGAACTAATGAGGGAAGTAAGGAAATATAGGAAAGGAATATAGGAAAAAAAGAAGGAAATCAAAGGAAGGCAGGAAAGAACAAAGGAAAGAAGGCGAGGATGGATGGAAAGAAACAGAGGAATGAAGGAAAGAAGGAAGTAAAGAAGGAAGGAAAGGAAGAAGGGAAGAAGAAGGATTTAAGTAAAGATAGAAGGAAGGAAGGAAGGATGGAAGTGAGGAAGAAGAAATGAAAAACAGAAGGAAAGAAAGAAGGAAGGAAAGAAAAAGTAAAGAAAGGAAGAGGGAAGGAAAGAGAGGGAAAGCAGAAAGAAGAAAGGAAGAAAGATAAGAAGGATATGAAGGAATGAAAGAAGGCATGATGGAAGGAAAGAAAAACTAAGGAAGGTAGGAAAGAAAATTGGTAGGGAGGAAGGATGAAAGGCAGGATAGAAGGAAGTAAAGTAGGAAAGAAGGAACGAATAAAGGAAGGAAGGAACGAAGGAAAGAAATAGGAGGGAAAAAGAAAGAAGGAATGACAGAAAATAGAAGGAAGGAAAGCAGTAAGGAAGCTGTAGTCTCAAGAGAGCCAGATTGTAGTCTTACAGCCTGAGAAACTGACAGTTACAGCAGGTGGTCAGAACACCTGGCACAAGATTCCATTTGCTTAATGGCCCTATTGTGATGTCATAATGCCAATGTTAAGTCTATGGGGGGAAAAAATTTATAGTTTTTTATTAATAACTCAAAAAGTATAAAAGTTACAAAGATGAAAAATACATTGCACAGGTGTCCTAAGTAAGACCTACGCAACGCAGTTTGAATGAAGTTTCTACGATAAACGGTTGAGGCCGCATTAAGTGTGTTAGAAGAATAATAATAATAATAATAATAATAATAATAATAATAATAAGAAGACCAGGATAACAATAGTGAGCATTTTCAATGCACACTAATAATAATAATAATAATAATAATAATAATAATAATAAGAAGACCAGGATAACAATAGTGGGCATTTTCAATGCACACTAATAATAATAATAATAATAATAATAAGAAGAAGACCAGGATAACAATAGTGAGCATTTTCAATGCACACTAATAATAATAATAACTAGATAATGTAATTCCAGGGAATTACGTGTGCATTGAAAATGCAAAGTGTAGTTGCATAAGGTGGAGTTTGTAACATATCATTGCATTATGATATTGGTAGCTACGTTTTTAGAAGGATAATTATGGTAGTGGTGAGGACTTTTATTTTGAAACAGATGTGGACTGAGGAAACAGTTTGCGGGAGTCATAGTTGATGACAACTGTCATATGGAAATTTTTAATAGTGACATCTTTTAATAGTGAAGAATTGTAGAAAGGACTTATATTTTCAGACAGGATTGGGCAGAAGAAACAGTTGCCGGAAGTCATAGTCGAAAACAATCAGGAGTTGGAATGGCTGAAAGGTTGATAAGTTGAGTAGCTTAAAAAGTTAAATTTTTTTATTGTAATTTGACATAATGAGAACTGGCTGTAACAGTTGTTAGGCAGTTGCTATGGTGTTCTGTGTACTTGTGAGGGTGTTGCTAGGCAGCTGCTATCGTGTTCTGGGTGGTTGCTAGGGCATTGCTAGGCAGTTGCAATGGTGTTCTGGGTGGTTGCTAGGGCCTTGCTAAGCGGTTGCTATGGTGTTCTGAGTGGTTGATAGGGCGTTGCTAGGCGATTGCTATGGTGTTCTGGGTGGTTGCTAGGCGGTTGCTATGGCTTTCTGGGTGGTTGCTAGGGCGTTGCTTGGCAGTTGCTATAGTGTTCTGGGTGGTTGCTAGGCAGTTGCTATGGTGTTTTGGGTGGTTGCTAGGCGGTTGCTATGGTGTTCTGAATATTTGCTTGGGCATTGCTCGACAGTTGCTATGTTGTTCTTGTTGTTGCTAGGGCGTTGATGTGTATTGTTTGGGGATCGAGTGAAAACTGGGAGAAGGAGTGAACCGTAGGATTACGAAATTATTTGGAATATTAACAAGGAAGGAAGGCGGGAAAGAAGGAACTAATGAGGGAAGTAAGGAAAGAAGGAATATAGGAAAAGAAGTAGGAAATCAAAGGAAGGCAGGAAAGAACAAAGGAAACTAGGCGAGGATGGATGGAAAGAAACAGAGGAATGACGGAAAGAAGGAAGTAAGGAAGGAAGGAAAGGAAGAAGGGAAGAAGAAGGATTTAAGTAAAGATAGAAGGAAGGAAGGAAGGAAGTGAGGAAGAAGAAATGAAAAACAGAAGGAAAGAGAGAAGGAAGGAAAGAAAAAGTAAAGAAAGGAAGAGGGAAGGAAAGAGAGGGAAAGCAGAAAGATGAAAGGAAGAAAGATAAGAAGGATATGAAGGAATGAAAGAAGGCATGATGGAAGGAAAGAAAAACTAAGGAAGGTAGGAAAGAAAATTGGTAGGGAGGAAGGATGAAAGGCAGGATTGAAGGAAGTAAAGTAGGAAAGACGGAACGAATAAAGGAAGGAAGGAACGAAGGAAAGAAATAGGAGGGAAAAAGAAAGAAGGAATGACAGAAAATAGAAGGAAGGAAAGCAGTAAGGAAGCTGTAGTCTCAAGAGAGCCAGATTGTAGTCTTACAGCCTGAGAAACTGACAGTTACAGCAGGTGGTCAGAACACCTGGCACAAGATTCCATTTGCTTAATGGCCCTATTGTGATGTCATAATGCCAATGTTAAGTCTATGGGGGGACAAAATTTATAGTTTTTTATTAATAACTCAAAAAGTATAAAAGTTACAAAGATGAAAAATACATTGCACAGGTGTCCTAAGCAAGACCTACGCAACGCAGTTTGAATGAAATTTCTACGATAAACGGTTGAGGCCGCATTAAGTGTGTTAGAAGAATAATAATAATAACTAGATAATGTAATTCCAGGGAATTACGTGTGCATTGAAAATGCAAAGTGTAGTTGCATAAGGTGGAGTTTGTAACATATCATTGCATTATGATATTGGTAGCTACGTTTTTAGGAGGATAATTATGGTAGTGGTGAGGACTTTTATTTTGAAACAGATGTGGACTGAGGAAACAGTTTGCGGGAGTCATAGTTGATGACAACTGTCATATGGAAATTTTTAATAGTGACATTTTTTAATAGTGAAAAATTGTAGTAAGGACTTATATTTTTAGACAGGATTGGGCAGAAGAAACAGTTGCCGGAAGTCATAGTCGAAAACAATCAGGAGTTGGAATGGCTGAAAGGTTGATAAGTTGAGTAGCTTAAAAAGTTACATTTTTTATTGTAATTTGACATAATGAGGACTGGCTGTAACAGTTGTTAGGCAGTTGCTATGGTGTTCTGTGTACTTGTGAGGGTGTTGCTAGGCAGCTGCTATCGTGTTCTGGGTGGTTGCTAGGGCATTGCTAGGCAGTTGCTATGGTGTTCTGGGTGGTTGATAGGGCATTGCTAGGCGGTTGCTATGGTGTTCTGGGTAGTTGCTAGGCGGTTGCTATGGCGTACTGGGTGGTTGTTCGGGCGTTGCTATGGGGTTCTGGGTGGTTGCTAGGCGGTTGCTATGGCATTCTGGGTGGTTGCTAGGGCTTTGCTAAGCAGTTGCTATGATGTTCTGGGTGGTTGCTAGGGCGTTGCTAGGTGGTTGCTATGGTGTTCTGGGTGGTTGCTAGGGTGTTGCTAGGCAGTTGCTATGCTGTTCTGGGTGGTTGCTAGGCCGTTGCTATGGTGTTCTGGGTGGTTGCTATGGCGTTGCTAGGCAGTTGCTATTGTGTTCTGGGTGGTTGATAGGCCGTTGCTAGGCAGTTGCTATGGTGTTCTGGGTGGTTGTTAGGGTGGTTGCTATGGCGTTCTGGGTGGTTGCTAGGGCATTGCTAAGCAGTTGGTATGGTGTTCTGGGTGGTTGCCACGGCATTGCCAGGCGGTTGCTATGGTGTTCTGGGTGGTTGCTAGGGTGTTGCTAGGCAGTTGCGATGGTGTTCTGGCTGGTTGCTAGGTGGTTGCTATGATGTTCTGGCTGGTTGCTAGGGCGTTGCTAGGCGGTTGCTCTGGTGTTCTGGGTGGTTGCTCGGGCGTTGCTAGGCGGTTGCTATGGTGTTCTGGGTGGTTGCTAGGGCATTGCTATGGTATTCTGGGTGGTTGCTAGGGCGTTGCTAGGCAGTTGCTATGGTGTTCTGGATGGTTGCTAGGCGGTTGCTATGGTGTTCTGGGTGGTTGCTAGGGTGTTGCTATGGTGTTCTGGGTGGTTGTTAGGCGGTTGCTCTGGTGTTCTGGGTGGTTGCTAGGCGGTTGCTATGGTGTCCTGGGTGGTAGCAAGGCGGTTGCAATGGTGTTCTGGGTGGTTGCTAGATCATTGCTAGGCAGTTGCTATGGTGTTCTGTGTTGTTGCTAGGCGGTTGCTATGGTGTTCTGGGTGGTTGCTAGGCGCTTGCTATGGTGTTCTGGGTGGTTGCTAGGGCGTTGCTAGGCAGTTGCTATGGTGTTCTGATGGTTGCTAGGCGGTTGCTATGGTGTTCTGGGTGGTTGCTAGGGCGTTGCTAGGCAGTTGCTATGGTGTTCTGGGTGGTTGCTAGGGCGTTGCTATGGTGTTCTGGGTGGTAGCTAGGCGGTTGCTATTGTGTTCTGGGTGGTTGCTAGGCGGTTGCTATGGTGTTCTGGGTGGTTGCTAGGGCGTTGCTAGGCAGTTGCTATGGTGTGCTGGGTGGTTGCTAGGCGGTTGCTATGGTGTTCTGGGAGGTTGCTAGGGCATTGCTAGGCGGTTGCTATGGTGTTCTGGGTGGTTGCTAGGGCCTTGCTAGGCGGTTGCTTTGGTGTTCTGGGAGGTTGCTAGGGCATTGCTAGGCTGTTGCTATGGTGTTCTGGGTGGTTGCTAGGGCGTTGCAAGGCGGTTGCTATGGTGTTCTGGGTGGTTGTTGGGGTGTTGCTAGGCAGTTGCTATGGTGTTCTGGGTGGTTGCTAGGCGGTTGCTATGGTGTTCTGGCTGGGTGCTAGGGCGTTGCTAGGCAGTTGCTATGGTGTTTTGGGTGGTTGCTAGGTGGTTGCTATGGTGTTCTGGGTGGTTGCTTGGGCGTTGCTAGGCAGTTGCTATGGTGTTTTGGGTGGTTGCTAGGCGGTTGCTATGGTGTTCTGGGTGGTTGCTAGGGCGTTGCTAGGCGGTTGCTATGGTGTTTTGGGTGGTTGCTAGGTGGTTGCTATGGTGTTCTGGGTGGTTGCTTGGGCGTTGCTAGGCAGTTGCTATGGTGTTCTGGGTGGTTGCTATGCGGTTGCTATGGTGTTCTGGGTGGTTGCTGGGGCGTTGCTAGGCAGTTGCTATGGTGTTCTTGGTGGGTGCCAGGCGGTTGCTATGGTGTTCTGGGTGGTTGCCAGGCAGTTGCTTTGGTGTTCTGGGTGGTTGCTAGGTCGTCCCTAGGCAGTTGCTATGGTGTTCTGGGTGGTTGCTAGGCGGTTGCTATGGTGTTCTGGGTGGTTGCTAGGGCATTGCTAGGCTGTTGCTATGGTGTTCTGGGTGGTTGCTAGGGCGTTGCTAGGCGGTTGCTATGGTGTTCTGGGTGGTTGCTAGGGCGTTGCTAGGCAGTTGCTATGGTGTTCTGGGTGGTTGCTAGGCGGTTGCTATGGTGTTCTGGTTGGTTGCTAGGGCGTTGCTAGGCAGTTGCTATAGCGTTCTGGGTGGTTGCTAGGGCGTTGCTAGGCAGTTGCTGTGGTGTTTTGGGTGGTTGCTAGGGCGTTGCTAGGCAGTTGCTATGGTGTTCTGGGTGGTTGCTAGGCGGTTGCTATGGTGTTCTGGGTGGTTGCTAGGCGGTTGCTATGCTGTTCTGGGTGGTTGCTAGGGCGTTGCTAGGCAGTTGCTATGGTGTTCTGGGTGGTTACTAGGCGGTTGTTATGGTGTTCTGGGTTGTTGCTAGGGCGTTGCTTGGCAGTTGCTATGGTGTTTTGGGTGGTTGCTAGGGCGTTGCATGGCAGTTGCTATGGTGTTCTGGGTGGTTGCTAGGTGGTTGCTATGGTGTTCTGGGTGGTTGCTAGGCAGTTGCTATTGTGTTCTGGGTGGTTGCTAGGGCGTGGCTAGGCAGTTGCTATGGTGTTCTGGGTGGTTGCTAGGTGGTTGCTATGGTGTTCTGGGTGGTTGCTAGGCAGTTGCTATTGTGTTCTGGGTGGTTGCTAGGGCGTTGCTAGGCAGTTGCTATGGTGTTCTGGGTGGTTGCTAGGCGGGTGCTATGGTGTTCTGGGTGGTTGCTAGGCGGTTGCTATGGTGTTCTGGGTGGTTGCTAGGGCGTTGCTCGGCAGTTGCTATGGTGTTCTGGGTGGTTGCTAGGCGGTTGATATGGTGTTGTGGGTGGTTGCTAGGGCATTGCTAGGCTGTTGCTATGGTGTTCTGGGTGGTTGCTAGGGCGTTGCTAGGCGGTTGCTATGGTGTTCTGGGTGGTTGTTAGGGTGTTGCTAGGCAGTTGCTATGGTGTTCTGGGTGGTTGCTAGGCGGTTGCTATGGTGTTCTGGGTGGTTGCTAGGTGGTTGCTATGGTGTTCTGGGTGGTTGCTAGGGCGTTGCTAGGCAGTTGCTATAGCGTTCTGGGTGGTTGCTAGGGCGTTGCTAGGCAGTTGCTAAGGTGTTCTGGGTGGTTGCTAGGGCGTTGCTAGGCAGTTGCTATGGTGTTCTGAGTGGGGGCTAGGCGGCTGCCGTGGTGTTCTGGGGGGTTGCTAGGCGTTGGGTAGGGTGGTCTGGGTGGTTGCTAGGGCGTTGCTAGGCAGTTGCTCTGGTGTCCTGGGTGGTTGCTAGGCGGTTGTTATGGTGTTCTGGGTGGTTGCTAGGGCGTTGCTAGGCAGTTGCTATAGTGTTCTGGTTGGTTGCTAGGCAGTTGCTATGGTGTTTTTTGGTGGTTGCTTGGCGGTTGCTATGGTGTTCTGAATATTTGCTTGGGCATCGCTCGACAGTTGCTATGTTGTTCTTGTTGTTGCTAGGGCGTTGATGTGTCTTGTTTGGGGATCGAGTGAAAACTGGGAGAAGTAGTGAACCGTACGATTACGAAATTATTTGGAATATTAACAAGGAAGGAAGGAGGGAAAGAAGGAACAAATGAGGGAAGTAAGGAAAGAAGGAATATAGGAAAAAAGAAGGAAATCAAAGGAAGGCAGGAAAGAACAAAGGAAAGAAGGCGAGGATGGATGGAAAGAAACAGAGGAATGAAGGAAAGAAGGAAGTAAAGAAGGAAGGAAAGGAAGAAGGGAAGAAGAAGGATTTAAGTAAAGATAGAAGGAAGGAAGGAAGTGAGGAAGAAGAAATGAAAAAGGGAAGGAAAGAGAGAAGGAAGGAAAGAAAAAGTAAAGAAAGGAAGAGGGAGGGAAAGAGAGGGAAAGCAGAAAGAAGAAAGGAAGAAAGATAAGAAGGATATGAAGGAATGAAAGAAGGCATGATGGAAGGAAAGAAAAACTAAGGAAGGTAGGAAAGAAAATTGGTAGGGAGGAAGAATGGGAGGAAGGATGAAAGGCAGGATAGAAGGAAGTAAAGTAGGAAAGCAGGAACGAATAAAGGAAGGAAGGAACGAAGGAAAGAAATAGGAGGGAAAAAGAAAGAAGGAATGACAGAAAATAGAAGGAAGGAAAGCAGTAAGGAAGCTGTAGTCTCAAGAGAGCCAGATTGTAGTCTTACAGCCTGAGAAACTGACAGTTACAGCAGGTGGTCAGAACACCTGGCACAAGATTCCATTTGCTTAATGGCCCTATTGTGATGTCATAATGCCAATGTTAAGTCTGTGGGAGGAAAAAATTTATAGTTTTTTATTAATAACTCAAAAAGTATAAAAGTTACAAAGATGAAAAATACATTGCACAGGTGTCCTAAGTAAGACCTACGCAACGCAGTTTGAATGAAGTTTCTACGATAAACGGTTGAGGCCGCATTAAGTGTGTTAGAAGAATAATAATAATAATAATAATAATAATAATAATAATAATAAGAAGACCAGGATAACAATAGTGAGCATTTTCAATGCACACTAATAATAATAATAACTAGATAATGTAATTCCAGGGAATTACGTGTGCTTTGAAAATGCAAAGTGTAGTTGCATAAAGTGGAGTTTGTAACATATCATTGCATTATGATATTGGTAGCTACGTTTTTAGTTGGATAATTATGGTAGTGGTGAGGACTTTTATTTTGAAACAGATGTGGACTGAGGAAACAGTTTGCGGGAGTCATAGTTGATGACAACTGTCATATGGAAATTTTTAATAGTGACATTTTTCAATAGTGAAGAATTGTAGTAAGGACTTATATTTTGAGACAGGATTGGGCAGAAGAAACAGTTGCCGGAAGTCATAGTCGAAAACAATCAGGAGTTGGAATGGCTGAAAGGTTGATAAGTTGAGTAGCTAAAAAAGTTAAATTTTTTTATTGTAATTTGACATAATGAGGACTGGCTGTAACAGTTGTTAGGCAGTTGCTATGGTGTTCTGTGTACTTGTGAGGGTGTTGCTAGGCAGCTGCTATCGTGTTCTGGGTGGTTGCTAGGGCATTGCTAGGCAGTTGCAATGGTGTTCTGGGTGGTTGCTAGGGCCTTGCTAAGCGGTTGCTATGGTGTTCTGAGTGGTTGATAGGGCGTTGCTAGGCGATTGCTATGGTGTTCTGGGTTGTTGCTAGGCGGTTGCTATGCCATCCTGGGTGGTTGTTAGAGTGTTGCTATGGGGTTCTGGGTGGTTGCTAGGCGGTTGCTTTGGCATTCTGGGTGGTTGCTAGGGCTTTGCGAAGCAGTTGCTATGATGTTCTGGGTGGTTGCTAGGGCGTTGCTAGGTGGTTGCTATGGTGTTCTGGGTGGTTGCTAGGGTGTTGCTAGGCAGTTGCTATGGTGTTCTGGGTGGTTGCTAGGGCGTTGCTAGGCAGTTGCTATGGTGTTCTGGGTGGTTGTTAGGGTGGTTGCAATGGCGTTCTGGGTGGTTGCTAGGGCATTGCTAAGCAGTTGCTATGGTGTTCTGGGTGGTTGCTACGGCGTTGCTAGGCGGTTGCTATGGTGTTGTGGGTGGTTGCGAGGGTGTTGCTAGGCAGTTGCTATGGTGTTGTGGGTGGTTGCTAGGTGGTTGCTATGGTGTTCTGGGTGGTTGTTAGGCGGTTGCTCTGGTGTTCTGGGTGGTTGCTAGGCGGTTGCTATGGTGTTCTGGGTGGTAGCTAGGCGGTAGCTATGGTGTTATGGGTGGTTGCTAGGTCGTTGCTAGGCAGTTGCTATGGTGTTCTGGGTGGTTGCTAGGCGGTTGCTATGGTGTTCTGGGTGGTTGCTAGGGCGTTGCTAGGCAGTTGCTATGGTGTTCTGATGGTTGCTAGGCTGTTGCTATGGTGTTCTGGGTGGTTGCTAGGGCGTTGCTTGGCGGTTGCTATTGTGTTCTGGGTGGTTGTTAGGGTGTTGCTAGGCAGTTGCAATGGTGTTCTGGGTGGTTGCTAGGCGGTTGCTATGGTGTTCTGGGTGGGGGCTGGGGCGTTGCTAGGCAGTTGCTATGGTGTTTTGGGTGGTTGCTAGGGTGTTGCTATGGTGTTCTGGGTGGTTGCTAGGGTGTTGCTAGGCAGTTGCTATGGTGTTCTGGGTGGTTGCTAGGGCATTGCTAGGCAGGTGCTATGGTGTTTTGGGTGGTTGCTAGGTGGTTGCTGTGGTGTTCTGGGTGGTTGCTTGGGCGTTGCTAGGCAGTTGCTATGGTGTTCTGGGTGGTTGCTAGGCGGTTGCTATGGTGTTCTGGGTGGTTGCTAGGGCGTTGCTAGGCAGTTGCTATGGTGTTCTGGGTGGTTGCTAGGCGGTTGCTATGGTGTTCTGGGTGGTTGCAAGGGCGTTGCTAGGCGATTCCTATGGTGTTCTGTGTGGTTGCTAGGGCGTTGCTAGGCAGTTGCTATGGTTTTCTGGGTGGTTGCTAGGCGGTTGCTAAGGTGTTCTTGGTGGTTGCTAGGGCATTGGTAGGCAGTTGCTATGGTGTTTTGGGTGGTTGCTGGGCGGTTGCTATGGTGTTCTGGGTGGTTGCTAGGGCCTTGCTTGGCGGTTGCTATGGTGTTCTGGGAGGTTGCTAGGGCATTGCTAGGCTGTTGCTATGGTGTTCTGGGTGGTTGCTAGGACGTTGCTAGGCGGTTGCTATGGTGTTCTGGGTGGTTGTTAGGGTGTTGCTAGGCAGTTGTTATGGTGTTCTGTGTGGTTGCTAGGCGGTTGCTATGGTGTTCTGGGTGGTTGCTAGGGCGTTGCTAGGCAGTTGCTATGGTGTTTGGGGTGGTTGCTGGGCAGTTGCTATGGTGTTCTGGGTGGTTGCTAGGCGGTTGCTATGGTGTTCTGGGTGGTGGCTAGGGGGTTGGTAGGCGTTTCCTGTGGTGTTCTGTGTGGTTGCTAGGGCGTTGCTAGGCAGTTGCTATGGTGTTGTGGGTGGTTGCTAGGCGGTTGCTAAGGTGTTCTTGGTGGTTGCTAGGGCGTTGCTAGACAGTTGCTATGGTGTTTTGGGTGGTTGCTGGGCGGTTGCTATGGTGTTCTGGGTGGTTGCTAGGGCGTTGCTAGGCAGTTGCTATGGTGTTCTGGGTGGTTGCTAGGCGATTGCTATCGTGTTCTGGGTGGTTGCTAGGGCGTTGCTAGGCAGTTGCTATGGTGTTTTGGGTGGTTGCTAGGCGGTTGCTATAGTGTTCTGGGTGGTTGCTAGGGCGTTGCTAGGCAGTTGCTATGGTGTTCTGGGTGGTTGCTAGGCAGTTGCTATGGTGTTCTTGGTGGTTGTGAGGGCGTTGCTAGGCGGTTGCTATGGTGTTCTGGGTGGTTGCTAGGGCGTTGCTAGGCAGTTGCTTTGGTGTTCTGAGTGGTTGCTTGGCGGTTGCTATGGTGTTCTGGGTGGTTGCTAGGGCGTTGCTTGGCAGTTGCTATAGTGTTCTGGGTGGTTGCTAGGCAGTTGCTATGGTGTTTTGGGTGATTGCTAGGCGGTTGCTATGGTGTTCTGAATATTTGCTTGGGCATTGCTCGACAGTTGCTATGTTGTTCTTGTTGTTGCTAGGGCGTTGATGTGTATTGTTTGGGGATCGAGTGAAAACTGGGAGAAGTAGTGAACCGTACGATTACGAAATTATTTGGAATATTAACAAGGAAGGAAGGAGGGAAAGAAGGAACTAATGAGGGAAGTAAGGAAAGAAGGAATATAGGAAAAAAAGAAGGAAATCAAAGGAAGGCAGGAAAGAACAAAGGAAACTAGGCGAGGATGGATGGAAAGAAACAGAGGAATGACGGAAAGAAGGAAGTAAGGAAGGAAGGAAAGGAAGAAGGGAAGAAGAAGGATTTCAGTAAAGATAGAAGGAAGGAAGGAAGGAAGTGAGGAAGAAGAAATGAAAAACAGAAGGAAAGAGAGAAGGAAGGAAAGAAAAAGTAAAGAAAGGAAGAGGGAAGGAAAGAGAGGGAAAGCAGAAAGAAGAAAGGAAGAAAGATAAGAAGGATATGAAGGAATGAAAGAAGGCATGATGGAAGGAAAGAAAAACTAAGGAAGGTAGGAAAGAAAATTGGTAGGGAGGAAGAATGGGAGGAAGGATGAAAGGCAGGATAGAAGGAAGTAAAGTAGGAAAGAAGGAACGAATAAAGGAAGGAAGGAACGAAGCAAAGAAATAGGAGGGGAAAAGAAAGAAGGAATGACAGAAAATAGAAGGAAGGAAAGCAGTAAGGAAGCTGTCGTCTCAAGAGAGCCAGATTGTAGTCTTCGAGCCTGAGAAACTGACAGTTACAGCAGGTGGTCAGAACACCTGGCACAAGATTCCATTTGCTTAATGGCCCTATTGTGATGTCATAATGCCAATGTTAAGTCTATGGGGGGGACAAAATTTATAGTTTTTTATTAATAACTCAAAAAGTATAAAAGTTACAAAGATGAAAAATACATTGCACAGGTGTCCTAAGCAAGACCTACGCAACGCAGTTTGAATGAAGTTTCTACGATAAACGGTTGAGGCCGCATTAAGTGTGTTAGAAGAATAATAATAATAACTAGATAATGTAATTCCAGGGAATTACGTGTGCATTGAAAATGCAAAGTGTAGTTGCATAAGGTGGAGTTTGTAACATATCATTGCATTATGATATTGGTAGCTACGTTTTTAGGAGGATAATTATGGTAGTGGTGAGGACTTTTATTTTGAAACAGATGTGGACTGAGGAAACAGTTTGCGGGAGTCATAGTTGATGACAACTGTCATATGGAAATTTTTAATAGTGACATTTTTTAATAGTGAAAAATTGTAGTAAGGACTTATATTTTGAGACAGGATTGGGCAGAAGAAACAGTTGCCGGAAGTCATAGTCGAAAACAATCAGGAGTTGGAATGGCTGAAAGGTTGATAAGTTGAGTAGCTTAAAAAGTTACATTTTTTTATTGTAATTTGACATAATGAGGACTGGCTGTAACAGTTGTTAGGCAGTTGCTATGGTGTTCTGTGTACTTGTGAGGGTGTTGCTAGGCAGCTGCTATCGTGTTCTGGGTGGTTGCTAGGGCATTGCTAGGCAGTTGCTATGGTGTTCTGGGTGGTTGATAGGGCATTGCTAGGCGGTTGCTATGGTGTTCTGGGTAGTTGCTAGGCGGTTGCTATGGCGTACTGGGTGGTTGTTCGGGCGTTGCTATGGGGTTCTGGGTGGTTGCTAGGCGGTTGCTATGGCATTCTGGGTGGTTGCTAGGGCTTTGCTAAGCAGTTGCTATGATGTTCTGGGTGGTTGCTAGGGCGTTGCTAGGTGGTTGCTATGGTGTTCTGGGTGGTTGCTAGGGTGTTGCTAGGCAGTTGCTATGCTGTTCTGGGTGGTTGCTAGGCCGTTGCTATGGTGTTCTGGGTGGTTGCTATGGCGTTGCTAGGCAGTTGCTATTGTGTTCTGGGTGGTTGATAGGCCGTTGCTAGGCAGTTGCTATGGTGTTCTGGGTGGTTGTTAGGGTGGTTGCTATGGCGTTCTGGGTGGTTGCTAGGGTGTTGCTAGGCAGTTGCTATGGTGTTCTGGGTGGTTGCTAGGTGGTTGCTATGATGTTCTGGCTGGTTGCTAGGGCGTGGCTAGGCGGTTGCTATGGTGTTCTGGGTGGTTGCGCGGGCGTTGCTAGGCGGTTGCTTTGGTGTTCTGGGTGGTTGCTAGGGCGTTGCTATGGTATTCTGGGTGGTTGCTAGGGCGTTGCTAGGCAGTTGCTATGGTGTTCTGGATGGTTGCTAGGCGGTTGCTATGGTGTTCTGGGTGGTTGCTAGGGTGTTGCTATGGTGTTCTGGGTGGTTGTTAGGCGGTTGCTCTGGTGTTCTGGGTGGTTGCTAGGTGGTTGCTATGGTGTTCTGGGTGGTAGCAAGGCGGTTGCAATGGTGTTCTGGGTGGTTGCTAGATCATTGCTAGGCAGTTGCTATGGTGTTCTGTGTTGTTGCTAGGCGGTTGCTATGGTGTTCTGGGCAGTTGCTAGGCGGTTGCTATGGTGTTCTGGGTGGTTGCTAGGGCGTTGCTAGGCAGTTGCTATGGTGTTCTGATGGTTGCTAGGCGGTTGCTATGGTGTTCTGGGTGGTTGCTAGGGCGTTGCTAGGCAGTTGCTATGGTGTTCTGGGTGGTTGCTAGGGCGTTGCTATGGTGTTCTGGGTGGTAGCTAGGCGGTTGCTATTGTGTTCTGGGTGGTTGCTAGGCGGTTGCTATGGTGTTCTGGGTGGTTGCTAGGGCGTTGCTAGGCAGTTGCTATGGTGTGCTGGGTGGTTGCTAGGCGGTTGCTATGGTGTTCTGGGAGGTTGCTAGGGCATTGCTAGGCGGTTGCTATGGTGTTCTGGGTGGTTGCTAGGGCCTTGCTAGGCGGTTGCTATGGTGTTCTGGGAGGTTGCTAGGGCATTGCTAGGCTGTTGCTATGGTGTTCTGGGTGGTTGCTAGGGCATTGCTAGGCGGTTGCTATGGTGTTCTGGGTGGTTGTTAGGGTGTTGCTAGGCAGTTGCTATGGTGTTCTGGGTGGTTGCTAGGCGGTTGCTATGGTGTTCTGGGTGGTTGCTAGGGCGTTGCTAGGCAGTTGCTATGGTGTTTTGGGTGGTTGCTAGGTGGTTGCTATGGTGTTCTGGGTGTTTGCTTGGGCGTTGCTAGGCAGTTGCTATGGTGCTCTGGGTGGTTGCTAGGCGGTTGCTATGGTGTTCTGGGTGGTTGCTCGGGCGTTGCTAGGCAGTTGCTATGGTGTTCTTGGTGGTTGCTAGGCGGTTGCTATGGTGTTCTGGGTGGTTGCTAGGCGGTTGCTATGGTGTTCTGGGTGGTTGCTAGGGCGTTGCTAGGCAGTTGCTATGGTGTTCTGGGTGGTTGCTAGGCGGTTGCTATGGTGTTCTGGGTGGTTGCTAGGGCATTGCTAGGCTGTTGCTATGGTGTTCTGGGTGGTTGCTAGGGCGTTGCTAGGCGGTTGCTATGGTGTTCTGGGTTGTTGCTAGGGCGTTGCTAGGCAGTTGCTATGGTGTTCTGGGTGGTTGCTAGGCGGTTGCTATGGTGTTCTGGGTGGTTGCTAGGGCGTTGCTAGGCAGTTGCTATAGCGTTCTGGGTGGTTGCTAGGGCGGTGCTAGGCAGCTGCTGTGGTGTTCTGGGTGGTTGCTAGGGCGTTGCTAGGCAGTTGCTATGGTGTTCTGGGTGGTTGCTAGGCGATTGCTATGGTGTTCTGGGTGGTTGCTAGGTGGTTGCTAGGCGGTTGCTATGGTGTTCTGGGTGGTTGCTAGGGCGTTGCTAGGCAGTTGCTATGGTGTTCTGGGTGGTTGCTAGGCGGTTGCTATGGTGTTCTGGGTGGTTGCTAGGGCGTTGCTAGGCAGTTGCTATGGTGTTTTGGGTGGTTGCTAGGTGGTTGCTATGGTGTGCTAGGTGGTTGCTAGGGCGTTGCTAGGCAGTTGCTATGGTGTTCTGGGTGGTTGCTAGGTGGTTGCTATGGTGTTCTGGGTGGTTGCTAGGCAGTTGCTATTGTGTTCTGGGTGGTTGCTCGGGCGTTGCTAGGCAGTTGCTATGGTGTTCTGGGTGGTTGCTAGGCGGGTGCTATGGTGTTCTGGGTGGTTGCTAGGCGGTTGCTATGGTGTTCTGAGTGGTTGCTAGGGCGTTGCTAGGCAGTTGCTATGGTGTTCTGGGTGGTTGCTAGGCGGTTGCTATGGTGTTCTGGGTGGTTGCTAGGGCATTGCTAGGCTGTTGCTATGGTGTTCTGGGTGGTTGCTAGGGCGTTGCTAGGCGGTTGCTATGGTGTTCTGGGTGGTTGTTAGGGTTTTGCTAGGCAGTTGCTATGGTGTTCTGGATGGTTGCTAGGCGGTTGCTATGGTGTTCTGGGTGGTTGCTAGGGCGTTGCTAGGCAGTTGCTATGGTGTTTTGGGTGGTTGCTAGGTGGTTGCTATGGTGTTCTGGGGGGTTGCTAGGGCGTTGCTAGGCAGTTGCTATAGCGTTCTGGGTGGTTGCTAGGGGGTTGCTAGGCAGTTGCTAAGGTGTTCTGGGTGGTTGCTAGGGCGTTGCTAGGCAGTTGCTATGGTGTTCTGTGTGGTTGCTAGGCGGTTGCTATGGTGTTCTGGGTGGTTGCTAGGCGGTTGCTATGGTGTTCTGGGTGGTTGCTAGGGCGTTGCTAGGCAGTTGCTATGGTGTTCTGGGTGGTTGCTAGGCGGTTGCTATGGTGTTCTGGGTGGTTGCTAGGGCGTTGCTAGGCAGTTGCTTTAGTGTTCTGGGTGGTTGCTAGGCAGTTGCTATGGTGTTTTGGGTGGTTGCTTGGCGGTTGCTATGGTGTTCTGAATATTTGCTTGGGCATTGCTCGACAGTTGCTATGTTGTTCTTGTTGTTGCTAGGGCGTTGATGTGTCTTGTTTGGGGATCGAGTGAAAACTGGGAGAAGTAGTGAACCGTACGATTACGAAATTATTTGGAATATTAACAAGGAAGGAAGGAGGGAAAGAAGGAACTAATGAGGGAAGTAAGGAAAGAAGGAATATAGGAAAAAAGAAGGAAATCAAAGGAAGGCAGGAAAGAACAAAGGAAAGAAGGCGAGGATGGATGGAAAGAAACAGAGGAATGAAGGAAAGAAGGAAGTAAAGAAGGAAGGAAAGGAAGAAGAGAAGAAGAAGGATTTAAGTAAAGATAGAAGGAAGGAAGGAAGTGAGGGAGAAGAGAGGAAAGAAGGAAGGGAAGAGAGAAGGAAGGAAAGAAAAAGTAAAGAAAGGAAGAGGGAGGGAAAGAGAGGGAAAGCAGAAAGAAGAAAGGAAGAAAGATAAGAAGGATATGAAGGAATGAAAGAAGGCATGATGGAAGGAAAGAAAAACTAAGGAAGGTAGGAAAGAAAATTGGTAGGGAGGAAGAATGGGAGGAAGGATGAAAGGCAGGATAGAAGGAAGTAAAGTAGGAAAGCAGGAACGAATAAAGGAAGGAAGGAACGAAGGAAAGAAATAGGAGGGAAAAAGAAAGAAGGAATGACAGAAAATAGAAGGAAGGAAAGCAGTAAGGAAGCTGTAGTCTCAAGAGGGCCAGATTGTAGTCTTACAGCCTGAGAAACTGACAGTTACAGCAGGTGGTCAGAACACCTGGCACAAGATTCCATTTGCTTAATGGCCCTATTGTGATGTCATAATGCCAATGTTAAGTCTATGGGGGGAAAAAATTTATAGTTTTTTATTAATAACTCAAAAAGTATAAAAGTTACAAAGATGAAAAATACATTGCACAGGTGTCCTAAGTAAGACCTACGCAACGCAGTTTGAATGAAGTTTCTACGATAAACGGTTGAGGCCGCATTAAGTGTGTTAGAAGAATAATAATAATAACTAGATTATGTAATTCCAGGGAATTACGTGTGCATTGAAAATGCAAAGTGTAGTTGCATAAGGTGGAGTTTGTAACATATCATTGCATTATGATATTGGTAGCTACGTTTTTAGAAGGATAATTATGGTAGTGGTGAGGACTTTTATTTTGAAACAGATGTGGACTGAGGAAACAGTTTGCGGGAGTCATAGTTGATGACAACTGTCATATGGAAATTTTTAATAGTGACATTTTTTAATAGTGAAGAATTGTAGTAAGGACTTATATTTTGAGACAGGATTGGGCAGAAGAAACAGTTGCCGGAAGTCATAGTCGTAAACAATCAGGAGTTGGAATGGCTGAAAGGTTGATAAGTTGAGTAGCTTAAAAAGTTACATTTTTTTATTGTAATTTGACATAATGAGGACTGGCTGTAACAGTTGTTAGGCAGTTGCTATGGTGTTCTGTGCACTTGTGAGGGTGTTGCTAGGCAGCTGCTATCGTGTTCTGGGTGGTTGCTAGGGCATTGCTAGGCAGTTGCAATGGTGTTCTGGGTGGTTGCTAGGGCCTTGCTAAGCGGTTACTATGGTGTTCTGAGTGGTTGATAGGGCGTTGCTAGGCGATTGCTATGGTGTTCTGGGTGGTTGCTAGGCGGTTGCTATGGCGTTCTGGGTGGTTGCTAGAATGTTGCTATGGGGTTCTGGGTGGTTGCTAGGCGGTTGCTAGGGCATTCTGGGTGGTTGCTAGGGCTTTGCTAAGCAGTTGCTATGATGTTCTGGGTGGTTGCTAGGGCGTTGCTAGGTGGTTGCTGTGGTGTTCTGGGTGGTTGCTAGGGTGTTGCTAGGCAGTTGCTATGGTGTTCTGGGTGGTTGCTAGGGCGGTGCTAGGCAGGTGCTATGGTGGTCTGGGTGGTTGCTAGGGCATTGCTAGGCAGTTGCTAGGGAGTTCTGGGTGGTTGTTAGGGTGGTTGCTATGGCGTTCTGGGTGGTTGCGAGGGCAGTGCTAAGCAGTTGCTATGGTGTTCTGGGTGGTTGCAAGGGTGTTGCTAGGCAGTTGCTATGGTGTTCTGGGGGGTTGCTAGGTGGTTGGTATGGTGTTCTGGGGGGTTGCTAGGGCATTGCTAGGCGGGTGCTATGGTGTTCTGGGTGGTTGATCGGGGGTTGCTAGGGGGTTGCTTTGATGTTCTGGGTGGTTGCTAGGGCGTTGTTATGGTGTTCTGGGTGGTTGCTAGGGCGTTGCTAGGCAGTTGCTATGGTGTTCTAGATGGTTGCTAGGCGGTTGCTATGGTGTTCTGGGTGGTTGCTAGGCGGTTGCTATGGTGTTCTGGGTGGTAGCTAGGCGGTTGCTATGGTGTTCTGGGTGGTTGCTAGGTCGTTGCTAGGCAGTTGCTATGGTGTTCTCGGTGGTTGCTAGGCGGTTGCTATGGTGTTCTGGGTGGTTGCTAGGCGGTTGCTATGGTGTTCTGGGTGGTTGCTAGGGCGTTGCTAGGCAGTTGCTATGGTGTTCTGATGGTTGCTAGGCTGTTGCGATGGTGTTCTGGGTGGTTGCTAGGGCATTGCTAGGCGGTTGCTATGGTGTTCTGGGTGGTTGTTAGGGTGTTGCTAGGCAGTTGCAATGGTGTTCTGGGTGGTTGCTCGGCGGTTGCTATGGTGTTCTCGGTGGTTGCTAGGGCGTTGATAGGCAGTTGCTATGGTGTTTTGGGTGGTTGCTAGGTGGTTGCTATGGTGTTCTGGGTGGTTGCTAGGGCGTTGCTAGGCAGTTGCTATGGTGTTCTGGGTGGTTGCTAGGCGGTTGCTATGGTGTTCTGGGTGGTTGCTAGGGTGTTGCTAGGCAGTTACTATGGTGTTTTGGGTGGTTGCTAGGTGGTTGCTATGGTGTTCTGGGTGGTTGCTAGGGCGTTGCTAGGCAGTTGCTATGGTGTTCTGGGTGGTTGCAAGGCAGTTGCTATGGTGTTCTGGGTGGTTGCTAGGGTGTTGCTAGGCAGTTACTATGGTGTTTTGGGTGGTTGCTAGGTGGTTGCTATGGTGTTCTGGGTGGTTGCTAGGGCGTTGCTAGGCAGTTGCTATGGTGTTCTGGGTGGTTGCTAGGGCGTTGCTAGGCAGTTGCTATGGTGTTTTGGGTGGTTGCTAGGTGGTTGCTATGGTGTTCTAGGTGGTTGCTAGGGCGTTGCTAGGCAGTTGCTATGGTGTTCTGGGTGGTTGCTTGGCGGTTGCTATGGTGTTCTGGGTGGTTGTTAGGGCCTTGCTAGGCGGTTGCTATGGTGTTCTGGGAGGTTGCTAGGGCATTGCTAGGCTGTTGCTTTGGTGTTCTGGGTGGTTGCTAGGGCGTTGCTATGCGGTTGCTATGGTGTTCTGGGTGGTTGTTAGGGTGTTGCTAGGCAGTTGCTATGGTGTTCTGGGTGGTTGCTAGGCGGTTGCTATGGTGTTCTTGGTGGTGGCTAGGGCGTTGCTCGGCAGTTGCTTTGGTGTTTTGGGTGGTTGCTTGGGCGTTGCTAGGCAGTAGCTATGGTGTTCGGGGTGGTTGCTAGGCGGTTGCAATGGTGTTCTGGGTGGTTGCTCGGGCGTTGCTAGGCAGTTGCTATGGTTTTCTGGGTGGTTGCTAGGCGGTTGCTATGGTGTTCTGGGTGGGTGCTAGGCGGTTGCTATGGTGTTCTAGGTGGTTGCTAGGGGGTTGCTAGGCAGTTGCTATGGTATTCTGGGTGGTTGCTAGGCGGTTGCTATGGTGTTCTGAGTGGTTGCTAGGCGGTTGCTATGGTGTTCTGGGTGGTTGCTAGGGCGTTGCTAGGCAGTTGCTATGGTGTTCTGGGTGGTTGCTAGGCGGTTGCTATGGTGTTCTGGGTGGTTGCTAGGGCGTTGCTAGGCAGTTGCTATGGTGTTTTGGGTGGTTGCTAGGTGGTTGCTATGGTGTTCTGGGTGGTTGCTAGGGCGTTGCTAGGCAGTTGCTATGGTGTTCTGGGTGGTTGCTAGGGCGTTGCTAGGCAGTTGCTATGGTGTTTTGGGTGGTTGCTAGGTGGTTGCTATGGTGTTCTAGGTGGTTGCTAGGGCGTTGCTAGGCAGTTGCTATGGTGTTCTGGGTGGTTGCTTGGCGGTTGCTATGGTGTTCTGGGTGGTTGCTAGGGCCTTGCTAGTCGGTTGCTATGGTGTTCTGGGAGGTTGCTAGGGCATTGTTAGGCTGTTGCTATGGTGTTCTGGGTGGTTGCTCGGGCGTTGCTATGCGGTTGCTATGGTGTTCTGGGTGGTTGTTAGGGTGTTGCTTGGCAGTTGCTATGGTGTTCTGGGTGGTTGCTAGGCGGTTGCTATGGTGTTCTTGGTGGTTGCTAGGGCGTTGCTCGGCAGTTGCTTTGGTGTTTTGGGTGGTTGCTTGGGCGTTGCTAGGCAGTTGCTATGGTGTTCGGGTTGGTTGCTAGGCGGTTGCAATGGTGTTCTGGGTGGTTGCTCGGGCGTTTCTAGGCAGTTGCTATGGTTTTCTAGGTGGTTGCTAGGCGGTTGCTATGGTGTTCTGGGTGGTTGCTAGGCGGTTGCTATGGTGTTCTAGGTGGTTGCTAGGGCGTTGCTAGGCAGTTGCTATGGTGTTCTGGGTGGTTGCTAGGCGGTTGCTATGGTGTTCTGAGTGGTTGCTAGGCGGTTGCTATGGTGTTCTGGGTGGTTGCTAGGGCGTTGCTAGGCAGTTGCTAGGGTGTTCTGGGTGGGTGCTAGGCGGTTGCTATGGTGTTCTGGGTGGTTGCTAGGGCGTTGCTAGGCGATTCCTATGGTGTTCTGTGTGGTTGCTAGGGCGTTGCTAGGCAGTTGCTATGGTGTTCTGGGTGGTTGCTAGGCGGTTGCTTAGGTGTTCTTGGTGGTTGCTAGGGCGTTGCTTGGCAGTTGCTATGGTGTTTTGGGTGGTTGCTAGGGCGTTGCTAGGCAGTTGCTATTGTGTTTTGGGTGGTTGCTAGGTGATTGCTATGGTGTTCTGGGTGGTTGCTAGGGCGTTGCGAGGCAGGTGCTATGGTGTTCTGGGTGGTTGCTAGGGCGTTGCTAGGCAGTTGCTATGGTGTTTTGGGTGGTTGCTAGGTGGTTGCTATGGTGTTCTAGCTGGTTGCTAAGGCGTTGCTAGGCAGTTGCTATGGTGTTCTGGGTGGTTGCTTGGCGGTTGCTATGGTGTTCTGGGTGGTTGCTAGGGTGTTGCTAGGCAGGTGCTATGGTGTTCTGGGTGGTTGCTAGGCGGTTGCTATGGTGTTCTTGGTGGTTGCTAGGGCGTTGCTCGGGAGTGGCTTTGGTGTTTTGGGTGGCTGCTAGAGTGTTGCTAGGCAGTTGCTATGGTGTTCTGGGTGGTTGCCAGGCGGTTGCTATGGTGTTCTGGGTGGTTGCTCGGGCGTTGCTAGGCAGTTGCTATGGTGTTCTGGGTGGTTGCTAGGCGGTTGCTACGGTGTTCTGGGTGGTTGCTAGGCGGTTGCTATGGTGTTCTGGGTGGTTGTTAGGGCGTTGCTAGGCAGTTGCTATGGTGGTCTGGGTGGTTGCTAGGCGGTTGCTATGGTGTTCTGGGTGGTTGCTAGGGCGTTGCTAGGCGATTCCTATGGTGTTCTGTGTGGTTGCTAGGGCGTTGCTAGGCAGTTGCTATGGTGTTCTGGCAGGTTGCTATGCGGTTGCTAAGGTGTTCTTGGTGGTTGCTAGGGCGTTGCTAGGCAGTTGCTGTGGTGTTTTGGGTGGTTGCTGGGCGGTTGCTATGGTGTTGTGGGTGGTTGCTAGGGCGTTGCTAGGCAGTTGCTATGGTGTTCTGGGTGGTTGCTAGGCGATTGCTATGGTGTTCTGGGTGGTTGCTAGGGCGTTGCTAGGCAGTAGCTATGGTGTTTTGGGTGGTTGCTAGGCGGTTGCTATGGTGTTCTGGGTGGTTGCTAGGTCGTTGCTAGGCAGTTACAATGGTGTTCTGGGTGGTTGCTAGGCAGTTGCTATGGTGTTCTTGGTGGTTGTGAGGGCGTTGCTAGGCGGTTGCTATGGTGTTCTGGGTGGTTGCTAGGGCGTTGCTAGGCAGTTGCTTTGGTGTTCTGAGTGGTTGCTTGGCGGTTGCTATGGTGTTCTGGGTGGTTGCTAGGGCGTTGCTTGGCAGTTGCTATAGTGTTCTGGGTGGTTGCTAGGCAGTTGCTATGGTGTTTTGGGTGGTTGCTAGGCGGTTGCTATGGTGTTCTGAATATTTGCTTGCGCATTGCTCGACAGTTGCTATGTTGTTCTTGTTGTTGCTAGGGCGTTGATGTGTATTGTTTGGGGATCGAGTGAAAACTGGGAGAAGTAGTGAACCGTACGATTACGAAATTATTTGGAATATTAACAAGGAAGGAAGGAGGGAAAGAAGGAACTAATGAGGGAAGTAAGGAAAGAAGGAATATAGGAAAAAAAGAAGGAAATCAAAAGGAAGGCAGGAAAGAACAAAGGAAACTAGGCGAGGATGGATGGAAAGAAACAGAGTAATGACGGAAAGAAGGAAGTAAGGAAGGAAGGAAAGGAAGAAGGGAAGAAGAAGGATTTAAGTAAAGATAGAAGGAAGGAAGGAAGGAAGGAAGTGAGGAAGAAGAAATGAAAAACAGAAGGAAAGAGAGAAGGAAGGAAAGAAAAAGTAAAGAAAGGAAGAGGGAAGGAAAGAGAGGGAAAGCAGAAAGAAGAAAGGAAGAAAGATAAGAAGGATATGAAGGAATTAAAGAAGGCATGATGGGAGGAAAGAAAAACTAAGGAAGGTAGGAAAGAAAATTGGTAGGGAGGAAGAATGGGAGGAAGGATGAAAGACAGGATAGAAGGAAGAAAAGTAGGAAAGAAGAGACGAATAAAGGAAGGAAGGAACGAAGGAAAGAAATAGGAGGGAAAAAGAAAGAAGGAATGACAGAAAATAGAAGGAAGGAAAGCAGTAAGGAAGCTGTAGTCTCAAGAGAGCCAGATTGTAGTCTTTAAGCCTGAGAAACTGACAGTTACAGCAGGTGGTCAGAACACCTGGCACAAGATTCCATTCGCTTAATGGCGCTATTGTGATGTCATAATGCCAGTGTTAAGTCTATGGGGGGAAAAAATTTATAGTTTTTTATTAATAACTCAAAAAGTATAAAAGTTACAAAGATGAAAAATACATTGCACAGGTGTCCTAAGTCAGACCTACGCAACGCAGTTTGAATGAAGTTTCTACGATAAACGGTTGAGGCCGCATTAAGTGTGTTAGAAGAATAATAATAATAATAATAATAATAATAATAATAATAAGAAGACCAGGATAACAATAGTGAGCATTTTCAATGCACACTAATAATAATAATAAGAAGAAGACCAGGATAACAATAGTGAGCATTTTCAATGCACACTAATAATAATAACTAGATAATGTAATTCCAGGGAATTACGTGTGCATTGAAAATGCAAAGTGTAGTTTCATAAGGTGGAGTTTGTAACATATTGCATTATGATATTGGTAGCTACGTTTTTAGTAGGATAATTATGGTAGTGGTGAGGACTTTTATTTTGAAACAGATGTGGACTGAGGAAACAGTTTGCGGGAGTCATAGTTGATGACAACTGTCATATGGAAATTTTTAATAGTGACATTTTTCAATAGTGAAGAATTGTAGTAAGGACTTATATTTTGAGACAGGATTAGGCAGAAGAAACAGTTGCCGGAAGTCATAGTCGAAAACAATCAGGAGTTGGAATGGCTGAAAGGTTGATAAGTTGAGTAGCTTAAAAAGTTACATTTTTTATTGTAATTTGACATAATGAGGACTGGCTGTAACAGTTGTTAGGCAGTTGCTATGGTGTTCTGTGTACTTGTGAGGGTGTTGCTAGGCAGCTGCTATCGTGTTCTGGGTGGTTGCTAGGGCATTGCTAGGCAGTTGCTTTGGTGTTCTGGGTGGTTGCTAGGGCCTTGCTAAGCGGTTGCTATGGTGTTCTGAGTGGTTGATAGGGCATTGCTAGGCGATTGCTATGGTGTTCTGGGTTGTTGCTAGGCGGTTGCTATGGCATTCTGGGTGGTTGCTAGAGTGTTGCTATGGGGTTCTGGGTGGTTGCTAGGCGGTTGCTATGGCATTCTGGGTGGTTGCTAGGGCTTTGCTAAGCAGTTGCTATGATGTTCTGGGTGGTTGCGAGGGCGTTGCTAGGTGGTTGCTATGGTGTTCTGGGTGGTTGCTCGGGTGTTGCTAGGCATTTGCTATGGTGTTCTGGGTGGTTGCTAGGGCGTTGCTAGGCAGTTGTTATGGTGTTCTGGGTGGTTGCTAGGGCTTTGCTAAGCAGTTGCTATGGTGTTCTGGGTGGTTGTTAGGGTGGTTGCTATGGCGTTCTGGGTGGTTGCTAGGGCATTGCTAAGCAGTTGCTATGGTGTTCTGGGTGGTTGCTACGGCGTTGCTAGGCAGTTGGTATGGTGTTCTGGGTGGTTGCTAGGTGGTTGCAATGGTGTTCTGGGTGGTTGCTAGGGTGTTGCTATGGTGTTCTGGGTGGTTGTAAGGCGGTTGCTCTGGTGTTCTGGGTGGTTGCTAGGCGGTTGCTATGGTGTTCTGGGTGGTAGCTAGGCGGGTGCTATGGTGTTCTGGGTGGTTGCTAGGTCGTTGCTAGGCAGTTGCTATGGTGTTCTGGGTGGTTGCTAGGCGGTTGCTGTGGTGTTCTGGGTGGTTGCTAGGCGGTTGCGATGGTGTTCTGGGTGATTGCTCGGGCGTTGCTAGGCTGTTGCTATGGTGTTCTGATGGTTGCTAGGCTGTTGCTATGGTGTTCTGGGTGGTTGCTAGGGCGTTGCTAGGCGGTTCCTATGGTGTTCTGGGTGGTTGTTAGGGTGTTGCGAGGCAGTTGCAATGGTGTTCTGGGTGGTTGCTAGGCGGTTGCTATGGTGTTCTGGGTGGTTGGTAGGGCGTTGCTAGGCAGTTGCTATGGTGTTTTGGGTGGTTGCTAGGGTGTTGCTATGGTGTTCTGGGTGGTTGCTAGGGCGTTGCTAGGCAGTTGCTATGGTGTTCTGGGTTGTTGCTTGGCGGTTGCTATGGTGTTCTGGGTGGTTGCTAGGGCCCTGCTAGGCGGTTGCTATGGTGTTCTGGGAGGTTGCTAGGGCATTGCTAGGCTTTTGCTATGGTGTTCTGGGTGGTTGCTAGGGCGTTGCTAGGCGGTTGCTATGGTGTTCTGGGTGGTTGTTAGGGTGTTGCTAGGCAGTTGCTATGGTGTTCTGGGTGATTGCTAGGCGGTTGCTATGGTATTCTGGGTGGTTGCTAGGGCGTTGCTAGGCAGTTGCTATGGTGTTCTAGGTGATTGCTAGGTGGTTGCTATGGTATTCTGGGTGGTTGCTAGGGCGTTGCTAGGCAGTTGCTATGGTGTTCTGGGTGATTGCTAGGCGGTTGCTATGGTGGCGTGGGTTGTTGCTCGGGCGTTGCTAGGCAGTTGCTATGGGGTTCTGGGTGGTTGCTAGGGGGGTGGTATGGTGTTCTGGGTGGTTGCTAGGCAGTTGCTATGGTGTTCTGCGTGGTTGCTAGGGCGTTGCTAGGCAGTTGCTATGGTGTTCTGGGTGGTTGCTAGGCGGTTGCTATGGTGTTCTGGGTGGTTGCTAGGGCGTTGCTGGGCGATTCCTATGGTGTTCTGTGTGGTTGCAAGGGCGTTGCTAGGCAGTTGCTATGGTGTTCTGGGTGGTTGCTAGGCGGTTGCTAAGGTGTTCTTGGTGGTTGCTAGGGCGTTGCTAGGCAGTTGCTATGGTGTTTTGGGTGGTTGCTGGGCGGTTGCTATGGTGTTCTGGGTGGTTGCTAGGGCCTTGCTAGGCGGTTGCTATGGTGTTCTGGGTGGTTGCTAGGGCGTTGCTAGGCGGTTGCTATGGTGTTCTGGGTGGTTGTTAGGGTGTTGCTAGGCGGTTGCTATGGTGTTCTGGGTGGTTGATAGGCGGTTGCTATGGTGTTCTGGGTGGTTGCTAGGGCGTTGCTAGGCAGTTGCCATGGTGTTTTGGGTGGTTGCTAGGTGGTTGCTATGGTGTTCTGGGTGGTTGCTTGGGCGTTGGTAGGCAGTTGGTATGGTGTTCTGGCTGGTTGCTGGGCGGTTGCTATGGTGTTCGGGGTGGTTGCTCGGGCGTTGCTAGGCAGTTGCTATGGTGTTCTGGGTGGTTGCTAGGCCGTTGCTATGGTGTTCTGCGTGGTTGCAAGGTGGTTGCTATGGTGTTCTGGGTGGTTGCTGGGGCGTTGCTAGGCAGTTGCTATGGTGTTCTGGGTGGTTGCTAGGGGGTTGATATGGTGTTCTAGGTGGTTGCTAGGGCGTTGCTAGGCGATTCCTATGGTGTTCTGTGTGGTTGCTAGGGCGTTGCTAGGCAGTTGCTATGGTTTTCTGGGTGGTTGTTAGGGCGTTGCTAGGCGGTTGCTATGGTGTTCTGGGTGGTTGCTAGGGCGTTGCTTGGCAGTTGCTTTGGTGTTCTGGGTGGTTGCTCGGCGGTTGCTATGTTGTTCTCAGTGGTTGCTAGGGCGTTGCTATGCAGTTGCTATGGTGTTTTGTGTGGTTGCTAGGTGGTTGCTATGGTGTTCTGGGTGGTTGCTTGGGCATTGCTAGGCAGTTGCTATGGTGTTCTGGGTGGTTGCTAGGCGGTTGCTATGGTGTTCTGGGTGGTTGCTCGGGCGTTGCTAGGCAGTTGCTATGGTGTTTTGGGTGGTTGCTAGGCGGTTGCTATGGTGTTCTGGGTGGTTGCTAGGCCGTTGCTATGGTGTTCTGGGTGGTTGCTAGGGCGTTGCTAGGCAGTTGCTATGGTGTTCTGGGTGGTTGCTAGGGCGTTTCTAGGCGATTCCTATGGTGTTCTGTGTCGTTGCTAGGGCGTTGCTAGGCAGTTACTATGGTGTTCTGGGTGGTTGCTAGGCGGTTGCTAAGGTGTTCTTGGTGGTTGCTAGGGCGTTGCTAGGCAGTTGCTATGGTGTTTTGGGTGGTTGCTGGGCGGTTGCTATGGTGTTCTGGGTGGTTGCTAGGGCCTTGCAAGGCGGTTGCTATGGTGTTCTGGGTGGTTGCTAGGGCATTGCTAGGCTGTTGCTATGGTGTTCTGGGTGGTTGCTAGGGCGTTGCTAGGCGGTTGCTATGGTGTTCTGGGTGGTTGTAAGGGTGTTGCTAGGCAGTTGCTATGGTGTTCTGGGTGGTTGCTAGGCGATTCCGATGGTGTTCTGGGTGGTTGCTAGGGCGGTGCTAGGCAGTTGCTATGGTGTTTTGGGTGGTGGCTTGGCGGTTGCTATGGTGGTCTGGGTGGGTGCTTGGGCGTTGCTAGGCAGTTGCGATGGTTTTCTGGGTGGTTGCTAGGCGGTTGCTATGGTGTTCTGGGTGGTTGGTCGGGCGTGGCTAGGCAGTTGCTATGGTGTTCTGGGTGGTTGCTAGGCGGTTGCTATGGTGTTCTGGGTGGTTGCTAGGCGGTTGCTATGGTGTTGTGGGTGGTTGCTAGGGCGTTGCTAGGCAGTTGCTATGGTGTTCTGGGTGGTTGCTAGGTGGTTGCTGTGGTGTTCTGGGTGGTTGCTAGGGCGTTGCTAGGCGATTCCTATGGTGTTCTGTGTGGTTGCTAGGGCGTTGCTAGGCACTTGCTATGGTGTTTTGGGTGGTGGGTAGGCGGTTGCTAAGGTGTTCTTGGTGGTTGCTAGGCCGTTGCTAGGCAGTTGCTATGATGTTTTGGGTGGTTGCTTGGCGGTTGCTATGGTGTTCTGAGTGGTTGCTAGGGCGTTGCTAGGCAGTTGCTATGGTGTTCTGGTTGGTTGCTAGGCGATCGCTATGGTGTTCTGGTTGGTTGCTAGGGCGTTGCTAGGCGGTTGCTATGGTGTTTTGGGTGGTTGCTAGGCGGTTGCTATAGTGTTCTGGGTGGTTGCTAGGGCGTTGCTAGGCAGTTGCTATGGTCTTCTGGGTGGTTGCAAGGCAGTTGCTATGGTGTTCTTGGTGGTTGTGAGGGCGTTGCTAGGCGGTTGCTATGGTGTTCTGGGTGGTTGCTAGGGCGTTGCTAAGCAGTTGCTTTGGTGTTCTGAGTGGTTGCTTGGCGGTTGATATGGTGTTCTGGGTGGTTGCTAGGGCGTTGCTTGGCAGTTGCTATAGTGTTCTGGGTGGTTGCTAGGCAGTTGCTATGGTGTTTTGGGTGGTTGCTAGGCGGTTGCTATGGTGTTCTGAATATTTGCTTGGGCATTGCTCGACAGTTGCTATGTTGTTCTTGTTGTTGCTAGGGCGTTGATGTGTATTGTTTGGGGATCGAGTGAAAACTGGGAGAAGTAGTGAACCGTAGGATTACGAAATTATTTGGAATATTAAAAAGGAAGGAAGGAGGGAAAGAAGGAACTAATGAGGGAAGTAAGGAAAGAAGGAATATAGGAAAAAAAAAGAAGGAAATCAAAGGAAGGCAGGAAAGAACAAAGGAAAGAAGGCGAGGATGGATGGAAAGAAACAGAGGAATGACGAAAAGAAGGAAGTAAGGAAGGAAGGAAAGGAAGAAGGGAAGAAGAAGGATTTAAGTAAAGATACAAAGAAGGAAGGAAGGAAGTGAGGAAGAAGAAAAGAAAAAAAGAACAAAAGAGAGAAGAAAGGAAAGAAAAAGTAAAGAAAGGAAGAGGGATGGAAAGAGAGGGAAAGCAGAAAGAAGAAAGGAAGAATGATAAGAAGGATATGAAGAAATGAAAGAAGGCATGATGGAAGGAAAGAAAAAGTAAGGAAGGTAGGTAAGAAAATTGGTAGGGAGGAAGAATGGGAGGAAGGATGAAAGGCAGGATAGAAGGAAGTAAAGTAGGAAAGAAGGAACGAATAAAGGAAGGAAGGAACGAAGGAAAGAAATAGGAGGGAAAAAGAAAGAAGGAATGACAGAAAATAGAAGGAAGGAAAGCAGTAAGGAAGCTGTAGTCTCAAGAGAGCCAGATTGTAGTCTTACAGCCTGAGAAACTGACAGTTACAGCAGGTGGTCAGAACACCTGGCACTAGATTCCATTTGCTTAATGGCCCTATTGTGATGTCATAATGCCAATGTTAAGTCTATGGGGGGAAAAAATTTATAGTTTTTTATTAATAACTCAAAAAGTATAAAAGTTACAAAGATGAAAAATACATTGCACAGGTGTCCTAAGTAAGACCTACGCAACGCAGTTTGAATGAAGTTTCTACGATAAACGGTTGAGGCCGCATTAAGTGTGTTAGAAGAATAATAATAATAATAACTAGATAATGTAATTCCAGGGAATTACGTGTGCATTGAAAATGCAAAGTGTAGTTGCATAAGGTGGAGTTTGTAACATATCATTGCATTATGATATTGGTAGCTACGTTTTTAGTAGGATAATTATGGTAGTGGTGAGGACTTTTATTTTGAAACAGATGTGGACTGAGGAAACAGTTTGCGGGAGTCATAGTTGATGACAACCGTCATATGGAAATTTTTAATAGTGACATTTTTTAATAGTGAAGAATTGTAGTAAGGACTTATATTTTGAGACAGGTTTGGGCAGAAGAAACAGCTGCCGGAAGTCATAGTCGAAAACAATCAGGAGTTGGAATGGCTGAAAGGTTGATAAGTTGAGTAGCTTAAAAAAATACATTTTTTTATTGTAATTTGACATAATGAGGACTGGCTGTAACAGTTGTTAGGCAGTTGCTATGGTGTTCTGTGTACTTGTGAGGGTGTTGCTAGGCAGCTGCTATCGTGTTCTGGGTGGTTGCTAGGGCATTGCTAGGCAGTTGCAATGGTGTTCTGGGTGGTTGCTAGGGCGTTGCTAGGCAGTTGCTATGGTGTTCTGGGTGGTTGCTAGGGCATTGCTAGGCAGTTGCTATGGTGTTCTGGGTGGTTGCTAGGGTGTTGCTATGGTGTTCTGGGTGGTTGTTAGGCGGTTGCTCTGGTGTTCTGGGTGGTTGCTAGGCGGTTGCTATGGGGTTCTGGGTGGGAGCAAGGCGGTTGCAAGGGTGTTCGGGGGGGTTGCTAGATCATTGCTAGGCAGTTGCTATGGTGTTCTGTGTTGTTGCTAGGCGGTTGCTATGGTGTTCTGGGCAGTTGCTAGGCGGTTGCTATGGTGTTCTGGGTGGTTGCTAGGGCGTGGCTAGGCAGTTGCTATGGGGTTCTGATGGTTGCTAGGCGGTTGCTATGGTGTTGTGGGTGGTTGCTAGGGCGTTGCTAGGCAGTTGCTTTGGTGTTCTGGGTGGTTGCTAGGGCGTTGCTATGGTGTTCTGGGTGGTAGCTAGGCGGTTGCTATTGTGTTCTGGGTGGTTGCTAGGCGGTTGCTATGGTGTTCTGGGTGGTTGCTAGGGCGTTGCTAGGCAGTTGCTATGGTGTGCTGGGTGGTTGCTAGGCGGTTGCTATGGTGTTCTGGGAGGTTGCTAGGGCATTGCTAGGCGGTTGCTATGGTGTTCTGGGTGGTTGCTAGGGCCTTGCTAGGCGGTTGCTATGGTGTTCTGGGAGGTTGCTAGGGCATTGCTAGGCTGTTGCTATGGTGTTCTGGGTGGTTGCTAGGGCATTGCTAGGCGGTTGCTATGGTGTTCTGGGTGGTTGTTAGGGTGTTGCTAGGCAGTTGCTATGGTGTTCTGGGTGGTTGCTAGGCGGTTGCTATGGTGTTCTGGGTGGTTGCTAGGGCGTTGCTAGGCAGTTGCTATGGTGTTTTGGGTGGTTGCTAGGTGGTTGCTATGGTGTTCTGGGTGTTTGCTTGGGCGTTGCTAGGCAGTTGCTATGGTGTTCTGGGTGGTTGCTAGGCGGTTGCTATGGTGTTCTGGCTGGTTGCTCGGTCGTTGCTAGGCAGTTGCTATGGTGTTCTTGGTGGTTGCTAGGCGGTTGCTATGGTGTTCTGGGTGGTTGCTAGGCGGTTGCTATGGTGTTCTGGGTGGTTGCTAGGGCGTTGCTAGGCAGTTGCTATGGTGTTCTGGGTGGTTGCTAGGCGGTTGCTATGGTGTTCTGGGTGGTTGCTAGGGCATTGCTAGGCTCTTGCTATGGTGTTCTGGGTGGCTGCTAGGGCGTTGCTAGGCGGTTGCTATGGTGTTCTGGGTGGTTGCTAGGGCGTTGCTAGGCAGTTGCTATGGTGTTCTGGGTGGTTGCTAGGCGGTTGCTATGGTGTTCTGGGTGGTTGCTAGGGCGTTGCTAGGCAGTTGCTATAGCGTTCTGGGTGGTTGCTAGGGCGGTGCTAGGCAGCTGCTGTGGTGTTCTGGGTGGTTGCTAGGGCGTTGCTAGGCAGTTGCTATGGTGTTCTGGGTGGTTGCTAGGCGGTTGCTATGGTGTGCTGGGTGGTTGCTAGGGTGTTGCTAGGCCGTTGCTATGGTGCTCTAAGTGGTTGTGAGGGCGTTGCTAGGCAGTTGCTTTGGTGTTCTGAGTGTTTGCTAGGCGCTTCCTATGGTGTTCTGGGTGGATGATAGGGCGTTGCTAGGCAGTTGCTCTGGTGTTCTGGGTGGTTGCTAGGTGGTTGCTATGGTGTGCTGTGTGGTTGCTAAGGTGTTGCTGCGCCTTTGTTATGGTGTTCTGGGTGGTTGCTAGGTGGTTGCTATGGTGTTCTGGGTGGTTGCTAGGCAGTTGCTATTGTGTTCTGGGTGGTTGCTCGGGCGTTGCTAGGCAGTTGCTATGGTGTTCTGGGTGGTTGCTAGGCGGGTGTTTTGGTGTCCTGAGTGGTTGCTCGGCGGTTGCTATGGTGTTGTGGGTGGTTGATAGGGCGTTGCTTGGCAGTTGCTATGGTGTTCTGGGTGGTTGCTAGGCGGTTGCTATGGTGTTCTGGGTGGTTGCTAGGGCATTGCTAGGCTGTTGCTATGGTGTTCTGGGTGGTTGCTAGGGCGTTGCTAGGCGGTTGCTATGGTGTTCTGGGTGGTTGTTAGGGTTTTGCTAGGCAGTTGCTATGGTGTTCTGGGTGGTTGCTAGGCGGGTGCTATGGTGTTCTGGGTGGTTGCTAGGGCGTTGCTAGGCAGTGGCTATGGGGTTCTGGGTGGTTGCTGGGTGGTTGCTATGGTGTTCTGGGTGGTTGCTAGGGCGTTGCTAGGCAGTTGCTATAGCGTTCTGGGTGGTTGCTAGGGCGTTGCTAGGCAGTTGCTAAGGTGTTCTGGGTGGTTGCTAGGGCGTTGCTAGGCAGTTGCTATGGTGTTCTGTGTGGTTGCTAGGCGGTTGCTATGGTGTTCTGGGTGGTTGCTAGGCGGTTGCTATGGTGTTCTGGGTGGTTGCTAGGGCGTTGCTAGGCAGTTGCTATGGTGTTCTGGGTGGTTGCTAGGCGGTTGCTATGGTGTTCTGGGTGGTTGCTAGGGCGTTGCTAGGCAGTTGCTTTAGTGTTCTGGGTGGTTGCTAGGCAGTTGCTATGGTGTTTTGGGTGGTTGCTTGGCGGTTGCTATGGTGTTCTGAATATTTGCTTGGGCATTGCTCGACAGTTGCTATGTTGTTCTTGTTGTTGCTAGGGCGTTGATGTGTCTTGTTTGGGGATCGAGTGAAAACTGGGAGAAGTAGTGAACCGTACGATTACGAAATTATTTGGAATATTAACAAGGAAGGAAGGAGGGAAAGAAGGAACTAATGAGGGAAGTAAGGAAAGAAGGAATATAGGAAAAAAGAAGGAAATCAAAGGAAGGCAGGAAAGAACAAAGGAAAGAAGGCGAGGATGGATGGAAAGAAACAGAGGAATGAAGGAAAGAAGGAAGTAAAGAAGGAAGGAAAGGAAGAAGGGAAGAAGAAGGATTTAAGTAAAGATAGAAGGAAGGAAGGAAGTGAGGAAGAAGAAATGAAAAACGGAAGGAAAGAGAGAAGGAAGGAAAGAAAAAGTAAAGAAAGGAAGAGGGAGGGAAAGAGAGGGAAAGCAGAAAGAAGAAAGGAAGAAAGATAAGAAGGATATGAAGGAATGAAAGAAGGCATGATGGAAGGAAAGAAAAACTAAGGAAGGTAGGAAAGAAAATTGGTAGGGAGGAAGAATGGGAGGAAGGATGAAAGGCAGGATAGAAGGAAGTAAAGTAGGAAAGCAGGAACGAATAAAGGACGGAAGGAACGAAGGAAAGAAATAGGAGGGAAAAAGAAAGAAGGAATGACAGAAAATAGAAGGAAGGAAAGCAGTAAGGAAGCTGTAGTCTCAAGAGGGCCAGATTGTAGTCTTACAGCCTGAGAAACTGACAGTTACAGCAGGTGGTCAGAACACCTGGCACAAGATTCCATTTGCTTAATGGCCCTATTGTGATGTCATAATGCCAATGTTAAGTCTATGGGGGGAAAAAATTTATAGTTTTTTATTAATAACTCAAAAAGTATAAAAGTTACAAAGATGAAAAATACATTGCACAGGTGTCCTAAGTAAGACCTACGCAACGCAGTTTGAATGAAGTTTCTACGATAAACGGTTGAGGCCGCATTAAGTGTGTTAGAAGAATAATAATAATAACTAGATTATGTAATTCCAGGGAATTACGTGTGCATTGAAAATGCAAAGTGTAGTTGCATAAGGTGGAGTTTGTAACATATCATTGCATTATGATATTGGTAGCTACGTTTTTAGAAGGATAATTATGGTAGTGGTGAGGACTTTTATTTTGAAACAGATGTGGACTGAGGAAACAGTTTGCGGGAGTCATAGTTGATGACAACTGTCATATGGAAATTTTTAATAGTGACATTTTTTAATAGTGAAGAATTGTAGTAAGGACTTATATTTTGAGACAGGATTGGGCAGAAGAAACAGTTGCCGGAAGTCATAGTCGTAAACAATCAGGAGTTGGAATGGCTGAAAGGTTGATAAGTTGAGTAGCTTAAAAAGTTACATTTTTTTATTGTAATTTGACATAATGAGGACTGGCTGTAACAGTTGTTAGGCAGTTGCTATGGTGTTCTGTGCACTTGTGAGGGTGTTGCTAGGCAGCTGCTATCGTGTTCTGGGTGGTTGCTAGGGCATTGCTAGGCAGTTGCAATGGTGTTCTGGGTGGTTGCTAGGGCCTTGCTAAGCGGTTACTATGGTGTTCTGAGTGGTTGATAGGGCGTTGCTAGGCGATTGCTATGGTGTTCTGGGTGGTTGCTAGGCGGTTGCTATGGCGTTCTGGGTGGTTGCTAGAATGTTGCTATGGGGTTCTGGGTGGTTGCTAGGCGGTTGCTAGGGCATTCAGGGTGGTTGCTAGGGCTTTCATAAGCAGTTGCTATGATGTTCTGGGTGGTTGCTAGGGCGTTGCTAGGTGGTTGCTATGGTGTTCTGGGTGGTTGCTAGGGTGTTGCTAGGCAGTTGCTATGGTGTTCTGGGTGGTTGCTAGGGCGTTGCTAGGCAGTTGCTATGGTGTTCTGGGTGGTTGCTAGGGCATTGCTAGGCAGTTGCTATGGTGTTCTGGGTGGTTGTTAGGGTGGTTGCTATGGCGTTCTGGGTGGTTGCGAGGGCAGTGCTAAGCAGTTGCTATGGTGTTCTGGGTGGTTGCAAGGGTGTTGCTAGGCAGTTGCTATGGTGTTCTGGGTGGTTGGTAGGTGGTTGCTATGGTGTTCTGGGTGGTTGCTAGGGCATTGCTAGGCGGTTGCTATGGTGTTCTGGGTGGTTGATCGGGCGTTGCTAGGCGGTTGCTATGGTGTTCTGGGTGGTTCCTAGGGCGTTGTTATGGTGTTCTGGGTGGTTGCTAGGGCGTTGCTAGGCAGTTGCTATGGTGTTCTAGATGGTTGCTAGGCGGGTGCTATGGTGTTCTGGGTGGTTGCCAGGCGGTGGCTATGGTGTTCTGGGTGGTAGCTAGGCGGTTGCTTTGGTGTTCTGGGTGGTTGCTAGGTCGTTGCTAGGCAGTTGCTATGGTGTTCTCGGTGGTTGCTAGGCGGTTGCTATGGTGTTCTGGGTGGTTGCTAGGCGGTTGCTATGGTGTTCTGGGTGGTTGCTAGGGCGTTGCTAGGCAGTTGCTATGGTGTTCTGATGGTTGCTAGGCTGTTGCGATGGTGTTCTGGGTGGTTGCTAGGGCATTGCTAGGCGGTTGCTATGGTGTTCTGGGTGGTTGTTAGGGTGTTGCTAGGCAGTTGCAATGGTGTTCTGGGTGGTTGCTCGGCGGTTGCTATGGTGTTCTCGGTGGTTGCTAGGGCGTTGATAGGCAGTTGCTATGGTGTTTTGGGTGGTTGCTAGGTGGTTGCTATGGTGTTCTGGGTGGTTGCTAGGGCGTTGCTAGGCAGTTGCTATGGTGTTCTGGGGGGTTGCTAGGCGGTTGCTATGGTGTTCTGGGTGGTTGCTAGGGCGTTGCTAGGCAGTTGCTATGGTGTTTTGGGTGGTTGCTAGGTGGTTGCTATGGTGTTCTGGGTGGTTGCTAGGGCGTTGCTAGGCAGTTGCTATGGTGTTCTGGGTGGTTGCAAGGCAGTTGCTATGGTGTTCTGGGTGGTTGCTAGGGCGTTGCTAGGCAGTTGCTATGGTGTTTTGGGTGGTTGCTAGGTGGTTGCTATGGTGTTCTGGGTGGTTGCTAGGGCGTTGCTAGGCAGTTGCTATGGTGTTCTGGGTGGTTGCTCGGGCGTTGCTAGGCAGTTGCTATGGTGTTTTGGGTGGTTGCTAGGTGGTTGCTATGGTGTTCTAGGTGGGTGCTAGGGCGTTGCTAGGCAGTTGCTATGGTGTTCTGGGTGGTTGCTTGGCGGTTGCTATGGTGTTCTGGGTGGTTGTTAGGGCCTTGCTAGGCGGTTGCTATGGTGTTCTGGGAGGTTGCTAGGGCATTGCTAGGCTGTTGCTATGGTGTTCTGGGTGGTTGCTAGGGCGTTGCTATGCGGTTGCTATGGTGTTCTGGGTGGTTGTTAGGGTGTTGCTAGGCAGTTGCTATGGTGTTCTGGGTGGTTGCTAGGCGGTTGCTATGGTGTTCTTGGTGGTGGCTAGGGCGTTGCTCGGCAGTTGCTTTGGTGTTTTGGGTGGTTGCTTGGGCGTTGCTAGGCAGTAGCTATGGTGTTCGGGGTGGTTGCTAGGGGGTTGCAATGGTGTTCTGGGTGGTTGCTCGGGCGTTGCTAGGCAGTTGCTATGGTTTTCTGGGTGGTTGCTAGGCAGTTGCTATGGTGTTCTGGGTGGTTGCTAGGCGGTTGCTATGGTGTTCTTGGTGGTTGCTAGCGCGTTGCTAGGCAGTTGCTTTGGTGTTCTGAGTGGTTGCTAGGCGGATGCTATGGTGTTCTGAGTGGTTGCTAGGCGGGGGCTATGGGGTTCTGGGTGGTTGCTAGGGCGTTGCTAGGCAGTTGCTATGGTGTTCTGGGTGGTTGCTAGGCGGTTGCTATGGTGTTCTGGGTGGTTGCTAGGGCGTTGCTAGGCAGTTGCTATGGTGTTTTGGGTGGTTGCTAGGTGGTTGCTATGGTGTTCTGGGTGGTTGCTAGGGCGTTGCTAGGCAGTTGCTATGGTGTTCTGGGTGGTTGCTAGGGCGTTGCTAGGCAGTTGCTATGGTGTTTTGGGTGGTTGCTAGGTGGTTGCTATGGTGTTCTAGGTGGTTGCTAGGGCGTTGCTAGGCAGTTGCTATGGTGTTCTGGGTGGTTGCTTGGCGGTTGCTATGGTGTTCTGGGTGGTTGCTAGGGCCTTGCTAGGCGGTTGCTATGGTGTTCTGGGAGGTTGCTAGGGCATTGCTAGGCTGTTGCTATGGTGTTCTGGGTGGTTGCTCGGGCGTTGCTATGCGGTTGCTATGGTGTTCTGGGTGGTTGTTAGGGTGTTGCTTGGCAGTTGCTATGGTGTTCTGGGTGGTTGCTAGGCGGTTGCTATGGTGTTCTTGGTGGTTGCTAGGGCGTTGCTCGGCAGTTTCTTTGGTGTTGTGGGTGGTTGCTTGGGCGTTGCTAGGCAGTTGCTATGGTGTTCGGGGTGGTTGCTAGGCGGTTGCAATGGTGTTCTGGGTGGTTGCTCGGGCGTTTCTAGGCAGTTGCTATGGGTTTCTAGGTGGTTGCTAGGCGGTTGCTATGGTGTTCTTGGTGGTTGCTAGGCGGTTGCTATGGTGTTCTAGGTGGTTGCTAGGGCGTTGCTAGGCAGTTGCTATGGTGTTCTGGGTGGTTGCTAGGCGGTTGCTATGGTGTTCTGAGTGGTTGCTAGGCGGTTGCTATGGTGTTCTGGGTGGTTGCTAGGGCGTTGGTAGGCAGTTGGTAGGGTGTTCTGGGTGGTTGCTAGGCGGTTGCTATGGTGTTCTGGGTGGTTGCTAGGGCGTTGCTAGGCGATTCCTATGGTGTTCTGTGTGGTTGCTAGGGCGTTGCTAGGCAGTTGCTATGGTGTTCTGGGTGGTTGCTAGGCGGTTGCTAAGGTGTTCTTGGTGGTTGCTAGGGCGTTGCTTGGCAGTTGCTATGGTGTTTTGGGTGGTTGCTAGGGCTTTGCTAGGCAGTTGCTATGGTGTTTTGGGTGGTTGCTAGGTGGTTGCTATGGTGTTCTGGGTGGTTGCTAGGGCGTTGCGAGGCAGTTGCTATGGTGTTCTGGGTGGTTGCTAGGGCGTTGCTAGGCAGTTGCTATGGTGTTTTGGGTGGTTGCTAGGTGGTTGCTATGGTGTTCTAGGTGGTTGCTAAGGCGTTGCTAGGCAGTTGCTATGGTGTTCTGGGTGGTTGCTTGGCGGTTGCTATGGTGTTCTGGGTTGTTGCTAGGGTGTTGCTAGGCAGTTGCTATGGTGTTCTGGGTGGTTGCTAGGCGGTTGCTATGGTGTTCTTGGTGGTTGCTAGGGCGTTGCTCGGGAGTTGCTTTGGTGTTTTGGGTGGTAGCTAGGGTGTTGCTAGGCAGTTGCTATGGTGTTCTGGGTGGTTGCCAGGCGGGTGCTATGGTGTTCTGGGTGGTTGCTCGGGCGTTGCTGGGCGGTTGCTAGGGGGTTCTGGGTGGTTGCTAGGCGGTTGCTACGGTGTTCTGGGTGGTTGCTAGGCGGTTGCTATGGTGTTCTGGGTGGTTGTTAGGGCGTTGCTAGGCAGTTGCTATGGTGTTCTGGGTGGTTGCTAGGCGGTTGCTATGGTGTTCTGGGTGGTTGCTAGGGCGTTGCTAGGCGATTCCTATGGTGTTCTGTGTGGTTGCTAGGGCGTTGCTAGGCAGTTGCTATGGTGTTCTGGCAGGTTGCTATGCGGTTGCTAAGGTGTTCTTGGTGGTTGCTAGGGCGTTGCTAGGCAGTTGCTATGGTGTTTTGGGTGGTTGCTGGGCGGTTGCTATGGTGTTCTGGGTGGTTGCTAGGGCGTTGCTAGGCAGTTGCTATGGTGTTCTGGGTGGTTGCTAGGCGATTGCTGTGGTGTTCTGGGTGGTTGCTAGGGCGTTGCTAGGCAGTAGCTATGGTGTTTTGGGTGGTTGCTAGGCGGTTGCTATAGTGTTCTGGGTGGTTGCTAGGGCGTTGCTAGGCAGTTACAATGGTGTTCTGGGTGGTTGCTAGGCAGTTGCTATGGTGTTCTTGGTGGTTGTGAGGGCGTTGCTAGGCGGTTGCTATGGTGTTCTGGGTGGTTGCTAGGGCGTTGCTAGGCAGTTGCTTTGGTGTTCTGAGTGGTTGCTTGGCGGTTGCTATGGTGTTCTGGGTGGTTGCTAGGGCGTTGCTTGGCAGTTGCTATAGTGTTCTGGGTGGTTGCTAGGCAGTTGCTATGGTGTTTTGGGTGGTTGCTAGGCGGTTGCTATGGTGTTCTGAATATTTGCTTGCGCATTGCTCGACAGTTGCTATGTTGTTCTTGTTGTTGCTAGGGCGTTGATGTGTATTGTTTGGGGATCGAGTGAAAACTGGGAGAAGTAGTGAACCGTACGATTACGAAATTATTTGGAATATTAACAAGGAAGGAAGGAGGGAAAGAAGGAACTAATGAGGGAAGTAAGGAAAGAAGGAATATAGGAAAAAAAGAAGGAAATCAAAAGGAAGGCAGGAAAGAACAAAGGAAACTAGGCGAGGATGGATGGAAAGAAACAGAGTAATGACGGAAAGAAGGAAGTAAGGAAGGAAGGAAAGGAAGAAGGGAAGAAGAAGGATTTAAGTAAAGATAGAAGGAAGGAAGGAAGGAAGGAAGTGAGGAAGAAGAAATGAAAAACAGAAGGAAAGAGAGAAGGAAGGAAAGAAAAAGTAAAGAAAGGAAGAGGGAAGGAAAGAGAGGGAAAGCAGAAAGAAGAAAGGAAGAAAGATAAGAAGGATATGAAGGAATTAAAGAAGGCATGATGGAAGGAAAGAAAAACTAAGGAAGGTAGGAAAGAAAATTGGTAGGGAGGAAGAATGGGAGGAAGGATGAAAGGCAGGATAGAAGGAAGTAAAGTAGGAAAGAAGGAACGAATAAAGGAAGGAAGGAACGAAGGAAAGAAATAGGAGGGAAAAAGAAAGAAGGAATGACAGAAAATAGAAGGAAGGAAAGCAGTAAGGAAGCTGTAGTCTCAAGAGAGCCAGATTGTAGTCTTTAAGCCTGAGAAACTGACAGTTACAGCAGGTGGTCAGAACACCTGGCACAAGATTCCATTCGCTTAATGGCGCTATTGTGATGTCATAATGCCAGTGTTAAGTCTATGGGGGGAAAAAATTTATAGTTTTTTATTAATAACTCAAAAAGTATAAAAGTTACAAAGATGAAAAATACATTGCACAGGTGTCCTAAGTCAGACCTACGCAACGCAGTTTGAATGAAGTTTCTACGATAAACGGTTGAGGCCGCATTAAGTGTGTTAGAAGAATAATAATAATAATAATAATAATAATAATAATAATAAGAAGACCAGGATAACAATAGTGAGCATTTTCAATGCACACTAATAATAATAATAAGAAGAAGACCAGGATAACAATAGTGAGCATTTTCAATGCACACTAATAATAATAACTAGATAATGTAATTCCAGGGAATTACGTGTGCATTGAAAATGCAAAGTGTAGTTGCATAAGGTGGAGTTTGTAACATATTGCATTATGATATTGGTAGCTACGTTTTTAGGAGGATAATTATGGTAGTGGTGAGGACTTTTATTTTGAAACAGATGTGGACTGAGGAAACAGTTTGCGGGAGTCATAGTTGATGACAACTGTCATATGGAAATTTTTAATAGTGACATTTTTCAATAGTGAAGAATTGTAGTAAGGACTTATATTTTGAGACAGGATTGGGCAGAAGAAACAGTTGCCGGAAGTCATAGTCGAAAACAATCAGGAGTTGGAATGGCTGAAAGGTTGATAAGTTGAGTAGCTTAAAAAGTTAAATTTTTTTATTGTAATTTGACATAATGAGGACTGGCTGTAACAGTTGTTAGGCAGTTGCTATGGTGTTCTGTGTACTTGTGAGGGTGTTGCTAGGCAGCTGCTATCGTGTTCTGGGTGGTTGCTAGGGCATTGCTAGGCAGTTGCTTTGGTGTTCTGGGTGGTTGCTAGGGCCTTGCTAAGCGGTTGCTATGGTGTTCTGAGTGGTTGATAGGGCATTGCTAGGCGATTGCTATGGTGTTCTGGGTTGTTGCTAGGCGGTTGCTATGGCATTCTGGGTGGTTGCTAGAGTGTTGCTATGGGGTTCTGGGTGGTTGCTAGGCGGTTGCTATGGCATTCTGGGTGGTTGCTAGGGCTTTGCTAAGCAGTTGCTATGATGTTCTGGGTGGTTGCGAGGGCATTGCTAGGTGGTTGCTATGGTGTTCTGGGTGGTTGCTCGGGTGTTGCTAGGCATTTGCTATGGTGTTGTGGGTGGTTGCTGGGGCGTTGCTAGGGTGTTGTTATGGTGTTCTGGGTGGTTGCTAGGGTTTTGCTAAGCAGTTGCTATGGTGTTCTGGGTGGTTGTTAGGGTGGTTGCTATGGCGTTCTGGGTGGTTGCTAGGGCATTGCTAAGCAGTTGCTATGGTGTTCTGGGTGGTTGCTACGGCGTTGCTAGGCAGTTGGTATGGTGTTCTGGGTGGTTGCTAGGTGGTTGCAATGGTGTTCTGGGTGGTTGCTAGGGTGTTGCTATGGTGTTCTGGGTGGTTGTAAGGCGGTTGCTCTGGTGTTCTGGGTGGTTGCTAGGCGGTTGCTATGGTGTTCTGGGTGGTAGCTAGGCGGTTGCTATGGTGTTCTGGGTGGTTGCTAGGTCGTTGCTAGGCAGTTGCTATGGTGTTCTGGGTGGTTGCTAGGCGGTTGCTGTGGTGTTCTGGGTGGTTGCTAGGCGGTTGCGATGGTGTTCTGGGTGGTTGCTAGGGCGTTGCTAGGCTGTTGCTATGGTGTTTTGATGGTTGCTAGGCTGTTGCTATGGTGTTCTGGGTGGTTGCTAGGGCGTTGCTAGGCGGTTCCTATGGTGTTCTGGGTGGTTGTTAGGGTGTTGCGAGGCAGTTGCAATGGTGTTCTGGGTGGTTGCTAGGCGGTTGCTATGGTGTTCTGGGTGGTTGGTAGGGCGTTGCTAGGCAGTTGCTATGGTGTTTTGGGTGGTTGCTAGGGTGTTGCTATGGTGTTCTGGGTGGTTGCTAGGGCGTTGCTAGGCAGTTGCTATGGTGTTCTGGGTGGTTGCTTGGCGGTTGCTATGGTGTTCTGGGTGGTTGCTAGGGCCCTGCTAGGCGGTTGCTATGGTGTTCTGGGAGGTTGCTAGGGCATTGCTAGGCTTTTGCTATGGTGTTCTGGGTGGTTGCTAGGGCGTTGCTAGGCGGTTGCTATGGTGTTCTGGGTGGTTGTTAGGGTGTTGCTAGGCAGTTGCTATGGTGTTCTGGGTGGGTGGTAGGCGGTTGCTATGGTGTTCTGGGTGGTTGCTAGGGCGTTGCTAGGCAGTTGCTTTGGTGTTTTGGGTGATTGCTAGGTGGTTGCTATGGTGTTCTGGGTGGTTGCTTGGGCGTTGCTAGGCAGTTGCTATGGTGTTCTGGGTGATTGCTAGGCGGTTGCTATGGTGTCCTGGGTTGTTGCTCGGGCGTTGCTAGGCAGTTGCTATGGTGTTCTGGGTGGTTGCTAGGTGGTTGCTATGGTGTTCTGGGTGGTTGCTAGGCAGTTGCTATGGTGTTCTGCGTGGTTGCTAGGGCGTTGCTAGGCAGTTGCTATGGTGTTCTGGGTGGTTGCTAGGCGGTTGCTATGGTGTTCTGGGTGGTTGCTAGGGCGTTGCTGGGCGATTCCTATGGTGTTCTGTGTGGTTGCAAGGGCGTTGCTAGGCAGTTGCTATGGTGTTCTGGGTGGTTGCTAGGCGGTTGCTAAGGTGTTCTTGGTGGTTGCTAGGGCGTTGCTAGGCAGTTGCTATGGTGTTTTGGGTGGTTGGTGGGCGGTTGCTATGGTGTTCTGGGTGGTTGCTAGGGCCTTGCTAGGCGGTTGCTATGGTGTTCTGGGTGGTTGCTAGGGCGTTGCTAGGCGGTTGCTATGGTGTTCTGGGTGGTTGTTAGGGTGTTGCTAGGCAGTTGCTATGGTGTTCTGGGTGGTTGCTAGGCGGTTGCTATGGTGTTCTGGGTGGTTGCTAGGGCGTTGCTAGGCAGTTGCCATGGTGTTTTGGGTGGTTGCTAGGTGGTTGCTATGGTGTTCTGGGTGGTTGCTTGGGCGTTGCTAGGCAGTTGCTATGGTGTTCTGGGTGGTTGCTAGGCGGTTGCTATGGTGTTCTGGGTGGTTGCTCGGGCGTTGCTAGGCAGTTGCTATGGTGTTCTGGGTGGTTGCTAGGCGGTTGCTATGGTGTTCTGGGTGGTTGCTAGGCGGTTGCTATGGTGTTCTGGGTGGTTGCTAGGGCGTTGCTAGGCAGTTGCTATGGTGTTCTGGGTGGTTGCTAGGCGGTTGATATGGTGTTCTAGGTGGTTGCTAGGGCGTTGCTAGGCGATTCCTATGGTGTTCTGTGTGGTTGCTAGGGCGTTGCTAGGCAGTTGCTATGCTGTTCTGGGTGGTTGCTAGGGCGTTGCTAGGCGGTTGCTATGGTGTTCTGGGTGGTTGTTAGGGTGTTGCTAGGCAGTTGCTATGGTGTTCTGGGTGGTTGCTCGGCGGTTGCTATGGTGTTCTGGGTGGTTGCTAGGGCGTTGCTAGGCAGTTGCTATGGTGTTTTGGGTGGTTGCTAGGTGGTTGCTATGGTGTTCTGGGTGGTTGCTTGTGCATTGCTAGGCAGTTGCTATGGTGTTCCGGGTAGTTGCTAGGCAGTTGCTTTGGTGTTCTGGGTGGTTGCTCGGTTATTGCTAGGCGGTTGCTTTGTTGTTTTGGGTGGTTGCTAGGCGGTTGCTATGGTGTTCTGGGTGGTTGCTAGGTGGTTGCTATGGTGTTCTGGGTGGTTGCTAGGGCGTTGCTAGGCAGTTGCTATGGTGTTCTGGGTGGTTGCTAGGGCGTTTCTAGGCGATTCCTATGGTGTTCTGTGTCGTTGCTAGGGCGTTGCTAGGCAGTTACTATGGGGTTCTGGGTGGTTGCTAGGCGGTGGCTAAGGTGTTCTTGGTGGTTGCTAGGGCGTGGCTAGGCAGTTGCTATGGTGTTTTGGGTGGTTGCTGGGCGGTTGCTATGGTGTTCTGGGTGGTTGCTAGGGCCTTGCAAGGCGGTTGCTATGGTGTTCTGGGTGGTTGCTAGGGCATTGCTAGGCTGTTGCTATGGTGTTCTGGGTGGTTGCAAAGGCTTTGCTAGGCGGTTGCTATGGTGTTCTGGGTGGTTGCAAGGGCGTTGCTAGGCAGTTGCTATGGTGTTCTGGGTGGTTGCTAGGCGGTTGCTATGGTGTTCTGGGTGGTTGCTAGGGCGTTGGTAGGCAGTTGCTATGGTGTTTTGGGTGGTTGCTAGGTGGTTGCTATGGTGTTCTGGGTGGTTGCTTGGGCGTTGCTAGGCAGTTGCTATGGTGTTCTGGGTGGTTGCTAGGCGGTTGCTAAGGTGTTCTGGGTGGTTGCTAGGGCGTTGCTAGGCAGTTGCTATGGTGTTCTGGGTGGTAGCTAGGCGGTTGCTATAGTGTTCTGGGTGGTTGCTAGGCGGTTGCTATGGTGTGCTGGGTGGTTGCGAGGGCGTTGCGAGGCAGTTGCTATGGTGTTCTGGGTGGTTGCTAGGTGGTTGCTGTGGTGTTCTGGGTGGTTGCTAGGGCGTTGCTAGGCGATTCCTATGGTGTTCTGTGTGGTTGCTAGGGCGTTGCTAGGCAGTTGCTATGGTGTTCTGGGTGGTTGCTAGGCGGTTGCTAAGGTGTTCTTGGTGGTTGCTAGGGCGTTGCTAGGCAGTTGCTATGGTGTTTTGGGTGGTTGCTGGGCGGTTGCTATGGTGTTCTGGGTGGTTGCTAGGGCGTTGCTAGGCAGTTGCTATGGTGTTCTGGTTGGTTGCTAGGCGATCGCTATGGTGTTCTGGTTGGTTGCTAGGGCGTTGCTAGGCAGTTGCTATGGTGTTTTGGGTGGTTGCTAGGCGGTTGCTATAGTGTTCTGGGTGGTTGCTAGGGCGTTGCTAGGCAGTTGCTATGGTCTTCTGGGTGGTTGCAAGGCAGTTGCTATGGTGTTCTTGGTGGTTGTGAGGGCGTTGCTAGGCGGTTGCTATGGTGTTCTGGGTGGTTGCTAGGGCGTTGCTAAGCAGTTGCTTTGGTGTTCTGAGTGGTTGCTTGGCGGTTGATATGGTGTTCTGGGTGGTTGCTAGGGCGTTGCTTGGCAGTTGCTATAGTGTTCTGGGTGGTTGCTAGGCAGTTGCTATGGTGTTTTGGGTGGTTGCTAGGCGGTTGCTATGGTGTTCTGAATATTTGCTTGGGCATTGCTCGACAGTTGCTATGTTGTTCTTGTTGTTGCTAGGGCGTTGATGTGTATTGTTTGGGGATCGAGTGAAAACTGGGAGAAGTAGTGAACCGTAGGATTACGAAATTATTTGGAATATTAACAAGGAAGGAAGGAGGGAAAGAAGGAACTAATGAGGGAAGAAAGGAAAGAAGGAATATAGGAAAAAAAAAGAATGAAATCAAAGGAAGGCAGGAAAGAACAAAGGAAACTAGGCGAGGATGGATGGAAAGAAAAAGAGGAATGACGAAAAGAAGGAAGTAAGGAAGGAAGGAAAGGAAGAAGGGAAGAAGAAGGATTTAAGTAAAGATAGAAGGAAGGAAGGAAGGAAGTGAGGAAGAAGAAATGAAAAACAGAAGGAAAGAGAGAAGGAAGGAAAGAAAAAGGAAAGAAAGGAAGAGGGATGAAAAGAGAGGGAAAGCAGAAAGAAGAAAGGAAGAATGATAAGAAGGATATGAAGAAATGAAAGAAGGCATGATGGAAGGAAAGAAAAACTAAGGAAGGTAGGTAAGAAAATTGGTAGGGAGGAAGAATGGGAGGAAGGATGAAAGGCAGGATAGAAGGAAGTAAAGTAGGAAAGAAGGAACGAATAAAGGAAGGAAGGAACGAAGGAAAGAAATAGGAGGGAAAAAGAAAGAAGGAATGACAGAAAATAGAAGGAAGGAAAGCAGTAAAGAAGCTGAAGTCTCAAGAGAGCCAGATTGTAGTCTTACAGCCTGAGAAACTGACAGTTACAGCAGGTGGTCAGAACACCTGGCACTAGATTCCATTTGCTTAATGGCCCTATTGTGATGTCATAATGCCAATGTTAAGTCTATGGGGGGAAAAAATTTATAGTTTTTTATTAATAACTCAAAAAGTATAAAAGTTACAAAGATGAAAAATACATTGCACAGGTGTCCTAAGTAAGACCTACGCAACGCAGTTTGAATGAAGTTTCTACGATAAACGGTTGAGGCCGCATTAAGTGTGTTAGAAGAATAATAATAATAATAACTAGATAATGTAATTCCAGGGAATTACGTGTGCATTGAAAATGCAAAGTGTAGTTGCATAAGGTGGAGTTTGTAACATATCATTGCATTATGATATTGGTAGCTACGTTTTTAGTAGGATAATTATGGTAGTGGTGAGGACTTTTATTTTGAAACAGATGTGGACTGAGGAAACAGTTTGCGGGAGTCATAGTTGATGACAACCGTCATATGGAAATTTTTAATAGTGACATTTTTTAATAGTGAAGAATTGTAGTAAGGACTTATATTTTGAGACAGGTTTGGGCAGAAGAAACAGCTGCCGGAAGTCATAGTCGAAAACAATCAGGAGTTGGAATGGCTGAAAGGTTGATAAGTTGAGTAGCTTAAAAAAATACATTTTTTTATTGTAATTTGACATAATGAGGACTGGCTGTAACAGTTGTTAGGCAGTTGCTATGGTGTTCTGTGTACTTGTGAGGGTGTTGCTAGGCAGCTGCTATCGTGTTCTGGGTGGTTGCTAGGGCATTGCTAGGCAGTTGCAATGGTGTTCTGGGTGGTTGCTAGGGCGTTGCTAGGCAGTTGCTATGGTGTTCTGGGTGGTTGCTAGGGCATTGCTAGGCAGTTGCTATGGTGTTCTGGGTGGCTGCTAGGGCCTTGCTAGGCGGTTGCTATGGTTTTCTGGGTGGTTGTTAGGGTGTTGCTAGGCAGTTGCTATGGTGTTCTGGGTGGTTGCTAGGCGGTTGCTATGGTGTGCTGGGTGGTTGCTAGGGCGTTGCTAGGCAGTTTCTATGGTGTTCTGGGTGGTTGCTAGGCGGTTGCTATGGTGTTCTGGGTGGTTGCTAGGGCGTTGCTTGGCAGTTGCGATGGTGTTTTGGGTGGTTGCTCGGTGGTTGCTATGGTGTTCTGAGTGGTTGATAGGGCGTTGCTAGGCGATTGCTATGGTGTTCTGGGTGGTTGCTAGGCGGTTGCTATGGCGTTCTGGGTGGTTGCGAGAGTGTTGCTATGGGGTTCTGGGTGGTTGCTAGGCGGTTGCTATGGCATTCTGCGTGGTTGCTAGGGCTTTGCTAAGCAGTTGCTATGATGTTCTGGGTGGTTGCAAGGGCGTTGCTAGGTGGTTGCTATGGTGTTCTGGGTGGTTGCTAGGGTGTTGCTAGGCAGTTGCTATGGTGTTCTGGGTGGTTGCTAGGGCGTTGCTAGGCAGTTGCTATGGTGTTCTGGGTGGTTGGTAGGGCATTGCTAGGCAGTTGCTATGGTGTTTTGGGTGGTTGTTAGGATGGTTGCTATGGTGTTCTGGGTGGTTGCTAGGGCATTGCTAAGCAGTTGCTATGGTGTTCTGGGTGGTTGCTACGGCGTTGCTAGGCGGTTGCTATGGTGTTCTGGGTGGTTGCTAGGGTGTTGCGAGGCAGTTGCTATGGTGTTCTGGGTGGTTGCTAGGTGGTTGCTATGGTGTTCTGGGTGGTTGCTAGGGCGTTTCTAGACGGTTGCTATGGTGTTCTGGGTGGTTGCTCGGGCGTTGCTAGGCGGTTGCTATGGTGTTCTGGGTGGTTGCTAGGGCGTTGCTATGGTGTTCTGTGTGGTTGCTAGGGCGTTGCTAGGCAGTTGCTATGGTGTTCTAGATGGTTGCTAGGCGGTTGCTATGGTGTTCTGGGTGGTTGCTAGGGTGTTACTATGGTGTTCTGGGTGGTTGTTAGGCGGTTGCTATGGTGTTCTGGGTGGTTGCTAGGCGGTTGCTATGGTGTTCTGGGTGGTAGCTAGGTGGTTGCTATGGTGTTCTGGGTGGTTGCTAGGTCGTTGCTATGCAGTTGCTATGGTGTTCTCGGTGGTTGCTAGGCGGTTGCTATGGTGTTCTGGGTGGTTGCTAGGAGGTTGCTATGGTGTTCTGGGTGGTTGCAAGGGCGTTGCTAGGCAGTTGCTATGGTGTTCTGATGGTTGCTAGGCTGTTGCTATGGTGTTCTGGGTGGTTGCTAGGGCGTTGCTAGGCAGTTGCAATGGTGTTCTGGGTGGTTGCTAGGCGGTTGCTATGGTGTTCTGGGTGGTTGCTAGGGTGTTGCTAGGCAGTTGCTATGGTGTTTTGGGTGGTTGCTAGGTGGTTGCTATGGTGTTCTGGGTGGTTGCTAGGGCGTTGCTAGGCAGTTGCTATGGTGTTCTGGGTGGTTGCTAGGCGGTTGCTATGGCGTTCTGGGTGGGTGCAAGGGCGTTGCTAGGCAGTTGCTATGGTGTTTTGGGTGGGTGCTAGTTGGTTGGTATGGTGGTCTGGGTGGTTGCTAGGGCGTTGCTAGGCAGTTGCTATGGTGTTCTGGGTGGTTGCTAAGCGGTTGCTATGGTGTTCTGGGTGGTTGCTAGGGCGTTGCTAGGCAGTTGCTATGGTGTTTTGGGTGGTTGCTAGGTGGTTGCTATGGTGTTCTGGGTGGTTGCTAGGGCATTGCTAGGCAGTTGCTATGGTGGTCTGGGTGGTTGGTGGGCGGGTGCTATGGTGGTCTGGGTGGTTGCTAGGGCGTTGCTAGGCGGTTGCTATGGTGTTTTGGGTGGTTGGTAGGTGGTTGATATGGTGTTGTGGGTGGTTGCTAGGGCGTTGCTAGGCAGTTGCTATGGTGTTCTGGGTGGTTGCTAGGCGGTTGCTATGGTGTTCTGGGTGGCTGCTAGGGCCTTGCTAGGCGGTTGCTATGGTTTTCTGGGTGGTTGTTAGGGTGTTGCTAGGCAGTTGCTATGGTGTTCTGGGTGGTTGCTAGGCGGTTGCTGTGGTGTGCTGGGTGGTTGCTAGGGCGTTGCTAGGCAGTTGCTTTGGTGTTTTGGGTGGTTGCTAGGTGGTTGCTATGGTGTTCTTGGTGGTTGCTGGGGCGTTGCTAGGCAGTTGCTATGGTGTTCTGGGTGGTTGCTAGGCGGTTGCTATGGTGTTCTGGGTGGTTGCTAGGGAGTTGCTAGGTGGTTGCTATGGTGTTCCGGGTGGTTGCTAGGCGGTTGCTATGGTGTTCTGGGTGGTTGCTTGGCGGTTGCTATGATGTTCTGGGTGGTTGCTAGGGCGTTGCTAGGCAGTTGCTATGGTGTTCTGGGTGGTTGCTAGGCGGTTGCTATGGTGTCCTGGTTGGTTGCTAGGGCGTTGCTAGGCGATTCCTATGTTGTTCTCTGTGGTTGCTAGGGCGTTGCTAGGCAGTTGCTATGGTGTTCTGGGTGGGTGCTAGGCGGTTGCTAAGGTGTTCTTGGTGGTTGATAGGGCGTTGCTAGGCAGTTGCTATGGTGTTTTGGGTGGTTGCTGGGCGGTTGCTATGGTGTTCTGGGTGGTTGCTAGGGCGTTGCTAGGCAGTTGCTATGGTGTTCTGGGTGGTTGCTAGGCGATTGCTCTGGTGTTCCGGGTGGTTGCTAGGGCGTTGCTAGGCAGTTGTTATGGTGTTTTGGGTGGTTGCTAGGTGGTTGCTATGGTGTTCTGGGTGGGTGGTAGGGCGTTGCTAGGCAGTTGCTATGGTGTTCTGGGTGGTTGCTAGGCAGTTGCTATGGTGTTCTTGGTGGTTGTGAGGGCGTTGCTAGGCGGTTGCTATGGTGTTCTGGGTGGTTGCTAGGGCGTTGCTAGGCAGTTGCTTTGGTGTTCTGAGTGGTTGCTTGGCGGTTGCTATGGTGTTCTGGGTGGTTGCTAGGGCGTTGCTTGGCAGTTGCTATAGTGTTCTGGGTGGTTGCTAGGCAGTTGCTATGGTGTTTTGGGTGGTTGCTAGGCGGTTGCTATGGTGTTCTGAATATTTGCTTGGGCATTGCTCGACAGTTGCTATGTTGTTCTTGTTGTTGCTAGGGCGTTGATGTGTATTGTTTGGGGATCGAGTGAAAACTGGGAGAAGTAGTGAACCGTACGATTACGAAATTATTTGGAATATTAACAAGGAAGGAAGGAGGGAAAGAAGGAACTAATGAGGGAAGTAAGGAAAGAAGGAATATAGGAAAAAAGAAGGAAATCAAAGGAAGGCAGGAAAGAACAAAGGAAACTAGGCGAGGAAGGAAAGAAACAGAGGAATGACGGAAAGAAGGAAGTAAGGAAGGAAGGAAAGGAAGAAGGAAAGAAGAAGGAAGTAAGTAAAGATAGAAAGAAGGAAGGAAGAAAGTGAGGAAGAAGAAATGAAAAACAGAAAAAAAGAGAGAAGGAAGGAAAGAAAAAGTAAAGAAGGGAAGAGGGAAGGAAAGAGAGGGAAAGCAGAAAGAAGAAAGGAAGAAAGATAAGATGGATATGAAGGAATGAAAGAAGGCATGATGGAAGGAAAGAAAAACTAAGGAAGGGAGGAAGGAAAATTGGTAGGGAGGAAGAAGGGGAGGAAGGATGAAAGGCAGGATAGAAGGAAGTAAAGTAGGAAAGCAGGAACGAATAAAGGAAGGAAGGAACAAAGGAAAGAAACAGGAGGGAAGAAGAAAGAAGGAATGACAGAAAATAGAAGGGAGGACAGCAGTAAGGAAGCTGTAGTCTCAAGAGAGCCAGATTGTAGTCTTACAGCCTGAGAAACTGACAGTTACAGCAGGTGGTCAGAACACCTGGCACAAGATTCCATTTGCTTAATGGCCCTATTGTGATGTCATAATGCCAATGTTAAGTCTATGGGGGGAAAAAATTTATAGTTTTTTATTAATAACTCAAAAAGTATAAAAGTTACAAAGATGAAAAATACATTGCACAGGTTTCCTAAGTAAGACCTACGCAACGCAGTTTGAATGAAGTTTCTACGATAAACGGTTGAGGCCGCATTAAGTGTGTTAGAATAATAATAATAATAATAATAATAATAATAATAATAAGAAGACCAGGATAACAATAGTGAGCATTTTCAATGCACACTAATAATAATAATAATAATAATAATAATAATAATAATAAGAAGACCAGGATAACAATAGTGAGCATTTTCAATGCACACTAATAATAACTAGATCATGTAATTCCAGGGAATTACGTGTGCATTGAAAATGCAAAGTGTAGTTCCATAAGGTGGAGTTTGTTACATATCATTGCATTATGATATTGGTAGCTACGTTTTTAGTAGGATAATTTTGGTAGTGGTGAGGACTTTTATTTTGAAACAGATGTGGACTGAGGAAACAGTTTGCGGGAGTCATAGTTGATGACAACTGTCATATGCAAATTTTTAATAGTGACATTTTTTAATTGTGAAGAATTGTAGTAAAGACTTATATTTTGAGACAGGATTGGGCAGAAGAAACAGTTGCCGGAAGTCATAGTCGAAAACAATCAGGAATTGGAATGGCTGAAAGGTTGATAAGTTGAGTAGCTTAAAAAGTAAAATTTTTTTATTGTAATTTGACATAATGAGGACTGGCTGTAACAGTTGTTAGGCAGTTGCTATGGTGTTCTGTGTACTTGTGAGGGTGTTGCTAGGCAGCTGCTATCGTGTTCTGGGTGGTTGCTAGGGCATTGCTAGGCAGTTGCAATGGTGTTCTGGGTGGTTGCTAGGGCCTTGCTAAGCGGTTGCTATGGTGTTCTGAGTGGTTGATAGGGCGTTGCTAGGCGATTGCAATGGTGTTCTGGGCTGTTGCTAGGCGGTTGCTATGGCATTCTGGGTGGTTGCTTGAGTGTTGCTATGGGGTTCTGGGTGGTTGCTAGGCGGTTGCTATGGCATTCTGGGTGGTTGCTAGGGCTTTGCGAAGCAGTTGCTATGATGTTCTGGGTGGTTGCTAGGGCGTTGCTAGGTGGTTGCTATGGTGTTCTGGGTGGTTGCTAGGGTGTTGCTAGGCAGTTGCTATGGTGTTCTGGGTGGTTGCTAGGGCGTTGCTAGGCAGTTGCTATGGTGTTCTGGGTGGTTGCTAGGGCGTTGCTAGGCAGTTGCTATGGTGTTCTGGGTGGTTGTTAGGGTGGTTGCTATGGCGTTCTGGGTGGTTGCTAGGGCATTGCAAAGCAGTTGCTATGGTGTTCTGGGTGGTTGCTACGGCGTTGCTAGGCGGTTGCTATGGTGTTCTGGGTGGTTGCTAGGGTGTTGCTAGGCAGTTGCTATGGTGTTCTGGGTGGTTGCTAGGTGGTTGCTTTGGTACTCTGGGGGGTTGCTAGGGTGTTGCTATGGTGTTCTGGGTGGTTGTTAGGCGGTTGCTCTGGTGTTCTGGGTGGTTGCTAGGCGGTTGCTATTGTGTTCTGGGTGGTAGCTAGGCGGTAGCTATGGTGTTATGGGTGGTTGCTAGGTCGTTGCTAGGCAGTTGCTATGGTGTTCTGGGTTGTTGCTAGGCGGTTGCTATGGTGTTATGGGTGGTTGCTAGGGCATTGCTAGGCAGTTGCAATGGTGTTCTGATGGTTGCTAGGCTGTTGCTATGGTGTTCTGGGTGGTTGCTAGGGCGTTGCTAGGCGGTTGCTTTTGTGTTCTGGGTGGTTGTTAGGGTGTTGCTAGGCAGTTGCAATGGTGTTCTGGGTGGTTGCTAGGCGGTTGCTATGGTGTTCTGGGTGGTTGCTAGGGCGTTGCTAGGCAGTTGCTATGGTGTTTTGGGTGGTTGCTAGGATGTTGCTATGGTGTTCTGGGTGGTTGCTTGGGCGTTGCTAGGCAGTTGCTATGGTGCTCTGGGTGGGTACTAGGGCGTTGCTAGGCGGTTGGTATGGTGTTCTGGGAGGTTGCTAGGGCATTGCTAGGCTGTTGCTATGGTGTTCTGGGTGGTTGCTAGGGCAGGCTAGGCGGTTGCTATGGTGTTCTGGGTGGTTGTAAGGGTGTTGCTAGGCAGTTGCTATGGTGTTCTGGGTGGTTGCTAGGCGGTTGCTATGGTGTTCTAGGTGGTTGCTAGGGCGTTGCTATGCAGTTGCTATGGTGTTTTGGGTGGTTGCTAGGTGGTTGCTATGGTGTTCTGGGTGGTTGCTTGGGCGTTGCTAGGCAGTTGCTATGGTGTTCTGGGTGGTTGCTAGGTGGTTGCTATGGTGTTCTGGGTGGTTGCTCGGGCGTTGTTAGGCAGTTGCTATGGTGTTCTGGGTGGTTGCTAGGTGGTTGCTATGGTGTTCTGGGTGGTTGCTTGGCGGTTGCTATGGTGTTCTGGGTGGTTGCTAGGGCGTTGCTAGGCAGTTGCTATGGTGTTCTGGGTGGTTGCTAGGGCGTTGCTAGGCGATTCCTATGGTGTTCTGTGTGGTTGCTAGGGCGTTGCTAGGCAGTTGCTATGGTGTTCTGGGTGGTTGCTAGGGCGTTGCTAGGCGGTTGCTATGGTGTTCTTCGTGGTTGTTAGGGTGTTGCTAGGCAGTTGCTATGGTGTTCTGGATGGTTGCTAGGCGGTTGCTATGGTGTTCTGGGTGGTTGCTAGGGCATTGCTAGGCAGTTGCTATGGTGTTCTGGGTGGTTGCTAGGCGGTTGCTATGGTGTTCTGGGTGGTTGCTCGGGCGTTGCTAGGCAGTTGCTATGGTGTTCTGGGTGGTTGCTAGGCGGTTGCTATGGTGTTCTGGGTGGTTGCTAGGCGGTTGCTATGGTGTTCTGGGTGGTTGTCAGGGTGTTGCTTGGGAGTTCCTATGGTGTTTTGGGTGGTTGCTAGGCGGTTGGAATGGTGTTCTGGGTGGTTGCTAGGGCGTTGCTAGGCGATTCCTATGGTGTTCTGTGTGGTTGCTAGGGCGTTGCTAGGCAGTTGCTATGGTTTTCTGGGTGGTTGCTAGGCGCTTGCTAAGGTGTTCTTGGTGGTTTCTAGGGCATTGCTAGGCAGTTGCTATGGTGTTTTGGGTGGTTGCTGGGCGGTTGCTATGGTGTTCTGGGTGGTTGCTAGGGCCTTGCTTGGCGGTTGCTATGGTGTTCTGGGAGGTTGCTAGGGCATTGCTAGGCTGTTGCTATGGTGTTCTGGGTGGTTGCTAGGGCGTTGCTAGGCGGTTGCTATGGTGTTCTGGGTGGTTGTTAGGGTGTTGCTAGGCAGTTGCTATGGTGTTCTGGGTGGTTGCTAGGCGGTTGCTATGGTGTTCTGGGTGGTTGCTAGGGCGTTGCTAGGCAGTTGCTATGGTGTTTGGGGTGGTTGCTAGGTGGTTGCTATGGTGTTCTGGGTGGGTGCTTGGGCGTTGCTATGCAGTTGGTATGGTGTTCTGGGTGGTTGCTAGGCGGTTGCTATGGTGTTCTGGGTGGTGGCTCGGGTGTTGCTATGGTGTTCTGGGTGGTTGTTAGGCGGTTGCTATGGTGTTCTGGGTCGTTGCAAGGCGGTTGCTATGGTGTTCTGGGTGGTTGCTAGGGCGTTGCTAGGCAGTTGCTATGGTGTTCTGGGTGGTTGGTAGGGGGTTGCTATGGTGTTGTGGGTGGTTGCTAGGGTGTTGCTAGGCGATTCCTATGGTGTTCTGTGTGGTGGCTAGGGCGTTGCTAGGCAGTTGCTATGGTGTTCTGGGTGGTTGCTAGGGGGTTGCTAAGGTGTTCTTGGTGGTTGCTAGGGCGTTGCTAGGCAGTTGCTATGGTGTTTTGGGTGGTTGCTGGGCGGTTGCTATGGTGGTCCGGGTGGTTGCTAGGCGGTTGCTATGGTGTTCTGGGTGGTTGCTAGGGCGTTGCTAGGCGATTCCTATGGTGTTCTGTGTGGTTGCTAGGGCGTTGCTAGGCAGTTGCTATGGTGTTCTGGGGGGTTGGTAGGCGGTTGCGAAGGTGTTCTTGGTGGTTGCTAGGGCGTTGCTAGGCAGTTGCTATGGGGTTTTGGGTGCTTCCTGGGCGGTTGCTATGGTGTTCTGGGTGGTTGCTAGGGCGTTGCTAGGCAGTTGCTATGGTGTCCTGGGTGGTTGCTAGGCGATTGCTATGGTGTTCTGGGTGGTTGCTAGGGCGTTGCTAGGCAGTTGCTATGGTGTTTTGGTAGGTTGCTAGGCGGTTGCTATAGTGTTCTGGGTGGTTGCTAGGGCGTTGCTAGGCAGTTGCTATGGTGTTCTGGGTGGTTGCTAGGCAGTTGCTATGGTGTTCTTGGTGGTTGTGAGGGCGTTGCTAGGCGGTTGCTATAGTGTTCTGGGTGGTTGCTAGGCAGTTGCTATGGTGTTTTGGGTGGTTGCTAGGCGGTTGCTATGGTGTTCTGAATATTTGCTTGGGCATTGCTCGACAGTTGCTATGTTGTTCTTGTTGTTGCTAGGGCGTTGATGTGTATTGTTTGGGGATCGAGTGAAAACTGGGAGAAGTAGTGAACCGTACGATTACGAAATTATTTGGAATATTAACAAGGAAGGAAGGAGGGAAAGAAGGAACTAATGAGGGAAGTAAGGAAAGAAGGAATATAGGAAAAAAAGAAGGAAATCAAAGGAAGGCAGGAAAGAACAAAGGAAACTAGGCGAGGATGGATGGAAAGAAACAGAGGAATGACGGAAAGAAGGAAGTAAGGAAGGAAGGAAAGGAAGAAGGGAAGAAGAAGGATTTTAGTAAAGATAGAAGGAAGGAAGGAAGGAAGTGAGGAAGAAGAAATGAAAAACAGAAGGAAAGAGAGAAGGAAGGAAAGAAAAAGTAAAGAAAGGAAGAGGGAAGGAAAGAGAGGGAAAGCAGAAAGAAGAAAGGAAGAAAGATAAGAAGGATATGAAGGAATGAAAGAAGGCATGATGGAAGGAAAGAAAAACTAAGGAAGGTAGGAAAGAAAATTGGTAGGGAGGAAGAATGGGAGGAAGGATGAAAGGCAGGGTAGAAGGAAGTAAAGTAGGAAAGAAGGAAGGAAAAAAGGAAAGAAGGAACGAAGGAAAGAAATAGGAGGGAAAAAGAAAGAAGGAATGACAGAAAATAGAAGGAAGGAAAGCAGTAAGGAAGCTGTAGTCTCAAGAGAGCCAGATTGTAGTCTTACAGCCTGAGAAACTGACAGTTACAGCAGGTGGTCAGAACACCTGGCACAAGATTCCATTTGCTTAATGGCCCTATTGTGATGTCATAATGCCAATGTTAAGTCTATGGGGGGGACAAAATTTATCGTTTTTTATTAATAACTCAAAAAGTATAAAAGTTACAAAGATGAAAAATACATTGCACAGGTGTCCTAAGCAAGACCTACGCAACGCAGTTTGAATGAAGTTTCTACGATAAACGGTTGAGGCCGCATTAAGTGTGTTAGAAGAATAATAATAATAATAATAATAACTAGATAATGTAATTCCAGGGAATTACGTGTGCATTGAAAATGCAAAGTGTAGTTCCATAAGGTGGAGTTTGTTACATATGATTGCATTATGATATTGGTAGCTACGTTTTTAGTAGGATAATTTTGGTAGTGGTGAGGACTTTTATTTTGAAACAGATGTGGACTGAGGAAACAGTTTGCGGGAGTCATAGTTGATGACAACTGTCATATGCAAATTTTTAATAGTGACATTTTTTAATTGTGAAGAATTGTAGTAAAGACTTATATTTTGAGACAGGATTGGGCAGAAGAAACAGTTGCCGGAAGTCATAGTCGAAAACAATCAGGAATTGGAATGGCTGAAAGGTTGATAAGTTGAGTAGCTTAAAAAGTAAAATTTTTTGGTGTTCTAGGTGGTTGTTAGGGCGTTGCTAGGCAGTTGCTATGGTGTTCTGGGTGGTTGCTAGGCGGTTGCTATGGTGTTCTAAGTGGTTGCTAGGGCGTTGCTAGGCGGCTGCTATGGTGTTCTGGGTGGTTGCTAGGGCGTTGCTAGGCGGTTGCTATGGTGTTCTGGGTGGTTGCTAGGGCGTTGCTAGGCGGTTGCTAAGGTGTTCTGGGTGGTTGCTAGGCGGTTGCTATGATGTTCTGGGTCGTTGCTAGGGCGTTGCTTGGCGGTTTTTATGGTGTTCTGGGTGCTTGCTAGGGCGTTGCTATGGTGTGCTGGGTGGTTGCTGGGGCGTTGCTAGGCGGTTGCTATGGTCTTCTGGGGGCCTGGTAGGGCGTTGCTAGGCGGTTGCTATGGTGTTCTGGGTGGTTGCTAGGCGGTTGCTATGGTGTTCTGGATGGTTGCTAGGGCATTGCTAGGCGGTTGCTATGGTGTTCTGGGTGGTTGCTAGGCGGTTGCTATGGTGTTCTGGGTTGTTGCTAGGGCATTGCTATGCGGTTGCTTTGGTGTTCTGGGTGGTTGCTAGGGCGTTGCTAGGCAGTTGCTATGGTGTTCTGGGTGGTTGCTAGAGAGTTGCTATGGTGGCCTGGGTGGGTGCTAGGGCGGGGCTAGGCAGGTGCTATGGTGTCCTGGGTGGTTGCTAGGGCGTTGCTAGGCGGTTGCTATGGTGTTCTTGGTGGTTGCTAGGGCGTTGCTAGGTAGTTGCTATGGTGTTCTGGGTGGTTGCTAGGCGGTTGCTATGGTGTTTTGGGTGGTTGCTAGGGCGTTGCTAGGTAGTTGCTATGGTGTTCTGGGTGGTTGCTAGGCGGTTGCTATGGTGTTCTGGGTGGTTGCTAGGGCGTTGCTAGGCGGTTGCTATGGTGTTCTGGGTGGTTGCTAGGCGGTTGCTATGGTGTTCTCAGTGGTTGCTAGGGCGTTGCTAAGCAGTTGCTATGGTGTTTTGGGTGGTTGCTAGGCAGTTGCTATGGTGTTCTAGGTGGTTGCTAGGGCGTTGCTAGGCGGTTGCTATGGTGTTCTGGGTGGTTGCTAGGCGGTTGCTATGGTGTTCTGGGTGGTTGATAGGGCGTTGCTAGGCGGTTGCTATGGTGTTCTGGGTGGTTGCTAGGCGGTTGCTATGGTGTTCTAAGTGGTTGCTAGGGCGTTGCTAAGCAGTTGCTACGGTGTTCTGGGTGGTTGCTAGGCGGTTGATATGGTGTTCTGAGTGGTTGCTAGGGCGTTGCTAGGCAGTGGCTATGGTGTTCTGGGTGGTTGCTAGACAGTTGCTATGGTGTCCTGGGTGGTTGCTAGGGCGTTGCTAGGCAGTTGCTACGGTGTTCTGGGTGGTTGCTAGGGCGTTGCAAGGCAGTTGCTGTAGTGTTTGGGGTGGTTGCTAGGGCGTTGCTAGGGAGTTGCTATGGTGTTCTGGGTGGTTTCTATGGTGTTCCTAATGTTGTTTGGGCATGCTTCTCTTTGTTTGAGAGCTGGAAAAGAGTTTCTACGTGAGTGTATGAGTTCAAGGCGAGAGGGTGAAGATGAGAGCGATTTTCTCATTGACTTCCATTATAACAAGGTTTCAGAGGTCCATGTTTTTTGGGAATTGTGGGAAATCTGTAAGTCGGATCGCTGAGTAAAGTCACAGCACATTCCTCACAAGCGAAACGCACGTTTTGACGTGTTATGTGTCGGGATCAGTTGAAAATTGTGGGAGAAGTAGCGAACCGCGCTATTTTGGAAGAAAGATTTTCTCATTGACTTCCATTATAACGAGGTTTCAGGGGTCCATGTTTTTTGGGAATTGTGGGAAATCTGTCCGTCGGATCGCTGAGTAAAGTCATAGCACACTCCTCACAAGCGAGCCGCACGTTTTGACGTGTAATGTGTCGGGATCGGTTGAAAATTGTGGGAGAAGAAGCGAACTGAGCGATTTCGGAAGAACTTGGAATAATAATAATAACTAGAAAATTCCAGCTGAAATTTTGAATGTGCCTGCTGCTCTACGAGTACAGTGTTGGAGGTGCTTGTCAGCGTTCTGGCACGCAGTTGATATCATGTTCCGGGTGGTTGCTAAGGCATTGTTAGGCGGTTGCTATGGTGTTTTGGGTGGTTGCTAGGGCGTTGCTAGGCAGTTGGTATGGTGTTCTGGGTGGTTGCTAGGGCGTTGCTAGGCAGTTGCTATGGTGTTCTGGGTGGTTGCTAGGCAGTTGCTATGGTGTTGTGGGTGGGTGCTAGGGAGTTGCTAGGCAGTTGCTATGGGGTTCTGGGTGGTGGCTAGGGCGTTCCTAGGCAGTTGTTATGGTGCTGTGGGTGGTTGCTAGGCGGTTGCTATGGTGTTCTGGGTGGTTGCTAGGGCGTTGCTAGGCAGTTGCTATGGTGTTCTGGGTGGTTGCTCGGGCGTTGCAAGGCGGTTGCTATGGTGTCCTGGGTGGTTGCTTTGGCTTTGCGAGGGGGTTGTTATGTTGTTGTTGGTGGTTGCTAGGCCGTTGCTGTGGTGTTCTGGGTCGTTGCTAGGGGGTTGTTATGGTGTTTTTTGGTGGTTGCTAGGGCGTTGCTAAGCGGTTGCTATGGTGTTCTGGGTGGTTGCTCGGGCGTTGCTAGGCAGTTGCTATGGTGTTCTGGGTGGTTGCTAGGGCGTTGCTAGGCGGTTGCTATGGTGTTCTTGGTGGTTGCTAGGGCGTTGCTAGGCGGTTGCTATTGTGTTCTGGGTCGTTGCTAGACGGTTGCTGTGGTGTTCTGGGTCGTTGCTAGGGTGTTGCTAGGCTGTTGCTTTGGTGTTCTGGGTGGTTGCTAGGCAGTTGCTATGGTGTTCTTGGTGGTTGCTAGGGTGTTGCTAGGCAGTTGCTTTAATTTCTGGGTGGGTGCTAGGGCGTTGCTAGGGTGTTCTGGGGGGTGGCTAGGAGGTTGCTTTGGTGTTTTGGGTGGTTGCTAGGGTGTTGCTAGGCGGTTGCTATGGTGTTCTGGGTGGTTGCTAGGGCGTTGCTAGGCGGTTGCTATGGTGTTCTGGGTGGTTGCTGGGCGGCTGCTATGGTGTTGGGGGCGGTTGCTAGGGCGTTGCTAGGCGGTTGCTATGGTGTTCTGGGTGGTTGCTAGGGCGTTGCTAGGGTGTTCTGGGTGGTTGCTAGGGCGTTGCTAGGTGGTTGCTATGGTGTTCTGGGTGGTTCCTAGGTAGTTGCTATGGTGTTCTGGGTCGTTGCTAGGGCGTTGCTAGGCGGTTGCTTTGGTGTTTTGGGTGGTTGCTTGGGCGTTGCTATGGTGTTCTGGGTGGTTGCTAGGGCGTTGCTAGGCAGTTGCTATGGTGTTCTGGGTGGTTGCTAGGTCGTTGCTAGGCGGTTGCTATGGTGTTCTGGGTGGTTGCTAGGCGGTTGCTATGGTGTTCTGGGTGGTTGCTAGGGCGTTGCTAGGCGGTTGCTATGGTGTTCTGGGTGGTTGCTAGGCGGTTGCTATGGTGTTCTGGGTGGTTGCTAGGCGGTTGCTATGGTGTTCTGGGTGGTTGCCAGGGCGTTGCTAGGCAGTTGCTATGGTGTTCTCGGTGGTTGTTAGGGCGTTGCTAGGCAGTTGCTATGGTGTTCTGGGTGGTTGCTAGGCGGTTGCTATGGTGTTCTAAGTGGTTGCTAGGGCGTTGCTAGGCGGCTGCTATGGTGTTCTGGGTGGTTGCTAGGGCGTTGCTAGGCGGTTGCTATGGTGTTCTGGGTGGTTGCTAGGGCGTTGCTAGGCGGTTGCTAAGGTGTTCTGGGTGGTTGCTAGGCGGTTGCTATGATGTTCTGGGTCGTTGCTAGGGCGTTGCTTGGCGGTTGTTATGGTGTTCTGGGTGCTTGCTAGGGCGTTGCTATGGTGTGCTGGGTGGTTGCTAGGGCGTTGCTAGGCGGTTGCTATGGTGTTCTGGGTGGTTGCTAGGGCGTTGCTAGGCGGTTGCTATGGTGTTCTGGGTGGTTGCTAGGCGGTTGCTATGGTGTTCTGGATGGTTGCTAGGGCATTGCTAGGCGGTTGCTATGGTGTTCTGGGTGGTTGCTAGGCGGTTGCTATGGTGTTCTGGGTTGTTACTAGGGCATTGCTATGCGGTTGCTTTGGTGTTCTGGGTGGTTGCTAGGGCGTTGCTAGGCAGTTGCTATGGTGTTCTGGCTGGTTGCTAGGCAGTTGCTATGGTGCTCTTGGTGGTTGCTAAGGCGGTGCTAGGCGAGTGCTATGGTGTTCTGGGTGGATGCTAGTGCGTTGCAAGGCAGTTGCTGTAGTGTTTGGGGTGGTTGCTAGGGCGTTGCTAGGGAGTTGCTATGGTGTTCTGGGTGGTTTCTATGGTGTTCCTAATGTTGTTTGGGCATGCTTCTCTTTGTTTGAAGGCTGGAAAAGAGTTTCTACGTGAGTGTATGAGTTCAAGGCGAGAGGGTGAAGATGAGAGCGATTTTCTCATTGACTTCCATTATAACAAGGTTTCAGAGGTCCATGTTTTTTGGGAATTGTGGGAAATCTGTAAGTCGGATCGCTGAGTAAAGTCACAGCACATTCCTCACAAGCGAACCGCACGTTTTGACGTGTAATGTGTCGGGATCAGTTGAAAATTGTGGGAGAAGTAGCGAACCGCACGATTTTGGAAGAAAGATTTTCTCATTGACTTCCATTATAACGAGGTTTCAGGGGTCCATGTTTTTTGGGAATTGTGGGAAATCTGTCAGTCGGATCGCTGAGTAAAGTCATAGCACACTCCTCACAAGCGAGCCGCACGTTTTGACGTGTAATGTGTCGGGATCGGTTGAAAATTGTGGGAGAAGAAGCGAACTGAGCGATTTCGGAAGAACTTGGAATAATAATAATAACTAGAAAATTCCAGCTGAAATTTTGAATGTGCCTGCTGCTCTACGAGTACAGTGTTGGAGGTGCTTGTCAGCGTTCTGGCACGCAGTTGATATCATGTTCCGGGTGGTTGCTAAGGCATTGTTAGGCGGTTGCTATGGTGTTTTGGGTGGTTGCTAGGGCGTTGCTAGGCAGTTGGTATGGTGTTCTGGGTGGTTGCTAGGGCGTTGCTAGGCAGTTGCTATGGTGTTCTGGGTGGTTGCTAGGCAGTTGCTATGGTGTTCTGGATGGTTGCTAGGGTGTTGCTAGGCAGTTGCCTTGATGTTCTGGGTGGTTACTAGGGCGTTGCTAAGCAGTTGCTATGGTGTTCTGGGTGGTTGCTAGGCAGTTGCTATGGTGTTCTTGGTGGTTGCCAGGCGGTTGCTAGGCGGTTGCTATTGTGTTCTGGGTCGTTGCTAGGCGGTTGCTATGGTGTTCTGGGTCGTTGCTAGGGTGTTGCTAGGCAGTTGCTTTGGTGTTCTGGGTGGTTGCTAGGCGGTTGCTAAGGTGTTCTTGGTGGTTGCTAGGGCGTTGCTAGGCAGTTGCTATGGTGTTTTGGGTGGTTGCTAGGCAGTTGCTTTGGTGTTCTGGGTGGTTGCTAGGGCATTGCTATGGTGTTCTGGGTGGTTGCTAGGCAGTTGCTAGGTGGTTGCTATGGTGTTCTGGGTGGTTCCTAGGCAGTTGCTATGGTGTTCTGGGTCGTTGCTATGGCGTTGCTTGGCGGTTGCTTTGGTGTTTTTGGTGGTTGCTAGGCGGTTGCTATGGTGTTCTGGGTGGTTGCTCGGGCGTTGCTAGGCAGTTGCTATGGTGTTCTGGGTGGTTGCTAGGTCGTTGCTAGGCAGTTGCTATGGTGTTCTGGGTGGTTGCTAGGCGGTTGCTATGGTGTTCTAAGTGGTTGCCAGGGCGTGGCTAGGCGGTTGCAATGGTGTTCTGAGTGGTTGCTAGGCGCTTGCTATGGTGTTCTAAGTGGTTGCTAGGGCGGTGCTAGGCAGTTGCTATGGTGTTCTGGGTGGTTGCTAGGCGGTTGCTATGTTGTTCTGGGTGGTTGCCGGGGCGTTGCTATGCAGTTGCTATGGTGTTCTTGGTGGTTGCTAGGAGGTTGCTATGGTGTTTTGGGTGGTTGCTAGGGCGTTGCTAGGCGGTTGCTATGGTGTTCTGGGTGGTTGCTAGGGCGTTGCTAGGCGGTTGCTATGGTGTTCTGGGTGGTTGCTAGGCGGTTGCTATGGTGTTCTGGGTGGTTGCTAGGGCGTTGCTAGGCGGTTGCTATGGTGTTCTGGGTGGTTGCTAGGCGGTTGCTATGGTGTTCTCAGTGGTTGCTAGGGCGTTGCTAAGCAGTTGCTATGGTGTTTTGGGTGGTTGCTAGGCAGTTGCTACGGTGTTCTAGGTGGTTGCTAGGGCGTTGCTAGGCGGTTGCTATGGTGTTCTGGGTGGTTGCTAGGCGGTTGCTATGGTGTTCTGGGTGGTTGCTAGGGCGTTGCTAGGCGGTTGCAATGGTGTTCTGGGTGGTTGCTAGGCGGTTGCTATGGTGTTCTAAGTGGTTGCTAGGGCGTTGCTAAGCAGTTGCTACGGTATTTTGGGTGGTTGCTAGGCGGTTGCTATGGTGTTCTGGGTGGTTGCAAGGCGGTTGCTAGGGCGTTGCTAGGCGGTTGCTATGGTGTTCTGGGTGGTTGCTAGGCGGTTGCTATGGTGTTCTAAGTGGTTGCTAGGGCGTTGCTAGGTCGTTGCTATGGTGTTTTGGGTGGTAGCTAGGGCGTTGCTATGGTGTTCTGGGTGGTTGCTAGGGTGTTGCTAGGCAGTTGCTTTGGTGTTTTGGGTGGTTGCTAGGGCGTTGCTAGGCAGTTGCTATGGTGTTCTGGGTGGTTGCTAGGCGGTTGCTATGGTGTTCTGGGTGGTTGCTAGGGCGTTGCTAGGCGGTTGCTATGGTGTTCTGGGTGGTTGCTAGGCCGTTGCTATGGTGTTCTAAGTGGTTGCTAGGGCGTTGCTAAGCAGTTGCTATGGTGTTTTGGGTGGTTGCTAGGCGGTTGCTATGGTGTTCTGGGTGGTTGCCAGGGCGTTGCTAGGCAGTTGCTATGGTGTTCTAGGTGGTTGTTAGGGCATTGCTAGGCAGTTGCTATGGTGTTGTGGGTGGTTGCTAGGCGGTTGCTATGGTGTTCTAAGTGGTTGCTAGGGCGTTGCTAGGCGGTTGCTATGGTGTTCTGGGTGGTTGCTAGGGCGTTGCTAGGCAGTTGCTTTGGTGTGCTGGGTGGTTGCTAGGGCGTTGCTAGGCGGTTGCAAAGGTGTTCTGGGTGGTTGCTAGGTGGTTGCTATGATGTTCTGGGTGGTTGCTAGGGCGTTGCTAGGCGGTTGCTATGGTGTTCTGGGGGGGTGCTAGGCGGGTGCTAGGGTGTGCTAAGTGGTTGCTAGGGGGTTGCTAGGCGGGTGCTACGGTGTTTTGCGTGGTAGCTAGGCAGTTGCTATGGTGTCCTGGGTGGTTGCTAGGCCGTTGCTAGGCGGTTGCTATGGTGTTCTGGGTGGTTGCTAGGGGGTTGTTATGGTGTTCTAAGTGGTTGCTAGCGCGTTGCCCGGCGGTTGCTATGGTGTTTTGGGTGGTAGCTAGGGCGTTGCTATGGTGTTCTGGGTGGTTGCTAGGGCGTTGCAAGGCAGTGGCTATGGTGTTTTGGGTGGTTGCTAGGGCGTTGCTAGGCGGTTGCTATGGTGTTCTGGGTGGTTTCTAGGCGGTTTCTATGGTGTTCCGGGTGGTTGCTAGGGCGTTGCTAGGCGGTTGCTATGGTGTTCTGGGTGGTTGCTAGGCGGTTGCTATGGTGTTCTAAGTGGGTGCTAGGGCGTTGCTAGGCGGTTGCTATGGTGTTTTGGGTGGTAGCTACGGCGTTGCTATGGTGTTCTGGGTGGTTGCTAGGGCGTTGCTAGGCAGTTGCTATGGTGTTTTGGGTGGTTGCTAGGGCGTTGCTAGGCGGTTGCTATGGTGTTCTGGGTGGTTGCTAGGCGGTTGCTGTGGTGTTCTGGGTGGTTGCTAGGGCGTTGCTAGGCGGTTGCTATGGTGTTCTAGGTGGTTGCTAGGTGGTTGCTATGGTGTTCTAAGTGGTTGCTAGGGCGTTGCTAGGCAGTTGCTATGGTGTTCTAGGTGGTTGTTAGGGCGTTGCTAGGCAGTTGCTATGGTGTTCTGGGTGGTTGCTAGGCGGTTGCTATGGTGTTCTAAGTGGGTACTAGGGCGTTGATATGTGGTTGCTATGGTGTTCTGGGTGTTTGCTAGGGCGTTGCTAGGCGGTTGCTATGGTGTTCTGGGGGGTTGCTAGGGCGTTGCTAGGCGGTTGCTAAGGTGTTCTGGGTGGTTGCTAGGGGGTTGCTATGATGTTCTGGGTCGTTGCTAGGGCGTTGCTTGGCGGTTGCTATGGTGTTCTGGGTGGCTGCTAGGGCGTTGCTATGGTGTGCTGGGTGGTTGCTAGGGCGTTGCTAGGCGGTTGCTATGGTGTTCTGGGGGGTTGCTAGGGCGTTGCTAGGCGGGTGCTATGGTGTTCTGGGTGGTTGCTAGGCGGTTGCTATGGTGTTCTGGATGGTTGCTAGGGCATTGCTAGGCGGTTGCTATGGTGTTCTGGGTGGTTGCTAGGCGGTTGCTATGGTGTTCTGGGTTGTTGCTAGGGCATTGCTAGGCGTTTGTTTAGGTGTTCTGGGTGGTTGCTAGGGCGTTGCTAGGCAGTTGCTATGGTGTTCTGGGTGGTTGCTAGGCAGTTGCTATGGTGTCCTGGGTGGTTGCTAGGGCGTTGCTAGGCAGTTGCTATGGTGTTCTGGGTGGTTGCTAGGGCGTTGCAAGGCAGTTGCTGTCGTGTTTGGGGTGGTTGCTAGGGCGTTGCTAGGGAGTTGCTATGGTGTTCTGGGTGGTTTCTATGGTGTTCCTAATGTTGTTTGGGCATGCTTCTCTTTGTTTGAGAGCTGGAAAAGTGTTTCTACGTGAGTGTATGAGTTCAAGGCGAGAGGGTGAAGATGAGAGCGATTTTCTCATTGACTTCCATTATAACAAGGTTTCAGAGGTCCATGTTTTTTGGGAATTGTGGGAAATCTGTAAGTCGGATCGCTGAGTAAAGTCACAGCACATTCCTCACAAGCGAACCGCACGTTTTGACGTGTAATGTGTCGGGATCAGTTGAAAATTGTGGGAGAAGAAGCGAATCGAGCTATTTCGGAAGAACTTGGAATAATAATAATAATAATAACTAGAAAATTCCAGCTGAAATTTTGAATGTGCCTGCTGCTCTACGAGTACAGTGCTGGAGGTGCTTGTCAGCGTTCTGGCACGCAGATGATATCATGTTCCGGGTGGTTGCTAAGGCATTGCTAGGTGGTTGCTATGGTGTTTTGGGTGGTAGCTAGGGCGTTGCTAGGCAGTTGGTATGGTGTTCTGGGTGGTTGCTAGGGCGTTGCTAGGCAGTTGCTATGGAGTTCTGGGTGGTTGCTAGGCAGTTGCTATGGTGTTCTGGGTGGTTGCTAGGGCGTTGCTAGGCAGTTGCAATGGTGTTCTGGGTTGTTGCTAGGCGGTTGCTATGGTGTTTTTTGGTGGTTGCTAGGGCGTTGCTAAGCGGTTGCTATGGTGTTCTGGGTGGTTGCTCGGGCGTTGCTAGGCAGTTGCTATGGTGTTCTGAGTGGTTGCTAGGGAGTTGCTAGGCAGTTGCTATGGTGTTCTTGGTGGTTGCTAGGGCGTTGCTAGGCGGTTGCTATTGTGTTCTGGGTCGTTGCTAGGCGGTTGCTATGGTGTTCTGGGTGGTTGTTAGGGTGTTGCTAGGCAGTTTCTATGGTGTTCTGGGTGGTTGCTAGGCGGTTGCTATGGTGTTCTGGGTGGTTGCTAGGGTGTTGCTAGGCAGTTGCTATGGTGTTCTGGGTGGTTGCTAGGCAGTTGCTTTGGTGTTCTGGGTGGTTGCTAGGGCATTGCTATGGTGTTCTGGGTGGTTGCTAGGCAGTTGCTAGGTGGTTGCTATGGTGTTCTGGGTGGTTCCTAGGCAGTTGCTATGGTGTTCTGGGTCGTTGCTAGGGCGTTGCTAGGCGGTTGGTTTGGTGTTTTGGGTGGTTGCTAGGGCGGTGGTATGGTGTTCTGGGTGGTTGCTAGGGCGTTGCTAGGCAGTTGCTATGGTGTTCTGGGTGGTTGCTAGGTCGTTGCTAGGCGGTTGCTATGGTGTTCTGGGTGGTTGCTAGGCGGTTGCTATGGTGTTCTGGGTCGTTGCTAGGGCGTTGCTAGGCGGTTGCTTTGGTGTTTTGGGTGGTTGCTAGGGCGTTCCTCTGGTGTTCTGGGTGGTTGCTAGGGCGTTGCTAGGCAGTTGCTATGGTGTTCTGGGTGGTTGCTAGGCGGTTGCTATGGTGTTCTGGGTGGTTGCCAGGGCGTTGCTAGGCAGTTGCTATGGTGTTCTTGGTGGTTGCTAGGAGGTTGCTATGGTGTTCTGGGTGGTTTCTAGGGCGTTGCTAGGCAGTTACTATGGTGTTCTGGGTGGTTGCTAGGGCGTTGCTAGGCGGTTGCTATGGTGTTCTGGGTAGTTGCTAGGCGGTTGCTTCGGTGTTCTTGGTGGTTGCTAGGGCGTTGCTAGGCGGTTGCTATGGTGTTCTGGGTGGTTGCTAGGCGGTTGCTATGGTGTTCTCAGTGGTTGCTAGGGCGTTGCTAAGCAGTTGCTATGGTGTTCTGGGTGGTTGCTAGGCAGTTGCTATGGTGTTCTAGGTGGTTGCTAGGGCGTTGCTAGGCGGTTGCTATGGTGTTCTGGGTGGTTGCTAGGCGGTTGCTATGGTGTTCTGGGTGGTTGCTAGGGCGTTGCTAGGCGGTTGCAATGGTGTTCTGGGTGGTTGCTAGGCGGTTGCTATGGTGTTCTAAGTGGTTGCTAGGGCGTTGCTAAGCAGTTGCTACGGTATTTTGGGTGGTTGCTAGGCGGTTGCTATGGTGTTCTGGGTGGTTGCTAGGCGGTTGCTAGGGCGTTGCTAGGCGGTTGCTATGGTGTTCTGGGTGGTTGCTAGGCGGTTGCTATGGTGTTCTAAGTGGTTGCTAGGGCGTTGCTAGGCGGTTGCTATGGTGTTTTGGGTGGTAGCTAGGGCGTTGCTATGGTGTTTTGGGTGGTTGCTAGGGTGTTGCTAGGCAGTTGCTATGGTGTTTTGGGTGGTTGCTAGGGCGTTGCTAGGCAGTTGCTATGGTGTTCTGGGTGGTTGCTAGGCGGTTGCTATGGTGTTCTGGGTGGTTGCTAGGGCGTTGCTAGGCGGTTGCTATGGTGTTCTGGGTGGTTGCTAGGCCGTTGCTATGGTGTTCTAAGTGGTTGCTAGGGCGTTGCTAAGCAGTTGCTATGGTGTTTTGGGTGGTTGCTAGGCGGTTGCTATGGTGTTCTGGGTGGTTGCCAGGGGGTTGGTAGGCAGTTGCTATGGTGTTCTAGGTGGTTGTTAGGGCATTGCTAGGCAGTTGCTATGGTGGTTTGGGTGGTTGCTAGGCGGTTGCTAGGGTGTGCTAAGTGGTTGCTTGGGTTTTGCTAGGCGGTGGCTATGGTGTTCTGGGTGGTGGGTAGGGCGTGGCTAGGCGGTTGCTATGGTGTTGTGGGTGGTTGCTAGGGGGTTGCTAGGCGGTTGGAAAGGTGTTGTGGGTGGTTGCTGGGTGGTTGCTATGATGTTCTGGGTGGTTGCTAGGCGGTTGTTATGGTGTTCTAAGTGGTTGCTAGGCGGTTGCTATGGTGTTCTAAGTGGTTGCTAGGGCGTTGCTAAGCAGTTGCTACGGTATTTTGGGTGGTTGCTAGGCGGTTGCTATGGTGTTCTGGGTGGTTGCTAGGCGGTTGCTAGGGCGTTGCTAGGCGGTTGCTATGGTGTTCTGGGTGGTTGCTAGGGCGTTGCTAGGCAGTTGCTATGGTGTTCTGGGTGGTTGCTAGGCGGTTGCTATGGTGTTCTGGGTGGTTGCTAGGGCGTTGCTAGGCGGTTGCTATTGTGTTCTGGGTGGTTGCTAGGCCGTTGCTATGGTGTTCTAAGTGGTTGCTAGGGCGTTGCTAAGCAGTTGCTATGGTGTTTTGGGTGGTTGCTAGGCGGTTGCTATGGTGTTCTGGGTGGTTGGCAGGGCGTTGCTAGGCAGTTGCTATGGTGTTCTAGGTGGTTGTTAGGGCATTGCTAGGCAGTTGCTATGGTGTTCTGGGTGGTTGCTAGGCGGTTGCTATGGTGTTCTAAGTGGTTGCTAGGGCGTTGCTAGGCGGTTGCTATGGTGTTCTGGGTGGTTGCTAGGGCGTTGCTAGGCGGTTGCTATGGTGTTCTGGGTGGTTGCTAGGGCGTTGCTAGGCGGTTGCAAAGGTGTTCTGGGTGGTTGCTAGGGGGTTGCTCTGGTGTTCTGGGTGGTTGCTAGAGCGTTGCTTGGCGGTTGCTATGGTGTTCTGGGTGGTTGCTAGGCGGTTGCTATGGTGTTCTAAGTGGTTGCTAGGGCGTTGCTAGGCGGTTGCTAGGGTGTTTTGCGTGGTAGCTAGGCAGTTGCTGTGGTGTCGTGGGTGGTTGCTAGGGCGTTGCTAGGCGGTTGCTATGGTGTTCTGGGTGGTTGCTAGGCGGTTGCTATGGTGTTCTAAGTGGTTGCTAGGGCGTTGCTCGGCGGTTGCTATGGTGTTTTGGGTGGTAGCTAGGGCGTTGCTATGGTGTTCTGGGTGGTTGCTAGGGCGTTGCAAGGCAGTTGCGAGGGTGTTTTGGGTGGTTGCTAGGGCGTTGCTAGGCGGTTGCTATGGTGTTCTGGGTGGTTGCTACGCAGTTGATATGGTGTTCTGGGTGGTTGCTAGGGCATTGCTAGGCGGTTGCTATGGTGTTCTGGGTGGTTGCTAGGCGGTTGCTATGGTGTTCAAAGTGGTTGCTAGGGCGTTGCTAGGCAGTTTCTATGGTGTTCCGGGTGGTTGCTAGGCGGTTGCTACGGTGTTCTGGGTGGTTGCTAGGGCGTTACTAGGCAGTTGCTATGGTGTTCTAGGTGGTTGTTAGGGCGTTGCTAGGCAGTTGCTATGGTGTTCTGGGTGGTTGCTAGGGGGTTGCTATGGTGTTGTAAGTGGGTACTAGGGCGTTGATATGTGGTTGGTATGGTGTTCTGGGTGTTTGCTAGGGCGTTGCTAGGCGGTTGCTATGGTGTTCTGGGTGGTTGCTAGGGCGTTGCTAGGCGGTTGCTAAGGTGTTCTGGGTGGTTGCTAGTTGGTTGCTTTGGTATTCTGGGTGGTTGCTAGGGCATTGCTAGGCAGTTGCTATGGTGTTCTGGGTGGCTGCTAGGGCGTTGCTATGGTGTGCTGGGTGGTTGCTAGGGCGTTGCTAGGCGGTTGCTTTGGTGTTGTGGGTGGTTGCTAGGGCGTTGCTAGGGGGTTGCTATGGTGTTTTGGGTGGTTGCTAGGCGGTTGCTATGGTGTTCTGGATGGTTGCTAGGGCATTGCTAGGCGGTTGCTATGGTGTTCTGGGTGGTTGCTAGGCGGTTGCTATGGTGTTCTGGGTTGTTGCTAGGGCATTGCTAGGCGTTTGTTTAGGTGTTCTGGGTGGTTGCTAGGGCGTTGCTAGGCAGTTGCTATGGTGTTCTGGGTGGTTGCTAGGCAGTTGCTATGGTGTCCTGGGTGGTTGCTAGGGCGTTGCTAGGCAGTTGCTATGGTGTTCTGGGTGGTTGCTAGGGCGTTGCAAGGCAGTTGCTGTCGTGTTTGGGGTGGTTGCTAGGGCGTTGCTAGGGAGTTGCTATGGTGTTCTGGGTGGTTTCTATGGTGTTCCTAATGTTGTTTGGGCATGCTTCTCTTTGTTTGAGAGCTGGAAAAGTGTTTCTACGTGAGTGTATGAGTTCAAGGCGAGACGGTGAAGATGAGAGCGATTTTCTCATTGACTTCCATTATAACAAGGTTTCAGAGGTCCATGTTTTTTGGGAATTGTGGGAAATCTGTAAGTCGGATCGCTGAGTAAAGTCACAGCACATTCCTCACAAGCGAACCGCACGTTTTGACGTGTAATGTGTCGGGATCAGTTGAAAATTGTGGGAGAAGAAGCGAATCGAGCTATTTCGGAAGAACTTGGAATAATAATAATAAAAATAACTAGAAAATTCCAGCTGAAATTTTGAATGTGCCTGCTGCTCTACGAGTACAGTGCTGGAGGTGCTTGTCAGCGTTCTGGCACGCAGATGATATCATGTTCCGGGTGGTTGCTAAGGCATTGCTAGGTGGTTGCTATGGTGTTTTGGGTGGTAGCTAGGGCGTTGCTAGGCAGTTGGTATGGTGTTCTGGGTGGTTGCTAGAGCGTTGCTAGGCAGTTGCTATGGAGTTCTGGGTGGTTGCTAGGCAGTTGCTATGGTGTTCTGGGTGGTTGCTAGGGCGTTGCTAGGCAGTTGCAATGGTGTTCTGAGGGGTTGCTAGGCGGTTGCTATGGTGTTTTTTGGTGGTTGCTAGGGCGTTGCTAAGCGGTTGCTATGGTGTTCTGGGTGGTTGCTCGGGCGTTGCTAGGCAGTTGCTATGGTGTTCTGAGTGGTTGCTAGGGGTTTGCTAGGCAGTTGCTATGGTGTTCTTGGTGGTTGCTAGGGCGTTGCTAGGCGGTTGCTTTTGTGTTCTGGGTCGTTGCTAGGCGGTTGCTATGGTGTTCTGGGTCGTTGCTAGGGTGTTGCTAGGCAGTTGCTTTGGTGTTCTGGGTGGTTGCTAGGCAGTTGCTATGGTGTTCTGGGTGGTTGCTAGGGTGTTGCTAGGCAGTTGCTATGGTGTGCTGGGTGGTTGCGAGGCAGTTGCTTTGGTGTTCTGGGTGGTTGCTAGGGCATTGCTATGGTGTTCTGGGTGGTTGCTAGGCAGTTGCTAGGTGGTTGCTATGGTGTTCTGGGTGGTTCCTAGGCAGTTGCTATGGTGTTCTGGGTCGTTGCTAGGGCGTTGCTAGGCGGTTGCTATGGTGTTTTGGGTGGTAGCTATGGCGTTGGTATGGTGTTCTGGGTGGTTGCTAGGGCGTTGCTAGGCAATTGTTATGGTGTTCTGGGTGGTTGCTAGGGCATTGCTAGGTGGTTGCTATGGTGTTCTGGGTGGTTGCTAGGCGGTTGCTATGGTGTTCTGGGTGGTTGCTAGGGCGTTGCTAGGCGGTTGCTTTGGTGTTTTGGGTGGTTGCTAGGGCGTTCCTCTGGTGTTCTGGGTGGTTGCTAGGGCGTTGCTAGGCAGTTGCTATGGTGTTCTGGGTGGTTGCTAGGCGGTTGCTATGGTGTTCTGGGTGGTTGCCAGGGCGTTGCTAGGCAGTTGCTATGGTGTTCTTGGTGGTTGCTAGGAGGTTGCTATGGTGTTTTGGGTGGTTGCTAGGGCGTTGCTAGGCGGTTGCTATGGTGTTCTGGGTGGTTGCTAGGGCGTTGCTAGGCGGTTGCTATGGTGTTCTGGGTGGTTGCTAGGCGGTTGCTATGGTGTTCTGGGTGGTTGCTAGGGCGTTGCTAGGCCGTTGCTATGGTGTTCTGGGTGGTTGGTAGGCGGATGCTATGGTGTTCTGAGTGGTTGCTAGGGCGTTGCTAGGCAGTTGCCGTGGTGTTCTAGGTGGTTGTTAGGGCATTGCTAGGCAGTTGCTATGGTGTTCTGGGTGGTTGCTAGGCGGTTGCTATGGTGTTCTAAGTGGTTGCTAGGGCGTTGCTAGGCGGTTGCTATGGTGTTCTGGGTGGTTGCTAGGGCATTGCTAGGCAGTTGCTATGGTGTTCTGGGTAGTTGCTTGGGCGTTGCTAGGCGGTTGCAAAGGTGTTCTGGGTGGTTGCTAGGTGGTTGCTATGATGTTCTGGGTGGTTGCTAGGGCATTGCTTGGCGGTTGCTATGGTGTTCTGGGTGGTTGCTAGGCGGTTGCTATGGTGTTCTAAGTGGTTGCTAGGGCGTTGCTAGGCGGTTGCTATGGTGTTTTGCGTGGTAGCTAGGCAGTTGCTATGGTGTCCTGGGTGGTTGCTAGGGCGTTGCTAGGCGGTTGCTATGGTGTTCTGGGTGGTTGCTAGGCGGTTGCTATGGTGTTCTAAGTGGTTGCTAGGGCGTTGCTCGGCGGTTGCTATGGTGTTTTGGGTGGTAGCTAGGGCGTTGCTATGGTGTTCTGGGTGGTTGCTAGGGCGTTGCAAGGCAGTTGCTAGGGTGTTTTGGGTGGTTGCTAGGGCGTTGCTAGGCGGTTGCTATGGTGTTCTGGGTGGTTGCTTGGCGGTTGCTATGGTGTTCTGGGTGGTTGCTAGGGCATTGCTAGGCGGTTGCTATGGTGTTCTGGGTGGTTGCTAGGCGGTTGCTATGGTGTTCTAAGTGGTTGCTAGGGCGTTGCTAAGCAGTTGCTATGGTGTTTTGGGTGGTTGCTAGGCGGTTGCTATGGTGTTCTGGGTGGTTGCTAGGGCGTTGCTAGGCAGTTGCTATGGTGTTCTAGGTGGTTGTTAGGGCGTTGCTAGGTGGTTGCTATGGTGTTCTGGGTGGTTGCTAGGCGGTTGCTGTGGTGTTCTGGGTGGTTGCTAGGGCGTTGCTAGGCGGTTGCTATGGTGTTCTAAGTGGTGGCTAGGGCGTTGCTAAGCACTTGCTATGGTGTTTTGGGTGGTTGCTGGGTGGTTGCTATGGTGTTCTGGGTGGTTGCTAGGGGGTTGCTAGGGCGTTGCTAGGCGGTTGCAATGGTGTTCTGGGTGGTTGCTAGGCGGTTGCTATGGTGTTCTAATTGGTTGCTAGGGTGTTGCTAGGCAGTTGCTTTGGTGTTCTGGGTGGTTGCTAGGCAGTTGCTATGGTGTTCTGGGTGGTTGCTAGGGTGTTGCTAGGCAGTTGCTTTAGTGTTCTGGGTGGTTGCTAGGGCGTTGCTAGGCAGTTGCTATGGTGTTCTGGGTGGTTGCTAGGAGGTTGCTATGGTGTTTTGGGTGGTTGCTAGGGCGTTGCTAGGCGGTTGCTATGGTGTTTTGGGTGGTAGCTAGGGCGTTGCTATGGTGTTCTGGGTGGTTGCTAGCGCGTTGCTAGGCAGTTGCTATGGTGTTTTGGGTGGTTACTAGGGCTATGCTATGCGGTTGCTATGGTGTTCTGGGTGGTTGCTAGGCGGTTGCTATGGTGTTCTGGGTGGTTGCTAGGGGGTTGCTAGGCGGTTGCTATGGTGTTCTGGGTGGTTGGTAGGCGGTTGCTATGGTGTTCTAAGTGGTTGCTAGGGCGTTGCTAAGCAGTTGCTATGGTGTTTTGGGTGGTTGCTAGGCGGTTGCTATTGTGTTCTGGGTGGTTGCCAGGGCGTTGCTAGGCAGTTGCTATGGTGTTCTAGGTGGTTGTTAGGGCGTTGCTAGGCAGTTGCTATGGTGTTCTGGGTGGTTGCTAGGCGGTTGCTATGGTGTTCTAAGTGGTTGCTAGGGCGTTGCTAGGCGGTTGCTATGGTGTTCTGGGTGGTTGCTAGGGCGTTGCTAGGCGGTTGCTATGGTGTTCTGGGTGGTTGCTAGGGCGTTGCTAGGCGGTTGCTATGGTGTTCTGGGTGGTTGCTAGGCGGTTGCTATGGTGTTCTGGGTCGTTGCTAGGGCGTTGCTAGGCGGTTGCTTTGGTGTTCTGGGTGGTTGCTAGGGCGTTGCTATGGTGTTCTGGGTGGTTGCTAGAGCGTTGCTAGGCGGTTGCTATGGTGTTCTGGGTGGTTGCTAGGGCGTTGCTAGGTGGTTGCTATGGTGTTCTGGGTGGTTGCTAGGCGGTTGCTGTGGTGTTCTGGGTGGTTGCTAGGGCGTTGCTAGGCGGTTGCTATGGTGTTCTAAGTGGTTGCTAGGGCGTTGCTAAGCAGTTGCTATGGTGTTTTGGGTGGTTGCTAGGCGGTTGCTATGGTGTTCTGGGTGGTTGCTAGGCGGTTGCTGTGGTGTTCTGGGTGGTTGCTAGGGCGTTGCTAGGCGGTTGCTATGGTGTTCTAAGTGGTTGCTAGGGCGTTGCTAAGCAGTTGCTATGGTGTTCTGGGTGGTTGCTAGGCGGTTGCTATGGTGTTCTAAGTGGTTGCTAGGGCGTTGCTAGGCGGGTGCTATGGTGGTCTGGGTGGTGGCTAGGGGGTTGCTGGGCGGTTGGTATGGTGGTCTGGGTGGTTGCTAGGGCGTTGCTAGGCGGTTGCAAAGGTGTTCTGGGTGGTTGCTAGGCGGTTGCTATGATGTTCTGGGTCGTTGCTAGGGCGTTGCTTGGCGGTTGTTATGGTGTTCTGGGTGCTTGCTAGGGCATTGCTATGGTGTGCTGGGTGGTTGCTAGGGCGTTGCTAGGCTGTTGCTATGGTGTTCTGGGTGGTTGCTAGGGCGTTGCTAGACGGTGGGTATGGTGTTCTGGGTGGTTGCTAGGCGGTTGCTATGGTGTTCTGGATGGTTGCTAGGGCATTGCTAGGCGGTTGCTATGGTGTTCTGGGTGGTTGCTAGGCGGTTGCTATGGTGTTCTGGGTTGTTGCTAGGGCATTGCTATGCGGTTGCTTTGGTGTTCTGGGTGGTTGCTAGGGCGTTGCTAGGCAGTTGCTATGGTGTTCTGGGTGGTTGCTAGGCAGTTGCTATGGTGTCCTGGGTGGTTGCCAGGGCGTTGCTAGGCAGTTGCTATGGTGTTCTGGGTGGTTTCTATGGTGGTCCTAATGTTGTTTGGGGATGCTTCTCTTTGTTTGAGAGCTGGAAAAGAGTTTCTACGTGAGTGTATGAGTTCAAGGCGAGAGGGTGAAGATGAGAGCGATTTTCTCATTGACTTCCATTATAACAAGGTTTCAGAGGTCCATGTTTTTTGGGAATTGTGGGAAATCTGTAAGTCGGATCGCTGAGTAAAGTCACAGCACATTCCTCACAAGCGAACCGCACGTTTTGACGTGTAATGTGTCGGGATCAGTTGAAAATTGTGGGAGAAGAAGCGAATCGAGCGATTTCGGAAGAACTTGGAATAATAATAATAATAATAACTAGAAAATTCCAGCTGAAATTTTGAATGTGCCTGCTGCTCTACGAGTACAGTGCTGGAGGTGCTTGTCAGTGTTCTGGCACGCAGATGATATCATGTTCCGGGTGGTTGCTAATGCATTGCCAGGTGGTAGCTATGGTGTTTTGGGTGGTTGCTAGGGCGTTGCTAGGCAGTTGGTATGGAGTTCTGGGTGGTTGCTAGGCAGTTGCTATGGTGTTCTGGGTGGTTGCTAGGGCGTTGCTAGGCAGTTGCAATGGTGTTCTGGGTGGTTGCTAGGCGGTTGCTATGGTGTTTTTTGGTGGTTGCTAGGGCGTTGCTAAGCGGTTGCTATGGTGTTCTGGGTGGTTGCTCGGGCGTTGCTAGGCAGTTGCTATGGTGTTCTGGGTGGTTGCTAGGGCGTTGCTAGGCGGTTGCTATGGTGTTCTTGGTGGTTGCTAGGGCGTTGCTAGGCGGTTGTTATTGTGTTCTGGGTCGTTGCTCGGCGGTTGCTATGGTGTTCTGGGTCGTTGCTAGGGTGTTGCTAGGCAGTTGCTTTGGTGTTCTGGGTGGTTGCTAGGCAGTTGCTATGGTGTTCTGGGTGGTTGCTAGGGTGTTGCTAGGCAGTTGCTATGGTGTTCTGGGTGGTTGCTAGGGCGTTGCTAGGCAGTTGCTATGGTGTTCTGGGTGGTTGCCAGGAGGTTGCTATGGTGTTTTGGGTGGTTGCTAGGGCGTTGCTAGGCGGTTGCTATGGTGTTCTGGGTGGTCGCTAGGGCGCTGCTAGGCGGTTGCTATGGTGTTCTGGGTGGTTGTTAGGCGGTTGCTATGGTGTTTTGGGTCGTTGCTAGGGCGTTGCTAGGCGGTTGCTATGGTGTTCTGGGTGGTTGCTAGGCGGTTGCTGTGGTGTTCTGGGTGGTTGCCAGGGCGTGGCTAGGCAGTTGCTATGGTGTTCTAGGTGGGTGTTAGGGCGTTGCTAGGTGGTTGGTATGGTGTTCTGGGTGGTTGCTAGGCGGTTGCTGGGGTGTTCTGGGTGGTTGGTAGGGCGTTGCTAGGCGGTTGCTATGGTGTTCTAATGGTTGCTAGGGCGTTGCTAAGCAGTTGCTATGGTGTTTTGGGTGGTTGCTAGGCGGTTGCTATGGTGTTCTGGGTGGTTGCTAGGCGGTTGCTGTGGTGTTCTGGGAGGTTGCTAGGGCGTTGCTAGGCGGTTGCTATGGTGTTCTAAGTGGTTGCTAGGGCGTTGCTAAGCAGTTGCTATGGTGTTTTGGGTGGTTGCTAGGCGGTTGCTATGGTGTTCTGGGTGGTTGCTAGGCGGTTGCTAGGGCGTTGCTAGGCGGTTGCTATGGTGTTCTGGGTGGTTGCTAGGCGGTTGCTATGGTGTTCTAATTGGTTGCTAGGGCGTTGCTAGGCGGTTGCTATGGTGTTTTGGGTGGTAACTAGGGCGTTGCTATGGTATTCTGGGTGGTTGCTAGGGCGTTGCTAGGCAGTTGCTATGGTGTTTTGGGTGGTTGCTAGGCAGTTGCTATGGTGTTCTAGGTGGTTGCTAGGGCGTTGCTAGGCGGTTGCTATTGTGTTTTGGGTGGTTGCTAGGCGGTTGCTATGGTGTTCTGGGTGGTTGCTAGGCGGTTGCTGTGGTGTTCTGGGTGGTTGCTAGGGCGTTGCTAGGCGGTTGCTATGGTGTTCTAAGTGGTTGCTAGGGCGTTGCTAAGCAGTTGCTATGGTGTTTTGGGTGGTTGCTAGGCGGTTGCTATGGTGTTCTGGGTGGTTGCTAGGCGGTTGCTAGGGCGTTGCTAGGCGGTTGCTATGGTGTTCTGGGTGGTTGCTAGGCGGTTGCTATGGTGTTCTAATTGGTTGCTAGGGCGTTGCTAGGCGGTTGCTATGGTGTTTTGGGTGGTAGCTAGGGCATTGCTATGGTATTCTGGGTGGTTGCTAGGGCGTTGCTAGGCAGTTGCTATGGTGTTTTGGTTGGTTGCTAGGGCGTTGCTAGGTAGTTGCTATGGTGTTCTGGGTGGTTGCTAGGCGGTTGCTATGGTGTTCTGGGTGGTTGCTAGGGCGTTGCTAGGGGGTTCCTATGGTGTTCTGGGTGGTTGCTAGGCGGTTGCTATGGTGTTCTCAGTGGTTGCTAGGGCGTTGCTAAGCAGTTGCTATGGTGTTTTGGGTGGTTGCTAGGCAGTTGCTATGGTGTTCTAGGTGGTTGTTTGGGCGTTGCTAGGCAGTTGCCATGGTGTTCTGGGTGGTTGCTAGGGGGTTGCTATGGTGTTTTGGGTGGTTGCTAGGGCATTGCTAGGCGGTTGCTATGGTGTTCTGGGTGGTTGCTAGGGGGTTGCTATGGTGTTCTAAGTGGTTGCTAGGGCGTTGCTAAGCAGTTGCTTCGGTGTTCTGGGTGGTTGCTAGGCGGTTGCTATGGTGTTCTAAGTGGTTGCTAGGGCGTTGCTAAGCAGTTGCTACAGTGTTGTGGGTGGTTGCTTGGCGGTTGCTAGGGCGTTGCTAGGCGGTTGCTATGGTGTTCTGGGTGGTTGCTAGGCGGTTGCTATGGTGTTCTAAGTGGTTGCTAGGGCGTTGCTAGGCGGTTGCTATGGTGTTTTGGGTGGTAGCTAGGGCGTTGCTTTGGTGTTCTGGGTGGTTGCTAGGGCGTTGCTAGGCAGTTGCTATGGTGTTTTGGGTGGTTGCTGGGGGGTTGCTAGGCGGTTGCTATGGTGTTCTGGGTGGTTGCAAGGCGGTTGCTATGGTGTTCTGGGTGGTTGCTAGGGCGTTGCTAGGCGGTTGCTATGGTGTTCTGGGTGGTTGCTAGGTGGTTGCTATGGTGTTCTAAGTGGTTGCTAGGGCGTTGCTAAGCAGTTGCTATGGTGTTTCGGGTGGTTGCTAGGCGGTTGCTATGGTGTTCTGGGTGGTTGCCAGGGCGTTGCTAGGCAGTTGCTATGGTGTTCTAGGTGGTTGTTAGGGCTTTGCTAGGCAGTTGCTATGGTGTTCTGGGTGGTTGCTAGGCGGTTGCTATGGTGTTCTAAGTGGTTGCTTGGGCGTGGATAGGCGGTTGCTATGGTGTTCTGGGTGGTTGCTAGGGCGTTGCTAGGCGGTTGCTATGGTGTTCTGGGTGGTTACTAGGGCGTTGCTAGGCGGTTGCTTAGGTGTTCTGGGTGGTTGCAAGGCGGTTGCTATGATGTTCTGGGTCGTTGCTAGGGCGTTGCTTGGCGGTTGCTATGGTGTTCTGGGTGGTTGCTAGGGCGTTGCTATGGTGTTCTGGGTGGTTGCTAGGGCGTTGCTAGGCGGTTGCTATGGTGTTCTGGGTGGTTGCTAGGGCGTTGCTAGGCGGTTGCTATGGCGTTCTGGGTGGTTGCTAGGCGGTTGCTATGGTGTTCTGGGTTGTTGCTAGGGCATTGCTAGGCGGTTGCTTTGGTGTTCTGGGTGGTTGCTAGGGCGTTGCTGGGCAGTTGCTATGGTGTTCTGGGTGGTTGCTAGGCAGTTGCTATGGTGTCCTGGGTGGTTGCTAGGGCGTTGCTAGGCGGTTGCTATGGTGTTCTGGGTGGTTGCTAGGCGGTTGCTATGGTGTTCTAAGTGGGTGCTAGGGCGGTGCGAGGCGGTTGCTTTGGTGTTTTGGGTGGTAGCTAGGGCGTTGCTATGGTGTTCTGGGTGGTTGCTAGGGCGTTGCTAGGCAGTTGCTATGGTGTTTTGGGTGGTTACTAGGGCTATGCTAGGCGGTTGCTATGCCTTTCTGGGTGGTTGCTAGGCGGTTGCTATGGTGTTCTGGGTGGTTGCTAGGGCGTTGCTAGGCGGTTGCTATGGTGTTCTGGGTGGTTGCTAGGCGGTTGCTATGGTGTTCTAAGTGGTTGCTAGGGCGTTGCTAAGCAGTTGCTATGGTGTTTTGGGTGGTTGCTAGGCGGTTGCTATGGTGTTCTGGGTGGTTGCCAGGGCGTTGCTAGGCAGTTGCTATGGTGTTCTAGGTGGTTGTTAGGGCATTGCTAGGCAGTTGCTTTGGTGTTCTGGGTGGTTGCTAGGCGGTTGCTATGGTGTTCTAAGTGGTTGCTAGGGCGTTGCTAGGCGGCTGCTATGGTGTTCTGGGTGGTTGCTAGGGCGTTGCTAGGCGGTTGCTATGGTGTTCTGGGTGGTTGCTAGGGCGTTGCTAGGCGGTTGCTAAGGTGTTCTGGGTGGTTGCTAGGCGGCTGCTATGATGTTCTGGGGCGTTGCTAGGGCGTTGCTTGGCGGTTGTTATGGTGTTCTGGGTGCTTGCTAGGGCGTTGCTATGGTGTTCTGGGTGGTTGCTAGGGCGTTGCTAGGCGGTTCCTATGGTGTTCTGGGTGGTTGCTAGGGCGTTGCTAGGCAGTTGCTATGGTGTTCTGGTTGGTTGCCATGACGTTGCTAGGCGGTTGCTATGGTGTTCTGGGTGGTTGCTAGGCGGTTGCTATGGTGTTCTGGGTTGTTGCTAGGGCATTGCTAGGCGGGTGCTTTGGTGTTCTGGGTGGTTGCTAGGGGGTTGCTAGGCAGTTGCTATGGTGTTGTGGGTGGTTGCTAGGCAGTTGCTGTGGTGTCGTGGGTGGTTGCTAGGGCGTTGCTAGGCAGTTGCTATGGTGTTCTGGGTGGTTGCTAGGGCGTTGCAAGGCAGTTGCTGTAGTGTTTGGGGTGGTTGCTAGGGCGTGGCTAGGGGGTTGCTATGGTGGTCTGGGGGGTTGCTATGGTGTTCCTAATGTTGTTTGGGCATGCTTCTCTTTGTTTGTGATCTGGAAAAGAGTTTCTACGTGAGTGTATGAGTTCAAGGCGAGAGGGTGAAGATGAGAGCGATTTTCTCATTGACTTCCATTATAACCAGGTTTCAGAGGTCCATGTTTTTTGGAAATTGTGGGAAATCTGTAAGTCGGATCGCTGAGTAAAGTCACAGCACATTCCTCACAAGCGAACCGCACGTTTTGACGTGTAATGTGTCGGGATCAGTTGAAAATTGTGGGAGAAGTAGCGAACCGCGCGATTTTGGAAGAAAGATTTTCTCATTGACTTCCATTATAACGAGGTTTCAGGGGTCCATGTTTTTTGGGAATTGTGGGAAATCTGTCAGTCGGATCGCTGAGTAAAGTCATAGCACACTCCTCACAAGCGAGCCGCACGTTTTGACGTGTAATGTGTCGGGATCGGTGTAAAATTGTGGGAGAAGAAGCGAACTGAGCGATTTCGGAAGAACTTGGAATAATAATAATAACTAGAAAATTCCAGCTGAAATTTTGAATGTGCCTGCTGCTCTACGAGTACAGTGTTGGAGGTGCTTGTCAGCGTTCTGGCACGCAGTTGATATCATGTTCCGGGTGGTTGCTAAGGCATTGTTAGGCGGTTGCTATGGTGTTTTGGGTGGTTGCTAGGGCGTTGCTAGGCAGTTGGTATGGTGTTCTGGGTGGTTGCTAGGGCGTTGCTAGGCAGTTGCTATGGTGTTCTGGGTGGTTGCTAGGCAGTTGCTATGGTGTTCTGGGTGGTTGCTAGGGTGTTGCTAGGCAGTTGCTATGGTGTTCTTAGTGGTTGCTAGGGCCTTGCTTGGCAGTTTTTATGGTGTTCTGGGTGGTTGCTAGGTGGTTGCTATGGTGTTCTGGGTGGTTGCTAGGGCGTTGCTAGGCAGTTGCTATGGTGTTCTGGGTGGTTGCTCGGGCGTTGCAAGGCGGTTGCTATGGTGTTCTGGGTGGTTGCTCTGGCGTTGCTAGGCGGTTGCTATTGTGTTCTGGGTGGTTGCTAGGCCGTTGCTATGGTGTTCTGGGTCGTTGCTAGGCGGTTGCTATGGTGTTTTTTGGTGGTTGCTTGGGCGTTGCTAAGCGGTTGCTATGGTGTTCTGGGTGGTTGCTCGGGCGTTGCTAGGCAATTGCTATGGTGTTCTGGGTGGTTGCTAGGGCGTTGCTAGGCGGTTGCTATGGTGTTCTTGGTGGTTGCTAGGGCGTTGCTAGGCGGTTGCTATTGTGTTCTGGGTCGTTGCTAGACGGTTGTTATGGTGTTCTGGGTTGTTGCTAGGGTGTTGCTAGGCAGTTGCTTTGGTGTTCTGGGTGGTTGCTAGGCAGTTGCTATGGTGTTCTGGGTGGTTGCTAGGGTGTTGCTAGGCAGTTGCTTTAGTGTTCTGGGTGGTTGCTAGGGCGTTGCTAGGCAGTTGCTATGGTGTTCTGGGTGGTTGCTAGGAGGTTGCTATGGTGTTTTGGGTGGTTGCTAGGGTGTTGCTAGGCGGTTGCTATGGTGTTCTGGGTGGTTGCTAGGGCGTTGCTAGGCGGTTGCTATGGTTTTCTGGGTGGTTGCTAGGCGGTTGCTATGGTGTTCTGGGTCGTTGCTAGGGCATTGCTAGGCGGTTGCTATGGTGTTCTGGGTGGTTGCTAGGGCGTTGCTATGGTGTTCTGGGTGGTTGCTAGGGCGTTGCTAGGTGGTTGCTATGGTGTTCTGGGTGGTTCCTAGGTAGTTGCTATGGTGTTCTGGGTCGTTGCTAGGGCGTTGCTAGGCCGTTGCTTTGGTGTTTTGGGTGGTTGCTAGGGCGTTGCTATGGTGTTCTGGGTGGTTGCTAGGGCGTTGCTAGGCAGTTGCTATGGTGTTCTGGGTGGTTGCTAGGTCGTTGCTAGGCGGATGCTATGGTGTTCTGGGTGGTTGCTAGGCGATTGCTATGGTGTTCTGGATGGTTGCTAGGGCGTTGCTAGGCGGTTGCTATGGTGTTCTGGGTGGTTGCTTGGCGGTTGCTATGGTGTTCTGGATGGTTGCTCGGGCATTGCTAGGCGGTTGCTATGGTGTTCTGGGTGGTTGCTAGGCGGTTGCTATGGTGTTCTGGGTTGTGGCTAGGGCATTGCTAGGCGGTTGCTTTGGTGTTCTGGGTGGTTGCTAGGGCGTTGCTAAGCAGTTGCTATGGTGCTCTGGGTGGTTGCTAGGCAGTTGCTATGGTGTCCTGGGTGGTTGCTAGGGCGTTGCTAGGCGGTTGCTATGGTGTTCTGGGTGGTTGCTAGGCGATTGCTATGGTGTTCTAAGTGCTTGCTAGGGCGTTGCTAGGCGGTTGCTATGGTGTTTAGGGTGGTAGCTAGGGCGTTGCTATGGTGTTCGGGGTGGTTGCTAGGGCGTTGCTAGGTAGTTGCTATGGTGTTTTGGGTGGTTACTAGGGCTATGCTAGGCGGTTGCTATGGTGTTCTGGGTGGTTGCTAGGCGGTTGCTATGGTGTTCTGGGTGGTTGCTAGGGTGTTGCTAGGCGGTTGCTATGGTGTTCTGGGTGGTTGCTAGGCGGTTGCTATGGTGTTCTAAGTGGTTGCTAGGGGGTTGCTAAGCAGTTGCTATGGTGTTTTGGGTGGTTGCTAGGCAGTTGCTATGGTGTTCTGGGTGGTTGCCAGGGCGTTGCTAGGCAGTTGCTATGGTGTTCTAGGTGGTTGTTAGGGCGTTGCTAGCCAGTTGCTGTGGTGTTCTGGGTGGTTGCTGGGCGGTTGCTATGGTGTTCTAAGTGGTTGCTAGGGCGTTGCTTGGCGGTTGCTATGGTGTTCTGGGTGGTTGCTAGGGCGTTGCTAGGCGGTTGCTATGGTGTTCTGGGTGGTTGCTAGGGCGTTGCTGGGCGGTTGCTAAGGTGTTCTGGGTGGTTGCTAGGCAGTTGCTATGGTGTCCTGGGTGGTTGCTAGGGCGTTGCTAGGCAGTTGCTATGGTGTTCTGGGTGGTTGCTAGGGCGTTGCAAGGCAGTTGCTGTAGTGTTTGGGGTGGTTGCTAGGGCGTTGCTAGGGAGTTGCTATGGTGTTCTGGGTGGTTTCTATGGTGTTCCTAATGTTGTTTGGGCATGCTTCTCTTTGTTTGAGAGCTGGAAAAGAGTTTCTACGTGAGTGTATGAGTTCAAGGCGAGAGGGTGAAGATGAGAGCGATTTTCTCATTGACTTCCATTATAACAAGGTTTCAGAGGTCCATGTTTTTTGGAAATTGTGGGAAATCTGTAAGTCGGATCGCTGAGTAAAGTCACAGCACATTCCTCACAAGCGAACCGCACGTTTTGACGTGTAATGTGTCGGGATCAGTTGAAAATTGTGGGAGAAGTAGCGAACCGCGCGATTTTGGAAGAAAGATTTTCTCATTGACTTCCATTATAACGAGGTTTCAGGGGTCCATGTTTTTTGGGAATTGTGGGAAATCTGTCAGTCGGATCGCTGAGTAAAGTCATAGCACACTCCTCACAAGCGAGCCGCACGTTTTGACGTGTAATGTGTCGGGATCGGTGTAAAATTGTGGGAGAAGAAGCGAACTGAGCGATTTCGGAAGAACTTGGAATAATAATAATAACTAGAAAATTCCAGCTGAAATTTTGAATGTGCCTGCTGCTCTACGAGTACAGTGTTGGAGGTGCTTGTCAGCGTTCTGGCACGCAGTTGATATCATGTTCCGGGTGGTTGCTAAGGCATTGTTAGGCGGTTGCTATGGTGTTTTGGGTGGTTGCTAGGGCGTTGCTAGGCAGTTGGTATGGTGTTCTGGGTGGTTGCTAGGGCGTTGCTAGGCAGTTGCTATGGTGTTCTGGGTGGTTGCTAGGCAGTTGCTATGGTGTTCTGGGTGGTTGCTAGGGTGTTGCTAGGCAGTTGCTATGGTGTTCTGGGTGGTTGCTAGGGCGTTGCTAGGCAGTTGCTATGGTGTTCTGGGTGGTTGCTAGCCGGTTGCTATGGTGTTCTGGGTGGTTGCTAGGGCGTTGCTAGGCAGTTGCTATGGTGTTCTGGGTGGTTGCTCGGGCGTTGCAAGGCGGTTGCTATGGTGTTCTGGGTGGTTGCTCTGGCGTTGCTAGGCGGTTGCTATGGTGTTCTGGGTGGTTGCTAGGCCGTTGCTATGGTGTTCTGGGTCGTTGCTAGGCGGTTGCTATGGTGTTTTTTGGTGGTTGCTAGGGCGGTGCTAAGCGGTTGCTATGGGGTTCTGGGTGGTTGCTAGGGCGTTGCTAGGCAGTTGCTATGGTGTTCTGGGTGGTTGCTAGGGCGTTGCTAGGCGGTTGCTATGGTGTTCTTGGTGGTTGCTAGGGCGTTGCTAGGCGGTTGCTATTGTGTTCTGGGTCGTTGCTAGACGGTTGCTATGGTGTTCTGGGTTGTTGCTAGGGTGTTGCTAGGCAGTTGCTTTGGTGTTCTGGGTGGTTGCTAGGCAGTTGCTATGGTGTTCTGGGTGGTTGCTAGGGTGTTGCTAGGCAGTTGCTTTAGTGTTCTGGGTGGTTGCTAGGGCGTTGCTAGGCAGTTGCTATGGTGTTCTGGGTGGTTGCTAGGAGGTTGCTATGGTGTTTTGGGTGGTTGCTAGGGTGTTGCTAGTCGGTTGCTATGGTGTTCTGGGTGGTTGCTAGGGCGTTGCTAGGCGGTTGCTATGGTTTTCTGGGTGGTTGCTAGGCGGTTGCTATGGTGTTCTGGGTCGTTGCTAGGGCATTGCTAGGCGGTTGCTATGGTGTTCTGGGTGGTTGCTAGGGCGTTGCTATGGTGTTCTGGGTGGTTGCTAGGGCGTTGCTAGGTGGTTGCTATGGTGTTCTGGGTGGTTCCTAGGTAGTTGCTATGGTGTTCTGGGTCGTTGCTAGGGCGTTGCTAGGCCGTTGCTTTGGTGTTTTGGGTGGTTGCTAGGGCGTTGCTATGGTGTTCTGGGTGGTTGCTAGGGCGTTGCTAGGCAGTTGCTATGGTGTTCTGGGTGGTTGCTAGGTCGTTGCTAGGCGGTTGCTATGGTGTTCTGGGTGGTTGCTAGGCGGTTGCTATGGTGTTCTGGGTGGTTGCTAGGGCGTTGCTAGGCGGTTGCTATGGGGTTCTGGGTGGGTGCTTGGCGGTTGGGAGGGTGTTCTGGATGGTGGGTGGTGCATTGCTAGGGGGTGGCTGTGGTGTTCTGGGTGGTTGCCAGGCGGTTGCTATGGTGTTCTGGGTTGTTGCTAGGGCATTGCTAGGCGGTTGCTTTGGTCTTCTGTGTGGTTGCTAGGGCGTTGCTCGGCAGTTGCTATGGTGTTCTGGGTGGTTGCTAGGCAGTTGCTATGGTGTCCTGGGTGGTTGCTAGGGCGTTGCTAGGCGGTTGCTATGGTGTTCTGGGTGGTTGCTAGGCGGTTGCTATGGTGTTCTAAGTGCTTGCTAGGGCGTTGCTAGGCGGTTGCTATGGTGTTTAGGGTGGTAGCTAGGGCGTTGCTATGGTGTTCGGGGTGGTTGCTAGGGCGTTGCTAGGTAGTTGCTATGGTGTTTTGGGTGGTTACTAGGGCTATGCTAGGCGGTTGCTATGGTGTTCTGGGTGGTTGCTAGGCGGTTGCTATGGTGTTGTGGGTGGTTGCTAGGGTGTTGCTAGGCGGTTGCTATGGTGTTCTGGGTGGTTGCTAGGCGGTTGCTATGGTGTTCTAAGTGTTTGCTAGGGCGTTGCTAAGCAGTTGCTATGGTGTTTTGGGTGGTTGCTAGGCAGTTGCTATGGTGTTCTGGGTGGTTGCCAGGGCGTTGCTAGGCAGTTGCTATGGTGTTCTAGGTGGTTGTTAGGGCGTTGCTAGGCAGTTGCTATGGTGTTCTGGGTGGTTGCTAGGCGGTTGATATGGTGTTCTAAGTGGTTGCTAGGGCGTTGCTAGGCAGTTGCTATGGTGTTCTGGGTGGTTGCTAGGCAGTTGCTATGGTGTCCTGGGTGGTTGCTAGGGCGTTGCTAGGCAGTTGCTATGGTGTTCTGGGTGGTTGCTAGGGCGTTGCAAGGCAGTTGCTGTAGTGTTTGGGGTGGTTGCTAGGGCGTTGCTAGGGAGTTGCTATGGTGTTCTGGGTGGTTTCTATGGTGTTCCTAATGTTGTTTGGGCATGCTTCTCTTTGTTTGAGAGCTGGAAAAGAGTTTCTACGTGAGTGTATGAGTTCAAGGCGAGAGGGTGAAGATGAGAGCGATTTTCTCATTGACTTCCATTATAACAAGGTTTCAGAGGTCCATGTTTTTTGGGAATTGTGGGAAATCTGTAAGTCGGATCGCTGAGTAAAGTCACAGCACATTCCTCACAAGCGAAACGCACGTTTTGACGTGTTATGTGTCGGGATCAGTTGAAAATTGTGGGAGAAGTAGCGAACCGCGCTATTTTGGAAGAAAGATTTTCTCATTGACTTCCATTATAACGAGGTTTCAGGGGTCCATGTTTTTTGGGAATTGTGGGAAATCTGTCCGTCGGATCGCTGAGTAAAGTCATAGCACACTCCTCACAAGCGAGCCGCACGTTTTGACGTGTAATGTGTCGGGATCGGTTGAAAATTGTGGGAGAAGAAGCGAACTGAGCGATTTCGGAAGAACTTGGAATAATAATAATAACTAGAAAATTCCAGCTGAAATTTTGAATGTGCCTGCTGCTCTACGAGTACAGTGTTGGAGGTGCTTGTCAGCGTTCTGGCACGCAGTTGATATCATGTTCCGGGTGGTTGCTAAGGCATTGTTAGGCGGTTGCTATGGTGTTTTGGGTGGTTGCTAGGGCGTTGCTAGGCAGTTGGTATGGTGTTGTGGGTGGTTGCTAGGGCGTTGCTAGGCAGGTGGTATGGTGTGCTGGGTGGTTGCTAGGCCGGTGCTATGGTGTTCTGGGTGGTTGCTAGGGTGTTGCTAGGCAGTTGCTATGGTGTTCTGGGTGGTTGCTAGGGCGTTGCTAGGCAGTTGCTATGGTGTTCTGGGTGGTTGCTAGGCGGTTGCTATGGTGTTCTGGGTGGTTGCTAGGGCGTTGCTAGGCAGTTGCTATGGTGTTCTGGGTGGTTGCTCGGGCGTTGCAAGGCGGTTGCTATGGTGTTCTGGGTGGTTGCTCTGGCGTTGCTAGGCGGTTGCTATGGTGTTCTTGGTGGTTGCTAGGCCGTTGCTATGGTGTTCTGGGTCGTTGCTAGGCGGTTGCTATGGTGTGTTTTGGTGGGGGCTAGGGCGCTGCTAAGCGGTTGCTATGGTGTTCTGGGTGGGTGCTCGGGCGTTGCTAGGCAGTTGCTATGGTGGTCTGGGTGGTTGCTAGGGCGTTGCTAGGGGGGTGCTATGGTGTTCTTGGTGGTTGCTAGGGCGTTGCTAGGCGGTTGCTATTGTGTTCTGGGTCGTTGCTAGACGGTTGCTGTGGTGTTCTGGGTCGTTGCTAGGGTGTTGCTAGGCTGTTGCTTTGGTGTTCTGGGTGGTTGCTAGGCAGTTGCTATGGTGTTCTTGGTGGTTGCTAGGGTGTTGCTAGGCAGTTGCTTTAATTTCTGGTTGGTTGCTAGGGCGTTGCTATGGTGTTCTGGGTGGTTGCTAGGAGGTTGCTATGGTGTTTTGGGTGGTTGCTAGGGTGTTGCTAGGCGTTTGCTATGGTGTTCTGGGTGGTTGCTAGGGCGGTGCTATGGTGTTCTGGGTGGTTGCTAGGCGGTTGCTATGGTGTTCTGGGTCGTTGCTAGGGCGTTGCTAGGCGGTTGCTATGGTGTTCTGGGTGGTTGCTAGGGCGTTGCTAGGGTGTTCTGGGTGGTTGCTAGGGCGTTGGGAGGTGGTTGCTATGGTGTTCTGGGTGGTTCCTAGGTAGTTGCTATGGTGTTCTGGGTCGTTGCTAGGGCGTTGCTAGGCGGTTGCTTTGGTGTTTTGGGTGGTTGCTTGGGCGTTGCTATGGTGTTCTGGGTGGTTGCTAGGGCGTTGCTAGGCAGTTGCTATGGTGTTCTGGGTGGTTGCTAGGTCGTTGCTAGGCGGTTGCTATGGTGTTCTGGGTGGTTGCTTGGCGGTTGCTTTGGTGTTCTGGGTGGTTGTTAGGGCGTTGCTAGCTGGTTGCTCTGGTGTCATGGGTGGTTGCTAGGCGGTTGCTATGGTGTTCTGGGTGGTTGCTAGGCGGTTGCTATGGTGTTCTGGGTGGTTGCCAGGGCATTGCTAGGCAGTTGCTATGGTGTTCTCGGTGGTTGTTAGGGCATTGCTAGGCAGTTGCTATGGTGTTCTGGGTGGTTGCTAGGCGGGTGCTATGGGGTTCTAAGTGGTTACTAGGGTGTTGCTAGACGGCTGCTATGGTGTTCTGGGTGGTTGCTAGGGCGGTGCTAGGCGGTTGCTATGGTGTTCTGGGTGGTTGCTAGGGCGTTGCTAGGCGGTTGCTAAGGTGTTCTGGGTGGTTGCTAGGCGGTTGCTAAGATGATCTGGCTCGTTGCTAGGGCGTTGCTTGGCGGTTGTTATGGTGTTCTGGGTGCTTGCTAGGGCGTTGCTATGGTGTGCTGGGTGGTTGCTAGGGCGTTGCTAGGCGGTTGCTATGGTGTTCTGGGTGGTTGCTAGGGCGTTGCTAGGCGGTTGCTATGGTGTTCTGGGTGGTTGCTAGGCGGTTGCTATGGTGTTCTGGATGGTTGCTAGGGCATTGCTAGGCGGTTGCTATGGTGTTCTGGGTGGTTGCTAGGCGGTTGCTATGGTGTTCTGGGTTGTTACTAGGGCATTGCTATGCGGTTGCTTTGGTGTTCTGGGTGGTTGCTAGGGCGTTGCTAGGCAGTTGCTATGGTGTTCTGGGTGGTTGCTAGGCAGTTGCTATGGTGTCCTGGGTGGTTGCTAGGGCGTTGCTAGGCAGTTGCTATGGTGTTCTGGGTGGTTGCTAGGGCGTTGCAAGGCAGTTGCTGTAGTGTTTGGGGTGGTTGCTAGGGCGTTGCTAGGGAGTTGCTATGGTGTTCTGGGTGGTTTCTATGGTGTTCCTAATGTTGTTTGGGCATGCTTCTCTTTGTTTGAGGGCTGGAAAAGAGTTTCTACGTGAGTGTATGAGTTCAAGGCGAGAGGGTGAAGATGAGAGCGATTTTCTCATTGACTTCCATTATAACAAGGTTTCAGAGGTCCATGTTTTTTGGGAATTGTGGGAAATCTGTAAGTCGGATCGCTGAGTAAAGTCACAGCACATTCCTCACAAGCGAACCGCACGTTTTGACGTGTAATGTGTCGGGATCAGTTGAAAATTGTGGGAGAAGTAGCGAACCGCACGATTTTGGAAGAAAGATTTTCTCATTGACTTCCATTATAACGAGGTTTCAGGGGTCCATGTTTTTTGGGAATTGTGGGAAATCTGTCAGTCGGATCGCTGAGTAAAGTCATAGCACACTCCTCACAAGCGAGCCGCACGTTTTGACGTGTAATGTGTCGGGATCGGTTGAAAATTGTGGGAGAAGAAGCGAACTGAGCGATTTCGGAAGAACTTGGAATAATAATAATAACTAGAAAATTCCAGCTGAAATTTTGAATGTGCCTGCTGCTCTACGAGTACAGTGTTGGAGGTGCTTGTCAGCGTTCTGGCACGCAGTTGATATCATGTTCCGGGTGGTTGCTAAGGCATTGTTAGGCGGTTGCTATGGTGTTTTGGGTGGTTGCTAGGGCGTTGCTAGGCAGTTGGTATGGTGTTCTGGGTGGTTGCTAGGGCGTTGCTAGGCAGTTGCTATGGTGTTCTGGGTGGTTGCTAGGCAGTTGCTATGGTGTTCTGGATGGTTGCTAGGGTGTTGCTAGGCAGTTGCTATGGTGTTCTGGGTGGTTGCTAGGGCGTTGCTAGGCAGTTGCTATGGTGTTCTGGGTGGTTGCTAGGGAGTTGCTAGGCAGTTGCTATGGTGTTCTTGGTGGTTGCTAGGGCGTTGCTAGGCGGTTGCTATTGTGTTCTGGGTCGTTGCTAGGCGGTTGCTATGGTGTTCTGGGTCGTTGCTAGGGTGTTGCTAGGCAGTTGCTTTGGTGTTCTGGGTGGTTGCTAGGCAGTTGCTATGGTGTTCTGGGTGGTTGCTAGGGTGTTGCTAGGCAGTTGCTATGGTGTTCTGGGTGGTTGCTAGGCAGTTGCTTTGGTGTTCTGGGTGGTTGCTAGGGCATTGCTATGGTGTTCTGGGTGGTTGCTAGGCAGTTGCTAGGTGGTTGCTATGGTGTTCTGGGTGGTTCCTAGGCAGTTGCTATGGTGTTCTGGGTCGTCGCTATGGCGTTGCTTGGCGGTTGCTTTGGTGTTTTTGGTGGTTGCTAGGGCGTTGCTATGGTGTTCTGGGTGGTTGCTAGGGCGTTGCTAGGCAGTTGCTATGGTGTTCTGGGTGGTTGCTAGGTCGTTGCTAGGCAGTTGCTATGGTGTTCTGGGTGGTTGCTAGGCGGTTGCTATGGTGTTCTAAGTGGTTGCCAGGGCGTGGCTAGGCGGTTGCAATGGTGTTCTGAGTGGTTGCTAGGCGCTTGCTATGGTGTTCTAAGTGGTTGCTAGGGCGTTGCTAGGCAGTTGCTATGGTGTTCTGGGTGGTTGCTAGGCGGTTGCTATGTTGTTCTGGGTGGTTGCCAGGGCGTTGCTATGCAGTTGCTATGGTGTTCTTGGTGGTTGCTAGGAGGTTGCTATGGTGTTTTGGGTGGTTGCTAGGGCGTTGCTAGGCGGTTGCTATGGTGTTCTGGGTGGTTGCTAGGGCGTTGCTAGGCGGTTGCTATGGTGTTCTGGGTGGTTGCTAGGCGGTTGCTATGGTGTTCTGGGTGGTTGCTAGGGCGTTGCTAGGCGGTTGCTATGGTGTTCTGGGTGGTTGCTAGGCGGTTGCTATGGTGTTCTCAGTGGTTGCTAGGGCGTTGCTAAGCAGTTGCTATGGTGTTTTGGGTGGTTGCTAGGCAGTTGCTACGGTGTTCTAGGTGGTTGCTAGGGCGTTGCTAGGCAGTTGCTATGGTGTTCTGGGTGGTGGCTAGGCGGTTGGTATGCTGGTCTGGGTGGTTGCTAGGGCGTTGCTAGGCGGTTGCAATGGTGTTCTGGGTGGTTGCTAGGAGGTTGCTGTGGTGTTCTAAGTGGTTGCTAGGGCGTTGCTAAGCAGTTGCTACGGTCTTTTGGGTGGTTGCTAGGCGGTTGCTATGGTGTTCTGGGTGGTTGCAAGGCGGTTGCTAGGGCGTTGCTAGGCGGTTGCTATGGTGTTCTGGGTGGGTGCGAGGCGGTGGCTATGGTGTTGTAAGTGGTTGCTAGGGCGTTGCTAGGCGGTTGCTATGGTGTTTTGGGTGGTAGCTAGGGCGTTGCTATGGTGTTGTGGGTGGTTGCTAGGGTGTTGCTAGGCAGTTGCTTTGGTGTTTTGGGTGGTTGCTAGGGCGTTGCTAGGCAGTTGCTATGGTGTTCTGGGTGGTTGCTATGCGGTTGCTATGGTGTTCTGGGTGGTTGCTAGGGCGTTGCTAGGCGGTTGCTATGGTGTTCTGGGTGGTTGCTAGGCCGTTGCTATGGTGTTCTAAGTGGTTGCTAGGGCGTTGCTAAGCAGTTGCTATGGTGTTTTGGGTGGTTGCTAGGCGGTTGCTATGGTGTTCTGGGTGGTTGCCAGGGCGTTGCTAGGCAGTTGCTATGGTGTTCTAGGTGGTTGTTAGGGCATTGCTAGGCAGTTGCTATGGTGTTGTGGGTGGTTGCTAGGCGGTTGCTATGGTGTTCTATGTGGTTGCTAGGGCGTTGCTAGTCAGTTGCTATGGTGTTGTGGGTGGTTGCTAGGGCGTTGCTAGGCTGTTGCTATGGTGTTCTGGGTGGTTGCTAGGGCGTTGCTAGGCGGTTGCAAAGGTGTTCTGGGTGGTTGCTAGGTGGTTGCTATGATGTTCTGGGTGGTTGCTAGGGCGTTGCTAGGCGGTTGCTATGGTGTTCTGGGTGGTTGCTAGGCGGTTGCTATGGTGTTCTAAGTGGTTGCTAGGGCGTTGCTAGGCGGTTGCTACGGTGTTTTGCGTGGTAGCTAGGCAGTTGCTATGGTGCTTGGGTGGTTGCTAGGGCGTTGCTAGGCGGTTGCTATGGTGTTCTGGGTGGTTGCTAGGCGGTTGCTATGGTGGTCTAAGTGGTTGCTAGGGCGTTGCTCGGCGGTTGCTATGGTGTTTTGGGTGGTAGCTAGGGCGTTGCTATGGTGTTCTGGGTGGTTGCTAGGGCGTGGCAAGGCAGTGGCTATGGTGTTTTGGGTGGTTGCTAGGGCGTTGCTAGGCGGTTGCTATGGTGTTCTGGGTGGTTGCTAGGCGGTTTCTATGGTGTTCCGGGTGGTTGCTAGGGCGTTGCTAGGCGGTTGCTATGGTGTTCTGGGTGGTTGCTAGGCGGTTGCTATGGTGTTCTAAGTGGTTGCTAGGGCGTTGCTAGGCGGTTGCTATGGTGTTTTGGGTGGTAGCTACGGCGTTGCTATGGTGTTCTGGGTGGTTGCTAGGGCGATGCTAGGCAGTTGCTATGGTGTTTTGGGTGGTTGCTAGGGCGTTGCTAGGCGGTTGCTATGGTGTTCTGGGTGGTTGCTAGGCGGTTGCTGTGGTGTTCTGGGTGGTTGCTAGGGCGTTGCTAGGCGGTTGCTATGGTGTTCTGGGTGGTTGCTAGGTGGTTGCTATGGTGTTCTAAGTGGTTGCTAGGGCGTTGCTAGGCAGTTGCTATGGTGTTCTAGGTGGTTGTTAGGGCGTTGCTAGGCAGTTGCTATGGTGTTCTGGGTGGTTGCTAGGCGGTTGCTATGGTGTTCTAAGTGGGTACTAGGGCGTTGATATGTGGTTGCTATGGTGTTCTGGGTGTTTGCTAGGGCGTTGCTAGGCGGTTGCTATGGTGTTCTGGGTGGTTGCTAGGGCGTTGCTAGGGGGTTGCTAAGGTGTTCTGGGTGGTTGCTAGGCGGTTGCTATGATGTTCTGGGTCGTTGCTAGGGCGTTGCTTGGCGGTTGCTATGGTGTTCTGGGTGGCTGCTAGGGCGTTGCTATGGTGTGCTGGGTGGTTGCTAGGGCGTTGCTAGGCGGTTGCTATGGTGTTCTGGGTGGTTGCTAGGGCGTTGCTAGGCGGTTGCTATGGTGTTCTGGGTGGTTGCTAGGCGGTTGCTATGGTGTTCTGGATGGGTGCTAGTGCATTGCTAGGCGGTTGCTATGGTGTTCTGGGTGGTTGCTGGGGGGTTGCTGTGGTGTTCTGGGTTGTTGCTAGGGCATTGCTAGGCGTTTGTTTGGGTGTTCTGGGTGGTTGCTAGGGCGTTGCTAGGCAGTTGCTATGGTGTTCTGGGTGGTTGCTAGGCAGTTGCTATGGTGTCCTGGGTGGTTGCTAGGGCGTTGCTAGGCAGTTGCTATGGTGTTCTGGGTGGTTGCTAGGGCGTTGCAAGGCAGTTGCTGTCGTGTTTGGTGTGGTTGCTAGGGCGTTGCTAGGCAGTTGCTATGGTGTTTTGGGTGGTTTCTATGGTGTTCCTAATGTTGTTTGGGCATGCTTCTCTTTGTTTGAGAGCTGGAAAAGTGTTTCTACGTGAGTGTATGAGTTCAAGGCGAGAGGGTGAAGATGAGAGCGATTTTCTCATTGACTTCCATTATAACAAGGTTTCAGAGGTCCATGTTTTTTGGGAATTGTGGGAAATCTGTAAGTCGGATCGCTGAGTAAAGTCACAGCACATTCCTCACAAGCGAACCGCACGTTTTGACGTGTAATGTGTCGGGATCAGTTGAAAATTGTGGGAGAAGAAGCGAATCGAGCTATTTCGGAAGAACTTGGAATAATAATAATAATAATAACTAGAAAATTCCAGCTGAAATTTTGAATGTGCCTGCTGCTCTACGAGTACAGTGCTGGAGGTGCTTGTCAGCGTTCTGGCACGCAGATGATATCATGTTCCGGGTGGTTGCTAAGGCATTGCTAGGTGGTTGCTATGGTGTTTTGGGTGGTAGCTAGGGCGTTGCTAGGCAGTTGGTATGGTGTTCTGGGTGGTTGCTAGGGCGTTGCTAGGCAGTTGCTATGGAGTTCTGGGTGGTTGCTAGGCAGTTGCTATGGTGTTCTGGGTGGTTGCTAGGGCGTTGCTAGGGAGTTGCAATGGTGTTCTGGGTGGTTGCTAGGGGGTTGCTTTGGTGTTTTTTGGTGGTTGCTAGGGCGTTGCTAAGCGGTTGCTATGGTGTTCTGGGTGGTTGCTCGGGCGTTGCTAGGGCGTTGCTATGGTGTTCTGAGTGGTTGCTAGGGAGTTGCTAGGCAGTTGCTATGGTGTTCTTGGTGGTTGCTAGGGCGTTGCTAGGCGGTTGCTATGATGTTCTGGGTCGTTGCTAGGCGGTTGCTATGGTGTTCTGGGTCGTTGCTAGGGTGTTGCTAGGCAGTTGCTTTGGTGTTCTGGGTGGTTGCTAGGCAGTTGCTATGGTGTTCTGGGTGGGTGCTAGGGTGTTGCTAGGCAGTTGCTATGGTGTTCTGGGTGGTTGCTAGGCAGTTGCTTTGGTGTTCTGGGTGGTTGGTAGGGGATTGGTATGGTGTTCTGGGTGGTTGCTAGGCAGTTGCTAGTTGGTTGGTATGGTGTTCTGGGTGGTTCCTAGGCAGTTGCTATGGTGTTCTGGGTCGGTGCTAGGGCGGTGCTAGGCGGGTGCTTTGGTGTTTTGGGTGGTTGCTAGGGCGTTGCTATGGTGTTCTGGGTGGTTCCTAGGGCGCTGCTAGGCAGTTCCTATGGTGTTCTGGGTGGTTGCTAGGTCGTTGCTAGGCGGTTGCTATGGTGTTCTGGGTGGTTGCTAGGCGGTTGCTATGGTGTTCTGGGTCGTTGCTAGGGCGTTGCTAGGCGGTTGCTTTGGTGTTTTGGGTGGTTGCTAGGGCGTTCCTCTGGTGTTCTGGGTGGTTGCTAGGGCGTTGCTAGGCAGTTGCTATGGTGTTCTGGGTGGTTGCTAGGCGGTTGCTATGGTGTTCTGGGTGGTTGCCAGGGCGTTGCTAGGCAGTTGCTATGGTGTTCTTGGTGGTTGCTAGGAGGTTGCTATGGTGTTTTGGGTGGTTGCTAGGGCGTTGCTAGGCGGTTGCTACGGTGTTCTGGGTGGTTGCTAGGGCGTTGCTAGGCGGTTGCTATGGTGTTCTGGGTGGTTGCTAGGCGGTTGCTATGGTGTTCTTGGTGGTTGCTAGGGCGTTGCTAGGCGGTTGCTATGGTGTTCTGGGTGGTTGCTAGGCGGTTGCTATGGTGTTCTCAGTGGTTGCTAGGGCGTTGCTAAGCAGTTGCTATGGTGTTTTGGGTGGTTGCTAGGCAGTTGCTATGGTGTTCTAGGTGGTTGCTAGGGCGTTGCTAGGCGGTTGCTATGGTGTTCTGGGTGGTTGCTAGGCGGTTGCTATGGTGTTCTGGGTGGTTGCTAGGGCGTTGCTAGGCGGTTGCAATGGTGTTCTGGGTGGTTGCTAGGCGGTTGCTATGGTGTTCTAAGTGGTTGCTAGGGCGTTGCTAAGCAGTTGCTACGGTATTTTGGGTGGTTGCTAGGCGGTTGCTATGGTGTTCTGGGTGGTTGCTAGGCGGTTGCTAGGGCGTTGCTAGGCGGTTGCTATGGTGTTCTGGGTGGTTGCTAGGCGGTTGCTATGGTGTTCTAAGTGGTTGCTAGGGCGTTGCTAGGCGGTTGCTATGGTGTTTTGGGTGGTAGCTAGGGCGTTGCTATGGTGTTTTGGGTGGTTGCTAGGGTGTTGCTAGGCAGTTGCTATGGTGTTTTGGGTGGTTGCTAGGGCGTTGCTAGGCAGTTGCTATGGTGTTCTGGGTGGTTGCTAGGCGGTTGCTATGGTGTTCTGGGTGGGTGCTAGGGCGTTGCTAGGCGGTTGCTATGGTGTTCTGGGTGGTTGCTGGGCCGTTGCTATGGTGTTCTAGGTGGTTGCTAGGGCGTTGCTACGGAGTTGCTTTGGTGTTTTGGGTGGTTGCTAGGCGGTTGCTATGGTGTTCTGGGTGGTTGCCAGGGCGTTGCTAGGCAGTTGCTATGGTGTTCTAGGTGGTTGTTAGGGCATTGCTAGGCAGTTGCTATGGTGTTCTGGGTGGTTGCTAGGCGGTTGCTATGGTGTTCTAAGTGGTTGCTAGGGCGTTGCTAGGCGGTTGCTATGGTGTTCTGGGTGGTTGCTAGGGTGTTGCTAGGCAGTTGCTATGCTGTTCTGGGTGGTTGCTAAGCCGTTGCTAGGCGGTTGCAAAGGTGTTCTGGGTGGTTGCTAGGTGGTTGCTATGATGTTCTGGGTGGTTGCTAGGCGGTTGCTATGGTGTTCTAAGTGGTTGCTAGGCGGTTGCTATGGTGTTCTAAGTGGTTGCTAGGGCGTTGCTAAGCAGTTGCTACGGTATTTTGGGTGGTTGCTAGGCGGTTGCTATGGTGTTCTGGGTGGTTGCTAGGCGGTTGCTAGGGCGTTGCTAGGCGGTTGCTATGGTGTTTTGGGTGGTTGCTAGGGCGTTGCTAGGCAGTTGCTATGGTGTTCTGGGTGGTTGCTAGGCGGTTGCTATGGTGTTCTGGGTGGTTGCTAGGGCGTTGCTAGGCGGTTGCTATGGTGTTCTGGGTGGTTGCTAGGCCGTTGCTATGGTGTTCTAAGTGGTTGCTAGGGCGTTGCTAAGCAGTTGCTATGGTGTTTTGGGTGGTTGCTAGGCGGTTGCTATGGTGTTCTGCGTGGTTGCCAGGGCGTTGCTAGGCAGTTGCTATGGTGTTCTAAGTGGTTGCTAGGGCATTGCTAGGCAGTTGCTATGGTGTTCTGGGTGGTTGCTAGGCGGTTGCTATGGTGTTCTAAGTGGTTGCTAGGGCGTTGCTAGGCGGTTGCTATGGTGTTCTGGGTGGTTGCTAGGGCGTTGCTAGGCGGTTGCTATGGTGTTCTGGGTGGTTGCTAGGGCGTTGCTAGGCGGTTGCAAAGGTGTTCTGGGTGGTTGCTAGGTGGTTGCTATGATGTTCTGGGTGGTTGCTAGGGCATTGCTTGGCGGTTGCTATGGTGTTCTGGGTGGTTGCTAGGCGGTTGCTATGGTGTTCTAAGTGGTTGCTAGGGCGTTGCTAGGCGGTTGCTATGGTGTTTTGCGTCGTAGCTAGGGCGTTGCCGTGGCGTCCTGGGTGGTTGCCAGGGCGTTGCTAGCCGGTTGCTATGGTGTCCTGGGTGGTTGCTAGGCGGTTGCTATGGTGTTCTAAGTGGTTGCTAGGGCGTTGCTCGGCGGTTGCTATGGTGTTTTGGGTGGTAGCTAGGGCGTTGCTATGGTGTTCTGGGTGGTTGCTAGGGCGTTGCAAGGCAGTTGCGAGGGTGTTTTGGGTGGTTGCTAGGGCGTTGCTAGGCGGTTGCTATGGTGTTCTGGGTGGTTGCTAGGCGGTTGCTATGGTGTTCTGGGTGGTTGCTAGGGCATTGCTAGGCGGTTGCTATGGTGTTCTGGGTGGTGGCTAGGCGGTTGCTATGGTGTTCTAAGTGGTTGCTAGGGCGTTGCTAAGCAGTTGCTATGGTGTTTTGGGTGGTTGCTAGGCGGTTGCTATGGTGTTCTGGGTGGTTGCTAGGGCGTTACTAGGCAGTTGCTATGGTGTTCTAGGGGGTTGTTAGGGCGTTGCTAGGCAGTTGCTATGGTGTTCTGGGTGGTTGCTAGGCGGTTGCTATGGTGTTCTAAGTGGGTACTAGGGCGTTGATTTGTGGTTGCTATGGTGTTGTGGGTGTTTGCTAGGGCGTTGCTAGGCGGTTGCTATGGTGTTCTGGGTGGTTGCTAGGGCGTTGCTAGGCGGTTGCTAAGGTGTTCTGGGTGGTTGCTAGGCGGTTGCTATGATGTTCTGGGTCGTTGCTAGGGCGTTGCTTGGCGGTTGCTATGGTGTTCTGGGTGGCTGCTAGGGCGTTGCTATGGTGTGCTGGGTGGTTGCTAGGGCGTTGCTAGGCGGTTGCTATGGTGTTCTGGGTGGTTGCTAGGGCGTTGCTAGGCGGTTGCTATGGTGTTCTGGGTGGTTGCTAGGCGGTTGCTATGGTGTTCTGGATGGTTGCTAGGGCATTGCTAGGCGGTTGCTATGGTGTTCTGGGTGGTTGCTAGGCGGTTGCTATGGTGTTCTGGGTTGTTGCTAGGGCATTGCTAGGCGTTTGTTTAGGTGTTCTGGGTGGTTGCTAGGGCGTTGCTAGGCAGTTGCTATGGTGTTCTGGGTGGTTGCTAGGCAGTTGCTATGGTGTCCTGGGTGGTTGCTAGGGCGTTGCTAGGCAGTTGCTATGGTGTTCTGGGTGGTTGCTAGGGCGTTGCAAGGCAGTTGCTGTCGTGTTTGGGGTGGTTGCTAGGGCGTTGCTAGGGAGTTGCTATGGTGTTCTGGGTGGTTTCTATGGTGTTCCTAATGTTGTTTGGGCATGCTTCTCTTTGTTTGAGAGCTGGAAAAGTGTTTCTACGTGAGTGTATGAGTTCAAGGCGAGACGGTGAAGATGAGAGCGATTTTCTCATTGACTTCCATTATAACAAGGTTTCAGAGGTCCATGTTTTTTGGGAATTGTGGGAAATCTGTAAGTCGGATCGCTGAGTAAAGTCACAGCACATTCCTCACAAGCGAACCGCACGTTTTGACGTGTAATGTGTCGGGATCAGTTGAAAATTGTGGGAGAAGAAGCGAATCGAGCTATTTCGGAAGAACTTGGAATAATAATAATAAAAATAACTAGAAAATTCCAGCTGAAATTTTGAATGTGCCTGCTGCTCTACGAGTACAGTGCTGGAGGTGCTTGTCAGCGTTCTGGCACGCAGATGATATCATGTTCCGGGTGGTTGCTAAGGCATTGCTAGGTGGTTGCTATGGTGTTTTGGGTGGTAGCTAGGGCGTTGCTAGGCAGTTGGTATGGTGTTCTGGGTGGTTGCTAGGGCGTTGCTAGGAAGTTGCTATGGAGGTCTGGGGGGTTGCTAGGCAGTTGCTAGGGTGTGCTGGGTGGTTGCTAGGGCGTTGCTAGGCAGTTGCAATGGTGTTCTGGGTGGTTGCTAGGCGGTTGCTTTGGTGTTTTTTGGTGGTTGCTAGGGCGTTGCTAAGCGGTTGCTATGGTGTTCTGGGTGGTTGCTCGGGCGTTGCTAGGCAGTTGCTATGGTGTTCTGAGTGGTTGCTAGGGAGTTGCTAGGCAGTTGCTATGGTGTTCTTGGTGGTTGCTAGGGCGTTGCTAGGCGGTTGCTATTGTGTTCTGGGTCGTTGCTAGGCGGTTGCTATGGTGTTCTGGGTCGTTGCTAGGGTGTTGCTAGGCAGTTGCTTTGGTGTTCTGGGTGGTTGCTAGGCAGTTGCTATGGTGTTCTGGGTGGTTGCTAGGGTGTTGCTAGGCAGTTGCTATGGTGTTCTGGGTGGTTGCTAGGCAGTTGCTTTGGTGTTCTGGGTGGTTGCTAGGGCATTGCTATGGTGTTCTGGGTGGTTGCTAGGCAGTTGCTAGGTGGTTGCTATGGTGTTCTGGGTGGTTCCTAGGCAGTTGCTATGGTGTTCTGGGTCGTTGCTAGGGCGTTGCTAGGCGGTTGCTTTGGTGTTTTGGGTGGTTGCTAGGGCGTTGCTATGGTGTTCTGGGTGGTTGCTAGGGCGTTGCTAGGCAGTTGCTATGGTGTTCTGGGTGGTTGCTAGGTCGTTGCTAGGCGGTTGCTATGGTGTTCTGGGTGGTTGCTAGGCGGTTGCTATGGTGTTCTGGGTCGTTGCTAGGGCGTTGCTAGGCGGTTGCTTTGGTGTTTTGGGTGGTTGCTAGGGCGTTGCTCTGGTGTTCTGGGTGGTTGCTAGGGCGTTGCTAGGCAGTTGCTATGGTGTTCTGGGTGGTTGCTAGGCGGTTGCTATGGTGTTCTGGGTGGTTGCCAGGGCGTTGCTAGGCAGTTGCTATGGTGTTCTTGGTGGTTGCTAGGAGGTTGCTATGGTGTTTTGGGTGGTTGCTAGGGCGTTGCTAGGCGGTTGCTATGGTGTTCTGGGTGGTTGCTAGGGCGTTGCTAGGCGGTTGCTATGGTGTTCTGGGTGGTTGCTAGGCGGTTGCTATGGTGTTCTGGGTGGTTGCTAGGGCGTTGCTAGGCCGTTGCTATGGTGTTCTGGGTGGTTGCTAGGCGGTTGCTATGGTGTTCTCAGTGGTTGCCAGGGCGTTGCTAGGCAGTTGCTATGGTGTTCTAGGTGGTTGTTAGGGCATTGCTAGGCAGTTGCTATGGTGTTCTGGGTGGTTGCTAGGCGGTTGCTATGGTGTTCTAAGTGGTTGCTAGGGCGTTGCTAGGCGGTTGCTATGGTGTTCTGGGTGGTTGCTAGGGCGTTGCTAGGCAGTTGCTATGGTGTTCTGGGTGGTTGCTAGGGCGTTGCTAGGCGGTTGCAAAGGTGTTCTGGGTGGTTGCTAGGTGGTTGCTATGATGTTCTGGGTAGTTGCTAGGGCATTGCTTGGCGGTTGCTATGGTGTTCTGGGTGGTTGCTAGGCGGTTGCTATGGTGTTCTAAGTGGTTGCTAGGGCGTTGCTAGGCGGTTGCTATGGTGTTTTGCGTGGTAGCTAGGCAGTTGCTATGGTGTCCTGGGTGGTTGCTAGGGCGTTGCTAGGCGGTTGCTATGGTGTTCTGGGTGGTTGCTAGGCGGTTGCTATGGTGTTCTAAGTGGTTGCTAGGGCGTTGCTCGGCGGTTGCTATGGTGTTTTGGGTGGTAGCTAGGGCGTTGCTATGGTGTTCTGGGTGGTTGCTAGGGCGTTGCAAGGCAGTTGCTAGGGTGTTTTGGGTGGTTGCTAGGGCGTTGCTAGGCGGTTGCTATGGTGTTCTGGGTGGTTGCTTGGCGGTTGCTATGGTGTTCTGGGTGGTTGCTAGGGCATTGCTAGGCGGTTGCTATGGTGTTCTGGGTGGTTGCTAGGCGGTTGCTATGGTGTTCTAAGTGGTTGCTAGGGCGTTGCTAAGCAGTTGCTATGGTGTTTTGGGTGGTTGCTAGGCGGTTGCTATGGTGTTGTGGGTGGTTGCTAGGGCGTTGCTAGGCAGTTGCTATGGTGTTCTAGGTGGTTGTTAGGGCGTTGCTAGGTGGTTGCTATGGTGTTCTGGGTGGTTGCTAGGCGGTTGCTGTGGTGTTCTGGGTGGTTGCTAGGGCGTTGCTAGGCGGTTGCTATGGTGTTCTAAGTGGTTGCTAGGGCGTTGCTAAGCAGTTGCTATGGTGTTTTGGGTGGTTGCTAGGCGGTTGCTATGGTGTTCTGGGTGGTTGCTAGGCGGTTGCTAGGGCGTTGCTAGGCGGTTGCAATGGTGTTCTGGGTGGTTGCTAGGCGGTTGCTATGGTGTTCTAATTGGTTGCTAGGGTGTTGCTAGGCAGTTGCTTTGGTGTTCTGGGTGGTTGCTAGGCAGTTGCTATGGTGTTCTGGGTGGTTGCTAGGGTGTTGCTAGGCAGTTGCTTTAGTGTTCTGGGTGGTTGCTAGGGCGTTGCTAGGCAGTTGCTGTGGTGTTCTGGGTGGTTGGTAGGAGGTTGCTGTGGTGTTGTGGGTGGTTGCTAGGGCGTTGCTCGGCGGTTGCTATGGTGTCTTGGGTGGTAGCTAGGGCGTTGCTATGGTGTTCTGGGTGGTTGCTAGCGCGTTGCTAGGCAGTTGCTATGGTGTTTTGGGTGGTTACTAGGGCTATGCTATGCGGTTGCTATGGTGTTCTGGGTGGTTGCTAGGCAGTTGATATGGTGTTCTGGATGGTTGCTAGGGTGTTGCTAGGCGGTTGCTATGGTGGTCTGGGTGGTTGGTAGGCGGTTGCTATGGTGTTTTCAGTGGTTGCTAGGGCGTTGCTAAGCAGTTGCTATGGTGTTTTGGGTGGTTGCTAGGCGGTTGCTATTGTGTTCTGGGTGGTTTCCAGAGCGTTGCTAGGCAGTTGCTATGGTGTTCTTGGTGGTTGCTAGGGCGTTGCTAGGCAGTTGCTATGGTGGTCTGGGTGGTTGCTAGGCGGTTGCTATGGTGGTTTGGGTGGTTGCTAGGGCGTTGCTAGGCAGTTGCTGTGGTGTTCTGGGTGGTTGCTAGGGCGTTGCTAGGCGGTTGCTATGGTGTTCTGGGTGGTTGCTAGGGCGTTGCTAGGCGGTTGCTATGGTGTTGTGGGTGGTTGCTAGGCGGTTGCTATGTTGTTCTGGGTCGTTGCGAGGGCGTTGCTAGGCTGTTGCTATGGTGTTCTGGGTTGTTGCTAGGGCGTTGCTATGGTGTTCTGGGTGGTTGCTAGGGCATTGCTAGGCGGTTGCTATGGTGTTCTGGGTGGTTGCTAGGGCGTTGCTAGGTGGTTGCTATGGTGTTCTGGGTGGTTGCTAGGCGGTTGCTGTGGTGTTCTGGGTGGTTGCTAGGGCGTTGCTAGGCGGTTGCTATGGTGTTCTAAGTGGTTGCTAGGGCGTTGCTAAGCAGTTGCTATGGTGTTTTGGGTGGTTGCTAGGCGGTTGCTATGTGTTTTGGGTGGTTGCTAGGGCATTGCTAGGTGGTTGCAATGGTGTTCCGGGTGGTTGCTAGAGCATTGTAAGGCAGTTTCTATGGTGTTCTGAGTAGTTGCGAGGGCGTTGCTAAGCAGTTGCTATGGTGTTCTGGGTGGTTGCTAGGTAGTTGCTATGGTGTTCTGAGTGGTTGCCAGGGCATTGCAAGGCAGTTGCTATGGTGTTCTGAGTGGTTGCTAGGGCGTTGCTGGGCGGTTGGTATGGTGGTCTGGGTGGTTGCTAGGGCGTTGCTAGGCGGTTGCAAAGGTGTTCTGGGTGGTTGCTAGGCGGTTGCTATGATGTTCTGGGTCGTTGCTAGGGCGTTGCTTGGCGGTTGTTATGGTGTTCTGGGTGCTTGCTAGGGCATTGCTATGGTGTGCTGGGTGGTTGCTAGGGCGTTGCTAGGCTGTTGCTATGGTGTTCTGGGTGGTTGCTAGGGCGTTGCTAGACGGTTGCTAGGGTGTTCTGGGTGGTGGGTAGGGGGTTGCTGTGGTGTTCTGGATGGTTGCTAGGGCATTGCTAGGGGGTTGCTATGGTGTTCTGGGTGGTTGCTAGGCGGTTGCTATGGTGTTCTGGGTTGTTGCTAGGGCATTGCTATGCGGTTGCTTTGGTGTTCTGGGTGGTTGCTAGGGCGTTGCTAGGCAGTTGCTATGGTGTTCTGGGTGGTTGCTAGGCAGTTGCTATGGTGTCCTGGGTGGTTGCCAGGGCGTTGCTAGGCAGTTGCTATGGTGTTCTGGGTGGTTTCTATGGTGTTCCTAATGTTGTTTGGGCATGCTTCTCTTTGTTTGAGAGCTGGAAAAGAGTTTCTACGTGAGTGTATGAGTTCAAGGCGAGAGGGTGAAGATGAGAGCGATTTTCTCATTGACTTCCATTATAACAAGGTTTCAGAGGTCCATGTTTTTTGGGAATTGTGGGAAATCTGTAAGTCGGATCGCTGAGTAAAGTCACAGCACATTCCTCACAAGCGAACCGCACGTTTTGACGTGTAATGTGTCGGGATCAGTTGAAAATTGTGGGAGAAGAAGCGAATCGAGCGATTTCGGAAGAACTTGGAATAATAATAATAATAATAACTAGAAAATTCCAGCTGAAATTTTGAATGTGCCTGCTGCTCTACGAGTACAGTGCTGGAGGTGCTTGTCAGTGTTCTGGCACGCAGATGATATCATGTTCCGGGTGGTTGCTAATGCATTGCCAGGTGGTAGCTATGGTGTTTTGGGTGGTTGCTAGGGCGTTGCTAGGCAGTTGGTATGGAGTTCTGGGTGGTTGCTAGGCAGTTGCTATGGTGTTCTGGGTGGTTGCTAGGGCGTTGCTAGGCAGTTGCAATGGTGTTCTGGGTGGGTGCTAGGCGGTTGGTATGGTGGTTTTTGGTGGGTGCTAGGGGGTGGCTAAGGGGGTGCTATGGTGTTCTGGGTGGTTGCTCGGGCGTTGCTAGGCAGTTGCTATGGTGTTCTGGGTGGTTGCTAGGGCGTTGCTAGGCGGTTGCTATGGTGTTCTTGGTGGTTGCTAGGGTGTTGCTCGGGGGTTGTTATTGTGTTCTGGGCCGTTGCTCGGCGGTTGCTATGGTGTTCTGGGTCGTTGCTAGGGTGTTGCTAGGCGGTTGCTTTGGTGTTCTGGGTGGTTGCTAGGCAGTTGCTATGGTGTTCTGGGTGGTTGCTAGGGCATTGCTAAGCAGTTGCTATGGTGTTCTGGGTGGTTGCTAGGGCGTTGCTAGGCAGTTGCTATGGTGTTCTGGGTGGTTGCCAGGAGGTTGCTATGGTGTTTTGGGTGGTTGCTAGGGCGGTGCTAGGCGGTTGCTATGGTGTTCTGGGTGGTTGCTAGGGCGTTGCTAGGCGGTTGCTATGGTGTTCTGGGTGGTTGCTAGGCGGTTGCTATGGTGTTCTGGGTCGTTGCTAGGGCGTTGCTAGGCGGTTGCTATGGTGTTCTGGGTGGTTGCTAGGCGGTTGCTATGGTGTTCTGGGTGGTTGCCAGGGCGTTGCTAGGCAGTTGCTATGGTGTTCTAGGTGGTTGGTAGGGCGTTGCTAGGTGGTTGCTATGGTGTTCTGGGTGGTTGCTAGGCGGTTGCTGTGGTGTTCTGGGTGGTTGCTAGGGCGTTGCTAGGCGGTTGCTATGGTGTTCTAATGGTTGCTAGGGCGTTGCTAAGCAGTTGCTATGGTGTTTTGGGTGGTTGCTAGGCGGTTGCTATGGTGTTCTGGGTGGTTGCTAGGCGGTTGCTGTGGTGTTCTGGGTGGTTGCTAGGGCGTTGCTAGGCGGTTGCTATGGTGTTCTAAGTGGTTGCTAGGGCGTTGCTAAGCAGTTGCTATGGTGTTTTGGGTGGTTGCTAGGCGGTGGCTATGGTGTTCTGGGTGGTTGCTAGGCGGTGGCTAGGGCGTTGCTAGGCGGTTGCTATGGTGGTCTGGGGGGTTGCTAGGCGGTTGCTATGGTGGTCTAATTGGTTGCTAGGGCGTTGCTAGGCGGTTGCTATGGTGTTTTGGGTGGTAACTAGGGCGTTGCTATGGTATTCTGGGTGGTTGCTAGGGCGTTGCTAGGCAGTTGCTATGGTGTTTTGGGTGGTTGCTAGGCAGTTGCTATGGTGTTCTAGGTGGTTGCTAGGACGTTGCTAGGCGGTTGCTATTGTGTTTTGGGTGGTTGCTAGGCGGTTGCTATGGTGTTCTGGGTGGTTGCTAGGCGGTTGCTGTGGTGTTCTGGGTGGTTGCTAGGGCGTTGCTAGGCGGTTGCTCTGGTGTTCTAAGTGGTTGCTAGGGCGTTGCTAAGCAGTTGCTATGGTGTTTTGGGTGGTTGCTAGGCGGATGCTATGGTGTTCTGGGTGGTTGCTAGGCGGTTGCTAGGGCGTCGCTAGGCGGTTGCTATGGTGTTCTGGGTGGTGGCTAGGCGGTTGCTATGGTGTTCTAATTGGTTGCTAGGGCGTTGCTAGGCGGTTGCTATGGTGTTTTGGGTGGTAGCTAGGGCATTGCTATGGTATTCTGGGTGGTTGCTAGGGCGTTGCTAGGCAGTTGCTATGGTGTTTTGGTTGGTGGCTAGGGCGTTGCTAGGTAGTTGCTATGGTGTGCTGGGTGGTTGCTAGGCGGTTGCTATGGTGTTCTGGGTGGTTGCTAGGGCGTTGCTAGGCGGTTGCTATGGTGTTCTGGGTGGTTGCTAGGCGGTTGCTATGGTGTTCTCAGTGGTTGCTAGGGCGTTGCTAAGCAGTTGCTATGGTGTTTTGGGTGGTTGCTAGGCAGTTGCTATGGTGTTCTAGGTGGTTGCTAGGGCGTTGCTAGGCGGTTGCTATGGTGTTCTGGGTGGTTGCTAGGCGGTTGCTATGGTGTTCTGGGTGGTTGCTAGGGCGTTGCTAGGCGGTTTCTATGGTGTTCTGGGTGGTTGCTAGGCGGTTGCTATGGTGTTCTAAGTGGTTGCTAGGGCGTTGCTAAGCAGTTGCTTCGGTGTTCTGGGTGGTTGCGAGGCGGTTGCTATGGTGTTCTAAGTGGGTGGTAGGGCGTTGCTAAGCAGTTGCTCCAGTGTTCTGGGTGGTTGCTTGGCGGTTGCTAGGGCGTTGCTAGGCGGTTGCTATGGTGTTCTGGGTGGTTGCTAGGCGGTTGCTATGGTGTTCTAAGTGGTTGCTAGGGCGTTGCTAGGCGGTTGCTATGGTGTTTTGGGTGGTAGCTAGGGCGTTGCTTTGGTGTTCTGGGTGGTTGCTAGGGCGTTGCTAGGCAGTTGCTATGGTGTTTTGGGTGGTTGCTAGGGCGTTGCTAGGCGGTTGCTATGGTGTTCTGGGTGGTTGCTAGGCGGTTGCTATGGTGTTCTGGGTGGTTGCTAGGGCGTTGCTAGGCGGTTGCTATGGTGTTCTGGGTGGTTGCTAGGTGGTTGCTATGGTGTTCTAAGTGGTTGCTAGGGCGTTGCTAAGCAGTTGCTATGGTGTTTCGGGTGGTTGCTAGGCGGTTGCTATGGTGTTCTGGGTGGTTGCCAGGGCGTTGCTAGGCAGTTGCTATGGTGTTCTAGGTGGTTGTTAGGGCTTTGCTAGGCAGGTGCTATGGGGTTCTGGGTGGTTGCTAGGCGGTTGCTATGGTGTTCTAAGTGGTTGCTAGGGCGTTGATATGCGGTTGCTTTGGTGTTGTGGGTGGTTGCTAGGGCGTTGCTAGGCGGTTGCTATGGTGTTCTGGGTGGTTACTAGGGCGTTGCTAGGCGGTTGCTTAGGTGTTCTGGGTGGTTGCAAGGCGGTTGCTATGATGTTCTGGGTCGTTGCTAGGGCGTTGCTTGGCGGTTGCTATGGTGTTCTGGGTGGTTGCTAGGGCGTTGCTATGGTATTCTGGGTGGTTGCTAGGGCGTTGCTAGGCGGTTGCTATGGTGTTCTGGGTGGTTGCTAGGGCGTTGCTAGGCGGTTGCTATGGCGTTCTGGGTGGTTGCTAGGCGGTTGCTATGGTGTTCTGGGTTGTTGCTAGGGCATTGCTAGGCGGTTGCTTTGGTGTTCTGGGTGGTTGCTCGGGCGTTGCTGGGCAGTTGCTTTGGTGTTCTGGGTGGTTGCTAGGCAGTTGCTATGGTGTCCTGGGTGGTTGCTAGGGCGTTGCTAGGCGGTTGCTATGGTGTTCTGGGTGGTTGCTAGGCGGTTGCTATGGTGTTCTAAGTGGTTGCTAGGGCGTTGCTAGGCGGTTGCTATGGTGTTTTGGGTGGTAGCTAGGGCGTTGCTATGGTGTTCTGGGTGGTGGCTAGGGCGTTGCTAGGCAGTTGCTATGGTGTTTTGGGTGGTTACTAGGGCTATGCTAGGCGGTTGCTATGGTTTTCTGGGTGGTTGCTAGGCGGTTGCTATGGTGTTCTGGGTGGTTGCTAGGGCGTTGCTAGGCGGTTGCTATGGTGTTCTGGGTGGTTGCTAGGCGGTTGATATGGTGTTCTAAGTGGTTGCTAGGGCGTTGCTAAGCAGTTGCTATGGTGTTTTGGGTGGTTGCTAGGCGGTTGCTATGGTGTTCTGGGTGGTTGCCAGGGCGTTGCTAGGCAGTTGCTATGGTGTTCTAGGTGGTTGGTAGGGCGTTGCTAGGGAGGTGCGATGGGGTTCTGGGTGGTTGCTAGGTGGTTGCTCTGGTGTTCTAAGTGGTTGCTAGGGCGTTGCTAGGCGGCTGCTATGGTGTTCTGGGTGGTTGCTAGGGCGTTGCTAGGCGGTTGCTATGGTGTTCTGGGTGGTTGCTAGGGCGTTGCTAGGCGGGTGCTAAGGTGTTCTGGGTGGTTGCTAGGCGGTTGCTATGATGTTCTGGGTCGTTGCTAGGGCGTTGCTTGGCGGTTGTTATGGTGTTCTGGGTGCTTGCTAGGGCGTTGCTATGGTGTGCTGGGTGGTTGCTAGGGCGTTGCTAGGCGGTTCCTATGGTGTTCTGGGTGGCTGCTAGGGCGTTGCTAGGCAGTTGCTATGGTGTTCTGGGTGGGTGCTAGGGCATTGCTAGGCGGTTGCTATGGTGTTCTGGGTGGTTGCTAGGCGGTTGCTATGGTGTTCTGGGTTGTTGCTAGGGCATTGCTAGGCGGTTGCTTTGGTGTTCTGGGTGGTTGCTAGGGCGTTGCTAGGCAGTTGCTATGGTGTTCTGGGTGGTTGCTAGGCAGTTGCTATGGTGTCCTGTGTGGTTGCTAGGGCGTTGCTAGGCAGTTGCTATGGTGTTCTGGGTGGTTGCTAGGGCGTTGCAAGGCAGTTGCTGTAGTGTTTGGGGTGGTTGCTAGGGCGTTGCTAGGGAGTTGCTATGGTGTTCTGGGTGGTTTCTATGGTGTTCCTAATGTTGTTTGGGCATGCTTCTCTTTGTTTGAGAGCTGGAAAAGAGTTTCTACGTGAGTGTATGAGTACAAGGCGAGAGGGTGAAGATGAGAGCGATTTTCTCATTGACTTCCATTATAACAAGGTTTCAGAGGTCCATGTTTTTAGGAAATTGTGGGAAATCTGTAAGTCGGATCGCTGAGTAAAGTCACAGCACATTCCTCACAAGCGAACCGCACGTTTTGACGTGTAATGTGTCGGGATCAGTTGAAAATTGTGGGAGAAGTAGCGAACCGCGCGATTTTGGAAGAAAGATTTTCTCATTGACTTCCATTATAACGAGGTTTCAGGGGTCCATGTTTTTTGGGAATTGTGGGAAATCTGTCAGTCGGATCGCTGAGTAAAGTCATAGCACACTCCTCACAAGCGAGCCGCACGTTTTGACGTGTAATGTGTCGGGATCGGTGTAAAATTGTGGGAGAAGAAGCGAACTGAGCGATTTCGGAAGAACTTGGAATAATAATAATAACTAGAAAATTCCAGCTGAAATTTTGAATGTGCCTGCTGCTCTACGAGTACAGTGTTGGAGGTGCTTGTCAGCGTTCTGGCACGCAGTTGATATCATGTTCCGGGTGGTTGCTAAGGCATTGCTAGGCGGTTGCTATGGTGTTTTGGGTGGTTGCTAGGGCGTTGCTAGGCAGTTGGTATGGTGTTCTGGGGGGTTGCTAGGGCGTTGCTAGGCAGTTGCTATGGTGGTCTGGGTGGTTGCTAGGCAGTTGCTATGGTGTTCTGGGTGGTTGCTAGGGTGTTGCTAGGCAGTTGCTATGGTGTTCTGGGTGGTTGCTAGGGCGTTGCTAGGCAGTTGCTATGGTGTTCTGGGTGGTTTCTAGGTGGTTGTTATGGTGTTCTGGGTGGTTGCTAGGGCGTTGCTAGGCAGTTGCTATGGTGTTCTGGGTGGTTGCTCGGGCGTTGCAGGCGGTTGCTATGGTGTTCTGGGTGGTTGCTCTGGCGTTGCTAGGCGGTTGCTATGGTGTTCTGGGTGGTTCCTAGGCCGTTGCTATGGTGTTCTGGGTCGTTGCTAGGCGGTTGCTATGGTGTTTTTTGGTGGTTGCTTGGGCGTTGCTAAGCGGTTGCTATGGTGTTCTGGGTGGTGGCTCGGGGGTTGCTAGGGAGTTGCTATGGTGTGCTGGGTGGGTGCTAGGGCGGGGCTAGGCGGGTGCCATGGTGTTCTTGGTGGTTGCTAGGGCGTTGCTAGGCGGTTGCTTTTGTGTTCTGGGTCGTTGCTAGACGGTTGCTATGGTGTTCTGGGTTGTTGCTAGGGTGTTGCTAGGCAGTTGCTTTGGTGTTCTGGGTGGTTGCTAGGCAGTTGCTATGGTGTTCTGGGTGGTTGCTAGGGTGTTGCTAGGCAGTTGCTTTAGTGTTCTGGGTGGTTGCTAGGGCGTTGCTAGGCAGTTGCTATGGTGTTCTGGGTGGTTGCTAGGAGGTTGCTATGGTGTTTTGGGGGGTTGGTAGGGTGGTGGTAGGCGGTGGCTATGGTGTTCTGGGTGGTTGCTAGGGCGTTGCTGGGCGGTTGCTATGGTTTTCTGGGTGGTTGCTAGGCGGTTGCTATGGTGTTCTGGGTCGTTGCTAGGGCATTGCTAGGCGGTTGCTATGGTGTTCTGGGTGGTTGCTAGGGCGTTGCTATGGTGTTCTGGGTGGTTGCTAGGGCGTTGCTAGGTGGTTGCTATGGTGTTCTGGGTGGTTCCTAGGTAGTTGCTATGGTGTTCTGGGTCGTTGCTAGGGCGTTGCTAGGCCGTTGCTTTGGTGTTTTGGGTGGTTGCTAGGGCGTTGCTATGGTGTTCTGGGTGGTTGCTAGGGCGTTGCTAGGCAGTTGCTATGGTGTTCTGTGTGGTTGCTAGGTCGTTGCTAGGCGGTTGCTATGGTGTTCTTGGTGGTTGCTAGGCGGTTGCTATGTTGTTCTGGGTGGTTGCTAGGGCGTTGCTAGGCGGTTGCTATGGTGTTCTGGGTGGTTGCTTGGCGGTTGCTATGGTGTTCTGGATGGTTGCTCGGGCATTGCTAGGCGGTTGCTATGGTGTTCTGGGTGGGTGCTAGGCGGTTGGTATGGGGTTCTGGGTTGTTGCTAGGGCATTGCTAGGCGGTTGCTATGTGTTCTGGGTGGTTCCTAGGGCGTTGCTAGGCAGTTGCTTTGGTGTTCTGGGTGGTTGCTAGGCAGTTGCTATGGTGTTCTGGGTGGTTGCTAGGGCGTTGCTAGGCGGTTGCTATGGTGTTCTGGGTGGTTGCTAGGCGATTGCTATGGTGTTCTAAGTGCTTGCTAGGGCGTTGCTAGGCGGTTGCTATGGTGTTTAGGGTGGTAGCTAGGGCGTTGCTATGGTGTTCGGGGTGGTTGCTAGGGCGTTGCTAGGCAGTTGCTATGGTGTTTTGGGTGGTTACTAGGGCTATGCTAGGCGGTTGCTATGGTGTTCTGGGTGGTTGCTAGGCGGTTGCTATGGTGGTCTGGGTGGTTGCTAGGGTGTTGCTAGGCGGGTGCTATGGTGTTCTGGGTGGTTGCTAGGCGGTTGCTATGGTGTTCTAAGTGGTTGCTAGGGCGTTGCTAAGCAGTTGCTATGGTGTTTTGGGTGGTTGCTAGGCAGTTGCTATGGTGTTCTGGGTGGTTGCCAGGGGGTTGCTAGGCGGTTGGTTTGGTGTCGTGGGTGGTTGTTAGGGCGTTGGTAGGCAGTTGCTATGGTGTTCTGGGTGGTTGCTGGGGGGTTGCTATGGTGTTCTAAGTGGTTGCTAGGGCGTTGCTTGGCGGTTGCTATGGTGTTGTGGGTGGTTGCTAGGGCGTTGCTAGGGGGTTGCTATGGTGTTCTGGGTGGTTGCTAGGGCGTTGCTAGGCGGTTGCTAAGGTGTTCTGGGTGGTTGCTAGGCAGTTGCTATGGTGTCCTGGGTGGTTGCTAGGGCGTTGCTAGGCAGTTGCTATGGTGTTCTGGGTGGTTGCTAGGGCGTTGCAAGGCAGTTGCTGTAGTGTTTGGGGTGGTTGCTAGGGCGTTGCTAGGGAGTTGCTATGGTGTTCTGGGTGGTTTCTATGGTGTTCCTAATGTTGTTTGGGCATGCTTCTCTTTGTTTGAGAGCTGGAAAAGAGTTTCTACGTGAGTGTATGAGTTCAAGGCGAGAGGGTGAAGATGAGAGCGATTTTCTCATTGACTTCCATTATAACAAGGTTTCAGAGGTCCATGTTTTTTGGAAATTGTGGGAAATCTGTAAGTCGGATCGCTGAGTAAAGTCACAGCACATTCCTCACAAGCGAACCGCACGTTTTGACGTGTAATGTGTCGGGATCAGTTGAAAATTGTGGGAGAAGTAGCGAACCGCGCGATTTTGGAAGAAAGATTTTCTCATTGACTTCCATTATAACGAGGTTTCAGGGGTCCATGTTTTTTGGGAATTGTGGGAAATCTGTCAGTCGGATCGCTGAGTAAAGTCATAGCACACTCCTCACAAGCGAGCCGCACGTTTTGACGTGTAATGTGTCGGGATCGGTGTAAAATTGTGGGAGAAGAAGCGAACTGAGCGATTTCGGAAGAACTTGGAATAATAATAATAACTAGAAAATTCCAGCTGAAATTTTGAATGTGCCTGCTGCTCTACGAGTACAGTGTTGGAGGTGCTTGTCAGCGTTCTGGCACGCAGTTGATATCATGTTCCGGGTGGTTGCTAAGGCATTGTTAGGCGGTTGCTATGGTGTTTTGGGTGGTTGCTAGGGCGTTGCTAGGCAGTTGGTATGGTGTTCTGGGTGGTTGCTAGGGCGTTGCTAGGCAGTTGCTATGGTGTTCTGGGTGGTTGCTAGGCAGTTGCTATGGTGTTCTGGGTGGTTGCTAGGGTGTTGCTAGGCAGTTGCTATGGTGTTCTGGGTGGTTGCTAGGGCGTTGCTAGGCAGTTGCTATGGTGTTCTGGGTGGTTGCTAGCCGGTTGCTATGGTGTTCTGGGTGGTTGCTAGGGCGTTGCTAGGCAGTTGCTATGGTGTTCTGGGTGGTTGCTCGGGCGTTGCAAGGCGGTTGCTATGGTGTTCTGGGTGGTTGCTCTGGCGTTGCTAGGCGGTTGCTATGGTGTTCTGGGTGGTTGCTAGGCCGTTGCTATGGTGTTGTGGGTGGTTGCTAGGCGGTTGCTATGGTGTTTTTTGGTGGTTGCTAGGGCGTTGCTAAGCGGTTGCTATGGTGTTCTGGGTGGTTGCTCGGGCGTTGCTAGTCAGTTGCTATGGTGTTCTGGGTGGTTGCTAGGGCGGTGCTAGGCGGTTGCTATGGTGTTCTTGGTGGTTGCTAGGGCGTTGCTAGGCGGTTGCTAGTGTGTTCTGGGTCGTTGCTAGACGGGTGCTGTGCTGTTCTGGGTTGTTGCTAGGGTGTTGCTAGGCAGTTGCTTTGGTGTTCTGCGTGGTTGCTAGGCAGTTGCTATGGTGTTCTGGGTGGTTGCTTGGGTGTTGCTAGGCAGTTGCTTTAGTGTTCTGGGTGGTTGCTAGGGGGTTGCTAGGCAGTTGCTATGGTGTTCTGGGTGGTTGCTAGGAGGTTGCTATGGTGTTTTGGGTGGTTGCTAGGGTGTTGCTAGGCGGTTGCTATGGTGTTCTGGGTGGTTGCTAGGGCGTTGCTAGGCGGTTGCTATGGTTTTCTGGGTGGTTGCTAGGCGGTTGCTATGGTGTTCTGGGTCGTTGCTAGGGCATTGCTAGGCGGTTGCTATGGTGTTCTGGGTGGTTGCTAGGGCGTTGCTATGGTGTTCTGGGTGGTTGCTAGGGCGTTGCTAGGTGGTTGCTATGGTGTTCTGGGTGGTTCCTAGGTAGTTGCTATGGTGTTCTGGGTCGTTGCTAGGGCGTTGCTAGGCCGTTGCTTTGGTGTTTTGGGTGGTTGCTAGGGCGTTGCTATGTTGTTCTGGGTGGTTGCTAGGGCGTTGCTAGGCAGTTGCTATGGTGTTCTGTGTGGTTGCTAGGTCGTTGCTAGGCGGTTGCTATGGTGTTCTTGGTGGTTGCTAGGCGGTTGCTATGTTGTTCTGGGTGGTTGCTAGGGCGTTGCTAGGCGGTTGCTATGGTGTTCTGGGTGGTTGCTTGGCGAGTGCTATGGCGTTCTGGATGGTTGCTCGGGCATTGCTAGGCTGTTGCTATGTTGTTGTGGGTGGATGCTAGGCGGTTGCTCTGGTGTTCTGGGTTGTTGCTAGGGCATTGCTAGGCGGTTGCTTTGGTGTTCTGGGTGGTTGCTAGGGCGTTGCTAAGCAGTTGCTATGGTGCTCTGGGTGGTTGCTAGGCAGTTGCTATGGTGTCCTGGGTGGTTGCTAGGGCGTTGCTAGGCGGTTGCTATGGTGTTCTGGGTGGTTGCTAGGCGGGTGCTATGGTGTTTTAAGTGCTTGCTAGGGCGTTGCTAGGCGGTTGCTATGGTGTTTAGGGTGGTAGCTAGGGCGTTGCTATGGTGTTCGGGGTGGTTGCTAGGGCGTTGCTAGGTAGTTGCTATGGTGTTTTGGGTGGTTACTAGGGCTATGCTAGGCGGTTGCTATGGTGTTCTGGGTGGTTGCTAGGCGGTTGCTATGTTGTTCTGGGTGGTTGCTAGGGTGTTGCTAGGCGCGTGCTATGGTGTTCTGGGTGGTTGCTAGGCGGTTGCTATGGTGTTCTAAGTGGTTGCTAGGGCGTTGCTAAGCAGTTGCTATGGTGTTTTGGGTGGTTGCTAGGGCGTTGAAAGGCAGTTGCTATGGTGTTCTGGGTGGTTGCCAGGGCGTTGCTAGGCAGTTGCTATGGTGTTCTAGGTGGTTGTTAGGGCGTTGCTAGGCAGTTGCTATGGTGTTCTGGGTGGTTGCTGGGCGGTTGCTATGGTGTTCTAAGTGGTTGCTAGGGCGTTGCTTGGCGGTTGCTATGGTGTTCTGGGTGGTTGCTAGGGCGTTGCTAGGCGGTTGCTATGGTGTTCTGGGTGGTTGCTAGGGCGTGGCTAGGCGGTTGGTAAGGTGTTCTGGGTGGTTGCTAGGCGGTTGCTATGATGTTCTGGGTCGTTGCTAGGGCGTTGCTTGGCGGTTGCTATGGTGTTCTGGGTGGTTGCTAGGCGGTTGCTATGGTGTTCTGGGTGGTTGCTAGGGCGTTGCTAGGCGGTTGCTATGGTGTTCTGGGTGGTTGCTAGGGCGTTGCTAGGCGGGTGCTATGGTGTTTTGGGTGGTAGCTAGGGCGTTGCTATGGTGTTCTGGGTGCTTGCTAGGGCGTTCCTAGGCAGTTGCTATGGTGTTTTGGGTGGTTACTAGTGCTATGCTATGCGGTTGCTATGGTTTTCTGGGTGGTTGCTAGGCGGTTGCTATGGTGTTCTGGGTGGTTGCTAGGGCGTTGCTAGGCGGTTGCTATGGTGTTCTGGGTGGTTGCTAGGCGGTTGCTATGGTGTTCTGGGTGGTTGCTAGGGCGTTGCTAAGCAGTTGCTATGGTGTTTTGGGTGGTTGCTAGGCGGTTGCTATGGTGTTCTGGGTGGTTGCCAGGGCGTTGCTAGGCAGTTGCTATGGTGTTCTAGGTGGTTGCTAGGCGGTTGCTATGATGTTCTGGGTCGTTGCTAGGGCGTTGCTTGGCGGTTGCTATGGTGTTCTGGGTGGTTGCTAGGGCGTTGCTATGGTGTGCTGGGTGGTTGCTAGGGCGTTGCTAGGCGGTTGCTTTGGTGTTCTGGGTGGTTGCTAGGGCGTTGCTAGGCGGTTGCTATGGTGTTCTGGGTGGTTGCTAGGGTGTTGTCAGGCAGTTGCTATGGTGTTCTGGGTGGTAGCTAGGGCGTTGCTATGGTGTTCTGGGTGGTTGCTAGGGCGTTGCTAGGCAGTTGCTATGGTGTTTTGGGTGGTTACTAGGGCTATGCTATGCGGTTGCTATGGTGTTCTGGGTGGTTGCTAGGCGGCTGCTATGGTGTTCTGGGTGGTTGCTAGGGCGTTGCTAGGCGGTTGCTATGGTGTTCTGGGTGGTTTGCAGGCGGTTGCTCTGGTGTTCTTAGTGGTTGCTAGGGCGTTGCTCGGGCTTTGCTAGGGTGTTCTGGGTGGTTGCTTGGCGGTTGCTATGGTGTTCTGGGTGGTTGCCAGGGCGTTCCTAGGCAGTTGCTATGGTGTTCTAGGTGGTTGTTAGGGCGATGCTAGGCAGTTGCTATGGTGTTCTGGGTGGTTGCTAGGCGGTTCCTATGGTGTTCTAAGTGGTTGCTAGGGCGTTGCTAGGCGGTTGCTATGGTGTTCTGGGTGGTTGCTAGGCGGATGCTATGGTGTTCTGGGTGGTTGCTAGGGCGTTGCTAGGCGGTTGCTATGGTGTTCTGGGTGGTTGCTAGGCGGTTGCTATGATGTTCTGGGTCGTTGCTAGGGCGTTGCTTGGCGGTTGCTATGGTGTTCTGGGTGGTTGCTAGGGCGTTGCTATGGTGTGCTGGGTGGTTGCTAGGGCATTGCTAGGCGGTTGCTATGGTGTTCTGGGTGGTTGCTAGGGCGTTGCTAGGTGGTTGCTATGGTGTTCTGGGTGGTTGCTAGGCGGTTGCTGTGGTGTTCTGGGTGGTGGCTAGGGGGTTGGTAGGCGGTTGCGATGGTGTTCTAAGTGTTTGCTAGGGCGTTGCTAAGCAGTTGCTATGGTGTTTTGGGTGGTTGCTAGGCGGTTGCTATGGTGTTCTGGGTGGTTGCTAGGCGGTTGCTGTGGTGTTCTGGGTGGTTGCTAGGGCGTTGCTAGGCGGTTGCTATGGTGTTCTAAGTGGTTGCTAGGGCGTTGCTAAGCAGTTGCTATGGTGTTCTGGGTGGTTGCTAGGCGGTTGCTATGGTGTTCTAAGTGGTTGCTAGGGCGTTGCTTGGCGGCTGCTATGGTGTTCTGGGTGGTTGCTAGGGCATTGCTAGGCGGTTGCTATGGTGTTCTGGGTGGTTGCTAGGGCGTTGCTAGGCGGTTGCTAAGGTGTTCTGGGTGGTTGCTAGGCGGTTGCTATGATGTTCTGGGTCGTTGCTAGGGCGTTGCTTGGCGGTTGTTATGGTGTTCTGGGTGCTTGCTAGGGCGTTGCTATGGTGTGCTGGGTGGTTGCTAGGGTGTTGCTAGGCGGTTGCTATGGTGTTCTGGGTGGTTGCTAGGGCGTTGCTAGGCGGTTGCTATGGTGTTCTGGGTGGTTGCTAGGCGGTTGCTATGGTGTTCTGGATGGTTGCTAGGGCATTGCTAGGCGGTTGCTATGGTGTTCTGGGTGGTTGCTAGGCGGTTGCTATGGTGTTCTGGGTTGTTGCTAGGGCATTGCTATGCGGTTATTTTGGTGTTCTGGGTGGTTGCTAGGGCGTTGCTAGGCAGTTGCTATGGTGTTCTGGGTGGTTGCTAGGCAGTTGCTATGGTGTCCTGGGTGGTTGCTAGGGCGTTGCTAGGCAGTTGCTAAGGTGGTCTGGGTGGTTTCTATGGTGTTCCTAATGTTGTTTGGGCATGCTTCTCTTTGTTTGAGAGCTGGAAAAGAGTTTCTACGTGAGTGTATGAGTTCAAGGCGAGAGGGTGAAGATGAGAGCGATTTTCTCATTGACTTCCATTATAACAAGGTTTCAGAGGTCCATGTTTTTTGGGAATTGTGGGAAATCTGTAAGTCGGATCGCTGAGTAAAGTCACAGCACATTCCTCACAAGCGAACCGCACGTTTTGACGTGTAATGTGTCGGGATCAGTTGAAAATTGTGGGAGAAGAAGCGAATCGACCGATTTCGGAAGAACTTGGAATAATTATAATAATAATAACTAGAAAATTCCAGCTGAAATTTTGAATGTGCCTGCTGCTCTACGAGTACAGTGCTGGAGGTGCTTGTCAGTGTTCTGGCACGCAGATGATATCATGTTCCGGGTGGTTGCTAATGCATTGCCAGGTGGTAGCTATGGTGTTTTGGGTGGTTGCTAGGGCGTTGCTAGGCAGTTGGTATGGTGTTCTGGGTGGTTGCTAGGGCGTTGCTAGGCAGTTGCTATGGAGTTCTGGGTGGTTGCTAGGCAGTTGCTATGGTGTTCTGGGTGGTTGCTAGGGCGTTGCTAGGCAGTTGCAATGGTGTTCTGGGTGGTTGCTAGGCGGTTGCTATGGTTTTTTTTGGTGGTTGTTAGGGCGTTGCTAAGCGGTTGCTATGGTGTTCTGGGTGGTTGCTCAGGCGTTGCTAGGCGGTTGCTATTGTGTTCTGGGTCGTTGCTAGACGGTTGCTATGGTGTTCTGGGGTGTTGCTAGGGTGTTGCTAGGCAGTTGCTTTGGTGTTCTGGGTGGGTGCTAGGCAGTTGCTATGGTGTTCTGGGTGGTTGCTAGGGTGTTGCTAGGCAGTTGCTTTAGTGTTCTGGGTGGTTGCTAGGGGGTTGCTAGGCAGTTGCTATGGTGTTCTGGGTGGTTGCTAGGAGGTTGCTATGGTGTTTTGGGTGGTTGCTAGGGTGTTGCTAGGCGGTTGCTATGGTGTTCTGGGTGGTTGCTAGGGCGTTGCTAGGCGGTTGCTATGGTTTTCTGGGTGGTTGCTAGGCGGTTGCTATGGTGTTCTGGGTCGTTGCTAGGGCATTGCTAGGCGGTTGCTATGGTGTTCTGGGTGGTTGCTAGGGCGTTGCTATGGTGTTCTGGGTGGTTGCTAGGGCGTTGCTAGGTGGTTGCTATGGTGTTCTGGGTGGTTCCTAGGTAGTTGCTATGGTGTTCTGGGTCGTTGCTAGGGCGTTGCTAGGCCGTTGCTTTGGTGTTTTGGGTGGTTGCTAGGGCGTTGCTATGGTGTTCTGGGTGGTGGCTAGGGCGTTGCTAGGCAGTTGCTATGGTGTTCTGGGTGGTTGCTAGGTCGTTGCTAGGCGGTTGCTATGGTGTTCTGGGTGGTTGCTAGGCGGTTGCTATGGTGTTCTGGGTGGTTGCTAGGGCGTTGCTAGGCGGTTGCTATGGTGTTCTGGGTGGTTGCTTGGCGGTTGCTATGGTGTTCTGGATGGTTGCTCGGGCATTGCTAGGCGGTTGCTATGGTGTTCTGGGTGGTTGCTAGGCGGTTGCTATGGTGTTCTGGGTTGTTGCTAGGGCATTGCTAGGCGGTTGCTTTGGTGTTCTGGGTGGTTGCTAGGGCGTTGCTAAGCAGTTGCTATGGTGCTCTGGGTGGTTGCTAGGCAGTTGCTATGGTGTCCTGGGTGGTTGCTAGGGCGTTGCTAGGCGGTTGCTATGGTGTTCTGGGTGGTTGCTAGGCGGTTGCTATGGTGTTCTAAGTGCTTGCTAGGGCGTTGCTAGGCGGTTGCTATGGTGTTTAGGGTGGTAGCTAGGGCGTTGCTATGGTGTTCGGGGTGGTTGCTAGGGCGTTGATAGGCAGTTGCTATGGTGTTTTGGGTGGTTACTAGGGTTATGCTAGGCGGTTGTTTTGGTGTTCTGGGTGGTTGCTAGGCGGTTGCTGTGGTGTTGTGGGTGGTTGCTAGGGTGTTGCTAGGCGGTTGCTATGGTGTTCTGGGTGGTTGCTAGGCGGTTGCTATGGTGTTCTAAGTGGTTGCTAGGGCGTTGCTAAGCAGTTGCTATGGTGTTTTGGGTGGTTGCTAGGCAGTTGCTATGGTGTTCTGGGTGGTTGCCAGGGCGTTGCTAGGCAGTTGCTATGGTGTTCTAGGTGGTTGTTAGGGCGTTGCTAGGCAGTTGCTATGGTGTTCTGGGTGGTTGCTGGGCGGTTGCTATGGTGTTCTAAGTGGTTGCTAGGGCGTTGCTTGGCGGTTGCTATGGTGTTCTGGGTGGTTGCTAGGGCGTTGCTAGGCGGTTGCTATGGTGTTCTGCGTGGTTGCTAGGGCGTTGCTAGGCGGTTGCTAAGGTGTTCTGGGTGGTTGCTAGGCGGTTGCTATGATGTTCTGGGTCGTTGCTAGGGCGTTGCTTGGCGGTTGCTATGGTGTTCTGGGTGGTTGCTAGGCGGTTGCTATGGTGTTCTGGGTGGTTGCTAGGGCGTTGCTAGGCGGTTGCTATGGTGTTCTGGGTGGTTGCTAGGGCGTTGCAAGGCGGTTGCTATGGTGTTTTGGGTGGTAGCTAGGGCGTTGCTATGGTGTTCTGGGTGGTTGCTAGGGCGTTGCTAGGCAGTTGCTATGGTGTTTTGGGTGGTTACTAGGGCTATGCTATGCGGTTGCTATGGTGTTCTGGGTGGTTGCTAGGCGGTTGCTATGGTGTTCTGGGTGGTTGCTAGGGCGTTGCTAGGCGGTTGCTATGGTGTTCTGGGTGGTTGCTAGGCGGTTGCTATGGTGTTCTGGGTGGTTGCTAGGGCGTTGCTAAGCAGTTGCTATGGTGTTTTGGGTGGTTGCTTGGCGGTTGCTATGGTGTTCTGGGTGGTTGCCAGGGCGTTGCTCGGCAGTTGCTATGGTGTTCTAGGTGGTTGCTAGGCGGTTGCTATGATGTTCTGGGTCGTTGCAAGGGCGTTGCTTGGCGGTTGCTATGGTGTTCTGGGTGGTTGCTAGGGCGTTGCTATGGTGTGCTGGGTGGTTGCTAGGGCGTTGCTAGGCGGTTGCTTTGGTGTTCTGGGTGGTTGCTAGGGCGTTGCTAGGCGGTTGCTATGGTGTTCTGGGTGGTGCTAGGGTGTTGCTAGGCGGTTGCTCTGGTGTTTTGGGTGGTAGCTAGGGCGTTGCTATGGTGTTCTGGGTGGTTGCTAGGGCGTTGCTAGGCAGTTGCTATGGTGTTTTGGGTGGTTACTAGGGCTATGCTATGCGGTTGCTATGGTGTTCTGGGTGGTTGCTAGGCGGTTGCTATGGTGTTCTGGGTGGGTGCTAGGGCGTTGCTAGGCGGTTGCTATGGTGGTCTGGGTGGTTTGTAGGCGTTTGCTATGGTGTTCTAAGTGGTTGCTAGGGCGTTGCTAAGCAGTTGCTATGGTGTTTTGGGTGGTTGCTAGGGGGTTGCTATGGTGTTGTGGGTGGTTGCCAGGGCGTTGCTAGGCAGTTGCTATGGTGTTCTGGGTGGTTGCTAGGGCGTTGCTAGGCGGTTGCTATGGTATTCTGGGTGGTTGCTAGGCGGTTGCTATGGTGTTCTAAGTGGTTGCTTGGTTGTTGCTAGGCAGTTGCTATGGTGTTCTGGGTGGCTGCCAGGGCGTTGTTAGGCAGTTGCTTTGGTGTTCTAGGTGGTTGTTAGGGCGTTGCTAGGCAGTTGCTATGGTGGTCTGGGTGGTTGCTAGGCGGTTGCTATGATGTTCTGGGTCGTTGCTAGGGCGTTGCTTGGCGGTTGCTATGGTGTTCTGGGTGGTTGCTAGGGCGTTGCTATGGTGTGCTGGGTGGTTGCTAGGGCATTGCTAGGCGGTTGCTATGGTGTTCTGGGTGGTTGCTAGGGCGTTGCTAGGTGGTTGCTATGGTGTTCTGGGTGGTTGCTAGGCGGTTGCTGTGGTGTTCTGGGTGGTTGCTAGGGCGTTGCTAGGCGGTTGCTATGGTGTTCTTAGTGTTTGCTAGGACGTTGCTAAGCAGTTGCTATGGTGTTTTGGGTGGTTGCTAGGCGGTTGCTATGGTGTTCTGGGTGGTTGCTAGCCGGTTGCTGTGGTGTTCTGGGTGGTTGCTAGGGCGTTGCTAGGCGGTTGCTATGGTGTTCTAAGTGGTTGCTAGGGCGTTGCTAAGCAGTTGCTATGGTGTTCTGGGTGGTTGCTAGGCGGTTGCTATGGTGTTCTAAGTGGTTGCTAGGGCGTTGCTTGGCGGCTGCTATGGTGGTCGGGGGGGTTGCTAGGGCATTGCTAGGCGGTTGCTATGGTGTTCTGGGTGGTTGCTAGGGCGTTGCTAGGCGGTTGCTAAGGTGTTCTGGGTGGTTGCTAGGCGGTTGCTATGATGTTCTGGGTCGTTGCTAGGGCGTTGCTTGGCGGTTGTTATGGTGTTCTGGGTGCTTGCTAGGGCGTTGCTATGGTGTGCTGGGTGGTTGCTAGGGCGTTGCTAGGCGGTTGCTATGGTGTTCTGGGTGGTTGCTAGGGCGTTGCTAGGCGGTTGCTATGGTGGTCTGGGGGGTTGCTAGGCGGTTGCTATGGTGTTCTGGATGGTTGCTAGGGCATTGCTAGGGGGTTGCTATGGTGTTCTGGGTGGTTGCTAGGCGGTTGCTATGGTGTTCTGGGTTGTTGCTAGGGCATTGCTATGCGGTTATTTTGGTGTTCTGGGTGGTTGCTAGGGCGTTGCTAGGCAGTTGCTATGGTGTTCTGGGTGGTTGCTAGGCAGTTGCTATGGTGTCCTGGGTGGTTGCTAGGGCGTTGCTAGGCAGTTGCTAAGGTGTTCTGGGTGGTTTCTATGGTGTTCCTAATGTTGTTTGGGCATGCTTCTCTTTGTTTGAGAGCTGGAAAAGAGTTTCTACGTGAGTGTATGAGTTCAAGGCGAGAGGGTGAAGATGAGAGCGATTTTCTCATTGACTTCCATTATAACAAGGTTTCAGAGGTCCATGTTTTTTGGGAATTGTGGGAAATCTGTAAGTCGGATCGCTGAGTAAAGTCACAGCACATTCCTCACAAGCGAACCGCACGTTTTGACGTGTAATGTGTCGGGATCAGTTGAAAATTGTGGGAGAAGAAGCGAATCGACCGATTTCGGAAGAACTTGGAATAATTATAATAATAATAACTAGAAAATTCCAGCTGAAATTTTGAATGTGCCTGCTGCTCTACGAGTACAGTGCTGGAGGTGCTTGTCAGTGTTCTGGCACGCAGATGATATCATGTTCCGGGTGGTTGCTAATGCATTGCCAGGTGGTAGCTATGGTGTTTTGGGTGGTTGCTAGGGCGTTGCTAGGCAGTTGGTATGGTGTTCTGGGTGGTTGCTAGGGCGTTGCTAGGCAGTTGCTATGGAGTTCTGGGTGGTTGCTAGGCAGTTGCTATGGTGTTCTGGGTGGTTGCTAGGGCGTTGCTAGGCAGTTGCAATGGTGTTCTGGGTGGTTGCTAGGCGGTTGCTATGGTATTTTTTGGTGGTTGCTAGGGCGTTGCTAAGCGGTTGCTATGGTGTTCTGGGTGGTTGCTCGGGCGTTGCTAGGCAGTTGCTATGGTGTTCTGGGTGGTTGCTAGGGCGTTGCTAGGCGGTTGCTATGGTGTTCTTGGTGGTTGCTAGGGCGTTGCTGGGCGGTTGTTATTGTGTTCTGGGTCGTTGCTAGGCGGGTGCTATGGTGTTCTGGGTCGTTGCTAGGGTGTTGCTAGGCAGTTGCTTTGGTGTTCTGGGTGGTTGCTAGGCAGTTGCTATGGTGTTCTGGGTGGTTGCTAGGGTGTTGCTAGGCAGTTGCTATGGTGTTCTGGGTGGTTGCTAGGGCGTTGCTAGGCAGTTGCTATGGTGTTCTGGGTGGTTGCTAGGAGGTTGCTATGGTGTTTTGGGTGGTTGCTAGGGCGTTGCTAGGCGGTTGCTATGGTGTTCTGGGTCGTTGCTAGGGCGTTGCTAGGCGGTTGCGATGGTGTTCTGGGTGGTTGCTAGGCGGTTGCTATGGTGTTCTGGGTGGTTGCCAGGGCGTAGCTAGGCAGTTGCTATGGTGTTCTAGGGGGTTGTTAGGGCGTTGCTAGGTGGTTGCTATGGTGTTCTGGGTGGTTGCTAGGCGGTTGCTGTGGTGTTCTGGGTGGTTGCTAGGGCGTTGCTAGGCGGTTGCTATGGTGTTCTAAGTGGTTGCTAGGGCGTTGCTAAGCAGTTGCTATGGTGTTTTGGGTGGTTGCTAGGCGGTTGCTATGGTGTTCTGGGTGGTTGCTAGGCGGTTGCTGTGGTGTTCTGGGTGGTTGCTAGGGCGTTGCTAGGCGGTTGGTATGGTGTTCTTAGTGTTTGCTGGGGCGTTGCTAAGCAGTTGCTTTGGTGTTTTGGGTGGTTGGTGGGCGGTTGCTATGGTCTTCTGGGTGGTTGCTAGGCGGTTGCTAGGGCGTTGCTAGGCGGTTGCTATGGTGTTCTGGGTGGTTGCTAGGCGGTTGCTATGGTGTTCTAATTGGTTGCTAGGACGTTGCTAGGCGGTTGCTATGGTGTTTTGGGTGGTTGCTAGGGCGTTGCTATGGTATTCTGGGTGGTTGCTAGGGCGTTGCTAGGCAGTTGCTATGGTGTTTTGGGTGGTTGCTAGGGCGTTGCTAGGCAGTTGCTATGGTGTTCTTGGTGGTTGCTAGGCGGTTGCTATGGTGTTCTGGGTGGTTGCTAGGGCGTTGCTAGGCAGTTGCTCTGGTTTTCTGGGTGGTTGTTAGGCGGTTGCTATGGTGTTCTCAGTGGTTGCTAGGGCGTTGCTAAGGAGTTGCTATGGTGTTGTGGGTGGTTGGTAGGCAGTGGCTAGGGGGTTCTAGGGGGTTGCTAGGGCGTTGCTAGGCGGTTGGTATGGTGCCCTGGGTGGTTGCTAGGCGGTTGCTATGGTGTTGTGGGTGGTTGCTAGGGCGTTGCTAGGCGGTTTCTATGGTGTTCTGGGTGGTTGCTAGGCGGTTGCTATGGTGTTCTAAGTGGTTGCTAGGGCGTTGCTAAGCAGTTGCTTCGGTGTTCTGGGTGGTTGCTAGGCGGTTGCTATGGTGTTCTAAGTGGTTGCTAGGGCGTTGCTAAGCAGTTGCTACGGTGTTCTGGGTGGTTGCTTGGCGGTTGCTAGGGCGTTGCTAGGCGGTTGCTATGGTGTTCTGGGTGGTTGCTTGGCGGTTGCTATGGTGTTCTAAGTGGTTGCTAGGGCGTTGCTAGGCGGATGCTATGGTGTTTTGGGTGGTAGCTAGGGCGTTGCTTTGGTGTTCTGGGTGGTTGCTAGGGCGTTGCTAGGCAGTTGCTATGGTGTTTTGGGTGGTTGCTAGGGCGTTGCTAGGCGGTTGCTATGGTGTTCTGGGTGGTTGCTAGGCGGTTGCTATGGTGTTCTGGGTGGTTGCTAGGGCGTTGCTAGGCGGTTGCTATGGTGTTCTGGGTGGTTGCTAGGTGGTTGCTATGGTGTTCTAAGTGGTTGCTAGGGCGTTGCTAAGCAGTTGCTATGGTGTTTCGGGTGGTTGCTAGGCGGTTGCTATGGTGTTCTGGGTGGTTGCCAGGGCGTTGCTAGGCAGTTGCTATGGTGTTCTAGGTGGTTGTTAGGGCGTTGCTAGGCAGTTGCTATGGGGTTCTGGGTGGTTGCTAGGCGGTTGCTATGGTGTTCTAAGTGGTTGCTAGGGCGTTGATATGCGGTTGCTATGGTGTTCTGGGTGGTTGCTAGGGCGTTGCTAGGCGGTTGCTATGGTGTTCTGGGTGGTTACTAGGGCGTGGCTAGGCGGTTGCTAAGGTGTTCTGGGTGGTGGCTAGGCGGTTGCTATGATGTTCTGGGTCGGTGCTAGGGCGTTGCTTGGCGGGGGCTATGGTGTTCTGGGTGGTTGCTAGGGCGTTGCTATGGTGTTCTGGGTGGTTGCTAGGGCGTGGCGAGGCGGTTGCTATGGTGTTCTGGGTGGTTGCGAGGGCGTTGCTAGGGGGTTGCTGTGACGTTCTGGGTGGTTGCTAGGCGGTTGCTATGGTGTTCTGGGTTGTTGCTAGGGCATTGCTAGGCGGTTGCTTTGGTGTTCTGGGTGGTTGCTCGGGCGTTGCTGGGCAGTTGCTATGGTGTTCTGGGTGGTTGCTAGGCAGTTGCTATGGTGTCCTGGGTGGTTGCTAGGGCGTTGCTAGGCGGTTGCTATGGTGTTCTGGGTGGTTGCTAGGCGGTTGCTATGGTGTTCTAAGTGGTTGCTAGGGCGTTGCTAGGCGGTTGCTATGGTGTTTTGGGTGGTAGCTAGGGCGTTGCTATGGTGTTCTGGGTGGTTGCTAGGGCGTTGCTAGGCAGTTGCTATGGTGTTTTGGGTGGTTACTAGGGCTATGCTAGGCGGTTGCTATGGTGTTCTGGGTGGTTGCTAGGCGGTTGCTATGGTGTTCTGGGTGGTTGCTAGGGGGTTGCTAGGCGGTTGCTATGGTGTTCTGGGTGGTTGCTAGGCGGTTGCTATGGTGTTCTAAGTGGTTGCTAGGGCGTTGCTAAGCAGTTGCTATGGTGTTTTGGGTGGTTGCTAGGCGGTTGCTATGGTGTTCTGGGTGGTTGCCAGGGCGTTGCTAGGCAGTTGCTATGGTGTTGTAGGTGGCTGTTAGGGCGTTGCTAGGCAGTTGCTATGGTGTTCTGGGTGGTTGCTAGGCGGTTGCTATGGTGTTCTAAGTGGTTGCTAGGGCGTTGCTAGGCGGCTGCTATGGTGTTCTGGGTGGTTGCTAGGGCGTTGCTAGGCGGTTTCTATGGTGTTCTGGGTGGTTGCTAGGGCGTTGCTAGGCGGTTGCTAAGGTGTTCTGGGTGGTTGCTAGGCGGTTGCTATGATGTTCTGGGTCGTTGCTAGGGCGTTGCTTGGCGGTTGTTATGGTGTTCTGGGTGCTTGCTAGGGCGTTGCTATGGTGTGCTGGGTGGTTGCTAGGGCGTGGCTAGGCGGTTGCTATGGTGTTCTGGGTGGTTGCTAGGGCGTTGCTAGGCAGTTGCTATGGTGTTCTGGGTGGTTGCTAGGGCGTTGCTAGGCGGTTGCTATGGTGTTCTGGGTGGTTGCTAGGCGGTTGCTATGGTGTTCTGGGTTGTTGCTAGGGCATTGCTAGGCGGTTGCTTTGGTGTTCTGGGTGGTTGCTAGGGCGTTGCTAGGCAGTTGCTATGGTGTTCTGGGTGGTTGCTAGGCAGTTGCTATGGTGTCCTGGGTGGTTGCTAGGGCGTTGCTAGGCAGTTGCTATGGTGTTCTGGGTGGTTGCTAGGGCGTTGCAAGGCAGTTGCTGTAGTGTTTGGGGTGGTTGCTAGGGCGTTGCTAGGGAGTTGCTATGGTGTTCTGGGTGGTTTCTATGGTGTTCCTAATGTTGTTTGGGCATGCTTCTCTTTGTTTGAGAGCTGGAAAAGAGTTTCTACGTGAGTGTATGAGTTCAAGGCGAGAGGGTGAAGATGAGAGCGATTTTCTCATTGACTTCCATTATAACAAGGTTTCAGAGGTCCATGTTTTTTGGGAATTGTGGGAAATCTGTAAGTCGGATCGCTGAGTAAAGTCACAGCACATTCCTCACAAGCGAACCGCACGTTTTGACGTGTAATGTGTCGGGATCAGTTGAAAATTGTGGGAGAAGTAGCGAACCGCGCGATTTTGGAAGAACGATTTTCTCATTGACTTCCATTATAACGAGGTTTCAGGGGTCCATGTTTTTTGGGAATTGTGGGAAATCTGTCAGTCGGATCGCTGAGTAAAGTCATAGCACACTCCTCACAAGCGAGCCGCACGTTTTGACGTGTAATGTGTCGGGATCGGTTGAAAATTGTGGGAGAAGAAGCGAACTGAGCGATTTCGGAAGAACTTGGAATAATAATAATAACTAGAAAATTCCAGCTGAAATTTTGAATGTGCCTGCTGCTCTACGAGTACAGTGTTGGAGGTGCTTGTCAGCGTTCTGGCACGCAGTTGATATCATGTTCCGGGTGGTTGCTAAGGCATTGTTAGGCGGTTGCTATGGTGTTTTGGGTGGTTGCTAGGGCGTTGCTAGGCAGTTGGTATGGTGTTCTGGGTGGTTGCTAGGGCGTTGCTAGGCAGTTGCTATGGTGTTCTGGGTGGTTGCTAGGCAGTTGCTATGGTGTTCTGGGTGGTTGCTAGGGTGTTGCTAGGCAGTTGCTATGGTGTTCTGGGTGGTTGCTAGGGAATTGGTAGGCAGTTGCTATGGTGTTCTGGGTGGTTGGTAGGCGGTTGCTATGGTGTTCTGGCTGGTTGCTGGGGCGTTGCAAGGCGGTTGCTATGGTGTTCTGGGTGGTTGCTCGGGCGTTGCTAGGCGGTTGCTATGGTGTTCTGGGTGGTTGCTAGGCCGTTGCTATGGTGTTCTGGGTCGTTGCTAGGCGGTTGCTATGGTGTTTTTTGGTGGTTGCTAGGGCGTTGCTAAGCGGTTGCTATGGTGTTCTGGGTGGTTGCTCGGGCGTTGCTCGGCAGTTGCTATGGTGTTCTGGGTGGTTGCTAGGGCGTTGCTAGGCGGTTGCTATGGTGTTCTTGGTCGTTGCTAGGGCGTTGCTAGGCGGTTGCTATTGTGTTCTGGGTCGTTGCTAGACGGTTGCTATGGTGTTCTGGGTCGTTGCTAGGGTGTTGCTAGGCAGATGCTTTGGTGTTCTGGCTGGTTGCTAGGCAGTTGCTATGGTGTTCTGGGTGGTTGCTAGGGTGTTGCTAGGCAGTTGCTATAGTGTTCTGGGTGGTTGCTAGGGCGTTGCTAGGCAGTTGCTATGGTGTGCTGGGTGGTTGCTAGGAGGTTGCTATGGTGTTGTGGGTGGTTGCTAGGGTGTTGCTAGGCGGTTGCTATGGTGTTCTGGGTGGTTGCTAGGGCGTTGCTGGGGGGTTGTTATGGTGTTTTGGGTGGTTGCTAGGGGGTTGCTATTGTTTTCTGGGTCGTTGCTAGGGCGTTGCTAGGCGGTTGCTATGGTGTTCTGGGTGGTTGCTAGGGCGTTGCTATGGTGTTCTGGGTGGTTGCTACGGCGTTGCTAGGTGGTTGCTATGGTGTTCTGGGTGGTTCCAAGATAGTTGCTATGGTGTTCTGGGTCGTTGCTAGGGCGTTGCTAGGCGGTTGCTTTGGTGTTTTGGGTGGTTGCTAGGGCGTTGCTATGGTGTTCTGGGTGGTTGCTAGGGCGTTGCTAGGCAGTTGCTATGGTGTTCTGGGTGTTTGCTAGGTCGTTGCTAGGCGGTTGCTATGGTGTTCTGGGTGGTTGCTAGGCGGTTGCTATGGTTTTCTGGGTGGTTGCTAGGGCGTTGCTAGGCGGTTGCTATGGTGTTCTGGGTGGTTGCTAGGCGGTTGCTATGGTGTTCTGGATGGTTGCTAGGGCATTGCTAGGCGGTTGCTATGGTGTTCTGGGTGTTTGCTAGGCGGTTGCTATGGTGTTCTGGGTTGTTGCTGAGGCATTGCTAGGCGGTTGCTTTGGTGTTCTGGGTGGTTGCTAGGGCGTTGCTAGGCAGTTGCTATGGTGTTCTGGGTGGTTGCTAGGCAGTTGCTATGGTGTCCTGGGTGGTTGCTAGGGCGTTGCTAGGCGGTTGCTATGGTGTTCTGGGTGGTTGCTAGGCGGTTGCTATGGTGTTCTAAGTGGTTGCTAGGGCGTTGCTAGGCGGTTGCTATGGTGTTTAGGGGGGTAGCTAGGGCGTTGCTATGGTGTTCTGGGTGGTTGCTAGGGCGTTGCTAGGCAGTTGCTATGGTGTTTTGGGTGGTTACTAGGGCTATGCTAGACGGTTGCTATGGTGTTCTGGGTGGTTGCTAAGCGGTTGCTATGGTGTTCTGGGTGGTTGCTAGGGCATTGCTAGGCGGTTGCTATGGTGTTCTGGGTGGTTGCTAGGCGGTTGCTATGGTGTTCTAAGTGGTTGCTAGGGCGTTGCTCAGCAGTTGCTATGGTGTTTTGGGTGGTTGCTAGGCGGTTGCTATGGTGTTCTGGGTGGTTGCCAGGGCGTTGCTAGGCAGTTGCTATGGTGTTCTAGGTGGTTGTAAGGGCGTTGCTAGGCAGTTGCTATGGTGTTCTGGGTGGTTGCTGGGCGGTTGCTATGGTGTTCTAAGTGGGTGCTAGGGCGGTGCTTGGCGGTTGCTATGGTGTTCTGGGTGGTTGCTAGGGGGTTGCTAGGCGGTTGCTATGGTGTTCTGGGTGGTTGCTAGGGCGTTGCTAGGCGGTTGCTAAGGTGTTCTGGGTGGTTGCTAGGCGGTTGCTATGATGTTCTGGGTCGTTGCTAGGGCGTTGCTTGGTGGTTGCTATGGTGTTCTGGGTGGTTGCTAGGGCGTTGCTATGGTGTGCTGGGTGGTTGCTAGGGCGTTGCTAGGCGGTTGCTATGGTGTTCTGGGTGGTTGCTAGGGCGTTGCTAGGCGGTTGCTATGGTGTTCTGGGAGGTTGCTAGGGCGTTGCTAGGCGGTTGATATGGTGTTTTGGGTGGTAGCTAGGGCGTTGCTATGGTGTTCTGGGTGGTTGCTAGGGGGTTGCTAGGCAGTTGCTATGGTGTTTTGGGTGGTTACTAGGGCTATGCTATGCAGTTGCTATGGTGTTCTGGGTGGTTGCTAGGCGGTTGCTATGGTGTTCTGGGTGGTTGCTAGGGCGTTGCTAGGCGGTTGCTATGGTGTTCTGGGTGGTTGGTAGGCGGTTGCTATGGTTTTCTAAGTGGTTGCTAGGGCGTTGCTAAGCAGTTGCTATGGTGTTTTGGGTGGTTGCTAGGCGGTTGCTATGGTGTTCTGGGTGGTTGCCAGGGCGTTGCTAGGCAGTTGCTATGGTGTTCTAGGTGGTTGTTAGGGCGTTGCTAGGCAGTTGCTATGGTGTTCTGGGTGGTTGCTAGGCGGTTGCTATGGTGTTCTAAGTGGTTGCTAGTGCCTTGCTAGGTGGTTGCTATGGTGTTCTGGGTGGTTGCTAGGGCGTTGCTAGGCGGTTGCTATGGTGTTCTGGGTGGTTGCTAGGGCGTTGCTAGGCGGTTGCTAAGGTGTTCTGGGTGGTTGCTAGGCGGTTGCTATGATGTTCTGGGTCGTTGCTAGGGCGTTGCTTGGCGGTTGCTATGGTGTTCTGGGTGGTTGCTAGGGCGTTACTATGGTGTGCTGGGTGGTTGCTAGGGCGTTGCTAGGCGGTTGCTATGGTGTTCTGGGTGGTTGCTAGGGCGTTGCTAGGCGGTTGCTATGGTGTTCTGGGTGGTTGCTAGGCGGTTGCTATGGTGTTTTGGATGGTTGCTAGGGCATTGCTAGGCGGTTGCTATGGTGTTCTGGGGGGTAGCTAGGCGGTTGCTATGGTAATCTGGGATGTTGCTGGGGCATTGCTGGGCGGTTGCTTTGGTGTTCTGGGTGGTTGCTAGGGCGTTGCTAGGCAGTTGCTATGGTGTTCTGGGTGGTTGCTAGGCAGTTGCTATGGTGTCCTGGGTGGTTGCTAGGGCGTTGCTAGGCGGTTGCTATGGTGTTCTGGGTGGCTGCTAGGCGGTTGCTATGGTGTTCTAAGTGGTTGCTAGGGCGTTGCTAGGCGGTTGCTATGGTGTGTAGGGTGGTAGCTAGGGCGTTGGTATGCGGTTCTGGGTGGTTGCTGGGGCGTTGCTGGGCAGTTGCTATGGTGGTTTGGGTGGTTACTAGGGCTATGCTAGACGGTTGCTATGGTGTTCTGGGTGGTTGCTAAGCGGTTGCTATGGTGTTCTAGGTGGTTGCTAGGGCATTGCTAGGCGGTTGCTATGGTGTTCTGGGTGGTTGCTAGGCGGTTGCTATGGTGTTCTAAGTGGTTGCTAGGGCGTTGCTCAGCAGTTGCTATGGTGTTTTGTGTGGTTGCTAGGCGGTTGCTATGGTGTTCTGGGTGGTTGCCAGGGCGTTGCTAGGCAGTTGCTATGGTGTGCTAGGTGGGTGGAAGGGCGTTGCTAGGCAGTTGCTATGGTGTTCTGGGTGGTTGCTGGGGGGTTGCTATGGTCTTCTAGGTGGTTGGTAGGGCGTTGCTTGGCGGTTGCTGTGGTGTTCTGGGTGGTTGCTAGGGCGTTGCTAGGCGGTTGCTATGGTGTTGTGGGTGGTTGCTAGGGCGTTGCTAGGCGGTTGCTAAGGTGTTCTGGGTGGTTGCTAGGCGGTTGCTATGATGTTCTGGGTCGTTGCTAGGGCGTTGCTTGGTGGTTGCTATGGTGTTCTGGGTGGTTGCTAGGGCGTTGCTATGGTGTGCTGGGTGGTTGCTAGGGCGTTGCTAGGCGGTTGCTATGGTGTTCTGGGTGGTTGCTAGGGCGTTGCTAGGCGGTTGCTATGGTGTTCTGGGAGGTTGCTAGGGCGTTGCTAGGCGGTTGATATGGTGTTTTGGGTGGTAGCTAGGGCGTTGCTATGGTGTTCTGGGTGGTTGCTAGGGGGTTGCTAGGCAGTTGCTATGGTGTTTTGGGTGGTTACTAGGGCTATGCTGTGCAGTTGCTATGGTGTTCTGGGTGGTTGCTAGGCGGTTGCTATGGTGTTCTGGGTGGTTGCTAGGGCGTTGCTAGGCGGTTGCTATGGTGTTCTGGGTGGTTGGTAGGCGGTTGCTATGGTTTTCTAAGTGGTTGCTAGGGCGTTGCTAAGCAGTTGCTATGGTGTTTTGGGTGGTTGCTGGGCGGGTGCTATGGTGTTCTGGGTGGTTGCCAGGGCGTTGCTAGGCAGTTGCTATGGTGGTGTAGGTGGTTGTTAGGGCGGTGCTAGGCAGTTGCTATGGTGTTCTGGGTGGTTGCTAGGCGTTTGCTATGGTGTTCTAAGTGGTTGCTAGTGCCTTGCTAGGTGGTTGCTATGGTGTTCTGGGTGGTTGCTAGGGCGTTGCTAGGCGGTTGCTATGGTGTTCTTGGTGGTTGCTAGGGCGTTGCTAGGCGGTTGCTAAGGTGTTCTGGGTGGTTGCTAGGCGGTTGCTATGATGTTCTGGGTCGTTGCTAGGGCGTTGCTTGGCGGTTGCTATGGTGTTCTGGGTGGTTGCTAGGGCGTTGCTATGGTGTGCTGGGTGGTTGCTAGGGCGTTGCTAGGCGGTTGCTATGGTGTTCTGGGTGGTTGCTAGGGCGTAGCTGGGCGGTTGCTATGGTGTTCTGGGTGGTTGCTAGGCGGTTGCTATGGTGTTCTGGATGGTTGCTTGGGCATTGCTAGGCGGTTGCTATGGTGTTCTGGGTGGTTGCTAGGCGGTTGCTATGGTGTTCTGGGTTGTGGCTAGGGCATTGCTCGGCGGTTGCTTTGGTGTTCTGGGTGGGTGCTAGGGCGTTGCTAGGCAGTTGCTATGGTGTTCTGGGTGGGTGGTAGGGAGTGGCTATGGTGTCCTGGGTGGTTGCTAGGGCGTTGCTAGGCAGTTGCTATGGTGTTCTGGGTGGTTGCTAGGGCGTTGCAAGGCAGTTGCTGTCGTGTTTGGGGTGGTTGCTAGGGCGTTGCTAGGGAGTTGCTATGGTGTTCTGGGTGGTTTCTATGGTGTTCCTAATGTTGTTTGGGCATGCTTCTCTTTGTTTGAGAGCTGGAAAAGAGTTTCTACGTGAGTGTATGAGTTCAAGGCGAGAGGGTGAAGATGAGAGCGATTTTCTCATTGACTTCCATTATAACAAGGTTTCAGAGGTCCATGTTTTTTGGGAATTGTGGGAAATCTGTAAGTCGAGTCGGATCGCTGAGTAAAGTCACAGCACATTCCTCACAAGCGAACCGCACGTTTTGACGTGTAATGTGTCGGGATCAGTTGAAAATTGTGGGAGAAGAAGCGAATCGAGCGATTTCGGAAGAACTTGGAATAATAATAATAATAATAACTAGAAAATTCCAGCTGAAATTTTGAATGTGCCTGCTGCTCTACGAGTACAGTGCTGGAGGTGCTTGTCAGCGTTCTGGCACGCAGATGATATCATGTTCTGGGTGGTTGCTAATGCATTGCCAGGTGGTAGCTATGGTGTTTTGGGTGGTTGCTAGGGCGTTGCTAGGCAGTTGGTATGGTGTTCTGGGTGGTTGCTAGGGCGTTGCTAGGCAGTTGCTATGGAGTTCTGGGTGGTTGCTAGGCAGTTCGTATGGTGTTCTGGGTGGTTGCTGGGGCGTTGCTAGGCAGTTGCAGTGGTGTTCTGGGTGGTTGCTAGGCGGTTGCTATGGTGTTTTTTGGTGGTTGCTAGGGCGTTGCTAAGCGGTTGCAAAGGTGTTCTGGGGGGTTGCTCGGGGGTTGCTAGGCAGTGGCTATGGTGTTCTGGGTGGTGGCTAGGGCGTTGCTAGGCGGTTGCTATGGTGTTCTTGGTGGCTGCTAGGGCGTTGCTAGGCGGTTGTTATTGTGTTCTGGGTCGTTGCTAGGCGGTTGCTATGGTGTTCTGGGCCTTTGCTAGGGTGTTGCTAGGCAGTTGCTTTGGTGTTCTGGGTGGTTGCTAGGCAGTTGCTATGGTGTTCTGGGTGGTTGCTAGGGCGTTGCTAGGCAGTTGCTATCTTGTTCTGGGTGGTTGCTAGGCAGTTGCTATGGTGTTCTGGGTGGTTGCTAGGAGGTTGCTATGGTGTTTTGGGTGGTTGCTAGGGCGTTGCTAGGTGGTTGCTATGGTGTTCTGGGTGGTTGCTAGGGCGTTGCTAGGCGGTTGCTATGGTGTTCTGGGTGGTTGCTAGGCGGTTGCTATGCTGTTCTGGGTCGTTGCTAGGGCGTTGCTATGGTGTTCTGGGTGGTTTCTATGGTGTTCCTAATGTTGTTTGGGCATGCTTCTCTTTGTTTGAGAGCTGGAAAAGAGTTTCTACGTGAGTGTATGAGTTCAAGGCGAGAGGGTGAAGATGAGAGCGATTTTCTCATTGACTTCCATTATAACAAGGTTTCAGAGGTCCATGTTTTTTGGGAATTGTGGGAAATCTGTAAGTCGGATCGCTGAGTAAAGTCACAGCACATTCCTCACAAGCGAACCGCACGTTTTGACGTGTAATGTGTCGGGATCAGGTGAAAATTGTGGGAGAAGAAGCGAATCGAGCGATTTCGGAAAAACTTGGAATAATAATAATAATAATAACTAGAAAATTCCAGCTGAAATTTTGAATGTGCCTGCTGCTCTACGAGTACAGTGCTGGAGGTGCTTGTCAGCGTTCTGGCACGCAGATGATATCATGTTCCGGGTGGTTGCTAATGCATTGCCAGGTGGTAGCTATGGTGTTTTGGGTGGTTGCTAGGGCGTTGCTAAGCAGTTGGTATGGTGTTCTGGGTGGTTGCTAGGGCGTTGCTAGGCAGTTGCTATGGAGTTCTGGGTGGTTGCTAGGCAGTTGCTATGGTGTTCTGGGTGGTTGCTAGGGCGTTGCTAGGCAGTTGCAATGGTGTTCTGGGTGGTTGCTAGGCGGTTGCTATGGTGTTTTTTGGTGGTTGCTAGGGCGTTGCTAAGCGGTTGCAATGGTTTTCTGGGTGGTTGCTCGGGCGTTGCTAGGCAGTTGCTATGGTGTTCTGGGTGGTTGCTAGGGCGTTGCTAGGCGGTTGCTATGGTGTTCTTGGTGGTTGCTAGGGCGTTGCTAGGCGGTTGTTATTGTGTTCTGGGTCGTTGCTAGGCGGTTGCTATGGTGTTCTGGGTTGTTCCTAGGGTGTTGCTAGGCAGTTGCTTTGGTGTTCTGGGTGGTTGCTAGGCAGTTGCTATGGTGTTCTGGGTGGTTGCTAGGGTGTTGCTAGGCAGTTGCTATGGTGTTCTGGGTGGTTGGTAGGGCGTTGCTAGGCAGTTGCTATGGTGTTCTGGGTGGTTGCTAGGAGGTTGCTATGGTGGTTTGGGTGGTTGCTAGGGCGTTGCTAGGCGGGTGGTATGGTGTTCTGGGTGGTTGCTAGGGCGTTGCTAGGTGGTTGCTATGGTGTTTGGGGTGGTTGCTAGGCGGTTGCTATGGTGTTCTGGGTCGTTGGTAGGGCGTTGCTAGGCGGTTGCTATGGTGTTCTGGGTGGTTGCTAGGCGGTTGCTATGGTGTTCTGGGTGGTTGCCAGGGCGTTGCTAGGCGGTTGCTATGGTGTTCTAGGTGGTTGTTAGGGCGTTGCTAGGTGGTTGCTATGGTGTTCTGGGTGGTTGCTAGGCGGTTGCTGTGGTGTTCTGAGTGGTTGCTAGGGCATTGCTAGGCGGTTGCTATGGTGTTCTAAGTGGTTGCTAGGGCGTTGCTAAGCAGTTGCTATGGTGTTTTGGGTGGTTGCTAGGCGGTTGCTATGGTGTTCTGGGTGGTTGCTAGGCGGTTGCTGTGGTGTTCTGAGTGGTTGCTAGGGCATTGCTAGGCGGTTGCTATGGTGTTCTAAGTGGTTGCTAGGGCGTTGCTAAGCAGTTGCTATGGTGTTTTGGGTGGTTGCTAGGCGGTTGCTATGGTGTTCTGGGTGGGTGCTAGGCGGTTGCTAGGGCGTTGCTAGGCGGGTGGTATGGTGTTCTGGGTGGTTGCTAGGCGGTTGCTATGGTGTTCTAATTGGTTGCTAGGGCGTTGCTAGGCGGTTGTTATGGTGTTTTGGGTGGTAGCTAGGGGGTTGCTCTGGTGTTCTGGGTGGTTGCTAGGGCGTTGCTAGGCAGTTGCTATGGTGTTCTGGGTGGTTGCTAGGGCGTTGCTAGGTAGTTGCTATGGTGTTCTGGGTGGTTGCTAGGCGGTTGCTATGGTGTTCTGGGTGGTTGCTAGGGCGTTGCTAGGCGGTTGCTATGGTGTTCTGGGTGGTTGCTAGGCGGTTGCTATGGTGTTCTCAGTGGTTGCTAGGGCGTTGCTAAGCAGTTGCTATGGTGTTTTGGGTGGTTGCTAGCCGGTTGCTGTGGTGTTCTGGGCGGTTGCTGGGGCGTTGCTAGGCAGTTGCTATGGTGTTCTGGCTGGTTGCTAGGCGGTTGCTATGGTGTTCTGGGTGGTTTCTAGGGCGTTGCTAGGCGGTTGCTATGGTGTTCTGGGTGGTTGCTAGGCGGTTGCTATGGTGTTCTAAGTGGTTGCTAGGGCCTTGCTAAGCAGTTGCTACGGTGTTTTGGGTGGTTGCTAGGCGGTTGCTATGGTGTTCTGGGTGGTTGCTAGGCGGTTGCTGTGGTGTTCTGGGTGGTTGCTAGGGCATTGCTAGGCGGTTGCTATGGTGTTCTAAGTGTTTGCTAGGGGGTTGCTAAGCAGTTGGTATGGTGTTTTTGGTGGTTGCTAGGCGGTTGCTATGGTGTTCTGGGTGGTTGCTAGGCGGTTGCTGTGGTGTTCTGGGTGGTTGCTAGGGCGTTGCTAGGCGGTTGCTATGGTGTTCTAAGTGGTTGCTAGGGCGTTGCTAAGCAGTTGCTATGGTGTTCTGGGTGGTTGCTAGGCGGTTGCTATGGTGTTCTGGGTGGTTGCTAAGGCGTTGCTCGGCAGCTCCTATGGTGTTCTGGGTGGTTGTTAGGGCATTGCTAGGCGGTTGCTATGGTGTTCTGGGTGGTTGCTAGGGCGTTGCTAGGCGGTTGCTATGGTGTTCTTGGTGGTTGCTAGGCGGTTGCTATGATGTTCTGGGTCGTTGCTAGGGCGTTGCTTGGCGGTTGTTATGGTGTTCTGGGTGCTTGCTAGGGCGTTGCTATGGTGTGCTGGGTGGTTGCTAGGGCGTTGCTAGGCGGTTGCTATGGTGTTCTGGGTGGTTGCTAGGGCGTTGCTAGGCGGTTGCTATGGTGTTCTGGGTGGTTGCTAGGCGGTTGCTATGGTGTTCTGGATGGTTGCGAGGGCATTGCTAGGCGGTTGCTATGGTGTTCTGGGTGGTTGCTAGGCGGTTGCTATGGTGTTCTGCGTTGTTGCTAGGGCATTGCTATGCGGTTATTTTGGTGTTCTGGGTGGTTGCTAGGGCGTTGCTAGGCAGTTGCTATGGTGTTCTGGGTGGTTGCTAGGCAGTTGCTATGGTGTCCTGGGTGGTTGCTAGGGCGTTGCTAGGCAGTTGCTAAGGTGTTCTGGGTGGTTTCTATGGTGTTCCTAATGTTGTTTGGGCATGCTTCTCTTTGTTTGAGAGCTGGAAAAGAGTTTCTACGTGAGTGTATGAGTTCAAGGCGAGAGGGTGAAGATGAGAGCGATTTTCTCATTGACTTCCATTATAACAAGGTTTCAGAGGTCCATGTTTTTTGGGAATTGTGGGAAATCTGTAAGTCGGATCGCTGAGTAAAGTCACAGCACATTCCTCACAAGCGAACCGCACGTTTTGACGTGTAATGTGTCGGGATCAGTTGAAAATTGTGGGAGAAGAAGCGAATCGACCGATTTCGGAAGAACTTGGAATAATTATAATAATAATAACTAGAAAATTCCAGCTGAAATTTTGAATGTGCCTGCTGCTCTACGAGTACAGTGCTGGAGGTGCTTGTCAGTGTTCTGGCACGCAGATGATATCATGTTCCGGGTGGTTGCTAATGCATTGCCAGGTGGTAGCTATGGTGTTTTGGGTGGTTGCTAGGGCGTTGCTAGGCAGTTGGTATGGTGTTCTGGGTGGTTGCTAGGGCGTTGCTAGGCAGTTGCTATGGAGTTCTGGGTGGTTGCTAGGCAGTTGCTATGGTGTTCTGGGTGGTTGCTAGGGCGTTGCTAGGCAGTTGCAATGGTGTTCTGGGTGGTTGCTAGGCGGTTGCTATGGTATTTTTTGGTGGTTGCTAGGGCGTTGCTAAGCGGTTGCTATGGTGTTCTGGGTGGTTGCTCAGGCGTTGCTAGGCGGTTGCTATTGTGTTCTGGGTCGTTGCTAGACGGTTGCTATGGTGTTCTGGGTTGTTGCTAGGGTGTTGCTAGGCAGTTGCTTTGGTGTTCTGGGTGGTTGCTAGGCAGTTGCTATGGTGTTCTGGGTGGTTGCTAGGGTGTTGCTAGGCAGTTGCTTTAGTGTTCTGGGTGGTTGCTAGGGCGTTGCTAGGCAGTTGCTATGGTGTTCTGGGTGGTTGCTAGGAGGTTGCTATGGTGTTTTGGGTGGTTGCTAGGGTGTTGCTAGGCGGTTGCTATGGTGTTCTGGGTGGTTGCTAGGGCGTTGCTAGGCGGTTGCTATGGTTTTCTGGGTGGTTGCTAGGCGGTTGCTATGGTGTTCTGGGTCGTTGCTAGGGCATTGCTAGGCGGTTGCTATGGTGTTCTGGGTGGTTGCTAGGGCGTTGCTATGGTGTTCTGGGTGGTTGCTAGGGCGTTGCTAGGTGGTTGCTATGGTGTTCTGGGTGGTTCCTAGGTAGTTGCTATGGTGTTCTGGGTCGTTGCTAGGGCGTTGCTAGGCCGTTGCTTTGGTGTTTTGGGTGGTTGCTAGGGCGTTGCTATGGTGTGCTGGGTGGTTGCTAGGGCGTTGCTAGGCAGTTGCTATGGTGTTCTGGGTGGTGGCTAGGTCGTTGCTAGGCGGTTGCTATGGTGTTCTGGGTGGTTGCTAGGCGGTTGCTATGGTGTTCTGGGTGGTTGCTAGGGCGTTGCTAGGCGGTTGCTGTGGTGTTCTGGGTGGTTGCTTGGCGGTTGCTATGGTGTTCTGGATGGTTGCTCGGGCATTGCTAGGCGGTTGCTATGGTGTTCTGGGTGGTTGCTAGGCGGTTGCTATGGTGTTCTGGGTTGTTGCTAGGGCATTGCTAGGCGGTTGCTTTGGTGTTCTGGGTGGTTGCTAGGGCGTTGCTAAGCAGTTGCTGTGGTGCTCTGGGTGGTTGCTAGGCAGTTGCTATGGTGTCCTGGGTGGTTGCTAGGGCGTTGCTAGGCGGTTGCTATGGTGTTCTGGGTGGTTGCTAGGCGGTTGCTATGGTGTTCTAAGTGCTTGCTAGGGCGTTGCTAGGCGGTTGCTATGGTGTTTAGGGTGGTAGCTAGGGCGTTGCTATGGTGTTCGGGGTGGTTGCTAGGGCGTTGATAGGCAGTTGCTATGGTGTTTTGGGGGGTTACTAGGGCTATGCTAGGCGGTTGCTATGGTGTTCTGGGTGGTTGGTAGGCGGTTGCTATGGTGTTCTGGGTGGTTGCTAGGGTGTTGCTAGGCGGTTGCTATGGTGTTCTGGGTGGTTGCTAGGCGGTTGCTATGGTGTTCTAAGTGGTTGCTAGGGCGTTGCTAAGCAGTTGCTATGGTGTTTTGGGTGGTTGCTAGGCGGTTGCTATGGTGTTCTGGGTGGTTGCCAGGGCGTTGCTAGGCAGTTGCTATGGTGTTCTAGGTGGTTGTTAGGGCGTTGCTAGGCAGTTGCTATGGTGTTCTGGGTGGTTGCTGGGCGGTTGCTATGGTGTTCTAAGTGGTTGCTAGGGCGTTGCTTGGCGGTTGCTATGGTGTTCTGGGTGGTTGCTAGGGCGTTGCTAGGCGGTTGCTATGGTGTTCTGGGTGGTTGCTAGGGCGTTGCTAGGCGGTTGCTAAGGTGTTCTGGGTGGTTGCTAGGCGGTTGCTATGATGTTCTGGGTCGTTGCTAGGGCGTTGCTTGGCGGTTGCTATGGTGTTCTGGGTGGTTGCTAGGCGGTTGCTATGGTGTTCTGGGTGGTTGCTAGGGCGTTGCTAGGCGGTTGCTATGGTGTTCTGGGTGGTTGCTAGGGCGTTGCTAGGCGGTTGCTATGGTGTTTTGGGTGGTAGCTAGGGCGTTGCTATGGTGTTCTGGGTGGTTGCTAGGGCGTTGCTAGGCAGTTGCTATGGTGTTTTGGGTGGTTACTAGGGCTATGCTATGCGGTTGCTATGGTTTTCTGGGTGGTTGCTAGGCGGTTGCTATGGTGTTCTGGGTGGTTGCTAGGGCGTTGCTAGGCGGTTGCTATGGTGTTCTGGGTGGTTGCTAGGCGGTTGCTATGGTGTTCTGGGTGGTTGCTAGGGCGTTGCTAAGCAGTTGCTATGGTGTTTTGGGTGGTTGCTAGGCGGTTGCTATGGTGTTCTGGGTGGTTGCCAGGGCGTTGCTAGGGAGTTGCTATGGTGTTCTGGGTGGTTGCTAGGCGGTTGCTATGATGTTCTGGGTCGTTGGTAGGGCGTTGCTTGGCGGTTGCTATGGTGTTCTGGGTGGTTGCTAGGGCGTTGCTATGGTGTGCTGGGTGGTTGCTAGGGCGTTGCTAGGCGGTTGCTATGGTGTTCTGGGTGGTTGCTAGGGCGTTGCTAGGCGGTTGCTATGGTGTTCTGGGTGGTGCTAGGGTGTTGCTAGGCGGTTGCTCTGGTGTTTTGGGTGGTAGCTAGGGCGTTGCTATGGTGTTCTGGGTGGTTGCTAGGGCGTTGCTAGGCAGTTGCTATGGTGTTTTGGGTGGTTACTAGGGCTATGCTATGCGGTTGCTATGGTGTTCTGGGTGGTTGCTAGGCGGTTGCTATGGTGTTCTGGGTGGTTGCTAGGGCGTTGCTAGGCGGTTGCTATGGTGTTCTGGGTGGTTTGTAGGCGGTTGCTATGGTGTTCTAAGTGGTTGCTAGGGCGTTGCTAAGCAGTTGCTATGGTGTTTTGGGTGGTTGCTAGGCGGTTGCTATGGTGTTCTGGGTGGTTGCCAGGGCGTTGCTTGGCAGTTGCTTTGGTGTTCTAGGTGGTTGTTAGAGCGTTGCTAGGCAGTTGCTATGGTGTTCTGGGTGGTTGCTAGGCGGTTGCTATGGTGTTCTAAGTGGTTGCTAGGGCGTTGCTAGGCGGTTGCTATGGTGTTCTGGGTGGTTGCTAGGGCGTTGTTGGGCGGTTGCTATGGTGTTCTGGGTGGTTGCTAGGGCGTTGCTAGGCGGTTGCTATGGTGTTCTGGGTGGTTGCTAGGCGGTTGCTATGATGTTCTGGGTCGTTGCTAGGGCGTTGCTTGGCGGTTGCTATGGTGTTCTGGGTGGTTGCTAGGGCGTTGCTATGGTGTGCTGGGTGGTTGCTAGGGCATTGCTAGGCGGTTGCTATGGTGTTCTGGGTGGTTGCTAGGGCGTTGCTAGGTGGTTGCTATGGTGTTCTGGGTGGTTGCTAGGCGGTTGCTGTGGTGTTCTGGGTGGTTGCTAGGGCGTTGCTAGGCGGTTGCTATGGTGTTCTAAGTGTTTGCTAGGGCGTTGCTAAGCAGTTGCTATGGTGTTTTGGGTGGTTGCTAGGCTGTTGCTATGGTGTTCTGGGTGGTTGCTAGGCGGTTGCTGTGGTGTTCTGGGTGGTGGCTAGGGCATTGTTCGGCGGTTGCTATGGTGTTCTAGGTGGTTGCTAGGGCGTTGCTAGGCAGTTGCTATGGTGTTCTGAGTGCTTGCTAGGCGGTTGCTATGGTGTTCTAAGTGGTTGCTAGGGCGTTGCTTGGCGGCTGCTATGGTGTTCTGGGTGGTTGCTAGGGCATTGCTAGGCGGTTGCTATGGTGTTCTGGGTGGTTGCTAGGGCGTTGCTAGGCGGTTGCTAAGGTGTTCTGGGTGGTTGCTAGGCGGTTGCTATGATGTTCTGGGTCGTTGCTAGGGCGTTGCTTGGCGGTTGTTATGGTGTTCTGGGTGCTTGGTAGGGCGTTGCTATGGTGTGCTGGGTGGGTGCTAGGGCGTTGCTAGGCGGTTGCTATGGTGTTCTGGGTGGTTGCTAGGGCGTTGCTAGGCAGTTGCTATGGTGTTCTGGGTGGTTGCTAGGCGGTTGCTATGGTGTTCTGGATGGTTGCTAGGGCATTGCTAGGCGGTTGCTATGGTGTTCTGGGTGGTTGCTAGGCGGTTGCTATGGTGTTCTGGGTTGGTGCTAGGGCATTGCTATGCGGTTATTTTGGTGTGCTGGGTGGTTGCTAGGGCGTTGCTAGGCAGTTGCTATGGTGTTCTGGGTGGTTGCTAGGCAGTTGCTATGGTGTCCTGGGTGGTTGCTAGGGCGTTGCTAGGCAGTTGCTAAGGTGTTCTGGGTGATTTCTATGGTGTTCCTAATGTTGTTTGGGCATGCTTCTCTTTGTTTGAGAGCTGGAAAAGAGTTTCTACGTGAGTGTATGAGTTCAAGGCGAGAGGGTGAAGATGAGAGCGATTTTCTCATTGACTTCCATTATAACAAGGTTTCAGAGGTCCATGTTTTTTGGGAATTGTGGGAAATCTGTAAGTCGGATCGCTGAGTAAAGTCACGGCACATTCCTCACAAGCGAACCGCACGTTTTGACGTGTAATGTGTCGGGATCAGTTGAAAATTGTGGGAGAAGAAGCGAATCGACCGATTTCGGAAGAACTTGGAATAATTATAATAATAATAACTAGAAAATTCCAGCTGAAATTTTGAATGTGCCTGCTGCTCTACGAGTACAGTGCTGGAGGTGCTTGTCAGTGTTCTGGCACGCAGATGATATCATGTTCCGGGTGGTTGCTAATGCATTGCCAGGTGGTAGCTATGGTGTTTTGGGTGGTTGCTAGGGCGTTGCTAGGCAGTTGGTATGGTGTTCTGGGTGGTTGCTAGGGCGTTGCTAGGCAGTTGCTATGGAGTTCTGGGTGGTTGCTAGGCAGTTGCTATGGTGTTCTGGGTGGTTGCTAGGGCGTTGCTAGGCAGTTGTAATGGTGTTCTGGGTGGTTGCTAGGCGGTTGCTATGGTATTTTTTGGTGGTTGCTAGGGCGTTGCTAAGCGGTTGCTATGGTGTTCTGGGTGGTTGCTCGGGCGTTGCTAGGCAGTTGCTATGGTGTTCTGGGTGGTTGCTAGGGCGTTGCTAGGCGGTTGCTATGGTGTTCTTGGTGGTTGCTAGGGCGTTGCTAGGCGGTGGTTATTGTGTTCTGGGTCGGTGCTAGGCGGTTGCTATGGTGTTCTGGGTCGTTGCTAGGGTGTTGCTAGGCAGTTGCTTTGGTGTTCTGGGTGGTTGCTAGGGAGTTGCTATGGTGTTCTGGGTGGTTGCTAGGGTGGTGCTAGGCAGTTGCTATGGTGTTCTGGGTGGTTGCTAGGGCGTTGCTAGGCAGTTGCTATGGTGTTCTGGGTGGTTGCTAGGAGGTTGCTATGGTGTTTTGGGTGGTTGCTAGGGCGTTGCTAGGTGGTTGCTATGGTGTTCTGGGTCGTTGCTAGGGCGTTGCTAGGCGGTTGCTATGGTGTTCTGGGTGGTTGCTAGGCGGTTGCTATGGTGTTCTGGGTGGTGGCCAGCGCGTTGCTAGGCAGTTGCTCTGGTGTTCTAGGTGGTTGTTAGGGCGTTGCTAGGTGGTTGCTATGGTGTTCTGGGTGGTTGCTAGGCGGTTGCTGTGGTGTTCTGGGTGGTTGCTAGGGCGTTGCTAGGCGGTTGCTATGGTGTTCTAAGTGGTTGCTAGGGCGTTGCTAAGCAGTTGCTATGGTGTTTTGGGTGGTTGCTAGGCGGGTGCTATGGTGTTCTGGGTGGTTGCTAGGCGGTTGCTGTGGTGTTCTGGGTGGTTGCTAGGGCGTTGCTAGGCGGTTGCTATGGTGTTCTTAGTGGTTGCTAGGGCGTTGCTAAGCAGTTGCTATGGTGTTTTGGGTGGTTGCTGGGCGGTTGCTATGGTCTTCTGGGTGGTTGCTAGGCGGTTGCTAGGGCGTTGCTAGGCGGTTGCTATGGTGTTCTGGGTGGTTGCTAGGCGGTTGCTATGGTGTTCTAATTGGTTGCTAGGGCGTTGCTAGGCGGTTGCTATGGTGTTTTGGGTGGTAGCTAGGGCGTTGCTATGGTATTCTGGGTGGTTGCTAGGGCGTTGCTAGGCAGTTGCTATGGTGTTTTGGGTGGTTGCTAGGGCGTTGCTAGGCAGTTGCTATGGTGTTCTTGGTGGTTGCTAGGCGGTTGCTATGGTGTTCTGTGTGGTTGCTAGGGCGTTGCTAGGCCGTTGCTATGGTGTTCTGGGTGGTTGCTAGGCGGATGCTATGGTGTTCTCAGTGGTTGCTAGGGCGTTGCTGAGCAGTTGCTATGGTGTTTTGGGTGGTTGCTAGGCAGTTGCTATGGTGTTCTAGGTGGTTGCTAGGGCGTTGCTAGGCGGTTGCTATGGTGCTCTGGGTGGTTGCTAGGCGGTTGCTATGGTGTTCTGGGTGGTTGCTAGGGCGTTGCTAGGGGGTTTCTATGGTGTTCTGGGTGGTTGGTAGGCGGTTGCTATGGTGTTCTAAGTGGTTGCTAGGGCGTTGCTAAGCAGTTGCTTCGGTGTTGTGGGTGGTTGCTAGGCGGTTGCTATGGTGTTCTAAGTGGTTGCTAGGGCGTTGCTAAGCAGTTGCTACGGTGTTCTGGGTGGTTGCTTGGCGGTTGCTAGGGCGTTGCTAGGCGGTTGCTATGGTGTTCTGGGTGGTTGCTTGGCGGTTGCTATGGTGTTCTAAGTGGTTGCTAGGGCGTTGCTAGGCGGATGCTATGGTGTTTTGGGTGGTAGCTAGGGCGTTGCTTTGGTGTTCTGGGAGGTTGCTAGGGCATTGCTAGGCAGTTGCTATGGTGTTTTGGGTGGTTGCTAGGGCGTTGCTAGGCGGTTGCTATGGTGTTCTGGGTGGTTGCTAGGCAGTTGCTATGGTGTTCTGGGGGGGTGCTAGGGCGTTGCTAGGCGGTTGCTATGGTGTTCTGGGTGGTTGCTAGGTGGTTGCTATGGTGTTCTAAGTGGTTGCTAGGGCGTTGCTAAGCAGTTGCTATGGTGTTTGGGGTGGTTGCTAGGCGGTTGCTATGGTGTTCTGGGTGGTTGCCAGGGCGTTGCTAGGCAGTTGCTATGGTGTTCTAGGTGGTTGTTAGGGCGTTGCTAGGCAGTTGCTATGGGGTTCTGGGTGGTTGCTAGGCGGTTGCTATGGTGTTCTAAGTGGTTGCTAGGGCGTTGAGATGCGGTTGCTATGGTGTTCTGGGTGGTTGCTAGGGCGTTGCTAGGGGGTTGCTGTGGTGTTCTGGGTGGTTACTAGGGCGTTGCTAGGCGGTTGCTAAGGTGTTCTGGGTGGTTGCTAGGCGGTTGCTATGATGTTCTGGGTCGTTGCTAGGGCGTTGCTTGGCGGTGGCTATGCTGTTCTGGGTGGTTGCTAAGCCGTTGCTATGTTGTTCTGGGTGGTTGCTAGGGCGTTGCTAGGCGGTTGCTATGGTGTTCTGGGTGGTTGCTAGGGCGTTGCTAGCCGGTTGCTATGACGTTCTGGGTGGTTGCTAGGCGGTTGCTATGGTGTTCTGGGTTGTTGCTAGGGCATTGCTAGGCGGTTGCTTTGGTGTTCTGGGTGGTTGCTCGGGCGTTGCTGGGCAGTTGCTATGGTGTTCTGGGTGGTTGCTAGGCAGTTGCTATGGTGTCCTGGGTGGTTGCTAGGGCGTTGCTAGGCGATTGCTATGGTGTTCTGGGTGGTTGCTAGGCGGTTGCTATGGTGTTCTAAGTGGTTGCTAGGGCGTTGCTAGGCGGTGGCTATGGTGTTTTGGGTGGTAGCTAGGGCGTTGCTATGGTGTTCTGGGTGGTTGCTAGGGCGTTGCTAGGCAGTTGCTATGGTGTTTTGGGTGGTTACTAGGGCTATGCTAGGCGGTTGCTATGGTGTTCTGGGTGGTTGCTAGGCGGTTGCTATGGTGTTCTGGGTGGCTGCTAGGGCGTCGCTAGGCGGTTGCTATGCTGTTCTGGGTGGTTGCTAGGCGGTTGCTATGGTGTTCTAAGTGGTTGCTAGGGCGTTGCTAAGCAGTTGCTATGGTGTTTTGGGTGGTTGCTAGGCGGTTGCTATGGTGTTCTGGGTGGTTGCCAGGGCGTTGCTAGGCAGTTGCTATGGTGTTCTAGGTGGCTGTTAGGGCGTTGCTAGGCAGTTGGTATGGTGTTCTGGGTGGTTGGTAGGTGGTTGGTATGGTGTTCTAAGTGGTTGCTAGGGCGTTGCTAGGCGGCTGCTATGGTGTTCTGGGTGTTTGCTAGGGCGTTGCTAGGCGGTTTCTATGGTGTTCTGGGTGGTTGCTAGGGCGTTGCTAGGCGGTTGCTAAGGTGTTCTGGGTGGTTGCTAGGCGGTTGCTATGATGTTCTGGGTCGTTGCTAGGGCGTTGCTTGGCGGTTGTTATGGTGTTCTGGGTGCTTGCTAGGGCGTTGCTATGGTGTGCTGGGTGGTTGCTAGGGCGTTGCTAGGCGGTTGCTATGGTGTTCTGGGTGGTTGCTAGGGCGTTGCTAGGCAGTTGCTATGGTGTTCTGGGTGGTTGCTAGGGCATTGCTAGGCGGTTGCTATGGTGTTCTGGGTGGTTGCTAGGCGGTTGCTATGGTGGTCTGGGTTGTTGCTAGGGCATTGCTAGGCGGTTGCTTTGGTGTTCTGGGTGGTTGCTAGGGCGTTGCTAGGCAGTTGCTATGGTGTTCTGGGTGGTTGCTAGGCAGTTGCTATGGTGTCCTGGGTGGTTGCTAGGGCGTTGCTAGGCAGTTGCTATGGTGTTCTGGGTGGTTGCTAGGGCGTTGCAAGGCAGTTGCTGTAGTGTTTGGGGTGGTTGCTAGGGCGTTGCTAGGGAGTTGCTATGGTGTTCTGGGTGGTTTCTATGGTGTTCCTAATGTTGTTTGGGCATGCTTCTCTTTGTTTGAGAGCTGGAAAAGAGTTTCTACGTGAGTGTATGAGTTCAAGGCGAGAGGGTGAAGATGAGAGCGATTTTCTCATTGACTTCCATTATAACAAGGTTTCAGAGGTCCATGTTTTTTGGGAATTGTGGGAAATCTGTAAGTCGGATCGCTGAGTAAAGTCACAGCACATTCCTCACAAGCGAACCGCACGTTTTGACGTGTAATGTGTCGGGATCAGTTGAAAATTGTGGGAGAAGTAGCGAACCGCGCGATTTTGGAAGAACGATTTTCTCATTGACTTCCATTATAACGAGGTTTCAGGGGTCCATGTTTTTTGGGAATTGTGGGAAATCTGTCAGTCGGATCGCTGAGTAAAGTCATAGCACACTCCTCACAAGCGAGCCGCACGTTTTGACGTGTAATGTGTCGGGATCGGTTGAAAATTGTGGGAGAAGAAGCGAACTGAGCGATTTCGGAAGAACTTGGAATAATAATAATAACTAGAAAATTCCAGCTGAAATTTTGAATGTGCCTGCTGCTCTACGAGTACAGTGTTGGAGGTGCTTGTCAGCGTTCTGGCACGCAGTTGATATCATGTTCCGGGTGGTTGCTAAGGCATTGTTAGGCGGTTGCTATGGTGTTTTGGGTGGTTGCTAGGGCGTTGCTAGGCAGTTGGTATGGTGTTCTGGGTGGTTGCTAGGGCGTTGCTAGGCAGTTGCTATGGTGTTCTGGGTGGTTGCTAGGCAGTTGCTATGGTGTTCTGGGTGGTTGCTAGGGTGTTGCTAGGCAGTTGCTATGGTGTTCTGGGTGGTTGCTAGGGAATTGCTAGGCAGTTGCTATGGTGTTCTGGGTGGTTGCTAGGGGGTTGCTATGGTGTTCTGGCTGGTTGCTCGGGCGTTGCAAGGCGATTGCTATGGTGTTCTGGGTGGTTGCTCGGGCGTTGCTAGGCGGTTGCTATGGTGTTCTGGGTGGTTGCTAGGCCGTTGCTATGGTGTTCTGGGTCGTTGCTAGGCGGTTGCTATGGTGTTTTTTGGTGGTTGCTAGGGCGTTGCTAAGCGGTTGCTATGGTGTTCTGGGTGGTTGCTCGGGCGTTGCTCGGCAGTTGCTATGGTGTTCTGGGTGGTTGCTAGGGCGTTGCTAGGCGGTTGCTATGGTGTTCTTGGTCGTTGCTAGGGCGTTGCTAGGCGGTTGCTATTGTGTTCTGGGTCGTTGCTAGACGGTTGCTATGGTGTTCTGGGTCGTTGCTAGGGTGTTGCTAGGCAGTTGCTTTGGTGTTCTGGGTGGTTGCTAGGCAGTTGCAATGGTGTTCTGGGTGGTTGCTAGGGTGTTGCTAGGCAGTTGCTATAGTGTTCTGGGTGGTTGCTAGGGCGTTGCTAGGCAGTTGCTATGGTGTTGTGAGTGGTTGCTAGGAGGTTGCTATGGTGTTTTGGGTGGTTGCTAGGGTGTTGCTAGGCGGTTGCTATGGTGTTCTGGGTGGTTGCTAGGGCGTTGCTAGGCGGTTGCTATGGTGTTCTGGGTGGTTGCTAGGCGGTTTCTATGGTGTTCTGGGTCGTTGCTAGGGCGTTGCTAGGCGGTTGCTATGGTGTTCTGGGTGGTTGCTAGGGCGTTGCTATGGTGTTCTGGGTGGTTGCTACGGCGTTGCTAGGTGGTTGCTATGGTGTTCTGGGTGGGTCCAAGATAGTTGCTATGGTGTTCTGGGTCGTTGCTAGGGCGTTGCTAGGCGGTTGCTTTGATGTTTTGGGTGGTTGCTAGGGCGTTGCTATGGTGTTCTGGGTGGTTGGTAGGGCGTTGCTAGGCAGTTGCTATGGTGTTCTGGGTGTTTGCTAGGTCGTTGCTAGGCGGTTGCTATGGTGTTCTGGGTGGTTGCTAGGCGGTTGCTATGGTTTTCTGGGTGGTTGCTAGGGCGTTGCTAGGCGGTTGCTATGGTGTTCTGGGTGGTTGCTAGGCGGTTGCTATGGTGTTCTGGATGGTTGCTAGGGCATTGCTAGGCGGTTGCTATGGTGTTCTGGGTGTTTGCTAGGCGGTTGCTATGGTGTTCTGGGTTGTTGCTGAGGCATTGCTAGGCGGTTGCTTTGGTGTTCTGGGTGGTTGCTAGGGCGTTGCTAGGCAGTTGCTATGGTGTTCTGGGTGGTTGCTAGGCAGTTGCTATGGTGTGCTGGGTGGTTGCTAGGGCGTTGCTAGGCGGTTGCTATGGTGTTCTGGGTGGTTGCTAGGCGGTTGCTATGGTGTTCTAAGTGGTTGCTAGGGCGTTGCTAGGCGGTTGCTATGGTGTTTAGGGTGGGAGCTAGGGCGGGGGTATGGTGTTCTGGGTGGTTGCTAGGGCGTTGCTAGGCAGTTGCTATGGTGTTTTGGGTGGTTACTAGGGCTATGCTAGACGGTTGCTATGGTGTTCTGGGTGGTTGCTAAGCGGTTGCTATGGTGTTCTGGGTGGTTGCTAGGGCATTGCTAGGCGGTTGGTATGGTGTTCTGGGTGGTTGCTAGGCGGTTGCTATGGTGTTCTAAGTGGTTGCTAGGGCGTTGCTCAGCAGTTGCTATGGTGTTTTGGGTGGTTGCTAGGCGGTTGCTATGGTGTTCTGGGTGGTTGCCAGGGCGTTGCTAGGCAGTTGCTGTGGTGTTCTGGGCGGTTGCTGGGCGGTTGCTATGGTGTTCTAAGTGGTTGCTAGGGCGTTGCTTGGCGGTTGCTATGGTGTTCTGGGTGGTTGCTAGGGCGTTGCTAGGCGGTTGCTATGGTGTTCTGGGTGGTTGCTAGGGCGTTGCTAGGCGGTTGGTATGGTGTTCTGTGTGGTTGCTAGGCGGTTGCTATGATGTTCTGGGTCGTTGCTAGGGCGTTGCTTGGTGGTTGCTATGGTGTTCTGGGTGGTTGCTAGGGCGTTGCTATGGTGTGGTGGGTGGTTGCTAGGGCGTTGCTAGGTGGTTGCTATGGTGCTCTGGGTGGTTGCTAGGGCGTTGCTAGGCGGTTGCTATGGTGTTCTGGGAGGTTGCTAGGGCGTTGCTAGGCGGTTGATATGGTGTTTTGGGTGGTAGCTAGGGCGTTGCTATGGTGTTCTGGGTGGTTGCTAGGGGGTTGCTAGGCAGTTGCTATGGTGTTTTGGGTGGTTACTAGGGCTATGCTATGCAGTTGCTATGGTGTTCTGGGTGGTTGCTAGGCGGTTGCTATGGTGTTCTGGGTGGTTGCTAGGGCGTTGCTAGGCGGTTGCTATGGTGTTCTGGGTGGTTGGTAGGCGGTTGCTATGGTTTTCTAAGTGGTTGCTAGGGCGTTGCTAAGCAGTTGCTATGGTGTTTTGGGTGGTTGCTAGGCGGTTGCTATGGTGTTCTGGGTGGTTGCCAGGGCGTTGCTAGGCAGTTGCTATGGTGTTCTAGGTGGTTGTTAGGGCGTTGCTAGGCAGTTGCTATGGTGTTCTGGGTGGTTGCTAGGCGGTTGCTATGGTGTGCTGGGTCTTTGCTAGGACGTTGCTAGGCGGTTACTATGGTGTTCTGGGTGGTTGCTAGGGCGTTGCTAGGCCGTTGCTATGGTGTTCTGGGTGGTTGCTAGGCGTTGCTAGGCGGTTGCTATGGTGTACTGGGTGGTTGCTAGGGCGTTGCTAGGCGGTTGCTAAGGTGTTCTGGGTGGTTGCTAGGCGGTTGCTATGATGTTCTGGGTCGTGGCTAGGGCGTTGCTTGGCGGTTGCTATGGTGTTCTGGGTGGTTGCTAGGGCGTTACTATGGTGTGCTGGGTGGTTGCTAGGGCGTTGCTAGGCGGTTGCTATGGTGGTCTGGGTGGTTGCTAGGGCGTTGCTAGGCGGTTGCTATGGTGTTCTGGGTGGTTGCTAGGCGGTTGCTATGGTGTTTTGGATGGTTGCTAGCGCCTTGCTAGGCGGTTGCTATGGTGTTCTGGGTGGTTCCTAGGCGGTTGCTATGGTGTTCTGGGTTGTTGCTAGGGCATTGCTCGGCGGTTGCTTTGGTGTTCTGGGTGGTTGCTAGGGCGTTGCTAGGCAGTTGCTATGGTGTTCTGGGTGGTTGCTAGGCAGTTGCTATGGTGTCCTGGGTGGTTGCTAGGGCGTTGCTAGGCGGTTGCTATGGTGTTCTGGGTGGCTGCTAGGCAGTTGCTATGGTGTTCTAAGTGGTTGCTAGGGCGTTGCTAGGCGGTTGCTATGGTGGTTAGGGTGGAAGGTAGGTCGTTGCTAGGGTGTTCTGGGTGGTTGCTAGGGCGTCGCTAGGCAGTTGCTATGGTGTTTTGGGTGGTTACTAGGGCTATGCTAGACGGTTGCTATGGTGTTCTGGGTGGTTGCTAAGCGGTTGCTATGGTGTTCTGGGTGGTTGCTAGGGCATTGCTAGGCGGTTGCTATGGTGTTCTGGGTGGTTGCTAGGCGGTTGCTATGGTGTTCTAAGTGGTTGCTAGGGCGTTGCTCAGCAGTTGCTATGGTGTTTTGGGTGGTTGCTAGGCGGTTGCTATGGTGTTCTGGGTGGTTGCCAGGGCGTTGCTAGGCAGTTGCTATGGTGTTCTAGGTGGTTGTAAGGGGGTTGCTAGGCAGTTGCTATGGGGTGCTGGGGGGGTGCTGGGCGGTTGCTATGGTGTTCTAAGTGGTTGCTAGGGCGTTGCTTGGCGGTTGCTATGGTGTTCTGGGTGGTTGCTAGGGCGTTGCTAGGCGGTTGCTATGGTGTCCTGGGTGGTTGCTAGGGCGTTGCTGGGCGGTTGCTAAGGTGTTCTGGGTGGTTGCTAGGCGGTTGCTATGATGTTCTGGGTCGTTGCTAGGGCGTTGCTTGGTGGTTGCTATGGTGTTCTGGGTGGTTGCTAGGGCGTTGCTATGGTGTGCTGGGTGGTTGCTAGGGCGTTGCTAGGCGGTTGCTATGGTGTTCTGGGTGGTTGCTAGGGCGTTGCTAGGCGGTTGCTATGGTGTTCTGGGAGGTTGCTAGGGCGTTGCTAGGCGGTTGATATGGTGTTTTGGGTGGTAGGTAGGGCGTTGCTATGGTGTTCTGGGTGGTTGCTAGGGGGTTGCTAGGCAGTTGCTGTGGTGTTTTGGGTGGTTACTAGGGCTATGCTGTGCAGTTGCTATGGTGTTCTGGGTGGTTGCTAGGCGGTTGCTATGGTGTTCTGGGTGGTTGCTAGGGCGTTGCTAGGCGGTTGCTATGGTGTTCTGGGTGGTTGGTAGGCGGTTGCTATGGTTTTCTAAGTGGTTGCTAGGGCGTTGCTAAGCAGTTGCTATGGTGTTTTGGGTGGTTGCTAGGCGGTTGCTATGGTGTTCTGGGTGGTTGCCAGGGCGTTGCTAGGCAGTTGCTATGGTGTTCTAGGTGGTTGTTAGGGCGTTGCTAGGCAGTTGCTATGGTGGTCTGGGTGGTTGCTAGGCGGTTGCTATGGGGTTCTAAGTGGTGGCTAGTGCCTTGCTAGGTGGTTGCTATGGTGTTCTGGGTGGTTGCTAGGGCGTTGCTAGGCGGTTGCTATGGTGTTCTTGGTGGTTGCTAGGGCGTTGCTAGGCGGTTGCTAAGGTGTTCTGGGTGGTTGCTAGGCGGTTGCTATGATGTTCTGGGTCGTTGCTAGGGCGTTGCTTGGCGGTTGCTATGGTGTTCTGGGTGGTTGCTAGGGCGTTGCTATGGTGTGCTGGGTGGTTGCTAGGGCGTTGCTAGGCGGTTGCTATGGTGTTCTGGGTGGTTGCTAGGGCGTTGCTAGGCGGTTGCTATGGTGTTCTGGGTGGTTGCTAGGCGGTTGCTATGGTGTTCTGGATGGTTGCTTGGGCATTGCTAGGCGGTTGCTATGGTGTTCTGGGTGGTTGCTAGGCGGTTGCTATGGTGTTCTGGGTTGTTGCTAGGGCATTGCTCGGCGGTTGCTTTGGTGTTCTGGGTGGTTGCTAGGGCGTTGCTAGGCAGTTGCTATGGTGTTCTGGGTGGTTGCTAGGCAGTTGCTATGGTGTCCTGGGTGGTTGCTAGGGCGTTGCTAGGCAGTTGCTATGGTGTTCTGGGTGGTTGCTAGGGCGTTGCAAGGCAGTTGCTGTCGTGTTTGGGGTGGTTGCTAGGGCGTTGCTAGGGAGTTGCTATGGTGTTCTGGGTGGTTTCTATGGTGTTCCTAATGTTGTTTGGGCATGCTTCTCTTTGTTTGAGAGCTGGAAAAGAGTTTCTACGTGAGTGTATGAGTTCAAGGCGAGAGGGTGAAGATGAGAGCGATTTTCTCATTGACTTCCATTATAACAAGGTTTCAGAGGTCCATGTTTTTTGGGAATTGTGGGAAATCTGTAAGTCGAGTCGGATCGCTGAGTAAAGTCACAGCACATTCCTCACAAGCGAACCGCACGTTTTGACGTGTAATGTGTCGGGATCAGTTGAAAATTGTGGGAGAAGAAGCGAATCGAGCGATTTCGGAAGAACTTGGAATAATAATAATAATAATAACTAGAAAATTCCAGCTGAAATTTTGAATGTGCCTGCTGCTCTACGAGTACAGTGCTGGAGGTGCTTGTCAGCGTTCTGGCACGCAGATGATATCATGTTCTGGGTGGTTGCTAATGCATTGCCAGGTGGTAGCTATGGTGTCTTGGGTGGTTGCTAGGGCGTTGCTAGGCAGTTGGTATGGTGTTCTGGGTGGTTGCTAGGGCGTTGCTAGGCAGTTGCTATGGAGTTCTGGGTGGTTGCTAGGCAGTTGCTATGGTGTTCTGGGTGGTTGCTAGGGCGTTGCTAGGCAGTGGCAATGGTGTTCTGGGTGGTTGCTAGGCGGTTGCTATGGTCTTTTTTGTTGGTTGCTAGGGCGTTGCTAAGCGGTTGCAATGGTGTTCTGGGTGGTTGCTCGGTCGTTGCTAGGCAGTTGCTATGGTGTTGTGGGTGGTTGCTGGGGTGTTGCTAGGCGGTTGCTATGGTGTTCTTGGTGGTTGCTAGGGCGTTGCTAGGCGGTTGTTATTGTGTTCTGGGTCGTTGCTAGGCGGTTGCTATGGTGTTCTGGGCCTTTGCTAGGGTGTTGCTAGGCAGTTGCTTTGGTGTTCTGGGTGGTTGCTAGGCAGTTGCTATGGTGTTCTGGGTGGTTGCTAGGGTGTTGCTAGGCAGTTGCTATGGTGTTCTGGGTGGTTGCTAGGGCGTTGCTAGGCAGTTGCTATGGTGTTCTGGGTGGTTGCTAGGAGGTTGCCATGGTGTTTTGGGTGGTTGCTAGGGCATTGCTAGGCAGTTGCTATGGTGTTCTGGGTGGTTGCTAGGGCGTTGCTAGGCGGTTGCTATGGTGTTCTGGGTGGTTGCTAGGCGGTTGGTATGGTGTTCTGGGTCGTTGCTAGGGCGTTGCTATGGTGTTCTGGGTGGTTTCTATGGTGTTCCTAATGTTGTTTGGGCATGCTTCTCTTTGTTTGAGAGCTGGAAAAGAGTTTCTACGTGAGTGTATGAGTTCAAGGCGAGAGGGTGAAGATGAGAGCGATTTTCTCATTGACTTCCATTATAACAAGGTTTCAGAGGTCCATGTTTTTTGGGAATTGTGGGAAATCTGTAAGTCGGATCGCTGAGTAAAGTCACAGCACATTCCTCACAAGCGAACCGCACGTTTTGACGTGTAATGTGTCGGGATCAGGTGAAAATTGTGGGAGAAGAAGCGAATCGAGCGATTTCGGAAAAACTTGGAATAATAATAATAATAATAACTAGAAAATTCCAGCTGAAATTTTGAATGTGCCTGCTGCTCTACGAGTACAGTGCTGGAGGTGCTTGTCAGCGTTCTGGCACGCAGATGATATCATGTTCCGGGTGGTTGCTAATGCATTGCCAGGTGGTAGCTATGGTGTTTTGGGTGGTTGCTAGGGCGTTGCTAAGCAGTTGGTATGGTGTTCTGGGTGGTTGCTAGGGCGTTGCTAGGCAGTTGCTATGGAGTTCTGGGTGGTTGCTAGGCAGTTGCTATGGTGTTCTGGGTGGTTGCTAGGGCGTCGCTGGGCAGTTGCAATGGTGTTGTGGGTGGTTGGTAGGCGGTTGCTATGGTGTTTTTTGGTGGTTGCTAGGGCGTTGCTAAGCGGTTGCAATGGTTTTCTGGGTGGTTGCTCGGGCGTTGCTAGGCAGTTGCTATGGTGTTCTGGGTGGTTGCTAGGGCGTTGCTAGGCGGTTGCTATGGTGTTCTTGGTGGTTGCTAGGGCGTTGCTAGGCGGTTGTTATTGTGTTCTGGGTCGTTGCTAGGCGGTTGCTATGGTGTTCTGGGTTGTTCCTAGGGTGTTGCTAGGCAGTTGCTTTGGTGTTCTGGGTGGTTGCTAGGCAGTTGCTATGGTGTTCTGGGTGGTTGCTAGGGTGTTGCTAGGCAGTTGCTATGGTGTTCTGGGTGGTTGCTAGGGCGTTGCTAGGCAGTTGCTATGGTGTTCTGGGTGGTTGCTAGGAGGTTGCTATGGTGTTTTGGGTGGTTGCTAGGGCGTTGCTAGGCGGTTGCTATGGTGTTCTGGGTCGTTGCTAGGGCGTTGCTAGGCGGTTGCTATGGTGTTCTGGGTGGTTGCTAGGCGGTTGCTAAGGTGTTCTGGGTCGTTGCTAGGGCGTTGCTAGGCTGTTGCTATGGTGTGTTGGGTGGTTGCTAGGCGGTTGCTATGGTGTTCTGGGTGGTTGCCAGGGCGTTGCTAGGCAGTTGCTATGGTGTTCTAGGTGGTTGTTAGGGCGTTGCAAGGTGGTTGCTATGGTGTTCTGGGTGGTTGCTAGGCGGTTGCTGTGGTGTTCTGGGTGGTTGCTAGGGCGTTGCTAGGCGGTTGCTATGGTGTTCTAAGTGGTTGCTAGGGCGTTGCTAAGCAGTTGCTATGGTGTTTTGGGTGGTTGCTAGGGGGTGGCTATGGTGTTGTGGGTGGTTGCTAGGCGGTTGCTGTGGTGTTCTGGGTGGTTGCTAGGGCGTTGCTAGGCGGTTGCTATGGTGTTCTAAGTGGTTGCTAGGGCGTTGCTAAGCAGTTGCTATGGTGTTTTGGGTGGTTGCTAGGCGGTTGCTATGGTGTTCTGGGTGGTTGCTAGGCGGTTGCTAGGGCGTTGCTAGGCGGTTGCTATGGTGTTCTGGGTGGTTGCTAGGCGGTTGCTATGGTGTTCTAATTGGTTGCTAGGGCGTTGCTAGGCGGTTGCTATGGTGGGTTGGGTGGTAGCTAGGGCGTTGCTATGGTGTTCTGGGTGGTTGCTACGGCACTGCTAGGTGGTTGCTATGGTGTTCTGGGTGGTTGCTGGGGCGTTGCTAGGTAGTTGCTATGGTGTTCTGGGTCGTCGCTAAGTGATGTTATGGTGTTCTAGGTGGTTGCAAGGGCGTTGCTAGATGGTTGCTATGGTGTTCTGGGTGGTTGCTAGGCGGTTGCTATGGTGTTCTCAGTGGTTGCTAGGGCGTTGCTAAGCAGTTGCTATGGTGTTTTGGGTGGTTGCTAGGCAGTTGCTATGGTGTTCTAGGTGGTTGCTAGGGCGTTGCTAGGCAGTTGCTATGGTGTTCTGGGTGGTTGCTAGGCGGTTGCTATGGTGTTCTGGGTGGTTTCTAGGGCGTTGCCTGGCGGTTGCTATGGTGTTCTGGGTGGTTGCTAGGCGGTTGCTATGGTGTTCTAAGTGGTTGCTAGGGCCTTGCTAAGCAGTTGCTACGGTGTTCTGGGTGGTTGCTAGGCGGTTGCTATGGTGTTTTAAGTGGTTGCTAGGGCGTTGCTAAGCAGTTGCTACGGTGTTCTGGGTGGTTGCTAGGCGGTTGCTATGGTGTTCTGGGTGGTTGCTAGGCGGTTGCTATGGTGTTCTAAGTGGTTGCTAGGGCGTTGCTAGGCGGTTGCTATGGTGTTTTGGGTGATAGCTAGGGCGTTGCTATGGTGTTCTGGGTGGTTGCTAGGGCGTTGCTAGGCAGTTGCTATGGTGTTTTGGGTGGTTGCTAGGGCGTTGCTAGGCCGTTGCTATGGTGTTCTGGGTGGTTGCTAGGCGGTTGCTATGGTGTTCTGGGTGGTTGCTAGGGCGTTGCTAGGCGGTTGGTGTGGTGTTCTGGGTGGTTGCTAGTTGGTTGCTATGGTGTTCTAAGTGGTTGCTAGGGCGTTGCTAAGCAGTTGCTATGGTGTTTTGGGTGGTTGAAAGGCGGTTGCTATGGTGTTCTGGGTGGTTGCCAGGGCGTTGCTAGGCAGTTGCTATGGTGTTCTAGGTGGTTGTTAGGGCGTTGCTAGGCAGTTGCTATGGTGTTCTGGGTGGTTGCTAGGCGGTTGCTATGGTGTTCTAAGTGGTTGCTAGGGCGTTGATATGCGGTTGCTATGGTGTTCTGGGTGGTTGCTAGGGCGTTGCTAGGCGGTTGCTATGGTGTTCTGGGTGGTGGCTAGGGCGTTGCTAGGCGGTTGCTAAGGTGTTCTGGGTGGTTGCTAGGCGGTTGCTATGATGTTCAGGGTCGTTGCTAGGGCGTTGCTTGGCGGTTGCTATGGTGTTCTGGTTGGTTGCTAGGGCGTTGCTATGGTGTTCTGGGTGGTTGCTAGGGCGTTGCTCGGCGGTTGCTATGGTGTTCTGGGTGGTTGCTAGGGCGTTGCTAGGCGGTTGCTATGGTGTTCTGGGTGGTTGCTAGGAGGTTGCTATGGTGTTCTGGATGGTTGCTAGGGCATTGCTAGGCGGTTGCTATGGTGTTCTGGGTGGTTGCTAAGCGGTTGCTATGGTGTTCTGGGTTGTTGCTAGGGTATTGCTAGGCGGTTGCTTTGGTGTTCTGGGTGGTTGCTCGGGCGTTGCTAGGCAGTTGCTATGGTGTTGTGGGGGGTTGCTAGGCAGTTGCTATGGTGTCCTGGGTGGTTGCTTGGGCGTTGCTAGGCGGTTGCTATGGTGTTCTGGGTGGTTGCTAGGCGGTTGCTATGGTGTTCTAAGTGGTTGCTAGGGCGTTGCTAGGCGGTTGCTATGGTGTTTTGGGTGGTAGCTAGGGCGTTGCTATGGTGTTCTGGGTGGTTGCCAGGGCGTTGCTAGGCAGTTGCTATGGTGTTCTAGGTGGTTTTTAGGGCGTTGCTAGGCAGTTGCTATGGTGTTCTGGGTGGTTGCTAGGCGGTTGCTATGGTGTTCTAAGTGGTTGCTAGGGTTTTGCTAGGCGGTTGCTATGGTGTTCTGGGTGGTTGCTAGGGCGTTGCTAGGCGGTTGCTATGGTGTTCTGGGTGGTTGCTAGGGCGTTGCTAGGCGGTTGCTATGGTGTTCTGGGTGGTTGCTAGGCGGTTGCTATGATGTTCTGGGGCGTTGCTAGGGCGTTGCTTGGCGGTTGTTATGGTGTTCTGGGTGCTTGCTAGGGCGGTGCTATGGCGTGGTGGGTGGGTGGTAGGGCGGTGCTAGGCGGTGGCTATGGTGTTCTGGGTGGTTGCTAGGGCGTTGCTGGGCAGTTGCTATGGTGTTCTGGGTGGTTGCTAGGCGGTTGCTATGGTGTTCTGGATGGTTGCTAGGGCATTGCTAGGCGGTTGCTATTGTGTTCTGGGTGGTTGCTAGGCGGTTGCTATGGTGTTCTGGGTTGGTGCTAGGGCATTGTTAGGCGGTTGCTTTGGTGTGCTGGGTGGTTGCTAGGGCGTTGCTAGTCAGTTGCTATGGTGTTCTGGGTGGTTGGTAGGCAGTGCCTGTGGTGTCCTGGGTGGTTGCTAGGGCGTTGCTAGGCAGTCGCTATGGTGTTCTGGGTGGTTGCTAGGGCGTTGCAAGGCAGTTGCTGTAGTGTTTGGGGTGGTTGCTAGGGCGTTGCTAGGGAGTTGCTATGGTGTTCTGGGTGGTTTCTATGGTGTTCCTAATGTTGTTTGGGCATGCTTCTCTTTGTTTGAGAGCTGGAAAAGAGTTTCTACGTGAGTGTATGAGTTCAAGGCGAGAGGGTGAAGATGAGAGCGATTTTCTCATTGACTTCCATTATAACAAGGTTTCAGAGGTCCATGTTTTTTGGGAATTGTGGGAAATCTGTAAGTCGGATCGCTGAGTAAAGTCACAGCACATTCCTCACAAGCGAACCGCAAGTTTTGACGTGTAATGTGTCGGGATCAGTTGAAAATTGTGGGAGAAGTAGCGAACCGCGCGATTTTGGAAGAACGATTTTCTCATTGACTTCCATTATAACGAGGTTTCAGGGGTCCATGTTTTTTGGGAATTGTGGGAAATCTGTCAGTCGGATCGCTGAGTAAAGTCATAGCACACTCCTCACAAGCGAGCCGCACGTTTTGACGTGTAATGTGTCGGGATCGGTTGAAAATTGTGGGAGAAGAAGCGAACTGAGCGATTTCGGAAGAACTTGGAATAATAATAATAACTAGAAAATTCCAGCTGAAATTTTGAATGTGCCTGCTGCTCTACGAGTACAGTGTTGGAGGTGCTTGTCAGCGTTCTGGCACGCAGTTGATATCATGTTCCGGGTGGTTGCTAAGGCATTGTAAGGCGGTTGCTATGGTGTTTTGGGTGGTTGCTAGGGCGTTGCTAGGCAGTTGGTATGGTGTTCTGGGTGGTTGCTAGGGCGTTGCTAGGCAGTTGCTATGGTGTTCTGGGTGGTTGCTAGGCAGTTGCTATGGTGTTCTGGGTGGTTGCTAGGGCGTTGCTAGGCAGTTGCTATGGTGTTCTGGGTGGTTGCTAGGCGGTTTCGATGGTGTTCTGGGTGGTTGCTAGGGCGTTGCTAGGCAGTTGCTGTGGTGTCGTGGGTGGTTGCTGGGGCGTTGCAAGGCGGTTGCTATGGTGTTCTGGGTGGTTGCTGGGGCGTTGCTAGGCGGTTGCTAAGGTGTTCTGGGTGGTTGCTAGGCGGTTGCTATGATGTTCTTGGTCGTTGCTAGGGCGTTGCTTGGCGGTTGCTATGGTGTTCTGGGTGGTTGCTAGGGCGTTGCTATGGTGTGCTGGGTGGTTGCTAGGGCGTTGCTAGGCGGTTGCTATGGTGTTCTGGGTGGTTGCTAGGGCGTTGCTAGGCGGTTGCTATGGTGTTCTGGGTGGTTGCTAGGGCGTTGCTAGGCGGTTGCTATGGTGTTTTGGGTGGGAGCTAGGGTGTTGCTATGGTGTTCTGGGGGGTTGCTAGGGCGGTGCTAGGCAGTTGCTATGGTGTTTTGGGTGGTTACTAGGGCTATGCTATGCGGTTGCTATGGTGTTCTGGGTGGTTGCAAGGCGGTTGCTATGGTGTTCTGGGTGGTTGCTAGGGCGTTGCTAGGCGGTTGCTATGGTGTTCTGGGTGGTTGCTAGGCGGTTGCTATGGTGTTCTAAGTGGTTGCTAGGGCGTTGCTAAGCAGTTGCTATGGTGTTTTGGGTGGTTGCTAGGCGGTTGCTATGGTGTTCTGGGTGGTTGCCAGGGCGTTGCTAGGCAGTTGCTATGGTGTTCTAGGTGGTTGCTAGGCGGTTGCTATGATGTTCTGGGTCGTTGCTAGGGCGTTGCTTGGCGGTTGCTATGGTGTTCTGGGTGGTTGCTAGGGCGTTGCTATGGTGTGCTGGGTGGTTGCTAGGGCGTTGCTAGGCAGTTGCTATGGTGTTCTGGGTGGTTGATAGGGCGTTGCTAGGCGGTTGCTATGGTGTTCTGGGTGGTTGCTAGGGCGTTGCTAGGCGGTTGCTATGGTGTTTTGGGGGGTGGCTAGGTGGTTGCTATGGTGTGCTGGGTGGTTGCTAGGGCGTTGCTAGGCAGTTGCTATGGTGTTTTGGGTGGTTACTAGGGCTATGCTAGGCGGTTGCTATGGTGTTCTGGGTGGTTGCTCGGCAGTTTCTATGATGTTCTGGGTGGTTGCTAGGGCGTTGCTAGGGGGTTGCTATGGTGTTCTGGGTGGTTGCTAGGAGGTTGCTATGGTGTTCTAAGTGGTTGCTAGGGCGTTGCTAAGCAGTTGCTATGGTGTTTTGGGTGGTTGCTAGGCGGTTGCTATGGTGTGCTGGGTGGTTGCCATGGCGTTGCTAGGCAGGTGCTATGGTGTTCTAGGTGGTTGTTAGGACGTTGCTAGGCAGTTGCTATGGTGTTTTGGGTGGTTGCTAGGCGGTTGCTATGGTGTTCTGGGTGGTTGCCAGGGCGTTGCTAGGCGGTTGCTATGGTGTTCTGGGTGGTTGGTAGGCGGTTGCTTTGGTGTTCTAAGTGGTTGCTAGGGCGTTGCTAAGCAGTTGCTATGGTGTTTTGGGTGGTTGCTAGGCGGTTGCTATGGTGTTCTGGGTGGTTGCCAGGGCGTTGCTAGGCAGTTGCTATGGTGTTCTGGGTGGTTGCTAGGCGGTTGCTATGGTGTTCTAAGTGGTTGCTAGGGCGTTGCTAGGCGGTTGCTATGGTGTTCTGGGTGGTTGCTAGGGCGTTGCTAGGCGGTTGCTATGGTGTTGAGGGTGGTTGCTAGGCAGTTGCTAGGCGGTTGCTATGGTGTTGAGGGTGGTTGCTAGGCAGTTGCTATGGTGCTCTTGGTCGTTGCTAGGGCGTTGCTTGGCGGATGCTATGGTTTTCTGGGTTGTTGCTAGGGCGTTGCTATGGTGTTCTGGGTGGTTGCTAGGGCGTTGCTAGGCGGTTTCTATGGTGTTCTGGGTGGTTGCTTGGGCGTTGCTAGGCGGTTGCTATGGTGTTCTGGGTGGTTGCTAGGCGGTTGCTATGGTGTTCTGGATGGTTGCTAGGGCATTGCTAGTCGGTTGCTATGGTGTGGTGGGTGGTTGCTAGGCGGTTGCTATGGGGTTCTGTGTTGTTGCTAGGGCATTGCTAGGCGGTTGCTTTGGTGTTCTGGGTGGTTGCTAGGGCGTTGCTAGGCAGTTGCTATGGTGTTCTGGGTGGTTGCTAGGCAGTTGCTATGGTGTCCTGGGTGGTTGCTAGGGCGTTGCTAGGCAGTTGCTATGGTGTTCTGGGTGGTTGCTAGGGCGTTGCAAGGCAGTTGCTGTCGTGTTTGGGGTGGTTGCTAGGGCGTTGCTAGGGAGTTGCTATGGTGTTCTGGGTTGTTTCTATGGTGTTCCTAATGTTGTTTGGGCATGCTTCTCTATGTTTGAGAGCTGGGAAAGAGTTTCTACGTGAGTGTATGAGTTTAAGGCGAGAGGGTGAAGATGAGAGCGATTTTCTCATTGACTTCCATTATAACAAGGTTTCAGAGGTCCATGTTTTTTGGGAATTGTGGGAAATCTGTAAGTCGGATCGCTGAGTAAAGTCACAGCACATTCCTCACAAGCGAACCGCACGTTTTGACGTGTAATGTGTCGGGATCAGTTGAAAATTGTGGGAGAAGCGAATCGAGCGATTTCGGAAGAACTTGGAATAATAATAATAATAATAACTAGAAAATTCCAGCTGAAATTTTGAATGTGCCTGCTGCTCTACGAGTACAGTGCTGGAGGTGCTTGTCAGCGTTCTGGCACGCAGATGATATCATGTTCCGGGTGGTTGCTAATGCATTGCCAGGTGGTAGCTATGGTGTTTTGGGTGGTTGCTAGGGCGTTGCTAGGCAGTTGGTATGGTGTTCTGGGTGGTTGCTAGGGCGTTGCTAGGCAGTTGCTATGGAGTTGTGGGTGGTTGCTAGGCAGTTGCTATGGTGTTCTGGGTGGTTGCTAGGGCGTTGCTAGGCAGTTGCAATGGTGTTCTGGGTGGTTGCTAGGCGGTTGCTATGGTGTTTTTTGGTGGTTGCTAGGGCGTTGATAAGCGGTTGCTATGGTGTTCTGGGTGGTTGCAAGGGCATTGTAAGGCAGTTGCTATGGTGTTCTGGGTGGTTGCTAGGGCGTTGCAAGGCGGTTGCTATGGTGTTCTGGGTGGTTGCTAGGGCGTTGCTAGGCGGTTGTTATTGTGTTCTGGGTCGTTGCTAGGCGGTTGCTATGGTGTTCTGGGTCGTTGCTAGGGTGTTGCTAGGCAGTTGCTTTGGTGTTCTGGGTGGTTGCTAGGCAGTTGCTATGGTGTTCTGGGTGGTTGCTAGGGTGTTGCTAGGCAGTTGCTATGGTGTTCTGGGTGGTTGCTAGGGCGTTGCTAGGCAGTTGCTGTGGTGTTCTGGGCGGTTGCTAGGCGGTTGCAATGGTGTTCTGGGTGGTTGCTAGGGCGTTGCTAGGCGGTTGCTATGGTGTTCTGGGTGGTTGCTAGGGCGTTGCTAGGCGGTTGCTATGGTGTTCTGAGTGGTTGCTAGGCGGTTGCTATGGTGTTCTGGGTCGTTGCTAGGGCGTTGCTAGGCGGTTGCTATGGTGTTCTGGGTGGTTGCTAGGGCATTGCTATGGTGTTCTGGGTGGTTGCTAGGGCGTTGCTAGGCAGTTGCTATGGTGTTCTGGGTGGTGGCTAGGTCGTTGCTAGGCGGTTGCTATGGTGTTCTGGGTGGTTGCTAGGCGGTTGCTATGGTGTTCTGGGTCGTTGCTAGGGCGTTGCTAGGCGGTTGCTTTGGTGTTTTGGGTGGTTGCTAGGGCGTTGCTATGGTGTTCTGGGTGGTTGCTAGGGCGTTGCTAGGCAGTTGCTATGGTGTTCTGGGTGGTTGCTAGGTCGTTGCTAGGCGGTTGCTATGGTGTTCTGGGTGGTTGCTAGGCGGTTGCTATGGTGTTCTAAGTGGTTGCCAGGGCGTGGCTAGGCGGTTGCAATGGTGTTCTGAGTGGTTGCTAGGCGGTTGCTATGGTGTTCTAAGTGGTTGCTAGGGCGTTGCTAGGCAGTGGCTATGGTGGTCTGTGTGGTTGCTAGGCGGTTGCTATGGTGTTCTGGGTGGTTGCCAGGGCGTTGCTAGGCAGTTGCTATGGTGTTCTTGGTGGTTGTTAGGGCGTTGCTAGGCAGTTGCTATGGTGTTCTGGGTGGTTGCTAGGCGTTTGATATGGTGTTCTAAGTGGTTTCTAGGGCGTTGCTAGGCGGTTGCTATGGTGTTCTGGGTGGTTGCTAGGGCGTTGCTTGGCGGTTGCTTTTGTGTTCTGGGTCGTTGGTAGGCGGTTGCTATGGTGTTCTGGGTCGTTGCTAGGGTGTTGCTAGGCAGTTGCTTTGGTGTTCTGGGTGGTTGCTAGGCAGTTGCTATGGTGTTCTCGGTGGTTGCTAGGGTGTTGCTAGGCAGTTGCCATGGTGTTTTGGGTGGTTGCTAGGGCGTTGCTAGGCAGTTGCTATGGTGTTCTGGGTGGTTGCTAAGCGGTTGCTATGGTGTTTTGGGTGGTTGCTAGGGCGTTGCTAGGCGGTTGCAATGGTGTTCTGGGTGGTTGCTAGGGCGTTGCTAGGCGGTTGCTATGGTGTTCTGGGTCGTTGCTAGGGCGTTGCTAGGCGGTTGCTATGGTGTTCTGGGTGGGTGCTAGAGCGTTGCTATGGTATTCTGGGTGGTTGCTAGGGCGTTGCTAGGCGGTTGCTATGGTGTTCTGGGTGGTTCCTAGGCAGTTGCTATGGTGTTCTGGGTCGTTGCTAGGGCGTTGCTAGGCGGTTGCTTTGGTGTTTTGGGTGGTTGCTTGGGCGTTGCTATGGTGTTCTGGGTGGTTGCTAGGGCGTTGCTAGGCAGTTGCTATGGTGTTCTGGGTGGTTGCTAGGTCGTTGCTGGGCGGGTGCTATGGTGTTCTGGGTGGTTGCTAGGCAGTTGCTATGGTGTTCTGGGTGGGTGCCTGGGCGTGGCTAGACGGTTGCTATGGTGGTCTGAGTGGTTGCTAGGCGGTTGCTATGGTGTTCTAAGTGGTTGCTAGGGCGGTGGTTGGCAGTTGGTATGGTGTTCTGGGTGGTGGTTAGGCGGTTGAAATGGTGTTCTGGGTGGTTGCCAGGGCGTTGCTAGGCAGTTGCTATGGTGTTCTAGGTGGTTGTTAGGGCGTTGCTAGGCAGTTGCTATGGTGTTCTGGGTGGTTGCTAGGCGTTTGCTATGGTGTTCTGGGTGGTTGCTAGGGCGTTGCTAGGCGGTTGCTATGGTGTTCTAGGTGGTTGCTAGGGCGTTGCTAGGCGGTTGCTATGGTGTTCTGGGTGGTTGCTGGGGCGTTGCTAGGCGGTTGCAATGGTGTTCTGGGTGGTTGCTAGGCGGTAGCTATGGTGTTCTGGGTCGTTGCTAGGGCGTTGCTAGGCCGTTGCTATGGTGTTCTGGGTGGTTGCTAGGGCGTTGCTATGGTGTTCTGGGTGGTTGCTAGGGCGTTGCTAGGCGGTTGCTAGGGTGTTCTGGGTGGTTGCTAGGGCTTTGCTAGGCGGTTGCTATGGTTTTCTGGGTGGTTGCTAGGCGGTTGCTATGGTGTTCTGGGTGGTTGCTAGGGCGTTGCTAGGCGGTTGCTATTGTGTTCTGGGTGGTTGGTAGGGCATTGCTATGTTGTTCTGAGTGGTTGTTAGGGGGTTGCTAGGTGGTTGCTATGGTGTTCTGGGTGGTTGCTAAGCGGTTGCTATGGTGTTCTAAGTGGTTTCTAGGGCGTTGCTAGGCGGTTGCTATGGTTTTCTGGGTGGTTGCTAGGGCGTTGCTAGGCGGTTGCTATGGTGCTCTGGGTGGTTGCTAGGGCGTTGCTAGGCGGTTGCTATGGTGTTCTGGGTGGTTGCTAGGCGGTTGCTATGGTGTTGTGGGTCGTTGCTAGGGCGTTGCTAAGCAGTTGGTATGGTGTTCTGGGTGGTTGGTAGGGCATTGCTAGGCGGTTGCTATGGTGTTCTGGGTGGTTACTAGGTGGTTGCTATGGTGTTCTAAGTGGTTGCTAGGGCGGTGCTAGGCAGTTGCTATGGTGTTCTGGGTGGTTGGTAGGGCATTGCTAGGCAGTTGCTATGGTGTTCTGGGCGGTTGCTAGGCGGTTGCTATGGTGTTCTGGGTGGTTGCTAGGGTGTTGCTAAACAGTTGCTATGGTGTTCTGGGTGGTTGCTGGGCGTTGCGAGGCAGTTGCAATGGTGTTCTGAGTGGTTGCTAGGGCGTTGCTAGGCAGTTGCTATTGTGTTCTGGGTGGTTGCTAGGTGGTTGCTATGTTGTTCTGGGTTGTTGCTAGGGCATTGCTAGGCGGTTGCTTTGGTGTTCTGGGTGGTTGCTAGGGCGTTGCTAGGCAGTTGCTATGGTGTTCTGGGTGGTTGCTAGGTGGTTGCTATGGTGTTCTGGGTCGTTGCTAGGGCGTTGCTAGGCAGTTGCTATGGTGTTCTGGGTGGTTGTTAGGGCGTTGCTAGGCAGTGTCTATGGTCTTCTGGGTGGTTGCTTGGCGTTTGCCTTGGTGTTCTAAGTGGTTTCTAGGGCGTTGCTAGGCGGTTGCTATGGTGTTCTGGGTGGTTGCTAGGGCGTTGCTAGGCGGTTGCAATGGTGTTCTGGGTGGTTGCTAGGCGGTTGCTATGGTGTTCTGGGTCGTTGCTAGGGCGTTGCCAGGCCGTTGCTATGGTGTTCTGGGTGGTTGCTAGGGCGTTGCTATGGTGTTCTGGGTTGTTTCTAGGGCGTTGCTAGGCGGTTGCTATGGTGTTCTGGGTGGTTGCTAGGGCGTTGCTAGGCAGTTGCTAAGGTGTTCTGGGTGGTTGCCAGGGCGTTGCAAGGCAGTTGCTGTAGTGTTTGGGGTGGTTGCTAGGGCGTTGCTAGGGTGTTGCTAGGGAGTTTCTATGGTGTTCTGGGTGGTTGCTTTGGTGTTCCTAATGTTGTTTGGGCATGCTTCTCTTTTTTTGAGAGCTGGAAAAGAGTTTCTACGTGAGTGTATGAGTTCAAGGCGAGAGGGTGAAGATGAGAGCGATTTTCTCATTGACTTCCATTATAACAAGGTTTCAGAGGTCCATGTTTTTTGGGAATTGTGTGAAATCTGTTGGTCGGATCGCTGAGTAAAGTCACAGCACACTCCTCACAACCGAGCCGCACGTTTTGACGTGTAATTTGTGGGGATCGGGTGAAAATTGTGGGAGAAGTAGCGAACCGCGCGATTTTGGAAGAACGATTTTCTCATTGACTTCCATTATAACGAGGTTTCAGGGGTCCATGTTTTTTGGGAATTGTGGGAAATCTGTCAGTCGGATCGCTGAGTAAAGTCATAGCACACTCCTCACAAGCGAGCCGCACGTTTTGACGTGTAATGTGTCGGGATCGGTTGAAAATTGTGGGAGAAGAAGCGAACTGAGCGATTTCGGAAGAACTTGGAATAATAATAATAACTAGATAATGTAATTCCAGGGAATTACGTGTGCATTGAAAATGCAAAGTGTAGTTGCATAAGGTGGAGTTTGTAACATATCATTGCATTATGATATTGGTAGCTACGTTTTTAGGAGGATAATTATGGTAGTGGTGAGGACTTTTATTTTGAAACAGATGTGGACTGAGGAAACAGTTTGCGGGAGTCATAGTTGATGACAACTGTCATATGGAAATTTTTAATAGTGACATTTTTTAATAGTGAAAAATTGTAGTAAGGACTTATATTTTGAGACAGGATTGGGCAGAAGAAACAGTTGCCGGAAGTCATAGTCGAAAACAATCAGGAGTTGGAATGGCTGAAAGGTTGATAAGTTGAGTAGCTTAAAAAGTTACATTTTTTATTGTAATTTGACATAATGAGGACTGGCTGTAACAGTTGTTAGGCAGTTGCTATGGTGTTCTGTGTACTTGTGAGGGTGTTGCTAGGCAGCTGCTATCGTGTTCTGGGTGGTTGCTAGGGCATTGCTAGGCAGTTGCTATGGTGTTCTGGGTGGTTGATAGGGCATTGCTAGGCGGTTGCTATGGTGTTCTGGGTAGTTGCTAGGCGGTTGCTATGGCGTACTGGGTGGTTGTTCGGGCGTTGCTATGGGGTTCTGGGTGGTTGCTAGGCGGTTGCTATGGCATTCTGGGTGGTTGCTAGGGCTTTGCTAAGCAGTTGCTATGATGTTCTGGGTGGTTGCTAGGGCGTTGCTAGGTGGTTGCTATGGTGTTCTGGGTGGTTGCTAGGGTGTTGCTAGGCAGTTGCTATGCTGTTCTGGGTGGTTGCTAGGCCGTTGCTATGGTGTTCTGGGTGGTTGCTATGGCGTTGCTAGGCAGTTGCTATTGTGTTCTGGGTGGTTGATAGGCCGTTGCTAGGCAGTTGCTATGGTGTTCTGGGTGGTTGTTAGGGTGGTTGCTATGGCGTTCTGGGTGGTTGCTAGGGCATTGCTAAGCAGTTGGTATGGTGTTCTGGGTGGTTGCCACGGCATTGCCAGGCGGTTGCTATGGTGTTCTGGGTGGTTGCTAGGGTGTTGCTAGGCAGTTGCTATGGTGTTCTGGCTGGTTGCTAGGTGGTTGCTATGATGTTCTGGCTGGTTGCTAGGGCGTTGCAAGGCGGTTGCTTTGCTGTTCTGGCTCGTTCCTCGGGCGTTGCTAGGCGGTTGCTTTGTTGTTCTTGGTGGTTGCTAGGGCGTTGCTATGGTATTCTGGGTGGTTGCTAGGGCGTTGCTAGGCAGTTGCTATGGTGTTCTGGATGGTTGCTAGGCGGTTGCTATGGTGTTCTGGGTGGTTGCTAGGGTGTTGCTATGGTGTTCTGGGTGGTTGTTAGGCGGTTGCTCTGGTGTTCTGGGTGGTTGCTAGGCGGTTGCTATGGTGTTCTGGGTGGTAGCAAGGCGGTTGCAATGGTGTTCTGGGTGGTTGCTAGATCATTGCTAGGCAGTTGCTATGGTGTTCTGTGTTGTTGCTAGGCGGTTGCTATGGTGTTCTGGGTGGTTGCTAGGCAGTTGCTATGGTGTTCTGGGTGGTTGCTAGGGCGTTGCTAGGCAGTTGCTATGGTGTTCTGATGGTTGCTAGGCGGTTGCTATGGTGTTCTGGGTGGTTGCTAGGGCGTTGCTAGGCAGTTGCTATGGTGTTCTGGGTGGTTGCTAGGGCGTTGCTATGGTGTTCTGGGTGGTAGCTAGGCGGTTGCTATTGTGTTCTGGGTGGTTGCTAGGCGGTTGCTATGGTGTTCTGGGTGGTTGCTAGGGCGTTGCTAGGCACTTTCTATGGTGTGCTGGGTGGTTGGTAGGCGGTTGCTGTGGTGTTCTGGGAGGTTGCTAGGGCATTGCTAGGCGGTTGCTATGGTGTTCTGGGTGGTTGCTAGGGCCTTGCTAGGCGGTTGCTATGGTGTTCTGGGAGGTTGCTAGGGCATTGCTAGGCTGTTGCTATGGTATTCTGGGTGGTTGCTAGGGTGTTGCTAGGCAGTTGCTATGGTGTTCTGGGTGGTTGCTAGGCGGTTGCTATGGTGTTCTGGGTGGTTGCTAGGGCGTTGCTAGGCAGTTGCTATGGTGTTTTGGGTGGTTGCTAGGTGGTTGCTATGGTGTTCTGGGTGGTTGCTTGGGCGTTGCTAGGCGGTTGCTATGGTGTTCTGGGTGGTTGTTAGGGTGTTGCTAGGCAGTTGCTATGGTGTTTTGGGTGGTTGCTAGGCGGTTGCTATGGTGTTCTGGGTGGTTGCTAGGGCGTTGCTAGGCTGTTGCTATGGTGTTCTGGGTGGTTGTTAGGGTGTTGCTAGGCAGTTGCTATGGTGTTCTGGGTGGTTGCTAGGCGGTTGCTATGGTGTTCTGGGTGGTTGCTAGGGCGTTGCTAGGCAGTTGCTATGGTGTTTTGGGTGGTTGCTAGGTGGTTGCTATGGTGTTCTGGGTGGTTGCTAGGGCGTTGCTAGGCGGTTGCTATGGTGTTCTGGGTGGTTGTTAGGGTGTTGCTAGGCAGTTGCTATGGTGTTCTGGGTGGTTGCTAGGCGGTTGCTATGGTGTTCTGGGTGGTTGCTAGGGCGTTGCTAGGCAGTTGCTATGGTGTTTTGGGTGGTTGCTAGGTGGTTGCTATGGTGTTCTGGGTGGTTGCTTGGGCGTTGCTAGGCAGTTGCTATGGTGTTCTGGGTGGTTGCTAGGGGGTTGCTATGGTGTTCTGGGTCGTTGCTAGGCGGTTGCTATGGTGTTCTGGGTGGTTGCTAGGTGGTTGCTATGGTGTTCTGGGTGGTTGCTAGGTGGTTGCTTTGGTGTTCTGGGTGGTTGCTAGGGCGTTGCTAGGCGGTTGCTATAGCGTTCTGGGTGGTTGCTAGGGCGTTGCTAGGCAGTTGCTAAGGTGTTCTGGGTGGTTGCTAGGGCGTTGCTAGGCAGTTGCTATGGTGTTCTGGGTGGTTGCTAGGCGGTTGCTATGGTGTTCTGGGTGGTTGCTAGGCGGTTGCTATGGTGTTCTGGGTGGTTGCTAGGGCGTTGCTAGGCAGTTGCTATGGTGTTCTGGGTGGTTGCTAGGCGGTTGCTATGGTGTTCTGGGTGGTTGCTAGGGCGTTGCTAGGCAGTTGCTATAGTGTTCTGGGTGGTTGCTAGGCAGTTGCTATGGTGTTCTGAATATTTGCTTGGGCATTGCTCGACAGTTGCTATGTTGTTCTTGTTGTTGCTAGGGCGTTGATGTGTCTTGTTTGGGGATCGAGTGAAAACTGGGAGAAGTAGTGAACCGTACGATTACGAAATTATTTGGAATATTAACAAGGAAGGAAGGAGGGAAAGAAGGAACTAATGAGGGAAGTAAGGAAAGAAGGAATATAGGAAAAAAGAAGGAAATCAAAGGAAGGCAGGAAAGAACAAAGGAAAGAAGGCGAGGATGGATGGAAAGAAACAGAGGAATGAAGGAAAGAAGGAAGTAAAGAAGGAAGGAAAGGAAGAAGGGAAGAAGAAGGATTTAAGTAAAGATAGAAGGAAGGAAGGAAGTGAGGAAGAAGAAATGAAAAACGGAAGGAAAGAGAGAAGGAAGGAAAGAAAAAGTAAAGAAAGGAAGAGGGAGGGAAAGAGAGGGAAAGCAGAAAGAAGAAAGGAAGAAAGATAAGAAGGATATGAAGGAATGAAAGAAGGCATGATGGAAGGAAAGAAAAACTAAGGAAGGTAGGAAAGAAAATTGGTAGGGAGGAAGAATGGGAGGAAGGATGAAAGGCAGGATAGAAGGAAGTAAAGTAGGAAAGCAGGAACAAATAAAGGAAGGAAGGAACGAAGGAAAGAAATAGGAGGGAAAAAGAAAGAAGGAATGACAGAAAATAGAAGGAAGGAAAGCAGTAAGGAAGCTGTAGTCTCAAGAGAGCCAGATTGTAGTCTTACAGCCTGAGAAACTGACAGTTACAGCAGGTGGTCAGAACACCTGGCACAAGATTCCATTTGCTTAATGGCCCTATTGTGATGTCATAATGCCAATGTTAAGTCTGTGGGAGGAAAAAATTTATAGTTTTTTATTAATAACTCAAAAAGTATAAAAGTTACAAAGATGAAAAATACATTGCACAGGTGTCCTAAGTAAGACCTACGCAACGCAGTTTGAATGAAGTTTCTACGATAAACGGTTGAGGCCGCATTAAGTGTGTTAGAAGAATAATAATAATAATAATAATAACTAGATAATGTAATTCCAGGGAATTACGTGTGCATTGAAAATGCAAAGTGTAGTTGCATAAGGTGGAGTTTGTAACATATCATTGCATTATGATATTGGTAGCTACGTTTTTAGGAGGATAATTATGGTAGTGGTGAGGACTTTTATTTTGAAACAGATGTGGACTGAGGAAACAGTTTGTGGGAGTCATAGTTGATGACAACTGTCATATGGAAATTTTTAATAGTGACATTTTTTAATAGTGAAAAATTGTAGTAAGGACTTATATTTTGAGACAGGATTGGGCAGAAGAAACAGTTGCCGGAAGTCATAGTCGAAAACAATCAGGAGTTGGAATGGCTGAAAGGTTGATAAGTTGAGTAGCTTAAAAAGTTAAATTTTTTATTGTAATTTGACATAATGAGGACTGGCTGTAACATTTGTTAGGCAGTTGCTATGGTGTTCTGTGTACTTGTGAGGGTGTTGCTAGGCAGCTGCTATCGTGTTCTGGGTGGTTGCTAGGGCATTGCTAGGCAGTTGCTATGGTGTTCTGGGTGGTTGATAGGGCGTTGCTAGGCGGTTGCTATGGTGTTCTGGGTAGTTGCTAGGCGGTTGCTATGGCGCACTGGGTGGTTGCTCGAGCATTGCTATGGGGTTCTGGGTGGTTGCTAAGCAGTTGCTAAGATGTTCTAGGTGGTTGCTAGGGCGTTGCTAGGTGGTTGCTATGGTGTTCTGGGTGGTTGCTATGGCGTTGCTAGGCAGTTGCTATTGTGTTCTGGGTGGTTGCTAGGCCGTTGCGAGGCAGTTGCTATGGTGTTCTGGGTGGTTGTTAGGGTGGTTGCTATGGCGTTCTGGGTGGTTGCTAGGGCATTGCTAAGCAGTTGGTATGGTGTTCTGGGTGGTTGCCACGGCATTGCCAAACGGTTGCTATGGTGTTCTGGGTGGTTGCTAGGGTGTTGCAAGGCAGATGCTATGGTGTTCTGGGTGGTTGCTAGGTGGTTACTATGATGTTCTGGCTGGTTGCTAGGGCGTTGCTAGGCGGTTGCTATGGTGTTCTGGGTGGTTGCTCGGGCGTTGCTAGGCGGGTGCTATGGTGTTCTGGGTGGTTGCTAGGGCGTTACTATGGTGTTCTGGGTGGTTGCTAGGGTGTTGCTAGGCAGTTGCTATGGTGTTCTGGATGGTTGCTAGGCGGTTGCTATGGTGTTCTGGGTGGTTGCTAGGGTGTTGCTATGGTATTCTGGGTGGGTGTTAGGCGGTTGCGCTGGGGTTCTGGGTGGTTGCTAGGGGGGTGCTATGGTGTTCTGGGTGGTAGCAAGGCGGTTGCAATGGTGTTCTGGGTGGTTGCTAGATCATTGCTAGGCAGTTGCTATGGTGTTCTGTGTTGATGCTAGGCAGTTGCTATGGTGTTCAGGGTGGTTGCTAGGCGGTTGCTATGGTGTTCTGGGTGGTTGCTAGGGCGTTGCTAGGCAGTTGCTATGGTGTTCTGATGGTTGCTAGGCGGTTGCTATGGTGTTCTGGGTGGTTGCTAGGGCGTTGCTAGGCAGTTGCTATGGTGTTCTGGGTGGTTGCTAGGGCATTGCTATGGTGTTCTGGGTGGTAGCTAGGCGGTTGCTATTGTGTTCTGGGTGGTTGATAGGTGGTTGCTATGGTGTTCTGGGTGGTTGCTAGGGCGTTGCTAGGCAGTTGCTATGGTGTGCTGGGTGGTTGCTAGGCGGTTGCTATGGTGTTCTGGGAGGTTGCTAGGGCATTGCTAGGCGGTTGCTATGGTGTTCTGGGTGGTTGCTAGGGCCTTGGTAGGCGGTTGCTATGGTGTTCTGGGAGGTTGCTAGGGCATTGCTAGGCTGTTGCTATGGTGTTCTGGGTGGTTGCTAGGGCGTTGCTAGGCGGTTGCTATGGTGTTCTGGGTGGGTGTTAGGGTGTTGCTAGGCAGTTGCTATGGTGTTCTGGGTGGTGGGTAGTCGGGTGCGATGGTGTTTTGGGTGCTAGGACGTTGCTAGGCAGTTGCTATGGTGTTTTGGGTGGCTGCTAGGTGGTTGCTATGGTGTTCTGGGTGGTTGCTTGGGCGTTGCTAGGCAGTTGCTATGGTGTTCTGTGTGGGTGGTAGGCGGTTGCTATGGTGTGGTGTGTGGTTGCTCGGGCGTTGCTAGGCAGTTGCTATGGTGTTCTTGGTGGTTGCCAGGCGGTTGCTATGGTGTTGTGGGTGGTTGTTAGGCGGTTGCTATGGTGTTGTGGGTGGTTGCTCGGGCGTTGCTAGGCAGTTGCTATGGTGTTCTGGGTGGTTGCTAGGCGGTTGCTATGGTGTTCTGGGTGGTTGCTAGGGCATTGCTAGGCTGTTGCTATGGTGTTCTGGGTGGTTGCTAGGGCGTTGCTAGGCGGTTGCTATGGTGTTCTGGGTGGTTGTTAGGGTGTGGCTAGGCAGGTTCTAAGGTGTTCTGGGTGGTTGCTAGGCGGTTGGTTTGGTGTTCTGGGTGGTTGCTAGGGCGTTGCTAGGCAGTTGCTTTGGTGTTTTGGGCGGTTGCTAGGTGGTTGCTATGGTGTTCTGGGTGGTTGCTAGGGCATTGCTAGGCAGTTGCTATAGCGTTCTGGGTGGTTGCTAGGGCGTTGCTAGGCAGTTGCTGTGGTGTTCTGGGTGGTTGCTAGGGCGTTGCTAGGCAGTTGCTATGGTGGTCTGGGGGGTGGCTAGGCGGTGGCTATGGTGTTCTGGGTGGTTGCTAGGCGGCTGCTACGGTGTTCTGGGTGGTTGCTAGGGCGTTGCTAGGCAGTTGCTATGGTGTTCTGGGTGGTTGCTAGGCGTTTGCTATGGTGTTCTGGGTGGTTGCTAGGGCGTTGCTAGGCAGTTGCTATGGTGTTTTGGGTGGTTGCTAGGGCGTTGCTAGGCAGTTGCTTTGGTGTTCTAGATGGTTGCTAGGCGGGTGCTATGGTGATCTGGGTGGTTGCTAGGGTGTTGCTTTGGTGTTCTGGGTGGTTGTTAGGCGGTTGCTATGGTGTTCTGGGTGGTAGCTAGGCGGTTGCTATGGTGTTCTGGGTGGTTGCTAGGTCGTTGCTAGGCAGTTGCTATGGTGCTCTGGGTGGTTGCTAGGCGGTTGCTATGGTGTTCTGGGTGGTTGCTAGGCGGTTGCTATGGTGTTCTGGGTGGTTGCTAGGGCGTTGCTAGGCAGTTGCTATGGTGTTCTGATGGTTGCTATGCTGTTGCTATGGTATTCTGGGTGGTTATTAGGGCGTTGCTAGGTGGTTGCTATGGTGTTCTGGGTGGTTGTTAGGGTGTTGCTTGGCAGTTGCAATGGTGTTCTGGGTGGTTGCAAGGCGGTTGCTATGGTGTTCTGGGTGGTTGCTAGGGCGTTGCTAGGCAGTTGCTATGGTGTTTTGGGTGGTTTCTAGGTGGTTGATATGGTGTTCTGGGTGGTTGCTAGGGCGTTGCTAGGCAGTTGCTATGGTGTTCTGTGTGGTGGCTAGGCGGTTGCTATGGTGTTCTGGGTGGTTGATAAGGCCTTGCTGGGCGGTTGCTATGGTGTTCTGGGAGGTTGCTAGGGCATTGCTAGGCTGTTGCTATGGTGTTCTGGGTGGTTGCTAGGGCGTTGCTAGGCGGTTGCTATGGTGTTCTGGGTGGTTGTTAGGGTTTTGCTAGGCAGTTGCTATGGTGTTCTGGGTGGTTGCTAGGCGGTTGCTATGGTGTTCTGGGTGGTTGCTAGGGCGTTGCTAGGCAGTTGCTATGGTGTTTTCGGTGGTTGCTAGGTGGTTGCTATGGTGTTCTGGGTGGTTGCTAGGGCGTTGCTAGGCAGTTGCTATGGTGTTCTGAGTGGTGGCTAGGCGGTTGGTATGGTGGTCTGGGTGGTTGCTCGGGCGTTGCTAGGCAGTTGCTATGGTGTTCTGGGTGGTTGCTAGGCGGTTGCTATGGTGATCTGGATGGTTGCTAGGGCGTTGCTAGGCAGTTGCTATGGTGTTCTGGGTGGTTGCTAGGCGGTTGCCATGGTGTTCTGGGTGGTTGCTAGGGCGTTGTTAGGCGATTCCTTTGGTGTTCTGTGTGGTTGCTAGGGCGTTGCTAGGTAGTTGCTATGGTGTTCTGGGTGGTTGCTAGATCATTGCTAGGCAGTTGCTATGGTGTTCTGTGTTGTTGCTAGGCGGTTGCTATGGTGTTCAGGGTGGTTGGTAGTCGGGTGCTATGGTGTTCTGGGTGGTTGCTAGGGCGTTGCTAGGCAGTTGCTATGGTGTTCTGATGGTTGCTAGGCAGTTGCTATGGTGTTCTGGGTGGTTGCTAGGGCGTTGCTAGGCAGTTGCTATGGTATTGTGGGTGGTTGCTAGGGCATTGCTATGGTGGTCTGGGTGGTAGCTAGGCGGTTGCTATTGTGTTCTGGGTGGTTGATAGGCGGTTGCTATGGTGTTCTGGGTGGTTGCTAGGGCGTTGCTAGGCAGTTGCTATGGTGTGCTGGGTGGTTGCTAGGCGGTTGCACTGGTGTTCTGGGAGGTTGCTAGGGCATTGCTAGGTGGTTGCTATGGTGTTCTGGGTGGTTGCTAGGGCCTTGCTAGGCGGTTGCTGTGGTGTTCTGGGAGGTTGCTAGGGCATTGCTAGGCTGTTGCTATGGTGTTCTGGGTGGTTGCTAGGGCGTTGCTAGGCGGTTGCTATGGTGTTCTGGGTGGTTTTTAGGGGGTTGCTAGGCAGTTGCTATGGTGTTCTGGGTGGTTGCTAGGCGGTTGCTATGGTGTTCTGGGTGCTAGGGCGGTGCTAGGGAGTGGCTATGGTGGCTTGGGTGGTTGCTAGGTGGGTGCTATGGTGTTCTAAGTGGTTGCTAGGGCGTTGCTAGGCAGTTGCTATGGTGTTCTGGGTGGTTGCTAGGCGGTTGCTATGGTGTTCTGGGTGGTTGCTCGGGCGTTGCTAGGCAGTTGCTATGGTGTTCTTGGTGGTTGCCAGGCAGTTGCTATGGTGTTCTGGGTGGTTATTAGGCGGTTGCTATGGTGTTCTGGGTGGTTGCTAGGGCGTTGCTAGGCAGTTGCTATGGTGTTCTGGGTGGTTGCTAGGCGGTTGCTATGGTGTTCTGGGTGGTTGCTAGGGCATTGCTAGGCTGTGGCTATGGGGTTCTGGGTGGGTGCTAGGGCGTTGCTAGGCGGTTGCGATGGTGTTCTGGGTGGTTGTTAGGGTGTTGCTAGGCAGTTTCTATGGTGTTCTGGGTGGTTGCTAGGCGGTTGCTATGGTGTTCTGGGTGGTTGCTAGGGCGTTGCTAGGCAGTTGCTGTGGTGTTCTGGGTGGTTGGTAGGGCGTTGCTAGGCAGTTGCTATGGTGTTCTGGGTGGTTGCTAGGCGGTTGCTATGGTGTTCTGGGTGGTTGCAAAGAGGTTGCTATGGTGTTCTGGGTGGTTGCTAGGGCGTTGCTAGGCAGTTGCTATGGTGTTCTGGGTGGTTGCTAGGCGGTTGCTATGGTGTTCTGGGTGGTTGCTAGGGCGTTGCTAGGCAGTTGCTATGGTGTTTTGGGTGGTTGCTAGGGCGTTGCTAGGCAGTTGCTATGGTGTTCTAGATGGTTGCTAGGCAGTTGCTATGGTGTTCTGGGTGGTTGCTAGGGTGTTGCTTTGGTGTTCTGGGTGGTTGTTAGGCGGTTGCTATGGTGTTCTGGGTGGTAGCAAGGCGGTTGCTATGGTTTTCTGGGTGGTTGCTAGGTCGTTGCTAGGCAGTTGCTATGGTGCTCTGGGTGGTTGCTAGGCGGTTGCTATGGTGTTCTGGGTGGTTGCTAGGCGGTTGCTATGGTGTTCTGGTGGTTGCTAGGCTGTTGCTATGGTGTTCTGGGTGGTTGCTAGGGCGTTGCTAGGTGGTTGCTATGGTGTTCTGGGTGGTTGTTAGGGTGTTGCTCGGCAGTTGCAATGGTGTTCTGGGTGGTTGCTAGGCGGTTGCTATGGTGTTCTGGGTGGTTGCTAGGGCGTTGCTAGGCAGTTGCTATGGTGTTTTGGGTGGTTTCTAGGTGGTTGCTATGGTGTTCTGGGTGGTTGCTAGGGCGTTGCTAGGCAGTTGCTATGGTGTTCTGGGTGGTTGCTAGGCGGTTGCTATGGTGTTCTGGGTGGTTGCTAGGGCCTTGCTAGGCGGTTGCTATGGTGTTCTGGGAGGTTGCTAGGGCATTGCTAGGCTGTTGCTATGGTGTTCTGGGTGGTTGCTAGGGCGGTGCTAGGCGGTTGCTATGGTGTTCTACGGGGATGGTAGGGTGTTGCTAGGCAGTTGCTATGGTGTTCTGGGTGGTTGCTAGGCGGTTGCTATGGTGTTCTGGGTGGTTGCTAGGGCGTTGCTAGGCAGTTGCTATGGTGTTTTGGGTGGTTGCTAGGTGGTTGCTATGGTGTTCTGGGTGGTTGCTAGGGCGTTGCAAGGCAGTTGCTATGGTGTTCTGGGTGGTTGCTAAGCGGTTGCTATGGTGTTCTGGGTGGTTGCTCGGGCGTTGCTAGGCAGTTGTTATGGTGTTCTGGGTGGTTGCTAGGTGGTTGCTATGGTGTTCTGGGTGGTTGCTAGGGCGTTGCTAGGCAGTTGCTATGGTGTTCTGGGTGGTTGCTAGGCGGTAGCCATGGTGTTCTGGGTGGTTGCTAGGGCGTTGCTAGGCGATTCCTATGGTGTTCTGTGTGGTTGCTAGGGCGTTGCTAGGCAGTTGCTATGGTGTTCTGGGTGGTTGCTAGGGGGTTGCTAAGGTGTTCTTGGTGGTTGCTAGGGCGTTGCTAGGCAGTTGCTATGGTGTTTTGGGTGGGTGCTGGGCGGTTGCTATGGGGTGCTGGGTGCTTGCGAGGGCGTTGGTAGGCAGTTGCTTTGGTGTTCTGGGTGGTTGCTAGGCGATTGCTATGGTGTTCTGGGTGGTTGCTAGGGCGTTGCTAGGCAGTTGCTATGGTGTTTTGGGTGGTTGCTAGGAGGTTGCTATAGTGTTCTGGGTGGTTGCTAGGGCGTTGCTACGCAGTTGCTATGGTGTTCTGGGTGGTTGCTAGGCAGTTGCTATGGTGTTCTTGGTGGTTGTGAGGGCGTTGCTAGGCGGTTGCTATGGTGTTTTGGGTGGTTGCTAGGGCGTTGCTAGGCAGTTCCTTTGGTGTTCTGAGTGGTTGCTTGGCGGTTGCTATGGTGTTCTGGGTGGTTGCTAGAGCGTTGCTTGGCAGTTGCTATCGTGGTCTGGGTGGTTGCTAGGCAGTTGCTATGGTGTTTTGGGTGGTTGCTAGGCGGTTGCTATGGTGTTCTGAATATTTGCTTGGGCATTGCTCCACAGTTGCTATGTTGTTCTTATTGTTGCTAGGGCGTTGATGTGTATTGTTTGGGGATCGAGTGAAAACTGGGAGAAGTAGTGAACCGTACGTTTACGAAATTATTTGGAATATTAACAAGGAAGGAAGGAGGGAAAGAAGGAACTAATGAGGGAAGTAAGGAAAGAAGGAATATAGGAAAAAAAGAAGGAAATCAAAGGAAGGCAGGAAAGAACAAAGGAAACTAGGCGAGGATGGATGGAAAGAAACAGAAGAATGACGGAAAGAAGGAAGTTAGGAAGGAAGGAAAGGAAGAAGGGAAGAAGAAGGATTTAAGTAAAGATAGAAGGAAGGAAGGAAGGAAGTGAGGAAGAAGAAATGAAAAACAGAAGGAAAGAGAGAAGGAAGGAAAGAAAAAGTAAAGAAAGGAAGAGGGAAGGAAAGTGAGGGAAAGCAGAAAGAAGAAAGGAAGAAAGAAAAGAAGGATATGAAGGAATGAAAGAAGGCATGATGGAAGGAAAGAAAAACTAAGGAAGGTAGGAAAGAAAATTGGTAGGGAGGAAGAATGGGCGGAAGGATGAAAGGCAGGATAGAAGGAAGTAAAGTAGGAAAGCAGGAACGAATAAAGGAAGGAAGGAACGAAGGAAAGAAATAGGAGGGAAAAAGAAAGAAGGAATGACAGAAAATAGAAGGAAGGAAAGCAGTAAGGAAGCTGTCGTCTCAAGAGAGCCAGATTGTAGTCTTACAGCCTGAGAAACTGACAGTTACAGCAGGTGGTCAGAACACCTGGCACAAGATTCCATTTGCTTAATGGCCCTATTGTGATGTCATAATGCCAATGTTAAGTCTATGGGGGGAAAAAATTTATAGTTTTATATTAATAACTCAAAAAGTATAAAAGTTACAAAGATGAAAAATACATTGCACAGGTGTCCTAAGTAAGACCTACGCAACGCAGTTTGAATGAAGTTTCTACGATAAACGGTTGAGGCCGCATTAAGTGTGTTAGAAGAATAATAATAATAATAATAATAATAATAATAACTAGATAATGTAATTCCAGGGAATTACGTGTGCATTGAAAATGCAAAGTGTAGTTGCATAAGGTGGAGTTTGTAACATATCATTGCATTATGATATTGGTAGCTACGTTTTTAGGAGGATAATTATGGTAGTGGTGAGGACTTTTATTTTGAAACAGATGTGGACTGAGGAAACAGTTTGCGGGAGTCATAGTTGATGACAACTGTCATATGAAAATTTTTAATAGTGACATTTTTTAATAGTGAAAAATTGTAGTAAGGACTTATATTTTGAGACAGGATTGGGCAGAAGAAACAGTTGCCGGAAGTCATAGTCGAAAACAATCAGGAGTTGGAATGGCTGAAAGGTTGATAAGTTGAGTAGCTTAAAAAGTTACATTTTTTATTGTAATTTGACATAATGAGGACTGGCTGTAACAGTTGTTAGGCAGTTGCTATGGTGTTCTGTGTACTTGTGAGGGTGTTGCTAGGCAGCTGCTATCGTGTTCTGGGTGGTTGCTAGGGCATTGCTACGCAGTTGCTATGGTGTTCTGGGTGGTTGATAGGGCGTTGCTAGGCGGTTGCTATGGTGTTCTGGGTAGTTGCTAGGCGGTTGCTATGGCGTACTGGGTGGTTGCTCGAGCGTTGCTATGGGGTTCTGGGTGGTTGCTAGGCGGTTGCTATGGCATTCTGGGTGGTTGCTAGGGCTTTGCTAAGCAGTTGCTATGATGTTCTGGGTGGTTGCTAGGGCGTTGCTAGGTGGTTGCTATGGTGTTCTGGGTGGTTGCTAGGGTGTTGCTAGGCAGTTGCTATGCTGTTCTGGGTGGTTGCTAGGCCGTTGCTATGGTGTTCTGGGTGGTTGCTATGGCGTTGCTAGGCAGTTGCTATTGTGTTCTGGGTGGTTGATAGGCCGTTGCTAGGCAGTTGCTATGGTGTTCTGGGTGGTTGTTAGGGTGGTTGCTATGGCGTTCTGGGTGGTTGCTAGGGCATTGCTAAGCAGTTGGTATGGTGTTCTGGGTGGTTGCCACGGCATTGCCAGGCGGTTGCTATGGTGTTCTGGGTGGTTGCTAGGGTGTTGCTAGGCAGTTGCTATGGTGTTCTGGGTGGTTGCTAGGTGGTTGCTATGATGTTCTGGCTGGTTGCTAGGGCGTTGCTTGTCGGTTGCTATGGTGTTCTGGGTGGTTGCTCGGGGGTTGTTAGGCGGTTGCTATGGTGTTGTGGGTGGTTGCTAGGGCGTTGCTATGGTGTTCTGGGTGGTTGCTAGGGCGTTGCTAGGCAGTTGCTATGGTGTTCTGGATGGTTGCTAGGCGGTTGCTATGGTGTTGTGGGTGGTTGCTAGGGTGTTGCTATTGTGTTCTGGGTGGTTGTTAGGCGGTTGCTCTGGTGTTCTGGGTGGTTGCTAGGCGGTTGCTATGGTGTTCTGGGTGGTAGCAAGGCGGTTGCAATGGTGTTCTGTTTGGTTGCTAGATCATTGCTAGGCAGTTGCTATGGTGTTCTGTGTTGTTGCTAGGCGGTTGCTATGGTGTTCTGGGTGGTTGCTAGGGCGTTGCTAGGCAGTTGCTATGGTGTTCTGATGGTTGCTAGGCGGTTGGTATGGTGTTCTGGGTGGTTGCTAGGGCGTTGCTAGGCAGTTGCTATGGTGTTCTGGGTGGTTGCTAGGGCATTGCTATGGTGTTCTGGGTGGTAGCTAGGCGGTTGCTATTGTGTTCTGGGTGGTTGCTAGGTGGCTGCTCTGGTGTTCTGGGTGGTTGCTAGGGCGTTGCTAGGCAGTTGCTATTGTGTGCTGGGTGGTTGCTAGGCAGTTGCAATGGTGTTCTGGGAGGTTGCTTGGGCATTGCTAGGCGGTTGCTATGGTGTTCTGGGTGGTTGCTAGGGCCTTGCTAGGCTGTTGCTATGGTGTTATGGGTGGTGGCTTGGGGGTTGGTAGGCGGTTGCTATGGTGTTATGGGTGGTTGTAAGGGTGTTGCTAGGCAGTTGCTATGGTGTTCTGGGTGGTTGCTAGGCGGTTGCTATGGTGTTCTGGGTGGTTGCTAGGGCGTTGCTAGGCAGGTGCTATGGTGTTTTGGGTGGTTGCTAGGTGGTTGCTATGGTGTTCTGGGTGGTTGCTTGGGCGTTGCTAGGCAGTTGCTATGGTGTTCTGGGTGGTTGCTAGGCGGTTGCTATGGTGTTCTGGGTGGTTGCTCGGGCGTTGCTAGGCAGTTGCTATGCTGTTCTTGGTGGTTGCTAGGCGGTTGCTATGGTGTTCTGGGTGGTTGCTAGGCGGTTGCTATGGTGTTCTGGGTGGTTGCCAGGGCGTTGCTAGGCAGTTGCTATGGTGTTCTGGGTGGTTGCTAGGCGGTTGCTATGGTGTTCTGATTGGTTGCTAGGGCATTGCTAGGCTGTTGCTATGGTGTTCTGGGTGGTTGCTAGGGCATTGCTAAGCAGTTGCTATGGTGTTCTGGGTGGTTGCTACGGCGTTGCTAGGCAGTTGCTATGGTGTTCTGGGTGGTTGCTAGGCGGTTGCTATGGTGTTCTGGGTGGTTGCTAGGGGGTTGCTAGGCTGTTGCTATAGCGTTCTGGGTGGTTGCTAGGGCGTTGCTAGGCAGTTGCTATGGTGTTCTGGGTGGTTGCTAGGCGGTTGCTATGGTGTTCTGGGTGGTTGCTAGGCGGTTGCTATGGTGTTCTGGGTGGTTGCTAGGGCGTTGCTAGGCAGTTGCTATGGTGTTCTGGGTGGTTGCTAGGCGGTTGCTATGGTGTTCTGGGTGGTTGCTAGGGCGTTGCTAAGCAGTTGCTATGGTGTTTTGGGTGGTTGCTAGGTGGTTGCTATGGTGTTCTGGGTGGTTGCTCGGGCGTTGCTAGGCAGTTGCTAAGGTGTTCTGGGTGGTTGCTAGGTGGTTGCTATGGTGTTGTGGGTGGTTGCTAGGCGGTTGCTATTGTGTTCTGGGTGGTTGCTAGGGCGTTGCTAGGCAGTTGCTATGGTGTTCTGGGTGGTTGCTAGGCGGGTGCTATGGTGTTCTGGGTGTTTGCTAGGCGGTTGCTATGGTGGTCTGGGTGGGTTCTAGGAGGTTGCTAGGCAGTTGCTATGGTGTTCTGGGTGGTTGCTAGGGGGTTGCTTTGGTGTTGTGGGTGGTTGCTAGGGCATTGCTAGGCTGTTGCTATGGTGTTCTGGGTGGTTGCTAGGGCGTTGCTAGGCGGTTGCAATGGTGTTCTGGGTGGTTGTTAGGGTGTTGCTAGGCGGTTGCTATGGTGTTCTGGGTGGTTGCTAGGCGGTTGCTATGGTGTTCTGGGTGGTTGCTAGGGTGTTGCTAGGCAGTTGCTATGGTGTTTTGGGTGGTTGTCAGGTGGTTGCTATGGTGTTCTGGGTGGTTGCTAGGGCGTTGCTAGGCAGTTGCTATAGCGTTCTGGGTGGTTGCTAGGGCGTTGCTAGGCAGTTGCTATGGTGTTCTGGGTGGTTGCTAGGGCGTTGCTAGTCAGTTGCTATGGTGTTCTGTGTGGTTGCTAGGCGGTTGTTTTGGTGTTGTGGGTGGTTGCTAGGCGGTTGCTATGGTGTTCTGGGTGGTTGCTAGGGCGTTGCTAGGCAGTTGCTATGGTGTTCTGGGTGGTTGCTAGGCGGTTGCTATGGTGTTCTGGGTGGTTGGTAGGGCGTTGCTAGGCGGTTGCTATAGTGTTCTGGGTGGTTGCTAGGCAGTTGCTATGGTGTTTTGGGTGGTTGCTTCGCGGTTGCTATGGTGTTCTGAATATTTGCTTGGGCATTGCTCGACAGTTGCTATGTTGTTCTTGTTGTTGCTAGGGCGTTGATGTGTCTTGTTTGGGGATCGAGTGAAAACTGGGAGAAGTAGTGAACCGTACGATTACGAAATTATTTGGAATATTAACAAGGAAGGAAGGAGGGAAAGAAGGAACTAATGATGGAAGTAAGGAAAGAAGGAATATAGGAAAAAAAGAAGGAAATCAAAGGAAGGCAGGAAAGAACAAAGGAAAGAAGGCGAGGATGGATGGAAAGAAACAGAGGAATGAAGGAAAGAAGGAAGTAAAGAAGGAAGGAAAGGAAGAAGGGAAGAAGAAGGATTTAAGTAAAGATAGAAGGAAGGAAGGAAGTGAGGAAGAAGAAATGAAAAACAGAAGGAAAGAGAGAAGGAAGGAAAGAAAAAGTAAAGAAAGGAAGAGGGAGGGAAAGAGAGGGAAAGCAGAAAGAAGAAAGGAAGAAAGATAAGAAGGATATGAAGGAATGAAAGAAGGCATGATGGAAGGAAAGAAAAACTAAGGAAGGTAGGAAAGAAAATTGGTAGGGAGGAAGAATGGGAGGAAGGATGAAAGGCAGGATAGAAGGAAGTAAAGTAGGAAAGAAGGAACGAATAAAGGAAGGAAGGAACGAAGGAAAGAAATAGGAGGGAAAAAGAAAGAAGGAATGACAGAAAATAGAAAGAAGGAAAGCAGCAAGGAAGCTGTAGTCTCAAGAGAGCCAGATTGTAGTCTTACAGCCTGAGAAACTGACAGTTACAGCAGGTGGTCAGAACACCTGGCACAAGATTCCATTTGCTTAATTGCCCTATTGTGATGTCATAATGCCAATGTTAAGTCTGTGGGAGGAAAAAATTTATAGTTTTTTATTAATAACTCAAAAAGTATAAAAGTTACAAAGATGAAAAATACATTGCACAGGTGTCCTAAGTAAGACCTACGCAACGCAGTTTGAATGAAGTTTCTACGATAAACGGTTGAGGCCGCATTAAGTGTGTTAGAAGAATAATAATAATAATAATAATAATAATAATAATAATAATAATAATAATAAGAAGACCAGGATAACAATAGTGAGCATTTTCAATGCACACTAATAATAATAATAATAATAATAATAATAAGAAGACCAGGATAACAATAGTGAGCATTTTCAATGCACACTAACTAGAAAATTCCAGCTGAAATTTTGAATGAGCCTGCTGCTCTACGAGTACAGTGTTGGAGGTGCTTGTCAGCGTTCTGGCACGCAGTTGATATCATGTTCCGGGTGGTTGCTAAGGCATTGTTAGGCGGTTGCTATGGTGTTTTGGGTGGTTGCTAGGGCGTTGCTAGGCAGTTGGTATGGTGTTCTGGGTGGTTGCTAGGGCGTTGCTAGGCAGTTGCTTTGGTGTTCTGGGTGGTTGCTAGGCAGTTGCTATGGTGTTCTGGGTGGTTGCTAGGGTGTTGCTAGGCAGTTGCTATGGTGTTCTGGGTGGTTGCTAGGGCGTTGCTAGGCAGTTGCTATGGTGTTCTTGGTGGTTGCTAGGCGGTTGCTATGGTGTTCTGGGTGGTTGCTAGGGCGTTGCTAGGCAGTTGCTATGGTGTTCTGGGTGGTTGCTCGGGCGTTGCAAGGCGGTTGCTATGGTGTTCTGGGTGGTTGCTCGGGCGTTGCTAGGCGGTTGCTATGGTGTTCTGGGTGGTTGCTAGGCCGTTGCTATGGTGTTCTGGGTCGTTGCTAGGCCGTTGCTATGGTGTTCTGGGTCGTTGCTAGGGCGTTGCTAGGCCGTTGCTATGGTGTTTTGGGTGGTTGCTAGGGCGTTGCTATGGTGTTCTGGGTGGTTGCTAGGGCGTTGCTAGGCGGTTGCTATGGTGTTCTGGGTGGTTGCTAGGGCGTTGCTAGGCGTTTGCTATGGTGTTCTGGGTGGTTGCATTGCAGTTACTATGGTGTTCTGGGTCGTTGCTAGGGCATTGCTAGGCAGTTTCTATGATGTTCTGGGTGGTTGCTAGGCGGTTGCTATGTTGTTCTAAGTGGTTGCTAGGGCGTTGCTAAGCGGTTGCTATGGTGTTCTGGGCGGGTGCTAGGCGGTTGCTATGGTATTCTGGATGGTTGCTAGGGCGTTGCTAGGCGGTTGCTTTGGTGTTCTGGGTGGTTGCTTGGCGGTTGCTATGGTGTTCTGGGTAGTTGCTAGGGCGTTGCTAGGGGGTTGCTATGGTGTTCTGGGTGGTTGCTAGGGCGTTGCTAGGCAGTTGCTATGGTGTTCTGGGTGGTTGCTAGGGCGTTGCTAGGCGGTGGCTGTGGTGTTCTGCGGGGTTGCTAGGCGGGTGTTAGAGTCTTCTGGGGGGGTGGTTGGGGGTTGCTAGGCGGTTGCTATGGTGTTCTGGGTGGTTGCAAGGTGGTTGCTATGGTGTTCTAAGTGGTTGCTAGGGCGTTGCTAGGCAGTTGGTATGGTGTTCTGGGTGGTTGCTAGGGCGTTGCTATGGTATTATGGGTGGTTGCTAGGGCGTTGCTAGGCGGTTGCTATGGTGTTCTGGGTGGTTGCTAGGGCGTTGCTAGGCGTTTGCTATGGTGTTTTGGGTGGTTGCTGGGCAGTTGCTATGGTGTTCTGGGTCGTTGCTGGGGCGTTGCTAGGCAGTTGCTATGGTGTTCTGGGTGGTTGCTCGGGCATTGCTAGGCAGTTGCTATGGTGTTCTGGGTGGTTGCTAGGCGGTTGCTATGGTGTTCTGGGTGGTTGCTAGGGCGTTGCTAGGCGGTTGCTATGGTGTTCTGGGTGGTTGCTAGGCGGTTGCTATGGTGTTCTAAGTGGTTGCTAGGGCATTGCTAGGCAGTTGCTATGGTGTTGGGGGTGGTTGCTAGGCGGTTTCTATGGTGTTCTGGGTGGCTGCCAGGGCGTTGCTAGGCGGTTGCTATGGTGTTCTAGGTGGTTGTTAGGGCGTTGCTAGGCAGTTGCTATGGTGTTCTGGGTGGTTGCTAGGCGGTTGCTATGGTGTTCTAAGTGGTTGCTAGGGCGTTGCTAGGCGGTTGCTATGGTGTTCTGGGTGGTTGCTAGGGCGTTGCTAGGCGGTTGCTATGGTGTTCTGGGTGGTTGCTAGGCGGTTGCTATGGTGTTCTGGGTAGTTGCTAGGGCGTTGCTAGGCGGTAGCTTGGGTGTTCTGGGTGGTTGCTAGGGCGTTGCTATGGTGCTCTGGGTGGTTGGTAGGGCGTTGCTAGGCGGTTGCTATGGTGTTCTGGGTGGTTGCTAGGGCGTTGCTAGGCGGTTGCTATGGTGTTCTGGGTGGTTGCTAGGCGGTTGCTATGGTGTTCTGGGTGGTTGCTAGGGCGTTGCTAGGCAGTTGCTATGGTGTCCTGGGCGGTTGCTAGGCGGTTGCTATGGTGTTCTAAGTGGTTGCTAGGGCGTTGCTAGGCAGTTGCTATGGTGTTCTGGGTGGTTGCTAGGCAGTTGCTGTGGCGTTCTGGGGGGTTGCTAGGCGGTTGCTATGGTGTTCTGGGAGGTTGCTAGGGCGTTGCTAGGCAGTTGCTGTGGTGTTCTGGGCGGTTGCTAGGCAGTTGCTATGGTGTTCTGGGTGGTTGCTAGGGCGTTGCAAGGCAGTTGCTGTAGTGTTTGGGGTGGTTGCTCGGGCGTTGCTAGGGAGTTGCTATGGTGTTCTGGGTGGTTGCTAGGGTGTTCCTAATGTTGTTTGGGCATGCTTCTCTTTGTTTGAGAAATGGAAAAGAGTTTCTACATGAGTGTATGAGTTCAAGGCGAGAGGGTGAAGATGAGAGCGATTTTCTCATTGACTTCCATTATAACAAGGTTTCAGAGGTCCATGTTTTTTGTGAATTGTGGGAAATCTGTAAGTCGGATCGCTGAGTAAAGTCACAGCACACTCCTCACAAGCGAGCCGCAAGTTTTGACGTGTAATTAGTGGGGATCGGGTGAAAATTGTGGGAGAAGAAGCGAACTGCGCGATTTTGGAAGACCGATTCTCTCATTGACTTCCATTATAACGAGGTTTCAGGGGTCCATGTTTTTTGGGAATTGTGGGAAATCTGTCAGTCGGATCGCTGAGTAAAGTCATAGCACACTCCTCACAAGCGAACCGCACGTTTTGACGTGTTATGTGTCGGGATCGGTTGAAAATTGTGGGAGAAGAAGTGAACCGAGCGATTTCGGAAGAACTTGGAATAATAATAATAATAATAATAAAGAAGTATGCAGGATTTTAATATGTGTCTGCATTGCTGCAGGCACATAATAAAGAAGTATGCAGGATTTTAATATGTGTCTGCATTGCTGCAGGCACGTAATAAAGAAGTATGCAGGATTTTAATATGTGTCTGCATTGCTGCAGGCACATAATAATAATAATAATAATAAAGAAGTATGCAGGATTTTAATATGTGTCTGCATTGCTACAGGCTCATAATAATAATAATAATAATAATAATAATAATAATAAAGAAGTATGCAGGATTTTAATATGTGTCTGCATTGCTGCAGGCACATAGTTATAATAATAAGAAGAAGACCAGGATAACAATAGTGAGCATTTTCAATGCACACTAATAATAATAATAATAATAATAAGAAGAAGAACAAGACCAGGATAACAATAGTGAGCATTTTCAATGCACACTAATAATAATAATAAAGAAGTATGCAGGATTTTAATATGTGTCTGCATTGCTGCAGGCACATAATAATAATAATAATAATAATAATAAAGAAGTATGCAGGATTTCAATATGTGTCTGCATTGCTGCAGGCACATAATAATAATAATAATAATAATAATAATAATAAAGAAGTATGCAGGATTTTAAGATGTGTCTGCATTGCTGCAGGCACATAATAACAAAGAAGTATGCAGGATTTTAATATGTGTCTGCATTGCTGCAGGCACATAATAATAATAATAATAATAATAATAATAATAATAAAGAAGTATGCAAGATTTTAATGTGTGTCTGCATTGCTGCAGGCACATTATTATTATTAATAGTATTAAGAAGTATGCAGGATTTTAATATGTGTCCGCATTGCTGCAGGCACAGAAGAATAAAGAAGTATGCAGGATTTTAATATGTTTCTGCATTGCTGCAGGCACATAAAAATAATAATAATAATAATAATAATAATAATAATAAAGAAGTATGCAGGATTTTAATATGTGTCTGCATTGCTGCAGGCACATAATAAAGAGGTATGCAGGATTTTAATATGTCTCTGCATTGCTGCAGGCACATAATAATAATGATAATAATAAAGAAGTATGCAGGATTTTAATATCTGTCTGCATTGCAGCAGGCACATAATAATAATAAAAATATAGTCACAGAATAATAGTAGTGGCCTCGGCTTTGCCCAGTCCCACTACACTCCCTATTGGGGAGAGTAGTGGGCCTGCACTCAGCTCAGGGCCACTAATAATTAAAGCTGCAAGCAGCATTGAAAGGGCCCTTGCACCCTTCGTGCATGTTGGGGATGGTGGCAAGATCCTGACGTGTGCAGGTGTGCATTCAAAACCATTGGACAGTGCTGGACTGTGAACAATGTTATTTCCTGAGTGGAGTGCAAACACAATTCCTGAAATAAATAGGAGGATTGCCTTAAATCATGACGCTTGTTCATAAAAAAAAGTGGAAATTTCAATTAAAGGAGGACTATACTGACCTACACATTTTGACTTAATCTTATAGTAATTAACTCCAACATAATACCCACGGTCGATTTTTTTGTCCATACATACCCCCTGTTCATTTAAATGACCATTAATTAGCTAGGATTACTGTTTCCAGGAGGCCACCATTCACGCCATTAGTGGCATGAGAAATTGTTAGATCATAACGTCACAGCAGCTGCCACATGCATTCATGTGCATGCTGCATGCCATGTCAAAATGTTTGAATACATGGATATCTAAATAAATTAGTCTACCAACCAATTTAAAATTGTTCATTGAGCGAATCAACTATTTGATTGCAAATTGAGCCAAGTAAATGGGAAGAGGGTGAAAGAAATTGTCGAGTTGAGGAGGATGATTTTGAAGACCTTAACTTTGCTTAGTTCAGCACGCAGTTTGCCTGAATGAGTTTGCTTGATTTTTACATTTGGCTGTTGTGTGTGAATCTTGTTCTATTATTAAATGAAAAAATGTAAAAATTTGCGGCACTGATTTGCTGAATGTGCTGGCCCAGTCTTTGGTGCATTTGTCCATTGCTTGCAAAGCGAAAATAATTTCTCTCTCGCATTCGTGTTTGATACGCTTCACACAATGTTTTCTACTTCGCGTATTTTTTAGGCGCTTGAGCACCAGGGCCATCTTAACATGATTTTATTATCAAGAAATCTTTTTTAATAATACGTGAATATTTTTCAACGAGAGGTGAAATTCAGAGGTCTGCAATTTATTCAGATCAGACCAGGGGTGTCAAACTGACCCGTAAACGGGCTAAGAGGCTGCAGGTTTTCACTCCAACAATGCAGAAGTGCACCTAATACAACTAATCTGCAGCCTCTTGGCCCGTTCTATTTCGTACGTGCTCCACCCTCTAACAGGCTTCACTATTGGTTTACCCCTCCAAGGCCCCGCCTCGGCGCCTGAGAAAGAAAATTGAACTCACATGCTCCGTAGGAGTGGGTAGCATACTCACCCCCTATAAAGCCCCGCCGCCGTCAGTGCTCGTCTCCCTTTTTCACTCAGCCTGATGAAAATTTGGACCCTTGCGAAATTCAGTCACTATCATTGTGTCGCGAAAGATATGGATTAAGTTTTGTCTCTAATATGCCTCCCCCTTGGCGCCCTCAGACCAGCACGATGACTGTGCATCTGGCTGGCTGGCGACGCCAGGTGCAGGCTGCTCCGTGCCGCCAATGCAAGCGTCCCCACGGCAGGGGCATGTACAGCGGCTACAGTTTGTGCGCCCTCCAGGCTGGCTCGAGGCCAACCTGAGAGCTGGAGGCGGTCCGTCAGAAGCCTTGACAACGGCCCTCTTCCAGGAGGTCGACCGCCTGGAGTCTGCCCGCGAGCAGCTGTCGTCTCGGCTTCGCTCGGCAGCCGTCGTCGCACGTCTTCAGAGGACCGGCCATCAGCGGGCTCCAGCCCCCGTCTACTGCTGCAGCCTCGCAGCTTCTGGTCGCCCTACTTCTGGGAGATTTACAAATAAAAGGCATCATTTGTATTTGGCTTCAAGATCGTTATTCATGCTACTCACGCTGACACACTGGTTGTTTCAGATGTTTGCATTCATGGTCATTGGGATACCTTACTGGGGGGAGCAGAGTGGCTTCCCCTTTTTTCACCAGCTCAGTGAGAGGGACACGGTGCGTGAGGCTCATGTTTCCTCAGCATTTCTATTCAACACAGAACAGCAAATCTGTGCTTCACCAGCTAAAAAGGTTATTTATGAAACACTGGTTAGCCAACCAACAAGGTTTGCGTTGTTCTACCCGCGGGGTAGTGCACCGTCAAACAATGTGGCTAATCGTAATTCGGGCGATGACACCCTCCCGCCATGCTGCTGGCGTTCGCTACAGATCCTTCAATTCGGTGTACTCGTTTCGTCATGGGGCAGCTCCAGTGAGGGGACGTTCACGAACTGATGCAGATTGCCATCAACTTCCTAACGCTGCAAGCTGGACTGGCTCCAGCGGCGCGGTTAGTGCAAGTCCGCTACACACCGGCGTTTTGCCAGCTATAAACTGTTTATGGAACAATGGATAGCTAAGCGCCCGCTAAGTTGGCGTGTTCTACCAGCGGAGGTAGTACACGGTCAAGCATTGTAGCTAATCGGAAATCTGACGATGATACCCTCCCATCTTACAGTGGCAGGGGCGCTCACTCAAATCTTCGATTTGGTTCACTGTGCATCCCGGGGACAAGGGGCGGGATGTTTGCACAGTGTAATTCTAGTACTGGGGCTTATGAATCTGTAGAGAGGACCTCCACTCGTTCTGCTCCAGGCCGAATGTTCTAACCATGGCGGTAGCACACGAGCTCCGGACCAAAATTGACGCACTCCCATCTCTCAGTGCTGGTTTGGCCAAATTCAGTCTTGAAATTCAGGGAACTCACTTCATCCGGGTGTGTCTCCAGTGAAGAAACGTTCACAAACTAATAACCAGCTTGTTGCTAACACTCTAGCTGGGCTGGCTCCAGCAGCGTGGTTAGGATACGTTAGCGCACTTCTGCCTCCGGGTTGCACGGAAGGGGAGTTGCCTGCCATTTTGGCTCCATAGCTCCTGAGGTCTCACAAAATTCTCACTATGCATCCCGGTGGCAAGGGACGGGATTGTGTACGCAAACGTAAATCTGGTACTGGGGCTTCCGAACCCGTGGAGAAAAGTGTCACTAGTTCTGCCCCACAGCTCGAGATGTGTTTAATGGCCAATGTCTCTGAGGGTAAACGTCAGGAAGAGCTTTCGCTTGACTCAGAGACAGCTGCGACCCCACCACCCACGGTGATTGAGTCACCAGGTGACGTGCTTGGGGTTGCAGTGGATGCGCTATTGCCATTAGCCTATCAGCCCTTTCGGGCAGGGCCCCCCGGTCAAACCGTCCCACAGGGGGCGTGGCGTCGCGGGAGAGCCTGGGCTATCGGAAAGCATAGAATCAACTGCTTCACCACTGACGAATCACTGTCGGTCGTGGGTAAGGTTGTGCGCCCTCCTTCCGAGGTGGTTGGACAGAACGTTGCGGAAGGGATACACATTGCAGTTTCGCTGCCGTCCTCCACCATTCAAAGGCATTGTACGGACGAAGCTCCCCGGTTGTGAAGGAAGAGGTAAACTCGCTTCTACGGAGAAAGGCCGTAAGACCGGTTCCTCTGTCAGAAGCTCAAGCAGGATTTTACTCCCGATATTTCTTGATCCCCCAAAAAAAATTGGGAGGCCTGAGGCCCATTTTGAATCTTTGGGAGCTGAACAATCACATTGTGCGCAGACCATTCCAGATGCTGACGGTGAAGGCGTTGCGGGAATGCGTCAGACCAGGAGACTGGGTGACGTCAATAGGTCTGACAGATGCCTATTTTCACGTCCCAATCCTGCCACGCCATCAGAAGTTACTTCGCTTCGCGCTACAGGACCGGACCTTTCAGTTTTGCCACCTCCTGTTCAGATACTCCCTGGCACCACAGACAAAGTCCAAATGTGTGGAGACAACCCTTGCGCCGCTTTGGCTGAGATGGGTGTGGCTTCTTCCTATCTGGACGATTGACTGATCCTGGCCCCTTCCGAACAGATGGCAACTGCCTCTACGAAGTTGGTGATGCGGCATATTGCACAGCTGGGCTATCAACTACGACAAAGCACCCTGCAGCCCAGCCAGACAGCGCGGTATTTAGGAATGCAGTTGGACTATCGGACCATGACCGCACGCTTGTCGGTGGAGAGAGCAGAAGCGATCCTGTCTTGTGCCCAACGGTTACAGGACGCAGTCTCAGTGCGGGCGATAGCAGTCATGTCGCTACTGGGGATGATGACTGCTGCCCATCTAGTAGTCCGCTTAGGGCTACTGCACAAGAGATCTGCAGCGCTGGTTCATACGCCTTCGGCTGGACCCGAGGCGAGACCAGCAGCGCATGCTCCGCATACCATTGCAAGCACGGCAGACCTTAGCGTTTTGGGCCTCACACAGCCAGCTCCCCGAGGGAGTTTGGTTGGGGTGCTTGGCTCACTATGCCCATGCATTCGTGGATGCCTCCCTCACAGGGTGGGGCGGAACTTGTGGCCCTGCTTCGGTCCCTGGTACATGGCAGGGGCCCCGGCGGCACATCAACCTACTGGAACTCATGGCAGTACAGAGGGTGCTGCACCATTTTTCCCCACAGTTGGATGGGAGGCACGTCCTGTGAGATCAGACAACACGACGGCGGTAGCCTATCTCAACAGACAAGGGGAGGGTCAGATCAGTGGCCCTACACAAGATGGCGGCTTCCATCCTAATATGGGCAGATCGCCACTTGCGCTCTCTGAAGGCCAACATGTTCCTGGCATCCTCAACACTCGGGCAGATGGGCTGTCCAGGGGGGCGCTGAGGAGGATTGGAGCCTCCCCACTGGCGACAGCCGAGCAAATCTGGAGGCTGGTCGGGCGACTGAAGATGGATCTGTTTGCGAACAGAGAGAACGCTCTGTGCCCGCTGTGGTTCTCCCTGAGGCCTACCGACAATCCTCCCCTGGGGGTGGATGCGTTGACCCATCCAGCATGGCCAGCCGGCTTGCTATATGCGTTCCCGCCCCGGCGGCTGTTAATGCCACTACCTTGCAGAGTGAGGGAGCAGCACCTGTCCATGTTTGTGGTGGTACCACTGTGCCTGAGCGCCAGATGGTTCAAGATCTCATCCAGCTGGCATTAGGGGAGCCCATGGGAAATTCCGGACCTCCCCATAACTGGGACTCGTGTGCCGAACGCCGTCCCAACCTGCCTCCTCCTGGCCTGGAAGTTGAAAGGGTAAGGTTAACTGAATCCAGCCTACCCAAAGCGGTAGAGTCCACAATTCAGTATGCGCGTGCCCCGGCCACGTCCATGGCTTATACGACTCGTTGGCAGATTTTTGTGGGCTAATGTCAGGCGAGAGACCTGAACCCATGCTCGTGCCCCCTTAAGGGGGTGCTAGAGTTCCTTCAGGGGCTCTTTGAGAGGGGCCGTGCAGCATCCTCCTTAGGCATAGTCGCGGTAGCCATTGCAGCAGGTCATGATGGGTTTGACCGCTTCTCAGCCAGAAATCACCCCCTGGTAAAGCGGTTTTTGAGGGGAGTCCGGAGGCTCAAACCCCTGACGCAGCCCGTGGTTCCACAGTGGGATCTGCAGACGGTGTTGGACGGCCAGGAAGGACCACCGTTTGAACCCCTGGACCAGGCAGACCTGCATATCTCGTCAGTCAAGACAGCCCTCCTTTTGGCCTTGGCATCAGCTAGGAGGGTGAGCGAGTTGGGAGCCCTCTCTGTGCACCCGTCATGTCTGACCCTAAGTGAGGACAGTGGGTCAGTGGAACTTTGCCCTAATCCGTCCTTCTGACCAGAGGTCATCACCACAGCCTTCAAATCATCTATGATCGGGTTAAGAGCTTCTGCCCTCCGCCCCATGCCACCAGTGAGCAGGAACGGATGCACAAACTGGGCCCAGTGCGAGCGCTCATGCTGTACATGAAATGCACGGCAAGCCTTAGGAAGGCGGATCAGCTTTGTGGGCTATGGCGAGCGGGCTCAACGGGCCCCTCTGTTATCGCAGCGCTTCGCTCACTGTATCTGTGATGCTATCGGCAGAGCCTATTCGGCAGTGGGCCTCACCGCCCCGGCGGGGATGACCACACATTCTACCCGTGGCATCGCATCCTCCACAGCGCTAATTAAGGGCGTATCCGTGGAGGAGATTTACAAGGCGGCCTTGCGGTCTTACGCATCAACCTTCGCGCAGTCATATCTGAGGGACATGACCGCCAATTGGTCGCGCATTCAGTCCTGGGAACCCTGTCAGCAGGGTCCCCCTCCAACGCTAACTAGTATGTTACCACACCCTGGGACAATGCTCTCTGGGGGTGCCTCGCCTGCAGGTGTGGGGGGAGGGGCGCGTAGACGGGATATGACAGCTACAAGCCCCCCCCTCCTCATTCCTTCATTCTTTCGTTCTAGAAGGGGCCTTATCGGAAGGGGCCCAGTCTGACACCGGCTTGGGTCTGGTGTTGTTTGGTGTGTCACGACCTGGGTCGGGGTATGCGGCCTGGCGGTGCCCGCCCCAGGCAAGGCACGGCTTTGTTGGTTTCCAACTAGAACTCTAGGGTGCGGGGCCACCTGGGAGTACATTCATCCCTAACGGCCTTCGCCGTAGGTGTAAACCAATAGTGAAGCCTATTAGAGGGCGGAGCACGTACGAAATAGAACAAATAGTTACCCTGGATGTAACTCCAGTTCTATGAGTACGTGCGTAGCCCTCTAACTGCCTGCTCAGCTGGCCCCCGGATGTGAGATGCTGAGTTTCAAAGGGAGACGAGCACTGACAGCGGCGGGGCTTTATAGGGGGTGAGTATGCTTCCCACTCCTACGGAGCAGGTGAGTTCAATTTTCTTTCTCAGGCGCCGAGGCGGGGCCTCGGAGGGGTAAACCAATAGCGAAGCCCGTTAGAGGGCTACGCACATACTCATAGAAATGGAGTTACATCCAGGGTAACTATTTGTTTCCGGGTCAGTTTGACACCCCTGGATTAGACATTATTTCAATCTAACACGGTAGCCTGGTTCGGTTTGACTGCTTCTCATTATCTCTTCTAAATCATTATTGGCTTGATTCTGGTTTTGATTGGTCGGTTGGCTGAATAAATGGCTTGATTACAAGTTAGGCAAAGAACACGGGAATTGATTTAAGGTGAGCTAATTACTTCAAGGAGATGGCAGATGTCCAGCCTCGCTGGTAATTACCAGACTTCATATCGTACTCTTCTTTCCAGAAGCATTTCAAATGGCCTCTGATGTTAGTTCAAATTAAAGTTGTGTCGGATAGAAAAAGGTAATAATCAAGCTCGTCTGTCTGCCCCACTGGAGAAGCAGGAATGTCTCGGTCATTAAACAATCTCAATGCAGGACCGCTGGACAATGAAAATTCATGGCACTGAGAGCCGCACTGACGTCACGATTAGGAGCGCCCCAAGTGGATCGAGCGTAAAATTTCCATCTGCTGTGGTGAAAATAGCGCGGTCCTTAAGTTTTATAAAATAGCTCACAAAAATTTAAGAAATCGCAAAATAAAGAAAACAAAGTCGTAGGAGCTTTTTTCATGATATATTGAAATAATAACACCCAACCTCCTCAACCATGTTAGTCCTCCTTTAAAAATAATGGAATTCCTGTTGGGTTTGGATCATGGCACGATGTAACTTTTTCATGTCTTTGCATGTCTCCACCAAATTTTTTTCTTGAAGGTGAACTGAAACATGCAAACTGTTTTGTTGAAATTTTCTGTGGGGTGAAATGGTGCCATTTTGACACCCCTCTGTGCAAAACCTATGCCATAGTAATAGTAATATCAGGCTCCACGAGTGCGAAGATTTTTGTTTTCAAGCACGTTGAGCCCTCAAAAGGGCACTTCTTTTGAAAAAATGTTAGGGGGCACTATATAGCCATTGTGGCACATTAAGTACCAAGTGCCATATCAAATCGAAGACCACAAGACCATTACAATTTCTGCAATGTTTTGCAAGTTTTGGAGTATCCTAAGGCCTTCAAATGTGTGTTTGTAAATTTTGGAAAAACACAGGATATAGCTCATTGCACACTTCCTGTTTGGCTGAAAAATGTCAAAAAATTCTAAAATTCCTGCATGACATATACCATGACCACACAGAATTTCATGAACATTCAAGCATTTTTATCTTAACATGGTTGTAGCTAGAGGGCGCTATGGAGCCAACTGGCCATGCCTGATCTAATATCAACAAATATTTATACTTGGAAAATAACTTTCATCACATTTGTAAAGTTTTGGGCAAGTACCACAAGGCATGTGCGACTGAAATCAACTTCCTGTTTCATGGCAGAACATTGAAATTTGTTGCAACGCCACAAATACATTGTTTGATGAATCCAAAAAAGATTCGCAATTCAATATGGACTTGGTCTTAGGATGAAACAGGCCAAATTTTAAGTTGATGAGATAAAATCTCTAGGAGGAGTTTGTGAAAGTACGAGATCTGTAAAAAAGGCAAATCTGTAAAAAACCCAATTTTCCAATTAGATAATGATTATTCCTTAGACCCCTCCCCTGAATTATAAACAGCGCCCTCCATAATTATTGGCACCCCTGGTTAAGATATGTTCTTTAGCTTCTAAGAAATTCTGTTTTTTTTTTCTAAATATATATAGGACAACAGTGAAAATCCAACCTGCAAGTGCATTTATTCAGTGGGAAAAAAAAATCCCACATTCAGAAATAATTCTTTTACATCAAATCATGTGTGCCACAATTGTTAGCACTCCTGATATTAATACTTTGTAAAACCCCTTTTTGCCTACAAAACAGCACCTAATCTTCTCCGATAATGTTTCACAAGATGGGAGAATACAGAAAGAGGGATCTTCCACCATTCCTCTGTGCACAATCTCTCTAAATCATCCAGGGACCTTGGTACTCTCCTCTGCACTCTCCTCTTCAGCTCACTCCACAGGTTTTCAATGGGGTTGAGGTCTGGGGATTGAGATGGTCATGGCAGGAGCTTGATTCTGTGTCTGGTGAACCATTTCTGTGTAGATTTGGCCACATGTTTAGGGTCATTATCTCCCAAGGACGACCCATCTTCAGCTTTCGGGCAGAGGCCACCAGATTTTGATTTAAAATGTCCTGGTATTTCAAAGTGTTCATGATGCCATGCACCCTAACAAGGTTCCCAGGGCCTCTGGAAGAGAAACAGGCCCACAGCATCACCAATCCTCCCCCACACTTCACAGTGGGCATGAGGTGCTTTTCTGCATACTCATCTTTTGCGTTCTGCCAGACCCACTTAGAGTGTTTTTTTGCCAAAAAGCTCTATTTTGGTGTCATCTGACCAAAGCACACGGTCCCAGTTGAAGTCCCAGTACCGCCCAGTGAACTCCAGACGTTTGCGCTTATGATTGTGAGTGAGAAAAGGTTTTTCCAGTGCATGCCTCTCAAACAGCTTGTTGGCATGTAGATAGTGCCTGATGGTTGTTTTGGAGACTTTGTGACCCCAAGATGCTATCATTTGTTGCAATTCTTAACAGTGAGGTTTGTAGAACTTTTTATTTCTCTTACCATCCTCCTCACTGTGCGTGGTGGCAAAATAACCTTGCGTCCTCGTCCAGGCTTGTTTACCACCGTTTCAGTTGTTTTAAACTTCTTAATGATTCCTCTGGCAGTAGATATGGGCAGGTGCAGGCGAGTGCTATTTTCTTGTAGCCATTCTCTGATGTGTGAAGGTCGACACACATCTGCTTTACTTGAATGGTGTGTTCCTTTGTCTTTCCCATGTTGAAGAGTGGATAAGGGAAATGGCCTCTGTGTCACGTCATATTTATACCCCAGGAAAACAGGAAGTGATGAATTACTGATTAAATATTCCAAGATACTCTGATCAACTTTGTAAACTACTGTAGAAATGACAGAAATATTTCAATTACATTTATTTCCTAGGCATTGTTAGGGGTGCCAATAATCTTTCGGTCATTCACTGGCACAAAATTAGTTGACGAGAGGTTGAAGTGCTTAATGACAGCAGCCTGATGTTTGCATGGGCCCCCTGTCTTGCCCACATGGCATGAGCAGTGTCCTATCAGTGTGTTGACGTAGTAGATGGTGTCTTCCGATTGATGACTAGTCACCTTGAATTGAGTCGATGAAACCTGCAATGTAAATATATTGCATTCTCATACTTAACACACTGTCTCAGATGCATATTTACAATATTTCAACAAAAATTTACATTTTAATTATTTGCAAAACAAGAGACTACTGGTTAATGTGATTGAATGCTGTTTTTATTGACCTTTATAACAAATGTAAATTCATACATGTATAACAAGTACTGATTTTTGATTTTGGTCTTTCGCAATGTGAATTAAGCAATGTTGCAGAATTTGTGTATACATGTATGCCATCCTAACTACTCCTATTTCACAATCTTTAGACAGAGTTACAGGTAATTGGGGCCAACTTACCAGAAGCAGCTCGGGCATTATTGCATCTTCACATTTCATTCGTTTTGACTTCTGTCGACTCTGAGACTGATTGGTAGTCTCTTGAAAATCATTCAGCTCATTGTCGTCCTCCATTGGAGACTTACTTGAATCTGAATGTACAGTGTGTTGTTCTTTTTTTCGGTTTGACATCTGTCGATTCTGAGACTGTTTAGGAGTCTCCTGAAAATCTACCATCTCATTAAAGTTCTCCATCGGATTCTGTGAGAGCGCGGGTAAATGATCCGAGCGCGGGAAATTGTAGCAGTCTGGTTTGCTTTAAGTTGTGCGGTGGAAAATTGTCGATCCAAAGTTGCAACATATTTTCTTTTATACTCAAATGTTTCAGATCAAACACATTTTAATACTGCACAAAGATAACCCAAGCAAATATGCAGATTTTGAAATGATGATTTCATTTATTAAGGGAAAAAAGCTATAATAAGTGTAAAACATATGCAAAAGAGTAAGAAATCAGGAAGGGGGCAAATGCCCCTCTTTTTTTTACAGCACTGTATATCTCATTGCCATTTTATATCTCACTTGCTCATGATGTCACATGAAATGTGATTAAGACTGTAGAGTCATGTATGGTAATGGAGGACAGTATTGTTTCTTGGGTCGTATAAAAAGCACTGTTTAAAAACCCTGCAAGCATGAGACTGGAAAGAACTACTTTACAGATCAATCCACAAAATAGATCAAAATTTGTGGAAATAATAATAATAAAAACCGTTTTCAGCCTTTTTTTGTTTGACAAGTGCTTATGGTGTCCTTTTCGCGGGCTGGATTTTTTTTCCGTACCGTTGATGTATCACAATTTCAAAGGCCAAGGAAAAATAACCCTTCCATAGTCCACACAGTTCCTAATATCCAATGCGAAGAAAGCTGGGTACCTACAGCTTTTCATCGTTGAAGATCGTTAATGATTCCCAGTGATAATTACTGTCAATGCCCTCCTGAAATTAGGAAAATTAAGGTGTTTTCACATCGGACGCGAAACGATTTTTTTCGTACAACAGATTGCATTCAAAGTCAATGGAAAGACGCGAATACACGCGTTTTCGTGAGTATTTGCGTCTTTACACTGACTTAGAATGTAATCTGTCGTGCCAAAAATCGTTTCGCGTCCGGTGTGAAAGCGACTTTAGGATGTTAAAGACATTGACACGCTAGCTATAACATAGATATCGATGTATCTTTATCTTGCTAGCAAGCCAAACAGCTCGCTCGCGAGTATTCAATTGTGAGAGAACAGTAGCCTTTTTAGCTCACTAGCCATTTGGCTATGTAGCTAAATACATTGGCGCCCTCGCTGTACTCTTGCTAGCTAGGTAGCCAACTAGCTCGCTAACGAGTAAGACTGTCAGCAAACTGTTGTCTTATTTTGTCGGCTTAAAGATGACGCAAATTGACGCGCAGAAAGGGAGGAAATTCACGTGGGAGGACTAGAATTCCAGTATAGCGACGCATTAACGGCACGGAAAAAAATATCGCGCCCGGCAAAGCCTGGCGCAAGTACTCCTCTATCCCGCCTCTGCCCCTCCTTCCAGCGCAAGTTGGCAAAGGCGTGTTTGGGTATTACACAGCCGAGTCAAATATTGCTCATTGGCAAGAGAAACGATGGATAGCGTGTTCCTATTATTACAGCCTGTTGCGGTTTAAAATTTTGGGATTAACATGCAAGGACAACAATGCAAGATACGTTACACATTTATTCTCAATATGTGATCTTAACTCAGTACGAGATCATAGCAATCAGGCTGTATTCCTTTCCCCCACTATCCATCCATCCATCCATTTTCAACCGCTTATCCGGGGCCGGGTCGCGGGGGCAGCAGTCTAAGTAGGGATGCCCAGACTTCCCTCTCCCCGGACACTTCCTCCAGTTCTTCCGGGGGTATCCCGAGGCGTTCCCAGGCCAGCCGAGAGACATAGTCCCTCCATCGTGTCCTGGGTCTTCCCCGAGGCCTCCTCCCGGTGGGGCATGCCCGGAACACCTTCCCAGGAAGGCGTCCAGGGGGCATCCGATAAAGATGCCCGAGCCACCTCAGCTGGCCCCTCTCGACGTGGAGGAGCAGCGGCTCTACTCTGAGCTCCTCCCGGGTGACAGAGCTCCTCACCCTATCTCTAAGGGAGCGGCCCGCCACCCTGCGGAGGAAACCCATTTCAGCCGCTTGTACCCGAGATCTCGTTCTTTCGGTCATGACCCAGAGTTCATGGCCATAGGTGAGGGTAGGAATGTAGATTGACTGGTAAATCGAGATTTTTGCCTTTCGGCTCAGCTCCTTCTTCACCACGACAGATCGGTACAACGACCGCATTACTGCTGCCGCTGCACCGATCCGTCTGTCAATCTCACGCTCCATCCTTCCCTCACTCGTGAACAAGACCCCAAGATACTTGAACTCCTCCACTTGAGGCAAGAACTCTCCTCCAACCCAGAGGGAACATATCACCTTTTTCCGGTCGAGAACCATGGCCTCGGACTTGGAGGTGCTGATTCTCATCCCAGCCGCTTCACACTCGGCTGCAAACCGCCCCAGTGCATGCTGAAGGTCCTGATTTGAAGGAGCTAACAGGACAACATCATCCGCAAAAAGCAGAGATGAGATCCTGTGGTCCCCAAACCGGACTCCCTCCGCCCCCTGGCTGCGCCTAGAAATTCTGTCCATAAAAATAATGAACAGAACCAGTGACAAAGGGCAGCCCTGCCGGAGTCCAACATGCACCGGGAACAGGTCTGACTTACTGCCGGCAATGCGAATCAAGCTCCTGCTCCGGTCATACAGAGACCGCACGGCCCTTAGTAGAGGGCCCCGGACTCCATACTCCCGAAGCACCTCCCACAGAATGCCACGAGAGACACGGTCGAATGCCTTCTCCAAGTCTACAAAACGCATGTGAACAGGTTGGGCAAACTCCCATGCACCCTCAAGCACCCTGCGGAGGGTATAGAGCTGGTCCAGTGTTCCACGACCAGGACGAAAACCGCATTGTTCCTCCTGAATCCGAGGTTCGACTATCGGCCGGATTCTCCTCTCCAGCACCCTGGAATAGACTTTACCCGGGAGGCTGAGAAGTGTGATCCCCCTATAGTTGGAGCACACCCACCGGTCCCCCTTTTTAAATAGAGGAACCACCACCCCGGTCTGCCAATCCAGAGGCACTGTCCCCGACTGCCACGAGATGCTGCAGAGGCGTGTCAACCAAGACAGCCCTACTACATCCAGAGACTTGAGGTACTCAGGGCGGATCTCATCCACCCCCGGTGCCTTGCCACCGGGGAGCTGCCAAACTACCTCAGTGACTTCAGCCCGAGTGATGGATGAGTCAGCCTCTGAGTCCCCAGCCTCTGCTTCCTCTACGGAAGGCGTAACAGCGGGATTGAGGAGGTCCTCAAAGTATTCCTTCCACTGGCCGACAATATCCCCAGTCGAAGTCAACAGTTCCCCACCTCCACTGTAAACAGTGTTGGCAGGGTACTGCTTTCCCCTCCTGAGGCGCCGAACGGTTTGCCAGAATTTCTTCGGGGCCGACCGATAGTCCTCCTCCATGGCCTCCCCGAACTTTTCCCATACCCAAGTTTTTGCTTCCGCCACCTCCCGGGCCGCAGCACGCTTAGCCTGCCGGTACCGGTCACCTGCTTTAGGCGTCCCGCAACCTAGCAAGCCAAGCTCGGTAAGACTCCTTCTTCAGCTTGACAGCATCCCTTACTTCCGGTGTCCACCACCGGGTTCGGGGATTGCCGCCACGACAGGCACCGGAAACCTTACGGCCACAGCACCGAACAGCCGCGTCAACAACGGAGGTGGAGAACATGGTCCATTCAGACTGAATGTCTCCAGCCTCCCTTGGGATCTGGTCAAAGCTCTCCCGGAGGTGAGAGTTGAAAACCCCTCTGACAGAGGGTTCCGCCAGACGTTCCCAACAAACCCTCACAACACGTTTGGGCCTGCCAAGTCTGTCCAGCTTCCTCCTCCGCCAGCGGATCCAACTCACCACCAGGTGGTGATCAGTGGACAGCTCAGCCCCTCTCTTCATCCGAGTGTCCAAGACATACGGCCGGAGGTCAGATGACACGACCACAAAGTCGATCATTGACCTCCGACCCCGGGTGTCCTCGTGCACTGATGGACACCCTTATGCTTGAACATGGTGTTCGTTATGGACAAACCGTGACTAGCACAGAAGTCCAATAACAGAGCACCACTCGGGTTCAGATCGGGGAGGCCGTTCCTCCCAATCACGCCCCTTTAGGTAGCACTGTCGCTACCCACGTGGGCGTTGAAGTCCCCCAGTAGAACGATGGAGTCCCCAGTCGGAGCACTTTCCAGTACCCTTCCTACGGACTCCAAGAAGGTCGTGTACTCTGCACTGTCATTCGGCCCATAAGCCGAAATGACAGTGAGGCACCTGTCCCCGACCCGAAGGCGCAGGGCAGCGACCCTCTCGTTCACCGGGGAAAACTCCAACACCTGACAGCTAAGCTGGGGGGCTATAAGCAAACCCACACCAGCCCGCCGCCTCTCACTGCGGGCACCTCCAGAGTAGAAGAGAGTCCAGCCTCTCTCAAGGAGTTGGGTTCTAGAGCCCAGACTGTGCGTGGAGGTGAGCCCGACTATCTCTAGCCGGTATCGCTCGGCCTCCCGCACAAGCTCAGGCTCCTTCCCCCCCAGTGAGGTGACATTCCATGTCCCCAGAACCAGATTCAGAGTCCGAGGATTGGCTCGCCGGGGCCCCCGCCCACGACTGCCGCCCAAAACACAAGGCATCAGCCCCTTCTGAACCCTCCCGCGGGGGATGGGCCTACGGGAAAGCGGGCCCACGTCGCTCGTTCGGGCTATGCCCGGGCGGGTCCCGTGAGCAGAGGCCCTACCACCAGGCGCTCGCCTACCAACCCCAACCCCAGGCCGGGCTCCAGGGTGGGGTCCCGGTGACGCCAATCCGGGCGACGTAAGCTTCCTTGATTTTTTGACATTCATTCGGGGTTTCCTTTCCCCCACTAAAAACGATAAAAACCTAAGTGACAATAATAGTAGCCTAGTATTAAGCTGCTTGTACACTGGACGCGAAACGAATTTTTCGCTCGACAGATTGCGTTGAAAGCAGTGTCTTGTGTCCGAAAGTCTGACAGGGTTTTAAAATATCTCCGTGTCCGACAGTCTATAATTGTTTTTAATTTCTTGAAATCCACTGACTCTTTTAGATATTAAACGTGAATGTTTTGATAAGAGGGCTCAGTTCTTCAAGATGAGTTCCGAGAATTTCAATCAATGTTTCTGTTTAAGCTCTGCTCAGTAAATCGAGTCGACATTGGCACAGGACAATGTTCAATGCCTCCGTGTCTGACAGCTAAAAAAAAAAAAAAGGACGATTAGAACAGATTGATAACGAAATAAAGAATGAAAAGAAACATTTTAACAACAGAAAATCCAATGAACACTGCGATTAATTTATTTGCGGGTCATATTTTTTGGATGTTCTGTTGGTTGGTGATGTATATGTATTTTTATTTCGTTATAAATCTGTTCTCATATCAATAGGCTACTTTTATTTTTGCTGGGTGCCGGACATGGAGTATTTTGCATTTCGCGTTGGACAGTCTTGATCGTGCATGCGATACTTTATTCACACTGTCAATGGTCATGGAATTGATTTGTTCTCTGATTGCAAGCACTATTTTATCTCTGCTGTGGAAATAAAGCGTGAATCTGTTCGATCCATCTGACTAATTTTCAAAAGAAAGACCGAATAAAGACTGTCGTCTATCTTCAAAGGAAGAAAACAGATGAATAAAAAGACCAAGAAAAGTCGATAGCTCTTTACATTGACTTTGACTGTAATCAGTCTTACGAAAAATTTGTTTCGCGTCCAGTGTGCAAGCGGCATTACCGAGCATAGAACGCAAGCATAATATACGCACTGCCTGATGCCGAGGCAGTTTGTGGTTGGCTGAGGAAGATGTGAAGTCGTTAATTTGCTTCATTGATTCAGTTGCGTTGATTAAGTCAGGTCGAGTTTCCATCACGCGTGCCAACCGCCTTTGATCTGACATGAGGACAATCGATATAGATACTATTACCGTTGCTCATGGTCAGACAGAAACAGAGGTCAATAGCCAGAAATCAGGGATATCACAGAAACGCTCAATCGTAGTCAGGGACAGGCAAAATGTCAAAAAAAACCAGGAAATCAGTCAGCACAGAATACAGAAAAAGGGAAACTAACCTAACGGAATGGGGAAAAGGGAAAGGGGAATTGGAAGGGAAGAGGGAGACAGAAATTAACTAAACAGTCAAAGTATAAAGGGAACTGGGGAAAACGGGAGACTCTCAAACTCACCGCACTCACTTGATGAAATACAATCAATAACTAGAGTACAGAAAATCACAAAGGACAAAAACTCTCAATAATCGCAAAAACACACTGAGAAAAAGCGCAGAGACGGAACGACCAGGCAGAGCAAGGAACGGTCACAAATCGACAAAGTCAAGCAGAAAAGTGGGGTCTTTACAAACAAACTAATTAGAGTGTTTAGCCCAAGAAATGAAGGACAGCTAAGAGGAGGCAGAATCTAGAACAGCAAAGGAAAGTGATAGGACAGATTGAGCAAGTAGGTGTGCCCTGCTTCTTCAAACTAACTAATCACCGTGCCTAACTACTCTACTCTAATGTGTCGTCCTACCCTTTTCTAATCACCAGTGCCTCAGCTAAACTATTCTCAGGTGCAGACAGTTAACAAGCACAGGAAGAAGGAAGCAGGAAGTACCCAACCAGAAAAGACAGGGGAAAAGACTGTAAATGTAAACAAGACACTATACTTCGACACACAAGGGAGTAAGTGACAAGACAAGCATTCATGAAAAATGAACGATCACACTAGAAGTAAATCTAATACAAAGAAACAAATAATTCTAAACATCATGAAACTGAAAACATACAAAAACAAAGCATAAATACTTAATTCACAACAAAAATATCTTAAGTAAAGTACAAATCCTCAAAACTACTTCAGTACTATAATGAAGTACATGTTGTTTCGTTACAACGCACCTTTGAAAATGGGAGTATCATGCACCCCCCCCACTCTAGCCTGCATTCAAAACTTAAGAACCCTGGTGTATGCAACAACATGACCATGATGACCTATTTTCGGACATAACTCTAAGATCGAGAAGCATTCATCAGTACATCGAATGCTGACGTCGTTGCTGTCCTTTCCGTTGGCGGGCCTTCATTCTACCACATTTCTCATGGCCATGATGGCATGGATGGCAGCTGCGGTTTTTCTCTCAGCATGCTTAGTCTCAAAAACAGCGTTCTGAAAATGGTTGCTCGATTTCTTCGAACTTTTGAGCGGCGGTATGATAAGATAAAGATAAAATTTGAAAAAAAATTTTTTTCATATTTTGGTGATCCAATAGCGGCGGGCCCACGAAAACGGCAAAACATAAAATTTTAATTCTATTTCAATTTGGCTCAATCGGCCATCGGCGGGTCCACGAAACAAAATATAAAAAATGCTGGCCTTGCAGCCGCAAGCAGCCTGGCTAGCTAAGCTAAAGACTTCACATGAGCATACAAACATCAGCAGCAGCTGTCTGGAGTGGACTATAACTTTAATTGGACTTTGCTTTACAAGCAAACTCAGTTCACCTTTGGGAAAGAAAGCAGTCAACAGCTGCCTCACCTCATTCTGCCTTCTTTCTTTTTCTTTCCTCTCTTTCTTCTTTTGATACCCCGATTTATGCTTTTTGGGCAGCATGATGTCAAGCCCCCAGTTCATTCAATCTGGGGTCACTGACGTTATACTTGTCGCCGGTCGCTGTCGGGCGGACTAGACCATTTAGCGCCTCCAAAAGGGGGCCCCCAGAATGTCCAATATCTTAGGAGAACTGTGACATAAAGTTCATTCTCTCAGTTTATGTTATCAATATATTTGAAATAAATTATGACACCAATTAATTGGAGGGCCCAATTCATTCAAAATAAAAACATCACAAAAAAAAATCAGGATTTTCATGGGCCCTCTCCCAACTTGGGCCCTGGGTAGTCAGGTCCACTTTTCCCCCCCATTACCACGCCCATGCTAGCCTGTACGTCATTGAAGTACTTTAACTTACGTTCACCAACTTGAACGTATTTTAATGTACTTCTGCGTAGTCTGGACTATGGTAATCCCCCCTACGGATAGCTATGGAGCCTAACATATGTGTGTGACCCCCCCATTATGCAGAGTGATTTGCTATCAGCATCAGTGCTTTGGAGGATATAAAGGAGCGCTGATTTTGTTGATGGAGGAATCCATGGGTAAATACATGGTAGGGAACTACACAGTTTTGATATGTGATGACTATAATTGATAACAGAATCACATAGTATCAATACCATGTGGAATTTATGTTTCAGAAAACTGATTTTTTTAACTACTTAATTGGGATACCATTGGCTCGCTATAGTTGAAGTGGCTGCTAGAAAGGACAATGATTTTTCCTGTCACAAGAGATAATTGTTTTGAACTGCTGCATAGATACTATGGGCAAGTACTGTATATTGAGCCGTTTGCCCATCAGACTTAGCCAAGGAGTTTAATTCATGTAACTCCTGAAATACAGGGAAGGGACTGAACTCGTCCATATTCTAAACCAGTGGTTCTCAACTCCAGTCTTGGGGACCTACAGCTCTATAAATTTGTGTTCCAGCTCAGCAGTGGGATGATTCACTTAATCAGCTAATACTTATTGTCAATCTCTTAGTTTACTGAATCAGGTGTCCCCAATAAAGAAACACTGCCTTCATATCTTAAACTTTCTGATTAAGAACAGCATTTTGCGATGACCTAACCTTAAGCACACTAAGTATAAGAAGTTGCAAAAAAAAGTAAACATAAAACTAACTTCACCATATGGGTCATTTTTTATCTCATGAAATACCTAAATTCATTAAATCTGGAGGCCAAAAGTAAAATTAAGAATAAAATATTTGAGATCATCATTAAAATCTATTTTTAAATTATGAATTGTCACTCTGACATCAAATTTCAATTTTGTGAACCAGCAAATTCTCTAATGGTGTATCTTCACTCAAAACGTAGCTTAAGTATCACGTATGATTGCAGTAGCCCTGGTTTACCACACCTATTTCAACTTAGGGAGAGACTGAGGATTAGGATTTGATTGACTGAATCATACCATTGCTGAGCTGGCAGACAAAGGTGTACGGGAGTGGGTCCCCAGGACTGGAGTTGAGAAACACAGTTCAAAACCATGTACGAGCTCGGCTTGTTTGTGAATATTCAACAACTGATCGGGGTATACCATCTAGAGATAGAATATTGTAATTGCATGCATAAATTTGCAGCTCTATGTACCCTGGCACTGCACAATGGCGATTAAAGCTGAATTTTTCCCTTAGTAATATAAGCTGGGAGTTTTTGATCTGGGTGAGATGGCAATTCACAAGGAATTGAACCTGTAATATTGTGGTTGTAGATACATCTCTTATCCCTTAATTGTCCTTCTTAATTTGTGCCCCCTCAACAGGTGAACCAGGGGAGAAAGGAGAAAAAGGAGCACCTGGGAGGCCAGGTAGAGTGGGACCCCCCGGCAGGACAGGTATTCATTTCAGCTGCGCACACTGCGTGAATCTAAAATGAAGCCCTGAGCAAAATGTGATGTCACTCTGGAGGACGATGTTACTGAAAAGTAATGATATGGCCAAACGCTTCCATCTAATAAATGGTCCAAAAAAACCAACAAAAAAAAGTGATATCACGCTGGCTTTAAAGGGATTTGCAATTGTTTTAATTTAACTTTTGTTACAGGTCCAAGCATCAAGTGCTGGAAACCAACAGTATTTGTTCAGATTATCAGGGCTCTAAACACGAAGTGCTGGAACCCTATTGTGTATGTTCAGATTTTTATTTTTGTTATTAGAGGTCCGGGCACAAAGTGCTGGAGCCCTATTTTGTTTCTTCTGATTAGTATTAGTCCCCTACCGGAAACGGAGTGTCCGTCCGTCCGTCCGCATTCGTGTCCGCTCCATAACTTCAATACCGTATAACCTAGGAACATCAAAGTTGGTGTGTGGATGCATCTTGGGGAGAGGATGTGTCATGCACCCAATTCAGGACACTTTGACCTACTTTTTAGGAGATATAATATGCATACACCGGTAGGGGACTAGTATTGCGCAGTAATACGACATTCGCCGAGAGGCGGTGCACTTGCTAGTGGGAAAGCTTCCAGCTTGCACTCTTATGTTCTTCCCACTCTTTCCTTCTTTCTTCATTCTCCATGTTTTGTTTCACCTTACTGCTCTGTTATACTTTGAGATAAAAATTTCATATAGACATTAAAAACCCAGCATGGGTATGACTTTTTGAAATATTGGATACTTTTTTATTTATTCAACTTTATTTGCACTTTTTTCCCCCATGAGAAAAAATGGGGCGGCATTTTGAAAATGTTTTCAAAGATCTCTTTACTCTGTTATACTTTTAGCTAGAAACATCATTCCAGCTGCATAATATTCGGTTTACTTGGAAAATTTTATCACTCCTTTCGTAACATTTATGCTTCTTTTTTTCCCATTTTATTTTACAATTGAAGTCTATGAGAAGTGCTCTTTAAACTCGGACTAGAGAGCCGCTGAGACGTCGAGCAAAAATGTTCAATTAAACTTGCTCTCACTCCCACAGTTTTCACTGTGCATACATATTGGTCAGAACAAATTAAAAGTGTGTTAATTAAGGGCATGTAACTATGGAGGCAAATGGATACACACTTTTGGCTCTGTGAGCCTCAAAGCGACAGGATCACCTATTAACTTCCGCTTTTATTTCCATGTTAAAGGAGCTGTGCCACAATTACAGCACATGCTCGCAACTTTGAGCAGAGTTAATCCAACTGCAAGTCAAAAATCCAGAAGCTATTTTCCTTTTTCGATAATTATTGGCGATGGCAAGCAGCTTACATACATCATATCTCTTGGCTCAAGCTAAAAATAGTGCTTTGTATCCCCAAATTTCCATAGAAAGCTCCTTAATATAAAAAGCATCATGCCGGGGTAACCAAAATATGTAGATACAATGCAAAAATGACAGACTGGCAAGGATTGAATATGATTATGATTTGCAGACAAGCAGATTCACTTTCTTACGATGCAAGTTCTGAGCATGCGCAGTAATAAGACACAGCTCCTTTAACTGAAGCCACAAAATTCAGAAAGTTATCGTAAAAATTACCTTTTTTAAACTTGCGGTTTTGTCTCATTTTTGGCAGTATGCTCACAATTTTGAAAAAATTTGCTGGTTATTAAAATTTAATTAAAAATAAAAAATTTAAGTTATTAAAAATTTCTCTGGTTATTTCAATTTATTCGATAGGAGGTGCATAGCAGTGATGATTCTAGGACATGTAATTTGCGGGATCCCGACTTGGCGCTTAGTGACAAGCCTTGGTTGTCACTGGGGCAGTACCCTCAAAGGCACTGCTGTTCTACCTTAGAAGTGAGTTTTTATTTGTTTTGGAACATAAAAGTACCTTTTAAACCCTAAAAAGGTTCACACAGGTACCTTGAGGTCTTATAATTTGACCTAAAGGGTACATAATACCTTGGGGAACAGAAATGGACTCCTGCTGTACCCCCATTTCTGAGCATGCATGGTAAACAGGCCCCTGTCCCAACTTTTTTGAGACCTGAAGCAGCCATCAAAGTTGAAATGAGCATATTTTGTAATTTCAACATTTGCTGTGTTATCTCTATTCTATTGCGAATAAAATACTGGCAAGTCATTGTGTCATGATTTTATTCACAATTTACACTTTGTCCCAACTATTTCAGAAGTGGGATTGTATTATAAGGATCTGCTGGTTTGTGTGCATAATTTTGGTGTGTCATTAGCGTGGAGTAACTTACAGCTTCTGCGCTGGTACATGGCAGTGGGGCGAAAGCTCCAGGCTCAACGGCCTTTTTGGAAATTTCCCATGGTAATGGTTTACTGTGCTTTGGAATGACCAGTGTTTGCTGGTGTAAAATGGGTACATAAACATAACCAGAGCTCTCTCGAGCTGTTGCGTACTATCCATAAAGCTGCTTTCACACCGGACGTAAAACAAATTTTTCGAGTGACAGATTACATTCAAAGTCAATGCAAAGACGCAAATACACGCGTAAAATGGGCGCGTTAAGCCGCTTTCACACCGGACGCGAAACTAATTTTTCGCGCTAGAGATTACATTCCTGCTTTGATTGATTCCTGCTTTTTCCAGCCTGCTTTTGAGGCCAGTCGTTAATGCTAACTATCATTATCATTATCTATCATCCTGGTAGCCACCTGTAACACGCTACCTTCACTTACATTATTTGCTGTTATATCGTTACAGCTTGTGGCTCTGAGCGCTTGATCTATGCAACTACTTTAGGTTTGAGAAGCAGCTGAAACACTTATCCAGCATCAAATTATCCTTTGACAAACCTGTCTTTCGTGAAATGCTGAGCATGAACAGCTAACGATGCCTTTGGCCGTGGCTGTTGGCTGCCAGCAAACAAAAAAAGCTACCCACTGATTTCAGGTGGCATTGTCTTTTGGAAGAGAGAAATACATGCTTTTTAAATAATATGCGCAAGCAGATATGTGGATATGCAGATATTGGGCTCTAATTTCGTAGACCAGGCGCAGGCACGGCGCAGGCGCGGCGCCGCGCTAACTGGGTGTGTCCAGGCGTATGTGGCAATTTTGTGCCCGGCGTAACCTAGCACAAGTACTCCTCTGTCCCGCCTCTGTCCCTCCTTCCAGCGCAAGTTGGCAAAGAAGGCGACACAGCCGAGTCAAATCTTGCTCACTGGCAAGAGAAACGATGTAAAGCGTGTTCCCATTAGTTACAAACTGTTGCTGCTTTAAATTTTGTGATTAACATGCATGGACAACAATGCAAGATACGTGACACATTTATTTTCAATATGTGATCTTAACTCAGTACGAGATCATAGCAATCAGGCTGTACTCCTTTCCCCCACTGAAGACGATAAAACCTAAGTGACAATAATAGTAGTCTAGTATTAAGCCGCTTGCACACTGGACGCGAAACGAATTTTTCGCTCGACAGATTGCGTCTTGTGTCCGAAAGTCTGACAGGGTTTTAATAAATCTCCGTGTCCAACAGTCTAATATAGTTTTTAATTTCTTCAAATTTTATGACTCTTTCAGATATTAAACATGAATGTTTTGATAAGAGGGCTCAGTTCTTTAAGATGAGTACCGAGAATTTCAATCAATGTTTCTGTTTAAGCTGCTCAATGAAGTGAGTCGACACTGGCGCGAGACAATGTACAATGCCTCCGTATCTGACAGCCAAAAAAAAAGAGGACGATTAGAACAGATTGATAACAAAATAAAGAATAAAAAGAAACATTTTAACAATAGAACATCCAATGAACACGACGATTTATTTATTGGCGGGTCATCTTTGTTGGATGTTCTGTTTGTTGGTTTTTATTCTTTATTTCGTTATAAATCTGTTCTCATATCAACAGGTAGGCCTACTTTTACTTTTTGCTGGCTGGTGGACATGGAGTATTTTGCATTTCGCGTCGGACAGTCTTGATCGTGCATGCGATAGTTTCTTCACACTGTTAATGGCCATGGAATTGATTTGCTCACGTACTATTTTATCTCTGCTGTGGAAATAAAGCGTGAATCTGTTCGGTCCATCTAACTCATTTTCAAAAGAAAGACCGAATAAAGACTGCCGTCTATCTTCAACGAAAACAGACGAATAGGCTAAAAAGACCAAGAAAAGTCGATAGCTATCAATTTGCATTTTGAGAAGGTCGAACACAAACATAGCCAAGTTTGCACGTCTAATAATTCCTGGAATACTCGGAAAAATTAGAACTTTTATGACTTTCGGACACGGAGCTATATTAAAACCCTGTCCGACTATCGCGTCTTTGCATTGACTTTGTCTGTAATCAGTCGTGCGAAAAATTCGTTTCGCGTCCAGTGTGCAAGCGGCTTTGATGAGCATAGAACGCAAGCATTCGAGATATATATATATATATATACAGTTTGTGGTTGGCTGAGAAAGATGTGAAGTCGTTAGTTTGCATCACAGATTCAGCTGCATTGATCAAGCCAGGTCAAGTTTCCATTACGCGTGGCAACCGCCTTTAATCTGACATCAGGACAATCGATATAGATACTATAATTTATGTCCTTATTCAGATAATTACATTAATTAGTGCTTCCGGTTATTATTTCTTGCATTGAAATGTGCCTGATATTCTGGAAACCTGCCTGTGAGATTTCGGTGACGTGTGCGCACTCTGCGCCGGTCAGCCAAATTACCACTGCACGGAAATTAAACCAGGTTGGAGCTGGCGAGTTTTCTGCTCAACTCCCGCGGAGACTTTTTCTACGAAATTGTCACTGCGTCTTGATGAATATGTGACACCACCCCCCTACTACGCCGCCACACCCATCTCGGCGCACCTTCGTCACCCGAAGGCTGCGCACCTCACGAAATTACCACTACGCGGGCTGCGCCTTACGAAATTACCACTGCGCGGGCTGCGCCTCGCTACGCCACCTGCGCTGCGCCAGGAAATTAGAGCCCATTGTCTTCCTTTTGTTTCACACCCTGGTTTTGGAGACATTTACCTTCGGCTCTGGCTGGAACAGAAGTTCCTTACGTTTTACATCCATGTGATAGATGAGTGGGATGAACAGATCTGTGTCTTCACCTACAAGAACTGTATTCTTTGTTTTGGCAGATTCAAGAGCTGTCTGGACTTTCAAGTCACGCGTCACCACGTGCCTGGACCACTTCACATCTAGTTTTCTCCAGTGATTCAGGCAGCATTCCAATGAATCTTTGATTGTTAGTTTGGTTCCCGTGAAAGTAAGCCTTCTTTAAGGTCACTTACTATTTGTGGAGTGAGATGAACAGTAGGTCCTGCCCATGGCAAAATCTCGGAGTAGCACCTTTGATTGTTGGGCCACTTTCATATCCATCAAATAGAACAATGCAATGTCCGTACTGATCAACAACGTATTTAAAGTACATCTGACAGATTTTGTCAAAGGTACACCCATGTGTCCAGGGTAAGGGCTGAAGGAGAGCACCCCGTCAAGGACATATCAAGATTCAGTTGGTATCAAAGCATCGGGTCCTTCATTGGAAAATGAAGAAGGAAAGCAAAGTGTGTCACCCAGAACTGGTTTGTCTGGCTGTGACGGCAGGGCAGAGCGGTCGAAAAGCGCCGGTGGATGTGTGCAGGGTTCATACTTGAAGTGAAGCTGGGTTTTCCTGGGAGGCTGCAGAGTCTACCACACTCTGTAATGGTGTGATCAGGAACCAGTTGCGAGAACCAGGCAATGCAGTGGAACTTGCTTTATTAATAAAGGGGGAGGACCCCCGCTGACTTGCTTTATTAATAAAGGGGGAGGACCCCCGCTGGGCAGAAGGCAAAAGTACAAAGTCCACATTCCAAAAATCAAAATCCAATTGGGCAAAAATAGAATTGAAAACCAGGGCAGCAATCACAGTAATCGCAGTCGGACAGAAATGGGTCTGGTTCACAGGTACAGGTATGTCAAAGAAGCAAAACCAGAATCCAATGGGCGTAATCCGAATCGTAACCAGGGCAGCAAACATAGATCTCGTGGTCGGGCAGAAAAAGGTCAAAACTCACAGATGCAACAATAATCCTAAATCAAAAAGGCAAGAAATCGAAAGGTCGGGCAGTCCAGTCAGAAAGATAAACACTGAGTAATCAAGGTGAAATGAAATGTGGCAAAAGAAGACTGAGGAAAACGATCTGACGGAGAGTGGCTGTGAAAAGACACCTAATATACATTCCCAGGGAGATCACATGGAGAGAGACACAGGTGCAAACAGTCAGACTGATTACAAGGGAGCAGCACATGAGGGAGAGCCTAATCACATGCAATTTGGCAGAAGCCAAAATGCGGACAGTGATCACGGGACAAACCTATACAAAGACATAAAGCTCCAGTTAAGGAGTTCTAACGTGCATAGATACTTAAAGAAGGACAGCGCGATAAAATGTGGAGCTTCCACAGAAAATGCAGCAAAGATAATCAGGGAGAGACAAGAGGCGGAGACTAGAACAGGGCGAGTGCTGAGAGCTTGTTAATCAATTAGTAAGTGAAACTATACAATCCCTTGGTGCTTGTGATTAAGTTAGTATTATATACTATGTTAGTTGGTGTTAGTAACTTCTCGCGAAAATAACAAACTGTTAGTATGGTTAGTAAGATAGAAAAGTAAGGCGAAGTAAGTGAACGAGATTTGAAGGAAGTTTGAAATCCAGAATCCAATAAATCACCCGAAGAGTGTCAAACAGGACTGGGGCTGAGTGCAATGATAAGACAAGAGACCAGACGGGGGAGACAAAGTGCAATGCATTATGGAAACTACAAAACTACAAAAAAAGGCCCTTAGAATTATTTATTGCGTTCCGTAGGGAACTCATACAAATGATTTGTTTATGAAGGCAAAGCCTCTTAAATTACAGGATATAGTAAAATTCAACTCCTTGCAACTTGTTTACTTGGGATATAAAAATTGCTTGCCCAAAAATGTACAAAACCTGTTTCTTCAGCGTGACTGTATGCAGCACGCCAGAAGTAGGATGTTATTACAATCAAGCAAGGTCAGAACGACACGTAGGGAGCATTCCCTATCTGTGGCTGGAGTCAGGGCATGGAATGTACTTGATGATAATATAAGGATGGCTGGAGAGCTGAAGGTCTTCAAATATTTGTTGAAATGTGCATATCTGAGTAACTATAAACATGTTCAATCTTGTTAATTGTATCCTGTCACTGGACGCTTCAGACTAACTGTCCGAAAGGCAACTCACATGCCCGACATGCCCGGATGGGACATTCCCGGCCGGTTACGTCATGGATTCATGGGGAAAGTGTCATTCGCTGTGTTTGACAGTCCTGGACTGAGGATGTGCTTCCTCTCATCTACTCCAAATTAGCTGGAACAAATCGAATGATCAAGAATGGGGTTTTCGGGATAATGTCGCTTTGGATCAAGAGTGGCATTTGAATCCAAGTTATATGAACACTCACTTGATCAGCAATTCTAATTCTTATGATATTCATACATTTTCATGATCTTACTTTCTGACGTTAAAACGTAGCGTACATGGACATTAACTCTGCTGTGATTTATAATCCTTATGATATTTTAACCATTACCAAACTGTTTTTTCTGGAAGCTGGGGGCAGGACTCTGATAAGCGATTTAGCTTCTCCCGCAACCCTTTCGGTCATGATACAAGTTGTCTCGTGTTGAAATTGTCATGAAATGATTTACAATCATGCCGAAATAAAATTAAAAAAAAAAAAAAAAAAAAGAAAACATGAACCGGAATGTGACTAAGGCAAATTGCAAAAATGGAAAAGTAAAAGCTAAGACAATACATTACTAATCAAAGTAACCAAATCCCAATACACATACAAAGAATGGTCAGACATAGCAAATATCAGAAAACAGAAAAGGCAGTCAGAATTCACAAGGCATGAACATGGTCAAGGCAGGACAGAACATGAGCAATGGCAGAATCACAACACACTCAGCCTCTGAAACAAGATCTGTGGGTCAACTTGAACTGGGGCATCAACGACTTTTACTGCCGTTCTCACTCCAAGGGTAACTGCTTGCTTCTTTCTTTGGAATGTACAACCCCAATTCCGAAATACTTGAGACGAAGTGTAAATTGTGAATATAATCAAAATGCAATGACTTTCAGATCACATGAGCCAACATGTTATTTACAATAGAACATAGATAACATTTTAAATGTTGAAACTGAGACATTTTACATTTTTGTCCACAAAATGAGCTTATTTTGAATTTTCTGGCAGCAACAGGTCTCAAAAAAGTTGGGACACGGGCAGAAAAGGGCTGACAAAGCAATTAATATATAATAGAATCAGCTGAAAGAACATTTAGCAAGTAATTAAGTTAACTGGCATCAAGTGCATTACATGATTGGCAATAAAAGGGATGTCTCAGAGAGGCTGAGTCTCTCAGAAGTAAAGACGGCCAGAGGCTCTCCAACCTGTGAAGGCTTATGTAAAAAAAATTGTGGAATACTTAAAAAACATGTTCCTCAATGTCAAATTGCAAAGGCTTTAAAGGTCTCATCATCGACCGTGCATAATATCATCAAAAGATTCAGTGAAACTGGAAAAATCTCTGGGCATAAGGGACAAGGCCAAAGACCTTCACTGGATGCCCATGATCTTGGGACCTTCAGACGCCACTGTATCACTCACCGGTATGATTCTGTCATTGGCATTACTAACTGGGCCCAGGAATACTTCAAGAAACCACTGTCTGTAAACACAGTCCACCGTGCCATCCACAGATGCCACCTAAAACTTTATCATGCCAAAAGGAAGCCATTGTTGAGCATGATCTAGAAGTGCTACCGTGTTCTGTGGGCCAAGGCTGATTTAAAATGGACTTAAGCAAAGTGTCCTGTGGTCAGACCAAATTTGACATTCTTGTTGGCAATCATTGGTGTCGTCGCCTCCGGGCTGAAGAGGAGAAAGACCACCCCTCCTGTTATCAGCGTTCAGTTCAAAAGCCAGCGTCTCTGATGGTATGGGGATGCATTAGTGCATTTTGTGTGGGGCACTTGCATGTTTTAAAAAGCACCCTGAATGCTGAAAGATATGTAAAGGTTTTAGCGCAACATACAGTGGGGAAAATAAGTATTTGACCCCTCGCTGATTTTGCAGGTTTGCCCACTTAGAGAGAATGCAACGATCTACAATTTAATCGTATATACATTCTAACAGTGAGAGACAGAATCACAAAGAAAATTCCCGAAAATCACATCATATGAATTTATAAAAATTGATAACCATTTGATGAGGAAAAATAAGTATTTGACCCCCTGGACAAACAGCATGTTAATATTTTGTAGAAAAGCCATTATTGGCCAGCACAGATGTCAAACAATTTTTATAGTTGTTGACAAGGTTTGTGCACATTTTGGCAGGGATGTTGGCCCACTCCTCCCTGCAGACAGCCTCCAAATCATTCAGATCCCGAGGCTGTCGCCTTGCAACCCGAATTTTAAGCTCCCTATAAAGATTTTCAATTGGATTCAGGTCTGGAGACTGGCTAAGCCACTCCAGACCCTTGATGTACTTCTTCTTCAGCCACTCTTTTGTTGCTTTGGCGGTGTGCTTAGGGTAGTTGTCGTGCTGAAACACCCATCCTCGACCCATGTTCAGCTCTCTCACTGAGGGAAGGAGCTGTTGGTCCAGAATTCCACGGTATTTGGCCCCGTCCATCCTCCCCTCAATGCAATGGAGTTGTGCCTTCCCCTGGGCTGAAAAGCACCACTGTGCTTGACGGTGGGGATGGTGTTCTTTGGGTCGTACTCTGTGTTCTTTGCCCTCCAAACACGGCGAGTTGAGTTGAGCCCAAAAAGTTCTATTTTGGTCTCATCTGACCACATCACCTTCTTCCAGGCCTCTTCTGAGTCATCAAGGTGGTCAATGGCGAACTTCAGGCGGGCCTGTACATGTGCCTTCTTTAGCAGGGGGACCTTGCATGCGCTGCAGGATTTCAATCCATGACCACGTAGTGTGTTACCAACTGTTTCTTTTGTAACTGTGGTCCCAGCTGCCTTCAGTTAACCAGTTCCCCCCTTGTGATTCCTCACCGTTCGCATGATCAGGGACATCTCACGAGGCGAGACCTTGCATGGAGGCCCAGACCGAGGGAGTTTGGCGGCAGTGTGGTACTTCTTCCATTTCCTGAAATCTTGTCCCTGATGTCCTTAGACAGCTCCTTGGTCTTGCCCATGGTGGAGATATTGGAATCTGGTTGTTTGGGAGTGGGAAGGTGTCTTTTATACAGGTAATGAGGTGAGGCAGGTGTATTTGATGTAAATAATTAGTTGGGATTGGGGGTGCGTCTTAAAGAAAGACTAACTGGCTTGTGGGACCCAGAATACTTGCTGTTTGGTAGGGGGTCAAATACTTATTTTTCCTCATCAGATGGTTATCAATTTTTATAAATTCATATGATGTGATTTTCGGGAATTTTCTTTGTGATTCTATCTCTCACTGTTAGAATGTATATACGATTAAAATGATAGATTGTTGCATTCTTTCTAAGTGGGCAAACCTGCAAAATCAGCGAGGGGTCAAATACTTATTTTCCTCACTGTATGCTCCCCTCCAGCCGACATCTATTCCAGGGAAGGCCTTGTGTATTTCAGCAGGACAATGCCAAACCATACACTGCAGCTATTACAACATCATGGCTTCGTAGAAGAAGAGTCTGTGTGCTGAATTGGCCAGCCTGTAGTCCTGGGCCTGCATTCACAAAGCATCTTAGCGCTAAAAGTAGTTGGTAACTGCCGGATTTAGGAGAAACTCTTTAAAAAAATGGGCATGTCAGTCGTAAATTTAGGACTGCTTATTGCTTTCTATAAGTGTTATTCGCAAAGTATTTGAGGCCTAAAAGTAGCTCTTACGTCTGGTAGAGCTTAAAAGTAGTCAAGAGGACTCCTAACTTGCTAAAACCGATTCACAAAGAATCAGAAAATGGCTGCTGCTGTTGAAAGACAGAATGACTTGGAAATTCTGAATGATGTGCAGTTAGGTATTGGATCGATGTTGAGGGGATTTTATTTGATGTTGACTTGGTGGCGGAGAGAATTACGTCTCAAACCATGAGAAATAAGCCCCAAAATAAAATGTATGACAGCACTGCATTACTTGGCCACCGGAAAAATGCAACTTTGCAACGGAGACAATTTAGGGATTTCACTATCATCTGCACTCAATTCAACAAACAATGCGCTCTGTGAACCTCATATCATCTGACAGTTTATCCGGTTTCCAATGGACATTCGCCAAAAAGACAGAATCAAACTTGAATTCATGCACATCTCTGGTATGTAAGGTATCATCGGTGCCTTGGACGGGACCCATATTCAAATTATTTCTCCAGCCCAAGATGAAGAGGCATTTGTAAACAGAAAAAAGTTCATTCCATCAACTCCCAGATGGTATTTGATGCTGAATACAATATATGGCCAGGATCCATTTTAATGAAAAAAAGCTTATGCCAATTATGGTATAAGCCTGCGGGAGGCCACTTGCTCGGGGACAGTGGCTTTGGTGCTGTAGCTACCTCCTCCTGCTATGCCTGAATTATTTTAATAGGCTATTGAGCGAGGGTAACATTTCATAGATCATCATAATAATACCTGCCTATGTCATATTTTGTATGCATATTTAAATTGTAGGCTATAAATTACAAACCAAGCTTAGTATGCCTTCCTGTTTGAACAATGGCCTGTTTATAGGCTGCAACCTCGGACCTCCCCAGCAATCGCAGCCCATACCACTGCTTTTCGCAGTCGTCTGCTGTCCGAGACACAGAGGGGAATGCAGCATTGACCTGTAGACAGATATTATCCCACGCATCCCAATTGGATTTGCTGTTCACCCCCGAGTCAAATTTCCCTTTGATTACATGCTTTCGCTCCAGCACCAACTGGACCAGCAGCAGTAACTGGTCATGGCACCAGTTGGGCTTTTTGAACTTACATCCATGAAAGTTTAAGGCAAACAAACTTGAACGACCTGGCATTTAAATGATCGCAACATATTAACATAACATGAATGGCGTGAACAGGCCATTCAGCCCAACTAGGCTCGCCAGTTTCTTTATACTATTATGAATATATCACTCCAGATACTCAATGGTATCTAGCTTTAAGTGAAGCCTGCTCTTGAAAACTCCCAACGTCTCTGTCTCAACAATATGGTCAGGCGATCTATTCCACATCGAAATAACTCTTTGGGTGAAAAAATATTTCCTAATATCAGAGCTAAATTTACCATTAGTCAACTTCCATTTATGGCCCTGAGTTCTACTAACCGAACTTGGCCGAAGGAATCCTTCATAATTCACTTTGTTAATACTTTAGCATATTCAAAGACCTCAATCAGATCGCCCCTGAGCCTTCTTTTCCTAAGACTAAAGAGATTAAGGATCTTCAGCCTGTTCTCATAGCTTTCATCTTTTATACCCGAAATCAGCTTAGTTGCTCTTCTCTGAACTTTTTCTAGAGCCTCTATATCTTTCTTAAAGTTTGGTTCCCAGAACTGTACACAATACTCCAGATGTGGTCTGACAAATGTGTTGTACAAGAGAAGTATCACCTCCCTGGATTTGTACTCAATACTTTTGGCAATGTATCCCAGCATCCAATTGGCTTGTTTAACTGCTACGGCTCAATGACAAGAACCTGTGAGGGTTTGGTTAACAATCAATCCTAGATCTTTTTCATGTGGAGCACATTCCAGTTTTAAACCTCAGATGAAGTAATACTGTCTAATGTTTTTATTACCTACATGTAAAACTTTACATTTTGTGAAATTAAATTTAATTTGCCACATTTCTGCCCAACTCTTTATTCTATCCAAATACCCCTGAATCACTTTAGCAGAGTCTGAAATATTTGCCAGACCTCCCAATTTAGTATCATCCGCAAATTTAACTAATTTGCTCTCAATATTTCTATCAAGGTCATTAATGTAGATGAGGAACAGCAGGGGTCCCAACACTGACCCCTGAGGGATGCCACTCCCCACCATACCTAGCTGAGATGAGATTGCACTGAACACCACTCTTTGTGTTCTGTCCTGTAACCAGTTTTGAATCCACTCCAGAATACCTCCTGGAACTCCAATGGAACTCATTTTAAAAATTATTTTCCTATGCGGTACTTAATCAAATGCTTTCTGAAAATCCAAGTATATGATGTCATAAGCCCTGCTCTGATCATAAGTCTTGGTGGCCTCTTCAAAAAATTCCAAGAGGTTTGTCAGGCATGACCTTCCCTTACAGAAACCATGTTGGCTATCCCTCAAAATATTATTACGTTCAAGGAATAATTCCAGCTCGTCTTTTATGATAGATTCCAGTATTTTGCATGCAATGCAAGTTCAACTGACTGGCCTGTAATTTCATAGCTCAGTATGGTCCCCTTTCCTATATATTGGCATTATATTGCCCTGCTTCCAATCATTTGGTATTTCTCCAGTTTCTAAAGACTGTCTGAAGAAAGCGGACTGCGGTTTAAAGATGATCTCACTCACTTCCCAGAGCACTCTAGGATATGAGCCATCAGGACCCGCGACCTTATTTGCCTTTAGTTTATGCAACTTGTCTAATACTTCATTATCCCTAACCTCAATTTCCGCAAAATAATCTTGAGCATTGGACTTGCCCTCTGGTCGAATAAAAACCGGCTCCGAGGTGAAATTCTCAACAAACTGTTTAAGGTATCCGCAATATCCTTGTTATCATATAGCAGCGATCCATATTTATTCTTTATGCACTTAACCTTCTCTTTGATTTTCCTTGTTCTGATACAGTACTGAAAGGATTCCTTTTTGCCCCTTCTGCAAGTTGCCTTTCATACAGTCTTCTAGCATTCCTCAGCTCTTTTTTGACCACAGCGCGCATTTTACAGTATTCAGCCTTAGTATTCTTATTGTTATCCTTTATGCATGTCTAAAAAGATTCCTCTTAATCCTCAGACTCTGAATAGCTATGGCCATCCATGGAGGATTTTGCTTTTTCAGCTTACTTTTGGACACCTTTGGAATGAATTCACATTGTTAATCAAGTAAAACCCCCTTAAATCTTTCCCACATCTCATTTACAGACTCACAGTCCAGAAGTGTCTCCCATTTTATTGTGCTTAGATATGAGCGCATCCTGTCAAAGTTTGCCAGCCTAAAATGGAAAATTTTGGTTTTCAAAGACACCTTTTTAACTTCCCATGAAACGTCAAAATGAACAGTACAGTGATCACTAGTCCCAAGTGGCTCCAGTACCTCAACATTGCTAAGTCTATCAGAGTCATTACAAAGCACCAAATCTAAAATTACCTTCTCTCTTGTAAGTTTATTTATATACTGCACCAAAAAATTGTCATTTATAACATCCAGAAATTCTTCCTCCCCTTTACCCGGTCTTTTCTTCATTTTAAAATCGATACCAGGGTAATTGAAGTCTCCCATAATAATAGTCCCTCCTCCTCTACAAGAGCAGTTCATTGACAATATTGTCCTAAGCTGGCGGTCGATAGCATACTCGTATGTTTAAACCTGCCTTGTATTTGCCAATGAGCCTGACCTAGATATCTTCACAGGGCAAGGAATGTTCAATTTTGGGAATTTCCTGTACATTTATGTTTTCGTTTACATAGAGTGCTTCGCCCCCTCCTTGCCTATTACATCTATCCTTCCTAAAGAGCTTATAACCTTCTATATTATATTCATCTCCATCCTCTTCACTAAGCCATGTCTCTGTAATCCCAACAATGTCATAGCCTTCACTAATCATAATGGCCTCAAGTTCTGGAAATTTATTTTTTATGCTTCTTGCATTTAAATAGTAACACTTCAGGTTATTATTAATGCTCTTCCCCCTTGATTTCCCATGCGACTGCTGCTTCAAGCCCCTCACTACGCTTTGTTGCTTTAAAAGTATATCATCAATAGTGCATGTAATGCTGTCAGCTTTCATCAGGGCAGTCTGCATTTCCCTATGTGTAACACTCACTAACCTCCCTGCCCCCCAAGTCCTTAGTTTAAATAATCCTGTGCTACCCTCAACATCCGCTAATATGTTCGCTGCCAGCTTCAGTGCAAAGACTATTTCAATGCACTAAGCTGTCTTTATCCTCAAATCCAGCTCTCAAATGGACTTTTTCTTGATATTTATTGCAAGTACTTGTAGACCACTTGGCTGAGGTTTATTGACGATTTACTGAAATTACATTTTCATTGGAACAACAACCAACTCCAAGTACGAGTAAAAAACATCATCTTCCCACCTTCATTGTTGTGTACTGGCGATTCTCACTACAATGAGGAGCTTTCCTTGAGTCATTTCCCAAAGGATGCATCTCTAAAATCGCAATGTGTGGTACGATGGAAAATGTACCAAACTAAGATCCAGTGGAGCGTCAAGAATGCTCCTCACATGGTTGCGCAGTTATCTTTATGGAACATCAATTATGGTGGCTCTCTCAAGCCAATCTTACACATCACCCATCAATGTTCCATACACGATCCTGTTCTGCTCTCCGCCTTTATAGATGATTTACTGGACACTTGTGAATACCAAATGTACCTTTATGTTGATAACTCAGAGCTATTTGCTCCAGTCAGATCTACAAGTCATTGTAGAGGCCATTTTGAACAGGGACCTTGAACAGATGAGAACACAAGCAACAATATGGAAAGTCACTATTGAACCGAAAGCACATCCAAGCATATCCTGGACTTTTCTATGTGAGAAGGGCTGAAAGATGCCAGCAAATTCAATGTAGCAGGAAGATGTAGCAGATGAATAATTTGTTATCATTGTAACAAACCGGGACATATCCATCCACATTGCCCTTAGCTAAAGGGGAAACGGGGAGTCCCTCTAGCGGTATGGGGGGCGGTAGAGGGACAGACTCAATCTCCCTTTCGAACATTCATTGCCGTAGAATTGACTGTGGGGAAACAGAAAATATATGCTGAGGCCTTTTTGGACTCGGAGGACGTAGATTTTTTCATGGATGCAGAGTGGGCTAGGAAACATTCCATTCCCATCCTCTCTTACATTCACCTATGGTCAGATCTTTGGATGGTTGCCCATTAGGAACTGGGCTTATAACCGAGGCCTCTGAATTATTGACTATGTTCGTCCCATTTAGCGGTCATTCGGAGGAAGTTCGGTTTTTCCTGATCAATTCCCCTGTTTTCCCTGTGGTTTTAGGACATTCTTAGCTGCTTGAACATAGGCCACACAACTTTTGGGGCAGTCAAAATCATCCTGTTATCCAGTTGGGTTCTGATTGTAGTCTCATTGTAGAGAGATTCTGTCATGTTGTCCCGGACATCGATCTGTGGGGGAGGCTGACGCCTGGAGTGATAACGAGGAGGTTGTCTCACTTAACTCACCCAATTTAGATAATGGGTCGGAGGAGGGGTTGGAGTGAGATCCTCAATTTGACTGGCAGCAGCCAGAAGAGGATTTCTATTCACAGGATTTTTCTGATTTTGAGTCGGCTGTTGATACCTTGGGCTCTGTACGGGAATCGAAGTTTGGGGGGTGCTCTGAACTTTTGTTTATCTCCCAACGTTCCTAATGACTATGTTGATCTCGCAGAGGTCAAAGCTCAAGGTTATGCTGCTGGAGCGAGGTTCTTTTTTGTTGGGAAAAAGGATGGCGGTTTGAGGCCCTGTATTGATTACAGGGGCTTGAATAACATAACTATTAAGGAACGATACCCTCTTTCCTTAATGTACTCTGCATTCGAACGCCTGCGGGAGGCATCGTTTTTCACTAAACTAGACCTCTGCAATGTGTACAATCTGGTTGGGATCCAGGAGGGGGATGAATGGAAAACGGCATTTAATACCCATGACGAGTGCCACGAATATTTGGTCATGCCGTTCGGTTTGGTTAACGCCCCCTCTGTGTTCCAGGCACTTGTTAATGACGTCCCATCGAGAGATGTTGGAGAGATTTGTCTTTGTCCACCTTGACGATATTCTGATTTTTTTCTCCAACTCTCTTGGAGCATAAAGAACACTTCAGACAAGTGATTTAAGCCCTTTTGTCAAGACGGAGAAATGCATTTTTCATGCCAGGACAGTCTCGTTCCTTGGCTTTATTGTGTCAGCAGGGTTCGTCCATATGGACTCGGACAAAGTGGCAGCGGTCAGAAACTGGCCTGCTCCTCAGAATGTTAAGGAGGTTCAGCTATTTTTGGGCTTTGCTAAATCTTATAGGAGGTTCATCCGCAATTTTAGTGCTGTGGCTGCCCGATTATTGTACTTACTAAGAAGAATGCCTCCTCGTTGTCTGCTTGGACCCCAGCAGCTGAGGCTGCTTTTCAGGATTTGGAGAAAAATTTTAGTTTGGAGCCCATCCTTGTCATGCCCAACTCCTCCCCCTCTAATTTGTGATGGAGGTTGACGCTTCAGAGATCTGGGTGGGTGCGTTTTTGTCCCAGTGTTCTCATCAGGACAATAAGTTGCAACCCTGCGCCCACTTCTCCCGGTCGTTGTCTGCGGCTGAAGGAAATTACAGTATTGGTGACCGGGAGTCACTGGCTGTTAAGTTGGCATTGGAAGAGTGGCGTCACTGGTTCGAGGGGGCTGAACACCCATTTGTGGTTTGGACTGATCACAAGAACCTCCAATACATCCAGCAGACTAAGCAACGTAATTCCCGGCAGGCAAGGTGGGCATTATTTTTCAATCCTTTTAACTTTATGTTAAGGTATCGCCCCAGCTCAAAAATATCAAGTCTGACGCTTTGTCACGGATTTATGGTCACTCGGGACGCGATTCTATCCCAGAGCCTACAATTCCGGCAACTCAGATTGTGGCTCCCGTGCACTGGGAGGTTCAGTCTGTAGTGCAGGAGGCCTTGCATTCTGATCCTGGTCCTGACAGGGAGCCACCTGGCTGTTTCTTTGTTCCTTTGGCGGTTAGTTCCCAAGTGAGGGGAGGGGGTGTTGCAATATTCACAAAAAATAAGTTTAAGGTGAATGTGCTTCTCTCCAAATTTGTGAGCAAGCAATTTGAGTTTTTGGCTCTTGACCTTGAAATATCTACATCTCTGCATATTACTGTTGTTTGCTGCTACAGGACCACCTCTGCTGTTAGTGATGCTCTACCCTCTCCTATCTGGATTGCATTATAATGAAATAGTCATGATAGGAGATTTTAATTTGAACTGGTTACTCTCAGTCTCTGATGATTTCAAGGCATACTGTGACTCTCGAAATCTGTTACGCATTGTTAGCCCGACTAGACCTAATTTAATATCTCCAGAAAAATCATCTTTGATTGACCTTATCCCCACAAACGCTCCACATAAATAATCGTTTGCTGCGGTTTTCGCAAATGACATAAGTGATCATTGTGTCGTTGCCACGGTTAGAAATGCAAGAATTACCAAAACCAAACCACGTATTATCATTAAGCGTAACTTGAAACATTTAGTAGAACAAACATTCTTTCATGATCTTTTTAATTTTGACTGGGGGAAGACTAACCTTATTGCTGATGTTGAAACTGCTTGGAAATT